>CM075066.1:41453352-43953352 GCA_037428765.1 Rubia yunnanensis
CGACCCACAGAGGATGCCATGGCCCATGCCAAGGAGACGACACTGCTCGTGCCAGATCTCACAGCCCATGCCAAGGAGACGATGCTACCTGGGCCAGATCCTGTAGCATGCACTAACACGGATCAAACAAGCCCATACCACGGAGGCGGTACGGAATGCACCATTGCAGCGGTCCACCCTAGTGGCGGTTGAACTAGGGTTTAACACATTTTTGGCCTATTTTCATGCCCAACCCCTTACTACTATAAATAGAGGCTTAGTCTACTAGGGTTTAATATTTTTTACTGTTTTAGTCTTAGTCCTATAATTTGAAGAGCATCATAGAGAGAGAAACATTATCTCTTCTTTCTTTCTTTCCTTTTTATTTTTCTTTGATCCTATGATGTGGAATTCAAATCAATATTTGAATTCCATGTCTTGGTAGTAGTTTCCATAGCTTGGGGATTATTTTATTCTTGTGTTGATTTATGCATTTGTGAGATTCTTAATTCATCCTAATTATTGTGCTTGTGATATTATTATGGCTTGTTCTTGAATGTAAGAAATGCATGAATAATACACTCCATAAGCACAAACTTTAGTCTATATTTATGTTGGTGAAAATATTGATTACCCCCAGAGGAAGAGAAACCTATGATGTGATATAGATAGCATAATTCGGTTTCACGTGAGTGTGTGCACGTAGGTCTTTTTCGAGTTTTAGTATTACATTGCCACCACACCAGTCTTAGCTGACTATTAAGAGTAGTCTGAAGGGTTACGGGTAAAGATAGAGAAAAGTAGCAAGCTAGGGTTGTAAAAGGTCCTAGGGTCATAGATAAGATGCCTACCTCTTTTTTCCTCATTTATAGGCCTAGGGAGTAGAGCATCTGTGGTGGAGTGCCCGACGCGTAATTGTAAAGGGGAGAAATTGACCTACAATAGCGATTGGGCCTTGTTGCACTCCCCTAATTATGGAGGTGGTGTTGATGGACGATTGCAAGTGCACCCAATGTGACATGTACGGGGAAGTGCTGACCATCAACCACAGTACGTGTTATGAGCACTATATTATTACACAAATATTCTCCAAGTGTATAGCTAATATAGTTTACGTGTTTTTTACTTTTCATGTTAGTAATTGTTAACTTAAAAACCAAAAATCCCCCACCCCAGGTTTACGATACTATATATTCCTAGCAACACGTACGGATTGACAACCAGGACGTGATTGTGTGTGATTTACTTTTAGGCCCTAGCATCTCTGTGGGCATACCCAGGGCCTACTGCTAACTACCCTATTGGTAGCATAAACATTCCTTAGCATGCGCTTGGTTTTATTGAAGCCAGGTGGAGGTGGGTCGCCATTCTTGTGAACCAACTTCTATACAAATGTGACAAAACGTACCCAAGAGCCAACTACTAATGATGATACAAAAGGAAGATCTAGGTTCCCGTTGATACAAGGTGTCCATTAGTTTCAATTAAGTCTACAAAATGCGGGATTTAGGCTAGAAAACCAAACACGGTTGTTTAAACCATTTGTCGTGTAAACCAAACTAATACTAGTAATCCAACAAGTAAAAAAGCTAATTATTATGTTGAATGCATTGGTTAACCCATGCATAATGATGCACATCAATGACCATGGTCATTATGGTAATCACAGAAACAAGACTTACTTCTCTTGCTAGGGTCAGCCCTCATCTTTGGTGGCACATTCAGTATACCTTTCCCTGTGCACATGGCAGAGATTTCTTTCGGTGTCTTGATGGGGAGGGTGGGGGGGGAGACCCTCTCCATCATTTCAAACCTGTTCGATAGCTGTTGGCTGCCCACCTTGTGCGACCGCTCTTTCTCGACCTTCCATCTCCATCCGTGTCAACCTTCTATTGGTTGTGGCCACCCTATTAATCTTTCCACTTTTTACTAGCATTGGTGAAGTTTCCAACTCTCCTCATAAATCCATCAATTTTTTTCAGCAGATCCAAGGTGTAGCCCCTCAATAGTAGTTCTTGCCTCAGGCCATTTATAAATGTGTCTATGAGGAACTAGTGTTCTTTTCTTCCACCCAGTTTTCCTCGTTGTTGAACCACTCCAAGTATGCTGATAACATCTCTACCATCTTTTTCCTGATTTCCAGAAGCTTGGACCTTGTCTTATAGATCTTTTTTCTCTACATGAAGTGGGTCAGGAACTTCTGCTCTCGATGGCTGAAGCTATCGATAGTCCCACCCTCAAAGTTCTTGAACCGCACCCTAGCCACGACTGTCAGGGTGGTTGTAAAAACCTTGCACTAGATAGTTTACGGTATCGCGATGGTGGCCATGCTGGTGTATAATGTGTGCAAGTGATCTTCCAGGTCTGCTTTGCCATTGTACTATCCCAGGTTTTGTGGTATCTACAGTTTCTGATCAGCTGGGAATAGTTGTATCCTCCTAGTGAACGACGATCCTATACTTTCCTTCATACCTGACTCTTCTTCTGTCTCTTTTAATAGAGCTTTGCCCTTGGAATGCTCCTTCTCTCTTGGTAGTGGCACATAGCCTGCCTACCACTCGCAGTCTGCTACATTATCTGCACCTCCGGCCTAGGCCTTCTTTGCAGAAGTTGTCATTCTCTTCGCGTTCTTTGCCATACCCCCAGCTGTCTCCAAGCCCCTCTCTCCTCAACTGGGCACCTAGCTATCGCCTTCTTGATATAGAAAGAGCTTAATTGACTACATATAGTGCCCCTCTACTTTGTCTTGCCTTTTTCTCCATCTCCTTCAATCTTCTCATCATCTCTTTATGCAATGCCATATTGTTTTTGGAGTATCTACGAGTTGTTCGCAAGCTCTGCTATTAGCGTTGGAGTAGAATCCTCCTATAGCTGTGTTACATCTTTCATAACCACCTGGTTAAATAAGTTTCCTGCACGTGGTTGTCCCTTCATGTTGCTTGAGTTGTGTAGATGCTAAAAGTGAAGCGATCTCCACAAATGGTGCTAATGTTAAGTCTGATCCTTGGTATCCTTTTTCTAACGTTCTCCCCTGGTCCAGTTAGAACCTAAGCCTACAAGACTGAGTAACTAAGGCCAGACAGGTAGGCTTAGGGTCTTGCCTACTGTGACGCTCAGGTCATCCATGTTTTCCATGTAAAGTAAATGTGATGATAGTTTATTGGTTCTGAAATCTTACCTTTTACACATGTTTAGTTCCATTGTTATACGTGTTTTGGTGGTTGATGGGACGGGCACTGTCCTATCGCCCCACGTCCATTATTCCCTTCTCTTTGCCTTAGGTATATATTATTTCCTCTATGTGCTGATTCTTCCGTTGTTACCTCGGTGGGCTGAATGTGTGGTTTTGGCCCAATTGGGAAAATACCTTATCATATTGCAACAACCACGAGTTAGAGATTGTGGCCTATGATATCAAAAAAATAATCATGGCCTAACTTGGACATGAACAATCGAGAATAAAGAGAAACTAATCCTATAAATGGAAGTAATATGAAAGAACCAAGGTAAGCACAACAACCACATTCTTAATATCAAACACCTTTTACCGAATTTGTCATAAGAGCTTTCCCCCCGGATACTACCCGGGAGATTCTTGCAGGATTTTCTCCAGCACCTCAAGGTCATAACCATTGTCAGAATTAAAACCACATAAGTGTGACCGTCTGTGAAAACCTAAATATCAGTCAATTGTTATCCCTAAACCATGATGACTAGGAGTCAAGCTACCATGCTTAGAGAACAAGTGGAATCAACTCTACCACCACCCCCTCCTTCACCAAAGACAACCGACCCAGTGAACCTTGGACAATGAACAGGAGTCTTCACCCCACATCAACAAAGAAAGAGAGCTTTTGCAGGTTTCTTAGAGGCTAACAGAGAAACAACTATACAAATAGTTCATCAACTCCACCATGGGTTAAAAATATTGTGACAAGGACAATTAGAGGATGAAAAAGAAAATAAACAAGAGGTATGTAGCTCAAAAGGATGACGCATGATATGATATCGAAGATGAAGTTGAGCATTCACCATTGGCAGAGAGTTTACAAAACATCATAATGCTAAAAGGATTTAAGCTACCAATACAACTCAAGGTATACAATGGGATAACAGACCACCAAAGGAATTCCTACACTCCAACAGGATAAGCATAATGTTCCAAAATGCGCCAATCCAATTGGTTTGCAAATATTTTCCAATTTTCTTAACAACGACAATTTAGTATGATAGCCTACCCAGTAGAAGCTTACAAAGTTGGAGCCAGTTAGCGGACAATTTCATGGGAAGATTCTATCGAAAATAGAAGTTCACAACGACATTCGTAGACCTAAAAAACATTTCACAACAAAGCGGTGAGAGGATCGCAGAGTACCATGACCTCTTCGTCACAGAAATCTTGAAGTCAAGGATCTTTCACACTAACTGTCATTAGGTGCATTCATGAATGACATGATTTAAGGAGAGTTTTACAAGAAACTCACAGCAAACATACCCCTCACAAAGGAAGATCAGGCATAATAACAAGAGGAAGAGAACCCCCAGCTGACCAATTGCCCCTCACAAAAACTCTACTAACCAAATCCCTAAGGTAAATCTAGTAATATCACAGGGATATATTCAGAGACCTTAGCTCAATGTGATCCCCGACATAGAAGAGATCCAGAGACTATTATTGTGACTTCCACAAAGACTACTAGCACGAAAAAAATTGATACAACGATTTAAGGAGACATGAAGAGAAGTTATTGCAATAGGAAAACTCTCTCAATGTAGAAGAGATGACACCTAGTCTGGGGGATCTGCATCCTATCGCAGCGACAAGATCTATCAACAAACCAGAACCAGACGAAGTTGAAACCAAAGATGGAAAAAATCACAGATTTAGGAGACAAAACTAGCAACATTGTCCAAAGAATGCCATTTATGCAATCCATGGGTCAACTAGTACAATGTCTATCAATGTTTGGAAAGCACATGCGAGGTCCCCACCACCACAAAAACCCGCTAGGGAAAGAACGGACCCAAGTGAGGAAATCACGTTTAGCGAAGAAGACGCAGTTCCTACCATATCACCCCACAATGACCCTATGGTTAATACAACCAGAATATGTAACTCTCAAGTATGCAGAGTCTTCATAGACAATGGAAGAATGATAGAAATAATGTTCACAGAATGCTTCGACAAAATAGGGTTCAAAAGAGAGGATCTTAAGAAGCCAGCATCTTCAACGGTTAGCTTCACAGGAAAAGTCGAATGGCTATTCGGTAATATCAGTTTACCCACAACAGTCAGCCAAGATGATAGGAAAAGTATGTATTTCAACTTCATGGTCATAAATTCACCTAACCCATTCAATGCAATCATAAACAGACCATGGATAAATGAAGCCGGAGCCATTTGGTTACCATACCATTTAGTCATGAAATTCCCAACTAAAGCAGAGGTGGTGACAGTTAGAAGGGACAAAAAAATTAGCAAGGCAATGCATGGCCATAACCATGAGATCTATAAGAAGTGAGCTACAACCCATGATCCATGCTATCAACAGTGGAGGACCCGCAGTAGACCTCATCAAACGAATGGACCTGGGAGAAAACACAAAATCAGTTCAAATTGATGTAGCACAAAATGCCCAAAAGATGGGCTTCGTACTAGATGAAGATAATCAAAAAAAATTACACCACCAAATTGTTCCCGAAAGAACACATCCCCAAATCACAAACTACAAAAAGGAAAACTACCAAACAAATACAAAGGAAAACTACCAAACAAATACAAAGGAAAACTACCAAACAAATACAAAGGAATCTTGTAGAAATACCTATGTGCCCAAATACTCCCTCCCTCACACTTAAAATCATGCATTGTCCCTAATGCAACATGAAAAGTGAAAATCATAAGTGGAGTTGAAAAAATAGTGGCACTTACTCTTGTGGCCCCGAAGGGCCTTCCCTTGATCGTCTCACCTCGTGTCTCCTTGATGAGACGTCAAATGCATGTATTTTCCAAAGCATTTGACATCTCTTTTATCATATTTTTGTTGTAATATTTCTAGATTTAGTAGGTTTACATGATAAGGAGTTTAGATGACCATTTTCGGTTTTTATATCTAAATCCTTCATTTTGTAACCTATGTTTAGTCTAATGGATTTTTGGTCCTTACGAGCATCTAGATTCCTTTTTGTAAGCCTAATTTGTAGATTGCTCATGAGCACTTAGGAGTGGTTTAGTGAAGGCCATTCGAAAGGATGGTAGAAGATGGAAGGCCACTCACAAAGTGGTAGAAGATAAAGTGAAGAAAGGAGAGCAAAGCAAAGGGTGAAGAATGATCTATGTTTTGAAGCAGAGTTATGAGAATTTTCCGAGAATAATCATCCTCCAAGAGTGGTACCATTGGATTCCTCTTCTGGAGTACTATAAAATCGACTACAAGAACTCCCAAAATGGATCAACGGTTCACCCGGAGGAAGCAAAACAAAACGGGACTTTTTTCCGTCGCGACTCGCGAAATCTGGACCTGAGAGCTCACAATTTCCTGATCTGGTTGTAACTCGCAACGGAGTCATCGCGACTCGCAATAACTGCTCTGCAACTTGCATTTTACTCCCTTTCTTCTTGTACTATAAATAGCTTTTAACCCCCTTCTTCCCCAACTCTCTAAGCCCGACTTGGGAGCTCCAAAACCCTAGTTTTTCACCATTTTCTTTCATTTCTTCTTCTTTCTTTGTAGATCTTTGTTCTATGTTATGGGTTTTGATTATCTAGCTTAGTTTTATCTTGGGAGCAATGAATTGAAGCTTCCATATCTATGTAGTAAGAACCATACCTATCTATTTAGTGCTTTTACTATTGTGCATTTATTGAGCTTTGAATGTGAATTTTTAATGGCATTGATATTGTTGGAAGCTTGAGTATATGAATTGCTTGTATGATTACTTGTTAGGGTTGAGAGAAAGTAGATAATTCTCCCCTCTTTTAATGTGGAATCCAAGAGCATGAGTTAGAGCTTCTTAATGATGTTGGTGTGTTGATAATTGCTAGATGAATGTGATGATGTCGAACTCGTTGTCATGTTTGTTTTAGGTAGCAAGTGAGAGAAGTCTATGAATGTCCATCGTTCTTGACTAATCTTGTGTAAATGCATGAATTGGTTAAATGCTTAGACAAGGTGTAGTGTTTATAAGTGTTGCCAAGCTTGTTGGTTTTCTTCGTGCTCAATGCCATCAATGAGATACTTTTAGTTGTGTTTCGGCTAAGGGAGTCATTGGTGAGGTTTGACAAGAGATGTCGAATTCACTCTTGCAAACTACTATCTAAGAAGGATGTAAGATTTATCTTCACAACAAGTAGTCGAAGTAGTGAATAGATTGTTTCACTCGTTCTTGAAGCCTTTGTTATTTAGCATTCATGTGTTCTTAATGCTATGTTTTACTTCATTTATGCCATGAGTTATTTTAGAATAAGAAGTGTTTGTATGAATTAAGTGTTAGGGAGTTAGGAAAGTAACGAATTCCTTAGCTCCTTTGCATGAAAATCTAAGAACATGATTAGCATAGTTACTTAACTTTGCTAGTTATCTTGTCCTTCAACTTTCATAGATTAGGACCACCAAAAATAAACCCATCATTTTTACATGCTTTTATATGTGTATATATATCTACTCCTAGCATAATATCAACCATTTACATTTAAACGCTTGAGAAAATCCCTCTTCTTCGTGGACGACCCCGACTTGCCGCTATCACTTAGTTGTAGATAGTAAGCATTTAGGGCTTATAAATATCAATTTTGAGAGGTACGGCAATGACCTCCCAAATTTTGGCGCCGCTGCCGGGGAAGAGGCATTTATTTTTAAGTGTTTGGGCATATTTGGTTGCATATTAGCTAGTTATTTTTATTTTCCACTCCTTGGTGGTTGTTTTTGTTCGGAGTAGGTATTTCTTGTGTTCTTGGTGAAATTTTATCGAGAATCCTTGCAATATGATTTCAGAATTTTGAAAAATAAAAATGGAGCGTCTCACCTTGAGGGAATTCATGATGAGAAGAGAGGCTCAACAAGCAAGGTTTTGTAGGATGTGTCATTCTAACCATCCTACCGAGACTTGCTATTTGTTGCGGGAGGAGCACT
Organism: Rubia yunnanensis; assembly: GCA_037428765.1. Taxonomy (NCBI): domain Eukaryota; kingdom Viridiplantae; phylum Streptophyta; class Magnoliopsida; order Gentianales; family Rubiaceae; genus Rubia; species Rubia yunnanensis. The sequence goes on from CM075066.1 coordinate 41,461,464, forward strand.
ATGAGGGGGAAAGAACCCTTGGTTTCCAAAACCAAGGGTATTATGAAGAGTGCTACCAAGAGGTAGGAGATGTTGGTTTTCAAGGGTAAGAAACCCAAGAATGGTATCCATACCACAATTCTTACAATCCGGAATGGAGTGGTAATCCGGATTGGTGGTATGAGAATGAGCCAGAAAACCAAAAATACGAGCAAAATAGTTGGCCATCACCATCTTATACCATACCCCAAAACCAAGCCCAACAAGGAAGTTCAAGTTTGACGTGTGAGGAAGTCATGAATGCAATAGCAAACTTGAACAACTTTACTAGTGAGGAACCGGACACTCGGCTCTCCTCTAGTGTTGAGGCTATTGAGGGGCATGCGAGGAGTATATTGGAAGTGTTGGCCCGAATGGAAGCTCGAGATTTAGACAAGAAAACCAAACATGTCCGTCTAAACACCTTGTCACGTAAACTCAACTAATACTATCAATCCACCAAATAAAAGTAGCTAAAAACTATGCCAAATGCAATGGTTAGTGCACACATAATGAAGCAGATCAGACTCCCCACACTTAACCCTTTACTCGTCCTCGAGTTAACAAAGGCAAGACAAAGAATCAAGTGAAATGTAGTATCTACCAGACCTAAACTATCAACAGGCACCCCAAGCACATTGAAAATTTGTCCACATTTTAATAGGAAAGCCTTATATTTTCAAATTAATTCATCAAGATTTTTTCGCGAAAAGGCCCCATTATTCAATGTCATGATTGGGTCGACCAGGCAGAAAGACACCAAATTCTCCTTTAGGTGCTTCAACGTGCAAGCATAAGTTAACCGAGGCATTCAACTTATTCCTAGATTACCCTGTTTCTCCCAAAAAAAGTAAGAATGCCACAACTCTCACACTCCCTGAAAAACATAAGCAATCTAACCACCCAAAAGTAAAATGTGGAAAAAGGTAAGCCAAAAAGATAAGTGTCAAGCTAGCTTACAAAGCAATCAAAGAGTCGTCTACAAAAACAATCCACCATGGAAGAGTGCATTCATCATAGATTTTTGTTTTCTCTCAATTTCTCTCATTTTTCCTAGGATCCCTTTTGGGTTTTAATCCTAGCTTTAACACACAAAGGGTACTCACTTCTCATCTTTTTTCACACGGCCTCTCATTTTTGCCTAGTCGGGCCTAGCCTCTCATTTTTACCTAGGCTTTTCAACCTATCCGAGCTTTTCCTAATGTTACCCAAGTTGCCCTTTTGGGTTTTAACTTGTCCATGTTTTAAAAAAAATCGTTTTCCAAAATTTTCAGAATACTTTTAGAAGAGCTATTACACTACCACTGAGGCATTCCTCCAACACCGGTTTTTTTATGTTGTAGCACCGGTTATAACCGGTGCTATAAAAACTGGTGTTAAATTTGTGTTCTAGTAGCACCGGTTTTAAAACCGGTGCTAAAAGTGTATTTTTAGCACCGGTTATTTTTTAGCACCGGTTTTAAAACTGGTGCTAAAAGTGTATTTTTAGAACCAGCTATATTTTAGCACCGGTTTTAAAACCGGTGTTAAATGTGTATTTTTAGCAATGGTTTTTTTAGCACCAGTTTTAAAACCGGTGCTAAATTTGTATTGTTTGCACCGGTTATTTATTAGCACCAGTTTTAAAACCAGTGATACACGTATTGTTATCACCAGTTATTTTATAGTAAAACTGGTGCTAATTATATGATAGGCTAGCACTGGTTAGTTTTTAGCACCGGTTATTATTTTAGCAAAAATCGGTGTTAAATGTGTGACTAATCTGGTCGCTGAAAGCTGCGGCGCACTGCCGCTCTTTCAGTTCATCTTCACGCAACCAGTTTCATATTTACACTTGTTTCGGTGTGTAGATTACTTCAATCGGTGCACCAATAAAAATAGCACAAATTCCCAACATAAAAAACCAATAAATACAACAATCATCACATAGACAACAAGTAGGTAGAAAAAAACATTGAATTTGATCTACCATAATTTTTGACTAGCGAAAGAAGTGCATGCAACGTGGTTCTTAGTAGCCTACATTAGATACTGGAACCCCCCTCGTCATGGAGATGACGAGTATTAAAAGTGAAGGACAATTACCTTTCTCATAAGAGATAATGCTAACTACTATCCAATGATGGAGACAAGTCCTTGTATGGCATTCAATTGAGCTATGCATTTTGGTAGAGTACATTTTGTAAAAATACAAACCCATTTCAGAGCAATGCTCCGCAGTTGATTGCTCCCCAGAGGAGTGTAATCTTTTGGAAATTGCTGAAACAATGTATTAAATTGCATGTTAGAAAAGGATATATATATATGTGAGATACTAACAAATACAAAAAACAATATAGGAAAACGTACCAGAATAATGTCAATTTCATTCACGTCCATAACAATTTTTTCCATGTAATACATGCAATGGTATCCACATTCCCAAGTACTACTTTGTATCTTGTGCTGATATAAAAGAGAATTTGTTGAAAAGATTACGAACATAAAAATGACAGAGGAAATATGACGTAACGGGATAATACGTACATTGATGTTTAAGACATTCCATGTATAGTTCGAAGGGTAGGATCTATTTTGGTCAAAATTGAACCGTCGATATTTTGTTGCAACCCTACAATCGATGAAAATATATTTATATGAATATATAAAAATATATTTTCAGAAATTGGGGATCACACATAATAGTTTAATTAGGTCTAACGTTTTCCAACATGCAATGATGAACTCAAGTAATGAATAGAAAAATGAATGTCATTGTACCGATTATTAACATTAATTGTAAATAATCGAGCAAAGAAAGTGAGAAACCTACAAGAACACGTTTACGGGAACAAATAATTTTGTAAAACATTAAAGTAGAAGGAATGACAAAAATGTGTTCCACTTACAAATGAATCAATTTAAGGCATAGCTTATTATGTTTGAAAATTCCCCCACTCATCGAGTCGATGCAATATACTAGATCGATTTCCGGTATGAGGATGAGCAAAAACTAATGGCTTCTTTGAAAAATGGAAACACCAAAATACTTTTAATATTTTTAAAAAATAAAATCACAGAATATGGTTGTTATTGCTTCCATGCGGCCGGGTCAAACAACACAAAAAAGAATAAAACTTACTCTCAATTGTATGGGAAGACGAACACCCTTGCTTGAGTGCAGCACATGACGGTTGAAACCTTGTCCGCAGTCAATTCAACCCTCTGATTTGCCTTTTAAGCTATTGAATTTGAACCGACAGGAATAAACTGGACGTGCCCTCGATCAACCACCCCATCACATAGGTATCTGGCAAAATAATATTGTAAGTGAAACAAATATAATGATACATCTATAAATAATGTAACCATGAAATTCTTACGATGCCCATATATCAAGTTGGCACCCACTGATCCACTCCATTTCATTTTCTACGTCCAAGCTGCTCATGAACAGTTTTAGCTTGTCAGTAAATATGGCTGTGTAGACTTCTTCTGATCCAAACACCTCCGTATTGAAATTGATGCGGAAGACTTTGTTAGGTCCACATATTTGTGTAGATAGCCTTAAAACATCATTAATCTGTTGAACAACAGCGATGCATTCTTTGTCTTCTGTGACCCCCTAATTACATTGAGAATCTAATAAAGTTAGTTGAGCAGTATATGTATATAATTCAGTAGTGGATCATATTGTAAAGGCTAAAATGAGTTCTCACAAAAATGTAATGGTCAAAAACCGACAAGGGAGGATTTGGTTGCCCATTCTCTGTCGATATAGTTTTCTCTTTTGCTACTTCCTATTGGGTAAAATGTTAGTCAGGGAAAAAAATAGGTCAGAATGAAAAAATTTGGGGGTATGTTTGACCTCTTCTTTTACTGATCGAGCAACCACCTCTTTATTTGGAATATCTTCCTGAGCCACCGCCTCCTGTAAGGGAGAGTGTGTTAATATGTATCTGGATGTCATAGCTAGTTAGTATATTTATTTGTTTAACCTCTTTAGTCTCCATGGTAGTTTTTGGTGTGAGGTTTATTTCAATACTTCCATCTTCATCAACTACCAATTGTTTCCTAGGCGATTGCTGCTCGTTCTCCTACATAAGCAGATGAACAAGAAATTATGTTTTAGTAATATCTAGAAAGATAAATATGATATGATGAGAATAAGAATACATTTATCACACCTCATCATCCTATTGCCTAATGACACTTATCAGCTTTTCTGGCCATAGAATGTTATATCCAATAGCCTCAGTGACAAACTCAAATTCTTCGTGTTCAATCGACAAATGTGCCTTGGGAATGATCACAGGTCCACGAAGCTTTACTCGCTCCCACTTGATGGGTAAGTCCATTTCCTTATCCTTTGGAAACAAGATACCAAATGAAGCTACATCCCTTTCTCCCTTATGGTTCAAAACATATAGGAAGCACTTTTTTCCTTTCTAAGAACAAAATTCAGAAAAAGGGGAAAAACATCAGTTGGACAATAAGTAAGTGTTATTAAGTAATCAAAATTAAATAATGTCATAAATGTAATTAATCTTAATAGAGACCAAGGGTCGTTGAAGATGTACTTGGCCCGGAAAGTTGATTATAACAAGAAATGAATTCTAAATATAGTTGCTGAAGACTGCAGCGTGCTGCAGCTTTCAGTGTTCAGCTGAGATTGAAAGATGCAGTGCGCTGTAGCTTTCAGCATTCATCTAGGATAAACTATCTCTCAATTAAAAATATATTGGCAAATAGACCTTTTCTCAGTTCAACTGAGAAAAGAACAAGATGAAGATTTTAGTAGGCCGGAACTACCAACATCCAAAATGAACGTGACAACAGTAAATATATCCCCACAACTAAAAGCATCAAAAATCAATTTGATAGGAAATTTAAATCCAGAAACTAACAATCATAGAGCAAGAAAGAAACTAACGACGAGGTTCATGGTATACACTACCTTGTCATCCGCAACGGTTCCTTGTGGGTCACTACATCCCGATGCCGAAGGAATGAATACTCGGTTGTCTTTATTCGCGGGGTTGGAAGATGTAGCAAGGAAATTGCAAGCATCCAAGTGTGGGGTAATAGGTTTACCCAATTGTCTAGCCAGCCAATTTGTTTGGGCCTCAAGTAAGGCAACAAATCTTTCATTGAGGTTGATGACATCTGTTGGTAGTTTGTTTGAATTTGAGATTTCTTCAGATGGTTTTGTGCTTGTGCTCCCACATCAACTAGATGCATAACGAATCACAAAAATATGTGGTAGGGTCTCATTCACCTTGGCTGTTGTGGGGTAACCTCTCCAACAACCCCCATAATCCTTCTTACCCATTGCTTGAACGAGATTATCTTCTTTTCCTTGTATAACCAACTCTCCCTTTTGCTTCTTATCCAAAAAGTTTTTCTACTAAACAAAACATATGCAAGCCATTACTATGCATTCCACATAAGAATATTAATAGAGATAGAATCAATTTTTAATTTGGCTCACAATAGTGGGGGCTGCTCTTTTAACGCAGTCGTTGGTGTAGGTCGATAATTTCTTGTCCCAGTTAGCTTCTAGGAACACCTTCGATCGGTCCGATTTGAAATCCATGATTCGAACTAAAGCCTCCGCTTCTTCTACACTTTGGCCTTGATCCATAAGCTCATCAATTTTAGCCCTTCTTTTTCTCTTCTCGAGTTCTATAGCAAGCCTATAATTCCCTCCACTGCCTGTGTGATGGATGTACTCCTTATGTGAGGCGCTTACTTTTGCTGCGTCACTTAATGCCTATATGTTCATCTATTTTTAAAATGTTCACAAAGTAATGACTAGAAATTAACAATTTTTAAGGAATAACCTTGAATTCAGGGGTTGATATGTGTTTCACAAATAGCTCCCATTCATTTTTGTCCACCCATCGATAATTTGTCTATGCACAAGAACCTGGTATTTTTTGCATGATGTACTTGTGAGCCACCTCAGCCTTCCAATTCCTCCATTTTTCACCTGCATAAATTGTCTATTTATTTCAGAATTTATTCATCTCATTGAATGTCATTTTGGTTTGTACATCCCAGCTAATCTAGTGGACAAAGATACGTGTTGTCAGTGCAAAATGTAATGAAGTTGAAATGAACAAATGAAAATAGAGGATTAGAAAACACTTACTAGAATGTCTTCCCATGCATCTTTTTCTACATGGTCTGGGACTTCTTTCCAATTATGCCATGTCCCAGAGCGGATTCTTCATCGGAAGGCATAGCCAACATACACCGACCACCGACTGTGCATAACCAAGGGTTCGAAGTCATCGTCGAAGAATATTTTAAGGGGCTTCTTTTGCTTTGCTAGCAACACGGACTTGCACGTGGTTGTGCCTCTACGCTTGCAATACTCTTTAATATCAAACTTGTCAAAGCTCTCACTCATGTCATCTTTTGATATAGTTTCTTCTTCCTCCCCCAAGTTTTCAGATCCTAAGCATCATTTGGGTTCATCATCCACCTCCTCGTTCTTGACATCACAATTGTCATCTTTTGTAGGGGTAACACAATTTTCTTCTACGAATTTAGTACCAGAGTCAAATAATTTCTTCCTCAGCTTTGCCATTCACTCTCTTGTATGAGTCAATAAAAAAATGAAATCTTAACATAACACATCCAAAGACGGATATCTATAAATAACCAACCAAGAACATATTGACCTATCAACATAATATGCGAAAATTTTGTATGGGGGGCAAAAACAAAGCAGGCAAAATGTCATAAATTATTACAAAACAAATCATCTATCCACATGAACAACTACCCATACTAATAACCCAACAAATTAAAACACAAAATCACAAACTAAGAGACCCACCAATATATACATATTGATTAAACCCGGGAAAAAAGCAAACTACCACCCATTTAACGAATTGTTGTAGACTTACCCAAAAACCAATCAATCATACCTTATTTGTACACACTCTCGGCAATGTTTGTTGCCACCGGCCGGCTATGCACCAGCCTTACTCAACCTAGAACTGAAAGCCCTGGAACTGTGAGCACTTGAAGGGCGTGTGTGTTAGGGTGTTGGGGAGGGCGTTGCGAAGGGCATGTGTGTTGAGGTGGGAGTTGTGAAAATTTGGGGATAAGGTTATGGAGGGAAGAGGGAAAATTTGGGAGGGAAGCTAAATGATGCTTTGTTGGGCCAATTGGGAGTTTAATTTGACCATTCTTATTGCTTTGTTGGGTCACTTTGGAGTTAAATTTGTGAAGCTCCTTTGTTGGCCAACTTGCTCATTTTCATGAGATTTTTATACTGCTTTGTATTGAGTTAGGTAAACAATTTTTAAGATTATCCAATGACTAATTAATTAAGGTCTGGATACTGTTTAATTACAATAGACGACGCTCCCATCTAGAATTGTGTATTTAGTGTGCTGACTATTACTTGTATACATAGAACAGCCAGACAAATAGAGTTTAACTAGGAATTAGTATGAGTCAACTCAAACATGTTTATGTGATAATATAATGAAATTAATGTAGGCTCGCTTAGTTGCACTTGAGGAAGACTGTATTTGCGTCACCTCAGTAAGTAAGGGACGATCTTAGTTAACTTAATGGGTTACCAAGTAATGGATATGTTAATTAAGTATAACTAGTGTATAAGGATCCCCAATTAAGTTATAGTCGATTAACCAGTGTACATGGAACGCTCACTGACTACAGGCGACTTGTAGACAACCGTATAGGTTATTAAGTAATGGATACGGTGAAGTTGGTGCACTTGTATGTTGACTAGGGTTTGACCAACCCTTAGTTATATTGAACACGATCAAATATAGTTAACTAGTGTATATAGAATACTGATACTCCCTCTGTTTCACTAAGAGTGGCACACTTGCCTTATTGGGATGTTTTTTTAAATGACACACTTTACATTTTTGGTAAGATTCCTACAATCCCATCCACTCATTCTAGTTTTTACTTTCTACACTCAATTTCAACTTCTCATTTTCATCACATTAATCCAAGAGGTTAAACCTAGTGTGTCACTCTAAGTGAAACAGAGGGAATATGTAAATTAATTTCTTGACTTACAAATATATTATACATAATATAATTTTTAGAAATTAGCCCTTAGATTTTAGACAACTTCAACCAGAGCCCTCGATCACGAATGTGGGAATTTTCAACAACTTCAACCTGAGCCCTCGATCACGAATGTGGGGATTTTCAACAACTTCAACCTGAGCCCTCGAGCCTCGAACCTTGAGCATCGACCGCTTGAACCCTCGAGCCCCACGAGCCCTCGAACCCCTCGAACCCCTTGAGCCTCTCAAACCCTCAAACCCCTCAAAACCCCTAGCCCCGCGAGCCCCTCGAACCCAACAGAACCCTTGAGCCCTCGAACCTCGAGCCCCCGAGCCACTTGAGCCCCTAAGCCACTTGAGCCCTCGAGCCCCTCGAACCTCTCGACCCCTCGAACCCTCAAGCTCTCGACCTTCTGCGCTCAAGCCCTCGAACCTCAAGCCCCTCGAAACCCTCAAACCTCAAGCCCTCAAACCTTGAACCTCGAGCCCTTGAACCCTCAAGCCTCTTGAGCCATCGAACCTCGAGCCTCTTAAGCCATTGAATCCTCGAGCCTCAAACCTTTAAGCCATCAAACGTTATGTCGTGAGCCCTCAAACCTCAAGCATCGAGCCTCGAGCCCCTCGAGCCCTCGAGCCCTCAAACCTCTTTTCCTCGAGCCCTTGAACCTCTAAATTCTTGCCCTGAGCCTCTAGCCTGAGAGCCTCTAAGATTCGAGCCCTCAAACTTCTTACCTCGAGCCTTTAGCCCTTATGCCTCGAGCCCTGGAACCCAATACCCTAACACCTTTCAGCCCACGTGTGTGTAAAATTCAGCCTATATATATGTACGATTCAGCCAATCTGTGTGTAAAATTGGTCATTCAACCCAAAACCCTAACAGCTTTCCTCCGCTAAGCTCCCTCCACATTCCAGGCTCCCTCCACTATCTCCCGCTCCCTCAACCAGCAAGCTCCGTCCCCGCTCAATTCCACCTCCGCCAAGCTCCATCCATTCCACCACGGCCAGGCTTCACCATTCCATGCTCCCTTCGCCTTCCGTCCTTAGTCAATCTACCGTCCATCGTCCATACACCATCCAACAAGCTACCGTACACCAAGCTCCCTCCACCAAGCTCTATCCGCCAAGCACCGTCCGCCCTCCAAACACCTTTCATCAACAAAACCTTGTCCGAACTAGGTAAGTGCATACCCTTTCATTTTTGGTTTCCTAGGGATTTTCTAAATTATTGGTATGCTGATTGTTTGATTGTCATGAAAATACCTAATTCTGAAAAAACCTAAGTGTGATTTTTTTTTTGCAAATGCGAGAGTTATTGCCATTGTATACTATGTCTATGTTCTATGCGAATATAGTTCTATGCCTATGTTTGTTGAATTGGTTCTACGCTTATGTTCAAGGAACATTTCTATGCCTCAGTTCTTCATACAGTTCTATGCCTATGCTTAATGTGAATCCTGGCTTGTTTATGGAAAACAGTTCTGTGCCTATGTTATGTTACAAGAACTCAGCAGACATCTCGATGCAAATTTATTCATGTGCTGACATCTTGATGCAAATTTTGTTGGTTTCGTTATTTTTTGGGTGTAGTAAACGGTGATTGCAACCATGGTGTGAAGTTTATGCCATTTTCCTATCTTTTTTTTCATGTGCTAACATTCTGGATGGAGAATATTTTTCTTCTTGTGTTAATATTCTGTCCGCCAAGTTTTTCCTCTTCTTATAGGCTGACATTTATTTTCCATGTCCTGACATTCTGGATGCAATTACTTGTGTTAACATTTTGTGTCACCTTTCATACCATACAACATTTATTTTACCAGGTATGGCCCCAAAAAAGGTTCACCCAAGGGGAAGACCAACAGCCAGAACTCAAGGAAAAAGGCCAGAGTTGGCGATATGGAAGAGCAAGACAACGGGTCTCAAATGGTGCAAGGGAACTCTGCAATACCAATGACATAGACGGATTGTCATTAGGCAATAAATGTGTACAAAGAATTCATTTTCCGAGGCCTCATACTGGAGAGAGGGTTGAGGCTGGAAAAACCTTACAAAGACTATGTCAACCTGCACAGGTGGGAAGGCTTCCTCGCACAACCGGATCGTGAGAACAAGACCCTAGCATGTGAGTTCTTGTCCCTGATGAAGTACAAGAATTCAGCAGAGGCTTTCTTCCGTGGTCAATTCGTTGTGCTCGCACCGGATGTGGTAAATGAGTTCTACAAGATCCCACTGAAGCTCGCAAGCTATTGAATAAGCTTCTTGGGAACAGATCATAATAGAAATAAGTGATGATAGTGATGAAGTTATCCAGAACCTGCCACCAAAATGGTCCAGCATTGAGAAGAAATACTTGAGTGATTACATGAATGCCTTCCTGCTGCCGGTGAAAATGAATAGTGGGGTTCATTGTTCCCGTATGTTGTTGTTGTACAAGATCAAGAAGAACTTGAGCATCAATGCTGGGGGTATGATACTGGCGTAAAATCTGGGATTGTGTCAATGCTCACAACTGTATAGGCTTCTCCTCTCTCATCACTGCCTTATGCATAAAAGCAGGTTGCAAATTTAAAGATGATGATTACACACTGATTCCAAAGCTTCCCATCAACCCTCAAATATTCTCGAAGAATAAGAAAATTATTGTGTCATCAGGGCCGACAACAAGTAAATCGTCTACGAAGAATTCAGATTGGGATATGGCAGCATTGAAAGTGAAGGTGGATCACTTGGTGCGATGGATTGAGCAGGTTGGGAAGATCCTGATAGCCATGTGTGGTGAGAGAATCAAGGAATTGGGTCCAATCCCTACTATAGATTTTCCATATTCCAACACTGGGGAAGATAGCTTGCGCGGGGATTGACTTCCTTCATTGTGCTCATCTTGATTTTCTCAAGTTGTTTATTTTGCTTGGTTTATATGGATCTCTATTTTATCGGGATTTTGATTTCCAAAACATATGTTGCTTCTTTGTGGATTTGACTTGGTACTTTATGACTGTGGAATTTTGATGCTATTAGTTGTGGACATCTATTTGCTCTGATTTTGGAAGTTGACAGTTCTAGGCTTGTAACGTATTCATGTTTTTGTCTTAGAAGAACTGAACTAGCAACTCAAAATAGGTAATGTGTTTGTAAAAGAGCTACAGCACGCTGAACCAAAAGAGCGGCAGCGCGCTGCCGCTCTCAGAGCTGCTTAAAATAGGTACCAATTGGAACATAGTTTTAGAATAGGTAACAGTCATACAAAACTCAACATACTACAAAAATACATAAATTTTATCCCTCGAATTCATTGCTCTTCAACCGCTAGTCTTTAACCATCTTCCTCTTTTTGGATTGAAAATCTCCAATTTCTTGGCCATCTTCATCTATCCAAATTCCATCTGGGTTTCCTCCGTCTTGCTCCCGCCTCAATCCCGTTGTTAATAAGTAAGGGGGAAATAGAGGGGAACCCTAACTTTCACTTGTAACTTCAAAATCAATTTCGTCACGGAAAGAGTATTTCTTACTGTGTAACATAACATACCAACCTACATTGCATGGATCATTAACGTAGAAAACTAGTCTTGCTTGTTCGGCCAAAATAAACTGACCATTGTCATATGCTTCACAACTCTAGTCAACAGGGGTAAATCCCATTGGGTCATCACTTTGAACTCCAATTGTGTTATCAAACCAATGGCACTTGAAAACTAGAATCTTGAATTCTCCATAGTCAAGCTCTCAAATCTCATCAATAACACCATAAAATGACATCACAACTAGGTCAGGTTTATTGTCTTTCTCACTTGCTTGCCACATTTTCTCCGACTCAATGTATACCCCACTATTTTGTGTTGTGCTCTTTAAATCTTGGTCCCTAGTAACAAAAGAGAAACTGTTCATGTCATATCCAGAATACCTCAAAATCGTGCAGTTAGGCTTCCTTGCAAATGCTCTAATTTTTGGGTCGTAATCACCTACATTGCATCAATCATATAAACAATCCACAAACTTGTCATTGTGCTCCAACTGAAATTTATTTGGGGGCCACGTGGGAGGAGACTCTGTGATCGAATAAAGGTGCTCGGTTACATAAGCAATGGTCTCCCTACAATTCCTCAAGACATACAGATGAACTGACATCAGATCACTATTTAATGGAGTAAATAACATTCCCCTTGACCTCGGTTTGGCCACCTTCCTTCCAACAAGTTGATTCTAGGGCCTCCCAAAATTTCTATGTTCCTTCAAATAGCTAGAGAAAAATTCAATTACTTCTTCGGTAACATACCTCTCAACAATACTAGCATCCGACCGACTCATACATTTCATGTATCCCTTGAATACTTTCATATGATGCTCAAAAGGATAGATCCAATGCATACCAACCGGACCATATATCTTTATCTCCCACACTAAATGAACAACCAAGTGAACCATTATATCAAAAAAAGATGGAGGGAAATACATTTCCAACTTGCATAGCACACCAACAACCTCTTTTTGTAGGACATCCAAATGGTCCCAGTCAATAGACTTCCGGCATATGGAACCAAAAAATAAAAAAGGTCTAGTGATTGAGTACCTTACGTCGGCCTCCATTACCCCACAAATAGCAATAGGTAACAGTTGTTGCATTAGAACATGACAATCATGATATTTCAACCCAGTCACCCGACAATCCTTTGTAACTACCCGACTAACATTCAATGAATAACTAATTGGGACCTTCACTAATTTCAAACTATCACAAACTGAGATTCTCTCCTCCTTTGACAATGTACAAGGTGCAGGGGGCAAGTAAGTCCTCTTACCCTTCACTTCTGGAGCAAGGTCATTTTTTATTCCTAAATCTACCAAGTCCAACTAGGCATTCAAACTATCTTTCATCTTCCAGAGAATATTCAAGAAGGTGTCTATCAAACTTTCACAAACATTTCTCAATATGCATCACTTCTAGGCAATGCCTAACCTCAAGATACTCCCAGTACGGTAGATAAAAAAATATTGACCTTTTCTTCCATGGACCATTACAATGTATTCTATCCTTACCTTTATACTTTGCCAACACCACTCTCAATTCCTTAACCTTCTTGTGAATCTGAACACCAGTTAGTGGTGTAGGGGATTTCCTTCATTCTTTCCCCCCAAAAAAATTGACCACATCATCTAGGTATTTAAGGTTTCCTTGCAGCCATTTTCTATGGCTAAGATACACTGTCTCTTTTCTAGGTCTTAGCTGTTTGAATTCTGTCTTCTCCTCACAAAGGACATGCTTTGTGCCCCTTCACAACATACCCCGACAAATTTCCATAGGCTGGAAAATCATTGATTGTGCAAAAAAGCATGGAATGCAATTGAAACTCCACATTTATATGGGAATCAAATACCAACACCCCTTTTTCTTCCCACAATATCTTCAAATCATCAATCAATGGTCTCAAATACACATCAACCTCGTTCCCAGGTTGTCTTGGACCTAAGATTAACAGAGGCATCATAACATATTTACGTTTCATGCACAAATAAGGGGGCAAATTATACATAACCAACATCACGGGCCAAGAACTATACTTCGATGACATATTACCAAATGGATTCATCTCATCGGTACACAATGCAAGACATAAATTTCTAACTTCTAAACCAAATAAATAGATATCGCTTGTCAAAATTTCTCCACTATTCACCATCTGTCGGATGTCTTATCTTGTCATCACTTGGTCTTTCCCGCTCTCCATGCCATTGCAAGTTCTTTGCATCTTTTGAATTTGCAAATAACCTCTTCAACCTAGGAATTAAAAGAAGATACCACATACACTTTAATGGAAACACCCATCATTATCATTCCTCACACCCTTATATCTTGAATGTTTGCACACGAGACATTCAACCGCATCTTTCAAATCATCGTCATACAACACACAATCATTAGGACATGCACGTATTTTCTTGTATTTCAAACCGAGTGGACACAATATTTTCTTAGCCTCGTAAAAGTTTTTCGGTATTCCATTCCCTTCCGAAAACTTATCCTTTAGAAGCTTTAGGAGTGAATTCACACTTGTATCACTCCAAGAACTTGTAGCTTTCAAATTGATAACTCCATAAAAAAGGAGATTATGGTATCCTTACTTTTACATCCCGGATACAATGGCTTCTCTTTTTCGTCAAGCAAAGCACTCAACATTTTAGGCTTCCCCTGAAAATCTCTTACAATGTCATCAACATAGAATCAACGGTACATTTGTTTCCCTTGTCAAACCCACCACCATTATGTCGTTGCTCAACCCCTCCATGAAATATCCATACAATGTAACCTCCGTCAAATTCGTTCTTCAGCAAGTGAAATCTAACAAGCCCACGATTATCAAACCGTTCATGACACAAGCATCTTTTGCATGGACAAAGTATCCTCTCCTCCCGACCAAAGGCATAATCAAGAAACGAATCAATAAATGCAATATGTTCACCACTCCCTCTAGCTACACTTGGATAGCTAACCATTATTTTCTCTACGCAAGCATGGATTCTCAGTTCATTGTATCTAAACAAAATAATACAAACAATTACAAAAATATTCATTGTTCAAATATAATAAAAATAAACACAATCAATTTGCTACACAATACTAAAAGTGTCATGTGTATGTGTATATGTATGTGAATCGATCAACTTGTTCTTGGGAGATATATATATATATACCATCTACCAAAACTAACACAACCATGTTTACATCCACAATTATTTACACTCTCACAACATGATACTAAACCAACATAAAGCATAGAAACCATTAATAAATACAAATAAACTCTCTCCATTCATGCATTAATGGTCATTATAACTACTATTTGATTGAAACTAAAAAACATTAAGGAAAACTTAGATCCGTAGGTCTTCATTGCTTTGGGTTATTGCTCACCATCCAAAAAATGTTCCATCAATGAAGAGAGAAGGGAACTACAAGTTCATATCTAATTTTTGAGGGGTAGTTCGGAGCATTAAATGCTCTATTTGGCACCATTTTTTGTGAATAGTACGTAAAACTGGTGCCATTTTTCCCATTAGCACCGGTTTTTAATAGGTGCTAAAAAAACCGGTGCCATTTTTCCCGCTTTTTTCCAGAATTATTTTAACACCGGTTTCTTTAATTTTTTAGCACCGGTTTTTAAAACCGGTGCCAAATATTTACATTTAACCGGTTTTCTTTAATTTCTAGCACCGGTTTTTGTAATTTTTTAGCACCAATTTTAAAAACCGGTGCCAAAATTTTCAATTCACCGGTTTTAGAGATTTTTAGCACTGGTTTTTAGACTGGTTCTAATTTAACACTAGTTTTTGTAATTTTCAGCACTGGTTTTTAAACCGGTGTTAGGTTTACACCGGTTTTCATCATTTAGCACCGGTTTTTTGACCGGTGTTAAATTTACACCGGTTATTAGAAAAAAACCGGTGATACCAGTACAAAAAACCGATGTTAAATTTACACCAGTTTAGAAACCGGTGCTAACAAATAAAAAACCTGTACTATTACAATTTTTGCACCGGTTTTAATAAACGGTGCTAAAAAACTGGTGGTAGAGGGGGATCTCTATGGTAGTGTTTAGCTACATAGAAACAACTAAAAATAATAAGTGTTATCCCTTTCCCCACACTTAAGGTTTGCATTATCCTCAGTGCATATACAAAATCAAAAAACATATGTCAAGGGAAAGAAATAGAAAAACACTTATAATGAAAAATGAACACTAAAGTTTACCCTTGATAGTATGATCATGGAATGCCAAGAACAAACTACCATCACCCCAAATACAATTGATGTGTCCATTTTAGATGGTTATTTTAGGCTTTTTAGGATTAGGTTTTGTGCAATTTTGTGCTCTACATGTGGCATTTTGCCTTGAAATCATCTAAGGAGGGATAAAGGCGGCTTTGACGTTTTTATCACTTTTTAGATGATTTTGTGTGACAAGGTGATTTGTTTGAAGACTCTGAAGATTTGAAGACTTTGAAGATTTATCTTTGAAGATTTGAGGATTTGAAGACCTTTACATTTGAGCTTTGTGAAGATTTGAAGAAGTGAAGAGATGAAGAAAGGAGAGCAAAGCAACGGATGAATGATGATCCAGGGTTCTCAGAATTTTCCGAGAAGAATCAGCCCTCAAGAGTGGCACCATTGGATTCCTCTTCTCGAGCACTATAAAATCGACTACAAGAACTCCCGAAACGGATCAACGGTTCACCCGGAGGAAGCAAAACAAAACAGGGCTGGATTTCACTGCTGGTCGCGACTCGCGATGGAACTGGTCGCGAGTCGCGACCACAGCACGAATCCAGCTCTGCAGCAGCGTTTTTTCTCCCCTTTTTCTTCCACTATAAATACCTCTTCACCCCTTCTTCTCCACAGCTTTTTGGCCCCTGTTTTGGGCCAAAACCCTAGGTTTTATCTTCTTGTTTTCTTAGTTTCTATGCCTTTTGTTGTTCTAGAGTAGTTTTTGTACTTGGGAGCAAGGATTGAAGCTTCCATTTCTATGTAGTAAGGAGCATTTATATCTATCTATTTGGTGTTTTTGCTATTGTGCTATTATTGTGCTTTGAATGTTAATTGTTGATGCCATTGATATTGTTGGAAGCTTGAATGAAATACTTGTATGAATTGCTAGCTAGGGTTTGGGGGATTTGGGTTAATTTCCCCCCTTTTCTTGTTAGGAATGTATGAGTATGATTTAGGGCTTTTGATTGTGTTGATGGATTGATAATGTGCTAGACGAATGTGATTGATGTCGAACTCTTCGTCATGTTCGTTTGTGTAGCAAACGAGAGAGTTATATGCTCTTGGATGAATGTGCATTGCACGTTCATCCAATCTCGTGTAATTGCATGAATTGGTTAAATGCTTAGTCACGGTGTAGTGGTCATAAGCATTGCCAAGCTTGTTGGTTCTTCGTGATTAAATGCCACCAAGGGGATACCTTGAGTCGTGGTCGCGACAACGGGAGTCATTGGTGAGGTTTGACGAGAGATGTCTAACTCACTCTTGCAAACTATGAACTAAGAAGGATAGGAGTTTAGTCTCCACAACAAGTAGTTGAAGTATTGAATAGATGATTTTAACTCATCCTTGAAGCATTTGTTATTTAGCATTTGTGTTTTCTTGATGGTGTGTTTCATTTCACTTGTGCCATGAGTTGTTTGAGCATAGGGAGGGCTTGTATGATTGAATTGGTTAGGTGTTAGGAATGTGACGAATTCCGTAGCTCCTTTGCATGAAAATCTATGAGCGTGAACTTAGAACTTCTTGTGCATAACGTGTTGTGATTCTTGCTAGATGGGTATGTTGATGTTGAGTCATGTAATGCTATATGATAGAATGAGTGAATGATTCAATGACCTACATTAGATTTGGAAGTGGATATCCCTTGCCCCCAAGGCTCTTTATCTTTGTTGTTTAAAACCCCTTTTCTTTAGTTTTGTTTGATGATTAGCATAGTCACTTGACCTTGCTAGTTATCTTGTCTTTTTACTTTCGTAACTTAGGAACAACCAACCAACCCCCCCCCCCCCATTTACATGCTTTTATGTGTGTGTATATATATCTACTCCTAGCCTAATATCAACCATTGTGTGCTTAGACGCTTAGGAAGATCCCTCTTCTCCTTGGACGATCCCGATTTGCCGCTATCTACCTAGTTGTAGAAAGTAAGCAAAAAGGGCTTATAAATTATCTTTTGCATAGGGGGTGCGACGACCGCCCACCTGTCAAAATGGCGCCGTTGCCGGGGAAGAGGCATTTATTTTTAAGTATTTAGGTGTATTTGGTTGTGTCTTCTCTAGTTGTTTATATTTTCCACTACTTGATGGTTGTTTTTGTTCGGAGTAGGTATTGCTTGAGTTCTTTGTAATTTATTTTATCGAGAATCCTTGCACTATGATTCCAAACTTTTGAAAAAAAAAAAATTTTAATGGAGCGTCTCACCTTAAGGGAACTCATGATGAGAAGAGAGGCTCAACAAGCAAGGTTTTGTAGGATGTGTCATTCCGACCATCCTACCGAATCTTGCCCTTTGTTGTGGGAAAAGCACGATGACCGAGAAAGAACCCTTGGTTTTCAAAACCATGGGTACTATGAAGAGTGCTATCAAGAGGTTGGAGATGTTGGTTTTCAAGGGCAAGAAGCTCATGAATGCTATCCATACCACGACTCTTACAACCCGGAATGGAGTGGTAGTCCGGATTGGTGGTATGAGAATGAGCCGGAAAACCAACATTACGAGCAACCTAGTTGGCCATCACCACCCTATACCATACCCCAAAACCAAGCTCAACAAGGAAGTTCAAGTTTGACACGTGAGGATATCTTAAATACCATAGCAAACTTGAACTCCTTTACTAGTGAGGAGCCGGATACCCAGCTCTCCTCTAGTGTTGAGGCCATTGAGGGGCATGCGAGGAACATATTAGAGGTATTGGCCCGCATGGAAGCTCGTGATTCCGAAAATACACCATCCCAACTTGAACTCGATGACTCGGTGAGTGAGGTCACCAATAAAAATGATTTTGAGTTTGAAAGGGATGAGGAGTTGGTTGTAGAGGATAGAAAAATGGAGGAAGAGGTGATAGTGCTACATCCATTAGCATCGTCACCCCTTCTCCCACCTAGTGAACCAACTCCACCATTTTTGGAAGTTTTGAGGGAAACGAGAGAGGAGCCGAAAGATTATCCCAAGCTCCCTAACCACTCAATTCCCTTTGAACCATCTCCACCTCCACAAAACTTTCCTCTTGAAAGTTTTGTACCCCCACCTCTCGACTTTTGGAAGCTCATGGTGAAGGGGTTCAAGCCTTCACCATATGGATAACATTAGGGTCGTGCCGACGACCTTAAAAATACGGAGCTTCGTCGTGCCGACGACGTTAAATAAATTCGGCATTTCTTTTAGTTTTTGTTTCTTAGTTTGTGTTTCTTAGTTTGTTTTTGTTGTTGTTTTATTTTGTTCTTTTTATGGCATGTTTTTCTGTGATTTTGTAGCGACATGAAGTGCATTGCAATGAAGGAGATGAAGGAACGAGATCAATGAACGAGGGAAGAAAGCTTGGACAGTTGGTAAGAAAACGAAAAAAATTTTAAGCCTGGGATACCCTGCCGTCGCGAGTCGCGATGAGCTTCGTCGCGAGTCGTGACAAACAGGGGAGAAAAATCCACTCCCAGCACCAACTTTCCGCGAGTCGCGATGACCTCGCGATGCTCGTCGCGAGTCGCGATGAGCTTCGTCGTGAGTCGCGACGAGCTCAGAATTTTTGAGCTCTCGGAACCAACTTTCCGTGACTCACGACAGACTCGTGATGGGCCATCGCGAGTCGCGACTAAGAGGTCGCGAGTCGCGACGTGATCAGAATATTTTTTCAAAAATTATGCTCCCGGCCTCTACTTTTCGCGAGTCGCGACGAAGTCCGTCGCGAGTTGCGACCACTTCAGTCGCGAGTCGCGATGAGAATTCCAAGTTTTCATTTGATCTTAGACATTGCATGATTCTTCCTTCTTCTCCACCCAACACTCCCAAGAACCACCACATCTCCACTCATTCTCAACCATCCGACATATATTGGCATATGAACATTCTTGCATCTTTATAGTACATTTGTTGATTGTAGTATGCCGACTACATCATTGTGATTGTAAGTGCACATATCCTATAATGATGCTTGTATACATGTCAATATATGTTGGATATTTTTCATGATTATTCTTATAGTGTTGGTTGAGTGTGATTTGGTTGTTCTTTGAAAATACTATGGTTATTAACTCTTGATGCTAAACCTAGTATTACATATCCTTATGTACTTGTGAGTTCAATGTGTTCTTCGTGGTGTTAGTCTTGATCAAACGGCGCCATGGAGACAATGCTTTTCTCGAGGGGTGAGTTCTTCTACGGCATCTTTGCTCACCCGTCCGGTTCCGACACCTATTTCGGGACCATACAAGTGCTTGGATTACGCCATATCACCGGCGAATTGCGGAGACACGGGTGTCATTCTACCCCCTTACCTTGATTTTTATTGTTCTTGCCTTATATGTTTTCATTGAGGGCATTGTAATGTTTTAAGTGTGGGGAGGGGTTAGAGGATTCACATGCATGCTAGATAGTTTTGGAATGCTTTTTGCTACTTTTCATTGGAAAAACATGAGAAAAGAAAAAAATATATAGAAAAAAAATAGAAAAAGAAAAAAAAGAAAAAGAAAACCCGCTAAGTAGAAAACCCGAGAGGGCAACTTAGGCAACATTGGGGGCCCGGATAGGTCGAAAACCCGAAAGGGCGGCCTAGGCAAAAATGAGAGGCTAAAATGTGCGGAAAAAGGTGAGATGTGAGCTAAAGAAACATGATGTGTGGCTAGGATGAAAACTCGAAAGAGCTCCTAGGCAAAATGAGAGAAAAAGAGAGAAAAAGAAAAATTCTAAGATTTCACTCATTTGCCGGTGTTGGAGTCATAAGGTTGAGGTTGTCACATGGATGGATCGGGTAGCTCAACATCTATAGACCTCTTGGGATTGGGTAGCTTAGTGGGTTAGGAAACGAAGTGTGGTTATGAAATTCCTTATCTCTTTCTACTTCGTTTTTGGCGGATATATTGGCATTAGGTGAAGTATGTGCTTAAACCTCTTAAATGGTTTTAACTTCATCTTGTGTCATTGGACTTTGGGAATATCAATTCTGGGCTTTGAAATATTTTTATGGGTAGTGAATTGATAAGTGGTAGGTTTGGTTAGATTTAGGATTGGGGATGTGTGTGTAAAAAATTCTCATGTGAGCTTTTATTTTGGGATTTATGATATTGAGAGTTTTTGTGAGGCTTTGTTTGGGGGATTAGTTAAGGATATGGCCATATGAATTCCTCCGTGTGCTTGGATCTTTTCTTACTCGAGGGCGAGTAAGGTTTAAGTGTGGGGAGGTTTGATGAGGCCATTTTATGTGGTTATTTTAGGGTTTTTAGGATGTGGATACGTCATTTCCTCCGTGTGCTTGAATCTTTTCTTACTCGAGGGCGAGCAAGGTTTAAGTGTGGAGAGGTTTGATGTGTCCATTTTAGATGGTTATTTTAGGCTTTTTAGGATTAGGTTTTGTGCAATTTTGTGCTCTACATGTGGCATTTTGCCTTGAAATCATCTAAGGAGGGATAAAGGCGGCTTTGACGTTTTTATCACTTTTTAGATGATTTTGTGTGACAAGGTGATTTGTTTGAAGACTTTGAAGATTTGAAGACTTTGAAGATTTATCTTTGAAGATTTGAAGATTTGAAGACCTTTACATTTGAGCTTTGCGAAGATTTGAAGAAGTGAAGAGATGAAGAAAGGAGAGCAAAGCAACGGATGAATGATGATCCAGGGTTCTCAGAATTTTCCGAGAAGAATCAGCCCTCAAGAGTGGCACCATTAGATTCCTCTTCTCGAGCACTATAAAATCGACTACAAGAACTCCCGAAACGGATCAACGGTTCACCCGGAGGAAGCAAAACAAAACAGGGCTGGATTTCACTGCTGGTCGCGACTCGCGATGGAACTGGTCGCGAGTCGCGACCACAGCACGAATCCAGCTCTGCAGCAGCGTTTTTTCTCCCCTTTTTCTTCCACTATAAATACCTCTTCACCCCTTCTTCTCCACAGCTTTTTGGCCCCTGTTTTGGGCCAAAACCCTAGGTTTTATCTTCTTGTTTTCTTAGTTTCTATGCCTTTTGTTGTTCTAGAGTAGTTTTTGTACTTGGGAGCAAGGATTGAAGCTTCCATTTCTATGTAGTAAGGAGCATTTATATCTATCTATTTGGTGTTTTTGCTATTGTGCTATTATTGTGCTTTGAATGTTAATTGTTGATGCCATTGATATTGTTGAAAGCTTGAATGAAATACTTGTATGAATTGATAGCTAGGGTTTGGGGGATTTGGGTTAATTTCCCCCCTTTTCTTGTTAGGAATGTATGAGTATGATTTAGGGCTTTTGATTGTGTTGATGGATTGATAATGTGCTAGACGAATGTGATTGATGTCGAACTCTTCGTCATGTTCGTTTGTGTAGCAAACGAGATAGTTATATGCTCTTGGATGAATGTGCGTTGCACGTTCATCCAATCTCGTGTAATTGCATGAATTGGTTAAATGCTTAGTCACGGTGTAGTGGTCATAAGCATTGCCAAGCTTGTTGGTTCTTCGTGATTAAATGCCACCAAGGGGATACCTTGAGTCGTGGTCGCGACAACGGGAGTCATTGGTGAGGTTTGACGAGAGATGCCGAACTCACTCTTGCAAACTACGAACTAAGAAGGATAGGAGTTTAGTCTCTACAACAAGTAGTTGAAGTATTGAATAGATGATTTTAACTCATCCTTGAAGCATTTGTTATTTAGCATTTGTGTATTATTGATGGTGTGTTTCACTTCACTTGTGCCATGAGTTGTTTGAGCATAGGGAGGGCTTGTATGATTGAATTGGTTAGGTGTTAGGAACGTGACGAATTCCGTAGCTCCTTTGCATGAAAATCTATGAGCGTGAACTTAGAACTTCTTGTGCATAACGTGTTGTGATTCTTGCTAGATGGGTATGTTGATGTTGAGTCATGTAATGCTATATGATAGAATGAGTGAATGATTCAATGACCTACATTAGATTCGGAAGTGGATATCCCTTGCCCCCAAGGCTCTTTATCTTTGTAGTTTAAAACCCCTTTTCTTTAGTTTTGTTTGATGATTAGCATAGTCACTTGACCTTGCTAGTTATCTTGTCTTTTTACTTTCGTAACTTAGGAACAACCAACCAACCCCCCCCCCATTTACATGCTTTTATGTGTGTGTGTATATATATCTACTCCTAGCCTAATATCAACCATTGTGTGCTTAGACGCTTAGGAAGATCCCTCTTCTCCTTGGACGACCCCGATTTGCCGCTATCTACCTAGTTGTAGAAAGTAAGCAAAAAGGGCTTATAAATTATCTTTTGCATAGGGGGTGCGACGACCGCCCGCCTGTCATTTTTTGTGAATAGTACGTAAAACTGGTGCCATTTTTCCCATTAGCACCGGTTTTTAATAGGTGCTAAAAAAACCGGTGCCATTTTTCCCACTTTTTTCCAGAATTATTTTAACACCGGTTTCTTTAATTTTTTAGCACCGGTTTTTAAAACTGGTGCCAAATATTTACATTTAACCGGTTTTTTTTAATTTATAGCACCGGTTTTTGTAATTTTTTAGCACCAATTTTAAAAACCGGTGCCAAAATTTTCAATTCACCGGTTTTAGAGATTTTTAGCACTGGTTTTTAGACTGGTTCTAATTTAACACTAGTTTTTGTAATTTTCAGCACTGGTTTTTAAACCGGTGTTAGGTTTACACCGGTTTTCATCATTTAGCACCGGTTTTTTGACCGGTGTTAAATTTACACCGGTTATTAGAAAAAAAACCGGTGATACCAGTACAAAAAACCGATGTTAAATTTACACCAGTTTAGAAACCGGTGCTAACAAATAAAAAACCTGTACTGTTACAATTTTTGCACCGGTTTTAATAAACGGTGCTAAAAAACTGGTGGTAGAGGGGGATCTCTATGGTAGTGTTTAGCTACATAGAAACAACTAAAAATAATAAGTGTTATCCCTTTCCCCACACTTAAGGTTTGCATTATCCTCAGTGCATATACAAAATCAAAAAACATATGTCAAGGGAAAGAAATAGAAAAACACTTATAATGAAAAATGAACACTAAAGTTTACCCTTGATAGTATGATCATGGAATGCCAAGAACAAACTACCATCACCCCAAACACAATCCTAACCTCTAATCAATAAAGTTCAATCTAACCACTATCATGCATCAAGAATCGAATAAGGGATTGAATCACAATGGAGAGTTACCTCTTAGGTCTTGATGTGTGTGTCTCAAGGGTTTAGGGTGGTGCATTGGTGGCAGTGGGGAAGAAATGATGATTAGGGTGTAGGAAAGTATGTGAGCTTCATGGTTTGTGCACATCTACACGCCCCATGAATGTGGGGTTTGGTTCTACTCCTTGTCCACTATTTTGAGCGTCACGAATCATATACGTTTGCATGGTCTATGAGCTGGACTCCCCGGCTACTCACCTTCTTCCAAGAACCATATGCTTCCTACAAAACAAACATGCACACCAAGTGTAATAGTGTCCCAAAAATAAAAAGAAGCTATAAATAAAAAAACACACCAAAAATGCTAAACTAATCTAAAATTTTCGAAGCTCAAGTTGCCTCCCGAGAAGCTCCGTATACGTAAGGTCATCAACATGACCCTAGTGTTATCCATATGGTGTGGGTTTGTACCCCATCACCTTGGACAACCAAACATGGAGAGGTGGGAGTAAGAATCTTCCAAGAGGAAGGTATAGTAGAGGAGGAGTCAACCTTAGAGGGTATAGGTGGTTTGGATGTTTAGCATATTCAATTGGCTTCCCTATGGTTTCCTCTAAGGTTTCCGAAAATGTGGGAGTAGATTCTATAGGTGGAGGAAGGGGTGAAAATAGGTAATATGGAAAATTAAGTATAATTAAGTATAATTACCCCTTCTTTGACTTCTTCCCTCTTAACAAATAATTCCCCATCCCATTTAGATTCATCCATCAAAATTTCACATTTAACTAGGGATGGTTCATTTTCGGAATATTTTCTAGTTGGCTCACCTTTTTCATCAAATCAAGCACTTCCCCTTCAACTTTCTTAATACTTGAGAATAGTTGAGTTCCCAAATCGCTAATCTCTTTAATCATTTGGGATTCGAGTCAATCACTAGTCTTGGTCATATTGGCTATAGCTTGCAAAATTTCTACACAATTAATTTTGGGAACCAATCCTAGGGAGTAGTTTTGGGGCATTGGGTAAGTTGGTGAAATCTAACTATTTAACCCAAAGAGTTAGTTTCCCGATGCATTTCCATACCAAAAATTCGAGTTACCACTAATCCTTGAATTTGGAGAATCGTGATATGGGTAACAATCTTGATCCCATTGGCCTTGAGAACCAACAACTCCTACCTCTCTCTCATTTTCGCTCATCAAAGAGCAAGACTCCATAGGGTGGTTGCAATGAAATATCCTACAAAATCTCACTCATTGAGCCTCTCTTCTCCCAAAGTCACTTAACTGTGGGCAACACTGCATAGGATGGTCATAATAACACACCCTACAAAGTGTCATCCATTGAGTACTATCCCACATTTTTTTCATTTCCAATTAAATACAAACAAAGAAAAACACACAAAATTTGGAATCGTAGTGCAAGAGTCCTCGGTTTGCACCAAGAACTCAAGCAATACCTACTCCGGAAAACAACAATCAAACAAAAGAACAATACTAGCTACTCTACTAACATGTTATGCGTAATTGACACTTATACTGATAGCATCCCCGACAATGGCACCAAAATTCTGACTTGCCTCCCCCTAGGGTCATTACTACTAGGCTACCTAGAGGGTAGTTAGCGGCTTGTCCAAAGAGATGATAGGTCTAATGTACCAATCAAAACACAACCTCGTATGGGTCGTCAATCTATACGAGTGAAAGGAATAGCTAGTGAAGCAAATATGCAAACCGGGGGGGGTGGATTTTCAAACTAACAACTACTAAGCATGAAAGTAAAAAAGTAAAATACACTAATTACACTAAGCACTTGGGGAGTCATTGCGCAACATGATTAACCAAATGTTTAGATCCTCAATTCATTCACATGCAAGATTTAATAAGCAACCTAATATTGTGTTCACAATGCATGATGTGGCCGATGGCACACACTTCCTCGTACCTGTCACGTTGGGTGAACTCACAACCCTTCACCGACACTGCCGTCGTAATTAGTGGAGTACAATAGGGTTCTATCTTTGTTGTAGGTCTGTTTCTCCCCCGTGCAATTACGTCCCAGGCTTCCACCTCAAATGCACTACTTCCCTCGGGTCCTATCAATTAGGCCCAAGGGTCATTGACACCTTATATATGATCTAAAGCACCTCACAATCCTAGTTTTCTACTATTTGCTATCTCTACCCAGAACTTCTCAAACAACTTTACAAAGACAACTACGATTGGTGCAATGGCAAGTAAGTCAGAGCATTCTCAAATCCCCTGTGCACACACCCACGCGGTCCCGTTCTCCCTTACCAATTCTAACATCCAGATTTTTATTCCCAAAAGGGCATCGATATTTGCACCATACATGAATATAGTCCAAAGTGTGTGCTTATATGTGGGTTTCTATTCATGCATTTCAAATAATCAAGCACAATCATAATAAAATCATAAATACAAAATTAGGAAGAACTAAAGAATCTCAAAAAGCATATAGATTTAGACCATGCTTCTACAATTTATCCCCAAAATATAAAAACTACTCTAGAAAATATAGATCCATGGAAAATATTAGGTTAGATGCCATGGATCTAAGAAAATAAGATTAAAGGAAAAAAGAAAAGAAAAAGAGAAGGAAGAAGAAGAAGTATTCTCCTCTCCCCTCTATCTAAACTAGAGAGAGGAAAAATTATACATTATGTCTACTTATAGTTTACTAGAACACCAAGGCTCCTATATATAGTAGTAGAGGATTGGGCCTAAATATAGGTCCAACATAGGCCATAGTTAGGTCAAAACCCTAGTCACCTTTTCCCTCTAGCCACTTAATCTTTCTCGAATAAATTTATCAAATCCATGAACTTCCGGAATTTGAGATTTGTTTTTTTGGATAGAGATTTAAAAGATGAAGATTTTTATATATGGTAGAGGGAAATTAGATGAAAATTGAGAGAGTTATGGCCAAAATTGTGAGAAACTGCCGCTTGGCGCAGACCGTTATGGATGATGCAGCTCATGGCGTGTCCTTGGTGGTGCGAGGTGCGAGATCTGGTGCATGGCACGGGGTGTGAAGCTTTGTATGGACTGCATCGATTCCCTGACATGGGTTGCATCATTTGGCACAAGGCAACATAAGGGTGTTGAAAATGAGAGTTTTGATTTGCGCCTGTAGTAGGTGGAGCGGGCCGTGGTCAGGAAGGGTGCTTGCTAAGAAAATATAGCGTAGGCCGCGTGATTTACCACACCCTTCCAGCTGGTCTTGGAATATTGAGCTTGGAATGGCAAGGGACGTTGAAATTCGGATGTCCCACGCCAATACTAAGCCGTTTGGAGTGGGGATTGAATTTTATACTGGTGGCCTATGGCGTCTGGCGTGGGTCGCACCATAGCTTCACAAGGAACATATTGGCACAAACCTTAGCCTCATGCCATGGTCTCATGCTGATAATTTTGGCATGGGATTGCTCCTTTGGTGGGGGCCTTTGTTGCCATCCATGAATGGCCCGCGCCGATCTATGTGTGCCTCGGCCAACTCAATTTATTTCCTTTGCCACGGGTGAACTGTTTTTCTGATTTGAGAGTTTTAGTAGTCAATTTTGTAGTGATCAAGAAGAAGAATCCAATGGAATCATCCTTTAACTCTAAATATTCTCGGATCCTTCTCATACTTAAGAACAACTCATCTGACCATGATTCACCGTTTCTCCCTTGGCCGTTTTGAACTCCAATGCCGCCTATCCTTGGATCCATCCTTCTACTACCACAATTTGATGTCCGTGGCCTTCATCTTCTACCATTATACAAATGAATGACCTTTTATCTCTTCTACGGTCCTTGTGAACGGCCTTCAATATCTTCTACCGCTCTTACGAACGGTCTTCACATAGAATGTAAACAAAAAGTAACCACGGGTGACCTACTCAAGATTATCACAAAGAAGATCAAGAAGCCCATGGATACAATATATCCATTAGTACCAATTATGTCTACAAAATGCGGGATTTAGACAAGAAAATAAAATATTGCCATCTAAACCCCTTGTCACGTAAACTCAACTAATACTAGCAATCCACCAAATGAAACTAGCTAAAAAATATGCCAAATGCAACGGTTAATGCACGCATAATGAAGTAGATCAACACCCTACATGATAGGCATGGGGAAGTGTTGACCATCGACCGCACCACGTGTTATGAGCACTAGATTAGGTTGTTTAAGTCTGAAATGTGATTGAATCGAGGATCAGAGGTGCATGGCATAGATCTTTAAGTGGCACGTGGTGTAGAATCTGGCGCGGGTCGTGATGTCTATCTGGCACGAGCAGTGTCGTCTGGTGCGGAGTGCCATAAAAGTGCTGAAATAGGGGTTTTTTATCTGTGCCCCTAGCCATTGGCGTGAGATATGGTCAGGAACGGTTCTCCGTTCAAATATTTGGCACGGGCCGTGTGATTTCCCATACCCCATTGGCTGGTCTTACTGTTTTGGACTTGGAACGATGCGGTACGTCAAAAATGAGACGCCTTGTGCTCATACTTAGTCGTGTGGAGTGAGACTTAGTCTCGTGCTTGCGGCCTGTGGTGTCTAACGTGGGGTCGTGCCATAGCCTCATGTTCATCTTCTTGGCGCAGGGCTACTCCTTCGGTGCGGGCCATTGGTTTCAACTATGAATGGCCTGCACCGACCCGTTTATGCCTCGATCTGTTGAACTTGTTTTCTTCGATACTGGTGAACCGTTAATCTATTTTTAGAGTTTTAGTAGTCGATTTTGAAGTGAGCAAAAAGACAAATACAATGGAAATCGTTCTCATAATTAAGCACAACTTATCAGACTATGATTCACCATTTCTTCGTTGGCCGCTTTGAACTCCGTTGCCGCCTATATTTGGCTACCATGCATTGATACTTGTGGCCTTCATCTACTACTATTCTAGTGTTAATGGCCTTCGTCTATTCTACCGCTCTTACGAACGGCCTTCATTACCTTCTACCGCCCTTAAGAACGCGGTGTTCACATAGAATGTAAACAAAAAGTAACCACGGGAAACCTACTAAAGATGATCACAAGGAAGATCGGTCATGTAAACTCAACTAATACTAGCAATCTACCAAATAAAAGTGGCTAAAAAGTATGCCAAATGCAACGGTTAACGCCCACATAATGAAGCAAATCAATCGGTTATGCGATAGGGGGAATGAAGTTGCAACTGGAGGAGTTTGGTACTAGGTTGGATTCTATGGAGGGAACTATGCATGTTTGGGTGTCTAGATTGGACTCCATTGAGCTGGAAGTGAAGAAAATTCGCTATTATGGATGGGAGGGCGGAAATCCAAGAGGAGGCTATCGAGAAATTGATCGAGAGATTTCACATCTCAAGGCTTGATTGTTTTTGGGACATTGTTCCCATCAAGAGATAAGAAATGCGACATGAAGAAAGGACATGAAGACAAGGCAAAGTTCAAGTGTGGGGGAGGGAGTAATGAAACACTTATGAGTTTTTCATCTTGAGATTTCTTTGTGTTTTTTTTGTTTTTGTGTTTTTTATGTTCATTCATTTTGGGAAGTTTTGGATGCATTTTGGTGGTGCAATATTTTTGGCAACAAGTTTTGGATTGTTTTTGGTGGACTATTCGGTGCAGTAAGCTAGTTTAACACTTATCAATTTTTTTTTTACCTTTTTCTTCAAAACATTTTGGGTAGTTAGGTTACTTTACCATCTTTTGGGAGTGTGAGAGTTGTGAGATTCTTACTTTTTTGGGGTAACTAGGGTAGCTTGGGAATAAGTTGAATGCATTGGCTAACTTATCTTTGCATGCTACACTTTGCTTAGATCTTTTCTTGTTTTTGTTTGCTTGAGGACGAGTAAAGGTTTAAGTGATGGGGATTGATGTGCACTGTATTACATTGTGTTAACCAATGCATTTGACATAATTATTATTATGTTTTACTTGATGGATTGCTAGTTTTAGTTAGGTTTACAGGACAAAAGGGTTTAGCCGCCATTGTTGGTTTTCTTGTCTAAATCCTGAGTTTTGTAGATTTAATTTAAACTTATGGACACAATGTATTCACAAGAATCTAGAGCTTCATTTATGATCTCATTAGTAGGTTGCTCATGGGTATTTTGACATATTGTATGAATGGTCATTCACAAGAATGGTAGAAGGTACTAAAAGTCCATTCGCAAGAATGGTAGTAGTTATGAAGGACACAGACTTAAAGTGTGGTAGTAGATGAAATTAACCCAAGAAAGGCGGAGTTGAAGTTCAAAAAGGTCAAAAACAGAGGAAGGCATCAATCGGCCGAACCAGCCGACCGGGCGATCGGCCAACACAAACCAACATGAACTGGCATGAGACCATCACGCGTCACTGTGGACCAAAGGTAGCACGGACTGTGCTAGGGGTTCCTAGCACGGTCCATGCCACAGCCTCTAGCACGAATCGTGCCCGTTCAAGAAGCCTGCATCATTTTTTGCTCTGTTTCACTCAAAATTAGCTAAGTATGGGAATGTACCATATCGTTTCTCACAATCCGCATCGGTTCAAGTCTAAAATATGAAAACCAGCCCACAGGGTGTGACGGATGGCTGGGCTCATGCCATTTTACTGATCAAAATAAGGCTCCAACTGATGGCCTATTCCAAATGATATGGGACGTGCAATCAGAAGCATAACATCAGAGATCCAGCCGACGGTCTGTGACAGTTGACACAGCTTGCGCCAACACGAAGGGTACGGCCCGTGCTAGACATGGTGGGTCACACTAGCACAAAACAGTGGGTCGTGCCAGACCGGGTGGGCCGCTCCAGCATGAATGGTCCCCTAGCTGGCACGGGTCGTGCCGGTTTCCACTGGCCACGTATATTGACAAAGTAACTAGCATATAAACACAAGTATGCTAATCATGCAATAAACTAAAAGTAGAGGATTAAACACAAGCTACAAAACCTTGGGAAAATTTATTTCCACTTCCAAGCCTCTTATAGATCATAGAAGTAATCACCTATTTATTCATCTCGATTACCTATTCTGAATTCTACACCTTCCATTTTGAAGAGAAGCATTCTATTCTTCTTAAGTGTAATCTACAAAAGCGTTCAATTACTATTTGTAAACCTCATTAATGATCATTTTAGGCAATCGATGCCTAAAGATATCTCATTCATGGAATCATGCACAAAGAACCAATAATCTTGATAACACCTACAAACATTCAACCAAACTTCTAGGCATTTAACTAACTAATGCATTTCTTAGGGTTAATCAAGAAAGATCCACATTCAATACTTTCTCATTTTGCGCTACCTCGGGAAAAACATGACAAAGATTAACATTATCACATTCATCTAGCAATCTTAACATCATCAACACAACTAGAAGTTCTCATTCCATGTTCATGAGAGGATATTTGTAAAGTTCAGATTTATCTAGTTGACAAGTTGTGGAAGTTATTCAAATATGGAATTGTTGGGTTGAAACATAAAAAAAGGAATGTTTGGAGTTTTACAGAATGACATGAAGAAATCTGATGAGATATTTCATCCATGGTTTTAATTTCATAATCTATCAGTTTCTAGATTTATGGAAATTGGAATTGATTTGATAAATATCCATTGTGGAAAGGATTTGGACGGAATATATTAATTCATTTATTTAAGGGAATAGATTTGATAATTCCTATCATCAAGGGATTTTATTAAAATTGGAATTTGAAATGGAGCGGGAATTATATTCGCACAAGACTTCATTCGTACGAAGACTTTCTATGGTGGAAGATAATATTCAGCGTGCAAAGAATATTACTTGTGTGGCGGAATAAGGAAATTGGGGAAAATGAAATATTTATTCCGCAAGAGATTGAAGCATATTGGATTTACGGAAAATCCATATTCTTAAGGAATTGGATTTATGAACTATTATGGGATATATTGAGATAAGGAAAATCTCTTTATTTAAGGGATTTGGACATGCTTCAGAAGCATATTTGGAAACAGAATATTTTGAAGATGAATGTGGAGAATCCCAATCTACTCATGGTATACATATTGATGGACATCACGGCTATGCAACTCACGGGTTTAATTGAAGAAAATATGCATCCTGATTTTCATATCTTTTAAGAAGTATCCTAGAGTCATTCGTCTGTGTTCCAACATTATCGAAACATGTTGATCAAGTTGAGAACCGTATACCTTAATTCCTTGGGAGGGGGAGATCCAGCATCAACGAGTTTTGAGGTCAGGGGGAGTCCGATCAAGGCAGATCGGTAGCTAGGGGAGCTAGCACAATTTACATATTATAATTAGATAAGATAACTATAATTGTATGATGTACTTTGTTCTGTATCTTTTTGATTAGTGAATTCATTCTGAACTGGATCAGGCCCCACAGATGTAGGTGGATTTAACCGAACTGTGTAACCAAGTCTCGTGCATTTATGCTTTACTTTATAGCATACTTGGTTAGATAAGTTACGTCTGAACACGGTAGTAATTATAGAATTAATTAGGTAAAATAAAATTTCAATATTGTACATTTTCCTAAGTTCTAACATGTCATCATACAAACATTTCATATTCTCAAACTTTCAATCTCATTAATGAAGCTAGCTACCACATTAAAACATAGAAATGCATAATAATTAAGATTCATAAATAACCAATTAATGCTTCTCACCATGGACTTTGAAGCCTCAATCAATTGCTCCCAAAAGAAGAGTTTAGCTAATGCAAATTATACTAATATCTATAAAAAAATTCATCATAAACAAAGATGAAAAGAGAACTCAAACTAGGGTTTGAAGGAGAGAGAATTTGGCCAAGAGGAAGATAAGAAATGAGAGGTTAAAATGTTATTTATAGTATATTGGAAATGATAAAAAAATGAGAAACAATTCACTTGTTGGTTGGCTGTCACAAGGCATAAATATGTTGTTACACCTTGCGACAGCCGTTGCAGCGAGCCATCAGGAACATCTCACGCCTCGTGATAGGGTGGAGGCTAGCATTCCAAGCTTCAATTCCTTTTTCTTTGTAGCTTTCTTATTTTTTAATCTTTCTTTTTTTCTTCATTTCTTCAACCCTTTATTGTCATCTTCAAACCTTCAATTATCTTTCCTTGTGGTACAAAACTCCCTAGAAAAGTGATAAGAGCGTGAAAGTCACTCTTAACTCTTGTAAAAATAAATTCAAGGCAAAACTCATCTAAAGCAAAAAAATACACAAAAAGTGAGTCCAAAATATCCTAAAACTAATATATAAAAAGAACTTATCAGCAAGCTAATCGCTCTTAGCCAAAGCCACACCATGCAAATAGAAGTGAAGTGATGATGATAGAATTCCCACCAGAGGCTATGCATGAGGAGAATAGAACACATTAGAACTTCACCACCCAAGACTACGCATGAGGTTAATCTCGAGCATAACGTCTTAATTCATTTTTTGGAGCATAGATTGTGCTTAAAGATCCTACAGTTGGGGATTGCTCACTTCTAAGTGAATCTAGGATTGTTTCGGTGGATATAAATTCCACCAACAAAGGAAGTAAATAATAATATCTTGGCCAACCCATTGAGCTCGACAATAGTGCATATGGAAATCAAGTTTTCATCTCTTGCTAGCCAAATCATCAAGAAAATGGGGAAATGTAGAAAAAATAATAAAACACCAAAGAGGAAAGCACGGAAAAAATTTGTTTCAGAGAAGGCGCGATGAGGAATAGTTGTGGACAAACAAAGAGGAAGCTAGAACTGTGAGCACCATCCTAGGAACCTCTGAAGAAGGAGAATAAGAAGAAAAATTAGCAACACAGCCTCGAAGAGGCATCTCTAACCGTGGTAGGTACAAGTATTACACATGAAGCAACTGGAAATGAAAACCAGCCCTGCCCAGGAAATGAATATCTTGAGCTAGAATTTTCCTGGGCTTAGAAGAGCTCGGGCAATTCAGGAACTGCGTACTATGGTATGCTTGAAATCTCCATTAGTTATTTTCCTTAGTGAAAATAAATGTTACGTGGATGTTATTGATAATCTGAAGTCGAAGTTAAATTATTTTGGTGTCATTTTTGAGTCACAAGGACACTCGGGCGGACTTGCTTGTTAAGCAAGAAATGGTAGATTTAAAGTTGACGTTGAGACGTTTTATACATTTTTTTTCTTACAATTTCTCGGAGTCAAGTTTGTAGTACTGGTTACTATGGAAATCCATCAGTTGCTAAAAGAAGAGAGGGCTAACAGAACTTCAAGCAGTTTTTTTCAGAGCCTTCCATTTCGAGGTTATGTCTTGGGGACTTTAATGAGATTTTGCGCAAGATGATTTTTAGAGAAGTCTCCCAAGAGCAGAATGGAAGATTGATGTTTTTTTGAGAAGCTCTGGATTTCTGCAGCTTGTTATATATGGGATTCACAGGACCGAAGTACACTTGGAGCAGACTTGCGGCTCGACCATATACTAAAAGGGATAGGTTGGATCATGCGACATGTAATCAGAGCTTCTAAGATGTTTTCTTATGGTCATCAATCCACATCCTGCCTATGGTTCACTCTGATCATATATGCCTACATGTACGTCTACAACTGTGGGATCCCAAGGAAACCCGCTAGAGAAGGAGGAGAAGGCTTTCATTTGAGGTGAATTAGATTAAATCTAGTGATTGAGAGAAACTGGTGCAGGAGATGTAGAATGAGCAGGCAGCATCCTTACCCCAGAAAATGGAGACTTGATTGGGAAATGATACATTCCCAGATATACCAAAGTGCATAGAGGAGATTAAAAAAGCTATCATGGAGCTTGAGGGAGGCATCATTACGAAGGAGACTAAGGGCATTGCCTCGATAAGACATGATTATGACTTATTACAAGATGCCAAAGTTATTAAGTGAAAGAAATGGCAAAGCAACGTTGGTATAATGAAGGCGACAAGAACACAAGCTTCTTCCACAAGTTAAAGTGAAGACGAATAAATCACATCGGCCAACTAAAGGATGAAAACTTGGAGATGAAGACTCATGATCCTAGACCAAGCGCATACGTGGCAATGGAAGTGAAGCAA
The DNA here is from genome assembly GCA_037428765.1 of Rubia yunnanensis. Taxonomy (NCBI): domain Eukaryota; kingdom Viridiplantae; phylum Streptophyta; class Magnoliopsida; order Gentianales; family Rubiaceae; genus Rubia; species Rubia yunnanensis. Next base: position 41,496,412 of record CM075066.1, read on the forward strand.
ATACATCTGTTCAAATCTCCTGGACCTGAAGCTATGTGCCCTGTCTTTAAAAAAATATGCCATATTGTTAGGGTAGACGTCACAACATTTTTTCTTAATTTCTTGAATAATAGAGTGTTTGAGCCGAAGGTAAACTATATCCATATTGTTTTGATCCTGAAAAAACCCCAAATATGGAGTTAATTAAACAATCACCCTATCAACTTGTGTAACGTCATATATTGGCTTACTTCTAAGATGCAACAACTAGAGATCCCCAAGTCCTTCAATCCCAAGGGAAAATGAAGGAATCATAGAACGAGTTTTCTTCATGTGTGGTCATCGCATAGGTTGAAGGTTGTATGGTCATCGCATGCTCAGGATCCTCATTTGTTGTGGTTGTGTCTTCTTGTTGTGGTTCTGATTGCGGTTGTTACTGCGGTTGTGGTCGCACAATCAGACTAGCATTTTCCCTCTCAAGGTTCTGCACCAAAATGTGTGTAATGACCTCCATGTCTCGTTTGAAAACGAGACAGGCCCTATTCAGAGGCTGGCAGAAAAGAACAAAAGTCAATCAAGCAAAAAATTCAGAAACTGTTTAAAAAATATATGAACTATAAACTGCATTAGATTAACTAACATCAGCGTTAGTTTTAAAACAACATTCACTAGTTTTTGAAAACTAGAAAAAAGACAAAAAAAAACACTTACATTACTGGTAACTCTCTCAATATCTTCATTGCTCATCACACCACTAGGAATGCAATACAAAATAAATCCTGGCTCCTGAGCAATGCCATCAAATGCAACAGTCGGTATATAAAGCCCCTCATAACCAATATTCTCATTGCAAGTTCCCTCAGATTGCTGCTGGCTGCTTCATTTATCTTCCACCCTCACATCCTTGGTCAAAGGAAAACCAACCTCTGCCATAACCCCCTTATCATAACCCATTTTCTCAAGATAATGAGTCATGTCGAGAAAATATTTGTTCGACCAATGAATACACAAGGGCAGTCTAGTATGGTCAGGCTGACCTCTAAAAGGAAACCTACAAATATAAGCCAACAGCAATACAAACACACAACCACCAACACAAGACACATCTCTTTTACCAGAATAAGATTTGAAGCTACTAACACCCTTACAGAGACAATCAAGCACTAATCCACACGAATCAAGACTCTTAATAGTCCAAACATTCTCTAAAGCACTAACCAGCTTAAAATCAACCAAATTTCTTATAGTTGGGGCCAAGAAACAAGTACACATGACATACATAACAAAAAATCTCTTATAACGATCACCACCATCACCTAGTTTACCCAACTCCTCAAACAAATTAGCATGTGAGATATTACCATATTTATCAGCACTTAACTCATCCCTCCATCTATATCTAATATCCATATCCCTTGACAAACCCTTCCCATTGTTTTTAACCAAACCAATAGTACAGCCTGAAATCCTAGGAATACAAAATATGTCAAGCATGTCATCGGGGGTAATGATTTACCTTGAGCTGGCTATTTCTTGAACACAACCAACAAGATCAAACCTAGAACAAAAAATAAGAAGTCAGCCTAGAACAATTTGAAGTCAGCATAAAACAATATGAAATTAGCCCACAAAATCAAACATGTCAACCAGCCAGGGAAGGATGAGATAGCAAAGGCAAGAAGTCTACCAAAACCTATCTCTTCAACATCTATCTTTTGCGCAGGAGTGAGCGCAACAATTAAATATTTTAGCTTCGAAGGACAACAACTAGTTGAGAATTTCTTAGCAAACCCAAAAAAAATGAAAAGTGTAAGCATACATGTCTTGAAAAGTGTAAGTTTAAATCTAATACAAAAAGATCAGTCACACATGATATACTTAACTAAGACAACATGAAGACTATTATATGCAATATTTAAACAAACAAAAATAGTTTCTAAAATAACATTCAACACAAAATTTTTTTGGATAAGAAACATTTACATAGAAATTAAAATAACAAATACACTATGAATGTTAACATATGCAACATTTTAAAAAACAAAAACAGTTTCTTATCAACATTTAGGAAAATAAAAATTGAAGACACACAAACTGTGAATAATAAGTAAGCACTGAATATTATCAAATGCAATGTTTTATGAAGCAAATAAAGCTTATAGCATATTCAAAAAAACTGTAAATAGGGGGGATTTACGTGTTATCCTCCTCATCAGTACGTTCAACCACCTGCTTCTTCAGACAGTTACACTGTTGTTCGCAGCTCTTTCCTCACTAGCAACCATTTTTCCCGACCCTAAAGCTTCACCAACAACACTGGCCGCTTTCCTCTTCAAAATAGGTTTTTTTGCCTTCTCAACATGCTCCTTCTCAACTCAGCAGATTTTTTCACCTTCTGAGCAGATTTCTTCACAACAACATTTTTTGTCTTTATCTTCTTCGCTTTCTCAGCAGGCGACTTTGCAGGAACTTCTTTCGCCTTCCTTTTAAACTTTCCAGTAGGGGTCTCACATTCTTTACCCTTCTGCTTGCTCAACTTATAAGGTGGGGACCCCTCTTTCAAACCAACTGTTGACTTCTTCTCCTTCAAAGCAACCGGTGACTTCTCCTTCCGTCCTTTAAAAGAGACCATCACATAGTAGGTCGAGCATCATCACTCTCATGCACATCCAAATCAGCTTGAGCACCCTCACTCTCATTCATATAATCCTGACACTCACCCACACCCACATTAGGTTGATCAACCTCACTCTCCCTCTCTTGTGTAGCCGCAACAGCTCGTACCTCCGCTTTCTCAACTGCATCCAAAATATAGAGATGTTCATTAATATACTCTCTAACCATACTATCAGTAACTGAATTATCCAATGACTGACACTCACCATCATCCCTGGACCCACCTTCACCATCATCCCTGGACCCACCTTCACCATCATCCCTGGACCTACCTTTACCATCATCCGCAAAATATGCATCAATTTCAGCATCAATTTCTGCTGAAACATCCTTCCCCTCAACACCCTCATCACACTCAACACCCTCAACACCCTCAACACCATCACCTTCAACACCAACATTAGCATTAACCCCTTCAACACCAGCATTAGCATTATCAATCATCAAATCCAAAACCTTCCTAATATCTTTCTTCACTACTCCGTCCACATCAACCACATAATTCCCATCTACGGCCTTAGCACCCTCTAAACCACCAGCAACTACCATCTCTACATCAACCTTAACACCCTCTAATGCACCCCCATCGACAGCTCTAGAGACCTCACCAGCCGCTACACTAGATTCCTTCTCACAAATCTTAGAACCCCTCTCACCGACCTTAGAACCCTCAGCCACATCAGCACCAGCTGACTCTCTACTCATTCGAATAACATCAGTTAACAGTGTGTCGTAGTCAAATTCCTAACTTGATCCACCTTCACCGTCTTTCAGCTTCTTCACACTCACATTCATCCATTTCTTATTTCCTTGCATAGGAATAACAGGAACTGAAATCTGTGGAGTAGCACCACCACCAATTCTGGTAGACCTACGTGCCAATGCAGCTACTACAAAAAAAAAATCAAAAACAAAAATTGTATAAGCACATATTAAACAAACACACATAATCACACAAATAAAATACAACATATAAATGAAATAAAATAACCTCCAGAAGCATTAGACTGCTGAACCTCTTTAGCTCATCTTGAAGAGAAGATCCATACTTCTTTCTAGATTTCCTAACCAGCATCTTAGAAGCTAAAAAACATAACATATTTGAATAAGTAAATGTATAAGCAAATAAGTAAATAAATGTAATACAAAATAATTACAATCACCTTCTTCTATCTCAGGTTCTTGATGTTGAACTATATCTTCACCTCCTTCAGACACAACTAAAAATAATCATATGCCACACAGTCAGAAAATAATGCATAAAGCATACTAACATATGCAAGTTGTAATATAAAAAATACATGCATACTCTGACAGTCAATAAGCAACCTAATCTGGAAAACACACAGTATTACTAACTAATGCATAGACTATACTAATATATGCAGCTTGTAAGGAAACAAATGCATGCATCTTCTAACAGCCGGTAAGCAACATAATTAGACATACACATTATAACTAATTTATGCATATAGTAAACTAACATAAGCAACTTGTAATGAAACAAATACAACATAGCAAATCAAAAGGAATAACAATAAGTAGCTAACAATCGGTGAAAATCAAAACACAGACTAAGTAACTAATACATATGTTATATTAACATATGCAACTTCTAAGACAACACGTGCACAATATAACAATCAGTAGACTGTCTATCATCCAGAAAAAATTGAAAAATAGAGTAAGTAACTTATACATATATTACACTAGCATATGCAATTTCTAAGACAACAAATGCACATTATAAAATAGAGTCAAAACATGCGGACCTGACATACAAATCAGAAAAACAAGAAAACTAACTAATACATCTGTTAGAATAACATATGCAACTCCTAAGAAAACAAATGCTCATTATAAAACATGGTCAAAACATGCCTATCTGAGATACAAATCAGAAAAACAAGATAACTAACTAATACATCTGTTAGCCTAACAAATGCAACACCTAAGAAAATAAATGCACATTATAAAACAAAGTCAAAATACACGGATCTGACATATAAATAAAAAAATAGAATAACAATTTAATACATCTGTTAGACTGACATATGCAATTTCTAAGACAACAAATACACATTAAAATAATAACTAAACTGCTAACATACAACAAAAACAATGCAGAGCAACTAACTAATACATATCTTATGATAACAAATGAAACATCTAAACAATCAAATGCATGTTATAAAAAAGACTCAAAACATGCAAATCTGACTTACCAAAAAAGTAAACAACAACAACTTGTATGCATATCTGACTTACAAATAAACATTCTAAAAAAAGTCAATGGCAACAAGACTGAAAAAACACACATACACACACAACAAGAACAAAAAAATGCGAAACTCTAAATATTCAAAATGGAAAACAAAAATACGAACCAAGAGAAGGAGAAGGCTGACACAACTTCTCAGCTTTAGGAGGAAGACCTTTCCCCTTCACCCTACCCATAGACTGGGTCAAATACACAAAAAAACCTTACATCATAATCGCGAACAAATGTAAAGCAATAACAGAAAAAAGTGGCAATGAAATTTGAAAACCTAGAATGTCAGACTTACCGAATGCTATACTCGACGAACAAATTGATTGGCGAAGATGAAAGGAGAGATTATGACGAAGTTGAACGGTGAAATTTTAGCTAGATTTGGTGAAAAACAAAGATAAAATTGAAGAAATGGAATAGAGAAAATGCAAAAGAAGAAGGTGATGTTTTACCATTGACAAAACGAAGAAGACAGAGTAAATGTCATTCACGTGTGAGAACGTAGTAAATAGATGAACAATTTCCAAGAGAGACAATTAAAAACCGCAGAGAAAAATAAAAATGGAAGGAAATTAGGATTTATACTAACTACCCCATTTTTTAATTAATTACAATATGAACTCCATTCTGCATATCAGTCCCTGGCCTGTACATAAACTTATGGACATACCGTCTTTCCTGAGACTTTCCTTTTTCAACATACCAATTTTTTATGCTGAATTGGTATATGTATCTAGAGATATTGGCGGTAAAACATGATCGTTGAAGACCGTGAAAAAAATGCCACTACTGCTGGAATTGAGGGAGTATGGCTATGTTTGGCTGAACTTTTAATTTGTCGTGCTTTTAAGCAAACATTTTTTAGTATTTGGTAAAATAAAAAAAAACTTATTTTAAAAATAGAAACTACGTTTGGGAGAAAAATCGAAGGTGATTTTACCCCTAAAAAAAATCCAATTTTACTTATAATCACAAGGGTGCAAACATATCTGTATCTCAAAGGAGACTGTCTCGAGGTGCAGCCTCGCCACTGTTCATCGTGGTCAGTTTTCCACAGGTTTCTCTCCCGTTGCTCTTCCCCTCCGGCGAGGAGTCCGACATTAATGTTGGGCTCCTCGCCGGGAATCTTTTGATGTACGGTTCGTCCCTTTTCGCGGAGTTTTGAAACCAGATCTGGGTTTCTAGCAAACTTTTCTACGCAAGCTTTCTCTCGGAAGTTGGAGCTAGATCGACTTTTCGATCTTGGATCTTGGAAACCCACGTCCTGATAAGGGGTCTTCCTTGAAGAGGACCTCCATCCCGGCCTTGTTGAAGCAGAGAAATCCGACCTGGGTTTCTCTCGAAGTTCGTATTTTGGAGGAGGCCCTTGATGTCAATGACCCATATACACTTTATGGGTCTTCTGGGATGAGGACTCGCCGTCCGGTCCTCAAGATTGGAACTTTGGGTCCCTGAAGTTTGACTTTGAACTTCGGGAACTCGGATGGTTTTTCTTCAGAAGTTGAGCCGCACATCGGTCCCCAAGTATGGAGAAGGAGGGAGGAAGATGGTTATGGACCCTGCCCAGATCCGATCCTATTGCAAACTTAGATTGAAGACTTCGGTCTTCAATTTGGGTTACTGATGAGCAGAGCTTGGCGAACTCCTGTGTAAGTCTTGCTCTCTATTCCGTGGACTTGTATGCTAAATTTTCTGAATATAGTGCGGACTATCTAGTGCAAATTTGAACGGATGAATTTCTGGCACGAATTTTGTGCGGAATTGTGAGCCAAATTAGGAGGATGAACTTGTTGTGCGGGCGATTGTATGGTTGTCCTCAGCCAGAGTGGAGTAGTTTGAAGTGGAGCTCTGTGAATTGATGTGGAGGTACTCTGTTTCATGTAGTACTCTGTTCCTGTCCCCATGAAAAATCCATGGGGTTGGTCCTCGACGTATGCTGTTCTCTGTGGGAAAAATGTTGTTGTGCGTGTGTTGTTAATTTAAAGTATTTGAGTCTATGTGGACTTTGACTGCACACAACTCTGTATTTATGTGGTTATTTGGGTAGATGAGACCGATTCGAAGGATCGGATGCAGCTTCAAATGGACTATGTTCTGTGGTGGATGCTGGTATTATGAAGTTCATTGTAAGCTAAGAGTATTGATAGGTTTCACACGTGGAGAGTGTTAGTGATCGGTGAAGCCCCTAATCCATCCGAATAAACTTGTGCTAAAAAACCGGGCACCCGACCGGCCTAGCATGTGTTCCCCTGCCTTGCTAGTGCACTGTTAACTGGTCTTTTTCCGGCCTTGCTTGTGACCAAAACCTGGGACCCCCCCAGCCTTGCTTGTGCTCAGATCCCGGACACTGCCCGGCCTCGTTTACTTGGTTTCATTAGTACTTGCACCGACAGGCTATGTTCCACGCAACAAGCTTGGATTTATTATTGGTCTGCATTGAACTTTGTAGGGTAATCTTGATTTGGCACATTGGATTGTTATTGCTGGATGAAGTAAATGCCTGGGGGCTAGTCAGATTCAAAAAATGGATGTTAGGAGAGGTCCTGATGTGCTGGAGTGAAGCCGGCCAACCATGATGGATTGTTTTCAACGGAATCATCAGTGACAACGTGCCCAAGGTCATGCCTTGGTTTATCAATCTCGTGACAATCACCGGATCAAGATCAGAAGAGAAGCAAAGTCTCATTCGTAGAGAAATTTTCACGGATTCTGGCCAGATGCAGGTGGTTTGAGGATAGACGGATTGAGGACAGTAATATGAAGTTCATCGGAGGCTAAGAGTATTGATGGGTTTCACACACGTGAAGAGTGTTAATGATCGATAAAGCACCTAATTCTATCTGGGTAAACTTGTGCCCAAACCCCGGGCACCTGACCGGCCTAGCATGTGTTCAAAACCTTGCTAGTGCACAGTTAACTGGTCTTGTTTACTTGATTTATTGGGTACTGACACCGATAGGCTATGTTCTACACTATGAACTCTAATTTACTACTGGTCTGCATTGAACTATGCATGGAATATATAGATGGGCCATTCGAGTTGAGGGATGGTTCGATGATGAAAGGACGGTCTGGGGACTGAAGGATACTTCGAAGGAATCGAGCTCTGAAGGCTTTCGAGTGCTCGACATGGCATTTGAAGCCTTCAATGGCACAATATGAGGCATTCGAGGTTAGCAGGTTTTCGAGGACTGATACCTTGGAGGATTCGGGAGCTGAAGGTATTCGAAGGCTAGACAAGGCAACTCGAGGACTAGCAGTGTCCGAGTTCTAGAGGCAACGATTCGTGTATTGAAAGCCTTAGAGATCTAAGTGGAGGGATTGGAGGTTTTAAAGTATTCGAGTGCTCGACATGGAAACTCGAGTGCTAGAAGTGTTCGCGTACTAGAGGGGATAATTCGAGTATTGGAAGTCTTCGATTGCTAAATGAGGCATTCGAGGGTTGAAGGTGTTCGAGTGCTTTATCCTCGAGTACTGGAAGGGAAGGTAAAATGCCCGAGAAGGCATTTCGAGTACTGGAGGTTGTCGGGACCTCGAGGAGACCATTCGTGTACTGGAAGCCTCCGAGGGCTCAGTGGGAGGCCCTCGAGGGTTTTAAGGTGTTCGAGTACTGAAGGTGTTCGAGACCTCAAGGAGACCTTTCGAGTACTGGAAACTTCCGAGTGCTCAGTGGGAGGCCCTCGAGGGTTTAAGGTGTTCGAATAGATTCTCCTTTGGGCGCAGTAAATTTCAGACTAAACTTCGGGCTGACAAGGTAAACTACTTTCAAACTACGCCAAAAGAACTCACAAAAATATAGTTAGAGATAATATCTGGACAGAAAAAAGGATGCAGTCCTTCTTCGAAATTCCGGGGCCGATTTTCTTCCAACTTCTCTCCTACGATTCAAAGTGGGCATCTTTCGGTGTATGTTCTATGCCTGAACTAGAAGATTTGATCTTTGGACCCTGAATATGTTAACGAGCGGATTAGATGAAGACCTGTCATTGCTCCAAGTAAGCTTCAACCTGTTGTTGATATATCTAATCTGGTGGATCGATGAGGATGGAAGAGCAACCTTTCTACATTTGGTTGCATGGTCACATGAGTTGAGTAGTGGATTAATTAATTAGCTCACGCGAAGTTAATTCACCCACTGCAAGCTGTTACTTGTACTTGATGGTTATTATGCGCTCTATGCTTGCGCTGCACCTTGTGTGTTAAATTAGCATAAAGCTGTCCATTTGCTCAAAATGGAGTGGGCGATTAAAGAATCGCCAGGCTTGATGCACGCCGTACAAGTTGCGCCCGTTCTCTCCATCCTTAGGAGGGCTATTTTTAGAGGGATTCACAAGAGCTATTGGCATTGCCTACTGCACTCTTGCCCTCTAAATTAGTCTCGGTCCATATCACGAGAACGTCTAAAAGCCAATAACATCCCTCTTTCCTCAACTTAGGGGTGTATATGGTAGAAGCTGCTCCTCCATTGGCTATCCCAGCTTCATCTGGATGCAGCAACACCAACACACCATGGCAACCATTCAAGACCCGAGTACACCACACTCGGCTGTGCTTTTTTTTTTTTACTACTACTGGCTCCTCTTCATTATTCTCTTCAAGACCCGAGACCCATGTCTCGGCTGCGATGGGGATTTCATATGAAGAGCCAGTACACATTTCTGGTTGCTATGTAGAGGTCCAGATTCACATATCCGAACTTGCAGTTATTTCTCCCTAGGCTTAGTGCTTTCTAGCTTAGCGTTAGCATTTCCTTTAAAATAATTTGTTTTTTTGGGGGGGGGGGGGGGGGGGGAGGGGGGTACTCATCTGGGTACCCCCCTCTCTCACTTCTTTTTCCCTAGGTTTCTAGCCTAGGGTTGGATTATGTTTTGTATCGCTCCCTAGGTTCATTACGTAACCTAGGGTTGAACTGGTTTTGTATTTGGTAGGGCTCTCTTAGAGCCCTACCATGGGTTTCACTGTTTATACTATTTACCTGTTTACCCGGAGACTGTCTCCATTTTTTAAATACATAAAATAAAAATTGTAAACCATGAACAAAATCCGGCATTCGCACGAGAATCATCTAGTCTTCTAGTCTAGTCTGGTAGATATATAGACGAGTGCAGGAGAACATCCAGAGAACATTAAGGCAAAATCAACGGACCTTCTGCGAACATTTACAGCGGTTATTGAATCTAGGTGAGACCGTTAATCAAACGTATCAGAAGGAACCCTAGGTGCAGATGAACATGGAAGCTTCTCCTCCCATAGAGAACGCAGATGGCACCGCCACGTTTCGCAAGCCAGCCAACCGGGTATACCGCCGCCGCTCTCCGCAAAGCGGATCTTCTTCGTCTGACGGTGAATCCCTCTCTCCGCTTTTTTACTTTCCCCTTTGCTCGAGATTTTTTGAATTGTTTCTTCTTTTCGTTCGCTCAGGTTTTATCGTGATATTATATATTGGTAGTTTTCCTGGAATAGTAAAATTGGTTAACATTCTGGCTTTATACTCTCATATATATAGAGATTTTAGAGCATTTTGATGTTTTGAGTTACAATTGTAGGATTGAATAAAATGTATCTCCCTAGCTTTGTGGCCTGCATAAGGTATCTGGTTTACAGCTTAAGGTAACACTATGAATTTCAGTAATCTGTAGTTCATGGTTAAAGGCACATAATTTATACTTGGACTGATATAACTAGCTGTGTGAATCTTGATATAGAAGTTATACCTGAGTTTAGGATTTAACATTTTATTCTCTTATCCGATCAACGTATCTAGGACTCAATGTATAAGATCGGATTAAATCAAAGTATGGAAAAAATAGTGGGATGCCCAAAGAGATTTACACCTTTGATGGGGAAGGAGTAAGACACGGGAAAAGGACAATTACAAACATAAGTCAATGGGGAAGAAAAATACCTATATATGAACAACTAAGTGTCCTGGTGCGATATGATCCATAGTCCATACTACTGGTCGGGAATAAATGCTCTCAGTTGCTGTAACGTGTCAGTTAATTGTTTATATTATTATATGTTTCACACACTACTTCAAAGTTCAATCTAATGCTACACATCGTACATGTTGCATGGTTCATGGTTGGCACTTTAGAATGTTGTGTGGTTCATGGTTGCTCTATAAGTATGTTTTCATAGTAATTAGAGGTGTTTGCATACAAATTTCAAAAGTGTTTCTCATGCAACATGGTTTTCCAAGGTTGCTCTATAAGGTTAAATGCTACACTTTTCAAATGTTGTCTAAGCTTCATTTTGCAGAGGTGACATTATGACAACTCCTCTTCCTGGTCTCTCTACTATTCAAATCTTGATGGTGTAGTTCTGTAGCTCATGGTGATTGTGTTGGCATTTAGGATACTTAGCCAGTAGCATTAATGATGGATTTCGTTGATCATTACCCATTCAGTAGGCCACGTTTTTTTTTGAGTAATTGCCGTGAATATTGCATTTTATTGATAATATTGTTTTTCACTATTGATCTTTAGGATTGCCAAGCAATTAGTGTTTCCTTTATGCTGGAGTTTGTTGACCACCTTTGTGCGTCCAGTAGGCATAGTTTTCTGGATAATGGTCATGAACAGAGGGTTTTTATGGCAGAAACAGACTGAAACCCTACCCTCCTAGAGAATTTACGATTGTGGTATAATTAAAATTTATTACACAGAAAGCACCTTTTAAATTTATGCTGGTTTATTGTTCAACTATGATGTTAGTGTATATGCTCAGTAGAAAGTCTCATTCATGAACATTTTTTTCTCTTTCACCTTTTCTTGTTGTGCATCTAGTTTCTTTGCACTCGCACTCTATAAGCTTGACTCATGGGTGTGCAGGAAGTCCTCTCCATGAACGTAAATTGAGTCCATTGCGACAGAGGAATGAATTTGGAAAAGGTTCTGACGATCAGAGAAAGAGGGAGGATATCAAGGAATCAGACAGGGATTATGGAAGGAGCCATTATGGGCGAAATGGTGATTCATATGGGAATACAGACCGCCAGTCTTCACGGGGAACCCGTAGTTATCATCGGCATGATCATAGGCACGATAAGTATGCGGGTGATGATGATAGAGATTATTCCCGTTCTCGCTCTGATCGGGAGCCTAAAAGTAATTATTCTGATCATTATAGGCGAGAAAATGAGCAACGGTCAAGAGACCATTCACGCGATGTGGAGAAATATTCTCGAGCTAAGTCTGATGGTTTAGGTGATAAAAACCGAGACAGGGAGAGAGAAAAAAATTCCTACCAGAAACATGCAGAAAAGCAGTTACCATCAGATAGAGCTGGATCTGGTAGGAGGCATGCTGACGATTTAAAATATGGAGTGAGGGATACTTACAAGGATGGAAGAGTTGGTATGGATGGGAAGAATGATCACCTGAGGAGTTCCGGGAATTACAGAAATGATATTGTTCCTGCTCGTGAAGGATCCAGGTCCCATAGGAATGACTCAATATTAAGAAGAGATGGCTCTGGACATCTCTCGAGAGAAGCAAGCCGAACCGATATTAAGCCACTTGATGGTGAGAATAATTTGAGAGAAGAAAAGAACTCTGATGATCAAGAAAGGTACAGGGAACATCAACGGAGAGACCCAAAGAAGCTGTCTGAAGTTGATAAGGGCCGTTCTAACAAAGAGGAAGAGTCAACTGCCAAGAAACCCAAGTTATCTGGCTTAGATGGTACTTTCAAGTAGCTTTTTCCTGTTGGCTACCTTTGTTTTAGTTTTGGTTTCGTAATTTGTTTAGTAATAGAGCTCTTCACTGGAGACTCATTATGAGTGTTTTTCACAATCAGCCCCCATAGCCGAAGAAAAGCAATCTTTAAGCCCAAAGCATGCTGAAGAGGCTACTGCTCCAGGGTCTGCTGAGCAAGCCTGCTTGACCGATTCTGATATAAATGCTGCAAAGGTTGCTGCAATGAAGGCTGCAGAAATGGGTACGTATCACTTAAATCTCGGAAAATTGGTTAAGAAGCACCTTGTCCAGAGCAGCATAGTTCTATGAATGCAAGAATAATAATGTTCTCTTATATAATTTTGTTAGTTGTGTGTAAGACTTTTGTACTAGCATCTTTCAAATTTGCTGTTAGTTACTCTCTTCACTCCTGAGTATTCTTCCCACTCTCTTCACTCTTGAGTATTCTTCCCACTCTCTTCACTCCTGAGTATTCTTCCCACTCTCTTCACTCCTGAGTATTCTTCCCACTCTCTTCACTCCTGTTCAGACTTCAAATAATTCTTCTTTTTGACGAATTTCCATCCATCCTCATACAATCGTTTTAAATTATTTAATTTTATTTATTTATTTCTTTTCATTCTTTCCGTCACCTCTCATCCACACATTTACTCCGCCCTTAATAAGGGTGGCGGGCATCCCACACTTGTTATTAATACTCTGGACAGAAGGAATATAACCCTCTTGGCTGTGGATGTTTCATTGATGTCTTTTGGGATTTCAACAATCATACTATGGCAAGAGATTAACACTTGTGTGCTTATAGTTCTTACTAAGCAAATACCATGTTTTATAGACCATAGAGACTTATTTGCGCTTAGTTTGCAGAGGGGAATGGCAATATAAATTATAATGATAATAATGTGGTGAACCATTATAAATGTACTGTTTCTTTGAAGATAGGAAATGATTATCATAGTTAAATTTTTTGTAATAATATGAATTATTTTATGTTACATTCCCTTCGTCACACTTTGCCTTCTATTTTTCTTGTTTGGAACAACTCAGTTCCATTCCTTTCTTTTCTTACTTTTATTTTTTTTCATTTGCTCCATTTGTTTTCCTCCACACTTTCCAAGTCCCAACGTAAGTGTGACGGAGGAAAAGTATGTGTTAAAAGCTTAGTAGTAAATAAATAAATGCTTATATTTAAATATTATGTAATGATAACTGTAATGGGGAAGGGAAGTCATTCCTCCCAATTTGGAGAGGAATGCCACAATTCCGTGTTTTATGATATGATTTGGGGCCCTCAATTACATTCCTCCTAACCAAACACTCACGTTTTATGATCAAACCCAGGACACACTGTAAATCCATAAACCAAGCACACCCTTAGGTCATTCTGGTTTAGATGATTTTTATCCTATTAATTGTTTTCATTTAAGGTTTGCCAATTCTTGAGTTGGTCCTATAATTTGAATGGAATCAATTTAAAACCAGTCAGTACCCTGTTTTCTAATTTGACCATGTTTATTTTCAACTTATCTGATGTTGCAAGTGCTGGCTCCAGTTAATCGAAACCTCATCGGGACTGGATTTATGTCTGCTGACCAGAAGAAGAAGCTTTTATGGGGAAACAAGAAGACCATTGCCAAAGAAGAGGTACTTCCAGTGCACCTCGTTTTCTACAACATACATTGAGTTATACATGTATATAGTTTTGTAATTTGCGCATCTAATGATAACTTGAGAGCCTTTACTGTGTCTTAACTTTATATCTTATTTGCTATGAAGGGGAGTATATTCTGTTGTGGAATTCGCTACTGTATTTGTTTGGTTTTGTTTTGGGTTGGCAAAATGAACCTCTCCCCCCTTCAACCCCTGGATTGAGATTTAAAAAAAATAGAGTTAAAAAAATAGAGTTAAGAAAAATAAAGTTAAAAATAATAAAGTTTCAAAAGATGCAAAGAATTTCCAATTTATAACTTTGAAATGAAAAATGTGGTTTAGAAAAAATACTCAACCCATATCTCACAACCCATATGGGTTGAGATGTGGACTCATATGGGTTGAGATGTGGACTCATATGGGTTGAATTATGGGTTTCGATATGAACTCATATGGGTTGGAACCCGCAGGTTCAGTGATCTTCAACCTGCGAGTTGAGCAGGTTTAACCCGATTCATTTATGACCCGCCACCATTTATGAGCCGTTATAAAACGAGTCAAATGGGGCATATCCATATTTTTTAATCACCCATATTGCTCTTCCCGTATTCAACACATCTACCCATTTATCCGTCACCCCTAGTTTTGTTCATCATCTCGTCAAGTGGGGATGTATATCTTTTATTTGGCTTGGTAGTTATAGTGCGCCTGGTTTATGCAAATCAAACTTTACTTGAGTTATTCTCATCTTCCTGGCCTCATGACTGTCTTTTAAAACAATTTCTGTATCTTTTTTCTTTAACCTTCTGTTTGCTCATGTCCTGGTCCACGCTCAAAAATAGTCAACTAATCGCTGGGATACGACAATGTTTGGTGACCGGGAACGGCAAGAAAAATTCAATAAGCTCATGGTAATTTTCTCTTCCTTATGGTTTAACTGATATATACACAAAATAGTGAGACTGGCCCTGCAAGGTCAAAATTTATGCTATACTGTTGCTTCTTACATACTGACACCCTTTTAGAGTCTGAGGTTGCGTTGGTACATATGGCCAATTGTAGGGTGTAAAGGGCGAAGTGAAAGTGGAACCCAAAACCGATACTGAGGATGTGGAGAAAAAGAGAGAGCAGCTCCAGTTGGATTTAGAGAAGCAATATACTGCTGGATTGCGTCGAAGAGATGGTCGCACTGTTGGGTTGGGTCTTTAGGACTGATTCAACCTCATTAATGACTATGTAGCACTAAATTTCTGTATATTTGGGGTATTTAAGAAGTGTTTTAATGTTGCAATTGCATGTACCAGTCAGTTTATGGTCGAAACTTTGTAGCCAGGGATGTTTATCGTGTTACATACTCCTTATCGGAATAATATTTTTGCAGAAATCAGGGCAAAAGCAAAAGTCCTCAAGTTTTTGCTTACCTCTAATTTTGCCTTTTGTTTTTATATTTTGGATTGGCAGCCCAAAGTTTAGACAAGGGCAAGGCAAACTGACGTAGATTTTGGGGTCAACATGTAATAATTTTTTCCAATGCATTAATAATAAAAGCTGAGAAAACTGACGGACTTTTGTGCAAGTATCAAAAGAAAAATATCCAACTTCCAAAATAGTAGTTCTCTCTCTCTCTCCAATCTTATCTTTCCCAAATTTTAGTAGAATTTTATTGAAAAGCGATCACCTTGATGGAATCAAAGCAATGAACACAGACGAAAATTCAGCCGAAGCTTCAAACAATGAACATGAAGATTCGATCAGTAAGTAGATTTCTACTCAATGCTGCTTCATATTCTGCAGCACTGATCTGCACCTAAAAACATGCGTTAACTAATAAATTTGACACATTTGTTATTATGTTTTGTTTGGTTGATTGCTAGTTTTTGTTAGATTTACATTACAAAGGATTTGAATGATCGTTGTTGGTTTTCTTATCTAAATCCCTAGTTTTGTAGATTTAACTGGATCTAATGGACACTTGGTCCCCACCAACACCTAGATCTTCTTTCGTGAGCTAATTATTAGGTTGCTCGTGAGGACTTCAGCATAGTTTTGTAGAAGGTCATCCGCAAGGGTGGTAGTAGATAGAAGGCTACGAGTCAAAACGTGGTAGTAAATGGAATCAAGCCGGAAAGAGAAGGGAGTCGAAATCCAACATTGAAGACCTGACACGGCCGTGTGAATCAACAGGGTCGTACCAGCCAGAATGATGGTGCTAGAGGCCCTTGGCACGGGCCACTTGGTTCTACACGACCCATGTCATTTTGATGCTCCGTGTGGCTAAGTATGGACACGGACTGTGCCCTTTTACACGGCCCTTTTTGCTCCAGTTTTAACATCCAAAGACCAGCCTATGGGGTGCGAAGATTGACACGTTCGTGCCATTGTTTTGCTCGGAAGTCAACTCCCAACTGATAACCCGCAAAGATATACATGTCCCGCGCCGCTCAGAATGGAAAATCATGCACCTAGGCGGCGACCCGTGAGATTCACACGGCCCGCACCGTTCAACTGATTGAGGAAGAGTCCCAGTTGGCGGCTCGTACCCCACGATGCGACCGTGCACTCAGAATGGTTGAGACCAACGCCCATCCTGCGGCCCGTGCCAAGCCAAGCTAGCACGCCTGTGCCAAACAACATGGTTCATGCCAGACCTACAAAACACAGGCTATGTGCTATAGCACGGCCCGTGCCAATGGCGGCTGCTAGGTTTTTGGCCTCTTTTTGGGCCTTTTTCAAGGGCAAATTTTCTACTACTATATATGGAAGCCTATTTCTACTAGGTTTTAACTTTGATATTCATGTGTTTCATTCTCTTAAGAGTAAGTAGAGAGAGATAAGGGCTAACCATTCTCCCTATTTATTTTCATTATTTTTGCACAAGGGCATTGGATTCAACGACATATTTCGGCTCAATGCTTAGGGAGTAGTGATTTAGCTTGTGGACTTATATTTGTATTCATAATTTGGCAGTTATTTTTTGAGATTCTAAGATCTACCTATCTATGGTGACTTGTGCTTTACATTCTTGTTAATTGCATGCTTGTTACACTATATTGGGATACACCTTAAGCTACTTTCATTTTGGCGCATTTATTGATATCCCCCGGGGGGTGAAACCTAGATGTAATTGGGGTAACGATAGTCCGAAACTGTATAGGTGTATGCATGTGGATCGCCGAGTCAATATTACGATCGACCGTACACTTATCTAGCTGGACTTTGAGCCCGAAGGGTTACAGATAGAGATAGCGTATTAGCAAACTAGGGTTAGCATAATTTGCAACCTTAGAGTCAATGATAAGGTGCCTATCCCTTTGCCTCTGTAGGCCTAGGGAGAAGCATTGACTACTGGAAAATCCCCCACTTAGCAGCTATTTTTTGATTGGCCAAGATAGGTGCCTAAGCGGCTGGTGAAACGCTAATTTAACGTAGCAGCTACTAAGTAATACCTTCTACACGTTGCAGCTATTTTATTTACAAAGGTATATTTAACCGCTGCTTTGCATAGCATCTTGTTTTCCCATGTAGCAGCTATTTTTTGATTTGCCAAAAGAGGTTCCTAAGTGGGCAGTGCAATGTTAGTATAACCTAGAAGATATTGTATTAATAGGTTCTACACATAACATGGAAGATAATTTATATGTGCAGTGCTATATGAAGCATCTATTTTATAACCGCTACAACATAGAGCAATGGTAGCATAGCACCTGCATTTAAAAAATATTGTTTTGTGTAGAAATACCTGCTTGGTATAGTAGCTATTACTATGAACCGATGCCTTAAGAAGTAGCTATTTATGTACCACTGAAAAATTACAGCTTCACGCTCTAAAAAAATAGGTTCTTTACGTATCAGCTATTTTGAAAACGAATGTATACAACTTCTATGATAATTTGTTTGATTGCACCTATTTTGATATATGAGAAAACAGTTGCTACGATTATTATCCATAAGCAATGCACTTTTTATTGGCAGTATCCATAGATTTAGAATTCCGTTCAAATGAGAACGATTCAACAATATGAGACAACTTGGACAGAAACCATAATTCACTACAAGATTAATAATTGAGTGAAATTCAAAAATTCGTAATCATCAAAATTACATCTCAAAAGTGTTAAGATGTTGCTTACCTACAAACATAAATAAATATCCATAAAACGAAATAGCTTCATCTTTTTCTAGCTAAGAATTGGTCATTCCATTCGGGCATGTGCCGAAGGGCGAAATTGTTACACCATAGAAGAACTAATCCATCCAATTGTAGGTCCGAGAGTGATCCTATGTCTTTGGAAATTTCTAATTTGACACAATTTCATTGTTAGTAAAATTCAAACCCGTGCAATAGAACTTAGCAAGCAACAACAGAACGACTAGATATAACTTACATTAGGTATTTCGATCCCTTCCATCCCATGTGCGATTTTCTCCATGTACCACATGACATAGTACCCACACTCCTTTCCTCCACGTTGTATCTTGTGTTGAAATGATGGTGTCTTATTAATGTTGAAACTCGTCATCTCCAACTATGATACATGTATATACACTGACCGTGATGTCAACAATTTTCAACTCTTTGTTAATCTCAGCTCCTGGGCTATCCTCACACAAAGAATAGTACTCATTGGCCAACCTAGAGACAGAATGGGGTGGTACATATTCATTAATTTTGTGATAAAAATATTACTATCTTGGAAGTTATGAAATGTAAAGATTTCTAAACAAATATTGATGTAAACTAGGTTGGGGGGCATTGAACTGACGGCTAAAATAGCAAAGTTTCTTCGTGACATGCCGATGACGTAAATAAACTCGGCCTTTTATTTTAGTTTTCGCTGTTTAGTTTTTGTTATTTTGTCTTGTTCTTCTCACGGTGTGTTTTTATGTGTTTTAGTAGCAAAGTGAAGTGCATTGCATTGAAGGAGATGAAGGAATGAGATCCATAAGAAAAGGGAAGAAAGCTTGGAATGTTGGTAAGAAATGATTGAATTCTTTCTAAGTGCTGGGAAATCCTATCATCGTGAATCGCGACCGAATCAGAAATTTCTGAAAAAAATTAAGCTTACAGATCAAAGATATCGCGAGTTGCGGCATCCTCGTGATGACCTCGCGAGTGACCATTGCAAGTTGCGACATCCTCGCGATATGATCAGAAATTTTGTGCTATAAATTAACCTCCCAGCCACCACTTTCCGCGAGTCGCGACGAGTCATCGCGAGTCGGGACCAACAGGCCCTCAAGATAGAATCCACTCGAGACCTCGAGTCGAACCAAACCCAAAAAGCCATCAGTCCTCAAGGCCACAAGCCCTCAAGTAGAAGCCCTCGAGGCCAGTGAAGTCCTCGAGACCTTGGGTCCTCGAGGATACAAGCCCTCAAGTCGAGATAAGCTCAACCGTGAAAGCCCTCGAAGACCTCGGGTCCTTGAGGCTGAAAACCTTTGCCTCGAGTAGAAGCCCTCAAGGCCAGTAAAGTCCTCGAGGCCACAACCTCTCAAATCAAGATGAGCACAACCATGCAAGCTCTCGAAGACCTTAGGTCCTCGAGGCTAAAAGCCTTCGACTCAAGTAGAAGCCCTCAAGATAGAAGCTCTTGACTCGAGCAAAAATTATAAGTCCATCGGCCCTCGAGACCTCAGGTCCTCGAGACTAACCCTCGAGACCTAATCCCCTCGAGGCCTCGAAGCAGTAAGCCCTCGACTTGAGCAGAACTTGAAAGCCCATTAGTCCTCGAGACCAGTTCTCGAGGCATCATGCCCTCAAGACCTCGAGGCAGTAGGCATTGACTCGAGCTGAACTTTATAGTCCATCACCCTCTCGAGACCATTTCTCGAGACATAATCCCCTCGAGACCTGGAGGCCATAAAGTCCTTGGCTCGAGCTTAACCTAAAAGACCATCATCCCTCGAGACCATCATTCCTCGAGTCGAGCTGAAACCCTCAAAACCATAATTCCTCAAGTCGAGCTGAAGTCCTCGAAACATCAGTCCTTGAGACTTCATGTCCTTAAGGCCACAAGCCCTCGATTTGAGCTGAGCCCAACAGTGAAACCCTCGAGACCTCCGATCCTCGAGGATGGAATCCCTTAACTCAAGCTGAAGCCCTCAAGACCTTGAGTCCTCGAGATTGCAAACCTCGACTCTAGGTGAAGCTCTCGAGACCTAAAGTCCTCGAGGCCGTAAACCTTGACTCGAGCTGAAGTCCTCGAAACCTCGAATCCTCGAGGCTGTATTCCCTCAATTAGAGCTAAGCCCAATAATGTAAGCCCTCGAGACCTCGTGTCCTCGAGGCCACAAGCCCTCGACTCGTGCTGAAGTCTTTGAGACCTCCGATTCTCGAGGCTGCAATCCATCATCTCGAGCTGAAGCCCTCGAGGCCATGCATTGCGAATCGAGACCAGTACTGTGGTGAGTCGCGATGAGAAATCCAAACTTTCAACTGGGCTTAAACACTGCTTAATCCTTCCTTCTTCTCCAAATACTCCCAAGAAGCACCACATATCCAATCATTCCTCCACCGTCTTACATATATTGACATATAAAAATTCTTGCATCTTTGGAGTATCTTTGTTGATTGTAGTATGCCGACTACATCATTGAGTCTTTAAGTACTATATTTTACAATGATGCTTGGATATGTGTTGATATATGTTGGATATTTTTATTGGACAATCTTATAGTGTTGAATGCATGATGGATAGGTTGTTCTTTGATAATACTATAGTTATTAACTCTTGATGCTAAACCTAGTATTACATATCCTTATGTACTTGTGAGTTTGATGTTGTTCTTTGTGGTGTTAGTCTTGATCAAACAGTGCCAAGGAGAAAACATTTTGCTCGAGGGGTGAGTTCCTCTACGGCACTTTTATTCCCCCTTCGGGCTCCGAAGCCAATTTCAGGACCGAGTCTATACAAGTACATTGGATTGCGCCATATAACTGGCAACTATGCAGAGAAACAGGTGTCACTCTACCCCTTGCCTTGAGTTTTATTATTCTTGCCTTACATTTTTACATTGAGGGCAATGTAATGTTTTAAGTGCGGGGAGGGGTTAGAGGACTCACATGCATGCTAGCATCATTTGGAATGCTTTTTGCTACTTTTGATTGGAAAAACATGAGAAAATGAAAGAAAAAAAATTTGAAAATTTCGAAAAAAATAGAAAATGTAAAATAAAAAAAATCACTAAAAAGAATCCCGCTAAGTTGAAAACCCGAGAGGGCAACTTAGGCAACACTGGAGGCCCGAATAGGTCGAAAAACCAAAAGGGCAGCCTAGGCAAAAATGAGAGGCTAAAATGTGAGGAAAAAGATGAGATGTGAACCAAAGAAACATGATATGTGGCTAGGATGAAAACCCGAAAGGGCTCCTAGGTAAAATGAGAGAAAAAGAGAGAAAAGAAAAAAAGCTATGATTTCACTCATTTGCCGGTGTTGGAGTCATAAGGTTGCGGTTGTCATACGGATGGATCAGGTAGCTTATCATCTAGAGACCTCTCGGGAGGGTTATAAAATTCTTGATTCTTCTATACTTCGTTTTGTTGATATATTGGCATTGGGTGAAGTATGTGTTCAAACATCCTCTATGGTTTTAACTTCATTTTGTGTCATTGTATTTTGGTTGATATACTGGTATGAAGTGGAGAATGTGCTTGAACCTTTCTTATGGTTTTAACTTCATTTTATATCATTGGACTTTGGGATTATCAATTCGGGACTTTGAAACGTTTTTATGGGTAGTGAATTGATAAGTGGTAGATTTGGTTAGATTTAGGAATTGGGGTTGTGTGTGTGAAAAAAATTCTCAATTGAGCTTTGATTTTGGGATATATGATATTGAGAGTTTTTGTGAGGTGTTGATTGGGGGAATATTAGTTAGGATGTGGACATATGAATTCCTTCGTGTGCTAAAATCTTTTCTTACTCAAGGGCGAGTAAGGTTTAAGTGCGAGGAGGTTTGAAGTGCCCATTTTATACGGTTATATTAGGACTTTCAGGATTCATTTTTGTACACTTTTGTGCTCTAAATGTGACATTTTCCCTTGAAATTCTCTAAGGAGGGTTAAAAGAAACTTTTACACTTTTATTACTTTTCTAGAGAATTTTATGTGACAAGGTAATTTGTTTGAAGACTTTGAAGAATACCTTTGAAGATTTGAAGACTTGTATTTGAGCTTTTGAAGATTTGAAGAATCGAAGAAGTGAAGAGAAGAGGAGGATATGAAATAAAAAGGAGAAAGAAGAAATGGTGCTGGACTTGGAGTCCGTTGCGAGGTCATCGCTAGCACGTCACGACTCACGACAGATGAGGGGTCAGAAACCATTCTTTCTTTTTGCACTATAAATACTCACCTTATCCTCTCCTCTTCAGCAGTTTTTCCACCTTCTTCTGCCTGCATTTTTGATAGGTTCAAACCCTAGTTTTTCTCTTTCTTTTCTTAGTTTTTTGTAGGTTAATTATGTCTTTATATTGTCTAGCTTAGTTTCATCTTGGGAGCAAAGGATTGAAGCTTCCATTTCTATGTAGTAAGAACCATTTATATATCTATTTGGTGCTTTTGCTATTGTGCATTTATTGAGCTTTGAATGTGAATTGTTAAATGCATTGATGTTGTTGGAAGCTTGAGTATATGAATTTCTTGTATGATTACTTGTTAAGGTTGGGAGAAAGTAGCTAATCCTCCCCTCTTTTAATGCGGAATCCAAGAGCATGAGTTAGAGCTTCTTAATGTTGGTGTGTTGATAATTGCTAGATGAATGTGATGATGTCGAACTCGTTGTCGTGTTTGTTTTAGGTAGAAAATGAGAGAGGTCTATGAATATCGATCGTTCTTGACTAATCTTGTGTAAATGAATGAATTGGTTAAATGCTTAGACACGGTGTAGTGTTTATAAGTGTTGCCAAGCTTGTTGATCCTTCATGCTAAATGCAATCAATGGGATACTCTTAGTAATAAGGGAGTCATTGGTGAGGTTTGACAAGAGATGTCGAATTCACTCTTGCAAACTATTATCTAAGAAGGGTGGAAGATTTATCTTCACAACAAGTAGTCGAAGTAGTGAATAGATTGTTTTGCTCATTCTTGAAGCCTTTGTTATTTAGCATTCGTGTGTTCTTAATGCTATGATTCACTTCATTTATGTCATGGTTTGTTTGAGAATAGGAAGTGTTTGTATGATTGAAGTGTTAGGGAGTTAGGAAAGTGACGAATTCTTTAGCTCCTTTACATGAAAATCTATGAACATGAACTTAGAACTTCTTGTGCATAATGTGTTGTGATTCTTGCTAGATAAGAATGTTAATGTGGATTGTTCTCATATTTATCCTATAGATGCAATGAAAGGTTGAACTTTGAATGTGGTTTGTTCTAGATTTAGCCTAATGAATGTTATGTTTGGTGATAGGATGAGTGAATGGTTCAATGATCTACAATTGGTTTGGAAGTGGATATCAATTGCCCCTAAGGCTTTATCTTTTGTAGTTTTAAAACCCCTTTTCTCAGTTTTGTTTGATGATTTAGCATAGTTACTTAACTTTGCTAGTTGTCTTGTCTTTTACATTTCATAACTTAGGACCACAACCAACCAAACCCCCATTTACATACTTTTATATGTATGTATATATATCTACTCCTATCCTAATATCAACCATTTGTGCTTAGACGCATGAGAAAATCCCCCTTCTTCGTGGACAACCCTGACTTGCCCCTATCTACTTAGTTGTTGATAGTAAGAAAAAAGGGCTTATAAAATTAACTTTGAGAGGTACGGTGATGACCTCCCAGTGGTTAAGGTTGCAAACTTCACACACTTGGACTTGATGAACATTTCCATGCAAAAGTTCCTTCATCATGGAAACAAAAGCTTGGACTTGCTCCTCCAACTTAGGTGGGTGTGTGGGTTCATCCAAGACCTTAACCCTTGACCTAGTGCCAAATTTCCGCATACCATTTACTATTTCTTCAAAGAGGGCCATTGCATCCTTAGGGCTCTTTTTCATTATCAAACCATTGCAAGCAGCGTTCAATATCCGCATATCTTCATCACATAGCCACTCAAAGAAATAATACGCCAAATCCCCCTCCTTGAGGGGTGGTAGGGAAAACTAGCTAGCATTCTCTTAAATCATTCCCAATAATTATACATACTCTTGGTATCACCTTGGGTGATGTTCAATAATTGCTTCTTCAACCCGGCCAACTTAGACGCTTGAAAATACTTCTCCAAGAGTCTCTGCCTCATGTCCATCCAAGAAAATGCATTTGGTGGCAAGTAGTGGAGTCAATCCTTGGCACTACTTTGAAGTGAAAACGGGAAGGCTCTTAAGTTGTATTCATCTTTGGACACTACTGGGGGGCTTCATGATCGTGCACACCAAATGGAACTCCAATAGATGTTTGTTCAGGTTCTTTCCCACCAGTCTATGAAATGTAGGTAGGAAATGGATCATGCCACTCTTTAGCTAATAGCTCACACTAGTGGGTAATGGTGGGAAGGTGATGCATAGTGGCTGATTCTCCAAGTTGGGTGCCATGAGCTCCTATAGGATGTGATTGTCTTCCGCCATTGCTAGCAGTTCTTCTACTACTACTTCTGGCCTTGTTTGAACTTCTACCCTAGTTCTTCATCTCCTTCTCCTCCTACCATCTGTGTTCTTAGTTGGGTTTTGTAACATGCCTAGATTAGTGGTACATGGGTTATAAACTAGGGCCAACAATACCCTTCCGAATATAAAACTAGCAAACAGATCAAAATGTAACATAATAACTCTAACAACAACTCCAACTAAGAACCAAAAACATAAACAAACAAAAATACAAGTTAATAATAACTACTCTACTAACACATTATGCCTAATTGATACCTATCAGTATCAAAATTCTGACCTACCTCTCCCCGGGGTCGTTAATCGTAGCTAATTAACCTAGGAGAAGGCTAGGGGGTCAGAATTATTTTTTGAAATTCTGCACCTAGTTCTTACTGCTACGCTACCTAGAGGGTATTTATGGGGTAAGCCTTGGGTTTTTCCAAAGAGATGCTAGGTCTAATGTACTAATCAAAACACAGCCTCGTTTGAGTCGTCAATGAGTACGAGTGAAAGGAATAGCTAGTAAAGCAAACATGAAGGGGGGGGGGGGTTCAATCTAGCTACTTAGTATAAAACTATAAAGCAAAGTACACAATTAACATAGATATTTAGGAAAACCTAATAGAGTGTTCATAACACGTAGTTTGGCCAATGGCATACACTACCCCATCCCTATCATGGTGGTTGCTCTCGTAATCCTCCATGGACACGGCCATTGCAATTAAAGGAGTACAACAAGGCCTGAACATTTTTGTAGGTATGTTTCTCCCCTGTCAATTATGCATGTGTTAACAATTACATTCGGCATAGTTTTTAGCTTGTCTTATTTAGTGGATTGCTAGTATAAGTTGAGTTTACGTGACAAGGGGTTTGGATGGCCATGTTTTCTTTTCTTATCTAAGTCCCGTGTTTTGTAGAGTTAATTAGTACTAAAGGCATTTTGTGTCCACAAGCTCCTAGATCTTCCTTGTGATCATCTTCAGTATGTTGCTTGTGGGTACTTTCTGGTTCCATTCTATGTGAAGGTTGTTCGTAAGGTTGGTAGAGGATATTGAAGGCCATTTTCAAGGATGGTAGAAGATATCAAAGGCCATTCACCTCTATAATGATAGTAGACAAAGGCAACGAACATCAAATCATGGTAGAAGGAGATTGTATCCAAAGATAGGCGGCATTGGAGTTCAAAGTGGCTAACAAAGATTGGATCCAAAGATAGGAAGCATTGCACCAAAGTCTGAGAATGATCCATGAAGAATAAGCCTTCAATAATGATTCCATATTGTTCTTCTTCTCGAGCACTAAAAAATTGAATACTAGAACTCTCAAATTGAACTAACGGTTCATCTGTAGTGAAGGAAAGAAGTTTAGCAGGCCAAGGCACAAACAGGTCAGCACGGGCCGCTCATGTATGGAACCAATGGATCGTGCCAAAGGAGTCATCCTACACAAAAGTGATAAGCATAAAGGCATGGGATGGCCCGCACCAAATGTCACGGGTTGCAAGCACAAGTGTCAACTCCACTCAAAATTGGCTAAGTATGGGCATAGATGGTCTCATTTAAGATGATCCATGCTGTTCCAAGTCCAAGATGCGAAGACTAGCCGGCGGGGTGTGGAAAATCACGCGTTCCCTTCCAAGTTTCTGAGGAAATCGATCCTTCTGACAATAGCATGTGCCAAAGGTCGCATCCACGGATCAGAATTTCAAAATCAAGCACGCCGACGACAGCCTGTGTTAAAGGCCTCGGTCCGCACCAGATGATGCGACACAACCCACACCAAATCTAGCGTCTCGTGCTGGATAAAGAGACATGGCCCACGCCGGATCCTACAGCTCGCGCTAGCCAGGACAATAGTATATGCCATGCATCGCACCATCCGCGATGGTTCACGCCACCTAGAGTTTACTCAATTTTTGCCTATTTTGGTCCTATATATAGGCCCAATCCCCCACTACTATAAATATAGCCTTAGTCTACTAGGTTAAAAGGGTTAGATAATTTTTTAGACTTCATCTTGTATTAGGAGAACAACTCTAGAGAGAGAAATACTCTCTCATTTTCTTTTCTTTCCTTTTATGCTGGCCATGTGCGGTTTGTGCTGTCTGTGGCTGGTTCGACCGATTGACTTGTTTGCTCCGCTACAGATGAACTGTTGGTCCAGTTTGAGAGTTCTTGTAGTCAATTTTATAGTGCTTGATAAGACAAATCCAATGGTGCCATTCTTAAGGGATGATTTTCTCAGATCTTTCCTAGAATTTTGTGTAACTCTCGGAAATCTATAACCTCGTTTATCCTTGGCCTCTTTGAACTTTGAATCCTCCTTTCTTGGGCTCAACTCCATCTACTACCACACTTTATAGACTGTGGCCTTCGATATCTTCTACCGTTCTTGCGAACGACCTTCTAGACAAAGATAATGGAAAGTACCCATGAGCAACCTACTAATGAGATCACAACAAAAAATCTAAATTTCAGTGGATACAAGGTGTCCATTAGTATCAATTTAAGTCCACAAAACTTAGGATTTAGACAAGACAACAAAATATGGCCTTCTAAACCCTTTCTTGTGTAAACCTAACTAAAACTTCCAATCCAACAAGTAAAACAGGCCAGTTATCATGCTGAATGCATTGGTTGACGCTTGAAATGCGATGCACATCAATCCCCCCCACACTTAAACCTTTACTCATCCTCGAGTAAATAAAAATAAGAAAAGGTCTAAGTGAAGTGTAGCATGCAAAGATAAGTTAGCCAATGCATTCAACTTGTTCCCAAGCTACCTTAGTTCCCCAAAAGAAGTAAGAATCTCACAACTCTTACACTCCAGAAGATCTTAATGTAACATAACCACCCCAAAATATAGTGAATAAAAAGGTAAGCAAGAATGATGAGTGTTCAACTAGCTTACTCTCTCAATAGTTCCCCAAAAACAATCCAAGAGTCGTTGCCAAAAAACCACCAAGGAAATCCAAAAGATCCACGACTTGACTGTAACCAAGGATAACTCAAGATTCTCAAATTAACTGCAACCAAGGAAAATGAAATAGTATCATCAACTTAGTTTCCATTTTCTCTGATTTTCCTAGGATCCTTTTCGGGTTTTCATCATAGCTTTCACACATGTTGATCTTCCATTCTCATCTTCCACATGACCTCTCATTTTTTCCTAGGTTTGTAAACCTAGCCAGGCCTAGCCTGTCATTTTTACCTAGGCCTTTCGACTTATCCGGGCTTTTCCCATTATTTCCTATGTTGCCCTTCCGGTTTTCCAACTTAGCTGGGTATATGTTTTTTTTGATTTGTTTTTAGAAATGATCTTAGAAGAGAAATTAGCTACATAGAAACAACTAGGAATCATAAGTGTTATCTAATCCCCTCCCCTATACTTAGGCGTCTTATACTACCCGATTTAGAACACATGGGGTCGAAGGAGAAAGGAAGAGAAGAATTATGGAAGAAGTTCAACCAAGGAAAGTAGTGTTGGTAGAAGAACCACAAACAATGGAAGAAGATAACTAAACCTTAAAGGAGCTTATAGTCCATAATCTTGAAAGCCAGCCACTATGCATCACGTTCCCACAATAACAACCAAACATGAGCTGTGAGCTAAAGAGTGGAATGATCCACTGGCTTCCCACCTTTCATGGTATGGCGGGGGAGGACTTGAATAAGCATCTATTAGAGTTTCACTTGGTGTGTACAAACATGAAGCCACCGGGAGTTTCTGAAGATGGTTACAGTCTGAGAGCCTTCCCGTTTTCCCTTCAAAATGGATCTAAAGACTTGCTCTACTACTTGCACCAGGATGCATAGGTTCTTGGATGAACATAGAGCAGAAGTTATTAGAGAAATATTTTCTGACATCTAAGTCTACTGGGGTAAAGAAACAACTGTAAAAAATCACCCAATGGGCTACCGAGAGCTTGTAATATTATTGGGAGCACTTTAAGAGATTGCTAGCAAGTTGCCCCTACCATCCCTTCAAGGAGGGAGATCTAATGTATTATTTCTTTGAGGGGTTATTTGATGAAGATATGCAAATGATGAACGCCGCTTACAATGGTTCGATAACGAACAAAATCCCTAAGGATGGAATGGATCTTTTTGAAGAAATGACTAATGGGATGCAACAATTTGGTACAAGGTTAAGAGTTAGGGTATTGGATGAACCCGCAGAATCACCTAAGTTCGAGGAGCAAGTCCAAGCTCTTTCTTCTATGATGAAGGAGCTCTTGCAAGAAAAAGTGCATCAAGTCAAAGTGTACGGTGAGTGCAGCTTCGACCACAACACCGAGGCATGTTCCAAATTCATAGAAAATATCCAAAAGGTGAATGCCATTGAGTACAACAATCAAGAGAGACCACAATTTTCAAGGGGTCAACCACAAGGGCTTTGGGGGAACCAAGGAGATGAAAGGTCGGACCATATGCAAATTCGTTCACCCAAAGGTATTGAGATCATTCAAATTTCCAATGGAGGGAAAATAACCAACCTCATGGATATCAGGGTGGATAAGCTCCACCTCTACCATGCCCTCAAGGTGAAGGCTCTTCCAACAATCATGCCTCGATCTACAAATTTGGTCAAGAAGAAATCCTAGAAGTCATCGGTCAATTGTGGAGGAAATATAAAGTCTTTACGGAGAGGACAAGGTGTGAGATTGAAGACCTTGGTAATAGAGCTTTCTCAAGTATAAAAAATCATGAAGTACAAGTTGGGAAACTTGTCACCATAGTGAGCAGACTTGAAGCCATTGAGTCCAGAAAACTCCCTTCCCAACCGGAGATCAATCCGAGGAAATTGAGTGCACTAAGTTGAGAAGTGGGAAGGAAGTTCGTGAGTCCGAGAAGAGGTTTATGCAAGATGATGATAGATTATTGGAGGCTACCAAGGCACACTTCAAAGAAGATGAGATTGTGGTCAAGGAGGCACCTTCCAAAGAGCTTCCACCACCTAAGGCACAAGTTACCACCCCACCTCTATTTCCAAATGTTTTGAGGGGAAAGCCAACGGTGTTGACCAGTGATGTAAGCATTGGAAAAGTCTAAAAAAAGTCAAGTTAACAATCTCTATCTTAGAATTGATTGAAAATGTGCCATCATATGATGAATTTCTTAAAGTTGGATGCACATAGAAAATAAGTTGGCTAACTAAGAGGTTAGGACATTTGAAAATGAAAGGAGTCACCATTTTAAACCATAAAATTTTTCCCAAAATATTGGATGACTCTATCCCTATCTCCTTAGTTGGAAAATTTGTTTAAAATGCTATGACAGATTTAGGCGCGTCCATCAATGTGATCCCATTTAGTCTATTTGAACGCCTGGAAATAGGGGAGCTTAGGGAAACTAGAGTGATTTTCCAACTCGCAAATCATTCCCAAGCTAACCCTCGTGGACTAGGAAGGATGTAACGGTGTGAGTTGGCAAATTGGTGGCACACGACGGAAGTGCATCCCCACTACTTTTGGGGAGACCTTTTCTCAAAATGATTAGGACTAAAATTGATGTCCATTTGGGAACCTTGACTCTAGAAGATTATGTGGACGAAATGGAGTTTGATATCTATAAATCTAGACATGATTCAACAAAATTTTCTTTTATGTGCAAAGGTGTAATCTATGTGACGAGCATGAGTTCCATGAGACCTCTTCTATTACCAATGGAATGAATACTTGGATGAGTCTCGTGTTGATAATATTCTTAATGAGTCTGATGAATTGCATGATGCTATTGATAGTATGTCGGTGCTATATTGTTTTTCCATGCTAAATAACTTGCAGCGGGAAAGGAAGAATGTCGAGGGTTTAAAACCTCCATGACCTCCTCCTAACCCCAAAGTGACATTCACAAAATACATTTTAGCAAGACAAGAAGATTCATTTCCTATCATGGACAAGAGGTCTGAAGGTAAGAATGGCTCATTGTGGAGACCTCTCCACAACGATGTCATTATGGGTGGAGCTACCAATGGCGATTCCGGAGACCCACATGTAGGTGTTTCTAGCTAGATTGCATGAAAATAAATAATTCGTGAGGATGACGATAAATATACGGTGTTCTTCTTTGCTTTCATGTTTTTGAGTTGTGATTAGATAGATTTTGCATGTTATTGTTTGGAATGAGGATTTTTGAGATAAAAGTCTTGTTTGATTTGAAAATTAAGTTCGAGACTCATGATTGTGTTTGGATGGAATTAGATTTGATGGGTAACATAGTTTTTTGGAAAAGAGGAAAAAACCTAAGGAAAGGGTCAAAATTTGTGGCAACATCGTGCCAAAACCTGACGGGGTCTGCCCCAAGAGCCTTGGTCCGGCCAGGAGAGTTGGCACGAGGGGATGCCTCGTGCCATAAATTTTGGCATGATGCCTTGTGTCGTGCCAAGCACCTTTTGTGCCAAAATCTAATTTTTCGCTGCCAAATTGTTCCAAAAATATAAATTTTCGAAAATTCTAATTTTTTAACTAAAATAATGCATTTTTGGTTTAAAAATTTTGAAATCCCCTAATTCCTTAGGATTTTTGATGTAAATAGTACTTTCTACATACCTTGGAATTAATTCATTAGTACTATTGTCCCCTAATTTGCAATTTCAAAATTCCATTCTTATCCTAATTGTACCTCTCCCTCTTATCATCTATGCTGAAAGTCTAAATCCATGGTACATTCTTCCACCCACTCTTATCATTTGACACATTCTTCCTTCTCAAGAAACACTCACACACACTCTTGGTGAAACATGAAATTTGAAGCTCTTCTCTTAAAAATTAGCAATTCTTGCTTCTTCTTGTGTGGATCTTGCAATTCTTAGCTTCAAATTTTGGGTAATCCATTGAAGTCTTTGTTTATATGCTTTATTTACATTGTGGTCCTATTACGAAAAGCATAATTTTTGAATGAGTATGTGTGTTGTTGGGATATATGTTTAGGATTGTTGTATGATCACATGTTGAAGAAAGTTTTGGTGGCTTGGTGTGTTATTAAGCTTGAATGTTATGTTCTTCACGTGTTGGGTGATTTAGGAGGAGGAGAATCTTGATTGCGTAGTCTTATTGATGGGTTGGTGATGAATTACATGAGATTATTGTTCAATGAGGATGTTCTTGTTTAAATAGCCTCCATGCTTGGATTATCATGTTTTAACTGTCTAGGCTATTTAGGAAGGATCTACGTGGTAAAGGATAATGTGAGCCATGCCTTGTTTTGAAGATCACATTACCACTTTTTACCTCATTTTTTTAGGATGCCTAAAAAAGGAATACATCGGAGAAGAGCGAGTCCACTCGGAGTGAGAAGAAGAAGAAACCGGTAAATGGTGCAAACCATAAGCCAGTGACCCCTACTCTTTTCAATCTCACATATGTGGCTGATGATTTTATGGGACTATCCAATGTCTTTGTGACTAAATCACGGAGGTGGAGGAATTTGAGAGAGCCAAAGAGGGGTATACTAGAGACCGGCTTCGCATGCAAAAACATACTGACGGCTCTAGGCTTACTTGAGCCCGTGACCTATCTATTGGGCTGGGTAGGCCTAGAGGGGTTCTTAGAGAAAAAACTTACATTAGGTGGACCCTAGAGTTCCCAGCTACTCTTTGGTTGGTCACAGACAAGAATGGACACAAGGTGATCAAATTCAATCCTAATGACAAGGAGTATCAGATAATACACCAGGAGATTATCTGTGCCTTCAGATAGAGGTAGGACAAGGAGATCCCTAGGAAACACCCTCAAGGGATGCCTTGGTTCATCAGGCATTTTGTTACATTCACCGACTATTGGAAATGTGGGTTTTTTTGCCACGATGAGATAATGCAATTTCTAGGTTTGGATGTTCATTGCCTTTGGGAAATGACCCCTTAGGGTAACTTCTACCTAAACCTGGGAGAGAACGTTGTACATAAGTGCATGACGATAGGGGAAAGAAAGAGCGGTAAGATATCTATGGGCGGCATGGTAGATCTACTGGCACAGTACTTAGGGCATCCAGTCACACAGAGAGTGTTGCATAACTTGGGCAATTGGGTACAAAGTATAAGATCAAGAAGTTATCCAAGGCATTTATGGTGGGACCTACGACATCAAAGGGTCGATATGTATTGCTTTATGGTAGAGCGAGCACTTGTAGTTTCATAGTACTTCCACAGCTAGAGCGCACCACCATCAACCATGAGACATGTTTGGATGACCTATTTATTGAGTTAGACCCGCACTTTAAGAGAGAGTTCTATAGAGTATTAGCTACCCTGGAGATAGACATTGAGGAGGCCAAGGGTGAGACCCTTTCGAGAGAACATCCTAGCCGCTCTCACCTATCCACAGACATCGTTGACCAACTGCATGCACTTGGGGATCCGCTTTTGAGCTCTACCCTAGTGTTTCAAGAGGTAGTTCAAGCAATAGGAGGAGTGAGAATTCAAGTAGAGAAGCTTAGTTCAAGAATGGATTGCATCGAGGCCGCGCTTTAAGAAACAACATACATTGAGAAGAACATCACTAGTCATGACGAGGAGGAAGGACCTTCAGGGCCACAAAAGTAAGTGGCACTATTTCTCCCAACCTTACTTATGTTTTTACATGGTTGTCCTTGCATTGAGGACTATGCATCGGTTAAGTGTGGGGGAGGGAGTAGTGAGCACTTAGGGAGTTTCATTCATGGATACGGTGCATTTTATGCTCTTGTTGGTAATTTCTCTTGTTTGAGGTGATTTTGGGATGTTTTTGGATGGATATTTGGTGGCATAAAATGCTATGTTATCGTTTCTAGTTTGCATGGGGATTGTTGGTTTTAGGATAGTGATGCTATAATTTTTTGCGATGAGTCTATCTTTTGTATTATGAAGGCTAGTTTTAGGGCAATTTTGTGGTGCACCAAAAAAATTGAAAATTTTGAAAAACATGAAAAAATATAAAAACCCAGACAAGTTGAAAACTGGAAAGGGCAACTTGGGTAACATTGGAAAAAGCCTGGATAGGTCAAAATACCTAGGTAAAAATGAGAGGGTAGGCCTAGTTAGACTTACAAGCTTAGGCAAAAATGAGACGCTGTGTGGAAAAGGGTGAGAAGTGAGTACCCTTTATGTGTTAAAGCTAGGATGAAAACCCCAAAAGGGCTCCTAGGAAATATGAGAGAATTTAAAAACTAGATTGATGATACATTTGACTCCTTGGTTGTAACTAGGTTGAGAATCACGAGTTATACCTATGTTACAACGAAGTCGATGACTCTTGGATTTCCTTGTTGGATTGTTTTTTAGGAGACGACTATTTGATTGGATCATTTTGGGAAAAATAAGCTAGCTTTACACTTATATTCTTTGCTTACCTTTTTTCAATATTTTGCTTTTGGGTGGTTAGATTGCTTATGTTCATCAGGGAGTGTGACAGCTGTGAGATTCTTACTCTTTTTATTTGAAACAACGTAATCTAGGCATAATTTGGATGCCTCAGTTAACTTATACTTGCTCACTACATTTTGCTTAATTCTTTTCTTGTCCTTATTTACTTGAGGTTGAGTCAAGGGTTAAGTGTAGGGGGGTCAGATGTGCTTCATTTTGCGTGCGTTAACCGTTGCATTCAACATAGTTTTTAGCTTGTTTTATTTGGAAAATGGCTAGTATTAGTTACGTTTACATGACAAGGGGTTCAGATGACCATGTTTGGTTTTCTTGTCTAAATCCCGCATTTTGTAGACTTCATTGGTACTAATGGACATATTGTATCAACGGGCTCCTAGATCTTTCTTGTGATCATCTTTGGTAGGTTGCCCGTGGGTACTTTTTTGGTTACATTCTATGTGAAGTGCATTCACAAGGATGGTAGAAGTAGGGGTGGGAAAAAAACCAAAAACTAAAATCCGAACCGAAAATTGAATTATTCAAATTCGAATAACCCGAATCGAATTTAAAATACGGCTTTTGGATAACCCAATTGAATAAACCGAGTTTTGAATATGGTTTTTGGTTTGGTTTTGGATATTGAAACTCAAATTGAAAACCGACCCGAATACCGAATTGTAAATAAATAAATATTATATATACATATATATATATATATATTAATAAAATGCTATAAATTCTGAATGGAGAATTTTGATTAAATATACTTGGG
This sequence comes from Rubia yunnanensis, assembly GCA_037428765.1. Classification (NCBI taxonomy): domain Eukaryota; kingdom Viridiplantae; phylum Streptophyta; class Magnoliopsida; order Gentianales; family Rubiaceae; genus Rubia; species Rubia yunnanensis. The sequence continues at coordinate 41,531,386 of CM075066.1, forward strand.
CCATTTGAATAAATGTATTTTGCCTAAGGCTAAATCGGACATGCCCATAAATTTCACAATCTCCTACCATTGGTCCACTAGGGTTTGCGATCTCCTACCACTATATAAATATAACTCACTTTGTCAGCTCACATTTCTTTTGTAGTTGATACCTTTGTCTCCGGAGCTAGGGTTTTAGGCACACTCTCCTTCACACTGCCGCACCTGCAACCAATGCCGCCCAATCTCCCATCATGGCAGAAACGGTGAGTATCCTGCCGCCATTGCAATCGATTCTAGCTTTAATCTCATTTCAGCATGATCCATCCTATTGTACTGACGATGGATAATAATGTTGTTTGTAATGTTTACAGAATGTCAAGATCTTCTTCAAGTAGCCTAAGGTGTTTTGAGTACCAAGAAGACAGCCAAGGGGAACATACCTGGCAAGGGAGGAAACCGTTTCTTCAAGATCATTGGGTTGAGATTTAATACTTCTGGTGCCACTATTGAAGGTATTGATTTTTCTATACGCGCATTCGTGTTTTGGTAGATCATGTTGTTTGTTTATTGAGATTTGTGCGTTTTCCATGGATCAGAACCTAGTTTAGGGTTTATTTAGTTCTGGTTGTTTATGATTTTGAGTCTTCTCCGAGGATTTGAACCTAGTTTACCTGCAGTTCATTGTGCTTAGTTTGTTTAGGAGTGATTTGTATATTTTCAACAATCTGTTTGTACTGAGAATGGACTGAAGTTCACAAATATTATTTACCCATTGTTGGCCGATTAATTTGTAGTTGTCAGATATTCTTTTGTAGAATTTTACTACCATGGAAGTCATTCATCCAAAGTTGTCCAGCTATCCATTCTTTTGCTATATTGCTGGTCGCCTTGATGCTCACAATGTTGTTATTTCTACAATGAAACCTGGAGTGTGCTGGGTTGATGTGCACATGTAAGATACAGTTTCTTGACATGGAATGAAATTAAAATGCTGGAGCAGTGAATTACTATATTTTTCCTGACTTGTGTAGATTTTTTCATTTTATAACATTTGATAATTTGCATATAAAATATGTCAGATAAATAGGCACCAACTTTATTCCCTTTAACCTTCAGTATTCTTTAACAAACAATTATTTAGCATGATTGTGATATTTTTCCTTCCAAACCAGATTAGCTGATAGGATTACTTTAGAGTTGTTGAAGAAAGGGGGCCTTCTTCAGGGGTAGTTACCCTACTTTGATATCATGATTTATTTTGATACACCTTGAGTATTATGTGATTTAGTGGTTTAATTTTGTATATAACTTTGTAAATATTATCCTAGCGATATTGATTCCATGGTTTCGAAGAGATTAGGGGTTGTTTTCATGCCTCATGGGCTTGGCCACCTCTTAGAAATTGATATCCACGATCATGTAGGTTATTTAAAGGTAGCTGTGATTGTATTTTTTCATTTATATGTTCATTTTCAATTTCCCAAGGAAGAGAATCTATTCTTGCTAATTAATTACTTCTCAATTGCTGATTAATCTGTAGGTTAGAGTATAGGTTTTAAAAGTTAGTCTGAATGTGTGTTTTTTATTGCAGAAATCTAACGAGTCAACCACTGTGAATGTTTAGCCCCTGCTTTGCTTTTGAATTTTTAAGGTAGTTTCTTCATCTTTTTCTTTAGATGTTGTATTAACCTAATCTAAAGGATGGATTTGTGGGATTGGATGATTAGGATTTTTTATCCTAACCTTGTTCTTGTAAGCAGACAAATTTGGAGGATTGGTTTTTGGTGTGTAAAGAGGACGGAGAGGTTTGAATTTGCAATTATAAGTGAGTTTGTTTGAAGGAATCTAAGCCTTTTCTATCCCTTTTTTTTTGCTGATTTTGTGTTTTGGTACTCATATTGATAAGTATTTGAATACACCGGAACTGTCCATGTTATTGGGTGATGATATCTGTTAATGTGCCATGATAAAATTCTGATGAGTTCTTAAATACATTTTTTGAAACTTTCTCTTGGGTTGAATGTATGTATGTGTGTAATTCCATCTTAAGTCTGTTATGCTAATGCTGCTAGAATCTTTGAAGTTTTATGATCTTTCTTATTGTTGCTTTCCTGTTACTTTGTTACAAGGAGGTTTCAGTGGAAGGATTAAGGAATTAATCAATTAGAATAGAGCCTTTTCTTTTCGGTGCTGATTCTTCATACATGTTCTCACATATGAATTAAGAGTAAAGTTGGTGTTTGTACAAGCTGTTCTACATAGGTTTGGTTTGACTATGGTTGTAGGACTTGACTTCTAGCTGTTGTTAGGTTGTAACTTAATTTAGTATACATCATGTAATGAAATGCAGAGTATGATATTAGGACAGTAATACGCCTAGAAAATAACATTGAAATAATACATTGGGCTTGTATTTTGGAGTGGATGTTGTGGAAGATTTTTGAGTTTTGATTTTGGAGCGGATGCTTTTCCTATAGTTTTACTCGATCCGTATGTTCCAAATAAAGTCACATTTTAACTGAATTTGAAACAATATTTACAAGTTCTGATCCGAGTTTGATTAACTAAATTTATACTTCCACTGAAACCTCCTTGAAACAAATTTTGATTGATTTTACTTTCCTGTTACCTTGACAAAATGGTTGATGTAATCTTAAAGACTACTGAACTGTATATTGTTTTCATGTTAGTTGAAGTTCTAATCTACTGAACTGTACATTGGTTGGTGTTTTAATCTTCTCAATTCTTTGTATTTTCAGAGTAAACTTAAAGTGCTTCAAGTATTGAAGAAATGTGAAGCGTTTGAAGATAAATATTAAAACAAACTATTGATTCTTAGTATTAAGTGTAATCCTAAAATTGTTATGGTTGAATTTGTATTATATTTGTGGGATTTTAATTTTGAAGAACTGATTTTGGTGATGTAGAATTTGAATTACATATTCAATATTTTTCTTAAATTTTGAATTAATTAATGTATTTTTAATATTTTTTAAAAAATGTTCAGGTCCAATTCAGTTTATTCGGATTAGATCCAAATTCAAACCGAAACCGAATTCCAAATTTGGTTTGGTTCATTCGAGTTATTCGGGTCGGATTCAATTTTGGACTTTTTGGAGGCAAAACCAAATAACCCGAACTGAAAACCCAAAAACTGAATAACCCGACCTGACGGCCACCCCTAGGTAGAAGAGATCAAAGGTTATTCACATCTAGAATGGTAGTAAAAAAAGACCACGAACATCAAAGCGTGGTAGAATGAGATTGGATTCTAAGATAGGCAGCAACCGAGTTCAAAATGGCCAACAAAGAATTCAGGAATCATAGTCCTATGAGTTATGTCAAAGTCTGAGAATGATCCAAGAAGAATTATCCTTCAAGGATGATTCCATTGGATTTTTCTTTTTGAGCGCTATAAAATTGACTACTAAAACTCTCAAATCGGACTAACAGTTCACCCATAGCGTAGGAATCAAGCTCTGTCGGCCAAGGTACCACGGGTCGGCGCGGGCCATTCGTGGTTGGCACCAATGGCCCATGCCAATAGTGTTCAACATAGGGCATTGATGCGGATCACGCCAAATGCCACAGGCTGCATGCACCACTTCTAATCCTCACTCAAAATTGGCTAAGTATGGGCGCATAACATCTCATGTACGATGACCCACACCGTTCCAAGTCCAAAATGCTGAGACCATCCGGAGGGGTGTTGAGAATTAGACGACCAATGCCAAGTTTTTGAGCAAATCAATCTTCCTGATGACAGTCAGTGCTAAGGACCATGCCCCACATGATCAGAAGTCTAAATTAAGACTTCTTAATGGCCGCCCGCACCAAAGCCAACTATCCATGCAAAAGGTGTTGACACAAACTGTGCCAGATCTAAAAGCCCTCACTGGCATGGAACAGAGAGGCCTGTGCCAAATACATCGCCCCATGAAAAAGGCATTGGCATGACCCACGCTAGATTTAGCAGCCTACGCTAGCACAGAAAAGTACACGGTGTAGACCGCGCCATCCGCGATGGCCCGCGCCAGGCGGTGGCTGACCTAAGGTTTTAAACGTTGTTAGACTATTTTGAGCCTATTTTTAGGCACATTTTACTAAAAATATAGCCTTAGTCTACTGGGTGAAATAGGCAGAGAGAAAGTAGACAGAGCTAGATTCATTTTTAGTTCATCTTGTAGAAAGAGAAACACTCTCTCCCCTTTTCTTTTCTTTGCTTTATTTTGCTTTAATCCTAGGATGTGAAATTTTAATCTATATTTGAATTACATATCGATTGAGTAGTTTCCATATGTTGGGTATAATTGTGTGCTCATGGTTTAATCTATGTTTTGTGAGATTCAATAGTTCATCCTAATTTTGTGTTTAAGATATTATTGTGACTTGTTCTTGAATGTTTGAATTGCATGAATAGTACACTCCATATAAGCACACACTTTAGTCTATATTCATGTTGGTGCAAATATTGATGCCCTATTAGGAAGAAAAACCTGGATGTTTAAATGGGTAATGGCGTACGGGGCTGCGTGGGTGTGTGCACGGAAGATCTGAGTCATACTTTGAATAATTTATCATTGCACTAGTCTTAGCTTATTACGTAGAGTAGTCTGAGAGGTTACTGGTAGAGATAGTGAAAAGTAGCAAGCTAGGGTTGTAAGAGGTCCTAGTGTCATAGATAAGGTGCTGACGATCCCTTGACCTAATTGATAGGTGATTGGGAAGTAGAGCATTTGTGGTGAAATGGCTAAGACATAATTGCACGGGGGAGAAACAGACCTACAAAAATGGTCATACCTTGTTGTACTCCCCTATTTAAGATGGCAGTTTCAATGGAGGGTTGCGAGCACACCTGATGTGACAGGTACGGGGATGTGTATGCATCGGCCACACCATGTATCATGAACACTCTATTAGGTTTGTCTGAATCTGTATGTGAATTAATTGAGGATCAAAATATTAAATTAACCTTTTTGCGCAATGACTTCCCAAGTGTTTAGCTCTATAGATTAATTGTTCGTTTTACTTTTAGGTTTAGTAGTTGTTAATTGAAATACCAAAAAATCCTCCCCCTATTTGCATTACTAGTTATTCCTTTCACTCGTATGGATTGACAACCCCGTACGAGGTTATGTTTTAGTTAATTATTAAGCCCTAGCATCTCTGAGGACATACTCAGGGCTTACCACTAACTACCTTTTTAGGTAGCGTAGTAGTGAGATTAGGTGCAGAACTATAAATTTAAATTTGAATCCCTTTGACCTCGGTCGTGACATGCCTCCACTTGGGGTCGTTAATTGTAGCTAGTTAACCGAAGCAAATACTTTCATATGGGAAAGGTCAAAGATAAAATTTATTGTTTTACACCCATTCTCACTTCTATGCTACCTAATGGGTAGTTAGAGGTAAGCCTTGGATTTATCCACAGAGATGCTAAGGCTCAAGTATCAACTAAAAACAAAACCTTGTACAGGTCGTCACTCCATACAAGTGAAAGGAATAGCTAGTAAATGCAACAAAAAGAGGTGGGGTTTTTGGTTTTTCAGTTTAACAACAATAATGCATAAAAGTAAAAATCAAGTAATCTAATTAAGCTAAGAACTTAGGGAGTAATAGCGCAACATGGTTAATATAATGTTTCGATCCTTGATTCATTGGCATGTAAGATTTACAAGACCAACCTAATAGAGTGTTCATAACACGTGGTGTGGATGATGGCATACACTTCCCAGTACCTGTCACATCGGGTGCGCTCGCAACCCTCTATCGACACTGCCATCTTAAGTAGGGGAATACAACAAGGTCCGGCCATTGTTTTAGGTCTGTTTCTCCCCCGTGCGATTACGTCCAGGGATTTCACCACGAATGCACTACTTCCCCCTGAACCTATCAATTAGGCCAATGGGTCGTTGGCACCTTATCTATGATACTAGGAATTCTTACAACCCTAGATTGCTACTTTTTCACTATCTCTACCCGCAACCTATCGAAAACATTTACGTAATCACCTATGACCGGTGTGATGGAAAATAATTCAAAGTAATACTCAGGTCTCCCATACACATACCCACACAGACGCAACGTACTCCCTTACCCATTCTAACATCTAGGTTTCTCTTCCCAAGGGGGCATCAATACTTGCACCAGACATGAATCAAATTGTGTGCTAATGTGGTGTACTATTCATTCATTTCAAACATTCAAGAGCAATCATAATAATATCATGAACAAAAAATTAGGATGAGTCTAAGGAATCTCACAAAACATATAAATCAAACCATGCGCATACAATTTATCCCCAAGCGATGGAAACTACTCCATAGATATGAAATTCAAATATAGATTTGAATTCGACATATAGTATCAAAATAATTTAAAAGGAAAGAAAAGAAAAGGAGAGAGTGTTTCTCCATCTAAAGTTGCTCTGCAAGATAAACTAAAAATGATCTAACCTCCTTAACCTAGTAGAATAAGGCTATATTTTTAGGAGAAGGGGATTGGGCCTAAAAATAGTCCCAATATAGGCAAACATGACTAAACCTTACTTCAGCCACCGCCCGGCGCAAGCCGTCACGGATGGCGCGGTCTGCACCATGTACTTGTCACAGGCTGCAGGATCTAGCGGGGACCGTGCTTCTTCATCCGACGCGGAGCGTTAGACCTGGCACGGGCTATGTCGTGTCAACTAGTGTAGACCGTGTCCTTTGACGTGCTATATTAGGAAATTCTAAAACATGAGGCATGGGTATTTGCACGATCGATCGTTAGTAGGCTCGATCTGCTCAGAAACTTGGCGCAGCCTTTGGCGCGAGCTATTGTCAGGAGTATTGGTCTGCTAAAACATTTGGCATGGAGTGCGGCCTTTAGGGTGGGCTATCAGGTGGTCTTGGTATCTTGGATTTGGAATGGCGTGGGCCATCATAAATAAGACGGTCTGTGCCCATACTTAATTGATTATGAGTGAAGTCTTTAATTCGTGAGGGGGGCGTTGGATTTGGCATGGTCCGCACTGTAACCTTATGTTAAATAGTGTAAGCATGGGCACACTCCTTTGGCACGGGTTGTTGGTCCTTAACCATGAATGGCCAGCGTCACCATGTGGTACCTTGGTCGGCTGAACTTGTTTCCTTCGCTACGGGTGATCCGTTAGTCCAATTTTAGAGTTCTATTTGTTAATTTTGTAGTGATCAAGAAGACGAATCGAATGGAATCATCTTTGAAAGCTAATTATCCTTGGATAGTTCTCAAAATTTGGTACAAATCATTGGACAACGATTCCTCATTTCTTCATTGGCCGATTTGATCTCCATTGCCGCCTATCTTTGACTCCAATCTCTTTCTACCACACATTGATGTTCATGGCCTTCATCTACTGCCATTATAGAGGTGAATGACCTTCGATCTCTTCTACCATTCTTGTAAACAGCCTTCAATATCTTTTACTACCCTTGCGAATGGCCTTCACATAAAATGTAACCAAAAAGTACCTACAGGCGACCAACTTAAGTTGATCAAATGGAAGATCTACGAGCCTGTGGATACAAGATGTCCATTAGTACTAGTTAAGTCTACAAAATGTGGGATTTAGACAAGAAAACTAGACATGGCCGTCTAAACCCCTTGTCATGTAAACTCAACTAAAACTAGAAATCCGCCAAACAAGATAAGCTATAAACTACGCCGAATGTAATGGTTAATGTACGCAAAACTAAGCACATCAGTCTCCCCACACTTAACCCTTAACTCGTCCTGGAGTTAATAAAGACAATAGCAACTTATTTCTAAGCACATAAGTTAACCAAGACATCCAACTTATTTCTAGATTACCTTGTTTTCCCCAAAAAGAGTAAGAATCTCACAACTCTCACAAACCCCGAAGAACATAAGCAATCTAACCACCCAAAAGTAAAATGTGGAAAAAGGTAAGCTAATAACATAGGTGCATCGTCAACCTAGTTTTATGTTTTCTCTCAATTTCTATCATTTTGCCTAATAGCCCTTTCAGATTTTCATCCTGGCTTTATAACACAAAGGGTTGTCAATTCTCACCTTTTTTCACACGACCTCTCATTTTTGCTGAGGCTCGTAAGCCTTATTGGGCCTAGCCTCTTATTTTTACCTAGTCTTTTGACTTATCTGGGGTTTTACTAATGTTACCCAAGTTGCCCTTTTGGGTTTTCAACTTGTCCAGGTTTTCATTTTTTTTTCATTTTTCAAGTTTTTCAATTTTTTTGGTGTAGCACAAATTGCCCAAAGTGGGCTTCATACTACAAAAGATAATATCAATCACAAAAAATACACCACCAATATCCTTAAACAACCTACCCCATGCAAACTAGAAACCCTAGCATAGCATGTCATGCCACCAAATATCCATCCAAAAACATACCTCAATAATCAAAAACCAAAATCACCAACAATCAAGAAAAACTACTTATAAAAGCATGAAAATGCACCAAGGAAATCCAAGAATGAAACTCCCTAAGTGCTCACTACTTCCTTCCACACACTTAACCTATGCATAGTATCTAATGCAACAAAAATCATGTCAAAACATAAGTGTGGTTGGGAGAAATAGTGATACTCACTCTCGTGGCCCTGAAGGGCCTTCCTTCTCGTGGCTCGTAAAGATCCTCTCAATGTATCCCATTGCTTAAAGTGTTGCCTCCATGGAGTCCATTCTCGTACTCATATCCTCCAATTGTGATCGTATTCCTCCCATTTCTTGACAACCTATTGTAAAACGTGGGTAGATTTCAAAAACTTATCCCCAAGAGATTGCAAGTGGTCCATAATACTCGTCGATACACAAGAACGACTAGGAGGTGCTCTTAAAGAGCTCTCACCTTTGGCCTCTTCAAAATCTATCTCTGGGGTGGCTAAATTCTATAAAAATATCTCTTAAATCGCTGGTACGGCTCAATAAATAGGTCATCCAAGCATGTGTCATGGTTGATGGCGGTGCGTTCTAGCTGTAGAAGTACTATGAAACTACAAGTGCTTACTCTGCTATAAAGCCATACATATCTACCCTCCAATGTCGAAGGTCCCACCATGGAAGTTGTAGCTAAGATCCCGATGTTATACCTTGTACCCGATCATCCCAAGTTAGCCAACATCCTCTGTGTGACCGAAGGCCCTAAGAATTGTGCCAGTAGACCTACCATACCACCCGTAGATATCTTACCACTCTTTCTGTCCCCTATTGATAAACATTCTTACACAAAAGACCCCACCAAGTTCAGGCATAAATTACCCTCAGGTGTCATTTCCCAAAGGCAATAAACATCAAAACCCAGGCATTGCATTAGTTCACCTTGGCAGAAAATTTCCCATAGCTAACAGTCGGTTAGCACCCTTCACCAGTTTCTTCCTTTTCTCACCCCTAGTGGACTTCCCCTTCTTTGAAACTTTCTTTTTAGATGGCATCCTATGAAAGTGAAGATAAGACTGGTGATATGATCATAAGCAAGGCATGGCCTACAATTAAATAAGACAACATTCTCCCAAATAACCCAACTTTTCAAAACATGATAATCTAAGCACGTGGGCCATTTAGACAAGAACATTCCTAAAAAAAAAACAAACCCATGTAAGTTCTCACCAACCAATCAATAAGATTATGCAATCAAGATTCATTCTCTCCTAAATCACCCAACACATGAAGATCACATCATTCAAGAATAATAGCACATCAAATCACCCAAACATTCTTCAACACAAGATCATGCATTCAAACCCAAACATTAATCTCAAAAACACACACTCATTCAATAATCATGCTTTTCATAACGCCACCACAATATCAATCAAGCATATAAACAAAGATTTCAATGGATTACCCTGAAATTGACACTAGGAGTTCTAAGATCCACCACAATATTAATCAAGCATGTAAACCTAGATTTCAATGGATTACCCTGAAATTGAAGCTAGGAGTTGTAAGATTCACACAGGAAAAAAAAACAAAGATTGCTAATTTTTGAAAGAAAAGCTTCATTTTTTTTTAGTTTCACCAAGAGTGTGTGTGAGTGAGTGTATCTTGAGAAGGAAGAATGTGTCAAATGATGGAATTAGGTCGAAAAGGGTGCAATGGATTTTGAATGAGAGAGGTGGAATTTTCAAAATTGCATATTAGGGGACAATAGTTCAAATCAGTTAATTCCTAGGGATATAGGAAGTACTATTTGCATAAAAAATCCTAAGGAATTAGGGGATTTGAAAATTCTTGAACCAAAAATACATTTTTTTTATTTAGAAATTCAGAATTTTTAAAATTTTGCATTATTGGAAAAATTTGGCAATGGAGAATTGATTATTAGTGTAAAATTTTCTTGGCACGATCCAGGCCTCGCGCCAAATCATAGGCACAAAACAAGGCCTCACGCCAAACATTTTGGCACGAATCAACCCTTGTGCCAAACTCCTTGGCATGAGGAATCTCTTTTTGCCAACTATTCTGGCACGGATCTAGGCTCTTGGCGCTGATCATGTCAGGTTCTGGCACAAGATTGCCAAAATTTTAACCTAATCCTCAGTTTTTCTTCTTTTTTCCAAAAAAAACTATGCCGCCCATCAAATCTAATTCCATCCAAACACAATCACGAATCACGAACTCAAATAAATCCAACAAGTGTTTCATCTAAAAATTCCTCATTACGAACAAGAACAGGCAAAATCTATCTAATCACGACTCAAAACACAAAAACAAAGAGAAACACCATATAATTATTGTCGCCCTCACGACTTGTTTATTTTCCATGCATGTCTAGTTACACACACCTACCTATGGGTCTCCGTAATCGCGATCGACAACTCCACCCATGATGACATCATTGTGGATAGGTCTTCACAATGAGCCATTCTTACCTTCAGACCTCTTGTCCTTCATTATAAATGAATCTTTATGTCTCGCAAGAATTGAGATCATGAATGTCACTTTGGGGTTAGGGGAAGGCCGAGTAGATTTTAAACTCTTGAAACTCTCCCTTTCCCGCTGCAAATTGGTTAGCATGGAAAAATAGTATAACACAGACATACTATTAATTACATCATGCAATTCATCAGACTCGTCAACAATATTATCAACACAGGGTTCATCCAAACATTCATGCTCATTGGTAACACAAGATGATTCATAGAACGCATGCTCATCACATAGGGTCACACCATACACATAAAAGAAGAATTTGTTGAATGATGCTTAGACTTATAGATATCAACTCCACTTTATCCATGTCATCTTCTAAAGTCAAGGTTTCCAAGTGGACATCAATTTTAGTCCAAGAAGTTTTAAGAAAAGGCCTCCCCAATAGTATTGGGAGTTCACTACCGCCATGCGCCAGGTCTAGGAAATATAAGTCAGCCGGAAAAATAAACTTGTCAACTCGCACCATCATATCCCTTACTAGTCCACGAGGACTAGCTTCAGAGTGATCAGCGAGTTGGACAATCACTCTAGTTTCCCTAAGCTCACTTATTTCCATGTGTTCATATAGACTATATGGGATCACATTGATGAATACACCTAAATATATCATGGAATTTCAAAAAGTTTATGGCCTAAAGAGAAAGGGATAGAAAACATTTCGGGGTCGTCGCATTTCTTAGGTAAAATTTTATGGTTCAAAACGATGACTCCCCCATTTTTAGTTGTTCTAACCTTTTAGTTGGCCTACTTCTTTTCCTTTTACATGCAACTTTAATAAATTTAGCATATGATGGCATATGTTCAATCAATTCCTAGATAGAGATGGTTACCTCAACCTTTTCGAAGACTTTTTGAATGTTTGCATCATTGTCCACCGCCTTTGGCTTTCCCCTCAAAGCATTTGAAAAAGGGGGTGGAATGGTAGACTATGTCTCGGGTAGTGGAAGCCCCTTGTAAGGTGTCTCCTTAACAATAATATCCTCTTCTTTGAATTATGCCTTGGTAGCCTCCAATACCCTATCATCCTCTTCTTTGAATTATGCCTTGGTAGTCTCCAATACCCTATCATCCTCTTGCATAACCCTCTTCTCTGACTCATAAACTTCCTCCCCGCTTCTCAACTCGAGTGCATTCATGTTCCTTACATTGATCTCTAGTTAGGAAGGGAGTTTCCTAGACTCCTTGGCTTCAAATTGGCTCAATGAGGTGGAAAGTTGCCTGACTTGAACTTCAAGATTTTTAATACTCGAGAAAGCTCTATTACCAAGGTCTTCAATCTCATGCCTTGTTCTCTCCGTGAAGACTTCATGTTTCTTGCCAAATTGACTGATGGCTTTAAGATCTCTTCTCAATCAGGCTTGTAGATCAAGGCATAGCTGTTGGAAAGGCCTTGAACTCAAGGGTATGGTTGATAAGGGGCTTGTCTACCCCGGTATCCTTGACGTTGGTTATCCTTCATCCATCGGAAATTTGGGTGATCTCGATACCTTAGGTTGAAATATTTGCATAGGGATTCCGCCTCGCATCTCCTTGGTTCCCGTAGAACCCTTGTGGTTGAACCCTAGAAAATTGTGGTTTCTCCCGATTGTTGTACTCAACGGCTTTCACTTCTTGGAAATCATGTAAGACCTTATGATATTCTTTGGAGTTGTGGTTAAGGTTGAAAAATCCGCACACTTAGACTTGATGTACTTTTCCTCACAAAATCTCCCTCATTATGGAAGCAAGAGCTTGGACTTGCTTCTCTAACTTAGGCGATTGTGCAGGTTCATCCAAAACCTTAATCCTTGACCTTGTGCAAAATTATTACATACCATTATCCATTTCTTCAAATAGGGCCATCGCATCCTTAGGGCTCTTGTTCGCTATCGAACCATTGCAAGAAACTTCACCATTTGCATATCTTGATCACATAATCCCTCGAAGAAATTATACACTAAATCCCCCGTATTGAATGGATGGTAGGACAACTTGCCAACAATCTCTCGTAGCATTCTCAATAATTATTCAAGCTATTAGTAGCCCCTTGGGTGATGTTTGAAAGTTGCTTCTTCAACCTGGCCAACTTTGACGCCGGATGATACTTCTCTAAGAACCTCTGCTTCATGTCCATCCAAGAACCAATACATCCCAGTGCCAAGTAGTATAGCTAGTCTTTAGTTCTATCTTGAAGGGAAAACAGGAAAGCTCTAAAATTTTAGTCATCTTTGGATAATCCCAGGGGCTTCATATTCGTACACACCAAGTGAAACTCTGATAAATGCTTGTTTGGGTACTCCCCCACCAATCCTTGGAATGTCGGTAGGTAATGAATCATGCCACTTTTCATCTCACAACTAAAATTGGCGGGTAATGACGGGAAGGTAATGCATAATGGCTAATTCTCCAGGTTGGGTGCTATGAGTTCCTGTAAGGTAGAATTGTCTTCTGCCTTCTTTGTGGTTCTTTCACAAACACTGCTTGCCTCGGTTGAACTACTACCCTAGTTATTTGTCTCATTCTCCTCCGAAAACATGAGTTCTTTGTCGAGTAGTGTGAGATGCCTAGATTAGTGATACATGTGTGTACTATAAACTAGTGCTAGCAGTACCCTTCTGAATACAACACTAGCAAATAGATCAAAAGGTAATGTAATAACTATCACAATAGCTCAACAACCAAGCTATCGAAACAAAACAAAAATAAAATCAATTACTAACTACTCTATTAACAAGTTATGCTAATTGACACTTAAGATAGATAGCATCCCCGGCAGCGGCGCCAAAATTTGACCCGCCTCCGCCCAGGATCGTTAATTGTAGCTAATTAACCTGAGCAGAGGCTTTCCTGTGGGAAAGGTGAAAGATAAAATTTATATTTTTGTACTGGTTCCCACTGCTATGCTACCTAAAGGGTAGTTGGCGGTAAACCCTGGGTTTGTCCATAGAGATGATAGGGCTCAAGTATCAACTAAGAACAAAACCTTGTATGTCGTCAATTTGTACAAGTGAAAGGAATAGCTAGTAAATACAAACAAACATAGGGGGGTTGGTTTTTCAGTTTAACAACTACAATGCATAAAAGTTAAAAGCAAGGAATCTAAATTAGCTAAGCACTTGGGGAGTTATTGCACAACATAGTTATTCCAATGTTTTGATCCTCGATGCATTCACATGTAAGATTTACTAGAAAACCTAATAAAGTGTTCATAACACTGGTCTGGTCAATGGCATACACTTCCCCATACCTGTCACGTCAATTTCGCTCGCAATCTTCCATCGATACCGCCATCATAATTAGAGGAGTATAACAAGGTTTGAACATTGTTTTAGGTCTGTTTCTCCCCCATGCAATTACGTCTCGGGCTTCCACCACAACTACACTACTTCCCCATGGTCCTATAAATTAGGCCAAGGGGTCATTGGCACCTTATCTATAATACTAGGGTTTCTTACAACCCTAGCTTAGTTCTTTTTCACTATCTCTACCTGCAACCTATCAGAAAACTTTATGTAGTCACCCAAGACTGGTGCGATGGAAAATAATCTAGAGCAGTACTCAGGTCTCCCGTACAAACACCCACGCTCCCTTATCTATTATAACATCCAGGTTTCTCTTTCCAGGGAGGCATCAATACTTGCACCATACATGAATATAGCCCAAAGTGTGTGCTAATGTGGTGTACTATTCATGCATTTCAAACATTCAAGAACAATCATAATAATACCATGAACACAAAAATAGGATGAATCTAAGGAAGCTCACGAAACATATAAATAAAACCATGCGCGTACATTTTATCCCCAAGCTATGGAAACTACTCCATTGATATGGAATTCAAATATGGAATTGAATTCCACATCTAGGATCAAACCAAAAATAAAAGGAAAGAAAAGAAAATGAGAGAGTGTTTCTCTCTCTATAGTTGCTCTACAAGATAAACTAAAAATGATCTAACCTCCTTAACCTAGTAGACTAAGGCTATATTTATAGAAGAAGAGGATTGGGACATTAAATAGGCCCAAAAGAGGACAAAAATGACTAAACCCTAGTTCGGCTACCGCCCGGAGTGGGCCGTCGCAGGTGGCACGGTTTGCGCTATGTACTAGTCACGGGCTGCAAGATTTGGAGCGAGCTATGCTTCTTCATCAGGCGCAGGGCACTGGATCTAGCATGGGCCACATTGCATCATTTGTACAAGGCCATGGCCTTTGATGTGGCTTGCCATCAGCATGTTGGATTCAGAACTTCTGAACCACGTGACACGGGACTTGGTACAAGCCATCATTAGTAGGCTCAGTCTGCTCAGAAACATGATGTGGGGCGCAGTCTTTCATGTGAGCCACCATTAGTAGCATCGGTCTACTTAAATATTTATCGCAGGGTGCAGCCTTTTGCATGGGTCGTCCGTATGGTCTTAGCATCTTGGACTTAGAACGGCACAGACCATCTTAAATGAGATAGTCTATGCCCATAGCCTCGTGTTGAGTTAATTCTTGAACTCTTGCGTAGGAGCCATTAGATTTGGTGCGGTCTGAGCCATAGCCTCATGTTAAACACTATTGGTACGGGGAAACTCTTTTGCCGTGGGCTGTTGGCTCTTAACCATGATAGGCCCGGGCCAACCTGTGGTACCATGGTTGGCTGAACATGCTTCCTTTACCATGGGTGAACCGTTAGTACAATTTTTGAGTTCTAGTAGTTGATTTTTTAGTGCTCGAGAAGAAGAATATAATAGAATTAGCCTTGAAGGATAGTTATTCTTGAATCGGCCTTGAACTTTTGCACAACTCATCGGACCACGATTTCCCATTTCTTCATTGGTCGCTTTGATCTCAGTTTCCACCTATCTTTGACTCCAATACACTTCTACCACACATTGATGTTAGTGGCCTTCGTATACTACCATTCTACAGGTGAATGGATTTTGATCTCTTTTACCATTTTTGCAAACGGTCTTCAATATCTTCTACCATCTTTGCGAACAGCTTTCACATTGAATGTAACCAAAAATTACCCACAAGCAACCTACTAAAAACAATCGAATGAAAGATCTGGGAGCCCGTGGATACAATATGTCCATTAATAATAATTAAGTCTAAAAAATACGGGATTTAGACAAGAAAACCAAACATGGTCGTTCAAACCCCTTGTCACGTAAACTCAACTAATACTAGCAATCCGCCAAACAAAATTAACTATACCAAATGTAAAATGAAGATCATCAGGTTGCCACTTCTCAATTTTTTTTCTATGATTTGACGACCCTGAGTGGAGGTAGGTCATGGGCCATCAACCGGATCTTGATTTTACTCATTATCTTAGCACGGGCTTCATCATTCTTCACACTCTGTTGGCTGGTCTTGACATTTGTGACTAGAAACGATGCAGACCATTTGAAACGGAACGGTTTGCGCCTAACTTAGCCAAATTTTGGGGAGAAAAGAAGAGTTGTGGAACACGACCAGTTGGGATTGGCACGGTCCATGCTAGGGCTTGGCATAGCCCATATTGGTTGGAATTCCTCATTCCAAAGACCCCTGACATGGGCCGTGTCACTTGGTACGGGTCGTTCTTTGGCTAGCCTCATGCTGGCCATGTGCGGCCTGTTTTCTCCATAGCTAGCCTGTGACTTGTTTTCTCCACTACAGATGAACTGTTAGTCTAATTTGAGAATTCTTGTAGTCAATTTTATAGCGCCCAAGAAGATGAATCCAATGGTGCCATTCTCAAGCGATGATTCATCTAAGATATTTCCAAGAACTTTGTGCAACTCTTGAACAACAATTCCTTTGTTTCATCCTTGGCCTCTTTGAGCTTTGAATTCGCCTTTCTTGGGCTCAAGTCCATCTACTACCACACTTTAGAGTTTGTGGCCTTTGATATCTTCTACCATTCTAGCAAACGTCCTTCTATACAAAGATGATGAAAAGTATCCATGAGTTACCTACTAATGAGATCACAAAGAAAATTTTAGGTTCTAATGGATACAAGGTGTCCATTAGCATTAATTAAGTCCTCAAAACTTGGGATTTTGTCAAGAAAATAGAACATTACCTTCTAAAGCCTTTGTCGTGCAAACCTAACTTAAACTAGCAATCCAACAAGTAAAACATGCCAATTATTATGCCAAATTAATTGGTTAACACATGAAATACGGTGCACATTAATCCCCCTACACTTAAACCTTTAATCGTCCTCCAGCATATAAAAACGAGAAAAGGTCTTAGAAAAGTGTAGCATGCAATGATAAGTTAGTCAATTCATTCAACTTATTCCCAAGCTACCTTAGTTCCCCCAAAGAAGTAAGGATCTCACAGCCTTCACACTCTCCAAAGACTAAGTAAACTAAGAACCCCAAAATATAGTGAAGAGAAAGTTAAGCAAGAATGATGAGTGTTAAACTAGCTTACTTGCTCAATATTTCCCCAAAACCAATCCAAGAGTCGTTGCCAAAAAACTACCAAGGAAATCAAAAAGATCCTTAGCTTGACTATAACCAGGATAACTCAAGATTCTCAACTTAACTACAACCAAGGAAAATGCCAAAGTATCATGAACTTAGTTTCCGTTTTCTCTCATTTTTCCTAGGATCTCTTTCGGGTTTTCATCCTAGCATTCACACATATTGAGCTGCCATTCTCACATTTTTCCACAAAACCTCTCATTTTTTTCTAGGTTCGTAAACCTAACCAGACCTAGCCTATCATTTTTACCTAGGCCTTTTGACCTATCCGGGATTTTCCCATTGTTGCCTAATTTTCCCTTTCAGGTTTCCAACTTAGCCGGGTACATATTTTTTCATTTTTCAATTTTCTTTATTTGAAAATGCTCTTAGAAGAGATATTTGCTACATCAAAACCACTAGAAATTATAAGTGTTATCTAATCCCCTTTACCACACTTGAAGCTTGAATTGTCCTCAATGCATACACACAATGAAAGAACATATGCCAAGGGAAGGAAATCACAGAGGTCTTACAATGAAACATGGACATTAAAATCTACCCTTGATGACACAATCATGGAATGTAATGAACAAACTACCATCACCCCAATATAGTACTCCTAACCCTAATCAAGAAAGTTCAATCTAATCACTATCGTGAACCACAAATCAAAATAAGGAATTGAATCACCTTGGAGAGTTACCTCTTAGGTTTAAGTTGTGTGTTTCAAGGGTTTGAGAGAAAATGGGTTTTGGTGGTATTTTGGGGGTGGTAGGGAAGGAGTGGTGATTTTGATGTAGGAAAGTATGTGAGCTTCATGGGTCATGCACGTGTACACGCCCCATTAATTTGGGGTTTGGTTCTCTTCCTTGTCCACCATTTTGAGCACCACGAACCATGTACGTCTACATGGTTCATAAGTTGGACCCCCCATTTGCACTTTTCTACAAAAACCATATGCTTCATACAAAACAAACATGCAAACAAATGTTAATAGTGTCCCAAAACCAAAATCTAAAAATAGGAATACACAACAAAATTGCTAAAAATCTAGAACACAATGCAATTGGACATCTTTCCTCTCCCATACTTGCAGCACACATGCTCCTCAAGGAAGAAACATGACATGAAAGGAAAGGGAGATAAGAAAAATGATAGTCAATCAATGCTTCCCAATGCATTATTCCCACCTCAATATCCCCAAATGTACCCCAACATGCAATTCAAGTTAAGCCACTACAAGTCCACAATAAAGAAGTTTCAATCAACATCCACACAAAGAGACAATGAGTGAATTGTCCTAGACTGTGTATTTGGTGGTTTGTTTAGTTGTGAAGTGTAGTGGTGTCTAATGGTATGGGGTAAGAATGGAAAGATAAAAGTGAAGATTTTTTTTTTCAAAGAAAAATAAACAAATATAAATTTTCAAAGCTCGGGTTTCCTCCCGAGAAGCTCCGTATATTTGAGGTAGTCGGCACAACCCTAATATTATCCATATGGTGCGGGTTTGTACCCCATAACCATAGACATCCAAAAATGGAGAGGTTGGGGTAAGAATCTTCCAAGGGGAAGATATATTAGAGAAGGAGTCAACCTTAGAGAGAATAGGTGGTTTGGAAGCTTAGCATATTCAATTGGCATCTCTATGGTTTCCTCTAAGGGTTTCAAAAATATTGAAGTTGATTCTATAGGTGGAGGTAGGGGTGAAAACACGTAATATTGTGAATTAAGTATAATCAACCCTTCCTCGATTTCTTCACTCTCAACATACCATTCCTCATCCCCTTTGGATTCATCTACCAAAATTTTACATTCAACTAGGGATGGTTCATTTTTGGAATATTGGGTTTCTAGTTGGCTCACGTGTTTCATCAAGTCACTCACTTGCCCTTGAACTCTCTCAATGATTAAGGAGAGTTGAGTTCCCGAATCTCTACAGTTGCTATGCAGTTGTGATTGGAATAACTCACTACTCTTTGTCACATTAGTTATAGCTTGCAAAATATCTCTATAATCTAATTTGGGAATCAATCTCTAACTATCTAATCCAGAGTGTTGGTTTCCTGATGTATTTCCATACCACGAATTCGAGTTACCACTAAACCTTAAATTATGAGAATTGTGATATGGGTACCAATCTTGATTCCATCGGCCTTGGGAATCAACATATCCTACCTCTCTCTAATTTTTGCTCATCTAAGAGCAAGACTCTGTAGGGTGGTCGCAATGACATATCCTACAAAATCTCACTTGTTCAGCCTCTCTTTTCCCATACTCACTCAACCTTGGGCAACACTTCGTTGAGTTCTTTCCCACAGTTTTTTATATTAAAAACACAAACAAAGAAAACACCCAAAGTTCAAAATCATAGTGCAAGGGTGTTCGGTTTGCACCAAGAACTCAAGAAATACACTCTAGAAATAACAAACAAATAAAATAACACTTATGCAAGTTGACAAATAAACTTTTAAACTAGCATACCTGGTAGCGGCACTAAAATTTGACCCACATCCACTGAAGGTCATTAAATTAGTGTGGCTAACCTGAGAAAACATGTTCCAAACAAAAGAAAGGAAGGTTAAAGATAAAATTTATATTCCACTCTCAAACTCACTACTAAGCTACAAACTATAGCGTAGTCAGTGGAAAAACTAGATTTGTCCACAGAGATGCTCTGGTCCAATAGCCAACTAAAAACAACCACGTACGGGTTGTTAATCCTCTTTGTGCTAGGAATAGCTACTATTACAAACTAGGGATTTTTGGGGTTTTCAGTTAATAACTACAAACATAAAAGATAATATGAGATTAAAATATATAGATAAACACTTAGGGGTAGTTGCATAACATGATTCATAAATAGTTTCTATCCTCGATTAATTCATATATAAACATATAAAACTATCTTATACCTATATCACATAGTGTGGATATAGCTGGGTTTTCCATCTATTTGTCACATGTTGTACTTACCACGATGCCATATCTCACTGTCTTCATAAAAGGGGATGCACTCTAGTCCCGTGATGCCACAGACCATCCCCATCACTTCACTCCCAATGCTAATGCACCTCTTCTTAGAGGAATATAGAGCCCACCAAAAAAGGAAATGCCTCGCATAGGTCGTAACTGTTAGATATGTAGTGAGTGCACAACATCTCGGACACTCCATTGTGGATCTCAATCCCTAGGCCTAGAGGGGTGACCCCCCTCCACTAAGGGTCATTAAGTCCTAGCTTAAATTTACCCGAGTGAAGGAGTTGAGTGGTTGAAGATATAAAGGTTTATATCCTGCTCCCAAACTTACTACTAAGCTACCTATGGGGTAGTTAGTGGCAAGACCGTGTTTGTCCATAGAGGTGCTAGGGTCTAACAACAAACTAAACACAACCACCTATGGGTTGTCAATCTGTCTGTGTGCTAGGAATATCTACTATTGTAAAATGTGAGTTTAGGGGTTTTTCCAATTAACAACTACAAACATAAAAGGTAACATGAGATTAAACTATATAGAATGGCACTAAGGGTATAATTTGCGTAAAATGATTGATAAATGTCTTCTATCCTCGATTCACTAAAATATAAACATATAAACCTATCTTACGCCTATGCCACAAAGTGTGGAGATGGCTAGGTATTTCCCGCCATCTGTCACACTTGGTACTTACCACAATATCGTATTTCACCATCTCAATAATAAGGGAATGTTCTCTAGTCCAGTGACGCTGCAGAACATTCTTGTCACTTCACGTGCAATGCTAATGTGCCCCTACTTAGAGGATAACAAACCCCACCTAAAAAGGAAATGCATCGCCTAGGTCATAACTGTTAGATAAGTAGTGAGTGTCGGGGATGTAATGCACCCACTACATATCTAACGGTTGCAACCTACGTGAGGCATTGCCTTTTTAGGTGGGCCCAGTATTCCTCTAAGCGGGGGTGCGTTAGCTTTTGGAGTGAAGTGGAAAGGGTTATCTATGGCGTCACTTGACTAGAGTGCATTCCCTAATTATGGAGATGGTGAGATACGAGATTAAGGTAAGTACACCGTGTGACAGATGTGGGGAAATACCTTGCTATCTCCACAATTTGTGAAATAGCAGATAGGTTTATATGAGAATGAATCGATAATAGAAGCCATTAATCAATCATGGCGTTGAGGAAGGAGTTTAGTGGTCAAAGATATAGAGACATATATTCTACTCCAAAACTTCCTACTAAGATACCTATGGGGTAGTTAGTGGCAATATTGGATTCGTCCACAGAGATTCTAGGGTCAACCAGCCAACTAAACACAGCCAAGTACAGGTTGTCAATCTGTCTATGTGCTAGGAATACCTACTATTGTAAAATGGGTGTTTTTGGGTTTTTCAATTAACAACTATGAATATAAAAGATAACACGAGATTAAACTATAAAGATAGGCACTTGGGGGTATTTGCGTAACATGATTGATAAATATCTTATGTCCTCGAATCATTCACATATAAACATATAAACCTATCTTATTCCTATGTCACAAAATGTGGAGATAGCCAGGTATTTCCTCAATCTGTCACACATTGTACTTACCACAATCTCGTATCTCACCATCTTCTTAATTTGGGAATGAGCTCTCATCTATTAACGCTGCAGACTATCCTTGTCACTTTACTCCCAATACTAATGAGCCCCCGCTTAGAGGAATACAAATACTGTCTAAAAATTCAATGCCTCGCATGTATCACAGCTCTTTGATATGTAGTGAGTGCATCACATCTTGGACAGTCCACTATGGATCTCAATCCCTAGGCCTAGAGAGGTGACCCTCCTCCACTTGGGGTGGTCAAGTCGTAGCTTAAATTTACCCGAGCAAAGGCGTTAAGTGGTCAAAGATATAAAAATTTATATTCTGCTCCCAAACTGAATACTAAGCAACCTATGGGGTGGTTAGTGGAAATACTGGGATGGCTAACAAAATACAACCACATACAAGTTGTCAATCCATTTGTGTGCTAGGAATAGCTACTATTGTAAAATGTAAGGTTTTTGGGTTTTTAATTAACAACTACAAACTTAAAAGATAACACGAGATTAAACTATATAGACAGGCACAGATAGGCATTTGCGTAACGTGATTAATAAATGGCTTCTATACTAAATTCATTCACATTTAAACATATAATCATATCTTATGCCTATGTCACAAAGTGTGGAGATAGCCAGGTATTTCCCACCGTCTATTACACGTGGTACATACCACAATGTTGTATCTCACCATCAAAATAATTAGGGAATGTGCTTATAACCTCGATTCATTCACATATAAACACAAAAAACTATCTTATGCCTATGTCATAAAGAGTTGAGATAGCAAGGTATTTCCTCTTGTCAATGTCATATCTCACCATCTCTGTAGTTTGGGAATGCGCTCTAGTCCAGTAATGCCACAGACAATCCTCATCACTTCAATTCCAATGCTAATATGCCCTCACTCAGAGGAATACAGAGCCCCTATAAAACGAGAATGCCTTGATCTCAATCCATAAGCCTAGAGAGGTCATCTGCCTACAATCAGGGCTGTCAAGTCGTGGCTTAAATTTACTCGAGTGCTTAAATTTACTCGAGTGAAAGTGTTGAGTGGTCAAAGATATAAAGATTTATATTCTTCTCCCAAACTCAAAACTAAGTTACCTTTGAGGTAGTTTTTGGCAAGACTGAGTTTGTCCCCGAAGATGCTAGGGTCTAATATCCATTTGTATGCTAGGAATGAATACTATTGTAAAATGGGGGTTTTTGGTTTTTCAAATAACAAATATGAACATAAAAGATAAAACGATATTAAACTATATAATAGGCACTTGGAGGTATTTGCATATTATGATAGATAAATAGCTTCTATCCTCAATTCATTCACATATAAACATATAAACCTATCTTATGTTTATATCAAAAAGTGTGGAGATAGCCAAGTATTTCCCCCTGTCTGTAACACGTGGTAATTACCACAATATCGTATCTCAACATCTATGTAATTAGGGAATATGCTCTAGTCCAGTGATTCCATAGACCATCTTCGTCACTTCCCCTCAAATGCTAAGGTGACCCGCTTAGAGAAATTTAGAGCCGCCTAAAAAGGCAATGCCTCACGTAGATCACAATTGTTAAATATGTATGAGTGCATAACATCTTAGACACTCCACTTTGGATATCAATCCCTAGGCCTAGAGTGGTGACCCACCTCCACTCGGGGTCATTAATTCATAGCTTGAATATACCCGAGTGAAGGCATTTAGTAATCAAAGATATGAAGATTTATATTCTATTCCCAAACTCACTACTAAGCTACCTATGGGGTAGTTAGTGGCAAGACCGGGTTTGTCGACATAGATGCTAGGGTGTAATAGCCAACTAAACACAATTACGTATGGGTTGTCAATCCCTCTATGTGCTAGGAATAGCAACAATTGTAAAATGGAGGTTTTTGGGTTTTAAAATTAACAACTAAGAACATAAAGATAACATGGAATTAAATTATATTGACATGCACTTGGGGTTATTTGTGTACCATGATTGTTAAATAGCTTCTATTATCAATTCATTCTCACGTAAACATATAATCCTATCTTATGCCTATGTCACAAAGAGCGGAGATAGCAAGGTATTTCTCCCCATCTGTCATACATTTTACTTACCTTAATATCGTACCTTACCATCTCCGTAATTAGGGAATGCACTCTTGTCCATTGACACCGCAGAAAATCCTCGTCACTTCACTCCGAATGATAAAATGCCCCTACTTAGAGGAATACAGAGCCCACCTAAAAAGGCATTGCCTCATGTTGGTCGCAACTATTAGATATGTAGTGAGTGGCATTACATCCCCGACACTCACGTAGGCCTAGAGAGGTGACCTGCCTCCACTTGGGGTCATCAAGTCGTAGCTTAAATTTACCCGAGTGAAAGAGATGTGCTTCATTTTGCATGTATTAATCGTTTCATTTGGTTTAGTCATTAGTTTATTTTATGTGGTGGATTTTTATTATTAGTTGTGTTTATGTGACAAGGGGTTTAGATGGCCATGCTTGGTTTTCTTATCTAAATCCCACGTTTTTAGACTTAGATCGTGCTAATAGACATCTTGTATCCACGGGCTCCTAGATCTTCCTTGTGATCATCTTAAGTAGGTCTCACGTGGGTACTTTTTCATGATATTCTATGTGAAGGCCTATCGTAAGAGCGATAGAAGATATTGAAGGTCATTCGTATGGAAGGTGGAAGATATCAAAGGCCATTCACTTCTAGAATGGAAAAGTCCACGACTATCGAAGTGTGGTAGAAGGATATTGGAATCAAAGATAGGCGCAAACGAAGTTCAAAGGTCCTATGAGTTGCGCTAAAGCCTGAGAATTATCCATGGATAATTATCCTTAAATTATTATTCCATTGGATTCATCTTCTCAAGTGCTATAAAATTTACTATTAAAACTATCAAATTAGACTAACGACTCACATGTAGCGAAGGAAACAAGTTCAGCCGGCCAAGGTACCACGGGTCGGGGTGGGCCATTCATGGTTGGCACCAATGGCAATGCCAAAGGAGTTAGCTCGTGCAATAAGTGTTCAACACGAGGAAATTATGCGGACCACGCCAAATAACACGAACCACGCGAACAAGTTCTAATCCTCACTCTGAATCAGTTAAGTATGGGCACAGACCATCCCATTTACGATTGCCCGCGCTGTTCTAAGTCTTAGATGTTGAGACCAGCCAGTGGGCAAGGGGAGAAAATAAAGTCTCCATACAACTTTCTGAGCCAAGGGCCATGTCCCGCATGATCAAGAGTGCAAATCCAGCATTCCAAACGACGGTCCGTGCCAAAGGTGTTGGCGTGGACCACGCTAGATCTATTAGATTACAGTAGCACGAAGCAACGGGCTGTGCCGGATGAAGCACCCCATGCCAAAGGCATTGGCACGGACCGTGCTTGATCTAGCAGCCCGCGATAAGTACACTGCATGGCCCACACCATCCGTGACTGCCCGCGTCAGAAGGTGGCTGACTAGGATTTTACCTAATTTTGGCCTATTTTAGGCCTATCTTTAGGCCCAATCCCCTACTACTATATAGAGGAGCCTTTAGCCTTCTAGTAAAACTAAGTAGACATAATGTAGATTTTTCTCTCTATAGTTTAGATAGAAGGAAAAAGAAAGCTCTCTCTCTATAGAGTTCTTCTCCTCTTTTCCTTCTCTTTCATTTTTTTTTCTAGAAATATAGGTATATATAGAGAGAAGTAGATTCATCCTTAGTTAATCTTGTAGAGGGAGAAACACTCTCTCCCATTTTGTTTTCTTTCTTTTATTTTCTTTAAATCTTAGGATGTGGAATTCAAATCTATATTTAAATCCCATATATATGTATTAGTTTCCATAGATTGAGGATAATTTTAAGTGCATGGTTTAATCTATGTTTTGTGAGATTCTGTAGTTCATCCTAATTTGTGTTCATGAGATTATTGTGACTTGTTCTTGAAAGTTTAAACTGTATAAATAGTAAACTCCATATACGAACACACTTTAGTTTACATTCATATTGGTGCAAATATTAATGCCCCATTGGGGAGAGAAACTTGGATGTTTTAATGGGTGATGGGGTACAGGGCTACGTGAGTGTGTGCACGGGATACCCGAGTCATACTCTGAATTATTTGCCATCGCACCAGTCTTAGTTGATTACATAAAATAGTGTGAGAGGTTACGGGTAGAGATAGTGAAAAGTAGTAAGCTTAGGTTGTAGGAGGCTTTAGTGTCATAGATAAGGTGCCAACGACCCCTTGACCTAATTGATTGGTGATTGGGAATTGTACCCAACTGTGTGCGAATTGTGTGCGATTGTGTGTGCGAATTTCCTTTACACTTCCTTAACCTTTCTTTTCTGACCGTTACTCGCCGGCAACAGTCTCTGGACTGGCTGCTTCTGGCTACTCCGCCTCTTGGCGGGGCTTAATCTCGTCGGCCGATATGGCGGCTTCCACCTCTAATCTTCCTTCCCCTCCTAAAACCTTTGCTGCAGCTCTTCAAACCAAATCCCCTCCCCTGTCAACACAACTCCCAAATAACCCTGAACTAATCCCTAAGTCTTCCCATCTAGGTGATCCTGCCTGCTTGTACTCTGACGAGCAAATTGCTACGTTATCGGCTCACTATTCCAATGCTTTGGTCGGTAAGTTCACAAAGGACAGAATTTCTATGGATCAGATGGAGGTAGCCCTCAGAACAATTGGGTTCGAAGGTAAGTATCAATTAGGGTCTCTAGATTATAAACACGTTCTAATCAGATTTGAGCAGGTTAACGACTACCAACGATGTTGGATGAAGGGTATATGGAATTTCAATGGCATTTTACTTAAGATGCTCAAGTGGACACCTGAGTTCTCCACACAGAAAGAATCTCCTATTGTTCCGATTTGGTGTTCGATCAGGGAGGTGCCTCTATATTACTATAATTCTGCATCTATTGAAGCTATTGGGAACAGTATAGGCAACTTTATAAAGAATGATTTCTCTACTGAGATGCTTACCAGGACCTCTGCCATTAAATTCTGTGTTGAAATTGATTTAATGAAGCCTCTGTCTCATTACATTTGGCTTGGTTCAATCTCGAACAATAGGAAATATCCAATTGAGTTTGAAGATATTCGTCTCTATTGTAGCCATTGTGCTAAACTAGGACACTCCTTAGGCCAATGTAGAGTTAACTCCCAAAACACTAATGACAGGATTGAGGAAACTAACAAAATTCAGGTCCAACCTAATCCTTAGTGGCAGGCAACCGGGAAAAAATTTGATCTTCCACCTCTGCTCTCTGATTTTCCTAATGACCCTTCCACCTCTGTTCCTGATAAGGCTGGTAGGAGCCCTGATCCTCACTCTGAATCCAATACTTCAATACAAACTCCCACAACTCCTGCTTCTGGTAGAATTCAGGCATCAGAAATTCACCCCATAGCGAGCCCAGATAATTTTACCACTAGGTTATTAAAGGCTACTGCAAACTCAAAACCAGTACTGAAATCGTATGCAAGGGATGATCTTTAAATTGGTTTACTTCACTTTTCTATGAAGGACTCTATTTCT
Source organism: Rubia yunnanensis (assembly GCA_037428765.1). Taxonomy (NCBI): domain Eukaryota; kingdom Viridiplantae; phylum Streptophyta; class Magnoliopsida; order Gentianales; family Rubiaceae; genus Rubia; species Rubia yunnanensis. The sequence continues at coordinate 41,558,844 of CM075066.1, forward strand.
AATCCTACACTTTCCCTACGTGGAAAGATGTCAAACAGGTTCTCTGTTTTGCAGGAAGAAGGTCTCCACATTCAGGATCAGGAAGAAACCAGGGGCAAAATACAGGAGGACTTGGAAAGCACCTTGGAACTGGATACCTATGAGCAACAAATTTCGGATGCTACTCCTGTTTCAGAGCGCTCAGGTAAGCTCGACCACCAAGGTAAGGAAAAAAATAAAAAGACTACTTATCTTAGTCAACTGAGTAAGATGCTATTACGATCGGCTACAAAAGGTAATAAATCAGGTGAAATATGATAGATACAGTTAACATTAATTTTCTGGTTTGGAATCTCCGTGGTATGGAAACATCAATGCTTAGACTATCTAATTTGCTTAAACTTAAGAAAATCCAGCTGCTATGCATAATTGAACCTATGCATGACAACTCAAAAATTCACTCTTATATGACTGCTCTAAAATTTTCCAATTGTCTGGCCCTTCCTAATGGTAAAATTTGACTAATGTGGTCTCATTTCCTCACTGTTTCACTTATAACCTCTCATGACCAATTTATGCATGTAGACATAACTCATCACTATTTCAATCTTTGTATTGAGGCTGTCTTCATTTATGCTTTAAGAAACAGAGAAGGTAGGAAAGCACTATGGAAAGACTTAGAGCCAATTTCTAAGGGTGACACTATTTTCATAGGGGATTTTAATACAATTACAAGTCTGTCTGAATATAGAGGGCCTTCTAATCCGTCTCCTGGAAGCATTAGAAACTTTAATACCTGGATTAATTCCAATGGTATTCAGGGAATAAACACAGTAGGTAATATTTTTACTTGGTGTAACTCTAGGAATAGAAATCCTACCTCTAAAAGGTTAGATAGAGGACTTTGTACCCTAGCATGGAGCTCCAAATTTCCCTCTTCCTCCATCCAGATTCTTAATAGGCATACGTCATATCACTCACCTCTCCTCCTCCAGTTGTCCAACTTAATTCCCTTATATCCTAAGCCTTTCAGATTTATTAATGTCTGGTTCCAAAGGACAGAATTTCTTGGCTTAATTCAGGAAAATTGGGAAAAGCCTATCCAGGATAAAGGTATGATTAGATTCTACTTAAAATTGATTAGGCTTAAAAGAGTGATTAAAACATGGAACAGAGAGTCTTTTGGTAATATTGATTCGAATGTTACACTAGCTGAGGAAGCCTTAAGAATATAGGAATCTGCTTTTGATTTAAATCCAAATCTGTCTGAACTTGTTAAGCTAAACCAGAAAAAAGCTTTATTGCTTAGGGCCCTTAAGGAGAAAGAAAAGTTTTGGAAACAGAAAGCGAGACTTAAATGGCATAAATTAGGGGATAATAATACTCAATTTTTTCATAAGGTAGTTCAAGAGAAGAATTGTAAGATGCAGATAAATAAAATTAAAAATTCAGCTGGTCAATGGTTAAACACACAAACTGAAATTCAGAATGAGGCAATTGCCATTTATTCTGATCTTTTAACTGAGCCTGACCAAAATACTGAAGATACTTTCTCATCACACTTTCTTAGCCAAATCCCAAAAATTTTAAATGACTCGGACAACCAAGCTTTAGCTACTCCTGTGTTGGAATCTGAGTTAAAAACTGTAATTCAGAGTTTAAACAGTAACAGTAGTCCAGGGCTGGATGGTTTCACACCTAAGTTCTATAAGAAATGCTGGTCTTTTATTAAACAAGATCTTATGGAGGCAGTAAATGACTTCATCCTAGGTTCTAACATTCCGAAAGGGATATCTAGTACATGGATTACACTCATTCCCAAGAAAGTAACACCTTCTCATTTTGGTGATTTTAGACCTATTAGTTTATCTAATGTAATTAACAAAATCTGCTCCAAGGTTCTAATGGAAAGGCTAAGGCCTTATATGGACTCCCTGATCTCCACTAACCAATCTTCATTTTTGAAAAAGAGAGACATTTCTGATAACATACTATATCTACAGGAAATGGTCAGATTCCTTGATAAGAAGAACAGAGCTCCTAATTGTATTTTGAAACTAGACTTAATGAAAGCTTTTGACAGGGTCAATTGGCAGTTCCTTAGGAAGATTTTAGCAAAATTTGGTTTTAATGGTAATTTTTTAACTGCGGTTATGAGTAATTTATCACAGGCACATTTTTCAGTTCTAGTTAATGGGAAACCAGTAGGCTTTTTTAAAGCTACTAGAGGGATTAAACAAGGTGATCCACTCTCTCCTTTTCTTTTTAATATTTTTACTGAAGCTTTCTCAAGAAGTCTCTCCTATATATTTTCTAACAGTAGGCTATCTCATTTCCAATTACCTGCCTCAATTCCTGCCATATCCCATTTATTGTATGCAGATGACACCATTATCTTTATGCAGGCATCTAAGCCCAATCTCATAAGAATAAAAGCCTTCTTAGATATCTTTGAGGTGACTTCAGGACAGAAATTTAACTTCGATAAATCAGAATTTTATCTTAGTAAAAGGGCCTCAAACATAAAGAATACTCAGGTTAAGTCCATTTTGAAAATGAAAAAAGGTTCACTTCCATTTATGTACCTCCGCTATCCCATTTTTTGGGGAAGAACACTAAAAAGGTATTTCCAACCTTTAATGGCTAACCTGGATACTAAGCTTCAAAGCTGGAAGAATAGGTGGCTCAGTACTGGGGGGAAGCTGGTTTTAATTAAACATTGCCTTTACTCTTTACCTCAGCATCTATGGGCAGTTACTAATCCCCCAAAAATAATAATTCGAACATTTTAGAAAAGATTAGCTAGATTCTTTTGGGGGGAATCAAACGGTAAAAATAATATAATCTGGAAAAAGTGGGCTGATATTTCGGTTTCAACTGATTTAAATGGCCTTGGTTTTAGATCGGTTAGGTCCATAATTGATACGTGTTCAGCTAAACTTTGGTGGAAAAGCCAATTAGGGATCACTCTTTGGTCAAAGCTGCTCTGGGCCCTTTCTCTGTCCCATAGGAAATCTGTAACATGGAAGAGAATTCTTTCTATTAACTCTTTTGCAGAGCATAACTCAGTAATTATTTATGGGAAGGGTACTTGTAATTTCTGGCTATCTAATTGGTGTCCTCGGGGTCCTCTAAGTACTATCATTCCTGAGCATATAGTAGCTTCAATGCCATATTTATCTGTGGCAAATTTCATCAATAACAAGTCCATTATATTGCCTCAGATTGTTTCTTTATTGGAACATGATACTTTGTCTTTTCTTCAGGAAGCTGTACTGGTTCCCGATAGAGATGACAGACTGATTTGGAAGGCTGAAGTCTCAGGTAACTTCACATTTTAATCAACCTATAGGGCTCTCACTCATGAAATAGGTAATTTTCCTGTATGTAAATTAATTTGGAATAATGCATTGCAAAAAAAGATCTCGATATTTACATGGAAAATGTTGCAATCATTTCTTCCCTTTGATGAAGTGCTTATTACCTGTGGGTTTAGTTTAGCTTCTAAGTGCCCGGCTTGTTCTAATTCAGACTCAATTCAGCATTTCTTTATTTCATGTCTTATTGCTCAGGCTGTTTGGGGAAACATAGCTTCAATAGTGCACTTCCATCTACATTCTAATCATTCTCTTACTGAAATAATCTTCATTTTTTGGAATACCAAAGATCTTGTAAGCTGGAAGCATTTTGTCCGCAAAATCATACCTTCTCTAACTTGTTGGTCGCTTTGGAAAGCTAGGAATAGGTTCATTCATGATAATAAGCCATTCTCCTCGGAACTAATTTCCAAGAATGTCCATGACTTAATTAAACTGGCGTTTCTAACTACTCCAAGGACGTACTTCTCACATTCTACTATTGCTTCACCTTTTAGTCATTGGATTCCTTTTATTAGACCTCCTCCTAAGCCCAACATAGCTACTGTTCTGTGGGAGAGACCTCCTTCGGGGTCAATCAAAATTAATATTGATGCTTCTTGGTACCCTGATAAAGCAGCAGTTGGGATGGTTGTCCGAGATTGTTCGGGTGATTTGATTAATATAGATTCAGCCTCCATCTCTGCGGCTTCTCCATTAGAAGCCGAAATGAAGGCCATTCTGTTTGCGAGTGAAACATTATCTGATATAGACAATAATTTCTTATTTGAAACTGATTGTAGGTTGGCTGTTAACATGATCAATTACCCTTACTCTGCTAACTGGAACCTCTTCGATTTGGCTTATAAAATTAATGCTTTATTACGTTGTGCTCATCTTAGTCATATTTTTAGGGAAGGTAACTCTGTTGCAAATGCTATCGCAAAGCATCACATCTGCCACCTCCAATGTATTCAGCTTAGTACCATTCCCCAACATATTAAGGGCATGATTGCATTAGATAGGGCTCATACACCTCAAGTTAGAGTACACTAGCATACTTTTTAAGGACTGATACTGCTAATCAAGACTCTTCATGCAGGTGCAGGATCTGTTCTCATGTTTGTTACTTATCTTTTGCAAGTCATCCGATACTCGGGAATCCTTCAATGCACTGACCATCCTTTACTATTGGAAGCCTACTGCTGGTTTGCAATTGGGAAGCTCTTCTCATAAAACGGTCTGGAGGAAGGAAGGGATTTTCTTCTTCTTTCAGATACACTCTACTGGACTTTCACAGTTCAAGCTTCGCACATACTTGACCATGATCTGGTTCTGCTTTTCATGACTTTAGTATCTTGATTTTGATACTATAGACTATTATTACTTGTCTTTGAAGTTTCCTGGCTGGAGGTGAAAATTAACACAAGGGGTGGAGATTTTCACCTTCGGATCGCAACTTCATCACCTATCCTTCCTTTGCTAGGATAGATGTTTACACAAGTACTTCATATAGAAACTAGAAGGACCTTTTGGATGGCAACCATATTGCCTTATCATGAACTTTGGCTTATCTATCTGTAAATTTTACTCGTTTGATGGAGGCTTGGGGAACCTTAATATACCCCCCCACCCTCGGGTGTTTTCATTAAAAAAAGATTGGTGATTGGGAAGTAGAGCATTTATGGTGGAATGCCCATGACGTAATTTCACAGGGGAGAAACGGACCTACAACAATGGTCAGACCTTGTTGTACTCCCCTAATTATGAAGGCGGTGTTGATGGAGGGTTTCAAGCGCTCCTGACGTGATAGGTACGGGAAAGTGTATGCCATCGGCCACACCACGTGTTGTGAACACTCTACTAGGTTTTTATAGATCTCTATGTGAATGAATTGAGGATTGAAACATTACATTACATTAACCATGTTGCGTAATGACCCCTAAGTGTTTATCTTTATAGATTAATTATTCTTTTTATTTTTATGTTTCGTATTTTCAATTGAAAAACCAACCACCCCCCCCCCCCCCCCCCGTGTTTACTTTACTAGCTGTTCCTTTCACTTATACAGATTGAAAACCCGCACGAGGTTATGTTTTACTTTATTCTTAACCCTCTGAATCTCTGAGGTCACATGGGGCTTATCACTAACTACCTTTTAGGTTGCATAGTAGTGAGATTGGGTGCAGAACTATGAATTTATATTTGACCTCTCTTTACTAAGGGACTGCCTCTGCTTGGGTTTATTTTGCTATGATTTAACAACCCTGAGTGGAGGCAGGTCAAAGGGCATTGAGAGGTCAAATATATAAAGATTTATATTCTGCTCCCAAACTCACTACCTACCTATGGGGAAGTTAGTAGCGAGACTAGGTTTGTTCACAGCGATTCTAGGGTCTAATAGCCATCTAAACACAACCACGTACAAGTTGTTGATCTGTCTATGTGCTAACAATAGCTAATGGGGGGGTTGGATTTTTAATTAACAACTACGAACATAAAATATACCACGAGATTAAACGATTTACACAGGCACTTGAGGGTATTTTCATAAGATGATTGATGAATGGCTTCTATCCTCGCTTCAATCACAAATAAAGATATAAAATTATTTTATACCTATGTCACAAAGTGTGGAGATAGCCAGGTATTTTCCCCCATCTGTCGCACATAGTACTCACCACAATGTTGTATCTCACCATCTCCGTAATTAGGAAATGCGCCCTAGTCTAGTGACACCACAGACCGTTCTCATCACTTCACCCCCAATGCTAATGCACCCCCACTCAAAGGACCGCCTAAAAAGGCAATGCCTCGCGTAGGTCACAACCGTTAGATAAGTAGTGAGTGCATTAAATCAAAGACACTCCACTAGGAATCTCAATCACTAGGCCTAGAGAGCTGACCTGGCTCAACTCGGGGTCATCAATTTGTAGCTTAAATTTAGTCGAGTGAAGGCTTTGAAAGGTTAAACATATAAAGATTTATATTGTGCTCCCAAACTCAATGCTAAGCTACCTATGGAGTAGTTCGTGGAAAGATCGGGTTTGTCCACATAGATGCTAGGGTCTAATAGCCAACTATATACAACCACATATGGGTTGTCTATCTATTTGTGTGCTAGGAATAGCTATTATTGTAAAGTGAGGGGTTTTTGGGTTTTTCAATTAACAACTACGAACATAAATTAGTTGTTAATTGAGTAAAAGATTGAAGGACGTACTCTCAGACATAATCAGTTGTAATCAGATTGCTTTTGTAAGGGATAGGTCTATTTCTCACGATATGATGCTATCCTAGGAGTTGCTTCATAGGTATCAGGTGGAGAAAATGAAGTCCAGCTGTGTAGTAAATATAGACATCTCAAAGGCATTTGACTGATTAAGTTGGCAGTTTCTGATAAATTAGTTAAGAGAGTTGAAGTTCCCAGGGCAAATGGTGAAGTGGATAACAACAAGTACAATGGAGTTTGATATTTTCTTAAATGTAAATAGATGGTATACAAGAAGTTTCACAGCTAAGAGAGGAGTTAAGCAGGGAGATCCCATCTCTCCCTTGTTTTTTTTAATCACTATGGAGTGTCTTACCAAAAGTATGATCAAGGATTTCAGAGATGGGAAAATAAACATTCATCAAAGGTGTAAAAAAGCTGAAGTTCACACTTTGCTTTTTTATGATGACCTTCTGTTGTTTTGTGGTGCAAACAGGAAGTCATTATAAGGAGTGGCAAACACTTTGATGAAGATTAAAGAGGAGACTGGTCTGGAAATTAATGAGGAAAAATCAAGAATTTTTTTATCAAAGATGACAGAAGGTGAAAAAATAATGCTGGCTGGGATTATGAAAATAGAGCAGGGAACTATGCCCATGAAGTACTTAGGACTGCCTTTATCAATAGTAAAGTTGGGGGAAAAGACTGTGAAGAATTTTTTAGCAAGGTCAGTGGGCAGATAAAAAGATGGGAGTCTAAAAGCCTGTCATATGCTGGTAAATTGCAGCTGATCAATGGTGTTCTGTTAAGTATATCAAGGTAATGGGTTGCACTGATGAAACTACTAGAAGAAATACATAAAAATCTGGTACATATTTGTACTAGTTTTCTGTGGGGTAGAGATGAGGGACAAAGAGGTTTAATAGTTGCAGCTTGGATTTCATTGTGCAGAAGCAGGAAAAAAAGAGGAATGGGATTACAGAATCCTCACCTTGGAACAAGGCATCCCTAAGCAAGCATCTGTGGAATCTTACTTAGAAGAAAGGCAACTTATGGATAAAATGGGTACAAGAGTATTATATGAAGGGGACTGGAATTGAAAGCTGTAAGTATTAAGGGATACATAGTTGGTCTTGGAGAATGCTACTGAAGCTTAGAGATGGAATTTACTCTCAGATACTGAAATGTGTAAATCAGATTGGAAGGTTGAGAGTAGAATATGTTTATGATATTATAATGAGAGGGAAGGAAATTAGATTCAAATGCTCAATGATTTTCCATAAAGGGATTCTTCCTAAGCAGAAAATTTTTCTCTGGCTGGTTTTAAAACATAAACTTACAACTACTGACAGGTTACAGGAGCTTGGAGTGCTGGATGGAACAAATGTGTGTGCATTGTGTGGCAAGGTGCAAGAAACTTTACAGAATCTGATGGAGGAATGTGAATACACATTGTAGATATTGCAAGCAATAGGTCTGAAGCAGGTCAGGACAATGAGATTGCTGAAGAAAAAGCTCTGGATGCTGGCTAAATTCAAAAATATGAAGGAAATGATACTGATGGTGACTACTATGTACTATGTTTGTCAAGAGAGGAACAAAAAGTATTTAAAAAGCTGGAAATGAAGGAAACAATGGTGGGATATCAGGTGAGAACAAAAGTACAGGTTGGACAAGAGTAAAATTTGAATAGGATATGGAATGTATAGAAAATATATTTTGAAGGAATAGTTTTTGTATTTGAGGGGAGAGATAGTCTAAACTTTGTATTTTTTTGATCTTCATGTTAATGCAGAAAGCTTACATAAAAAAAACTACGAACATAAAGATAACACGAGATGAAACTATATAGACAGGCACTTGGGGGTATTTGTGTAACATGAGTGATAAATGGCTTCTATTCTCGATTCATTCACAAATAAACATATAAACCTATCCAATTCCTATGTCACAAAGTGCGGAGATAGCAAGGTATTTCCCCCCATCTGTCCCCCATTGTACTTACCATGTTTAGTCCAGTGATGCTGCAGACCATCCTTGTCACTTTACTCCAAATGCTACACCCCCCCACACACACTTAGAAAAATATAGAGCCTGCCTAAAAGGGCAATGCCCCGCGGTTGGTTGCAACCATTAGACATGTAGTGAGTGCATTACATCCTGGATACTCCACTATGGATCTAATTCCCTAGGGATAAAGAGCTGACCAGCCTTCACTCGGGGTTGTAGAGTCAAAGCTTAAATTTAACCTAGCAAAGTGGTTGAGAGGTTAAAGATACAAAGATTTATATTCTACTCCCAAACTCACTACTAAGCTACCTATGAGGAAATTAGTTGTAAGACTAGGTTTTTCCACAGAGATGCTGGGTCTAATATACAACTAAACACAACCACGTACGGATTGTCAATCCGTCTGTCTGTGTGCCAGGAATAGCTACTATTTTAAAATGGAGGTTTTTGGGATTTTTAATTAACAACTATGATCTTAAAAGATAGCACGTGATTAAACTGTATAGATAGGCACTTAGGGGTATTTGTGCAACAAGATTGATAAATGGCTTCTATCATCGATTCATTCACATATAAACATATAAAACTATCTTATGCCTATGTAAAAGGTGTAAAGATAGCCAGGTATTTCCCCCCGTCTGTCACACATGGTACTCACCACAATGTCGTATCTGATCATCTTCATAATTAGGAAATGCACTCTAGTCCAGTGATGCCACAGAACATCCTTGTCACATCACTTCTAATGCTAGTGTGCCCCCACTTAGAGGATTATAGAGCCTACCTAAAAATTTGATGCCTCTCGTTGGTCGCAACCGTTAGATATGTAGTGATTGCATTACATCTTTGACACTTCACTGTGGATCGGAATCCCTAGGCCTAGAGTGGTGATCAGTTTCCATTCGGGGTCATCAAGTTGTAGCTTAAATTTACCTGAGTGAAGGCGTTGAGAGGTTAAAGATATAAAGATTCATATTATGCTCCATAACTCACTACTAAGCTTCCTATGGGGTAGTTAGTGGCAAGACCAGCTTAGTCGATAGATATGTTAGGGTCTAATATTCATCTAAACACAACCACGTATAGGTTGTCAATCCGTCTGTGTGTTTGAAATAGCTATTATTGTAAAATGGGGTTTTTGGGTTTTTCATTTAACTACTACAAACATAAAAGATAAGATGAGATTAAATTATATAGATAGGCACTTGGGGGTATTTGCGTAACATGATTGATAAATGGCTTCTATTCTTGATTCATTCACAAACAAACATATAACCTATCTTATTCCTATGTAACAACGTGTGGAGATAGCTGGGTATTCCCCCCCCCCCCCCCGTCTATCACTTCGGAGGTCGTCGTTGTACCTCTCAAAGTTATAATTTGTGAGCCCTTAATGCTCACTGAATACAATTAAGTAGATAGTGACAAATCGAGGTCTTCCATGAAGAAGAGGGATTTTCTTAAGCGTTTAGACATATAAGGTTCATATTATGCTAGAATTAGATATATATATATAGATATATATAGATATATATATATATAGATATATATAGATATATATATATAGATATATATAGATATATATAGATATATATATATAGATATATATAGATATATATAGATATATATATATATATATAGATATATATATAGATATATATAGATATATATATATATATAGATATATATAGATATATATATAGATATATATAGATATATATATAGATATATAAAAGCAAGTAAATGGGGGGGGGGGGGGGGGGTTGGTTGGTTGTGAAATTATGAAATTAAATGACAAGATAACTAGCAAAGTTAAGTAACTTTGCTAATAATCAAACAAACTAAGAAAAAGGGGAAAAACTACAAAAGACAAAGCCTTAGGGGCAATTAATAGCCACTTCCAAACCTAATGTAGATCATTGAACCATTCACTCATTCTATCACATTCATTACCTATGGGGAATGCTAAAACATCCCATTCGAAGATCAACATACATTCATTCCTTCTTAATAGTAATTTGAAAAGACAAACAACGACCATTTGCAAACCTCATTGATAATCACTCAAGGCAAACCACACCATAAAGGTATTTCATCAATGGCATTATACATGAAGGACCATAGATTTGATAACAACAAGTCTTCTACCAAAGACATAGCCATTTAACCAAACATAGCATTCATTAGGCTAAACTTACAACAAACCACATTCAACATTGCATCTATATGATAAACATGAGAAAAATCCACATTAACATATTTATCTAGCAAGAATCACAACACATTATGCATAAGAAATTCTAATTCCATGTTCTTGGATTCTCATGTCCTTGGATTCTCATGTCAAAGAGCTAAGAAATTTACAACTTTCCTAACACCCTAAAACTTCAATCACACAAAAAATTCATATACTCAAACAACCCATAGCATAAATGAAGTAAAACATCACATTTATATACATGAATGCTAAATAACAAATGCTTCAAGAAAGAGTGAAATAGAGGTTCTTACTACATAAGTTTGAAAGTTCAATCCTTTGCTCCCGAGTACAAAACTAAGCTAGATAATCAAAACCCATAACATAGAACAATGTCTACAAAGGAAGAAGAATAAATGGAAGAAAATGGTGAATAAATAGGGTTTTGGAGCCCCCAATACGGGCTTAGAGAGTTGGGGAAGAAGGGGGTGAAAAGCTATTTATAGTACAAGAAAAAAAGGAGTAAAAAGCAAGTTGCAGGGCAATTATCACGAGTTACGATGCCTCCATCATGAGTCGTGACCAGATCAGGAAATTGTGGGCTCTCAGGTCAACATTTTGCGAGTTGCGACACACTCGTCGTGAGTTGCAATGGAAAAAAGTCCAGTTTTGTTTTGCTTCCTCCGAGTGAAACGTTGATCTATTTTGGGAGTTCTTATAGTCGATTTTATAGTAATCGAGAAGTGGAATCCAATGGTACCACTATTAGAGGCTCATTATTCTCTAAAAATTCTCAAAAATCTGCTTCAAAACATGGATCATTCTTCACCCTTTGCTTTGCTCTCCTTTCTTCACTTTATCTTCTACCACTGATGTGTCCATTTTATATGCATTATTTAGTAGTATTTAGGATCACTTTTGTTATATTTTTGGTGTAAGATTGCTAGATTTATGTAGGTTTACATAATAAGGGGTTTAGATGACCATTTTCGGTTTTTATATCTAAATCCTTCATTTTTGTAACCTATGTTGAGTCTAAGGGATTTTTGGTCCTCATGAGCATCTAGATTTCTTTTTGTGAGCTTAATTTGTAGATTGCTCATGAGCATTTAGAAGTGTTTTGGTGAAGGCCATTCGAAAGGATGGTAGAAGATTGAAGGCCACTCACAAAGTGGTAGAAGATAAAGTGAAGAAAGGAGAGCAAAGCAACGGGTGAAGGATGGTCCAGGGTTTTCATAATTTTCCGAGAAGAATCAGCCTTCAAGAGTGGTACCATTGGATTCCTCTTCTCGAGCACTATGAAATCAACTACAAGAACTCCCAAAACGGATCAACAGTTCACACAGAGGAAGCAAAACAAAACAGGGCTGGATTTTACTGATCTGGTCGCGAGTCGCGATGGTTGGTCGCGAGTCGCGACGTCAGCGCAAATTCAGCCCTGCAGCAGCGTTTTTTCTCCCCTTTTTCTTCCACTATAAATGCCTCTTCACCCCTTCTTCCCCAAAGCTCTAAGCCCGACTTGGGGCTCCAAAACCCTAGTTTTTCACCATTTTCTTCCATTTCTTCTTCTTCCTTTGTAGATTTTTGTTCTATGGTATGGGTTTTGATTATCTAGCTTAGTTTTGTACTTGGGAGCAAAGGATTGAAGCTTCCATTTCTATGTAGTAAGAACCATTTTTATCTATCTATTTGGTGATTTTTCTATTATGCATTTATGGGTATTGAATGTGTTTGTTGATATCATTAATGTTGTTCAAAGCTTGAGCATATGAAATACTTGTATGAATTGCTTGCTAGGGATTGGGGGATTTGGGTTAATTTCCCCCTTTTTCTTGTTAGGAATCTATGAGTATGATTTAGAGCTTTTGATTGTGTTGATGGATTGATGATTGCTAGATGAATGTGATGATGTCGAACTCTTCGTCATGTTTGTTTTAGGTAGCAACCGAGAGAGGTCTATGAGCGTAATGCATGAATTGGTTAAATGCTTAGGCACGGTGTAGTGTTCATAAGTGTTACTAAGCTTGTTGATTCTTCGTGCTAAATGCCATCAGTGGGATACTCTTAGCAATAAGGGAGTCATTGGTGAGGTTTGACAAGAGATGTTGAATTCACTCTTGCAAACTACTACCTAAGAAGGATAGAAGATTTATCTTCAGAACAAGTAGTTGAAGTAGTGAATAGATGGTTTTACTCATCCTTGAATCATTTGTTATTTAGCATTTGTGTATTCTTGATGGTGTGTTTCACTTCATTTATGCCATGAGTTGTTTGAGAATAGGTAGTGTTTGTATGATTGAATTGGTTAGGTGTTAGGAACGTGACGAATTCCGTAGCTCCTTTGCATGAAAATCTATGAGCATGAACTTAGAACTTATTGTGCATAACGTGTTGTGATTCTTGCTAGATGGGTATGTTAATGTTAAGTCATGTAATGATTTTTTTGCACCTAGAGTGATGTTGGATAACTGTTTCTTTAATCCAGCAGACTTGGATGCTGGGAAATACTTCTAGAGGAATTGCCTCTTCATGAAAATAAATGAAGTGATACATCCAAGCGGGAGGTAGTACAACCAATATTTTGCGGTGTCTTGATGTGAAAAGGTGAATGCCCCCTAGTTGTAGTCGTCCTCCGAGACCCCATGAGGCTTCATATTCGTGCAAACAAGGTGGAAGTACGAAAGGTGTTTGTTGGGATCTTCCCCATCCATCCCGTGGAAAGCCATAAGCTCCTTCAACCTTCAACTATCTACTACCATCTCGAGTAGCTCCTATACTACTAAATATGGTTCAGGTGGAACCCCCACTCTAGTTCTCCATCTCCTCCTTCTCTTACTGCATGAATTCTCCGTAGGATAGTGTAAAATTCCTAAGTTTGTGGCAAGGGTGTATACCATTAACAAAGAATCAACAATACCCAACAAAAATCAACACTAGCCAAATGGATTAGAAGTAAAAATATCACTTTCACAAAGGCTCAACAACAAAAACCAACAAAACAAAGACAAAAATAGCACTAACTACTCAAAAAATGTGTTATGAAAATTGACATTAAAGTTTTAAACTAGCATCCCTAGCAATGGCTCCACTCTGGGTCATCAAGTCGTAGCTAAAATTTACCTGAGTGAAGGTGTTGAGATGTCAAAGATATAAATATTTATATTCAATCCCAAACTCACTACTAAGCTGCCTATGGGGTAGTTAGTGGCAAGACCGGGTTTGTCCATAGATATGCTAGGGTCTAATAGCCACCTAAACACAACCACATACAGGTTCTCAATCCATTCGTGTGCTAGGAATAGCTACTATTGTAAAATGGGGTTTTTGGGTTTTTCAATTAACATCTACGAACATAAAAGACAACATTAGATTAAACTATATAGGCAGGCACTTGGGAATATTTGCATAACATGATTGATAAATGGCATATATCCTCGATTCGTTCACATATAAACATATAAACTATCTTATGCCTATGTCACATAGTGTGGAGATAGCAAGGTATTTCCCCCGTCTGTCACACGTGGTACTTACCACAATTCTGTATCTCACCATCTCTGTAATTAGGGAATTCCCTCTAGTTCCGTGATACCACAGACCATACCCCTTCACGTCACTCCCAAAGCTAATGTATCCATGCATAGAGCTAAACAAAGCCCACCTAAAAGGGAAATGCCTCGCATAGTTCACAAACGTTAGATATGTAGTGAGTGCATTACATCACGGACACTCCACTATGGATCTCAATCCCTAGGCCTAGAGAGGCAAAGGAAAAGACACGTTGTGATAACTCTAGAGTCGGCGCAACTCTAGTCGCTACAAACAATCACTCTCATATATCAAGGTAAGCTAAGGAACTCTCCTCGTCAGGATTTTTTGAATCGACTACCCAACATGTGATTTCTAACACAACTAGCTAATTAGAATCATGTATAACACACATATGGATATTCTCTCAAATAAAATGAATGCACTCATTTACCAATGTTCTTAACCTACTCCATAGTTCTAACACTCTTAAGATAACAATGTAGCCTAGCACTATCATAAATGCATGGGTGCATCATCATAATGACATAGCATAGATCTTACAGTATTTGAAAGCACAAGTTTAAGCAAAAATATTCATAGGACATAAAGATAAGAAAATCTAAATCTCAAAAAGCCTATTTCTAATCATGAATACAAATACAACCCCAAGCTATTAAAATACTCCCTAAACATGAAATCTAGGTATTTGCAGTGAATTCCACATCTTTGGGCAAAAGAAAAATAAAGAGAAAAATGAAAAAGAACTAAGAGAGAAGGAAGAGTATTTTCTCTCTCTAGCCTACTCTTAAAGATGAAAAATGGTAATAAACTTAAACCCTAGTAGACAAAGGCCCACATATATAGCAGTAGGGGTTTGGGCCAAAAACCCTAGCTGCCACAAACAGCTTGAGGGGTAACCTCTGGCACGGCCCGGTGCTGACCGTCATGGCCTCATGCTAGAGCGGGCCGTCGGTCCTAGAACGGGTGTGCTGGTGTGGTCCGTGTTGACCCACCTTCACCAGGGAGTCATTAATAATAGCAAACTAACCCGGATAGAGGACTTATGAGAGGTAAAAGATAAAATTTATATTCTGCACTTATTCTCACAACTACGCTACTGATCGAGTAGTTACCGGTAAGCCCTGGGTATGTCCACAGAGATGCTAGGTCCTAAGGGTCAATGAAAACACAACCCCGTACACGTCATCACTGTATGAGTGAAAACAAAAGGGGGGGGGGTTTGATGTTCATGGATCTTTCTCAGACTTTGGTGCAACTCATCGGACCACGATTCATCGTTTCTTCGTTGGCCACTTTGAACTCCAATACCGCCTATCTTTTGCTCCAATCTCCTTCTACCATGCTTCGATGTTTGTGGCATTTGTCTACTACCATTCTAGAGGTGAGTGACAATCAATTTCTTCTTGCTCCTTGCGAACGACCTTCAATATCTTCTACAGCCCTTACGAACAGCCTTCACATAGAATATACCAAAAAGTATCCACGGTCGACCTACTAAAGATGATCACAAGGAATATCTAGGAGCCCATGGACACAAAATTGCCATTAATACTAATTAAGTCTACAAAACGTGAGATTTAGACAAGAAAACCAAACATGGCCGTCCAAACCCCTTGTCGCATAAACTCAACTAATACTAGCAATCCACTAAATAATACAAGTTAAAAACTATGACAAATGCAACGGTTAAAGCTTGTATAATGAAGCACATCAGACTCCCCACACTTTAACCCTTTACTCGTCCTCCATTAAATAAAGACAAGAAAAAGAATTAAGCAAAATGTAGTGTGCAGGCGCATAAGTAAACCAAGGAATTCAACTTATTCCTAGATTACCCGATTTCTCCAAAAAAAAAGTTAAGAATCTCACAACTCTCACAATCCCCGAAGAATATAAGCAATCTATCCACCCAAAAGTAAAATGTGGAAAAGGGTAGGACAAGAAGATAAGTGTAAAGCTAGCTTACCTTTTCTGAAATTATCCCTAAAAGCAATCAAAGATTCATCTCCCAAAAAACAATCCACCAAGGAAATCTAACAGCCGTGGACTTGGTTGTAACGTAGGGATAATTCGTAATTCTTAAGCTAGTTACAACCAAGGAGTCAAAATTATCATTTGCCTAGGAGCCCTTTCGGGTTTTCATCATATCTTTAACACACAAAGGGTACTCACTTCTCACCTTTTTCCACATTTCCTCTCATTTTTGCCTAGGCAAGTAACCCTAGCCAGGCCTAGCCTCTCACTTTTACATAGGTATTTTGACCCATCCGAACTTTTCCCAATGTTACCCAAGTCACCCTTTCGGGTTTCAACTTGTCCGGGTTTATATATTTTTTTTCATTTTTCCAAATTATTCAATTTTTTTGGGTGCAGCAAAAAATTTCCCCAAGGTGGGCTTCATACTACAAAAGATAAGATCAATCACAAAAATAAATACACCACCAATATCCTAAAAAACACCTACCCCATGCAAACTAGAAACCCTAGCATAGCATGACATGCCACAAAATATCCATAAAAAATCATCCCTCAACAATCAAAAACAAAAATCAAGAAAAACTACCAATGAAAAAACATAAAATGCACCGAGGAAATCCAAGAATGAAGACTCCCTAAGTGCTCACTATTCCTTTCCCCATACTTAACCGATGCATAGTTTCCAATGCAACAAAAAAATCATGTCAAAACATAAGTGAGGTTGGGAGAAGTAGGGATGCTCACTCTCATGGCCCCAAATGGGCCTTCATCCTCGTGACTCATGAACCTCCTCTCAATGTATCATGTTGCTTGAACCGTTGCCCCCATGGAGTCCATTCTTGCACTCATCTCTTCCAATTACGATCGCATTCCTCCCATTTCTAGGATGACCTCTTGAAAAACTTGGGTAGAGCTTGAAAACCTTTCCCCAAGAGATTGCAATTGGTCCATAATGTCCGTGGATATGCAAGAGCAATTAGGAGGTGCTCTCGGAGTGGTCTTTCCCTCGGCCTCTTCACATCTATATCTTGGGTAGCAACAACTCTGTAGAAATCTCTCTTCCTGGGTTGGGATCAATAAATAGGTCATCCAAACAGGTGTCATGGTTGATGGTAGTGCCCTCCAGCTGAGGAAGTACCATGAAGCTACATGTGACTCCTCTGCCATAAAACCATACATACCGATCCTCTGATGTCATAGGTCCCACCATAGGTTCTTTTTCTAACTTTTAGATGTTATCTTTATAGTTTCCATCCTAAGTTAGCCAACGCTCTCTATGTGACCGGATGCCCTATGTACTATACCAGTAGACCTACCATGCCTCCCATAGATATCTTACCACACTTTCTATCCACCGTCGCTAAACTTTCCTACATAAAAGACCCTACCAAGTTTGGGTAAAAATTACCCTTAGGTGACATTGCCCAAAGGAAATGAACATCCCTCATAGTGGCATAAAACACCCATAGCCAATAGTCGATAACATAACAGAAATTTGGGTGAACCAGGGCAATACTCTTGCAAGGTTTCTTCCAATCAGTACCTGTCAGCTGCACCCAAAAGCATCCGAGAGAAAAAGGCATTCCTTTTTGGTATGTTTTCTGGATCTCCTTGATATACCTCTTTCTAAAGGTGCACTCTACCTCTCAGTAAGTCATCTTGTACTCCTTATTAACTAGGTTTAATTTGATTGCCTTGTGTCCATCATCGTCCACGACTGGCCATAGAGTAGCTAGGAAATCTAGGGTCCACCTGATGTACGTCTTCGAGTATCTCTCCAGAAACCCCTCTAGTCCTACTTGTCCCAATAGGTAAGTGACGGGATCAAGTAAGCTAAGAGCCACCAA
Source organism: Rubia yunnanensis (assembly GCA_037428765.1). Taxonomy (NCBI): domain Eukaryota; kingdom Viridiplantae; phylum Streptophyta; class Magnoliopsida; order Gentianales; family Rubiaceae; genus Rubia; species Rubia yunnanensis. The sequence goes on from CM075066.1 coordinate 41,576,973, forward strand.
GGTATCCTTGCATGCAAATCCAGTCTCCAAAATCCTCTTTGGTTCTCCCAAGTTCCTCCACATCCGGAGTTCAGTTTTGGAGATATTGGATAACCCCATAAACTCTTCGGTCACAAATGTGGGGTTGTGAAGAATGGGAGTCACCGGCTTGGGGTTTGCACCCTTCGCCAGTTTCTTCCTCTTCTCACCCTGTGAGGACGTTCCTTTCTCCAAAACATTCTTCTTAGGAGGCATCCTATCAAAATGAAGGCAAGAGTGGTGATATGATCATAAACAAGGCATGACCTACAATGTTATTCAACAAGACAACGTTCTCCCAAATAACCCAACCATTTAAAACATGATAATCTAAGCATGTAGGCAATTTAAACAAGAACATTCCCCGTCAAACAAAAAACCCATGAAAGTTCTCACCAACCCATCAATAAGATAATGAAATCAAGATTCATCCTCTCCTAAATCACTCAACACATGAAAATCACATCATTCAAGCATAATAGCACATCAAACCACCCACTTTCTTCAACACAAGATCATGCATACCAACCCAAGCATTTTATTAAATAACACACACTCATTCAAGAATCATGCTTTTCATAACACCACCACAATGTCAATACATCATAAAAACAAAGAGCTCAATAGATTACCCAGAATTTGAAGCAAAGAGTTGCAAGATCCACACAATAAGAAGCAAGATTTGCTCATTTTTGGAAGAAATGCTTCAATTTTTCAAGTTTCACCAAGAGTGTGTGTGAGAGTGTTTCTTGAGAAGGAAGAATGTGTTAAATGATGAATTTAGGTGAAGAAATGTACCATTGGATAAGAATTTCAGCATAGGTGAATAGGGAGGGAGGTACAATTAAGATAAGGATGGAATTTTAAAGATCTCAAATTAGGGGACAGTAGTACCAATCAATTAATTCCAATGGATGTTGGAAGTACTATTTTCATCAAAACAAAAACCTATGGAAATAAGGAATTTCAAAATTCGTGAACCAAAAATGCAGCTTTGAGTTTCAAAATTTTGTAAAATTTGCATTTTTGGAACAATTTAAAAGCAGAAAATCGAAAATCATCGCAGAAGATGTTTGGCACGGACCAAAGCCTCATGCCAAATCTTCTAGAATTCACCTTCCCTTCATGCCAAACTTCTTGTCATGAATCATCCCCTTGTGCCAAATCTCTTGGCATGAAGCATCCCCTTGTGCCAAACTTTTCGGCGTGAGGCATCCACAAATTTTGACCTATTCCTTATTTTGTTTCCCACTTTTTCAAAAAACAAACTATGTCACCCATCAAATATAATTTCATCCAAACACAATCACAATACTTGAACTCAATTTTTCAATCAAAAAAGAGTTTCATCTCAAAAATCCTCATCGCAAACTAGAAATGCAAAATCTATCTAATCACAACTAAAAACACAAAAGCAAAAGGAGACACCGTATATTTCTTTTCGTCTTCACAACTTATTTTCTTTTCATGAAATCTAGTCAGAAACACCTGCTTGTGGGTCTCCAGAATTTCCATCGACGACTCCATCCATGATGACATTGTTGTGGAGAAGTCTCTTCAACAAATCATCCTTAACTTCAGACCTCTTGTCCGTCATAGGAAATAAAAATTTGTGTCTCGCTAGCATTTAGTCTGTGAATGCCACTTTTGGGTTAGGGGGAGTTCGAAAAGGTTTTAAATTATCGACCCTCTCCCTTTCTGACTACAAGTTGGTTAGCATGGAAAAACAGTCTAACACGGATATACTATCAATTGCATCATGCAATTCATCAGATTCATCAACAATATTATCAACACGGGGCTTATCCAAGTATTCATGCTCATTTGTAACACAAGAAGATTAATAATGCTCATCACATAGGGTTACACCTTTGCACATAAAAGAAGAATTTATCAAAGAATGCCTAGATTTAAAGATATCAAACTCCACTTTATCCATGTTATCTTCTAGAGTCAAGGTTCCCAAGTGGACATCGATTTTAGTCCTAGATGTTTTAAGAAAAGGTCTCCCCAAAAGTATTGGCGGTGCACTTCCATCGTGCGCCACGTCTAGGACATAAACGTCCATCAGAAAAACCAACTTTCCAGCTCGCACCATCACGTCCTTTACTAACCCACGAGGGCTAGCTTCGGAGTAATCGGCGAGTTGGTCTATCACTGTAACATCCCTAAGCTCACCTATTTCTAGGCGTTCATATATACTAAACGGGATCACATTGATGGATGTGCCTAAATCTATCATGGAATTTTCAACAAGTTTACCACCTAAGGAGATAAGGATAGAAAACATTCTGGGGTCGTCATATTTCCTAGGAAAATTTTTATGGTTCAAAATGGCAATTCTCCCATTTTTAAATGTCCTAACCTCTTAGTTAGCCTACTTCTCTTCTTTGTGCATGCAACTTTACAAAATTTAGCATACGATGGCACATTTTCAATTAATTCCAAGATAGGGATTGTTACCTCGACCTTTTTGAAGACTTTTTAAATGTTCGCATCACAGCTCACCACCTTTGGATTTCCCCGCAAAGCATTTGGGGATGAAGGTGGGATGGTAGCTTGTGCCTTGGGTGAAGGGAGCTCCTTGGAAGGTGCCTCCTTGACCACATTCTCTTCTTCTTCAAAGTGTGCCTTGGTAGCTTCCGATACTCTATCATCCTCTTCCATAACCCTCTTCTTGAACTCACGAATTTCCTTCCCACTTCTCAACTTGAGAGCACTCATGTTCCTTGGATTGTTCTCTAGTTGGGAAGGGAGTTTTCCAAACTCCTTGGCTTCAAGTCAGCTCACCGAGGTGGCAAGTTGCCCAACTTAAACTTCAAGAATATTTATACTTGAAAATTCTCTATTACCAAGGTCTTCAATCTCACGCCTTATCCTCTCGACGAATACTTCATGTTTCTTCTCCAATTGACCGATGGCTTCTAAGATCTCCTCTCGATCCGACTTTTAGATTGAAGCGTGGTTGTTAGAAGAGCCTTCACCTCTAGGATATGGTTGAGGTGGAGCTTGTCCACCCCGGTATCCTTAAGGTTGGCCATCCTTCCTCCATTGGAAATTTGTATGATCTCGATACCTTGGGCTAAACGAGTATTCATAGGGATCCACCATGCATCGCTTTGGTTCCCCCAGAACCCTTGTGGTTGACTCATATCAAATTGTGGTCTCTCCCTATTTTTGTACTCAATGGATTTCACTTCTTGCAAATCATCTATGACCTCGGGACACTCCTTAGATTTGTGGTTAAGGTTGCAAACTTCGCACACTTTGGGTGCTATGAGCTCCTGTAAGGTACAATTATCTTCATCTATTGCTAGTAGTTCTTCTACCAACACTGCTTGCCTTAGTGGAATTTCTGCCCTAGTTCTTCAATTCCTTCTCGTTCGACCACCTATGTTCTCATTCGAGCAGTGTAAGATGCCTAGATTAGTGGTACAGGTGTGTACCATAAACTAGGGCTAACAATACCCTTCTGAATACAACACTAGCAAATGGATTAAAAGGTAACAAAAATAACTATCACAACAGCTCAACTAACAAATTTTCAAAACAGAACAAAAATAAAACAATTACTAACTACTCTACTAACAAGTTATGCTAATTGACACTTAGAATAAATAGCATCCCTGATAGCGGTGCCAAAATTTGACCCATCACTACTCGGGATGGTTAATTGTAGAGGACTTTTGAGAGGTCAAAGATAAAATTTATATTTTGCACCCGTTCTCAGTAATACGCTACCGATAAGATAGTTAGCGGTAAGCCTTGGGTATGTCCACAGAGATGGTAGGACCTAAGAGTCAATGAAAACACAACCTCATATGGGTTGTCAATCCGTATAAGTGAAAGGAATAGCTAGTAAAGCAAAAAAAAGTGGGGGTTTTGGTTTTTTCAGCTAATAACTACAAAACATGAAAGTAAAAAAGCTAGTAATCTAATTAGCTAAGAACTTGGGGAGTAATTGAGCAACATGGTTAATTTAATGTTTTGATCCTCAATTCATTCACATAGAGATTTTTAAAAATGTAATAGGGTGTGCATAACACATGGTGTGGCCAATGGCATACACTTCCCGGTACAGTCATGTCGGGTGAGCTTACAACCCTCCATCCACACCGTCATTGTAATTAAGGGAGTAAAACAAGGTCCGACCATTATTGTAGACCCATCTCTCCCTTGTGAGATTACGTCCCGGGCTTCCACCATGAATGCGCTACTTCCCAAATGGTCCTATCAATTAGGCCAAGAGTTGTAGGCACCTTATTAGTGACACTAGGGTCACTTACAACCCTAGCTTGCTACTTTTCACTATCTCTATGGGTAACCTCTCAGACTACTTTATGTAATTAGCTAAGACTGGTGTGATAGAAAATAATTTAGAGTATGACTTGGGTCTCATGTGCACACACCAACACTGATCCATACCCCCATTACCTATTCAAACATCCAGGTTTCTCTTCCCAATGGTGCATCAATATTTGCACCAACATGAATATAGACTAAAGTGTGTGCTTATATGGAGTGTATTATTCATGCAATTCAAACATTCAAGAACAAGTCACATCATGAACACAAAATTAGGACAAACTAGTGAATCTCACAAAACATAAATATCATGTGCCTACAATTTATCCCCAAGTTATAAATTTAATCCATAGATATGGAATTCAAATATAAATTTGAATTCCACATCATATGATCAAAGCAAAAATAAAAGGAAAGAAAAGAAAATGGGAGAGTGTTTCTCTCTCTAGAGCTGTTCTCCTAATACAAGATGAAGTCTAAAATATTATCTAACCCCCTTAACCTAGTAGACTAAGGCTATATTTATAGTAGTAAGGGATTGGGCCTAAAAATAGGCCCAAATTAGGCAAAAATTGAGTAAACTCTAGGTCAGCTGCCACCTGGCGTGAACCGTTGTGGATGGCGCGGCCCATGGCACATACTATTATCCTGGCTGGCGCGGGCTGCAGGATCTGGTGCAAGCAATGTCTCTTCATTCATCATGAGATGTTGGATCTAGTGCGGGCCATTTCTCATTATCTGGTGCGGACCAAGGCCTTTAATGCGGGCCGGTGTCAGCGTGCTTGATTTGGAACTTCTAATCCACGGGCGCGATCTTTGGCATAGGCCATTGTGTCAGTCTACTCAGAAACTTGGAATAGGATGCATGATTTTCCACACCCCACCGGCTGGTCTTGACATCTTGGACTTCGAACAGCGTGGGTCATCTCAAATCAGACAGTCTGCGCTCATACTTAAGTAGAGTTGAGACTTGTTCTTGCAACCCGTGGCATTTGGTGTGGGCCATACCATGCCTTCATGCTGATCCTTTTTTTGTGGGTTGACTCCTTTGGCATGGTCCATTGCTTCCATACATGAGTGGCCCGTGCTGACCTGTTTATGCCTTGGCCGGCTAAAATTCTTTCCTTCACTATGGATGAACCGTTAGTTTAATTTGAGAGTTCTACTAGTCAAATTTTTAGTGCTCGAGAAGAAGAATAAAATGAAATCATTCTTGAAGGCTAATTCTTCTTGGATTGTTCTCAGACTTTGGTTCAATTATGCTTATCTTTGGATCCAATCTTTATTAGCCACTTTGAACTCCAATACCGCCTATCTTTTGATACAATCTCTTTCTACCATGCTTTCATGTTTGTTGCCTTTGTTTACTATCATTATAGAGGTTAATATCCTTTGATATCTTCTACCGTCCTTCCAAACGGCCTTCAATATCTTCTACCACCCTTACGAATGACCTTCACATAGAATGGAACCAAAAAGTACCCACATGTGACATACTAAAGATGATCACAAGGAAGATCTAGGAGCTTGTGAACACAAATGGTCCATTAGTACTAATTAAGTATACAAAACATGAGACTTAGACAAGAAAACAAAACATGGTCGTCTAAACACCTTGTCACGTAAACTGAACTTATACTAGCAATCCACTAAATAAGATAAGCTAAAAACTATGCCGAATGTAATTGTTAACACATGCATAATTGCACGGGGGAAAAACATACCTACAACAATGCTCGGGCCTTGTTGTACTCCTCTAATTGCGATGGCGGTGTCCATGGAGGATTGCGAGAGCAATCGCCATGATAGGGATAGGGTAGTGTATGCCATTGGCAAAACTACGTGTTATGAACACTATATTAGGTTTTTCCTAAATATCTATGTTAATTGTGTAATTTTCTTTTTACTTTTATGCTTAGTAGCTAGATTGAAAAAGCCACCCCCCCCCCTTTCATGTTTGCTTTACTAGCTATTTCTTTCACTGGTATGCATTGAAGACTCGTATAAGGTTGTGTTTTGATTGGTAGATTAGACCTAGCATCTCTTTGGAAAAACCCAAGGCTTACCCCTAAATACCCTCTAGGTAGCGCAGCAGTAAGAACAAGGTGCATAATTCCAAATTTTATCTTCTGACCCCCTAGCCTCTGTATGGGTAATTAGCTATGATTAACGACCTCGAGGGGGAGGCAGGTCAGAATTTGGCACCAATGCCGGGAATGCTATCAGTCTAGTTATCAATTAGGCATAACGTGTTAGTGGAGTAGTTAGTGTTAACTTGTATTTTTTTTGTTTATGTTGTTGGTTCTTGGTTGGAGCTGTTGTTAGAATTATTATGTTACATTTTGATCTGTTTGCTAGTTTTATACTCGAAAGGGTATTGTTGGCCCTAGCTTATCACACCTATACCACTAATCTAGGCATCTTACACTACCCGATTGAGAACACATATGGTTGGAGGAGAAGGAGACTAAGAACTAGGGCACAAGTTCAAAGAAGGCCTGAAGTAGTAGTAGAAGAACCACTAGCAATAGCGGAAGACAATCGCATCCTATGGGAGCTCATGGCACCCAACATGGAGAGTCAGCCGTTGTGCATCACCTTCCAACCATTACCCACCAGTGTGAGATGTGTGCTAAAGAGTGGCATGATTCATTGCCTACCTACATTCCATGGATTGGCGGGGAAGAACCCGAACAAATATATATTGGAGTTCCATTTGGTGTGCACGATCATAAAGCCCCCCAGGAGTGTCCGAAGATGACTACAACTTGAGAGCCTTCCCATTTTCCCTTCAAAGAAATGCCAAGGATTGACTCTACTACTTGCCACCAAATGCGCTTGTTCTAGGGAGGACATGAGGTGGAGATTCTTGGAGAAGTATTTTCCAGCGTCTAAGTTGGCCGGGTTGAAAAAGCAATTGTCGAACATCACCCAAGGTGATATTGAGAGTATGTATGATTATTGGGAATGCTTTAAGAGATTTCTAGCTAGTTTCCCCTACCACCCCCTCAAGGAGGGGGATTTCATGTATTATTTCTTTGAGGGGCTATGTGATGAAGATATGTGGATGGTGAATACTGCTTGCAATGGTTTGATAGTGAACAAGAGCCCTAGGGATGCAATAGCCCTATTTGAAGAAATGGCAAATGGTATGCGGCAATTTGGCATTAGGTCAAGAGTTAAGGTTTTCGATGAACCCGCACACTCACCTAAGTTGGAGGAGCAAGTCCAAGCTTTCACTTCCATCATGAAGGAGCTTTTGCAAGGAAATATGCATCAAGTCCAAGTGTGTTGAGTTTGCAACCTTAACCACAACTCTGAAGTGTCCCTAGAAGTCATAGATGATTTACAAGAGGTGAAGGCAATTCATTACAACAATCGAGAAAGACCGCAATTTTCTAGGGGTTAACCACAAGGGTTCTGGGGGAACTAAATGCAAGGCCAGAACCTTATGCACATTCATTCGACCCGAGGTATCAAGATCATCCTAACTTCCGATGGAGGGAGGACAACTAACCTCAAAGATACTGGGGTGGACAAGCTTCATCTCAACCATATCGAAGTGGTGAAGATATTTCTAACAATGATGCTTCACTCTACAAGTCGGAATGGGATGAGATTTTGGAAGCCATCGGTCAATTGGGGAAGAAACAAGAAGCCTTTACGGGAGATCAATTCAAGGAATGCGGGTGTACGTGGGAAGGAAGTTTGTGAGACTGGGAATAAAATAATGCAAGAAAATGATAGGATGGTGGTGGCTACCAAACCACACTTCAAAGAGGAGGAGATTGTCATCAAAGAAGCACCTTCCAAGGAACATCCACCACCCAAGGCACAAGTCACCATTCCACCTCTATTTCCAAATGCTTTGAGGGGAAAGCCAAAGGTGGTGACCAATGATAAGAAAAGGTCGAGGTAACCATCCCTATCTTGGAATTCATTTAGAATCTGCCATCATATGCTTAATTTCTTAAAGTTGCATGAACAAAGAAAAGACGTTGGCCAACTAAGAGGATAAGACATTTGAAAATGGGAGGAGTAGCCATTTTGAATCATAAGAAATTACGAAAGAAATGCAATGACCCCGGAATGTTTTCTACCCATATCTCTTTAGGTGGTAAACTTGTGCAACATGCCATGATAGATCTAGGTGCATCCATTGATGTTATCCCGTGTAGTCTATATGAACGCCTAGAAATAGGTGAGCTTAGAGATACTAGAGTAATTGTCCAACTTGATGATCATTCCCAAGCTAGTCCTCATGGACTAGTAAAGGATGTGATGGTGTAAGTTGAAAGATTGGTTTTTTCAATGGTATTTTATGTCCTAGACGTAGCTCACGATGGAAGTGCACACCCAATACTTTTGGGGAACCTTAACCCTATAAGATGACATGGATAAAGTGGAATTGGATATTTATAAATCTAGGCGTGATTCGACAAAGTCTTCTTTGATGTGAAAAGGTGTAACCCTATGTGATGAACATGATGAATCTGCTTGTGTTACCAATGAGAATAAATGTTTGAATGATCCCATGTTGATGATAATGATGATGATTCTGATGAATTGCATGATGCACTGGATAATATGTCTGTGCTAGCTTATTTTCAATGTTAACCAACTTGCAGCAGGAAAAGGAGATGGTCGAGAGTTTAAAAACTCCTCGACCTCCCCCTAACCCCAAGGTGACATTCACTGGCTCAATGTTAGTGAGACACAGGGATTCATTTCTTATGATGGACAAGAGGTCCGAAGGTAAGGATGGATCGTTGTGGAGACCTCTTCACAATGATGTTATAGTGGGTAGAGAAGAGGTCCTAGGTCACCGAAGCCTGGCGCGGGCCATCGCGGATGGTTGTAACATAGGGATAACTTGTTGACTTGGTTATAACATAGGGATAACTTATCGACTTGGTTGTAACATAGGGATAACTTGTCACTTGGTTGTAACATAGAGAGAACTTGTGTTTCTCAACCTAGTTACAACAAAGGAATTAAATGTATTGTCAACCTAGTTTTTTGTTTTCTCTCAATTGTTGTCATTCTGCCTAGGAGCCCTTTAAGGTTTTCATCCTAGCTTTAACACACAAAGGTTTCTCACTTCTCACCTTTTTCCACACGGAATCTCATTTTTTCCTAGGCTTGTAAGCCTATCCAGGCTTAGCCTCTCATTTTTACCTAGGTCTTTTGACCTATATGGGCATTTCCAGCATTTTATCAACCCTTGATAATATATCTGGGCCTAGTTATTTGCTTCATTCTCCTCTAACCACCTATGTTCTTAGTCTGGTAGTGTAAGATGCCTAGATTTGTGGTACATATTTGTACCATAAACTAGGGCTAACAATACCCTTCGGAATACAACACTAGAAAATGGATCAAAAGGTAACAAAACAAATATCACTACAGCTCAACTATCAAATTATCAAAAAAAAATAAAAGCAAATTCTAACTACTCTACTTAAAAGTTATGCTAATTGGTACTTAAGCTTAATAGCATCCCCGATAGCGGTGCCAAAATTTGACCCGCCTCCACTCGGGATCGTTAAATCGTAGCAAATTAAACTTGAGTTGAGGCTACCAAGGTCAAAGGGATTCAAATGTAACTTTATAGTTCTGCACCCAATCTCACTACTACGCTGACTAAAAGGGTAGTTAGTGGTAAGCCCTAGGTATGATAAGGATTAACAATCAATTAAAATATAACCTCATTTGGGTTTTCAACTATCAACTATGAAACATAAAAGCAAAAATGAACAATTAATCTATAGAGATAAACACTTAGGGAGTCATTGAAAAACATGGTTAATTTAATGTTACAATCCTTGATTCATTTACATAGAGATTTAGGCAAACCTAATAGAGTGTTCATAACACGTAGTGTGCCCGATGGCATACACTTCTCTGTACCTATCATATCGGGTGTGCTTGCAACCCTCTATCGACACCGCCATCGTAATTAGGGGGGTACAACAAGGTCCAACCATTTTTGTTGGTATGTTTCTCCCCCGTGCGATTACGTCCCTGGAATTACACCATGAATGTTGTACTTCCCAATCACCTATGAATTAGGTCAATGTGTCATTGCCACCTTATCTATGACAATAGGGCCACTTACATACCTAGCTTGCTACCTTTTGTTATCTCTACATGTAACCTTCAGGACTACTTTACGTAATCGGCTGAGACTGGTGCAATGGCGAATAATTTAAAGTATAACCCGGGTCTCCTATGCATATACCTACGCATCCCCATACCCTATTACCCATTAAAACATCTAGGTTCTCTTCCCAATGGGGCATCAATATTTGCACCAACATGAATATAGACTAAAGTGTGTGTTTATATTAAGTGTACTATTAATGCAATTCAAACATTCAAGAACAAGTCACAATAATATCATGAACACAAAATTAGGATAAACTATTGAATCTCACAAAACATAGATTAAACCATGCGCATAAAATTATTCCTAAGCTATGGGAAATAATCCATAGATATGGAATTCAAATATAGATTTGAATTCCACATCTTAGGATTGAAGCAAAATAAAAGAAAGAAAAGAAAAGGGGAGAGAGTGCTTCTCTTTCTACAAGATGAACTAAAAATGAATCTAACTCTATCTTCTTTCTCTCTACCTATTTAACCTAGTAGACTAAGGCTATATTTATAGTAGGAGGGGATTGGGCTGAAAACATAGTCCCAAAATAGGCTAAAAATCTCAAACACCCTAGGTCACCCGCAGCCCGGCGCAGGCCATTGCGGATGGCATGGTCCGCGCCTTGTATTTGTTCGTGCTAGCACAAGCTGCTGGATCTGGCATGGTCGGTTCCGGAGCCTTTGCCACGGGGAGCTGCATCTGGCACGGGCTGCTGCTTTGTGCTGCTACGGTCTGCTGGATCTGGCGTGGTCTGTGCGAACACTTTTTGCACAGATTGTGGCCTTTGGCCTGGGCCGTCATCAATAAGGCTTGATTTAGACTTCTGATCATTCAGAACATGGTCCTTGTCGTGAACTATTATCAGGAAGCTTGATTCGCTCATAAACTTGGCACAGATTGTCTGATTCTCCACACCACGCCCGCTGGTCTCAATATCTTTGACTTGGCATGGCGCGAGCCACCGTAAATGGGCTGTCACGTAGCCAATTTTTAGTAAGGATTAGAATTGGTGCTTGTGACCTTTTGTGTTTGGTAATATCCTCGCCAATGCCTCGTGCTACACATTGTTGGCATGAGCCAACTCCTTTGGCGCGGGCCGTTGGTGCCCCTCATGAATGGCTCGGGCCGACCCGTGGTACCTTGGCCAGCTGACTTGTTTCCTTTTCTATGGGTGAACTGTTAGTTTTATTTGAGAATTTCATTAGTCAATTTTATAGCGCTCGAGAAGAAAAATCCAACGGAATCATCCTTGACAGCTAATTATTCTCGGATCGTTCTCAGACTTTAGCGCAACTCATTGGACTATGATTCCTCATTTCTCCATTGGCCTCTTTAAACTCCGTTGTCACCTATCTTTGACTCCAATCTCCTTTTACCACTCTATGATGTTTGTGGCTTTCATCTACTAACACTCCAGAGGTGAATAGCCTTTGATCTTTTCTACCATTCTAGCAAGCGGCTTTCACATAGAATGTAACCAAAAAATACCCACGGGCGACCTACTTAAGATGATCACAAGGAAGATCTAGGAGCCCGTTGATATAAGATGTCCTTTAGTACCAATTAAGTCTACAAAATGCAAATTTTAGATTAGAAAACCAAATATGGCTGATTAAATCCCTTGTCACGCATATCAACTAATACTAGAAATTCGCCAAATAAAATAAGCTAAAAAATATGCCAAATGCAACGGTTATTGCACGTAAAATGAAGCACATCAGCCCATGCCAAATGACACTGGGTGTGAATCATAAGATAAAAAATTGACCTACAGCCTACGGTCCACGTCATTGACACGAACTACACCAACACGCTCGTGCCAGGACCGATGGCATGTGCCAGCACGAGGCCATGGGCCATGCCAGGATTGACGTCCCATGCTAGCACGAGGCCACGAGCTATACCAAATGCTACCCCTCATTCCGTTTGAGGCTGCTAGGGTTTTTTTGCCTATTTTGGGCCTATTTTGATCTGTTTGCTAGTTTTATACTCGAAAGGGTATTGTTGGCCCTAGCTTATCACACCTATACCACTAATCTAGGCATCTTACACTACCCGATTGAGAACACATATGGTTGGAGGAGAAGGAGACTAAGAACTAGGGCACAAGTTCAAAGAAGGCCTGAAGTAGTAGTAGAAGAACCACTAGCAATAGCGGAAGACAATCGCATCCTATGGGAGCTCATGGCACCCAACATGGAGAGTCAGCCGTTGTGCATCACCTTCCAACCATTACCCACCAGTGTGAGATGTGTGCTAAAGAGTGGCATGATTCATTGCCTACCTACATTCCATGGATTGGCGGGGAAGAACCCGAACAAATATATATTGGAGTTCCATTTGGTGTGCACGATCATAATGCCCCCCAGGAGTGTCCGAAGATGACTACAACTTGAGAGCCTTCCCATTTTCCCTTCAAAGAAATGCCAAGGATTGACTCTACTACTTGCCACCAAATGCGTTTGTTCTAGGGAGGACATGAGGTGGAGATTCTTGGAGAAGTATTTTCCAGCGTCTAAGTTGGCCGGGTTGAAAAAGCAATTGTCGAACATCACCCAAGGTGATATTGAGAGTATGTATGATTATTGGGAATGCTTTAAGAGATTTCTAGCTAGTTTCCCCTACCACCCCCTCAAGGAGGGGGATTTCATGTATTATTTCTTTGAGGGGCTATGTGATGAAGATATGTGGATGGTGAATACTGCTTGCAATGGTTTAATAGTGAACAAGAGCCCTAGGGATGCAATAGCCCTATTTGAAGAAATGGCAAATGGTATGCGGCAATTTGGCATATGGTCAAGAGTTAAGGTTTTCGATGAACCCGCACACTCACCTAAGTTGGAGGAGCAAGTCCAAGCTTTCACTTCCATCATGAAGGAGCTTTTGCAAGGAAATATGCATCAAGTCCAAGTGTGTTGAGTTTGCAACCTTAACCACAACTCTGAAGTGTCCCTAGAAGTCATAGATGATTTACAAGAGGTGAAGGCAATTCATTACAACAATCGAGAAAGACCGCAATTTTCTAGGGGTTAACCACAAGGGTTCTGGGGGAACTAAATGCAAGGCCAGAACCTTATGCACATTCATTCGACCCGAGGTATCAAGATCATCCTAACTTCCGATGGAGGGAGGACAACTAACCTCAAAGATACTGGGGTGGACAAGCTTCATCTCAACCATATCGAAGTGGTGAAGATATTTCTAACAATGATGCTTCACTCTACAAGTCGGAATGGGATGAGATTTTGGAAGCCATCGGTCAATTGGGGAAGAAACAAGAAGCCTTTACGGGAGATCAATTCAAGGAATGCGGGTGTACGTGGGAAGGAAGTTTGTGAGACTGGGAATAAAATAATGCAAGAAAATGATAGGATGGTGGTGGCTACCAAACCACACTTCAAAGAGGAGGAGATTGTCATCAAAGAAGCACCTTCCAAGGAACATCCACCACCCAAGGCACAAGTCACCATTCCACCTCTATTTCCAAATGCTTTGAGGGGAAAGCCAAAGGTGGTGACCAATGATAAGAAAAGGTCGAGGTAACCATCCCTATCTTGGAATTCATTTAGAATCTGCCATCATATGCTTAATTTCTTAAAGTTGCATGAACAAAGAAAAGACGTTGGCCAACTAAGAGGATAAGACATTTGAAAATGGGAGGAGTAGCCATTTTGAATCATAAGAAATTACGAAAGAAATGCAATGACCCCGGAATGTTTTCTACCCATATCTCTTTAGGTGGTAAACTTGTGCAACATGCCATGATAGATCTAGGTGCATCCATTGATGTTATCCCGTGTAGTCTATATGAACGCCTAGAAATAGGTGAGCTTAGAGATACTAGAGTAATTGTCCAACTTGATGATCATTCCCAAGCTAGTCCTCATGGACTAGTAAAGGATGTGATGGTGTAAGTTGAAAGATTGGTTTTTTCAATGGTATTTTATGTCCTAGACGTAGCTCACGATGGAAGTGCACACCCAATACTTTTGGGGAACCTTAACCCTAGAAGATGACATGGATAAAGTGGAATTGGATATTTATAAATCTAGGCGTGATTCCACAAAGTCTTCTTTGATGTGAAAAGGTGTAACCCTATGTGATGAACATGATGAATCTGCTTGTGTTACCAATGAGAATAAATGTTTGAATGATCCCATGTTGATGATAATGATGATGATTCTGATGAATTGCATGATGCACTGGATAATATGTCTGTGCTAGCTTATTTTCAATGTTAACCAACTTGCAGCAGGAAAAGGAGATGGTCGAGAGTTTAAAAACTCCTCGACCTCCCCTTAACCCCAAGGTGACATTCACTGGCTCAATGTTAGTGAGACACAGGGATTCATTTCTTATGATGGACAAGAGGTCCGAAGGTAAGGATGGATCGTTGTGGAGACCTCTTCACAATGATGTTATAGTGGGTAGAGAAGAGGTCCTAGGTCACCGAAGCCTGGCGCGGGCCATCGCGGATGGTTGTAACATAGGGATAACTTGTTGACTTGGTTATAACATAGGGATAACTTATCGACTTGGTTGTAACATAGGGATAACTTGTCACTTGGTTGTAACATAGAGAGAACTTGTGTTTCTCAACCTAGTTACAACAAAGGAATTAAATGTATTGTCAACCTAGTTTTTTGTTTTCTCTCAATTGTTGTCATTCTGCCTAGGAGCCCTTTAAGGTTTTCATCCTAGCTTTAACACACAAAGGTTTCTCACTTCTCACCTTTTTCCACACGGAATCTCATTTTTTCCTAGGCTTGTAAGCCTATCCAGGCTTAGCCTCTCATTTTTACCTAGGTCTTTTGACCTATATGGGCATTTCCAGCATTTTATCAACCCTTGATAATATATCTGGGCCTAGTTATTTGCTTCATTCTCCTCTAACCACCTATGTTCTTAGTCTGGTAGTGTAAGATGCCTAGATTTGTGGTACATATTTGTACCATAAACTAGGGCTAACAATACCCTTCGGAATACAACACTAGAAAATGGATCAAAAGGTAACAAAACAAATATCACAACAGCTCAACTATCAAATTATCAAAAAAAATAAAAGCAAATTCTAACTACTCTACTTAAAAGTTATGCTAATTGGTACTTAAGCTTAATAGCATCCCCGATAGCGGTGCCAAAATTTGACCCGCCTCCACTCGGGATCGTTAAATCGTAGCAAATTAAACTTGAGTTGAGGCTACCAAGGTCAAAGGGATTCAAATGTAACTTTATAGTTCTGCACCCAATCTCACTACTACGCTGACTAAAAGGGTAGTTAGTGGTAAGCCCTAGGTATGATAAGGATTAACAATCAATTAAAATATAACCTCATTTGGGTTTTCAACTATCAACTATGAAACATAAAAGCAAAAATGAACAATTAATCTATAGAGATAAACACTTAGGGAGTCATTGAAAAACATGGTTAATTTAATGTTACAATCCTTGATTCATTTACATAGAGATTTAGACAAACCTAATAGAGTGTTCATAACACGTAGTGTGCCCGATGGCATACACTTCTCTGTACCTATCATATCGGGTGTGCTTGCAACCCTCTATCGACACCGCCATCGTAATTAGGGGGGTACAACAAGGTCCAACCATTTTTGTTGGTATGTTTCTCCCCCGTGCGATTACGTCCCTGGAATTACACCATGAATGTTGTACTTCCCAATCACCTATGAATTAGGTCAATGTGTCATTGCCACCTTATCTATGACAATAGGGCCACTTACATACCTAGCTTGCTACCTTTTGTTATCTCTACATGTAACCTTCAGGACTACTTTACGTAATCGGTTGAGACTGGTGCAATGGCGAATAATTTAAAGTATAACCCGGGTCTCCTATGCATATACCTACGCATCCCATACCCTATTACCCATTAAAACATCTAGGTTCTCTTCCCAATGGGGCATCAATATTTGCACCAACATGAATATAGACTAAAGTGTGTGTTTATATTAAGTGTACTATTAATGCAATTCAAACATTCAAGAACAAATCACAATAATATCATGAACACAAAATTAGGATAAACTATTGAATCTCACAAAACATAGATTAAACCATGCGCATAAAATTATTCCTAAGCTATGGGAAATAATCCATAGATATGGAATTCAAATATAGATTTGAATTCCACATCTTAGGATTGAAGCAAAATAAAAGAAAGAAAAGAAAAGGGGAGAGAGTGCTTCTCTTTCTACAAGATGAACTAAAAATGAATCTAACTCTATCTTCTTTCTCTCTACCTATTTAACCTAGTAGACTAAGGCTATATTTATAGTAGGAGGGGATTGGGCTGAAAACATAGTCCCAAAATAGGCTAAAAATCTCAAACACCCTAGGTCACCCGCAGCCCGGCGCAGGCCATTGCGGATGGCATGGTCTGCGCCTTGTATTTGTTCGTGCTAGCACAAGCTGCTGGATCTGGCATGGTCGGTTCCGGAGCCTTTGCCACGGGGAGCTGCATCTGGCACGGGCTGCTGCTTCGTGCTGCTACGGTCTGCTGGATCTGGCGTGGTCTGTGCGAACACTTTTTGCACAGATTGTGGCCTTTGGCCTGGGCCGTCATCAATAAGGCTTGATTTAGACTTCTGATCATTCAGAACATGGTCCTTGTCGTGAACTATTATCAGGAAGCTTGATTCGCTCATAAACTTGGCACAGATTGTCTGATTCTCCACACCACGCCCGCTGGTCTCAATATCTTTGACTTGGCATGGCGCGAGCCACCGTAAATGGGCTGTCACGTAGCCAATTTTTAGTAAGGATTAGAATTGGTTCTTGTGACCTTTCGTGTTTGGTAATATCCTCGCCAATGCCTCGTGCTACACATTGTTGGCATGAGCCAACTCCTTTGGCGCGGGCCGTTGGTGCCCCTCATGAATGGCTCGGGCCGACCCGTGGTACCTTGGCCAGCTGACTTGTTTCCTTTTCTATGGGTGAACTGTTAGTTTTATTTGAGAATTTCATTAGTCAATTTTATAGCGCTCGAGAAGAAAAATCCAACGGAATCATCCTTGACAGCTAATTATTCTCGGATCGTTCTCAGACTTTAGCGCAACTCATTGGACTATGATTCCTCATTTCTCCATTGGCCTCTTTAAACTCCGTTGTCACCTATCTTTGACTCCAATCTCCTTTTACCACTCTATGATGTTTGTGGCTTTCATCTACTAACACTCCAGAGGTGAATAGCCTTTGATCTTTTCTACCATTCTAGCAAGCGGCTTTCACATAGAATGTAACCAAAAAATACCCACGGGCGACCTACTTAAGATGATCACAAGGAAGATCTAGGAGCCCGTTGATATAAGATGTCCTTTAGTACCAATTAAGTCTACAAAATGCAAATTTTAGATTAGAAAACCAAATATGGCTGATTAAATCCCTTGTCACGCATATCAACTAATACTAGAAATCCGCCAAATAAAATAAGCTAAAAAATATGCCAAATGCAACGGTTATTGCACGTAAAATGAAGCACATCAGCCCATGCCAAATGACACTGGGTGTGAATCATAAGATAAAAAATAGACCTACAGCCTACGGTCCACGTCATTGACACGAACTACACCAACACGCTCGTGCCAGGACCGATGGCATGTGCCAGCACGAGGCCATGGGCCATGCCAGGATTGACGTCCCATGCTAGCACGAGGCCACGAGCTATACCAAATGCTACCCCTCATTCCGTTTGAGGCTGCTAGGGTTTTTTGCCTATTTTGGGCCTATTTTGATCTGTTTGCTAGTTTTATACTCGAAAGGGTATTGTTGGCCCTAGCTTATCACACCTATACCACTAATCTAGGCATCTTACACTACCCGATTGAGAACACATATGGTTGGAGGAGAAGGAGACTAAGAACTAGGGCACAAGTTCAAACAAGGCCTGAAGTAGTAGTAGAAGAACCACTAGCAATAGCGGAAGACAATCGCATCCTATGGGAGCTCATGGCACCCAACATGGAGAGTCAGCCGTTGTGCATCACCTTCCAACCATTACCCACCAGTGTGAGATGTGTGCTAAAGAGTGGCATGATTCATTGCCTACCTACATTCCATGGATTGGCGGGGAAGAACCCGAACAAATATATATTGGAGTTCCATTTGGTGTGCACGATCATAATGCCCCCCATGAGTGTCCGAAGATGACTACAACTTGAGAGCCTTCCCATTTTCCCTTCAAAGAAATGCCAAGGATTGACTCTACTACTTGCCACCAAATGCGTTTGTTCTAGGGAGGACATGAGGTGGAGATTCTTGGAGAAGTATTTTCCAGCGTCTAAGTTGGCCGGGTTGAAAAAGCAATTGTCGAACATCACCCAAGGTGATAATGAGAGTATGTATGATTATTGGGAATGCTTTAAGAGATTTCTAGCTAGTTTCCCCTACCACCCCCTCAAGGAGGGGGATTTCATGTATTATTTCTTTGAGGGGCTATGTGATGAAGATATGTGGATGGTGAATACTGCTTGCAATGGTTTGATAGTGAACAAGAGCCCTAGGGATGCAATAGCCCTATTTGAAGAAATGGCAAATGGTATGCGGTAATTTGGCATTAGGTCAAGAGTTAAGGTTTTCGATGAACCCGCACACTCACCTAAGTTGGAGGAGCAAGTCCAAGCTTTCACTTCCATCATGAAGGAGCTTTTGCAAGGAAATATGCATCAAGTCCAAGTGTGTTGAGTTTGCAACCTTAACCACAACTCTGAAGTGTCCCTAGAAGTCATAGATGATTTACAAGAGGTGAAGGCAATTCATTACAACAATCGAGAAAGACCGCAATTTTCTAGGGGTTAACCACAAGGGTTCTGGGGGAACTAAATGCAAGGCCAGAACCTTATGCACATTCATTCGACCCGAGGTATCAAGATCATCCTAACTTCCGATGGAGGGAGGACAACTAACCTCAAAGATACTGGGGTGGACAAGCTTCATCTCAACCATATCGAAGTGGTGAAGATATTTCTAACAATGATGCTTCACTCTACAAGTCGGAATGGGATGAGATTTTGGAAGCCATCGGTCAATTGGGGAAGAAACAAGAAGCCTTTACGGGAGATCAATTCAAGGAATGCGGGTGTACGTGGGAAGGAAGTTTGTGAGACTGGGAATAAAATAATGCAAGAAAATGATAGGATGGTGGTGGCTACCAAACCACACTTCAAAGAGGAGGAGATTGTCATCAAAGAAGCACCTTCCAAGGAACATCCACCACCCAAGGCACAAGTCACCATTCCACCTCTATTTCCAAATGCTTTGAGGGGAAAGCCAAAGGTGGTGACCAATGATAAGAAAAGGTCGAGGTAACCATCCCTATCTTGGAATTCATTTAGAATCTGCCATCATATGCTTAATTTCTTAAAGTTGCATGAACAAAGAAAAGACGTTGGCCAACTAAGAGGATAAGACATTTGAAAATGGGAGGAGTAGCCATTTTGAATCATAAGAAATTACGAAAGAAATGCAATGACCCCGGAATGTTTTCTACCCATATCTCTTTAGGTGGTAAACTTGTGCAACATGCCATGATAGATCTAGGTGCATCCATTGATGTTATCCCGTGTAGTCTATATGAACGCCTAGAAATAGGTGAGCTTAGAGATACTAGAGTAATTGTCCAACTTGATGATCATTCCCAAGCTAGTCCTCATGGACTAGTAAAGGAGTGATGGTGTAAGTTGAAAGATTGGTTTTTTCAATGGTATTTTATGTCCTAGACGTAGCTCACGATGGAAGTGCACACCCAATACTTTTGGGGAACCTTAACCCTAGAAGATGACATGGATAAAGTGGAATTGGATATTTATAAATCTAGGCATGATTCGACAAAGTCTTCTTTGATGTGAAAAGGTGTAACCCTATGTGATGAACATGATGAATCTGCTTGTGTTACCAATGAGAATAAATGTTTGAATGATCCCATGTTGATGATAATGATGATGATTCTGATGAATTGCATGATGCACTGGATAATATGTCTGTGCTAGCTTATTTTCAATGTTAACCAACTTGCAGCAGGAAAAGGAGATGGTCGAGAGTTTAAAAACTCCTCGACCTCCCCCTAACCCCAAGGTGACATTCACTGGCTCAATGTTAGTGAGACACAGGGATTCATTTCTTATGATGGACAAGAGGTCCGAAGGTAAGGATGGATCGTTGTGGAGACCTCTTCACAATGATGTTATAGTGGGTAGAGAAGAGGTCCTAGGTCACCGAAGCCTGGCGCGGGCCATCGCGGATGGTTGTAACATAGGGATAACTTGTTGACTTGGTTATAACATAGGGATAACTTATCGACTTGGTTGTAACATAGGGATAACTTGTCACTTGGTTGTAACATAGAGAGAACTTGTGTTTCTCAACCTAGTTACAACAAAGGAATTAAATGTATTGTCAACCTAGTTTTTTGTTTTCTCTCAATTGTTGTCATTCTGCCTAGGAGCCCTTTAAGGTTTTCATCCTAGCTTTAACACACAAAGGTTTCTCACTTCTCACCTTTTTCCACACGGAATCTCATTTTTTCCTAGGCTTGTAAGCCTATCCAGGCTTAGCCTCTCATTTTTACCTAGGTCTTTTGACCTATATGGGCATTTCCAGCATTTTATCAACCCTTGATAATATATCTGGGCCTAGTTATTTGCTTCATTCTCCTCTAACCACCTATGTTCTTAGTCTGGTAGTGTAAGATGCCTAGATTTGTGGTACACATTTGTACCATAAACTAGGGCTAACAATACCCTTCGGAATACAACACTAGAAAATGGATCAAAAGGTAACAAAACAAATATCACAACAGCTCAACTATCAAATTATCAAAAAAAATAAAAGCAAATTCTAACTACTCTACTTAAAAGTTATGCTAATTGGTACTTAAGCTTAATAGCATCCCCGATAGCGGTGCCAAAATTTGACCCGCCTCCACTCGGGATCGTTAAATCGTAGCAAATTAAACTTGAGTTGAGGCTACCAAGGTCAAAGGGATTCAAATGTAACTTTATAGTTCTGCACCCAATCTCACTACTACGCTGACTAAAAGGGTAGTTAGTGGTAAGCCCTAGGTATGATAAGGATTAACAATCAATTAAAATATAACCTCATTTGGGTTTTCAACTATCAACTATGAAACATAAAAGCAAAAATGAACAATTAATCTATAGAGATAAACACTTAGGGAGTCATTGAAAAACATGGTTAATTTAATGTTACAATCCTTGATTCATTTACATAGAGATTTAGACAAACCTAATAGAGTGTTCATAACACGTAGTGTGCCCGATGGCATACACTTCTCTGTACCTATCATATCGGGTGTGCTTGCAACCCTCTATCGACACCGCCATCGTAATTAGGGGGGTACAACAAGGTCCAACCATTTTTGTTGGTATGTTTCTCCCCCGTGCGATTACGTCCCTGGAATTACACCATGAATGTTGTACTTCCCAATCACCTATGAATTAGGTCAATGTGTCATTGCCACCTTATCTATGACAATAGGGCCACTTACATACCTAGCTTGCTACCTTTTGTTATCTCTACATGTAACCTTCAGGACTACTTTACGTAATCGGCTGAGACTGGTGCAATGGCGAATAATTTAAAGTATAACCCGGGTCTCCTATGCATATACCTACGCATCCCCATACCCTATTACCCATTAAAACATCTAGGTTCTCTTCCCAATGGGGCATCAATATTTGCACCAACATGAATATAGACTAAAGTGTGTGTTTATATTAAGTGTACTATTAATGCAATTCAAACATTCAAGAACAAGTCACAATAATATCATGAACACAAAATTAGGATAAACTATTGAATCTCACAAAACATAGATTAAACCATGCGCATAAAATTATTCCTAAGCTATGGGAAATAATCCATAGATATGGAATTCAAATATAGATTTGAATTCCACATCTTAGGATTGAAGCAAAATAAAAGAAAGAAAAGAAAAGGGGAGAGAGTGCTTCTCTTTCTACAAGATGAACTAAAAATGAATCTAACTCTATCTTCTTTCTCTCTACCTATTTAACCTAGTAGACTAAGGCTATATTTATAGTAGGAGGGGATTGGGCTGAAAACATAGTCCCAAAATAGGCTAAAAATCTCAAACACCCTAGGTCACCCGCAGCCCGGCGCAGGCCATTGCGAATGGCATGGTCCGCGCCTTGTATTTGTTCGTGCTAGCACAAGCTGCTGGATCTGGCATGGTCGGTTCCGGAGCCTTTGCCACGGGGAGCTGCATCTGGCACGGGCTGC
The DNA here is from genome assembly GCA_037428765.1 of Rubia yunnanensis. Lineage (NCBI taxonomy): Eukaryota > Viridiplantae > Streptophyta > Magnoliopsida > Gentianales > Rubiaceae > Rubia > Rubia yunnanensis. The sequence continues at coordinate 41,599,732 of CM075066.1, forward strand.
TGCTTCGTGCTGCTACGGTCTGCTGGATCTGGCGTGGTCTGTGCGAACACTTTTTGCACAGATTGTGGCCTTTGGCCTAGGCCGTCATCAATAAGGCTTGATTTAGACTTCTGATCATTCAGAACATGGTCCTTGTCGTGAACTATTATCAGGAAGCTTGATTCGCTCATAAACTTGGCACAGAATGTCTGATTCTCCACACCACGCCCGCTGGTCTCAATATCTTTGACTTGGCATGGCGCGAGCCACCGTAAATGGGCTGTCACGTAGCCAATTTTTAGTAAGGATTAGAATTGGTGCTTGTGACCTTTTGTGTTTGGTAATATCCTCGCCAATGCCTCGTGCTACACATTGTTGGCATGAGCCAACTCCTTTGGCGCGGGCCGTTGGTGCCCCTCATGAATGGCTCGGGCCGACCCGTGGTACCTTGGCCAGCTGACTTGTTTCCTTTTCTATGGGTGAACTGTTAGTTTTATTTGAGAATTTCATTAGTCAATTTTATAGCGCTCGAGAAGAAAAATCCAACGGAATCATCCTTGACAGCTAATTATTCTCGGATCGTTCTCAGACTTTAGCGCAACTCATTGGACTATGATTCCTCATTTCTCCATTGGCCTCTTTAAACTCCGTTGTCACCTATCTTTGACTCCAATCTCCTTTTACCACTCTATGATGTTTGTGGCTTTCATCTACTAACACTCCAGAGGTGAATAGCCTTTGATCTTTTCTACCATTCTAGCAAGCGGCTTTCACATAGAATGTAACCAAAAAATACCCACGGGCGACCTACTTAAGATGATCACAAGGAAGATCTAGGAGCCCGTTGATATAAGATGTCCTTTAGTACCAATTAAGTCTACAAAATGCAAATTTTAGATTAGAAAACCAAATATGGCTGATTAAATCCCTTGTCACGCATATCAACTAATACTAGAAATCCGCCAAATAAAACAAGCTAAAAAATATGCCAAATGCAACGGTTATTGCACGTAAAATGAAGCACATCAGCCCATGCCAAATGACACTGGGTGTGAATCATAAGATAAAAAATAGACCTACAGCCTACGGTCCACATCATTGACACGAACTACACCAACACGCTCGTGCCAGGACCGATGGCATGTGCCAGCACGAGGCCATGGGCCATGCCAGGATTGACGTCCCATGCTAGCACGAGGCCACGAGCTATACCAAATGCTACCCCTCATTCCGTTTAAGGCTGCTAGGGTTTTTTGCCTATTTTGGGCCTATTTTGATCTGTTTGCTAGTTTTATACTCGAAAGGGTATTGTTGGCCCTAGCTTATCACACCTATACCACTAATCTAGGCATCTTACACTACCCGATTGAGAACACATATGGTTGGAGGAGAAGGAGACTAAGAACTAGGGCACAAGTTCAAACAAGGCCTGAAGTAGTAGTAGAAGAACCACTAGCAATAGCGGAAGACAATCGCATCCTATGGGAGCTCATGGCACCCAACATGGAGAGTCAGCCGTTGTGCATCACCTTCCAACCATTACCCACCACTGTGAGATGTGTGCTAAAGAGTGGCATGATTCATTGCCTACCTACATTCCATGGATTGGCGGGGAAGAACCCGAACAAATATATATTGGAGTTCCATTTGGTGTGCACGATCATAAAGCCCCCCAGGAGTGTCCGAAGATGACTACAACTTGAGAGCCTTCCCATTTTCCCTTCAAAGAAATGCCAAGGATTGACTCTACTACTTGCCACCAAATGCGTTTGTTCTAGGGAGGACATGAGGTGGAGATTCTTGGAGAAGTATTTTCCAGCGTCTAAGTTGGCCGGGTTGAAAAAGCAATTGTCGAACATCACCCAAGGTGATATTGAGAGTATGTATGATTATTGGGAATGCTTTAAGAGATTTCTAGCTAGTTTCCCCTACCACCCCCTCAAGGAGGGGGATTTCATGTATTATTTCTTTGAGGGGCTATGTGATGAAGATATGTGGATGGTGAATACTGCTTGCAATGGTTTGATAGTGAACAAGAGCCCTAGGGATGCAATAGCCCTATTTGAAGAAATGGCAAATGGTATGCGGTAATTTGGCATTAGGTCAAGAGTTAAGGTTTTCGATGAACCCGCACACTCACCTAAGTTGGAGGAGCAAGTCCAAGCTTTCACTTCCATCATGAAGGAGCTTTTGCAAGGAAATATGCATCAAGTCCAAGTGTGTTGAGTTTGCAACCTTAACCACAACTCTGAAGTGTCCCTAGAAGTCATAGATGATTTACAAGAGGTGAAGGCAATTCATTACAACAATCGAGAAAGACCGCAATTTTCTAGGGGTTAACCACAAGGGTTCTGGGGGAACTAAATGCAAGGCCAGAACCTTATGCACATTCATTCGACCCGAGGTATCAAGATCATCCTAACTTCCGATGGAGGGAGGACAACTAACCTCAAAGATACTGGGGTGGACAAGCTTCATCTCAACCATATCGAAGTGGTGAAGATATTTCTAACAATGATGCTTCACTCTACAAGTCGGAATGGGATGAGATTTTGGAAGCCATCGGTCAATTGGGGAAGAAACAAGAAGCCTTTACGGGAGATCAATTCAAGGAATGCGGGTGTACGTGGGAAGGAAGTTTGTGAGACTGGGAATAAAATAATGCAAGAAAATGATAGGATGGTGGTGGCTACCAAACCACACTTCAAAGAGGAGGAGATTGTCATCAAAGAAGCACCTTCCAAGGAACATCCACCACCCAAGGCACAAGTCACCATTCCACCTCTATTTCCAAATGCTTTGAGGGGAAAGCCAAAGGTGGTGACCAATGATAAGAAAAGGTCGAGGTAACCATCCCTATCTTGGAATTCATTTAGAATCTGCCATCATATGCTTAATTTCTTAAAGTTGCATGAACAAAGAAAAGACGTTGGCCAACTAAGAGGATAAGACATTTGAAAATGGGAGGAGTAGCCATTTTGAATCATAAGAAATTACGAAAGAAATGCAATGACCCCGGAATGTTTTCTACCCATATCTCTTTAGGTGGTAAACTTGTGCAACATGCCATGATAGATCTAGGTGCATCCATTGATGTTATCCCGTGTAGTCTATATGAACGCCTAGAAATAGGTGAGCTTAGAGATACTAGAGTAATTGTCCAACTTGATGATCATTCCCAAGCTAGTCCTCATGGACTAGTAAAGGATGTGATGGTGTAAGTTGAAAGATTGGTTTTTTCAATGGTATTTTATGTCCTAGACGTAGCTCACGATGGAAGTGCACACCCAATACTTTTGGGGAACCTTAACCCTAGAAGATGACATGGATAAAGTGGAATTGGATATTTATAAATCTAGGCATGATTCGACAAAGTCTTCTTTGATGTGAAAAGGTGTAACCCTATGTGATGAACATGATGAATCTGCTTGTGTTACCAATGAGAATAAATGTTTGAATGATCCCATGTTGATGATAATGATGATGATTCTGATGAATTGCATGATGCACTGGATAATATGTCTGTGCTAGCTTATTTTCAATGTTAACCAACTTGCAGCAGGAAAAGGAGATGGTCGAGAGTTTAAAAACTCCTCGACCTCCCCCTAACCCCAAGGTGACATTCACTGGCTTAATGTTAGTGAGACACAGGGATTCATTTCTTATGATGGACAAGAGGTCCGAAGGTAAGGATGGATCGTTGTGGAGACCTCTTCACAATGATGTTATAGTGGGTAGAGAAGAGGTCCTAGGTCACCGAAGCCTGGCGCGGGCCATCGCGGATGGTTGTAACATAGGGATAACTTGTTGACTTGGTTATAACATAGGGATAACTTATCGACTTGGTTGTAACATAGGGATAACTTGTCACTTGGTTGTAACATAGAGAGAACTTGTGTTTCTCAACCTAGTTACAACAAAGGAATTAAATGTATTGTCAACCTAGTTTTTTGTTTTCTCTCAATTGTTGTCATTCTGCCTAGGAGCCCTTTAAGGTTTTCATCCTAGCTTTAACACACAAAGGTTTCTCACTTCTCACCTTTTTCCACACGGAATCTCATTTTTTCCTAGGCTTGTAAGCCTATCCAGGCTTAGCCTCTCATTTTTACCTAGGTCTTTTGACCTATATGGGCATTTCCAGCATTTTATCAACCCTTGATAATATATCTGGGCCTAGTTATTTGCTTCATTCTCCTCTAACCACCTATGTTCTTAGTCTGGTAGTGTAAGATGCCTAGATTTGTGGTACACATTTGTACCATAAACTAGGGCTAACAATACCCTTCAGAATACAACACTAGAAAATGGATCAAAAGGTAACAAAACAAATATCACAACAGCTCAACTATCAAATTATCAAAAAAATAAAAGCAAATTCTAACTACTCTACTTAAAAGTTATGCTAATTGGTACTTAAGCTTAATAGCATCCCCGATAGCGGTGCCAAAATTTGACCCGCCTCCACTCGGGATCGTTAAATCGTAGCAAATTAAACTTGAGTTGAGGCTACCAAGGTCAAAGGGATTCAAATGTAACTTTATAGTTCTGCACCCAATCTCACTACTACGCTGACTAAAAGGGTAGTTAGTGGTAAGCCCTAGGTATGATAAGGATTAACAATCAATTAAAATATAACCTCATTTGGGTTTTCAACTATCAACTATGAAACATAAAAGCAAAAATGAACAATTAATCTATAGAGATAAACACTTAGGGAGTCATTGAAAAACATGGTTAATTTAATGTTACAATCCTTGATTCATTTACATAGAGATTTAGACAAACCTAATAGAGTGTTCATAACACGTAGTGTGCCCGATGGCATACACTTCTCTGTACCTATCATATCGGGTGTGCTTGCAACCCTCTATCGACACCGCCATCGTAATTAGGGGGGTACAACAAGGTCCAACCATTTTTGTTGGTATGTTTCTCCCCCGTGCGATTACGTCCCTGGAATTACACCATGAATGTTGTACTTCCCAATCACCTATGAATTAGGTCAATGTGTCATTGCCACCTTATCTATGACAATAGGGCCACTTACATACCTAGCTTGCTACCTTTTGTTATCTCTACATGTAACCTTCAGGACTACTTTACGTAATCGGCTGAGACTGGTGCAATGGCGAATAATTTAAAGTATAACCCGGGTCTCCTATGCATATACCTACGCATCCCCATACCCTATTACCCATTAAAACATCTAGGTTCTCTTCCCAATGGGGCATCAATATTTGCACCAACATGAATATAGACTAAAGTGTGTGTTTATATTAAGTGTACTATTAATGCAATTCAAACATTCAAGAACAAGTCACAATAATATCATGAACACAAAATTAGGATAAACTATTGAATCTCACAAAACATAGATTAAACCATGCGCATAAAATTATTCCTAAGCTATGGGAAATAATCCATAGATATGGAATTCAAATATAGATTTGAATTCCACATCTTAGGATTGAAGCAAAATAAAAGAAAGAAAAGAAAAGGGGAGAGAGTGCTTCTCTTTCTACAAGATGAACTAAAAATGAATCTAACTCTATCTTCTTTCTCTCTACCTATTTAACCTAGTAGACTAAGGCTATATTTATAGTAGGAGGGGATTGGGCTGAAAACATAGTCCCAAAATAGGCTAAAAATCTCAAACACCCTAGGTCACCCGCAGCCCGGCGCAGGCCATTGCGGATGGCATGGTCTGCGCCTTGTATTTGTTCGTGCTAGCACAAGCTGCTGGATCTGGCATGGTCGGTTCCGGAGCCTTTGCCACGGGGAGCTGCATCTGGCACGGGCTGCTGCTTCGTGCTGCTACGGTCTGCTGGATCTGGCGTGGTCTGTGCGAACACTTTTTGCACAGATTGTGGCCTTTGGCCTGGGCCGTCATCAATAAGGCTTGATTTAGACTTCTGATCATTCAGAACATGGTCCTTGTCGTGAACTATTATCAGGAAGCTTGATTCGCTCATAAACTTGGCACAGATTGTCTGATTCTCCACACCACGCCCGCTGGTCTCAATATTTTTGACTTGGCATGGCGCGAGCCACCGTAAATGGGCTGTCACGTAGCCAATTTTTAGTAAGGATTAGAATTGGTGCTTGCGACCTTTTGTGTTTGGTAATATCCTCGCCAATGCCTCGTGCTACACATTGTTGGCATGAGCCAACTCCTTTGGCGCGGGCCGTTGGTGCCCCTCATGAATGGCTCGGGCCGACCCGTGGTACCTTGGCCAGCTGACTTGTTTCCTTTTCTATGGGTGAACTGTTAGTTTTATTTGAGAATTTCATTAGTCAATTTTATAGTGCTCGAGAAGAAAAATCCAACGGAATCATCCTTGACAGCTAATTATTCTCGGATCGTTCTCAGACTTTAGCGCAACTCATTGGACTATGATTCCTCATTTCTCCATTGGCCTCTTTAAACTCCGTTGTCACCTATCTTTGACTCCAATCTCCTTTTACCACTCTATGATGTTTGTGGCTTTCATCTACTAACACTCCAGAGGTGAATAGCCTTTGATCTTTTCTACCATTCTAGCAAGCGGCTTTCACATAGAATGTAACCAAAAAATACCCACGGGCGACCTACTTAAGATGATCACAAGGAAGATCTAGGAGCCCGTTGATATAAGATGTCCTTTAGTACCAATTAAGTCTACAAAATGCAAATTTTAGATTAGAAAACCAAATATGGCTGATTAAATCCCTTGTCACGCATATCAACTAATACTAGAAATCCGCCAAATAAAACAAGCTAAAAAATATGCCAAATGCAACGGTTATTGCACGTAAAATGAAGCACATCAGCCCATGCCAAATGACACTGGGTGTGAATCATAAGATAAAAAATAGACCTACAGCCTACGGTCCACGTCATTGACACGAACTACACCAACACGCTCGTGCCAGGACCGATGGCATGTGCCAGCACGAGGCCATGGGCCATGCCAGGATTGACGTCCCATGCTAGCACGAGGCCACGAGCTATACCAAATGCTACCCCTCATTCCGTTTGAGGCTGCTAGGGTTTTTTTGCCTATTTTGGGCCTATTTTGAGGCCCAATTTCATACTACTACATATATGGACCTTTGTCTACTAGGGTTGAAGTTTATGCCCATTTTTCATCTGCAAGAGTAGGCTAGAGAGATAAAATACTCTTCCTTCTCACTAGGTTATTTTTCTTTCTTCTCTTCATTTTTCTTTTGCCAAAAAAGAAATACTTGGATTCCATGTTTAGGGAGTACTTAATTTAGCTTGGGGCTAATTTGTATTCATGAATTGAACAAGTGCTTTCAAATATTGTGAGATTTATGCTATGTCATTATTATGATATGGTAGTATAAAATCGTGCAGGGCATCATTGCTTTCTTAGGAGTGTTAGAATTGTAGAGTATGTTAAGAACTACGAGGAAATGAGTGCATTAATTTCCTTTGACAGAATGTCCTTATATGTTTTAAACCTTGATTCTAATTGGCTAGTTGTGTGAGAAATCACATGCCATGCAGTTGATTCAGCCAATCATGGCCCAGACAATTCCTTGGCTAACCCCAATAGATTAGCATGATTGTTTGTAGCGACTAGAGTTGTGCCGACTCTAGAGTCATCAAAGGGTGTTTTTTCCTTTGCTTCTCCAGGCCTAGGGATTGACATCCACAATGGAGTGACTGAGATGTAATGCACTCACTACATATTTAACAATTATGACCTATGCGAGGCATTTCCCTTTTAGGCATGCTATGTATTCCTCTAAGCAGAAGTGCATTAGCATTGGTAGGGAAGTGACAGGGATGGTCTGCTATGTCATGGGACTAGAGCACATCCCCAATTTATAAAGACGGTGAGATATGGCATCATGGTAAGTACCACGTGTGACAGACGGAGGAAATACCTAGCTATCTCCACACTGTGTGACATAAGCATAAGATAGGTTTATATGTTTATATGTGAATGAATTGAGGATAGAAGCCATTTATCAGTCATGTTACGCAAAAACCCCAAGTGCTTGTCTAAATATTTAATCTCGTGGTATCTTTTATGATTTTAGTTGTTAATTGAAAAATCCAAAAATACCCAGTTTGCAATAGTAGTTATTCCTAGCACATGGACTGATAGATAACTCGTATGTGGTTGTGTTTAGTTGGCTATTAGACCCTAGCATCTCTATGGATAAACCTGCTCTTACCAATAACTACCATGTAGGTAGCTTAGTTGTCTGTTTTAGAACAGAATATAAATTTTATCTTTGATCTTCCTTTCGTTTGTTCGGAATGCATTCGCTCGGGTTAGTTATGCTCATTTAACAACCCAATTTAAGGTGGGTTATTCTCCCTTATCTCCATATCGAGGTCCTTAGCCTTGAAATCACTACAAGAAACAACACTTTTACCTTAGTTCTGCAGGGGTTTTTACCTCGATTTTTAGCCCCAAAAAAACCGAGGTAAATACAATTCGAGTAAAAAGTATATATTTTACCTCGATCGAAAAAGTATATATTTTCCTGTTCCGACGCTCCTTCCAGTCATGTATGTCATGTGGGAGAATATCTCATATGAATAGTGTTGTGATTGTAATGTTACCTTGTCTAAATGTGCATTCCTCTTTATATATGTGTTTGGTGGCTAATGGGACGGTCTCCGTACGTCCTACCATGTCGGCTACTCGTTATTCTCATTGGGGCTACCCCTGGGTTGCTTTTTTTAGTCGGCTATGACAACTCTTGACTAGGCTTCAAGCCTGTGCATGAACAAGTCCCTGAGACACGATTGGAAAAACCAAGGCCAAGGCGCTGGGCTGATTTTCATTTCTTGGTCCCATATGTGTATTGAGATCTTTGGCCAGAAAAGTCACAGGTAGCTTACCTTTTTCTGCTTCCTGATCGCTTCATCTCTTGGAGGGAAAACTATCCGTTTTGTAATTTTTAATGGCCAAGATTGTACTTAAGTTGTTTTATTTAAAGCATGTTTCAACGGTTATGCTACCGGCTTCAATTTTCACACGTGTTCTTCTCTTGATTTCCTTTGCATCCGAGCCCTTAATTTTTTCACCTTCCCGAGACAATAATTATGACGGCTCCACTTTTCTGTCTTCCAAGGAATTTATTGGAACTGTCGCACCTCCATTTTCCTTCGAAATTCCCAATTTCCTTCATTACTCCTTCTATTGTCTTCCTATGTTTGTCCTGCTGCCATTCGCTCCCTTGCTTTCAACTTCCCAGTCGGCATATCACTATCTTTTAGGTACTTCTCTGCTCTTTCTTTGTCTTTCTTTTTCCCTTGTTCTACTTTTATGCTTAAATGGTTTCAACGGTTAGTCCCCCTAAGGAACATTCATACTGTGACACGACTAACCTTGAGTTCTGTTGGGCTTGTAGTGTGATTAAGGTTGCTTTTCATGCCAAGGAAATCACCTTTCATGATATTTGCAATCATGTCTCTCTGCCAAGCTCTAACCAAATTGTGTTGGATGTTCACGAGGGCATGATTGTGGTCTACCTTGAAACCCTAGAACATTGTTGCCTTAGGTTCTCCCTTTCCTCTTTCTCTCAGGCCGTTCTGGATTTTTATGAATTGAGCTTTATTGATCGCCCGACTAATTCTATTTGCCTCCTTTTGGCCTTCCAAGTATTGTGTCCTCTCTTTTAGATTGATCCCAACATTACTCTATTCTAGGTCTTCTTCCAACTAGAAAGAATGCCTCAAAATTGGACCTTCTAAAGTTCCATTAGGATGGGCATAACTTCTAACTGACCTCCCCACTCATGTCGAGTAGAAGTGGTTGTTTATTTTCTCAGATGAGGCTCTAGTCTTAGGCTTTGAGGGCTCCCAGAAGATTTTATGATTAACCCAAAGAAAGGATGGGGGTCTCATCCTAGCGCCACTGAGACGACTGCTATATAGATTTTCATCTCCCATCTCGAGGAGGTGCGGGTGAAGTGCGACTGCCTTTTGTAGGACTCTACTCTATAGACTGTTGGTATATCTTACCTACCTGATGGCATCACTTGTGGTTATTGATCCTATGACATGAGCGGTATTGGTTTAACATTTCCTGGTTTATAGTTATCTTTTATGTCATTTACCTTTGCATGATTTTTGGCAGTCTGACTTTCTATTTCTTTTCTGCAGAAATGTTTGTTGCCAACTTCCTGGGGGACTTGTCAAGGAACCCTCGTAGGGCTGCCAGTTCTCTTTCCCATCCTTCCAGCAAGGATACCACTGGCATTGTGGACCAGAAGGCATCAACCATTACGGTGTCAGACACTGAGGTCTCTAACTTGGAGCCCCTCTAGAATAAAGCCAACCACAATTCCAGGAGAAGAGTCAAGAAAAGAGGCACCAACGCTGGCAAAATTCTCATCGAGATGATTCCCGAGGAGGTCCCTAAGACCCAAGCCTCCCATCCCTGTGCTCAGCCTAAGAGCGTCTGGGAGGTTGTCGTCGTACCTCTCAAAGTTATAATTAAAAGCTCTTTTATGCTTACTAAATACAATTGAGAGTAGATAGTGGCAAATTGAGGTCATCCATGAAGAAGAGGGATTTTCTTAAGCGTTTAAACATATGAGGTTTATATTAGGCTAGAAGTAGATGTATATGTATATAGGTAGATAGATATATAATATCAAGTAAATGAGGGGGTTTGGTTGGTTGAATTTCCTAAGTTATGAAATTAAAAGACAAGCTAACTAGCAAAATCAAGTAACTATGCTAATCATGCAACAACTAAGAAAAAGGGGCAAAAACTACAAAAGACAATGCCTTGGGGGCAATTGACATCCACTTCCAAACCATATGTAGATCATTGAACCATTCACTCATTCTACCACAGTTGTTGCCTATGGGGAATGTTATCACTTCACATTCAGAGATCAACATTCATTCCTTCTTAATAGTAATTTGCAAAGACAAACAATGACCATTTGCAAACCTTGTTGACAATCACTCTAGGCAAACCACACCCTAGAGGTATTTCATCAACGGTATTTCACACAAAGGACCATAGATTTGATAACAACAAGCCTTCTACCTAAGACATATCCATTTAACCAAACATAGCATTCATTAGGCTAAACCTAGAACAAACCGCATTCAAGGTTCAACCTTTCATTGCATCTATAGGATAAATATGAGAAAAATCCACATTAACATACTTATCTGGCAATAATCACAACATATCCAAGTTTATGTTCTTGATTATCATGCCAAAGAGATAAGGAATTTTTCACTTTCCTAACACCATAACTTTAATCATACAAACACTTCCTATTCTCAAAAACCTCATGCCATAAATGAAGTAAAGCATAGCATTAAGAACACATGAACGCTAAATAACAAAAGCTTCAAGAACGAGTGAATCAATCTATTCATTACTTTAACTACTTGTTGCAAAGATAAATGTTGTATTCTTATTAGACAGTAGTTTGCAAGAGTGAATTTGATATCTCTTGTAAAACCTCACAAATGACTCCCTTTGTCGAAACACGACTAAAAGTATCCCATTGATGGCATTGAGCATGAAGAATAATCAAGCTTGGCAACACTTATAAACACTACACCGTGTATAAGCATTTAATCAATTCAAGCATTTGCACAAGATTAGTCAAGAATGATTGACATTCATAGAATTCTCTCAATTTTGTCTCTAAAAAAAACATGAAAATGAGTTCAACATCATCACATTCATCTAGCAATTATCAACACATCAACATCATTTAGAACTCTAACTCATGCTCTTGGATTCCACATTAAAAGAGGGGAAAATTAGCTACTTTCTCCCAACCCTAACAAGCAATCATACAAGCAACTCATATACTCAAACTTCCAACAACATTAATGCCATTAACAATCCACATTCAAAGCTCAATAAATGCACAATAGAGAAATCAATAGATGGATAGAAATGATTCTCAAGACATTAGCAAGGAAGTCTCAATCAATTTCTCCCAAGTACAAAACAAGCTAGATAATCAAAACCCATAACATAGAACATGAATCTACAAAGAAAGAAGAAAAAATTGAAGAAAATGGAACAAAAGGGAAAAACTAGGGTTTTGGAGCCCCTAGAGTCGGGCTTAGAGAATGGGGAAGAAAGGATGGATATTTATAGTACAAGAGAGAGGAAAAGAAAGACAAAAAGAAAATGTGCAGAAGGTTCCTGCCCGGGCAGAAATGGTGTCTCCCGGGTGGTAGAGGCTTCAGCCCAATATTCAGATCCATCCACCCAGGCGGGTGATGATCTGACGGGTGATGATTTGCGCGGGTGTACTACAATTCTCGGCTTCTTGTTTTACTTTCTACGGGTGAACCGTTTATCCATTTTGGGTGTTCTTGTAGTCAATCTTATAGTGCTCAAGAAGAAGAATCCAATGATGCCACTCTTACAGGTTGATTCTTCTTGGATAAGTTTAAGAACTTTGTCTAAACTTCTGGGTGACAGTTCATCAGCTTCTTTGCCTTCCTTCTTCGACTCTTCTATCTTCTACCACATTTTGGCACGTGGCCTTCACTAAACAACTCCAAAGGGCTCACCAGACATCTAAAAATGAATCTCATAAAATGGAATCTAGATGCTCGTAAGGACCAAAAATCCAATAGACTAAACATAGGTTACAAAATGAAGGATTTAGATATAAAAACCAAAAATAGTCAACTAAACCCCTTATCATGGAAACCTACCTAAATATAGAAATCTTACAAAAAAATATGATAAAAGTGATGTTAAATACTTTGTAAAATACATTCATTTGATGTGTCATGAACGTCACCCTCGGTGTCCTACCTATTGAGGCAGTCTCTTTCTCGCCTCCGTTCACTCTTCCACTCTAGCTAACTCTGCATCTGCTCCTTTGCGTACTGTTGCGGCTCGGACCAAGGTTGTTTCCCAGGCCTTCCCTATTCCTCATTTTAATTCTTGGCTCTAGGTGAAGTCTTTGAATGTGGGTGGGGCCTAACTCTTTCACTGATCGTTCTGCCTTGGCCATCCTTGAGGTGTGCATTTTACTCTCTTCTCTTGTTATCGATTTTCTATCTTCCTGGCACTGCTGGACTTATAATTTTTATTTGGCTTTTTCCAGGTCATTTGTACTACCAGGGTTATGTAGGAAGAGCTTGACAACCTGCAAGCTGAGAACAGCGAGCTTAAACGTGGGCTTGTTTCCTCGAAAGCCAAGGCTCAGCATGTCATTGAGGTAGAGCAGGACCTCAAGCTGGAGAGAGGGGTTACCGGCTCAATGCAGACTTCTTTGGCTCTTGCTAAGACTAGGATCATTAAGCTAGATGCCTTTCACAACTGGGCCTCTGAGATGCTGAGTGATGCTCTGATGAAGGCCACCAAGTTTTATTCTCAGAATGAGGATGCAGATGAGGAGAAGCTGCGGGTTGTTCTTGGTAATGATTTTGTTCCCTTTTGTGATAGTGGCCTTACTGAGTACTTCACCAAGCTAAATCCAGACATGATGTTGGGTGAACTCAATAGCTGGGATCTGACCAATAATTCTACTGAGCTGGGCGCATATTCTGCCATCGGGCCTCATCAGGACGTTAATGCTGGGAAGGCCATATGGGGCGAGGTTCAGACTATTGGTGTGCCAATGATGAGGTGGTCATGAAAGGTGAAACTCAGACTGATATGGGCGGGAATGGGGTCGCCCGGGCGGCAGAGGTCTCAGCCGAAAATAGATCCATCCGCCCGGGCATTACTATTTCTGCCCGGGCGAGCTACAGTTCACGACTTCTTATTTTGCTTCCCACGGGTGAACCGTTAATCCATTTTGCGATTTCTTGTAGTCGATTTTATAGTGCTCTAGAAGACAAATCCAATGGAACCACTATTGTAGGCTGATTCTTCTTGGGTAATTTTAAGAACTTTATCTAAACTTCCGGGTGATAATTCATCCGCTTCTTTGCCTTCCTTCTTCGACCCTTCTATCTTCTACCACGTTTTGGCACGTGGCCTTCACTAAACAACACCAAAGGGCTCACGAGACATCTACAAATGAATCTCATAAAATGGGATCTAGATGCTCGTAAGGACAAAAAATCTATTAGACTAAACATAGGTTACAAAATGAAGGATTTAGATATAAAAATTGAAAATGGTCATCTAAACCCCTTATCATGTAAACCTACGTAAATATAGAAATATTACAACAAAAATATGACAAAAGTGATGTTAAATGCTTTGGAAAATACATGCATTTGACGTCTCATCAATCATGCTCCTTATGGGCTTACAAAAGACTTGATCTTCTTAGAAATCTCGACTTGCTTACCCACAGAATCATATTGTCTAGCTGCAGGTGTCAAATACATAATCATATTTTATAGCTACTTAGGTATAGTGCCTTATTATGAGGACAATGTTCCAAGTGTAGGGGATTGGCCTACGGTCTAGTGTTTCCAGCTTGTAAGCTCCCTTTCCCAGAACCTCAACCACCTTGTATGGGCCATCTCATTCTGTATCTAGCTTTTTCTGTCCCTGGACTCTACTTGCTGCCTTTCTCCTAAATTTAAGGTCTCTCACTTTTAGGGATCTGGCCCTGACCTTGCTACCATAGTGATGCTCTATCCAGGACTTGTATGCAGCCTTATTCAACGATAATTTCTCCCCGATTTCATCTAGCCCCTCCAAATTTTCTATGATTCCCTGGTTATTCTCTTCTTGCTCATTTTCTCAACTACCCTCCTATTGGGCACAACTATTTCTAGTGGAATGATGGCCAATGTCTAAAATCATAGCCTGTAGGAGGACTCCCCCGTGGCTGTTCTTAGTGCGGTCTTGTATGCCCCCAGCACGGTTACCAGCTCTTCTTCTCATTCTTCCTTCGCATGTCTTGGCCTTTTTAAAGCCTTGTACTATCGTCCAATTTGTCACTTTTTTCTATCCATTTACCTATGGATGGGCCACTACTTGAACTACTGCCTTATGTTTAGGCCATCGCACTAGAATCTGAAGGGTTTATTAGCGAATTATTTTCCATTGTCGCTTACTATCACCTATAGCATGCCAAACCTGCACACTATGTTACTCCAGGCGTAATTCATAATATTCTTCCCTATCACACTTGCTACAACCTCCACTTCTAACCACTTGGGAAAATAATCTATTACCACCACCGAAAATGTCTTTCTCCCTCCTGCCTCAGGGAAATCTTATTCTGGTCATCCGTTCTGCAGTGAGCCTTTGTACCCTGACATGATCCTCACATCTATGGAATTCCTTAACCATTTTCTCTACATCGACTCTCATAGTTTTCCAGTAGTAACCTGGTCACAAGGCTCGGAATACGACTGTCATTGGTCCCTGATGGCTTCCAAAGCTTCCCTTGTGTATTTCCCTGATGATTGTGTTTTCCAGCTCAGGCTCTACAAATCAGAGCCACGGCTCTATGTATCCTCTCTTGTATAGCAAACCGCTCTTTATGGAATATTTAAATGCTTTCATTCTACCTATTCTCGCTTCCTTTTTTCCTACTAGCAACGTTCCGTATTCCAAGTAGCCTCAAAGGGGTGTTGTACAGTTGGGCACTGCATCCTATATTTCTACCACGAGGTTCATATTTATTGACCTGCTTGCTAACTACTCAACCAACACGGACTTGGTTAAGTGCACGTATGCCGAGAATGCTAACTTGCTAAGTGTATCCGCTCCTATGTTTTGAGACCTTGGGACCCTGGTGATATCAAATTCCTTGAATTCAGACGCCACACTCCTGACCTTGTCCTTCTATTTCATCATAGTTGGTTACTTGGGACAGCACTGCCCATTGTACCGATTGGCCACAAGCAAGAAGTCTCCATGGGCCTGCAATTTCTTTGCTCCTAGCTTCTTGGCTATCTCCATGGCTGCTATCAGCGCCTCATACTTTGAATCATTGTCTGGCGTGGGAAACTTAAAATGCAAGGCATAAGTTTCCTTTACGCCTTTTGAATTTGATATTACCAGGCCTGCTCCGGCACCTTCCACTCCCGATGCCCCATTTATATACAGTTTCCACACGCCTGGCCCTGCCTGACCACTCACATTCGACCTGGGCCAAATATTTTGCTTCTTCTAGTGCTTTCATTTTCCTTTCATTGGGAATTTTTGGCAGAAAATCCGCTATTACCTGCCCCTTCATTACTCTGCTAGGGGCAGATTCAATGGCATGTTCTCTTAGCTCCACTGCCCACTTCACCAATCTCCCCAAAGCTTCTGGTTTGGTCAATATTGCCTTTAGTAGCTTATTATTCAGTACTATCATAGTGTGTGTCTGAAAGTATTACATTAGCCTCCTTGCTGCGTGGACCAATGCCAGCTCTAGTTTCTCCTGACTTGTATATCCTCGTTCTGGCCCCTGCAGGGCACGACTCACAAAATACACATGTCGTTGTGATTCATTTTCCTCTCTTACTAGTGCACCGCTGATTGATTTCTCACTTGTTTCTACACACAGGTACAAGGTATCCCCTTTCTTTGGGTTGGTCAGGGTTGGAAGATCCTTCAGGTAGATTTTTAGATCCTTGAATTCTTTCTCCTCCAGCTCCACCACTATATTTCCCCCTTCTTGTCTACACTCCATTCAAGGTTTTAAATAAAGGAAGTGCTCTCTATGCTGCTTGGGACATGAAGCGATTCATGGTTGCCAGCTTTCGTTCTAGCTCTGGACCTCTTTCACAGTGACTAGTGACCTCATTTCCATAATTACTTTAACTTTCTCGGGGTTTTCTCTCAACCACTCATTCAACACCATGTACCCCAAAAACATTCCTACTCCTACACGAAAGTGACATTTGGCTAGGTTTAGCCTCATCCCTGTTTCTCGGAGTTGTTCCAGGGTTTCCCCGACATTCTCCAAAAGGATCTCATACGGGCTGCTCTTTATGACCATATCATCTACATACACTTCCAAGTTCCTTCCATCTATTTTTGAAAAATCTTGTCCACCACCATTTGGTAAGTGGCCCCGGTATTCCTTAGGCCTAATGACATCATTCGATAGCCAAAGGCTCCTTTTTAAGTTATAAAGGCAATTTTTTCTAAATCGCTCTCTAGCATGGGGATTTGATGATACCCCTTAAATACACCAAGAAAACATTTAATTTGATAATTAGTAAGGGCTTCTACCTTTTGGTCTATAACCGGCAGTAGGTAACAATCCTTGGGTAAGGCATTGTTCAGGTCTGTGTAGTCTACACACATCCTGTAGTTGATGTCTGCCTTTTTCACAAACATCGAGTTGGCCAGCCAAGTTGGGTTGGGGATTTCTTGTAGGGCCCCTGTTGTGAACAGCTGGCTGACCTCCCTGTTTACTACCTCATTTCTATCCCTGCAGAGCATCATCCACTTCTGTTTGACCAATTTGTGGAATGAGTCCACCTTTAACTCATGACATCATATGCCCTTGGAGACTCCGATCATATCCTCTAGTTTCTAGGCAAAAGCCTTCCAGTTTTTCATTAGCACCTTTATCAGCTCACTTTTCACCTCAGGGGAGAGTGATATCCCTACCTGCACTAATTGATCTCCGCTTATTTTAACTGCTTCCACTTCTGCTCCTAATTTTGATAAGTCACCTCCACCTATAATCATCCATACAAGCCTGGCTTTACTGGCCTGTCTCCCTTAGCTCCCTCTCCCATCTTCACCCTCTCATGACATTCCCTAGCTTTCTGGTGGTCTCCCTTGACTGTTTTTATTCCTTCCCTTGATGGGAATTTCAAGAGAGGGTGAAGGGTTGACACAATCCCCTTCTACAGTGCTAAAGCTGGTATGCCCAATCTCAAATTATACGGGTTGTTCACCTTTACAACTATGAATTCCATGTCCACACTTTTGCTATTATTTCCTTCCCCCACTGTCATGGGGAGGAGTATTGTTCCTTCAAGCCATATTATTGTGTCTGCAAAATCCACCAATAGAATCTCTGTTGGCTCCAACTTCTTCCTCGTGTTCTCATCTT
This sequence comes from Rubia yunnanensis, assembly GCA_037428765.1. NCBI lineage: Eukaryota > Viridiplantae > Streptophyta > Magnoliopsida > Gentianales > Rubiaceae > Rubia > Rubia yunnanensis. The sequence continues at coordinate 41,617,651 of CM075066.1, forward strand.
GTTTCTCAAAATAGTTCCAATACATGATTTCTACTGAACTTTGGCTATCCATATAAGTCTGGTGGATCCTCTTGTCCATCACCCTTATCGTTATCACAGCGGAATCACCTCCTGCCGGCCTGTCTGGTATAGGGTCGTTGGTGTTATTGCTTCGTTTGGCCCTAACTTCCTTTCTGACAATGTCTGCTACGATGTCTACATGCATGGTTCTTTCCGCTGATACTCTATTATTCCTCCAGCACTTCCTCCTATGATAGCATATATGTTTGTCAGCGCTGTTTCCCTTGTATCTTTCGTTGGGGAGTCCTCTCTCTATCTTTTCCCCCGTTCCTCCCCAGCCTCAGCTCTAGCAACCTCATTTCCCTTATCAAGCCTGCATTCCCTATCAGGGCTTCTTTCTTTTACATGTCCCTCTTACTACTTGCGGAACCCTTCATGCTTGTTCATGCCCTGATAGGTGGCCTTGTTATGGGCCCTCGCACTCTTTTGCTAGGTGTGCCAACTCACCACTTTGGATTCAGTCTTCAATGTTATGCTTCAAATGGAGGCAATCGTTCGTGTTGTGGCCATAATTATCGTGGTAACCACAAAATTGGTATTTTTTTCTCTTGTCGGGGTCTATCTTCATCCTTGGTGGCACGTCCAGTATACCATTCCCTGCGCACAGGGCAAAGATTTATTTAGGCATTTTGATGAGCGGTGTAAAGACTCTATAACTTGTTGAATCTGTTGGGCTTCTGCTTGGCACCTGTTTTGGTGCACTCATCCCTCTTTGTCTTTCTGTCACTGTCTGCCTCAGTCCTATGTTTGCCCTAGCCACCTTGCATCTCTTTTCTCCTCCTTTCAGCCAAGTCAGCCCTGTTGAAGTTCCGCACTGTTTTCATTAGCTCGTTGATTGTCCCTTGTAAGTCTAGGGTGCAGTCACTTAGTAACAGCACATGCCTTAGCCGTTTATGAATGTGTTAATGAGGAACTGACTACTTCTTTCCTCCATCTGATTCGCTTCATCGTTGAACCGCTCCCAGTATGCCAATCGTGTTTGTGCTGGTTCTTGCCTGGTGGCTGACAACTTTGAACTTGTCTGTTAAAATTTCTTTCTCTACATGAAACGCACTATCAATCGTCTACATAAAATTTCTTTCTCTACATAAAATTTCTTTCTGCTCCAACTTACTGAAGCTATCAATCATCTCATCCTCCAGGTTCTTGAACCACACCCTGGCTGTTGTTGTCAGGGTGGTTGCAAACACTTTTCACCAGATGGCCTGCAATATTGCAAATGTAACCATGTTGGTGAAAAATAAATGTAAGTGGTCTTCCGGATCTGCCTCACCATTGTACTTCCCCAAGTTTACCAGTATCTCAACTTTGGGTCCGTCGTGAACATTTGGATCCTCTTGGTGAAGGGCGAGCCTATGCTCTCTCTCCTCACTTCTTGCTTTAATCCCCTAACTAGGATCTTACCCATGGCGTGCTCTTTCCCCCTCAGTGGTGGCATGTAGCCTACCCACCACTCACGATATACTGTAATTTTCTCCCCTTCAGCTTGTACCGTTCTTTCGAAGAAGGCTCTGCTCTAGGCTTATCTCCGAGCTCTTCCAAATTTGATTGGGTGCCTCGTTGTCACCTTTCTATTTTGGGAACAGTTTGGTTGGCTGCAAGCCCAACTTCATCGCCTTATTTCTCCATTTTGGCGATCCTCCATCTCTTTCAGCCTCCTCACCACCTAATGTGCACCATGATTTAAGCGTTAACCAATGAATTTGGCATAGTAATTGGCTTTTTTTATACGTTAGATTGCAAGTATGAGTTTAGTTTACATAAGAAGGGGTTTGGACAACCATGTTTAGTTTTCTTATCTAAATCCCGCAATTTGTAGACTTAATTAGTACTAATGGACATCTTGTATCCATGGGTTCCTAGATCTTTCTTTTTGATCATCTATAGTAGAATGCTCATTGATACTTTTCGTTACACATTATGTGAAGGCAGTTCGCAAGAGCGGTCGAGGATATTGAAGGTCGCTTGCAAGGACAGTAAAAAAGGTCAAAGGCTATTCACATTAGAATGGTGGTAGATAAAGGCCACCAACATCAAATCATGGTGGTAGAAGGATGCAGCCAAAGATAGGTGACATTGGAGTTCAAAACAGCTAAGGATGAAACGGAGAATTGTGGTCCAAGAGTGCCACCAAATTCTGGGAACAATCCAAGAAGAATCAGCCTTCAAGGTTAGTTCCATTGGATTTGTCTCTTTGGGAAACATAAAATAGACTACAAAAACTCTCAAAACGGACTAATGGTTTATCTGTAACAAAGAAAACAAGTCAGCTGACCGAACCAGCCAAGGCCAGCACAAAGGGGTTCGTGCCAAACTCTCTAGTGTGGACCATTCCACCCCATACAAAGCTTATCAGGGCTTCGCATAAGAGAGGTCCGTACCAGGGCCCCCGGCGCAGACTGTACTCATTCCAGCATTCCATTTTGCCCCCATTTCACTCCAAAACGACTATGTATGGGCACAGACCATCTCATTTTCAACAACACGTGCCATTTGAAGTGCAAAATTCCAAGACTAGGCGATGGGACATGAAGAATTGAGTGGCCCACGCCAAATTTAATAGCAAAAAAACCTCCCAGAAGATAGGCTGCGCCAAACGATGCGGACGGCACATGAAACGGGCCGCGCCAGATCTGGCACCCCGTGTCAGATAGTGGCTTACTAGGGTTTTAACCATTTTTTGCCTATTTTGGGCCTATTTTTAAGCTCAATCCCCTACCACTATATATAGGAGCCTTTAGTCTTCTTGAAAAATGTAAGTAGGCAGAATGCATATATTTTTCTCTCTCTCTCTCTCTAGTTAGATAGAACGAAGAGGAGAGTTCTCTCTCTCTTGTGTTCTTCTTCTCTTTCCTTCTCTTTTTTCTCTCTTTTCTTCATCCTTTATTCTTCTTATTTTTCTACATCCATGGCATCTAACTTTATACTTTCAGTGGATCTAATTTCTGGGGAGTAAATTCATAGCTTGGGGTTGTTTGTATTTATGCTTTTTTATGACATTTTGAGGTTTATATTATTCTATTTATTGTGCCATTAGTTTTTGTGCTTGAACTTGTGCTTTGTAAGATTTATGATTTATGCTATGTCATTATGATGATGCACTGATACATGTGTGATAGTATATAATCATGCTAGGCTTCATTGCTATCTAGGAAAGTGTTGGAATTGTGGAGTAGGTAGAGAACACTGAGGAGATAAGTGCATTAATGTCCTTCCAGAGAAATTTCTTCTATGTGTTATACCATGATTCTAATTGACTAGTTGTGTGAAAAATCAATATGTTGGGTGGTCGATTCAAAAAATCCCAATGGGGAAAATCCCTGGTTTAACCAGATAGATTAGCGTGTTTGTTTGTAGCGACTAGAGTTGTGCCAACTCTATAGTCATCACCATGTGTCTTTTCCTTTGCCTCTCTAGGCCTAGGGATTGGTATCCATTGTAGAGTATCTGAGATGTAATGCATTTCATTACATACCTAACGGTTGCGACCTACGCGAGACATTGCCCTTTTAGGTGGGCTTTGTATTACTCTAAGTGGGGGCGCGTTGGCATTGGGAGTAAAGTGATGGGTAATAGCCTATGACATCGGTAGACTAGAGCACATTCCATAAATTACGGAGATGGTGAGTTATGGGCATTGTGGTAAGTACCACATGTGACTAACGAGGGAAAATACTTGGCTATCTGCACACTGTATGACATGGGCATAATAGGTTATAAGTCTATATGTGAATGAATCGAGGATAGAAGTTATTTATCAAGCATGTTACACAAATACCCACAAGTGTCTATTTATATAGTTTATGTTCGTTTTATCTTCCAAGTTAAGCAGTTGCTAATTTGAAAACCAAACCCCCCCTTGTTTTACTATACTAGCTATCTCTAGCAACTCGTACAGATTGACAACTCGGACGAGGTTACTTTTAATTGATTTTTAGGCCCTAGCATCTCAGTGAATATACCCAGGGCTTACCGCTAACTATGATAGCAGTAACATAGTAGTGACTTGGGTGTAAAACTATAATTTTATCTTTGACCTCCTTTGACCAAGGAAAAGCCTTCGCTTGGGTTAATTAACTACAATTAATGACCCCGGTGGGGGCGTGTTAAATTTTGGCATCGTTTGTCGAGGATGATAAATAGTTTAACTGTCAAATAGCAAAATACGTTAGTTAAGTACCTAATATGCACCATAATGCATGTGTTAATCAATGCATTCGATGTAATAATTGGTTTTTTTGTATGGTTGATTACTAGTATTAGTTGAGTTTACGTGACAATGGGTTTAGACGGTCATGTTTGGTTTTCTTGTATAAATCCCACGTTTTCTAGATTTAATTGGTAATAATGGACATCTTGTATCCATGGGCTCCTTGATTTTCATTGTGATCATCTTTAGTAGGTTTCTTGTGGATACTTTTTGTTACATTCTATGTGAAGGCAGTTTGCAAGGGCGGTAGAAGATATTTTACCCACCTTCACCCAAGGTTGTTAATTGTAGCTAATTAACCTGATCGGAGGTTTGTTTGGGGGGATGGCCAATGATAGAATTTATAGTTTTGCACTTATTCTTACTGCTACACTACCTAGAGGGTCGTTAGCAGTAAGCCCTGGGTTGGTCCACAGAGATACTAGGGCTCAAGTATTAATTAAAAACACAACCTCATATGGATCGTCAATCCATACGAGTGAAAGAAATAGCTAGTAAATGTAAACACAAAAAAGGGGGGTTTAAATATTCTGAATATCAACTACAAAGCATAATGTAAAATAGCCAGTAATCTAATTAAGCTAAGCACTTGGGGAGTCATTACGCAACATGATTAACCTAATGTTTCAATCCTCAATTCATTCACATATAAGATTTACTAAACAACCTATTATAGTGTTCACAACACATGGTGTGGCGATGTCATACACTTTCCCTTATCTGTCACATCGGGAGCACTTGTAACCCTCCATCGATGCTGATATCGTAATTAGGGAAGTACAACAAGTTCCAACCATTATTGTAGGTCTTTTTCTCCCTTGTACAATTACGTCTCGGACTTCTGCCATGAATGCACAACTTCTCCCAATTAGGCTCAGAGGTCGTTGGCACCTTATCTATGATACTAAGGCCTCTTACAACCCTAGCTTGCTACATTTTCACCATCTCTACATGCAACCTATCAAAAACCTTTACATAATCAGCTAAGACTGGTGCAATGGAAAATAAGTCAGAGCAATACTCCGGTCTCCCATGCACACACTCATACAAACACAACGTAGTTCCTTACCTATTCTAACGTCCAGGTTTTTCTTCCCAATGCGGCATTGGGAAGCCGTCGCCGTACCTCTCAAATTTAATATTTATAAGCCCTAAATACTTACTATCTACAACTAAGTAGATAGCGGCAAGTCAGGGTCGTCCACGAAGAAGAGGGATCTTCCCAAGCGTTTAGGCACAAAAGGTTGATATTAGGCTAGAAGTAGATATATGTACACATATAAAAGTGAGTAAAAAGGGGGGTTTGGTTGTTTGGTGGTCCTAAGTTATGAAAGTTAAAAGACAAGATAACTAGCAAGGTTAAGGTACTATGCTAATCATTAAACAAAACTAAGAAAAAGGGTTTTAAAACCACAAAAGATAAAGCCTTGGGGGTAATTGATATCCACTTCCAAGCCAAATGTAGATCATTGAACCATTCACTCATCCTATCACATTTATTACCTATGGGGAATGCTAATAGAAAATCAACATTCATTCTTTATTAATAGTAATTTGCAAAGACAAACAATGACCATAGGGGTATTTCATCAACTGCATTAGACGCGAAGGACCATAGATTTGATAACAACAAGCCTTTGACCAAAGACATAGCCGTTTAACCAAACATAGCATTCATTAGGCTAAGCCTAGAACAAACCACATTAAAGGTTCAACCTTTAATTGCAACTATAGGATAAGCATGAGAAAAACCCACATTAGCATACTCATCTAGCAAGGATTACCGCACATTATACTCAAGAAGTTCTAAGTTCATGCTTGTAGAGTTTCATGTAAAGGGGCTAAGGAATTCGTCACTTTCCTAACATCCTAACACTTCATCATAAAAAACATTCCTATTCTCAAACAACATATGGCATAAATGAAGTAAAACATAGCATTAAGAACACATGAATGCTAAATAACAAAGGCTTCAAGAATGAGTAAAACAATCTATTCACTACGTCAACTACTTGTTGTGAAGATAAATCGTTTATCCTTCTTAGATAGTAGTTTGCAAGAGTGAATTTGACATCTCTTGTCAAACCTTACCAATAACTCCCTTAGGACTATGAGTATCCCATTGATGGCATTTAGCACAAAGAATCAACAAGTTTGGCAACACTTATAAATACTACACCGTATCTAAGCATTTAACCAATTCATGCATTTACAAAATATTAGTGAAGAATGATCACCATTCATATACTTCTCTCATTTGCTACCTAAAACAGACATGACAATGAGTTCGACATCATCACATTCATCTAGCAATTATCAACACACCAACATCATTTAAGAAGCTCTAACCATGCTCTTGGACTCCACATTAAAAGAGGGGAGAATTAGCTACTTTCTCCTAACCCTAACAAGTAATCATACAAGCAATTTATATACTCAAGCTTCTAACAACATCAATGCAATTAACAATTCACATTCAAAGCTCAATAAATGCACAATAGCAAAAGCACTAAATAGATAGATATGGTTCGTACTGCATGGATATGGAAGCTTCAATCCATTACTCCCAAGATAAAACTAAGCTAGATAATCAAAACACATAACATAGAACAAAGATCTACAAAGAAAGAAGAAGAAATGGAAGAAAAATGGTGAAAAACTAGGGTTTTGAAGCCCCCAAGTCGGGCTTAGGAAAATGGGGAAGAAGGGGGGGTATTTATAGCCCAAGTTGGTCAAAAATAAGGTCAAAATGCAGCAGATGTCGCCCGGGCGGTGGAGGTCTCAGCCCAAATTCGAAAATGGCCTCGCCCGCAGCTTCTTGTTTTGCTTCCCACGGCTGAACCGTTGATCCGTTTTGGGAGTTCTTGTAGTTGATTTTATAGTACTCGAGAAGAGTAATCCAATGGTGCCACTCTTGGAGGATGATTCTTCTCGAAAAATTCTCAGAACACTGCTTCAAAATATAGATCATTCTTCACCCTTTGCTTTGCTCTCCTTTCTTTACTTTATCTTCTACCTCTTTATGAGTGGCCTTCCATCTTCTACCATCCTTTCGAATGGCCTTCACTAAACCACTCCTAAGTGCTCATGAGCAATCTACAAATTAAGCTTACAAAAAGGAATCTAGATGCTCGTAAGGAACAAAAATCCATTAGACTGAACATAGGTTACAAAATGAAGGATTTAGATATAAAAACCAAAAATGGTCATCTAAACCCCTTGTCATGTAAACCCACCTAAATCTAGCAATCTTACAACAAAAATATGATAAAAGAGATGTTAAATGCTTTGGAAAATACATGCATTTGACGTCTCATCAGGCATCAATAAGTGCACCAGACATGAATACATCCCAAAGTGTGTGCCAATGTGGTGTAATATTCATGCATTTAGAACATTCAAGAACAATCATAATAACATCATGAACACAAATAGTAGGATGAATCTAGTGAATCTCACCAAAAATAAAGTTAAACATGCTCTACAATTATCCCCAAGCTTTGGAAACTACTCCACACACACATATATATATATATATAATTCAAATATGAATTTGAATTCCACATCTAGGATTGGTGTATATGTGGTCCAGCGAGCAAAGAATTAAGGACCTCTAGGCCCCGCCCAATAGCCACGAAGATAAATTTAAGCTTTTTCAGCCATTTATTAGCTATGTAGATGCCACAAGGAACATGAGCCGAGAAACTTGGAACAAAAACTAGCTATGAAGGCCACGAACTCAGCATGTGGTAATCTTGGAATGACCCATGATCTTCACCCCTGAAAACATGGAATTACAATCATGTTGGTCTATAAATACAACAAGTTCTGAAAGAGCTAAGGTAAGCGCTACAATCTCTAGAAATTCAAGTTCTGAAAAGAGATAACTGACTTGATATTCGGAGCTTTTCTCCTCGAATCACTTCCGGGATAAGCCTTACAGGTAGAGGAATTCTCAAGAGGAAAACCAACTTTCCTGAGCGGTCTACCACATCATTCGGTGCCGTTCATGGGATCAAAAACTTTCTTTTCCTTTCAAGATCATTCAGGTAAACAATGGTGTTCACCAGGAGTGAGAGGAGCCATATCTATTAGTCACGCGAACAAGTACTAGGACGCATTAGAGAAGTACATCATAATCAGGAACACACCCCAAATAAGGAAAAAGAACACAGCAAAAAAGAGACAGGGGAGGAAGCAGAGTCTCCGAACAATAACTATGACAAGGAAAAGAGGGCATTCCTAGCCTTCTTTGAAGCAAACAGAGAAAGCCTTTTTGACCAATTTTTGGAAACGCTCAAGCAAAAACCCCCAAAAATAGAAAAAAGGTTAAATCAAGAGTGTGAAATCATTAACTACAAAAAAGAATTGCGCAATATCATTGCAGGAGATGACGAGGATAAATCACCTCTAGGTTCACATTTATGTGAATTTAAAATGCTAAAGGACTTCAAAGTTCCTTTGCACATTAAAATCTACGATGGGACCATCGATCCAAAAGGGTTTCTGCACTCATACAGGAATAGCATGATATTTTGTGATGCGAGCATCGAGTTGGATTGTAAGGCATTTCCCATCTTTTTTACAGGTACAACAATCACTTCGTATAAAAACCTCCCAAATGGGAGTATCGAATCTTGGGCATAGTTGTCTAACTTATTATTGGGTTGTTTCTACCAAAAACAAAAGTTCACTAAAATGATCACGGACCTCAATAACATAGCCCAGCAAAGCAACAAAAGCCTAGCAGATTATCATAATTGATTTGTTACGGAAAGCTTGCAGGTTCGCGACTTGTCATTCCAACCATCATTAGGAGCGTTCACAGGAGGCATGCGATCAGGAGAGTTCTATAAAGAAGTGATGAAGAATATGCCTGAAAACCCAAGGGAACTACAAAAGATAATTGAGCAGCATGTGCGAATGGAAGAAGCAAACAACCATAAAATAGAGCGGGAAAGAGGCGAAAAGTGAACGTATGAAGATTCGCATGACGTATTTATGAAAAAAAAAGAAAGGGAAGCATCCCTTTCAAAAGAAGATAACCAGGTTTGCAGACTGCAACATTTCAGGATACACCTTTGACAATGCCAAGGAAAGATATATCACAGGCACATAAGGATCTATTCCGAGAACTGGCACCCATGCTAACTCCACCAGAAAAATGATCCAGGGAATATTATTGTACTTTCCACAAGGACCATGACCATGAAATTGAGTACTGGATATACCTAAGAAGAAAAAATGAAGAGAATTTAAGGAATGGCTTCTTAGGTCAATATAGAAATGAAGGGGGAAGCCAGTATGGTGAAAGCAGAAAAATAGAGAACACCTTAGCAACGAATCAAGGGACAGCGTCTACACTGCCAAAGAATCAAAACATGATCGCGGCAATTGACTACAAGGAGGATGAGAGCAATAGAAAGCTAGAAACAATCATATTGTCTATACATGGATCAATGGAGTCATTTTCCAACAATGCTTGGAAAGCTAGAGCATGATACTCTCTCCCGCAAGAAAATATTGACAAAAGACTCCGCTCGGATGAGACGATAACCTTCACCAAAGAGGATGCAGTACCAAACGCTTCGCCTCACAATGGCCCCATAATAATTGTAGCAAAACTTGGAAATGCTACTGTACACAGAGTGTTCATAGACAATGGAAGTATAGGAAAAATATTTTTTTTTCTGCTTCGACAGGCTAGGGTTCAAGCGAATGGAACTCAAAAAATCCACATCCTCTCCAGTTGGATTCAGAGGGTGATCAAATGTGCCTTCAGGCAATATACAACTACCTGTCACCATTAGGGAAAGCAGAAGAAATTGCACCATCATGTGTGACTTCGTAGTCATGGATGCTTATGTTTAATGCTATCATAGGAAGTTCATGGATGAATAGAGCAAAAGACATATAATCTCCTTACCACCTAGTCATGAAATTCCCAACTCTGACCAAAATTGCAACTATAAGAGGAAACCAGCAAATGTTAAGGCAATGCTTGGTTATCGCAATGAAGGCGGGAAGATTGGGAGAAAAAAGCAAAAATAGTTAGCACAATTTCAAATGGTGGATTACCAAATTAGTAAGAATCAGCAGTGGACCTAAGGGAGGTGATCTGCAACATTTCGCATGCTTTAAAAAATGCATTTAGCATAGTTTTTAGTTACTTTTGGTTGGCAATTTGGCAACATTAGTTGAGTTTAATGACAAGGGGTTTAGACAACCATGCTTTTTTTTCTACTCTGAATCCAACATTTTGTAAACTTAATAAGTGATTATTGACATATCATGTTCACGGGCTCCTTGGTCTTCATTATAAGTACCTTTAGTAGGTCTCCAGTGAATGCTATTTGTTACATTACATTTATGCAAAGGCCATTTCATTTTAACGGTAGAAGATTTGAAGGCTATTTGCATTGAATGGGGGTAGATGAAGGCCACGAGCATTAATGTGTAGTAGAAGGAGATTGAAACAAAGGATAGGCAGCTTCAAAGTACAAGACGTCAAAATGTGGAAACGGTGAATCGTGGTTCGAGGAGTGTTTCTTAGTCCGAGAAAGATCCAAGAAGAATTAGCCTTTAAGGATGGTTCCATTGCATTCATCTTCTTGAGTACTACAAAATCGTCTACTAGAAATCTCAATTCGGACTAATGGCTCAACCGTAGAAAGCAAACAAAGTTCAGCTGACAAAGGACCAGTAGCCTATGATAGCCCACACTACACAAAGCATCAGCGGCCCATGAAGATGCCCACGGTCCACCCTACACGAAGCAACAATGCCAGTTTGTGACAATGGAGCCAGGTTGTGAAGTATGGAAGGGAAGAATTGAAGAAATTTAGCTAAGTATGGATTCGGTTCGTGAAAACCTCCATGGACTGTAACGAGAGTTCTGAGCCAAAACCCAAGCTGCTCACGGTCCGTGAAAAGGAGGCCGATCCATGAAAACTTCTGAGAAAAAACCATGGTGAACTGTGGCAAACTGTGGTGTTCCATGGCTATGAATGTTCATGGACCGTGCAAGATCTAGTTATTTGTGCTTCAATGTTCACAGACCATGGCATCTATGCCGGTCTGTGAAACCTTGGCAGCTGACCGTTTTGGCCATAACCCTCTCAATTTTCATCTGATTTCTCTCTACCATATATTAAAATCTTTGTGTTTTTAGCTCTATCCAACGCAATATAATTTGGCTCCAGAAGTTTCACTAATTTGAGCAATTTATTCAAGAAAGGTTCAACGGCTAAACGGAAAGGGTTACTAGGGTTTTGCTATATTTTTTTATTTTGGGTCTATCTTTAGGCCTAATCACCTACTACTATATATAGAAGCCTTAGTATTCTACTAATGCCCCAGGTAGAAGTTGCATGGACATTGTTCGTTGATGATGCGTCTAGCAAAGAAGGATGCGGAGCGGGGTTGTTCTTCGTAGACCCAGACGAAGGTGAGCACTGGTACTCATTACGATTTGATTTCTGGCTCACCAACAACAAAGCAGAATATCAGGCTTTAATATACAGACTTGACCTCACCGTCAGAATAAAGGTCAAGAGCGTACGAGTATCCAGGGATTCGTTAGTTGTTGTCCAACAAGTGAGAGGAGATTATGAAGTGCGAGAAGAGCAGCTAGCGAAGTATTTAAGGAAAGTGCAATAACTCATAGCCCAGCTCGAATATTTCAACATACAACATATACCACAAAGCAAGAACACAAAGGCGAACACACTAAGCAAGCTAGCAACATGGGAAATTGATTAAGAATTTATAAGAAAGGATAAGTCGTTCAGCATAATGGATCTATATATGCTTCGAGGCTCATGAGGATCCTGAAGATGACGATCCACCACATTAGCTACTACGCTCAGCCTCGCGATAAGAATGCGTAGTCCTACAACGATCCTCTTCAGCAACTTGTTCTTCACTAGCAAAGTTCTATTACTATTAATGGATGGCTCCGCGATTTCCGGGCCAGATTTAAGAATCTAAATCTAGTTTTTAAAGCCCTTTTATTTAATGTTTCGAAATCATCTAGGAATTTGTCATTAAATGAGCTCATTTAGTAGAAGTTGATTTAGTAAATTGGTCCCCGCCCTTCCATCAAATATTCTGCCTTTTCCCGGGTATTCGACTTCAAATACCCACGGATTCGCCATTTTCTTACTAGCTTGATATAATTCAGAAAATACCAGTTTTCTCGAAGCTTCTTGCAATCCCGATTCTATCTTTTTCTCTTGATTCTTTTCCGATCGAGATGTATAGATCCTGTTCATGGATTAACGAAAATGTGCAAAAGCTCTATTTGCCTCTTCCATTCTATATGTCTCTTCCTTTTTGCGTATGGCATCGCCACCCCCCTTGGCAGCATCCACTAATTCAGAACTTAATTTGAAAGCCATATTTCGACCCGGACGTTTTCGGGATGCCGCTAGTAACCAATGAATGGTAGAATTTTTTAGATAAAGTATCTAAAAAAATTAGATTCTATTTCATTTCTCCAACCACCTTACAAGGCTAAATACTCCTGGGTGACCGATAGAATACTCCAGCTTTGACGTTTCTTCGTAACCTGATTACTGACAGCGTTCGGAGCAAAAAAAGCCATGGGATCTCCTGTAAACCCCCATGATTTGGTAAAGCCCATGGTAGGTGAAATTAAATTGCATTTATTGAAAATATCGTCCAAAATAACCCCTGATCGTGAAATATCGATTGCTTATTGAACCCTGTGAATGAAATTTTGGGATGAAGATTAGACTATGGAAACTCAAAAGATTTTTTATTGGATAAAGGAATAGATTACTCGATCTATTGCCGTATCGCTCATGATATATATCCTAACTCCAGAGTTTGAAAGGGTCAAATCTTTGATGATTCCATCATCCACGATTGAGTTGCGAAAACTCTTTGGTTTCGTATTCAGGAGTATAATAAGTCAATTTGTACTCTTTAACACCAGCTTTGAATCCAACACCTACTTTTCCCATCCTTTCTTTCTATCGGTCTCACCCAGCAAGATACGATAGGGCTCAGCCAAAAAAGTGCCTAGCGCGAGCCTTTTTTTTAGTTTAGTAAAGTAGCTCCCTAAAATGGAAAAAAAGGGGGGATAAAGTCCTTTATGTGGGAATTAAATTACCAGTCAACCCGTTCATTCCATCCATGTAGAATGAAATTAGATCCCAGAAAAGTACCATCCATTCTGGTTCTATATTTGTTCGAATAAACTGCTTTGTCAGTTCCATACGCCGAACCAAAAAATCCTTTCTTCTTCCAACTTTTCGATCTTCCCTAGGTTCTTTCTAGAAAAGAAATCGAAAAGCATAACTAAAGGAGTAGTTCCAAGTAGAAAGATATTTCTAAAGGAAGGCTATGGTGCACCCCAAGGTCTCCAGGCAAGAGAAAGCACAAATGCCGGAATTGATAAAGTTCAGCGTAGTTCATAATTGCATAAAAGGAGTCAAAGTAGTGGCTATGGCTCGTATCGCCACTTCATATGTAAATAAGTTGGATGGCGTATAATACCTATTTTCTCCATAAGCCCAAGATAATTAACGTAGTATTCCTTGAAGTCGGTGATGGGACCAAACTCTTCGCAATCCAACTGCATACTCATAACATTCAAGGTTTCTTCATACTTTTTCATCTCATTTGACAATTTCTGTACTCTCTCCTCTAAGCTTCAAATGTGCGATCTAGGAGCCTCAGATAAGTTAATCATTTGCCTATCAACCCCTATTGTACGATATCTATGGCCAGTAGCCCTTCGAGATGAAGAGGATAAAGACTAGAGCCTATCTTTATATTCAACACAAGACTATTCAAATTGATGTACAAATCTATCATGGCGCTCACACTCAGGGCGAAGCTCTGCATTATCACTTCGCAACTGTGTGTTAATAGTGAACTACTAATCAAACTTTATCTGCTGACCAATAGCAGAGGTGGAAAGATGATCGCACTCTTCCTGATTTTTCTTCAATAGTTCATACAAATCGTCTATAAAAGTACGCTGCTTGTCACTGAATGTGGTTTTTTGGTGGACTTCGCACATCTTATCCGTGGCATAGTTCCTAGTCTCCTCTTATTGGCAAAGCATTTCACCATATTGAGCTATTGCCAATAAATAAGATCATGCTGCTCATTGCAAAATCTTCGCAGATCACAGACAACATCCCATGTCTCCTTCGTAGTCTTGTCCCATATCGCCTCAAGGTCGTTAACACCTAACATCATATACTTTAAGCAAATGTCCAATGCCTACACCCATTCTTGAACACGCATGGGGAGGTTTAGCAAATACAAGTACATAGTTGTAGTCTACAGGTCAACCAAATCGCGATAGATATCTTTCCCAAGTGACTTAGCATTATAACCATCAGGTATAAGCTTACTACAAGGAAAAGTGGTAGGATAACCTGAGGTCGAAGAGGATATCGAGACTTTCCACCCAATGTGCAATAGAGCAGACTCAATGCATGATAAACGATCAGAAGAATTAAGTTGGGAATATTGTTTTGTTATATGCTCAATCTCCTCAATCAGATTAAGAGGACAACATTCAGAAAGCAGAGAAATTGTGACAAGGAAAAAAAATCATATATTCTACACTTTTCAAAATAAATTTGTCAACCATGAAATCAAAGCCCTGCAATTAGATAAATATAAAAGCATCGGTCAAATTATAAAAGGCGAACATAATAATTACATCAGTTGCTAATATTAAAAAATCATACAAACAAACTTAGGAATATTTTCACAAATTACACAGCACAAATGGAAATGTCGTAGGTCTATAGCGCTTGACTAACTTTGCCAGGAGAGGAGAGTGATGTATGGACAACTAGAGCCGCATCCTCCTTGCTTCCAAGAGGAACAAAAACTTCATTGTTCAGATCCCCCCCCCCAGGGTTTGCGGTATCATTAACATTAGAATTGAGCTTAGTATGCCAATTGTCAGAATTTGAGGAACTAAAAGGAAGCTCCTCGCAATAGTTGATCACACACTTCTTCAGCTCGGTCACTGAAGGAACAGCTAGGAGACCACCGAGATATGATAGCAGTGCAAAACAATGACCACCATCAGATATGCTCTTCACAAAAACTTCATTAAGAATCTCTGTTTGCTCTGCCAGGATCTTCTCAGACTTGGCCAACATGGGCAGCTTATCAAGCTTTGCACTAGGATTCAGCTTTCGTAACTCAACTAAGGCCTCACAATAACCGATGTTGCGAGCATTAGTTGAAACCCCCTCGAACACAACATAAAAGGATTAAGTCTTCACAAGTTGGTCAACTAGAAGCTAGGGGTATCGGGGTGAAGTAGGGTCATTTGTCTGCACCTCCTTCAACTGAAAATGCAGCTTCTCCATCTCCTTTTTAGCAGTTGTAGTGCACTCCTCAGCAATGCACACTTGCTCCTCTAAATCTTTAGCAGTGGTTTTCAGAGCACTTCACTCCACCTTACTTGCTTGAAGCTCCTCCAATATTTCACCATCTCCTTTAGCGAAGGCAGCAACTCGTTCATTGACAAGTTGCAGACTTTCACCAACCTCAGCATCAAAGCATACCAAAAGTATAAATGTCAGACAGTAAAGAAGATCATTTAAGTCATAATGATACTACAACAGCAAAACAACGTACCACAACCATCGATTCTGAGAGAAATAGCTTAGAAAGAGTGGTAGGAACAGTCTCTTCCACAGACAAGTTATGGCATAACATGAGAGAGTGTGGAGGAGGTTGTCTAACGTGGCCCATTTTCTTCGCAAGCTCTAAGGTGGTGCAAGCATTGTCAGTTTGCTCCTTGCGCCTTCTCTGGTGAATTCTTTCATGGGGTTTTTTTACCACCCTCCTTAGTTTCTTCAGCAACGGAGCCAGACGCAAGGTGCTGAGTAGTAGCTTCAATAGACACTGCTTCAGGAATGACAACCTTGGTATCTTTATTGACCACGTTAACCAAGGTCTCCATCTCTTTCTCTTCACCTTCGAAAAGGAAGTTTCGTGCAGCAGAGCATTGAGTCAGATCCATCTATGCGACTCAACCAGAAAAAAAATTAGTCAATCATGAGAATATAGGAACAACATAGAAACACAGATAAACAAAACCAAGATGAGCGAGGCAGCAATAACCAAATAATCAGTGAAGTTAAACACATTTACTTAAAGAACTAGCAGGGAGAAGTGAGATAGCATGCTTGCTAAGTGATGTTACAACCTCATAATCAGCATTCAGATGAACCCCTACCTTAGGATGTTTCGATTTAGGAATGCCATAGTTCCAAACCGAAAAAAGTTGAATTACTACTATTGTCAAGTTTTATATAGAAGACCTTTTCACGCCACACCCCACAGGTATTTGGAACCCCCTAATGAACTCAATAGTGAGGATCACAGGGTAAAGAATGAACTCATCAAAGGAATTTTTTTTACTTTACGAAGATGGTACTGATTGCAGAATAGGTCAATAGAAAAAGTGACACCGGCAGCTTCGCATACATGATAAAAGAAAACAAAAATTGAGATTTCTTTGGGATGTAGCTTACATAAGCCCACTTTATAGTAAGAAAGAAGATCAAATACATGTTGGGTCAAAGGAAACAATAGTCCAAACTTAAGATAATCTAAATAATACGAAAATTAGTCGGAAGGAGGAGTACGAACACTCTCAGAGTCCCCAGGTCCCATAAGCTTGTACGCATGATTTAACTAAAGAAAGAGAGGAGCTAAGAAACAAATTGGGGGAATAATATTAAATCATGACAATTTGACATAAAGTAAGTTACCTTTTAGGATTCTCGAGAAGGCGGCAGCAGGAATACACTAAATAGGGCCACTTTTCGAAGCACAAAATGCAAAGTAATTATAGGAGAGAGTAACCAAAATTGCAGTGGAATAAATCACATAATAATAGCAAATGCAAAGGAATGAATCTCGGTGGCTAGATCGTAACAGCTAAGTGTCATACGGATAAGAAAGACTTTGAATATTTGAAATTCAAATGAACGCGTGATTTCAAGAAGAAAGTAGTATACAACCAAGAAGGATACAACACTCCTTAAAAGTTGTTCACATCATAGCCCAGATGAACATACTATAATGCTTTGACACAAAGTGAGATAATAAGTTCGATATGCAGCTTATGAACCTAGTTATAGCTTTGCGTAGCATTTGCTTCATGGCTGAGGAGGCTTATGGTGCATATGTGGTCCAGCAAGCAAAGGACTGAGGGACGCTAGGCCCAGCCCAATGTCCACAAAGATGAAGTTAAGCTTTTTCAGCCTAAAGCATTGATTAGCTATGTAGACACCATGAGGAACGTGAGCCGAGAAATATGGCACGAACATCGGCCATTTAGGCCACAAACTCAGTAGGTGGTGATCTTGGAATGACCCACGATCTTTGCCCCTGAAAATATGGAATCACAATCATATCCTTCTATGAATACAACAAGCTCTAAAGGAGCTAAGGTAAGCGCTACTATCTCTAGAAATTCCGGTTTATAAAAGGAAAAACTGACTTAATCGTTGGAGCTTTTCTCTCGGAATCACTTCCGGAATAAGCCTTGTAGGTAGATGAATTCTTAGAGAGGAAAACCAACTTTCCTGAGCGGTTTACCACATCAAGGATGAACGCAAAAGAAATGAAAGAAAATAGAGAGAGTGCTTATCTCTCTAAAAGTGTTCTCCTAATGATCTAATCTACTTTTTACATATTTAACCTAGTAGACAATTCATATATAAAGAAGAAGGGGAATGGGCAGTAAAATAGGCCCAAAATAAGCCTAAATTGCTAAAACCCTAGTTCATGCGCCGCCTGGCGCGATGCGTCACGGATGGTGCAGAGTGCACCAAGCACATGTCGCAGGGCGCATGATCACGTGCGGGCTATGGTTCTTCATATGGCATGGAATGCTTGATCTGGCATGGGCCCTGGCATGAGGCTCTAGCACGAACCATAGGATATAGTGTGGGTTGTGGTCTGGAAGCATAGTTTCCTCGTATGTTGCCGAAGAGCATGTGCTTTGGTGCGGGCCACAGTCAGGATACTCATTTCGCTCAGAAGTTTGGCATGGGCTATATGCTGGTCTTTACATATTGATCTTGGAACGACGTGGGCCATCGTAAATGGGACGATTTGCTCCCATACGTAGCTATCTTTTAACAAATCCTTGAACTTGTGGTTTGTGGGCCATAAGATATAGTGTAGGTCACGCCATAGCCACATGCTAGAACTGTTGGCATGGGGTGTCTCCTCTGGCGTAGACCGTTAGTGCTTGGCCATAAACAACCCGCACCGACCTGTGGTACCTTGGCCAACTGAACTTGTTTCCTTCGCTACGGGTGAACCTTTAGTTCATATTTTGAGTTCTAATAGTTGATTTTGTAATTCTCGAGATGAAAAATCCAATTAAATGAGCCTTGAAGGCTAATTCTTCTCAAGTCGTTCTCAGACTTTGACACAACTCATGGACCACAATTCCCCACTTCTTCATTAGCCACTTTCATCTCCGGCACGCCCTATCTTTGACTCCAACCTCCTTCTACCTGGCATTGATGTTTGTATTTTTTTCCACTACCATTCTGGAGGTGAATGACCTTCGATTTCTTCTACCGTCCTTGCAAATGGCTTTCAATATCCTATATCGCACTTACGAATGTCCTTCACATAGAATGTAACCAAAATGTACCCACGGGTGACCCACTAATGATGATCAAATGGAATATCTAGGAGCTCGTGGATATGAGATGCCCATTAGTAATAATAAAGTCTACAAAATGCATGATTTAGGTAACAAAACCAAACATGGCCGTCTAAACCCCTTATCACATAAACTCAACTAATACTAGCAATCCACCAAATAAACCATGCTAAAAACTACGCCGGATGCAAATTGAAGCACATCAAATTCCCCACACTTAACCGTTTGCTCATCCTCGAGTAAATAAAGACAAGACAAAGAATCAAGAAAAATGTAGCGTGCAAATATAAGCTAACTGAGGCATCCCACTTAATCCTAGATTACCTCGTTTCCCCCAAATAAGAGTAAAAATCTCACAACTCTCACACTCTCCGAATAACATAAGCAATCTAACCACCCAAAAGTAAAATGTGGAAAAGAAGATAATTGTCAAGCAAGCTTACTTTTCGCAAAATGATCCCAAAGCAATCCAAGAGTCATCTCCAAAAATAATCAACCAAGTTAATCCA
Source organism: Rubia yunnanensis (assembly GCA_037428765.1). Taxonomy (NCBI): domain Eukaryota; kingdom Viridiplantae; phylum Streptophyta; class Magnoliopsida; order Gentianales; family Rubiaceae; genus Rubia; species Rubia yunnanensis. The sequence goes on from CM075066.1 coordinate 41,637,128, forward strand.
AGAGCCGTCAACTTGGTAGTAACATAGAGATAATTCGTGATTCCCGACCTAGTTACAACCAAGGAGTCAAATGTATCGTCAACCTATTTTTTTGTATTTTTTCATTTTTCAAGTTTTCCAAAAAAACAATTTGTGTAGCACAAAATTTCCCCGGAAGTGGACTTAATGCTATAAAATATAAGATCACACACAAAAATACACCACCAGCAGCTTCTCAAAACATCCCAAAACACTACAAAAGGTGCCCTCACACCAAAAAAAACAAAGAGTTCAATGAGGGAAAGAAAACAAAAACATGGAAAAGATAGTCATCCTCAAATCCAAAGCAGCAGAACATAGATTAAAGGAAATACTAGCAAAGGGGATACCATAATGGTAGATGTTCCAACCCCTCCCCACACTTAGTTTCTTGAATTTTTTCCAAAGCAAGGAACTAAGGTTGGAATCATGAGAAAAGTCAATCCCTCTTGTGACGTCTGGCTCCAGGCCCCTTTTCGTGCGCAGGATCCATATAGTGCTCCCCTATGCCTACACTCCTCAACCTGTCACTGATATCCATAAGCTCCTCATGGAGAGCCCACATACCCTCCGTCAGATACTATAATTAGTCATCAAATCTGTCAAATTTGTCAACTGTATCCCAGTGATAGTCATCCAGCTGAGCTCTAGTGGTGACTAGATCCTGCTTCACCCCAAAGATGGAGTACTCCAAAAATCGTGCCCAGTGAGGCTGGGGCTATTGAGGTGGCTCGGTCCACATTGGGTAAGAAGAAGCAGACTGATATCCCAGTAACTAGTGCTTTCTAAATGGGATGTACTGCGGATGCTGCCATAGGTGAGCTTCCTGATGAGAGCTAGAATTATTATGTCTATGAGGCTCAGAGGGTGAAGGTGACATGTGACTGCTAAACTCTGAGAAGTCCTAATAATGAGATGAAATGCTATGTCTATGTGCACTCTCGGTGCCATGCTTTGTAGAATGGTAATAACTCTCATGCATACTAACCGGCCTCATAAAAAGGGGTGGCTTTCCTGATACCTACTGGAAATGTGGTGGTGGAGTTAAAGGGTTCCCCATAGGTGGTAGCATAGTGTGAAGTGTAGAGGGCTACTCTATGATCACACCAATGGGAACCTACTACCCAGGTTCTTTATGCTCCTCATTGGACTCCTCATAGTCCTTGTTTCCCCGATCGTGCTCCCCCAAGACTTCCTCTAACCTTGCATTGGGCTCAATGATGAGATCTTCCAACCTGGAAGACTTGCTCTAATTGCTCTTCTAGTTTTGGGGTAGCCTCATGAATCTCTATCCCTTGTGCAACTAGAAGACGATATTATTCTCTATCTTTATCAGCATTGCCTCTGTCAATACAAGACGAGTGAGGGTAAAGATCGTGATGGGGTTGGCTCTCATGTCTTCACTCTCCAAGTTCTTTCTTCTATGATGAAGCTTGGCACAAGGTCAAGGGTTAAGGTCTTGGATGAACCCGCACAATTATCTAAGTTGGAGGGGCAAGTCCAAGCTCTGGCTTCTATGATGGAGCTCTTACAAGGAAAAGTGCATCAAGTCAAAGTGTGCGGGGTGTGCAACTTAGACCAAAACACCGAGATGTGTCCTAGACTTATTGATGATTTGCAAGACTTGAAGGTCATTGAGTACAACAACTGAGACGGACCACAGTTTGCTAAGGGTTAACTACAAGGGTTCCAGGGGAACAAGGTGATGCAAGGCCAATCCCTATGCAAACTTGTTCAACCCAAGGTATCGAGATCATCTAAATTGCTGATGGAGGGAGAAGAATCAACCTCAAGGATATTGGGGTGGACAAGACTTACCTCAACCATACCCTCGAGGTGAAGGCCCCTTGTTTTCCATGCTTTGATTGCACATTTTCCCTTGGAAATACTTGTGCACTATAGCCGATAAGGGTGGGAGAGCAACCTTTCTTCATTTGGTTGCATGACTATAGGAATCGGGTAGGGGGTTAACTAAATAGCGTACGCAAAATTAATTAACCCACTGCTAGTCGTTACTTGGATTTGATAGTTGCCACGCGCTCTATGCTTACGCAACACTTTGTGTTAAACTAGCATATAGCTGTCCATTTTCTTAAAATGGAGTGGGCAATTATAGAATTGCCAGGCTTGACACACGCCGTACAAGTTGTGTCCGTTCTCTCTATCACTAGGAGGGCTATTTTTTTAGGGATCCACAAGAGTTATTGGCACTTCCTACGAATACTCTTGCCCTCGTAAATAGCCTCGATTCACACCACGAGAATGTTAGAAAGCTAATAACACTCCTTTTTCTTCATCTTAGGGGTGTATATAGTAGGAGCTGCTCCTCCATTGGCAGTCCCGACTTCACTTAGATTCAGCACCACCAGCACACCATGGCGACCATTCAAGACTCGAGTACACTACACTCGGCTACGCTTTATATCTACCACTGGCAGCTTCTTCGTCACCTCTTCTTCAAGACCCGAGACCCATGTCTCGGCTACGATGAGAAGACCATATGAAAAGCCAGTACACATTTTTGGTTGCTATGTATAGGTCTAGAATCACACTTGTTTCAGGACTTGCATTTATTTTCCTAGGCTTAGCACCATCTAGCTTAGGGTTAGCATTTTAGCCCTCGGCAGCATCTTAGTTTTCCCTAGGCTTTTCATCATTTAGCTAAGGGTTTGCATTACTTCTGTATTTGGTGGGGTCGCCTGGACATTCATGGGGCCCCCCTTGGTGTTCCACCGTATTTTCTATTTACCGTATTTACCCTCAAGGTGAAGGCCCTTCCAATAATAATGAATCGATCTACAAATTGGATCGAGAAGAGATCTTAGAAGCTATCGGTCAATTGGGGAGGAAACATGAAGTTTTCGCGGAGAGGAAAAGGCATGAGATTGAAGACCTTGGAAATAGAGAATTCTCAAGCAACAAGAATCTTGAAGTTTAAGTTGGGGAACTTACCACCTCGGTGAGCCTAGTTGAAGCCAAGTAGTCCGGTAAACTCCCTTCCCAACCAGAGATCAATCCAAGGAATGTGAGTGCAATTAAGTTTAGTAGTGAGAAGGAAGTTCGTGAGTCTGAGAAAAAGGTGATGCAGGAGGATGATAGGGTATTGGACGAGACCAAGGCACACTTTGGATAGGATTAGATTGTGGTCAAGGAAACACCTTCCAAGGAGTTTCCACCGCCCGAGGCACAAGCAACTATCCCACCTCTATTTCCAAATGCTCTGAGAGGAAGGCCAAAGATGGTGTCCAATGATGAAAGCATTAAAAAATTCTTCGAAAAGGTTAAGGTAACAATCCCTATCTTGGAATTAATTGAAAATGTTCCATTGATGCTAAGTTTCTTAAACTTGCATGCAAAAAAAAGATAAGTAGACCGACTAAGAAGATATGACATTTAAAATTGGGGGGAGTCGTCATTTTAAACCATAAATATTTACCTAAGAAATGCAATGACCCCAGAATGTTCTCTATTCCTATCTTCTTAGGTGGAAAACTTGTTGAAAATGCCATGATAGACTTAGGCGCAACCATCACTGTGATCCCATTTAGCCTATATGAACGCCTAGAAATATATGAGCTTAGGGAAACTAGAGCGATTTTCCAACTCACTGATCACACCTAAGCTAGCCCTCGTGGACTAGTGAAGCATGTAATTGTGTGAGTTAGCAAGTTGGTTTTTCCGGCAGACTTTTATGTCCTAGACGTGGCGCAAGATGGAAGTGCACCCTCAATACTTTTGGGGAGATCTTTTCTTAAAACTTCTAAGATTAAAATCGATGTCCATTTGGGAACCTTGACTCTAGAAGATTATGTGGACAAAGTGGAATTTGATATCTATAAATCTAGGCATGGCTCAATAATTCTTCATTTATGTGAAAAGGTGTGACCCTGTGTGATGATCATGATTACCATGAAACTTCTTTTGTTACCAATCAACATGAATACTTGGATGAGATCCATGTTGATGATATTGTTGATGAGTCTGAAGAATTGCATGATGCGATTGATAGTATGTTTGTGTTAGACTGTTTTCCCATGCTAACTAACTTGCAGTGGGAAAGGGAAAATGTTGAGGGTTTAAAACCTCCTCGACCTCCTCCTAACCCCAAAGTGACATTCACAGACTCAACCTTAGCAAAACACGGAGATTCATTTCCTATGACGTACAAGGGGTCCAAAGGTAAGGATGACTCATTGTGGAGACCTTTCCCCAATGATGTCATTGTGGGTGGAGTCATCGATGGTGATTTTGGAGACTCTCAGGTAGGTATTTCTCACTGAAATTGAATGAAAAATAAATAAGTCGTGAGGACGACAAAACTTATACAGTGCTTATTTTGTTTCATGGTTTGAGTAGTGATTAGATAGGTTTGTGTATGATTTTGTTTATGTTGACTATTTTTGAGATGAAACTCTTATTTTGATTTGTAAATTTGAGTTCAAGTCTCATGATTGTGTTTGATGGAATTAGTTTTGATGGGTGACATAGGTCAAATTTTGGCACGGTTTGTGCCAAGGAGTATGGCACGAGGGGCCTCATGCCGAAAATTTTGGCACAGACTAACGGCACGAGGGGATCCAACCCAGAAGATTTGGCATGAGAGGGGTGAGTTCTAGGTATATTCCACATGGATGTATCTTTACTAGTTCCCCATTTCCGCTGTCAAATTGTTCCAAAAATGCAAATTTTTGAAAATTCTGAGTTTTAAACCTAAAATGCATTTTTGGTTCAAAACTTTTGAAATTCCCTAATTCCTTAGAATTTTTTTGCAAATAGTACTTCCAACATTCCTTGGAATTATCTAATTTTTACTATTTTCCCCTAATTTACAATTTTAAAATTTCATCCTTATCCTAATTGTACCTCTCTCCCTTATCATCTATGCTAAAATTCTAAACCCATGGTACATTCTTCAACCTACTTTTATCATTTGACACATTCTTCCTTCTCAAGAAACACTCACTCACTCACACTCTTGGTGAAACTTAAAATTTGAATCTTTTTTCTCAAAAACTGGCTATTCCTTTTTCTTCTTGTATGGATCTTGCAACTCTTAGCTTCAAATTCTTGGTAATTAATTGAACTCTTTGTTATATGCTTTCCCGGCGTCGTGGTGGTGTTATTAAAAGCATTATTTTTTAATGAATATGTGTGATGTTGAGATATATGTTTTGATTTGTATGCATGATCTTGTGTTGAAGAAAGTTTGGGTGGTTTGATGTGTTATTATCCTTGAATGATATGTTCTTCATGTGTTGGGTGATTTAGGAGGATATGAACCTTGATTGTATAATCTTATTCATGGGTTGGTGAGAACTTACGTGGGTTTATTGTTTCATGAGTAATGTTCTTGTTTAAATAGCCTTCAAGCTAAGGTTATCATGTTTTTAATGGTTAGGCTATTTGGGAGAATGTTGTCTTGTTGAATGACACTGCAAACAGTGCCTTGTTTATAATCACATTACCACTCTTACCTTCATTTTGTTAGGATGCCTCCTAGGAAGAATTTTTTGGAGAAAGGAAAGTCCTCACAGGGTGAGAAGAGGAAGAAACTAGTGAAGGGTGCAAACCACGAGCTGGTGAATCCATTCTTTGCAACCCCATGTTCGTAACCAAAGAGTTCATGGGATTATCCAACATCTTTAGAACTGTAGTCCGGAGGTGGTGGAATTTGAGAGAGTCAAAGAGGATCATCTTGGAGACTGGATTTGCATGCAAAGACACCTTGGTGGCTCTAGGCTTATTCGGGCCCATTACTTACCTATTGGGATGAGTAGGTTTAGAGGGGTTTCTCGAGATGCACTCAAAGGCCAGTTGTAGACGATGATGGACACAAGGTGATCAAATTCAGCCTAGATGGTAAGGATTATAAGATAACCCACCGAGAGGTAGCGCGTGCCTTTGGATTGAGGTACGACAAGGAGATCCAGAAAACACACCGTCAAGAGATGCCTTTTTCTCTCAGAAACTTTTAGAGATAGCTGACAAGGACTGATCGGAAGAACCTATGCAAGAATACTGCCCTGGTTCATCCAACATTTTGTTATGTTCACCGACTATTGGAAATTGGTTTCTGCCACTGTGAGCTAACGTAATGTCCGGGTTCAGATGTTCATTGCCTTTGGGAAATGACTCTCGAGGGTAATTTCTATCCTAACCCGGTAAGGTCTTTTGTGCAAGAGTGTTTAGCGATAAGGTACATAAAGAGTGGCAATATATCTATGGGCGGCATAGTAGGTCTAATGGCACAGTACTTAGGGCATCTGGTCACACAAGGAGCATTGGCTACTTGGGACGATCTCGTACATAGTATAACATCGAGAAGTTAGCAAAGGTTTTCATGGTGAGGCCTACGACATTGGAGGATCGGTATGTATGGCTTTATAGCGGGGCAATCATCTGTATCTTTAGAGTACTTCCTCAGCTGGAACGCACTACATCTACCATGACACATACTTGGATGACCTCTTTATTGAGCATGGTCTGCATTTTGAGAAAGAGTTCTAGAGAGTTGTAGCCACCCCGGAGATAGATGTTGAGAAGGCCGAGGGTAAGACCTCTTCGAGAGCACCTCCTAGTCGCTCTCGCTTATCCACAGACATCAGGGACCATTTGCAATCCCTTAGGGAAAGGTTTTTTAGCTCTACCAAAGTTTTGCAAGAGGTCGTCCAAGCAATGGAAGGAATGTAGTCGCAATTGGAAGAGATGAGTGTAAGAATGGACTTCATGGAGGCAACACTTCAAGCAACGGGATACATTGGGAGGAGCTTCATGAGCAACGAGGATGAAGGCTCTTCGGGGCCACGAGAGTGAGTGTCATCACTATTTCTCCCAACCTCACTTATATTTTTACAAGGTTTTTGTTAAATTGAGGGCTATGCATTGGTTAAGTGGGGGGGAGTAATGAGAACTTAGGGATTTTTCGTTCTTGGATTTCTTGGGTGCATTTCATGTTCTTCCTTTGTATTTTTTTCTTGATTGTTTGGTAATTTAGGATTTTTATTGTTGTGGGATGTTTTTGGATGTATACTTGGTGGAATGACTAGCTAAGTAGGGTTCCTAGTTTGCATGAGGTTGGTTGTTTTAGGACATTGGTGGTGTGACTTTGTTTTGATCTTATCTTATGGGAAAATTGACTTTGTTTAATGAAAGCCTACTGTTGGGAAAATTTTATGCTACACTAAAAAAATTAAATTTTGAAAAAATGAAAATTATAAAAACTCGGACAAGTTGGAAACCTGAAAGGGCGACTTGGATAACATTGGGAAAAGGTCAAAAGACCTGGGTAAAAGTGAGAGGCTAGGCCCATCTAGGCTTACGATCCCAAACAAAAATAAGAGTCCGTGTGGAAAAAGGGGAAAAGTGAGTACCTTTTGTGTGTTAAAGCTAGGATGAAAATCTGAAAGGGCTCCTAGGAAAAATGAGAGAAAACAAAAAAACTAGGTTGACGTTACATTTGTTTCCTTGTTTGTAAGCAGGTCAAGAATCACGAGTTATCCCTATATTACAACCAAGTCGACGACTCTTGGATTTCCTTGGTGGATTGTTTTTGGAGATGACTCTTTGATTGCTAGCTTGACATTTATCTTCTTGCCCTATATTTTTCCACATTTTTACTTTTGGGTGGATAGGTTACTTTAGGATCTTCAGGGAGTGTGAGAGTTGTGAGGGTTTTCACTTCTTTGGGGGAACTAAGGTAGCTTGGGAATAAGTTGACTGCATTGGCTAACTTATACTTGCATGCTACATGCCGCTTAAGCCTTTTCCTATTTCTCTTTACTCGATGACGAGTAAAGGTTTAAGTGTGGGGAGTCTGATGTGCACCATTATGCATGCTTTAACCAATGCATTCGGCATAATAATTGGTTTGTTTTATATGGTTAATTGCTAGTATTAGTTGAGTTTATGTGACAAGTGGTTTAAACGGCCATGTTTGGTTTTTTTTTACTAAATCCTGCATTTTGTAGACTTATTTAGTGCCAATGGACATCTTGTATCCACGAGCTCCTATATCTTCCTTTGTGACCATCTTTAGTAGGTCGCTCGTAGATACTTTTCGTTACATTCTATGTGAAGGTCGTTCGCAAGGGCGATAGAAGATATTGAAGGTCGTTCACAAGGACGGTAGTTGAGATCGAAGGTCATTCACACTACTATGGTAGTAGACAAAGTCCATGGACATAAAATTGTGGTAAAAGGAGATTGGAGCCAAAGATAGGCAGCATTGGAGTTCAAGGCTGGTAATGGAGAAACGGAGAATCATAGTCTGAGAGAAAGTGTGGCAACTTTTGGGAATGTTCCAAGAAGAATCAGAGTTCAATGTTGGTTCCATTGGATTCTTCTTTTCAAGAACCATAAAATAGACTACAAGAACTCTCAAAATGGACTCACGGTTCACCCGTAGAGAAGGAAAGAAGTCCAACCGGCAGAAACACAACTAGATCAGCATGAACTATTCATGTTGGCACCAATGGCCCACACCAGATGACGTGGTCCATGCCAAATGCCTTTGGCATGAACCATTCCAAGAGTTTTACACACACCATGCCAAACAGGATGGACCACGTTCATAACTTCCAAGTTTCACTCAAAATCAGCTAAGTATGGGAGCTGACCGTCCCTTTTTCGATGGCCCGTGCCATTCCAAATGCAAAATGTCAAGACCAGCTAGTGAGATTTGAAGAACCAAGCATCATGGGCTAAGTTACTGAGAAAAAAAGGTTTTTGTTGATTGTCTAGGCCAAAGATCACATCCCACGGATCATAAGTGCAAAACGATGACTCTGATGCCGGCCCGCACCAAACGATGTAGACCCCATGGCACGACCCGCAGGGAGTGATGCAGACAGTGCCAAGGGAGACGAACAGATTGAGCTAGAGCAGATAGCCTGAGCAGATAGCACAGTTCATGCATCCTGCACTAGCAAGGATGTAGTACACGACTCGAACCGCTCCATCCACAATAGATCGCGCCATGCGACACTGAACTTGGGTTTACATGTTTTTGGCCTATTTTGGGCCTATTTATAGGCCCAATCCGCTACTACTATAAATATAAGCCTTAGTCTACTAGGGTAAAGGAGGAAGACATTATCTTAGATCTAATTTTAATATTCTACTCTTGTAAGTAAGGATCATCTAGAGAGACAAACATTCTCTCTTCTCTTTTTCTTTCCTTTTTATTTTGTTTTCATCTATGATGTGGAAGTCAAATCTTCATTTCAATTCCATATCTATGGAGTAGATTAGTAGCTTGGGGTTATTTGTATTTATGTTTTGAATTTGACTTTTTGAGATTTAGATTTCCCTATCTCATTACTTCATGAATATTTGTGCTTGAACTTGTATTTTCTAAGAATTATGATTTGTGCTATGATATTATAATGATGAACTCATACATGTATAGTAGTATAAAATTGTGCTAGGCTTCATTGTGATCTTGGAAACTGTGGGAATTGTGGAGTAGGTAAAGAACACCTGGGAGATGAGTGCTTTCATGTCCTTTGAGAGAAAATCATCCTATGTGTTATACCATGATTCCAATTGTCTATTTATGTGAGAAATAAACATGTAGGGCGGTCGATTCAGAAAATCCCGATGAGGGAAAGCCCTTGGCTTAACCCGATAGATTAGAGTTGCGCAAACTCTAGAGTCATCACAAGGCTTCTTTTCCTTTTCCTCTCTAGGCTTGGGGATTGAGATCTATGGGGAAGTTTTTGGGATGTAATGCACTTGACTATATATCGAACATTTGCAACCTAGGCGAGGCATTGCCCTTTTAAGCGAGCTTTAGATTCCTCTAAGTGAGGGCACCTTGGCCATGGGAGTAAAGTTACTAGGGAATGGGCTGCAATGTCGGTGGACTAGAGCGCATTCCCTAAAAATTACAGAGACTGTGAGATATGGGCATTGTGTTAAGTACCACGTGTGATAGACGGGGGAAATACCTGGCTATCTCCAAACATTGTGACATGAGCATAAGATAGGTTTATAAGTCTATATGTGAATGAATTGAAGATAGAATTTATTCATCAAGCATGTTAAGAAAATATCCCAAAGTGCATGTTTATATAGTTTAAGTTCAATTTAATCTTTCATGTTTAGTAGTTGCTAATTGAAAAAACTAAACCTCCCCCCCCCCCCCCCGTTTACTTTACTAGCTATTCCTAGTAACTTGTATGGAATGACAACCCGGACGAGGTAGAGTTTAATTGATTTTTAAGCCCTAGTATCTCTATGGACATACCCAGGGCTTATTTCTAACTACCCTTTCGGTAGCATCGTAGTGAGTTGGGTGTAGAACTATTAACTTTATTTTTAACCTACCGTCCTCTACTCGGGTTAATTAGCTACAATTAACAACCCTGAGTGGAGACGTGTCAGTAGCTAGTATTCTCCTTTTATTTTTTGTTTTCATGAGTGGGTATTACTTGAGTTCTTGGTGAAAATTGAGGACTCTTATACCACGATTCCAAATTTTGTGTGTTTTTCTTTGTTTGTGTTTAATTGAAAAAGAAAATGTTGGAAAGTACTCAACAGGTGAAGCTTTGTAGGGTGTGTGAAGTGCTTCATTTTGCATGCATTAACCGTTGCATCTCGCATAGTTTTTAGCTTGTTTTGTTTGGCGGATTGCTAGTATTAGTTAAGTTTACATGACAAGGGATTTAAACGGTCATGTTTGGTTTTCTGGTCTAAATCCCAAATTTTGTAGACAGAATTAGTACTAATGGACATCTGGTATCCACGGGCTCCTAGATCTTCCATTTGATCATCTTTAGTAGGCTGCATGTGGGTACTTTTTAGTTACATTCTATCTGAAGGCCATTCGTAAAAGCGGTAGAAGATATTGAAGACTAGCCGCAAGAATGGTAAAAGAGATTGATGGTCATTCATCTCTAGAATGGTAGTGGACAAAGGCCACAAACATCAATTCATGGTATAAAAATATTTGAGTCAAAGATAGGCGGCAACAGAGATCAAAGTGGCCAATGAAGAAATGGGGTATCGTGGTCCAATGAGTTGTGCCAAATTATGAGAATGATCCGAGAATAACTAACCTTCAAGGCTGATTCCATTGGATTCTTCTTCTTGAGCACTAAACCATTGACTACTAAAACTCTAAAATCAGACTAGTGGTTCACCTGTGGCAAAGGAAACAAGTTAAGCCAGCCAAGGTACCACGGGTCGGCACGAGCCGTTCATGGTTAGGCACCTACGGCCCATGCCAAAGAAGTCGTCCTACACCAATAGTGTACAACACAAGGCAATGGCATGACCCATGCAATATCACATGGCTCGAGCGCACGAGTTCAAGACTTCGCCCAAAATTGGCTAAATATGGGGAGCAAGCCATCCCATTTACGACAACCCGCACCTTTCAAAGTCCAAGATGCCAAGACCAGCCAATGGCCCACGCCAAAAACCGCACCCCATACCAAGTTTCTGAGTAGACCGAGCCTACAAACAATGCCCCACATCAAGACCTACGCCACGTGGATCAGAAGTTCCAAATCCAGCACGCTGACGGCTGCCCACGTCAAAGGCCATGGTCTGTGCCTGATGATGCAACATGGCCCACACCAGATCCAGCATCTCATGCCAGATAAAGAGGCATGGCCCATGTTTGATGAAGAGGCACAACCCGCACTAGATCCTAAGCCGTGACAAGAGTATGGCGTGGACCGCGCCATCCGCGATAGCTCACGTAAGGCGGAAGCTAAACTAGGGTTTAGTCATTTTTGGCCTATTTTGGGCCTATTTTTAGGCCCAATCCCCTTCTCCTAAAAATATAGTCTTAGTCTACTAGGTTAAACAAGTAGAGTTGAAAAAATAGTTTTATTTCATTCTTAGGCTATTAGGAGAGAAACACTCTCTTTCTTTTCTTTTCTTTTCTTTTTGTTTTCATCCTAAATGTGGAATTCAAATCCATATTTGAATTCCATATCCATGGAGTAGTTTCCATAGCTTGGGGATAAATTGTAGGCGCATGGTTTGGTCTTTGTTTTTCGAGATATTATAGTTCATCCTAATTTTGTGTTCATGATGTTATTGTGATTATTCTTGAATGTTTGAATTGCATGAATAATACACCACATTAGCATGAACTTTGGGCTATATTCATGTATAGTGCAAATATTGATGCCCCTTAGGAAGAGAAAACTTGATGTTAGAATGGGTAAGGGAGTATGTTGCGTCTGCGTGGGTGTGTTCATGGGAGACCCGAGTATTTCTCTGACTTATTTTCCAGCGCACTAGTCTTATCTAATTATATCATGTTTTTCTATAGGTTACGGGTAGAGATAGTGAAAAAGTAGCAAGCTAGGGTTGTAATAGGTCCTACTATCATAGATAAGGTGCCAACGACCCCTTGGCTTAATTGATAGGACCAGGGAAAAGTAGTGAATTAGTGGTGGAAGCCCAAGACGTAATCGCACGGGGGAGAAATAGACTTATAACAATGGTCAGACCTAGTTGTACTCCCCTAATTATGATGGTGGTGTCGATGAGGGTTGCGAGCGCACCCGATGTGATGGGTACAGGAAGTGTATACCATCGGCCACACCACATGTTATGAACACTCTATTAGGTTGTCTAGTAAATCTTACATGTGAATGAATCAAGGATCAAAACATTAGATTAACCATGATGCGCAATGACTCCCCAAGTGTTTATCTTAATTAGATGACTTGCTTTTTAATTTCATGTTTTGCAGTTAATCTAAAAATCCAAAAACCACCTCCACCCCTGTTTGCATTTATTAGTTGTTCCTTTCACTCGTACAGATTGATAACCCGTACGAGGTTGTGTTTTTAGTTGATACTTGAGCCATAGCATCTCTGCGGATAAACCAAGGGCTTACCGCTAACTACCCTTTAGGTAGCGTAGCAGTGAGAATGGGTGCAGAACTATAAATATTATCTTTGACCTTTCCCATAAGAAAGCCTCTGCTTGGATTTTTTTTAGCTATAATTACCGGCACAGGGATGCTATCTAGCTTAAGTATCAATTAGCATAGCGCATTAGTAGAGTAATTAGTAATTGCTTTTATTTTTTTTTGTTTTGATAGTTTTGTTAGGGGGCTGTTTTACTTTTGGAATTTGATGATGTGGGAAAGTACCACTCAGCAGATGAAACTTTATCGGGTGTGTAATTTCGATCACCTTACAGAGTGTTGCCCATGGTTGAGCGACTACGGGAAAGACATGAAACTTGCAATTCAGCAAGATGAACAAGAGCGAGAGTAGTGCATGTACCACTGCTATCCCGAATCGATCCCAGTCCTCAAGTCCACATGTGAAGCGATACTCGAAGCTTTGACTAGTTTAGTAAAAACTAGTAAAACTCTGCAAAATCAAGTATTTTCTTGCATCAAGAATTGTGGGGCTCAAATATCTTCTGATGTTGACAGGATAGGTGGAAAGGTGAATGAGCTAATATGTGTTTTTAACCGTTGATAAGGAGGTGTAAGCTCACAGATGAGGAAGCACCCCCACCAATATGTTTGAGATAATTGAGGAAAAAGGAATCATGTGTGATATTTGATCACAATGAGGTTAGTCCTATCTCTTTTGACACCATTGATGTATTGCATGAGTGTAGAGCATTATTAAAGAAAATAGGTGATCATGAACATGAATTTGAGCATAGATCTATTGATTAAAATGTGAAGTGTCATCCCTCTTTGATTGATATGTATGAAAATATTGTATAAGACATTTTTGATATAAACAAAGGGTTATCTTTAGAGGATAATTCTCTAAGAGATATACTTGTTAATGCCCTGGAAGCTTACCTAGTAGGGAGTGTAAAAGAAGTTGATCCTCAAGGTGAGAATTGTGTGGAAACCTTACCCAAAAACCTAGATAAGCTAGTTCTACCAGAGACCAAGCTTTCAATAGAGGAACCACCATCAATTGAGCTTAAGCCCTAACCTGAACACTTGAAGTAAGCTATCATAGGTGAAAATGAAACCTTGCTTGTGATTATCTCGAATAAGTTGACTATTAACCAAGAGGCTAGATTGTTCGACGTCCTTAAAAAATTCAAGGGAGCAATAGGATGGACATTGTCTGACATTAAAGGTACAACCCCTTCAACTTGCATGCACTGTATACTATTAGAGGAGGGTTCAAGACTCGTACATGAACCTCAAAGGCAATTAAACCCACCTATGATGGAAGTAGTGAAAGGTAAAGTCCTTAAATTACTTAAGGTTGGGGTAATGTATCCCATCTCTGACAGCACTTGAATGAGTTTCACACAAGTGGTGCCAAAGAAAAGTGGGGTCACTGTAGTGAAAACTAAGGATGGGGACTTGGTACCCACTCGTATTCAGAATGGATGACGAGTGTGCATTGATTACCGCTGCTTAAACGCAGTAACTCGTAAGGACCATTTTCCCTTGACCTTCATTGACCATATGCTTGAGAGGGTGGCTGGCCATGCATATTATAGTTTCCTCGATGGCTATTCGGGATACTTCCAGATAGTTATCGATCCTGAGAACCAAGAGAGGGTGGTCGATCATGCGTATTATTGTTTTCACGTGCCCTTTTGGTACCTTCGCTTATAGGCAAATGCCTTTCAATCTCTGCAATGCTCCAAGAACTTTTTATAGGTGTATGGTCAATATATTCTCATAATTTATCGAGAAATTTTTCAAAGTCTTCATGGATGATTTCACCACTCATGGGGACTCCTTCGAATCATGCCTACACCATTTGGCATGAGTGCTAGAGCGATGTATGGACAAGAACCTCATACTAAGTTCTAAGAAATGTCATTTCATGGTGGAATATGGTATAGTGCTATAACATTTTGTGTCAGCTCAAGGGATAGAAGTTGATAAAGCCAAAGTGAACACAATCAAATCCCTACCTTACCCCACTAATGTCAAGGATTTTAGATCATTCTTGGGTCAGGTCAGTTTTTATCATTATTTCAATAATTATTTCTCCAAAATATCCTCACCTCTGTGTAAAATGTTGCAGAAAGATGTCGATTTTGTTATCACTGAAGAGTGTAAAAAAGGCCTTAGACACTTTGGAAAACATGCTAGTGACTGCCCCAATCATCCAACCTCCAAACTGGTCTCTTCCCTTCGAGATCATATGTGATGCAAATGATCATTCTATAGGGGCTTTTCTAGGCCAAATGATAGGTAGAGCCCCACACGTTATATAATATGCGTCAATTAACTCTCAACGATGTTCAGCGTAACTACTCTACCATTGAGAAAGAGTTACTAGTTGTAATATTTTCCCTATAAAAGTTTCATCAATACCACTTAGGAACCAAGGTTATAGTGTACACCAACCATGTAGCACTTCGTTATCTAATGACAAAGAAGGAAGCTAAGCCAAGACTCATTAGGTGGATACTTATTTTGAGTGAGTTTGGCCTAGAGTTAAGGGATAAGAAAGGTACTAAAAACACAGTGGCAGACCACCTGAGTAGACTACCAATCCTCAAGATCCCAAAACCAGCCAAGGAAAAATCAAGGTTAGAACCTATTCGGGAAGAATTCTCGACAAGTAAATATTTAGGGTGATAACTAGCCAGCATTGGTATACTAACATAGTGAACTACCTCACCACTGGAGAATTTCCCCCATCTCTTGGAAAATGAAGAAAGGAGAGACTGGCGAATAAGGAAAAGGAATATATATGGGATAACCCCTACCTGTGGAAGCATTGTTCTGATAAGGAAATTAGAATATGTGTACCCGATGATGAGATAGGCTGTGTCATTAACATGTGCCATTTGTCCCAAGTCGTGGCCATTTCGGATACAAAATAACCACAAAGAAGGTAACAAATTGCGGTCTATACTGGCCCACTATACTATCAGATGCTAAACGTTATGTGTCATCGTGTGACCAATGACAAAAGATAGGGAATATCTCATCAAAAAATGAGATGCCAGTGGAGGTATTTGATATGTGAGGAATGGATTTCATGGGTAAATTTCCAAACTCTGATGGGATTTACTACATCTTAGTGCTAATGGACTATATGTCCAAGTGGGTATAAGCTAAAGCCACAAAGAAGAATGATTCGGCAACCATGGTCAGCTTCCTCAAGTCTAATATTTTCTCATGGTTTGGCGTACCCTGAATCCTAGTCAGTGATAGAGGTACCCACTTTTGCAACAAGGTCATGGAAACGTTGCTTGAAAAATATGGAGTAACCCATAGGACAGTCACCACTTACCACCCACAAACCAATGGCCAAGAAAACATATCCAATCGAGAAATCAAAGCTATCCTTAAAAAGACAGTGAATACCTCTAGAAAGGATTGGAGTACTCGGCTGGATGATACTCTCAAGACCTACCAAGCTGCATACAAGACTCCAATTGGCATGTCACCTTTTTGCATCCTCTACGGCAAACGATGCCACCTCCCAGTTGAACTTGAGTTCTAGACACATTGGGCCTTTAAAAGCCTTAACTTAGACTTGAGTAAAGCTGGGAAGCATAGGAACTCGCAATTATTAGAACTTGAAGAACTTAGGCGCACCTCCTATGATACCACTTTGATCTATAAGAAGAGAACAAAATTCGTACATGACGAGAGTATTGTAAAGAAGGATTTCTTTGTGGGACAAAGAGTTCTCCTTTACCAATCTAGGTTACGTCTCTTTCCCGGTAAGTTAAGATTAAAATGGAAAGGACCGTATGAAGGGACAAAGTTGTATGATCATGGTGCAATAGAGGTTAAGAATGAAAAAGATGATACAAAGTTGGTGATTAATGAGCAAAGATTGAAACCTTACTTCAATTGGGGAACTCTGGGATTTAGCAAGGAGGGTGATCCCCTCCTTGGTGAACAAAATTTGTGACCAACTTGATTTTGATGAAATAAGTCATGAGGACTACAATAAATATACGGTGTTTCTTTTTGCCTTCATGCTTATAGTAGTGATTAGATAGACTTTGCATGTTCTTGTTTAAAGGATGTTTGACATGAAACACTTGTTTGAAAATTTGAGCTCAAGACTTGTGATTGTGTTTGGATGGAATTAGATTTGATGGGTGACATAGTCTTTCAAAAAAAGAGGGAAAAACCAAGGATTAGGTCAAATTTCGGCAATCTCGTGCCAAGACCTGACACGGTCCGCCAAGGGCATGGGTCTTTGCCAAAAGAGTTGCACGAGGGGATGCCACGTGCCAAGGAGTTTGGCACGAGGGCTGATTCTTGTTTGGCGCGAGGCCTAGACCGTGCTAAGCACATTTTTGCACTAAAAATCAATTTTCTGCATATGAGAGAAACACTCTCTTTCTTTTCTTTTCTTGTCTTTTTGCTTTCATCCTAGACGTGGAATTCAAATTCATATTTGAATTCCATATCTATGGAGTAGTTTCCATAGCTTGGGGATAAATTGTAGGCGCATGGGTTGATCTTTGGTTTACGAGATTCTATAGTTCATCATAATTTTGTGTTCATGATATTATTGTGATTGTTCTTGAATTTTTGAATGTCATGAATAGTACACCACATTAGCACACACTTCGGGCTATATTCATGTATGGTGCAAAGATTGATGCCCCATTGGGAAGAGAAACCTGGATGTTAGAATGGGTGAGGGAGTACTTTACGTCTGCATGGGTGTGTGCACGGGAGACCTGAGTATTGCTCTGACTTATTTGCCATCACACCAGTCTTAGCTGATTAAGTCAAGTTTTCTGATAGGTTGCGGGTAGAGATGGTGAAATAGTAGCAAGCTAGGGTTGTAAGAGGCCCTTGTATCATAGATAAGGTGCCAACGACCCATTGGCCTAATTGATAAGACCAGGGGAAATAGTGCATTCGTGGTGGAAGTTGGCCCGCCTCAACCTGGGGTCGTTAATTGTAGCTAATTAACTCAAGCGGAGGCTTTCCTGTGGGAAAGTTCAAAGATAAAATTTATAGTTTTGCACCCGTTCTCACTGCTACGCTACCTAAAGGGTAGTTAGCGGTAAGCCATGGGTTTGTCCACAGAGATGCTAGGGCTTAAGTATCAACTAAAATCACAACCTCGTATGGGTCGTCAATCCGTACGAGTGAAAGGAATATAGCTAGTAAATGCAAACAAAAGGGGCGGGTTTTAGTTTTTCAAATTAACAACTACAAAACATGAAACTAAAAGGAAAATAATCTAATTAAGCTAAGCACTTGGGGAGTCATTGCACAACATGGTTAATCTAATGTTTCGATCCTCGATTCATTCACATGTAAGATTTACTAGACAACCTGATATGGTGCTCATAACACGTGGTGTGGCCGATGACATACACTTCCCCTTACCTGTCACGTCGGGTGCGCTCTCAACCCTCCATTTACACCGCCATCGTAATTAAGGGAGTACAACAAGGTCCGACCATTGTTGTAGGTCTGTTTCTCCCCCATGCGATTATGTCCCGGGCTTCCACCACGAATGCACTATTTCCCCCTGGTCCTATCTCTACCCGCAACCTATAAAAAAATAAGACATGACCAGCTAAGACTGGTGCGATGGCAAATAAGTCAGAGCAATACTCGGGTCTCCTGTGCACACCTTACGCAGACAATGTACTCCCTTACTCATTCTAATCCTTACGCAGACATGTATCAGACAGTTACTCTACATTTTCAAATCCTTATCCCTCCTACAGTTCTATTCAAACTCAGATTCTTTTCTCCCAACTCTACTGAAAAATATGAGCACTAACTGGTCTTCTATCTTACAAGAACAAATCATTTTCACTGAAGATGCTATCATGATATGGAAACAATCCATCACTGGAAAGTTCACACTCAAGTTAGCAAGGCCAGGAAATTTGACAGTGGCATAGAAAAATGACATTCTTGCTGATTTCAGTTAGTATTAACTTAGTCTCAAAATGCCAATTCTATAAAAATACTGAAATTGTAGAACAATTGTTTCACAATTGTACACTTGCACAAAAAATCTACTAGCAAATAGACACATGGCTAGGCATTAATAATCCAAATTTCATAACCTTATGGAAGAGACGGGCTTTTATATGGAATAAATTCACTAAATCTAAAACTGAAACAACCTTTTTCATTGCCCTCCCTTGTCTAGCTTTATGATCTATCCAGAAATCCAGAAACAAAATCATACTCCCTCCGCCCCCCTAAAGTCTATACTCTTATGACCAGTTCCACCTAAAGTCTATACTCTTATGACAAGTTGTTTAACTGTTTGGTGTTAAAACACAAAGTAAACTACGCAGTGCACACACAACTTGTTTACGCAGTTCGGTGCAAATACACCTACGTCTGCGGGGCCTTGCCCAGATCAGAAACCATTCACTAGAAAGCAGTCTTTAGTACAAGAAGCTTAACTTAAATACTAATCCATTGCTAACCTATTGAGTGAATGTTGTGAGATCCCCTCACTACCGATCCTACGTCGTTGATCCCCCACGATCAACACGTCTTCCTGGATCTCCTCCTCCCAAGGAATTAAGGCTTCCTTGTTTCTGATCTTTACGGACTTGATTGATTGATTTTTCAAACCTCCAAAAACACTCCAGACAGAAAGCTCCAAGAAAGTATCTCAACGTAGAGATGAATACTTGGTCACGCGTATTCGATGTCTCTTCTCTCTTTTATCTCGTCGTCCTCCTTCCGTGCGTACAACTCTCTCCTTGTCTAACTCTACCAAGAATAGACTTCTAGACTAAGGAAATATCAAATTCTAATCTGGTATTTAAATGGACAATCCTTTATTAATAGGACTTGTACCATAAATAAACTACTTAATTAATTTCTAACTATTACAAGGAATATTTGTTTACCAGAATTAGATTGCCACGAAATCACACATTGATCTTCACAATATTCTGTTCTAATCGCATGATTATACTCCATAATTTGCTCCATAAATCATGGCTAGAACCTTGCTGTCTGAAAAAACTGGATTAATATGGTGTTAAAACACCACATTACTAGTTCACACAATATGCCACAAATAAGTCCAACTCCCGAGGACTCTACAATCTCCCCCTTGGCATATTTGTGAATTCATCAGCACTGATAACATAAACAACCAGATAACACAATTATCCAAACATCCAAACTGATTCAAAAATCAAACAAAATCTGAACAACTAATCAAACTCAGTCAAAATCAAAATCACCAAGTTTCTCCCCCTGAATTCATTAATATGTCAAGAATGCCGTTTATTCTAAATTGTCATCAGAATCATCCGAACCACCATCCTCTGAAACATCAGCATCCTGCTCCTTTGAAGCTTCCTGCGTTGCTGCCGCCAATGGTTCTTCTCGCTCAGCGTCCAATGCAGCCAATTCCCCCTGAATCTTTTCTACAGCAGCCTGATGTCGTTCAAGCAGTTCCTGACATACTACAGCTCGTGCCTCAATAGCACTCAACCTCGCCGCACTAGCATCCGAGCAACCTTTTTCCGGAGGTGTCCAGGGTAAGTCCTTGATAATCCGGCCACTCAATGTCCTGAGCGTCGGTCTTAAGGCGTGAGTAGAAATCCACTCATCAGTGTCCCTTGTAGTTGCTCCCCCTTTTTGCAGCACCATGGTGATAACACATGGATGTACCAATGCTTCCTTCCTGGTCTTGCGCGCACAGTCCATAATATCATTAAACACCAGTCTACCCATATTGACCCTATGACGTGCTCCCAGACTATATAGGAGTGTAGCCATCTCTTTGGTGACACTTGTGTTATTGACTGAGGGAATCCAATTGTGTACGGCTACCATATACAAGCAATAATACCTGGAAGTAAGGTTGGATGCAGTTATCTGCTGACGACCAGTCACATGCCATGTACTTTCCACTCCACCAGTAAGCTCCACTGCCACCTCATCATAATTTTCTGGCATCTGGTGTTTGAACACCGATTGGTCATTCCTTGAAGGGCCACGCTTCAGACATTTATTTACTGCCTCTGGTGAGAACTCAACAACCTCCCCTCGCACATACACCCTATGAAACCAAGGGGATTCTTCATCTTCACACTCCACTTTCAGATTTGAATAAAATTCCAGCACAATCCGCTTGTTATAATCACCGAAACATGTAGCAGCCTTAAACACTTTTAGATAGTGTAAATAATCTGTGAATCCACAATCCCTATATTTCTCGGAATCAGCTGGCCTTTCTGCCAGTATCTTTCTACCACAGATAAACTCCCATTTATCTCGGCTTCCCTCATCAAAATATTCAGGGCTAATTGCTTCACTAGCCTCAGGTGCAGGTTGTGCACGAGACTCCAGTGTCTCAGCTGGTCTCTGCTGCCGGTCAGCACGTAACTTCTTCAGTTTCAACCCAATCGGCTCATCACTATCCTCACTTGTGTACATATTCTTATCTCTGCACCGCTTAGATTTTCGAACACCTTTGGAAGATGAGGTCGCACTGCCCTTGGCCTTCTTTGACCTCTGAATAACAGGATTTCCTCCAGACTCTGGTGGTGTTTCAACACCCACTTCAATGCCTTTCCTCTTTGATCCACGTTTCTGTCTGGTCTCTGGTGGTATTTCAACACCAATATCAGTGTTCTCTACCACATTCTCCTCCTGTGCTTGACTCACAGGATCCTAATCATCATTATCTGAGTTCACAACTGGTGTTTGAATACCAGAACCAGTCACTTCAGCACCTCCTAAACTTTCTCCAGCAATTTCCCCATCTTCTTCATTCTCAGAAGATGACTTCAAAAATTCTGGCAGAGTCTCACCCATAACAGATGCATATTCAGGTTCATTCATTATCGAAACTGTCTCAGCTTCATCAGCTCCCCCTGCACACCCTGTCTCCTCTTCACTATCACTGATTTCCACCACTGGGATGGGCAATCGTCTCAGCAATTCTTGAATCAGGAACATAGAACCATTAAAGCACTTTATCTCCTTGCCACTTGCTCTAGCAAAATCAGTGGATTTAACCACTGTAACCCAAGGTTGCACAACAGCATCATCCCCTAAGCTCCTAATAACAGGCTTGTGCAGCGAGGCTATCCTCTTATAGATAGTAAAGTACTGACCTATTTCATCCCCCACTTTGTACTGTTCACCAAAATCTACTCCAACTAACGTGGCATGAAAATCACTAATTTCACAAATTTCTCCAATACCACCAGTTAACAGTTCCTTCAAATTAAATCCATTAACCTTTCCATGCAAATTCTTGAATTTTCGAAGGTCAACATAATCTCTGTTTTGAACCATCCATTCAAGGAACTCGAGAACAGAGCAAAAATAAACTCCATCATAAACGAAGGAATGATCAAACCTTGCCTTAGGTTATCGACGATTTACTCCACCCCACGTGGTCAGCCTCTGTTCTCGACCTCCACAAAGCTCACCCAAGTCTACATCGGAGTCGATTTCTTCAATTCGTGGATTTTCAGGCACTCGCACAGTGACAAAATCTCGAACCAATTTCTGGAATGTGGGACTCACCATTGTCAAGTGGTTTTTTGTGTGGGCTACAAAATCTGAGGGTTTTGAGAAATTTCTGATTTCTGGTGAGGCACTCACGCGAGTTCTGTTCTGGGAAGATGAACAGTTTGGAGGAACTTGAATTTGTGTGGGAATTACAAACCAGTCACTTTCACGGTCCTTTTTCGAAAACCAAAAAGCCACCATACTTTTTCTTCTTTCAGAATACCATCATGCGCACATTTAAGCCCATCATCATAACTTTCTGGCCCAAGGTTAGTCCGTCTGGTCTACTTCCCAAATAAGATATTTTTCCAGTAATCCTAGCTCTCGGTGTTTAAACACCGCTTCACATATTTTTGGTATTTTCGATTTTCCAATTTTTTTCGACTATATTAAAAAAATAACAGACCAGTAAATAGTACAACAGAATAAACAAATCTGGTTACCTTACATTCGACACACACCCAAGTGCTGTCTGAGGCCTTCAAAAGTCTCACCATCCAGAGGCTTTGTAAAGATATCAGCAAGTTGTTCTGATGTTGGTACATAATGAATTGTGACTTCTCCTTTTTCGACCAAATCTCTGATAAAGTGATGTCGGATATCGATGTGTTTTGTCCTAGAGTGTTGCACAGGATTCTTGGAGATATCAATGGTGCTTTTATTATCACATAAGACTGTCAAACTCACATCATTGAATCCATAGTCTCTCATCATCGCTTCATCCATACTAGCTGCGCACAACAACTTCCTGCAGCCAAATATTCTGCCTCAGCCATAGACAATGATATAGAGTTCTGCTTTTTACTGTACCAGCTGACAAGATTTGAACCAGCAAAGAAGCATCCTCCAGTGGTACTTTTACGATCATCAGCATTCCCAGCCCAGTCAGAGTCACTGAAACCTACCAACTGCGAATCCTTGTTCCTAGAAAACCATACTTCATTAGCCCCACACGAAGTTTGTGAATAAGTGATTAGGATAAGCGGTATTATTGAACCAGACAAAACAACAAGGATCTAACAAAGTGTATCAAACGGGAATCCATCGTTCGTAAGATTCTTGGATGGAAGGAAATCTAAAAGAAGGGGTATGTTGCTACCATTTTAAAAGGATTAAGAAGCACCGAAGTAATGTCTAAACCTAATGATTGATAAAGGATCCCAAAACAAGGAAACACCGTCTCAATAATTGCCGGGCCAGATTTAAGAATCTAAATCTAGTTTTTAAAGCAGAGACAAAGGAAAAGGCGGGCGTAAAGACCACTCAATAAATGAAATTGCCTAATCATTGTTTTGTTTTTTGAGCTATTTAAGAGTTATTTAATTTGAGTTATGAGTACAAATTATCTCTTTTTTCATTTTCAAGAACGAAGAAGAAAAAAAGATTTAAATAATAGTCTAATTGATTTGATAATTTTAAAGATGTTTTTGTCATTTTTTAGAATTGTATACTTTATATAATATACCTTTTATACATATGTGATTCCTTTGGATTAGCCTGGTAGTGGGCACAAATCCCAACACTCAAACAGATGGCTGGTCTACTTGCAGTTAAATATAACAGGCTGCCAATCATACTCCTGTATAATGTTTGATCAACACTTTGACCCTGATCATCTTTTGTAAGTTTATCGGTAGTAGCCATTGGAGTGCGTACTGCCTTTGCACTTGCAAGTCCAAATCTCTTGATCAAGTTCTCTGCATATTTCTGTTGGTTAATGAAAAGCCCATTCTTCTCCTGAGTAACCTGCAACCCCAGAAAGTATGACAATTTTCCTACCATACTCATTTCGAACTCCTTAGTCATTAAGTCAACAAACTCCTTCACCAAAACTAAAGAGGTGGATCCAAAGACAATGTCATCAACGTAAATCTGTGCCATTAGAATATTTGTCCCCTTATGCAGCACAAGCAGTGTACGGTCCACTCCCCCTCGACGATATCCCTTCTGAATCAGAAAGGTTGTCAGTCGCTCATACCATGCACGGGGTGCCTGCTTGAGTCCATACAATGCTTTATTCAATCGATAAACATGGTCAGGAAAATATGGGTCTTCAAATCCCTTAGGCTGCTCCACGTAAACTTCCTCCTTCACTAGACCATTCAGGAATGCACTCTTGACATCCATCTGATGAAGAGTAAAGTCCAGAATGCATGATACGGCCAACATTAGTCGGATCGACTCCAATCTGGCCACGGGTGCAAAAGTTTCATCGAAATCAACCCCTTCTACTTGGGTGTACCCTTGAGCGACAAGTCGAGCTTTATTTCTTGTGACGTTGCCATCTGCATCTGATTTGTTCTTAAAGATCCACTTGGTTCCGATCACATTTACATCAGCAGGACGCGGGGTGAGATACCAAACATTGTTTCTTTCAAATTGTTGTAACTCTTCTTGCATCGCCGAAATCCAATACTCATCAAGCAAGGCTTCTTTGTAATTCTTGGGCTCAGTAAGAGAGATAAAACATGATAATCCTGCCAATTCTCTGTAATTTACCCATGGCTGATCCCGTAACTACATGTGTTTGGTTGAACTTTGTTCAGATTCATGTGTTACTGTTTCTGGAGTTTCAACACCGGTTGACTGTATTGGTGTTTCAACACCAGTAGGACTCACTGGATCGAGAGTATCACTTTCACCCATAGTTTCTTCTTCTGAATCATCAACAACCACATTAATAGACTCCATGACTGCTCCAGAGCGTTGGTTAAGAACTCGGAAAGCTCGACTAGTAGGGGAATAGCCCAAGAATATACCGATATCACTTCTAGACTCAAATTTAGCTAAGGGCTCTCGGTCCTTCAGAATATAGCACTTACTCCCAAAGACATGAAAATACGACACATCTGGTTTCTTCCCTTTCCAGATCTCATATGGTGTCTTCTCAGTGAACGGACGCAGATATACTCTGTTGATAGTGTAGCATGCTGTGTGTACCGCCTCAGCCCAATATCTAGCATGAATTTTTTTCTCGGCTAGCATTGATCGTGCCATTTCCTGCAGCGTCCGGTTCTTCCTTTCTACTATACCATTTTGTTGAGGAGTTATGGGGGTAGAGAACTCGTGGTGTATACCAAGTGTCTCGCAGAAGTCATGAAACTTAGAATTTTCGAATTCTTTTCCATGATCACTCCTGATACGTGCAATTCTTACTTGAGCGGTTCCTTTTTCTACATGTAGCCTGTGCGCCAAGTTCTTGAAAACATCAGCAACCTCTGACTTCTCTTTGAGGAATGATACCCATGTATATCTCGAGAAATCGTCTACACATACGAAAATATACTTCTTCCCAGTCACGCTAGGGGTGTTGACCAGCCCCATTAAGTCCATATGCAGAAGCTCCAAAAGTCTTGACGTTGAAACATCATGTACGACATGGTGTGGTATCCGAATTTGCTTTCCTTCTTTACACGACCCGCAAACAATCTCCTTGTTGTCACTGATTTCAGGAATACCTCTGACTGCATTCAGTCTGGAAATACGTGATAAGGATTTATAATTCATATGCCCCAATTTTCTGTGCCACAGAGTACTGACTTCCTTCTTTGAACTCAAGCAGGTGACAACTTGATCGAGCAGATAACAATTATCCATTGATCTTGATCCAGTGAATACTCCAGTACCATGGTTTACTACACATTTCTCTTTGTCGAAAAACACTGTCATTTCATTGTCACATATATGGCTGATGCTCAATAGGTTTGCCTTCAGACCTTCCACTAGCAACACATCTTGAAACACTGGAAGCCCTTTGATGGCTAACTCACCCTTGCCGATTATTCTGCTACGTTTCCCATCACCAAATCTAACATGTCCACCAAATCCAGGTTTGAATTTTTGCAGAAATTCAGGAACTCCAGTCATGTGCCTTGAACACGCACTGTCGAAATACCAAGAATTTCCTATATGTGCCCCAAAACATACAAAACTTGAAAAACAAACATCTTGAGATTTTCGAACCATACATGTTTTACTGGTCGAGTGATGCGATGCAAACTTTGGTTGACACGTGTGTTCAGGAATCCGGTGGTGTATCCTCCAGTGTTGAAATGTTGCCTTGTATTATATCCTAACACGGTGTTGAATCTTCGATCTGCTGAATTAAAAGACAGTGTCTTAAGCAGCTTAAAACATCTATTTCTTACATGCCCTTGAGTTCCACAGTAGCCACATCATCTAATCCTTTTGGTAGGGAAATTTCTCTCGATTATTCTTGGAGAAGCCGCACCGTGATCTGCCTTGTTACTCCGTGAATTTACCGGTGAGGATCCTTCATAGCCAATTCCGTACTTGGTCGTCTGTCCCATTCTTAGACAATCTTCGAGCTTAGCTTTTCCTGTATTGAGTCGTCTAATAGATTGTTCTGCTGCCTCTGCTCGTTGCACCATTTCAGCAAATTCCTTCTTGAATATTTCCAATTCGCCAATTGCCTTTTCCTTTTCAAGTTCCTTCATTTTAGCTTCTTCACTCAATCTCTTGTTTTCAGACTTGAGCACTTTGTTTTCATCCGCCACTTTTAACCACATCTTGTACATTTCCATGCTTTCCTTACGAATGTCATCATCACTAATGCTCCTAGTCTCTTCATCTGAGCTATCACTCTCATCTTTATTCAGCCCACTGAGACCTTCCTCAAAAGAGTCTTTTAACTCCACCACTGTCACACCGAAAGCAACATGATTGGTATAATCCTCTCCATCCTTACTATCATCTCCTATGTCATCATCACTCCGGGTTGTAGCGTATGATTTCCCTTGCCTTTTAAGCGTATTGGCACACTCAGCTTGTATGTGCCCGAAACCTTCACACTCTCTACACTGGATTTTTCTGTTCAGGTTCGGATTTGTTGATTTAAACTTTGGTGTTTCAACACCAGTTACTTGGCCAAATCTTGGAGTGGAGTTTGCGTTTGAATTTTTGTTCCCACTTGACTTCTCTTGTGGCTTCCTGCCCATCTTCTTCATAAATCTGGAGAAGTTCCTGGTTATGTTTGCGATGTCATCGGACTCTTCATTATTTGAATGGTCTTCTGACTTTCCAGAGGTTATGCTTGAAAAAGCCATCTCTTTCTTTCCTGCTTTTGTTTGCAACATTTCCATCTCATAGATTCTAGTGATCCCATAAGTTCATCAAGTGTCATTGTCCCTATCCTTTCATTTTCATTAATCGCTGTGACCTTCATGTTGAAACGAGGGGGTAATGCTCTCAACACCTTCCTGACAAGCTTTTGATCTTTATACTTTTTTCCGAGCTGAAAAGCTTTGTTTGCAATATCTCGGACTCGTCCATTGAACTCAGAAATAGTCTCATCCTCACGAATATTTAGTTCTTCGAATTTTGAAGTGTAATAATGCAGCTTTGATTCTCTGACGGAGCTTGTCCCCTCATGATAAGTTTGTAACACATCCCACGCTTCCTTAGCAGTTTCACAGTTTGAAATCATCTTAAACTGATCTTCATCCACTGCCGTAAAGATGGCATTCAATGCCTTTGAGTTGGACACGTGTGCTTTATGCTCATCGGTAGAGTATTTGGAAAATGGTTTAGCTGTCAGTGAGCTTGATCCTTCAGCTTCGTCACTTGTAGGTGGAGTGTATTGATTTATGACATAGTTCCAAGCTTGATCATCTAATGCTCCAATAAACACCTTCATACGTGCCTTCCAATAAGCATAATTTCCTTGTTCCAGCAATGGTGGTCGTGTGACTGAAGCCCCCTCCTTTGGTGCCATGGTGAAACCTGATCTCACTCTCCCTGTATAGGGGTCAGCAAGTGCCGTGCTCTGATACCAATTGAAATTCAGTTCCACCTAAAGTCTATACTCTTATGACAAGTTGTTTAACTGTTTGGTGTTAAAACACAAAGTAAACTACGTAGTGCACACACAACTTGTTTACGCAGTTCGGTGCAAATACACCTACGTCTGTGGGGCCTTGCCCAGATTAGAAACCATTCACTAGAAAGCAGTCTTTAGTACAAGAAGCTTAACTTAAATACTAATCCATTGCTAACCTATTGAGTGAATGTTGTGAGATCCCCTCACTACCGATCCTACGTCGTTGATCCCCCACGATCAACACGTCTTCCTGGATCTCCTCCTCCCGAGGAATTAAGGCCTCCTTGTTTCTGATCTTTACGGACTTGATTGATTGATTTTCCAAACCTCCAAAAACACTCCAGACAGACATTTCCAAGAAAGTATCTCAACGTAGAGATGAATACTTGGTCAATCGTATTCGATGTCTCTTCTCTCTTTTATCCCGTCGTCCTCCTTCCGTGCGTACAACTCTCTCCTTGTCTAACTCTACCAAGAATAGACTTCTAGACTAAGGAAATATCAAATTCTAATCTGGTATTTAAATGGACAATCCTTTATTAATAGGACTTGTACCATAAATAAACTACTTAATTAATTCCTAACTATTACAAGGACTATTTGTTTACCAGAATTAGATTGCCACGAAATCACACATTGATCTTCATAATATTCTGTTCTGATCGCATGATTATACTCCATAATTTTCTCCATAAATCGTGGCTAGAACCTTGCTGTCTGAAAAAACTGGATTAATATGGTGTTAAAACACCACATTACTAGTTCACACAATATGCCACAAATAAGTCCAACTCCCGAGGACTCTACAGCTTTTATATGGAATAAATTCACTAAATCTAAAACTAAAACAACCTTTTTCATTGTCCTCCCTTGTCTAGCTTTATGATCTATCCGGAAATCCAGAAACAAAATTATACTCCCTCCGCCCCCCTATAAATTACTTTATTGCTTTTTAGATCAAAGTTTACAAATATTGACTGAAAATATACATTAATCTATATATAATAAAAATATCATGTGAAATATTGTTAGATTCATCTTAACATCTATATTCTAAATATCAATTTTTTATGCGATACTATTATAGGTAAGTAGAGATATTTACCGTTAAACATGCTTATTGAAGACCGTGAAATAGCAATTAAGCAATTTATAGTGGTACGGGGAAGTATATGATTCCCAATGCCATAACTATTTTTCAATAATCAAAGAAATAAATAACACAACAATGCTAATGAGCAAGAGAATTCTAGTAGGGCAGGGAAGCAATTCTGGTTACTGGAAAAATTGTGGTTTCATCTAAAAAATTGTGGTTTCATTCTAATACAGCTGCTGATTTTCTGGCAAAATATGCAAATGAAAAGAACCTGACTGGAGATTTAAACATTGATCATGTTCCTTCTTTTCTTAAAGGTCTCTTACTGTTGGATAAAATTGGAGTACAAGGAGTGAGAATTGTTTCTTGATTTCACTTAGACCTATTTCACCTGCTAAGATTAGAATTACTATTTATCTCTACTTTTCGAATGGATACTGCTGGTGTTTCTCTTCTATGCAGGAGAGGTTTTTCTTCACCGACAATTTGATGCTGAAGCAAAGAAACATGTTGAGGCATGTCTTCAGGCCTGATCTCAGAGATTGCAAACATTACATAGAGAGAGATCACGGGGATGGAGCTGAGGTCTGAGCAAAATAACACAATGGCCACACAAGGATTCACAGCAATTTTCTTCTGATTCTTCACCTGTTTGAAGCTGATACCGGGGATTTATACCCCACATAGAACATAATTAATCATCTTGGCGGGCACATCGTTGACAAATAGGAGTCTCGTATATACGTTTCCTCGACCTGTTCGCGATGTTGCTCGCTGGATGATTGGTTTAGCTAGATCTTAGCTTTAATTTTTTTTCCTCGACCATCTGGGTGGAAACACCGATTTTGGAAGCAATTTGTTTTGCTTCAGGAGCTTTACTTAGCTCTGGGTTCATCTACAGGATAACCTTTTGTAAACTGTGATGCCTTGACACATTTAGCGCCTATTTTGGCTGAATATATCGGTTTGGGGAGCCAAAAATACACCCCCCATCCTAGGATGGTTTAAAATTAAAAAAAATCTAAAAAATCACCCCTACTGTTTGGACAAATAGATCCCTGATTAAGTGGAGATGGTCACCATCTGGTAAACTCGAACTTAATTGCGATGGATCCGTTAGACCTGACTCGATTGGTGCAACGGATTCATGATTAGGAATCACCAAGGCAGTGTTATTTGTGTATGTTGCTTTAGATTTACAGCTTTTTCTCCTTTGGATTAAAAAATTGAGGCGGTTACAAAATGCCTACTTTGGGCCTACTTTGGGTCAACGAAAATGGTTTTGAGGCTGTTACAAAATGCCTACTTTGGGCCTACTTTGGGTCAATGAAAACGGTTTTGAGGCTGTTACAAAATGCCTACTTTGGGCCAACGAAAACGGTGATAGAGGTTAGGCCCAAGAAGATCACTGGCTACTTTGGGCCAATGAAAACAGTGATAAAGGTTAGGTCAAAGAAGGCCATTGGGCCGCGGGTATGGCAGTCCGATTAGGGGAATATTTAATACCCTAACTTAATTACCGCATTCGTGGGTAATTAAGGGTGATAATTAAGGAGTGCGTTATTTAGGACACAGAGTATAAATACAAGGTACACATTTACATATCATTTGTTCTGTCTTAATCATATAGAACCTTGGACTAACTAAGCATCGGAGTGCTAACCCCTGGAGTCCGAGGGACAGTTTGATTGCAGGTCAATTCGAGAAGAACCCAAGCCCGCAAACCGGTCGGTGGTCGAAGACGCATCAAGTGGCGCTGTCTGTGGGGACGACTAAGCCAGATCAAGGGTTTGGAAAGTTTATGTCCAAGGTAGTTCGAAGGAGTGAAAGATTAAGGTTAATAGGTACGGAGCTTGATCTCCACCAAGGTTACAATCGGAGAATCCATACGGACGAAACGACGTTCGCAACGAGGACAACGACATGGCTAATACTCAAATGATGGGAGCAGAGTTACCAGTGGAACTTAGTACAGGCGTAGGCCACGAGGGGGGACAAACCTCAGTGGTGATCGGTGCAAACACCCTGGTACCAGTGCAGCATGATGTGTCGAGGCCCTCGAGGACTCTGGATGTAATAGGAGAGAAAAGACGGGGAAATACCAATTCCTTGCTCAAAAGGGTGATCGATTCGAGGGATGGAAGGTTTACGGAGGTTTCAGGAGATTCGTATATGGAAGCCTATAGCCAACATGGGCAAGGAATCAGAATACGGAGAGAGCAACCCCAAGTAAAGAGGTGGAACGAGCAGCTCAGGTCCTGGATGCGGCCGGTTACCGGGTCACCCACCCCCCCCCCCCCCCCGAGGGATGATAGAGTTACGATAGGGGCAGTATCGCCCTTACCTTTGGAAAATAACTACAGGTTGGGTCCCTCAACTTCAACCCCACCCCCACGATAGCCTTTCCTTATCAGGGATATGTTGGAGAGCCGTTACAAGCTAGGCCCCATCCTTCCTTTCCTGTTTATTCCTAAGGTCCTGTATATGCGCTACCTTCGCTAGCCTCATCTGCTCCTACCCTCGGCCTGGTCGGTCCAGGAGCGGCATATAGAATAATGACTTCTTCTAGCACGCAAGGATATGGAAGAATAGGAATTAGCCAAGGGCTGTACAACCCTTATGTTCAACCACTACCACCACCAGCATACCCGAACCTCAGGCAGCACTGGATGAACCCAGGATATGGAGGAACTCAACCTCTCAATATGCCATGGCTAGGCGGTCACAATAGGGGGTTGAACCTGCCAGTGGGTCAGCACACACCCCCCTCTGACGCAAGTGAATCATTAAGAAAGAAGTAAGATAGGTTGATCGACCCCTTGGGCCAGGCATCGGGGTCTCCTTTTAGCTCGGTGATCACAGGGGTTTAATGGCCGATGGAAGTGAAACCTCTGGAAGGACTTCCCACATACAGTGGTGAAACTGACCCTTGAGAGTCCATTCAGACATTCTTAGGCCTGATAAGTTCGAGAGATTTTGATGAGAAATTGACATGCAAACTGGTAGGAAAGGCACATGAGTGGTTTAATAAGTTTCCAAGGGGCTCGCTCCAATCGTATTGAGACTTCAGTGGAGTGTTGTTAAGCCAGTACGCGTAGAAGAAGAAGTTTACCAAACATTGTTAGAACTCCACCAGACGAAGAAAAAGCCAGGGGAAAGCACGGAAACCTTCTATCAGTGATACGTGGATGAGAATTTGGAGGTGATAGAAATAACGGAGAATGAGGTAATCCAGGGGTACCTGTTGGAGATGCAGGACCTGGAACTATACAAGAAGCTGTGTACCAATACTCCTAAGACACAGCAAAAACTTCAGGAGGTTGTGGAGCAATATTCAAGGGTAGAGGAGGCAACAAGAAGAAAAAGGGATAGTCTTGCCGAGAAGGAAGGAAGAAATGGGGACCATAGATGTGAGAGGTCGATCGAACCCATAAGAACACCATTCGAGAGGTATAATCTGCTGCCCCTAACACTTGGAGGAAGAACCCCTGCATAGATTTTAAGCATACATAGAGGTTTATTTCGGACGCCTTCACCCTTGCAGAGTTCACAAAACTCAGTAACAGCCCGTAGAACAATGAATTGGTACTGTGATCATCATAGGGATTAGGGTAATGACATGAACAATTGCATGCAGTTAAGAATGAAGATTGATAGCTGTGAGCGGGAAAGACGGTTTTGAGGACACAGGAACCAGGATGCCCCCTTGAGACCTCAGATGAATCAATGGTAGCATTACAGAAGAAACAATCAAAACAATGGAGGAAGAGGAGATAGAAGGCATTGTGAACAAGTGATTCGAGATAGGGGGCAGGAAGGAAGGCAGGATAGACCCCGGGAACAACAAGGGGGAAATCATTGAAACCAAAATGGAGAAAACCCACCTAACCGAAGGGTAATTAACATCATCAATGGCATGGTGGGAAAGAGATCCTCGAATGTTATTTTAAGGGCTAGGGCTCGAAGGGTCCCTACGGAAGAGCCTAGTCATAAGAGGTTTTGGCCGGATGAGACTGTCCCTTTCTCGGAAGCGGATGTTGTGCCGGACTAGATGCCCCATGCAGACCCTATGGTAATTTCAGCCATTATTGGAACATCATTGATCAAGGGGTGTTCATTGATGATGTAAGTGAGGTAGAAGTGGTGTTTGCTGAGTGTTTTGACTAGTTAGACATAGGGCGTGAGAACTTGAAAAAATCTGCATCCTCTTTATCGGGATTCATGGGAAACCTGATATTTCCAATAGAAGAAATAACATTGCTTGTTTGAGTGGTGGATGGCGACAAGGGAGTGACTATCAAGTGCAGTTTTACTGTCGTGGATGCACATTCCCCTTATAATGTGATTTTAGGAATGCCATGGATGTGCCAGGCTCGAGCGGTCTGGTCACCTTACCACTTGATGATGAAGTTCCCAACTAAAAAGGGGGTGGCGTCCATTCTAGGGGATCAGATTGTGGCACGGAAATGTTACTTAATTGCAGTGCGAGAGGCAAGGAAACAGAGGGATGTAGTGACAGTACATGCGGAAATGGGACTAGCTGATACAATACAAATGGCCATTCGGGATAAAGGATCAGTAGTTGTTGGGAAGCTGATTCCTGAAGATGTGAAAAGAGGATTGCAAGACTTGTTAGGAAGGTATAGAGACGTGTTCTTGTGGGATACATCTGACCTGACGGGGGTCCATTCGAGTCTCGCATTGCATAAGCTAAACATCAACCCTTCAATTAAGCCAGTAAAACAGAAGAGAAGAGTGTTCGCTCCCGAACGAGTTGAGGCAATTAAAAAGGAGGTGGAAAAATTATTGAAAGAGGATGTCATCGAGGAGGTATTCTATCCAGATTGGATTGCCAACCCAGTTATGGTTCCAAAGCATGATGGAGCATGGAAGATGTGTATAGATTTTACAGATCTAAATAAATGCTGCCTCAAAGAGAGTTACTGGTTGCCACCAATTGATAAGTTGGTGGAAGCTATCACCGGATACTGAATTTTGGCATTCTTTGACGCATATAAGGGGTATCACCAAATTCTCATGGAAAAGGAAGATAGGAAAAAGACATCGTTCATTACAGATGTGGGCACGTACTGCTATAAGAAGATGCCCTTTGGGTTGAAGAATGTTGGGGCTACTTATCAGAGGCTGGTCGATAGACTGTTCAAGGAACAAATAGGGAAAAACATGGAGATATATGTGGATGACATGGTGGTCAAAAGCAAGAGTTATCAAGATTTTTGAAAAGATCCGGAAGAAACATTCGGTAATCTTCGGGAAGCTAATTTGAAGTTGAACCCGTCTAAGTGTGTCATTGGTGTTGGAGCAGGGAAGTTCCTTGGATTCATGGTCTCAGAGAGGAAGATCGATGTAAACCCGGAAAAGGTCAAAGCTCTGAGGACAATGAAAACCCCACAATCGATAAAGGATGTTCAGAAGATTACAGGATCTTTAGCAACATTGAGCATGCTCTTATCGAAGGAGGCAAAGAAGCACTTTCCCTTCTTTAATGTTCTTCGAATGGCGAAGAAGTTTGAGTGGAATGGTAAATGCAAAGAAGCATTCGAGCAATTGAAAGAGCATTTGAGGACATTTCCTACTTTGATGAAGCCAGACAAGGATGAGACGTTGTACTTGTATATTTCTATGTCACCTCTAGCAATTAGCGCGACTTTGGTTAAAGAAAAAGAAAAGGTTCAGTACCCGATATACTTCGTTATTCGTGTCTTGCAGGGACCAGAGACGAGGTATACGGTTCTCGAAAGGTTGATTTTGGCTCTCGTGCATGCAGCCCAGAGGTTGAGACCCTACTTCCAGGGACATAAGATAGTGGTTCTCACGAACCACCCAATTCGAAAGATCCTTCTAAAGCCAAATATTTCCAGAAGAATAATGAAGTGGGCAGTGAAGTTAGGCGAGCATGATTTCCAGTATCATCCTCGAGTTGTGATTAAGGGGCAGGCACTGGCAGATTTTATCGTGGAAACTACAGAACCCCTTGAAGTGTGTTTGGAGCCCATCTAGAATGAAGACATAGAGCAACGCAAGATATGGAAGTTGTATGTGGATAGTTCATCACATTCAGGAGGAAGTGGAGCGGGAGTCCTACTTACTAGCCCCGAGGGCAAATATTATCCTTATGCATTGAACTTTGCATACAAGGAAACTAACAATGAAGCTGAATATGAGGCATTGATCACTGGATTGCACCTCGCGAAGGAGCTGCAAGTGGAGGAACTGGAGGTTTTCAGTGATTCTCAAATTGTGGTTCAGCAGTGAATGGAGAATACGAGGCCAGAGAGCATAACCTGCAGAGATACCTCGAGGTAGTAAAGAACTTGTTAAAATTTTTTTAATTTTATACATTGAAGCAGGTTACGAGGGAAAGCAATCATAAAGGGGACGCTCTAAGTAAGCTCGCTTCTTTGGATTTGGGAACCCAATCCCAGCAGCAACTCCTCATGGAAACTTTGAGCAAGCAAAGTTTTGAAGAGCCTGTAGTGATAGCGGTGGAAGTGGCAAACTCCTGGATGACACCGTTCATGGCATATCTTCGAGAGGGGGTCCTGCCAGAAAACGAAGTAGATGCTAGAAAGATAAGGTTGAAGGCTCCAATGTATGTGTTGCAAAAGGAATGGTTATATATAAGGGGCCATCTGCAGCCATTACTTCAATGTGTTGACTCTCATGAGGCAGATTAACTCACAAGGGAGGCTCACGAAGCGGTATGTGGTAGCCATCAGGGGGCAGGTCCGTGGTGAGGAGGCTCATTCGAGCAGGATTTTATTGGCCGACAATGTTCGAGGATACGAATTGGTATATTTAGGCTTGCCATCATTGTCAGAGACATGCATCTATAAAACATGTTCCACAAGAAGAAATGAGGAGCATTTATAGTTCGTGGCCATTCGACAAATGGGGAATCAATCTGGTGGGCCCTTTTTCCGGAAGTGCCAGGCAAATTCAGATATCTAATAGTGGTTGTTAATTATTTCACCAAGTGGGTAGAGGCTGAGCCATTGACAAATATAGGGGAAAACGGTCATCTCCTTTTTCTGGAAGAACATTATGTGCCATTTTGGAATCCCAAGGATAATTATTACGGATAATGGAACACAGTTTACCCAGGACCCCTTTAAGACATGGAGCAAGGAGTATAAGATCAAGCAGAAGGTGACATATGTTTACCACCCCCAAGCCAACGGGCAAGTGAAAGTGACCAATAAAACAATAGTACACGGAATACGAGCACACCTCGAGGGGGCAGAAGGTAACTGGATATGGGAATTACTAAATGTGATGTGGGCATATCGGACAGCTGAGTCTTCCGCTACTGGAGAAATACCTTATAGTCTAGTATATGGTTCAGAAGCAGTGATTCCTACGGAAATAGGAGTTCCTAGCCCAAAGGTAATGGCTGCTGCAGATGAGACGATAAATCAGCAAAACAAATGTCTGGATCTGGATATGACGGAGGAAAAAAAAGAGCTAGCTTCTCTTCATGAGGCTAAGGTCAAGGAACGGGTCAGAATATATCATAATAGAAGGGTAAAAAAGGTGTTCTTCAATCTGGGAGACTTGGTAATGCGGAAAAATGAGAAAAGTAGAAAGGAGCCCGAGGGGAAATTAGCTGCGAATAGGGAAGGACCTTATAAAGTGATCGAATCACATTTGGGGGGAAGTTATGTTCTTAAATAGACGAACGGTATTCGAGTACCAAGAAGGTGGAACATTAGCAACTTGAGAAAATACTACCAGCTATGATGTTCAAGTGGTTTTCTTAAAAGCGGGACTCTAGTTGGTATTCGAGCGGGTTGCTTTAAAGTGGCGCTCTAATGATGTTTCCAATTGCGGCTGATGTCCGAGTGGTTTTCTTTGAAGCACTCTAGTTGGTATTTGAGCGGGTTGCTTTAAAGCAACGCTCTAGATGATGTTTCCAGCTGCGGGTGATGTTTGAGTGGTTTGCTTTAAAGTGGCACTCTAGTCTGTATTCAAGCGGGTGGCTTTAAAGCGGTGCTCTAGATATGTTCGAGTGGTTTTCTCTAAAGCAACACTCTAGTTTGTAGTCGAGCGGGTGGCTTTAAAGCGGCGCTCTAGATGTGTTTAAGTGGTTGACTCTAAAGCAGCACTCTAGATGTGTTCGAGTGGTTGGCTTTAAAGCGGCACTCTAGATTTGTTCGAGTGGCTGGCTTTAAAGCAACACTCTAGATGTGTTCGAGTGGTTGGATTTAAAGCAGTACTCTAGATGTGTTCGAGTGGTTGGCTCTAAAGCGGCACTCTATATGTCTTTGAGTGTTTGGCTCTAAAGCAACACTCTGGTTGATTTTTGAGTGGTTGGCTCTAAAGCAGCACTCGAAAGCAAAATTGTAATCTTGAAATGATAAGCTAGTAGGCGACATTGGCAGGATGTAGGTGGAAATACCGAACCTGGGTAAAATGCTTGTCTCCAAGTTGCTCAATTTCTATTTTAACAACATGCACAGGGTGCCCCTGCTCGAGGGGTAAAATAATAGATACATTAATTAGTCATTCAAATTTCAATAAACACTAAGGATACAATGTATATACTAACACTTATCCAAGTTAATCCATCTACGTATATTCATTCACTGGGAGGAAATCCCATTTTAAACAATTCTTCAGTGGACTTAGGCCTCCCTAGCTTCTCCACATTTGCCTCTATTTCTTTGAGTTCTTCTAACTTTATACCATCCGCCCTTGGGATATCCTTCATTTGCTCCTCTACAGGATATTTTGAGGGAGTGACGGCGACGGTTCTACACCATTTCTTTTTGAAAGGTTCAAATGGGGCCTTTGAGGGAGACCTAGCGCTTTTGCGGCATTTTGATGAAGGCCCATGGTTAGTTTTGCTTAACGGGACAAGGTGTCATTCAACATCTTTCATGGAAGACTTCTGTGAACGAGGGGCAGAGTGAAAACTTGAGGGGGTAAATCCCTTTACCTTCAGTTTTGCTAGCCAATCGTGAATGAGGTCAAAAGCCTTCTTCTGCCTTAGAGTTCCATTCTCATGGAAGTTGAACTCTTCCATCCAGTACTAGGCAGCTTTTAACAGAAACTTTGAAAGGTGATCGTTGTTAATTAAGTTGGTGGAAGGAATTTCGGGAGAAAGCATGTGGGCATGAAGGCTTACTTCGTGTGCAGCGATCTTTTCTTCATATTCAGCGAAACGCTGCTCCACCTTTGTAGCTTGTATCCTCCAGGCCTCGATTTCCCCCAATGAGTTTTGTATTTTCGGATAAAAGGGATTCCACCATAGAGCTATCTTCAATTGGGGGGTTTTCTTGCGGGGGTTAGGGGGCTGAAGGGGGTTCGCTTGCCAAAGGAGGGTCCTCGTTAGCTACCTTCTTCCAGGCGAGTAAGTCCTCCTCCAGGCTGGCCACCCTGCGTTGAGCTAACAGATGTTGTTTAGAAATCAATTCCCTCTGGGCCAACATCCTGCGATTTTTGCCCAAGAAGCCAATTAGGCGCCCTTCCACTACTGAGAGCCTAGTTGCAGCGACAAGGCAGGACTTCAGGGAACCAAACTTGGAATAAATTTTTTGCATCATTTCTTCCAGTTCTTTATCAACGCGATCGCGACCCTTAACCACTTCTAAAGGATAGGCACCATTAAATTCCTTGTTAAGGAAATCCTCGACAAACGTAGGATGATCTTTAGACTGCCACAACTTTATCTCGGCCTCAAGATTGTGGAGCTTGTCCTTCAAGGTGTCTTTCCCTTGGTTGCATTTAGAAAGATCAGGAAAGGCAACCAGTAACTTTTATTGGTTTTATTCAGTTCTTTTTGGGCACTCGAAAGTTCCTCGCAAGCACCTTCTAGCACCGTTTTTAATGAATCATACTATGAAAAAAAAGTAAAGGTAAAATCAATAAGTTGCAACAAAAAGGGAAAATTATGTGTGTTTTCATTGATTCTCAATATATATATATAGTACAATTAAGGGGCACTGAGAAAAAAAAAAGAGGGAGAGAGGGGGGGGGGAAGGGAACAGAGAAGAGGAAAATTTTACAATCAGGGACCAACCCTAGAATCATCCTTCTTTGATGTGGAAGCAATCATTTCTTCCACCTGATTGACGGAGGAACCTTGCCCAGGAGAGGCACCGGTAGTCTCTGGAAGGGGGATCGCTCAATTCACTCGGCAGTAAAGAGCTCCCATTTGGCCTTGATGAAATCCAATAGGGCAGAGCGAAGGCCGTCATTTTTGATAGCCTCATCCCATTTTGCGTCCATGGTGGCTTTGAGCTTTGGATTAACCAGTTCGTCTACCTGCATGGCCAGATCTTCGAAAAGAGAGGCGGACACTTGTGGATTTAAAAATTCCTCGGCTAGTTCGTTACAGCCGGTCTCCTTGGCCATCCTTGGAAGATCCGGGAAAAATTTAGCAAGCTCTGGGCTATTCAATAGCTTGTGTTTGAAAGCCTCGAGCAGTCACACCTGTGTGGACGGATCTTCTGCAGCTTGAATTTTCTCTTCTTCAGTTTGAACTTTCTCTTCTGTAGTTTGAACCCTCTTAGTGAGGGTATCCCTCTCTAGCAACCAAAGATGCCTCTCGGCATCCATGCCTTACTTCTCACTGTCCCAAAGATTTTGCTTTTCTCGAAGAGCCCCCACTGCATCTTCAAGCGCCCTGTTCTTTTCCTCGAGCATTTTGTCTTTCCCTTTGAGAGATTCCTTTAGCCTCAAATTCTCAACATCGTTTATGCTGATCTCCTAACAAAGGTTACCCTTGCCAGTGGAGCCAAGGGAATACAGGGCTGCTATTTTCATGGTGGCCTCATGAAATATTTTAGAAGCCTGATCAAACAATTCAACTCAAATTGACGTCAACAAAAAATAAAAATAGAAAAGAAAAGAAAAAAGAATGGAAAAGAACCTCAGGATCAATTCCAATCTCCGAAAGGTGATGCTCGAACCCGAATGCGGGCACTGTATCATTCAAATGGGGCAGTGAAGGTGGTTGAACATCTTCACCGCCATATGTTCCCATAAACGGCCTTAGTGAGGATGAGCTAGTAGTCTTGTTATTCGCCCTTGTCTTCTGGTGAATGTTTCAGGTTTGAGGTGATTGCTTAGCATCACCAGTTGAAGTGGGCTTCTCGAGGCCTATGCAAGAGGAGAGGCCTGATTCAAGATGGGAGACCCTGGAGTTGGGGGAATGGAAGCCTGATTCAAGGAATCAATGATCCCCTTGGAGCGGGCCTGGCCCTGCTTCGAGGGCTTCTGCTTCTTTAAGCCCTTAGTAAAACCCACTGAAAATGGAAAAAGAATATGAGTCAGTTAATAGTAATGAACATAATAACATGACAAATAAGAGAAGTAAACATCTATTAAGCACCTTTGGAGGCTCCCAAATGCCTATGGTCATTAACAATAACCTCGAGGAGAGGGTCATCTCTGAGGCCCTCATGTTCTCTTTGCCTTTTTCTTGTATCTTTTCGAAGTGTGTTATACACATATTTTTCGTAGATTCTGGGTG
Organism: Rubia yunnanensis; assembly: GCA_037428765.1. Taxonomy (NCBI): domain Eukaryota; kingdom Viridiplantae; phylum Streptophyta; class Magnoliopsida; order Gentianales; family Rubiaceae; genus Rubia; species Rubia yunnanensis. Next base: position 41,677,992 of record CM075066.1, read on the forward strand.
GTAACGCAAAGCCGTCAATCCAAGGGTTAGGGTTGTTGAAGAAGCTGTAGTCGAGGGAGGTGGATAACAGTTTTTGGTTGTCCCTCTCGAGGGCATCTGGGCAGATGTATTTCCTAAGTTTGGGAGATTCAACTTGCACGACCCAATTCCATGGAGGGACTCGATACCTCCTTCTATCGAATAAGATACCTTTTTTCGAGCTTTTCCAATCACCCGAATTGCCAGGATAGCCAAAAACTTTATGATGTACTTCTCGATAGGTAAATGTGACGATCATATCGGCTGACCGCCAACTATAGGACACAGATAATAGCGAGTGGAACAACTTATAACTAGGTTTAATACCGAATTTGTCACATTTGATCAAGAACATCATCATGATCACTAGAACATTGGGGTGGAGTTGCGCAGGGCTCGCCTGAAATTGCCTAAGGAGTTTGGAAAAAAGGGGCGGAAAGGGAAATGTGAGCCCACACCGAAGTATCGGAGAGAGATAGATGATCTTCCTTCGGGAAGGTTACGGGGGAAGTCACCTTCTCGAAAGGGTTGAAAATCGGCGTCTAGAGCTACTCGTTGGCCAAGGGGATCTAGTCCAAAATTTTAGAAATATTGGCTCTCGCTATTGGAACTGGGGGATCCCTCCCTGAGTCCTTTAGCCTTAATCTTCGGCAAGTCCCTTTTTTCTTCTCTTGTGAGGGCTCGGCCTGAGAAGATACCCGAGTCCCACTCAAGGGTGCTTCTCCCCCCCCCCCCCTCGAGGATTGCCTTCTCCCTCAAAGGAAGTATTTCTTCCTCCTCCCCTATGGCTTTGAGCTCTAGATTTGGGGGAGGGTAAAAACCATTCTTGCCGCTCATGGGGGGCCTCCTAATATAGGGATTGCCCCTGCCCGACGACCAATTTTCAACAACTTCTTGAGAAGGCATATTAGTTATGGGAAATATATGCTCCTTCCCAGGACTATTAGATATGCCCTCTCCAGCATCAAAGTTGCGCTGGAGTTCTTCAGATGGGGCACGTTCCGGGTCGCTAACGTTTTTCTCCGGCATACTAACCCCTGACTCGCCTACCCTAATTTCATTGGGGAAAGTTTCTCGGAGTCATCAGAGCGGGCCATGATGGAAAAGGGTGAAACGGAAAAATTAGGAAGTGAATAAGGATGAAAGAACTTACTGGTTCCTGGAAAAAGTGATGGAGGTTGGATCGCCCGCGAGAGAAATATAGGAATTAAATCTTGTAAGAAGACGCCTGCAAACGAGAAAAGTAAATAAGGAAGCGCGAATGAGGGGTAAATATGGGGCTGAAGTGACATGTAATTATTTTGGCATTGGAATATAAAAAGTTATGGAAAGACGTGATCGCCTCTTCCTCTTCTGACGGTACAGTGTTTAGGAGGTCGTGACACGCGCGATTGTTTAGCGTGCGCGCCCTCTCAGATCATAAGCGACGGAGTTGATTAGAAAATCAGGTTCCCATCCTCGAAAGCAGGAACGCCACGTGTAAGGTTAATTTTGATCCTTCTAAGTTCTCAAATTGTTCCATGCATTCGAGACCTCGAGGACCTTCATAACGTTCCAGTTTTCTATGGTCGAGAACCTGCTTTTCCTGGGGTCTCTTGATAGAGGTTAGGCCTAAGAAGGCCATTGGGCAGCAAGTATGGCATCCGGTTAGGGGAATATTTGACACCCACGGGTGTACCCCAGTGGTTGGGACATGGGTGGGTAAGCCAATAATCCCAGGTTTGATCCTCGGCAGCGGCAGTGTGGGGAGTTCTTGCTTTGCAAGGCTCCCTTGTGCGCACCGAGGCAATGCCAAGCCCATGGGTCCTGATGCTGGGCTACCGTGATTTACCTCTCATACGATGGCTTGGGTGTGGGCTGGTATGGGCCGCTGAGGGCGAGCGGATTGATCGCCTTTTGCCGGTTAGGGGAATATTTAATACCCTAACTTAATTTTCACATTTTTGGGTAATTAAGAGCGATAATTAAGGAGTACGTTATTTAGGACGCAGAGTATAAATACAAGGTACACATTTACTTATCATTTATTTTGTCTTAATAATATAGAATGCTTGGACTAACTTGAGCATCAGAGTGCTGACCCCTGAAATTTCAGGGACAGTTTGACTGCAGGTCAGTTCGAGAAGAATCCAAACCCGCGAACCGGTCAGTCGTCGAAAACGCAACAAATGGCTACACGAATCTCACGGTGGAAATTAGATTCGCAACAAGTGGTTTCTTTTGGAAATCCATTGAATCTTGTCCATGGCCTCTCCTCACCAGGGCCTGGAAATTTAAGTTCCTGCTGTAGCAAAATAGAGCATCCTTATCTCATATCTTCAGGGAAAGTAATAATGCCGTAAATGAAATAGAAAAAGGTGGACACAGTGACAATCGAACGGCCATAATTCGGCTTCAAGAACTCTCAAATTCAACATTGGACAACTGCAGCAAGACTCATCACAAATTCCATATATCAGAGTTGCACAAGAGCTCTAAATTTGTATTCACTTCCTATGTTCATCGGCAACAACCAACTAAAGGAGAATCTTTTCGAGTTACTTTTGCATACTCCTTAGCCTCAGCTTAGTTACAATTTTTTCATTGTCTTTATGGAGCTGATTTTTGGCCGTCTCCCCACATGTACTTTTCTCTTTTTCTTTTATTTGGCTTGGGATCCAACAAGAAGTTCCTTGTCGAAGGGTATTTACATTTTTTTTAAAAAAATGTTGAATTAAACCAAATTGAATTATGTTAATTGAAAAAGAAAAACATACTCCTCCGAAAAAGGGAATTCGCACACTTTCCTTTTTTGGGTGTCCCAAGCAAATCTTCACACTTACCTCATTAGTAAATATTCAATATTCTAACAGACATAATTACCCTTAAAATATTAAAATTTTCCCCAATACACTCATCTCATTCCCACTACTCTCTTAAACCCAAATTGAGCTCACCCACCTCTCTCTCCTCCTTTTACCCCACCACCACCCCTCCTCTTATTTGAATCCCTACCACTCAACTTATTTTTTCAAATTGAACCACCACGAAGTGCTCGACGCTGGGGATCTTCACCTGCGATGACGGAGATCGCAACGTCGGAGCTTCACCCGCGATGAATGAGACCTTACAGGTGACGATGGAGCTTTACCCGCAATGTTGGAGACCTTGAGAGTGACACGGCTTGGAGCTGATGCAGCGAGGCGTGGTGGGTTTGCCACAGAGAGGAGGAGCAGGGAGAAAACATCCGGAAGAAATTAGGTACAGAGGTGGAGAGAGGAGGAGGAGGAGAGGTAAAAGAAATTAGGTAAAAAGGTGGAGAGAGGAGGAGGAGAGCGGAAGAAATTAGGAAGAGTGGAATGCAGGGAGAAAACATCCGGAAGAAATTAGGTGAAGGTGGCGGGGACTTTTTGGTCACTTCACCCGAGACAGATCTGAAGAGAGATATTTACTCTCTGCAGATTGCCCTGGGATGGAGGGAGTGATAGAATCTCTTGTGAGTTGATTTACTTAATGACAAAAGTTAAGTTAAAATAAATTGTAGAAAGTTTGAAACCCAATGGCCATTGCCCAGTATGTTGACCAGATTATGAATACATAGAAACTATTAGGGAAGACGGTATTTCCATAAGTTTATGGACAGTCCACAGTGATTTTTACTTTAAATATTGTAATTTTTATAAAATTTAAATATTATATATTGAAGGTTAAAATAAGTAATGATATGTATTTGAACGTGAAAACATAAAATATAAAGTTTGTCTCTTCAAAGACGGTCTTTCCATAAACCATGGAAAGACCAAGGTTTAAAGTGCAAATAAGAATGAATGAAAATAAAATATTCAAGTTGCATGAATCAGATTATAAACATTATAACTACTATGCATTGCATAATATTTTTTTAATATTACAACTAAGAACTTTTTCCTTTTATTATTCTAATTAAACATATTTTTTCATAAGTTTATGAAACTATGCTATTTCCCAAGATTTTATCTAAAATATATGCATAAGATTAAAAATATATTTTAAAAGTTTTAAATTTAGTATATAATTGGTCTCCTGATCCCGCGAGCCACACGGGTTTGCTTGCGTATCTTAAGACGATCATAATTCAGAATCATTTTCACTTCCATAGCTCCTCACTTCACTGACAAGTGACGATGGCGGCTGTTGCAGCTCAATCCTCATCCTTCGGTTCATTGACTCCTCCTCACTTATCAGCAAAACCCTCAATTACTATAATTCACCTTCTGGGCTTCTCAAATTCTTCTCCCCGGAAGTTTCAACTCAAGAAGACTTCCACTTGCAACGCGCACCACTCAAGAACCGTGTCCTGCAGCGCTGACAGCACCCATGCCAATAATTTGGCCCCCCTCTCCGTTTCCGATTCGCCTTTCCCGAGCCCCAGACCCCAGTAAGTACCCTTGTATATATCTCTTGTTGCTGATGATTTGTTGCTCTGTGCTGTTAGTTTGTCATTAAATGATGGAAAAGATAACGGTTTTAGAAACTTCGTTACTTTAGTTGGTTTTGAGCAAGATTCCTACTCCGTATCAAGGTTCAGTTCTTATGCTTTTTCACTGTCTTAAAGAGAACATTTTAAACCATGATATTCACGTGTAACTGCAAGTTATGAAAAGTTTAGACTCCTAAAAGAACGCGTGACATTGAAAAGTGTCAGTAAATATTTAATTGGGGCAGAGGGAGTCATATTTGTGGGATTCTTATTCTGGTGAAACGCAGACTGAGGCGCCATACAATCTCGGTTTTCGTTGGTGATGAAAGTGGGATGATTAATCGGATAGCCGGAGTGTTTGCAAGGAGAGGATACAACATTGAGTCCCTTGCGGTTGGTCTGAACAAGGACAAGGCTCTCTTCACTATAGTTGTTTGTGGAACTGAAAGGGCCTTGCAACAAGTCATGGAGCAACTTCAGAAACTGGTTAATGTGATAAAGGTTGTGTGACTCTTTACTCTTAATGTATTTTTTGATAATTCTGTACAATTTTTTTGGCATTGGAGGTGTTGTTTTCAGTTGCAAATGTTTTTCTTTCTGAAATTACCATGACCAGGTTGCAGATATTTCAAAGGACCCTCAGGTTGAACGGGAACTGATGCTTGTGAAAATCAATGCCGATCCAGATTTTCGACAGGAGGTGGTTACTCAGCTTCCATTGTCTACTGCATTTCGAGTTTGTATTACTTAAAGGTTTAATTATCTTCTATACTATTATCTGGGCTGAAATTTATCCACGGGTCTTCATAGAGGTTTTTGATTGGATTTTGTTGTTAGGATATGTAGCAGTCTCTTGATTATTTGGCTGAAATGTTCAGGTCATGTGGCTGGTGGACACTTTCAGAGCAAAAGTTGTGGATATCTCAGACCATTCTTTAACAATTGAGGTTGTATTATATTACTTTTTCTATCTATTTCAACTCACTTCAATTATTGGCACTCTTATTTTGTTGTTATCATCATTATCCATTACTTTCTAAGTCAAACTAGTCTAGTTTCTTTTATTTTTTACCTTTTTGTGCTTGCTTAATGCTATATGTGAGTGATTTAAGAATTTGTGAACATATATGAGATAAATGTAAACAACACTATTGTGACACGACCGAACATACTGCCCATATAGATCAATATAGCTGACACAACATTATGGAATAATGAGTTCTTGTTGTATTCTGTATCTTGTTGGCCTTCTCTGTGTGTTATTTATGCAAACTATGGTATGGTTGTGGATGATGAGTTTTCGGTCAATTTTAGGCACTGTCTCCAGCTTCCAAGTTACACAGGGATTGTCAGTAGCTTACTACGTATTTTCCTTTTCTCCTTTTTGTATTTCCTTAATTCCTTTGTGCCATTCTAGTGCATCTTTGCATTTTCTGTAATTGGATTCTGATGCCTGATTGTTAATAGAAGCTATTATTCATCTTTCCAGCATGATATTGAATAAGATCAATTTGAAATTCTGCGTTCATGCACTCATGTTTCACATTAACTAGTGTCTGTCGTCATCAAAACATGCGCATTCAGGCCTTGTTATAATGGTTTTGCTTATATAGTCTGTGTTGTGATGTCAATTTTACCTTTGCAACTAGGACATGTGTTATTTTGTGCTTGTTGGCTTGCTGGACTCCATTTTCTGGAGGTTTTAAAGTTTTCAACTCTATTTTTCAACTTTTGACAAAATGGGCTTCGAGTGTGGTCAAGATCGTCATCGAGCACTTATGTAAGGAGGATTTATTTCTGAAATTTTATACAGATCATTTTTTTGCATCTTACCTGTGTGTAATCACTTCACAAAATTTGGAGTCCATCTCTTAAACCTAGTTTCTATGATACAAGCCTTTTGTGCCATTTCTTCTACCTGATTTTTTATAATCATTGTCTTAGTTGTGAAGTGTGTATTTCATGAATTTTGTCATTATTGTTTTAACCGCTCTGTCCTAAAAGTATGCAGTAGAATTCGCACAAGGTACAACTTTTGTTGGTTGTAACCTACATCGTGGAATAAAATTAGTGACTAGATTGGCTACTTGTATTTTTGTTGTGGACTTTTGGACCATACATATCAATATTCATACAGGAATGAAAGGTCCCAAAGGTTCCGATATAGGCACACCACTGATTAGTACAAATTATTCTTTAGGTGCAAGACTCTTTTCTTTTCGGGTGGAAGAAGTATCTTATTATTTTCTTCATGATGTGCAATCTAATCTGCCAAATGGTCTTTTATTCGCCATAGAGATTGTTTAGAAGTATAAACTTGTTTCTGCTGGTTACCTATTTTCTCTATCTTCATGAAGATAATAAATACTTAAGGTCTCTCAAACTTGAAAGACTTGTAACCTTTTTCAGAAGCCAAAAAATAATTAAACGATATCCATTCTTATGTATCCCAATTAAATCATTGATATAGGTGACTGGAGATCCAGGAAAGATGGTTGCTGTTCAAAGGAACTTGAGCAAATTTGGAATTAGAGAAATTGCACGAACTGGAAAGGTTATTATTGTTTATTTAGTTTCTTTTAGCAGAAACTGTGAAAATTGTTTCAGCCTCTAACATTGTATCTTCTTCTTGTTGACATATCTATGGCTTGTGCTTAGATTGCCTTGAGAAGGGAAAAGATTGGAGAATCGGCCCCATTTTGGAGGTTTTCAGCTGCATCATATCCAGATCTTGAGGGACCGATTCCTGTCGATGCTGTCTTGAGGACAGCAAAGAGGACAGGGAATGGAAAACCTGAGTCATCTGGTGGGGTAAGTATAAATTGGTGATGTTAACATGGCTCTCAGCTGAGAAGCTATGTGGCCTGAATATGTTATAGATTCCCCCAAAGCACCCATATTGCTTTTATATGACACAGGTGTAAGTGTGGAATGTAGAACTGACTTGGTCATAATAATAGGGTAAGTCAACTGAGTGTGATGGAAATCTGCTGAGTGTAAAAGTATCAATCAAAATTTATGTTGCTCAGATGAAATTCCTGGAGGTGGAAGAGGGGAAGGGAGGAAGATCAACTTCACATTTTAGGTTTTTATTATTACAGTCTATTCATGTATTTTTCGTGATTGTTTTATACTTTTGCTTTCCGAGTCATGTAGCTTGATTTACTTTATTTCTTTGTAAGTTTGTTGCTAAAGAATTTAAAATTTATTGAATATTAGTTTTCAGCATTTTTGTTGTATTTATCCTGAAATTATACTGCATTCACAACCTCTCTGAAACATATATTTACATGCATATATGCACCGTAGCAAGCTCAGGTGACAGACAAACCTCGTACACGATGCAGTGTTCTCAATAAGGAATTAAAGTTTACAATTCATAGGTGCTTAGTTGACCAGGACAATAACTATCTGGTTACTGCCAAGAGTTCCTAGAAGGTCTGATTTTCAAGACTGCTAGTCATTTCATTGGGGATAGATTGTAGTTTGCTTTTTCTCGGACATACATCCCTTATTCAGCAGTTCAAATGAAACTGACCTTATTTGATGAAATGATGAAAACTGCGTTGGATATCAACAAATGCAGTTGTCTATATTTTCATGTCTATTAGTTTGAGAATTCAGAATAAGTAGAAAGGATTCAGTAAGATATGTTAAGATTGAACTATTTGTTATGTTAAACATCTTTATTTTTAAAAAAATATGTTGCTTCCTCTATAAAGCCTGTTTTGAACTACCTTTGTTGCAATGTTTGTAATCTTTTATACAGAATCTGTTCCAATCATTCGGTTAAGTGTTTCTGTGCTTTCTATGCCAATATCATTCCATTTAATGAAAGACTGACATCAGTTATTAGCTTCACACATTGTTTTTACTTTTGGCATTACAGTGATAGCAACACATTTTGTTTCCATTGAATCAGCCCTTATATCCTTTCACTATCTAAGAGTTCACATGTTACGGTCCTACTTTGCGGACCATATTTCGATCTGAGTAATTGAAAGTGCATTTGATATCTCTACCTTTTTGTAGGGAGATGTTTATCCCATCGAGGCTGTTGATGATTTTACTGTCAGCCCAGTTCTTGATGCGCATTGGGGTGTTCTCAATGATGATGATGTAAGAGTTGTCATCAGTATCGGTTGTCTTATTTGAGTTTGCTTCATTATGTCATGCTCCTTTTAGAATGTATGATCGACACTGCTTCAAATATTTATGTCTAGCTCGGGTTGCTTATGTTGTTAAGGTTTTGTTATGAATAACACCACCGTAGTTTATTGAAATAAGTACCCATATTCTAACAATTGTCCTAATTGATTTATCGAATATTTTGGTAGGAAAATTTAGAAAGCATTTGTACCAAGTACAACCATTTGGGCCACTGAAATTTTTTATTTCCTGATCATATTGGATCAGTAACTGCATTACTTATATCTGCTTTCAGACAAGTGGCCTTTGCTCTCATACGTTGTCAATGCTTGTTAATGATGCTCCTGGAGTCCTCAACATTGTAACTGGTGTCCTTTCCCGCCGAGGCTATAACATTCAAGTACTATGACAACCCTTGCAATATTGACCGGTGAATATTGTTGTTTCAAGCATATTCCTGCAGCTGATGTTTCTATCTTATTTTAACGCCAGAGTTTGGCTGTTGGTCATGCTGAAGTGGAGGGACTTTCTCGTATTACTACTGTTGTTCCTGGCACTGATGAATCAATCAGTAAACTGTTGCAGAACCTTCAGAAGTTGGTAGATCTTCATGAGGTGGGAGTAAAATTGTCTTTAAGAGTCAAAACGTTATCCTAATGTTAATAATTTGTTAAGCTTTTACTTCCACTGTCCAAATGGATGCATAACTTAGCTGATGATAAATTATTCTATCGGGACTTTTAGTCGATCAGTCTGATGGGGCTTCTCCTGGAAAGTTCATAGTTGACTACATTTTTTTTATGATATGTTGTTTCATATGGTCCATAGAAATATTTTAGTCGGTGTACTTTCAATTAAATATGTCATTTCAATGTTTTAGGTTCAAGACCTTACTCACTTGCCATTCGCTGAGAGGGAATTAATGCTGATCAAGATTGCTGTTAATGCTGCTGCCCGCCGCAATGTCCTTGATATTGCAAGCATATTCAGGGCCAAAGCTGTTGATGTGTCTGACCACACTATTACTCTGGAGGTTATTCTAATAATTGAAACTCATCTTTTCCTTGTCGACCACACTAGTATATTTTGCTTTCTGCTTTCCTTCTTTGAATGCAGTTCTAATTTCTTGTGTTGACTCCAGCTTACTGGAGCCTTGGACAAGATGGTGGCTCTGCAGAGATTATTGGAACCCTATGGCATTTGTGAGGTTTGTCTACCATTCTCGATTCTCTCTCATGCTGTTCTCTGCTATTGATTTTTTATGTTAACACAGGACCTGTGCAATACTGTAATCATAAAACCTTCTATTGTCAAGACTGGCGAAAAAAATGACTAGTGTACTAATGATGATATCATTAAAATGAGAGAAGGGGAAAATATAATAATGATATGAGAGTATTTCCTAACCTCGATTTTGGAGATTTCTTTCCACTATCCAACACTTATCCTTATCCATCGTTCATTCTTGTTGTTTTGCTGAGATAAACGCTCTTCCTTGCATTTCATTTTGTGTCTGTATGAACTGTTTTTCCTACCAGGTGGCTCGAACTGGTCGTTTGGCACTTGTGCGTGAATCTGGTGTGGATTCGAAATACCTCAGGGGATATTCATATCCACTGTGACTGAAGTTGACGAAGCACATATAAAATATGCCTTTATTTTTTTAAGTAGTTGGGAACCATCTTGCAGATGGCCACAAAGTTTTGCATAGTTTGGATCTTGCATGGGAACATACATTTTGGACTGAGAATGGAATTAGGCCGTCAGATTCCTTGGCATTTCATTGTTTATGATGTTGTTTCCTTTCATTTCTTATGAGTATTTTATTATCTTGTGAATGTACCAAGAAACTAGACACAGAACTTGCATTGGTTAGAAATAATATACTCAAACGGTATACTTACCAAATACAATTTAGATACGTAGTTAATCACAATTTCAGTGATTAAAATATATCTCCACTGGAATATAGAGACTTCAAGTCACTTGAATATCTTGAACAATAATGATGGAGAGAGTGAAAAAACTCAGGGAAAATAAATAGTGACTGACGTGGGCGGTATACATGGCATGTTTTTATATTCTTAATGCGTTGATTCAACTTCTCTCTCTAATCTCTTCATCTTTTCTTCACCGCCTCTTTCATAGAACATCCACAATTCTTCTTTAGGCAAGTCAACAATTTTCGAAAACTAGAAGTCAACAGTAGTTTCAACGAATCATCCGCCATTGTTAGAAATCGATGTTGCAACTGAAATATCAGTTATTTTCAAAGCCCCGAGGAACCTATTAAAATCTCCCTCACTTTAGGTGAGTTTTAAATTTTTTTAAAAAGTTCCTTTTCTAATTTATTTCCCCTTTCTCTTTCAGCAATGTGAGTAAAAAATGGTTTCTTGTGAATCAGTCTAAACTTTATGTAAGAACTGGTATGTTATTCTAATTCTATTCCACCTTCAGAGGCTTATCTATAATAATTTTACAGGAACCTATCTCTAATATTTATTCAGAGATTTTTTGTCCAATTTTTCCATCATTTTTCCGCCAGTTGCAATCTGCAAACAATTCAAAAAAAAATATTTAAAAAATATTTAAAAAATGTAAAAAATCAAAGGCAAAGTCTTGGGAAAGACGGTCTTTCCATAGGCTTATGGAAAGACGAGGTTTCATTAAAATAATAAAAGGTAAAAGGACTTAGTTGCAACATTAAAATTTTAGTATGCAACATGTAGTAATAAAATTTATAACCCGGTTCATGCAACCTGAAAATTTTATCTTCATTTCTTCTAATTAGAATTTTACCATGGAAAGACCAAGGTTTAAAGTGTAAATTAGAAGAAATGAAGATAAAATTTTTGGGTTGCATGAACCGGGTTATAAATTTTATAACTACTACATGTTGCATACTAAAATTTTAATGTTGCAACTAAGACCTTTTACCTTTTATTATTCTAATTATATCCCAAAAGACCAAGGTTTAAAGTGTAAATTAGAAGAAATGAAGATAAAATTTTTGGGTTGCATGAACCGGGTTATAAATTTTATAACTACTACATGTTGCATACTAAAATTTTAATGTTGTAACTAAGACCTTTTACCTTTTATTATTCTAATTATATCCCGTCTTTCCATAAGCTTATGGAAAGACCGTCTTTCCCAAGACTTTGTCAAAATCAAAATGATTATTGAACGAAAAATTATAAACATCATATACAACTACCAAAATATCAACGAAAAATCATAAAATATCGACTAAACAATTGCAACAAAATCAAATAAAAATAAACAAAAAAATGAAAAAAAAACACCGATTACAACTAACAGAACATCAACTTAAAATCATAAATACAATAAAATGAAAATCAGAAAAACATCAGCAAAAAAGCTTAAATTATATATTTTTTTTAAAAACAACAAACATAAACCTATATCACTCAAAAGCTAAAACCATCAATTCCTATCACCTAAACTTCACCCAGAAATGAAAAAAACGTCAACATAAGAAAAAAAAAACACTACAAAACAACCTATATCACCAAAAAAGCTACAAACATCAACTCATATCAACTAAAACTCACATTGAAAAGGGAAAACATCGGAAAAAGGTAAAAATATCAACCCATATAACCCAAGAAAAACTACCAAATATCGACTCATATCAACTAAAACTCACCCAAAAAATGAAAAACATCAACATGAGAGAAAAAACCCAAAACATCAACAAAAAAGCTACGGTGCCTCAAGAATGTAAATTCTCCACTCTAAAAATCATATAATATCAACAATTCCTTATTTATAAAAAAAACTACAAATATCAACCTATATCACCCAAAAAGTTACAAACATCAACTCCTAACACCTAAAACTCATCCAGAAAATGAAAAACATCAACATGAGAAAAAATACACTACAAAATCAACTCCTATCACCTAAACATGAGCCGCAAAATGAAAAACATCAACATGACAAAATAAAAAAAACTAAAAATATCAATCCATATCACCCAAATAAACCAAAAAACATGAACTCATATTATAATAACCTCACCAGAATAATGAAAAACATCAACATGAGAGAAAAAAAGCTACAAACGTCAACAAAAAAACTACAGTACCTCAACAACATAAATTCTTTTAAAAAAAGGCTCTAGTAGGATTTGAACCTATGTATCTAACCTCAAAGCCCACATACTATCCACTATAATAAAGATCAATTGCTTAACATTCTCTCAGTCAAATAATTATAAATCTCAACATATACCTCAACAATATAAATCCTTCAAAAATAAGGACTAGTGGGACTCGAACCCAATTCTATAACCTCAAAGCCTAAAGCAACTAACCACTACACCAGAGAACATTTAATGATCATAAAATCAGTTAAATAATACTAATAAGCCTCATTATATATCTATGTAAAAAAACAAAAAATTAAAGCTCACCTCTCACATGCAGAACTTTCAGTCGTCGTCTCCGCCACCGTCTGCTAGGTGCTTGCATCTCACACACTAACTTTTCAGTGTGAATCTCGCACGCCTTCACTTCTTTGGGGTTTTTCTTCAGCTTCCACTAGCGAACATGTTTTCTCTAGTGTCGTCCTCCGTTGAGATACCGAAACCCTAACTTTCCCGCTACATAAACCGCCGGCGGTCAAGCTCTACCGCTGCAACTAACCGCCACCGAAAGCCCCAAGCTCCATTGATTTATGATCTTCAATAAAAAACAAAGACAACAATGCTAAGATCAGAAAAGCAGAGCCGTCGGTGTGCTCTGTCGTGGATTCGCCGTCGTAACATGATTGGTGTATACTAGCACTTGGGGAATATTTGTGTAACATGGTTGGTGAAGGATTTCGATCCTCGATTCAATCACATTCAAGACATATGAACCTATTATAGTGTTTATAACATGTAGTGTGACCGATGGTTAACACTTTCACATACCTTTCACCTAGGGTGCTCTTGTAATCTTCCATCAGCACCGCCTCTGTAACTAGGGCTAGGGAAGTGCAATAATGCCCCTGTCGTTGTGCAGATCTGTTTCTCCCACATACGATTACGTCCCGGACACTCACCACGAATGCTTTTCCCTAGGCCTACAGAGGTAAAGAAATAAGCACCTTATCAATAACTCTAAGGTTGCAAATACGCTGACCCTAGATTTCTACCAATGCTATATCTATCGTAACCCTTTGGACCAACTCGCTAGCTAGAATAGTGTGCTTTCATTATAACGGTAACTCGGAAAAGACCTACGTGCACACACCCACATGAACCCTGACCTCGCTACCAATATTACATCTAGGTTTCTCTTCCCTGGGGTATATCAATAGATGCGCCAACATGAATGTCGACTATGGTGTGTGCCAATGTTAGTGTGACATTCGTGCAATCAACAAGAATATGAAAAGCAAGCCAACATAATAACACAAACACAAAGAAATAGGTAGATCTAAAAAATCTCCCAAAACATGCACCAAATCATGAATACAAATACAAAACCCAGTAAATTAACTACTCCATAAACATTGAACCCAAGTATTTCATTGGATTCAATGCCCTTGGGCAAATCAAGAAGAAAAAAATAAAAGTAGAGAGAAGGGTTATTCCCTTTCTCTCTCTAACTACTCTTAAAGACTAGAATAATGTGCAAACTTAAACCCAAGTAGAAATAGGCTTATATTTATAGTAGTTGGGATATGTGCCTTGTAAAAGGCCTAAAATAGGCTAAAAAACCCTAGCAGTTGCATATGCACGAGCCATTGTGTGTGGCACGGTCGTGCCGAGCGGTGTTGGAACGGGCCTTGCAACAAGGCACGACCGTGCTGGCTGGCATGCCCATGCTTGCCACCCTTGGCATGGGCTGTGCCAGTTGACACAGACCGTTGGCTGAGGCTCGGTTCTTTGCCTTCTAATGATCCGCGCCCTCATCGTTTGGTGCGGGCTATTAGCTGGGTGCTTAATTTTCACTTCTGAATGATGCTGCGCGTGTAGAACTTTGTGGGCCATTGGTTGGGCATCGGTTCCTTGGAAAAAAAATGGCACGACCATGTAGAATGTCCCATCCCGTTGGCTGGTCTTCAAATCTTGAGTTGAAACGACACGAGCCATTTTAAGGGAAACAACCTGCATCCATACTTAGCCTTCTTAGGATATTGGGTGACACGAGCTGTGCTAAGGCCAGCGGCTCATGTTGATGCGTCCATTTTATTTGCATAATTTAGTACTATTTTGGGTAAATTTTGTGCTATTTTATTATCGAGAGCTTGTGTTTTACATTAAAATTCTCTTAGGAGGGGTAAAAGAAACTTTACGCTCTTTTACCTTTTCTAAGTGGATTTTGCGTGACAAGGGAGGAACACGGAGGCAATGAAGACCGGAGGCTATTGAAGATCACATTTTCGAAGACTTTTGAAGACTTGCTTCGAAGACATGAAGACTGGAGGCCATTGAAGACCATTTTTGGAGACATTGAAGACTTGAAAAATGAGAGGAATTACTATGAAGGTGATTGTATACCACAAGAAGAAGAAAAGGAAACAAAGAAAAATTCTGGCACCCATCGTGAGTCGCAATGGCCTCGTCGCGGGACTGTCGCGAGTCACGACCAATGGGTTACCTATGGACACTTGCTCCACTTTGCAAGAGGATTATATTGAAGAGGTAAGTGCCATGGGCTATCAAGGCTACCAAGGCAACCAAAGATATCAAGGTGGGCAAGGCTACCAAGGTAACTAAGGCTACCAAGGTTATCAAGGGTACCAAAACCGGGCATATAATTCGAGAAATCGTGATAACCCGAACCTTTGGTATGGAAACCTTCAAGGAAACCAAAACCCTAAACCATATCGACCTCCACAGCAACAATATAGGCCACCTCAACAACAATTCCAAAGGCTCCAAGATAAACCCCGAGACCAAGGGGAGAGCTCGGGGCTAACAAAGGATGAGGTGATGTAAGCCATTCACCAGTTGGGCATGTGCGCGGAAAAAAGTGAGAAATTCCAAGATGAAGCCAAGGCTAGCATAAAAAACTTGGAAACTCAAGTGAGCCAAATAGCTCAAGTGGTGAACTGGATGGAAGCCCGAGAAAAGGGTAAGCTACCCTCCCAACCGGAGATCAACCCTCGATAAAATGTAAGTGCTATCACTTTGAGAAGTGGTAGAGAGGTTGGCACTTCACCGGATAATGAAATTGTTAAAGAGGATCCTAAGAGGATTGAGGTGTTTGGAAAAGGGGTTGAGAAGGAAGAAGCCCATGAGGAGAAGGCCAAAGAATTAGCCCAAAAGGGCAAGGAAGAAGATACCGAGGTGGAGATATTGACACCAAGACCGAAGTCAACCTCCATCCCAGAACCCTCATCTCCTCCTCACAAAAGATAAAAGATGGTGGAGATCCCTCCATATGTACCGGAACCTCCACTCCTGAAAGCCTTCAAAGACAAAAGGAGGAAGGAGGACAGCAAGGACATCTACGAAGTCTTTCGTAGATGTGAGGTAAATATCCCACTCTTGAATTCCATTGAAAAAATTCCTAGATATGATAAATTTCTCAAGGAATTATGTGTTGTGAATAGGAAACAAATGGCAAAAAATAAGTTGAAAAATGGAAAAAGTGAGCATGTTTCTGCCTTGTGTCAAAAAGAGCTACCCCCTAAATGTAGCGATCCCGGCATGTTCACAATCCCTTGCATAATAGGAAATACACATTTTGAAAAAGCTATGCTTGATTTGGTGTATCAATAAATGTGATTCCTCATTCCTTATATGAAAACATCAGCTTGGGAACATTACACACAACCGGGGTGGTAGTCCAATTGGCCGATCGTTCTAGTGCATACCCTAAAGGTATTGTCGAGGACATGTTGGTTAAGGTGGATTCCTTAGTTTTCCCCATGGATTTTTATTTCCTTGACATGGAGTATGATAAACATGCTGCCCCGATTTTATTGGGGAGGCCATTTTTGAAAACCTCTAGGACAATGATTGATGTGCATAAAGGTACCCTCACCATGGAATTTGATGGAATAAAAGTAGAGTTTAACATAAATAACTCTATGAAGTATCCTAGTGAAGAACATGCTTTCTATTCCCTAGATGTTGTTGAAGAAGTTGTGCAAGATGTTTTTGAACTAAGTGGTGATGATTCTTTGTTAGTTGCTTTGCAATGTGATTGTAATGATGCCCACAATGTATAATCTATAAGCACTAACTTGAAGGAAAGCATTGAGGATTTGAACCTGCTTGAAGAATTGAAACCGAGTATCTCAAAACCTCCTCCTCTACTCTTAGAGGAGCCCGAGGAACCAGAATTCCTCGCGCCGGTGATTGAACTTAAACCTTTTCCAAGTGACCTCAAGTACACTTTTCTTGGGGGGAGACGCTTCCGGTTATCATTTCAAGCAAACTCACCAAAGAGCAAGAAGAGAAGTTGATGGTGGTGTTACATGAAAACAAGGAAGCAATTGGATGGACTATTGCCGACATCAAAGGCATAAGTCCATCAACTTGTATGCATAGAATTTTGTTGGAAGAAGATGCGAAACCTGTTCGACAACCCCAACGCCGTTTGAACCCACCTATGATGGATGTGGTGAAGGCGGAAATCCTCAAGTTACTCTAAGTGGGCATGATCTATCCAATCTCGGATAGCAAGTGGGTGAGTCCAACTCAGGTGGTACCCAAGAAGAGTGGGGTGATGGTGGTCGAAAATGAGAAAGGTGAAATGGTGCCCACCCGAGTTCAAAATGGATGGCGCGTTTGCACTGCCTACCAGAGGTTAAATGCGAAAACCCAGAAGGATCAATTCCTGTTGCCATTCATTGATCAAATGCTTGAGAGGTTAGCAAGCCACCCCTTATATATTTTTTTGGATGGGTACTCGGGGTACTTTCAAGTGGCTATCGCCCCGGAAAACCAAGAAAAGACCACCTTCACGTGCCCCTTTGGTACGTTTGCTTACCGATGCATGCCTTTCGGGTTATGTAATGCCCCCGCAACTTTCCAAAGGTGTATGGTAAGCATTTTCTCAGAATTTGTTGAAAATGTTGTCGAGGTATTCTTGGATGATTTCACCATTCATGGTAATTCTTTTGACAATTGTTTAGCAAATTTGGCAAAAGTTCTTAAACGTTGCATTGATACTAATCTTGTGTTAAATTATGAGAAGTGTCATTTTATGGTAGAGCAAGGCATTGTCATAGGCCATGTTGTCTCCTCTAAGGGTATTGAGGTTGACAAGGCAAAGATAGACACAATTCAAACTTTACCTTATCCAACTAATGTGAGTGAAGTGCGCTCTTTCCTTGGTCATGCAGGATTCTATCACCGATTCATCAAGGACTTCTCGAAGATAGCATCCCCTTTATGAAAGTTGTTTAAAAAGAGGTGGAATTTGTGATGGATGAGGGTTGTAAGGGGTCTTTGATACATTGAAAGGAAGGTTAGTTTTGGCCCCTATTATACAACCCCCAGATTGGTCGATGCCTTTTGAGATTATGTGCGATGTGAGTGATTACGCCGTTGGAGCAATGATCGGTCAAAGGGTGGGGAGAGCACCTCACACCATCTACTATGTATCCATGTCTCTAAATGAAGCCCAAAGAAACTATTCCACCACCGAAAAAGAGCTACTAGCAGTGGTATTTTCTTTTGAAAAATTTCGATCTTACTTGCTTGGTAAAAAAGTTATTGTGTACACTGACCATGCAGCGCTTCATCATTTAATGACAAAGAAAGATGCCAAGCCAAAATTGATTAGGTGGATCCTGCTTTTGAGCGAATTTGAGTTGGAGGTGCGAAACAAGAAGGCTGCAAAAAACCTTGTGGTCGATCATTTGAGCTAGTTGACTCCATGCGAAGACATTGAGGTAGACCTCACAATGACGGAGCAACTACGAGAGGAATTCCTTGATGAACAATTGTTCACCATTAGGGATCTCCAACCGTGGTATGCTGACATTGTAAATTTTCTTGTCACAGGTAAATTCCCTCCTCATTTTTCTAAGGCCCAAAAGGATAAATTAAAGAGTGATGCTAAGTATTATGTGTGGGTGGGAGGTCGTCGCCGTACCTCTCAAAGTTAATATTTATAAGCCCTAAATGCTTACTATCTACAACTAAGTAGATAGCGGCAAGTCGGGGTCGTCCACGAAGAAGAGGGATCTTCCTAAGCGTTTAGGCACAAAAGGTTGATATTAGGCTAGGAGTAGACATATATACATACATATAAAAGCATGTAAATAGGGGGGGGGTTTGGTTTTTTGGTGGTCCTAAGTTATGAAATTAAAAAGACAAGATAACTAGCAAAGTCAAGTAACTAGGCTAATCATTAAACAAAACTTAAGAAAAAGGGGTTTAAAACTACAAAGATAAAGCCTTGGGGGCAATTGATATCCACTTCCAAACCTAATGTAGATCATTGAACCATTCACTCATTCTATCATATTCATTACTTGACTTAACATTAACATACTTATCTAGCATGAATAACAACACATTATGCACAAGAAGTTCTAAGTTCATGTTCATAGATTTTCATGCAAAGGAGTTAAGGAATTCGTCACTTTCCTAACACTCGAACACTTCAATCATAAAAACACTTCCTATTCTCAAACAACCCATGACATAAATGAAGTGAAACATAACATCAAGAATACATAAATGCTAAATAATAAAGGCTTCAAGAATGAGTGAAATAATCTATTCACTACTTCAACTACTTGTTGTGAAGATAAATCTTCTATCCTTCTTAGATAGTAGTTTGCAAGAGTGAATTCGACATCTCTTGTCAAACCTCACCAATGACTCCCTTAGGACTAAGAGTATCCCATTGATGACATTTAGCATGAAGAATCAACAAGTTTGGCAACACTTATAAATACTACACCGTATCTAAGCATTTAACCAATTCATGCATTTACACAAGATTAGTCAAGAAAGATTGAAATTCATAGACTTCTCTCATTTGCTACCTAAAACAAACATGACAACGAGTTCGATATCATCACATTCTTCTAGCAACTATCAACACACCAACATCATTAAGAAGCTCTAACTCATGCTCTTGGATTCCACATTAAAAGAGGGGAGAATTAGCTACTTTATCCTAAGCCTAACAAGTAATCATACAAGCAATTCATATACTCAAGCTTCCAACAACATCAATGCAATTAACAATTCACATTCAAAGCTCAATAAGTGCACAATAGCAAAAGTACTAAATAGATAGATATGGTTCTTACTACATGGATATGGAAGCTTCAATCCATTGCTCCCAAGATAAAATTAATCTAGATAATCAAAACCCATAACATAGAACAAAGATCTACAAAGAAAGAAGAAGAATTGGACGAAAATGGTGAAAAACTAGGGTTTTGGAGCCCCCAAGTCCTGCTTAGAGAGTTGGGGAAGAAGGGGGTTAAAAGCTATTTATAGTACAAGAAAAAAAAGGGAGTAAAATGCAAGTTGCAGGGCAGTTATCGCGAGTCGCGATGTCTCCGTCGTGAGTCGCGACCAGATCAGTAAAATTTTGAGCTCCCAGGTCAACATTTCGCGAGTCGCGACACACTCGTCGCGAGTCGCGACGGAAAAAAGTCCGTTTTGTTTTGCTTCCTCCGGGTGAACCGTTAATCCGGTTTGGGAGTTCTTGTAGTCGATTTTATAGTACTCGAGAAGAGGAATCCAATGGTACCACTCTTGGAGGCTGATTGTTCTCGATAAATTCTCAAAACTCTGCTTCAAAACATAGATCATTCTTCACCCTTTGGGTTGCTCTCCTTTCTTCACTTTATCTTCTACCACTTTGTGAGTGGCCTTCCATCTTCTACCATCCTTTCAAGTGGCCTTCACTAAACCACTCCTAAGTGATCATGAGCAATCTACAAATTAATCTTACAAAAAGGAATCTAGATGCTCAATAGGACCAAAAGTCTATTAGACTAAACATAGGTTACAAAATGAAGGATTTAGATATAAAAACTGAAAATGGTCATCTAAACCCCTTATCATGTAAACCTACTGAATCTAGCAATCTTACAACAAAAATATGATAAAAGAGATGTTAAATGCTTCGGAAAATACATGCATTTGACGTCTCATCAGTGGGATGATCCCTTTTTGTGGAGACATTGTGCGGATCAAGTTGTTAGGAGATGTATCCCTGATAATGAAGTACATTCAATTCTTGAATTTTGTCATTCTCATGCATGTGGCGGTCATTTTGGAGCAAATAGATCTCTTGGAAAGTTTTAGAAAGTGGGTTTTATTGGCCTACATTGAATAAGCATGCATACACCTTTTACAAATCTTGTGATGAATGCCAGAGAGTAGGAAATATCTCCACTAGGAATGAAATGCCCCAAAGGCCTATTCTATATTGTGAAATATTTGATGTTTGTTGTATTAACTTTATGGGACCTTTTCTTAGTTCTTATGGCTTTACATATATTCTTCTTGTTGTTTATTATGTATCGAAGTGGGTTGAAGCAAAACCCACTAGGACTGAAGATTCTAAAGTGGTTGCAGAATTTCTGAAAGATAACATCTTCTCTAGGTTTGGGGTACCCCGAGCCTTGATTAGTGACCGTGGTACCCATTTTTGCGGTTTGACCATAGCGGCACTCTTGAACAAGTATGGAATCACTCACATGACATCCACCGCCTATCACCCACAAACCAACGGGCAAGCCGAAGTTTCCAATTGGGAAATCAAGTCCATCCTTCAAAAAGCGGTTAACCCTAACTGGAAGGATTGGAGTTCTCGGTTGAATGATACCTTGTGGGCGTATATGACGACTTACAAGACACCAATCGGTATGTCACCATACCGGTTAGTGTTTGGTAAGCCCTGTTATCTACTGGTGGAAATTCAACATAAGGCTTACTGGGTGGTTAAAGAATTCAATCTTGATATAGATGAGGCCGGCTTACGTAGGAAGTTACAATTGGATGAACTGGATGAGATCCGGAGGGAGTCCTATGAGAACACAGAAATCTATAAAGAGAAGACAAAGGTGTGACACGACAAGTTGATCATCAGGAAGGACTTTGACATTGGTCAAAAGGTCCTCCTATTCCAATCTCACCTTCGCCTATTTCTAGGTAAGTTGAGGTCCCGGTGGATTGGTCCTTTTGAGGTGGTTAAGGTATTTTCGCATGGCGTGGTGGAGATTCTAGATTGAGCTAAGTCCAATACTTTCAAGGTTAATGGACAACGTTAGAAACCTTACCATGAGAATTTTGTGCCGGAAAAAGGAGAGGACGTTGATCTCCTCGATCTGGTTTGTGAGTAAAACCCAAGAAAAGGGAAGTAAGTCATGCCGATGACGTTAAATAAACTTGGTTTTGATCATCCGGATCGTCATTCGTGACTTTCTATTGATGTTGTTTAGTTTTGAATTTTATCATTAAGTTTCATTGTTTTGCTTTATGCTTTTCACGGGTTGTTTTTTCCATGATTTTGTAGCAACTTTGAAGCCAAGGCATTGAACTTTTGAAGGGAGAAATGCTTGGAGTCAAGAAGGAAAGACTTGGACAAGAGAAGGATCAGAAATTTTTTTCCCTAAGTACCAGGTAAGTAGCCCGTCACGTGTCGCGACCACATCGTCGCGAGTCGCAATGGTCTCAGTAAGTTTGGGTGATATTTCAGCCCTTAGATACCACTTTCTACGAGTTGCGATGACCTCGCGAGGCCTCGTTGAGAGTCGCGAGGCCTCATTGCGAGTCGCGAGTCGCGACCACATCGTCTCGAGTCGCGATGGGCTCAGTAATTTTGGGTGAAATTTCAGCCCTCGGATGCCACTTTTCGTGAGTCGCAATGACATCGCGAGGCCTTGTCGCGAGTCGCGACCACATCATCGTAACATGCTTATAAATATTATGTTGAAATGGAGGTCTCAGCCTCCACTTTTCATGATCCACGATGGCCTTGCGAGGGCCTCGTCACGAGCCCTCGAAGTCTACCCCCTTGAGACCTCGAGGCAGCAAGTCCTCAACTCGAGCAGAACTTGAATGACCATCACATCCTCGAGGCCAGCCCTTCGAGACATCACCCTCTCAAGACCTCGAAGCCCTGAACCCTCGACTTGAGCAGAACCATAAAGTCCATCACCCTCTCGAGGCCAGTCCTTCGAGACATCACCACCCCTTCGAGACATCACCATCCTTTCGAAACATCACCACCCCTTTGAGACCTTGAAGCCCTGAACCCTCGAGCCGAACCTGGAGTCCATCATTCTCTCGAGGCCAGCTCTCGAGACTAGCCTCTCAAGACCTCAAAGCCTTGAGCCCTTGAGGTGTGCTCTTGCACTCTCGAGACTAGCCTCTCAAGACCTCGAAGCCTCGAGCTCTCGAGGTGTGCTCTTTCATTCTCGAAGCCGCCAGCCCCTTGAGACCTTGAAGCCTTAAGCTCTCGAGGTGTGATATTTAACCCTCGAGGCTAGCTTCTCGAGACCTTGAAGCCTCGAGCTCTTGAGGTGTGACCTTCCATCCTTGAGCCTATCCTCTCGAGACCTCAAGGTGTGATCTTTCACCCTCGAACCTAGCTTCTCGAGACCTCAAAGTCGCGTGCCCTTGAAGTATAATCTTTCATCCTCGAGCCCAGCCAGACCTAATGCCTCTCAAGACCACCCATCGCGAGTCGCGATGACCACGTCGCAAGTTGTGACGATCGTATGAACTTCTTTAAATGACGGGCTAAACCCATTTTCCCACAAACATATCCACAATCTTTCATTTTCTCCTGCTACTCTTTCATCTTCTCCGCAAGCGCGGCCGCTTGCCACCACCGCTTGCCACTGCTGCTCGCCATCACCGCCGCCTCCGCCGCTCGCCTCCCCCGCTCCATCACTCACAAACACCACTCTATACCCCATCATTTCTTCCCAACCTCCATGCACAAATAAAAAAAAATCATTGAAGAACACAAACCCTAGAATTTGGGGGTTTTTTCACTTTGAGCAATTCAATTTCGAATTGATTGTAGGCTTCCTCTTTTCTTCTTCCTACGCATCTTGGTAGTACATTTCTTCACTTTATTGTGCTTGAATTGTGATGACGAATGTCTACTCTATTTTTTTATGGATATTGTGTAGACTATGTGTGATGCCTTATGAAATTGAATTGTTGGATAGTGGTTGATTTTGGTGAATAAATTGTGCCTGTAATTCAATTTGATGGTACTGTGTGCATATTTTGTGGTTGCGGTTTGGATTGTATTGTGCTTTTTTTTGTTGGGATTGTATGCATTTGTGTTGTTGTGGCTGAGAACATATTGTGACTTATGCTAGATAGGAGACATGTTGGCCCTTGATTCAACATGGTTGTTATTTGGATAAAATGTTGTTGTGCTTTGCAATGTTATTTTGCTTATGGTAGTTTAGCTATGGGACACGAATGTTGACATTGGTGGCTAAGCTAGTTGAGTACTACTGTGGCTTTAAGATATAGCATATTGATTTTAACTATGTGAGAACTTAATGGATTTGAGAATATGGGCTTGTTGGACATAGATTGTATATGAAATTGTGTTTAGGACTTGAACTAGTTGACTTGATTTTGGTTCGGCTTGTGATAATGAGCTAGTTTAAAATTGAGTATGAATTTTCAATATTGCATGTACACATATTCCTGTGTATTTGACTTGTTTGCTGTGATTGTTAGATATGGCCCCCACGAAGAGACCTAAAGCTCCCCCACGAGGCGGGCGCACTGCCGCTCCACCTCCACCTCCTCCACCGGCTCTGGAATCAAGCCCCGTACCTCTCCCTATGGGTAGGTACATGGGTTTAACCTGGATCATCGGGTCCTATGCGGAAAGGTGGGAGGCCCTGGAGAAGCGCCAACTCAAGGAGACAAGCTTTGTCGATGTGCCCACATTAGATGCCCTCGGCCTTACTCAGCCTGTGAGATGCCTCATTACAAAAGGGGGAATGGAAGGGTTTATGAGTAGGAGCACACCCTCTTACCGGAGGTACACACTGGAGTTCTTGTCCACGATCCGTATGAGCAATATGAGGGGTGATCAACCCTGCGAGAGGTATATTTCTTTTCACTTAGATAATATATCTAGGCAATTGACCATCTCACAGATTGAGGAGGCCTTTGGATTTGACACCACCGAGATACGGACCAGGCTGGACCCATAGGCCCATGAGCGATCAATTGAGGATGACATGCATTTGTGGAATGTTATCAAAGAACTCCCACAATAAGAGTAGCACCATTATCCACCCTGCACTATGTTATGTGCACCGACTCTTGGCTGGCACAGTACTTTGCTCCATGACCAACAAATGTGCTAGACAATGACATTCACCTTCTGTGGCACTTAACAAGTGAGGGGCCAGGATATGGGCTGTGGGCAGAATTGTGGATGAAGAGAATCATGGAGGTGGCGGGAAAACCCAAGGGGAAGATCATGGTTGGAGACATAATAGGCCTTTTAGTAGAGTACTTGGGATTGGTTCCTCCAGCTTACCTATCCACGCTTAGGGAGGCACACGTCTTATCTTATCACCGTTGAGAGGCTAGTTAAATTTGAAATGCTCAGTGCCATATGGACCATGAGGCTATTCCATTGGTTGTATGGTGCGAGGAAGGTCACGTTCATGGCACTTCCTTAGCAGAGCAAGATGAAGCTGGAATTTGACACACCTCTGGGAGATTTGGCGATTTCACCGGACTCCTCATGTAGAGGTGATTTCCAGTGCGATCTCCGCGACCTTGGCCCAGCTCTTATCCAGCATGATGATAGCACTCTACCTCCCTCTGAGTAACAGCAGCAGCAACACTCCACGTAGCTTCCACCTGAGACAGAGCCTATACAGGAGGACGATGCTCCACCTCACTATTCTTAGCCTCCACCAAACTTCTACGAGAGGATGATGCAGACTATGCATGATGGATTCTGCCGACAGGACAGCATGATATTAGAGCACAATGTATTTGTCTCCCAGACCTTGATTGATATGGACGAGGAGATTAACCACTTGTCAACTCACATCCATTAGTTGTAGTCCCAGTCAGGCAGTGTTTCAGGCCCTGATCCGGGATCAAAGAGGCAGAGAGCAAGGAGGCAGAGGAGTACAAAGTGGCTGGTACAATATCAGCAGCGCTACTTTGGCGTTGGCCCTTCTTCATCACAACATTGATTTTGTGAGCACCACATCTTACCCTTTCTACACTTCGCTTTGTACATTTTCCCCCTATTTTATACAATGAGGGAAATGTAGTGCTCTAAGTATGGGGAGGGGTATCTACTACTTCGAGGTGATTGGGTTTGGAGATACTTTTGCATAACTCTTTTGTTTTGTTTTGGATATTTTCTCCCTTTTGTTTTGGGATGTTTTTCTTTTGATGTACTTGGATAATGTTGGTTTTGATACTTTTCTTAGCCTTAAAATTTGGAAAGAAATTTGCTACTTTTTGGATTGGAGACACGTGAAAAATACTGAAAAAAATGAAAAAAAGAAAAAGAATCCCGCTAAATTGAAAGCCTGAGAGGGCAACTTAGGCAACATTGAGGGCTCGGATAGGTCGAAAACCTGAAAGGGTGACCTAGGAAAAATGAGAGGCTAAATGTGCGGAAAAAGGTGAGATGTGAGCCAAAGAAACATGATGTGTGGCTAGGATGAAAACCCGAAAGGGCTCCTAGGCAAAATGAGAGAAAATGAGAGAAATTGAAAAACGTTAAGTGTTTACTCATTTTTCGGTGTTGGAGTCATAAGGTTGCGGTGACCACACGGATGGATCGGGAAGCTTGACATTTTGAGGACCTTTTGGGAGTGGAAAATTTAGCGGGAGAAGACGAAGTAAGTTATGAAATTCTTGATCATTAATATGCTTCATTTTAGGTTGATATATTGATATAAAGTGGAGCATGTGTTTTGAACCTTAAACATACCTTTAGCTTCACCTTTTATCATTGGATTTGGGATTATCAATTCGGGATTTGGAGATGTTTTAGAGATATCAATGAATTGATGGGTTGATATGGTTTGGATAGGTTTAGGAATAGGGGTTGTGATAAACTTCTCATTTGACCATAACATTGAGATGTGTGATATTGAGAGTTTTGTGAGGTATTCATTTGGGAGAATAATAGTTTGGATGTGGATACTTTCATTACTCGAGGGCGAGTAAGGTTCAAGTATGGGGAGGCTTAATGTATCCATTTTATGTGCATAATTTAGTACTATTTTGGGTAACTTCTGTGTTCTTTTATTATCGAGAGCTTGTGTTTTACCTTAAAATTCTCTTAGGAGAGGTAAGAGAAACTTTACGCTCTTTTACCTCTTCTAAGTGGATTTTTCATGACAAGGGAAGAACACAGAGGCAATGAAGACCGGGGGCCATTGAAGATCACATTTTCGAAGACTTTTGAAGACTTTCTTCGAAGACATAAAGACCGGAGGCCATTGAAGACCATTTTTTGGATACATTGAAGACTTGAAAAATGAGAGGAATTGCTATGAAGGTGATTGTATACCACAAGAAGAAGAAAAGGAAACAAAACTAAATTCTAGCACCCATCACGAGTCGTGATGACCTCATCGCGATGAGCCGTCGCGAGTCGCAACCAATGGGTGGCCATAATTACACCTTATCCTCTTTGTACTATAAATAGCACTCTCTTTCCTCTCATTCTTCTACTTCATCATCTGCATTTTTTGTTACTATTTAGAACCCTTTTCCTTCCATTTTCATCTTTGAATTCTCTTGTTTTATGATTAGTTGTTTAGCATTGATTAGCATGAACTCTTGTAGCTAATATATTTCTTGGGAGCAATTGACTAAGGCTTCCAAGCCCATGTCTTAAGAAAAATTTGTAGCCTATTTAATACTCTTACTATTATGCATTTATGGAGCATTGAATGTGTTTGTTAATGTCATTAATGTTATTGAAAGCTTTAGTATATGAAGTACTTGTATGATATGCTTGTTAGGGTTTAGGGAAATGGGTTGATTTTCCCCTTTCTTGATAGGAATCCAAGAGTATGATTTAGAGCTTTTGATTGTGTTGATGGATTGATAATTTCTAGGTGAATATGATAATGTTGAACTCTTTGTCATGTTTGTTGCTTGTAGCAAATGATAGAAGTCTATGAATGTCGATCGTTCTTGACTAATCTTGTGTAAAGGCATAAATCGGTTAAATGCTTAGACACAGTGTAGTGTTTATAAGTGTTACCAAGCTTGTTGATTCTTTGTACTAAATGCTATCAATGGGATACCTTGAGTCGTGTTTCGGCTACGGGAGTCATCGGTGAGGTTTGACAAGAGATATCAAATTCACTCTTGCAAACTACTATCTAAGAAGGATAGAAGTTTAGCCTTCACAACAAGTAGTGAAAGTAGTAAATAGGTTGCATGTTCAATGATGGATAAGAGGTTTGGAAGTGCAAGTCAATTGCGCCCAAGGTTCTGTCAATTGTTATTTTCATCTTATCTTTAGTTGTATTGCATGATTAGCATTGTTCTCTTGCTTTGCTAGTTATTGTATTTCAATTTGATAACTTAGGAACAAACCAACCAAAAACCCCCTGTGTTTACATGCTTATATATATGTACATGTTTATTATGTCTTCTCCTATATATGTTCAAACAATTGAAAAGATCCTTCTTCTCGTGGGCGACCCCAACTTGCCATTATCTACTTAATTGTAGATAGGAAACATTAGGGCTTAAAAGTATTAACTTTGAGAGGTACGGTGACGACTTCCCATGTGTTAAGAGAGGTTGGCACGGGCCGTGCAGGATGAGGGCCTCGTGCTAAGAGGCGCTGGCATAGGCTGTGCTGGTCTAGGCACCTCATGCTGGTGCCTTCTAGCACAGGTCATGCTGGTCTGGACACCTTGTGCTGGTGCCTTTTTGCATGGCCATGTCGGCTGGATCTGACCATGTCAGCTGATGCGGCCATTCCTTGGCTTGAGAACTTGAATTTAGACTCCACACTTTTTCCGACTTCTTTCCATCTACTACCACGCTTTAGCCCATTGGCTTCTTGTCTACTACCGTCCTTGCGAACTGCCTTCTTTCCGTCTACTACCACCCCATACGAGTGACCTTCTAGAAAATTACAACAAAATACTCATGAGAAACCTACTAGTAAGATCACAAAGGAAAATCTAGGTGGTCGTGAATATAAAGTTTCCATTAGTTCCAATTAAGTCTACAAAACTCAGGATTTAGATAAGGAACCTAACAATGGTCATGTAAACCCTTTATTGTGTAAACATAACTATAACTAGAAATCAATGAAACAAAAATAATAAAAAATCTGCCAAATGCATTAGTTAATGCATGCATAAAGGTCCAGATCGACCATGTGACTATATGCATGTAGGTTGTGAGTACCATTCCGATGGCCTGATGCTAGGCGACTGGATGATTGTACCCTGATAACCGAGGGTATGATACTTTGTAGCAACTAGGGTTTTAGTAAGAGACCATCATCATTTCAGCCCTAGAGTCATCATGAGATGCCAATCCCTTTGTCTCTATATGCATAGGGAGAAACGTTCATAGTGGAGCCCTGGGATGTAGTTCCTTATGAGAAAGAGGAGCGTGTAACGGTTGGACTTTTTGATGCACTTTCCTAATTACGGTGGTGGTGTTGATAGAATAAGACATGGGAACCTTTGTATGACAGACATTGGGAAGTGTTGATTATCAACCACACTATGTGAAATAAACATTGGGATAAGTTTATACGTCGTGTACTTGATAGAATCTAGGATCAAAATCATATATAATTTATGTTATGCAAATATCCCCATGTCTTAGCTTAATATATTTATTCTCTTATTGTGCATGTTCAGAGTTTATAGATAACCCCCCAAACCATATTTTCTACACTAGCTATTCTAGATACGCAATCAGAATAATGCCCCGATTATGAGTCTTGCAAAGTTAGCTTTTGTATCCTATCATCTCCGTGGACGACCCCGTACTTGACAATAAATACTCTATGGTAGATTGTAGTAAGTTTGGGAGCAACACTATAAATTCATATCTTTGATCTTCTTAGCGCTCCACGGATTTGTAGTACTCCCGTGAAAATGGTTCGGTTTATTAGTAACCCCGTGGAGTGTGGATCATGGCTCCTTCTCAACGACCACTTCTTCCTCTTGAAATTCAACCTTGGTGTTCTCCTCTACCTTGTCATCCTCTTGCAAAATATCCTTCTCGGCCTCTCGCACCTCCTTCCCACTTCTAAACTTTAGCACGCTCATATTTTATGGATTTACTTTAGGTTAGGAAGGTATTTTTCCCAAGTCTCTCACCTCAAGCCAGCTAACAGAGGTGGCCAATTACTCCACTTGAAACTCAAGGTTGTTGATGCTCAAGAAAGCCCTCGTGCCAAACTCTTCAATATCCTTTCTTGTGCGCTCTATGACCATATCATTCTTCATGGTCATTTGCGCAGTCGCCTCCAAGATCTCCCCCATATCTGACTTGTAGATATAACCATTCTTGTTTGAAAGCTTCTCATCCCTAGGGTAGGGTTGAGGTGGATCTCTCCCCGATGGTATCCTTGATTGTTATCTCTCCACCTGGAATTTGGGTGGTCTCGATATCGAGGGTTGAAAAATTTGTGTAGGGAATCTTGACAGTCTCCTCCTTGGTTCCCTTGGAACGTTTTTTATCCCCTACCATATTTCCCATTGCCTCCATTGAAGTCCAATGCATTTACCTCCTCAAAGTCCTTCACAACTTGTGGGCACATGTCAGTCAGGCGGTCTAAGTTACAAATCCCACATACTTTCACTTAGTGAGTCCTCCTCTTCATGAATTCCTTCGTCATTGATGCAAGAGCTTGGACTTGCTCCTCAAGCTTAGTGGGATGACTGGGTTCTTCCAAAGTCTTCACTCATGACTGGGTCCCAAACTGCCATGTACCATTTTCCATTTCCTCAAATAAGGCCATCACGTCCTTGGGCTCTTGTTTGTTATCAATCAATTTCATGTGTCATTTACCATCTACATATCATCATAAGAAATCCTTAAAGAAATAGTACACGAGATCTCCCTCTTTGAACGAGTGATAGGGGCAGCTTGTCGACAAATTCTTGAATCACTCCTAATATTCATACAGAGATTCATTCAGATGCAGTGAGATATTGGACAACTGTTTCTTCAATCCAAAAGATTTTGAAGCGGGGAAATCCTTCTAGAGGAACTTGCGCTTCATATTCATCCATGAGGTGATACCACCTTGTGGGAGGTAGAAAAGCCAGTTCTTAGCCGTATCTTGGAGTGAGAGGGGAAAAGACCTCAAGTTAAAATCCTTCCCTGACACCTCGGTGGCTTCATATTGGTGTAAACCAAATGAACTCCGATAGGTGCTTGTTGGGATTCTCCTTGGCCATCCCGTGAAACATAGGCAAACATTGTATCATCCCACTATTGAGCTCACATGTGACATTTACGGAAAAGGTGGGACAATGATGCAGATGGATTGATTCTCCTAATTTGGAGCCATCAACTCCGTCAACATTCTATTGTCTTCTTCCATAGTACCTCTCTCTCCCTCTACAAAAACTATTGGTCCTTGCAGAAATTCTTCTCTAGCTCTCATTCTCTTCTTTCTTTAGCTACCTACATTTTTTGGCAGATAGTGTAGACCTCCTAAGTTTGTGGTATGGGTGAGTACCATAAAAAAGAAGCAAAACACTACTAGCCCAACAGAGAACACTAGCAAAACAAATTTGGAGTAACAAGAACAACTATTAAAAAACTCAACACAATAACCATTTAAATATACAAAAAGAAAAACACGAGCTACTACTACAACTAGTCATGTAAGCTAACAATCACGTTTAAACTATTATTCACATGTCAACGATGCCAAAATTTGATCCACACCCCACGGGGTCGTCAATAACACCAACGTTTTTACTGGAGAGTAGTATTAACCCATAGAGCGATAGAAGATCAAAGATAAGATATATAAGTTTCTCCTGTGCTCACTACCAACTATTAGAGAGTAGCTAGTGGCAAGTTTGGGGTCATCCACAAAGATACCAGAATTTAAAAGTTAACTATACACAACTTACAATCGGGTGTCACTCTGATTGTGTATTGGGAATAGTTAGTGCTACAAACATAGATTTGGGGGGGGGGTGAGGTTTATCTAACAGCTAACGATCATGCAAACAAAAGAGATTAAACTATTATAAACTAGCCTTAGGGATATTTGCATGCCATGACCGGTGAATGACTTTGATCCTATATTATATCACATGAAAGTCATATAAACCTACTATGTCTATGTCATATAGCGTGGAGATAGTTGGGAATTCCTAATATCTGTCACACAAAGGTTTGTTCCACTTTATGAAGCTACTATACTGCCTCCAAAATTAGGGAAATTGTATCGATCAAACTATGGATCTGCTCCTCTTTCCCCATCAATCTCACCCCCAATGCTAACACACGACCGATTAGAAGAATAATTCCTTTCGTAGGTAGAAACCATTAGATATGAGAGTCAGGACAACACATCCCGGACACTTCACTATGGACACCAATCCCGAGGCCTAGACAGGCTAAGGAATTGGCATCTTGTGATTACTCTAGGGTTGAAACGACTCTAGTCGCTATATAACAACCCTAGTTTCTACAAACTATGATGTTCACACTATCAGGGTAAGCCAAGGGTTGCCCCCCGTTAGGGCGTCTATTGTCCCTAACATGAATAATTATTACATATCGAGCCAATTAAGTTGGAATCTAATGATCGAAATGGTACTCTCGGACAACATGTATACACTCATCTCACTTGTACTCACGAACCTACAATAGCTCTAACCCAGCACTCTCAAGGTAGCAATACAAGCCTAGCACGATGATATACTACACATGAATCTACGGGTGTATCATAGAACATGCATGGAATACATATTAAAAAAAATATGAAGCATAAATCAAGCAAGAATATTCATAGAACATAATAATAGGGAAATCTAAGAATGTCACAAAGTTAACATCTCATCATGAGTACTCCCCTAGTAATTAACTACTCTAGAGACATTGAACCCAATACAATCATTGGATTCAATGCATAGGCATAAACTAGGAAAAATAAATGAGGAGAGGAGATGTCCTTCTTCTCTCTCTACCTAGTCTTGAAACTAAACTATGACTAAAACTTAAACCCTAGTAGACTAGTGGCTACTTATGTAGTAGGTGGAAATTGGCCTTAGAAAAGTCCAAAACAAAATAGAAACCCTAGCAGTCATATTAGCACGGGATGTGCAATAGCACACGACCGTGCCACATGGCTCGTGCAAAAGTACACGTGCCGCGGCTGGAGATTTTTCTCGGCTAAACTGAGTGCGCGACCCGTGCAAAGGTAAGCGGTCAGCCATTTACAGAATTCTTATGGTGGTTTTAGAAGTGCGGCCTGTGCAAAAGCATGCGAGCCCCAGTCTGGAGTCATCGTCTTCGACTTCTGAGTGCACGATAGCGCAATAGGTCATGGGGCCTGGACTGGAGGTCCCGGTATTCAACTTCTAGGTGCATGGGCCGTGCAAAAGCACATGGCCCGTGCCAGGACTTAGTCCATCAACCAATGGTTTGGCACATGCCATGTAAATATACACAGTCTGTGTAAATTTACACTGCCCATGTAAATATACACGACCCATGCCAGTCTTCACTTCCTTATGGACTTTGACTCATTTTCTTCGGAGCATCCATTTACTACCACATTTTTAGGTCCTAGCCTTCAGTCTAGTACCATACTTGTGAATGGCCTTCTACTATTTACTACCATTCTTATGAATAGCCTTCTATATGGTCTGAAGTGCCTATGAGCAATCTACAAACAAAAGCTCACAAAAATAGATCTAGACGCTCGTAGGGACATAGAATCCATTAGATCTAACACTACCACAGAGACCCCCCTCTGGCATTGGTTATTTAACACCGGTTACGGAAACCAACGTAAATCTTGTTTTAGCAACGGTTTTTGTTGTGTTAGCATCGGGTGTAAAACCAGTGTTATTCTAGCACCGGTTAGAAATATTTTTGCACCGGTTATTTAATTAAAAACCGGTGTTATTTTTACACCGGTCGGGAAACCAGTGCTAGAATTTGTGGAAACTGTTGAGAGTTTAGCACCGGTCAAAAAACCGGTGCTAAAAACAACGATCACTGGTGTTATATTCGCACCGGTTTGAAGACCGGTGCAAAGAATCCTAGAAAACCAGCGTGATATATATTTTTGGCACCGGTTATAGAAACCGGTGTTATGGGATGTAGAAACCAGTGCTGAATGCGTTCGTAGAAAAATACGGGAAAGCTGGCACCGGTTTGGTGTCTTATTGACAAAAACTGGTGCTAAATCGAGCATTTAATGCTCCGAACTTACTCTCTTAAATTAGTTCTGAACTTGAACATCCATTATTAGATGGTAGATTTCTTGGGAAGGTGTGCAATAACTCAAACAAATGAAGACTCATGGAAGTAAGTATTCATTAATTTTTGGGAATTTCAATCAACCATGACCATAAATGCATGATTGGGGGTAGTTTTTTTGTATTTATTATTTGTTTCTCTATGCCTAGCTTATGTTGGTTGAGTATCAATCATGTTGTGGGAGTGTAAATTAATGAGTGTTGATGTGAACATTTTTGGGCAACGATAGGTAGGTGGTATATATATTTATATGTTTCTCGAGAACATGCAGTTGATCGATTCACATACTTATACACGGACATGCATGACACGTTTAGTATTGTGTAGCAAAAAGATCGTGTTCATTGTTCGTATTTTTGACTAATGAAAATATGGGTAATGGTGTGTTTCGTCTTGTTTAGATATGATGGACCGAGAATCCGTGTTTGCATGGAGGGGAAAAATGGTTAACTGTCCAAGTGTAGCTAGAGGGAGTGGTGAACATATTGCATTTATTGATTTGTTTCTAGATTATGCCTTTGGTCGGGAGGAGAGGATACTTTGTCCATGCAAAAGATGCTTGTGTCGTGAACGGTTTGACGATCATGGGGTTGTTAGATTTCACTTGTTGAAGAATGGATTTGACGGAGGTTACATTGTATGGACATTTCATGGAGAGGTTGAGCAAGGACATGACGGTGGGTTTGACAAGGTAGATGGAGACAAATGTACAGTTGATGGTATGTTCGATGACATTGTGAGAGATTTTGAGGGGAAACCTACAATGTTGAGTGCTTTGCTGGATGAGAAAGAGAAGCCATTGTATCCGGGATGTAAAAGTAAGGATACCGTAATATCTTTTTTGATGGAGGTTTTCAATTTGAAAGCTACAAGTTCTTGGAGTGATGCAAGTGTGAATTCACTACTGAAGATTCTGAAGGATAAGTTCCCGGAAGGGAATGGAATTCCAAAAAACTATTACGAGGCCAAGAAAATATTGTGTCCACTTGGTTTGGAATACAAGAAAATACACTCATGTACAAATGATTGTGTTTTGTATGACGGTGATTTGATAGATGCGGTTGAATGTCCCGTGTGCAAAAATGCAAGATATAAGGGTGTGACGAATGATGTTGATGGGTGTTTGGCTAAGAAGAAGAAGAAGGTCCCATTGAAGTGTATGTGGTATCTTCCTATAATTCCTAGGTTGAAGAGGTTATTCACGAATTCAGAAGATGCAAAAAACTTGCGATGGCATGGAGAGCGGGAAAGACTACGTGACGACAAGATAAGACATCCGGCGGATGGTGAACAATGGAGAAATTTTGACAAGCGATATACTTCCTTTGCTTCGGAGGTTAGAAATCTCCGCCTTGCATTGTGTATTGATGGGATGAATCCATTTGGTAATATGTCATCGAAGCATATCGTGGATCGTGATGTTGGTTATATATAATTTCGCCCTATATTTGTGCATGAAACGTAAATATGTTATGATGCCTATGTTAATCTCAGGTTCTAGACAACCTGGGAATGAGGTTGATGTGTATTTGAGACCATTGATAGAAGATTTGAAGATATTGTGGGAAGATAAAGGGGTGTTGGTATTTGATGGCCATATGAATGAGGAGTTTCAACTGTGGGCCATGCTAATTTGCACTATCAATGATTTTCCGGCCTACAGAAATTTGTCTGGGTACGCTGTGAAGGGGCACAATGCATGTCCCATTTGTGAGGAGAAGACTGAATTCAAACAACTAAGACATGGAAGAAAGACAGTGTATCTTGGCCATAGAAAATGGCTCAATGGAAGCCATAAATACCGGGATGATGTGGTCAATTTTTGTTGGCGGGAATGAACGAAGGAAATCCCCTACACCACTAACTGGTGTGCAGATTCACAGCAAGGTTAAGAAATTACGAGTGGTGTTGGGAAAGTACAAAGGCAAGGACAAAATAAATTGTGGTGGGCCATGGAAGAAAAGGTCAATATTTTTTGATCTACCATACTGGGAGCATCTTGAGGTTAGGCATTGCCTAGATGTGATGCATATTGAGAAAAATGTTTGTGAAAATTTGATAGGCACCCTCTTGAATATTCCTTGGAAGATGAAAGATTGTTTGAATGCCCGGTTGGACTTGGTTGATATGGGAATCAGAAATGACCTCGCCCTAGAAGTGAAGGGTAAGAGGACTTACTTGCCCCCTGCACCTTGTACCTTGTCTAAGGAGGAGAGAATCTCAGTTTGTGATAGTTTGAAATCAGTGAAGGTCCCCATTGGTTATTCATCGAACGTGAGTCGGGTAGTTACGAAGGATTGTCGGATGGCGGGGTTGAAATCTCATGATTGTTATGTTTAGATGCAACAACTTTTAACTATTGCTATTCGTGGGGTAATGGAGGCCGGCGTAATGCCCTCAATCACTAGACTTTGTATATTTTTTGCCTCCATATGCCGGAAGTCTATTGACTGGGGCCATCTGGATGTTCTACAAAAAGATGTTGTTATCGTGCTCTGCAAGTTGGAAATGTATTTCCCTCCATCCTTTTTTGATATAATGGTTCACTTGGTCGTCCATCTAGTGCGGGAGGTGAAGATATGCGGTCCAGTTGGCATGCGTTGGATGTATCCATTCGAGCGTCACATGAAAGTCTTTAAGAGGTACGTGAAATGTATGAGTCGGCCGAAAGCTAGTATTGTTGAGAGGTATGTTACCGAAGAAGTGATTGAATTTATCTCTTCCTATTTGGAGGGACACAGAAAATTTGGGGTGCCCCTGAATTGACATGTTGGGAGGAAGGGGGGCAAGCCGAGGTCGAAGGGAACGTTATTTACTCCATTGAATAGTGATCTGATGTCAGTTCATTTGTATGTGTTGAGGAATTGTTTGGAGACTTTTGCTTATGTGACTGAGCACCTTCATTCGATAACAGAGTGTCATCCCACGTGGCCCCCTAATAAATTCCGGTTGGAGCACATTGACAAGTTTGTGAATTGGTTATATGATCGATGCAATGTTGCTGATTACGACCCAAAAATTAGGGCATTTGCGAGGAAGCCTAATTGCATGGTTTTGAGGTATTCCGAGTATGACATCAACGATTTTTCTTTCTCTACTAGGGACCAAGATTTCAAGAGCACGACACAAAATAGTGGGGTATACATTGAGTCGGAGACTATGTGGCCAGCAAGTAAGAAAGACAAAAAACCAGTCATAGCTGTGATGTCGTTCTATGGTGTTATTGATGAGATTTGGGAGGTTGACTATGGAGAATTCAAGATTCTGGTTTTCAAGTGCCAATGGTTTGATAACACAACTGGTGTTCGAACTGATGATCCAATGGGATTTACCCTTGTTGACCCGACTCGTGTGGCATATGAAAATGATCAGTTTATTTTTGCCGAACAAGCAAGACAAGTTTTCTACGTAAATGGCCCGTCCAATGTAGGTTGGTCTGTTGTGGTGCAAGGTAGAAAATTCTCTTTCCGTGATGAAATTGATTTTGTGGTTACAAGTGAAAGGTTAGAGTTCCCCTCTATTTCCCCTCTACCTAGTGACAATGGGATTGAGGCGGGAGCCATACGGAGGAAACACAAAGATGGGATTTGGATAGATGACAATGGCCGAGAACTTCAAGACAGTCAATCCAAAAAGATAAAGTTGGTTGTAGACTAGGGGGGTCGAGCATCGATGTCGAAGTTAAAATTTAATTTACTTCTTGTACTTTGTTGGGTTTTGTTACCTCTGGCAACTGTTGTACAACTATCTTCCAATTTGTTGCAAAGTGGTGCAGTTCAGTCCACTGCAGCGTACTACAACGGTTTTGGTAAAGGCTGGTAAAAAAGTGGACAATTATTCCTATGATAGGTTCTGTCAGCTGCAGCGCGCTGCAGCTCTACTGGTTCAGCGCGTTGCAGCAATTTTACTCACGTAGGAACCTGATACGAATTGGTCATGCAGGTCGTTTAACACAACAACACAAATACGTTATGTGTCCTGAAAGCTAACATTCCAAAATCCAAAGCAAAACCAGTCAGGACAAAGTAGCAATGTATGTTTCGAAAGCAACAAATGTTAGATCCCCACATCGAAATTAAACCAGCAACTGAAAAAATGTGATAATACGCAGATGTGAGGTGACTGTGGGCAGTCATT
Source organism: Rubia yunnanensis (assembly GCA_037428765.1). NCBI lineage: Eukaryota > Viridiplantae > Streptophyta > Magnoliopsida > Gentianales > Rubiaceae > Rubia > Rubia yunnanensis. Next base: position 41,716,151 of record CM075066.1, read on the forward strand.
TCCTGCACGCCCTCTTCTCCACCGTGTTGGGCCTTGGCGAATCAAAGGTAGGGATTGGACCCAATTCATTGATTCTCTCGCCACACATGGCTGTGAGGATCTTCCCAACCTGTGATGTCCAGCGCACCAAATGATCCACATTCATTTGTAATGCAGCCAAGTCCCCATCCGAGTTCTCATTCGATGATTTACTTGTTGCCGCCCTCGATGACTCAGCAACGTTCTTCTTCTTGGAGAATATGAGAGGGTTTATGGGGAGCTTTGGCATCATTGTGACGTTATCATCTTTGTATCCGTAACCTGCTTCCACGCATATTGCAGTGATGAGTGAGGACAAGCCTATGCAGTTATGGGCATTGACACAATCCCAGATGTATGCCATTATTGTACTCCCAACATCCTGGCTCATGTTCTTCTTTATCTTGTACAGCAGCAGCATACGGGACCGATGAACCTCGCTATTCAATTTCATGGGGAGTAGCCGGGCAGCTATGAAACTGTACCACACGTTCATGTCCTCATTCAAGTACTTTTTCTCTATGCTTGACCATTCTTGGGGTAGATTCTGAATTACTGCGGCACTGTCATCACAGATTGCTGTGATGATGTCTTCCCATGAAGCTTGTTCAACTGCGGTGTCAGCGGCTTCGTACAAGCTGGCGGGCTTTGGCGGGATCCTGTAGAACGTATTGATCAAATCCGAAGACAACTCAACCAACTGACCATGGAGGAAAACAGTTTCTGAATTCTTGTACTTCATCATAGATAAGAATTCACACGCCATGGTCTGGTTTGCCCGCGACGGTTGTGCGATGAGGCCTTCCCAGCCGTGCTCCTTCACATAGTTCCTGAAGGGCTTTCCAGCCTCAGCCCTCTCTCAAGGATGAGGCCCCTCAAGATGAAGTCCTTGTAGACAGTTGTATGCTGAGTGGAGTCCGCCTCTGCGGCCGGTATGGGCTCAGTCGACGGAACAATCTGAGTCCCGTGCTCGACGTCCTCCCCCACCACTCTTGGCTTTTTCCTGGGCTGTTGGGTGTTGTTCTTTTTCTTGGTTGAACCTTTTTTGGGGGCCATGTCTGTTAAACTAAATGTGTTAACGGCAGGCAGAACGAAACACGGTAAATAAGACACAGTCACAAAGGTAAATAATACAGACTCAACTTCTTCTAAATTAAGCATTCCTTCTCATAGGCTGAATGTGGAATAATGTTTACTCACACTTAATCCCAATTTTTTATAATATTAACAAAAGAAAAAAAATTGAACAAGATGGACATTCTATAAATCCTTGGCGAATCGATGGGCCATGCATCCAGAATCACATGTCGTGAACAACAATCAGGGTATGCTCAAAAGTACTCACCAATGTTGAAAACAAGAGCAGAATGAGGGCATTGATGGTATGAGGCATTATGATGAAATCAACTTGTGAGCAAGAAAAAATATCATGAACAATCAGGTGATGCATAAAATTATCATATTATATGCGAGCACGGGTTGTGCCATCTAGAATCACATGTCATGAACAATCAGGTTACGCACAAAATTGTTCACCAATACCGAAAACATGAGCACATTGAGGGCATTGACACAATGAGGCATTATCATGAAATCAACCCATGAGGATGAAAAAATTTTGACTGACTAAACCTCAGGAAAATAATATCCTTACCTAATTGGGAGTATGGGTTGTTGACGACTGGTGTTTGGTGTACAGTGGAAGATGGTCAGACACAGCTTGGCCGATCAAGGGGAGTGGCTGGAGAAGTGGACGGCGGAGGGAGCAGGGCACGGTGGAGGTGGCACGGGACGATGCCGTGAGAGTAGAGGAAGGCGGAGGGTGCAGGGGTCGGCGGAGGAAGGGGCGGAGGAATGGCCTTGGGAACGGCGGAGGAATGGCCTCGGGAACTGTAGATGGAGGTGATGGAAGAGGAGAGGTTGTGGGCAAAATACTAATACACACACACCTTATACTGATTGGACTGCAGTTTACATTTGTTTTGGGCTGAATGTTAGGCCAGTAGAATATTAAGTTTTTGACTCAAGGGGTTGATGGTCAAGTGCTTGCTGGGTCGAGGGCATCCAGTGCTCGAGGGCATACAGGCTCGAGGGCCTCCAGTGCTCGCTGGCATCCAGCCTCGAGGGCATCCACTCTCGAGGGCATCTCGGCTCGAGGGCATCCAGGCTCGAGGGCATCTAGTGCTCGGGGCCATCCATTGCTCGAAGGAATTCTGGGCTCGAGGGCATCCAGGGGTCGAGGGCATTCTCGGCTCGAGGGCATCCAGGCTCGAGGGGATCCAGTGCTTGGGGCTATCCATTGCTCGAGGGCATTCTGGGCTCGAGGGTATTCTGGGCTCGAGGGCATCCGGGCTCGAGGGCATCCAGTGCTCGAGGGCATCCAATGCTCGAGGGCTCCAAGGCTTGAGTCCTATCGGACTCCAGGGCTCGAGGGCTCCAGGCTTGAGTGCTCGATGCTAGAAACTGGGAATCCTCCATGTGAAAGCACTCTTGAGACTGGGAAAAATGGTAGCCATCGCGGAAGAGCAGCAAAAATAGAGGAAAGATCAGCAGTATCAATCTTATTTGAAGGCTTGCCTGTGGATTCTAATATAATTAAGGTGTATGAATAATATCCATATAGATTAAGCCGTTATAATGTGCTGGAATGCGGGTCATATGCAAAGTTTAAACCACCACAGAGAATGCCTCATATTTCGCCATGGCATCCGCAACTGAGTTACAATCTCTATATGTGTGCTTAAGGGTAGCATGTGACAAAAGAGTGTGAACTCGGAAAAGTAGAGGGTGTAGGGTCCATTTGGAAAGTGAAGGCTCATTAATCATATAAACTGCCTGTAGCGAGTCAGATTCAATGTTGATGTTGGGATATCTGTCTAGACAGATCTGCCAGGCCATAACAATTGCCTTAACTACAGCTTCTAGTGGATATATGGCTGTTATGGTATAGTATCTATTAAGGATTGGTAAACCTTGGCGATTGCGAGCAACTAAGCCAATTGAAACAGAGGAATTAGACCAAGATGAATCCACTGTAACCCTGATGAAACTGTGACCTGGATATTCCTAGTATACTGTGGAAATAGCTGGCTTCGGTGGGGGACTGGGGGGAAACAACAAAGAAGGGAACATGAAACCTTCGGGGAGAGGTGGTAATGGAAAGGTAGAGTGCATCTGTGACTTCCTTGCTAATATGGGAGATGGAAAAAGGTGTGCCATAGAAAAAATAAGCATTCCTAGCCTTCCATAAAGCCCAGCAGATCACAGCATGAATCAGATGACATAGCAGCCTCTGCTATTCCAGTCAGGTCACTACAGTTCCAGAAATTGGAAAAGGTATCCACTGTATTATGCACATTCCGCTAATTGAAAGCAGCAATCTGCAACCAAATGGATTTACACAGTTGACAATTAGTAAAGAAATGTTCCATGGAGTCAGATTGATTGCACAGAGGACATTTAGAGGCCAAGCTATAACCACATTTTACGAGGATATCATCAAATGGTAAGCAGGAGTTAAGCAGTTTCCAGGGGAGTGGTAGAAATATTCTTAGGTAAGATTATATTCCATATGAGCTTAGTAACTACGAAATTACCCGATCCATAATGTCACATGAGCTTATTGTTTTTAAATTAAAGTAACAAAAATCAAAAGACACCAAAATGTGCCAACAAAGCTGCATTTTCATTCCCTCCAAAAGTTGCCCTTTTCCCTCCATATCCTTAACCCTCTGTTTCCGTACCCTTCCCTCCCCACCACATCGAACCGAGTTCTTTCCACCCACCATATCTCTGATCCCAAGTTCCCCCTCTTCCCCCCATAACCCCGTGCATATTTCCCCCAAAAACAATGTCTCTCCCTTCACCATTTATGTCGGGCTTCAACCTCCCAATCCAGGTCGCCAACCAGATACCCCAATTTTATCAACACTCTACTCCATAAATTTCGTACCCGGGTCATACTCGGCTCGCAATGTTCACAGGGGAGGGGGTAGCCAAGACGGCCGGCTATTGCGTATAAAAGGTAACACCCATTGGTAGTTTCCAATGATTTCCCAGGTTTAATGGGTAGCTATATTTTGGTTGGTCTCCTTGCGTGTGAGTTTGTGTTGACTTTTCTGGTTAAACTATTGTGGGTGTTGTTTCATGCTCATACATGATATGCTTGCTTGTAATGTCATAGTTTTTGCCTACCCACGTGCCCCCTACACGAATTTGCTGAAGTCGGTAGGATTTTCGTGAAAATCCGCAAAGGGCAGTGTTGGATTAATGTTTTGCTTGTGTTTCATTTACTGATAGAAGAGTTTCAATGGCGCCGCCAAGGAAGAAATTGTTTGCCTCCGGTGGTAGACAAACAGTTGCCCATGAATGTTTTACCCCTCCAAAGGATGCCAACTGTGACGACAATGGCGAGGAAGGGGCTGGAGCACAGAAATGTTGCTCAGGATGAGAGAAGTCTGGAGACGCAGAAGAAACTACGGTAAAAGAAGACATGAGTGGGAGCTTCAACAAGTTTGAGATTAGAGAGTGTTGCAAGCGCAGAGGTACAGCCACGCGCAAGTCCGTGTTGCTTGCGAAACAAAAGAAGCCTCTTAAAATATTCTTCGATGATGACTTTGAACCCCTAGTTATGCGCAGTCGATGGTCGATGTATGTTAGCTATGCCTTCCGCCGAAGAATCCGCTTCGGGACGTGGCATAGTTGGAGATTAGTTCCAGACCATGTGAAGAAGGATGCATGGGAAGACATTCTTGTAAGTGTGTTCTAATCCTCGATTGTTCATGTCAAGTTCGTTACATGTCGCACTAACAACATGTCTCCTCATCCTCCAGATCAACTAGGATATACAAACAAAAATAACTTTCAATGAGATGAATAAGTTCCACAATAAATGGACAATTTATGCAGGAGAAAAGTGGAGGAATTAGAAGACTAAGGTGGCAAAAAAGTACATTGTGCTTAAAAAACCGGGCTCTTGCGCATGGAGAGACTATAGGTGGATGGACAAAAATGAGTGGGAGCTGTTTGTGAAACACAGGTCAACCCCTGAATTCAAGGTAATCCCTCCAATCTTTTTTCCCCTAGTCACTACCATGCCGGCAGTTTACTGATGTCCACACAGGCGGTAAGTGACGCAGCAAAATTAAGCGCCTCAAAGAAGGACTACATCCATCACACGGGGAGTGGAGGGAACCGTAGGGTTGCAGTAGAACTCGAGAAGGGGAAAAGAAACGCTACAATTGAGGCGCTTCTGGGTGAAGGTAAGAGTGTGGAAGAAGCAGAGGCTTTAGTTCAGAGCATGGATTTCAAACCAGACCGCTCAGAAGTGTTCCTTGCAGCAAACTGGGACAAGAAATTATCAACCTACACCAACGACTCCGTGCGAAGAGCAGCCCCCACTATTGTGAGCATAATTCATAAATGAATCTATCTCCATTGATATTCTTTCATATTATCCCGATCAAATGGCTAATATTTGCTTTGTTTCTTAGCAAAACCTTTTGGATAAGAAGCAAAAGGGAGATTTGGTTATACATGGCAAAGAAGATATTCTAGTTCAAGCAACGGGTAGGAAGGATCACGGGGGTCGTTGGAGGGGTTGTTCCGCAACCTCCAAGGTCAACGAGGCCCTGCCACATATGACTATCACCCGTTACGCATCTAGTCGATGTGGGAGCACAAACACAAAACCATCTGAGGAAATTTCAAATTCAACCAAACAACCAACAGATGTCATAGAGCTCAGGGAAACATTTGTTGCTTTACTTGAGGCCCAAACAAATTGGCTAGCTGGGCAATTGGGTAAAGCTATTCCCCCACACTTGGATGACTGTAATTTCCTTGCTGCATCTTCCACCCCCACGACCAAGGACAACTGGGTATTCATTCCTTCAGCATCGGGATGTAGTGACCCACAAGGAACTGCAGCGGATAACAAGGTAGTCCAAACCGTGAACTGCAATCGTATTTGTTCCTTTCTGGCTATGTGATTTGTAGTATATGGATTTCTATTTCCTGATTTGGATTGATGTTGTGTGGGGATACAGTTCATTGCTGATGAACGCTGGAAGCTACAGCGCATTGTAGCTCTCAGTCTCAGCTGGGCACTGAAAGCTGCAATGCGCGGCAGCCTTCAGCAGCTACATGTACAGTTCATTACTTCTTATTAGTTATTGCCCGACCCATGTATTTACCCAATCTCTAAGTTCATCTCTCAGAGAGGAAAAAATGCTGCCTATATGTTTTGAACTATTATGGAGAGAGGGAGGTAGCCGCATTCGGTATATTCTTTCCGAAGGAAGCGGAAATTGACTTACACGTCAAGTGGGAGCGGGTAAATCTAAAAGGACCTGTGATCATACCAAAGGCACCTTTGCCGATTGAACATGAAGAATTTGAGTTCATCATTCAGGCCATCGGGTATAATATTCTATGGTCGGGAAAGATGATAAGTGTCATAGAGCAACAGGATGATGAGGTGTGATAGTTGCATTCTTCTTCTCATCGGTGCTCATACATATCTTAGGTGCTAATACAATGACATGATATGTTATTCATATTCTTACATAGGAGAACGAGCAGCACCCGCCTCCGTAGGAAATGGTGGTCGACGACAATGGAAGTCCTCAAACAAACCTCACACTAGTGCCTAAGGAAGATACTCCTTTGGGAGAGGTGGCCGCTCGATCGGTAAAAGGAGAGGTACATACCCCTATACTATTTCATTCCGAATGATTTTCTATCAACGCATCACTAACATTTTACCCATTAGCAACTACAAAAAGAAAAAACTACATCATCGGAGAATGGGCAACGAAATCCTCCCTCATCGATTTCTCCCAAATACATATTTGTGAGAACTCATTTCAGCCTTTATATTACCATCCACTACTGAATTACATAAAAAAACTGTTCAACTAATATTATTAGATTCTGAATGTAATGATTAGGGAGCCATGGAAAACCAAGAAAGCATCGCTGCTGTTCACCAGATTAGTGAGGCTTTACGGCTATCTGCACAAATATGTGGACCAGACAAAATATTCCACATCAATTTCAGTGCAAAGGTGTTCGGATCAGAAGAAGTCTACGCAGCCATATTCACTGACAAGATACGACTGTTCATGAACAGCTTGGACGCAGATGATGAAATGGAGTGGATCAGTGGGTGCCAACTGGATATATGGGCATCGTAAGAAGTGCATGCTTTCATTATTCATAGATACAAGTATCATTATATTTGCTTCACTAACCATATTAATTTGCAAGATACCTCTGCGATGGGGTGGTACGTGGAGGCCACATCCAGTTTATTCTTGCCTCTTCGAACTCAATGGCTCAGAAGGCAAATCAAAGGGTGGAATTGACTGCGGACGAGGTTTCGGCTGTCATGTGCCACACTGAAGCAAGGATGTACATCTTCCCATACAATCGAGAGTAAGTTCCATTCATTTTCCGAGCAGCTAGACCCGGCCACATGGAAGCGAAAGCAACCGTGTGTTGTGATTTTATTTGTTTGAATCTTAAGTACTTTTGTTTTACCCTTTTCCCATAGGGACCATTGGTTTTTACTTGTCTTCGTACCAGAAATCGATCGAGTCTATTGCATCGACTCAATGACTGGGGGAATTTCCAAACGAAATAGATCATGCCTTAAAATGATTCATTTGTAAGTGGAACACATTCGTTTCTTTCCTTCAGCTTCGATGTTTTCCTAAAATGGTTGTTCCCGTAATTGTGTTCTTGTACATTTTGCACTCTCTTGGCTCAATTATTTACAATTATTGTCACTCAGTATATTATCATATATTGTGTGAACCCCAATTTCTGAAAATAATATTCCTCATGTTGACCAAAATAAGTTTCCATCTATACTGTAGGATTGCAACAAAATATCGACGGTCCAATTCCAAACAAAATAGGTCCTACCCTTCCAACTACACTTGGGATGTCATAAACATCAGTGTACGTATCATCTCATACCTTCATATTTCACGTGTCAGCACAAGATCAGCACAAGATACAAGATACAAGATACAAAGTTTTCATCTTCGTACTCGGTTCAACAAACTGTCTTTTCCATCATCAGCACAAGATACAAAGTAGTACTTGGGAGTGCGGGTACCATTGCATGTATTACATGGAAAAAATTTTCAGGCACGTACATGACATTGACATTATTCCGGTACGTTTTCCTACATTTCTTCTATTTATTCGTTATCCTGACATTTACATCCTTCTCTTAACATGTCATTTAATGCATTGTTTCCGCTTTTCCCGGAAGATTACACTCCACTGGGGAGGGATGAACTGCGGAGTATTGCTGTGAAGTGGGTTTGTATTTTTGCAAAAAATACTCTGCCAAAATGCATAGCTCAATTGAATATCACACAAGGACTTGCACAAATTGTCGGATAGTGGTTAGTCTTATCTGTTACAAGAAAGGTAATTGGCCATCTCATCTGATACTCGTCAAATTCGACGCTGCAGGGGGTTTCAGTATCTTACGACACTACGGAACACTTCCTGCTCTTCTTTTGCTAGTCATATATTATACTTCATCGGATTCAATCCGTTCTTCAACCAACTTTGTTGTCTATGCATACTGTGGCTCCGAATTTGTTCAATTTGTCTTCGTGCACCATTCTGTTACTACGCACAACAAATACTGGGTACCATGCCTTGAAAAAAAGGAGCTGGCTGTGAGAAGATGAACGCTGCAGCACGCCGCAGCTTACAGTGACCACATAAATTACTCACGCTTTTAACACCGGTTTTTTTCGATTAGAGAACCGGTGCTAATTAAACGATACAAAATTAACGCTAGTAGCACCGCTTTCAAAACCGCTACTACAAAAAAGGTACGATCATAACCAGTGCTATATTTACTTCATTGCACCGGTTTTCAAACCGGTGCTAAATTTAACCAGTGCAACAAATGAACAACTCTAGCACCAGTTTTTTTACCGGTGCTAACATATAACCGGTGCAATAAAACTGTTTTCTTATCACCGGTTCCCAAACCGTTGCTAACTATAACCGGTGCAATAAATTTTTCTGTCACCGATTTAAAAACCGGTGCTACCTACAAACCGGTGTTACAAATAAAGATTTAACACCGGTTCCCAAACCGTTGCTAAACTATAACCGGTGCAATTTATTTTTCTATCACCGGTTTAAAAATCGGTGCTACCTACCCACAAATCGGTGTGAGATATAAAGATTTAACAATGGTTCCATTACCGGTGCTAACAATTCCGGTGCGACAAATCCGGTATTGTACCGGTTTTTTCTTGCACCGGTTACAAAAAAACCGGTTCTAATATGGTACATTATAGCACCAGTAACTTTAACCGGTGCAATATATAACCGGTGCTAATAAAATAAATTTAGCACCGGTTTGGTTTCAACCGGTGATAACGTAGCATCGCTTACTTAGGCGCCGGTTTTTTAGCAACCAAAAAACCGGTGCTAGGAACCAAAACAACCGGTGCTAGAGGTGTCTTCGCGTGGTAGTGTAAAGTAAGCTATAAAATGTGGGATTTAGATATGAAAACCAGAGATGCTTATCTAAACCATTCGTAATGTAAACTTACCTAAATATAGAAATCTACCATATAAAAAGATAATGAAATATATTTAAATGGTTTAGGAAACACATGCATTTGACGTCTCATCATGCATCCAAAGGAGAGTCCACGATGCATCAATAATTACTACTCTAATACTATTAAATTCGTGTCATTGATTGAATTTAATACCATGGATCTAGGAACTAAGTGAAGGAAAAAGAAGATGAATTCTATAGAGAGAAAGTTATTCTCTTTCTTCCTACTTACCGCACTCTAAAAATCCACATTATGTAAACTTTCTTAAACCATAGGAGAATAAAGCCACATTTTATAGGAGAAGATAAATGGACATCTAAAGCCCAAGTTTAGAAACCCTAGTGCCACCCCTGGTGCCATGCAGTCACGTCTCGCGCCATAATGTACGTGTCGGCCAGTACAACCCATGTAATGGTGCTTAGGGTGTCGTCTAGGCACACTGAAAACACAAACTGAGCGCACGGGCCATGCCAAACTGTAGGACCCGTCGTTTTGGGTCTTCTTCTTGGTCTTTTGAGTGCACGAGACCTGCCAAATTGCACATCCCATCACCTGGACTTAAATCTCTACATATTCTTTGTGCATGAGCCGTACAAGTTTGAACGACCCATGTTGGACCGCAACTTGGCTGACACGGGGAATTGGCATGGTTTGTGACATTTTACACAACTCGTGCCACTTCTTCGACACTTCCAATACTTGGCTTTCTTTTCAACTTGTATGCGCCGCTGTAAGTGAACTGCTGATCCAAGTTGGGTGTTCTTGTAGTTTATTTTATAGCGCTTGAGAAGAATAATCCAACGGTGCCACCTTCGGAGACTGATTCTTCATAGATTGTTCCGAGAACTTGATTTAAACTCTCAGATCACATTTCCTCTACTTCTTTGTCTTCCTTCTTCGAACCTTCTATATTCTACCACATTTTGACTCATTGCTTTCAGTCCTCTACTAGTCTTGCAATTGGCGTTCACTAAGCTACTCTAAAGTTCTTACGATCGATCTACAATTGAGATAAAAAAATGAATCTAGATGCTCGTAAGGACCAAAATCCATTAGACAAAAAGTAGGCTACAAAATGAAGGATTTAGATACAAAAACAAAAAACGGTCATCTAAACCCCTTACGATGTAATCCTATATAAATACAAAAATCTACCAACCAAAAGACAATAAAAGAGATGTTAAATGCTTTGGAAAATACATGAATTTGACGTCTCATCAATACCCCCACACTTAAAACTTTACTCGTCCTCGAGTAAACAAGAATAATCAAAGACCTAAGCGTAAACTAGCATGCAAAAAGGTTTTCCCAAAACACTAACATTTTATTCCTAGACTATCATAGCCCCCAATACATAAGAATCTCTCACACTCTGTCATCCCAAAAAATAAGACAATCTAAACAACCAACATACCATTCAAAGGCAAGGTTCTACATACTATGTGTAAAACTAGCTTACTCTACCAAAGAAGCTACCCAAATAGACAAACCAAGAGAAGCATAGAATAAGTTCATTTTTTTTTTCATTTTCTCTCATTTTTCCTAGGAGCCCTCTCGGATTTTCATCCTAGCTTCAAAGCTCCCACTCACCCTTTTTTTTCTTTTTCAAAGCTCCCACTCACCCTTTTTCCACACCATTTGGCCTCTCATTTTTGCATAGATTTTCCTTACGGGTTTTCAACCTATCCGAGCATCCCAATTTTGTCCAAGTCGCCCTTTTGGTTTTGGACTTGGAGAGTATTTATTTTCCATTTTTTTCTTTTTCAAAGCTCCCACTCACCCTTTTTCCACACCATTTGGCCTCTCATTTTTGCATAGATTTTCCTTACGGGTTTTCAACCTATCCAAGCATCCCAATTTTGTCCAAGTCGCCCTTTTGGTTTTGGACTTAGAGAGTATTTATTTTCCATTTTTTTAAACAAATTGCTCTTAAAAGAGTTACTTGATACATTAAAACAACAAAGAATCATAAGTATTATCTAATTCCCTTCCCCCACACTTAAAGCTTGCATTGTCCGCAATGCATATACACAATCTAGAACATATGTGAAGGAAAGAAAATATGAGAGCACCAACAATGAAGAGTTACCTCTCTGGTTTCAAGCTGTGTGTTTCAAGGGTTTTGAGGGTAAATGGGAATGGGCATCATTTTGGGGGTGGTAGGGAGGAAATGGTGATGTGGAGGTGGAAAGGTGTGTGAGGTTCCGGGGGTCGTGCATATCTACATGCCCCGTGAATTTGGGGTTTGGTTTTTCTCCTTATCCACCATTTTGAGCATCACGAACCATGTACGTCTACACGGTCCACAAGTTGGACTTTTCTTAATCCCGTTTGCTCGTTTCCTCCAAAATAATGCTTCCTAAAAGACAAACATGCACACCAAGTGTAATCGTCTTCTACACTACAAGAAAGAACATCTATTACTTCGCCCCTTTTACCTCGATTATTTTCAAAAAAGAGGTAAAAAATATTATTTACTTGGGTTAAACATAGCGAGGTAAAATGTACTCTTTTTACCTCAGTTGTAGAAAAAATCAAGGTAAAAAATCTGAAATAACCCACGTCGCACGCCTTTCTCGCTTGCTGACATAAGTTGTTTTTAAGACCGATGTCGCATGTCCCTCTTGCAGACATGAAATGACCGACATCGCACACCTTTCTCATTTACCGACATTAGTTGTTTTTATGACCGACGTCACACGTTCCTCTTGCAGACAACAATGTCCGAAGTCGCACGCCTTTCTCGCTTACCAACATCGGTTGTTTCTGTGACCAATGTAGCACAACCCTCTCGTAGAAATGAATGATCGACGTTGCATGCCTTTCTTACTTACTGATGTCAGTTGTCTTTATGATTGACGCCGCACGTCCCTCTCGCAGACACATGCCATATTCCCACTTAGGCCATATTCACATTCACCCTTTGTATTTTATTATTAATCTTATTAGTTTATGTATTAGTGTATGAATAACTAGATAACACCCGTGAGATGCACAATTTAAAGTAAGTCAATATATATTAATAATATAATATAATTTTAAACAAAACTAAAATATAATTCTATAATTTTCTTATGCTACTCCATTTCTATTGAATTTTAAATGATTTTATAACTATTGACAAAAACCCTTAAGATCAATCTTGAACCAGTAAATGATGGAACTCCATTCAATTCAAAGCCCAAGATTGAGCATTTAAGAGAACCAGGTCTTCACTTCACCAATTTGGAATGCCAACGCCTTGAAGAACCCCTAAAACCGACACTGGTTGTCAAATTTTCCAGAAGTTGGCCACAAATTGACAAACTCCGAAGGGATTTTTAAACAGTAGACTTCAAGGGTCACTATAAAATCCCTCTTTTTTTTTATAATCATCTATTTTTAATTAAATTTTCTTTAAATGATGATTATTATAGATGTTGGTTGCATATGATATGGAATTTTGGTTCCTATTCTTTGAGAATCACTAAATGGGTGCCTGATTTTAATCCTAATGCCGATTCCCCAATATCCCCAGTATGGATATCACGTTATGGTTTTCCACTACAAAATTTTGATTACCGGGCTATGATGTCAATTGGAAACTTATTAGGAACCCCAGTTAGAGTTTATAAAGCAAATTTGAATAGAACAAGACCACATGTTGCTATGGTCTGTATTGAATTAGATGTAACTTAACCCTTGATTGAAAGGGTTTGGCTATGTTTTTAGAGAGATAGGATTCTAGCAATATGTTGAGTATGAGGGAATCCCTAATTACTGCACTAACTAACTGCCAAACATTAGGCCATTTAACTTCTATTTGCAGATTTGACAAAGATGTATCAAAATTCTCAGCCTGGAGGCCAAAAGGAAAAAAAAATAGTTCTCAGGTAATAAGTCCAACCCCAAAGAAGAACAAGGAAGGAAAAAAGGTAAGGGGGTTGGAAACACTTTTGGTTTATCAGTTAAAGAAAATATTTACATTCCAATTCAGAATAATAACCCTTCTAAGCAAGTGCTGACTTTTAAAAAGGGAGAAGCAAATGTTGAAATAACCAACTTGGAGGCCATTGCCGATGATCCAATGATGAAGACTCAAACAGTTGTCTTGAAGAAGCCTCAACATTCAAGTTCTCAAGGTTTTTCCCCTGCTCAGGGGAACCAGGTTCCTTCTAAAACTCACAAATTGAATCACTCAAACAAAATTAATCATGATGTTGTCTCAACAGAGTCTCCTGTTTTGTCACAAACTTCTGTGACTAAAGGATCTGTTTCAAACCATCAAAATGAACTCTCATGATCTGATAAACTATTAGAACCTATGGTTAATAAATAGATTGATTTCAAAACTTCTGACATCATTGTATCAGCAAACAATGAGCAGAAAACCCCGCACTCTTGAACTCTCTTCTCCTGAGAAGAATGCTGCAACTGAGCCTAAGATTTCAAATACTACTACTGAAGTTGAAATCTTAAATGCTGATAAAGAGATACAAAAAGATAATGAAGGTGATTATATTCAGATAAATGGAGGAGATTTCCCTCTTCTTACCTCCAACTCAAAATCTACTAAGGAATTAGATCAGAACTCTAATATCCTTTCTAATGAAACCAATTTTGAGCAAGATTCCCAGAACTTTTTAGATTATAAAAATATCTTATTATAATTTTAGAATAGGTTCAAACAGCTGCTGTATTCAACAGAAAATATAGAAAATATTGAAATAACTAATCAGGTTAACAAACTAAAAAAATGTAGTAAAAAAAATCATACTCAAACTCCCGAAGTGGTTTTAACCCATTTCTCAATGATACCATCTAAACCTTTTCAATGGTAGGTCTTAAATAATGTGTATGGAATGCCAAAGGTGTAGACAACTCTGCCACACAGATAAGGATTAAAGACATTAAACTTTGACATAAAACCAACATTTTCAAAATAATGGAACCAATGTTGGAAGCTAACTCCATACAAAACTTATCCTTTCAAACAAATTTTGAACACTTCTTCTCTAATCCTAATTGTTAAATCTGGATCTTGTGGGACAAATCAGTCAATGTGGAAATTATCTTAGTGGATGAACAAATGGTTTTAACTAGGCTTAAAAATAAGTCCCTATTGAATGAGTGTATAACATGTTTCATTTATGCTAAACACTCAGTCAGAGAAAGAAATAAACTCTAGAGTAAAATCTTATCCTATAAAGATTCCCCTTTAATCTTAATAGGAGATTTTAATGTTATCAGCTCTGTTGATGAATACTTAGGACCTTCCATACCTGAACAAACAAGCAAGCTAATTTCAATCACAATCAGGTCCAAGCTAATATGTCTCCCATTCCCATGTCTGGCTCTCTCTTTACTTGGATAGTTATGAGCTCTAAGGGCCGAGTTTGGAAAAGATTAGATAGGGATGTATCTAGTCAACTCTGGTGAGATATATTATAATCTTCCCAAATACAAACTTTAGCAAGGGAGCAATATGATCATGCCCCCTTAATGGTCACAATTTCATAAGCTTTAAAAGATTCAAAACCCATTCCTTTCAGATTTTAGGAATGTTCCTAAAATTAGTTGAAGATGCTTGTAACATCCAAACAAATAAACTTGGAATGGACAGGTTAACTTTCAAGGTAAAAAATTTGAAAACTGCCTTAAAATTATGGAATAAAAATACATTTGGTAATATCTTTAATGCTGTTAAAGCTTTTGAAGAAGCTCTTTTGCAAGCTGAAACTGGTCTTCAAGTTGATGAGGATCTTGAAAACCTAACAAAATTCAATCTAGCTAAGGCAAAGTTAACTAATGGAAGAACTTACAGTAGTAATCAAAAGAATGGATGGACACTCAGCTTCAGGGTCAGATGGCTTTTGTGGACTTTTTTTTTCCTAGAAATGTTGGCACATAATAAAAGTAGATTTTCTCTAAGCATTACAAGACTTCTTCCAATCCACTTCCATTCCAAAAGCAATCTATTCCACATTGATAGTCTTCATTCCCAAAAAAGAAGTTTGTTCTTGTTTTAAAGATTATAGACCCATATGCCTTTGCAACTTTACCAATAAGGTATTTCTAAAATTATATCTGAACGGTTAAAGCCATTGTTGAACTCTCTCATATGTCCTCAACAACCAACCTTTGTTTCAGGCAAATAAATCTCAGACAATATACTTTTAGTGCAGGAATTAGCTTCCTTCCTTAACTTAAAGACAAAGGGCCATAACATGATAATAAAGTTAGACATGATGAAGGCCTTTTATAGAGTATCTTGGTCCTTCTTAGCTAAATTATTTAGTTTTTCAAATCAAATAATTGACTTAATAATGGGAAATTTAAAATTTGCATTCTTCTCTATCTTAGTAAATGGCTCTTCACAAGGTTTCTTTCAGGCTTCAAGGAGATCCTCTCTCTCCCATGCTTTTTATTATGATGGCAGAAGCATTCTCAAGGAATTTAAATTTTCTATTCCAATATTCTAATCGCAGCACTATAAACTTCCATAACCCATAAAGATAGTTTCCCATTTGTAGTTTTCGGATGACAAAGTCATTTTAATGAAATACACAAAATCTGGACTTAGAACTATAATTGGCCTTTTGGAATCTTATGAAATGGCCTCAAGGAAAAAAGTGAGTTTTGACAAATCTTCATTTTACATTTATAAACACTATCCACAAAGCACATATGCAAAAATGAAAGAAGATACATGGATGATACAAAGTATCTTATCATTAAAGTACCTAGGCTGCCCTGTTTATATAGGAAGGACAAAAAATGCTTATTCCTTAAGCATGATCTCCTCCTTGCAAGCCAAAATTAATAACTGGCATAACAAGTTGTTATCACAAGATGGAAAAACAATTCTGATCAAACATGTATTAGCTTCTATCTCGCTTCATCTGATAAGAATGTTAAAACCAACAAACTATACAATTGATGTAATCCAGAAATTACTTGGAAAATTCATCTGGAACTCAAAGATAAATAAAAAAAAGAAGAGTTTGGAAGTCTTATCCAAAATTGTGTTATCCAATTGAAGAGAATAGATTCGGTTTTAAAAATCTCAACACAATGGTTCAAATATTCTCCGTTAAATTATAGTGTAAGGTTCAATAAGGAAAGTCTCTCTGGGCTCAGTTTATGTGGACTATCCCAAATACTCATAAAAATAAAAAACTTGGGTCATAATTAAATATATTTGGGACATTGCAATATCTAACTCTCATATTCAATTGGGGAAAGGTAATGTATCCTTCTGGGATTCCAGCTGGACATCTCATGGCCCTTTAATCAATATCTAGGATGGTATCATAGAAATCCTATTTCCAGAACTTACAGTTGCTAATTTCTTATCAAATCAGCAATCATTTTTAAGCTCTCTGAGACTCCAACTTCCATAACACATCATTTTAGATCTAGAAAAGAATCACCAACTTTTTCCTGAATATGAGGACACCATGATGTGGAAACCTAATCAAAATGGAAATTTTACACTAAAAAGTGCATATGAGCTACTGAGAAGCTAAAAAAAACAAGCTTTCTTCCTTTATACACTCATGGTCTTCTCCGATGCCAAGAAAAATAAGTTTTATGAATTGTAAAATGATCAATAGACTGTTTCCTTTACCTGATACATTGGAGGATTTTTCTTTTAACCTTCCCTCTAGATGTTGTTTCTGTATGGATGAAGGGGAAAGTATACATCACAATTTCAACTCTTGTAAAGAAATTGTGAAACTTTGGACAACGATTGACACAATGTTTAATATCTAGACTAGACAAACTCTTTTTCTGTGGTATAGATATCTATATTACTAGATTTGGAAAGCCAAATATATAGAATATAAGGAGGTGATTAGAATCATACCATGTATTGTACTTTGGTGTATCTAGTGCTTCAGAAATAACCATTATCATGAAAATGATAAGCCAAACATAATCATTATGTTTATGAGAATCTTACATCTTTTTAATGACATTATGTTGGCTTTTCATTTGAAGTTCAAATGGGATTTAACAATGGATGTGCCCATGTTATTAGTTTGCAGTCTTCAAAGATAGTGAAACTTAAACAGGTGGCATGTAATACTTCAAAACAAAACAATTTTAAGCTTAATAGAGATGGATCTTGGCTGGACCACATAATAGAAGGGATTGTAGTTATAATTAGGGACCAAAAAGGAGGTATGGTAGTAGCTAAATCAAAGCCAATACAGAGTCATTCATCCATTCATGCTGAAGCTACGGCAATCAGAATTGGAGTGCAGATGGCAGTCTAATTGGAGATTGGAAACTTCTAGATTGAAAGTGACAACAACATGCTGGTTCGAGTCTTGAAGAAAAAGTAGAGGCCTCCATGGAGAAGTCTTGAAGAAAAATAAGGATCATCTGGGATATGTTAAGCATAATAGATGTTTCAATTGAACAAATCTACAGAGAAGCAAATGAAGTGGAAGATTTTCTTGCAAAAATAGGAAGTAACAACTGGGTAAATAATTTTTATTGTTTTGCAGGTATGCAACAAGAGTTGAAAGGTAAACTTAGGGCTTAACAACAATCTCTTCCATACGAAGGATATAAGTGTACATTGTCTCCTAATTTTTCAAACACTATTTTGAATGATGTATTTTATAAGTATCAAATGATTTGTTTTGTTTTTATTACATGTTCTATGTATGATGACTCATTAGGTTATAATAGGTGATGTATAGATTCATGAGTCACAGACCTATTTGAGGTAAGGTATTAAGTCCCCCTCTTTCTGTACTTTTATTTATTATTAATATTCCTCAGGATGTTAAATATTCCTCAGAAAATTGATGTAAAATATTCCTCAGGATGCATAATAGCTGAAGAAAAGTACATTAATTAAATAGGAGAATAGATGCATAAATTAAATAGGGTACATCTTATGAGCTGATGTGGCTAATTCCAAGATTGATACGTGGTAAAGCTGATGTGGCGTATGGGGGTTACACGTGGCCAAGAGTTGCTCTTTTAGTAAGATGTACAGATTAAGACTTGACTTTCTATGTATAAATACAAATAGTTATAATTTCACCTTAATTAATCATTGATAAACCATTAATTGACATTTCATACATAAATAGAGGTGAAAATGTTTGACCTTGACTAATAAATGGTGAATCTTGTTTTTCCACATATAAGCACCAATAAAATTGTTTGACTTTAACTAATCAACGATTAACCCTTAATTAACTTTTCATATATAAACATTAATAAAATGATTTGACTTTAGCTGATCAATGGTCAACCATTATTTGACTTTCCATATATAAACACAAATAAAATGGATTGACTTTAAATAATCAACGATCAACCCTTACTTGACCTTTCATACATAAACACTAATAATTAAGGTTTTACCTTACCTAATTGATGATCAACTCTTGTTTGACTTTCCATACATAAACTCTAATGAAAAGTTTTGATCTTAACCAATCAACGATTGACCCTTACTTGACTTTACATAAATAAATACTAATAACTAAGATTTGACCTTAATTAATCAATGGTTAACCCTTATTTGACTTTCCATACATAAATACTAATGAAAAGTTTTGACCTTGACGGATCGACGATCAACCCTCACTTGCCATACATAAACACTAATGAAAATATTTAACCTTGATAAATCAACAACTAAACTTTCCTTATACAAACACAAATAACTAAGGTTTGACCTTAGCTAATCAATGGTCATCCTTTTTTTGACTTTTAATACATACACACTAATGAAATGTTTGACCTTAACTAATCAACAATAACCCCTTACTTTAGTTTCCATATATATACACACTAATAACTAAGCTTGACCTTAATTAATTAACGATCAACCCTTATTTGACTTTCCATATATAAAGACTAATGAAAATTTCACAATTCATGTAACACAAATATTCCCCAAGTGTCTCCATGCTTGTAGTTAACCCCCCCCCCCCCTCCGCCCAACCTGTTTTGCAATATTAGCTATTCCTAATACACAAACAGTTTGACAATCCGTACGTGGCTATGTGTAGTTGGCTTTTAGACACCTAGCATCTCTGTGGAACATGGATTTAGAACTTCTTGTGTATAATCTTAATGTGAATTTTTGTCGATATATGCTCTAGATGCAATGAAAGGTTGTTACTTGAATGTGGTTTATTCTAGGTTTAGCCTAATGAATGCTATGTTTGGTTAAATGACTATGTCTATGGTAGAAGGCTTGTTGTTATCAAATCTATGGGTTTTCATGTAATTCCATTAATGAAATATCTTTATGGTCTTTTAATGTCTAAAGTGATGATCAACAAGGTTTGCAAATGGTCGTTGAACGTCTTTGTGAATTACTCTTCAGAAGAAATGAATGTTGATCTTTAAATAGGAAGTAACAAGATTCCCTATAGGTAACAAATGTGATAGAATGAGTGAATGGTTCAATGATTTACATGAGGTTCGGAAGTTGATATCAATTTCCCCCAAGGCTTTATCTTTTGTAACTTTTATTCATTTTCTTAGTTTGTTTGATGATTAGCATAGTTACCTGACTTTTCTAGTTAGCTTGTCTTTTAATTTCATAACTTAGGAAAACCAACCACCCAAAACCCCCCATTTACTTGTTTTTATATATTCATATATATATATATATATATTTACTTCTAGCAAAATATAAACCTTTTATGTTTAAACGCTTAATAAAACCCCTTTTCTTTGTGGATGACCCCGACTTGCCATTATCTACTTAGTTGTAGATAGTAAGCATTTAGGGATTAAAAATATAACTTTGAGAGGTACGGCGATGACCTCCCAAATTTTGGCACCACACCTAGGGAAGATGTGTTTACTTTTAAGTGTTTGGGCATATTTGGTTGCATATTACCAAGTTGTTTTCATGTTTCACTTGTTTTTGGTTTTTTTGTTTGGAGTAGGTATTTCTTGAGTTCTTGGTGAAATTTAATCAAGAATCCTTGCAATATGATTCCGGACTTTTAAAAAAGAGAATTCTTTTAAAAAAATGGAAGGTCTCACCTTGAGGAAACTCATGATGAGAAGAGAGGCTCAATAAGCAAGATTTTGTAGGATGTGTCATTCTGACCATCGTACCGAGTCTTGCTATATGTTGAGAGAGGAGAAGTATGAAGAGGAAAGAACCCTTGGTTTACAAAACCAAGGGTATTATGAAGAGTGCTACCAAGAGGTAGGAGGTGTTGATGTTCAAGGGCAAGAAACCCAAGAATGGTATCCATACCATAATTCTTACAACCTGGAATAGAGTGGTAATCCGGATTGGTGGTATGAGAATGAGCCGGAAAACCAACAATATGAGCAAAATAGTTGGCCATCACCATCTCATACTATACCTCAAATCCAAGCCCAACAAGGAAGTTCAAGTTTGACACGTGAGGAAGTCATGAATGCAATAGAAAACTTGAACAACTTTACTAGTGAGGAATTAGACACTTGGCTACCCTCTAATGTTGAGGCTATTGAGGGGCATGCGAGGAGTATATTGGAAGTGTTGTCTTAAATGGAAGCTCGTGATTCCAAAAATACACCATCTCAAGTCAAACTCAAGGATTCGGTGAGTGAGGTCACCATGAGAAATGAGTTTGAGTTCGAAGGGGATGAGGAGTTGGTTTTTGAGGATGAAAAAATAGAGGAAGAGGTGATTATGCTACATTCATTAGCATCATCAACCCTACCCCCACCTAGTGAACTAACTCCACCATTTTTGGAAGTTTTGAGGGAGATAAGAGAGGAGCCAAAAGATAATCCCAAGCCTTCGAATGACCCAACTCCCTTTAAACCATCTCCACCTCCGCAACTTTCCTCTTGAAATTTTTGTACCCCCACCTCTCTATTTTTTGATGTTCATGGGGAAGGGGTTAAAACCTTCACCATATGGATAACATTAGGGTCGTGCCGATGACCTTGAAAATATGGAGCTTCTCGGGAGGCAACCCAAGCTTTTAAGTTGGGTTACTGTTTTTCTTTTCTTGAAAAAAAAATTCTCAACCATTTCCTCAAACCCTCACCCAAAAGCACAAGAATACCAAGACAAAAAACCACTACTAAAATCACCATCTATGAGTACTACTAGTTGTCTTTTGTGAGTCTTGATCAGGATTTGCATAGTTGTGGATTCGGTAGTGGATGGATCAAAGTTGCATGTTGGGTGGAGTTCGAGAACATGGAGAGAGAACATTCATTGAGAAGTGAGTATTGTCATCAATGGGAAGAACCTTTAAAGTCCTGGTTGTGAGTATTTTTTCTTTCTCCCTTATTTCTTTATCTTGTCCTTTTCACATTGAGGACAATGTGTGTTTCAAGTGTGAGGAGGTAAACAGAAATATATCTCATTGTATTGTATTGTAGTGTGCATATGCTTCACTTTGTTTTGTTTTTTTAAAAAAAATGAAAAATGAGAAAAAAAATTCCCTCTAAGTTGAAAACCTGAGAGGGAAACTTAGGTAAAAGTGGGAGGCCCGGATAGGTCGAAAACCCAAAAGGGTGACCTATGCAAAAATGGGAGGCTAAATGGTGTGGAAAAAGGTGAGGGTGAGCATTGAAACAGAAAAATGTTTGAAGCTGGGATGTAAACCCGAGAGGACTCTTAGGAAAACTAAGAGAAAATGAGAGAAATTGAAAAAAATATTATGCTTCTCTTGATGTGTCTATTGGGTGGTTTTTTTTGGTAGATTAGGTTTGCTTGGCATTATATGTGTACCTCCCTTTTGTTATGGTTTGTTGGTTGTTTTGATTATCTTAGGCTTTGGGATGTGAGAGTTTGAGAGATTCTTATGTTTTGGGGGTTAGGGTAGTCTAGGAATATAATGTTGGATGTTTTGGGAAATCTTTTACATGCTAATTTACACTTTGATCTTTGCTTATTATTGTTTACTTGATGATGAGTAAGGTTTAAGTGTGGGGAGATTTGATGAGACATCAAATGCATGTATTTTCCAAAGCATTTAACATCTCTTTTGTCCTATTTTTGTTGTAAGATTGCTAGATTTATTTAGGTTTACACGATAAGAGGTTTAGACGACCATTTTTGGTTTCTATATCTAAATCCTTAAATTGTGACCTATGTTTAGTCTAATGTATTTTTGGTCCTTACGAGCATCTAGATTCCATTTTGTGAGGTTCATTTGTAGATGTCTTGTGAGCCCTTTGGATTGGTTAAGTGAAGGCCATGTGCCAAAATGTGGTAGAAGATAGAAGGGTCGGAGAAGGAAGGCAAAGAAGTGGATGAATTGTCACCCGGAAGTTTGGACAAAGTTCTTAAAATTATCTGAGAAAATCAGCCTACAAGAGTGACGTCATTGGATTACTCTCTCTTGTACTATAAATAGCCCTCCTCTCTTCCCCATTCTCTAAGCCTGACTTGGGGGCTCCAAAACCCTAGTTTTCACCATTTTCTTCCATGTTTTCTTCATTCTTTGTAGATCTTTGTTCTATGTTATGGGTTTTGATTATCTAGCTTTGTTTTTTACATGAGAACAATTGATTGAAGCTTCCACACCTATGTAGTAAGAACCTCCATTTCACTATTTCTTGAAGCTTTTGTTATTTAGTATTCATGTGTTCTTAGTGCTGTGTTTTACTTCATTTATGCCATGTGTTGTTTGAGAATATGAAGTGTTTGTATGATTGAAGTTTTAGAGTGTTGGGAAAGTGGCCAATTTCTTAGCTCATTTGACATTAAAATCCAAGAACATAGATTTGGAATTTCTTGTGTATAAGGTGTTTTGATTCTTGCTAGATAAGTATGTTAATGTGAATTGTTCTCATATATATCCACTAGATGAAATGAAAGGTTGAATCTTAAATGTGGTTTGTTCTAGGTTTAGCCTAATGAATGCTATGTTTGGTTAAATGGCAATGTCTTTGGAAGAAGGCTTGTTGTTATCAAATCTATGGTTCTTCATGTATAATGCCATTGATGAAATATCTTTATGGTCGTTGAACATCTAAAGTGATTATCAATTAGATTTTAAAATGGTAGTTGAACATCTTTGAGAATTACTCTTAAGAAGAAATGGATCTTAATCTTCAAACTGGGAAGTGATAGCATTCCCCATAGGTAACAAATGTGATAGAATGAGTGATGGTTCAATGATTTACATGAGGTTTTGAAGTGGATATCAATTTCACTCAAGGCTTTATCTTTTGTAACTTTTTTCCCCTTTCTTAGTTTGTTTGATGATTAGCATAGTTACTTGATTTTGCTAGTTAGCTTGTCTTTTAATTTCATAACTTAGGAAACCCAACCAACCAAAACCCCCCATTTACTTGTATTTATATATCTATATATATACATATCTACTTCTATCCTAATATTAACCTAATATGTTTAAATGCTTAAGAAAATCTCGCTTCTTTGTGGATGACCCCGATTTGCCACTATCTACTTAATTGTATTTAGTAAGAATAAAGGGCTTATAAATTATAACTTTGAGAGGTACATCGATGACCTCCTAGTACACCACTAGCGTCGTGCCTTAGGGAATGGTAAGAGCTCCCGTGCATCCTGATCGGTTCTTGAAAAGGGAATGGTCCAACTGATACCTGCTGAAAAGGTGGTGGTGGCACTAGGGGATGCTCCTTAGGTGGTGGCATAACATGAGGTGGAGGTGGCAACTTGATGATGACACAAATGGGAATTTTCTACTCAGGTTGCTAATGCTCCTCTTGCTCATACTCCCCCTCAGAATCTTCACTTCCTGGGTCATGTTCCCCTAAATCTGCCTCTAAACCTACATCAGGCTCAATGATAAGATCTGACAAACTAAAGTACTTGCTCAACTTGGTTCTCTCACTCTGGGGCAGCCTTATGAATCTCGTCCCCTTGTACATCCAAAAGACGATATGATGCTCTTTATAAGCCTTTCCAATGTCATGAACAAATGAGTGAGTGTAAAGATCGAGCCTGGGTTGGCCCTCATATCCTCATTCTCTGAAAGGTGGAAGTGCCGCGCCAGATATATAACCATTCCTCCATCAAGATCTTGCCAGTACAGGCTCCTGAGAAGGTGAGATCCATACTCCCGACGAAAATCTCTTCGACCAAGTTAGGGCAAGCCTTCCCCATGCATGCATACCATAGAAGTATCATGCAATCCTCATCAGTGAAGGCGGTGGCCTCCTCATAGAAACTAACTATCAATGCCAACAGCCTGGCTACGTATTTGAGTGTCTGGTGCACTCTGTCATTGTTCTTGCTCTTCTTTACCCTCACTTTTCTAGTGATGGCACTCCAAAATATGAATAAATTACATGTGTTCGGCTCCCTTAACCCAAATACCTTTCTCTGCTCCTTCCATTTGAAGATTTGCCCAGGCTCCTTGTAGGTCAATGTGCAGGGCTCATCACCCAAATGGAATCTAATACATTGCCTTCCCTGTTCATCTTGAAACTTCTCGACAGTGGCCAAAAACTCCAATGCATATCTAGTGTAGGTGGGAGCGGATAGGGTGGTAAACTTCTTCATACCTACCCTACCTAACAACATCTGAACATGCTTGTAGAGTTAGAGACACTTGAGGGTCTTTTCGTCTACAAACTTTATCTTTAAAATGGGGTGCTCCATGAGCCATTCCTACCTTTCCTTAGGGGCCCTAGTCAGAGCAGTCAAGCCCATATAGGATTGCATACTAGACTCTCCTCTCTCTCTTGGCAAACGAGGCATAATGTCCAAGAATATAGGAAGAAAAATAGACAGAGTATGGAAAAAACTACCCTCCAACTACTCCCAACATAAAATAATATTTTCCAAGTAAATCTACCAACAACACTAATCACCAAAATTCTCAAACATGCAAGCACAATCCAATAGTAAATACGCTAATCCGATGCCTCCAAATAAGAGTAAGTTTGACTGAGATTACCTCAAATGGTGAGTGTGGTGGAATATCCACTCGAGGGTTATACATCACCTCTTCTAGGGTGAACCAAAGCAACTCCAATGCTCCAAAAGGAATAAAAAAATTCAGCTCCCCAGAGAAAATACCGATCTGCGGCTGAAACTTCTTTTAATAAACTGCTAAAATTCACGAATATTTTGGGCTTGGGGTTTAATGGGTTAGATAGAGCATGAAAAGAGGAAAATTTTGATATATGGTGTGGGAGAATTGGATGAGAAACGAGAAAGTTATGGTTGAATTAGTGAGGGTGGCTTTATGTGAGAGAGGGAGGATGTGAGTTTGTGAGGAAGAGAGAAAAGGTGAAGGCTGGTGTGAAAGAGGGTATGGACTGAGGGGTTTAAATAGGAGTTAGGCTAGGCTGGGGTTGGTTTTGGTGGGAGGCAGCATGGATCCCAGGATGAGTCTCATGCCAACACTCGGCGTCCGTGTCGGGTCTGTGCTGATCCGTGCCACACACACATTAGATCTGTGCCAGGTCTGTGATTAGAGGGCAAATGGAAGCCACGTCACCTTTGTACTGACTGGATTTGGCATGAAGCATAGGTTCGTGCCAAATCTCTAGGCACGAACCATCAGTCTGTGCCAACCTCTGGTACAAAGCATAGGTTTGTGCCAAATCTCCAGGCACGAACAATCAGTCCATCCTTTTCCTACGAATTTTCTCTCGCACCTGTATCCAGAAAAAATAAAAGCCAGAGTAGTATTATTCCACACAAAAGATAGATTAGTATATTTCCTAAAAAATTCCACCAACAATCAATCTCACCCCTAAATTTTAAAAACATTCGAAAGAAATCTCCTACTTGAAATAAAAATAATGCTTATTTATTATCATCTTCACGAATTATTTTTCACTCAAATTTTGAAACTAAAAAGAGTGGCTTGGTGGGTCACCAAAATCACCATCCTTGATACCACCAGTGACCACATCATGATGGATGGGTTGCCACATCATTCTAGGTTTACCTTTGGAGAGATGAACCAAGGGAACCCATTCTTCTCAAGTGTGGATATATTCTTGTTAAGTTTGGGTGTTGGAAGGATCTTAAGAATTTTTAATTCCTTTGCCCGCTTCCTTTCTCACTACATGTTAGTCATGAGATTCCAAGGTGAAATATCCCCGTTCAGATTGGAAGAAACATGCTCAACAAGAATAGTATCACAAGATAGATCATTCAAACAAGATAAGGCATATAGAGTTGCAAATATTTATTTTGGGGAATTTTCAAAATTTTCTTTTTCAATCATCATGCAAACAAAACAAGAAAAAGATAAAAGCAATACTAACTACTCTACTAACACGTTATGCTAATTGATACTTAAACTGAATAACATCCCCGGAAGCGGCACCAAAATTTGACCCACCTCCACCCGGGGTCATTAATTGTAGCTAATTAACCCAAGCAAAAGACTTATGAGAGTGTCAAAGATAAGATTTATATTCTGCACCAAACTCATTACTACGTAACTGATAGAGTAGTTAGCAGTAAGCCCTGGGTATGTTCATAGAGATGCTAGGGCCTAAGAATCAATGATAAAAAACCTCATCAATCCGTACGATTGATAGGAATAGCTAGTAAAGCAAACAAGGGGGGATGGTTTTTCAACTAACAACTACAAAACATGAAAGTAAAAAATAAGTAATCTATTTAGCTAAGCATTTGGGGAATCATTGTGAGACATGAATGATTTAATGCTTTGATCCTCGATTCATTCACATGTAATATTTATAGAAAACCTAGTAGAGTGTTCATAACACGTGGTGTGGCTGATGGCATACACTTCCTCGTACCTGTCACGTTGGGTGCGCTCACAACCCTCCATCGACACCGCCATCATAATTAGGGGAGTACAACAAGGTCCGAACATTGTTGTAGATATGTTTCTTCCTCGTGCGATTACGTCCCAAGCTTCCACAATGAATGCACTACTTCCTAATCACCTATCAATTAGGTCAAGGGGTCGTTGGCACCTTATTTATGACACTAGGGCTTCTTACAACCCTAGCTTGCTACTTTTTGCTATCTCTACCCTTAATCTTCGGACTACTTTACATAATTAGCTAAGACTGGTGCGATGGAAAATAAGTCAGAGTAATACTCGGGTCTCCCGTGCACACACTCACGCATACCAATGTACTCTCTTACCCATACGAACATCAAGGTTTCCCTTCCCAAGGGGGCATCAATTATGCACCAACATGAATAGAGTGTGTGCTTAATGAAATATACTATTCATTAAGCACAACGTTCAAGAAAAAAGTCACAATAATATCATGAACAAAAATATTAGGATGAATCTAATGAATCTCACATAAGCATTAAGCAAACATGTCTACAACTTATCCCCAAGTTATGGAAACTACTCCATAGACATGGAATTTCAATAAGGATTTGAATTGCACATCTAGGATAAAAAAAGGGAAGAAAAGAAAAGGAGTGAGTTTCTCTCTCTCTAAAGTTGCTCGCTTAACACAAATAAAAATGATCCAACATCTATCTGCCTACTTAACCTAGTAGACTAAGGCCATATTTATAGAAGATGGGGACTGGGGATGAAAATAGGCCCAAAATGATCCAAAAACACCGCCTTGCTTGAACTGTCGCAGATGGTGCGGTCCACACCTCGTACTTGTCAAGGGAAGCAGGATTTGGCGTGGTCTGTGCCGTCACCTTGGCACAGGGTGCTGCATCTGGCGTAGGCAATTGCTCCATGCTACTTTGGGTTTCCAGATCTATCATGGTCCCCTTTGGCACGGACCGTGGCTTTTTGTGCGGATTGTCGTTTGGAAGGCGTGTTTTAGATTTCTAATCGTGCGGGACGTGGCTCTTGGCACAGACTGTGGTCTAGAGACTTATCTGCTCCAAAACTTGGCATGGGTTACCTAATTCTCCACACCCCACCAACTGGTCTCGACATATTAGACTTAGAACGGCATGGGCTATCGTAAATGGGACGGTCTATGCCCATACTCAGCTGATTTTGAGTGAACATGAGAGCTTGGTGTGCGTAGCCCATGACCTTTGGCGTGGTCCGCGTCATAGCCTCATGCTGAACAATGTTGGTATGGGAAACCTCCTTTAGCGTGGGTCATTGGTGCCAACCATGAATGAATAAAGCACGCATAATGAAACACATCAGGGGCTGATGTGCACCGTATTGCATGCATTAACCAATGCAATCGACATAATAATTATCACGTTTTACTTGTTTTATTTCTAGAGTTAGTTAGATTTAGACGACATAGGGTTCAGATGACCATTGGTTGTTTTCTTATCTAAATTCCTACTTTTGTATACTTAATTGGACCTAATGGATACATTATATTCACGTGCACCTAGATCTTCCTTTGTGATCTTACTAGTAGGTTGATCGTGAGTATTTTGTCATCCTTTGTAGAAGGTCACTCGCAAGGGTGGTAGTAGATATTAGAAATCCATTTGCAAGGATGGTAGAAGACAATAGGCTATGAGCAAAAACGTGGTAGAAGATAGAAGGGTCGAAGAAGGAACACAAATAAGAAAAGGAATTGAGACCCGAGAGTTGTACAAAGTTTTTGGAAAGGATCCAAGAAGAATTAGAGTATATGGGTGGTACCATTGGATTTGTCTTCTTGAAACTTTAAAAGCGATTACAAAAACTCTTGAAATGGATCAGCGGTTCATCTGTAGCGAGGGGGTCCATGCTAGGGCCCCCAACATGGACCATACCCATTCTGATAGCCAACTTTTTTTTTTCTATATTTCACTCTGAATCAGCTAAGTATGGACACAGAATGTGCCATTTTACACGGTCCGTGTCGTTTCAACTCCAAAATGCAGAAGTTCAAAATGGAGTATCAGGTGACAGTCTGCACCAGAACACACGACCCGTGTCAACATGAAGCTAATCGTGTCGGCACAGACTGTGCCAAGACACACAGCCCATGTCAGCACGAGGCTAACCTTGTCAGCAAAGACTGTGCCAGGACACATGGCTCATGTTACCACGAAGGTACCCTAGATAGTACAGACCGTGTTGATTTCCTCGACCCATGCCATTTTTGGCTGCCTATGCTATTTTTGGCTGCTAGGAATTTTTAGCCTATTTTGGACCTTTTTGAAGGCCCAAATTCCCTACTTATAAATAGGAGCCTTTAGTCTTCTAGGGCAAACTAAGTAGGCATAATGTTGATTTTCTCTCCCTCTCGCTCAGGTAGATAAAAGGAAGAGGAGAGTTCTCTCTCGATCGAGTACTTATTCTCTCTACCTTCTCTTTTTCTCTTCTTTTCTATCTCTTTTTCTCTTCTTTTCTTCATCTTATTTTCTTAGATCCATGACATCCAGCTCCATCTTTTCCATTGATGTAGTTCTTAGGGAGTAGTTTAATAGCTTAGGGATAATATTCATATTCATGACTTTACTTATGTTTTGTGAGATTCCTTAGATCTACCTATTTCTATGTGTTTGTAATATTACGTTGGCTTGTTCTTGAACTGTTATGAATTGCATAAATGATGCAATCCATTAGCACATACTCTAGTCTACATTCACATTGGTGCACATATTGATACCCCCTGGGGAAGAGAAACCTACATGCGATATACGTAGCGGGGTCTGGTTCATGTGAGTGTGTGCATGTAGGTCTTTTCCAATTTTTACCGTTACGATGACAGCACACCAGTCTTAGCTGGTGAGTTGATCCAAAAGGTTAAGGGTAGAGATAACATTTAGTATCAAAACTAGGGTTTAGCAACCCAAGTACTATCGATAATGTGCCTTTTCTCGTTTGCCTCTTTAGGCTTAGGGATAGAGCACTCATAGTGTATTTCCCGGGACTTAATTGTACAGGGGAGAAACAGGGCCGTTGTTGCACTCCCCTAATTACGGAGGTGGTGCCGATGGAAGATTGCAAGAGCACCCTAGGTGCCAGGTTTGGGGAAGTGTTGACCATTGACCACACCACGTGTTATGAACACTAGAATAAGCGTTTGATTTCTTATATATGATGGAATCAAGGATCGAAACACTTAGTCAGTCATGCTACGCAAATATTCCCCTAATATATAATTTTGAAAATTCCATTCTTATCCTAGGCTGAAATTCTAATCCCTTAGTACACTTCTTCACCCAATTTCATCATTTGACACATTCTTTCTTCTCAAGAAACACTCCTTCTCACAAAATCTTTGTGGAAACTTGAAAGAAATATAAGCTTTCTTCCTAAAACATAGCAATCTTTGCTTCTTCTTGTGTGGGTCTTACAAATCCTAGCTTCAAATTTTGGGTAACCCATTGAATTATTTGTTTATATGCTTTATTGACATTGTGTTGGTGTTATAAAAAGCATTATTCTTAAATAAGTGTGTGTTTTTAAGAGATGTGTTTGGGTTTGTATGCATAATCTTGTGTTGAAGAAAGTATTGGGTGGATTGATGTACTATTACGCTTTGATGATCTTCATGTGTTGGGTGATTTAGGAGAGAGTGAATCTTTATTGCATGATCATATTGATGGGTTGGGGAAAACTTACATGGGTTTTTTGTTTGATGAGTAAAGTTCTTGTAAATAGCCTTCATGCTTAGATAATCATGTTTTGAATGGTTAGGCTATTTGGGAAAATGTTATCTTGTTGTATTATAATATAGGCCATGCCTTGTTTATGATCATATCATCTTTCTTGCCTTCATTTTGTTAGGATGCCACCTAAGAAGAATGTTTTGAAGAAGGGAAAGTCCACTCGGGGTGAGAAGAGGAAGAAGTGGCGAAGTGTGCAAACCCTGAGCCAACGACTTTCATTCTTTGCAACCCCACATTTGTGACTGATCAGTTTATGGGACCATCCAACATTTCTGTGACTGCAACACAGAGGTGGAGGAACTTAAGAGAGCCGAAGATGAGAATTTTGGAAACTAGATTTGCATACAAGGACACCTTGGTGGCTCTAGGTATACTTGAGCCTGTGACTTATCTATTGAGATGAGTGGATCTAGAAAGGTTCTTAGAAAAGCATTCTAAAATATACATTAGGTGGACCTTAGATTCCCTATCTACTCTTTGGTCGGTTACGGACGAGAATGGACACAAGGTGATAAAATTCAATCTTGACGACAAGGAGTATCAGATAATGCACTGGGAGATAGCTCGTGCCTTTTGTTGAAGATACATGAGTGAGATCCCTAGGACACACTATCAAGGGATAACTTTTTATCTTGGGAACTTTTGGAGGCAGCTGACAGGGACTGATAAGAAGAACATGTGCAAGAGCACCACTTTGGTTCATTTTCCATTTCATTATGTTCACCGACTATTGGCAATAGGGTATTTCTGCCACGGTGAGCTAACGCAATGTTTGGGTTCAGATGTTCATTGCCTTTGGCCAATGACTCCTGAGGGAACTTCTACCCGAACCTAGTGGGGCACTTTGTATATAAGTGCGTGATAATGAGAGAAAGAAAGAGTGGTAAGATAGCTATGGGCAACATGGTAGGTCTATTGGCACAACATTTAGGGCATCCGATCACACAAAGAGCATTAGTTAACTTGGGATGATCAGGTACAAGGTATAACATTGAGAATTTAGCCAAAGTATCCATGGTGGGACCTACAACATTGGAGGGTAGATTTGTATCACTTTATGGTGGAGCGAGCACTTGTAGTTTCATGGTACTTCCACAGCCGGAGCGCACTGCCAATAACCATGACACACACTTGGATGACCTATTTATTGATCCGGACCAATGCTTTGAGAGAGAGTTCTATAGAGTCTTAGCCACCCCAGAGATAGAAATTGAGGAGGCTGAAGGTGAGACACCCTCGAGAGCACATCGTAGCCACTCTCGCCTATCCTTGGGCATCATGGACACTCTTGGGCATCAACTTTTGAGTTTTACCCTAGTGTTGCAAGAGGTAGTCCAAGTGATAGGAGGAGTGAGGATACAGGTGGAAGATCTTAGTTCGAGGATAGATCGCATTAATGGTGTGCTTCAAGCAATGGGATACCTTCATAGGAGCTTCACAAGTCACGACAATGTGGAAGGCCCTTCGGGGCCGCAAGAGGGAGTGTCACTATTTCTCCCAACCTCACTTGTGTTTTGAAATGATTTTATTTGCATTGGAGACTATGCATTGGCTAAGTGTGGGAAGGGTAGTAGTGAGCACTTAGGGAGTCTCATAATTGGATTTCGTTGGTACAATTTCATGTTTTTGTTAGTATTTGTTTCTGAATTATTGGTGATTTTTGTTTTTGTTTGTCGAGGGATGCTTTTGGATGAATATTTGGTGGCATGGCATGCTATGCTAGAGTTTTTAGTTTGCATGTGGTAGGTTGTTTTAGGATATCAGTGGTGTATTTTTGTGTGTGATCTTATCTTTTGTAGCATGAAGCCCACTTTTGGGGCTATTTTGTGCTACACCTAAAATGTTGGAAAACTTGAAAAATGAAAAAAAATACAAAAACTTGGACAAGTCGAAAGCCCAAAAGAGAGACTTGGGTAACAATAGGAAAAGCCCAGATAGGTTGAAATACCTTAGTAAAAATGAGAGGCTAGGCCTGACTAGGCTTACAAGCCTAGGAAAAAATGAGAGGCTATGTGGAAAAAGGTGAGAAGTGAGTACCCTTTGTGTGTTAAATCTAGGATGAAAACCCAAAAGGGCTCTTAGGAAAAATGAGAGAAATTGGGAGGAAATAAAAAAACTAGGTTGATAAAACATTTGACTCCTTGTTTGTAGCTAGGTCGAGAATCACGAATTATCCCTATGTTACAACCAAGTTGATGGCTATTGAGTTTCCTCGGTTAATTGTTTTTTTAGACAACTCTTGGATTGCTTGGAGATCATTTTGGGAAAAGTAACCTAGCTTGGCACTTATCGTTTTGGCTTACCTTTTTTCCACATTTTATTTTGGGTGGTTAGATTGCTTTGTTCTTTGGGGAGTGTGAGAGTTATCAGACTCTTACTCTTTTTTGGGGGAAAAGGGTAATCTAGGAATAAGTGGGATGCCTCGGTTGACTTATGTTTGTACACTATATTTACCTTTATTCTTTTTCTTGTCTTTTTTTACTCGAGGACGACCAAACGATTAAGTGTGGGGAGTCTGATGTGCTTCATTTTGTGTGCGTTAACTGTTGCATCTGGCGTAGTTTTTAGCATGTTTTGTTTGGTGGATCGCTAATATTAGTGGAGTTTACATGAAAAGGGATTTGGAAAGCCATGATTGGTTTTATTGTCTAAATCCTGCATTTTGTAGACTTAATTAGTACGAATGGACATTTTGTACCCACGGCCTCCTAGATCTTCCATTTGATCATCTTTAGTGGTTCACCCATGGATACTTCTTGGTTACATTCTATGTGAAGGCTATTCGTAAGGGCGGTAGAAGATATTGTAGGCCATTCACAAGGATGATAGAAAAGATCTAAGGTTATTCACCTCTAGAATGGTAGTAGATGAAGGCCACAAACATCAATGTATGGTAAAAGGAGATTTGAGTCAAAGATAGGCAGAAACGGAGATCAAAGCATCCAATGAAGAAACGAGGAATCGTGGCCCGATGAGTTGTACCAAAGTCCGAGAACGACACGAGAAGAATTAGCCCTAAAGAATGATTCCATTAGATTCGTACTCTCGAGTACTAAAAAATTGATTACTTGAACTCAAAAATGGACAAACAGTTCACCCATAGCAAAGGAAACAAATTCATCAAGCCAAGGTACCATGGCTCAGCGCGATCTATTCATGGCCAAGCACCAATGGCCCACGCCAAAAGAAACACCACGCGCCAACACATCCAGTGCGAGGTAATGGTGTGACCCACGCCATATCTTACGGCCCGCGCCATTCCAAATTCAAGATGTTAAGACCAGTCTATGACCCACACCAAAGTCTGCTTCCCACGCTAAACTTCTGGGCAGATGGAGCATCCTAACCACTGCCCGTGCCAGATCCCACAGTCGTGCTAGATCCCATGGCTCGAGCCAGATCCCATGAGTACCGAGTACAAAGACTCTTGCTGAAGGCTCTAGTGGTATCGCCCGATCTAGGTGGAGGCATGCTTTTACTTCTAGTGGTATCAACTCGTGGGATTTTGGAGCCCCTGGCTTCTAGATGGGTCATTTTTGTGGGGAGTTTTCTAGATCCAAAAATAGCATAATCGTCATCTATAAATGCAGGTCCTTCCATGGTTTTTAGATTTCCAGTGCCACAGTTTTGTTCAATTACATTGCAGGCGTGTTCAGAGCCATGGCTTGTCTTGCCGCTATGGTCTTAACCAGCGCTATGCCCATCACGGGTGTCCTTACGGCCCCTTGAGCCATTGTTCCTACCACAATTTTCTGCATGGATAGGGTGCCCAGTACCACAGTTTTGTGCATCAACAAGTTGCCCATCGCCATGGTTTTACCCCTTGTCCCCGTGATGTCCACTTGTATCAACCTCTTTCGTGTTACTACCATGGGATATGTTGTCTATGTAATCAAGTTGTTCCTCGTAATCAAGTTGTTCCTCCCTTAGGATACCTTTACCCTTCCTTCTCCTTTTGGACTGACCATTATCCGAAGGTTTATTACCATTTGAATCTGTCTTGTTCTCATACACATTTAAATTGTTCTGAGCTTGGGCCTTCTCTAACATTATCTCCTCAAGGGCCCACTTGAAGCGGTTGTTGAGGTTGTTAAGAAGAAGCGCGCCAAGCTCTAGATAAAGCATGCGGAGCTCTAGTCAAAGACCAAGGTCCTGAGAAAGGTTCAATCAAAGCTCAGGGAAAAAGAGAAAAGGATGTAGAAGAAGTGTCAGCCGGAGAGCCAACATGCCCCATTGAGGGTTCCAACGAGCTGTAAGACCTTTTCTCAATCTTATGAAATCTTTAAAGAAATTGGGCATGAATGAATTGGTCGAGCATTTGATTCCCCTTCTTCCCCCAGAACATATTAAGGGGCTCCAAAATAATGTTAATGACAGATCCGAGCAGGAGGTTCATACTCGATGGGAAAAGGCTAGCGAGAGGGACATTCCTTTCCAGTTTCTTGATTTAATCCAGGAGTCAAATAGGTTCTTCACTACTGAGGAACTTCAAGCAATTAACCCTGAGAACCCGGGCAAAGCTATTGAGAACCCACAACCAACTGGCTCTCCAAAGAGCAAGTTGGGGCCTTCAACCACTCAGGGAAATAATAACGACACCACCGTTGAGAAAAGTATCTTAGCTCAAACTGATGTATGAATATTCGTCTCTCGGTTATACTTGTTTTTAATGAATAAATGGATTTGCTTTTGAGATTTTAACTACTATCTTTTCCTTTAACTTTTTTCGTAGTGTGTGTGTCCATTATTGCAAAAAGAGTTGAAAATAACTAAGCAAGAGCTAACTTTAACCTAGGTTACATTATCAGAGGCTTGTAATGAAATAAACCAGCTTACTAGGGACTTACCTTCTACAAACAGGGAGTTACAATCCTGGCTCAACAACAACCACCCTTCAATCTAGAAATTCCTGGAAGAGCCAAAGAGTGACATCTCCAAAAAGACTGTTGTGGCCCTTGTTGTTGTTAAAGAATCCTGTAATGCCAACAAAGTGGGATATCAGGAAGTTGTTCACAAAATGATGAAAGAGTATCCTGTCCTGGCACATTGTCTTACCGACGCTAGGTTACATTGTCTTATAGGCAAATGGAAGGATATTGAGCATCGTTTAGAAGATGTCACAAAGTATAAGGCTCAAGATAACAAGATGACTTTAAGGAATTCTATTCTCGAAGCATAGATATCCCAACTCCGAGAAGTCATTGAGGGTAACACTCAACTCTGTGATGAGTTAGTGACCCTGAACTCCCAATGTAGGGTTAAGTGTCCGAGCAAAGCTCTACCATTTTGGCATATTCTTCCAGTCTTTGAGCATATGGTCTATCGTACAGACGTCTTGACTTAGGTCTTATTAGCGACATCCCTAGATTCCTCTATGAGATTGAGATGTCCATAATGAAGAAAGGCTTAGATAGGAATCCTGACAACATCACAGTATTTGATGCTATTCATGACTTGCTTGTTCGAGTTCGTCCTATTATCTGCCCAGTTCACAAGAATGCAGGAACTTCAAAGAAGTTGTGTGGAAGCGCTGCAACAGAAAATCCTTTCACTGCTGTTAGTGCCGAACCAAGAGACTGCTTCCTAACAAACCTATTCCTAAAGGCCAGAAGTTGCTTCCAAGTGAACCACTTGCTGCGAACATTCTTCCTCCGAAGGAAAAATCCAAGGGACCAGCTGTGGGCACTAGTACTCGGTCCCAGAAATGTAGATTCCCCCTACTACTATGGTTGATAACGTGTTCATTTTATGTGTATAATTTAGTACTTTTTGGGATCACTTTTGTGTTCTTTTATTATCAAGAACTTGTGTTTTACCTTGAAATTCTATTAGAAGGGGTTAGAGAAACTTCACTCTCTTTTACCTCTTCTAAGTTGATTTTGTGTGACAAAGGAAAGACATGGAAGCTTGACTAGAAGCCATTAAAGATCACTTTTCGAAGACTTTGAAGACTTGCTTCGAAGGTTTGAAGACTTGAAGACCGGAGGCCGTTGAAGACCATCTTTTGAAGACTTTGAAGCCTTTCTTCAAAAAGTTGAAGACTTGAAAATGAGAGGAATCATTGTGATGAAGAGTGCTTACCACAACAAGAATAAAAGAAGACAAGGTTAAGTTCTGGCACCCGTTGCGAGTCGCGATGCACTGATGACCAGAACATAACCTTTTCCTTTTTGTACTATAAATAGCACTCTCTTTCCTATCATTCATATCTGCTCTTTTTTGTGTTTTTGGTACTATTATAACCTTAGTCTTTCACCATTTTCATCTTTGATTTCTTTTTTGTTATGTATAGTTTATTAGCATTAATTAGTATGAACTCTTGTAGCTAAATCTAGTTCTTGGGAGCAATTGACCAAGGCTTCCAAGCCCATGTCTTAAGAACAATTTTTAGCCTATTTTATATTCTTACAATTACACATTTATGGAGCATTGAATGGTTTTTTTAATGTCATTAATGTTCTTGAAAGCTTGAGTATATGAAGTACTTGTCTGATATGCATGTTAGGGTTTGGGGAAATGGGTTGATTTCCCCTTTTCTTGATAGGAATCCAAAAGTATGATTTAGAGTTTTTGATTGTGTTGATGGATTGATAATTTCTAGATGAATATGATAATGTTGAACTCTTTATGTTTTTTGCTTGTAGAAAATGAGAGAAGTCTATGAATGTCGATCATTCTTGACTAATCTTTTGTTAATGCATCAATTCGTTAAATGCTTAGACCCGGTGTAGTGTTTATAAGTATTTCCAAGCTTGTTTATTCTTTGCGCTCAATGCTATCAATGGGATACTTTTAGTCATGTTTCGACTAAGGGAGTCATTGGTGAGGTTTGAAAAGAGATAACAAATTCACTCTTGCAAACTACTATCTAAGAAGAATAGAAGTTGTGAAAATAGTAAAAAGGTTGCATGTCCAATGATGGATAAGAGGCTGGGAAGTGGAGGTCATTTGCGCCCAAGGTTCCGTTAATTTTTGGTTTCATCACCTTTTAGTTGTTGTTGCATGCTTTGCATATTTCACTTGCTTGATTAGTTAACTCGTCTTTAATTTCATAACTTAGGACCAAAACCAAACAAACTTCCCCCCCTCCCGTTCACATGATTTTATAGATATCTATATATGCTTATATCTAGTATGTTTTCTCCTATATATGTTTAAACAAATGGAAAGATCCCTCTTCTTTCGGATAATCCTGACCTGACATTATCTACTTAATTGTAGATAAGAAGCATTAGGGCTTAAAAATATAACTTTGGGAGGTATGACGATGACCTCCCAGTTGACTACGGGACTATCAAAATTCCCGTTCAAATCCATGATGGGAAAGCTTCACATTTTGGGGACTTGATTCCATGTCGGAGGCATGTCCCTCAAGCTCGCAGGCCACTAAAGGCGAAGTTACATCTTTGGAGGTGTACAACTAATACACCTCCAAAGAATATAACTAAAACCAGT
Organism: Rubia yunnanensis; assembly: GCA_037428765.1. NCBI lineage: Eukaryota > Viridiplantae > Streptophyta > Magnoliopsida > Gentianales > Rubiaceae > Rubia > Rubia yunnanensis. Next base: position 41,754,701 of record CM075066.1, read on the forward strand.
CTTTCCCAGGCCATGAAACTTAGTTGTATTCTTTGGAGGTGTATCATCGAATGTTATATCTTCGATCTTTAATAAATAAATTTCTTGTTACTCCTATTATCATTATAGTTTTAAGTAGTCTTGGTGAATGCTATCGTCTTATTATGGGCACAAGTCAAATTTAGGATTATCGACACAAGGAAACACACTCGAACTGGTCATTTTGACGTGGGGAAACAACCTTATCAGCACAAGCATATATGGTTGACCCGGTCATTTTGATGCGGGGAAACTATTGAATGTGGTGTTTTCGAAGGAAGGAGGTTTATTAAACTTGGTCTTATCGGTGCAAGTGATTATTTGAATTTGTCTTTTCGATACAAGGATATTTATCAGACTTGGCTTAATCAGCCCAAGCAAATTTACTCGACCCAGTCATTTAGATGCAGGGAGATTACCAAACCTGGGTGTTTAAGCACAGGCGAGTGTATTCCACTTGGCCATTTTGACGCGAGAAAATATCGAACTTGGCCTTATCGATGCAAGCGAAATTACTCGACCTTGTTATTTGATGCAGGGAGATTATCGAACCTAGCTATGTCGGCATAGGTGAATGTATTCAACTTGGTCTTTTCGATGCAAGGAAATATCTAACTTGGCCTTATCGGCACAAGCGAATTTACTCAACCCAGTTATTTTGATGCGGGGAGATTATCAAACTTGTCCTTATTGTGCAAGAAAATTTATTTGATCCGGTCATTTTGATGCGGGGAGATTATTGAACTTGGCCTTATCAGTCCAAGCAAACATATGTGTAAAGACAGGAAAGTTCATTCAATGAACTCTTCTTTAATTCATACAATTTATGCCACAAGGGCGTACAACTCAAAACTGATGATAACGACGAAGGTTGGCTACATTTCACTGCCAAGGTACCCTTGTTCCGTCCAACTCTTCTAAGACATAACTCCCTCCATGATGTCCTTCTAACACTCTGTATGAACCTTCCCAGTTGGGGGCCATCTTTCCTTCTAGTAATCGTTCGCTCTGCTCATTACTCCTCACGACCAAGTTACCCTTACTGAACTGCACCTTGGTACCCTCCAATCATGGTATTGCTTGAACTGTTCTTTCACTTTGGCTTCTCGAACGCCAGATAACGTCCTGGTTCTTCTACCAAGTCCAAGTCCAATCGTTGATTATCATTGTTCTGCTCTTCAATATTTGACCCTATCCTAAGGCTTGGTAAATGAGTTTTGCGGTAATAAGAACCTCAGTACGGTAAACTAGGCCGTATGGTGTCTCGTAAGTAGCCTTTTTGGGGGGTTCTTTGATACGACCATAAAATGCTCGTGATTTTGTTGGCCCAATTTTCAGCCACTTTTTCAAGTCTTTTATTTAATCCATTAACGAGGGTACGATTAGTAACTTCGACCTGCCCGTTAGCTTGTGGATGGTACACAAACATTATTATTAACTGAATCTTGAAATCCTCACACCAAATTTTAAAAGGTTTATTGGTGAACTGCATACCATTTTCAGACAGTGGTCCTTGGAACTTCGAATCTACAGATGATATTTTTCCAGCAGAACGATACTACCGACTTCCCTTTTATATTAGCCAATGGCTCAGCCTCGACCCATTTAGTGTAATAATCCACAACCACCAGAAGGTATTTGAGCCTACCTGGTGCTTGTGGAAATGGTCCCACAAAATCAACCCCCCAATTATCGAAAGGCTAAGTACTGTGTATGTTGATCATCTCTGTTTGAGGCACATGTATCATGGGTGCATGTTTCTGGCACTGAGAACAAACTTGAATTTGCTTGTTTGTATCCTCAAACGTAGTTGGCCAATAATATCTTGTAATGATCATCCTCCTGGCCACCGAACAAACCCCCTAATGGCTGCCACATATTCCTTGATTGACTTCCCAGATAAAATAATTTGCATCGCTAGGAGCAACAAATAATAGTAAGGGCTATAAGTAACCTCTACCATATACGTGGCCATCCTGTATTACATACCTGGGTGTTGTTAGGCAAAGCTTCCTTGCTTGGGTAGGTTCAAGGGGAAGAGCACCCTTCTGTAAATACTTGACGATAAGGGTCATTAAGGAATCTGCCTCCTCGACTATCATCACAATTTTCTCCACAATGCTCCGACTGGTCAATTCTTGGAATGGGAGTTGTCTTTGGGACAACCCCCACAGGTTCAAAGAAGCTAGCTTGCTGAGGGAATCTGCCTTCTTGTTTTTCTCTCAAGGTATTTACGTTACGATGAATGATCAAAATCCCTTTGACATAGGTTTGATCAACTCCAAGTATCACTGTATATTGGGATCTCTAGCTTCATACTCTCCTTTGACCTGCTGGACCACAATCTGCAAGTCACTGAACACATCCCTAGCAAAAGGAAGTCCCGTGATCAGGGCTTCGTATTCGGCTTCATTGTTGGTGGCCCAAAACTTGAAGTGTAATGTGTAGGAGTAGTCTTTTCCATCGGGACTGGTAAGAAACACTCCAGCATCACTACATCTTGTATCCGAGGACCTATCGATCAAAAACTTCCACAACGACTCTTTCACTATGCCTTCTTCCAATTCGATCACTTCCGTTGTTTCCACAATAAAATCAACAAGGGCCTGACCTTGAGTTGCAGTCTTTGGTTGAAACTGGATATCATGCTCGCTTAATTCCATAGCCCATTTCATCATTCTTCCTGAGGCTTTAGGCTAAAGGAGCACTTGCCTGATTGGGAAACTTGTTAGAAATTTTATTGTGTGACCATAAAAATATGGACGTAGTGTACAAGCAGCATGGACCAGTGCTAGAAATAATCTCTCAAGGGAAGTATACCGTATTTCAGGACCCTGCAAATCCCAACTAACAAAATACATGGGATGTTGCTATCTCTCTTTCTCCTTGATCTAAATTGCACTGACAGCTAAGGTCGAAGCTGATATGTAAAGCTAAAGGACCTCTCTTAGATCAGGTTTCACCAAGGTTTGTAAGACATAAACATGTTCCTTCAAACTTACAAAAGTCCTTCTCACAATCCTCCATCCACTTAAACTTCCTGGCCCTTCTCAATACATCGAAGGAACAAAGATGCTTTTTGGCCCCCTTCAATAAGAATCAACTCAAAGCAGCTAGGCATCTCGTTAACTTCTGGACTTCTTATATTAGATCTTGGGATTTTCATTTTAATCAAAGCTTCCACCTTCTAAGGATTGACATTGATCCCCCATTAGGATACCATGAAACCCTGAAACTTAACAATCACTACTCCAATGACGCACTTCGCAGGATTCACCTTTAAATTGACTCTTCGCAACTCAACGAACGTCTCAGGTCTTCCAAGATATTTTTGTTACTTTATCTCTTCAATACCATATCATCCACGTATACTTCCAAGTTTCTTCCAATCTAATTTCTGAACAACTTGTCGACCAGCCTTTGGTAAGTTTCCCCTACATTCTTTAAGCCAAACGACATCTTTTTGTAACAAAAATTCCCATTCTCTATTATTTATGATGCCTTTTCCTTATCCACCTTTGCCTTTTGTATCTGGTGATAGCTCTTATGTGCATAAAAAAGGCTAAAACCTGATATCCTGTTAATGCCTCCACGAGCCTATCTACGAAGGTAGTGGATAACTACCTTAGAGACAACACTTGTTCAAATCATTGAAGTTAATACACATACGCCAAGCACCATCATGTTTCGGAACCATCACTGGGATAGTGAGCCATTCTAGATAGAATGCCTCCTCATTAACCTCAACTTTGAGAAGTTTCTCCTATCCCAATTGTATCGGCTCAACTCTTTCTGGTGCAAACATTCTCCGCTTCGACTTGATAAGTCTTATCGAAGGATCGATATTCAACCTATGGACAAATAGCTCTACCGGCACCCCTGTTAAGCTCACAATGCCCTAAGAAAACACATCCAAATTTTCATGCATAAGAACCTGCAATCGGCCCCTTATCTCTTTTGGCATCATCTTATCTACAACAACAAAACCCAAATCTCAAACTGGGATCTGTTCCGTATCAACTGGACATGCTTCTCCATGTATCGATGCAACATCTCCCTTTTTTGCTCCTTTTACCGCCGATAAGTTGCAACATTTTCATACGATCTGATCTCCTCGAATGCATGATACCCCCCCACATATTTTTAGAACTTTATAATCAACTTGTAGGGTGGCCACACTGCTCGAGCCTAGCACATCCAAGGTCTCACTTTATAAGGGGAATAGGTATAAATAATTGCAAAGTTGCATCATGTTGTTACCCCTATCTCTCTATATGCCACTCTGACTGGCAGAGTTATCTAGCCAAGGGAAGTGATAGGTTTTCCTGTAAATCCTGATAACAGGCATAAGGATCTCTTCAAATTACCTCAACCAATGTCTAGCTGATCGAAATAATTTACAAACATGATTTCCACCTAGTTTCAATCATCCACAAAAGCCATCTTAATCAATGAGGTACCAATCACTGCTGAAATCACCATCAGGTTCGCATGCGGAGTCTGATTAGGAACTGTGTCCGCCTCCAAAAAAGTTATGGTCTCCTCGGGTTTAAACCTCTTATGAGAGGGCTCCCCTTCAGGTGTACACCTGGACTCAACCTTCATTATAGTGTTCAAAGATCCCTCACAGATAACTTAATTTATAACGTTAATTACCCTACGAATGGCCAGTTCTTCGTTCTGGGGATTTCCTGCTGGTTGGTTTTTATACGACTCTTATCTAACTGGTGGGAGGGCTCGTTTAACTCTAGGTGGTGGTTTTCCTCCAGGATGGTTGACAATCTATACACTCATTTATATGCCTTATTATCCCCTCACAAAGGTTTACCTAATAATTAGCCTCTCTTAGGAGTCCCTCATTTTCACATCTCTCAATCTCAATCCTGAGATGAGCACAATCATTCATATAGTGGCCAAAGTCCCTGTGGTAATTACAAAAATTGTTAGTAGCCCTTGTTATTGCCACAGCTTCATCTGACCTATTCAAAGGTGGAGGTGCCGGAAAAACTCCCATATAAATACTTTAAATCTCTACTTGGAATCGTTATATGGGAACATATTTTTCAAACCTCAACCTCGAAGACTCTATCTGTATCTTCCCCCGATCGGTAGGCTTTAACCTTTTAGCCATCATTCCTTCCATTTTGTTCCTTTTCACCTCCTCAACCTTCGAGTGTTGCTATACTATCTCTTGAAGATGTTCAAAGGTTTATGGGATCTTTGCTGTCAACTTTTTGTACAGCTCAAAATCTTCCATCCATATCAAGTACCACTGAATCACCTTATTTTTGGTCCTTTCAACACCTCCCAGGCTCTTATCCACGTATTTATAGTATAACATTTTTGTTGATTCTCCCGGCCTTTGCTTCGTTTGGTACAACTCCGTTAGTGTCTTTGTGAACTTCTTTTTTTGGCAATACTGACTCAACACGGCTCTACTGAAACCCCTTTATGCTGCAAGGAAACCCCTCAATAGCTTATGAAATCACTCTTGCGCCTTTCCTTAAAGGTTTCCTACCAGCTTAGAAGTAATCTCCTCATCAAAATCCCTCAAATTTATCAAACTTATGAAGGTCTGAATGAACTCTCGATGTCCCTCTGGTGGCTTTGTATCCCCTGACCAATGATACCCAGTTATATTCTCACAAAAGGGGGACTCGACAGATTGTCCCATCGGCCCTATTAATCTTTCTAATTCCTTCCACGAGTATCTCTTGTTTCTCGAACAAATGCCTCCCTATTTTGACTCGGGTGAAGATGATCTCCCATCGGTACTCCTGCTGGTGCAACCTGTTCCAGGTAGGGTTCCATCCCAGCGTATCCCAGGTAATCTAGTGAAACCATCCTTGGATCTTAGTAGTCATACCACACTTGATTGGTTATGGCATTCCTCATGCCTTCAAAACCTACAAATGAGGGTCTTGTGTACTGTCCGTGCAGTCTCTCTAGGAATAATGGTTATGGCCTGGGCACCGCAGCCTCCTGATGCCCAAAGTAAGGAATTCCTATCATCTGCTCGCCAAAGGAAAATCCCTCATATGTTCCTATGTTACCAAAGACACCCAACAAATATTGGGCCACCATAGAGGGAACCACCTAATATCCATTCGCCAACAGTATTTGTGAGATCTGCTCCAAACCCATCAGCTGGCTTGCCACATTTGGATTCTGCCTAGCCATCCTTTCATACGGTTCAATATGAGAGTCTCCCAAACACTCTGTGAAATGGCCATAAACTCCCAATGCTAAGTAAGGTCTAGGTGGCGAGATATCCACCTTGGACTCAAGAGTTATCTCAAAACCATAAAAAGCTCCATCAACCTCACGTGGCCCCTCGATTGGAGCCACCAGATCCAGTCCCGATGCCACCTCCACCAAATCTGCCCCCACTCTTTGCACTACTGGGGCGGAAACCATCTTACCACACACGGATTGTATCTCGTCTCCTCAATATTTTCTTATCTGTCCGAGTTGTTCACTTCTCTGAACAATAGAGGAGTACATATACAAGTGGATCTAGATCTGACTTCAATCGATCCCAATGGGCGTGCCACTTGATGTATATGTGAACGAACTGATCAGAAAGCTCAACTCAGACCCTCTAGTAATGACCTGTAAACTGCAAAATAGACCCAGGAGGTATATGGGGAAAGAAGCTCTATGTCAAAGTCAGTCCCCAGCCGATAATGGATGAACAGTAAATAATCCAAAAGTAATGACATACATTTCTATTTATACCTTTCTAAACCTAATTAGAGTTATTCCTCATTTTGTTCCTTTATCGAGAACCCCATTAAGGCCCCTCGACCTAGCCCCATGTTGGGATGGGTCGTTGGGTCAGAGGCCCGACTTAGTCTCATTTTCCATCATAATTATTGGTTGAAAAACTCCCCGAAAACCTGTTTTGCTATATTTAGTTGTTCTTAACACATAGATGGATTAACGACCTGTACATAGTTGTGTATAATAAAATTTTGAACACCTAGCATCTTTGTGGATAAGCTCAATCTTGGAGCTATCTACCCTATAGGTAGCTTAGTAGTAAGTTTGGAAGCAGAATATAAATTTTATATTTAACCCTTTTGAATGCCCTTTTCTTTAGTTAATTTTGTTGACCTCCAGTGGATAATTTTGATGATCCCAAGTGGAAGCGGGTGACATCCAGCAGTGAGAAAGGAAAGGATCTCAAGTAGTAGTTCTTCTCCAATACCCCCAGTGGGTTCAGGTTTGTACACACAATGTGAAACTCCGACAAATGCTTGTTTGGGTCTCCATCGGCTATCCCATGGAAGGTGGGAAAACATTGGATCAGGGAGCTCTTCACCTCACAAGTCACATTTAGTGGCAAAGGTGGGAAGACAATGCATAGGGGTTGATTCTCAATGTTTGGAGTCATCAACTCCCTCAGTGTCCAACTGTCTTCCTCCATCTCTACAGACTCCTCTACAAAAACAATACCCGGTTCTTGTGGAACCTCTACTCTAGCTCTCTTCCACCTTCTTCTCCGACCACCACTATTTTCCAGTAGGTTGTGTAAAGTCCCTATGTTCGTGGTAGAAGTATGTACCATAAACAAGAAAGTAGACAATACCAAACCCAAGAGAAACACTAGCAAAAATATTAGAAGTAACCGGAATAACTATAAAAAAGGCTCAACACCAAAAACCAAATAATGCTACCAAATAAAAACAAAAACAAAAACTACTCTACGAACTAGAAATACAAGTTAACAATTGAATCTTCAAACTACCATCCTTGAAAATGGCGCTAAAATTTAATCCTCACTCCCCAGGGTCGCTAGTAAATCGGCCTTTTCACAAGAGAATAAAATAACCAGCGGAGCTCTATGAATCAAAGATATATATATGTGTGTACAGTTTCTTCCGTACCCACTACAAAAATACCAAGGGTTAGATGCAAGTTTGGGGTCGTCCACAGAGATGCTAGGAATTTAAAGGTTAACTATGCAAAGCCAGAATCGGGTCATCAATCTGATCACGTGTCAGAAATAGTAAATGCCCCTAACAAGGTTTTGGGGGGTTTTTTTACGAACTAGGAAGCATGCAAGAGCAAGGGAATAAATAAGATTAAGCTAACAGTTTGGGATACTTGCGTTACATGACCGGTAGAGTATTTTAATCCTAGATTCAATCAAATACAAGACGTATGAACCTATCCTAATACTTACGTCACACAATGTGGTCAATAGTCAACACTTCCCTTTGTCAATCACACAAAGTTGCTCACAATTTATACAATTGACATCGCCTCCGTGATTAGAAAAGTGCGGCCCGACCATTATGTTTTCCTCTTCCCCGTAAAGAACTACATCCTGTGCACTCCACTATGAATGCATCTCCCTAGGCCTACAGAGGGGATGGGATTGATATCTTATGAGGACTCTAGGGTTGCAACAACATAGGTTGAATTACGCTAGTCGTAGATTTTACAAACTATCATGTCCTCACCAATCAGGCTACCATTTCCATTTCATACTAGCTTATGGTCATAAGAGTGATGCTCACAACCACATGCATACACCCACACGGTCACGGATTCTCACACCCCTTATTACCTTAGAAACACTCCAGATGGACAAAAATTCTTGCACCATACATGAAAAATATACTAAGGTGTATGCTAACATATGATATCAATCATGCATTTAACAAGTATGTAAGGTACAATTCAAACATAATATTCATAAGGATTAAGGGATAGGGAGATCATAGAATCTCACAAAATAAAAACCAAATTATGAATACAAATATAAAACTTTAAGTTAATGAACCCAATATTTCCATTGGATTCAATGACCTTTGGCAAAACTAGGAGAATGAACCAAAACTAATGCCTAACATTAAAAACCTAGCAGAAATATGTCCCCTAATATAGTAGATAGGAATTGGACCTTCAAAGAGACCCAAAAGGGAAAAGAAACCCTAGTTGGCCGACCTATGTGGCACGACCCATAAAATAGTGCATAGGCCACCGAGTGGTTGTGTGTTTCCCTGAAATTGAGCAGCACAGTTGTGCGTTTCATCGTGGGCCACCAGCAGGGAAAATCTTCTAAGCACTTGAACTGCACTGCTCATATGTTTCCTCATGGACCGCCAGGTGGGAGTCAATTTCTTGGCAACTGATGGTGGGGTCGTGCAAATCATCACGTGACGTGGGCTAGTCTTAGGATCTTCATCTTCAAGGGGCACGTGCCACGCAATATGGCATGACATATGCTTCATACTTAGCCGCACGAGCCCTTTGAATAGACATCACATGTCTTGCAAAGTGGCCCATTTCATGACCTTGACACCATCAAATTTTATCGGCATAACCTATGCGATACAATACGATCGTGCTAGTCTTCATCTTGTTCGATGTTTGACTCCTTTCTCTTCTTGTCTACTACCATACTTGCAAACGGCCTTCTACTATCTACTACCATCCTTGCAAATGGCCTTCTACTATCTACTACCATCCTTGCAAATGACCTTATACGATCTACTACCATCCTTGCGAGTGGCTTTCTACAATATACGCCGAAGTGCGTATGAGTAATCTACAAATAAGCTAACAAAATATTATCTAGATTCTCATAAGAGATAGTGTCCATTAGGTCTAAATAAGTCTACAAAGCTAAGGATTTAGACAAGAGAACCAACAATGGCTATCTGAAACCCTTGTAATGTAAACCCAACTAAACCTAGAAATTAACCAATTAACCAAAACATACTAATATATGTGTCAAATGCATTGGTTAACACATGCTTTTAGGTGAAAATCATGCATGCACCTACATCGCTGGTACTCATGAACATAGAATAGGCCTAACTCAACACTCTCAAGGTTACAAACAAGCCTAGCACGATGGAATCACATACAAAACTACACTGAATCACAGAACATACATAATATGCATCTTACAAGAATACAAAGCACAAATCAAATGCAAATATTCATAGACATAAAAAATAGGGAAATAAAAAAACCTCACAAATTCATCATTTAGTCATGAATACAAATAAAATCCCCAAGTAATTACACTACTCCATAGAAATAGATACCAATTAAATCATTGGAGTAGTGTAACTACTTGGGGATTTTATTTATATTCATGACTAGGTGATGATTCTGTTAGATTCTATATCTTCTTACCTTTTATGTCTATGACTATTCGTGATAGATTTGAGCTTTATATTTTTGTGAGATGCATGTTATGTATATTCTATGATGCACTATACTTCATATGTTATACGTTATCGTGCTTGGCTTGATTGCTACCTTGGTAGCATTGGGTTAGGCGTATTATAGATTCATGAGCATCAACTTTGTGAGTGCATGCATATATGATCTAGAGTACCATTTTAATCATTCTAGCCTAACTCAATTTGCTCATCGTATAATAATGGTCATGTTAGGGAAGATATTGCCCCTAATGGGGGTGTGAGGCACCCTTGGTGTACCGCGATAGGATGAGCATGATCGTTTATAGCAACAAGGGTTGTCGTGTAGTGACCATCATCTTTCAACCCTGTATTCATCATGAGATGCCCATTCCTTTACCTTTATAGGCTCAGAAAAAGCATCCATATTGGAGTGCCTATGATGTATTTTCCTTACTCTCATATCTGACGGTTGCCATCACCGCAAGGCAACTGATTACGCACATGGTCCTTTAAGTGGAGATGCGTTAGCACTGGGAGTTAGTTTTACGGGGAAAGAGGAGCACAATGCAAATCCTTTGTTTGATCAATGTAATTTCTCTAATTACGGAGGCGATGTTGATAGCTAATAAGATGTCGATGAACCTTTGTGTGATAGATATGGGAATGGTCGACTATCACCAACACTATGTGACATTTTTATATCTTATATGAGATAGAATCTAGGATTAAAGTCATTCATCAGTCATGTTAAGAAAATATTGCCAAAGGTAGTAAATATAGTTTAATCTCTCTTATTTTGTATGAATAGTAGTTGTTAGACAACCTCCCCTCCTAAACCTATGTTTGTAGCACTAACTATTCCTGAAACACAATTGGAGTGACACCCAATTGTGAGTTGTGAATAGGTAACTTTTGAATTCTAGCATATCTGTTAATGACCCAGGACTTGTAACTAGCTACTTTCTAGTAGTTGGTAGTGAACGGGAGCAACAAAAAAAAATGTACTTTTAAAATGTGCACGTGGGTAATTTGGTAAAAAGAACAACCTCGTGGGTGGGGATAAAATTTTATCTTTATCAACCCCTTTGCATCGTCTTCCCACCCTTATAGCCCAATGTTACTCGTGGACTCAAAAGTGGAATGATACCGGGGAGGATCCCAAAAAACCCCTCTTAGAGTTTCATTTGGTTTGCACCAACATGAAACCATCAGGGGTGTCGGAGAAGGATTATAATCTGAGGTCCTTTCATTTTCTTTTTGCAGAGAGATGCTGCTAAGGATTGGCTTTACTACCTTCTGCTGGGCTGCATCACATTATGGATGGATATGAAGCGAAGGTTTATTGAGAAGTATTTCCCACCTTAAGATTCTTCCAAATTGAAGAAGTAGATGTATAACATTTTGCAGCTCCTGAACGTGTCTTTGCATGAATACTGGAAATGATTGAAGCGTTTGTTGGCCAGCTGTCCTTATCATACATTTAAGAAGGGCTTGTCCGATGAATATATGTGTATGGTGAATGTCGCATGTAATGGTTTGATAGGAAACAAAATCCCCTAGGAAAATGTGGCCATATTCAGGGGGATGGAAAATGTTACATGACAGTTTTGGAGCCGATCATTTGCAAAGATACTAGAGGAATCCAGTCACTCCCCTAAGCTAGAAGAGTAAGTCCAAGCTCTTGCTTCGATGATGAAGGAATTTATGAAGGGGAGGATTGAACATGTAAAAGTGTGCGAGATTTGAAAATTGGATCATCCAACCGACATGTTGCTACAAGTTGTGGAGGACTTTGAGGAGGTAAAAGCTTTGGAATTCAATAGAGCCAACAGGCAGTATGGTAGGGGATACTAAGTGTTTTGAGAGAATGAAGGAGGTAAAGATCCCCACGCCAATTCCTTTAAACCCCAGTATAAATACCACCCAAATTTCTGGTGGAATGATGACAATCAAAGGTACAACCAGGGGGAGCTCCACCTCAACCCTACCATAGGGGATTTCCAACAATAATTCATCTACACGTCGGGTCAGGAGGAGAGCTTAGAGGCAATTGAATAAGAAGAGTGACATGTTTGTGGAGCACACAAGGAGAGGAATTGAAGATTTAGGCACGAGGGCTTTCTCAAGCCTGAAGAATCTTGAGGTGCAAGTTGGCCAACTCACCACCTCAATTAGCTGGCAGAGGCAAGAGACTCCGACAAGCTACTGTCCCAAACTAAAGTGAATCCATGAAATGTGAGTGCACTAAAGTTGAGAAGTAGGAAGGAAGTACGAAAAGCCAAGAAGGATATTATGCAAGAACAAGAAAAATTTGTGAAAAACAACACGACTATATTTGGAGAGAAAGAAGTGGTACTTGAGGAGGAGCCCACACAAGAGCTTCCTACTACCGAGGCAAAGGTCAACCCCCTGTTATTGTTCTATACTGCTTCTAAAGGAAGGTAATAGAGGGCATCGAACGATGATTAAATCCGCCATGTCTTGAAAATGGTCGAGGTTAGTATTCCACTCTTAGACGTAACTGAGTAACTCTTACCATATGCTAAATTTTTGAAAAATGCTTCCACTAGGAGAAGGATTAAACCTATTAGAAAAGTAGGCCAATTGAAAATAGGATGAGTCACCACTTTAGCTCATAGAAATATTCCTAAAAAGTGTGATGACCTCGATATGGTTTCAATTCCTATCTATCTATATGGTAGGTTGATTAAGGATGATATCCTTGACCTTGGTGCTTCAATGAATGTTATCCCCTATAGCTTTTTTGAGACTCTTTAAGTGAACTTAGGGACACTAGGGTGATAGTGCAACTAGCCGATCATTCCCAAGCAAGCCTGAAAGGGATAGTTACGGATGTCATGGCCTTTTATGTTACTCTTGTGGGTAATCTTGTGTTTCTGACTGACTTTTATGTCCTAGATGTGATGCATGATGGAGGTGTACCCCCAATTCTATTAAGTAGGGAATTTTTGAAAACATCAAGTACTAAAATAGATGTACACCTAATAATATTGACCCTAGATTATGACATTTGTAAGGTCAAGTTTAAAATTTGTAAACATAAGCATGAATCATGTACTTCTTCTCTTGCGTGAAATGGTATAAGCGCATGTGATGGATTTTACCAATTTTATGAATCTTGCATGAGTATTGATGATTAGAGTCTTGATATGATTGATGAGGGAAAGCATGTTTTGAGCTTTGATTTTGATGAGAATGTTGATGACACTTGTGCTGTGCATGATTTTAGTGATAATCTTTCTATTGTGGATTTCTTTTCTATGGACACTAGCATGCAGTAGTTGGTTAAGAGTGGAAATGATTTAAAAATCCTAGACCACCTCCTAGACCCAAGGAAAAGGCTAAGGAGTCAACATTAGCTAAGGTTGGTGGTGATTGTGATAATGTGCTACCTAGGATTGAAACCTTACATGTTCTTTCTCATTTAATGATAATGTTGATGAAACAAATGTTTATGTGCATGATGTTGGTGTTCCTTGTGTTATTAAGAGCACTTGTCTTCAAAATGTGAACACTAACATGCACCAAGGAAGGAAGAGGTCTAAGGATCTTAAACCTCCTAAACCCCTTCTAACCCTCCTCCACTCAGGGTTTTTAAGAAGTTATAGCTAACCTGAGCAAAGGTGTTCTATACGTCAAACTAACCAAAAAGATTGAATGATAGATGATCAAATTTAAATTTAAAAATTTCTCCCTAACTTACTACTAAGCTACCTATGGGGTAGTTAGCAGCAAGTCCGAGTTTGTTCACAGAGATGCTAGATGTCTTATAGCCCAATAAACACAACAGCATATGGGTTGTCAATCCGTCTGTGTACTAGGAATAGCTAATATTGAAAATGAGGGTTTTTAGGGTTTTAAATTAACAACTAAGAACATAAAGGATCACACGAGATTAAAACTATATAGAAAAGAACTTTGGGGTAGTTGCTTAACATGATTGATAAATTACTTCTATCCTCGATCCATTCACATATAAACATAAACACCTATCTTATGCGTATGTCACATAGTGTGGAGATAGCTATGTATTTCCCCCTGTGTGTCACACGTGGTACTTACCACAATGCCACATCTCACTATCTCTATAAATTGGGGAAACGCTCTAGTCTCGTGATGCCACAGACTATCCCTGTCACTTCACTCTCAATGTTAATCCTCCCCTTAGAGGAATACAAAAGCCACCTAAAAGGGCAATGTCTCGCGTAGGTTGCAACCATTAGATATGTAGTGAATGCATTACATCCCAGAAACTCCACTATGGATCTAACTCCCCAAGCCTAGAGATGCAAAGGAAAAGACACCTTGTGATAACTCTAGAGTCGGCACAACTTTAGTCGCTACAAACAATAATGCTAAACTATTGGGGTAAGCCAAGGAATTCTCCTTAGCGGGATTTTCCCAATCAACCACTCAATATGTAATTTCTCGCACAACTAGGCAATTAGAATCATAGTTTAAAAAATAGAAGAATATTCTCCCAAAGGAAATGAATACACTCATCTCCCCAGTGTTCTTAACCTACTCCACAGTTCTAACACTACCAAGATAGCAATGAAACCTAGGTCTATTTTACACTACCATATATGTATGGATGCATCATAATAATGGCATAGCTTAGATCTCACAATAGTCAAAAGCACAAGTTCAAGCACAAATATTCATAGGACATAAAGATAGGAGAATCTACAAATCTCAAAAAGAAAAATCAATTCATGAATACAAATAAAACCCCAAGTATTTCATTAGATTCAATGCCTTTGGGCAAAGGAAAAAAAAGATGATAAGAAAGATTCTAGTGAGAAGGAAAGGGCTCATTTCACTCTCTACCCTACTACTAAAGTCTTAAATGAGCATAAACTTAAACCCTAGTAGACACGGGTCTATATATATTGTAGTAATAGGGAATTGGGCCTCAAAATAGGGCCATAATGGGATAAAAACCCTAGGACCCACAACAAAAATGACCACTGTAAATCGACATGGTTTGTGCTGGCTAGGGTAGCCTCGTGCTAGTACGACCTGCGAGGATTAGCACGAGCCACTAGTCTATGCTTACGTGGGCCGCCCTGCTTGGCACAGACCAAGACCCTTTTGCTGGAACTGGCTGCTCAGCCTGGCACAGGCCACCATCTGGACCACTATTTTTATCTTGTGATTAGCACATCCGACATCGTTTGGCACGGGCAATCGGCTAGAGGATTATTCTGATAAGTATTTTGGCACGGGGCATGTTATTTGTCACACCCTGTAGACTGGTTTTCACATTGTAGACTTGAAATGGCATATACCATATGAAACAGCATGATCTGTTTCCGTACTTAGCTGATTCGGAGTGAAACAGAGCAAAAAGGATGCTAGCTGCTAAGATAGGCACGGTCCGGGCAGAGGGCTGTGACACGCACCCCCCTTTGTGCCAAGAACAGTGGCACAGTCCGTGGTATGTGCCCTGGCATGGGCCGTGCTAGCTAATTCCCGGCTGGTGTGGCTATGATCCGTGTCGGTGCGGCTGAGATCCGTGTTGGCTCATCTGAGTTCCTACCGGTGCGTCTAGCTACATGCTTGCGGGTCACCCGGCACATGGCTAGATGCGCTGGTTTATGCCTTCCACCTTTTTTTTTACCTTTTTGAACTTCAAACCAGCCATGGCTCTGTTCCATCTACTATCACACTTTAAATCTGTAGCCTTAATATCTACTACCATTCTTGCAAATGTCCTTCAAGTATCTTCTACCGTTCTTACGAATGACCTTTTATAAAAAGATGTTGAAGTATCCATGAGAAACCTACTAATGAGATCATAAAATAATATTTAGGTACTCATGAAGACAATGTGTTTATTAGTTTCAATTAAGTCTACAAAACTCGGGATTTAGACATGAAAACCAAAAATGGTCGTCTAAACCCTTTGCTGTGTAAACCTCACTGAAACTAGCAATCCAACAAGTAAAACATGCTAATTAATATTTAAAATGCATTGGTTAACGCATGCAATACAGTGCACTTCAATCCCTTCACACTTAAACCTTTACTCTTCCTTTAGTAAACAAAAACAAGAAAAAGTCTTAGCGAAGTGATGCATGCAAAGATAAGTTAGCCAGTGCATTAATATTATTCCCAAGCTATCTTAGTTCCCCCAAAGAAGTAAGAATTTCACAATTCTTACACTTTCTGAAGATGCTAAAGTAACCTACCTAACCACCCAGAATATAGAGAAGAAAAAGGTAAACAAGAATGATGAGTGTTGAAATAGTTTACTTTCCCAAATAGTTCCCCAAAAGCAATCAAAGAAACGTTGCCAAAAAATTACCAAGGAAATCCAAGAGGTCATCGATTATTTGTAACTAAGGATAACTCTAGATTCTCAACTTAGCTATAGCCAAGGATAATGTCCTAGAATTGCCAACTTAGTTTCCATTTTCACTTAATTTCTATCCTTTTGCCTAGGAGTCTTTTTGGGTTTTCATCCTAGCTTTCGTGCATGTTGAGCTTATATTCTCACTTTTATCCACACGGTCGTGCCTAGTCTAGGTTCATAAACCTAGTTGGGCATAGCCTCTCATTTGTACCTAGGTCTTTTGACCTATCAGGCCATTTCCCATTGTTTCTTAAGTTGCCCTTTAGGGTTTCCAACTTAGCCAGGTATATTTTTTTCAATTTTTTTGGGTGTAGCAAAATGCCCCAAAGATTGGCTTTATACTACATGAATATGGGAAATTCAAAAAAGAATTACACCCCTCAAAGTTTCCAAAAAAACTACCCATGACAAACTACAAATGCTGACAATAAGCCACACCACCAAATTTGTATCCAAGACATCCCCAATAAAAATCGACACCAAAAACACAAAGGAATCTCAAGATAAAAACTCCTAAGCTCCCAACTACTCCCTCTCCCACACTTAAATCATGCACTGTCCCCAATGCATCATGAAAAATGGAACTCATAAGTGGAGTTGGGAAAATTGTTGCACTTGCTTTACGGCCCCAAAGGGCCTTCCCTTAATCGTCTTGTCTCTTGCCACCTCATCCTTTCATCTTTCTTTATCTCTTCTCTCTTAATGGGGACAAGGTCTTAGAACCCACAAACCTAGAAATGTTAAACCTCTCGATCAATTATTTAATGGCTTCTTCTTGGACATCTGTCCTCTCATCCTCAATGGTGAATTCTTCTTTCACTTCCCTCTCTACATAGTACAATCTAGACCCTTAAACTCGAACAGTTCCCTCCATAGAATCCAACCTAGTACCAAACTCCTCTAATTGCGACTTTATTCCCCATACCGCAAGACCAACCTCTTGCACAATTTGGGTAGAACTCGCAAGTTGCTCCCCAAAAATGTGTTATTGATCAGAGAAGTATGCGGGTAGGTGAGTGCGACTAGGTGGTTCTCTAAATGGAGTCTCACCATTCTCCCCATCTATGTTTATCTCCGGATGTGATAAGCTCCTAAAGAAATCTTTCTCAAACAATGGATTGGGTGCTAGAAGTAAATCCTCCAAATGAGTGTTATGGTTAATGGCAGTGAGCTTTGGGTGTGGAAGAACCATGAAGTTTCAAATTGTTACACCACTATACAACCATACAAATCGGTCGTCCAAGGTGGTGGTGGCGATCACAGAAGCTCGAGCTAAATTCTCTATGGTAAACTGCATCCCAAACGTCCGAAAATCGCCAATGTAAATGGAGAAGGGAATCTATGGCCCAAATGTTGAGCCAAGAGCACTACCATGCCTCTAATTGAGATTTTGCCACCTATATTGTCTCTTATCGCTAAACACTCTAGCACAAAAGTTCCCACCATATTGGGATAGAAGTTTCCCTCTAGAGTCATTGCCCAAAGAACATGAACATCTTAACCCTGGCATTGTAAAAGCTCCCCATGAGAAAATACTCCCATAGACAAAAGGCGTTCAACATAACGCAATGCAGGGTGAATAATGGCCGTGCTCTTGCACAAATTATTCATTTTCATGCCCAAGAGAATTATCCAAATATTTCCAAGTGAAAATGCTAGACCTTGTCAGTGCGTCCTCAGAATGTCCCTCCCGTACTTCCATCCAAAGGCTTGGGAAATATCTTGATGTGACATCGTGTACTTCTTGTTGTCCAAATGGAAGTGAATGGCTCTCCTTCCCTCTGTGTCTGTTGCTTGCTCCAATGTTGCCGAGAATTCCAATGTCCACCGAATGTATTTCTTAGAATGCTTTCCCGGGAGACCCTCTGCGCCTATCCAACTAAGTAGATAAGTGACTGGTTCGAGTAGACCTAGAGCATCCAATGTCTCTTTGTAAGAAATATTCATCTCAAGAATGTTTCTCTTCATACTATCAAGATACCTCCACCTACAGGCCGCACTCCTGAAGATCTTGGTTAAACCTATGAATTCCTCAGCAACGAACGCAAGATTAGAAAGGCGGGAATAGTTGGCTCATTACTCCCAGCCTTGGAAAACTTCTTCCCTTTTTCACCACAGGAAGTAGTTCCTTTCTCCGACCTACTCCTTTTTGAAGTCATCCTATCAAAACAGGAAGAAAATGGTAATGCACTTGTACAAAAGGGCATGCATTGAATATCATCCAAAAAGAACAAACTTCCCAAATAGCCTAAACATTCAAAATTGTGTTTTCTCAACATAAAGGCTATTCAATCAAGAACCATTCTCTTTAAACAAAATTTTTTGGGAAAACCATAACAACCCATCAACAAGACCATGTAAGAAAGAATTATTCCTCCTAAATAACCAAAACAAATGAAGATAATATCATCAAAGCACAATATCACATCAATCCACCCACACTTACTTCAACACAATATCATTAACATAACCCATCAACTCTTTAAAAACATACTCACTTTCAGATTCAAACTTCACATAACATCACCACAAAGCTAAAAAAAGTAAGTAAACATGAAGTTCAAAGGATTACCCAAAATTTGAGGCTAAGAGTTGAAACATCTACACAAGAAGAAGTAAAAATGCTAATTTTTTAGAGAAATGCTCCAATTTTTTAGTTTCACCAAGTGAGTGTGATGGTGAGTATTTTTTTTTGAAAATCTTCAATGAGCTAGATGACTTACAAAGATGGGGGAATGTACCATGAATCTAAATTTTCAACAATGAGGATGATTTAGAGGGAAGGTACAAATTAGATAAGGATGACATTTTTGAAATTGCAAAATTTATGGGACAAAAATACCAATTAATCTATGCACAAGGGAGGTTTGAAGTGCTATTTACATCATACAACCTAATGAATAAAAGAACTTTAGAATTTATGAACAAAAAAATGCATTTTTAGCTTGAAATTCAAATTTTTTAAAAATCTGCAATTTTTTTCGAAGTGACAGCTCAAATGGGGTGCCGACACGTGTACTCTCGTGCTGAGAGCACCCGACACTGACCCCCTCTTGTGTTGTGGGAGATGGCACAACACCCCCCCCCCCCCCCCCCCGTGCTGTGGAGTGGCACAAACTCCCTTCGTGTTGTGAGCTCCAGCATGAGGGTGCAAAATTCGGACCCTCTTTTCCTTGGTTCCTACCCTTTTTCTTCAAAAAAACATTATCACCCTAACAATCCATATTTCCTTCCAATCAAAATCACAAGACTAAAGCTCAAATTTACCAATCAAAAAGAGTTTCATATCAAAATACTTATCACACACAAAATTATTCAAAATATATCCACTAAAAATCATGAAAACTATACAAGAAGAGACACAATTTTTTATTGTCATCCCCACGACTTATTTCTTTTTCATGTATTTCAATTGAAACAACCTACTAATCGGTCTCCGGGGTCGCCATCGGCAACTCCACCCACGATGACATCATTAAGGAGAGGTCCCCACAACATGTCATCCTTACCTTCGGGCGCTTTGCTTGCCATAGAAAGTAAATCTCTTATCTAGCCAATGTTGACTCCTTAGCAATTTCCTTGGGTTTAGGAAGAAGTCGAGGGGGTTTTTCCACTCTTCCCTAACTGCTGCATATTAGTGAGAATAGAAAACCATTCTGACACAGATATATCATCACTAGAATCAAGCAATGTAAAGGACTCATCATCAATCTCATTATTACAAAGGAATTCATCCAGGCATTAATTCTCAACAATCATGCAAGAGTTCTCAAATTGATCATGCTCACCAAACAAGGTTACACCTTTGCACACAAAAGATGAGTTATTTTAATCATGCCTAGATTTGTAAATATCAAACCTCACCTTATCAATATCATCTTCAAGGGTTAGCATTCACTAGTGGAAATCGATATTCATCCTTGACGTTTAAAGGAATGGTCTTCCCAATAGTATTGAGGGTACACTTCCATTGTGCACTACGTTAAGGGCGTAGAAGTCCGCCAAAAACACTAATTTTCCAACTCGAACCATCACGTGCTTCACTAACCCTCGAAGGCTAGCTTGGGAGTGATTGCCGAGTTAGACAATCACCCTAGTGTCCTTAAGTTCACCTATATCTAGGCGTTCATAAAGACTATATGGAATCAAATTAATAGATTCTCCTAATTCTATCATGGCATTTTCAACCAACTTCGGAGATACGAATAAAAGTTGTGTCATTCTTTTCTCTCTAGTACTAGGGGCACTACACTATGTGTCATTTTAATATAAATTTTGGATCTTGATTGATGGTTCTTTGAATTTGCATTCCCGATGGAAAGATCAAGTAAGAAAAGCAAATGGAAAGGGAAAGCTAAACACAAACGACAACAGCAAAATGAGGAGAGAGTGCATAGGGGAAAGCTATTGAGAGATGAACAGGAAGCAAGTACAGGAGTGGGGCTTAAAAGCATCCTGATCAACCAGGATAAGCTGGATCTGAAAAGCAACAAAAGAGAAAGTTGAAACACCAAAATTGGAGGTGAGCCACGGTTTTAAAGGAGATCAAACTGAAGAAATCCATCAGAAAATAGAAACTATGTTGGAATCGTAGCTGGGGCGAGGAGGGGCAAGTTGTGCAAGAGATCAAACATAAAACATGGAGATCTATAGTTGCGAGTGAAGATGTAGAGGAAATCAAGTACATCTGGCCAGTAGACATTGAAGGCCTGGTGATGGTAGAGATAACTGAAGATGATGTTCAAGAGAGTGTTAAACAATGGAATACTACTGCAATCTGCTAGGTGCTAGGTAGTCATCCCCCATTCAAGGTCATGTAAGGCTTCTTTTACAGAATTTGATGTTAGAAAGTACAGAAGGTATGGCTACTGAAAACTGTCATATTTATTGTTAAATTTCATACACTAGATCAGTAAAAAGAGGTTGTAGAGAAGAATATCATCTTCTTTGCTGGAAAACCTATGTTAATCCAAAACTGGGAGGAACAATGTGATGTTGAAGAACCAAAATCAGTTCATGTATGGATAAAAATTCCAGGATTGCCTTTGAAATATTGGAAGCCTAATATTATCAGTAAAATTTTGATCCCCTTAGGGGAGACATTGAAGATGGAGAAGATGACAAATGATAAGGACATGTTAGGTTATACTAGAATTCAGGTTGAGCTGCTGATTAGTGACTCAATCTTAGAGAAACTACTTTACTTAAATGTGAAAAAAGTTAGACCGAATCAGGATATTGCCTTTGAATGGAAGCAAGTTAAGTGCAAGCATTGTGAACTGATAGGCCACGAGGAGAAAGAATGCAGAAGAAAGAAAATGAAGGTCCAGAGGAACAAGCAAGTTTATGTTCCAGAAAGCTAGAGCCATAAAAGAAAAAAGAAGTGGAGAAGAAAGCTCAGACACAGAATCAAAAGAAAGGAAAGGAGAATATGGAGAAGTTCAGACTGGTTGGCAAAGGGATGAGATCAATAAGGTCAGTGGGAATGAGGGAGGAACTGTAACAGGAGGAGGGCATCAAAGGATCTAGTTCAGGTAATTGTTACACTTTACTGACTGATCATCCCGATGAACAATAGGATTGTTGTTTTGAATGTAAGGGGCCTTAACAAGCGTGATACGCATAAATTTTTTTTCAACTTTTGTATGCAGAATCACACTGGTAGTATATGAGTTTAAGAAACCAAAGTTAAACTGGAAAATTAAAATAAAAGGTATGGAACAAAATTTGACTAGGTTGGGAGCTGAAAACTAATAGTCTGATATCAAATGGAGGAAGGATTGGCTTGCATGGAGGGCTGATTATTTTGATGTAATAAAAATCAGCATGTGAGATCAGTGGATGGACACACAATTGGTTAATAGGAGTTTAAATCAGAGTATCTATATGACTCTTGTTTATCGACAAAATGTGATGGAGGAAAGAAGAAGAATTTGGGATTACTTGGTAGGATTAGACAAAAGTGATGTAGTCTGGGTAATATTAGGGGACTTTAACTTACCACTGGAACTGAATGACAAGGAGGCAATGAGATTGAAGAGAAGGAGATTCAAGACTTCCAGGAGCTGCTTGAGCAAAAACTGCTGATTGAGATGAGATTAATAGGGCCAAACCTCGGAAAACAAAAGAAGTGAGGGATAAAGAATAGAAAGAAAACTTGACAGAGAAGTGGTAAATCAATAGTGGATCATATCATCAAAATCAGCCTATTGTGAAGTAAAACCAAACAATATATCTAACCACCACCCCCTTATAATCCATTGTCAGGAAGCAAAGGAGTGTGAGGAAGAGCTTTAAATTCTATAACATGTGGAGCATTTCATAACTATACATGCTTACTGTCAAAAGGATTTAGAGAATAGTTGGAACTATGGAGGATTTAGCTAGATTGTTGGAAATCTGCAAAGACCACTGGAACTCCTAAACAAAAGGGAGTTTTCAAGAAATGGGAAGAGAGTAGAGGAGGCCAAATTAAAATGGCTAGAAGCACAATCAGAGCTAAACAGAAAACTAGAAGACAAGGAGATGCAGAAGAAAAAAACTGAAATCGGGCTGGTCTTGGATAAGCCGGAAGGGGCTGAGTTCCAATTTCTACAACAATGGGCAAAGATTCAATGGATGCATGAGGGGGACAGGCCTACAAAGATGTTTTAAGCTCCCATGAGAACCAGGCAATATAGAAACCATATTGTGACCATCAGTGTAAATGGAGAAATGATTGCTGATCATGAGTTGATTGAGCAACACCTGTTAAAATATTTTCAGGATAACCTGGGGATAAGGAGGAGAACAGAAAAGTTGGATACAGACCTGGTTAATATGGGGAAAGTTCTGAGCATAACACAACCAGCCATGTTGACCAAACCAGTCGTTGATCAAGAGAATAAACAAGCCCTGTGGAGTATACACACATTTAAAAGTCCTGGAAAAAAATTGTTTTAGAAGCCATTTTTTCATTACAATATGGGAAGTCACAGGAGCTAGTTTGATAAATGCAGTCAAGATTTTTTTAGTGGTAAGAGAATCCCAACTCTCCTGAATGAGGTAGTAGTGACTCTGATTCCAAAAGTTGAAAATCCTCAAATGGCATCAGAATTTAGGCCAATAGCTTGCTGCTCTGTGTTGTATAAGGCGATTACCATGATCATTTGCAGTAGAATGAGGGAAGTATTGCTTGAGATAAACAGTGAGAACGAAGGTGCATTCATAAAAGGGAGGAATATAGCTCACAACATACTGTTAAAACAGAGGAGCTATTGCAGAAGTACAATGTTAGAGGAATGAAAGAAATCTGTGCAGTAAAGGTTGACATCAGTAAAGCATTTGATTGATTAAGTTGGGATTTTATGACTGAATGGCTCAAACAGCTTAAATTTCCAAACCTGATGATTAACTGAATTCAAAGAAGCACAATGGATTCTAGTTTTAGCTTGATTTTGAATGGAAGGAGGACAAAGGCTTTTAAAGGCAGAAGAGGGGTAAAGCAAGGGGATCCCCTCTCACCCCTGCTATTTGTGATATGTATGGAGTATCTCACCAGAATGGTAAACCAGGAGTATACGATGAAGAGGATCAATTATCACCAGAGAAGCAACAAGGCTATAGTGCACTCTTTATTATTTGTCGATAATCTTCTTATTTTTAGTGCAGCTAATCATAAATCCATGGATGGAATCAAAAGATGCTTGAATCTGTTTATGGAAGTCACGGGTCTAGCAATCAGTGATAAAAAAATCCACTGTATACTTCTAAAAAATGGAAGAAAGGGATAAACAACATTTGGATGATGTACTGAATGTTTGGAAAGGCAGTTTTCCAATGAAATACTTGGGAGTGCCCTTATCCAACACAAAATGGAGGAAATAGATTGTGAACAATTGGTGGACAGGTTTAGGAAGAGGCTAGCAAGTTAGAATTCAAGCAGCATGTCATATTCAGGCAAAATATAGCTGATCAACTCAGTATTTCCAAGCATGGTTGGTTATTAGGCTAGCAACTTAGCATACTAAAGAGTATCCATAAAATAATTGGGAAGATTTGCAGAAATTTCCTATGGGGGAGAGAGGAAGGGAAAATATGATATAATGCAATAGCTTGGGACACAATGTGCAGGAGCAAAAGCAATGGAGGGATAGGTCTGAGAAATCCATCACTATGAAACAAAATTTCCATCTATAAGAATATATGGGATCTGCACTCAAAGAAATACATCCTATGGATTAAATGGATCTAGGAATACTACATCAAGGGAGGGAGTTTTAGTAGTTGCAAAGAAAACACAGGTCATAGCTGGAGTTGGTAGCTAATCTGCAAACTTAGAGATGATCATCTGGCCACACTTAGGAACTGTTTATACAAAGAAGAAAAGCCCAGGATCAAATAGGTTTATTATGAGATTAAACAGGGAAGGAAGAAGAATGCATACATGACAACTATATGGCACAAGAAAGTACAGCCTAAACATGGAGTTTTCTTCTTACTGTTATTGAAAGTGAACTTGTAAACAGTGGACCGACTCCAAAAAATAGGGGTGCAAAAAGGCCAACAGTTTTGTAGTTTGTGTGACAATAATGTGGTGGAAACAACATGCCATTTGTTTACTGAGTGTGACTGCTTGCAGTAGATATTTCAAGGGCTAAAGTTGAGGAAGGTACACAATTTGAGACAGCTAAAAAAGATGATGATCATGATGCCAAGAAGAAGGAAAGTAAACAAATCATGTTGCTGACTACAATACTGTACAAAATATGGCTGGAAAGAACAACAAGATCTTCAACAAGGAGCTAAAGGCTGAAACATTGATTATGCAAATTGAACATGAATGCAGATTGAGGAGCTGGAGCAATTGGAAGGAAAAGTTAGAGGAAGAGTGGAATAGTTTAGACACTCAATTTCTTGTAAGTATTAGTGTTTTTGTTTTTATATGTAAAGTTATGGAGATAAATCCTAATATGGGAAGTTTTGATCATTAATATACATAAAATTTCATTAAAAAAATAAGATAGGAATAGAAAATATCCCGGGGTCATCGCATTTTTTAGGCAAGTTCTTAGGGTTTAAAACACTGCCTCCACTACCTTCCTAGTTGGTTTATTTCTCTTTTTAGTGCATGCAACTCTCAAGAATTTAGCATATGCTGGAACATGTTCAATCAACTCTAGGATCGAAATAGTTACCTCAACCTTTTCAAAGACGTTTCAGATGTTTTCATCGTTGGTTGCCACCTTTGGCTTACCCCTTAGTGCACTTAGAAATGGTGGTGGAAGGGTAACTCTCGCCTTGGGTGATTGAAGCTCCTTGGAGAGTGCTTTTTTGACAAAGATCTCATGCTCCATAGAATTTGCCTTTTCGGCCTCCAAGATCCTATAATCTTATTGCAAAATCTCTTTCTCGGTCTCACGCACCTCCTTCCTGCTCCACAATTTAAGGGCACTCACATTCCTCATATTGAATTTCAGTTGGGAAGAAAGTTTTCCGGACTCCTTGGCCTTAAGTCTGCTCATCGAGATGTTGAGTTGCCTAACTTGGATCTTGAGATTTTTTACGCTCGATAAGGCCCTAGTGCCAAGATCATCAATTTCTCGCATTTTTCTTTCTGCAAACACTTCACGCATCTTTCCCAATTGGCCAATAGCATCAAAAATTTCTTACCTCATAACCTCTTTTGTTGTTGCCCCCTAGCAAACTGTTACCTATTCCTATTATTGTATACCAATGCTTTCACCTCTTCCAAGTCTTCTGCCATTTATGGACAAACATCAGTGTGATGGTCAAGATTACATAATCCATAAACCTTGACTTGGTGAACCCTCCCTTTCAAATGTTCCTTCATCAACAAAGCAATAGCTTGGAATTTCTCTTTTATTTTGGGAGATAGAGATGATTCATCCAAAGTCTTCACCCTTGATCTCATACCAAATTGACTCATCTAATTAGCCATCTCTTCAAAAAGGGCCAAAGCAGCATTCAAACTCTTGTTGGAAATCGATCTGTTTTATGCAGAGTTCACCAGACTCATGTCATCATCGCACAAACCCTCAAGAAATAGTAAACCAAGTCCCTTTCCTTGAACGGGTGGTATAGACAGCTAGCCAAGAGTCTCTTGAATCTCTCCTAGTACTCGTACAAGGATTCATTGGCATTTTGAGTGATGTTGGAAAATTGCTTCTTTAATCTTATGGACTTGGGGGCTTGGAAATGCTTCTCGAGGAATCGTATTTTCATGTCCATCTATAATGTGATACATTCAGGCAGGAGGTAGTACAATTAGTCTTTAGCGGTGTCTTGAAGTGACAACGGAAACGCCCTCAAGTTGTAGTCATCCTTCGAGACCCTGTGAGGCTTCATCTTTGAGCAAACAAGATGAAAATTTGAAAGATGTTTATTGGGATCCTCCTCGACCATCGCATGGAAAGTTGGGAGACGGTGTATCGTCCCACTCTTCAGCTTATAGTTGACATTGGGTGGCAGCAAGGGAAAGGTGATACTCAAAGGTTGGTTCTCCATGTTTAGAGCCATAAGCTTCGTCAACGTACGATTGTCTTCTACCGTCTCAATTGGTTCCTCTACTACTACAGCTGGTTCAGGTGGAACCCCCACTCAAGTTCTCATTTTCCTCCTTCTCCGACTACCTGTGTTCTTTGTTACATAATGTAAAATCTGTAAGTTTGTAGCACGGGTGTGTACCATAAATTAAGAATTAAAAAATACCCAACTATAGGCAACACTAGAAAACCGGATTAGAAGTACCAAGATCACTATCACAAAGGCTTAAAAAAAACCAACAAAACAAAAATAAAGATAACATTAACTACTCAAATAACGTGTTATGCAAATTGAAAACTAAAATTTTAAGCTAGCATCTCCGGCAATGGCGCCAAAATTTGACCCGCCTCCACTCGGGGTCGTTAAGTGAGTTTAGCTAACCCAAGCGAAGGCATTTTGTAAGTCAAACCAACTTAAAAGGTTGAATGAGAGATGATCAAATTTAAATTTATATTATGCTCTCAAACTTACTACCATGCTACCTATGGGGTAGTTAGCAGTAAGGCTGGGCTATTCCATAGAGATGCTAGATGTATAATAGCCAACTAAACACAACCACGTACAGGATGTTAATCTGTATGTGTGCTAGGAATAGCTAATATCGCAAAATGGGGGGGGGTTGGGGTTTTTCAATTAACACTAAAAACTATCTAATGAGATTAAAACTATATAAACAAGCACTTGGGTGTATTTGTGTAAAATTATTGATAAATGGTCTCTATCCTCAATTCATTCACATCTAAACATATAAACCTATCTTATGCACATAGTGTGGAGATAGCAAGGTATTTCCCCCCATCTGTCACACGGGGTACTAACCACGATTCCATATCTCACCATCTTGATCTGTAAACTTGGGATGCGCTATAGTCTCATGACGCTACAGACCAACCCCATTACTTCACTCCCAATGCTAACGTGCCTCCGCTTAAAGGAATACAAATCCCTTGTAAAAGGGCAGTGCCTCACGTAGGTCACAACCGTTATGTATGTAGTGAGTGCATTACATCTCAGACACTCCACTATGGATCCC
The DNA here is from genome assembly GCA_037428765.1 of Rubia yunnanensis. Classification (NCBI taxonomy): domain Eukaryota; kingdom Viridiplantae; phylum Streptophyta; class Magnoliopsida; order Gentianales; family Rubiaceae; genus Rubia; species Rubia yunnanensis. Next base: position 41,782,842 of record CM075066.1, read on the forward strand.
AATCCCTATGCCTAGAGAGGCAAAGGAAAATGCATCTGTGATGACTCTAGAGTTGGCACAACTATAGTCGCTATGAAAAATCATGCTAAACTATTGGGGGTAAGCTAAGGATTTCTCCTCGACGGGATTTTTGCAATCGACCGCCCAACATGTGATTTCTCACACAACTAGCCAATTAGAATTATGGTTTAGCAAATAGAATAATCTTCTCAAAGGAAATGAATGCACTAGTCTCCCCTGTGTTCTTAACCTACACTACAATTCTAACACTCCCAAGATAGCAATGAAGCCTAGCATGATTTTACACAACCATACATTTATGGATGCATCATAATAATGGCATAGAAGAGATCTCACAATAGTGGAAAACACAAGTTCTAGCACAAATATTAATAGAACATAAAGATAGGAGAATCTACATATCTCAAAAAGTTAAAATCAATTCAGGAATACGAAAAAAAACCCCAAGTTTAATTAACCACTCCGTAAACATTGAACCCAAGTATTTCATTGGATTCAATCCATTTGGGCAAAGGGAAAATCAAGAGATGAAAAGAAAATATTCTAGTGAGAAGGAAAAATTCTTTTCTCCCTCTACCCTACTCTTGAAGTCTAAAATGAGCATAAACTCAAACCCTAGTAGACATAGGTCCATATATATAGAAGAAGGTTATTGGGCTTTAACCCTAGCAGCCGCAATTGACACGGCTAGTGTCCCGGCATGGGCCAGTGGTCATTACAAGCACATGCTGCCCTGTCTGGTATTGCTGGAGCAGGCCACTTGGTTAGGCACGTACCACCATCTAGACCTTCATTTTGATCTTCTTCTTTGCACGTCCCGTGTCGTCCGATGCGGGTTGTCAGTTGAACGCTGAATTTGATCAATATTTCGGTGGAGTACTATCATATGTCACACCCTGTGGGCTAGTTTTCACATTTTGGACTTTAAACGGCACAAACCGTGTGAAATGGCACAGTCTATTCTAAAACATAGCCAATTTGGAGTGAATTGGAGTGAGCTATTGGTACGGATCCCCCCTCATGCCGTGGGCTGTGGCACGGTCTATGCTATGCGACTTGGCACAGGCCGTGCTAGCTAATTCTAGGTTAGCATGGCTGAAATGCATGCTAGTGCATTTGAGGTATTGTCTGGCAGTCTCGCCACCTGTCGGTCGGTCGGCTAGTTCACCTAGTCGGCGCCTTCCTCAACTTTTAACTTTTTTGAACTTCAAACCCACCTTTCTTGGCTCAATTCCATTTACTACCACACTTTAAGTCTGTGGCCTTCATATCTACTACTATTCTTGTGAATGGTCTTCAAGTATCTTCTATCGTTCTTGCAAATGACCTTTTATACAAAGATGTTGAAGCATCTACGAGCAACCTATTAATGCGATCATAAATGAAAATCCAGGCACTCATGAACACAACATGTCCTTTAGCTTCAATTAATTCTACAAAACTTGGGATTCAGACAAGAAAATCAAACATGGTCGTCTAAACCCTTTGTCGTGTAAACCTAACTGAAACTAGCAATCCAACAAGTAAAACATGCTAATTATTATGTCGAATGCATTGGTTAACGCACGCAATACAGTTCACATCACCTTCCTATGCCAAACATCGACAAAAAAGTATAAAAAATTATGAAGGATGATTTTTTTATATGTGGCACCTAAGGTAGGAGTTAAGCCTCGTGTGATGTGGAAACTTGTTAATAGGGATGCGGTTATGGCTGGAGTCGCGAATAATGATTCCGCAGACCCACCCGTGAATTATTCTTAGTATTGAAAATGCATGAAAAATAAGTCATAAGGACGAAAAAATAATCAGTTCTTTCATCATTCGTAAGTAGGTTTTAAAATCTGTTTGTCAAATTGGTTATGTTTTAGGGAATTATAGTCATTGAATTTTAAGAGGGAAAAATATTACACTTGGTTTTCGTGTTTTTGGTGTAAGAAAATTTGCGACAAATTTGAATGAAGTGGCCTGTGCATGAGCCATGCCAAACCTCGTGCAAAATGCCTGGCACAAAACTTTTAAGCGGTATATGCCATAGCACATGAGTGTCACCTGTGTCACCTAAGAAGGCTAGGTGTAATTACTTGGGGATTTTATTTTTATTCTTCACTAGGTGATATTTTGAGAGATTCTAGATCTTCCTATCTTTTAAGTCTATGAATATTCACGTTTGATTTCAGCTTTATATTCTTGTGAGATGCATGTTATGTATATTCTATGATGCACCATAGTTCATTTGAATATGTTATCGTGCTAGGCTTGATTGCTACCTTGGGAGTGTTGGGCTAGGCATATTGTAGGTTTAAGAGTACCAGTTTTATGAGTGCTTGCATATATGATCGAGAGTACCATTCTAATTCTTATATCCTAACTTGATTGGCACATCGTGTAATAATATTTATGTTAGGGAATACATTACCCCTAATGGAGGTGTGAGGCATCCATAGTGTACCCCGTTAGGATGACCATGATAGTTTGTAGTAACTAGAGTTGTCGTGTAGCAACCATCATCATTTCAACCCTAGAGGCATCATGAGACTCCAATTTCTTTGCCAAAATAGGCCTAGGGAAAGGCATCCATAGTGGAGTGCCCGAGATGTTTTTCCTTACTCTCATATCTAACGTTTGCAACCACCAAAAGGCAACTTCTTTGGCCCTCGATCCTTTAAGCGAAGGCCCATTAGCATTGGGAATGAGTTTTACATGGAAAGAGGAGTGCAATGCAAATCCTTTGTTTAATCGATGCATTTTTATCTAATTAAGTAGGCATTATTGATAGACAATAAGTTGTCGATGAGACATCGTGTGACAGACATTAGGAATGGTCGATGAATTGAAAGACATATGGATAGAATTGGTTCAATTAATCATTTAAGTCATCCAAAATAATGGCATTGTCGACATGTCCATGAACTTTATTAACGTCCGGTTTGATTGGAATTGATTTTAGCACAATAGGTAAACCTTTTACTTTTTACACATAGGTCCCTCCATGAAGGTGGGAGAGGTTGATATACAAAATTGGAGATACACTTATCTAATTCACATGGTCACAATGATTTTGTTTCAATTTAGGCATCAATGAACCGGGGTATTCATCCCTCGTTTTTATTATTATTCCATTAATACACTTACGATGAGTGATGTGTACCATTAGAAGTTCGACTAGGGATGACAAAGTTTCTTTCCGGGATGATCGGAATCGAATTTGGGACAACCGGTGAACTTTTTTTTACCTTTTGCAGTTAGGTCCCTCTAATGAATTGGGAGAAGTAAAAATTGGAGATAAAAAATATTTATTCACATTTTCATGACAATGTTGTCCTGATTTGGGCATAAACGGGTCGACGGAAGAGGCCGCAATCTTAACACGTATTATTTTGACACTTTCAGAAATTAGAATATGTCTTTTGTGTGCGACATTGCAAGTGTATCACCTAGAAAGAATCCTAAACCGACCTATGGCCGATGTTGGTCAACCTGAAATTTCCAGAGGGAACTAAATATTTGAGCTAAAGATTTAAACCAAAATTTCTCCCTAACCCTATTTCATCTCATTATTATTCAACATCAACATCCGTTTCACACCTCTACCACACTTCCTCCAAACCCAACTCCACGTCATCCTTTCGATTCCCACCATTACAACAATTAAAGAGCTCAATCAAACTACTTCTCTCAAACATCAACAAGTATCTGAGGATGGAGTATCTTCGGGTTCAAATTAATTTAGGTTGTTTTCCATCCATCCATGTTCATTAAGCAATTCTAATAGTGATTTAGTATAATCTTTTTCTCAGTGAACAAAGATTGAATATTTTCATGAAGTATGGTGATTGTGTTACATGATATACAATTTATAGTGTTTATGTTTCCAAGATAATGTCATGTTTATAAGGAGTGAGAAAAATGCTTAGGTTATGGATGATTGTAGAAAATAATTACATTTTTGTATGAACACACTTCAAATGTGCGACACCCAACAACGAATGACATTGTATAGGCCTAGGAAGTGCTTAAAATATCTATGATCCGACGTCGATCATCATTCGGCCCTTGCGACATCGATGATGCATGTATGCGACATCGCAACAAAGCAAATTAGTTACTTTTTCCAATTTGAAATTAATGTCGTGTACGTATGACTATATTATGCAGATTTCATTTTTGGAATGCTCAATTCTAAAATGAATTGTGTTTCTAGTGGATTGGTTGTAATAGGACAATAGCAGTTATTGATGGACTTTCGGCATTTACATGATTGGACTTTTGATTTCACTTGTCGCCCTGACAGTGTTAAAGGCACACAATGTAGACAGTGAATGTTCAATACAATTAATATTTCAATTTCATATCAACCTTGCAAATTTTAAACGATTGTAACATATATTTGTAATATATATATGTATATATATTATATTTTTGTGGTTTTAACCTGTCATTCTTTTCCGCATCAACTGAACAACAATTGATTGTTGTATGATGTTTAACCATTTCATGAGTTATCCAATGCTAAAAACATGTAACGGTTAACGATAGTTTGTGTAATCCAATGTAGTACGAAAATCGATTTCTCCACGATTAATTTGCGACGTCGCACAAACCGGTAGAGAGATGACACCTTACCGATGCTACACAAATCGGCATCAATTTTTTTTGCGACATCGGCCAATCAACCAGAAGTTGTATTGGTCATCGTTCCACATAAGCATGCACACAACATGGGTGCCCCACAACACGCAATATCGCTTACGAGAATCTGCGACGTCCCTCTTATTTGGATCAATGTTGGCCTAGACAAAGTCGCAACATTTCCTCTCCCATCATCTGCCTTCTTGCTCTGGCCAATATCGGTCCTTATACATGCCAACGTCAGCCTAAACGAAGTTGCAGCTTGGTCTCCTATTGCTGGGTTTCTTGCTTGGACCGACGTCAGTCACCAAATCTTCTGGCGTCAGTCCAAAACTGCGGTAAAAATTCTATTTACCTCAGTTTTCAACCGATACAAAAAATGTACTTTTTACTACGCCAGTATTTACCTCTATTTTTTTGGACTAAAAACCGAGGTAAAGTATCCTGTAGAACCGAGGTAAAGGGTCCTGCTTCTTGTATCATGGAAGTTATACGCGTTGAGTCTTTTTCCTCAACTACTAATCCTAATTATAGTGGTGGTCATGCGACTCATAATAAGATGTGTGTTAATGATGATGTTTTTTTGGGGGAGATGATATAAGGGAAGAAGGGTGTAGCTTAGTTGTTGAAGATGGTCAAAGTGTGATGACCGAGAATGATATATTCACTTTGAAGGATATTGCTCCTTCTTAAATGATTGTGAGATTATGATACCGAGCTAAGGGGAGACGGCATAGAATCCTCCTATTGGGTACTTTTTGAGGTATGAACACCATCTTGTGTATGGGTTTACCCTACTCGTTCTGGATTTTCATATGAGCATGCTGGAGTTTTATGGTATTGCTCTTGCCCAAATTAATCTTTTGGGTATGGCCATGATTTTGGGTCTCAGGGAAGTATACAGTAGGTCTGGGATAGAGTTTAGTGTGGATATGTTCTCTGGATTTTATAAGGTTCGGAGGTTGAAAAACAATTAATATTCTCAAGTTGTACATGACTTTCCTAGTAAGTGTGGAGTTTGGAAGGATAGGTACATGTTAATTAGGTGTTCTGATAGCAATCTATTCCCCCATGGAATGTTGTGGTACCTTTGGATAGACAATCTCGTAAGGAAGCAAAGTTGAATTTAAAGAGTAGGATTTTGAAGGTTTTGGTCGCCCATTCGATGAGGATTGGAAGGCTAAGGGGGAAGTGAAGTTGTTATCTATTTTTTAAGGTGTTTGAGATTGATTTAGTTTACTACTCCTTTATCCCAGAAAAAATAAAGGGATTGCTTTTGGCTAGCTCTATTATGCAAGCTGATGAGGCAGGGAATAATAGTGAAAAAGTAGGATATTTTGGAAAATCAGTGGGTCTAGTATGAAAGTTGTTAAAGTTAAGGACATTGTGGGAATTTAACAACACATTCTTTAACATGTTGTCTAACTTTCAAAAGATTCCATTTTTGTTGGGACCGACGAAAAAGAAATTGTGTCATTTTTGCTGGGATAGAGGGAGTAAGTGCCTTTTTTTCCGCTATTGATGTTTCTTAATAATATGTAGGCATGACAATGTCAAGTATACCAATTGAAAATTCCATTTGGGATGAGGGAGAAGAGTATCAGAATGATGTTTTCGAGTTGAATCAGGGGCATCGTAACAATGGTCGTGGTGACCCTAAGGTAAAGGGGGGAAGAAGGGGAAACACGGGCTAACCTAGAGACAACCAAAGCTCTCTAACAGTATCTAGCTAATGAATGCATGTGCTGGCACAGAGGCAGTGGTAACTTTGCTCGAAGAGTGGTTATGAATCAATGGGAGGGTGGTGGAGCATTGATAACGGTAGTGGCGTGAGGAGAGATTCAACAGTGGTGATGCAAGAAGATATTTAGTTGTGATGGCATCGATAAGACTGGTGATGGTGCAATTGGTCAGGTAGTGGTAAGCCTCAATGTTGAGGTGATTTGAGCAATGTTGAGGAGGTGGGTGGTAGTGGTGAAGGGATGTGTTTGATGAAGAAGAAGGAAATGAGGATTGAGGAGAAAAATGACTCAAGAGGGTTTTAAAGAAAATGAGTGTGGTTGCGTTTTGATTGTTATGTTCAACATTTTAGCTTTTATATTATTAGTGTTTATTTTGTTTTGGGATAGGTTTTGTTTGGGCTAAGATAATGAAAGTTTGGAATTATATTGCTCTAAATGGGACAAGTTCAAATATTCTCTACTTAACCAATCTATTAGAATTATATAATTTAATATTATTTATTTATTTATTGCAATTTGGTATTCGGGGTGGTTTTCTATTTACTTAATTCGATTATCCGATAACTATATTCTAAGTTTGGTTCAAGTTATTCGAATTTGGATTATTCAATTTTTTTTATTTTTTTCCCCACACCTAGTCAAGTATACTAATGTTAATTATTCATGTTTCACGGATAGGGGTGTTTTGACATATTTTGGGCATCTTCTTCCCAAATATTCAAAGAAGGAGAGCGCATTTCCTAAGTGTGTAGAAGAGCTGGAGACAACTCTAGACCGAAGTGAGGCGGCTTGAAAGCAGAGTGAGGACGCTTGTGAGATAAGTATGGTGGGTTTGGCAAAGTCTTTTCGTCAAGAAGAAGTCAAGTTAAATTGTGTGTTACAGGTGGAACTCCAAAATAAAAAACAAGGGTCATGCTCATCCGAATTATCCCCGCGTGCTACTGAATAAGATTCAAAGACCCAAGGACTTTAAAATTTTGTTGCATATATGTATGCTAAGGCTGCAACTGTAGGGTGGTGTAGTTCCTGAGGGGATATTTGTAATTAGAATCCATGTCTAGGTAGCCTAGCTTCCATATTGTTGGCATTAGAAAGTTCTAAGCATGAGGTGGATGGGGAATTTTCTAAGAAGGTCAAGAACACTGGTTATCCCTTTCCTTTGATCCAGAAGCTAGGGAGAAGGGATTTTCTACAAACGATAATGGAGCTTCATGTGTGCACGGTGGATTGCTATCTACCTGAAAGAAGCGGCAAGGAGAAGGAGGTCAATGTCATGGAAGTTGATTCCAAGCAAGCACCGCCTCAACAGGTGAGTACCTTTAGCATCAAAAGTGAACCAAAAAAATAATGGTGTGTTTCTAAGCCAACTACTGAAGGTTATATTAGGTAAACTAGTACCCAGGTAGATTAGTATCTAGGTTTTGATGTAAAAAAAGTTATTGGAATGAAGGTTTAATGGAAAATATAATATTTTGCAATATTTCTATGTTCAGTTAATATATGGGATTTATTGGGATTGCATCTATGATAAATTGTGTCTTTTATGTGTTTCAGTGAGGAGTGTTCAGTCAGAAAGGGGATGTATCAAGTGTCCAGTATTTTGTGAGAGAAGCATCACTTTTGAATAGTAGTGAGATCGTTGTAGGAGAGGCTATATATGATAGTGATATAGTTACCCCTTTGAGTGAGGAGTATAAGGAACTAGTGACTATGTATTGTTGCAGTAACCTTGGTGTTGATGCCGATTTGGAGTGTAGCGTTGGGATAGATGAAGTTATGGTGGTCTTCATGTGATTTGGGATTTTGTAATAAACCAAGAGGCTAGGATCAAAATGGGAATGCAGATTAGTATGGAGCTTCGACATGTGCTTGATAGGGCCAATTCATATGGTATTATTAAAACACTTTTGACTGACTTCGGTGATTTTTTGTGGTTTAGACAATGTCATTTGCCTTGAATTTTTTTAGGAGAGTTAAGAGAGACTTTTGCATTTTTATTACTTTTCTAAGGAGTTTTCCCTATAAAGGAGAGAACATAGAAGAATTATAAACACCAATGAAGGGATGAAATAGTGAAGACAAGAAGATGAAGATTTGAAGCTAGAAGTCCAAAGAGAAAAGTGAAATGCTAAGCTTTGGAAGGCTTGGTGCAAACTGTCACAAAGAGTGGTAGTTCTCCACTGCTTGCGATAGAGGCAGTCTTGTGGGTTAAAATATTTCTCACACCTAAAACAATCTGACTTAGCGATTGAATACTGCGATTGAATACTGTTCATAGGTGCGATTGAAGGTGCGAACTGTGTGCGATTTCCCTTTTCCTCCTTAACCCCCCTTTTTTCTTACCATTTCTTTCCGTTACTTGCCGGCAATGGTCCCTGGGCTGGCTGTGGCTCTGGCCGCTTCGTCTATTGGCGGAGCTTAATCTCACTGGTTGACATGGCGGAAAACACTGCCAATCCTCCTCCAAAAACCTTCGCTGCAGCTCTCCAAACTAAATCCCCACCTCTGTCAACACAACATCCCAATAATCCTGAGCTAATCCCAAAATCTTCTCATCTGGGAGACCCTGCTTGCTTATACTCGGACGAGCAAATTGCAACACTATCGGCGCACTACTCCAATGCTTTGGTCGGTAAGTTCACTAAAGGTGGGCTTACAATGGAACAGATGGAGGCAGCACTTAAAACAATCGGGTTCGAGTATCAACTAGGCTCATTGGATTATAAGCATGTGCTAATCAGATTTGAGCAGGTTAACGATTACCAACGGTGTTGGATGAAGGGCATATGGAACTTCAATGGCATATTGCTCAAGATGCTAAAGTGGACACCTGAGTTTTCCACACAGAAATAATCTCCCATCGTTCCCATTTGGTGTACTATCAGGGAAGTGCCTCTGTATTACTATAACTCTTCTTCTATCGAAGCAATTGGAAATAGCATAGGCAACTTTATAAAAAATGATTTTGCGACGGAGATGCTTACTAGGCCCTCTGCAATAAAATTTTGTGTCGAAATTGATTTAATGAAACCTCTGTGCCATTATATTAGGCTTGGTTCAATTTCGAACAATAGGAAATATCAAATTGAGTTTGATGATATTCCTCTGTATTGCAGCCACTGTGCTAAACTAGGTTATGCTTTAGCCCAATGTAGAGCTATCTGCCAAACCACTAATGATAGAACAGAGGTATCCAACTTAACTCAAATACAGCCTAACCCTATGTGGCAGGCAACGGGGAAAAAATTTGATATTCCTCCTCTGATCTCTGACTCTCTTCATGATCCCTCTAACTCTGACATTGATATGGCTGGTAGGGATCCTGACTCCTCTCAATTTAACTCTCCAATTGGGAATCCTAGTGTTCCTGTTAGTGGCAGAATCCTAGCTTCAGTAAACCACCCCATTGAGAGCTTGGATAATTCTATTACTAAGTTACTTAAGGCAACTGAGCTTTCCAAACCACCACTGATATCTTATGCTAAAGACGATTTGCAAATTGGTTCACTTAGGTTCCCTTTGAAAGACTCTATAAATAACCCTACACTTTCCCTAGCTGGAAAGATGTCAAACAGATTTTCTGTTTTGCAGGAAGAAGGTTCAGGATCACAGGATCAGGATGGAATCAGTGAGACAATTCATGAAGATTTGGACACTCCCCTGGATTTGGCCAGTTCTGATCAACAAATACTAAGTGGCTCCTCTGATACAGAAACCTTGGGTAAGTCTGGTTGCCTAGGTAAGTCAAAAAATAAAAAGGCTACCTATCTTAGCCAACTAAATAAGATGCTTTTAAGATCTACTACAAAAGGTAATAAATCGGGTGAAATATGACATCTGCTGTAAATATTAACTTCTTGGTTTGGAATCTACGTGGTATGGAAACTTCGATGCTTAGATTGTCTAATCTACTTAAACTCAAGAAAATTCAGTTGTTATGTATAATTGAACCCATGCATGACAATGCAAAAATTCAAACCTATATGAGTGCTCTAAATTTTTCCAACTCAATTTTTCTCCCTAATGGGAAAATTTGGCTTATGTGGTCCAATTCTCTATCTGTTTCACTCCTGACTCCACATGAACAATTTATGCATGTTGACATAACTAACCAATCTTTAAATCTCTGCATGGAGGCAGTTTTCATTTATGCTTTGAGAGATAGAGAAGGTAGGAAAACACTTTGGAGAGATTTACAGCTGTTATCTAAGGGTGATACTATCTTTATAGGAGACTTTAATACAATTACCTCTGTATCTGAATATAGAGGCCCTTCTAATCCGGCTCTAGGTAGTATTAGAGATTTCAATACCTGGATTAATTCCAATGGTATTCAGGAAATTAGCACAGTGGGTAATTTGTTTACTTGGTGTAATTCTAGGCTGAGAAAACCTACATCTAAAAGGTTAGATAGAGGACTTTGTACAGTTACATGGAGCACTAAATTTCCATCTTCCTCCATCCAGATTCTTAATAGACATACGTCGGACCACTCACCTCTCCTCCTGCAATTGTCTAACCTAGTTCCCTCTTTTCCAAAGCCTTTTAGGTTTATTAATGCCTGGTTCCAAAGGACTGACTTTATTGGTTTAATTTAGGATAACTGGGAAATGCCAATTCAAAACAGGGGCATGATCAGGTTCTACTTAAAATTGGTTAGGCTTAAAAAGGTGATTAAAACATGGAATAGAGAGTCTTTTGGCAATATTGATTCTAACGTATCACTTACTGAGGAAGCCCTTAGAATGTAGGAACTAGCTTATGATTTAAGTCCAACTGTGACTGAACTTGTAAAGTTAAACTAGAAAAAAGCACTACTGCTCAGGGCTCTAAAGGTGAAAGAAAAGTTCTGGAAACAGAAAGCGAGACTAAAATGGCATAAGTTGGGGGATAACAATACTCAATTTTTTCATAAAGTTTTCCAGGAAAAGAATTGTAAGATGCAGATTAATAAAATAAAAAATCATGCAGGACAGTGGTTAACAACATACACTGTCATTCAGAAGGAGGCAGTTGCTTTCTTTTCTGATTTATTAACTGTGCCTGACAATAATATGGATGATACATATTGCTCTCAATTTCTTAGTCAAATCCCAAAATTAATAACTGCCACGGATAATCAAACTTTAGCTATGCTTGTGCTAGAATCTGAGTTAGAAGCAGTCATAAAAGGCTTAAATAGTAACAGCAGTCCAGGGCCAGATGGATTCACACCCAAATTTTATAGAAAATGCTGGTCTTTCATTAAACATGATCTAATGGAGGCTGTTAATGATTTCATCTTAGGCTCTAATATCCCGAAAGGAATATCTAGTACCTGGATTACACTAATTCCCAAGAAAGCTACACCTTGCTCTTTTGCGGACTTTAGACCTATCAGCTTATCTAATGTACTTAACAAAATATGCTCTAAGGTTTTAATGGAAAGGCTAAGGCCTTACATGGACACACTTATCTCTCCAAACCAATCTTCATTCTTGAGGAAAAGAGATATTTCTGATAACATCCTGTACTTACAGGAAATGGTCAGATTTTTAGATAAAAAAAACAGATCCCCTAATTGTATTCAGAAATTAGACTTAATGAAAGCCTTTGACAGAGTCAACTGGCAATTTCTTAGGAAGATTCTAACTAAATTTGGTTTTGATGTTACCTTTTTAACTGCTGTTATGAGTAATTTATCTCAAGCTTACTTCTCTGTTCTTGTACATGGGAACCCAGTAGGCTTTTTCAAAGCTACTAGAGGTATCAAACAAGGTGATCCACTCTCTCCCTTCCTTTTCAATATTTTTACTGAAGCATTCTCTAGGAGTCTGTCTTTTATTTTTTCTAATAATAGTCTTACTCGTTTCCAAATACCTGCCTCAATCCCTGCTGTTTCCCACTTAATGTATGCAGATGACACCATAATCTTTATGCAAGCATCTAAGTCTAATCTCATAAAAATAAAATCATTCTTAGATATATTTGAGGTCACCTCGGGACAGAAGTTCAATTTTGAAAAATCTGATTTTTATCTTAGCAAAAGGGCTTCGATTTTAAAGTGTAATCAGGTTAGATCTATACTAAAAATGAAAAAAGGCTCTTTCCCATTTAAGTACCTTGGCTGTCCCATTTTCCAAGGTAGAACTCTTAAGAGATACTTCCAACCACTAATGGCCAACCTGGATACTAAACTTCAAAGTTAGAAGAATAGGTGGTTAAGTGCTGGGGGCAAGCTGATTTTAATTACACACTGCCTATACTCTCTGCCACAGCATTTATGGGCTGTTACTAATCCCCCTAAAATAATAATTCGAACATTTGAAAGAAGATTAGCAAGATTTTTTTGGGGAGAATCAAATGGAAAAATAATAAAAGTTGGAAAAAATGGTCTGCCATTGCTGTCGCAACTGAATTAAATGGACTTGGTTTTAGATCTGTTAAGGCCATTATTGATACCTGTTCAGCTAAACTCTGGTGGAAGAGTCAATTAGGGAACACTCTTTGGTCTAAGCTACTTTGGGCTCTTCCTCCTTCCTATAGGAAATCAGTAACTTGGAAGAGAATCTTGTCCATTAATTCTTTTGCTGAACATAACTCATTAATCATTCATGGCAAGGGAACCTGTAGTTTCTGGTCTGCTAATTGGTGCCCTAGAGGTCCTTTATGTAATATCATCCCTGAGCATATAGTTGCTGAAAGGCCATATCTGTCAGTGGCAGAGTTTATTAGCAACAGGGCAACTATTTTAACTCAGATTGGTGCTTTCCTCGAACATGATACTTTGTCTTTTCTTCAGGTGGCAGAACTGACTCTTGATAGGGAAGACAGACTGATATGGAAGGCTGAAACCTCGGGTAACTTCAGATCTAAGTCTACATACAGGGCTCTTACTCATGAACCAGGTAATTTTCCTGCTTACAAGTTCATATGGAATAAATCTCTACAAAAAAAGGTATCCATTTTTACCTGGAAAATGCTGCAATCTTTCCTTCCCTTTGATGATGTGCTTATTACTTGTGGTTTTAGTCTAGCTTCTAAGTGCCTGGCCTGTTTTAGTTCAGACTCAATTCAGCATTTCTTTATTTCATGTCCTGTGGCTCAGACTATCTGGAATAACATAGTATCTATAGTACACTTTCATCTAAGTCCTGATCATTCCCTTACTCACAGATTTTTTATCTTTTGGAATACACATGATTTAACTGGCTGGAAGCATTTTATTTGTAAAATCATTCCATCTCTTACTTGCTGGTCGCTTTAGAAAGCTAGGAATAATTTTATATTTGATAATAAGCCTTTCTCTTCAGAGATAATCTCCAAGGAAGTACAAGATCTGATTAAGCTAGCCTTTTTAACTACTCCAAGGACTTATTTCTCTCATGCTACTATTGCATCACCTCTCATCCATTGGATCCCTTTCATTAGACCTCCCCCGAAACTTAACATATCTACTGTTTACTGGGAGAGACCTCCACTGGGGTCAATAAAAATAAACATAGATGCTTCATGGTTTCATAATAAGGCAGCTGCTGGTTTTATTGTCCGAGATAGCTCAGGGGCTTTGATTAATCTAGCTTCTGCTTTTATATCTGCTGCTTCACCTTTAGAAGCCGAACTGAAGGCATTGCTATTTGCTTGCGAAAATTTAAGTAACATAGGCCAACAATGCATCTTCGAAACTGATTGCAGGTTAGTTATTAACATGATATATGAACCTTATTCTGCAAATTAGAATCTGTTTGAATTGGCTTACAAGCTTAAAACCATATTAGGGTGTGCTCATCTTATTCATGTTTTCAGAGAAGGAAATTCTGTTGCAAATGCTATTGCAAAGCATCATACTGGTCATCTTCAATGTCTTAATTTAAATAACATTCCCCATCATATCAAAGGCCTGATTGCATTAGATATGTTTCACATACCGCAAGTTCGAATGCATTAACATGCCTTGCCTAAGGATTGATACTGCTAATCAAGATGTTTTTGCTCATGCAGGTTTCGTATTTGCTATATTGCTACAGTTCAGCTGTGGCGAGTTCAACGATCCTTGGGGAACCCTATTTTTTTATCAGGAGGATAACACTCTTACTAGATATATACTACTGGTACTTACGATGGTCATCGCTATACTGACCTTGGCAGCAAATTGCTACATCAGTGAGGAGGTGGGTCTGGATCTTCCACTTCACTTTCTGGCCTCTATCAGCTCCAGTTTTGCACATATCTGCTATGGACCAGTTGCATTTCTTTTAGGAATTCAGGTTTAGAAATTTTAACTTTAAGACATCACTCCTTGTAATTGAAGTTGCCTGGCCGGTGGTGAGAATTAACACAGGGGGTGGAGATTCTCTCCGTCGGATCGCAACTTCATCATCTAACCTTTTCTTGCTAGGATAGCTGTTTACGCAGGTAGATATTTAGTATTGGTAGGACTTTTGGGGGGCAACCATGTTGCCTCATCTCGAACTACAGCAAATATGCTATGTTTGTAAATCTTACTTAGTTTGATTGAGGCTTGGGGAACCTCTAATATACTCTCCCCCACCCTCGGGTGTTTCTCATTAAAAAAAAATATTTCTCACACCTCGCGACAGCCAGTCCAACCACTTATACTTCATTTTTTTTTACCTTTTTCCATATACTATAAAGATCTCTTTAAACCATTCATTTCGTATCTTCTACTTTGCCGAACTTACCTCTCCAAAAAGCCTAGTTTTGTATTTCCTATCATCTTTTCTCTCTTTGTTTATGCAGGGATTTTTCCATGGATGTTAGTATGATTGTTATTAGCTGAACTTATTCTTGGGAGAAATTTATTGAAGCTTTCAAGCTCATGTCTTGAGAATCCTATTTTTCCCATTGATATGTAGTTGTTGATGTCATTTATGTGATTAGAAGTTTGAGGATATGAATTGTTTGTATGATAACTTGTTAGGAGTTAATGAAAGTGATCAATTTCTTCTCTCTTTACAAGTAGTCAAAGAATATGTGTTATGATTAGTAGTTAGATTGATGATGTTATAATTTTCGAGATGAATGTGACAATGCTGAACTCTTTGTCATGTTTATCCTAAGGTAGCTAGATGATAGGGGAGAATCTTAAATGTTGAACTTTCTTGATTAGCCCTAGTAAATTAATGAATTGGTTAAATGCTAAGATTGATTCGTAAATTAATGAATTGGTTAAATGTTTATAAGTGTTATCAACTTATTGATTCTTTGTGCATAATACCTTTAGTGGGATGTCTTTAGGCATTGATCAACTAAAGTGGTCATTAGTGAGGTTTACCAAGAGATGTCGAATTCACTCTTGTAAACTACACTTAAAGAATAATGGGAGGTTTATCTCCACAATTAGTCAAGATAGTTAAACAGGGTTAGGAATTAATGATACTCCCTATGTCCTGCTAGTATTAGCGTGTTTATTTTTTCATGGTATTTAATGATCATGTTTGACCATTATTGTCTCTAGCTACATACAATAATTTTGCATAAAAGTTATATTTAGAAAATAGATCTTAAGATGAATCTAACAATAACTCACATGATATTTTTAATATAAATATATTAATTTATATTTAAGGTCAAACTTTACCAAACGACTTGGAAAAAGTGAAACATGCCAATACTCGCGGGATGGGGGGAGTTGATAAGAGGCTTGGAAGTGAAAATAAATTGCCCCCAAGGTATCTTACTTTTCGTTTAATCCTATATTCATAGTTTATTTGCATTATTATTATAACTTCTTTTATTTACTAGTTTCTTTGATCTTTAATTTCATAGCTTAGAAAACCAAACCAATCCCGCCCTCCGGTATCTACATATTCTTATGTTTATGTCAGATCCTATATACATGAATGAATACTTAGGAAAATTCCCCTTCTTTGTTGATGATCCCTCTTATCGCTATCTATTTAATTGTAGCTTAGGAAGTAATTGGAGTTATAAATTGGACTTGAGAGGTCACCGACGACCTCCAAGTACTTTTGTCGAGGGTGATATTGGAGAACCTGTAATAATGAGCGTAATTGATTTGCAAGTTTTGAACGCCTGTCTTTAACCTATGAATTTTCCACTTAAGCCAAAGAAGTGGATGTCGGGGTTAGGCTATTGGATTAGTGAGTTGCAACTTAAATTTAGGTATATTCAAGTGTAATGGAAGACAAAGGTTGAGGAAATTACGTCTACGTTAGATAAGTGTGATGAATGACCCACCTAGACCCGGCGTCATTAAAATCGAGCAGAGGACTTATGAGAGGGTCAAAGATAAAATTTATAGTTCAGCACCAAACTCACTACTATACTACCGATGGGGAAGTTAGCGGTAAGCCCTAGGTATGTCCATATGGATGCTAAGGCCTAACAGTCAATTAAACACAACCACATCTGAGTTATCAATATATCCGTGTTGCTAGGAGTAAACATGGGGGTTTGGTTTTTCAACTAGCAACTAAGAACATAAAAGTAAAACGTATGTAAACTATATAAGCTAAACACTAGGGGAATTCTTGCGTCACATGGTTGATTTAATACTTCTATCCTTGATTCATTTCCATGTGAGATACCGACAACCTAATCTAGTGCTCATAACACGTGGTGTGGTCAATGGTCAGCACTTTCCCGTACATGTAACATCGGGTGCTCTTCCAATCTTCCATTGGCACTGTCTCCATATTTGGGGTAGTACAACAAGGTCCGACCATTTTTGTAGGTCTATTTCTCCCCGTACAATTACGTCCTAGGCACTCCACCGTGGATGCTCTACTCCCTAGGCCTATAAACGAGGCAAAGGGAGGTAGGCACCATATCTATGGCACTAGGACCTCTTACAACCCTAGCTTGCTAATTTTTTTTATCTCTACTTGTAACCCTTTGCACTACTCTTAATAGTTGGCTAAGACTAGTGTGTTATCATCATACCAGTAAAACTCGGAATATATCTACGTGCACACACCTACGTCGACCTGGACCCTGTTGCCCATATCACATCCAAGTTTTCTCTTCCCCGAGGGCTATCAATATTTGCACCAACATAAATATAGACTAGAGTGTGTGCTAATGGTGTGTACTATTCATGAAATTGTAACATTCAAGAACAAGTCAAAATAATATCACAGGCACAATAGTTAGGTGAACAAAGAATCTCACAAAAGCATAAATCACCACATGAATACAATTATTCCCAAGCAATGGAAACTTCTCCCTAGACATGGAATTAAAATATAGATTTGAATTCCACATCACAGGATCAAAGAAAAATAAAAAGGAAAGCAAAAAAGAAGAGAGAATGTTTCCCTCTAGGAGGCTCTCCAAATTACAAGTTTAAGACTAAAAAAGTATAAAAAGTAGACTAGGCCTCTATATATAGTAGTAGGGGATTGGGACTAAAAATAGGCCAAAATTAGGCCAAAAATGTGTAAAATCCTAATTCACCGGCAGTGGTGCAAACCGCCGTGGATGGTGTGGTCTGCTTTGCCTCCTTGCTTCGTACCAGTGCGAGGCGCTAGATCTAGCGTGACCCATTTGATCCGCGCTGGAACAAGCCATGCTTGTTCCATAACTCGGGCTGTGGCATCTTTTGCGAGTTGTGTCCAGTGCGGTCTGTGGCGTCTAGCGCTGGACATCATCAAGATCGTAATTTTTGCACTTCTAATCCACGGGTCATGTCATTTTGCGCAGCCCATCATTAGAATCCTTGTGTTGCTTAATATTTTGGTGGGGGCATCCCAATTCTTCACATCTCTCATGCTAGTCTTAACATTCTGTACTTGAAATGGTGCAAGCCATCGAAAATGGGATGGTCCGTGCCGATACTTAGTCATTTTGGAGTAAAAAGGGCACCTGAGCACGTGGCCTGTTGAGATTGGTGTGGTTCGTGCACAGCCTTGGCATGGCTAATGCCAGAGTCTTTTGGTGCGGGTCGTGTCATCTGGCGTGGGCTGTTGGTGCCTTGCTTGGTGCCACCCATGAGCGGTCCGCGCCGACTCGTTTATGCTTTGGCCGACTGAATTTCTTTCTTTCGCTACGAATAAACCTTTAGTCAGTTTTGAGAGTTCTTATAGTCAATTTTATGGTTCTCAAGGAGTCAAATTCAATGGAACCAACCTTGAAGGCTGATTCTTTTTGTACCTTACCCAGAATTTAGCAAAAATCTTGGACCACGATTCTCCGTTTCTTCCTTGGCCATTTTGAACTTCAATGCCGCCTATCTTTGGGTCCATCCTTCTACTACCATGATTTGATTTCCGTGGCCTTCATCTACTACCTTTCTAATTTGAATGGCCTTTGACCTCTTCTACCGTCCTTGCGAACGACCTTCAATGTCTTATATCGTCCTTGTGAACGTCCTTCACATAAAATATAACGAAAAGTCCCACGGGCGACCAACTAAGGATGATCACAAAGGAAGATCTAGGTGCTCGTGGATACAAGATTTCCATTAGTACCACTTAAGTCTATAAAACAAAGGATTTAGAGAAGAAAACCAAACATAGTCATCTAAACCCCTTTTCACGTAAACCCAAATAATACTAAAAATCCAGCATATAAAACAAACCAATTATTATGCTGAATGCAATGGATAATGCACACATATTAATGCACATCAGACCCCCCACACTTAATCTTTTACTCATCCTCGAGTAAACAAAGACAAGAAAAGGACTAAGCAAAATTTAGCGTGCAGACATAGGTTAACTGAGGCATTCAACTTATTCCAAGATTCCCTTTTTTCCCCCAAAACAGAAAGAATCTCACAACTCTCACACTACCTGAAGAACCTAAGTAATCTAACCACCCAAAGTAATTAAAATGAGGAAAATGGTAAGTAAAGAAGATAAGTGACAAGGTTTCTTACTTTTACCAAAATGTTCCCCAAACACAATCAAAGAGTCATCTCCAAAAACAATCCATAAAGGAAATCCAAGAGTCGTTGGCTTGGTTCTAACATAGGGATAACTCTAGATTCTCGACCTAGTTTCAACCAAGGATGCAAATGTATCTTCAGCCTAGTTTTTTGTTTTCTCTCAATTTCCCTGATTTTCATCATAGCTTTAACACAATAAGGGTACTCGCATTCTCACCTTTTTCCACACGGCCTCTCATTTTTTTCTTAGGCTCATAGGCCTAGTTGAGCCTAGCCTCTCACTTTTACCTAGGTCTTTCGACGTATTTGGGATTTTCCCAATGTCGCCTAATTTTCCCTTTTGGGTTTCCTGCTTAGTCGGGTTCTGATTTTTTTTTCATTTTTCCAAATTTTCAATTTGTTTTGCGAAAGTTGGGCTTCATACAACAAGAATATAAGATCAAACAAAAGATTACACCACCAATAATCTAAAACATCTATCCCAAGAAAAAATAGGAACCCTACCTAGCGAGTCATACCACTAAGTATGCATCCAAAAGTATCCCACAACAAAGCAAAAACCAAAAATCACTAAAGAAATGTCAAAAACACAAATAAAAACACCAAAATGCACTGAGGGATCCCTAGATGAAAACTGCCTAAGTGCTCGCTACTCCATTCCCAACTTAAACTATGCATTGTCGCCAATGCACAAAAACCATGTAAAAACATAAGTGAGGTTGGGAAAAACAGTGACACTCTCTCTCGCAGCCCCAAAAGGCCTTACTTCTTGTGCCTCGTGTTGTCCCTCTCAATGTACCCAAAAGCATGAAGAACATATCATCCAAGCATAATAGCACATCAAACCACCCAAATTTTCTTCAACAAAAGATCCTGCATACAACCCAAACACATATCTCAACAACATACACTCATAGAAGAATCATGTTTTACATAACATCACCACAATGTTAACAAAGAAAATAAACAAAGAGTTTAATGTATTGCCCGGAATTTGAAGTTAAGAGTTTCAAGATCCACACAAGAAGAAGCAAAAATTGCTATTTTTCGAGAGAAAAGCTTCAAATTTTCAAGTTCATCAAGAGCCTGTGTGAGTTAGTGTTACTTGAAATGCTTGAATGTGTCAAATAACTCATTTAGGTGAAGAAATGTACCAAGGATATAAAAATTCAGCATAGGTGAAAATTAGGATAGGGATGGAATTTTGAAAATTGCAAATTAGGGGACAATAGTACCAATCAATTAATTCACAAGGTATGTTGGAAGTACTTTTTGCATAAAAAATCCTAAGGAAATAGGGAATTAAAAAATTTATGAACCCAAAAATGCATTTTTATGTTTGAAGTTCAGGATTTTTGAAATTTTGCATTTTTGAAACAATTTGACAGCGCAAATAGGGAAACGGCTCAGATACCCTAGTGCAAAGGGTATCCGACACAGACGCTCCCCCCCCGCAGCTATGACCCCTACTAAGGACCGTATAGCTCAATGCGATCAATGCCAGATCATGGCACAAGGCCTAGCTTGCCAGGGTCACCTAGCTCGGACCGTGTTGCTTTGCGTACACCATGCAAGCTCATGGCACGAGGTTGCCACAATTTTGACCTGTTTCCTTTGTTTTTCCCTCTTTCCCAAAAATACTATGTCACCCATCAAATCTAATTCTATCCAAAAACAATAACAAGACTCAAACTCAAACTTATTAATCAAGCAAGAGTTTCATCTCAAAAATCCTCATCACAAACAATAACATGAAAAATCTATATAATCACTACTCGAAACCATGAAATCAAAGCAAAACGAAGCACCGTATATTTATTATCGTCCTCACAAATTATTTATTTTTCATGCAATTTTAGTGAGAACCACCTACCCGTGGGTCTCCGGAATCGCCATCGGTGACTCCACCCACGAAGCATCATAGTGGAGAGGTCTCCACAACGTTTCACCCTTACCTTTAGACCCTTTGTCTGCCATAAGAAATGAATTGCAGTGCCTTGCTAAGTAAAGAACCTAAGTAATCTAACCACCCAAAGTAATTAAAATGAGGAAAAATGGTAAGTAAAGAAGATAAGTGCCAAGGTTTCTTACTTTTACCAAAATGTTCCCCCAAACACAATCAAAGAGTTATCTCCAAAAAAAATCCACATAGGAAATCCAAGAGTCGTTGGCTTGGTTCTAACATAGGGATAACTCTAGATTCTCGACCTAGTTTCAACCAAGGATGCAAATGTATCTTCAGCCTAGCTTTTTGTTTTCTCTAAATTTCCCTGATTTTGCCTAAGAACCTTTAACACACAAAGGGTACTCACATTCTCACCTTTTTCCACACGACCTCTCATTTTTTCCCTAGGCTCATAAGCCTAGTCGAGCCTAGCCTCTCACTTTACCTAGGTCTTTTGACATATCTGGAATTTTCCCAATGTCGCCTAAGTTTCTCTTTTGGGTTTCCTGCTTAGTCGGGTTCTGATTTTTTTTTTCATTTTTTCCAAATTTTTAATTTGTTTTGAAAAAGTTGGGCTTCATACAACAAGAATATAAGATCAAACAAAAGATTACACCACCAATAATCTAAAACATCTATCCCAAGACAAAATAGGAACCCTACCTAGCGAGTCATACCACTAAGTATTCATCCAAAAGCATCCCACAACAAAGCAAAAACCAAAAATCACTAAAGAAATGTCAAAAACACAAATAAAAACACCAAAATGCACTGAGGGATCCAAGATGCTACTCCATTCCCAACACTTAAACTACGCATTGTCGCCAATGCACAAAAACCATGTAAAAACATAAGTGAGGTTGGGAAAAATAGTGACACTCAGTCTCGTAGCCCTGAAAGGCCTTACTCCTTGTGCCTCGTGTTGTCCCTCTCAATGTACCCAAAAGAATGAAGAACATATTATCCAAGCATAATAGCACATCAAACCACCCAAATTTTCTTCAACAAAAGATCATGCATACAACCCAAACACATATGTCAACAACATACACTCATAGAAGAATCATGCTTTACATAACATCACCACAATGTTAACAAAGCAAATAAACAAAGAGTTCAATGGATTACCCGGAATTTGAAGTTAAGAGTTTCAAGATCCACACAAGAAGAAGCAAAAATTGCTATTTTTCGAGAGAAAAGCTTCAAATTTTCAAGTTCACCAAGAGTCTGTGTGAGCTAGTGTTACTTGAAATGCTTGAATGTGTCAAATAACTCATTTAGGTGAAGAAATGTACCAAGGATATAAAAATTCAGCATAGGTGAAAATTAGGATAAGGATGGAATTTTGAAAATTGCAAATTAGGGGACAATAGTACCAATCAATTAATTCACAAGGTATGTTGGAAGTACTTTTTGCATCAAAAATCCTAAGGAAATAGGGAATTTAAAATTTTATGACCCCAAAAATGCATTTTTATGTTTGAAGTTCAGGATTTTTGAAATTTTGCATTTTTGAAACAATTTGACAGCGCAAAAAGGGAAACGGCTCAGATACCCTAGTGCAAAGGGTATCCGACACAGACGCCCCCCCAGCTATGACCCCTACCAAGGACTGTATAGCTCAATACGATCAATGCCAGATCATGGCACAAGGCCTAGCTTGCCAGGGTCACCTAGCTCGGACCGTGTTGCTTTGCGTAGACCGTGCAAGCTCATGGCACGAGGTTGCCACAATTTTGACCTATTTCCTTTGTTTTTCCCTCTTTCCCAAAAACACTATGTCACCCATCAAATCTAATTCTATCCAAACACAATAACAAGACTCGAACTGAAACTTATTAATCATGCAAGAGTTTCATCTCAAAAATCCTTATCACAAACAATAACATGAAAAATCTATCTAATCACTACTCGAAACAATGAAATCGAAGAAAAACGAAGCGCCGTATATTTATTGTCGTCCTCACAACTTATTTATTTTTCATGCAATTTTAGTGAGAACCGCCTACCCATGGGTCTCCGGAATCTCCATCGGTGACTCCACCCACAAAGCATCATAGTGGAGAGGTCTCCACAATGTGTCACCGTTACCTTCAGACCCTTTGTCTGCTATAAGAAATGAATTGCAGTGCCTTGCTAAGGTAGAGAGTCTGTGAACATCACTTTGGGGTTAGGAGGAGGTCTAGGGGTTTTAGGCCCTCAACATTCTTCCTTTCCTGCTACAAGTTAGTTAGCATGGAAAAACAGTCTAACATAGATATGCTATCACTCGAATCATGCAATATCATGAACTCATCAACGCTATCATCAAAAAGGGATTCATCCAAAATTTCATGCTCATTTATCACACAAGAAGATTCATTTAAGTCATACTCATCACATAGGGTCACATATTTGCACATAAAAGAAGAATCAGTTGAATCATGCCTAGACTTATAAATGTCAACTTCCACTTTATCCACATTATTTTCTAGAGTTAAGGCTCCAAAGTGGACATCAATTTTAATCCTAGAAGTTTTAACGAACGGTCTTCCCAAAAGTTTTGGAGAAACACTTCCATCATGCACCACGTCTAGGACTTAGAAGTCCGCCCAAAAAACCAACTTGCCAACCTGCACCATCACATCCTTTACTAGCCCACGAGGGCTAACTTTTGAGTGATCAACAAGTTGGACAATCACTCTAGTTTCCCTAAGTTCACCTATCTCTAGGAATTCATAAAGACTAAATGGGATCACATTTATGGATGCTCCTAAGTCTATAATGGCATTTTCAACAAGTTTTCTTCCTAAGAAGATAGGAATAGAGAACATTTTGGGGTCATTGCACTTCTAAGGAATGTTTTTGTGGTTTAAAATGGGGACTCCCCCCATTTTTAAATGTCCTACCTTCTTATTTGGTCTACTTATCTTTTTTTTTGCATGAAACTTTAAGAAACTTAGCATACAATGGCACATTTTCAATTAACTCCAAGATAGGTATTGTTACCTCGACTTTTGTGAAGATCCTTTGAATGCTTGCCACATTGATCACCACCTTGGGCTTTCCCCTCAAAGCATTTGGAAATATAGGTGGATGGTTACTAGTGCCTCGGACCATGGAAAATTCTTGGATGGTGCTTCCTTGACCACAATCTCATCCTCTTTGAAGTTTTCCTTGTTCACCTCCAATACCCTATCGTCTTCTTGCATCACCTTCTTCTCAGATTCACGAGCTTCCTTCCCACTTCTCAACTTAAGTGCGCTCACATTCCTTGGATTGATCTCCGGCTGGGAAGAGATTTTGCCAAACTCCTTGGCCTGACGTAGGCTCACCGCCACTGTGAGAAGTCATCACCACTGTGTGCGAATCTACGTGTGAAACATACACTGACCACTGTTTGACCACTGTTTACAAAAATTTCTTTACCGTTTTTTTCCTATCGTCGTTTTCCTTCCTCTCTGAACGGCTCTTTCTTGGCTCTGGTTCTCGGCCATGGCATCTCCGACGCCTACCACTGAACCTCATCCGTCCACACACAAGAGCTTCTTACAAGCTCTGAATTCTAAACCTGCACCACTCTTATCATCCCTCCCAGACACGCCCGATTTGCACCCTATCACTGAATATAAGGGCAAATTAGCTTTCATCCTTCCTCACGAGGAAGGCGAGCTCTTGGCTTTACACTATCAGAACGCATTAGTCGGGAAATTCAACAGAGGAAAACCTCCAATGGAGAAACTGTTGTCTGCTTTTAAATCGATAGGATTTAAAGCAAATTTTCAATTGGGATCTATTGATTACCGACATGTGCTTATTCATTTTCAGGATAATGAAGATTACCAATGGTGCTGGATGAAAGGTCAATGGATGTTTCATGGAGCAGCAATGAAGGTCCAGAAGTGGACTCCAGATTTCTCACCTACGGCTGAATCATCTGTTGTTCCAGCATGGGTAACCATCCATCAATTGCCTTTACATTTTTATAATACTTTGGCAATTATAGGCATTAGCAGCCAAATAGGAAAATTTCTCAAAATGGATGCTGCAACAAATGCTCTAACTAGGCCTTCGGCAATTAAAGTCTGTGTAGAAGTAGACCTTTTATCTCATCTCCCTAACTCAATAGTGGTAGGCATTGGTAATAAGGTTGCGGACTATCCAATTGAATATGATCAGTTGCCAATGTACTGCACTCACTGTAGAATTATTGGTCACAGTCAGTCAATTTGTAACTTTCTGCACCCTGAACTAAGGAAAAATGGTAAAAATCAAGTTGATAACAAGGCAAATAAGGGTGGACATGCTGAAGTACCTGAAGATATTCAAACCGTAGACAATCAGAAAAATAGAGTTAGTGATCCTAAGGCATCAGTAGACTTGGTAGGTCAATCTAATCTATCGGTCTCACAAAAAGAAATTGAGTTCCAAATGCAGAATTTGAAATCTGTTTCTCTTTTGCATAATAATACTAACTCACTCAGACCTAGTCAGTTTAAAAGAAAGCCTTTTTACTCTCTAGATGATATCTCTAAGCCTATCACAAATCTCTTTTGGAGAAAAAAATCTCAACAAACCGAACTCCCCCCCATCCAGGAAGAGATAAAAAATAATAATATGGTTACAATATCAAATGCTTTCTATACTTTAATTGATCTACAGGATGTGGACTCTTCTGTCCAAGAGGATGATGCTGTGGATATTTTCCATGAGTCAATGGAATCTCAAGATGCCGTGGTATCCCAGAATGATGCAGAAAAAATAGAAATCATGGAGACAAGTTTATCCACCCCTGAAGGAGCTCAGCAGGTCTCGGATGAAATCATGGAGTCCACCACTCCTGAAGCAGCTCAGCAGGTTTCAAATGTTCAATCAACTGAGGTAGCAAAGAGTTCTCTTGAAGTACCAGTACCAAGTCATATTAGCCAAGACCAAATCCCCACTGAGGATCACAATGGAAACGCAGTGCAGGTAAATAAATCGAAGGTAAGTACTTTTTCAACAGATAATTCTAGGAAAAGTGAAGATAAGAAAGGAAAAAATAGTATTGCAACAGCGTCAAAACAAAGGAAACTAACATCATCACAAAAAGCCACCCCCCTAGTTTTAAATGATTCAGTACACAAAAATAGGAAATATTTTAGTGTGGAATATTAGGGGTTATGGATCCTCTCTGGATAGGATAAAGGCTCTAAAATTGAAACACAGGATAGATATTCTATGCTTAATTGAGCCATGGCATGACAACCAAAATTTAAGTATTCTGAAGCATCAACTGGGCTACACCAATGCTATCTATGCCCAACATGCTAAAATATGGATTCTTTGGAATCATGTTTTTAATCTAGACATTTTAAATGAATCTGATCAGTATATACAGGCTAAAGTTACAGACATTGCCTCCTCTGTTCACTGGAATATATTCTTTATTTATGCTAGTGTACATAGACAGTTGAGGGAATTTTTATGGTCTGATTTAAAAGCATCAACATCTGACCCATCCATATACATAGGAGATTTCAATACAGTTACCTCGGTCTCTGAATATAAGGGTAGAAAGTCAACTCCCAGAAAAAGTATGAATCAAATTAATGACTTTCTAACAACTATGGACCTGCATGAAATCCCAACTGTAGGTAACTCTTTCACTTGGAGCAATAACAGATTTAGAGACAAATGTAAGGATCTCCAATTTCAAAGATTAGACATAGGTGTTAGTAATTTAGAATGGCTAGATATATTCCCAAACAGTTCCATACAAGTTCTTAACAGGATGACTTCTGACCATTCTCCACTATTACTATCTATTCAATCAGCAGTTGAATTGGCTCCAAGACCTTTCAGATATCAGGAAATGTGGACAAATAGGAAAGAATTTAAAGATTTAGTGGAATCCAACTGGAAACTATTTTCCCCCCTATCTGGTATGCTAAGGTTTGTTCATAAACTAAAGAGACTTAAGGTAGTAATTAAGGAATGGAACAAAAACACATTTGGCAATGTAAATAAAAATTTGGTCCAATCTGAATCAAAAGTAAATGACTTGGAAATAATGTTTCAGCAGACACATGATGAATCAGTTCTCATGGAACTCATGAAATCTAAAGACACTCTTCTCAGAGCTCAAAAGGAACATAACATTTTCTTGAAGCAAAGGGCTAGGTTAAACTGGTTAAAACATGGAGATGCAAACACTAAGTATTTCCATCACACAATTAGAGAAAAAAAAGCCAGAGCCAGAATAGGGAAAATAAAAGATGGAAATGGTATATGGATATCTGATCCTAACCTAATTAAAGAGGAGGGTGTAAGATTTTATCAGGAATTACTAACAGAGGATGTCTCACAAAAAAAGGGAACTCATTTTAATAAATTTTTGGTAGAAATCCCAACAGTACTAACTGAACAATAGAACAGCCTCTTGCTTTCTCCTTTCAGCTCTCAGGAATTGAAATATGCTGTTTTTGATCTTAACAAAGCAAGTGCACCAGGCCCTGATGGGTACTCTGGTTGTTTTTTTACCTATTTCTGGGATTCCATTAATGAAGATTTATTAGAAGCTGCAAATGACTTCTTACATAATGGAACAATCCCCAAAGCCATTTCTAGTACGTGGCTCACTTTAATCCCAAAGAAACCAATCCCGAATACATTTGCTGATTTTCGGCCAATAAGTTTATCCAACTTCGTTAACAAAGTTTTCTCAAAACTTTTAATGGAAAGGATCAAACCTTTAATGCAGTTCTTGATTTCACCTGAACAAAGTGCATTCATGAAAGGGAGGGATATTTCGGATAATGTGATTCTAATGCAGCAAATGACTAGATTACTGTCTAGAAAAACAAAGATCCCAAATCTCATAGTTAAACTTGATATGCAAAAAGCTTTTGACAGAGTTTCTTGGTCTTTTCTAAACTCTATTCTCCTTCGGTTTGGTTTCCATGGGAAATTTGTGAGACTAATTATGCATAATATTGCTTCAGTAAATTTCTCTGTGTTAATTAATGGGGTAACTACAGGCTTCTTTAGCTCTACTAGGGGGATCAAGCAAGGAGATCCTTTATCTCCTTTTTTGTATAATATCTTATCAGAGGCTTTCTCAAGGGGTCTAAAAAAATTGTTCATCACGGGATACTTAACATATTTCAGCCTTCCTAATGTATGTACACCCCTAACTCACCTCATGTACGCTGATGACACTGCTGTTTTCTTGAATACTGAGACAAAAAATTTAAAGCGTTTCAAACTTTTTCTAAATGCATATGAAGAGACTTCGGGTCAACAAGTTAACTTTTCAAAATCTGAAATTTTTGTCTCTCATAAGGCACCTCCACAGTACATTCAGTCTGTTAGGAGAACACTAGGGATGGTGAAAGTTTCCTTTCCATTCAAATACCTTGGTGTTCCAATTTTTATAGGTCGTAATTTAAAAGTGCATTATTTACCAGTAATTGAAAGAATGGAGAAACAGATAAACAATTGGAAAAATAGGTGGTTAAGTTCAGCTGGTAAAATAGTCTTGATTAACCATGTGTTGCATTCTATCCCAACACACATTTTTGGAGTATTAAAACCCACAAGGACAGTTTTAAAAACAATGGAAAAATTGGCAACGGATTTTTTCTGGGGTAATACTGACCTCTCTGAAAGGAAAAGGTGGAGGTCTTGGAAAAGAATGTGTTTTCCAGTAGAAGAAAATGGTCTGGGATTCAGGGACCTAAATGCTACAGTTGATGCTTTTTCTAGTAAATTATGGTGGAATCTACAAATTAATAACACCCAATGGTCAAACCTTTTGTGGACTCTGCCAGTTTCTTACAAAAAATCTAACATATGGGGTAGAATCACAAAAATGACAGCTTTGGCAAACAGTTTGTCCAGAGTGATTTTTGGCAGGGGTGACTGCTCTTTTTGGAGTGCTAATTGGAGTGGCGATGGTGCAATTTTTTATAACTGGCCAGAGGATATTGACATTCCTTTTGAGTCTATCTCTCTCAGGGATTTTTTAAATAACAAATCAGCTCTCATACCAATCCTGGAGCCACACTTGGCTACCAACATCATTCTTATTTTGCAGGAAACAAAGCTGGAATACAGTCATGAAGACAAACTGATCTGGACTCCCACAGTCGATGGAAAATTCACTGTAAGCTCGACTTATAATGCCCTAAGACAGAGAGGCCCTCTAATTCAATACTTCAAAAAGGTTTGGTCTCCCTTCATTCCTAGAAAGATGTCTATTTTACTTTGGATGGCTCTAAATAATATACTTCCATTTGATAACATCTTAAGAAGAATGGGTTTTTCTGTTGCTTCAATATGTCCTATCTGCAAGAACAGTTTTGATAGTGGGGAACATTTTTTCAATTCTTGCAACTCATCAACTGCTGTCTGGCATAGTGTGCATTCGATATTGAGGATACCATGTACAGAATTTAGGGACTTAAAAAGTAGGGTGCAATTTTTCTTAACATTTAGAGCTGATTCTAGTATACACGGAAACATTATCATTGCAGCTCTATTGGTTACAATTTGGACACTATGGATCCATAGGAACAAATTTATCTTTGACAACAGACCTTACTCACATGAAGCCTGTGTTGCCGAAATTAAAGATTTGATTTATCAAATATTTACAGCACATAACCTAATAGGTAATAAGGATAAGCATAGACTTTGGATTCAGGATAACATTGTACCTCATATATTACAAAAACAGAAAAATGTTATCTCTAAGGTCCACTGGGATAAACCTATAAAAGGTTATAAAATCAACAGAGATGCCTCATGGATCTCTGGAGGTTTTTCATCTACTGCTGCTATTGTGAGGGATAGACATGGAAGTGTGGTTAAAATGTTAGTCAGTACTTTTCACTGTCCATCACCCTTACATGCGGAATTAATTGCTATACAAAGTGGATATAACATAGTTTCTGAACTTGATTTAGAGAATGTTTTAATTGAATCAGATAGTTTATATGCTGTTAGGGGTATCCAGAACCCTATCTCCTGCCCTTGGAGAGTTTTTTCCATGTGCAGTGCTTTAAATATAACACAAGGCTCCATTAGATTGCAACACATACCAAGAGAAGCAAATTTGGCCACTGATTTTCTGGCAAAATATGCAAGGGAAAACCGCCTACATGGGGTTTTAGATCTCTGTTCTATTCCTCTATTTCTCAAAGGTTTATTAGCACTTGATTGCATGAGTTTTCCGGCTTTTCGTATTGAACCACGTAGGGATCCAAACCCTCTTTAGTTAGAAAACTCTCTATTTGTTTAGCTCAAAAGAGTTAGTTCTTGCTGTGGAATATGTTGTTCTATATGTTTTCCAAGTACTGCTGGTTCCCTTTTCTTTTTTCAGAGCTTGCAAAACGGAGAGGGAGCAATTTTTCTCAGCTACAACTTAACAAATCTCAGCAAAATGCACAGGAGGGAAGCACAAATTTGTTCCAGTTCTTTTAGTTGATCTGTTTACTTACGGAAATTGAGGATCTTATGAGCAAACTATTGCTATGGAGGCCACATCTCATGCAAAGGAGGTTTTTTCTGCCACCTCACTCCCCAACTGACATTTGAGGCTGATACTCGGGAGTTCTATCACTCTACTACTTGGGAGTCCAATCGCTCTGCTCCTCTCGGCTATTACATCGTTGACAAATAGGAGTCTCGATTTCTCATTTCTCCGACCAGTTCGCGATGTACTAGTGAGATGGCGACTTACTTGTTGATTTAGCTAGTCTTTTTCATAATTAGTCTGTTACGGTGGAAACACTGCTTTTGGAAGCAAGAGCTGTTTTGCTTCAGGAGCTAATTTCGGCTCTGGGATCATCAATTGGAGGATCCTTTTGTTCACTATGATGTATCACGACATTTAGCGCCTAATTGGGCCCACTCTATTTTGGTCAGGGGAGCCAAATATATTCCCCCCCATCCTCGGATGGTTCTAATTAAAAAAAAAGGCTCACCGAGGTGGCGAGTTGCCCAACTTGAACTTTGAGGTTCTTGATACTTGAGAAAGCCCTATTTTTAAGGTCTTCAATCTCACGCCTTGTCCTCTCCTCAAAGACATCATGTTTCTTCCCCAATTGACCAATGGATTCTAATATATCTTCTCAGTCCAATTTATAGATCAAGGCAGGGTTATTGGAAAGTCCTTCAACTCTCGAGTATGACTGAGGTGGAGCTGGTACACCCCAATATCCTTGAGGTGTTTTGTCTTCCCTCCACTAAAATTTGGATGGTCTTGGTACCTTGGGTTGAACGAGTTTCTGTAGGGATCTTGTCGTGCATCTCCTTGGTTCCCTCGGAACACTTGTGGTTGACCCCTAGTAAACAGTGGCCTCTCTATGTTGTACTCTACGACCCTTACCTCTTGCAAATTTTCTACAACTTTGGGGCATGCCTCAATGTTGTGTTAAAGTTTGCACAACCTGCACACTTTGACTTGATGAACCTTCCCTCATAAGAGTTCCATTATCATAAAAGCAAGAGCTTGGACTTGCTTCTCCAACTTAGGCGATCGCGAGGGTTTATCCAAGACCTTAACCCTTGACCTTGTGCCAAATTGTCACATAGCCATTTCTTCAAAGAAAACCATTGCATCCTTTGGGATTTTTTGGTGATCGATCCATTACATGTGGCATTAACCATCTGCATGTCTTCATCTCACAACCCTTCAAAATATCAGAAAACTAGGTCTCCCTCCTTGAAAGGATGGTATGGACAGCTTGCAAGAAACCTTTTAAAATGCTCCCAATAGTCATAGACTGACTCAATAACTCTCTGGGTGATATTAGATAGTTGTTTCTTCAGTCCATCGGATTTGGATGCTGGAAAGTACTTCTCTAAAAATATCTACTTCGTATCCATCTAGGAGCCTATAAAATCGAGAGGTAAGTAGTACAACCAATACTTAGCTCCATCTTGAAGTGAAAATGGAAAATCCCTCATATTATAATCATATTTTAAAACAACCCGAGGCTTCATGTTTGTACAAACCAAGTGGAAATCAGACAAGTGCTTGTTCGGGTCTTTCCCTGCCATAACATGGAAAATGGGAAGACAATGGAGAATTCTGTTCTTCAACTCGTAGCTCACATTCCGTGGTAAAGGGGTAAATGTGATGTATAACGTCTGACTCTCCAAGTTAGCAGCTATGGGTTCCCTCAATGTTCAGTTATCTTCCGCCATCTTCGGTGGCTCCTCTACCAAGACAACCGATCTAGGTTGAACCTCTACTTTAGCTCTCCACTTTCTTTGTTTTCGACCACTTTTGTTATCAGTCGGGTAATGCAAAAAACATAAGTTTGTGGTATCAGTTTGTGGTATCAGTTTGTGGTACAAGTATGAACCTTAAACTAGGGGATAACAATACCCTTATGAAGGCAACATTAGCAAAAAAAACAAAAGGCAACAAGATAGCTATCACAAAAGCTCAACATAAGAATCAACAAAAGAAAAAAACAAATGAAATACTAACCTGTCTACTAACGTGTTTCGCTTATTTATAGTTAAACATATTAGCATCCCCGATAGTGGTGCCAAAATTTGACCTGCCTACACCTAGCATCGTGAAAACTGAACGAAGTACTTATTAGAGGGTCAAAGATAAAATTTAGAGTTCTGCAGCCTACCACTACTATGCAACCACCGATGGGTTAGTTAGCGGTAAGCCCTTGGCATGTCAACAGAGATTCTAGGGCGTAACAGCCAATTAAACACAACCACATATGGGTTGTCAATCCCCGTGTTACTAGGAGTAGATAGTATAGTAAACATAGGGGGTTTGGTTTTTAACCTAGCAACTAAGAACATGAAAGTAAAAATCAAGTAAACTATATAAGCTAAACACTTGGGGAATGCTTGCGTAACATGGTTTATTTAATGCTTTGATCCTCGATTCTTTCACATGTGATATTTTGACAACCTAATCTAGTGCTTATAACATGTGGTGTGGTCGATGGTCAGCACTTCCTCACACCTGTCACGTCGGGTGCTGTTGCAGTCTTTTCTCGACATTGCCTCCTTAATTAGGGGAGTATAACAAGGTCCGACCATTGTTACAGGTCTATTTCTCCCCCGTACGATTAC
Source organism: Rubia yunnanensis (assembly GCA_037428765.1). NCBI lineage: Eukaryota > Viridiplantae > Streptophyta > Magnoliopsida > Gentianales > Rubiaceae > Rubia > Rubia yunnanensis. The sequence goes on from CM075066.1 coordinate 41,816,104, forward strand.
ATCCTGGGCACTCCACCATGGATGTTCAACTCCCTAGGCCTATAAACGAGGCGAAGGGAGGTAGGAACCTTATCTTTGAAGCTAGGACCTCTTACCACCCTAGCTTTCTACTTTTTGCTATCTGTACCGGTAACCCTTTGAACAACTCTTAATAGTCACCTAAGACTGATGTTCCATCATCGTAACAGTAAAACTCAAAAAAGACCTACATTCACACACCCACATGGACTCGGACCCTACTACCCATATCACATCCAAGGTTTATCTTCCCTGAGGGGTATCAATATTTTCACCAACAAGAATATAGACTAGATTTTGTGCTAGTAGAGTGTAATATTCATGCAATTATAGCATTCAAGAACAAGTCACCATAATATCATAAGCACAATAATTAGGATGAACTAAGAATCTCACAAAACCATAAATGAACACATGTATAAAATTATCCCCAATCTATAGAAACTACTCCCTAGACATGGAATTCAAATATAGATTTGAATTCCACATCATAGGATCAAAGCAAAATAAAAAGAAAAGAACGAAATAAGAGAGAATGTTTCTCTCTCTAGGATGCTCTCCAAATTACAAGAGTAAGACTAAAAGAGTTTGAAAAGTATGAAAACCTAGTATATTAAGCCTCTATATATATTATTAGGGGATTGGACCTAAATATAGGCCCAAAATAGGCCAAAAATGTTTAAAATCCTAGTTCAGCCGCACTGCCTCCTTGCTTCGTAGCGGTGTGGCCTATTTGATCTGTATGAGCGTGAGCCGCGAGATCTAGCATGGGTCATTCCTTCTCCATGGAATAGGTCATGGTGTCTTCTATAGGTCATGTCCAGTGCGGTCCGTGGCAACTGGCGCAGTCTATCATCAGGATGGTCATTTTTGCACTTCTGATCCACGGGTCGTGTCGTTTGGCACATGCCCTCATCAGAATCCTCATTTTGCTCAGTATTTTAGCACACGCAACTCAATTCTTCTCATCCCACTGGTTGTCTCAGCATTTTGCACTTGAAATGGCACGAGCCATCGAAAACGGGATGGTCAGCACCCATAGCACACACTCATAGCCATTTTCAAGTGAAACAGACACCTGAGCACGCGGCCCGTTGAGATTGGTGCAGTCCTCGCTGGGCTTTAGCACTTCTCTGGCCAGAGACCCTTAGTGTGTTCCATGTTATCTGGCACGGGCCATTGGTACCTTGCTTGGTGTGACTAGTTTATGCTTCGGTCAGCTAAACTTCTTTCCTTCACTACGGATGAATCGTTAGTCTGATTTGAGAATTCTTATGGTCTATTTTATGGTTCTCGTAGAGACCAATCCAATGGAACCAACCTTGAGGGCTGATTCTTCTTGGATCGCTCCCATAATTTAGTGCAACTCTCAGACAATGATTCTCCATTTCTTCCGTGGCCGTTTTGAACTTCAACGATGCCTATCTTTGGCTCCATCCTTCTAATACTAGGATTTGATATCTGTGGCCTTCATCTACTACTATTATAATGTGAATAGCCTTCAACCTCTTCTACCGTCCTTGCAGACGGCCTTCAATGTCTTCTACCGTCCCTGCAAACGGCCTTCACATAGAATGTAACAAAAATTACCCACGGGCGACCTACTAAGGATGATCACAAAGGAAGATATAGGTGCTTGTGGATACAAGATGTCCATTAGTACCACTTAAGTCTACAAAATGCAGGATTTAGACAAGAAAACCAAACATAGCCATCTAAACCCTTTGTCACGTAAACTCAAATAATACTAGAAATCCAACATATAAAACAAACCAATTATTATACAGAATGCAACGGTTAATGCACATCAAATGTTACTTGGTGAAAAATGTAAGGATTGGCAAGCTGGAAATGGAGTTAATTAATATTATGTGGCAGGAGAAAGTAAGCAGATGTTTTTGGTGGAAAACACTCGACTGGTTGATTAGAAGAATGCTATTGTCTATATGTAGGTTGATCATATATATGGGCTATTTGATCAGATAAAGGGCTTCGGGTTGAATGCTACCACTTGGAAGGGATGTATGGCGACTGGTAAACCCTTTTATGACAATGTGCGTGAGTATAACATTCAACTATTGACTAAGTATGAGGATATGGAGAGGAGAATAGAACGTCAAGACCCATTTGTTCTCGACTCAAAGAACGTTGATGTACTCTTGAGTAAAAGCTCCAAGCCAAGCATGAAGTAAACGTAAATCTCCATGAGGATATTGTGAAGGCTTTATCTATGAGATCCGGAGGATGAAATTAAGCATTGACAATCTTTTTCCTCCGTCTAGAGAAAACTTTTGAGGCATTGAAACTTAGATTAGAGAATTCTACATAGTATTTATATATACTGAGTATGCGGCTAAGATGTTCACATTGTGGGTTATTTGTTAACCGTGACTTCAAATACGTGAAGCACATGAGACAGATATAATCCTTTAGAGAAACTTGAAATGAGGCGTATATGCACACACGTTCGAAGTTGGAGGATATTTTACAAGGCAGCGATAATGATGGGAAGGCTTCAGAATCCGAGCTATCCTATCTATTTGGTTCCTATCGGTTGATGGGCTAGTTGAGTGTTTGGCATAATAGTGTAATGATATAGGTTTATGAAGCATGTATTTTTTATTTTCTTGATAAGGGTTTATTATGATTGTAAGTGGATGGAAAGTGTTTTAATAGCCAAATATTTGATTCTTTTCACAAACTCGCATACTAGTAATGCTTTATGTGAATTGGTTATAATTAAGCTACAGTAGACAATGTTTCTCTGGGTTAAATTCTTGAGTTATATGATTACGTTAAAGTGTAAAGTGTTATAGTTGTGGTATTAAAACCTTCAGGCCAATGAATGTGGATGGGGTAATGGTGAGCTGGTTGCTACTAAGGGTGTATATTGTGTATATTGCTTGTTCTAAAGAGGGGAGTGTTATTGTGTGTTGATTTGTTTGTATTTAAGGGAGGGTGATATTATTGGTTGTGAGGTTTGGGTGTTGAAGCAAAAAGGTCTGATGATCCTTCACTTGTGTTGTTAGACGGGTGATTTTCTGGTCATGTGCGAACACTACAAGAAAAATGACCTATTAGTTTGTCCCTTTTATCTCGGTTTATGGCTTAGGTCAAATAACTGAGGTAAAAAGTTATTTTACCACGGTTTTTTTTAAGTAAATATTATTTTTTACCCCGGTTTAAAAAATGAGGTAAATAACACGTGTTATACTAACCGAAGTAAAAGGTTAAAAAATGAAGTAAATAATGTTATCAAATAGCGTGCGATGTCGCATATGTTGTTTCATAAGGCTTCCCAAAATTGCATTATATGTTGTTTCCACAGACATGCGATGTGATTGACGACGGATATCGCAGATATGTAAAAGACGAGACTTTTAGGTGTTATAGTTTGACTTTGGAAAGTGAGGATGTATTATTTAAAAATTTAAGAGGGTTAGTTTTGTTGCATTGCAATTGAAAATGGTGGAATAAGAGGGAAAACCTCCACAACCAACAAGTAAAGAATTTGATGGTGGTAGAAAAGAAGGAAAAAACAAAGCTAGGGTGTGCATTTTTCCCTCTTTGGCGTCTCTGTCCTCCCAATATCCCATCATCACTAATTTAGGGGAATGTATACAATAGCAATCATTGTGCTACAACCACCCTAGAAATCCTCCCCTCTTCCGTACACGTCCAGTACCCCCTTTAAAATCCTCCACATTCCATTCCACTCCACTTATACCGAACTGCTTCTTTCACACAGTCACATAGTCAGTTCCCATGCCTTTTTTGCTTTATTGATATTTTATTTTTTTACCTTGGTTAACTATTAGAGGTTAATTTTTTTTTGAAAATGATTGACTTTGATCTACAAAAGTATTTGTTCAATGATTTTTAAAACAATTGTGAAAAATGGTGTTGAATGGTAGGATAGAAAATGGTTTATAAAATCATGCACACATCAAATCGCAAATAAAGCCAATTATTTAAAGCTCAAATAACATAGTTAAATTATAAGAAAATTAGTAATCATGAAAATATTCTTATAAATAGTACATAAACTCGAATAAGAATTGTCTTAGTTCCAACATAACAGAAATTATAATAAACTAAATAAGCTCGCATTATGATGACCTTTAAGATGATTGGTCTCCAGCTTTCATCTCCTCGAAGAGCTAGGTGTCCCCGATGTGTAGGCGGCTTTTACAAAGGAACTTGCCAAAACCCTTTTGGGACATGACCTTGGTCTTCCCACCCTTCAAGTAGTTCATACTCCACTCTCCCGTAGCATCTCACCATAGCGGGGGTCTTCTCAGTCGGCAGTAGTGGTACAATCTCCCCCGGGGATGTACTCGGTCACAAAAAGGAAAGGTTGAAGACTGAATCCAAGAAGGATACATCTAGTCCAAGTTGTATTTGAGTTGGAGAATATATCAGTTCCTATATATGTGGGATTGGATTGATGTTATGGAATTGGAATGTTCAGCTATGGAGTTATATGGATGAGCATATACAGATTAGAAGGATTAGAATTAATTTTGAACAGAAATCCTGACCATGTTGGAACATGCTGCTGCAGCAGATTTACGCCAAAGCTTTTATGGAAATCAAAGTCAGAATATTGCAGTAGTTTGGAATAAATGGAATTCGTATATATGACTATATATATCAGGCGTGTGAAGCATAATTGGTTTATGGAAAATCCCTACTTATATGGAGAAGATTTATTCGAATATATGGGATAGAATGATATAAGGTAAATCCCTTTATTTATGGGATTTGGATATGCTTCAAGAATCAGATTTGGAATAGGAATATTGTGGAGATAATCAAGGAGTATTCAGATCTAATTCGTGGATATAAATTGGGGACAAAACACGGCTACATACTTACGGACTTAATAGAAAAAAATCTGCACACAGATTTTTATCTTTCGAGAATTGCATAGAGCCAGTATACTGTGTTCCAACACACCTGCTGCACAAAGTTCAGAATCATATGCCTTAATTCCTCGGGAGGAGGAGATCCAGCGTCGATGAGTTTCGAGGTCAGAGGGAGTCTGATCAAGGCGGATCGGTAGCAAGGGGAACTTGTAGGATTCACGTTATAGTTAGATAAGATAAGTATTATTGTATGGTGTACTTTGTACTGTATCTTTCTGATCAGTGGATTCATTCTGAACTGGGCCAGGCCCCGCAGATGTAGGTGGTTTACACCGAACTGCGTAACCAAGTCGCGTGTCTTTTACATTTTACGTTATTTCACACTTGGTTAAACTTGGCATGTTGGAACACACCAGTAGTGATAATTGAATTAATTAGGTAAAACCAAATTTCACCTTCTTTCTTTACAAAGTTTTTGAGTGTGGCCATATGATCATCTCTCAGTTTGCAGATTAGCTTCCAATTCTAGCTATGACCCGTGTTTGCTTTGCAGTTACTGAAACTCCCTCCCTTCAGGTAGTATTCTTGGATCCATTTAATCCATAGGGTGTCCTTCTTTGAGTGCAGATCCCACACATTCTTACGTATGGAAACTTTAATCCATAGTGATGGATCTATCAGACCTATTCATCAATTGTATTTGCTCCTGCACATTGTGTCCCAAGCTGCTGGATTATATCCTATTTTCCCTTCCTCTCTCCCCCATAGGTAATTCCTGCAAATCTTAATTATTTTTTCATGGATGCTCTCTGGTATTCTAAGTATGCTAGCCCAATAACCATCCATGCTTAGCAATATTGAGTTGATCATCTTTATTTTGCATGCATATGACATGTTGCTTGAATTACAACGTGATAACCTGCTCCTGATCTTGTCCAACAGTTGTTCCCAATCCTTTTACCTCCATTTTGTGTTGGACAAGGGAACTCCCAAGTATTTCATTTGAAAATAGCCTTTTCTAACATTCAGTACATCAGCCAACAATTGCTTTTCCCCTTCTTCCATTCTTGAGAAGTATACAAGGGACTTTTGATCATTGATGGCTAGGCCTGTGACTTCCATAAACTGGTTTAAGCATCTTTTGATCCCAGCTAGGAATTCTGATCAGCTGCAATAAAAATCAGAAGATCATCAACAAATAATAAAGAGTGCACTCTTGCCTTGCTACTTCTTTGGTTATAATTGATCTTCTTCATATTATACTCCTAATTTAGCATTCTTGTGAAATACTCCATGCATGTTAAAAATATTCTGTGTGAGAGGGGATCTCGTTGCTTTACCCCTCTTCTGCCTTTAAAAGCCCTTGTCATCCTTCCATTCAAAATCAAGATAAAACTAGAATTCGTTGTACTTCTTTAAATCCAGTCAATCATCAGTTCTAGAAATTTAAGTGGTTAAGCCATTCGGTTAGAATATCCCAACTTATGCAATCAAATGTTTCATTGATGTCAACCTTTACTAAACAGCTTGCTTTTCATTCCTATGTCATTGTACTTGTGCAAAAGCTCATGTGTTAACAGTATGTTATGAGCCATATTCCTCCCTTTTATTAAAGCACCTTAATTCTCACTGATTATATCAGGAAGTACTTCCCCCAGTCTACTTGAAATGATCTTGGTAATCACCTTTTACACCACTGAGCAGCAAGCTATTGGCCTGTATTCTGATGCCATTTGAGAATTTTCAACTTTTGGAATCAGTGTCACTACTACTTCATTCAGGAGAGTTGGGATTCTCTTTACTGCATTTATAAAACTCCTTACTACATTTATAAAAAAATGGCTTGTAAAGACATCTTTTCTAGGACTTTTACATGTGTGTATACTTCACATGGCTTGTTTAATCTCTTGATCAGTGACTGGTTTGATCAACTTGGCTTGTTAAATTATGCTCAGAACATTCCCCATAGTTACTAGGTTTGTATCCAGCTTTTCAGTTTTCCTCCTTATCCCCAGATGATCTTGGATATGTTTTAATAGGTGTTTCTCAATCATTTCCTGATCGGCAATCATTTCTTCATTTACACTGATGGTCACAATATGATTTCTATATTACCTGGTTCTCATGGCAACATAAAACATCTTAGTAGGTCTCTCCTCCTCAAGAATCCACTGGATCTTTTCCCTTTGTTGTAAAAATTGGAATTCAACCTCTTCTAGCTTATCCAAGATCTACCAAATTTCAGTTTCCTTCTTCTGCATCTCCTTGTCTCTTGGTTTTGTGTTTAGCCCTAATTGTCCTTCTATCCATTTTAATTTGGCCTCCTCTACTCTCTTCACTATTCCTAAAAACTCCCTCTTGTTGAGGAGTTCAAGTGGCCTTTGCATATATTCCAACACTCCAGCTAAATCCTCCATATTTCCAACTATTCTTTAAATCCTTTTAACAGTGAGCATGTACAGTTCTGACATGCTCCACATGTTATATAATTTGAACCTCTTCCTTACAGTCTTCTTTTCTTCTTGCCAATGGATTATAAGGGGGTGGTGATCAGACATATTGTTTGGATTTACTTCATAATAAGCTGATTCTGATACTATGATCCACACTTGATTTAGCACAGCTCTTTCAAGTTTTCTTAGTATTTTTTCCCCTCACTTATTATGTTTGTCCAAGTGAAATTTGACCCTATTGATCTCATCTCAATCAACATTTTTTGCTTAAGCTGCTCCTAGAAGTCTTGAATCTCCTTTTCTTCAATCTTATTGCCTCTTTCCCTATCATCCAGTTCCAGGGGTGAGTTAAAGTCCCCTAATATTACCCAGGTAGTATCCCTTATGTCTAGTCCAGCCAGGTAATCCAACATTCTTCTTTTTTATTCCATCACACTTTGACCATAAACCAAAGTCATACAGAAACTTTGATTTAAACTCCTGTTAACCAACTATGTGTTCATCCACTCATCTCCCATACTGATTATTTTTACATCAAAACAATCAGCCCTCCATGTAATCCAAATCCTTCCTCTATTTGATATCAGACTATTAGTTCTTATTTCCCAACGTAGTATAATTTTGTTCCATACTTTTTTTTATTTTCTAGTTTAACTTGGGGTTCTAAAATTCCTAGACAAACAATGTGATTTTGCATACAAAAGTTGAAAACTTTTCTATGTTCATCACTCTTATTAAGGCCTCTTACATTCCAAACAGCAATTCTATTGTTCATCTGGAGGATCAGTCAGTATTGTGTAACAACTACCAGAACTAGATCCCCGGATGCCCTCCTCCAGTAGCAGTTCCTCCCTCATTCCCATTGGCCATATTGATCTCATCCCTTTCCAAACCATCCTGATCTCCTCCATCTTCTTCTTTCCTTTCTCTTGATTCTGTGACTCATCTTTCTTCTCCACTTCTTCTTTCTTTTCTGGCTCTTGTTTTTTCACTGGAATATAAACCTGCATATTCCTCTGAACCTTCACCTCCTTTTTCCTGCATTCTTTCTCCTCATGGCCTAGCTAATTATAAAGCTTGCATTTAACTGGCTTCCATTCAAAGGACATCTCCTAACTCACAATTACTTTTTTCTCATTCAAGTAAAAGTAGATTGTCTGGGATTGAGTCACTGATCAGTACCTCAACCTCAATTCTAGCATAATCCAGCCCATCTTTATCCTTTGTCATCATGTCCATCTTCACTAGCTTCCTTAAGGGGCTCATAATTTTACTGATAATATTAGACTTCCAATATTTCAAAGGCAATCCTAGTACATATAGGAACTGATTTTGGTTCTTCAACATCACACTATTCTTCCCAATTTTGAATTAACACAGGTTTTCCATTAAATAATATGATTCCCTTCTCCACAAGCTCAATCTTCTGATCTAGTGTATGAAATTCAACCAGAAATAAGCCAGTTTTTTGTAGCCATACTTTCTGTACCTTTTGTCCCCAAATCATGTAAAAGAAGCCTTCCATGACCTTGAATGGAGGGTGGCTGCCAAGCACCTTGCAGATTGTAGTAATGTTCCATTGTTTAACACTCTCCTGAACATCATCTTCCATTATCTCCCCCTTACCAGGCCTTCAATGTCTATAGGCTGGATGTACTTGATTTCCTCCACATCTTCACCTGAAACTACAGATCTCCATATTTTTTGCTTGATCTCCTGCATATCTTGCACCTGCTCACCCCAACTAGGAATCCAGCTTAGCCTCCTCTCTATTTTCTATTAACTTTCCACAGTTTGATCTCCTTTAGAACCGTGGCTAACCATCATTTTTTGTGTTTCAACCTCCTCTTCACTGTTGCTTTTAAGATCCATCTTATCCTAGTTCATCAGGATCCTTTTGAGCCCCACTCCTGTACTTGCTTCCTGTTCATCCCTCAGTAGCTTTTCCCCCTGTACTCTTTCCACGTTTTGCTGTTATTTTTATGTTTAGCTTGCCATTTCCATTGGCTTTTGTTTCTTAATCTACCAATGGGAAAGGCATATTCAAAGAACCACAGATGAAGATCCAAAATTCATATGAAAAGGACACATAGTGAAGGTGTTTTCCCCCTAGTACTGGAGAGAAAAGGTGTTAGCTTGATTCCTTTTTTTTAAATGTGGGTGTTAAAAGAGTTGGAAAACCTTACCTTTGACAATAGGGAAGAGAAGAGGAGTAGGAAATTATAGGAATTTGTGAGAAAGTCTGGAACAAAAGCTTAGAACCCTAGAACCCTTCGCAGGAAAGAATGGGCCACGAAATAGGGGTGGAATGGGCCACAAAATAGAGTAGGAACATAGATAATAAGTTTCCGCATCCTAGAACCCTAATCTATAAGAACTTTAAAAAACCAATATAGAACACATTCACACACCATATACATAAAAATTTTAAGGAAAAATACAAAAATGATAGTAATCTAGAGGGTCTAGAAACCATACCTTTGAGAATGGTGGTTGGGGGAACGTTGAAATTCAAGGGAAAGTTAAATGTTTGAAGTGTCTTTTAAGGTGTCCTCCACATATATAGACGTTCAGTACCTGAGTGAATTCTTCCTCGGCATGTGCAACATTGCTTATAAGTCAATCTTACCGATATATGATCGACGTCAGCTAATCTGATTGTGGGCCTTATCATTTCAGTCCACTAGCATAGCAAATGGGACTGTGTTTGACCAAAACGAATATAATTGACCTTAATAATGGTTAATAGTATATTAGAAATTAGTAATTGAAATTTATAAATTTCTATGCACTTTATTAACGTCTTGTTTGATCAAAATTGATTTTAACACAACCGGTGAACTTTTTTGTTTCTACCATTAGATCCCTCCAACAAGGTGGGACAGGTCAAAATGCAAAATTGGAAATACCCAATTATCTAATTGACATTGTCACAATCATGTTGTTCCAATTTAGGAATTAACGAACTGGGGAATTCGTCCCTCATTTTTATTAGTATTCCATTAATAGCCTTATGATGAAGGTTATTGGAACGATAACTTCCATAAGATAGAATCACACAAAATTAAATATTCTTGCTTTTTTTATGTAGTAAAATATGATTAAAATCTTCCCATCAATTTTTTTAAAAGCGCTTGTAAGTGGTCTACAGTAAATTGTAGATGATTACTTGTAAGTATCCAAAAGTTAATCAGAAGATCTTGTGGAAGTCTCTGTGGGATCATGTCAGTTCTTTTATCACTTTCGAGGATTATAAGTTCCATTGGGGATGGTAAAGGTCCCTTTCTTGATGATCAAAATTGGTTTTGTGAATACCGGCAAACTGTTTAAGTTTAGCACTTAGGTCCCTCCAAAAAGTGGGAGAGGTCAAAATGCCAAATTGAATATACCCTTATCTCATTCACATTGTCACGACCACGATATTCCAATTTGGGCATGAACAGGCCAATGGAACAGGCCCAAATTAGTCACAGACAGTATATGACAAAACATTGTGGAAATTACTCTATAGCCCAAACTTCCTTGCATGTTCACTACGCTTAAGAGAGCTGCACCTGAACATAAGGACAAATGTTTCAAATGGATATTATGCATATTGTCTAAGAGGGACAGGAACCAAGATAATCGCCTGCCTTTATATATAGAATTCCATTAATACCCTAACGATAAGCGTTATGAAAACGATAATTTCCACCACATAGAATCACATGAAATTTCATATCCTTGGTTTTTATGAAGTAAAATAAGTAATAAAATTCCGTTCATCAAATTTTAGAAAGCACTAGAACGTGGTCTGGAGTAAATTGTAGATGATAACTTAAAAGTACACAAGGGTCAGTCATAGGAACTTGTGGAAGTCTATGTGGAATAAGCCAGTTTCTTTTTTACTCTTGGCTATTATAAGTTTGACTAGGGATACAAAGGTCTCCTTTCGGAACAATTGGAACCAATTTGGGACAACCAGTGATATTTTTATTTTTGGCACTTAGGTCCCACCACGAAAGTGTAAGAGATCGAAATGCAAAGTTGGAAATAACATTTTTTATTCACATTTTGAAGACAATGTTGTTCTTCTTTGGGCATAAATGGGTTAACAGAAGGGGCTGTAATTTTTAAAATGGAGTATATTAAGACACTTTTCGAAAATTGGACTCTGGCCCTTATGTGCGACATCCAAATTGTGTCGGATAGAATGAAACTCAAACTGACTTCCGACTAACGTCGTCCGATCTAAAATTACCAATGGGAACCAAAAATTTGAGCCAAAATTTGAACCAAAAGTTCCACCAACCCTATTTCTTGTTAATAATATTTAGCACTAACACTCATTTCCCATCTCCAACACCAATCCTCCAAACCCAACTCCACACCATCCTTTTCATTCACACTATTACAACCATTAAACAGCTCAATCAAATTGCTTCTCTCAAACATCAATAAGTATGCAAGGATGGAGCATCTCCGGGTTTAAATTAATTGAGGTAGTTTTCCATCCATTCCATGTTCATTAGCAGTTTTGTTACCATACCTTCTCCAAACAAATTTCCTCATTGATAAAATATGGATTACTTTCAAGAAGTATGATGATTGTGTTACATGTTATACATTGTTTGTTGTTTATGTTTCCAACATAATACCATGTTTGTATGGAGTGAGAAAAAAGGCTTAGATTCGTATGAACATTATTTGAACGTGCGACGTCGATCACAATTAATTGGCCCATGCAATATGGTATCGAACAATGACCGACATTGCATTGGACTAGGAAATGGTTTAAAAATATATGAATGTCTGACGTCGCTTGTCACTCGGACTTTGCAACATCGATTACTCATGTGTAAGATGTCATTTTAAATCAGATTAGTTACTTTTTCCATGTTGAGATTAATGTCATCCATGTATGGCTATATTATGTGTATTTCATTTGATGAGTGTCGAATTCAAACATAAATTTTATTTCCTGTGTATTGGTTGTATTGGGACCAAAGGGAGTTATCAATGGACATTCAGCATGTAGATGGACAGACTTATCATTTCACTAGTCACCCTGACAGTCTTAACGACGTACAATGTAGAAAATTTGGGTTCAATACAATTAATGTTTCAATTTCATATCAACCTTATGTATTTTAATATGGTTTAACATGTATTTGTAATGTATGTTATAGTTTTGTGGGTTTTAACATGTCATTATTTCCCATATTAATTGAATAATAATTGATTGTTGTATGATGTTTAACCATTTCATGATTTCTCGCATTTTAAATAGCATGTAATGGCTATCGACGAACGATTGTCTGTCATCAAATATTAAATATTATAATGATTTTCAAGAAATGATATCTAAATGATTAATCTGTGACGTTTCACAAATCGGTGCAGGGATGACACTTTACTGACATTGCATAAACCGATGATTTTTTTGCGACATCAGCCATTAAAAACAACATCGTATATATCACCACTCCACTTTAGGAGACAAACGATGAGGGTTCCCCGTAGTGTGCGATGTCCTTTACCAAAGTCTGCGACGCTGCTTTTATTTAGACTGACGTCGCCCACGACGAAGTCACAGCATTTCCTCTCCCATTGCTTGTCTGGTTTCTATGGCCAATGTGGCATACATGTGAATGCTGACTTTGGCCTTAACAAAGTCACAGCTATGGTCTCCTATCGTTTGCCTTGTAGCCTGGACCGACATCGGTCATATAAACTGCCAACTTCGGTCCAAAATTGAGGTAAAATATACTTTTTACCTCTGTTCAAAACCAAGGTAAAAAGTGTACTTTTTAATACGGCTATATTTACCTCGATTGGTTTTTGACTAAAAATCGAGGTTTAAAGTCCGGTAGAACTCAGGTAAAAGGTCTTGTTTCTTGTAGTGAAGATGCGAGTGGGGATTTGTTTGCTTGTGAAGGTGTAATGTTGACTAAGGAGGGTGGTCTTGGAGGTATCCGAAGTGAGGACTAGAAGGTGTATTATTAGGGTATTTTTGTGATATTATTATTTAGATACTTTGAAATTTGTTTGTACAAACAGAGGTCGGTAAATAGAGATCATTCCCTTTTTCTATGATCTTAGCTACGTTAGTAAATCTACAAACATTCATACTCTGATCAAAGGGTTAGATTGAACACTTACATGACATATTTAACAGCAAAAAACTCTAGTTGCATAATACACACACAAATAGTAGAACACGGATATAGGAATAACGCAGCTAAGCATTATTAGTTATAGGGTCTTGGTTCACATGATCCACACCACCCCAATTAAGTTTACTTTACTAGCAATCCTAGTTCACAACTTAGCACTAGAAAATGTTGATTACCAAAAAAACACACTAACTAAAACACACAAATTACCAACTTCCCCTAAGAACGATAAGCCTAGAAAATTCGATAAAAAGTTAAGTGACAGTAACGTCGCCCGAATACATGAAACTTAAAGAAAATAGTAAAACACATAACACATTCAATGAAATAATTTATTAGATCGAATCTCGGATTCATACGAAAGATAAGAATTACATCAAATTTCTTACTTAAAATACAAAAATTTCCCTGGGAAGAATTACAGATGAATACATGCAAACCTGTTACATAACAGTTTAGTTATTTAAAACTCTAACAGTAAGGCCATAGCATCCCCAAGGAAGAAGTTAATCTATCAAAATTTATCCTCAAGGATAACGAGCTCCGAAGGAGTGAATAGATCTCTCGGGGACCACTAGGCTTATTAGACAAGGTAAGAGCGAATGCAAGAATTGTTTCCCATTCTCCCAGTACACTTCCTCCATCCCCAAAAGTGCCCCACGTGAAGGGGCACCATCATCCTCGTTTGATAGAGCATGTGCACTAGGAAGAAATGACCGCTCTCTCTACTAGTACATATGCTCCTTTCCATAATACGGTTCAGAGAATTCAAGAAGGTACTCCTACTTCACGAGTCTGTCAACCGAGTAACCTGTCTTCTTTCTCCAGCTTAGCTACCGCGAGTCTGGATATTCCCCTCATGTTTTTTTGCTTTAGTTAGGGATGGAAATGACGCAAAACAGGTGTAATTTATAGTAACTCTATACCCATGCACACCTAAAATTTTTATACACCCACCCATTACCTATGATGGGTACATCATTAAAATCAACCCCAACCCATTGGGTATTATATAAAATCCACTCCCCTCCATCACCCACTTAGGTCTCCCTACCCACTTCAAACCACCATACTCACCACACTTATATCTCCAAAAACACCTAATATGTACATTATTATAATAATTTTATTTTTTAAACAAATAATGATAGGAAAATATTGTTTACTCCCTCCGTCCAGCAAAAATTGGCATAATTTCCTTTTTCACCAGTCCCAACATCATGGATGTTTTGAATTACCCAAAATGGGAAAGAATATGTTGTTAAATTTCCACAATATTCTCTTAAACTTTAATAACTTTTCAAACTAGGCCCACTATTTTTTCCAAAATATCCTTACTTTTCCATAATTTATTCCTTGCCACATTAGCTTGCATAAAAGAGCGAGCCAAAAGCAATTCTTCTATTTTTTTTGAGAAAGAGGGAATATAATATATATGTGCATTATATAAATAATAATAATTTAATTATATATTAAATTACAGTGTTTATAGAAGGTCTAGTGGGGATTGGGCAGGGATAGGGCGAACGTGAACTGATATCCACCCATGACCCACAACCTATGGCATGTATCATTTTCATATCTTTACCTTCATCAAAACAATCTCCATACCCGCCCCATTGGGGTGGAAGTGAGGTAGGCCTTCACCAAAACTCATCCCACTGCTATCCCTACCTTTAGTATCCATGAACTGGGTCCGCACATGTGACTTCATCGTCCTCAAACTTGATCCCCAGTTAGGCTATCTCTTTTGAAGATACTGTAAGAAATCACAAAATAAGATAAGCATATGATAATGTACAATCTAGAAACTATAATCAGTAACTCAAAAGGGTAAAAACACTTACAGTAAGCACGATGATTTTCTAGACATTCTTTGAGGGATATAATAAAATTCGGAGGAATCCCTCCAACTTACATGCACATGACAGTCTATCACATAGCTGATGAGACCTTCAACTCAAATCCGAGATAGCTCAGAAATCCCCACCACCATATCTAGTAAACCCACCTATCACAAACCACTGTACCATTGAAAAATATCTGATGTACATTTCGTTACTCGACAGACACTTATGACACACTCAAAGCTGCTTATCTGAATATTTAACAAAAGGAAACAATTGCAAATACAAACTGAGAAAAACTCTACGAAACTAGTTCTTTTTATAGGTGTAAGTTGAGTTTTGGCAAAACAAACCATCATTAATTATTCTCTCGGAAAGGACAGGTCTTTTCAATTTTTGAAAAATAGAATAACCACTTATTAAAGACATTGAAAAATAGAACATCAAAATACTCTACATGTCCAACAAAAAGAATCTGAAAGGTCTATGCCTACATGACCGACTTATCACTTACAAGCCTAATACATAACATATTCATAAATCCATTTGTCACTGACCCACGTAACTCACACAACCCTAATCCAAAAAACATTAAATTATTAAAGTTACTTCTTGCTTTCGTATGAAACTGAGATTCGATCTAATAAATTATTTCATTGAACGTGTTATGTGTTTTCCTATTTTCTTTATGTTTCTTGTATTCAGACCCGTTCTTAGGGAAAGTTGGTAATTGTGTGTTTTTTAGTCTGGGTGTTTTATGGTTATCGTCATTTTCTAGTGCTAAGTTGTGAACTAGGATCGCTAGTTAAGTAAACTTAATTGGGGGTGGTTGTGGATCGTGTGAACCAAAACCCTATAACTAACAACGTTTAGTTGCGTTATTCCTATATCCATGTTGTACTATTTGTGTGTATCATGCAACTAGAATTTTAGCTGTAAAATATTTCATGTAACTCTTTAATATCAAAACGAGGAGAGTTACTATGTCTATGTGCGAAAAATAGTGCAAAAAACACACTACTCTTCCTTCTTCACTTCGTCAACTCCATTTCTTCTTTAACGGTCATATTACTGATCCTCTGCATCAGCATCGGCGATTGACCATGGCGTCGCTGACGCCTCCTCCACCTCCAGATCCCTCTAAGCCCCTGGCAACCAGAAGTTTTGCCCAAGCTCTTAACACAAAACAATCCCCTCTCCTATCAACCCTCCCAGATACTCCAAACCTTCACCCAACAACAGAATTTAAGGGAAAGATAGCATACATACTCCCCCCTGAAGAAGGAGAAATCCTAGCTTCGCACTACCAGAACGCCCTCGTCGGAAAGTTCATCCGAGGGAAACCTCACATGGATTCACTTCAATAGTCTTTTAAATCAATAGGTTTTAAATCGAAATTTCAATTAGGTTCTATTGATTATTGACATGTTTTGATCCGATTTCAGGAAAATGAAGATTACCAAAGGTGTTGGATGAAGGGCCAGTGGTCAATACAAGGATACACAATGAAAGTGCAGAAATGGACACCAGATTTCTCTCCGTCTGTGGAATCTTCCATAGTCCCGGTCTGGGTAACTTTTCATAAAATACCAATTCATTTCTATAACAACTCTGCAATTATGGGTATAAGTAGCCAGGTAGGTAGGTTTCTTAAAATGGATGCTGCAACCATGGCCTTAACCAGACCTTCAGCTATTAAAGTATGTGTAGAAATTGATCTGTTAGCCCAGCTTCCTATGTCAATCATGGTAGGCATAGGAAACAAGGTTGCTAAATACCCAATTGAGTATGAGGATTTACCAACATATTGCACACACTGCAAAATAATTGGGCATAGCAACACAAACTGTAATTTTTTACACCCTAATCTGAGGAAAACAACTAGTAAAAAGGTTGAGAATACTACACAAAAGAACAAACTAGGATCAGATTCTCACCCAACAGAGGTAGTAAACATTGAAGGAACATCTGCTTTAACTGTATCACAAAAGGAAAAGGATGTTCAGAAACAAATAATTAATATAGGAATCCAAAATGATAGCAATTTTGAATTCTACAAGGTAAGTCATAAAAAAAGGAATGGCCCTGAAAAATTTTACTCACTCGATGATATATCTAAGCCAATAACCACTTCCATTTGGAGAAAAAAGATCCCTGAAAAATCTTCCATAATGGATAAGGAAACAAACACGAACACGGTGACAATATCTAATGCCTTTCAATCCCTAGAAGATAGTGAGGATGAGCAGGAAGGGGAGATAGTAGAGATTTTTCATGAAACAGTTGAATCGCAGGAAGTACCAGTTGTCATAACCTCCAATGTTTCTGCTAATAAATCTATTTTCACTGTTTCCCAAAAAGAACAAGCACAATTGGAGCTTAAAGAGCAAGATCAAATAGGTCCTACAGAGCAAAGTTCCAGCAAAGAGGAAACATTGAATGAACAATCTGCAACAATCTCTGATCTGAGCATTCAGGAAAAAGAAGGAAAGCAGGATAAGGTAAACCTTTCATCCCAAAATCTGTTAGCAGGGAATTCTGATCATAGTAATGGAATATCAGGAGAAAAAGGCAAAAACTCAGCAAAGACTAGTAGAAACCTAAGATCATCACAAAAAGCCAATCCCAAAAGTTTTAAATGATTACACACACCATAATTGGGAATGTACTAGTTTGGAATATAAGGGGAATTGGCACTTCAATTGACAGACTTAAGAATTTGAAACTTAAACACAAGTTAGACATAATGTGCTTAATAGAGCCATGGCAAGAAAATCAGAAGTCATAAAATTTAAATATGATTTGGGTTTTCAGAATGCCTACTCTGCTCATAGTGCTAAAATATGGTTATTTTGGAACCAGTCTTTTAGCATTACTGTTATAAGTGAGACTGATCAGTATGTACAAGTAAATATAACTGATACATTATCTTCTCTGAGCTGGAATTGTGTTTTTATTTATGCAAGTGTTCATAGACAAGTCAGAGAGTCTTTATGGAGTGATTTAAAGGCAGCTAATCTCCTTCCTTCCATATTTATTGGAGACTTTAACACTGTAGCGTCAGTATTAGAGTATAAAGGGAGAAAGTCAACCCCAAAAAAGAGCATGATGCAATTTAATAAATTTTTAAATGATCTGGATTTGCATGATATACCTACAGTAGGTAACTCTTTTACTTGGAGCAACAATAGATTTAAGGAAAGATGCAAAGATTTGATGTTCCAAAGGTTAGACAGGGGAATCTGCTCATTAGATTGGCTTGACTTATTTCCTAACAGTTCAATACATGTTCTTAATAGATTGTCCTCGGATCATGCTCCTCTTCTCTTATCTGTACAAACATCTGAGGAACAAGCCCCTAGACCATTTAGATTTCAAGAGATGTGGACTAGTAGACAGGAATTTCTAAACTTAGTGGCTTCTAACTGGAACCTAGAAACTTCTTTCAGAGGAATGTATAGGTTAGTATATAAACTGAAAAGGCTTAAGATGAAAATAAAGCAATGGAACAAAACACAATTTGGTAATCTTGATCAGAACCTGATAAAATATGAGAACAAGGTTAATGATTTAGAAATCTCATTTCAACAAACTCCAAATGATTCAATCTTGTCAGATTTGAACCAATCTAAACATCTTTTGATGAGGGCTCAAAAAGAGAAAGTAATCTATCTTAGGCAAAAAGCAAGGTTGAATTGGTTCAAATATGGTGATGCAAACACGAGTTATTTTCACCACTCAATAAGGGAAAGGAGGACTAAAGCTAGAATCAGTAAGATTAGGGATGAACATGGAAACTGGATCACAGATCCAACCCAGATCAAAGAGGTAGCAGTGGGGTACTATAAAGCTTTATTTAATGAGGATGAACCCCAGAAACAGGGAACTTATATAAGTCATTTTCTATCTGAAATCCCTAGAGTAATAACTGAACAAGAAAATAACTTACTGCTGTCTCCTTTCCTGATCCAAGAGCTCAAGTTTGCAATTTTTGACCTCAACAAACATAGTTCCCCTGGTCCTGATGGATACTCTGGTTTTTTTTACACTACTTTTTGGGAATATGTTAAAGTAGATTTACTTGAAGCTGCAAATGATTTTTTAAAAAGTGGAAATATTCCAAAGGCAATTTCCAGTACTTGGCTAGCTTTAATTCCCAAAAGAACTATACCTGTTACCTTTTCTGATTTCAGACCAATAAGTCTTTCTAATTTTGTGAACAAGGTATTCTCTAAGATGATGATGGAAAGAATTAAGCCTTTTATGTCTCAACTTATATCCCCGGAACAAAGTGCTTTTATGAAAGGGCGGGATATCTCTGACAACATAATTTTGATGCAAGAAATGACCAGAATTTTATCAAGAAAATCAAAAAGGCAGAACTTAATCATTAAACTAGACATGCAGAAAGCTTTTGATAGGGTCTCATGGTCTTTTCTTAATTCAATCCTCCTTAAATTTGGTTTTCATGGTACTTTTGTAAACCGGATAATGCAGAACATAGCCTCAGCTCACTTTTCAGTTTTAATTAATGGAGTAGCAACAGGATTCTTTGCATCAAATAGAGGAATTAAACAGGGAGATCCTCTGTCTCCATTTCTGTATAATATCCTATCAGAGGCATTCTCCCGAGGTTTAAAAAAACTGTTTAACATGGGATACCTGCAATTTTTTGGTTTACCTAAAAAATGCCCACAGATCACTCATCTAATGTATGCAGATGATACTGCTGTATTCCTCAGTGGTCATAAGAAAAATCTGAAAAGATTTAAAAGATTTCTCAGTGCATATGAGCAAACTACGGGACAAAAAGTTAATTTTTCTAAATCCAACTTCTATGCGGCTCCAAACACTTCAGTAGATAGAATCCAAATCTGGAGCAGGAATTTAGGAATGGCTAGAGGTGAGTTTCCTTTTCAGTACCTAGGGATCCCCATATTTACAGGAAGGAACACGCAGAGATATTTCTACCCTATATTGGAGAGAATGGAAAAAAGCATTAATAACTGGAAAAACAGATGGTTGAGTACTGCAGGTAAAATAATCCTAATAAACCACTGTTTTCTTTCAATTCCAACCCACGTGTTTGCTGTCTTAAGACCTCCAAAGATAGTACTGAGGAAAATGGAAAGGCTGGCTGTTGGGCTATTCTGGGGAGCCAATGATAGTACAGAGGCCAGGAAAAAATGGAGAGGCTAGAGAAAAATGAGTTTTCCAGTACAAGAGAATGGGATAGGGTTTAGAGATCTTCAGGCTATAGTTGATTCATTCTCCTGTAAGCTATGGTGGAAGCTTCAAATGAATACCACTCAATGGTCTCAGTATTTGTGGACTCTACCTGAGTCTTATAAGAAATCTCAGGTATGGAAAAGAATCTGTAACATAACTGAAAAAACTAATAGTTTAACTAGAGTAATTCATGGAAAAGGTGAATGCTCCTTTTGGAACTCAAACTGGTCAGGAGAAGGTGCACTATACTATAAATGGCCTGATGATGTGGAAATTCCTTTTCCTGATATCTCACTGAGCACCTTTATCCTGAACAAAGACTCTAATCTTCCTTTTGTGGAGCCATATTTGGCTACCAATGTAGTTTTAATATTGCAGGATGTGACCATCAAGAACACACATGAGGATAGACTGATATGGAAATCTTCAAAGGATGGAAACTTCTCAGTCAGTTCTGCCTAAAAGATCCTGAGGCAGAAGGGAACAAGAATTAGACATCTGCAAAAGGTATGGGCAAATTTCATACCAGCTAAAATGTCAGTACTTATATGGAGAGCTCTGAATGGAATTCTGCCTTTTGAAAATGTTCTGTGCAAGCTTGGTTTTTCACTAGCCTCTAAATGCCCTATATGCTCTAATCACTCAGACTCCATCAACCATTTTTTTAACTCCTGTAACAAGGCAACTGCAGTATGGAATAAAGTTAATAGCCTTCTAAATCTGCAAACACCTGTCTTCAGGAGTTTTAGACATCTAGTTGAATATTATCTCTCCATCAGGGTAGGCTCAAAGATTCTCAATCAAGTCTATACTGCTGCTCTCATTGTCACAACTTGGTCTCTCTGGACTTACAGGAACAAAATACTCTATGACAATCTTCCCTTTTCAGTGGATACATGTTTTCAGAATATTAAGGATCTGATGCTCCTAATTTTTACTGCTAATCCAGTGAAAGGCAAACTTGAAAAGTATAAGAAACTAGTTCAGGTTGGAATCATACCTCATATAACTCAAAAAAAGAAGGACACCACAGTATCTGCAGTTAGATGGGAAAAACCAACAACTGGTTTTAAAATTAACACAGATGCATCATGGGTAAATGGTGGAGACTCTTCTTGTGCTGTAGTAGTTAGAGATTGGAGGGGAGATGTGAAACACATGAGAGTCAAAACTTTTAGATCAGAATCTCCTCTACATGCAGAGTTGGAAGGTATTCTTTTTGCCTATCTTGTTTGCTCAGAACTGGATATTAGAGATAGTATCCTTGAGTCTGACTGCAAACCAGCAGTTAAAGCAATACAAGACCCTTATGTTGGTTCATGGAGACTTTTTTCTCTTACCAGTCATCTGAATATGTTGCATAAAGAAAATCCAATCCAATATGCACCTAGGGAAGCTAATACAGTGGCTGATTTTTTGGCAAAATATGCAAGGGAGAAATCCCTAAACGGAAACTTAAAAATCAGAAACTCCCATCCTTCCTTAGAGGTTTGATCTTGCTAGATAAAAATGGAGTTCATGGAGTAAGAATAGGCACAGCAAAAGGGAACACAGATCACACGACGGCTGGATTTCTAGTTTGAATTCTTTTCCCGGCTTCACAAAATTTTTTTGGACAGAGACTGCTATTGTTTTCTCTTTTCTTATTGCAGACTGGATTTGCTCAGGAGGAGAGGTTCAGGCATAAAGGAGCATGAGATCTTCATAGATGAGGACTTCTATGAGATCAAACGCTAGGTATTGGGACATTGACTGATAAGGGTTTTGAATTCTCATCTCCCTGACTTGTTCGTGCTCCCTTACTTTGGTTTGATCTCTAGTAACGGTAGAAGATTCATACAAATCGAGAGACAAGGATGTTATTTCTACTTCGCTTCCCCCTTTTTGTATCATCACATGATTGATATTGTTCAGATGTAACTCTTTTTACTACCCTCGGGGGTAATTCTACGGTTTGGGGAGCCATATATATTCCCCCCATCTAAGGATGGTTTAATCTAAAAAAAATGTAATTCTTTAATATAACCCTTTGTACAGTTGTTCTTAGGTTTACTAACTTAGTATCTATCTATTATTGATTCAGTGCATATATATTTGTGCCTAAGCAACCTATTTGATATTTTCCAGTCTATAATTTTTTTAATCTAATAACCTATTGTCTTGTGTCTACTATTCACATAGAACTAATTGTAATAGAGAGCATACATTACCTATGGGTCGTCATTAGTGAGAGAGCATACCATAGTGTGAATTTACAATTGTGTAAACATACCGTTGTTGAGAGTTTTGTTGGCATTGTTGTGCTAGTTTTCCACTTGCTAGCTCCCTTGGGTGCAAGAACCATTTTTCTCTCAGTGTGTCAGCTTTGCGGATGGTAGCTCTAGAATTGGCTCCGTACCTTTCCAGGGACTATGAAAACTCTAAAAGAAACAACATTTATCCAGTGCACACCAGTGATATGGGAAATTCCTTTGAGTAATGATAGTGCTCAGATTTGGCTCACAGCAAGTCTCATTCTTTTCTAGTACCAGCAAAAGTCCCTAGGGTGTCCTCGGTGAGGAAGCTCTAGCATTCAAGTCAGTATTGTTCTTGACTATGCATTTTGCGAGTAAAAAGTCACTTGCCTTGTCTATTGTTGCCTGCCTTTATTTATAGGGTTTCGATCGTGTTATCGTGGTCCATTTCTTACATTCCCTTCTCTTGGATCATGGTCCACTAAAGGTTGTCATGGAAAGTAGTGCTTTATGATCATTCCACAGTTAGTTGGCTCGTGGCAATGAGGCATTCTCAGTTTTTGAGAATTCAATGAATTGCTCTAATTCAAAGAAACTACTACTTTGCATGCTCATTTTTCATTGATTAGGACTGGTTAGGTCATTTATACACAAGTTAGGAATTGGGCAGTACTAATGCAAGGTTACAAGTGATGTGCACCTAGAAGCATGTGTTCAGTTATGCATTTAGAACATTTATTAGTAGCTCATGTATGGTTGATTTCTAGGTTTAGTTGAGTTTATATAACAAGGGGTTTAGATAGCTTTGTTTGTTTTCTTGTCTAAATCCTTTGTTTTGTAGATTATTTAGACCAAATGGATTCTATGTCCTTACGAGTATCTAGATACTAGTTTGTGAGCTTCATTATAGACCGCTCATTAGCACTTCAGAGTCGACTAATGAAGGCCATTGGCAAGAATGGTAGAAGATATTTGAAATCCATTTGCAAGAATGGTTTTAGACCAATCATCGCACGCTTAATTGTGGTAGTAGATGGTATGTGCCAAAGAGAAGGAGTTGAAGCCCAGAAGATTTAGAAGATTGACATGGTTGTGCTCCTTTGCACGGTTTGTGCCAACCAAGATGGCAGTAAGGTTAAGTAATGGCACGGGCCACCCCCGTTTGCATGGTTCGTGCAAGGATTGTGCATCTAAGTACTAGCATGGGCCATGTTCTTTTGCACAGCATGTGTACCTCGAAGGTAAAGATTCGATGTCCCATTCTGCACCTCACAATGATATGCACGGCCGCACCATCAGAAGATAAAGAGCTCAACTCTAACACGTGACCTGCACAGATTTTCATGGGTCACACTGCTCAGACGATCAAAAAACGCTTCCAGGCAGTCCACAAGGAATTAGATAGGCCACGCACTCAATTGGCCGGGAAACCTTGCCCAGTCGGTGACCCTTGTACTTTTGCATGGGCCGGGCCGCGTGGGCCTCTTACTATTGCACGGCTCGTGTCGACGTAGAAACCTAGGGTTTCCCTTGTTTTGGGCCTCTCTAAGGCTCATTTTCGACCTATAATAGAAGGACCTCTAGTCTACTAGGGTTTAAGAAACCATTTATTAGTTATAATTCTATTCTCTTAGTTTCTAAGAGTAGGTAGAGAGAGAAATGGAATAACCCTTCTCTCTTCATTTAATATTTTCTAGTTGTGCCCAAGAGCATTTAATCCAATGGTAAAATTGGGCTCAATTATTAGGGAGTAGTTTATTTACTCTGGGATCTAATTTGTATTCATTACTTGGTAGATATTTTGTGATATTTTAGGCCACCCTATCTTATGTGTTTATAAATATCATGCTTGATTTGCTCTTTACATTCTTGAAATGATGTATGTTAATTATACCCTTTGATGCACCATTGTTGTATGTGATATGAATCGTGCTAGGCTTGTAAGTTCCCTTGGGAGTTCGGTTAGAATATTTGTGGGTTTGTGAGTCCTCAATTAGAATCGTGGTAGGCTTGTTAGTCCCCTTGGTTCAATATATATTTTTTTCTCTTTATTTGAATGCTAAGTAGGTTTTAGAACACCCCCCCAAACCATGTTTGCGACACTATCCATTCCCAAAACATAATCAGATTGACCCCCGATTGTGAGTCTTTCTTAGTCAACCATTGAATTCTAGCATCTCTGTGGATGACCCTGGATTTGCCACTAACTACTCTATGGTAGTTGGTATTGAGTACATAAGCAAAAATATATATTTTTATCTTTGGTCTCTTGCACTCCGCGGGTTAGTAATTGCTCTCCCGTGAAAAAGGTTGCTTTTTTATTACCAACCCCTCAGAGTGTTGATTAATTTTGGCATTGGTAGAGGGATGCTAGTTTAAAATTTTTATAGTTAATTTGTATTACTAGTTTGTAGAGTAGTTATTGTTGTTTTTATTTTATAGCTTTAGTTGATCATTGTGTTGAGCTTTTTGGATAGTTATTCTGGTTACTTCTAATATATTTGCTAGTTTTTTTTTCTTTTGGGACATGTAGTGTCTAGTTTCTTGTTTATGGTACATACCCATACCAAGAACGTGTGAAATTTACACTGTCTACTGGAAATTGCAAGTGGTCGGAGAAGGAGAATGAGGAGAACTAGAGGAGATATTCCACAATGGACAAGAATTTTTGTAGAGGAAGAAAGAGTTGAGATAGCGGAAGACAACAGGACACTGAGTGAGTTGATTGCTCCAAATTTGGATCGTTAACCCCTTTGCATAGTCTTCCCTCCTTTGCCACCTAATGTCACTTGTGAAGTGATGAGTGGCACGATCCAATGTTTGCCCACTTTCCACGGGATAGCCAGAGTTAATCCAAACAAACACCTCTTGGAGTTTTATTTGGTTTGTATCAATATGAAACCACCGGGGGTTTCAGAGAAGGACTACAATCTTAGTTCATTTCCTTTTTCGCTGTGAGACGCAGCTAAGGATTGGCTCTATTATTTCCCACCAAGCTACATAACTTCCCGGATGGACATGAAATGAAGATTTCTCAAGAAATACTTCCCACCTTCATATTCTGCAGGTTAGAAGAAGCAACTGTCCAATATTTCACAACTTGCTTATGATTTCTTGTATGAGTACTGGGAGAGGTTCAAGCGGCTATTGGCTATTTGTCTTTATCATCCATTTAAGAAAGAAAACTTGGTGTACTACATCTTTGAAGGCTTATGCGATGAGGACATGTGCATGGTGAATGTAGCATTTAGTGGTTCTATAGCAAACAAAATCCCTAAATATGCTTTGGCCTTATTCAAGGAGATGGTGAATGGTACAAGGCATTTTGGGGCCTGATCCCATGTGAAGACTTTAGAGGAGCCCGTTCAATCTCCCAAGCTAGAAGAGCAAGTCCAAGCTCTTGCTTCAATGATGAAATAATTTATGAAAGGGAGAGCGCAACAAGTGAAGGTGTGTGGAATTTTCAATTCAGATCACCTAACTGACACATGTCCGCCAGTGGTGGATAAGTTCGAGGAGTTGAAGGCCTTAGATTTCAATGGTAGGAATAAGCAGTTTACTAAAGATAAACTACAAGGGTTCCGAGGAAACAAGGTGGAGATTGACAAGACCCTTATTCAAACTTGTTCAATCCCAGATATCATGACCACCCAAATTTCTGGAGGCATAGGGACAGCCAAGGGTACAATCGAGGTGGACCATCTCAACCCTTCTCGAGAGGAGAAGGGTCTTTCAACACCAATGCTCCGCTGTATAAGTCGGACCCAGAGTAGATTCTTGAGGCAATTGCACAATTTGCAAAGAATAATGATGTGTTTGCGGAGTGAATGAGAAGGGAGATTAAGGAACTAAGCACAAGAACCTTGAAGTGAAAATTGGTCAACTAGCCAATTCGGTGAGCCACCTTAAGGCTAGATATTCTGGAAAGCAATCGTCCTAAACTAAGGTTAACCCTCACAATGTGAGTGCTTTGAAATTGAGAAGCAGGAAGTTGGACGCAAAGCCAAGAAGGAGGTCATGAGAGAGGACAAAAAATTTGTGGAAAGAAAAAATAATAATCTTAAATAAGAAGGGACGGTAATTTAGGAGGAGCCCTCAAAGGAGCTCCCCACCACCGAGGCAAGGGTCAAACCTCCGCCATCATTTCCTAGTGATCTGCTTTATGGGAAAGGCCGAAGGTGGCAGCCAACATGATCTGCTTCATTTGGCGTGCGTTAACCATTGCATTTTGCATAATTTTTATCTATATTTATTTGGTGGATTTCAAGTATTAGTTGAGTTTATGTGAAAAGGGGTTTAGACGGTCATGTTTAGTTTTCTTATCTAAATCCAATGTTTTGTAGACTTAATTGGTACTAATAGACATCTTATATCCATGGGTTCCTTGATCTTCCTTGTGATCTTCTTTAGTAGGTTGACCATGGTTACTTTTTGTTTACATTCTATGTGATGGCTATTCGTAAAGGCGGTATAAGATATTGAAGACCGTTCGCAAGAAAGGTATTAGAGACGAAGGTCATTCCACTAGAATGGTAGTAGATAAAGGCCAGGAGCATAAATTCATGGTAGAAGGAGATTAAAGCCAACGATAGGTGGAAATGGAGTTCAAAGCGGCCAACGAAATGGTGAATCGTTGTCGAATGAGCTGTGCTTAAGTATATGAACGATCCGAGAAGAGTTGGCCTTCAAGGCTAGTTCCATTGGATTCTTCTTCTCGAGCACTACAAAATTGACTACTAAAGCAATCAAATTGGACTAACGGTTCACCCGTAGCAAAGGAAACTAGTTTAGCCAGCCAAGGAATAAATGGGTCGACGTAGGCCGTTCATGGTTTGCCACCAATGGCCCGTGCCAAAGGAGTAGCCCCTCGCCAAGAAGACCAGCAAGAGGCTACAACGCAGCCCACACCAGACACCACAGGCTGCCAGCACAAAGTGAAGACCCACTCCACATGGATAAGTATGGGCGCGGGACATCCCATTTTTAGCATCTTGCGCCGTTCCAAGGTCAGTAAACAAAGACCAGCCGGCGGGGTGTGGAAATCACACGGCTCACGCCAAAGTTTTTGAGTGAGCACCCTACCTGTCCATAGCCTACGCCAATGGCCATGGACGCGTATCAAAACCTTTATTCTAAACACCCTGATGGTGCCCCTCACTAGACAACACGGCCCGTGCCAGGGGGTAGGCGAGGCCCATGCCAAGCTTTGCGCCCTACACCTCTTGAAAATCTGAGCCACGCACTAGATCTGGCACCTCACACCACATGAATAGATGCGGCATGTGCCTGGCCCTGCACCCCATGCCTAGGACACTTCACGGGCTGCATCATCCGTGATGCCCCATGTCGGGCAGTGGCCAAGCTAGGGTTTACCCTATTTTGGGCCAAATTTTAGTCCCAATCTCCTAATACTACAAACAGAACCTTTTTCTACTAGGTTTTCATATCTTAGAGACTCTTTTATATCATACTCTATCTTGGTAGTTAGTAGAGAAGTCTCTCTTTTTCTTTTCTTTCTTTTGCTTTGATCCTAAGATATGGAATTCAAATCTTTATTTGAATTCCATGTCTAGGGATTAGTTTCTATAGCTTGAGGATAAATTGTAGGAGCATGGTCTAAATATATTTGATTGTTAGATTCTTTAGTCCTCCTAATTTTGTGTTCATGATATTTTTCTGATTGTGCTTGATTATTTGAGTTGCATGAATAGTACACCACATGTAAGCACACACTTTGGGCTATATTCATGTATGGTGCAAATATCGAAGCCCCCTTGGGAAGAGAAACCTGAGTGTTAGAATCGGTAAACGAGAATGTGTCCGTGTGGGTGTGTGCACGCAGAATTGGAGAATAATGCTCTGACTTATTTTCCATCGCACTAGTCTTAGCTGACTTCGTAAAGTTGTCCAAGAGGTTCCAGATAGAGATAGCGAATTGTAGAAAACTAGGGTTGTAATATGCCTTAGATCATATATAAGGTTCCAACACCCCTTGGGCCAAATTGATAGGACCTGGGGGAAGTAGTACATTCATGGTGGAAGCCCTGAATGTAATCGCATGGGGAAAAATAGAACTACAAAATTGGGCGGACCTTGTAGTACTCCCCTAATTCGATGGTAGTGTCGATGGAGGGTTGCGAGAGCACCCGTCGTGACAGGGATGGGGAAGTGTATGACATTGGCAATGCCACGTATTATGAGCACTCTATTAGGTTTGCCTAAATATCTATGTGAATGGATCGAGGATGGAAGAATTAAATTGACCATGTTTCTCAATGATTCCCCAAGTTCTTGGTTAAATAGTTTACTTTGCTTTTTTACTTTTATGCTTAGTAGTTGTTAGATTGAAACCCCCCCCATTTACATGTTTTCTTTATTCCTTTTACTCATACAGATTAATGACTTGTACAAGGTTGTGTTTTGATTGGTACATTAGACCTAGCATCTCTATGGACAAACCCAAGTCTTATTGCTAACTACCCTCTACGTAGCTTACCCATGAGAACAGGGTGCAAAATTACAAATTTTATCTTCTGACCCCCTAGCCTGTACCTGGGTTGATTACCAATGATTAACGACCCCAAGGAAGGCAGGTCAGAATTTTGGTGCCGCTGTCGTGGATGCTATCAGTCTAGGTATCAATTAATCATAATGCGTTAGTAGATGGAGTTGGTATTAGCTTTTTTTGTTATTTGTTAATATTTTTTATTCTTGGTTTGAGCTGTTGTTATAGTTGGTCTGTTACCTTTTGATCCATTTGTTAGTGTTGTATTCAGAAGGGTATTGTTGGCCCTAGTTTATGGTACACACCTGTACCACTAATCTAGGCATCTTACACTACCCGACTAAGAACACAGGTGGTCGGAGAAGAAAGAGGAGAAGAACTAGGGTACAAATTCAACTGAGGCCGGAAGTACTTGTAGACGAACCGCTAGCAATGGGGGATGACAACCACACCCTATTGGAGCTAATGGAACCCTACTTGGAGAATCAATCGCTATGTATCATATTCCTGCCATTACCCGCCAATGTGAGCTTTGAGCTGAACAGTGACATGAATATATTGTTCTTGCAATTTGATTTGGTGGGGGATTGTGTGATTATATTGTGTTTATGGCTTGGTTGGAGTGGGATAGTATTATACTCACTTTGAGTGTGTTGATTTGCTCGTGTTAATGTTGTGCTTGCATTGTGTTATTATTGCTGCTTCGGTTGAGAGGTGATTGTAGTTTATGCTAGATATGAGTCATGTTGACCATTGATTAGACATAGTTAATATTTGAATGCAATGATATTTAGCTTAGGATAGTTTGTCCATGACACTTGAAATGTTAATGTTATGAATGTACTAATGATGGCTAAACTAGTTAGGCATGATTGTGATTATGAGATATCTCATATTAGATTTCATCTATGTGAGAACTTCATGGACTTGAGAATATGGGTATGTTGGATATAACATGGATTGTGTATGCAATTGTGATTGGAACTTCAACTAGTTTGTTTGGACTTGATTTGGTTTGTGATGATTGGCAAAAACTAGTTTAAGGTTGAGTATGATTTTGCAATATTGCACATATGCAAATTCATGTGTGTTTGGCATGTTTGTTATGGTTGTTAGATAGGGCCCCTACCAAGAGACCTAGGGCTCCTTCACGAGATGGGCGCACTACCGCTCCATCTCCGCCTTCACCACTGGCTCCAGAGTCGAGCCCTATACCCTCTCCTCCTGATAGGTACATGTGTTTGACCCAGATCACCGGGTCCTACACATAGAGATGGGAGGCCCTGGCCAACCGTCTGCCCAACGAGACAAGTTTCGTAGACATGCCCACATTAGACGCTTTTGGGCTCACCCAGCCAGTATGATGCATTCTCGCCAAAGGGGGGATAGAGGGTTTCATGAGCAGGAGTGCCACCTCTTACCGGCGATATACACTGGAGTTTATAGGAACGTTCAGGATATGCAGCATGAGGACTGACCAACTGTGTGAGAGGTGCATTGCCTGTCACCTAGATGATTTTCTCGACAGATGACCGTCCACAGGTTGAGGAAGCTTTTGGATGGGACACTGTAGATACGGGTAAGGTTGGACCCCACAGCCCAGGAAATGATCGATTGAGGAGGAAATGCAATTTTGGAGTGTCATCAACATGAGGCTGAAGAACTCCCATGACAAAAACAGTGTCATCATCCACCCCACCCTCCGCTATGTGCACCAACTGTTAGCTGGCACAGTACTTTCCTCAGCGGAGCCAATGAATGTAACAGACAATGAGTTTCACTTTCTATGGCACTTGACGAGTGAGAGAGTGGGATATGAGTTATGGGCTAAGTTGTGGATGAAGAGAATTGTAGAGGTGGCAAGGAAGACGAATGGGAATATTATGGTTAGAGGTATGATAGGCCTCTTGGCGGAGTACCTGGAATTGGTTCCACCGGCTTACTTTTCGCGCTTAGGGAGGCTCACTTCTTACCTCATCACTGCTGAGAGGTTGGTCCAATTTGAGATGCTCAGTGCCACCCATACCACAGGGGTATTCCACTGGTTATATAGCGCCAGGAAGGTCACATTCATGGCCCTTCCTTAGCCCAACAAGACAAAGCTGGGCTTTGATACACCTCTAGCATACTTGGCAATTTCACCCGACTCCTTTTGATGGGAGGACTTCCAGCACGAGCTCCACGACCATGGTTCAGCCCCTGTCAAGCACGATGATAGGAGACTGCCCTTCTTCGATCGACAGCAGCAGCACTCTCCACAACCTCCACCAAAGACCGAGCATATGTAGGAGGATGATGTGCAACCTCACTAATCCTAACCTCCATCGGATTACTATGAGTGTATGATGCATACCATGTAGGATGGATTCCTCCTCCAAGCCAGCATGATACTGGAGCAACACGTGTTTGTCTCCCAGAGCTTGATTGACATAGATGAGGAGATTGATCATCTATCAGCTCACATCCATGAGAGGTAGTACCAGGCAGGTGGTGTCTCAGGCCCTGATCCAGGAGTAGAGAGGCGGAGAGCTAGGAGGTAGAGAAGCACGGATTGGCTGGCTCGTTATCAACAATGCTTTTTCAATGGTGGCCCTTCTTTCTCACATCAGTGATTTGTGTGCATCATAACCTTACCCTATCCATACTTTTCTTTGTAAACTTTTACCCTATTTTTATACATTGAGGGCAATGTAGCGTTCTAAGTGTGGGGAGAGGTATCTACTGAATTCTCGGTTGGGGTTCGAGATATTTTGTTAGACTTGCTATTGCTGGATATTCTTTTGCTTTATTTTGAATATTTTCCCCTTTTGCTTTGGGATGATTTTCTGTTGGTGTACTTAGACGATGTTGGCTTTGATGTTTTTCTTAGCCTTAACATTTAGAAAGAATTTTGGATTGGAGAAAAATGAAGAAAAAATTTGTAATTTTTTAAAAAAATAAATTTAAAAAAATTATAAATAAAAAGAATCCCACTAAGTTGAAAAACCGAGAGGGCATCTTAGGCAACATCAGTGGCTCGGATAGGTCAAAATCCTGAGAGGGTGACCTAGGCAAAAATAAGAGGCTAAATGTGTGGAAAAATGTGAGATGTAAGCCAAAGAAACATGACATGTGGCTAGGATGAAAACCCAAAAGGGCACCTAGGCAAAATGAAAGAAAGAGAGAAAAGGGAAAAATGTTGCGTGTTCACTCATTTGCCGGCGTTGGAGTCATAAGGTTACGGTGGCCATATGGTTGGATCAGGTAGCTTGGTATCTTGAGACCTCTTAGGAGTGGGAAATATAGCGGGGGAAACACGAAGTAAGTTAAGAAATTCTTGATCGTTTATATACTTCATTTTTAGGTTGATATATTGGTATAAAGTTGAGCATGTGTTTTGGAATCTTATACATGTCTTTAGCTTCACCTTGTACCATTGGATTTGGTATTGTCAATTCGAGATTTGGAAATATTTTAGGGATAGCAATGAATTGATGGGTGAATATGGTTTGGGTAGATTTAGGAATGGGGGTTGTGGGAAACTTCTCATTTGACCTTAACATTGGGATGTGTGATATTGAGAGTTTTGTGAGGTATTGACTTGGGGGAATAGTAGTTAGGATGTGGATATGTCATTTCCTTCGTATGCTTGGATCTTTTCTTACTCGAGGGCAAGTAAGGTATAAGTGTGGGGAGGTTTGATGAGTCCATTTTATGTGCATAATTTAATACTTTTTGGGGTCACTTTTGTGCTCTTTTATTATCAAGAGCTTGTGTTTTACTTTGAAATTCTCTTAGGAGGGGTAAGAGAAACTTTACATTCTTTTACCTCTTTTAAGTGGATTTTGTGTGCAAAGGAAGAACATGGAGTCTTGAAGACCGGAGAACAATGAAGATCGCTTTATGAACACTTTGAAGACTTTCTTTGAAGACTTGAAGATCGGAGGCCGTCGAAGACCATTTTTGAAGACTTTGAAGACTTTCTTTAAAGAGTTGAAGACTTTCTTCAAAGAGTTGAAGACTTGAAAAATGAGAGGAAACATTGTGAAGATAAATGTTTACTACAAGAAGAAGAAAAGAAGAAAAGATTCAGTTTTGGCACCCGTCGTGATTCGCAACGAACGGGTGGCTAAAACCTAACCTTATCTTTTTTGTACTATAAATAGCACTCTCTTTCCTCTCATTCATAGCTTCTTCTTTCTGCATTTTGATACTATTTCTAACCCTAGTTTTCACCATTTTTCATCTTTAAATTCTCTTGTAGTATGTTTGATTTGTTAGCATTAATTAGTATGAACTCTTGTAGCTAAATCTAGTTCTTGGGACCAATTGATTGAAACTTCCAAACTTATGTAGTAAGATTCTATATTTGCTCATTTATGAACATTTATTGGAGAGCATTTATTGTGCCATTAATGTTGTGTTTTGCCTCATTTATACCATGGGTTTTATTTTTTAATAAAAACACCCGTAGGTGAGGGATAGTATTATTAGGCTCCCCAAACCTTGACTAGAAAATAAAGAGTACATAGAGATCGAATTGGATAAGAGACTAACTCTAGAGTATTTTAATTTGTTTAAAGTTGCGATTCCAAATCGAAGAATCTCAACCCCAAGTGTGAATTCTTCGTTTGGCCAGGCATCTTAAACAAACAAAATTGTAACTTGTAATTATCGGTTTTTTGTACAAGAAGACAGTGAAAGAGACAGTAATGTAAATTGCAGCAATACTAGGAGCAGTATCTCTGAGCATCAAAGAGCATAGCAATGGTTGATTGATAGTAGCCGTCGGGGCCATGTTTAAACCTGTATGAAAAGATTTTGGTTAGCAGTATCAATCCTTAGCCGAAACATGTTTATGCATTCTAATTTGCGGAGTATGTATCCTATCTAAGGAAATCAGACCCTTGATGTGCTGAGGGATATTATGGAGGTTAAGGCTCTGGATATGGTTAGAGTGATGTTTAGCTATTGGATTAGCCACCGA
Organism: Rubia yunnanensis; assembly: GCA_037428765.1. NCBI lineage: Eukaryota > Viridiplantae > Streptophyta > Magnoliopsida > Gentianales > Rubiaceae > Rubia > Rubia yunnanensis. Next base: position 41,850,379 of record CM075066.1, read on the forward strand.
ATTACATTCTCTAAAAACATGTTTAAGATGAGCGCATCCTAATAGAGCCTTCACCTTGAAAGCCAGATAAAAAAGATTCCAATGTGCAGAGTAGGGATCATTAATCATTTGTACAGCCAGCTTACAGTCTATTTCAAGTATCCAATTTTGATCTAAACTAGGAAAGTTTTGGCAAGCAAAAAAAACTGCCTTAATTTCAGCCTCCAGTGGTGAAGCAGCAGAAATAGTATCAGAAACAATTTTAATCGGTACACCGAAACTATCCCTAGCTATCATACCAGCTACTACCTTGTTCGGAAACCATGACGCATCGATATTAATTTTAACAGATCTAAACGTAGGCCTTTCCCAATAAACAGAGATTATATTCGGCTTCGGGGGTGGTCTAATGAATGGGATCAGATGCATGAGAGGAGATGAAATAGCAGAGTGGGAGAAATGTATCCGAGGACTAGAAAATAAAGTAAGTTTGATTAGCTCCTGCACTTCATTACAAATTAGGTCTGAGAAGAAAGGCTTATTATCGAATAGGAACCTGTTTCTAACTTTCCATAGAGTCCAACATATGAGAGATGGAAGAATTTTACAGATGAAGTGATTCCATCTAGATAGGTCATGGCTATTCCAGTAGATGAAAAATCTTTCAGAAATGGAGTGTTGAGTACCTAGATTAAACTGGACTATAGAAGCCATGTTATTCCAGACAGCCTGAGCAATAGGACACGATATAAAAAATGCTGAATTGAATCTGTCTTACAACAAGCAGGACACTTGGAAGCTACACTAAATCCACAAGTGATAAGCACATCATCAAAAGGGAGAAAGGATTACAACAATTTCTAGGTAAAAATTGAGATCTTCTTCTGTAAAGCATTATTCCATATAAATTTACAAGCAGGGAAATTACCTGGTCCATGAGTTAGAGCCTTATATGTTGACTTAGATGAGAAATTACCTGAGACTTCAGCTTTCCATACCAATCTATCCTCCCTTTCTATAGTAAGCTCAGTTTCCTGAAGAAAAGAGAGAGAATCATATTCCATAAAAGCACTTATCTAAGCTAAAATAGTGGATTTATTCCTAATGAAATCTGCCACAGACATATATGGCATAGCAGAAACTATGTGCTTAGGGATGTAGTTAAGCAGGGGACCCCTAGGACACCAATTAGCAGACCAAAAACTGCAGGTACCTTTTCCATGAATAATGAATGAGTTATTTTCCGCAAAGGAGTTAATTAAATGGATTCTTTTCCAAGTAACTGATTTCCTATGAGATAAAGGAAGAGACCATTGCAATTTAGACCATAGAGTAGTGCCTAGTTGGCTCTTCCACCAAAGTTTAGCAGAACAGGTATCAATTATGGCTTTAATAGATCTAAAACCAAGTCCATTTAGATCGGTTGAAATAGAGATGTCAGACCATTTTTTCCAGTTTCTATTTTTTTTCCATCTGATTCTCCCTAAAAAAACCTTGCTAATCTTTTCTCAAATGATCGAATTATTTTTTTGGGGGGATTAGCAACAGCCCATAAATGCTGAGGCAAAGAATATAAGCAGTGTTTAATTAGGATCATCTTGCCCCCTGAACTGAGCCACTTGTTCTTCCAGCTTTGCAACTTGTTATCAAGATTTTCCATCAATGGTTGGAAGTATCTATTAAGTGTTCTACCCTGAAAAATGGGACAGCCAAGGTATTTAAATGGAAAGGTGCCTTTTTTCATTTTTAGGATAGCCTTAACCTGGTTAAACTTTAAATTCGAGGCCCTTTTACTCAGATAAAAGTCAGATTTATCAAAATTGAACTTCTGTCCCGAGGTAACTTCAAAGATATCTAAAAAGGCTTTGATCCTAATAAGATTAGACTTAGATGCTTGCATAAAGATAATCGTATCATCCGCATACATTAGGTGGGAAACTGTAGGTATTGAAGCAGGTAGTTGAAAACAAGAGAGACTTTTATTAGAGAATATAAAAGATAGACTCCTAGAAAAAGCTTCAGAGAAAATATTAAAAAGAAAAGGAGAGAGTGGATCACCTTGTTTAATACCTCTAGTAGCTTAAAAAAAACCTACTGGATTTCCATTAACAAGAACTGAGAAGTAAGCCTTAGAGAGATTACTCATAACAGCAGTTAAAAAAATCCCATTGAATCCAAATGTAATCAGTATCTTTTTAAGAAACTCCCAGTTAACTCTATCAAATGCTTTCATTAGATCTAATTTCAGTATACAATTGGGAGATCTGCTCTTTTTATCCAGAAACCTGATCATTTCCTGTAAATACAAAATGTTATCAGAAATATCTCTTTTCTTCATGAAAGAAGATTGGTTTGGAGAGATCAGGTTATCCATATAAGGTCTCAACCTTTCCATTAAAACCTTAGAGCATATTTTATTTAGGACATTTGATAAACTAATTGGCCTAAAGTCCCCAAAAGAACATGGTGTGGCTTTTTTCGGAATTAGGGTAATCCAAGTGCTGGATATTCCTTTTGGGATTTCCGATCCAAAGATAAAATCATTAACAGCCTCCATTAGATCTTGTTTAATAAAAGACCAGCATTTACTATAGAATTTAGTTGTGAAACCATCTGGCCCTGGACTACTGTTATTATTTAAACCTTTAATCACAGCTTCTAACTCAGATTCTGAAACTGGAGCAGCTAATGCTTGATTATCCATATCATTAATAACTGTGGGGATTTGACTAAGGAAGTGAGGGTAGTAGGTATCAGCTGTAGTATGATTAGGCTCAGTTAAAAAACCTGAAAAATAAGCAATTGCTTCTTTCTGAATATCTGTTTGTGTATTTAACCAATGACCTGCCTGATTTTTAATTTTGCTGATTTGCAACTTACAATTCTTTTCATGCACTACCTTATGGTAAAATTGAGTGTTATTGTCCCCCAACTTATGCCATTTTAGTCTCGCCTTCTGCTTCCAAAACTTATCTTTCTCCTTTAAAGCATTAAGAAGTAAGGCTTTTTTCTCATTTAGTTTAACACGTTCAGGCAATGTAGGATTCAAGTCAAAAACAAGTTCCTGGATTCTTAAAGCCTCCTCAGCTAATATGACATTTGAATCAATTTTGCCAAAGCACTCTCTATTCCAGGTTTTTATCACTTTCTTAAGCCGAATCAATTTTAAGTAGAATCTGATCATGCCATTTTCAGCCACTGGTTTTCCCCAATTTTCCTGAATTAAACATAAAAATTCAGTCCTTTGGAACCATGCATTAATAAATCTTAATGGCTTTGGGTGAGAAGGTAATAAGTTGGATAGTTAGAGGAGGAGAGGGGAGTGATCAGAAGTTTGCCTATTAAGAATCTGAATTAAGGAGGAAGGGAATTTAGAGCTCCATGATAGGGTACTAAAGCCTCTATCTAATCTTTTGGAAGTAGGGTTCCTCAGCCTAGAATTACACCAAGTAAAAAGATTACCCACTGTATTAATTTCTTGATTCCATTGGTGTTAATCCAGGTGTTAAAATCTCTAATACTTCCCAGGGAAGGAGAGGATGGTCCTCTATATTCAGAAACAGAAGTAATTGTATTAAAATCTCCTATAAATATAGTATCACCCTTTGAAATCGGCTGTAGATCATTCCATAGAGCCTTTCTACCTTCCCTATTTCTTAATGCATAAATGAAAATAGCTTCCATACGAATATTTAAGGATTGATGGGATACGTTAACATGCATAAACTGCTCATGAGAGGAAAGAAGTGAAACAGATAGGAGATTAGACCACAGAAGCCAAATTTTCCCATTTGGAAGGTACAAATTATGTGAGAAATTAAGTGCATTCATATATGATTGAATTTTTGTATTATCTTGCATAGGTTCAATTATGCATAACAGCTGGATTTTCTTAAGTTTGAGTAAATTAATCAATCTAAGCATTGATGTTTCCATACCTCTTAGATTCCAAACCAGAAAATTAACATTAACTGTAGATGTCATAGTTCACCTGATTTATAACTTTTTTTAGCCGATCTTAGCAACATTTTGTTCAGTTGACTGAGATAGGTAATCTTTTTACATTTCGCCTTACCTTGGTGATGATTCTTACCTGAGGACTCCATGACTTGAGATGCATTGATATTGTGTTGATCAGTAGTGTCCGGATCCTCAGAAGCTGGCTCACTAATTCCATCTTGACCTTGAAGGCAATTATCATCATCCTGTAAAACAGAGAATCTATTTGACATCTTTCCATCCAGGGAAAGTGTAGGGTTGTTAATAGAGCACTTCAATGGTAACCGTAGTAAACCAATCTGAATATCATTTTTAGCTTAAGTCATCAATGCAGGTTTGGATGTTTCAGTTTGCTTTAGTAACCTAGAAATAGAATTATCCGAGCTATCCAGAGATCGAATTTCTGGTGACAGGGATCTGCCATTATCAGGAACTCTGTGAGCCTCCAAGGGAGAATTATAGTGAACGTTAAGGTCTGAATTCATAATAGCATTTTCAGAGACAGGGTTAAAAGGCTCATTATGGGTATCAGTGATCAAAGGTGGTATATTAAATTTTTTGCCAGTTGCCTGCCACTGGGAGTGAGGTTTATTCGGAACTATGTTAGTATCCTATATTCTGTCATTAGTAGACTGAGAAATAGCTCTACATTGGACCAAAGAGTGACCTAGTTTAGCACAGTGGTCGCAATAAAGAGGAATATCCTCAAACTCAATTAGATACTTCCTATTATTCGAAACTGATCCAAGCCTGATATGATGACACAAAGGTTTTTGAAGATCTATTTCAACACATAATTTGATTTCAGAGGGCCTAGTAAGCATTTCAGTTGCTAAATCATTTTAATAAAATTGCCTATACTGTTGCCAATTGCCTCAATGGAAGCAGAATTATAATAGTATAATGGCACTTCCCTGATTATACACCAAATGGGAACGATAGGAGATTCTTTATGTGTTGAAAATTCAGGAGTCCACTTGAGCATCTTTAGGAGAATGCCATTGAAATTCCAGATGCCTTTCATCTAACATCTCTGGTAGTTGTTAACCAGCTCAAATCTGATTAGCACATGTTTATAGTCCAAAGAGCCTAACTGATACTTACCTTCGAAACCGATTTTTTTAAGAGCTAACTCCATCTGCTCCATTGAAAACCTTCCTTTGGTGAACTTACCGAAAAGAGCATTAGAATAATGAGCCGATAGTGTTGCAATTTGGTCATCGAAATATAGGCAGGCGGGATCTCCCAAATGAATTGATTTTGGAATAAGCTCTGGGTTATTAGGTAGCTGTTTTGATATAGGGGGGGATTTGTTTTGAAGTACTACGGCAAAGGATTTTGGGGGAGGAGGTTGATTAATAGGTCTTGCCGCCATATCGGCCGGCGTAATAGGTTCAGCCGATTGCACAAAGGTTAACCGGCCAGATGCCGTTACCGGCTCAGTAGCCGTTACCGACAAGTTTTAGAACCAACGGATAACTAGGGAGGTGAGAGAGAGAGGGGGGATTAGGAGAAATCACACACAGAGTCGCACTGAAAATTGCACACATGAACAGTGAAACAATCGCACTATTTATACCATGGGTTGTTTTAGTATAAGAAATGTTTGTATGATTGAAGTGTTAGGGTGTTAGGAAAGTTGCAAATTCTTAGCTCATTTGACATGAAATCCAAAAGCATGGATTTAGAACTTCTTGTGTATAATGTGTGGTAATTCTTGCTAGATAAGTATGTTAATGTGGATTGTTCTCATATTTATCCCATAGATGCAAAGAGAGGTTGAACATTGAATGTTGTTTGTTCTAGGTTTAACCTAAAAATTGCTTTGTTTAGTTAAATGACTATGTCTTTGGTAAAAGGCTTGTTGTTATCAAAACTATGGTCCTTTGGGTTAAATGACAATGATGAAATACCCCTATGATGTTGTTTGTCTAGGGTGATCATCAATGAGGTTTGCAAATGGTCGGTGTTTTCCTTTGCAAACTACTATTAAGGAGGAATGAATGTTGATCTTCGAATGAGAAGTGATAACATTCTCCATAGACAATTTATGTAATTCAATGACTGAATGAATCAATGAGCTATAGGATGTTTGGAAGTGGAATTCGATTGTCCCCAAGGCTCCGTTAATTATCATTTTAATCATATCTTTAGTTGTATTGCATGATTAGCATAGTTATATTGATTTGCTAATTGGTGTCTTTCAATTTGATAGTTTAGGATAAAAAACAAACCAAACCCCCCCCAATTTACATGCTTATATATGTATCTATATATGTATGTGTCTAGCATGTTTTCTCCACTATATGTTTAAACATTTGAAAAGATCCCTCTTCTCATGGACAACCCTAATTGCTAGCTAGTTTCCCCTACCACCCCTTTAAGGAGGGGGATGTGGTGTATTATTTCTTCGAGGGCTATGTTATGAAAATATGCAAATGGTGAATGCCGCTTGCAATGGTTTGATAGTGAACAAGAGCCCAAAGGTTGCAATGACCCTCTTTGAAGAAAATGGAAAATGGTATGCGGCAATTTGGCACTAGGTTAAGGGTTGAGGTCTTGGATAAACCCGAACACTCAACTAAGTTGGAGAAGCAAGTCCAAGCTCTTGCTTGAATGATGAAGGATCATTTACGAGTAAAGGTGCATCAAGTCCAAGTGTGTGGAGTTTACAACCTTAATCACAACTTCGAAGCATGCCCCAAAGTCATAGATAGTTTACAAGAGTTGAAGGCAATTGACTACAACAACTAGGAAAGACCACAATTTGCTAGGGGACAACCACAAGGGTTCGGGGGGGGGACCAAGGAGATGCAAGGCTAGACCCCTATACAAATTAATTCAACCCAAGGTATCGAGATCATCCTAGTTTTTTATAGAGGGAAGACAACCATCCTCAAGGATTCCGAGGTTGACAAGCTCTATCTCAACCATATCCTAGAGGTGAAGAGCCTTCCAACAATCATGCTTCACTCTAGAAGTCGCAACGGGATGAGATTTTGGAAGCCATCGGTAAATTGGGGAAGAAACATGAAGTCTTCACGGAAAGGACAAGACGAGAGATTGAGGACCTTGGCAATTGACGGGCGCGAGCGGTCGTCGAGCCCGCGCGCCAAAAGATAATTTATAAGCCCTCAATGCTTACTTTCTACAACTAGGTAGATAGTGGCAAATCGGGGTCGTCCAATGAGAAGAGGGATCTTCCTAAGCGTCTAAGCACACAATGGTTGATACTAGGCTAGGAGTAAATATATATACACACACTTAAAAGCAAGTAAAAGGGGGGGGTTGGTTGGTTGGTTTCCTAAGTTAACAAAGATAACTAGCAACGTCAAGTGACTATGCTAATCATCAAACGAAACTAAGAAAAGGGGTTTTAAACTACAAAGATAAAATGCCTTGGGGGCAATGGATATCCACTTCCACATCTAATGTAGTTCATCGAATCATTCACACATTCCATCATATAGCATTCATGACCCAACGCTCACACACCCCATCTAGCAAGTACCACAACACACACATCACAAGGAGTTCTAAGTTCATGCTCATAGATCTTCATGCAAAGGTGCTACGGAATTCGTCACGTTCCTATACCTAAGCAATTCAACCACACAAGCACTACCTATGCTCAAACCACTCATGGCACACATGCAGTGAAACACACCGTCAAGAGTACATAAACGCCAAATAACAAATGCTTCAAGAATGAGTTTAAATCATCTATTCAATACTTCAACTACTTGTCGTGGAGACTAAACTCCTGTCCTTGTTAGTTCGTAGTTTGCGAGAGTGAGTTCGACATCTCTCGTCAAACCTCACCAATGACTCCCGAGTCGCGACCACGACTCAAGGTGTCATTGGTGGCATTTAGCACGAAGGACCAACAAGCTGGGCAATGCCTATGACCACTACACCATGACTAAGCATTAAACCAATTCATGCAATTACACGAGATTGGATGAACGTGCAACGCACATTCATCCACGAGCATATGACTCTCTCGTTTGCTACACAAACGAACATGACGAAGAGTTCGACATCAATCACATTCGCCTAGCACATTGTCAACACACTAACACAATCAAAAGCTCTAATTCACACTCATACATTCCTAACAAGAACAAGGGGGAAATTAACCCAAATCCCCCAAACCCTAGCTAGCAATTCATACAAGCATTCATATCATCAAGCTCTCAACAACATCAATGCAATCAACAATTAACATTCAAAGCACAATAAAAGCACAATAGCAAAAACATCAAATAGATAGATAGAAATGAATCTCAATACATAGAAGTGGAAGCTTCAATCCATAGCTCCCAAGTGCAAGAACTACTGTAGAACAAGAAAACACATAAGAACTAAGAAAAGAAGAAGAAAAGAAAGAAGAGAAAAAAAACCTAGAATTGAAGCCCTAAAATGCAGAGAAAAGCGCGGGCTGGAAAAGCTGGAGAAGAAGAGGGAAAGAGATGGTATTTATAGTGCAAAGAAAATAAGAATGATTTCTGGCCGCCCGTTGGTCGTGACTCGCGACGGGGTTCGTCGCGACTCGCGACGGTGTTGGTCGCGAGGTCGCGACTCGCGATGGTGTCGCGACGGCAGCCACAGTTTTGCATTGTTTCTTTGTCTTCTTCATAGCCATCCCTCTCAATCTTCAAGTCTTCAACAGCTCCAAAATGGTCTTCAACGGCCTCCGGTCTTCATGTCTTCGAAGTGAGTATCCAAAAGTCTTCGAAAGTATAATCTTCAATGTCTTCCGGTCTTCGTTGCTTCCGTGTTCTTCCCTTGTCACACAAAATCCACTTAAAAGAGGTAAAAGAGTACAAAGTTGCTTTTACCTCTCCTAAGTGAATTTCAAGGTAAAACACAAGCTCTTGATAATAAAAGAGCACAAAAGTGATCCTAAATACTACTAAATAATGCGCCTAAAATGGACACATCAGCAATAGAGCTTTCTCAAGTATCAAAAATCTTGAAGTTCAAGTCAGACAACTTACCACCTCGGTAAGCCGACTTGAAGCCAATGAGTCCGGAAAACTACCTTCCCTACCGGAGATCAATCCAAGGATCAAATTGAGAAGCGGGAAGGAAGTTTGTGAGACCGAGAAGAAGATGATGCAAGAAGATGATGGGATGGTGGAGGGAACCAAAGCACACTTCGAAGAGGATGAGATTGTGGTCAAGGAAGCACCCTCCAAGGAACTTCCACCACCCGAGGCACAAGTCAACATTCCACCTCTATTTCCAAATGCTTTGAGGGGAAAGCCAAAGGTGGTGACCGATGATGCAAACATTAAAAAAATCTTTGAAAAGGTCGAGGTAACCATCCATATCTTGGAATTAATTAAGAATGTGCCATTATATGCTAAATTTCTTAAAGTTGCATGCACAAAGAAAAGACGTAGACCAACTAAGAGGTTAGGATATTTGAAAATGGGAGGATTCGCCGTTTTAAATTATAACAACTTACCTAAGAAATGTGATGACCCTAAAATGGTTTCTATCCCTATCTCTTTAGGTGGTAAACTTGTGGAACATGCCATGATAGATCCAGGAGCATCCATTTATGTTATCCCGTTTAGTCTATATGAACGCATAGAAATAGGTGAGCTTAGAGATACAAGATTAATTTTCCAACTTGTCGATCATTCCCAAGCTAGTCCTCATGGACTAGTAAAGGATGTGATCATGCAAGTTGGAAAACTGATTTTTTCGGTGGAATTTTATGTCATAGACGTAGTGCACGATGGAAGTGCACCCTCAATACTTTTGGGGAAACCTTTTCTTAAAACGTCTAGGACTAAAATCGATGTCCACTTGGGAACCTTAACTCTAGAAGATGACATGGATAAAGTGGAATTTGATATCTATAAATCTAGGCATGATTTGACAAAGTCTTCTTTCATGTGCAAAGGTGTAACCCTATGTGATGAGCGTGATGAATCTTCTTGTGTGACCAATGAGCATGAATGTTTGAATGAATCCCATGTGTATAATAATGATGATGATTCCGATGAATTCCATGATGTGATGGATAACATGGCTTTGCTAGATTGTTTTTCTATGCTAACCAAGTTGCAGCGAGAAAGGGAAATGGTCAAGAGTTTAAAACCTCCTCGACCTCCCCCTAACCCCAAGGTGACATTCACAGACTCAATGTTAGCGAGACACGGGGATTCTTTTCTTATGACGGATAATAGGTCTGAAGGTAAGGATGGATCGTTGTGAAGACCTCTCCACAACTATGTCATCGTGGGTGGAGTCGCCGATGACAATTCCGAAGACCCACAGGTAGGTGGTTCTAACTAGAATGCATGAAAAAAGAAAATAAGTTGGAAGCACAACAATAAATAGCTACCATAGAGACCCCCCCTCTAGTACCGGTTTTTAAAACAAGAGCTAAAAATCTAATAGCACCGGTTATTTAATTTTAACACAGGTTTTTTAAAAACCGGTGCTAAATTTTACAATAGCACCGGTTTTGGAAACAATTAGCACCGGTTTTTAAAAACCAGCGCTAAAATTTTGAAACTTTTATTTTTCACGCCAAAGAAATAGCCAAAAAAATTTAAAATAGCACCGGTATTATAAACCGGTGCTAAATATTTGTAAAATTCTATCTTCCCGCCAAAAAATTCAAAATAGCACTGGTTTTAGTAAAAAATAACACCGGTTTTAAAAACCGGTGCTAAAAATTAAATAATAGCACCAGTTTTTAAAACCGGTGCTAAACATTAAAACTTAGCACCGGTTTTTAAAAACACGTGCTAAAAATTTTCGACATTCATTTTCCCGCCAAAGAAATAGCAAAATGTTTTTAAATAGCACCGGTTTTTAAAAACCGGTGCTAAATATTTATAAAATTCTATCTTCCCACCAACAAATTCAAAATAGCACCGGTTTTAGTAAAACAAATAGCACCCGTTTTAAAAACCGGTGCTAAAAATTAAGGAATAGCACCGGTTTTAAAAACCGTTGCTAAAAATTAAGGAATAGCACCGGTTTTTGCAAAAAATAGCATCGGTTTAAAAACCGATGCTAAAAATTAAAACTTAGCACCGGTTTTAAAAATTGGTGCTAAAATTTAAAAAAATAGCACCGGTTTTTTCAAAAATAGCACCGGTTTTTAAAAATCGGTGCTAAAAAGTTTCTATACTCATTTTCCCGCCAAAGAAATATCCCAAAATTTTGAAATAGCACCGATTTTGGAAAAATTAGCACCGGTTTTGGAAGAAATTAGCACCGGTTTAAAATTTTCCTGCCAAAAAAAATTTCCCGCCAAAGAAATTGCCAAAAGTTTTTAAAATAGCATTGGTTTTGGAAGAAAATAGCACAGGTTTAAACCGGTGCTAAACAATTTTAAATTTTTCCCTTTAAAAAAATTCCCCCCCCCCAAAAGAAATTGCCAAAAACTTCTAAGTATTTGTCGAAATTTTTTAAATTTCATTATTTCCGCCAAAGAATTCAAAAAATCCGCTAAGAATTTCAAATAATCTTCCCAGAAATTTCATGAGGTGGGAGCAGCTGCGCAGCCGCTCTAAGCTATTTTTTTCTAACTTTCAAAATCGTTCACTTCTTTTGTTGACTTTAACTAATAACTAAGTTAAGTTAAATTAATCAATGATCAACCTTCACTGACTTCATATATACAAATAAGAATAAAATTTGTTTACATTAACTAATTAACGTTCAACCCTTAATTGATTTAATATACTCTCTCCGTCCCGGATTAAATTGCACAAGATCAAAGATTCGGTCAAACTAAGAAAACATTGACTACATATTTGATTAGATATATAAACAATCGTGAAAACTTTACTTGACTTTCAATATATAAACACTAATAACTAGGCTAACTTTGACTAATCAACGGTCAAACTATACTTGACTTTCAATATATAAACACTAATAACTGGGCTAACTTTGACTAATCAACGGTCAAACTATGCTTGACTTTCAATATATAAACACCTATAACAAAGTTGACTTTAACTAATTAATGGTCAAACTTCATTTGAATTAGTATATAATAAATACTAATAAAAATGTTTGACTTTGTCTAATCAATGGTCAAACCTTGCTTGACTTTCTATATATAAACACTAGTGACTAAGCTGACTTTAACTAATCAATGGTCAAACTTTACTTGACTCTCAACATATAAACAGTAATAAAAAAGTTGACTTTAACTAATTTATGGTCAAACCTTACTTTAATTAGTATATAATAAATATAAATAAAAATGTTTGACTTTGTTTAATCAAACGGTCAAACCTTACTTGACTTTCAATATTTAAACACTAATAACTGGGTTGACTTTAACTAATCAATGGTCAAACCTTACTTGACTTTAAATATATAAACACTAATAACTAAGTTGACTTTGACTAATCAATGGTCAGACATTACTTGACTTTCAATAAATAAACAATAATAACTAGGTTGACTTTCACTAATCAATGGTCAAACCTTACTTGACTCTCCATATATAAATAGTAGTGACTAAGTTGACTTTAACTAATCAACGGTAAAAGTTTACTTGACTCTCTCTGTGTATAGAAACACTAGTGACTAAGCTGACTTTAACTAATCAATGGTCAAACTAAATTTGACTTTCAATATATAAACACTAATAAAAAAGTTGACTTTAACTAATTAACGGTCAAACTTTATTTGAATTAGTATATAATAAATACTAATGAAAGTGTTTGATTTTGTCTAATCAACGGTCAAACCTTACTTGACTTTCTATATATAAACACTAGTGACTAAGCTGACTTTAACTAATCAACGGTCAAACCTTACTTGACTTTCTACATATAAATACTAGTGACTAAGTTGACTTTAACTAATCAACGGTCAAACTTTACTTGACTTTCTCTCGGTATAGAAACACTAGTGACTAAGCTGACTTTAACTAATCAGCGGTCAAACCTTACTTGACTTTCAATATATAAACACTAATAGCGAGGTTGACTTTTATTAATTAATGGTCAAACCTTACTTTAATTAGTATATAATAAATACACATAAAAATGAATGGATTTGTACGGTCAAACCTTACTTGACTTTCAATAAATAAGCACTAATAACAAAGTTGACTTTAACTAATTAACGGTCAAACTTTATTTGGATGTGTATTTGATCTTCTGGAAAGTGCAAATGGGCTCTTCACAGGTCCATTTTTGTCCTAAATATTCAGTTAAAAGCTAAACTCTTCACAGGTCCATTTCTGTACCCATGTTCTATCCAAATCTGCCGCCAGAGCTCCCATGACTAGTGATACGTGCCCTCTCCGCTGGAGCATCCATCGCCACAGCGCTAACCACTGCACGCCACCTCTTCGTTTCCCACATCTGATGGCAATGCTCTCCACCGCCTCCACACCAGTTTCTCCACTGGATCTCCCATCTCCGTCGGATCTCCCGTCACTAGTGATATGCGCCCTCTCCACCGGATCTCCCGTCACTAGTGATATGCGCCCTCTCCACCGGATCTCCCATCACTAGTGATATGCGCCCTCTCCACCGGATCTCTCATTGCCGCTGCGCTAACCACCGCATGCCACCTCTTCATTTCCCACCACTGATGGCAATGCTCTCTACCACCTCCACACCGCTCCCATTTGCCAGAGCTCCCATCGCCGGCTACGCTTACCAATGTACAGGTCCACCTCATCGCTTTTATCCATCTCTCTGTTTTCTCCCACCCAACTTAACCAGCCCAAAACCCTAGATCTAAGCGTTCCCAACTCCAGGGCATTCCCAGCGTTCCAACTCCAGGGCATTCCCGACATTCCAACTCTACTGCGTTCCCAATGTCACTGTGGTCAGACGGTGTTTCTCATGCATTGCTGGAAGTCTAGTCCACGACGGAAGTCTGCTGAAGTCCAGTTCAATGTGCCTCTTCCTTTCTTTGTTTTCCTATGCTTGCTCTCCAGGTGTTCGATATTTTGTCTGATAGAGAAAAAATGCTTGAATTGCAGGGAAAGAAGAAGATAAAGGTTGGGATGTTGAACCAAATGATCATGATGTGTGGGAGAAGGAATAATCAAAGCAACTGCACATAATCAAGGTGGGGACATTATTGCACATAATCAAAAGTTCTCTTCTCTCTGTTTTTTTTGTGTTTGTTGTTTTTGCTGTGTTTGCATTTTAAATTAATCGTGAAAAGTTAAATTGTGTAACTTAAGTTCAGATAGAGGGAGTAACACTTGCATCAATTGACGAAACATCTTGCATCAATTTTACCCTACTGCCTGCATTTTTTATTAAAAATTTATGTGTTCTGATTAGTTCAATTTAGTGTTCAAATTAGCCTGAGGTATATCTTCTTTTCTTGCTGGAGGCCTATAATGATAAGAACCTTGATGTTCGACAGGTTTGCATGTTTAATTTTTGTGATTTAATTTTGATGGACGTAAATTTGCTCCAGTACTAGATTTGTTATGCATTATTTGATTCACTATTGCACCTATCGACTTTTTCTTTGAGAACTGATGTAGCATAGGGAGAATTGACTTGGCTTAGATATATAAACAATTAACAAGATGCTACATTTAAGCAAACGTGAACATGTTATTTGAGTTAGTTGAATTGTGACCCCTTGTGTGACCTGATTTTCATCATGCATTGCAGGAAGGTAGTGGAAGATGTCCCTCGACGTGTACATGTAAACTTTTTGAAAGCAGAACGGAGTTTGCACATGTGGTCACTTGAAGATATTCAGAGACTTCATGTTGCTGAGGAGCAAGCAGTTGAAGAGAGAGGTGGAGTTGAAATGCATGTGCTGGAAGATGCTGGTCATTGGGTAAGACAAAGAGAGCTTCTTCTATGAGAATCTTGTATTGGGTTCCAACACGTTCTTGGAGGTACTAGTAGCAAACAAAATGAATCATATTTCTCGTACTATTGCAAAAAACAATACATCCTTTTAATAAGGATGGACGAAGTAATATTTTTTATAGTTAAGGGTAAATTAAACCATGAATATGATAGGTTATCCATGGTGGAGAAGTTGAATACACTGATATTTTTGCAACATGCAGGTACATGCAACCCTGATGGATTGTTCAAGATTCTTTCATTCTCATTCCAAGGATTTTAGCCACTTCCTGGCAACAGTTCTGCTTCAAACTAATATCTCTTTAACCACAATGAGTAATCATTCTTATTGTCCATCTTGTTCTTGTCGATCATTTTTCCAGAATCATTAGGTTGTTTCACTAACAACTTGTACCTTTCTTTACCTCCAATTCGGAATCTGGGAATTATAATTACTGTTGATAGGTTCGGTTCTCCCAGCTATGTAATCATTTCATCTTTCTCTTTGCAAGAGTAGAGAAGAAACTGAGATTCTAGAGCTGTAAGTGAAGGCAGTGCACCATAAATTGTGCTGCAGTAGTTTTATTATTGTATGATTAGGACTATTATTCTTGTCATAGTCGTGCGAGACAAGGTGTTTTGTATACATTAATGTGGAAATAAATTATTAATTTTTTGAAGTTAATTTTATTATTAAATTAATGTGGAATAAAATTGTTAATTTTGGGTCTTTTTCCCTTTCTCTGAAAGCGACAGCGTGCTGCAGCTTTCAGAGGAATGGATTTTTTTTTCGTCGTCGTTAATAAATTAGCACCAGTTGAAAAACTGGTGCTAACAAAAAAAATCGGTGCTAACAAAAAAAACCGATGCCAACAAAAAACACCGGTGCTAATTGAGCACCGATTGAAAAACCGGTGCTAACAAAAAAACCGGTGCTAACAAAACAAAACCAGTGCTAATTTAGCACCGGTTTTTTTCCAACCGGTGATACCGTTTCATCGGTTACTTAGGCACTGGTTTTTTTACGAAAAAACTGGTGCTAGAACAAACAAATACCGGTGCTACAGGTGGGTCTCTGTGGTAGTGAATATACGGTGTTTCTTTTGCTTTTGTATTTTGATTAGTTATTAGATTGTTTTTGCACGATTCTTGTTTTTCTATGAGGATTTTTGAGATGAAACGCATGTTTGGATTGAACATTTTAGCTCAAGACTCGTGTTTGTGTTTGGATGGAGTTAGATTTGAAGGGTGACACGGTTTTTCGAAAAAAGAGGGAAAACCCAAGGATTAGGAACAAAATTTGTGGATGCCTCATTCCAAGATGCTCGGCGTGAGGCTATGCTTCGTGCTTAGATGTTTGGCGCGATGCTCTGTCTCGTATTAGGATTTTGGTGTGGGGCTCAGCTTTGTGCTAGGATGTTTTTCGCATAAAACCAATTTATCAATTTTTCTTTGTTCCGACAATGCAAATTTTTGAAAATTCATATTCTCAAACTTAAAAATGCATTTTTGGTTCAAGAATTTTGGAATTTCCTAATTCCTTAGGATTTTTGAAAATACTTCCAAAATCCTCTGGAATTAATTGATTTGTACTATTGTCCCCTAAATTAAGCATTTTAAAATTATATTCTTATCCAAATTGTACCTCCCTCCCTAGTCACCTTGGCTGAAATTTGAATTCCATAGTACATTTCTCCACCTAATTCTATCATTTGACACAATCTTCCTTCTCAAGAAACACTCCCTCTCACACACTCTTGGTGAAACTCGGAAAATTGAAGCTTTCTTCAAAAAATTAGCAATTTTTGCTTCTTCTTTTGTGGGTCTTACAAATCCTAGCTTCAATGATCGGGTTTGTGATAACTTACATGAGTTTGTTGTTTGATGATGAATGTTCTTGTTTAAATAGTCACATGTTTAGATTCTCATGTTTTGAATGGTAGGGTTATTTGGGAGAATGTTGTCTGAATTGTAGGACATGCCTTGTTTATAATCATATCACCAATCCTGTCTCCATTTTGTTAGGATGCTACCTAAGAAGAATGCTTCGGAGAAGGGAAAGCCCACTCGAGGTGAGAAGAGGAAGAAGACGGTGAAGGGTGCGAACCTCAAGGCGACGACTTCCATGCTTCACAACCCCCACGTTTTTGACCGAAGAGTTTATGGGGTTATCCAACATCTCTGGAACTGCAGTCCGGAGATGGAGGAACTTGACGGAGCTGAAGAGGAATTTTTTGGAGGTGGGGTTCACTTGCAAGGACACCTTGATGGCTCTAGGCTTACTTGAGCCAGTCACTTACATATTAGGCTGAGTAGTTCTATAGAGATTTCTCGAGAAAAAAATCCAAGACGTACATTAGGTGGACCCTAGAGTTCCTAGCTACTCTATGGCCGATCGTGGACAATGATGGGCACAAGGCAATCAAATTCAACCTAGATGATAAGGAATAATAGATAACCCACCAGGAGGTAGCATGTATCTTTGGGTGGAGGTATGGCAAGGAGATCCAGAAAACATATTGCCAGGGGCTACTTTCTCTCTTGGACATTTTTGGTTGCAACTGACAGGTACTGATTGGAAGAACCTGTGCAAGAGTACTGCTCTGATTCACCCGCCATTCTATTATGTTCACCGACTATCGGCTATGGGTGTTTTCTACCATGAAGAACTGATACAAAGCTTGGGTTCAGATGCCCATTGCCTCTGGGAAATGACACCTGATGGTAACTTTTACCCGAACTCGGTGGGGTCTTTTATGTATGAATGTTTAGCAATGAGAGACAGGAAGAGTGGCAAGATATCTATGGGTGGCATGGTCGGTGTACTGGTGCAACACTTAGGGCATCCAGGCACACAAAGAACTTTAGATAACTTGGGACAATCGGGTACAAGGTATAACATTTAGAAGTTAGCAAAAGCATCCATGGTGGGACCTACGACATCGGAGGGTAGATATGTATGGCTTTATGGTGGAGAAAACACTTGTAGTTTCATGGTACTTCTACAGCCAGAGCACACCATCATTGACCATGACACATGTTTGGATGAACTATTTATTTTTCCAGACCGAAGATTTGAGAGAGATTTATATAGTGTTTTAGCCAACTCGGAGATAGATGTTGGGGAGTCCTAGGGTGAGAGATCTTGGAGAGCACCTCCTAGTTGTTCTCGCATATCCACGGACACCATTGACAACTTCCATTCACTTGGGGACGAGATTTTGAGCTCTAGTAAAGTGTTACAAGAGGTAGTCCAAGCGATTGGAGGAATGCACTTGCAAGTGGAAGATCTTAGTTCGAGGATGGAGAGCATCGAGGCCACACTTCAAGCAACAACATACATGGATAGGAGCTTTACAAGTTAGGAGGATGAAAGCCCTTCGGGGCCATGACAGTGAGTATCACCATTCTCCATACCTCACTTATGTTTTGGCATGATTTTTGTTCATTGGAGACTATGAATTTGTTAAGTGTGGGAAAGGAGTAGTGAGCACTTAGGGAGTCTTTATTCATAGATTTCCTAGGTGCATTTCATTATTTTCATTGGTAGTTATTTTTTCTTTTTTTTATGATGTTGGTTTTTGCTTCTTGAGGGTTGATTTTGGATGGATATTTGAAGGCATGACATGCTATGTTAGGATTTCTAGTTTGCATGGGGTAGGATGTTTTAGGAAATTTGTGGTGTATTTTTTGTGTTTGATTATCTTTTGTAGTATGTAGCCACTTTTGGGGAAATCTTGTCAAAACCCGAAAGGGCGACTTGGGTAACATTAGGAAAAGCCCGAATAGGTCGAAAGGCCTAGGTAAAAATGAGAGGCTCGGCCTGACTAAGCTTATGAGCCTAGGAAAAAATAGGCCATGTGGAAAAAAGGTGAGAAGTGAGTACCCTTTTTGTGTTAAAGCTAGGATGAAACCCCGAAGGGGCTCCTAGGAAAATTGAGAGAAATTGAGTGAAAACAAAAAATTAGGTTGATGCATGCTTCCGTGGTGGATTGTTTTTGAAGACGACTCTTTGATTGCTTTTGGATCATTTTGGGAAAATTTAGCTAGCTTATACACTTACTTTTTTGGCTTACCTTTTCCACACTTTACTTTTGGATGGTTGGATTGCTTATGTTTTTTGGGGAGTGTGAGAGTTGAGAGATTCTTACTCTTTTGGGGGGATACGGGGTAATCTAGGAATAAGTTGAATGCCTCGGTTAACTTATGTTTGCACGCTACATTTCGTTGATTCTTTGTATTGTCTTTTATTTACTCGAGGACGAGCAGAGGGTTAAGTGTGGGGAGTCTTATCTACTTCATTATGCATGCATTAACCATTGCATTTGGCATAATTTTTAGTGGATTGCTAGTATTAGTTGAGTTTATGTGACAAGGGGTTTAAAATTCCATCTTTGGTTTTCTTGTCCAAATCCCATGTTTTGTAAACTTAGTTGGTACTAATCGACATCTTGTATCCATGGGCTCCTTGATATTCCTTGTGATCATCTTAAGTAGGTCACCTGTGGTTACTTTCTTTTACATTCTATGTGAAGGTCGTTCGTAAGGGAGGTAGAAGATATTGAAGGCTGTTCGCAAGGATAGTAGAAGAGACGAAGGCCAATCACACTAGAACAGTTGTAGATGAAGTCCACGGGCATCAATGCAGGGTAGAAGGGGATTGATGTCAAAGATAGGCGGAAATGAAGTTCAAAGTGGCTAATGAATTAACGGTGAATTATGATATGATGAGTTGTGCTTAAGTCTGAGAACAATTCAAGAAGAATTAGCCTTTTAGGCTGGTTCCATTGGATTTTTCTTCTCGAGCACTACAAAATTGACTACTAAAACACTCAAATCAGACTAATGGTTCACCCGTAGAAGAGGAAACTAGTTTAGTCAGCCGAGGCATAAGCGGGTCAGCACAGGCAGTTCATGGTTTGGCTCCAACGGCTCGGGCCAAGAAGACCAACATAAGACTCTGGCATGACAAGCGTAAGATGCCACGGGCCACCAGTACGAAGTGAAGACCCACTCCATGTGGCGAAGTATGGGAGCGGGACTTCCCACTTTCTGTGTCCTGTACCGTTCCAAGCTCAATATGCAAAAACCAGCCGATAGGGTGTGGGAAATCATATGGCCCGCCCCAAAGTTTCTGAGCGAGCACCTTTCTTGGCCACTCCCTATGCCAACGACCACATGCGCACATTAGAACCTTCATTCTTAGCACTTTGATGGTGACCCAGAACAGATGACGTGGCCCACACCAAGCTTCATGCCCTGCACCTCTTGAAGATCCACGTCACGCACCAGATCAGGTGCCCCACACCAAAGGAATGGACGCAGCCCTACCATGCCTTGCACCCCACACCAAGGACACTCCACAGGCCGCACCATTCATGATGCCCCACGCAGGGCGGCAACTGAGCTAGAGTTTACCCTATTTTGGGCCTATTTTTAGGCCCAATCTCCTACTACTATAAATAGAACCTTTGTCTACTAGGTTTTCATATCTTGGAGACTCTTTTATATCATATTCTATCTTGGTAGTTAGGAGATAAATCTCTCCTTTTCTTTTCTTTCCTTTGCTTTGATTCTAAGATGTGAAATTGAAATCTTTATTTGAATTTCATGTCTAGGGAGTATTTTCTATAGATTGGGGATTAATTGTAGGAGCATGGTCTAAATCTATTTGATTTTTGTGATTCTTTAGTTCTTCCTAATTTTGTGTCAATGATATTATTATAATTGTGCTTGATTATTTGAGATGCATGAATAGTACACCATATAAAAGCACACACTTTGGACTATATTCTTTTATGGTTCATATAATGATGCCCCCTTGGGAAGAGAAACCTGAATGTTAGAATGGGTAGGGGAGAACGCATCTTCGTGGGTGTGTGCAAGAGGGATTCGAGAATGCTCTAACTTATTTGCCATTGCAACCAACAGTTTAATCACCATGGCTTAAGGTACGCCATGATGACGAAGGAGGAACTTGACGTTGATTCTTCAAGTCAGTGTAATCTTGCTCCAACTGATGAACATACAAATCAAGACGATTATATTCAACATGAAGATCTTCATTTTCTTGTCATAGTTGCATGTTTATGGCAATCTGTTCGTCAAACTTATTTTTCCATCCAATGGTAGAGGATGAGAGGTGCTCTTTTTTAGCTTGCTTTTTCTTACATTTTTTTAGCAGGTTATCAATACGGCTATATTGCTTATCAATAATCAGTGTTTTCTAATGGGATTTGCTAGCCTTGCTTGCGATACACTTCCTAGCCTCCATTTGTTGCCAGAGCATCTTTGCAAGGTTCAGTTGCTGACGGTAAATGAGGTCATTTTCTTTGCTTAGGATCCTACGCAGAACTCGCAAAGCATCTCGAGTTTCTTTCACAATTGTACCCCATTTCTTTTCAAGATCATCAATACCCAAGAGCATAAACTTCAAGCGGATGCCCAAACAGAGCGCCCACTCTTAAACACGAACAAGAAGGTTATGCGATCGGATATATATGCCAGCAGACTCAAGATCGGCTAACCCACAAACAATGTCCTTCCCAAGTGATTAAACATTGTATCCATCAGGAATAAGCTTGCTACAAGGGCAACTTGCAGACGAATATGGAGGGATGGGAGGAAAAGGAAGTTTTCACTCAATACATGGGGGAAGTAACTCCACTAGTGTATAAAGGTCAGAGGAAACGGGCATGGCACATTCTTCAGTAAACGATCGAGTAGCACGAAGCAAATTGATAGGTTCAAAGAGAGGGTTATTACATCCCATAAAATAAAATCTTTTTAGAAATTTACTATCAATAAAAATATTTAAACCCTACACACGAGTAAGGCTGATAAGAAAATGCAAGACAACATCCAGATCAACTCTTTTGAATGAAGCTGTGTGAATAGTGAATACAGACACTAAAAGATTGTTTTAAGAATATAACCCAGTAACCCAATGTATATGAAGAAATGCTAAAAATTAACTAACTTCATGGTTAGGGATATGGAAAACTAGAGCAGCGATTGCAGAGACATCTTCATTAGGCTGCTGAGTGGAATCACCATCGTTGTCTTGATAGAGAGGAGCTCCAAGACTTGTATTACCCACGTTAGCGTCTAGATCAATAGGCACAACATCAGCGCGGGGATTAAATGGAAGTTCTTCATAATAATCCACCTCACACTCTTTCAGCTCATCCAATGATGAGAGATTAGCGAGACTAGCGAGATGTGAAAGCAAGGTATACGGATGACCCCCATCAGTAATCTTATCAATGAAGACTTGAATCATGTCGGTCATCTTGCTTTCTAGAGATTCAACAAACTTCACAATTATGGACACACTTTTGAAGTCACACCCGGGGTTCCACTGACGTACATTCTTCACGGCTACTGGACAATTTGCGCAGCCTTGGATATATCCCCAAAAACCTAATAAAAGAAATTTGTCTTGCATAGCCGATTCACCAGCACTTGGGGAAATTCAACGGAAGCATGTCTATTGGTTTGCATATCATCAAATTCAAACAAAGCTAATAGGATTAAATCCCCACGAGACTTGCACTCTCCCTAGCAGCACTCGCCTCTTCTTCGCAAGCTTTCACCTTCTCCTCAGCAACCTTCACTTTCTCCTTAGCAGCTTTCAACGAGCTCTCCAATGATTGTATTTCTCCACCATTGAATCATCAGCGGGAGAATGCTTGGATAATCGCTCGCTTGCAATCTTCAGGCCCTCACCAACCTTACAAGTGTACAACATAGGGAATAAATTTACTTACTACGTTATGAACAGTAGAGTAATACATAAGACAAGTTGCTCAAGGAAAATTGCAGCCTTACCGCAGCAAGTGTGTCGGACAGTGAAAGTTCAAAAAAATAATCAAAAATTACCCCCTGGGGCAAGGAGTCTTCAGTTTGCTCTGTAATTACCAAAGCAGTTTTGTTGACACGCCTATTTTAAGAAAAGGAACAGGATAACCTGAGTGACCGTTGCTCCAATCCCTCTTGTTCTTTTTCTCTTTCTGCGGGTTCAGAGTTCGACGATGGCTATTTTTCCTGCCATCAGTCTCTTTATCTTTAGAGCCTGTAAGGATCGGCTACAGAGACACGGTGTTGGAATCACCAATATGGTCAGTCTGAACGATAGCCATATTTACTTCATCTTCATTGAAGATTGACAGATCAATGTCTTTCTTTTGTGAGATGCATGTCTGCCACAATAAGAAACAATATATGTCAAAACGAACTCACACAAGAAATAAAAATAGTAACCAGTTATAAAATACACAGTATAATACAATATAATATAGTCAAATGAGACACCTTCAGTGTAAAAGTTATCATGGTGAAGGTGTTGGGTATGTACGCAAAGCGTAGCCACGATCTGCTTAGTATACCGAACACTCAAATTAGGAAGCTTAGATTTAGGAACTTTGTAATTCGATGAATATACATCAGACTCAGGAGTTTTTTTTGCTTTGATAAAAAAAATAACCTACGCCAATCGCCAACATTACTGGCTAAGCCACTTATAAGCTCTACTCCGCAAATCATAGGATATAAGGTGAATTTTTCCACAACAATCTTTACTTTTCAAAGGTGGTAGAAATTGTAGAATAAGTCAATTGTGAAAGGTATGTTTGCATTTTCACACACATAAAGAAAACCCATCATAATAGCAATTCCTTTAGGATGAAATTTGACCAAAGCAATCTTATATGAACGAAGCAGTGAAATCACATGTTCAGAGAGTGGAAAATAGAGACCAAAGTTCAAATATGCTAGTTAGCATGATATATAGCCAGTGGGAGGGTTACAAACGCACTCAGATTTAGAAGTCAAGTGAAGCTTATAAGCAGACAGAAAAGGAAAGAAGTTCTGTAAGTTATTTACATAAGATATGG
Organism: Rubia yunnanensis; assembly: GCA_037428765.1. Lineage (NCBI taxonomy): Eukaryota > Viridiplantae > Streptophyta > Magnoliopsida > Gentianales > Rubiaceae > Rubia > Rubia yunnanensis. The sequence goes on from CM075066.1 coordinate 41,874,077, forward strand.
TAAAAATACTGGGAATGATGGAGGATCCGACAACATGGTTGGAATCTCCATCAGAAGTAGCATCTTCTACGAGGGACTTACCATGATTAAAACAAGACATGGAGGTCCTAAAATGGGGAAGTGATATCTCAGTTGAAATACAATAGAAGCAAATCTACTACAAAAGGGAGTTACAGAAAATAGGCCGGAGAAGATGATCGGCAGTTAGTCTCACAGACAACTAGATTCAGAGAAAAAGAACACAGTAGAGGTATAAGAAATAATTCAAACAAGGGAACTTACCCATGAAAGAGATGAGGGTGGATTACGCTTAGAAGATTTAGGAATTAGTACAAGAAAGACAAACTCTGGATGATAGAGATGAGAAGCTGAAGCGAGAAGGAAGAAGGGGTCTTCAATATAAATAAAAAACGAGCATTTAAAAAAGAAAGTAAAATAATGATGATTATCTGAAAAAAAATCAAAGTACCTTTTTGCTTATATCAAGACGACGGCGGTATATAAACAGACAACACACTAAATATGGGCAACATTAAATTCTTCGTTTTAAATTCCACATTTAAGAGATATAGCGAAAGCAAACATCAGGGAATTTTGGCCTAGAATACCGAATAATGGGGAGCAAATCACGGAGTTCAAAAAAATCACCAAAAAATACTGCCTTGGCATGAGAAGCTCAAAATTCAAAAAATTAAATTCGAAGAGTGATCAAAGAAAAAATTAGAGCCAACAAGACTACATCACTTTACAAGGCTTAAAAAAGCTTCTTAATCACAAACATTTTTTTACAAATAGTAACATCATTTTGCACTCAGTCTACAAAAAGCATCATCACTTTGTTTCTTGTAATCTACCTGGCTAGGGCGGGCTTATGGTGTAGGTGTAGCCTAGTAACCAAAGCCCAGCCCAGCATTATCCTGCCAAGCTTCGGTCCAAAATAATGAACAGGCGAGTGCAACAAACACATGAATCACGAGTCATGGCAGAGAACTTGGGTTGGGGAAAATGGCACACAGAGCGAACATAAAGGCCATGACCGAGGAATGTGGGAGAAGTGGCGTGACCACGATCTCAAAGTCCTAAGAACAAGGAATGGAAAAAGGAATGAGCCTATAAATACAACAAGCTCTGTAGGAGCTAAGGGAAGTGGGATAATAGAGAGAAATTCCATTTCTTGAAGAGAGGACTGACTTGATCGTCGAAGTTTCTCTCCTAGAATCACTTTTGAGATCACATATGTAAGTAAAGAAATCGAAGCAAGGGAATAGAGAAAAGGATACCTGGACAGGCTACCACATCACGGGGGAAGTAGTGCATTCATAGTGGAAGCCCGAGACGTAATCGCACGGGGGAGAAATAGACCTACAACAATGGTCAGACCTTGTTGTACTCCCCTCAATATGACACTGGTGTCGATGGAGGGTTGCGAGAGCACACGAGGAAGTGTATGCCATCGGCCACACCACATATTATGAACACTCTATTAATTTGCCTAAATATCTATGTGAATGAATCGGGGATAGAAGCATTAGATTGACCACTTTTCTCAATGAATCCTCATGTGCTTAGCTAAATAGCTTACTCTTCTTTTTACTTTGATGCTTAGTAGTTATTAGTTTGAAAAACAAAACCCCCAACCCCCCCCCCCCCTTTGCATGTTTCCTTTACTAGCAATTCCTTTCACTCATATAGATTGATGACTCGTACGAGGTTGTGTTTTGATTGGTACATTAGATCTAGCATCTCTGTGGATAAACTCAGGGCCTACCGCTAACTACCCTCTAGGTAGCATAGCAGTGAAAACAGGGTGCAAAATTACAAATTTTATCTTCTGGACCCCTAGCCTCCGCTTGGGTTAATTAGCTACGATTAACAACCCCGTTGAGAGGCAGGATACAACAAAGCTCAAATTTGTCAATTCTTTAAAAAGTTTGAGGTTAGCATTCTGATTCTTGATATTATTGAACAAAATCCTTTGTATGCTAAATTCTTGAAAAAATACTTTCACTAAAAGATGGAAAAAACCAATTAGAAAATTATGTCAATTGTAAATAAGGGGAGTAGCCACTTTAGCTCACGAGAATATCCTAAGAACTGTGATGACCCAAGAATGTTTTCAATCCCTATTTCTCTAGGTGGTGAATTGGTTTAAAATACTATGATTGACTTAGTTGCCTCTATCAATGTTATTCCATTTAGCCTATATGAGAATCTTTGCATAGGTGAGCTTAGGGACACTAGGGTTAATGTCCAACTAGGGTGGGTAGATTAGGGTTCCCAACGAACTTCTATGTCCTTGATGTAGTTCAAAATGGAGGTGCACCCCAATTTTATTGGGGTGCCTTTCTTGAGAACAGCAGGGACCAAAATAGATGTCCATTTGGGAACACTAACTTTAGAGGATGGCATTGGCAAGGTTGGTTTTGAAATTTTCAAGTCTATGCATGAACCACCTACGTCTTCTCTTGCATGAAATGGAATAACCTTATGTACTGAATTTGTTCAATGTAATGAGTCTTGCATGATTGAAAATGATGAGTGCTTGGATGATGAAATTGAAGAGAGAGAGAGTGCCTTATGTTTTGATTGTGATAATAATGTTGATGGCACTTATGACATGCATAATTTTAGTGATTAACTTTCTATTATGGATTGATTTTTCTATGCTCACTAATTTGCAGTGGTTGGTGGAGAGTGGAGAGTGGTGAGTGGCGAGGACTTAAAATTTTCTAGGTCACCTCCTAAACCCGGGGAAATGGCTAAGTAGTCAACATTAGCTAAGCATGGACATAAACTCTTTATTGTGAACAAAGAGCATGGGGGTAAGGGTGACACTTTGTAGAGGCCTCTCCACAATGATGTCATTGTGAGTGGAGTCGTGGATGGTGACTCCAAAGACCCAAGGGTAGGTTTGTTTTAAATAGAAGGAATGAAGAATAAGTCGTGAGGAGAACAATAAATATATGATGCTTTTCCTTGTTTTGTTTTGGTGTTTTCGATAGTTGATTTTTGAATATTGTTTTTTATGTGACAAAATAAATTGTGGAATTCTGTCTGATTGTTAAGTCTAATATCGAGTCTCGTGTTTGTGGTTAGGAGGAAATAAGATTTAGATGAAAAAGTATTAGAAAAATAAAGTGTTGGGGAGCACGGGTCGTGTATGTACACGACCCGTGTATGATGAACTGGTAAGAGGCTGTCATATGGAATGGTTGTACCATGCCTCGTGCCAGTCAGAAAATACTACAGTTGGGGCATATTTGCAGAATTTTTCCAGAATTAACTCTTTTCCAAAACAAACACTTTTCCCCATTAATTCCGCAGATTTCTTCTTCCCCAAGTTGGCTAGTGCGAGTGGTACTACACCAAGCATTAACACTTTATTTGATCATGAGTTCATTGAATCTTTAACTCCAAAAATTTCTATTTTTGCCTAAACCATTACTACTTCATGTTTGCCTCTCTACTAAATAACCCACTTTTAGAGAATCATTGATTCTTTGAATCTGAATTTAGAGTACTTTCTACCATCCATAAAAAGCGTTTAACCCACTCCAAGCACTTCAAAAACATCCATTCTCACTTCAAAATTTGAGGAATTCAAAATTTGGGCATTTTCTCTCAAGGGAGGGCACTCTTTGCTTATTCTTGTGTGATCTGCATCTCTTTGCCTCCAATTTTGCATAACTCTTTGAACTTTGTGTTTACTTTCTATCATTAGCATGATCGTGTTGTGTGTGGAAAGCATGAAGTTTAAAATTTTTGGTGTTTTCATAGAAGTGTGTTGGTTATATGCATGATTTGGCATTGAACTAAGTGAGGGGGAAAGATTATAATCTTTTTGTTGAAATGACATGATTTTCCATGTGTTGGGTGTGTAGGAAGAAAGATTTTTGCCAACTGATCTTTGATGCATATGCTTGTGTATTCTTTCCATTACCATCTTTCTCTTATTGTGATAAAATGGGTCAAAAAATGAGTAGGTCGGAGAAAGGAACGACCTCTCGAGGTGATAAAGGGAAGAGTTCGGGTAAAGTTGGGAGAGAAGAGTTGAAAACTCCTGCACCTCCTAACCCCACCATTGATGTTGATGAGTTCATGGGGTTGACCAACATTACAGAGAGTACAGCCCAAAAATGAAAGTACCCCAATAAGCCAAAGAGGGCCATCTTGGAGACCAAGTTTGCATGCAGGGAGACGTTGGTAGCACTAGGCCTACTCGAGCCTACTTATGTTCTCGTTGAGCAGTTTTTGGCTAAATTTGACCAGCGCAAATAGGAACCACTTGGGAAAGAGTACCGTAATAGTCCACCCGGCTTTGCGGTATGTGTACTGGCTCTTATCCATAAAAGTTCTTTGCCATGGGGAAATTTCTCAATTCTCCAACCAAGATGTGCAAATCCTTTGGGGTATGACTAAGGAAGGAAATTTCTACCCCAACTTGATGGAGACTTTTGTGGAAGAGTGCATAGCCACGGGGAAGATGTGAGTCGTCAAGATACCCATGGGAGGTATGGTCGAGCTTTTAGAGCAATACATAGAACATTTTGCACCCTCTCGCTTTGCTTTGGAAAACTTAGGTCATTTGGGGACGAGGTACACCATGGATAAGTTGGCATGGGCCTCAATGATAGCAACCACCACCTCAAAGGATCGCTTTATTTGGTTATATAATGGTGCCATGGTTTGCAACAGCATTATACTTTCATTACACGAGCACACAGTCATCAAGCAAGACACCACCTTGGAAGACCTCTTCCTATCTCTTGATCCAAGGTTTGAGAAGGCTTTCTGCAAAACCCTGTTGGCCCCAGACATGGACATTGAAGAAAAGCATGGCAAGAACCCACCTAGAGTGTCACCTGCCCGAGCCAACCTACCAGTGAATTTCCGCGACCAATTTAACACGTTTGGGGAACAACTCATGAGTTCAAGCCAAATAGTGCAAGAGGTTGGTCACGCGGCAGGAGGGATAAGTTTTCAAATTGAGGAATTTGGGGCTAGGCTTGACACTATGGATGACACCATGAGATCTTGGAGAGCTAAGTTGGATTGTATCGAGTGGGAAGTGAAGGAGAAGCTTTCCATTGTTGATGGGAGAGACGATGTACAAGAGGAAGCTATAGAGCAATTGATTGAGGGGATGCATGCTTCAAATCTTGAAGAGGCTTTCATGACCTAGTTCCCTATGAGAGGCGAGAATTGAGGCAAGAAGAGAGAAGAAGAAGGTGCAAGGCAAGGTGCATGAGAGTGGGCCCTTCTGGGTCCCCAAGAGTAAATTCCTTACTATCATCCCTTCTCCACTTGTGATTTTGTACTTTTTATGATGTATTGGGGACAATGCAAAGTTTAAGTGTGGGGGGGGATTAGTTCTTATTACTATCTTTATTCAATGTTCTACCATCCTTGAGAATGACCTTCTTCATGATGGTTTCCAAATAAGTTCATAAAACACATGTGAATCTGATGAGACGTCTAATGCATGTATTTTCCAAAGCATTTAACATCTCTTTTATCATATTTTTGTTGTAAGATTACCATATTTAGAAGGTTTAAATGATAAGGGGTTTAGATGATCATTTTCGGTTTTTATATCTAAATCCTTCATTTTGTAACCTATGTTTAGTCTAATGGATTTTTGGTCCTTACGAGCATCTAGATTCCTTTTTGTAAGCTTAATTTGTAGATTGATCATGAGCACTTAGGAGTGGTTTAGTGAAGGCCATTCGAAAGTATGGTAGAAGATGGAAGGCCACTCTCAAAGCGGTAGAAGATAAAGTGAAGAAAGGAGAGCAAAGCAAAGGGTGAAGAATGATCTATGTTTTGAAGCAGAGTTCTGAGAATTTTTCGAGAGGAATCAGCATCCAGGAGTGGTACCATTGGATTCCTCTTCTCGAGTACTATAAAATCGACTATTAGAACTCCCAAAATGGATCAACGGTTCACCCGGAGAAAGAAAAACAAAATGGGACTTTTTTCTGTCGCGACTCGCAAAATCTGGACCTGAGAGCTCACAATTTCCTGATCTGGTCCCGACTCACGACGGAGGCATCGCGACTCGCGATAATTGCCCTGCAAATTGCGTTTTACTCCCTTTTTTCTTGTACTATAAATAGCTTTTAACCCCCTTCTTCCCCAACTCTCAAAGCCCTACTTGGGGGCTCCAAAACCCTAGTTTTTCACCATTTTCTTCCATTTCTTCTTCTTTCTCTGTAGATCTTTGTTCTATGTTATGGATTTTGATTATCTAGCTTAGTTTTGTACTTGGGAGCAATTGATTGAAACTTCCTTTCTAATGTCTTGAGAATTATTTCTATCTACCTATTGCTTTCTCTATTGTGCATTTTTTTTTAAGGTTAAACCATCCTAGATGGGGGAATTTCAATTGGCGTTCCCCGGCCAGAAAAAGAGAGAAAGTGTACATGAAATGAAAAAGATGAAATGCGACTAGAAAGTGTACTCTATTGTGCATTTATTAAGCTTTGAATGTGGATTGTTAATGGCATTAATGTTGTTGGAAGTTTGAGTATATGAATTGCTTGTATGATTACTTGTTAAGGTTGGGAGAAAGTAGCTAATTCTCCCCTCTTTTAATGTGAAATCCAAGAGCATGAGTTAGAGCTTCTTAATGATGTTGGTGTGTTGATAATTGCTAGATGAATGTGATGATGTCGAACTCGTTGTCATGTTTGTTTTAGGTAGCAAATGAGAGAAGTCTATGAATGTCGATCGTTCTTGACTAATCTTGTGTAAATGCATGAATTGGTTAAATTCTTAGACACGGTGTAGTGTTTATAAGTGTTTCGAAGCTTGTTGGTTCTTCGTGCTCAATGCCATCAATGGGATACTTTTAGTCGTGTTTCGGCTAAGGGAGTCATTGGTGAGGTTTGACAAGAGATGTCGAATTCACTCTTGCAAACTACTATCTAAGAAGGATGGAAGATTTATCTTCACAATAAGTAGTCGAAATAATGAATAGATTGTTTCACTCGTTCTTGAAGCCTTTATTATTTAGAATTTATGTATTCTTGATGCTATGTTTCACTTCATTTATGCCATGGGTTGTTTGAGAATAGGAAGTGTTTTTATGATTGAAGTGTTCGGGTGTTAGGAAAGTAACGAATTCCATAGCTCCTTTGCATGAAAATCTATGAACATGAACTTAGAACTTCTTGTGCATAATGTGTTGTGATTCTTGCTAGATAAGTATGTTAATGTTAAGTTAAGTAATGAATGTGATAGAATAAGTGAATGATTCAATGATCTACATTAGGTTTGGAAGTGGATATTAATTGCCCCCAAAGCTTTATCTTTGTAGTTTTAAACCCCTTTTTCTTAGTTTTGTTTGATGATTAGCCAAGTTACGTTACTTTCGAGTTATCTTATCTTTTTAATTTCATAACTTAGGACCACCAAACAACCACCCCCCCCATTTACATGCTTTTATATGTATGTATATATATCTACTCCTAGCCTAATATCAACCTTTTGTGCCTAAACGCTTAGGAAGATTCCTATTCTTCGTGGACGACCCCGACTCGCCGCTATCTACTTAGTTATGGATAGTAAGCATTTAGGGCTTATAAATATTAACTTTGAGAGGTACGGTGATGACCTCCCAAATTTTGGCACCGCTGCCGGGGAAGAGGCGTTTATTTTTAAATGTTTGGACATTTTTGGTTGCATATTAGCTAATTGTTTTTATTTTCCACTTCTCAGTGGTTTTTTTTGTTCGGAGAAGGTATTTCTTGAGTTCTTGGTGAGTTTTTATCTAGAACACTTGCAATATGATTTCGGACCTTTGAAAAGAAAAAAATTATTTTAAAAATGGAGCGTCTCACCTTGAGGGAATTCATGATGAGAAGAGAGGCTCAACAAGCAAGATTTTGTGGGATGTGTCATTCCGAACATCCTATTGAGTCTTGCTATTTGATGTGGGAAGAGCACTATGAGGGAGAAAGAACCCTTGGTTTCCAAAACAAAGGATATTATGAAGAGTGCTACCAAGAGGTAGGAGATGTTGGTTTTCAAGGGCAAGAAGCTCAAGAATGGTATCCATACCACAATCCTTACAATCCGGAATGGAGTGGTAGTCCGTATTGGTGGTATGAGAGTGAGCCGAAAAACTAACAATACGAGCAAAATAGTTGGCCATCACCACCTTATACCGTACCCCAAAACCAAGCCCAACAAGGAAGTTCAAGTTTGACACGTGAGGAAGTCATGAATACAAAAGCAAACTTGAACTACTTTACTAGTGAGGAGCCGGATACTCAGCTCTCCTCTAGTGTTGAGGCTATTGAGGGGCACGTGAAGAGTATGTTAGAAGCGTTGGCCCGAATGGAAGCTCGTGATTTCGAAAATGCACTATCCTAAATCAAACTCGAGGATTCGGTGAGTGAGGTCACCATGGGAAATGATTTTGAGTTCGAATGGGATGAGGAGTTGGTTGTTGAGGATAAAAAAATGGAGGAAGAGGTGATTGTGCTACATTCATTAGCATCGTCACCCCTTCCCCCACCTAGTGAACCAACTCTACCATTTTCAAAAGTTTTGAGGGAGACAAGAGAGGAGCCAAAAGACTACCACAAGCCTCCTAACCACCCAACTCCCTTTAAACCATCTCCACCTCAACAAAACTTTCCTCTTGAATGTTTTGTACCCCCACTTCTCTATTTTTGGATACTCATGGTGAAGGGGTTCAAACCTTCAACATATGGATAACATTAGGTTCGTGCCGACGACCTTAAAAATACGAAGCTTCTCGGGAGGCAACCCGAGCTTCTAAGTTAGATTAGTATTTTTCTTTTTTGAAAAAAAACAATTCCTCAACCATGTCCTCAAACTCTTTCCCAAAACCACAAGAATACCACCACAATCCACCACCAAAAATAAACCACTACCTAAACCACCATCTAGGTGTACTACTAGTTGTTGTCTTTTGTGAGTTTTGATCGGGATTTGCATAGTTGTGGCTTCGTAGTTGATGGATCGTAGTTTCATATCGGGCGGAGTTGGAGAACATGAAGGAGAGAACATTCATTAAGAAGTGAGCATTGTCATCACCGGGAAGGACCTTCAAAATCCAAGTTGTGAGTTTTTTTTTCTTTCTCCCTTATCAAGTGTGAGGAGGTAAAGATAAATATATCTCATTATATTGTATTGTAGTGTGCATATGCTCCACTTTGATTTGTATTGTTTGAATAAAAAGGAAAAAATAATAATTCCCTCTAAGTTGAAAACCCGAGAGGGCAACTTAGGAAAAAGTGGGAGGCCCGGATAGGTTGAAAACCCTAGAGGGTGACCTATGCCAAAATGAGAGGCCAAATGGCAAGGAAAAAGGTGAGGGTGATCATTGAAAAAGAAAATTGTGTGAAGCTAGGATGAAAACCCGAGAGGGCTCCTAGGCAAAATGAGAGAAAATGAGAGAAATTGAAAAAAATTATGCTTCTCTTGATTTGTCTACTGAGTGGCTTTTTCGGTGGAGTAAGTTAGCTTGGCATTATATGTATACCTCACTTTTGTTATAGTTCATTGGTTTTTTAGATTATCTTAGGCTTTGGGATGTGAGAGTGTGAGAGATTCTTATGTCTTGGGGGTTAGGATAGTCTAGGAATATAATGTTGGATGTTTTGGAAAACTTTTAAATGCAAGTTTACGCTTTGATCTTTGCTTGTTCTTGTTTACTCGAGGACGAGTAAGGTTTAAGTGTGGGGAGATTTGATGAGCGTCAAATGCATGTATTCTCTAAAACATTCAACATCTCTTTTATCATATTTTTGTTGTAAGATTTCTAGATTTAGTAGGTTTACATGATAAGGGGTTTAGATAACCATTTTTGGTTTTTATATCTAAACCCTTCATTTTGTAACATATGTTTAGTCTAATGGATTTTTGGTCCTTACGAGCATCTAGATTCCTTTTTGTAACCTTAATATGTAGATTGCTTGTGAGCACTTAGGAGTGGTTTAGTGAAGGCCATTTGAAAGGATGCTAGAAGATGGAAGGCCACTCACAAAGTGGTAGAAGATAAAGTGAAGAAAGGAGAGCAAAACAAAGGGTGAAGAATGATCTATGTTTTGAAGCAGATTTCTGAGAATTTTCCGAGAGGAATCGGCCTCCAAGAGTGGTGTCATTGGATTCCTCTTCTCGAGTACTATAAAATCGACAATTAGAACTCCCAAAACGGATTAACGGTTCACCCGGAGGAAGAAAAACAAAACGGGACTTTTTTCCCTCGCGATGAGTGTGTCGCCACTCGCGAAATCTGGACCTAAGAGCTCACAATTTCCTGATCTGGTCCCGACTCGCGACGGAGGCGTAGCGACTCGCGATAACTGCCCTGCAACTTGCGTTTTACTCCCTTTTTTCTTGTACTATAAATAGCTTTTAACCCCCCTCTTCCCCAACTCTCAAAGCCCGATTTGGGGGCACCAAAACCCTAGTTTTTCACCATTTTCTTCCATTTCTTCTTCTTTCTTTGTAGATCTTTGTTCTATGTTATGGATTTCGATTATCTAGCTTAGTTTTGTACTTGGGAGCAATTGATTGAAACTTCCTTTCTAATGTCTTGAGAATTATTTCTATCTATCTATTGCTTTCTCTATTGTGCATGTATTGAGCTTTGAATGTGGATTGTTAATGGCATTAATGTTGTTGGAAGTTTGAGTATATGAATTGCTTGTATGATTACTTGTTAAGGTTGGGAGAAAGTAGCTAATTCTCCCCTCTTTTAATGTGGAATCCAAGAGCATGGGTTAGAGCTCTTTAATGATGTTGTTGTGTTGATAATTGCTAGATGAATGTGATGATGTCGAACTCGTTGTCATGTTTGCTTAGGTAGTAAATGAGAGAAGTCTGTGAATGTCGATCGCTCTTGACTAATCTTGAGTAAATGCATTAATTGGTTAAATTCTTAGACACGGTGTAGTGTTTATAAGTATTTCCAAGCTTGTTGGTTCTTTGTGCTCAATGCCATCAATGGGATACTTTTAGTCGTGTTTCGGCTAAGGGATTCATTGGTGAGGTTTGACAAGAGATGTCGAATTCACTCTTGCAAACTACTATCTAAGAAGGATGGAAGATTTATCTTCACAATAAGTAGTCGAAATAATGAATAGATTGTTTCACTCGTTCTTGAAGCCTTTATTATTTAGCATTTATGTATTCTTGATGCTATGTTTCACTTCATTTATGCCATGGGTTGTTTGAGAATAGGAAGTGTTTTTATGATTGAAGTGTTCGGGTGTTAGGAAAGTGACGAATTCCTTCGCTCCTTTGCATGAAAATCTATAAACATGAACTTAGAACTTCTTGTGCATAATGTGTTGTGATTCTTGCTAGATAAGTATGATAATATTAAGTTAAGTAATGAATGTGATAGAATAAGTGAATGGTTCAATGATCTACATTAGGTTTGGAAGTGGATATCAATTGCCCCCAAAGCTTTATCTTTGTAGTTTTAAACCCCTTTTTCTTAGTTTTGTTTGATGATTATCCAAGTTACGTTACTTTCTAGTTATCTTATCTTTTTAATTTCATAACTTAGGACCACCAAACAACCCCCCCCCCATTTACATGCTTTTATATTTATGTATATATATCTACTCCTAGCCTAATATCAACCTTTTGTGCCTAAACGCTTAGGAAGATTCCTATTCTTCGTGGACGAGCCCGGCTTGCCGCTATCTACTTAGTTGTGGATAGTAAGCATTTAGGGCTTATAAATATTAACTTTGAGAGGTACGGTGATAAAATCCCAAATTTTGGCGCCGCTGCCGGGGAAGAGGCGTTTATTTTTAAATGTTTGGGCATTTTTGGTTGCATATTAGCTAGTTGTTTTTATTTCCCACTTCTTGGTGGTTGTTTCTGTATGGAGTAGGTATTGCTTGAGTTCTTCGTAAGTTTTTATCGAGAACACTTTCAATATAATTTCACACTTTTGAAAAGAAAAAATATTTATTTTAAAAATGGAGCGTCTCACCTTGAGGGAACTCATGATGAGAAGAGAGGCTCAACAAGCAAGATTTAGTAGGATGTGTCATTCCGACCATCCTACCGAGTCTTGCTATTTGATGTAGGAAGAGCACTATGAGGGAGAAAGAATCCTTGGTTTCCAAAACCAGGGATATTATGAAGAGTGCTACCAAGAGGTAGGAGATGTTGGTTTTCAAGGGCAAGAAGCTTAAGAATGGTATCCATACCACAATCCTTACAATCCGAAATGGAGTGGTAGTCCGGATTGGTGGTATGAGAATGAGCCGAAAAACCAACAATACGAGCAAAATAGTTTGCTATCACTACCTTTTACCGTACCCAAAAACCAAGCCCAACAAGGAAGTTCAAGTTTGACACGTGAGGAAGTCATGAATACAAAAGAAAACTTGAACTACTTTACTAATGAGGAGCCGGATACTCGGTTCTCCTCTAGTGTTGAGGCTATTGAGGGGCACGTGAGGAGTATGTTAGAAGCGTTGACCCGAATGAAAGCTCGTGATTCCAAAAATGCACCATCCCAAATCAAACTCGAGGATTCGGTGAGTGAGGTCACCATGGGAAATGACTTTGAGTTCGAAGGGGATGAGGAGTTGGTTGATGATAAAAAAATGGAGGAAGAGGTGATTGTGCTACATTCATTAGCACTGTCACCCTTTCCCCCACCTAGTGAACCAACTCTACCATTTTCAAAAGTTTTGAGGGAGACAAGAGAGGAGACAAAAGACTACCCCAAGCCTCCTAACCACCCAACTCCCTTTAAACCATCCCCACCTCAGCAAAACTTTCCTCTTGAAAGTTTTGTACCCCCACCTCTCTATTTTTGGATACTCATGGTGAAGGGGTTCAAACCTTCACCATATGGATAACATTAGGGTCGTGCCGACGACCTTAAAAATACGGAGCTTCTCGGGAGGCAACCCGAGCTTCTTAGTTAGATTAGTATTTTTATTTTTTGAAAAAAAAATCCTCAACCATGTCCTCAAACCCTTTCCCAAAACCACAAGAACACCACCACAATCCATCACCAAAAATAAACCACTACCAAAACCACCATCAAGGAGTACTACCAGTTGTTGTCTTTTGTGAGTATTGATCGGGATTTGCATAGTTGTGGCTTTGTAGTTAATGGTCAAAGTTTCATATCGGGCGGAGTTGGAGAACATGGAGGAGAGAACATTCATTAAGAAGTGAGCATTGTCATCACCGGGAAGGACCTTCAAAATCCAAGTTGTGAGTTTTTTTTTTCTTGCTCCCTTACCAAGTGTGGGGAGGTAAAGATAAATATATCTCATTGTATTGTATTGTAATGTGCATATGCTCCACTTTGATTTGTATTGCTTGAAAAAAAAAGAAAAAAAATCCCTCTAAGTTGAAAACCCGAGAGGGCAACTTTGGATAAAGTGGGAGGCCCAGATAGGTTGAAAACCCGAGAGGGTGACCTATGCCAAAATTAGAGGCCAAATGGTGAGGGAAAAGGTGAGGATGAGCATTGAAAAAGAAAATTGTGTGAAGCTAGGATAAAAACCTGAGAGGGCTCCTAGGCAAAATGAGAGAATATGAGAGAAATTGAAAAAAATTATGCTTATCTTGATTTGTCTGTTGAGTGGCTTTTTCGGTGGAGTAAGTTAGCTTGGCATTATATGTATAGCTCACTTTTGTTATGGTTTGTTTGTTCTTTAGGTTATCTTAGGCTTTGGAATGTGAGAGTGTGAGAGATTCTTATGTCTTGGGGGTTAGGATAGTCTAGGAATATGATGTTGGATGTTTTGGAAAACTTTTAAATGCAAGTTTACGCTTTGATCTTTGCTTGTTTTTGTTTACTCGAGGACAAGTAAGGTTTAAGTGTGGAGAGATTTGATGAGACGTCAAATGCATGTATTTTCCAAAGCATTTAACATCTCTTTTATCATATTTTTGTTGTAAGGTTGCTAGATTTAGTAGGTTTACATGATAAGGGGTTTAGATGACCATTTTCGGTTTTTATATCTAAATCCTTCATTTTGTAACCTATGTTTAGTATAATGGATTTTTGGTCCTTACGAGCATCTAGATTCCTTTTTGTAAGATTAATTTGTAGATTGCTCGTGAGCACTTAGGAGTGGTTTAGTGAAGGCCATTCGAAAGGATGGTAGAAGATGGAAGGCCACTCACAAAGTGGTAGAAGATAAAGTGAAGAAAGGAGAACAAAGCAAAGGGTGAAGAATGATCTATGTTTTGAAGCAGAGTTCTGAGAATTTTCCAGGAGGAATCAACCTACCAGAGTTGTACCATTGGATTCCTCTTCTTGAGTACTATAAAATCAACAATTAGAACTCCCAAAACAGATCAACGGTTCACCCGGAGGAGGAAAAACATAACGGGACTTTTTTCCGTCGCGACGAGTGTGTCGCGACTCGCGAAATCTAGACCTGAGAGCTCCCAATTTCCATATTTGGTCGCAACTCGCGAAGGAGGCTTTGCGATTCGAGATAACTGCCCTGCAACTTGTGTTTTACTCCCTTTTTTCTTGTACTATAAATAGCTTTTAACCCCCTTCTTCCCCAACTCTCAAAGCCCGACTTGGGGGCCCCAAAACCCTAGTTTTTCACCATTTTCTTCCATTTCTTCTTCTTTCTTTGTAGATCTCTGTTCTATGTTATGGATTTCGATTATCTAGCTTAGTTTTGTACTTGGGAGCAACTGATTGAAACTTCCTTTCTAATGTCTTGAGAATTATTTCTATCTATCTATTGCTTTCTCTATTGTGCATGTATTGAGCTTTGAATGTGGATTGTTAATGGCATTAATGTTGTTGGAAGTTTGAGTATATGAATTGCTTGTATGATTACTTGTTAAGGTTGGGAGAAAGTAGCTAATTCTCCCCTCTTTTAATGTGGAATCCAAGAGCATGGGTTAGAGCTCTTTAATGATGTTGGTGTGTTGATAATTGCTAGATGAATGTGATGATGTCGAACTCGTTGTCATGTTTGCTTAGGTAGTAAATGAGAGAAGTCTGTGAATGTCGATCGCTCTTGACTAATCTTGAGTAAATGCATTAATTGGTTAAATTCTTAGACACGGTGTAGTGTTTATAAGTGTTTCGAAGCTTGTTGGTTCTTCGTGCTCAATGCCATCAATGGGATACTTTTAGTCGTGTTTCGGCTAAGGGAGTCATTACTGAGGTTTGACAAGAGATGTTTAATTCACTCTTGCAAACTACTATCTAAGAAGGATGGAAGATTTATCTTCACAATAAGTAGTCGAAGTAGTGAATAGATTGTTTCACTCGTTCTTGAAGCCTTTATTATTTAGCATTTATGTATTATTAATGCTATGTTTCACTTCATTTATGCCATGGGTTGTTTGTGAATAGGAAGTGTTTTTATGATTGAAGTGTTCGGGTGTTAGGAAAGTGACGAATTCCTTAGCTCCTTTGCATGAAAATCTATGAACATGAACTTAGAACTTCTTGTGCATAATGTGTTGTGATTCTTGCTTGATAAGTATGTTAATGTTAAGTAATTAACTTGATAGAATGAGTGAATGGTTCAATGATCTACATTAGGTTTGGAAGTGGATATCAATTGCCCCCAAAGCTTTATCTTTGTAGTTTTAAACCCCTTTTTCTTAGTTTTGTTTGATGATTAGCCAAGTTACTTGACTTTCTAGTTATCTTATCTTTTTAATTTCATAACTTAGGACCACCAAACAACCCCCTCCCATTTACATGCTTTTATATGTATGTATATATATCTACTCCTAGCCTAATATCAACCTTTTGTGCCTAAACGCTTAGGAAGATCCCTTTTCTTCGTGGACGACCCCGACTTGCCGCTATATACTTAGTTGTGGATAGTAAGCATTTAAGGCTTATAAATATTAACTTTGAGAGGTATGGTGATAACCTCCCAAATTTTGGTGCCGCTGCCGGGGAAGAGGTGTTTATTTTTAAATGTTTGGCCATTTTTGGTTGCATATTAGCTAGTTGTTTTTATTTTCCACTTCTTGGTGGTTGTTTTTGTTCGGAGTAGGTATTGCTTGAGTTCTTGGTGAGTTTTTATCGAGAACACTTGCAATATGATTTCCGACTTTTGAAAAGAAAAAAAAATATTTTAAAAATGGAGCATCTCACCTTTAAAATGCAAGTTTACGCTTAGGCTTTGGGATGTGAGAGTGTGAGAGATTCTTATGTCTTGGGGGTTAGGATAGTCTAGAAATATGATGTTGGATGTTTTGGAAAACTTTTAAATGCAAGTTTACGCTTTGATCTTTGCTTGTTCTTGTTTACTCGAGGATGAGTAGGGTTTAAGTGTGGGGAGATTTGATGAGACGTCAAATGCATGTATTTTCCAAAGGATTTAACATCTCTTTTATCATATTTTTATTGTAAGGTTGCTTGATTTATTAGTTTTATATGATAAGGGGTTTAGATGACCATTTTCTGTTTTTATATCTAAATCCTTCATTTTGTAACTTATGTTTAGTCCAATGGATTATTGGTCCTTATGAGCATCTAGGTTCCATTTTGTGAGCTTCATTTGTAGATGTGTTGTAAGCCCTTTGGAGTGGTTTAGTGGAGGCCATGTGCCAAAACGTGGTAGAATATAGAAGGGTCGAAGAAGGGAGACAAAGAAGCGGATGAATTGTCACCCAGAATTTTGGTCGAAGTACTTACAATTATCCGAGAAGAATCAACCTACAGGAGTGGCGTCATTAAATTTATCTTCTCAAGCACTATAAAAATGACTTCAGGAACTCCCAAATTGGATCAACGGTTCACCCATAGGAAGAAAAACTAGAAGTAGCGAACTGTAGCTCACCCGCGTGGATAATTATCGGCTAGGGCAGATGAGCAAGCCAAGAACAGATTTTTTTTGTGGAAGCCTCCACCGCCTGGGCAGGAGCCTGCTGCACTTTTTGAAATTTTTTTAATACCAAATTACACTATAAATAGCCCCCTTCTTCCCCATTATCACAGACCACGAACAGTTCACTATTCTTCTCGGAAGTTCTCAGGTCTATGAAGGTTTTCACGGATCATAAAAAGTACATGGTCTCGCTCAGGAATTTCTTCATGGTCCGTGAAGGTTTTCACGGGCCTTCACTATACTTAGCCAAATCTTCAATTCTTCATATCCATGCTCCACGGTCTGAAGTCTTTGTCATGACCCAACACTTTTGTCTTGTGAAGGTATCATGCATGACTTCACGGAACCTTTGGTGTCTTTCAGGTAGTGCAGGCCGCGTGCTTTGTCCCAGGTCGATGGTGCTTCACCATGTGCGGTCCGTGAAGTGCCGCCGGTGCTTCGTCGGCTGAACTTCGTTTGCTTGCTACAGGTGAACCGTTAGTCCAAATAGGGAATTCTAGTAGTCGATTTTGTAGTACTCAAGAAGAAGAATCTAGTGGAGTCATCTTTGAAGGATAATTATTATTGGATCATTTCTGGACTAAGGCAACACTCCTCGGACCATGATTCACCATTTTCTCCGTTGGTCATCTTGAACTTGGAAGCCGCCTATCTTTGGATTCATACTCTTTCTACCATCCTTTGATGTTTTTTGCCTTCATCTTCTACCATTCTAATATGAATGGTCTTTTCCTCTTATACCATCCTTGTGAATTACCTTCAATCTTCTACCGCTCTTGCAGACGGCCTTCACATAGAGTGTAACCAAAAAATACCCGCAGGCGACCTACTAAAGATGATCAAAATGAAGACCAAGGAGCCCATGGATACAAGAATTACATTACTACTAATTAATTCTACAAAATGCGGGATTGAGATAAGAAAACTAAACACGGCCATCTAAAACCCTTGTCACGTAAACTCAAATAATACTAGCAATCCACCAACTAAAACTAACTAAAAAGTATGTCAAATGCTTTGGTTAAAGCATGCGTTATGGTGAAGATCTCCCCAACACATCTATCAAGAATAAATTTGGCCATCAGTCACCGAGTACACCCCAATAAACCCCTTAAAAATGGTTAGGAAATATTTCGGGTGAAGGGGAGCTACTCTGGAGCCGGCGGATAGTTTATGACATTGGGGTGCTAACGGTTGAGCAATGCCAAATTTCTAAGTGGGTTTGCTTGAATGTGTTGCCCATGGGTGGGAAAACATGTGAGCTAATGATTGGTAATTTGATGCTCTTCAACTACGTGATGGAGGGTATGAGGATAAACCCCGGATACACAATACTTATGAGCATTCTCAAGGCCGCGAATGCAAAGAAGAAGGTTCTACCCTACGGTGGATTGATTATGGCCATGATTAAAAAAGCCAGAGGCAAAACCTAAGATCATCCTCAAAGACTGGTGCACTATGATGCAGCGTGGTTCAAACATCAGAACTTGCAGCTTGGATTTGACGATAGATGGGAGCTACGCGTGATTCTGGGTCAAGCTTCAAAAAATTCAAAAAAGGCTAGGGATAAGGATGTTGATAGATCTGAGGGTTCATCTTCTCGTAAGTTTTTAATTTATAATATTAGAGATTCAATTTATATTATGCCCAAAAATTATATGTTTTAATTTTTTAACAATGTGTTTGTAATTTCCTTGTGTTAATAGGTTCAAAAGGATAGTTAGAAGAGCTGAATTTCCCAATACTTGAATTGCATTCATGGAGATATGGAGAAAACCCACGAGATGTTGGCTAGAGCGGGGGGGGGGGGGGGGGGGACAACAACGTTTCATGGAATCCCAGGGAATCACTCTTGTTCTAAGTGGGGAGGAAAAGTCACCTACCTTCGAGCTAGTTTTTTCGGAGAAGTAGGAGGAGGCGGAGGATGATCCAAACAAAGAGGAAGGGAATCATGATGATGACGTTGATAATATGTTCTAGATTGTCATGGAGAAGGAGAGAAAAAAACATTTTCATTAAATTATTAATTTTCATGTGTTGGATTTAAGTACGGTTGAATATGTTTTTAATCTTGTATGGGATTATATTTAATATTATATTTCTTAAAATTATTAAATTCAAGAACTAGTTGGAATATTTTAGCATATATTTTAGCTAATTATGTGGGTAAACTTCAGCTTTAATAACATGAAAATTGATTGATTCTAAAAATGACCATTGGGAATGAATCAGTTCCGAGTTCGGAAACGATTCTTGCCTATGAAAAAAAGTGTCTCCCAAGGGTTATGAGTCTGGAAGTTGTTTGTCTCCAATTGATCATTGGAGCCAAATTTAATTCCATGTTTGGAAATGTCGGTCCTGAGTTCGTCTGACAATTTTGTCCATACTCTGGTTGAAAATGGTTTTTTTGTGTATTAATAAGGTTCTGAGTCCGGAACTTGATCGGTCCCTTTCACCAAAGAGCCGAATTACCAGTTTTGGACTTGGAAATCATAATTCAGCCCTATGTTATAAGGACCTGAGGAGGTTCTGGACTCGGAACCAACTATGTATTAAAAAACCCCAAATCGACTCAAAATGCTCATTTTGTCGACTTGAAAAAACCTTTTACCCATTTCCGACCTCGGAGACATAATTTCCTTCAACCACTCAACACCTAAGGCTACTTTGATTGTCTAATGCATTTCTCGCACTAGATCGATCGACAACCATCCCGAGTATGACATTGTGAAATTTTTTTCATTTGATGCTCAAAAGAGGTATGAATTATTACATTCTAAAGGAAAATTGATTGATTTTAATGCCATTTACTTCAATGAGGTTATGAGAATAGGTTTAGCAGATCCCTTAGAAAAATTTATGGACCAATATGTTGAGAAGTTGCTTGCTTGCACCGAAACCTCCCATTTTGAACTTGTTTGTCAATTCTATAGTAACCTACACGAGCTACTAAATGAGGCTTACTCCACTAGGGTAGGGGGAATTGATATCCTGCTTGATTAATAGATTTTGAATTAGACCCTGGAGTGCCAGTATAGGAACAATGGCCACAACATGTTGATCACCCTTATGTGGGCCCTGTCGAACTTAGTGTTTGGTATTTCCAATGGGATGCGGCGGATTTGGGGAATCCCAAGCCCTTTTATCTTTCATATTTGTCAAACGACGATCATATTGTTATTGAAATTATTGCAAGATGTTTGGTTCCATCCTCTAGAGACATCACCGAGCCCAGCTATGCTTGCTTGATGATGTTCTATATGATAATAGAGGGTAGGAAGATCAACCCCGGGGCGGCAATTTTTAAACACATTCTTTATGTTGCCACTTTGACAATGGTTGTGAAGAGCTTTCCATATGGGAGTTTGATCACCACCACATTAAAAACATTTGAAGGGTTGGATGTTTCCGGGGAAGAGAAATCACCAAAGTTTTTTGACAAAAATTACTTCAAAAATTGGGGATGGATCTTGTTTGACGGTAAGTGGTTCGATTAGCCCAAGCAAAGATGGGATCCGAGCAAGAGGCCGAGAGTTGAACAAGGTGCGCAAAATTGTCTTTCAATATTTGACTTATGTACATTGTCTCGATGTATATTAATATTTGTATGGTTAACTTTTGTAGATTCCGATAAGGCCTACCTAAAAGGTAAAAGAGATTGCTATCGCAAGGAGTTTGCTGCAGTGAAGGGGAGGATTTTGAAGATGGAGAAAAGACAAAGAGCTTACGAATGCCATCTCCAGGCAACGCACAAACCTAGTCTTGACCGATTCACATCTACATACGATCTAGAGGTTGACTTGGAGTTGCATATTCCATAGATTTTGCTTCATTTGTTGCTCTTATTTTCTTGTTGAACCTGTTTGGGATTGAGACTTGTTAATTTCATACTTTTACTTCGGATGTTGATTTATGTTTAACTTCAAAACCCTTAGAATAGTTTGAACTATGGATTCATATTTTGATTAACATGCTAGATTCCATTCAAGCTACTTCTTTAAGGGCTTCAAATGTTTAGAAATTCATTTAATTAAAAAAACGACAATTACATTCAAGAATGTTTAGGATGCTACTTCTTATGTTTTCTTTTCTTCAAAACCTTCTTAGACATCCTCTTTTTACGAGTGACCTTTCCATGAACACCGGCCCAAATTCCTTCATCATGATCGCTACATCCCACGAAACTGTTCAAACTCATATCCTCCTCGTCCAGGAATAAAGCATCATCTATAGCAACACCGGTGGAATATTGACCGAAACCAACAATTTCTTTGACTTTTTAATCTTCTACAAATTCTCATTTCCCTTCCACTACAATCTCCCATAGGATAGGATGGGTCCCCCGCATAGAAAACCTGGTGCGCTTGGGATGCTAAGATGAAAGGATCTTCCCGCCAACTGATCCAACTCCTGTCAACAAGTGTGAAACTGAAATCCTCAGCATGCTGCCCATTGTATATAAACATCAACTTGCATAATGGCATAGTTCAGATCCCATCTCAAACTATGCCAAAATAACACTGATGAGCGTACATTGGTTATATCACTTTCACTACCGACATGCAAAGCTTCAAAAACTAGAGAGACTCCACTGTTCAGATACACAACCTTATTATCCACTAATTTTGCTGCAAATGTAAAACCATTAACATCATATCCTCCATAAGGTAGAACAGTACCAAGTGGTCTATGAGCCAAATATTTCACTGTCATAGGATGGTCTCCCACGGTTACGTGTTCACGCAACCATGACAAAAAAGTACAACTATGTAATTGCAGGACATGGGCTTCATTAAAATTAGGGTTCATGACTCTAATGGCATCCATGTGAATCTCTATTTATGGGACAAGATCTTCATGATTGTGAAGAACATAAAGATGGGTGGTACTCAAATCTTCCGCACTGGGGCTTAACAGTTTCCCCTGTCTAACCCTATGGCCTTCCAACCATCCCTCGTGTCTATGAGTTGGGACCCCAACCAAATTGACTCCCTTAAATAATCAATACAAAACTCAATGACCTCCTCTGCCACACACCTCTGTACAATACTTGAATCGGGCATGTACCGATTCTTCACAAAATGTTTGAATAATTTCATGCCCCTTTCAAATGGGTACTTCCACCTAAGAAATACATGACCACAGAGCTTTATCTTCATGACTAGATGAACACACAATGGGAGCATAATGTAAAAAAATGATGGTGGAAAATAAATTTTCATACGGCACAAAATTTCAACAATCATTGACTGCAAACGCTCCAACTTTGACACACTAATGTTTTTCCTACAAATGGACTTGAAACACAGACAAAGCTTTGTACTGCATATTATTACATGGTATGGCAATGACAATCAAATCACAATGATGTTCAATTCCTGCATTAGATTGTGACAATCATGGGACTTCAACCCCACCAGCTTCAACTCCTCAACTGACACACAATTAGTGATGTTCAAAGAATAGGCGACCGGGACCTTAACACCTTTAAGGGTGTCACAGAAAGAATTTTTTCTCCATTTGAGCAATAGGATAACAAGTAGGAGGTAAGAAACAATCATCATCAAAACTCACATGGCCTAGGTTCTTCTTGATTCCTATCTCTACCAAGTCTAATCTAGCCTTAAGTTCATCCTTTGTTTTCCCTGGGATATTCAACAAGGTCCCGACCAAAGAATCACAGACATTCTTCTCAATATGCATAACATCGAGACAATATTTAACATCCAAATGCTCCCAATAAGGCAATATGAAGAAAATGGAGCATTGTTTTCAACTCCCATCCATGGGCACTTTACGTTTCTTCTTCCCAAAGTTGTTGGTCAAAGTCTTCACTGTTTCAAATATCTGTGTGCCTTTTTATACAACCGGAGCTTCTCTAGCCCCTACTTCCCTGTTGAACCATTTTTTCTTAAACACCATGGATGATCATCTGAAAGACCTTAATATAATTTTTTACAAACATGCTTCAATTGGTGGTTATCCGTGTCCTTCTCACACACATGGCATGCAAAGTAGAATTTCACTGAGTAACCGGACAGATTACCATAGGTGGGAAAATCATTGATAGTAACCGGACAGATTTCCATTGCTCACCATCTAATGTATGTCTTATCACATCATCCACCGGTCGATCCCTCTCTGCGTGCCATCACAACAATTTTGCATCTTTCTTACACGTAAACAATTTCTTCAATCTAGGAACGATTGGGAGATACCACATCACTTTTGCCATTTTTTTTCTTTATTTTAGTTAATACTTCTCTGCACACCACAATTGCCCCCTTCAATTTTTACCGAGACTCACCACATACCCGACATGTTTCTAGATTTTCATCTTCTTCCCCCTGGTACAACATACAATCATTAGGATTAGCATTTTTTCCAATTCCAATCCCATTGGGCAAAGAACTTTTTTCACAGTGTACAACCTATCCGGCATCATGTTACCTTCCAGGAACAATTCCCTAAGAAATTATAGATATTCTATCATCAACTTATCAGTCCACCCAAATTTAGCCTTCAAATTCATTATTCTTAGAGTCACACTAAGTACGGAATGTTTTGAACCGAGATACAATTCATTATCATGGACTCTCTTGCAATATCCTCAACCATTTCGTCAAATTTTAATAATTCCCATCTAATTCATCTTCCACATTCATGTCACTTAAATCAAACACCCACGCCGATTCCCCAACTTCCCCATGCCATACCAAATGAGTTTTTAAAGTTCAAAACCCCCTCATTAGATGTCCCTGCAACTTATACACATCGTTTCTACAATCTTTACATAGGCACCGAGCTCGTACAACACCATTTTTAGAGGCATCATCAAACGCTACTGTAAGAAATATTTCAATCAATGACATGTAATTGGGTGATTTTCTATGGTCATCACCAATGAATTTATCCCGGTCCATTATCCTATAAGTTAATTAAAAGGCAACCCATTAGCATTTCCACAACAATAATCATAGCCCCCTAAAAAATAGTTAACCTAACCACAAACCCTAATTCAAAGATTTCATTTATATATACATCTATATATACATATATATAGGTATATATATATATATATACATATATACATATATGTGTGTGTGTGTGTAGAACCAATACTAATGATGTACAATAAAATTTTAGACAACTTACCTTCTCCTGTGAATGCAATCCTCTTAAATGGAGTAGGATGGGAAGAAAGCCCTTCCAATTTGATTGTTTATGAAGAATTGGAGAAATGGGCACAATGATTTTTTATTATATAGAGTAGGATCCGAGTCCGGAACCCACTTTGGAAAATAATATTAAATTAGAAATAATCATTCTGAGTTTGGAAGGTTGATCTTAATGAACTTTACAAACTTAGAAAAGCAATGGTCTCTTCACTATTGGTATACACAGGCTGTTCCGGACTCAGAAGCCAATCGTTTCATGTTTTTGAACTTGGAACATGCCACATTCAAAGACGGTTATAAGGCACACCTGCCTTTAATTAGGGTTGATTAAAGGAAGTTTTACGGTTAACCACCTTTAAGTAGCCCTAATTAATGACAATTATTACAAAACTGCCTTTGATTGAACAAAAACCACATTTGAAACATTTTTGTTTGGAGCTGTCGGAGGTTCCGGGTTTAGAATGGGTGAAATAAGGCGGTTTCATTTTTTATATTCAAAACCGCCTTCTATCGCCGCCTTTAATAGGCTGGTCTCTACTAGAACCATAAGCTTATGGACTTGCCAGAGACATGTTTGCAATTAACGAAATTTGATTAATTTTCTTGCGGGTTGGGTTATTAGGGAATGAGTCATGTATTATGATTCTTCCTCAATGCACTTCCTTTCTCCTAAACTCAGGAAGCTCTTGCAATTAAAACATAGAAAACCTTTCCTTCTCTGATAAGTTTTTCCTCTCCCAAACCTTCCTCCTAAATTCCTTCCAAAACATCGTCAATTCCTTCTTTCCTTCTCCTAAAACCTACCTTCTCCGGTGAATTCTCCAATCAAATTGATCATTTTCTGGTGAAATTTCAAACACCTTTTGCATCAAAGAAAATTGATTGAAGCAATCAAAATGAAGCAACTGCGATTGAAACAACTGGATATCAATTCTTCATGCAGATGAAGTTTTGCTAACATTGATTCAAATTCTTCAAATTAATAATGTCCAAGTTATGAATTCTTCAAATTCGATCAATTTTATGTTGTTGAATTCGATGTGAATGAAAATTTTGTTGAAACTTCTAAATGTATGAATTCTGCTGCTATAAACATGTAAGAATGTGTGGAAAATATTCAAAATATGAACTAAATGATGCTAAAAATTTTCACTCCCTCTGTCCCACCAAAATTGCTTATATTCATTTTCAAAGTCAAGTTTTGAAATGTTATAGGAAAAATATCATGTGAGATATTATTAGATTTATCTTAACATATACTTTCTAACTATCTTTTTTCATGCAAAAATTATTATATGCAATTAGAGATATTTATGGTCAAACATGATCATTGAAGACTATGAAAAAGTAAATCAGCAATATTTAGTGGGACAGAGGGAGTATATGTTATGCATGTGTTACCTTACAATGCGCATCGAATGTAATAAACACGTATTTGCTTTGAAAACTATGAATATAAATTATGAAAATTTTCTAGGAGGTAGTGTATAAATTCAGTTATTGACCCACCTCCACTCGGGGTTATTAAAGTCGTAGCCTAAATTAACCCGAGCGAAGACGTAAGCCAAACGCACCACTAGGGGTGAAAAGGGTTTGTCAAAGATAAAATTTATATTCTGCACCCAACTAACTACTAATCTACATATGGGGTAGTTAGTGGTAAATCTGGGTATGTCCACAGAGATGCCAGAGTCTAATAGTTATTAAACACAACCACAAATGGGTTGTCAGTCCGTCGTGTGCTAGGAATAGCTACTATAGTAAAATGAGGGTTTTTGGGGTTTTCAAATAATAACTACTAACATAAAAGATAAAACACAAGTAAACTATTTAGACAAACACTTGGGGAATATTTGCGTAACATGGTTGATTAAATGTTTCGATCTTCAATTCAATCACATAACACGTGGTGTGGTCGATGGTCAGCACTTTCCCATACCCTTCACATAAGGTGCTCTTGCAATATTCCATTAGCACCACCTCCGTAATTAGGGGAGTGCAACAACAGCCCATTTGTTGCTGAGATCTATTTCTCCCCCGTATGATTACGTCCCGGGCACCACACCATGTGCTTTACCATTAGGCCTATAAAGAGGAAAAGGGAGGTAGGCACCTTATCGATGACACTATGACCTCTTACAACTCTAGCTTTCTACTAAATGCTATCTCTACCCGTAACCCTTCAGATCAACCCACCAGCTAAGAATGGTGTGCTATTATCATAATGGTAAAACTCTATTAAAAGACCTACATAGACACGCTCACATAGACCCGGACCCTGCTACCCATATCACATCTAGGTTTCTCTTCCACATGAAGTATCAATATTTGAACCAACATGAATATAGACTAGAGTGTGTGCTAATGGAGTGTATCATTCATGCTATTATAACAATTCAAGAACACGCCATCATAATATCACAAGCACATAGAATTAGGAAAATCTAATGAATCTCACAAAAAAATTAATCAACACATGAAATCAAATTTATCCCTAAGCTATAAAACTTCTCCCTAGACATGTAATTTAATTATTTCATGAAATTCCACATCTTTGAGAAAAAACCAAAATAAAAAGGAAAAAGAGAAAGAACCTAGGGAGAAAAGAGAGTATTTCTCTCTCTAAGTTACTCTTCAAAATGTTCTAAGATATGAAAGATGATCTCAAATCCTAGTAAACTAAGGCTATATCTATAGTAGTACGAGATTAGGCCTAAAAATAGGCCCAAAATAGGCCAAAACCCTAGTAGTAGCCACCGGACACGGGGCATCACGAATGGCCCGGCCCGTACCACTAGCGTGGCCTCGTACTGCAGCAGTTCATCAAATCTGGGACGAGCTGTATACCTCGGGCTGGCATAGGATCTGGTAAGACCATACTGGGCATGGTCAGGGTCATCTGACGTGGTTCGTCATGCAGAGCTTCATTTTTGCACTTCTGATCCGCACCCCGTGTCGTTTGGCACCAACCGTCAACCGACTCTTCATTTTTCTTAGTTTCTTGGCATGAATTGCTTCATTCTTCACACCTTGTTGGCTGGTCTACGCCCACATTTAGCCATTGTTTTGAGTGAAAAAGGCAACTTAAGCGCACGACCTACCGAGGTTAGCACGACTCGTGTTGGGTTTTGACACGACTCTACAATTTAGCATGGCTCATGCAAAAGGACATTGGCACGGGCCGCATGGCATGTCATGAGCCATGTGTGCTCGGTCTCATGCCTCCCATGAGTGGTCTTTGCCACCCGTTAGTGCTTTGGCTGAATAACTTCTTTGCTCCACTACGGATGAACCGTTGGTCTGATTTGAGAGTTCTTATAGTTGATTTCATAGCGCTCGAGAAGAAAAATCCAATGGAACCAATTTTGAGAATAAAAAACTTTGTGAAACTCCCAAAAAACAATCCTCTGTTTCATCCTTGGCCATTTTGAACTTCAATGGCGCCTATCTTTAGCTCAATCCTTCTACTACAACAATGAAGAGTTCGTAGCCTTCATCTACTACCATTATAATGCGAATGACCTTCAAAATCTTCTACCATCCTTACAAACGGCCTTCAATATGAATACGATGAAAAGTACACACACACACATATGCAATTTTCAATAAATAAAATTTATTTAAAAATCTTTACCAAAGTTGGTATTTTCCCAAAGTCCAGCTGCTTCAAAGTGCAGTCAAAATGTATGCTATCAATAGCCATCGAGAGATGTTCAATGTTGACGGGTGCCTTTATTGTGCGGTGAACTGTACGAAAACCAAAATGTATTATTTGTTACGAAGTGTGTAGTTGTGTTTGAAAATATAAATGTAAATAGGTGAAATCCAAGAAAAAGGGCCGATTAGACAATCCTTCACCAACCATTAGTCCTGCATCAAAAGTGAAAATGTTAAGTGCAAAACTACCTTGTGGAATGCAAGGTGCAACATCGCCAAAACCGTCGCAAGTGTATCTCAATCCAAAGAAGTGGGTTGGTCGACATGTAGAGGCGACCTCGGTTTTGTGTCAGTTAAACTGAAAAATAGACCAACACAATATTGACGTTGCGTATAGAAATCCAATGTAAACTTAGAGGCCATAATGTGACATCGGTATCATTTCAAGGAAACAGAAGGTCAGACAGATATACATGCAACGTAAGAAACTGAAGAATCTGCAACTAAAAATGAAAATATTCAACGTCAGACTATTACATGAACCGAACAATGTCAGATAGACAACCGATGTTGCAGATATCAGAGGTAGCTACGGGAAGAAACACATCAAACAGGAAAAAATGAGGCTTCATCAACATCGAATCAAACAAAAACCCTTTGGATACATACCAAAACATTGTACCAATGTTCAAAGTCAAGGAAAGTTCACACTCTCATAAATTAGAAACAAAAGCTAGAAAACTAGGATAACAAAACAAATTCATAGATCACAGGTCTTACATTGTGAAGTAAGAATTACAAAACTTATGTATTGGGAGATTGAAAAAACCATACCTTTTTTCCAAGATACAATAGAAGGAAGGAAGCTGGAGACTATTGAAATTCGCGAGAAACTTGAATTCTGTGTTAGGGTTACTATATTTACATCTATTTCGGAATGATGTTGTTTTAACTGGATTTAAAGTCCACCTAATATGGTACGGTGTCGCACATATATCGGTTCATACGAAAACATACCGATCTATGATAGAAATCGCAATTTTAAGGGCCAACAATTTCAGCCCACCACCCAACCGGTTAACAATTCCAATTTATTAAAAAATTTCCAAAGAAACAAATGTTTGCTAGTTACAGAATAATTGGAAGAAATTATTCCGTACACACAAGTCTTTTACAGTTTCCTAAATGATTGTTAAATTAAAACTCAGTTGGTCATATGTTAGGTTAAATATTAAACATTGAATAACATTAAAATACCATTAAACAACCAAATTTAAAATTTAAATATTTCAGTTATAAAATACGTCTTAATAAATATTCTTCCAAATACGAATCAATTAGTTTTAAATACATGGTTATACAAGGTCTAAGCTGAGCATCTAATGTTTGCGGGGAAGAATGACAACACGGAAAACTATGGGCCCAACACCATTTATGAGCTCGAAGTACGGTGTGTCCCCAATCTCCAATTCCTTCGCGTTGAGAAATTAGCCAAGCCCCTTCGAGGTTAGGGTCTTGAGCCTTCTGTTCCCCAAGTAGTGCATATGGTACTCTCTCCCTTAGCACCTAATCACATTAACCAACTTGTACGGCAGTAGGAGCTCACTTATTTGGTCAGGAAGGTACTAAATTATAAACAAAAAACTTTGTTAGTACTTATGAAAATTATCTATAGAAAGAGTTAATTGAAAATTCAATTTGTTTGAAACAGAGAGGACTTACCATAATTGGAATTAACCCGAAGTTCATCTGGGTAAGAGTATGTACAAATTGTGGATATATGCTTGAGAATATACGATGCAGACTGTCATCATCCAAATCAGTACGGATCTATACTGGTCAATGAAATTTTTAAAATTCAATTAGAATCATAGTAATGAAATAGAAGGAATACTCCAGACATAACAAAAAAATGCTCACCTCAATCTGTTCACGGATGGAACAAACATTGTTAGCCTAATTACTGTAATTCATATTGTCATTGATGTTAAATGTTATGATAGTTATACAATGGTAAATAAATAGATACAATATGTTTTGTTGACCAATTCAAGGCGACGTCGCTCTAACATTGGTGTAACCAATTGGTAAACCTATAAGGGTGCGATGTCGCGTTTACTTAGCCAATTACGAAAAACATGATAGGAACGTGGCCTAAGGATCAATACAACAGAAGGGCGATCGACATACTAGCGACGTCACATTTACGCAGAGAATGAATAACAAGAGCAGAAACTTCATCCTGTAAACCATATTGTAGCACCCCAACTCATATTCTAACACCCTAAAACCATATTCTAGCACCCTAAACCATAGAAACTTCAAAACATAAAACAATTAATGCATTCACACCCTAATCCACATACATAACTATTTCAAGGATAAATACAAATACAAAAGTAATGTAACCATATGTGGAAACCAGACCTTTTAAGATAGGGAGGGAGCAGTGTTGAAATTCAAGAGAATATAGAAAGTTTGAAGTGATGTATGAGATCTGGGCTCCATTTATATATCCGTTATGAAGTTTAGGGGCTTCCACCTAGGGCTGTGTGACAGCATATCAATCGAACTTACCAACCTATGACCGACATTAGTGCAACGTCGGCTAATATAAATGTGGGCCTCACCATTTCAACCAACTAGCATTGGAATGGGCTTGTGTTTAACCATTTCCTATGTGAAGTCTTATGTAATTTTAGTTTAGCAACATGTAACCGACATAGGACCAACATCGGCAACTATGAAATTGGGCCTCCCCATCTCAGCCCTCTAAAATGTCAATGGGGCCTGCATTTGACCAAGACGAACATAATTGACCTTCAAAATGAGTAATTGTATATTAGACACTTCTAATTTATAAATTGGAGCTACCTAATTATCTAAATTGCATTTTCATGAGTTTGACTGAGGGATGGAAAGGGTTACGTCCGCGAACCAGTGTAATTGTCCATTATTTTTGGAGTATTCCATTAATACGCTTACTATAAGAGTTGTGAGAATGATTACTTCCACCACATAGAATCACATGAAATTTAATATTATAGGTTTTATTATGAAATTAAAAGCTAATAAAATTCCGTCCATTAAATTTTAAAAAATGATAGTACACTGTGTAGAGTAAATTATATGCTTACTTATAAGTATGCATGGTTCATTCAGGAAGAACTCGTGAAATTCTCTGTGGGATCATGCCAGTTCCTTTATCGTGACTAACGATGATCATGAGTTTGATTGGGGGATGACAAAAGTCCCATCCACAAACCATGGTAATCGTCCATCATTTTTGGAGTATTCCATTAATACCCTTACTATAAGTGTTATTAGAACAATTATTTCCGCGACAAAGAATCACATGAAATATAACATTCTTGGTTTTTTATAAAATTAAAAGCTAATAAAATTCCATCCATCAAATTAAAAAAAATTCTAGTACATTGTGTAGAGTAAATTGCAGATGATTACTTATAAGTATACATGGTTCATCAGGAAGAACTTTGTGAATTCTCTGTGGGATCATGCCACTTTCTTTTTCATGACTAACGGTGATAATGAGTTTGACTGGGGGATGACAAAAGTCCTGTCCACGAACTGGGGTAATCGTCCGTCATTTTTGGAGTATTCCACTAATACCCTTACTATAAGTGTTATGAGAACGATTATTTCCACCACATAGAATCACATGAAATTTAATATTCTAGATTTTCTTTAAAATTAAAAGCTAATAAAATTCCGTCCATAAATTTTAAAAAGCGCTAGTACATTGTGTAGAGAAAATTGTAGATCATGTCAGTTTCATTGTCACTAACGGTGATCATGAGTTTGACTTGGGGATGGAAAGGGTCTCGTCCGCGAACCAGGGTAATCGTCTGTTTCTTAAGTTAATGCAAAATTGGAGATAAAATTTTTTGACTCACATTTACAGGATAATGTTGTTCCTATTTGGCCTGAACGAGTCATTGAAAGGGGCTGTAATCTTGACATGGAATCTTTTATGAAAATTTTCAAAAATTATACTTTGGCCCCACATGCCCGACTTCGCAAAATCACGTCGTATGAAATGAATTAGGGACCGACAACTGAGCCACTTTTCTCATCTTGAAATTTTCAGTGGGAACTGAAATTTTGTGTAATAATTTTGAACCAAAGTTTCCCCCCAAACCCAAACCCATCTCATTACAATAATAATTAGCACCAACACCTATTTTTCATCTCTAACACATTTTCTCTCAACACAACTCCACACCATCCTTTCCATTAACACCAATTTAATTTCTTCTATCGAATATCAACAATTGTTCTAGGATGGAGCATCTCCGGGTTCAAATAAATTGAGGTAATTCATTTTAGCATCTCCATAATTGTATATGTTTTTTTCCTCATTAACCAATCATTGAATATATTCATGGAGTATGATAATTATGTTACATGTTATATAATGTACATTTTTTGTCTTTCCCAAATGCAGCCTTGTAAGGAGTGTGGAAAAAAGCA
This sequence comes from Rubia yunnanensis, assembly GCA_037428765.1. Taxonomy (NCBI): domain Eukaryota; kingdom Viridiplantae; phylum Streptophyta; class Magnoliopsida; order Gentianales; family Rubiaceae; genus Rubia; species Rubia yunnanensis. Next base: position 41,906,250 of record CM075066.1, read on the forward strand.
TAAAGTATGGTTGATTGTGGACAATAATCAAATTTTTGTATGAACACAGGTTGAATGTGCAACGTCGCACTTTGTTCATCACCCTATACGATATGGAGTCGAATGTTGAGCGACTTTGCATTGTCTAAGAACTGACATCACCATCTTGTATGTTCGGCATCGCTCCGCCATCAGTGTCAGCAACATCGATTTATCGACCAAGCGATATTGGTGTCAGTTAGTACAGGTACTTTTTCCATGTTTAGATTATTATCACCTGCACTTGACTATATTATGTGTACATCATTCATGGACTTCCGAATTCTAACATAAATCTTGTTTCATGTATAGTTTTTTTAATCGGAAGAAGAGAGTTATTGATGGATTCTTATCATGGACTACTTATTTCCCTAATCCCCCTAATATTTTTAATGTCGTACGGCATAGGAAAGGCATGTTTAATACAATTAATATTTTATTTTCACATTAGCCATATGTATTTGAATATATTATGACATTTATTGGTAATTTATGTTCAAGGTTTTTTTTGTTTCATCAAATAGTAAATATTAGATTATTGTACGACAACCAATTTCTCCACGATTCATACCGTGACTATGCACAAACCAATAAAGATACGACACCTAACTGATTTAGCATATACTGGTATAGATAAGACGCCTAACTGATGTTTCATTACCATCAACATTTTTTTGCGACGTTGTACATTTGAAACAATGTCGTATTGGTTTGCCTCAATGTAAACATGCACACGATGAGGGTTCCTTGGATCATGCAATCTCGCTTACAATCATGAGCAATATCAGTTCAATTATTCTGCGACATCGATCTTGTCGATGTCGCAGTGTTTCCAGTGCCATCGACTACCTTCTTGCTATGATCGACTTCGCTTCTTATGAAGGCTAATGTCGATGGAAATGATATCACAGCTATGGTGTACTACAGTTGGCCTACTTCCTTGGACCAACATTGGTCGTAGAACCTGTCGACGTCGATCTAAAACCGAGGTTAAAAAGTACTTTTTACCTTAGTTTTTGGGGACAAAAAACCGAGGTAAAAAGACATAAAAAATTGAGGTAATAGGTGCTGTCTATTATAGTGGGGACTCTCAACATCTAAAGAAAAAAGAAGATATGTGATAAATTCTACAAGTGCTCGTGACAGAAATTTTCTACTGGGTTATTCCTATCTAGATTAACTAAAAATCTCTAATACAATTAATCAATTATTAATCTTCAAGGGAGAATCATCTTTGAATTCCTTGAGTTCAGTGTCATCTTCATCTGAATTCTCTTCGTGCTGGAACCTCTTGTAGAGTCCAATGTTAAGCATTTTCCAATTCCTTGAATTTTATAAACACGTCAAGTTTAGATCTAGCTCCTGCAAACATTCATACACATTGGATACAAATAGTTGCAATATTTAAATAAACAGATAGATTTCCTACTTCCAAAAGAACAATCAATAACAAGTGAAAATTAAAGGTCATTCACAATATAACTAACAAGTACATGTTGAATACTAACAACTGCAGCATATAAGTAACCAGTGCAGTTCCTAATTCAAAATGGACAATCAACAACAAATAAAAATAAAAATTCACACACAGTACAACTAATAATTACACATAGCATACTAACAAATGCAATATATAACTAAACGAATATGCAATATTGGATAAATCAACAATAAATGGAGATAAAAAATCATATGCAATACAACTAACAAGTACACATTGAGTACTAACAGATGCAACATATACAACTAATAATTCAAAACGAACAATCTATCAACAAATTTAAAACAAAAACTCATTCACAGTACAACTAACAAGTACCCTCTGGATCATAACAACTGCAACATATAAGTAAACGAATGAAGCTCGTAATTCAAGATGAACAATCAATAAGTTTGTTGTAACAACAAGAGGACAATTAAAAATCACATCACAGAAAAACACACAAGCAACTCAAAACACTTAAAAATGATGCATATCCCACACTCAACAATCAATATAATCAAAAACCACAAAAAACAAATATTATAATACCTATCTACATAGATTTACAGAACACAAAATATACTAAACCAGAAGATTGAAAGAAATCTACAAACCTGATGATCTAACTAGACGTGATGATCTTTAAGGGATTTTCTCACAGAATTGAGCTGGAAAAATTATCAGAAAAGATAGAAACATGATGCTGTAAAATGAGCGCAAAGAATAGTCAAAATAGAAGTATAAAAATGTGGTGGCAAGGAAGTGGAGAGACGACAAAACAAGGTGGCAAAGAGGTGGATCACAAGAGGAGAACAAGAGGAAAAATGAGAGAGGTGGAGAAGAACGATGGGAGAGAAAATGTTGATTGAAAATGAGGAAGAAGAAACCGCTCAGGAGAAAAATAAATAGTTTAGAAGAAACCGTTCATTAAAAAAAATTAGCATCCAATTTCTGATTAATTACAAACCGAACCCCATTTTGCAAAATAGTTCTTGGCCCGTCCATAAGCTTATGAACATGCAACCTTTCTTGAGATCTTCTCTTCATTTTTTGTGTGGGGTTGTTAAAGTGGAAGATTTTATTGTTGACCTCCTTGAGCATTGTCATACCAAAGATTCGAGTGATCTTTCCAATCTGGATAGTAGGTCTTAGCCCTTTATCATGAAGTCTTTCATCACTTGTGACGCCTATCCCTCAGGATGAGATGACAAAAATCCATTGATCCTAGCCACTTGAGAAGTGGGGAATCAACCTAATTGAGCCATTCTCGAGAGTAGATTGGGAAGTTAACTTTATGATCGTATCCATTGACCACTTCACCAAATGGGTAGAGGCAGATAAGCTTACCAATTTTAAAAGTATGAGCTACATCGATTTTTGTTGGAGAAAGATACGCGACCTGTATGGGATACCTAGAACCTTCATCATAGATGGAGGGAATCATTTTGCCCACAATACCTTTAAAAATGTGGTATGAGGACTTCAACATTTGAAAAAAAACTTGCTTCAGTGTGTACCACACCCAAATCAATGGCTAAGTTGAGGTTACCAAACAAATGATTGTTAATGGAACAAGTGCTCGATTGGCGGGGACTGTTAAAAACTAGGTTTACAAGTTTCCCTGTGTGTTTTTGTCGTATTAAACTACACAAATGGTCACTGAAGAATGATCGTTCAGCCGGGCCTACGGGAGGGAAGCAATAATACCTGCAGAAGTTGGCTTACCTAGCCTTCGCACGATCATACTAGAGGAAAAACTTAACAACGAAGAGGTTTTCACAGACCGAAATTTGTTAAATGAAAAGAGGGCCCGGTTGAAGCTTCACCAATGATGCAGGGGAATCCTCCTAGATGATAATAGACCTCAGGATAAGTCAATGAGCTCAACTCTCTTGGGTGCCTGTAAAAGAATCCTAGGGGAGGTCCCCGAGGGAAATCTTTGATGTCTAAGTTAGGCTAAAGGGTGTTCCTCAAATGCGGGGGCTTAAGATTTACATACTACTTTTGGCGTTCTGTGTCTTTATTTATAGTCTCCTTGATCATGTCATCATGGTAAATATTGTGTTCATCTTTGGTTAAACGCGGCCTAGTAAAGGGTGTCCTGGAAAGTAGCCCTTCTGTGTTTTCTTTGAGATCGTTTGTTTGTTTAATGAGTTGGGCTTGTTATGCTCCTGAGTGTTTGAGTGAGCTGATTGCAACAAGTTGTGCCTCGTGCTTAGGATTTCTTACCTAGGTATATAACATAAGCCCCCCCCCCCAGCCGCAAAGTTATGAAATGCCTAGTTTTTAAGGGTTTTTTTATCGATCCTAAAAATGTATATTTGTTTATATTGGATGCAAAATATATATTTTTCGGGGTTGATAAAAAATTGTAGCATTAGCACCAAGCAATGTATGACTTCATGGGTAAATATATATATATATATATATATATATATATACATATAAATTTTCAATTGGTATCCCTTTACTTTGGGGAATGGGATACATTTTCCCAAAGATTGAGGTTAAGAAAGATACGCAGGCATCATGACATGTGAGATAATCATTTTAAAGCACATTTAAATAGTGACGACTCCTCTTTATAACATATGCAAATCACTTATTGTCTTGAAAAGGTGAATTTGTGAGGCGCGCCTTGATATGTTTTACTTATCTAATATTTGTATAGAGTCATAAAGTCGTGTTAGTAGAAAATACCTTTTTCATTTAGTTTGCTGGTGTATTTGCAAACTTTGTGTGGCTGCTCTCGAGGGTTGTCGTCGATTGAAGGTAATGTTTAGGTCATACTTTTTATAATGTGAATATGGTGGTTACTTGTTCCGAATATTTGTCATATGTTATCCAAGCTAGTCTGAGTGGTAGTGGGATGACATGTGATAGCTCGCTTATCGTGCACGATGTGATCATTGGGGAAGAAGAAGTGTTTAGGGAAGGGGATGGAAAAAATATAGAAAATATGTTATGACAAAGAATGCATTAATAGAACTGAAGGGATACCATCCATCCCCTGATAAATGCGAAATTAGATTGCATGTTGCTAGTAAGAAGGTGTGGGACCCTCAAGCTAGCTTTTTTTAAAAAAACAATTGTTTATAAGCATTTCTTCTTAGATGAGGTGATAGAGTTGCTCATGCCCAACTTCAAATGAGGTGTGACCATATTGAGTGGATACAAAGAAATGTGTAAGAATGCTAAAAGGTTGGCCGAGGTTGGTTATATCTCATGCGGAGTGCAGATAAAGAAACTTTGTTTATGTTATATCTTGAAGACTTAAAACACTAGTCCTGGTTCATTGTACCTAGTTTATAGAAATAGTTTACTTTCCCTAATCAGTGGGATTGCTTACGTGTAAATCCTATCATTAGAACTAGCACTTGTAATATAAATAGATACGTACAAAGATGAATAAAAGCATCCATTCACATCATATCATTTACATGGTATCAGTATAGCCTCGTTTTCACATCTCCATAAACCCTCATCGTGGCTGACAACAATCAATCCAGCCAAAATGCTTCCGCCTCCTCCATCCTCTTCACCGCCTCTGGCGGCGCCTCGGTAAACTTACAGTTTCTGGCCCTGGCAGTTCGCTTGGACCGCACCAACTACTTCCTTTGGCGAGGCACGGTTCGTTCGGCTCTGGAAGCCTACGAACTGGAGGATTTTCTCGTCCTCGGAAATGCTCCATCTCTGTTCATCACGCCGAAGGAATCCACCTCTACACCGGCCGCAAACCCAAACTTTACGTCATAGAAAAGAAAGGATTGGCTTGTTCTCTTATGGCTCCGATCAGCTCTCACAGGCCCTATGCTCAGTCACGTTGCTAGGGTAACATCAACCTTTGAATGTTGGATCATTCTCGAACAAATGTTTCACTCACAAACTCAGGCTCGTCAAATGTATCTCAAACAGCAACTTCAGATGCTTCAAAATCTCTATCCATTCTTGACTATGTTGAGAAAAAGTGCGCCATCTAGGACTCATTGGCTGAATGCCTCACGGTGGTCTCCGACAATGACTTTGTGTCCTTCATCATCTATGGGCTAGGCCCTGAACATGGTGCATTTTGAACCACCTTAGCCATGCGCACCGCTCCGGTCACGTCGAATGAACTGCTCGGCTTGCTGCTACAGGAGGAGCAGCTCCTTCTAGAGTCCTCTTCTGATGCGGCTGTGCCGACGGCGTTCTACTCCAACCGCCGCACACCAGGCCGAGCTCCTGCCACTGCCTCTCAGCCCACTTCGGGATGGACGACTCCAACGCGGACCGCTCCGGTTCCATCCCCTCAAATGCGATATCTGTGAGAAACCCACAGCGGGCGGAACTGTCACAATAGGCTCAACATCGTAGCCTATCCTCCTACCAGCCGTCGTGCAGTCGAACGCTAGCGTCAGTTCCAGTCCTCGGCAAAGACAGCCTACACAGCTTACAACTCCAGCGGCGGTGCGCCTCCGTCAGCACTCCAGGACTCGTGGGTGGTCGACTCAGGTGCTTCACACCATGTCACTGCTGATCTAGGCAATCTGAACCTGCATTTGGACTACACTGGAGCTGACAATCAGTTCGTCGGAAATGGTGAGTCCCTCCCTATTACTCATTTAGGTCACTCTACTTTAAATGCACAGCATGCTTCTAATTCCTTGTCATCAAATGAAATCCTAGTTGTCCTAAAAATATCCAAAAATTTGTTAAGTGTCTCTAAACTTTGCAAAGATAATAATGTGTTTCTTGAATTTCATCATGACCGTTGCTATGTTAAGAGTTGGCAGGGAGAGACGTTGCTAAAAGGAATAGTTGATGATGGTCTGTATCGAATCCCAGCCAGTTTGTCCTCTTCCAGCCCTTCTCGCATTTTCATTGGAGAATGAGCCTTGGTGGCATGTTGGCATCATCGCTTCGCTCACCCACATGAAAACGTTTTACGTAGCCAGCTATCACGTTTCAACTTACCTGTTTCTTCAAATAATAAACTTGTTTCTATTTGTGAGGCTTGTCAGTTAGGCAAAAGTCACAAGCTATTTCTTCCCTCTAGTCATGTTCCCTCAAAACATCCTTTTGATTTGATTTATTCTGATGTGTGGGGCCCTGCCTCGGTACCTTCTCTCAATGGCAATAGATACTTTGTTCTTTTCATTGATGACTGCACAAAATTTGTTTGGGTTTACTTTCTCACTGCTAAATCTCAAGTCTTTCAGACCTTTTCTCTATTCAAATCCATGGTTGAAACACAATTTTCTACAAAAATTAGAGCTTTTCAATCTGATTAGAGAGGGGAATATCGAAATGTCTCTACCTTTCTAAAAAATTATGGTATTTTGCATAGAGTTTCTTGTCCCCACACCCCTGAACAAAATGGTGCTGCTGAAAGACGTAATCGCATTGTCATTGAAAAAGGCCTTGCTCTACTCTCCCACTCTCATCTCTCAATCTCATTCTGGAAACATGCCTTCCAAACTGCCATGTTCCTTCACAATCGTACCATAACTCCTACCCTCGCCAATGAATCTCCCTACACTCGGCTTTATCATCGCCAACCAGACTATCTGCTTCTCAAATCCTTCAGTTGTCTCTGCTATCCTTACCTTCGTCCATATAACAGCAACAAGTTGGAGTTTCTCTCTGTTGCTTGCATCTTCGTAGGATACAGCACCAAACACAAAGGGTACCTTTGCTTTCATGTCCCCACCTCTCGCACCTATATATCCCATCATGTTATGTTAGATGAGTCTTCCTTTCCCTTTCCTGACCACAACTCCAAGTTCTCCCCATCACCCTTCTCTGATATATCCCTTCAAAGTCTGCACCTTGCCTCAGACATTTCTTCCTCACCTATCCCTCCACTCGTCACCAATCACAGTCCCCCTCCATCTCCACGTAGTCCTTCTCCTAACCTCAGTTCCGGACCATCACTCAGTCCGTCACCATCACTCAGTCCGTCTCCTCCACCCAGTCCCACTCAGCTAATTTCACCATCCCCGGCCCCTTCTCATCTTTCCACTCAGCCTTCTACTATCAGCTCTCATATAGCTCCCTCATATTTCTGCCCGGCTGCCAACTCTACTCATAGTATGACAACTCGTGCCGAAACTGACTCTCTCAAGCCAAAGATCTGCACTGCTACAAAACAACCATTACCTTCTGACGGTTTCGATCTTGAACCGAAACCCTTTCTACAGGCCAAAAAGAATCCTAATTGGCAGCATGCTATGCACTTAGAGTATGATGCCTTAATCACTAATAGGACTTGGGACTTGGTGCCCAGGTCATGTGCCTCTAATCTTGTTGGTTGTAAGTGGATTTTCAAGATCAAGAAGAAACCCGATGGTTCAGTTAAGCGCTACAAAGCTTGCCTTGTTGCAAAAGGCTTTAATCAGGAAGAGGGGGTTGACTACTTCGACACATTTAGCCATGTCATCAAACCCACTACCATTCGGGTGGTTCTCGGTTTGGGTGGTCCTCGGTTTGGCTGTTACTCAAAATTGGCCTCTTCGCCAGGTTGACATCAACAATGCCTTCCTCAATGGTGATCTGTCTGAAACTATATTCATGGAGCAACCACCTGGTTTTGTCTCACCGCAGCAGCCCTCTCATGTTTGCCATCTTCGGAAAGCTCTTTATGGTCTTAAACAGCCACCGCGAGCATGGTTTCAGAAGCTCAACCAGGCCATTCTACAGCACGGATTCAAACCATGTGTTTCAGACACCTCTCTCTTCATCAAACATCATGGGTCCGATGTCGTCTATGTTCTAGTTTATGTGGATGATCTCATCATCACTGGCTCGAGCTCCAAGTTCATTGATGAGTTTATTGGCTATCTCCACTCGGTTTTCTCTTTGAAGGACTTGGGTGCTTTGAATTTTTCCTTGGGATTGAAGTTCTTCGCAACTCTTCAGCTATACTTTTATCTCAACAGAAATACATTCTTGATCTTCTTGACAAGAGAAAAATAGTTGGTGCAAAACCCATTGCCTCTCCGGCCATTCCGGGCTCGCGCCTCGTCATTGGTGGTGATCCTTTCCCAGATGTCCATCTCTATCGCAGCATTGTAGGAGCTCTACAATATGTCACCATTACCCAGCCTGAGCTTGCGTATTCAGTCAACCGGGTTTGTCAGTTCATGCATCAACCTTCAGAGATTCACTGGGCCACTGTGAAATGCATACTACGGTATCTCAAAGGCACTATTGACAATGGCTTACTCATTCGGCCATCTCGGGATGATCGCACTGTATGTTTTACGGATGCTGGTTGGGCCTCAGATCCTGATGATTGCCGCTCTCAACATGGCTTTGCTATTTACCTTGGTGGTAATCTCATCAGCTGGTCCTCCCGTGAACAACAGGTTGTAGCCCGCTCCAGCACTGAAGCTGAGTACCTGGCGATCGCATTTGCCTCAACGGAGCTCATCTGGCTTCAACAACTTCTAGCTGAAATGGTTGTGCTTGTCTCTCAGGCTCATATCATTTCCCATTGTTTCTTGGGTGCAACTTGTGAAGGATTTTCCTAGAAATTGTGGGCTATGGAAGAAGGGGTACATTTATGTTAAATGTGTGGGGGGTAGGCAAATGCCTATGTGGAACTCTGTTGTTCCTTTCGATAGGCAATCTGATAAGATTGGAGAGTTTACGAAAAGAGCAGGATTGTGATGGATATGACCTTACACATTGTGAAGATAATTAGGCTGAGTGGAAGTGAGGTTGTGGGTTTTAATGTTATTACATTGCTTGTGTGTTTGTTTTCTAATTTTTTTATAGCATTTGTTAAGCGTATGGTAGGTTCTTTGATAACGATGTTATTATTTGTGTAGGAATGAGATTGTCAATGATTGAACCTCCAAGGCCTAGCATCAATGGAGGAGAACTTTTAGGGCGTTACACCAATGCTCTTTTTTTTAATGATTTAAAACCATCCTGGGATGGGGGGTATATATTTGGCTCTCCAAACCAATAGAATGAGCTAAAATAGGCGCTAACTGTCGTAATACAACACAATTTATAAAAAAGATCATCCTGTAGATGATCCCAGAGCTAAGTAAAGCTCCTGAAGCAAAACAGTGGTGTTTCCACCCTAACAGTCAAATAACCAAAATTATAGCTAAAAGTGCCTAGGTAAAACAAACCATCCAGCTAGAACTTTGCAAACAGGTCGAAGAAACGTATAAACGAGACTCCTATTTGTCAACGATGTGCCGGCCAAGATGATAGATTATGTCCTAAGTGGGGAACAAATCCTGAGTAGCAGCTTCAAAAGTCAGGTGATGGAGTTATGAACCAAAAGGAACCTAGCTGTAGATCCTTGTGTAGCCATTGTAGTACTTTGCTCGAACCTCTGCTCAATCCCTGTGATCAGTCCCTGTGTAAACTTTGCAATCCCTGTGTTCAGTCCGGAAGAAGAGGCTCAGCTCTATCCTTTGCTTCAGGTGAAGGCCTCCATTGCAACATTGCTACAGAAATCAGCAACACTTCATTGCTCAAAATGTCCTCTCCTGCACAGTAGAGAAACACCAGCAGTTTCCATTCGAAGAGTGAAAAGAAATAATATAGAGAAACTTAGTTACTGAGGTAGGTCTAAATGTATTCTAAATACTCTAGGTATTACCCATATAAGAAACAATTCTCACTCCATGTACTCCAATTTTATCCAATAATAAAAGACCCCTAAGAAAAGATGGAACATTTTCTATGTTTAAATCTCCAGTCAGGTTCTTTTCCTTTGCATATTTTGCCAAAAAATCAGCAGCTGTATTAGATTCTCTGGGGATGAATTTGATTGGGTTAACTTTGTGCCCTGCATTCAAGGTGCTACAAATAGAGAAAACTCTCCATGGACTGCCCATTGGAGCATGTATTCCTTTTACTGCTGATAAGCAATCTGACTCAATCACACAACAATAAAGATCAAGATCTGAGCATAATTGATATGCACTCTATATGCCTACCAATTCAGCATGTAGAGGGGAAACGGAATGGAAATTATCTACTCTCAGTCTAATCACCTCTCCATTCCAATCCCTTACTATAACTGCACATGAGGACTCTCCTCCAGTTATCCATGTAGCATCAGTGTTTATTTTGAAACCAGATGTTGGTTTTTCCCAAGTAACAGCAGATAAAACTCTTTTCTTTTTTTGGATGATTTTTGGCATTATTCCAGCTTGAATTAAGTCCTTGTGTTTTTCTATATTACCTCTCAGTGGATTGGCAATAAAAATTAAGTTTATCAGATCTTTGACGTTATGAAAGGATGCATCAACTGAAAAGGATTGATTGTCAAATAGGATTTTATTCCTGTATATCCAGAGAGACCATGTTGTGACTAATAGGGCTGCTATAAACAAGTTGGACAATATCTTGGAATCTGCCCTTATAGATAGGTAGTATTCTACTCGGTTCCTAAAGCTCCCTAAGACTAGTTGATGTAAATGTATGAGATTGTTAACTCTAGTCTAGATTTCAAGTGCAGAAGGACAGGAGTTAAAGAAATGATCCAGGGAGTCTGAGTGGTTCCTACACAGAGGACATTTAGAGGCTAAAGAGAAACCAAATTTACACAGTATGTTATCAAAAAGCAGTATACCATTAAGAGCTCTCCAAACTAGAACTGACATTTTGGAAGGAATGTAAGGTGACCATACCTTGTGTAAATGTCTAATGATTGTACCTTTTTGTCTGAAAATCTTGTATGCTGAGCTGGTAGAGAAGTTCCCATCCAATGAAGGAGTCCAGACCAACCTGTCTGCATGTGAGTTTGTAATTCCCACCTCCTGCAAGAGAATTTTTGTAGTGGTAGCCAAATGAGGCTCCAAGATTGGAAGGTAGGAATTTTTGTTAGCAATAAAAGAACTAAGAGATATATCAGGAAATGGGATATCCATCCCATCGGGCCATTCATAGAACAGGGCACCCTCACCAGTCCAATTGGCACTCCAGAGAGAACATTCACCAGTTCCATGAATAACTCTAGTAAACTATTTGCAGTTTCAGTAACCTGCATATTCTATTCCATATGTGAGATTTTTTATATGATGCAGGTAGAGACCACAAATGTTGAGACCATTGGGAATTGTTAATTTGCAATTTCCACCAAAGTTTGCAAGAAAAAGCATCTACTATAGCCTGGAGGTCTCTGAATCCTATACCATTCTCCTGAACTGGCAGACTCATTCTTTTCCAGGAGCGCCATTTTTTCTTATTTTCAGAAGTCTCAGTGTTTCCCCAAAAGAGTCCTGAAGCCAATTTTTCCATTTTCCTTAAAACTAACTTTGGAGGACTGAGAACAGCAAAAAGATGTGTGGGAATGGAGAGAAAACAGTGGTTAATAAGAATGATTTTACCTGCAGTGCTTAACCACCTGTTCTTCCAGTTGTTAATGGTTTTTTCCATTCTCTCCAATACAGGATAGTAATGTACCTGTTTATTCCTTCCAGAAAAAATGGGAACTCCTAGATACTTAAAAGGAAAGGTGCCTCTAGCCATACCTAAAGTCCTGGTAACTGTTTGTACTCTATCCAAAGATGTTTTAGGATCAGCAAAAAAATTAGATTTTGAGAAATTAACTTTCTGAGCCGAGGTCTGCTCATAAGCTTTCAGAAATTTTTTAAGTCTTTTCAAGTTTTTAAGATTACCTTTCAGAAAGACTGCAGTATCATCCGCATACATGAGGTGAGTTATCTGTGGGCATTTTCTAGGAAAACTGAAGTTTTGCAGATATCCTGTGTTAAAACATTTTTTAACCCTCGAGAAAAAGCCTCAGATAGAATGTTATACAGAAAAGGTGATAGTGGATCACCCTGTTTAATGCCTCTATTGGATGCAAAGAAACCTGAAGTAACACCATTTATTAAGACTGAGAAATGAGCTGAGGCTATGTTCTGCATTATGCGGTGCACAAATATCCCATGAAATCCGAATTGAAGGAGTATTGAGTTAAGGAAAGACCATGAGACCCTATCAAAAGCCTTCTGCATGTCTAGTTTAACTATGAGATTTGGAGCTTTAGATTTTCTGGTTAAACATCTAGTCATCTCCTGCATCAGGATTATGTTATCAGATATATCCCTCCCTTTTATAAATGCACTCTGTTCAGGGGATATGAGGGAAGTCATTAGAGGTTTAATCCTCTCCATTATCATCTTAGAAAAAACTTTATTCACAAAGTTTGATAAGCTTATGGGCCTAAAATCAGAGAAGGTAATTGGGATTGGTCTATTGGGGATCAAGGTCAGCCAAGTACTTGAGATGGCTTTAGGAATATTACCACTTTTTAGGAATTCATTTGCAGCATCAAGGAGATCTCCTTTAATAGTATCCCAGAAAGTGGTATAAAAAACTCCAGAATATCCATCAGGTCCAGGGGAGCTAGATTTATTTAGGTCAAATACTGCTGATTTAAGCTCCTGAAGTTGGAATGGGGATAGAAAAAAACTGTTATCTTGATCAGTAATTACTTTAGGGATTTCAGTGAGGAAGTGTTGTAGATATGTTCCCATTTTTTGTGAGGCTTCCTCATTAAATAGTTCTTTGAAAAATCTTACTGCTTCCTCTTTGATCAGTAATGGTTCTAAAATCCAATTACCTTTTCCATCCTTAATTTTACTTATTCTTGTTTTTGTTCTCCTTTCCCTAATTGAGTGATGGAAGTAACTCGTGTTAGCATCTCCATACTTGAGCCAATTTAACCTCGCTTTTTGCTTAAGATAGATTATTTTTTCTTTTTGAGCTCTCATCAGCAAATGTTTGGATTTATTTAGCTCAGCTAGGATTAACTCATCTTGTGTTTGCTGAAAAGAGATTTCCAGGTCATTAACAACATTCTCATAGTGTGTCAAATTCTGAGACACATTACCAAAATGTAATTTATTCCATTGTTTGATTTCCATCTTTAGCCTCTTAAGTTTAAAAACTAATCCGTACATCCCAGTGAAAGGAGATGCTAGTTCCCAGTTTTTGGCTACAAGGTCCCGAAATTCCTGTCTGTTTGACCACATTTCTTGGTATCTAAATGGTATAGGGGCTTGTTCTTCGGATGATTGTACAGAAAGAAATAGAGGGGAATGATCCGAGGTCATCCTATTTAAAACATGAATGGAACTGTTAGGAAATAGATCTAACCAATCTAAGGAAGCTATACCCCTATCTAACCTCTGAAACATTAAGTCCTTGCATTTATCCTTATACCTATTATTGCTCCAAGTAAAAGAGTTCCCCACAGTAGGGATGTCATGCAAATCCATAAGGTTTATAAATTCATTGAACTGTTTCATACTTTTTTTTGGTGTAGACTTCCTACCCTTATATTTTGATATAGATACAACAGTGTTAAAATCTCTTATATATATAGAGGGGTTATGCATTTTAACCTTTAAATCATTCCATAAAGCCTCCCTCATTTTTCTATGTACACTAGCATATATGAAGAAACAGTTCCAGCTAAAAGAGGAGGCAGCTTCAGATATATTGACATGCACAAATTGATCTGTCTCACTTAAGGTTGTAATGCTGAAAGCTTGATTCCATAAGATCCAAATTTTTGCACATTGAGTAGGAAAAGCATTTTGGTATCCAAGTTCATGCTTTAAAACTGTTAACATGTGTTTGTCCTGCCAGGGTTCTATTAAACACAGGATATCAATCTTATGATTGAGTTTTAAAACCTTTAATCTATCAAGAGATGTTCCAATACCCGTCACATTCCAGACTAGAATATTCCCTATTATGGTGTGTTTTATCATTTAAAAACTTTGGGGGTAGCTTTCTGTGAAGATCTTAGGTTTCTACTTGTCTTAGCTGAAGTCTTACCTTTATCACCTGATTTGCCATTACAATTTTCAATATTAACCGAGGTAGACTTCAGGTCAGAATTGCTTACCTTATTCTGCATGTTCTCCTCTTTCTCTGATAACTGATCAGGTTGCGAAAGATCCCTTATATTTACTCCTGAGGTGGTGTTTTGGTATGTGGCCCCTGTATGAGGTTGCTCTAGAAGAGAAGGAGTAGATATAGTGGTTAGATTATCATCAGAAATGAGTATAGCTGAACCTTCCTGTGATTCCACAGATTCATGAAATATCTCCACTACCTCTCCTTCCAAATCATCCTGTAGATCCTCTAATGTTTGGAAGGCATTAGAAATTGTTACTGTGTTACCATTTGTAGCATTTTCCTGGATAAGAGGAAGTTCTGGTATCTGGTTCTTTTTTCTCCAGAAAGATGTGGTTATTGGCTTAGAAATATCATCAAGAGAGTAGAAAGAGGAATTTCTTTTCTTGTGGCTAACCTTAAATAAATTGATGTTATTTTCATGGTGAATTCCTGAAAATGTTTTTTTAATTTGAAACTCCTTCTCTTTTTGTGAGACAGTTAAAGTAGAGGAACCCTCGATGTTAATTGTTTCTTTTGGAGGGGACTCTAAACCTTTTTTCTCCTTATGTACATTTCCTTCAGTTCCCTCAGTTTTTTTCAAGGTTTTTTTCCTTAGCTCAGGATGCAACTGGTTACAACTTGTGTTACTGTGACCCAATATTTTACAATGGGAGCAGTATAATGGCAAATCTTCATATTCAATAGGGTATTCCGACACCTTATTACCTATTCCTACCACTATGGTATTAGGGAGCTGTGATAACAGATTAATCTCAACGCAGACTTTGATAGCAGAGGGTCTAGTTAAAGCTTTGGTAGCAGCATCCATCTTAAGGAATCTACCTATCTGACTGCTAATACCCATAATTGAAGAATTGTTGTAGAAATGTAAAGGCAATTTATGAAATGTTACCCAGACTGGAACTATGGAGGACTCCACAGTTGGTGAGAAGTCCGGCGACCACTTCTGAACTTTCATTGTGAATCCTTGGATTGTCCATTGACCCTTCATCCAGCACCTTTGATAGTCCTCGTTTTCCTGAAACCGAATAAGTACATGTCGGTAATCGATTGAACCTAGTTGAAGTTTTGATTTAAAACCAATGGATTTGAAAGCCTGTTGCAGAGTATCCATTGGGGGTTTCCCTCGGATGAACTTTCCGACGAGGGCATTCTGATAGTGCGAGGCTAGTAGTTCGCCTTCCTCTGGGGGGAGGATGTAAGCTATTTTGCCCTTGAATTCCGTAATGGGATGTAGATTTGGAGTGTCGGGAAGTGATGTGAAAAGCAGAGATTGTTTTGTGTTGAGCGCTTGGATGAAGCTTTTGTGGATTGGGTGTGTAGGGTACGTAGGGTCAGGGGGTGGAGTTGGCATCGACGACGCCATGGTCTGCCACCAGTGAATCAGGGGTGGTGACTACGGACCAGAGAAACAGTGAAAGTAACCGTTGACAGTAAGAAGTTGAGGTGAAGAGGAAGAACAGAGTTAGTGTGTGAAATCGCACGAAAATTCGCACACAGTTAGACAAGTCAAAATTCGCGTTCGTAAATATGAGTGATAAGAAATGTACAATAGGTGGTATGTTAATGCCCGTTACACCAATGCTCAACTGAGCTCTCGGTCGAGGAAGAAACAAACGATCAATGGGGATTCTGGTGGGGTGGATGTTACCCAGTCGGAAACCAAAACTGTTTCTGCCGTTGGGGGATCAAAGCATAAAGGTGACATGGTCCCCAGTGGTGGAACCAACATAGTATTTTAGGGGGGGCTGACTTACACTGGCCAAAAAAAATCGGGCGCTAAATTATATTGGTAATTTCTTCCTGGAGCTAAATTACACTGAAATTTTTTTTTGAAAACTTAATATAACATATTCAAATAAAATTTTCTTAAATAATAAAGTGAGTATAAAACAATTCAATTTTTACAAATACGACGAATCACACTTACAATTAACCCTTAAAAATAACATAAATGAGATTCTAAGAATAAAATTAGTGAGCAATTCACACATATAAATCAATTTCACCCAATTGAAATAAATTTATGTCTAAAATTAATTAAATAATTTAATAACTTGGTAAAATAATACAGTTAATTGAAAATATATACCTTTATTAAATATGGAGATCTGCTACTTCGAATTGAAAATTTATCCATAACCTATTAAATATAAATATGGAAAATATGTAAATTGATTTATTTTTTAAAAAAATCTAAAAGAGTTACGAAACAATAACAAATTGAGATAACAAAAAAATTATAAAATCATATTCATCTAAATTCAATTTAACAAACATCCCTAATTGATAATTCCATAAACCGATTATGACAATTTCATTTTCACATACAAAATAAATAAAACAATTATAATTTCCACTAAATTTCAAATAAATTTGACTAAATATGCAATTCAACTAAATTTCAACAATCATAAAACCATATAACTTCAATTCGACATCCAATCTAAAAATCACGTTCACATAAATTTAAGTTTCGAAGAAAAAAAATAAAAAAGAGAATAAACCCTAAAATTAATAAATCTTAGCATAAAGAGAAGCAGTCTACCAGTGGTTTGGAGAGGCGGCGTCCGGCGTACAGAGGCGGCGAGACGAGGCAGCTTCCGGCGGCGCTACGGTGGAGACCTGGTGGCGGACCTGGCGGCGGTGGCGGATGGATGCTCTGCTCTCGGCTGAGGAGGATGCTCTGCTGCTGAGCTGCTCTGCTCTCGTTCTAATATATTGAGGGAAAAGGATTATTGGTTTCATGGTTTGGGTTCAGTTTTTGGACCAATCCATTTCTGATTTCTCCATTTCATTTTTTTCTTATTACAAATGAAACGACGTCGTTTCACTAACGTGAAAATGACGTCATTTTATTACTTAAGCATAAAAAAAAGAGAAGCCTGCGACGCGGCCTTCTTCTCCGAGCAGATGCCTACCAGTCACCGGAGACGTGCCAAGCTTGCCAGAAGACGCGCTCGACGGCCGGACCGACTCCTTCTACCTCTGGCCGGCGATCTAGGTAGGGCTAGAGCCCTACCTCGCGTACCATTGGTTCCGCCCCTGATGGTCCCCTAATTTCTTCCTGTTGGGGTGTATATGAAAGGTTGAAAGGATGATAGGGTTTGGGTAATGCTTGGTCATATTGGCTTAACTCTAGCGGAGATTAAAAGCCATGCTGCATTGTTTGGCTCCGCGGGCAAGCTAGGATCACTGTATTTTTTTAGTTTAAAATTTTATCGTTAGTGTAATATTTTTTAAATGTGTTTGGTTTTTAGTTTGGTGGTGCTATGTCTAGTATGGCTCACCTTGTATCTAGTTTTGCTGAGGTAATGAAGGGCTTGCATGAGCTAGTGGCTAAGTTAGAGGAGGAGTTGAAGCAATCCGAGGAGGAACACATTAAGTGGGAGAAAAATGTGGATAAAGCACAAATCTTGAGTGAGGATAAGGACAAAGTGAACGCCGAGCTGGTTGAGCAACATAATGAGTTGCAAAATGGAGGGCCTGTGGGTCTTTGGTATCCTCCAGTATTGGTTAATAAGTTGTTTAAAACGAAGGATTTTTACAAATTCTTTGCCAAGATGTCCTTTAAGATTATGAATGTTGATTGGTGTCATGCATGGGCGAACATACATGGCCAGGACCTTATTGTGGCTATTATGAGATTAGAATGAGCTAGTAGTATAGCTGAATTTAAGGTTGTTGCTAAGCAGAAGTTGGATGAGGCCTATGCCCAGAAGGTTTCCGACAATGGGAACTCTTTCTTCCTTCTTGAAAAGTGGGTGAAGATGCCCAAATTGTCCATGCTTAACAATCTTGAGGAGCACGAGATTCACAACAGTC
Organism: Rubia yunnanensis; assembly: GCA_037428765.1. Taxonomy (NCBI): domain Eukaryota; kingdom Viridiplantae; phylum Streptophyta; class Magnoliopsida; order Gentianales; family Rubiaceae; genus Rubia; species Rubia yunnanensis. Next base: position 41,924,461 of record CM075066.1, read on the forward strand.
TATCCAGCCTTCGAAAATGTTTGGTTATATCAGTGTGCCGAGGAGGAGTGATGCGGAGATGGCTGACAACGTTGCTAATGAATTGGGTTTTGTGAAGGATGGGGAAGCTCAAATAGGTTACTTATTTTGTAATTTTGGGATCTTGGCTAATTAGGTGATGTTATGTACCGTAATAAAAGATTTTTGTCAAAAGTTTGTGCATATTTAATACATTATTTTTTCTTTTGTTATTTATGTGTTTTTAAAATTTATTTCGTGGATTGAATTTTTTATTGTCTTAGTGAATTTAAATTTTATGGTTTCTATTCCTCGAGGGTAGTAATTCTAAAGGTTGATCCTATAAAGTTGTATGAGTTTCTAGTGGTTGTTCTTGTTGGGCTGTGGGGGTGTGTTTTGTGGTGGATTTTTAGTTGTGATGTGTGTGTACTATGATAGGTTTGTGGTGGGTTCGCAGGTGTTTTACCTACTTAAGTTTTTTTTTAGATAGGAAATATAGTTAATGCCTTTGGTTATATGTATTCGTTGTTATTAAGGTTATTATTTGAGGTGGGCATTGGACTATGGATAAAAGTGTCAAGTGGGCCTTGATTGCATTAGATTATGTATGTTGAGAGGAATTTGACGTTGTGTTTATCAAGACTTACTATTCGGCTAGTCAATTTTTGAAGAACGTGTGAACACGTCATTTTAGGTGGTTTAATTATGAGGGGTTTTATTTTCTCGAGGCTAGGTTATGCTTGTATAAAGGGCTGTTATCAAAGCATTAGAACACGTAGTGTTTTGGGTGGGTAGTTGTTTAAAAGGTTAGGTAGGAGTTATTTAAGGGGTGAGGGTTTATGTGCTTTACGATTTTTATAGAGTTGTTTTGGATGTCAAAGCCATTCTTAGTTTTTGTTAGGCACATCACTGGTTATGTGGTTGTCAAGGTTGGTTGGAGAATTTACTCCATTTAGTTGGGGGTGTAGACCTTTTTATTTATGTGTTGGCCTAAAGCCTTTAAAATACATATTAAGTATTTTTTATTGTCAATTTACTTGGTATTTATAGGTTTATGTGCTTTGATATGTGTTTTTTTAAGACAGGATTGGCGGATGGGATTAGCGAATATGGAAACGTTGTCGATGATGGTGGTATGATATCATCACAGAATCCCGTCAACTGGGACTGAGGGAGCACTAGCATGGTATTTGTGGCATAAGTCTTCTCCATATTATAGATGGGAGACGAAGAAGTGTAGTGCAGGAAGTAGGTTTGGACGAATATATTTCATGTGTTGCAGGCGGTGGTTTAGGCGTGTAACCGGAGAAATCTCATTGTTCTCTCCAATGGGTTTTACCTCCCGGCTAAGGCCAAAAACTTGTTGGTCTTGTGAAACAGTGTTGGACTGGAATCATGAGGCCGATCAAATGTTGATATGGAGGGCAGAAGTATGCCTTGCATATATTACTGGCGTACATGGTTTCGAGGAGGATGGTGCACCATCATGCGGGCATTGCTAGGAATAGGGTGGATCAGCAAGAGAATTGAAAACTTTTGCTCTGTAATGATATCAGCTTAGTATATCACCGTAGTAGGTGGGTTAGCTAATAGCTAAGAATTTTCCTATGTAATAGGTATGCAATTTGTAAAGATGGGATTGTTTTTAGAGGAAGTTAGATATGTAATTTTTTTTGTAATTTTATTTTTTTGCATGGACTTGGGATGTATGAAGGAGGGAATATCATAAGAAGGTGTGTTTCCTATTTTATTGTTAGAGTTGGTAGCCTCACATTAAGTAGCACCTTTGTATGCGTCATTAGCTTATATAGCCATAATCCTACTAGACATGTATATGTCTAGGGTGCCTATTTTTGTTTCTAAGTGATACCTATCCTTACGTTTGGGGAGGGGGAGGAGGGGAGGTGGGTATCACAATAAATTATGTAATGTATTGAATTAGACAGCTTAATTGTCGTGTAGGAGATGTACTTATTAGCCAACATACCTCAATTATGCAAGGTTGTTCTTTAGAAGTGCAATCACGACCTTGTTTTGGCTTTCATCCATCCATCATGTTACGGCATTTTCTCCCAACCTTGCCTGGTGGGTTTTAGTTTTTCCTTTACTCAGCCTCTATGGTTTAGTTTGGTGGTTTTCTTCCTTTTGCTCGAAGATAGTGGATTGCGATCTTGTTTTTTATTTTCCTTCAGATGCTAACGGGTACACGGGTGAGTCATTGTGATGATCTATTAGGCTTGGTTACAAGACTTGCAGCCTTGTGGTAGCTGTTATAATTTTCATCTGCCCTACCTTCAATTTGTTGGGGATGTTTGAGTGTGGCCATTATAGCTATTTCCTTCCCCTAGTGTATGCTCGTGGTCCAGATATTCCTTTGAGTGGGCTTTTCTGTCATGCTTGTGCCGGGCGGCAATTCTTGTCCAGGTTTCTGCATTTTTGGGGATCTTGATGACCTTTGATCTGTACCATTATGAATGCATTAACTAATGCATCCAACTCACTTGTTATTATGTTTTTTTTATTGATTGCTACTTTTAGTCAGGTTTATGGACAAAGGGTTCAGATGACCAATGTTGATTTTCTTATCTAAATCCCAAGTTTTGTAGACTCAATTGGAACTAATGGACACTTTATATTCTTGTGAACCTAGATCTTCCTTTGTGATCTTACTAGTAGGTGTCTCGTAAGTATTTTATCATCATTTTTCAGAAGGTCGTTGGCAAAAATGGTAGTAGATAGTAGAAGGCCGCTTGTAGGAGTGGTTAAGATAGTAGAAGGCCACGAGCTTAAAGCGTGGTGGTAGATGGAGAGAAGCAAGAGAAGTTCAAGTTCCAAATATGAAAGATGGTTGCAAGCGACAGGTTCTGTGTTAGCCGAAACGGCTGTGCCAGAAGGCACTAGCTTGAGCCGCTTGGAGCAGAACAGCCCGTGCCAAGAGGCACCAGCATGAGGCACTCGGTCTAACATAGACCGTGCCAATGCCACTTAGCATGAGGCATTTGGATCAGCAACACCCATGCCAACGCCCCTCAGCATGAGTTGCTTGAATTAGAAAGACCAGTGTCATCCAACATCTTGAATTTAGCCAAGTATAGATGCATGTCATTTCTTTTTAAACGGCTCGTGTCGTTTCAATTCAAGATTCAAAGACCAGCCGATGGGGTGTGAAATTCTCAACTGCCTGTGCATTTTGCTCATAGACCGACTCCCTACCGATTTCTTGTAGAGTTCCACATGGCCTGTACCATTTAGTTGGTTGAGACACCACTCCCAGCCGACGGCCCACACCTAATGATGTAGGCACATATGATCAGAAGGCCAAGACCGAACCGTGCAAATCAGCACGGGCTGTGCCAAGCCATATTGGCCGCGCCAAAGATGGCCAGCATGCCTTGTGCCACACAAGCCGTCCTATGCAAATTGTGGCTGCTAGGGTTTTTGGCCTATTTTGGGCCTTTTTCTAGGCCCATTTTCCTACTACTATAAATATAAGCCTATGTCAACTAGGGTTTAGGTTTGGGTTAGTTTGAACATTATTCTACACTTTTGGAGAGCATTTTAGAGGGAGAAAGGGAATAACCCTTCTCTCAAATTTATTTTCTTCTTGATGTTGCCCAAGGGCATTGAATCCAATGGAATACTTCGGTTCAATACTTAGGGAGTAGTTAATTTACTTGATATTTTATTTGTATTCATCATTTATGTTTTGGGAGCCTTTTTAGAGCTACCCATTTCTATGTGTTTATGATATTATGCTAGCTTGTTCTTCATATTCTTATTAATTGCATGAATGATACCCTAAGATTGGCACACACCATAGTCTACATTCATGTTGGTGCATATAATAATACCCCATTGGGAGTGAAACCAAGATGTGATATGGGTAGTGGGGTTTGGGTCCATGTGGCTATGTGCACGTAGGTCTTTTCCGAGTTTTACCATTATAATGATAGCACAGTAGTTTAGCTGGCAAGTTAGTCCAAAGGGTTATGGGTAGAGATATTAATTGGTAGCAAAATAAGGTTTTTTGCAACCCTAGAGCCATTGATAAGGTGTCTACTTCCTTTGTCTCGGTAGACCTAGGAGTAGAGCATTCGTGGTGTAGTGTTCAAGACGTAATCGTACGGGGGAGAAATAGATCTGCATGACGGCAAGGCCGTTGTTGCACTCCTCTAATTACAAAAGCGGTGTTGATGGAAGATTACAAGCGTACCCTCTGTGAAAGGTATGGGAAAGTGTTGACCATCGACCACACCACGTATTGTGAACAATAGAATATGTTAGCATGTTTTAAATGTTATTGAGTCAAGAATTCAAACCATATCACCAATCATGGTGCTCAAATATTCCCTGAGTGTTTGTTTATATAGTGTTATTCTCTTGTGATCTTGCATGTTCATTGTTGTTAGTTAAACCCCCCCCCCCCCCCCAAAAAAAACTCATTTTGAAATACTTAGTTATTCCTAATACACGAACGGATTAACAACCCTAGGTGTGGTTGTGTTTAGTTAACTTTTGGACAACATCACTATGGACAAACCCAGTCTTGCCACTATCTACCCTCTAGGTAGCTTAGTAGTAAGCTTGGGAGAAGAATTTAGAATTTAACTTTGATCACCTTTCCATTGGACGCCTTCACTCGGGTTTAATTGATTGGGTGCTGCTATTATTTGATGACCTCGACTGAAGGCTGGTCAAATTTTGGTGCCGTGCTGGGTATGTTAGTCTAAAATTATAATTGTTGAGTTGCATAGCACGTTCGTTGAGTAGTTTGTATTTTTTTAAAAAAATTTATCTTTGTTGCTTTAGTTGGTGTTTAGTGTTGAGCCCATTGTTAGTAATTGTTCAATTAGCTTTAAACCCGTTTGCTAGTATTGTTTTTGGGTTGGTTTTCATTTGGTTTTCAGATAATGGTACATACCCGTACCACAAACTTAGGAACTTTGAAATAACTACCAGAAACCACAGGTAGTTGGAGGAGAAGGAGAAAGAGGACTAGACCACCTGCAAGAACCGGTATTTTTTAGGAGCAAGTAGTCATGGCAGAGGACAACCACACTTTGAGGGAATTTATGGCTCCAAATTTCACACAAGATTGAGAGTGAAAATGTTGGATAAGCCAAATCAATCTCCCAAGTTGGAAGGGAAAGTGCAAACACTCACATCTATGATGAAGGAATTCATGAAAGGGAGGATCCAACAAGTCAAAGTGTGCAGAATATACAGTTTAGACCATCCCACCAACATGTGCCCACAGGTGGTCAAATATGTTGAAGAGGGGAATGCATTGGATTTCAACGTAGGTAATAGGGTTCTCCTGAAATCTTCCATCAGCACCGCCTCCGTAATTAGGGGAGTGCAACAGCGGCCCTGTAGCTCCGCAGATCTGTTTCTCCCGTGTATGATTACATCCTAAGAACTACAACACATATGCTATATTCCTAGTACTACAGAGGAAAAGGAAATAGGTATGGTTTCTAAACCCTTGTTTGCTACAAAAAAATTAACTCCAAAAAATTTCACTTCCAAAAAGGCTAATTATGGGCACACACCGTTATGTTCACACGGTCCACGTTGTTCCATGTCAACAATGTCAAGACCAGACCACGAGGTGTGAAGAATGAAGTGGCCCGTGCTAAAAGACTGAGCAAAACGAGGATCCGATTCACGGCCCGCGCTAAAGGACACGGGGGTACGGATTAGAAGCTTAAAAATGGAGCTCCAGAAGACAATCCGTGCCAGATGACACAGACTGTGCCAGCACGGCTGCGCCAAGACCGGCGTCCCGTGCCAGCACGAGCCACATGGTGCGTGCCAAATTAGACGGACTGCACCGGTACGAGGCCACGTCAGAGGCACGGGCCATGCCATCTGCAACACCCCATGTCAAGCGGCGACTGCTAGGGTTTTGGCCTATTTTTATGCTCAATATCCTATTACTATAAATATAGCCTTAATCTACTAAGGTTGGAAGCTTTAAGGGTTTCCCTTAGGGTTTCTTCAAAATTTGGGCCTTTAGACCATGTTTATCCATGACCGAACCCAACCAAATATTCCAATTAAATATTATATCTCTCTCATCCACCTATAAAATCTCACATCCCACCAATTTCTTTCTTTTTAAAGGTTTATCAATGACCCAATCCAACTAATAACTTCAACTCTTTAAATACTATTTTAATACTAAATATAAATAGTATATTTTAAATTATTAATTATTAATTAAATATTGTAATTTTTAAATAATAATATTTTTGAATTTATTAAATAAAATTTTTAATAATTAAAAATATAATAAACTAAATCATGAAAAAAGTTCATTTGCATCACTTCAATACCAAATTTAAAGACACATAAGATTATATTACACAACACCAAAAATTGAATTTGAGTACAAAGTAAACAAAAAACACACAAAAAATTACATGTAAAAACTTAAAGAAGAATTTTCTAGAGCTATTACTATGGCCAAAGTTTACCCATATGTGCTTAATCAAATCATTTTGGAGAGCACTGTGAGCTTCTCTATTATGAAGTTGTGATATGTTAACTATGTATGTAGCTAGCTGTGTCCCTTGGGTTGATTATTGTAAATTTTCCTCATCTTCTTCCACGTCTCTATTTCTTGTACCAGAATGTCCATTGGTAGGTAGATCTTCCAAAAACTCGGTGGGGTAATGATAGTTGAGATATGTGTCTCTTTCATCCTCAACTACCATACTGTGCATAATGATACAAGCCGTTATTATTTTCCCCATAAATTTAGGCAAGGGAGTCAAATAAATGCAATATGGGTTTGTAAAACTCAAAATGCACGTTTAACATCTTTTCTGGCTGCCTCCTGATGTTGAGCAAATAGCTTGTGCTTCTCTAATTGTGGAGAGGTAACTGATTTGACAAATGCATCCCACGAGGGATACATACCATCAGTAAGATAATACTCAGCATTGTAATGTTGCCCATCAACCCTAAAACTCATTTTTGGTGCTCGACCTTCTATAATATCATAAAAAATTGGTGATCGGTGCAGTACGTTAATATCATTACAAGAACCAGGTGTTCCAAAAAATGAATGTCATACCCGTAAATCTTGTGAAACAACTTCCAAGATAATCGTTATAGATCCACTTCTCCCTGCATATTGTCCAGCCCACACATAGTTCTACCACTTCCAATGCATGTAGTCAATACTTCCCACTATTCTTGGGAAGCCTCGTTGATCTTCGATGTGCAGCAACATTGCCAAATCTTTTGTTGTAGGAAATTTGAGGTACTCATCACCAAAATTTGCAATGACAACCTCCAAAAAGTGTTTAAGAGGCTTCCTTATTACAACTGAGCTAATTCGGATGTATTCTTCAACTACATTCATTGATGTTTCATAAGCTAACATCCATATATCTTTAGTACATTTTTGCAATGAAAAAATAGATAATCTACAAGTAGCATCTGGCCTTTACTGAAAATATCTTGTACAAATAGTAAGGGCTTCAAATATATGTAGAAACACATGTTTTTGCATACAAAATCTACAACATAATAGTTGATTTGAATACACAGGATTACCAGAAAAATAGTTTGTGAATAAACGTACCTCACATGCTTCACGATCTCTCTCACAATTCCTTCTCATGGCTCTGAGATTATGATCTATCGGTTGTAATAATATAAGAGTGGGACTACTAATCACATCATCAATGATGCGATCCACGTGTTAGTTTTTTTGAACAATGTTTTCCTGCCACTCATCAAACTCTGTGAAATCAATAGAATAAAAGTTAAAACTTGAATCAATTGGATTTTCATTCGATGGCATTGTGTAGTGAGATGGATGATATGAGATGGATGATGATTGTCATATAAATGTGATTAAAACTCATAGGAGTGAAGATATCACAATAATTCTAGGCATATCATGGATTTCAAATAAAGTATAAGATGTTATACTTTTTTAATGTCATATGACAATTCAACTAAAGTGTGTTCCCAACTAATTAAAAAACCCATGTGTGATAGTGTTAAATATCATATCGGAATCTAATAAATGTGTTAGCTATTGTTAAAGGTGATTTGACAAATCTTTTCATAAGGGCCAAGCAATGTGCTTTTGGAACAATGTGAGAGTGGAAAGTTTGAAACAAAGTAGCTATATTGATACGAAAGTTAATCAATTATTGAAAAAAATGAAATTACATTACAAAAGATCAAATTAAAAGAAAAAGTTCAAATTACATAAATGGCACACACAAATTAAACAAGCGTGAAAAATTACATTTAATCATTGAATATCTCAGACATTAACCGACGCTAGACATCCTCTCCTGCAGGGGTCGAGAAAGTTTTAGACATCAAATTTTGTAAGAATTGCATTTTCATCTTCTTCATTTTTATCTGCTCTTCTGCCCGTTCAACGTCGATCATTTTACACTTTGAGTTTTTTGGTCCCAAGTTCGTTCATGATCTCAACTTCTTTGTTGTGTGAGCCTTAAGTCACAATAGTCTACAGTAAATTCATCTAGAATAGTAGAATACTGAGATGTTGTGGCTTTACCTTTATTTTTCGCAGCATCTCTGCCTTTGGGACGTGAAATTATCGGTGCATCATTAATTGGAGTATTGGAATTTGACGGAATTGTATAATTCCCACCTTCACTAGTCCTTAAACATTTCAAGTTGTCTCTACTTTCTTTGTTACTCCCTTCATCTTCAGGATACGATCAAGTCTTTATCTAATTTCATCTCCCACTTTGGATGTTTACACATAACTTCCTCATATACATGCAAGTAAGTAAACTTACTACTGCCTTGTTCATAAATTGTTAAAGCTCCTTTTTGGATATCTTGGAAGCTCATTCAACTTCTTTTCAAATGATATGCCCCTTTGTATGCAACAATCCATTTTTGTGTATTTTCATTTTGTCATTTAAACATCCATTCATTTGATCCACATTTCTTGGATTGATTTTTCCTGGATTTTCTGGCCAATTTTGCTCGAACTTATCCTCGACTTAAGCTCATGATACACCACCTTTCTGGTTATTACTTCTTCGTCTGTCTTCACTAACAAAGCAAAAAACAGACATTGGAGCTAAATCTTCTTTAACACACCAAGGAATATATTTTTTTCTATGAACATTTTCAGGATGTTAACGTGATGATTGAAAATTATTTTGGGAGAAAGGGATATTAGCAGAGAGAGAAATATGAGTTGATATAGAAAAATGAGAGTTAGAAGGTTCTTCAAAGTTTGACTATGATGGTTGATTTTTATAATATTGTACATTTGAATTTGTTGTGAATTAAAATTATCTTCAGAAATAGGAAAGAAATTGGAATGTTTTTGATCCATGGAAGAAAATAGCATTTGTGTTAATCCTCTTGATAAAGGATTGACATTAATGACAAAAATGGAGAGAGTTTTTTTAAAATAGGAAGAAGAGAAATATTGAGTTTTGCACTGAACTATGGAAACATTCGCCTCTATTTATAGAGAATATAAAATGTAATTTTTTGCAATTAATTTTATTACAAAAATATTTTAAAAAAGAAATATAAAATCAGATATGTAGATAAGGAGATAAAAGGATTAGATTGGATTTCATTTGGTATATTTTCCGAAAATAGACATGTGACATGTAGCAAAGACCCCGTCCGTCCTCTCCAATACGCGAGAATCTGTTTTGGCCCTTTTTTGTTACGGGGTTGGGCAAAACTGTTCATTTTTTTAAAAGAAAAAAAAACTATGTGGTCACTGATAAACAAGGTCTTAGATGCCCTATTATCTTATCCTATATAAGGAGCATTTAGTGACCTAGGGTTGAAACTATGTAGGTATCATGTAGATTTTATTTCGCTCTCTAGGTAAACGAAAGAGGAGAGTTCTCTCTCTACAGTTCTTTTTCTCTTTTCCTTCTATTTTTCTCTTCTCTTCTTCATCTTATTTTCTTAGATCCATGATATCTAACTCAATATTTTCCAAGGTTCTATTTTCTAGGGAGTATTTTAGTAGCTTGGGGATAATATTTGTATTCATGTGTTGATTATGTTTTGTGAGATTCATCAGATCTTCCTAATTCTATGTGCTTGTGATATTATGTTGGCTTGTTCTTGAATAGTTATAATTTCATGAATGATACACTCCATTAGCACACACTTTAGTCTACATTCATGTTGGTGCAAACATTGATACCCACCGGGAAAGAGAAATCTAGATGTGATATGGATACCGGGGTCTGGGTCCACGTGGGTGTGTGCACGTAGGTCTTCACTGAGTTTTACCATTACGATAGTAATAAACCAGTCTTAGCTGGTGAGTCAGTCCAAAGGGTTACGGGTAAAGATAGCATTTAGTAGCAAGCTAGAGTTGTAAGAGTTCCTAGTGTCATCAATAAGGTGCCTATCTCCCTTTGCCTCTTTATAGGCCTAGGGGTAGAGCATTTGTGATATAAAGCTCGGGACGTAATTGTACGAGGGAGAAATAGATCTGTGCTATGACAAGGACGTTGTTGCACTCCCTTAGTTATGAATGTGGTGCTGATGGAAGATTGCAAGAGCACCTTACATGACAAGTATGGGGAAGTGCTTACCATTAGCCACATCATGTGTTATGAGCACAAGATTAGGTTGTTAATGTCTTATATGTAATGGAATTGAGGATCAAAACATTTAATCGACCATGTTACTCAAATATTCCCCAAGTGTGTGTCTATATAGTTACTTGTGCTTTAGCTTTATGTTTTTAGTTGTAAATCGAAAAACTCAATAAATATCCATTTTACTATATTAGCTATTCCTAGCCTACATATAGATTGACAACTCATACGTGGTTGTGTGTATTTGGCTATTAGACTCTAGCATCTCTGTGGACAAACCCAAACTTTCCACTAAATACCCCATATGTAGCTTAGTAGTGAGTTGGGCGAAGAAATATAAATTTCATCTTGGACCTTCCTTAGCCTTCGCTCGGGTTAAATATAAACAACCCCGAGTGGAGACGGGTCAGTTACCCTTTGGGCCAAGTTTCCGGCTAAGACTAGTGTGTTGTTATCGTAGCGGTAAAACTCAAAAAAGATCTACATGCACACACCCACTTGGAGCCGAACCCGCTACCCATATCACATCTAGGTGACCTCCCAGGGGATATCAATAGATGCACCAACATGAATGTATACTATAGTGTGTTCCAATATTAGTGTATCATTCATACAGTTCATAAGAAATTCATGATCAAACCAACATAATATCGTATACACATAGAATTGGGTAGATTTGATGAATCTCACAAAATATAAGTCAAATCATGAATACAAATATTATCCCCAAGCTATTAAACTACTCCCTAAGCATTGAAACAAAATTTTTCATTAGATTAAATGCCTTGGGTAAAAAAAAAGACAAAAAGAAGAAATTCTACAGAGAAGGAGGATCTCGTTTCTCTCTCTACCCTACTTTAGAAATCTAAAATCTGAACATCTACATTAACCCTAGTAGACATAGGTCCATATAAATAGTAGTGGAGAATTAGGCCTCAAAATGGGTTCAAAATGGTGTCTAAAACCCTAGCAGCCGCAATAGACACGAACAGTGTAAACTGGCACGGTCCGTGCTGGTAAGGGTAGCCTCGTGCTAGCATAACCTGTGCGGCTTGGCATGGGCCGCTAGTCCCTGTTGGCGTAGGTTGGCATATCTAGTATGAATCGAGAACCTTGTGCTGGCAGCTAGCGGCTGGCACGGGGTGCTCGGTCTGGCATGGGCCACCGGTTGGTTATCTTTTTTTATCTTCTGATTTGCACGTCCCATGTCATTTGGTGTGGGCCATCGGCTGGAGGCTCAATCTGATCAGTAATTTGGTGTGGGACTTGACATCCATCATACCCCATGGGTTGGTTTTCACATTTTAGACTTGAAATGGTGCAGACCTTGTGAAACGGCATGGTCTGTTCCCATACTTAGCCAATTTGGAGTGAAATAGAGCCAAACAGGATGCTGGCTTCTGAGATGGGCACGTTTCGTGCTATGCACTGTGGCATGGAAACCCCCCTTGTGTCGTGAGCAGTGGCACGTCTATGCTAGCTTCCCAGGCATGGGCCATGCTAGGTGTTGTCCGTGCTGGTGCGGCTAAGATGCGTGCTGGGGCATCTAGCCACGTGCCGGTCGATCGGTCGGTCGCTTGGTTAGGCAGTTGATGCATTCTTCTATTTTTTACTTTTTAAAACTTCAATCCCACCTTTCTTGGCTCAATTCCATCTACTACCACACTTCATGTCTATGACCTTCATATCTACTACCATCTTGTGAATGACCTTCGTGTATCTTCTACCGTTCTTACGAACGACCTTCTATGCAATGATGTCAAAGTATCCACGAGCAACCTACTAATCAGATCATGAATAAAGATCTAGGTGCTTGAAAACACAATGTGTCCATTAGTTCCAATTAAGTCTACAAAACTCAAAATTTAGACACGAAAACCAAACATGGTCGTGTAAACCCTTTGTCATGTAAACCTAACTAAAACTAGCAATCTAACAAGTAAAATATGCCAATTATTATGCTAAATACATTGGTTAATGCATGCAATATGGTGCAAATCAATCCCCCCACCCCCACTTAAAATTCACTCGTCCTTGAGTAAATAAAAACAAGAAAAGGTCTAAGTGAAGTGTGTCATGCAAAGATAAGTTAGCCAATGCATTCAACTTATTCCCAAGCAACCCTAGTTCCCCAAAAGAAGTAAGAATCTCCCAACTCTCACACTCCCTAAAGATGCTAATATAACCTACCCACCTAAAATCATGTAAAGAAAAAAAGTAAGCAAGAATGATGAGTGTTGAACTAGCTTACTCCCCCAATAGTCCTCCAAAAGAAATCCAAATGTTGTGGCCAAAAAATCACCAAGGATATCCATGAGGTCCTCGACTTGGTTGTAACTTTGGATAACTAGATTCTCAAATTAGTTACAACCAAGGATGTTTCCAAAGAATTGTCAACCTAGTTTCCATTTTCTCTCAATTTATTATCATTTTGCCTGGGAGCCCTTTCGGGTTTTCATCCTGCTTTCACACATGTAGAGCTCACATTCTCACCTTTTTCCACATGGTCTCTCATGTTTTCCTAGGTTCTGAAACCTAGTTGGGCCTATACCTTTCAACCTATCATGGCTTTCCCCATTGTTGCCTAAGTTCCCCTTTCGAGTTTCCAACTTAGCCGAGTATATATTTTTTTCCATTTTTTCAAATTTATGATAATAAGAAAAACAAAAATTACACCACCTAAATTTCCAAACAAACTACCCCAAAACAAACTACCAAGGGTTCCAAACAAGTCACACCACCAAGTTGCATCCAAAAAATCCCCAAAACAAATTAACACCACAAAAACAAAAACACAAAGGAATCTCACACTACTAGAAAATAGGTACATACGCACCGACATAAATTCCTGAGCATAGGATACCGGTACAAATGTACACAATTGCAATGGTAAAAATCTTGTAAACATCAGTACCGGTGCTTTTGAATACAAATGCACCGGTAAACTATCAACCGGTGTAGATTAACCCTGACTTTGCACCAGAAGTCTATGTGTATGTTGCTCTATTACACAGGTACTAGATTATCGGTGTATATCAATTGTATTTTTTTTAGTATTTGGGCATCAAAATTAAAAAAATTTACACCAGTAATATGAACTTACCGATGCATATATAAAAAAAACTGCCAAAAGGCTAAATATCTACACCGGTCACATTGTGTACCATTGTAGGTATATATGATTGGTGTAGATTAACCCTTATTTTGCACCGGTATTACATGTGTAGGTCGTTATGATTGGTGCAGTTGCTGACTATTACACTGCTTCTGGATTACCGATTTATACCAATTGTATTTTTTTGTATTTTGGCTCCAATACTAAAATTTTTACACTAGTAGTATGAACTTACCGGTGTATATGACCCACAAAACCCCGCCAAAAGGCTATATATCTACACCAGTCACTTTGTGTGCTGGTGTAGGAATTACATACGCACTGGTATAATATTAATACTGGTGTATAAAATTACATTAAATGCTTACCTACCACTTTTTTTGGGAGAGGGAGTTCATTAATGGTGTTCTTTGGTTGATGAAGGCATTGAATGATCCTAAATGAAGACACTTAGAGGTACCATTTTTTGAATTACATTTATAGATATTAATGATTTCATATATGGTTTTGGTTGTTAGAAATATATTTGTTTTGTGTTTGATCATTTGATGGATTGAGGTAGAATTGTTGATATTAGTTTGCGATTTGTTCTCAAAGTTGATGTAGTTATAATGCTATAGCTAATGATTTTTGTGATGTTGGACATGTTAAGAATGTTGTAATTGTAATGCGGAATTTTGGTGTATGTTGTGCATTTTTTATGTTGCATGATTAGGATGTTGTTATGAAATTATATTGTATTAAATGTGTTAAAGTTTGATTGTTGGACATTTATAGATATGTAGAGTTGTATCGTTCCATCGAGATGCGTAATAATGTGTATGCCAACGTTAGTAGGGTGAGCGATGAATATATTATGTTCGTGGATGAGTTCTTGGAGCATACATTTAGTTGTGAGAAGCGAATATTATGTCCCTGTCGTGATTGTAGAAATCAAACTCGTACTGATAAGAAGGACCTACCGAAACCCCATTTGTATAGCCAGGGGTTTGCAAAAGATTATGTTGTGTGGACCTTTAATTGGTAAACATCACCACTGGAAGTGAGTTAGTAGTGAGGGAGAGTGTTTTGAGGATTCTATGTTGGATGACATGTGTAAGGAGGTTGTTAATGAATTTAGAAGGAGGCCCGAGGTTTTGGCTAACTTCCTAGATGAGAAGGATAGACCATTGTATCCCAGTTGCAAGACAGAAAAAATGGTCATGTCGTGTTTAATGGAGTTTTTTAATTTGAAAGGTGTTGGGTCATGGAGTGATACTAGCATGAATAACTTGCTTAAGTTTTTGAATGAGAAGCTTCCATCCGGAAACAGGGTTCCAGATAACATTTATGAAGCTAAGAGAATTTTGTGTCCGATTGGATTGGAGTATGAAAACATACATGCTTGTCTGAATGATTGTGTTTTATATAGGGGTAACCTAAAGGATAAGATTGTTTGTCCGGTATGTAATTTGTCGCGTTATAAGAAAAAACAATGTGGGTGTTGGTGGAGAGCATACTGTGTCGGTGAGGAGGCAGGTGCCTGCCAAATCTATGTGGTACCTTCCAATTATTCTGAGGATTAGAAGATTGTTTAAGAATGATAAGGATGCAATGAACTTGACATGGTACGTAGATAGGGGAGGTTGTAAAGATGATGATATGATCTGACACCCGGCTGATGCAGACCAGTGGAAGAAATTTGATATGATGTATCCAAAGTTTACATTCGAACCTAGGAATTTGAGATTTTCTTTGTGTACTGATGGTATGAACCCATTTGGTAATATGTCCTCGAAACACAGTTCATCGTCATTTATGCTTGCAATTTAAAATCTCCCCTTTACTTACGCATGAAGAGAAAATATGTACTAATGCTGATCATGATTTCATGCCCAAAACAACCTGGAAATGACATAGACACTTATCTTGCTCCTCTGATAGAATATTTGAAGGTGCTATGGTCGGTTGGCACCTTAATGCTTGATTGTTTTGGTGGTGAAGATTTTACAGTGAAGGTGATGCCTTTTTGTACCATAAATGATTTTCTAGCATATGATAACCTTTCTTGGTATGTAGTCAAGGGTCACAAGGCTTGCCCAGTTTGTGAGGATGAGACAGATTACCATCAGTTAAAAAATGGGCGTAAGACTATTTATTTGGGTTACCGTGAATTCCTTCCGTTGAAGCACAAGTTACTGGATAACACAATTGCATTCGTTGTTGGGAAGGAGAGAAGAAAGGCACCCAAACCATTAACTGGTGTATTTATTCACAACAGGGTGAAGAAATTTACTTTTGTTCTTGGTAAGAAGTCATCCAAGGGTGGTGGGATCGTAGACGGGCCGTGGAAGAAAAGGTCAATTTTCTTTGATTGTTCGTAACTGGAGAATTTAAAGATTCGCCATTGTTTGGATATGATGCATATCAAAAAGAACGTTTGTGAGAGTCTGATTGGAATGCTTCTAAACATTCTCAGGAAGACTAAAGATAGCTTGAATGCAAGGAAAGAATTATTATACCTTGGTATTCAGTTGGATCTGGCACTGGAGGTAAGAGGAAAACAAACATACCTGTCTCTTGCTCCTCATAATCTATCGGTTGCTGAGAGGAGATTGGTGTGTGATAGCATCCAAGGAATGAAGGTACCTTCCGGTTACTCCTCTAATGTTAGTCGGTTTATGAGTGATGAATTGTGTCTTAATGCTTTGAAATCACACGATTGTCATGTACTTATTCAACAAATTTTTCCCGTTGCGATCCGAGGGTGGATGTTTGGATAAGGAAGTTATATTTTGAATAATGCGCTTGTGTTTCTTCTTCAACTCCATATGTAGGAAAAAATATTAGTTGGCAACAACTAGGTGAACTGGAGCGAGAGGGTGCTGTTTTTTTTATGCCTTTTGGAGAAGTATTTTCCCCTGTCATTCTTTGACATCATGGTGCACCCAGTGACTCACTTGGTTAGGGAGATACGTATATATGGGCCTGTCAAAATGCATTGGATGTACCCTTTTGAGCGTCATATTGTTGTTTTCAAGGGTTATGTTCATAATCGTAGTTAGCCTGATGCCTCCATTGTTTAGTGGTACGTCACTGAGGAGATGATTGAGTATTGTACATCGAACTTGGTCAGAAAAAGAGCGGTTGGTGTTCCAGGTGAACCGTACTGCGAAAGTTGGAATAGGGCTCCACGGTCTAAGGGTACGCTTCATACACCCTGTCACGCTGAGTTGATGATAGTTCACATGTATGTATTACGTAACGAGAGCAAGAATGAAAAATATTTTGAAGAGCATGGTTCCCTATTGAAAGAGATTCATCCAGACTGGCCCTCGAATAAAATACAGGTAGAGCATTCTTCAAGGTTTGTTAACTGGTTTTACAAATTTTACAATGTCTAAGGGATGCCTAGTAAGCTAAGGACATTTGCAAGGAAGCCAAAATGCACCGTAAAATGATACCTAGGTCATGATATAATGGATTTAATTTCTCAACTTTGGAGAAGGATGAGAAGAGCACGACTCAAAACAGTTGTGTATATATTAAATCCAAATCCATGTGGCTAGCAAGCAAGAGAGATAAACATCTGGTTGTTGCTGTGATACCTTTCTATATGATGATTGAGGAAATTTGGGAGTTTGATTATGTAGAGTTCAATGTCGTTGTATTCAAGTGCCGTTGGGTGGAACATGGTTCCGGTGTTGTAGTTAAGAAGCCCATAGGCTTCACGTTGGTCGTCTTGAGTCATGTAGGATATGAAGATGACAAATTCATCTTAGCTTCCCAGGAACAAAAGGTTTTTCGTATGAAGGACCTTTCAAATGAGAAGTATCATGTGGTGCTGCATGGGAAGAAGTTTTACTTTGAAGAGGAAATTGATCAACCAGTCATATTTGATAGTCTAGAGTTTCCATCAGTATTTCCTTGTTTGGAGGATGTTGGGGGACCTGTGGTGAGTTGGCGTTCTCATGGTGATGGGTTGTGGGTTGATGAGAGAGGTGAAATAGTAGGTGGTGACAATTTTTTGAAGTGGAAGCAATAAATAGTTCCACGCCATTTTCAAATTTTCTACCAATGTTTTGTGTAAAAATCACCTGATAATGAAATGAATTAGCATGTAATGTATTTGGACC
Source organism: Rubia yunnanensis (assembly GCA_037428765.1). Classification (NCBI taxonomy): domain Eukaryota; kingdom Viridiplantae; phylum Streptophyta; class Magnoliopsida; order Gentianales; family Rubiaceae; genus Rubia; species Rubia yunnanensis. The sequence goes on from CM075066.1 coordinate 41,942,280, forward strand.
CCTCACTATTATAGAATTGCTTGGTATGATCAAAGTTTTCATTTGGTATATGTTTTTATATTGAATCAATGAAAATGTGCTACGATATATACTACATTATTTTAAAGAGGCAGTGTTTCTACACCAGTATCTGGACACTTTACCGGTGTAGAAAAACAGAGGAGGTACTCTGTTTTGTACATATGCACCGGTACTTATACCAGTGCTGGATACTTAGAAAAATTATGTTTTTTACTCTCGGGTCTAAACATGGTAAGTCTTTTTCCATGTAAAGCATTATAATGCATCTGCTTTTTTTATGAAATTACACCAGTATACATACCGATGCTGGATAGTTAGAAATTTTTTGATCATGTTCCTCTTGGGTCTGAACATGGTAATAAGTTTAACATTTTAAGTATTCTAGTGCAACTGGTTTTTTGATGAATTTACACTGGTAAAAATACCAGTACTGGATACTTAAAAAATATTCCAATTTGTACTCTCGGGTGAATTGTTTATGCATTTAAAGCAGCCTAGAGCAGCTATTTTTAGGCCAAATCTTACATCGGTATATCTAGTTTACCGGTGTAAAAAATGGGATTCTTTTAAATCCCTTTTAGATCCCCAGTTTTAGAAAAGGAGTTTAGGATCTATCACTCCATACCATCTCCTTGACAGGCCTTATTTTTTGGAATCCAATGAGGGTGCCGATAGATTTAGGTAAATCACTTCAATACCTTTTCCATATGATTAATTAACATTGGGATCTTAACTACATTCATTAAGAATGTGACATGGTGACATGGTGTTTGATAAAATACTTCAATGTGTTTTTTAGGAAATGCCTCCCAAATCCAATTTGAAAAGGATACACCATTCTCCGTCTCCTTCTATGCCAAAAGTGTCGTTGAACACTTACTCGGATGGTACCTTTTTCTTCGAGGAGACTAGGTTGGTCCATGAATCATACGAAGGAAGTCATCATCACATTAAGAGTGGTATTGAAGCATCTCCTCTATTTGATCAAACCATTCACATGCTTGGGTGGGAAATATTCTGCGAGACACCACAGCCATTCGACCTTAGCATTGTAAGTGAGTTTTATGCAACCTTGAAATGTGGCCCAAACTATAGTCAGGTCTATTGTAGAGGTAAAATTGTCCCTCTAACATCAGAAGCTATAAATGGTTTGTTGGGGTTGCCCGATGTTACAAACGATAAGGAGGAGTTTCTAGCACTCCATTTTCTAGGTGATGACGGCTACATTCTACAACAACCAATTGAGAAGGAGATCTTTGGGGAAGTAACTAGGCCACGTAACGACATAGATGAGCTGGTCAAACTTGGTTGGAGCAAAATAACTAAGAAGACTCCGACTACAAAAATGAATGGGTGGTATCACTTCATACGGGTCTACCTACATCAGGGGCTATTTCTCATCTTTCCCCTAGCAAGTGTGGTAGCAGTTACTCAAGCAAGCAGACTACCCAGAAAATACCATCTAGTGATTAACCGTTCATGGAAGCCATGGTATCCTACCTCGAGAAATTGGTGAAGGGCAATGCATCTGCAGGGGGTGTTCAAATTCTGCCAGGCATTGACGATCCCAAGAATTTTATTGAGAAGGCAATGGATGACATTGTTGCAGCTGCTACAAAGTCCAGTGAAGAGCCCAATGATGGAGAAGGAGAAGATGATGTACACCTTCATGAATATATGTTTTTTGTTTACATTTAATTACACATCTTGAAATAATGATAATCAAACTATAAATTTACTAAACTTCCTTACGAACAAGATGGAGAACAAGTGACTCTGTGCATTAAAGACATTGTTGGGAAGAAGAAAATGGTTGCCCATGGGTTGTGACAAGTATCTCGTAGTCAGGATACCCAAGGAAGTGTTGCTCGCGTGAGAGTATGCGAGCCAGTCTACCGTCCTAGGGTGGGTTGCCTTCGGTGGACCACCACTTCGATAATGTTAGAGAGGACTAAAATAGAATTTTGGATTGGCCAGTGTATTTGATAGGCAAGGAAGAGAAGCAAGCAAGTGACATTGATGACAAAAATGTTGGCGTGGATATGGACGATGACGATAAGGAGATTAGGATTCTCTCCACCGACGATGAAGTACATTCTTGTAACACATTATTTTTCAATTCATGCAATTAAATTTACATGAGCGCATTCATTAATCCATGTAACAGAATGATGCCGAGAAAAAATCCCAATAGAGCTCTAATTTTAGGCCATCACCAAAGTTTAAGAGGCTACCAAAACAGGTGCTTCACTTAAACACGTACCTTTATTATTCATTGACTACGAAAGTTCAAGTCTACTTATGATCAATATAATTTTACATCCACAGATTATCGACAAACGGTACCTGATAGATCGGCCCATCATAATGTGATTCATACGGGAAGCAAATGCCGCTATCCTGGAAATGATAAAGGACAAGGACTACATGTTCTTCCTAGTCCTCAGACCATCAATGTTTGCACACCATTACACATGTGGTATTGGAATATATGTTTTGGTCCAGTACGGAAAGGGACTCAGGAATTTACATTCACTGACATGGATCGATAATGTGCAAATCGATGTGTAGATGGGGTGAGTTTCAGACCTCACAACGTTATGTGAAATTTTAAATCAATTAGTATTTCATTTTCAATATCTTTAATGTTACAGGAACTTCTGGGAGCAAACATGTGAAAATTATGTAGGACGCATTCAATTATGCCCTTACAACTGTGGGAACTTGTTCAAATTCGAGCAGAAGGTAGAACTTCATTTCAACCTCATCTAGGATACAATGAAGGCATCAAATGCTGAGTTCTGCACGGTTGCTTACATCAGAATGTAAGTATTTGTTCTTTGATTTAACATTCACATATCAAACCTATTCCATTTCAGTAAATCATTACCCTAATATTTTGACATCAATCATTGGTACCTTATCATTATTCATCCCAGAACAGAGAAGGTTTTCACTCTAGACACTTTGACGGGAGGTATCAAAGATATAAACTTGTGCGAACTCATGGTCATTTCCAGGTATTTCAATCAGTCCAATATTAAGTACTAGTTTTTTATACACGAGAAAAAGTAACTATTTTCATTTACTCTCTTTACAGGCTTGCATGCACATACCAAATGGAGAAGATAAAGATAAAGCCAGAACCTGACTACACTTGGAAAATCAAGAACATTAAGTAGAGTCATTCCGTAAGCAATATCTTGGAGGTAAAACTTACATCCCAAAATATGTTCCTATAAATTTCTATTACAAGCAACATTGTTCACTAACATTGTAACTTTGAAATTGACAGATATTCACAGAGGGAAAAGGGTGTGTACGAAATTCAAGGTATTGCTGAGAGATGGTGGAGGCTTGGCTCGATGAGTACCAATATCAGGTGAACACTACTTGAAAGTTCTGGATGGTAAGAACGACATAATAGGTTGATGGTTGATTTTCTGTGGTTGATGATATTAGATTATTATTATTGGTGTTTGGTTATACTATAGTTGTGTAGTTTTTTAGATTGTTTCCATTCATGTTGAAGATATTGCATCTATTAATTGTGTTTTAGTAATGTTCCCATATTTTATGATCAATATTTTCTAAAGTTTTGCCATTAGGTGTTTAAAGTTTCTTACTATTTAAAAGGTTTTTAATTTATAGTAGTTTTGATTCAAGTATTTTTGGCTGTCGTTGCCCTGGAAATAACCCGGGAGAGACCACCGGAAAACAAATTGGGCATTGCTATTTTTTCTCATCATATACACCGATATAGACTATAAGTGTAGGTGTAAAAATCAATTTAATATTTTATTTTAAAATATTAAAATATTACCGGTGCAAAAATTACCAGTGTAAAAATTACGGGTGCAAAATTAATATCGGTGCAATAAGATTCCCAGTGCAAAAAATATTGCTATTACAAAAAAACACCGGTGTTATAATTCTTACCGGTATAAGAGTTTTAGTTTTAAGCCGGTTTATTTTAACCATACTGGTGCAAACATTTTACACTAGCGTATCTCACTGTACCGATGTAATTACTATGTGCCCCCTAACTTTCCAAACATTTTACACCTATTGCAAATACTGGTGAAAAACTTACTCCTACACCGGTTCATTTTACCGGTGCAAAGAAATTGCATTTTTACACCGCTATATATATGCACCAGTAGGATGGCCAAACTACCGGTGCTATTGCCCCAAAATACTAGTGCTATTACCCCTGTCCTGCAGTATTGTGAAGATGAAAAAACTCCTAAGTGTTTCACTACTCCCTCCCCCACACTTGAACTTTGCATTGTCCCCAATGCAATGGAAAATATGAATCATAGGTGAGAAAGAGGGAAGTAGTGAAACTCACTCATGTAACCCGAATAGTCCTTCCTCAAATGCCTTGTCTCCCATATCCTCCTCATTTCTTCATGTCGCATTTCTTGTGTATTGATGGGAAAAACATCACGGAAACCATCAAGCCTAGAGATGTGGAATCTCTCGATCAATTTCTCGATGACCTCCTCTTGGACATCCTCCTTTTTATCCACAATAGCAAATTCTTCCTTGACTTCCCTCTCTATGGAGTCCAATCTAGACCCCAAGCTTGCATAATGCCCTCCATAGAATCTAACCTAGTTCCAAACTCCTCCAATTGCAAGTTCATTCCCCGTACCACAAGACCGACCTCTTGAACAATTTGGGTAGAACTTGCAAGTTGTTCCTGAAAATGCATAATTGATAAAAGAAATTCGTAGGTAGGTGAGTGCGACTAGGTGGTGCTCCAAACAGAGTCCACCATCCTCCTCATCAATGTCTAACCCCTGGCTTGATAAGATCCTACAGAAATATTTCTCAAACCGTGGATCGAGTGCTAGAAACAAGTCCTCAAATAGAGTGCCATGGTTGATAACGGTGCACTCCGGTTGTGGAAGAACCATGAAGTTGAAAATAGTGCTGCCTCCATATAACCAAATGAACCAGTCATCCAAGGTAGTGGTGGCTATCATTGAAGCACAAGCTAGCTTGTCTATGGTGTAGCACATCTCTGAACGACAAAAAATTGCCAATGCAAATGGATTAGGAGCTCGATGACCCAAGTGTTAAGCCAAGATCTTTACCATACATCCCATTAAGATCTTTCCACATTTCTTGTCTCCCGTTGTCAAAAAACCTTGTACAAAAGCGCCCACCATGTTGGGGTTAAAGTTCCCATCCGTAGTCATTACCCAAAGGACATGAACATCCGAATCCGGGCCTTGCAAAAGCTCCCCATGACAAAATACACCCATTGACAAAAGCCACTGCACATAATGCAATGCTGGGTCAACAATGGTGGTGCTTTTACATAGATGCTTCCTCTCCACACCTGATAGGATTCTCCAAAAGTTTCCAAGTAAAAATGCAAGCCCTTGTCGGTGCATCTTTGGATCATCCTTATTATACTTCCACCCAAAAGCATGGGAAATATCCTGATCAGACATAGTGTATTCCTCATTTTCCAAATGGAAGTGGATGACTGTCCTTCCGTCTGCATCCGTCTCTTGCTCCAATATAACCAAGAATTCCAATGTCCAACGAATATACATATTCGAATGCTTGTCCAAGAAACCCCCTAGGCCTATCCTACTAAGTAAATAAGTGACCGACTTAAGTAGACCTAGAGCTCCCAATGTCTCTTTACAAGCGAACTTCGTCTCAAGAATGTTACTCTTTGATTTATTTGGGTACCTCTACCTACAGGCGGAACTCCCACAGATCTTGGTTAAACCCATGAATTCCTCAACAACAAAGGCGGGATTAGGAAGGCAAGGAGCGTTGGCTCTTTACGCCCAACCTTGGCTAACTTCTTCCCTTTTTCACCACGGGAAGTTGTTCCTTTCTCCGACCTATTCCTTTTCAAAGGCATTCTATCACAAGGAGAAAGTGGTAATGCAATGATACAGAAGGAAATGCATAGATATCATTCAAAAAGAATATTCTTCGTACATAGCCTATTCATCCCAAATCTCGTTTTCTCAACATAAAGACTATTCAATCAAGAACCATACTCTTTGAACAATGAACTCATGGAAAATCATAACAACCCATCAATAAGATCATGAAATCAAGAATCATTCCTTCTAAATCACCACAACCCATGAAGATCATTTCATCAAAGCATGAAAGCACATCAATACACCTATACTTACTTCAACATAAGATCATTCACATAATACAAACAATTCCTCAAAACATACTCACTTCAAAGATTCAAGCTTCACATAACATCACCACAATGATAAATAAAGAAAGTAAACATGAAGTTCAAAGGATTATCCAGAATTTGAAGCTAAGAGTCACAAGATCCACACAATAAGAAGAAAGAATGCTAACTTTTGAGAAAAAAAACTTCAATTTTTATTGAGTTTCACCCAGAGAGGGAGGAAGTGAGTGTTTTTGAAAAGCTTGAATGTGCTAAATGATTCAAATAGGTGGGAGAATGTACCAAGAATCTTAAATTTCAGCAAAAAGAGTGATTGGGGGGGAGGTACAACTGAGATAAAGATGGCATTTTTTAAAATTGCAAAATCTAGGGGACAAAAGTACCAATCAAATTACGTATATGGGTGCTTTGAAGTACTAATTACATCAAACATCCTAAGGAATATTGGAATTTCAGAATTTATTAACCAAAAATGCATTAGCTTGAAATTTGAATTTTTCAAAAATCTACATTTTTGGTCCAATTTACAGCTCAAATGGGGGTACCAACACGTGTACCCTTGTGCTGAGAGCACACGGCACATATCCCCTCTCATGGTGTGGGAGATGGCACAAACCCTCCCCCCCCCTCCCCTTGTGTTGTGGGGAGTGGCAAGAAACCCCCTTCATGTTGTGAGCTCCGACACGAGGATTCCAAAATCCCAACCCTCATTTCCTTAGTTCCTACCTTTCTTTTTGAAAACAATTGTCACGTAAACCGGCCCTATTTCCTTCCAATCAAAATTTTGAGACTCAAGCTCAAACTTACCGATCAACAAGAGTTTCATCTGCAAAATTTATCCACTAAATATCATGAAAACATAAATAAGAAGAGACAACGTATTTTTATTGTCATCCACATGACTTATTTATTTTTTCATTCATTTAAATTGAAAGAACCTAGCGTTGGGTCTCTAGAGTCTCCATCAACAACTCCACCACTGATGACTCATTGTGGAGAGGTCTTAAAAAGAAACGCTCTCAGGAGAAAAGAAAGGGCGCAGCCCTTCTACTTTTCGGCGTAGTCACTTTTCTTCAAGTTTCTCTTCTACAGCTCTTCTCCTCCGGCGAGGAATCTGACGTTAATGTTGGGTTCCTCGCCGGGCATCTTTTAATTTATGGTACGTCTCCGTTCTTGAAGTAGTGAAACCTGAATCTAGGTTTCTTGTGATGTTTTTAAATTCGAAGTTGCTCTTGGATTTTGGAGCAAGATCGGTCTTCCGATCTTGAATTTTGAAGGCCCATAACAATGTGCATCTCAGAGGAAGATGATTTTACAGATCTGTTTTCCAATCTTGAATTAGGAATTTTATTTTTTGGATGAACACTTATGCGCACCACGGAGAAGGATGGTGACCGATTCGGTGACCAAAGATTACCATCTATCATTGTCCTAAGTAAGTTTTCACCTCTTGTTGGTAGATCCAATGTGGTTTAAGAATCCATGTGTGGATGTTTATGGAGTTTCTTTATGGAAAAAATCTGGGCTGGATTGGTGTGGATTGATGTGGATGTTCATGAAAATCTGTATGGATTGTATTCCACATTCTGTTAATAGTGGATAGTTTTTATGAAGTTCTTGTGGGATTGGGAATAATGATAGGTTTCAGGCATAAAGTGTGTTAGTATTTGGGTGAGTTCTCAATTGATTCGAGTAAACTTGTGTTAAAATCCTAGGAAACCTCCGGCCTTGCTTGTGTTCAGACCCCGGTCAACTACCGACCTTGCTTGTGTTCAAACCCCAGGCTACCTCTGGCCTAGCTTGTGTTCAAATCCCGGGCACCGGCCTTGCTAGTGTTTAGATCCCAGAAAAACCACCGGCCTTTCTTTTTCTTGTGTCCAGAACCCGATCAACCCCCCAGCCTTGCTTGTGTTTAAATCCCGGTTACCATTCCGGCCTTGCTTATGTTCAGATCCTGGTCATTCCCCATCCTTGTTTGCTTGTTTTAAACTTGAAACTTTGAATGAATTGATATGTTTTATGCCAAAATTAAACTATTTCTTCTCTCATGAACACTCATATGGAGTTCTTGATTTTGGGTGCTTGAATGTTATTGTTGGATGGGGTTCTACATTGGGATTAGTCGGATTCAAGATGAATGTTAGGAGATGCTTTTTTGTGTGTTGGTTGAATACAGCTGTTGTGGCGGCCGACCATGGTGACTTGATTTAATTGAAATCGTTATGATGATATGCCCAATGTACTGTCCTCATTTTTTTCAATTCCATGATAAATCCCAGATAAAGAAGAAAGGAGGGAGTAAATTTTTCATAATGGGCGGTCTATTTGGAGGATGCTGGCTTGAATTTCCAATAATCTGGTCACTCAACGGCACTGGAAAAAGGCATCCTAGGCGTTGAATCAGATCTGGAAGCGAGGCCCATTTTTGGCACCGTCGGGTCAAAAAACTTGAAAAAGAATAAGCGAGACGGAAGCACACTAGGTTTTTGTCCCGGTTCAAGGCGGCCTGGTCAAATGACCCGCTATGGGAGAAGGCCGTATCATTGGTCTTAAACCCTAGTTGCTTATCCCCTCGAATAGTGGCTTGAGTGGTGGGCGAAATGATTGAAGGAAAGGTGGTTCTAGTTCTTGGGATGAATAAGTTCGATAGGGTTAATCAGACCTCTCGACAAGCGGATTCGAGCACCAAGGGTTGGAAAAATACCCTCGAGACTATGGGTTCGAGACATTGAGGATTCGAGTGATAGAGAGTCAGCGTCCCTATACAAATGGCTCGATAAGTGGAAGACTCGAGGGGTAGATGGGGAATCCTCAAAGGGGTGGTTCTCGGCCTTGAAGGGATGGAGTCTTCTTTCCTTGAAGGGGTCGAGTTCTCGACCCTCAAAGGGATAGAGTCTTCCATCCTCAAAGGGTGTGACTACTAGGCCCTCAAAGGGATGGAGTATTCTGTCCTCAAGGGGGTCGAGTGCTCGGCCCTCGAAGGGATGGAGTCTTCTGTCCTCAAAAGGGTCGAGTTCTCGGACCTCGAAGGGATGGATTCTTCTAACCTTGAAGGGGTCGAGTTCTCAGCCCTCGAAGGGATGGAGTCTTCTATCCTCAAAGGGGTCGAGTGTTTGGCCCTCGAAGGGATGGAGTCTTCTGTTCTCGAAGGGGTCGACTACTCAGGCCTCGAAGGGATGGAGTCTTCTAGCCTCGAAGGGGTCGAGTTCTTAACCCTCGAATGGATGGAGTCTTCTGTCCTGAAAGGGGTCGAGTTCTCGGCCCTTGAAGGGATAGAGTGCTCGAAAAAAATAAAAATAAATGCCTTTCTCAACAGTCTTTCTTCATCTGGATGCATGCCTTTCCTATGTTAGTTGCATGGCCATTCAGGTCGGGTAGGGGGGTAATTAATTTTTTGTATGCCAATTAATTAACCCCTTGCGAGTTATCACTTGGAATTGGTGGTTGCGCTATTTGCATGTGCTGCACTGAAAAGTGTAAAATGGCATTAGGCTTTCCATTTGCTTACCTTAGAGTGCTTTGCTATCCTTAGAGAGTGAATTCCCATTTCTAGCCAATGTTGATTCCTCAGCCACTTCCTTGGGTTTAGGAGGTGGTCAGGGGCTTTTTACGTTCTCGCCACTCTCTCCTAAATGTTCCATGTTAGTAAGAATAGAAAAAAATTTCCGATAAAGAGATATGATCACTAGAATCATGCAATGTATATGACTCATAATTAATGTCATCATTACCAAGGAATTCATCAAGGCATTCTTTCTCATTAATCATACAAGAAGTGTATTATGCTCATAAAACAAGGTTACATCAATACACCCAAAAGATGAGTTAGATGAATCATGCCTAGACTTATAGATATCAAACCCCACCTTATCAATTGCATCCCCTAGGGTTAGCATTCCTACGTGAACATCGATCTTCGTCCTTGATATTTTGAGAAATGGTCTCCCCAATAGTATTGAAGGTGCAATTCCATTGAGCACCATGTCAAGGACGTAGAAGTCAACTGGAAACACCAATATTCCCACTCGAACCATCACGTCATCATCGAACCCTTGAGGGCTATATTGGGAGTGATTGGAGAGTTGGACAATTACCCTAGTGATCCGCTTTTACTCGGAGTCATTAAATTATAGCCTAAAATAACCCAAGTGAAGGCGTTCCAAATAGAAAACCAAAAAGAGAAGCAAAGGGTTGGTTAAAGATAAAATTTATAGTTTTGCACCCAACTCACTACTAAGCTACCTATGGGGTAGTTAGTGGCATGTTCGGGTTTGTCCACAGAGATGCTAGAGTCTAATAGTCAATTAAACACAACCAAGTACGGGTTTTCAATGCTAGGAATACTTAACATTGTAAAATGGGGGGTTTTGGGGTATCCAATTAATAACTAAGAACATAAGAAATTACACAAGTGAAAAATATATATGCAAGCACTTGGGGAATATTTGCATAACATATTTGACTAAATGTTTTGATCTTCGATTCTAGTGTTCTTAACATTTGGTGTGGTCAATGGTTAACACTTCCCCAAACCTATCACATAAGGTGTTCTTGCAATCTTCCATCGACACCGCCTTCATAATTAGGGGAGTGTAACAACAGCCCTGCAGTTGTTTAGATCTGTTTCTCCCCCATATGATTACGTCCCGGGCTCTACACCACAAATGCTCTTTTCCTAGGCCTAGAGAGGAAAATAAATATAGGCACCTTATTGATGGAACTAGGGTCGTTAAACCCTAGTTTTGCTACTAGACACTATCTCTACCCATTACCCTTCGGGAAAACTTACAGGCTAAGACTAGTGTGCTGTCATCATAGTGAAAAACTCGGAACACCTACATGCACACACCCATGTGGACCGACACCGCTACTGATATGTCCATTTTATGTGCATAATTTAGTACTGTTTTAGGTCACTTTTGTGCTCTTTTATTATCAAGAGCTTGTGTTTTACCTTGAAATTCTCTTAGGAGGGGTAAGAGCAACTTTACGCTTTTTTACCTCTTCTAAGTGGATTTTGCGTGACAAAGGAATAACACAGAGGCTTGAAGACTGGAGGCCATTAAAGATCACATTTTTTAGAGACTTTCTTTGACGACATGATGAGCGGAGACCATCGAAGATCATTTTTGAAGACCTCGAAGACTTGAAAAATTAGAGGAATCACTGTGAAGATAAATGTTTACCACAAGAAGAAGAAAAGAAAAAAGGGTTAAATTCTGGCACTCGTCGCGAGTCGCGATGAACCAGTCATGAGTCGTAACCATCAGGTGGCTAGAATCTAACCTTATCCTTTTTGTACTAGAAATATCACTCTCTTTCCTCTCATTCATTTCTTTTTCTTCTGCATTTTTGGTGCTATTCTAAACCCTATTTTCTTCCATTTTCATCTTTGAATTCTCTTATATTATGCTCGGTTGTTTAGTTCTTGGGAGCAATTGATTGAAGCTTCCAAACTTATGTAGTAAGATTCTATGTTTGCTCATTTATGAACATTTATTGGAGAGCATTTATTATGCCATTAATGTTGTGTTGTACCTCATTTATACCATGGGTTGTTGGAGTATACGAAATGTTTGTAAGATTGAAATGTTACACTATCACAAGAAGGACCCTTTAGCACCGGTTTTTTAATGTTCTAGCACCGGTTCTTTCGCAAACAAAAACCGGTGCCTAAGTAACCGATGAAACTTTAGCACTGGTTGGAAAAAAACCAGTGCTAAATCCCAACTTTTAGCACCGGTTTTTAAACCGGTGCTAGAATGTACCGCTATAGCACCAGTTTTTCTTGTTAGCACCGGTTTTTAAATCGGTGCTAAATTAGCAACGGTTTTTCCTTTAGCAGGGGTTGAAAATCGGTGCTAACAAAAAAATGGTGCTAAAGTTGTATATTTTGCACAGGTTATTTTTAGCACCACCGGTTATAAAAATGGTGCTAAATATGCATATGTAACAACGATTTTTAGTTAGCACCCATTTTTAAACCGCTGATAAAAAAAATTTATTTGCACTGGTTATTGTTTAGTACCGGTTTGTAAACCAGTGCTAAAAGTGTGTATGTTCCACCGGTTATTTTTTAGCACCGGTTTTTGAACCGGTGCTAGAGGTGTATATGTTACACCGGTTTAAAAACCGGTGCTATGAGTGTAAATTTATCACCGGTTATTATTTTGCACCGGTTGTTTAACCGGTGATAATAGTGTATATTTTGCACCGGTTTATTTTTTAGTAGCGGTTTTGAAACTGGTGATGAATGCGTAAATTTTCCACCGGTTATTATTAGCACCGGTTTTGTAATCGAAAGAAACTGGTGTTAAACGTGACTAACTATTGTGGTCACTGTAAGCTGCGGCGTGCTGCCGCTCTTTTAGTTCATCTTCACACAGCCAGTTTCATTTTTACGCTTGTTTTCCTACCTGGTGTATTCTTTTTCAAGGATGATACCGATTATTTTTTGTGCATAGTAACAGAACGGTGCACGAATAAAAATAGAACAAATTGTGAGCAACCATGATGCATAGACAAGAAGTAGGTTTAAAAAAGCATTGAGTTCGATGAACTATAATTTTTTATTAACAAAAGAAGAGCAATGTGTTTCTTAGTGGCCTAAGATACTGGAACCCCCCTCATCACGGAGTTGACAAGTATCGAAAGGGAAGGTCAATTACCTTTCTCATAAGAGATAATACTAACCACTATCCGATGATGGAGGCAAGTCCCTGTATGACATTCAATTGAGCTATGCATTTTGGCAGAGTACATTTTATGAAAACACAAACCCATTTCAGAGCAATTCTCCGCAGTTCATCACTCCCCAGTGGAGTGTAATCTTCTGGAAATTGCTGAAACAATGTATTAAATCACATGTTAAGAAAAGGATATAGATGTAAGAGAATAACATATACATAAAAGCAATGTAGGAAAATGTACCGGAATAATGTCAATGTCATGCACGTGTCTAACAATTTTTTCCATGTAATATATGCAATGGTATCCACACTCCCAAGTACTACTTTGTATCTTGTGCTGATGTAAAAGAGAATTTGTTGAAACGATTACAAACATGAAAATGACAGATGAAATATGATGTTATGGGATAATACATACATTGATGTTTATGACATTCCATGTATAGTTCGCAGGGTAGGAGCTATTTTGGTCGGAATTGAACCGTTGATATTTTGTTGTAAACCTACAATCGATGAAAACATATTTATGTCAACATATTAAAAATTATTTTCAGAAATTGGGGTTCACACATTATATGAAAATATATTAATTAACATTAATTGTAAATAATTGAGCCAAGAAAGTGAGAAACGTACAAGAACACATTTACGTGAACAAACATTTTTGTAAAACATTGAAGTTGAAGGAATGACATGAATGTGTTCCACTTACAAATGAATCAATTTAAGGCATAACCTATTGTGTTTGCATATTCCCCCAGTTATTGAGTCGATGCAATATATTCGATCGATTTCTGGTACAAGAATGAGCAAAAACCAATGGTCCCTAAAAAAATGGAAACACCAAAATATTTAAAATATATTTTGAAAATAAAATCACAACATATGGTTGCTATTGCTTCCATGTGTCCAGGACTAGCAACTCAGAAAACAAATGGAACTTACTCTCGATTGTACGGGAAGACGTACAGCCTCGCTTGAGTGCGGCACATGACAGCCGAAACCTCGTCCGCAGTCAATTCCACCCTTTGATTTGCCTTTTGAACCATTGAATTTGAAGAGGCCGGAATAAACTGGACGTGGCCTCCATGAACCACCCCATCACAAAGATATCTTGCAAAATAATAATGTAAGTGAAACAAATATAATGATACATCTATATATAAATAATGTAACCATGCAATTCTTACGATGCCCGTATGTCAAGTTGGCACCCACTGATCCGCTCCATTTCATCTTCTACGTCTAAGCTGCTCATGAACCATCTTAGCTTATCAGTAAATATGGCTGTGTAGACTTCTTCTGATCCAAACACCTCCGCGTTGAAATTGATGCGGAAAACTTTGTTTGGTCCACATATTTGTGTAGATAGCCTTAAAGCATCATTAATCTGTTGAACAGCAGCGATGCATTCTTGGTCTTCAATGACCCCCTAATTACATTGAGATTCTAATAATGTTAGTTGACCATTATTTGTATATAATTCAGAAGTGGATCATATTGCAAATGCTAAAATGGGTTCTAAAAAATATGTACTGGTTAGAAATCGACATGGGAGGATTTGGTTGCCCAATCTCCGTTGATGTAGTATTTCCTTTGGAACTGCTAATGGGTAAAATGTTAGTCATGCAGTGTAAAAAATCGGTTCGGTTTGAAATAGTCTGGGGGTATGTACCTCTCCTTTTACCGATCGAGCGACCTCCTCTCCATGCGGAGTATCTTCCTAGCGACCGCCTCCTGTAAGGGACAGTGTGTTAATAATATGCATCTGGATGTCATAGCCAGTTAATATGCTTATTTGTTTAACCTGTGTAGTGTCCTTGGCAAATTTCGGTGTGAGGTTTATTTGAGGACTTCTAACTTCGTCAACTACCAATTCGTGCAGAGGCAGTTGTTGCTCGTTCTCCTACGTAAGCAGATGAAAAACATATTATGTTTTAGTAATATCTAGAAAGATATATATGATTCAATAGGAAGAAGAATACAATTATCACACCTCATCATCCTCTTGCCCAATGACACTTTTCAGCTTTCCCGGCCATAGAATGTTATATCCAATGGCCTCAGTGACAAACTCAAATTCTTCGTGTTTAATCGACAATGGTGCCTTCGAAATGATCACAGGTCTATGAAGATTTACTCGCTCCCACTTGATGGGTAAGTCTTGTTTCCGTGTCCTTTGGAAACAAGATACCAAATGCCTAAATGGTTCAAAACATATAGGCTGCACTTTTTCCCTTTCTGAGAAATAAACTCAGAGATTGGGGAAATACATAGGTTGGACAATAAGTAAGTGTTATTAAGTTAAAAAAATTAAATAATTGTGTAAGTGCAATCGATAAATTATAACAAGAAATGATGTCTACATGTAGCTGCTGAAGGCTGCAGCGAGCTGCAGCTTTCAGTTTTCAGCTCAGACTGAGAGCTGGATCGCACTGTAGCTTTCAGCGTTCATCTGCCATGAACTGTCTATCAAATAAACTATATTGGCAAAGAGACATTTTCTCAGTTTGCCTGGGAAAGAACAAGATGAAGATATTAGTAAGCGCAAACTACCAACATCCAAAATGAGCGTGATAGTAGTCAATGTATCCCCACAAAATCATTTTGACAGGAAATGGAAATCCAGAAACTAAAAATCACAGAGCAAGAAAGGAGCTAACGAAGAGGTTCATGGTATGGAATACCTTGTCATCCGCTACGGTTGCTTGTGGGTCACCACATCTAGATGCTGAAGGAATGAATACCCGGTTGTTCTTATTCGCGGGGTGGAAGATGTAGCAAGGAAATTGCAGGCATCCAAATGTGGGGGAATAGCTTTACCCAATTGTCCAGCTAGCCAATTTTTTGGGCCTCAAATAAGGCAACAAATCTTTCCTTGAGCTCGATGACATCTGTTGGTAGTTTGTTTGAATATTAATAGAGATAGAGTCAATTATGAATTATGCTCACAATAGTGGGGGCTACTCTTTTAACGGAGTCGTTGGTGTAGGTTGATAATTTCTTGTACCAATTAGATTTAAGGAACACCTCCGAGCGGTCTGGTTTGCAATCCATGATTTGAACTAAAGCCTCCACTTCTTCTACACTATGACCTTAATCCAAAAGCTTGTCAATTTTAGCCTTTCTTTTCCTCTTCTCGAGTTCTATTGCAAGCATACGATTCCCTCCACTGCCCGTGTGATGGATGTACTCCTTCTGTGAAGCACTTACTTTTGTTGCATCACTTAATGCCTATTTGGCCATCAATTTGTAAAATGCTCACAAAGTAAGGACTAGAGATTAATAATTTTCAAAGAATTACCTTGAATTCAGGGGTTGATCCGTGTTTCACAAATAGCTCCCACTCATTTTTGTCCATCCAGCAATAATCTCTCCATGCACAAGAACCAGGTTTTTTTTGCACGGTGTACTTGTGAGCCACCTTAGTCTTCCAATTCCTCCACTTTTATCCTGCATAAATTGTACATTTATTTCGGAACTTATTCATCTCATTGAACGTCATTTTGGTTTGTATATCCCAACTAATCTGGTGGACAAAGATACAACTTGTTCGTGCAAAATGTAATGAAATTGACATGAACTGATGAAAATGGTGGATTAGAACACACTTACGAGAATGTCTTCCCATGCATCTTTCTTTACATGGTCTAGGACTGATTTCAAATTATGCCATATCCCGAAGCGGATTCTTCGTCGGAAGGCATAGTGAACATACATCGACCATCGACTGCGCAGAACTAGGGGTTCGAAGTCATCATCGAAGAATATTTTAAGGGCCTTCTTTTGCTTTGCTAGCTAGACGGACTTGCACGTGGCTATGCCTCTATGCTTGCAATATTCTTTAATCTCGAACTTGTCAAAGCTCCCACTCATGTCATCTTTTAACATAGTTTCTTCTTCTTCCCCCGACTTTTCATATCCTGCGCAATATTTGGGTGCATCATCCACTTCCTCGTTATTGTCATTACAGTTGTCAGCTTTTGGAGGTGTAGCATAATTCTCTTCAACGGCTTTTGTACTGCCGGAGTCAAACAATTTCTTCCTCGGCTTTGCCATTCAATCTCTTGTATGAGTCAATCAAACATAAGGAAATCTTAATACAACACATCCAAAGATGGGATATACACTAACAACCAACCGAGAACATATTGTATGACGGCAAAAATAGAGTTTGCAAAAATTCCAATGGGGGTAAAACCAGGGTAAGCAAGAATTATAAAATCATTAGCAAACATATCATCTATCCACATGACACACTACCCACACTAGTAACCCAAGAAATGACAACACAGACTCACAAACTAAGAGACCCACCAAAATATAGCTATTCATTAAGCCCGGGAAAGATACAAACTACCAATCAGTCACACCTTATTGGTACACACTCTCAGCGGTATTGTATTTTGCCAAGATCCGGCCGCCTTTGTAACCCGCTTTACTAGACCGAAAATCCGACCAGAATGGGGACCAAATTTGTGAAGCAGAATCTTGAGCAAATTTGGGAAGTAGGATCGTGACCAAGATTGGGAAGTAGAATCGCTCGAACTAAATGGTGAAGGGATGGACAATATCTTTGGGAAAAATCGGCAGGGGGTTATGGTGGAAAGAGGGAAAATTTGGGGTTAAGGTTACGGAGGGAAGAGGGAAATCATTAGAGGTGTTGGGGTGGGAGGGGTACGAAAATTGGGGTTAAGGTTATGGAGGAAATAGGGAAAATTTGGGAGGGAAGGAAAATGATGCTTTGTTGGGTCATTTTAGTGTTTTATACTTTCAAATATTTTTCTAAAAAAAACATTAGACTAAATTGTTTTTTTGGTCCCCTACAAAGTATCTTTTACTATCTTTTAGTCCCCATTTGCAAAACAACCCTTAGACGGTACCCACCAAATTCAAAATTATAAGTTTTGGTCCCCAGAAGTGGTCTTCAGGGAAAGTCAATGGTAAAATAGGTTAAAATATGTAAAATAACCATTATACCCCTAAGTTTAAAGAAAAAAATAATGTCAGGAGGTTGGTGGTTCGAGGGCTAGAGGCAGAAGGTTCGAGGGCTCGAGGAATGAGTCTCGAGGGCTAAAGGCTCGAGGGCTTAAGGCACGAGGTTCGAGGGATCGAGGGGAGATGTTCGAGGGCTCGAGGGGAAATGTTCGAGGGTTCTAAGGCTCAAGGGGAGAGGTTCGAGGTTTGAGGGCTAGAGAATTAGAGTCTAACCATGAATTAGTCTAATTCAGTACAAACATGTTTAAGTGCCTCGCTTGGTAGTAGCCTCACTTTGTTGCACTTGAGGAAGACTGTATTTGAATCACCTCTGTAAGTAAGGAACGACAGGAAGACTGTTTTTGAGTCTCCGTAAACAATTATTGTATTGCTCACAAAAATATATAGAGTACAATAAGGAAAAAGAATATGAGTAGAACTCTAGCTTAGTAACCATTTACTCTAACAATAGTATAAAAATATTAGAAAATAATCTATTGTTAGACAGGAATAAATAGAATACAAAAGGAAGTATAGTCCTACTAACACTCTGGCCTAGCAACAACACTGCTTCAGAAGCGTTAAAATCAATCCTGATTTACTATAACACACTCGAGCTCTTGAGCCGCTGGATCCCTCGAACCCCTCCACCCCTCGAACCCCTCCACCCCTCGAACTCCTCGAGCCCTTCGAGCTCTCGAGCCCCTCGAGCTCTCGAAGGGCTCAAAGCCCTCCACCCCTCGAACCCCTCGAACCTCATCCACCCCATCTACCCCCTCGAACCTCATCCACCCCTCTAACCTCTAACCCCTCCACCCCTTGAACCCCTCTAATCTCGAACCCCTCAAAGCCCTTGAACCCCTCAAAGCCCTTGAACCCCTCAAAGCCCTCCACCCCTCGAACCCCTCTAATCTTGAACCCCTCCACCCCTCGAACCTCATCCACCCCATCCATCCCTCTAACCTCGAACCCCTCCACCCCTCGAACCCATCAACCCCTAGAACCCATCCACCCCTCGAGCCTCTCCAGCTCTCGAACCCCTCGAGCCCTCGAAGCTCTCCACCCCTCGAAACCCTCCACCCCTCGAACCCCTCTAATCTCGAACCCCTCTAATCTCGAACCCCTCCACCCCTCGAACCTCATCCACCCCATCCACCCCTTGAACCTCATCCACCCCTCAAACCCCTCTAACCTCAAACTCCTCCACCCCTCGAACCCCTCTAATCTCGAACCCCTCGACCCCTCGAACCCGTCCACCCCTCGAACCCCTCGAGCCTCTCGAGCTCTCGAATCCCTCGAGCCCTCAAAGCCCTCCATCCCTCGAAGCCCTCCACCCCTCGAATCCCTCCACCCCTCGAACCCCTCCACCCCTCGTAACCCTCGAACCTCATCCACCCTATCCACCCCTCGAACCTCATCCACCCCTCAAACCTCGACCCCTCCACCCCTCGAACCCCTCTAATCTCGAACCACTCGAACCTATCCACCCCTCGAGCTCTCAAACCCCTCAAGCCCTCGAAGCTCTCCACCCCTTGAAACCCTCCACCCCTCGAACCCCTCTAATCTCGAACCCTTCCACTCCTTGTACCCCTCGAACCTCATCCACCCCATCCACCCCTTGAACTGCATCCACTCCTCGAACCACTCTAACCTCGAACCCCTCCACCCCTGGAACCCATCTAATCTCGAACCCCTCGACCCCTCGAACCCATCCATCCCTCGACCCCTCGTACCTCTCGACCCCTCAAACCCATCCACCTCTCGAGACCCATCAACCTGTCGAACCCATAAACCCATCGAACCCCCGACCCCTTGAACCCCTAGACCCCTCGAACCCATCTACCCCTCGAACCCATCTACCCCTCGAACCCATCCACCTCTCGAGACCCATCGACCCCTCGTACCCCTCGACCCCTCGTACCCCTCGACCCCTCGAAGCCCTCCACCCCTCGAAACCCTCCACCCCTTGAAGCCCTCCACCCCTCGATGTCTCCAGCCCCTCGAGGTCTCCGGCCCCTAGAAGTTCGAAGTCTCTGGCCCCTTAAGCTCTCCAGCCACTCGAGCTCTCTATCCCCTCGAGCTCTCGTACACCTCGAGCTCTCCAGCTCCTTAAGGCCCCCAAACCCATGTAACCTCAAACCCCTTGAGCCCCCGAGCCCATTTCTCCCCTCGAGCCCCTTTTGCCCCTTTAGCCCATTTCTCCCCTCGAGCCCCTTTCACCCCTCGAGCCTCGATCCATGCCTCCTAATACAGTTAACATTTTTCAACCCATGTCTTTGTAAAATTCATCCTAATTGGGTGTAAAATTCAGCCCATTTGTGTGTAGACTTGGCGCAATGTGTTTGTGAAGTTGGTCACTCAACCCGGCCAATACCCTAACACCTTTCCTCTCCCAAGCTCCCTCCACATTCCTCGCTCCTTCCACCGGAAAAATCTATCCCCGCTCCCTTCACCTCCTCCGCTCCCTTTGCCGACCTCGCTCTCTCCTCCCTCCCAGCTCCCTCCGCTGTGCCCGCTCAATTCCACCTCCGCCGAGCTCCGTCCCTTCCACCATACACCTTACACCAAGCTAATGTCCGCCAAGCTCCATCCGCCAATCCCCATCCGCCAAGCTCCATCCGCCAAGCTCTGTCTGTCAACCACCGTCTGCACTACAAACACCTTTCGTCAACAAGCCATAGTCCTAATTTGGTAAGCGAATACACACTCGTGTTTGGTATCCTAGGGATTGTCTACAATTTTTCTAAGCTTTAGGTTTGATTTCATGAAAATGCATAATTGTGATTAACCTTATTGTGCTTTTGTTTTGGAAATGCGTGAGTAATTGTGTACAAACCTGATTGTTTGTTCTGAATGTGAAAAAGAATGATTCTGGAAAATAACTTATTGTATAACCCCTCAAAAATTTTCAACTGAGGTTATTCTGGATGGAGAATTTATTCGTGGTAGTGTTCATATTCTGTCCACCTAGTTTTCTTATTTTGCTTGTGCTTTTATTTTCGAAATGCGGGAGTAATTCTAAAAAATACAGATTCTGTATTCTGCATGTGAGAAAACACGAATCTAACCAAAAATCTGATTCTGTATTCTGAAAGCTGATTCTATTCTTTGTATTCCGAAAGCTGATTGTGTATTCCTAATAAAAATTTTTCATGTCAGGTTATTTACGTTTTTCAAGTTTTCCATGCTTCCATTAATATTCTGACCACCCAATTTTCTAATTTTCCATTAATATTCTGACCACCCAGTTTTCTAATTTTCCATCGATATTCTGACCACCCGTTAATATGCTGGCTTGTGTTAACATTTTACTAGCGCATTACGTACCATAACACATTTATTTTACCAGTATGGCCTCCAAAAAGAGTGTACCCAAGCAAAAGACCAACACCCAAAACTCAAGGAAAAAAGCTAGAGTCGGTGAGAAGGAGGAGCATCAGCACGGGTCTCAGATTGTCCCCTCGAACAATCTAATATCGACCGCAGAAGCAGACTGTCATGAGGCAATAACTGTATACAAAGAATTTAATAGCAAGGGCCTCAAACTAGAGAGAGGTTTGAGACTAGAAAAGCCCTACAAGGACTTCGTAAACTAGCACGGCTGGGTAGGCTTCATCTCACAACCGCCTCATGCAAACCAGACCATGGCATGTGAGTTCTTGTCGCTCATGAAGTACAAGAACTGTCCAGGTGTTTTTCTCTGTGGTCAGTTTGTTGAGCTTGCAGCGGATATGATCAACAGGTTCTAGAAGATCCCACCAAAGCCCTCGAGTTTGTACGAAGCCATCGACAAAGCTGTTCAAAAAGCTTCATGGAAAGACATCATAAAAGAAATCTGTGGTGATAGGGATGAAGTTATCTAGAATCTGCCACAAGAATGGTCCAACATTGAGAAGAAATACTTGACTGAAGACATTAACGTGTGGTACAGTTTCATAGCTTCCCGGCTTCTCCCGGTGAAAATGAATAGTGAGGTTCATCGGTCCCGTATATTGCTGCTCTACAAGATCAAGAAAAACATGAGCATCGATGTTGTGGGTACGATAATGGGGTACATATGGGATTGTGTTAATGCCTATAATTGCATAGGCTTCTCCTCACTCATCACTGCCATATGCGTGGAAGCAGGTTGTAGATTCAATGATAATGATGTCACAATGATGCCAAAGCTTCCCATAAACCCTCTAATGTTCTCGAAGAAGAAGAACGTTGCTGAGTCATCTAGGGCGGCAACAAGTAAATCATCTAATGAGAACTCGGATGTGGACACGACAGCATTGCAACTAAAGGTGGATCTCTTGGTGCGATAAACATCGCAGGTTCGGAAGATCCTCACTGCCATGTGTGGCGAGAGGATCAAGGAATTAGGTCCAATCCCTACCTTAGATTCGCCAACGTCCAACACCGGGGAGAACAGCTCGCGCAGTGATTGACTACCTACATTGAGCTCACATCTTCATTTCATCAGGTTGTTTCTTTTGCTAGGTTAATATGCAACTTTGATTAATAGATTTTTTATTTACAAAACATATATTGCTACTATGTTGCTACTCTTTGGATGTGATTTTGGAATTTGACATTTCTAGTCTCGTAACATATTCATGTTCTTGTCTTAGAGGAACCGAACAAGCAACTCAAAACAGGTAATGTGTGTGTGAAAAAGCTGCAGCGCGCTGCAGCTGGCAGCAGCTACCATAGGAAAATGAAGGTAATTTTGTCCAAGGCTTTACCAAAACAGCGGCAGCGCACTGCAGTTCACAGAGCTGCTCAAAATGGGGACCCATTGGAACATAGTTGTAGAATAGTTAACAGTGGTACAATACACAAGAAACTACAAAAATACATAAATTTTATCTTGAATTCATTGATCGACCCCTGCTAGTCTTCAACCATCTTCCTCTTCTTGGATTGAACGTCTCGAATTTCTTAGCCATCTTCATCTATCCAAATGCCATCTATGTGTTTCCTCCGTATTGCTCCTGCCTCAATCCCGTTGTTATTAAGTAGAGGGGAAATAGAGGGGAACTCCAACCTCTCACTTGTAACTTCAAAATCAATTTCATCACGGAATGAGAATTTCTTACCTTAAAACACAACAGACCAACCTATATTGCACGGGTCATTTACGTAGAAAACTTGTCTTGCTTATTCGGCCAAAATAAACTGATCATTTTCATATGCTTCACGAGTCTGGTTAATAAGGGTAAATTCCATTGTATCATCAGTTCGAACTCCAGTTCTGTTATCAAACCACTGGCACTTGAAAACCGGAATCTTGAATTCTCCATAGTCAAGCTCCCAAATCTCATCAATAACACCATAAAACGACATCACAACTAGGATTGGTTTATTGTCTTTCTTACTTGCTTGCCACATAGTCTCCGACTCAATGTATACCCCACTATTTTGTGTTGTGCTCTGTAAATCTTGGTCCCTAGTAGCAAAACAGAAACCATTCATGTCATATCCAGAATACCTCAAAACCGTGCAGTTAGGCTTCCTTGTAAATGCCCTAATTTTTTGGTCGTAATCACCTACACTGCATCGATCATGTAACCAATTCACAAACTTGTCATTGTGCTCCAACTGAACTTTATTAGGGGGCCACGTTGAATGAGACTCTGTGATCGAATTAAGGTGCTCGGTCACATAAGCAGTAGTATCCATACAATTCCTCAACACATACAATTGAACTGGCATCAGATCACTATTCAATGGATTAAATAACATTCCTCTTGACCTCGGTTTGCCCTCCTTCCTTCCAACATGTCGATTCTGGGGCACCCCAAAATTTCTATGTTCCTCCAAATAGCTAGAGAAAAATTCAATTACTTCTTCGGTAATATACCTCTCAACAATACTAGCATCCGGCCGACTCATACATTTCACGTATCCCTTAAAGACTTTCATGTGATGCTCGAAAGGATACATCCAACGCATACCAACCGGACAACATATCTTTACCTCCCGCACTAAATGAACAACCAAGTGAACCATTATATCAAAACAATATGAAGGGAAATACATTTCCAACTTGCATAGCACAACAACAACCCCTTTTTGGAGGACACCCAAATGGTCCTGATCAATAGAATTTCGGCATATGGAAGCAAAAAATAAACAAAGTCTCGTGATTAAGTACCTTACATCAGCCTTCATTACCCCACGAATAGCAATAGGTAACAGTTGTTGCATCAAAACATGACAGTTATGAGATTTCAACCCGGTCATCCGACAATCCGTTGTAACTAACCGACTCACATTCGATGAATAACCAATTGGGACCTTGACTGATTTTAAACTATCACAAACTGAGATTCTCTCATCCTTTAACAATGTACAAGGTGCAGGGGGCAAGTAAGTCATCTTACCCTTCACTTCTGGGGCGAGGTCATTTCTGATTCCCAAATCAACCAAGTCCAACCGGGCATTCAAACTATCTTTTGTCTTCCAGGGAATATTCAAGAGGGTGCCTATCAAACTTTCACAAACATTTTTCTCAATGTGCATCACGTCTAGGCAATTCCTAACTTCAAGATTTTCCTAGTATGGTAGATAAAAAAATATTGATCTTTTCTTCCATGGACCATCACAATGTATTCTGTCCTTGCCATTATACTTTCCCAACACCACTCTCAATTTCTTAACCTTATTGTGAATCTACACACCAGTTAGTGGTGTAGGGGATTTCCTTCCTTCTTTCCCACCAACAAAATTGACCACATCATCCCGGTATTTATGGTTTCCTTACAGCCATTTTCTATGGCCAAGATACACTGTCTTTCTTCCATGTCTTAGCTGTTTGAATTCTGTCTTCTCCTCTCAAATAGGACATGCTTTGTGCCCCTTCACAACATAGCCCAACAAATTTCCATAGGCTGGAAAATCATTGATCGTACAAAAAAGCATGGCACGTAATTGAAACTCCACATTCATATGGGCATCAAATACCAACACCCCTTTTTCTTCCCACAATATATTCAAATCATCGATCAATGGTCTCAAATACACATCAACCTCGTTCCCAGGTTGTCTAGGACCTGAGATTAACAGAGGCATCATAAGATATTTACGTTTCATGCACAAATAAGGGGGCAAATTATATATAACCAACATCACGGGCCAAGAACTATGCTTCGATGACATATTACCAATGGATTCATCCCATCAGTACACAATGCAAGGCGTAAATTTCTAACCTCCAAATAAAATGAAGGATATCGCTTGTAAAAATTTCTCCATTGTTAACCGTCAGTCGGATGTCTTATCTTGTCATCGCTTGGTCTTTCCCACTCTCTATGCCATCGCGAGTTCTTTGCATCTTTTGAATTTGCTAATAACCTCTTTTACTTAGGAATTAAAGGAAGATACCACATAAACTTCAATGGGACCTTCTTCTTCTTACCCAAACACCCATCATCATCATTCCTCAAACCCTTATATCTTGAATGTTTGTACACGGGATATTGAACCGCGTCTTTCAAATCATCGTCATACAGCACACAATCATTTGGACATGCATTTATTTTCTTGTATTCCAAACCAAGTGGACACAATATTTTCTTGGCCTCGTAAAAGTTTTTCAGTATTCCATTCCCTTCTGGAAACTTATCCTTTAGAAGCTTTAGGAGTGAATTCACACTTGCATCACTTGAAGAACTTGTAGCTTTCAAATTGAAAACCTCCATCAAAAAAGAGATTATGGTATCCTTACTTTTACATCCCTGATACAATGGCTTCTTATTTACGTCGAGCAAAGCACTCAACATTTTAGACTTCCCCTCAAAATCTCTTACAATGTCATCGAACATAACATCAACGGTACATTTGTTTCAATCTACCTTGTCAAAACCACCATTATGTCCTTGCTCAACCTCTCCATGAAATGTCCATACAATGTAACCTCCATCAAATCCGTTCTTCAACAAGTGAAATCTAACAAGCCCACGATCATCAAACCGTTCATGACACAAGCATCTTTTGCATGGACAAAATATCCTCTCCTCTCGACCAAAGGCATAATCAAGAAACGAATCAATAAATGCAATATGTTCACCACTCCCTCTAGCTACACTTGGATAGCTAACCATTTTTTTGCATCGACTCTCGGTCCGTTGTATCTAAACAACACATAATAAAAAATTACACAAATTTTCATTGTTCAAACATAATAAAAATAAACACAATCAATTTGCTACACAATACTAAAAGTGTCATGTATGTGTATATGTATGTGAATCGATCAACTAGCTTGTTCTTGGGATACATATATATATATATATATATATATATATCATCTCCCAAAACAAACACAACCATGTTTACATCCACACTCATTTACACTCTCACAACATGATACTAAACCGACATGAAGCATATAGAAACCATTAATACATACAAATAAACTCTCTCCAAGCATGCATTTATGCTTATTATAACTACTAGCTATTTGATGGAAATTCCAAGAAGTTAATGAAAACTTACATCCATGGGTCTTCATTGCTTTGAGTTATTGCTCACCATCCAAAAAATCTTCCATCAATGAAGGGAGAAGGAACCTACAAGTTCAGATCTAATTTTAGAGGGGTAGTTCGGAGCATTAAATGCTCAATTTAGCACCGGTTTTTATGAATAGTACGTAAAAACGGTGCCATTTTTCCTATTAGCACCGGTTTTTAACCGGTGCAAAATCAAACGGTACCATTTTTCCCACTTTTTTCCGGAATTCTTTTAGCACCGGTTTCTTTAATTTTTTTTATACCGGATTCTAAAATCGGTGCCAAATATATACTTTACACCGGTTTTCTTTAATTTCTAGCTCCGGTTTGAAAACCGGTTTTCTTTAATTTCAAACCGGTTCAAATTTAGCACCGGTTTTTCAAAGTTTTTAGCACCGGTTTTTCAAAGTTTTTAGCACCGCTTTTCCAAACCGGTGCCAAAATTTTCAATTCACCGGTTATGCGGATTTTTAGCACTGGTTTTCAAACCAGTGCTAATTTAAAACCGGTTTTTGTTAATTTTAGCACCAGTTTTTTCATAACACCGGTATTCATCAATTCTAGCACCAGTTTTCTAACCAAAGGTTATTATAAAAAAAACCGGTGCTAACATAATTATAATCGGTGCTAAATTAACACCGGTTTTAGAAACGGTGCTATCAAAATAAAAACCGTTGCTATTACATTATTTGCACCGGTGCTAAAAAACCGGTGCTAGAGGGGGGTCTCTGTGGTAGTGTTAGAGTGTTAGGAAAGTTCCAAATTTCTTTACTCATTTGATATGGAAATCTAAAAGCATGGATTTAGAACTTCTTGTGTGTAATGTGTGGTAATTCTTGCTAGATGAGCATGTTAATGTGGTTTGTTTTCATATTTGTCACATAGATGCGAAGAAAGGTTGAACCTTGAATATTGTTTGTTTTATGTCTAACCTAATAAATGCTTTGTTTCGTTAAATGACTATGTCTTTGGTAGAAGACTTGTTGTTATCAAACCTATGGTCCTTCGTTTGAAATGCCATTGATGAAATACCCCTATGATGTTGTTTGTCTAGGGTGATCATCAATGAGGTTTGGAAATGGTCATTATTTGTCTTCGAAAACTACTCTTAAGGAGGAGTGAATGTTGATCTTTGAATGACAAGTGATAACATTCCCCATAGACAATAATGTAACTGAATGAGTGAATGAATCAATGAGCTATTTGAAGTTTGGAAGTGGAAGTCGATTGCCCCCAATGCTCCGTTAATTATCATTTACAACGTATCTTTAGTAGTATTGCATGATTAGCATAGTTCTCTTGCTTCGCTAGTTGTTGTATTTCAATTTGATAACTTAGGATCAAAAACAAACCAACCCCCCCTTGTTTACATTCTTTTATAGTATCAATGTATGTATATGCCTATTATGTTCTCTCCTATACATGCTTAAACACTTGAAAAGATCCCTCTTCTCGTGGATGACCCCGACTTGCCATTATCTACTTAATTGTAGATAAGAAGCATTAGGACTTAAAAGTATTAACTTTGACAGGTACGGTGACGACCTCCCAAATTTTGGCACCGCTGCCGGGGAAGAAGTGTTTATTTTTAAGTGTTTGGGAATATTATGTGTGATTATATGCTAATTGAAAATATTTGTTAGTTTGATTTTATTTTTATTTCTTAGTTGTTTTCCATTTTCACTTGGCTTGGATATGTATTGTTAGAGTTCTTGGCGTACGGTTCGTACGCGATCCTCTTCAGACGAACCCCTACACTACGGCCCCGAATTAGAGTTGAATTTGAGACGAGCTAGGAGGCTTTCTTTGGAAAGTGTGAATAACACCCCTCCTAGTGACCATTTTTGTGGATACATCTTCCTCTATGGAACATCAACTTTAGCACAAAGATGAGCATCCGGGAGGGTAACCTCAACATCCCCCTCTCCAAGGGCAAACTCCTCCTCTCCACCAAAGGGAGATTCCTTTAGGCAATCTTTGTTAAGAGACATCATGTCCCCCAACCTCGATCAACAACCAATGTGCATTGAGTATCCCGTGGTTGGACCGAACGGCACTTTGAGCTAAAGATTGGGTTCATCAACTTGCTACCCATCTTCCTTGGTAGGCAAGGGGAGAATTCCAACAAACACATCACCAAATGTCACTTCTTGTGTGGTGGTACAGTCCCCCATGGAGTGGATGAAGATTTCTATAAGTTGAAGGCATTCCCGTTCCCACTAAGGGATGGTGCAAGAGATTGGCTCCACTACCTACCGCCCAAGAGCATCAAGAGTTGGCTCGATAGGAAAATGAAGTTTCTAGCCAAATACTTCCCAGCCTCTAGATCTGCCGCCTTGTAGAAGAACATAAGAACCATTCTCCAATGGCATGAAGAATCTCTCTTTGACTATTGGGAGAGGTTCAAGAAGCTTCTTGCAAGTTTCCCTTACCATGGTTATTCGAAGAGGGATTTGGTTTATTACTTCTACAATGGCCTTCTTGATGAAGATCAAAGGTTGGTAAGGAGTTCTTGTGGTGGCACCCTTGGGAACAAAACATCCTCTGAGGCTATGAAATTGTATGTGGAGCTAGCGGAAGAATCAAGAAACTTTAGCTTAAGGGCCAATTTGAGAAGGAGAAATCCAATGCCCATAAGTGACTACTCAAATAGTGGAAAGCTCAAGGATCAAGTCTTGACCCTTGCATCCATGGTGAAATCTTTGATGACAAAGCCCAAAAATGTGCCACATGTTAGATCATGTGAAATTTGTTACTTGGCGCATCCTACAGACACTTTCCCTACTTTGCAAGAGGACTATGTTAAGGAGGTGAGTGACATGGGATATCAAGGAAATAAAGGCTTCTAAGGCAACCAATGATATCAAGGTGGGCAAGGTTACCAAGGTCACCAAGGCTACCAAGGTTATCAAGGGTACCAAAACTGGCTGTACAATTTGGGAAATTATGATAACCCAAACCTCCGGTATGGAAACCCTCAAGGAAGCCAAAACCCTCAACCATATTGGCCTCCTCAACAACAATATAGGCCACCTCAACAACAATTTTAAAGGCTCCAAGACAAACCCGAGACCAAGGGGAGAGCTCGAGGCTAACAAAGGATGAGGTGATGCAAGCCATTCACCGGTTAGGCATATGTGCAGAGAAAAGTGAGAAATTCCAAGATGAAGCCAAGGCGAGCATAAAAAACTTGAAAAATCAAGTGAGCCAAATAGGTCAAGTGGTGAATCGGATGGAGGCCAGAGAAAAAAGGCAAACTTCCCTCCCAACCAGAGATCAATCCTTGACAAAATGTGAGTACCATCTTATTGAGAAGTGAAAGGGAGGTGAAGGAGCCCCAAGCAAGGGTTGTTACTGAGCGAAATGTTGAAAAAGAATAAGATCATGAGAAGAAGGACGAGGAGTTGGCCAAGGGGAACAAAGGAGAAGAAACGGAGGTGGAGACATTTGTGCCAAGATCGTGATCAAATCCCAAGACCTCATCCCCACCTCACAAGAAATCAAGAGGGGTGGAGATCCCTATCTATGTGCCGGAACTGCCGTTTCCGAAGGCATTAAAGGATAGGAGGACCAAGGAGGACAAGGACATCTACGAAGTCTTTCGTAGATGCGAGGTAAATATTCCACTCTTAACTGCTTTGAATCAAGTTCCTAGGTATGCAAAATTCCTTAAAGAATTGTGTACCATCAATAGGAAACAACAACTGAAAAAAAAAGAAAAAGAATGTGAAGAGTGAATATGTCTCCGTAGTGTTCAATGATGAAATGCCCCCCAAATGTGATGATCCGGGAATGTTTACAGTCCCTTGTGATATAGGAGGCAAATGTGTTAACAAGGCCATGTTAAACTTAGGGGATTCCATCAATGTGATCTCATACTCTTGTATAATAGTCTAAACCTAAGCAGTTTGCACAAAACCGGGGTTGTTATCCAACTAGCCGATCACTCTAGCACATACCCAAAAGGTATTGTGAAAGATGTGTTGGTGAAAGTGGATTCTTTGAAATTCCCCACAGACTTTTATGTTCCTGAAATGGGAAGTGACAATAGTGCTAAACCTATTCTTTTTTAGGAAGGCCATTTCTAAAGACTTTAAGAACCCTAATTGATATGCATAAAGGAACATTGACCATGGAAATGGGAAATTGTATGGCTTATTATCAGCAGCACTATTTTGGCGGTGGCCCTTCTTCCTCACATCAGTGATTTGTAAGCACCATATCCTTACCATTTCCATACTTCGCTTTGTACGTTTTGCCCCAATTGTCTACATTGAGGGCAATGTAGTATTCTAAGTGTGGGGAGGGGTATCTACTCTGAGGTGATTGGGATTGAAGATACTTTGAAGACTTGCTACTTTTGGATAACTCTTTTGGTTTATTTTGGATATTTTTCCCATCTGTTTTGGGATTTTTTTTCTTTTGATGTACTTGGATAATGTTGGCTTTGATACTTTTCTTAGCCTTAACATTTGGAAAGCACTTTGCTTTTTTTTTATTGGAGAAACCTGAAACAGTTTGAAAATTTTGAAAAAAAATTAAAAATGAATTGATAGGTTGATATGGTTTGGGTAGATTTAAGAATGGTGGTTGCGGGAAGCTTCTCATTTGACCTTAACATTGGGATGTGTGATATTGAGAGTTTTGTGAGGTATTGACTTGGGGGAATAGTAGTTAGGATGTGGATACGTCATTTCCTTTGTATGCTTGGATCTTTTCTTACTTGAGGGAGAGTAAGGTTTAATTGTGGGGAGGTTTGATATATCCATTTTATGTGCATAATTTAGTACTTTTTTGGGTCACTTTTGTGCTCTTTTATTAGCAAGAGCTTGTGTTTTTCCTTGAAATTCTCTTAGGAGGGGTAAGAGCAACTTTACACTCTTTTACCTCTTCTACGTGGATTTTGTGTGACAAAGGAAGAACATTGAGGCTTGTAGACCGGAGGCCATTAAAGATCACATTTTTGATGACTTTTGAAGACTTTCTTCAAAGAAATGAAAACCGGAGGCCACCGAAGACCATTTTTGAAGACCTTGAAGACTTGAAAATGAGAGGAATCACTGTGAAGATAAATGTTTACCATAAGAAGAAGAAAAGAAAACAGGGTTAAATTCTAGCACTCGCGAGTCACGATGAACCCGTCGCGAGTCATGACCAACCCGTCGTGAGTCACGACCAACGGGTGGCCAAAATATAACCTTATCTTTTTTGGACTATAAATAGCACTATCTTTCCTCTCATTCATATCTTATTCTTATGCATTTTTGGTACTGTTCTGACCCCTATTTTCTTCCATTATCATCTTTGAATTCTCTTGTATTATGTTTGGTTGTTTAGCATTAATTAGTATGAACTCTTATAGCTAAATCTAATTTCTTGGGAGCAATTGATTGAAGCTTCCAAACTTATGTGGTAAGATTCTATGTTTGCTCATTTATGAACATTTATTGGAGAGCATTTATTATGCCATTAACGTTGTTTTGTACCTCATTTATACCATGGGTTGTTTGAGTATATGAAATGTTTGTAAGATTGAAATGTTAGAGTGTTAGAAAAGTTCCAAATTTCTTAACGCATTTGATATGGAAATCCAAAAGCATGGATTTAGAACTTCCCGTGTATAATGTGTGGTAATTCTTGCTAGATGAGTATGTTAATGTGTTTTTTTTTTCATATTTTTCACATAGATGCAAAGAAAGGTTGAACCTTGAATGTTGTTTGTTCTATGTCTAACCTAATAAATGCTTTGTTTCATTAAATGACTATGTCTTTGATAGAAGACTTGTTGTTATCAAACCTATGGTCCTTTGTGTGAAATGCCATTGATTAAATACCCCTATGATGTTGTTTGTCTAGGGTGATCATCAATGGGGTTTGAAAATGGTCGTTGTTTGTCTTTGCAAACTACTCTTAAGAAGGAATGAATGTTGATCTTTAAATGAGAAGACATAACATTCCTCATAGACAATAAATGTAATTGAATGAGTGAATGAATCAATGTGTTATATGAAGTTTGGAAGTGGAAGTTGATTGCCCCCAAGGCTCGGTTAATTATCATTTACATCGTAAACAATAAAGTTGATTGCCCCCAATTGCATGATTAGCATAGTTCTCTTGCTTTGCTAGTTGTTATATTTCAATTTGATAACTTAGAATCAAAAACCAACCAACGCCCCCCCCCCCTCCTTGTTGACATGCTTTTATATGTATCTATGTATGTATATGCCACGTATGTTCTCTCCTATACATGTTTAAACACTTGAAAAGATCCCTTTCCACATTGACGAACCCGACTTGCCATTATCTACTTAATTGTAGATAGGAAGCATTAGGGTTTAAAAATATTAACTTTGAGAGGTATGGCGACGACCTCCCAGATACCCATTTCACATCTAGGTATCCCTCCCAAGGGGGTATCAATATGTGCACCAACATGAATGTACCGTGTGTGCCAATCATAGTGCATCATTCATGCAATTTATAAGCTATTCAAGAACAAGCCAAAATAATATTACAAACACATAGAAATAGGTAGATCTAATAAATCTCACAAAACATAAGTCAATAAATGAAAAAAAATATTATCCCTAAGCTATAGAACTACTCCCTAAACATGGAATTCAAGTATTTCATTGAATTCCACATTTTTTAGCAAAAGATTTGGTCCAATTTGAGAGTTCTTGGAGTCGATTTCATAGTGCTCGAGAAGATGAATCCAATGGAACCAACCTCAAATGATAGTTCTTCTTGGATCTTTCCCTGAACTTTGGGCAACCTTTGGACAACAATCATCTGTTTCTTCCTTGGCCTCTTTGAACTTCAAGTCCGCATATCTTTAACTCAACACTTCTACTACCACGATGTTGAGTCCGTGGCCTTCATCTACTACCATTATAATGTGAATGACCTTTGACATCTTCTACCATCCCTCCGAATGGCCTTCTATACAATGTGATGAAAAGTACCCATGATAGATCTACTAATGATGATCATAAAGGAAGATATAGGAGCCCATGGACACAAGGTGTCCATTAGTATCAATTAAGTCTACAAAACTCAAGATTTGGACAAGAAAATCAAACATAACCATCAAAACCCTTTGTCATGTAAAGCTAACTAATGCTAGAAATCCAAAAGGTAAAAAAAACTAATTATTATGCCCAATGCACCAGTTAATGTATGTATAATGATGTACATCAACCCCCCCACACTTAACCCTTTACTCGTCCTCGAGTAAATAAAAACAAGAAAATGACTAACCGAAGTGTAGCTTGATGATATAAGTTAGCCAATGCATTTGGCTTATTCCTAGATTATGCTATTTCCCTCAAAGAAGCAATAATATCACAACTCTCACACTCCCCAAAGAACCTAAAGTAACCTAACCACCCAAAATAAAGTGAAGAAAAAGGTTAGTAAGAAAGATAAGTGTTAAGCTAGCTTACTTTCCCAAAATTTTCTCCAAAAGAAATCCAAGAGTCGTTACCAAAAAAAATCCACCAAGGAAATCCAAGAGCTCCTCGACTTGGTTGTAACTAAGGATAACTCTAGATTCTCAACTCAGTTACAACCAAGGATGATGCCAATGTATTGTCAACCTAGTTTTCGTTTTCTATCAATTTTTTCTCATTTTTACTAGGAGCCCTTTAAGAGTTTCATCCTAGCTTTCTCACAAGTTGAGCTCACATTCTCACCTTTTTCCATAGGGCCTCTCATATTTTCTTTGGTCTGTAAACATAGTCGGACCTAGCCTCTCATTTTTACCTAGGTCCTTTGACCTATCTAGGCTTTTCCCAGTGTTGCATAAGTTTCCCTTTTGGGTTTCCAACTTAGCTGGGTATATTTGTTTTTTTTCATTTTTTTTAAAATTCAATTTTTTTGGTGTAGCACGAAATGCCTCAAAGTTGGTCTTCATACTACATGAAGATAAGGAAAAACAAAAAAATTACACCACCAAAGTTTCTAAAACTACTACCCCAAGACAAGCTATGATTTCTACCAAGAAACTCACACCACCAAATAAGCATTCAAAATTATCCCAAAACAAGTGAATCACCCAAACACCAAAGAAATAACAAAAACTCCAAAGAAAACACAAAAACACTAAGGAATCCCAAGATGAAAGCTCCCGTAAGTGCCTAACTACTCCCTCCCCCACACTTAAACCATGCATTGTCCCCAATGCATAAAAAATAGAAAAAATAGGTGGAGTTGGGAAATTATTGGCACTTACCCTTACGGTCCCGAAGGGCCCTCCTTCTATTTCCTCGCCTCATCCTTCAAAATGTATCCAATGGATTGAATTGTTGCCTCCATGGACTCCAATCTAGTTCCAAACTCTTTTAATTGCAACCTTATTCCACCCACCGCGAGAACGACTTCTTGCATAACTTCGGTAGAACTAGAATGTTGTTCCCCAAGAATACAAAATTGGTCAAGGATGTCAGAGGATAGGTGAGTGCACCTAGGTAGTGCTCCAGATGAAGTCTCACAATACACCTCATCGATTTCTATCTCTGGGTTGGATAAAATCCTATAGAAACTGCAAGTGGTTGCACCACCATATAACCACACATATCTGTCATCCATTGTTGTAGTCACTATCATAGAAGCTTTAGCCAACTTCTCAATAGTGTACTTCGTTCTTAAATGCCCAAAGCTAACCAATGTCGATTGAGTGACTGGTAGACCCAAATATTGCGCCAAAGCCCTACCATGCCTTCCATCAAGATTTTTCCACCTTTTCTCTCCCCCATTTCTAAGCATTCTTGTACAAAGGCTCCCACTAAGTTTGGGTAGAAGTTACCTCTAGAGTCATCACCCAAAGGCAATGCACAACCCAACTAGAACATTGTGTTAGTTCACCATGGCAAAATACTCCAATCGATAGCAAGTGTTGAACATAATGCACTGCCAGATGAACTATAGCGGCGCTTTTGCATAAGTTATTCTTGCATGTGCATGCCAAGAGCCTCTAAAAGTTTCCAAGAAAGAAACGTAAATCATATCGGTGTGTCCTCGGAACATCTCTTCCGTATCTCCACCCGAAACCTTGAGCCACCTCCTGTGTGTCATTGTGTACTCCTTGTCTTCCAAGTGGGAATTGATTTCTTGATGTCTCTCCACATTCATAACTTGCTGATGTTTTTCATTATGCATGCTTTAACCATTGCATTCGGCATAATAATTGGCTTTTCTTACATGTTGGATTGCTAGAATTATTTGAGTTTACGTGACAAGGGGGTTAGATGGCCATGTTTGGTTTTCTTGTCTAAATCCCACATTTTGTAGACTTAATTAGTACTAATGGATCCAATGGCTCCTATATCTTCCTTTGTAATCATCTTTAGTAGGTCGCTCGTGGATACTTATTGGTACATTCTATGTGAAGGTTGTTCCCAAGGTAGAAGATATTGAAGGTCATTTGAAAGGACAGTAGAAGAGATAAAGGCCATTAACATTAGAATGGTAGTAGATGAAGTCCAGAAAAATTTATTCATGGTAGTAGAAGGATGGAACCAAATATAGGTGGCATTGGAGTTCAAAACGGCCAAGGAAGAAATGGAGAATCCTGGTCCAAGAGTAATGGAAACTTCTAGGAATGATCCAAGACGAATCAACCTTTAAGGTTGGTTTCATTGGATTTTTCTCCCCGAGAACCATAAAATTAACTACAAGAACTCCCAAAACGGACTCAAGGTTCATCCGTGGCAAAGGAAAGAAGTTCAACCGGCCAAAGCACAAATGGGTCTGCGCGGACTGCCCATGGGTGGCACCAACGGCCTGCACCAGACAATGTGGTATGCGCAAAATGTCTTTGGCATGCACCATGCCAAGGCCTGGCCCTTACTACCCCATGCTCAATTTTCCACACGCGCCTGTTCCAAGTTTAACTCAAAAATTGCTAAGTATGGGATCGAAGCATCCCGTTTTTTATGGCCACGCTGTTCCAAGTGCAAAATGCCAAGAACAGTCGGTGGGATATAAAGAATTGACCACCCGTACCAAATTACAAAGCAAAAAGAGGTTTTTGATGACAGTCTGCACTAAACATCACATATCACTAATCAGAAGTGCAAAAATGAACATTCTGACGACGGGCTGCGCTAGATGCCACGAACTGGGCTATCATGACTCACGACAACACCACGGTCCACGCCAAAGGAGATGACACAGACCAGCTTAGATCACACGGTCAATGTCAAAAGAGAAGCACGGACCGTGCAAGATCTCGTGGCCCACGCCAGTGCGGATCAAATGGGTGGCGCCAGATCTGGTACCCCACACCAGCACAAACCAAGTACACAGTATGGACCGTGCAATCTGTGATGGCCCACGCCAAGTGGCTGTACTAGGGTTTCACACTTTTTGGCATATTTTGGGCCTATTTTTAGGCTAAATTCCCTACTACTATAAATATAGCCTTAGTTTACTAGGGTTTTATACCATATCTTAGATTTTAGATTCTACTCTTGTAATTGGAAAAACATTCTAGAGAGAAACATTCTCTCCTCTTTTTTTCTTTCCATTTTATTTTGATTTGATTCCATGATGTGGAATTCAAATATTTATTTGAATTCAATGTCTTGGGAGTAGTTTCCATATCTTGGGAATAATTGTATTCACATGTTGATTTATATTTTTGTGAGATTCCTAGTTCATCCTAATTAAAGTGCAATATTATTGTGACTTGTTCTTGAATTTTAGATTTACATGAATAGTGCACTCCATTAGCACATAATCTAGTCTATATTCATGTCAGTGCAAATATTGATGCCTGGGGAAGAGAAACCTCAGATGTGTTATGGGTAACAGGGTATGGGTCCACGTGGGTGTGTGCACGGAGGTATTTTCCAAGTATTGCTCTGTTATGTTTCTAGCACACCATCTTAGCTGATTAGGTAAAGTAGTCTAATTGGTTACAGGTAGATATAGTTAAAAGTAGCAAGCTAGGGTTGTAGGAGACCCTAGTGTCATAGATAAGGTGCCTGCTTACCTTTGCCTCGTTTATATGCCTAGGGAATGGAGCATCCATGGTGGAATACCTGGAAAGTAATAGTACGGGGGAGAAACATACCTCTAACAATGGTTGGACCTTTTTTTACTCCCATAATTACAAAGGCGGTGTCGATGGAAGGTTGCAAGTGCACTCGATGTGACAGGTGCGAGGAAGTATATGCCATCAACCACGCCATGTGGTATGAGCACTATATTAGGTTTGTCTAAATCTCCATGTGAATGAATCGAGGATCGAAGCATTAAATCAACCATGTTACGCAAGCTTTACCCATGTGTTTAGCTAGTATAGTTTATATGCTTTTTACTTTCATGTTTTGTAGTTGTTAGTTGAAAAACCACACCCCCCCTTGTTTTCCATACTATCTATTCCTAGCAACATGTACAGATTGATAACCTGGACGTGGTTTTGTGTGATTGACTTTTAGGCCTTAGCATCTCTTTGGACATACCCAGGGCTTACCGCTAACTACCCTATTAGTAGCATAGTAGTGAGTTGAATGTTGAACTATAAATTATATCTTTGACCATTAATATCTTTGATCCCAGCCTTTGCTTGGTTTAATAACCTACAGTTAACAAACCCGAGTGTAGGTGGGTCAATTTCCATAGAGTAGCTAGGAACTCTAAGGTCCACAAGATATAGGTCTTCGAGTGCTTCTCGAGAAAACCTTCTAGGCTTACCCAACCTAGCAAGTAGGTAACGGGCTCGAGTAGGACTAGAGCCTTTAAAGTATACTTGCACATGAAACACATCTCCAAAATGTTCCTCTTCGGTCCATTCAAGCACCTACACCTTTGGGCTCCAGTCCCGAAGATGTTAGTCAATCCCATGAATCCGTCACGAATGAGGGGTTGCAAGGAAGGGGAGTCAGCGGCTCATAGTTCACAACCTTAGTCAATTTCTTCCTTTTCTCACCCTGTGAAGATTTCCATTTCTCCAACACACTATTTTTCCTAACACAATCAAGGAGAAAGTGGTAATGTGATTATAAAAAGGGCATGCCCACAATATCATGCAAAGAAAACATTCTCCCTAAATAGCCTAGTCGTTTCAAATCATGTTATTTTTTTAACATAAAGGTTATTCAAACAAG
Organism: Rubia yunnanensis; assembly: GCA_037428765.1. NCBI lineage: Eukaryota > Viridiplantae > Streptophyta > Magnoliopsida > Gentianales > Rubiaceae > Rubia > Rubia yunnanensis. The sequence continues at coordinate 41,980,765 of CM075066.1, forward strand.
AACCATTTTCATTAAACAGTAAACTCATGGCAATTCATATCAACCCATCAAGATGATCATGATTTCAAAAATCATCCCTCCTAAATCACCCAACACATGAAGATCATATCATCCAAGCATAATAGCACATCAATCCACCCAAAATAAACCTATGGAATAAGAGAATTTCAAATTTTATGGACCAAAATGCATTTTTTAGCTTAAAATTCAGATTCTTCAAAAATTTACATTTTTTGTACAATTTGACAGCTCAAATAGGGTGCCGACATGTATACCCTCTTGTCAAGGGTATCCGCACAGACCCCCTCATGCTAAGTGTGTCTGGCACAGGCCGTATGAGGCCCCTTATGCTAAGGATCTGTAACACGAGTAGTATCTCATGAAATGGCTCGTGCAAAATTCTAGCATGAGGCTGCCAAACATTTGAACATTTTTCCTTAGTTTTTCTTTCTTTTTTCGAAAAACTGTCACCCATTAAAACAAATTCCATGCAAATAAAATTAAAAGGCTCGGACTCAAATTTACAAATCAACTAGAGTTTCATCTCAAAATCCTTATCACAATCAAACATATGCAAAATCTATCTATCCACTAAAAATCACAAAATCAAAGCAAAAAGAAACCCCGTATATTTATTGTCATCCTCATGACTTTTTTCTTTTTAATGCATCTTAGTTGAAACAACCTACCATTGGGTCTTCTGAATCTCCATCGACGACTCTACCCACAATGACATCATTGTGGAGAGGCCTCCACAATGTGTCACCCTTACCTTTGGATGCCTTGTTCGCCATTAAACATGAATTCCCAAACTTTACTAATGTTGAGTCCTCTGCCTTTACTTCGGGTTTAGGAGAAGGTCGAGGGGTTTTAATGCCCTCGCCATGACCTCCTTAAAGCTGCAAGTTAGTTAGCATGGAAACGAATTCCAATATAGATATATCATCACTGTCATCATGCGATGTAAAGGATTCTTCATCAATATCATCATTGCTAAGGAATTTATCTAAGCATTCATTTTCATTTGTCAGGAAAGAAGTGTCACATTTATAATAATCATCAAATAAAGATATGTCTTTGCACATAAAAGATGAGTTATACAAATCATGCCTAGACTTATAGATGTCAAATTCCACACTTTCCATATCATCTTCCAGGGTTAGGGTTCCCAAATGGACATTGATTTTAGTCCTCGACGTTTTAAGGAATGGACTCCTTTATAGTATTAGGGGTTCACTTCCGTTGTGCGCCACGTCAAGGGTGTAAAATTCCACTGGAAACACTAACTTTCCAACCTAAACCATCACATCTTTCACTAGCCCACAAGGGCTAGCTTGGGAGTGATCGGCTAGTTGGAAAATTACCCTAGTGCCCCTAAGTTAACCTATATCATGGCATTCATAAAGACTATATGGAATCACATAAAAGGATGTTCCCCGGTCTATCATGGCATTTGCAACTAACTTTCTACCTAAGGAGATAGAAATAGAGAACATCCTTGGGTCGTCACATTTTTAGGAAACTTTTTATTGTTCAAAACGGCAAATCCCCTCATTTTCAAGTGTCCTACCTTCTTATTTAATCTATTTCTCTTTTTAGTGAATACAACTTCTAGAAATTTAGCATTTGATGGACCATGTTCGATTAGCTCTTAGATCAGAATTGTTACCTCAACGTTCTCGAAGACCTTTTGGATGCTTGAATCACTGGTTTCCACCTTTAGCCTCCTCCTTTAAAGCATTTGGAAATAGTGGTGGGATGGTCGCTTTTGTCTCACGTGGTGGAATCTCCTTGGAAGGTGCTTTCTCAATAACAATCGCATGCTCCTCAAAATTTGTCTTGTTTACCTCCAAGATTCTATATTCTTCTTACAAGACATCCTTCTTGGGCTCATAAACTTCTTTCCTACTTCTTAACTTGAGTGCACTCACATTCCTTGGATTAACCTCTGGTTGGGAAGGAAGTTTTCTAGACTCCATGGCCTCAAGTCGTCTCACCGAGGTGGCGAGTTTCCCAACTTGGATCTCAATATTTTTGATTATCAATAGGTCCCTATTGCCAAGATCTTCAATTTTACACCTTTTCCTCTTAGTTAAAACATCATGCTTCTTTCCCAGTTGGCCGATGGCTACCAAACTTTCTTCACTGTCCGACTTGTAGAGAGAGGTGTGGTTGTTAGAAGGACCCTTACCCCTTGGATATGGTTGAGGTTGAGCTTTTCCACCTCAATATCTTTAAGCTTGGTTTTCCTCCCTCCAAAAAAAGTTGGGATGGTCCAAGTACCATGGGTTTAACAAGTTTGCGTAGGGGGCTTGCCTTGCATCTCCTTAGTTTCCTCGGAACCCTTGTTGTTTCCCCCTAGCAAACTATTGCTTATTTCCATTATTGTACTCCACAGTTTTCACCTCTTCTAAGCCCTTCACTAATTATGGCCAATACTCGGTGTGATGGTCGAGATTGCATAAACCGTAAACCTTGACTTGGTGAACCCTCTCTTTCAAAAGTTCCTTCATCATTGAAGTTAGAGCTTAGACTTGGTCTTCCCACTTAGAGGGTTGAGATGGTTCATCCAAAGTCTTCACCCTTGATCTGGTACAAAATTGTCTCATTCCATTGGTCATTTCTTCAAAAAGAGCCATTGTGTCATTCGAGATTTTGTCGGCGATTGATCCATTTTGAGCAATGTTTACCATCTGCATGCCTTATCGCATAAACCTTCTAAAATTTAGTAGAATTTGTCTCCTTCCTTCAAAGGGTGGTATAGACAGCTTGCCAATAATCGCTTGAATTGCTCGCAATAGTCATAAGGTGATTCATTAGCTCCCTGGGTGATATTAGATAGCTGCTTCTTCAGCCCGACAGATTTTGATCCCGAATGACCAGCCTTCTCCCAGGGTCTTTAATCGTAGCTAATTAACCCTAATGGAGTCTTTGGGAAAGTTCAAAGATAAAATTTTATATTCTGCACCCGTTCTCACTGATATGCTACCTAGAGGGCAGTTTGCAGCTAGCCCTGGGTTTGTCCACAGAGATGCTAGGGCTCAAGTATTAACTAAAACTACAACTTTGTACGGGTTGTTAATTCATACGAGTGAAAAGAATAGCCAGTAAATGAAAACAGGGGGGGTTTGGATTTTAAAATTAGCAACTATATACCGTAAAATAAAAAAGCAAGTAATCTAATAAAGTTAAGCACTTAGGGAGTCATTGCACAACATGATTAACCTAATGTTTTGATCCTCGATTAATTCACATGGAAGATTTAATAAGCAACCTAATATTGTGCTCATAACACGTGGTGTGGCCGATGGAATACACTTCCCCACACCTGTCATGTCGGGTGCACTCGCAACCCTCCATCAACGCCGCCATTGTAATTAGGGGAGTACAAAAAGGTATAACCATTGTTGTAGGTCTGTTTCTCCCCCGTGCAATTACATCTCGGGGTTCCACCACAAATTCTCAACTTCTCTCGGGTCCTATCAACTAGGCCTTAGGGTTGATGGCACCTTATAAATGATGTAGGGTCTCTCACACCCTAGTTTGCTACTTGTTCACTATCTCTACCCATAACCTATCGGAAAATTTTACATAATCAGCTAAGATTGGTGCAATGGAAAATAATTTAGAGTATTGCTCAGGTATTCCATGCACACACTTACGCACACACAATGTACTCCCTTACCCATTCTAACATTCAAGTGTCTCTTCCCTAGGGGGCATTAATAGATACACCATACGTGATTACAACCCAAAGTGTGTGCCAGTATGTGGTGTAATATTCATGCACATAGAACATTCAAGAACAATCATAGTAATATCATGAACACAAATAATAGTATGAATCTAATAAAAATCACAAAAACATAAAGATTAAATCATGCGCTGCCATTATCCCCAAGCTATGGAAACTAGTCCATAGACATGGAATTGAAATATAGATTTGAATTCTAAATATAGAATAAACACAAAAAGAAAAGAAAAGAAAGGAAAAAGAAGAGAGTGTTTTTCTCTCTCTAAGTACCTCATAATGAACTAATCTACTTTTTACATGTTTAACCTAGCAGAATAAGGTCATATCATATACATAAGAGAAAGGGATTGAGCCTAAAAATAGGCCAAAATGCTAAACCCCGAGAACCCCCGCCGCCTGGCACGGACCATTGCGGATGGCGCAGTTTGCGCTAAGTACTTATCGCGGGATGCACAATCACATGTGGGACGTGGTTCTTCATGGGTGCAGGGGGGGGTTGATCTGGTACAGGGTTGTGGCACGAGGCTCTGGCACAGATCATGAACTATGGAAAGAACGGTGGCCAGGAAGCATGATTTGCTCAAAAGTTTGGCGCGAAACATGGGCTATGGTGCGGGCCGTGGTGAGGAAGCATGATTTGCTCATTAGTTTGGTGCAGGACACAGACTTTAGGATGAGCCAGTAGCTGGTCTTGGCATCTTGATCTTGGAATGCAGTGGGCCATCATAAATGTGACGGTCTGTGCCCATACTTAGCCATTTTTTTAGCAAACCCTTAAACTCGAGTTGCGCAGACCATGGCATATGGTGTGGGTCATGCCATTTCTCCGCACTGGAACTGTTGGCATGGGGAATCTCCTCTTGTACGGGATGTTGGTGCTTGGCTATAAATGGCCCATGCTGACCCTTGGTACCTTGCCCGGCTGAACTTGTTTCATTTGCTATGGGTGAACCGTTAGTCCTATTTTGGAGTTCTAGTAGTCGATTTTGTAGTGCTCGAGAAGACAAATACAATGGAGTATAATTATTTTTGGATTGTTCTCAGACTCCGGAAAAACTCATCGGACCACGATTCCCCATTTATTCATTGGCCACTTTGATCTCTGTTGCCTCCTATATTTGACTCCAATCTCCTTCTACTACAAATTAATGTTCGTGGACTTTTTTACTACTACCATTCTAGAGGCGAATGGTCTTTGATCTCTTCTACCGTCCTTGCGAATGGCCTTCAATATCTTCTACCGCTCTTACGAACACCCTTCACATATGTAACCAAAAAGTACCCACGAGTAACCCACTAAATTTGATCAAATGGAAGATCTAGGAGCCCGAGATACAAGATGTCCATTAGTACTAATTAAGCCTACAAAATGCAGGATTTAGACGATAAAACCAAACATGGGAGTCTGAACCCCTTGTCACATAAACTCAACTAATACTAGTAATCCGCCATACAAAACATATCAAAAACTATGCTGGATGCAATGATTAACACACACAAAGTGAAGCACATCAGACTTCTCACACTTAACAGTTTACTTGTCCTCGAGTTCACAACTCTCATACTCCCCGAAGAACATAAGCAATTTGACCACCCAAAATGAAATGTGAAAAATTTTAAGCCAAAAAGATAAGTGTCAGGCTAGCTTACTTTTCCCAAATTGATCCCAAAACAATTCAAGATTCGTCTCCAAAAAAATCAACTAAGGAAATCCAAGAGCGGTCGACTTGGTTGTAACATAGGGATAATTTGCAATTCTTGACCTAGTTACAACCAAGGAGTCAAATGTATCGTCAACCTAGTTTCCTGTTTTTTCTCAATTTCTCTAATTTTTCCTTGGAGCCCTTTTGGGTTTTCATCCTAGTTTTAACACACAAAGGGTACTCATTTCTCAACTTTTTTCCACACGGCCTCGCATATTGGTCCTAACATTGGGGGGATGGGTTGTTGGTTCTGATCCTAAGTTATGAAAGTAAAAGACAAACTAACTAGCAAATTTAGAAGTAATGTTAATCATCAAACAAACTAGAAAAAGGGGTAAAAACTACAAAAGACAATTCCTTGGGGGCAATTAACATCCACTTCAAAACCAAATGTAGATCATTGAACTATTCACTCATTCTATCACATTTGTTACCTATGGGGAATGTTATCACTTCCCATTCAAAGATCAACATTCATTCTTTCTTAATAGTAATTAGCAAAGATAAACAATGACCATTTGCAAACCTCGTTGACAATTACTCTAAGTAAACAACACCATAGAGGTATTTCATCAATGGCATTTCATGCGAAGGACCATAGATTTGATAAATACAAGCCTTCTACTAAAGGCATAGCCATTTAACCAAACATAGACTTCATTAGGAAAAACTTGGAACAAACCACATTCAAGATTGAACCTTTCAGTGCATCTATAGGATAAATATTAGAGCAATCCACATTAACACACTTATCTAGCCAGACTACGTTCATGTTCTTGGATTTTCATGCCAAAGAGCTAAGGAATCTGTCACGTTCCCAACACCCTAACACATCAATCATACAAACACTTCCTATTCTCAAAACACCCATGGCATAAATGAATTAAAACATAGCATTAAAAACACATGAATACTAAATAACAAAGTCTTCAAGAATGAGTCAAACAATCAATTCACTACTTTCACTCCTTGTTGTGAAGATAAATCTTTTATACTTCTTAGATAGTAGTTTGCAAGAGTGAATTCGACATCTCTTGTCAAACAACACCAATGACTCCCTTAGTCAAAACACGACTAAAAGTATCCCATTGATGGTATTGAGCACAAAGAACCAACAATCTTGGCAACACTTATAAACACTACACTATTTCTTTTACCCAATTCATTCATTTACACAAGATTAGTCAAGAACGATCGACATTCATAGACTTCTCTCATTTGATACCTAAAATAAACATGACAATGAGTTCAACACCATCACAATCATCTAGAAATTATGAACACATCAACATCATTTAGAAGCTCTAACTCATGCTCTTAGATTCCCATTAAAAGGAGGGAAAATTAGCTACTTTCTCCCAACCCTAACAAGCAACCATACATGAGATTCATATACTCAAACTTCCAAAAACATTAATGTCATTAATAATCCACATTCAAAGCTCAATAAATGCACAATAGAGAAAACAATAGATAGATAGGAATGATTCTCAATAAGTAGCAAGGAAGTTCCAATCAACTGCTCCCAAGATTAAACTAACCTAGATAATGATAAGACATAATTAATCCTACAAAAACTAAGAAAAGAAAGAATAATAAAGCTAGGGCTTGAACAAAAAATTGCAAGAGAAGAAGAGATGGGAGTGGGAAAGGATGAGGTGAGTATTTATAGTACAAAAAAGCAAGAAAAAAGTCTAGCTCCCCATAGTTTGTGCTGGGAAAACAAAAGTTCACCCTATGCGAACAAAAGTTCACCCTAGGCAAACTTTGCCAGTTCCAGCATCTTTGGTTTTTTTCTTCTTCTTGTTTCAAGTTCTCCTGTTCACTTCTTTTTCCTTCAATTATTCAAGTCTTCAAAAGCTCAAATGCAAGTCTTCAAATATTCAATGGTAATCTTCAAAGTCTTGGGAGCAATTAAAGAGAGAATCTTATACAACCTGGTGGGAGATAGTACAGCCAATCTTTATTTCCATCTTGAAAATATGATGGAAATTTCCTAGGTTATAGTCATCCTTTGAGACCCCGGGAGGCTTCATATTTGTGCAGACAAGGTGGAACTCCAACAGTTGTTTGCTAGGATCTTTCCCTGCCATACCGTGGAAAGTGGGGTGGACAGCGAATCATCCCGCTTTTCAATTCATAGTTCACGTTTGGTGACAGTGGAGGAAAGTGATACACAATGGTTGGATCTCAAAATTGGGAGCCATGAGCTCCCTCAACATCCTTTTATCTCCCGCCATCTCTAGTGGCTCTTCTACCTCTAAAACTGGTCATTAAGTTGTAGCCTAAATTAACCCAAGAAGTGTTCCAAACAGCAAACCAAAAAGGGATGCAAAGGGTTGGTCAAAGATAAAATTTATAGTTCTGCACCCAACTCACTACTAAGCTACCTATGGGGTAGTTAGTAGCATGTTCGAGTTCGTCCACAGAGATGCTAGAGTCTAATAGTCAATTAAACACAACCACGTATGAGTTTTCAATCTATTTGTGTGCTAGGAATAGCGAACATTGTAAAATGAGGGGCTTTGGGGTTTTCAACTAACAACTACGAACATAAGAAGTGACATAAGAGAAAACTATATATGCAAGCACTTGGGGAATATTTGTGTAACATGATTGACTAAATGTTTCGATCCTCAATTCTATCACATACAAGATATCTAAGCCTATTATAGTGTTCATAACATGTGGTGTGGTCGATGGTTAACACTTCCCCATATTTGACATGTAGGGTGCTCTTTCAATCTTCCATCGGCACTGCCTCCATAACTACGGGAATGTAACAATGGCCCTACCATTGTGCATATCTGTCTCTCCCCCTTATGATTATGTCCCTGGCTCTAAACCATGAATTCTCCTTTTTCTAGGCCTAGAGAGGCAAAGGAATCTAGGCACCTTATCGATGGCACTAGGTCGTTAAACCCTAGTTTTGTTACTAGAAGGTATCTTTACCAATTACCCATTGGGTCAACTTTCCAGCTAAGAAAAATATCCTGTCATCATATCAACAAACTCGGAACACCTATGTGCACACACCCACAAGGGCCAGCACCGCTACCAATTTCACATTTAGATTCCCTCCCCAGGGGGTATCAATATGTGCACCGGCATGAATTTATACTACGTTTTGTGTGAATCTTAGTGTATCATTCATGATCTCATAAGAAATTCATGAACAAGCAAACATAATATGACAAACGCATAGAAATAGGTAGATCTAATGAATCTCACAAAACATAAGTCAATATATGAATACAAAAACTATCCCCAAGCTATAGAACAACTCCCAAAACATGAAATTCAAGTATTTCATTGAATTCCACATTTTTGGGAAAAAGAAAAATAAAGAAAAGAAAAGAAAGAACCTAGAGAAAAGGATGAGTGTTTTCTCTCTCTAAGCTACTCTTCAAAATCAAAGAAAATGATCCAAGACTTGTAACCCTAGTATACTAAGGCTACATTTATAGTAGTAGGGGATTTGGCCTAAAATAATAAACCCTAGCAGTAGTCGCTTGACACAGGGTATCGCATATGGCACGGGTCGTGCTGCTGCTAACATAGCCTCATGGTAACGTGGTCTATCTGATTTGACATGGGCCATGTGGCTCATGATGGTGCGAGATGCCGGTCTTGTTGTGGCCATGCTGGCATGGTTCATGTCATTTGACATGGGCCATCATCTAGAGCTCCTGTGTCCTTAGGCGCGAGCCATCAACCATATCCTCATTTTTCTTAGTTTCTTGGCATGAGCCGTTTCATTCTTGACACCCCGTGGGATAGTCTTAACATTTTATACTTGGAATGGAATGGGCCATGTGAAATAGAATGAGTGAAAATGAGAACTTTCAGGACGTGCCCAGCCAAGTTTGGCACAACCCGTGCTGGGTTTTAGCATGGCTTATGCCAAAGGCCCCTGACACGGGCCGTGTGGCATAGTGTGGGCTATGTGTGGCTTGCCCTGTTGCTGGCCATAAATGGTTTGTGCCACCCACTGATATTTCATCCAACTGACTTCTTTGTTCTGCTACGGATGAACTTTTGGTCCAATTTGAGAGTTCTTGTAGTCGATTTCATTGCGCTCGAGAAGAAAAATCAAATAGAACCAACCACAAAGGCTGATTCTTCTCGGATCTTTCCTAAAACTTTACACAACCCTCAGACAACAATCTTCTGTTTCTTCCTTGGACTTTTTGAATTTCAACTTTGCGTATCTTTAGCTCAAACCTTCTACCACCATGATATAGAGTCCATAACCTTCATCTACTACCATTATAAAGTGAATGGCCTTCGATATCTTCTACCATTATTATAAACGGACTTCTATACAAATGTGACAAAAAGTACCCACGAGCGACCTACTAATGATGATCACAAAGGAAGATCTAGGTGCCTGTGGATACAAGGTGTCCATTAGTATCAATTATGTCTACAAAACTAAGGGGTTTGGATAAGAAAACCTAACATTTCCATCTAAACCCTTCGTCACGTAAATCTAACTAATACTAGCAATCTGACAAGTAAAACAAACTATTTATTATGTCAAATGCATCGGTTAACGCACGCATAATGATGCATATCACCTAGTGTCCCTATGTTCACCTATATCTAGGAGTTCATAAAGACTATGTGGAATCATATTAATATATTCTCCTAAGTCAATCAAGGCATTTTCCACTAACATTCCACCTAAGGAGATAGGAATCAAAAACATCCTGGGGTCATCGCATTTTTTAGGAAAATACTTATGGTTCAAAATGGTGACTCCTCCAACTTTCAAGTGTCCTACCTTCCTAGTTGGTTTATTTATCTTTTTAGTGCATGAAACTTTTAAGAATTTTACATTGGATGGAAAATGTCCAATCAACTCTAGGAACGGAATGGTTATCTCAACCATTTTAAAGACTTTTTGGATATCTGCATCGTTTGTCACCACTTTCGGCTTCTCCCTTACTGCACTTGGAAATGGTGGTGGAAGGGTCACTCTTGCCTCGGTTCGTGGGAGCTCTTTGGGGGGCTCCTTCTCGACAATGATCTCACAATCCTCGAAATTGGTCTTGTTGGCTTCCAAGATCCTATCATCTTATTGCTATACTTCCTTCTCGGGCTCATGCACTTCCTTACTGCTCCTCAAATTTAGTGTGTTCACATTTCTTGGATTGACCTCTAGTTGGGAGGGAAGTTTTCTGGACTCTTGGCCTTAACTTGGCTCACTAAAGTGGAAAGTTGTCAGAATTAGACTTCATGGTTCTTGATGTTCAAAAAATTCCTAGTCTCAAGATCTTTAATATCACGCCTTGTTCGCTCTACAAACACATCATGTTTCTTCGTTAATTGGCTGATGGCATCCAAGATTTTCTTCTCGATCTGACTTATAGAGGGAAGTGTGATTATTAGAAGGCTCTTCACCCTTGGATAGGGTTGAGGTGGAGCTTGTCTGCCTCGGTATCCTTGAGCTTGATTTTCCTCCCTCCAATAGAAGTTGGGGTGGTCAGGGTACCTTGGGTTAAAGGAGTTTACATAGAGGTCTTGCCTTGGTTCCCTCAGAACCCTTGTTGATGTTACTCCCTAGCGAATTGTTGCATATTCCCATTGTTAAAATCCAATGCTTTCACATCTTCCAACTCTTTCGTCATTTATGCAGAAGCATTAGCGTGATAGTCGAGACTGCATAAACCACAAGCCTTGACTTGGTGAACTCTCCCTTTCAAAATTTCCTTCATCATTGAAGCAAGAACTTGGATTTGTTCCTCTAGTTTGGGAGATAGAGCCAGTTCATCCAAAGTTTTCACCCTCGACCTCTAATAAGATGCCAAATGCATGCATTAACATCTCTTGTTTCATATTTTTTTGGAAGATTGCTAGATTTAGGTAGGTTTACATCACAAGGGGTTTAGATGACCATTTTCAGTTTTTATGTCTAAATCCATCATTTTCTAAACTATTTATAGTCCAATGCTTTTTTTGGTCCTTACGACGTCTAGATTCCTTCTTGTAAGCTTAATTTTTAGATTGATTGACACGCCTCCACCGGGGGTCATTAATTGTAGCTAATTAACCCGAGCGGAGGCTGAGGAGGTCAAAGATAAAAATTTTATTTATGCACCAGTTCTCACTGTTACGCTACCTAGAGGGTAGTTAGCGGCAAGCCCTGTGTTTTTCCACAAAGATTCTAGGGCTCAAGTATCAACTAAAAACACAACCTCGTACGGGTTATCAATCTGTATGAGTGAAAGGAATAGCTAGTAAATGTAAACAATTGAGGGGTTTGGATTTTCAAATTAAGAACTACAAAGCATAAAGTAAAAGGCAAGTAATCAATTTAAGCTAAGCACTTGGGGAGTCATTGCACAACATTATTAACCTAATAATTTGATTCTCGATTCATTATCATGCAATATTTACTTAGAAACCTAATATTGTGTTTACAACACGTGATTTGGCTGGTGGCATACACTTCCCCATACCTGTCACGTAGGGTGCGCTCGCTACCCTCCATCGATGTTGCCATTGTAATGAGGATTACAGCAAGGTCCGACCAATGTTGTAGGTTTATTTCTCCCCCATGAAATTACATCCCGAGCTTCTACCGTTATTGCACAACATCCACCAGGTCCTATCAACCAGGCCCAAGGGTCATTGGCACCTTATATATGATCTAGGGTCTCTCACGCCCTAGTTTGATACTTTTAAATATCTGCAACCTATTAGAAAAATTTTACGTAATCAGCTAAGACTGGTGTGATGGAAAATAAGTCAGAGTATGACTCATGTCTCTCGTTGGGAGGTCGTCGCCGTACCTCTCAAAGTTAATACTTGTAAACCCTTAATGCGTCCTATCCACAATAATGTAAATAGTGGCAAGATGGGGTCGTCCACAGGAAAAGGGATTTTTCTAAGTACTTAGACACCTATATGAGAAAACGTACTAAACACATACATACATAGATATATATAAAAGCATGTAAACAAAGGGGGGGTTTGGTTGGATGGTTCCTAAATTAGCAAATTAAAATACAATAATTAGCAAATCAAGAGAATGATGCTAATCATGTAAACGCAAATAAAGATGTGATGAAAATACAATTACGAAGCCTTGGGCGCAATTGACTTACACTTCCAAACCTATTATCCATCATTGAACATGTGACTTATTTACTACTTTCACTACTTGTTGTGAAGACTAAACTTCTATCCTTCTTAGATGGTAGTTTGCAAGAGTGAATTCGACATCTCTTGTCAAACCTCACCAATGACTCCCGTAGTCGTAACCCGACTCAAGGTATCCCATTAATGGCATTTAGCACGAAGGATCAACAAACTCGGAAACACTTATGACCACTACACCGTGACTAAGCATTTAACCGATCTATGCATTTACACGGGATTAGTCAAGGACGTTCAACGCTCATAGACTTCTCCCGTTTGCTACAATTGATAAATATGGCAAAGAGTTCGACATTGTACATCTATCTAGCAATCATCAATCCATCAACATAATTAAAAGCTCTAAATCATACTTATATATATTCCTAACAAGAACAGGGGGGAAATTAACCCAAATCCCCCAAACTCTAGCAAGCAATTAATACAAGCATTTCATATACTCAAGCTTTTAAAAACATTAATGAAATCAATAAACACATTCAATGCCCGTAAATACATAATAGCAAGAGTAATGAACAAGCTACAATTTGTTCTTAAGACATAGATTTGGAAGCTTAGGTCAATTGCTCCCAAGAGAGTAGATTAGCTAATAGAAGTCATGATAATCTAACTAAAACAAAAAATCAAAGCAACTAGATGAATCAAAGAAGAAAAATGGAAGAATAGGGTTTAGAACAGTACAAATTCGCAGCTGCTGAAAACTGGAATGAGAGGAGAGAAAAAATGGTATTTATAGTGGAAGGAAAAGAAAGTAGGATTCTGGTCAGTGGCCGTCGTGACTCACGATGAACATGTTGGTCGCGACGAGTCCGTCGCGACTCGCGACGGTAACCAGAATTTTTTGCATTATTTCTTCTTCTCCTCCTTGTGGCATGTAGTCATCTCCATAGTAACTCCTCTCAACTTCTAAGTCTTCAACAGTTTCAAAGGTGATCTTCAATGGCCTCTGGTCTTCACGTCTTCGAAGCAAGTCTTCAAAATCTTCGAAAGTGTAGTCTTCAATGGCCTCCGGTCTTCATTACTTCGTTACACAAAACATCTACTTAAGAGAGGTAAAAGAGCGCAAAGTTGCTCTTACCCCTCCTAAGAGGATTTCATGGTAAAACACAAGCTGTTGTAATGAAAGAGTACAAAATGGATCCTAAATAGTACTAAAATAAGCATATAAAGTGGACGCATCAAACCTCCCCACACTTGAACCTTACTCGCCCTCGAGTAAGAAAAGATCCAAGTATACGAAAGGAATGATACCTCCACATCCTACTACTAATCCCCCAATTCACTACCTCACAAAACTCTCAATATCGCACATCCCAAGATTAAGATCAAATGATAATTTTCCACAACCCCTATTCCTAAATCTACCTAAACCATATCACTCCGTCAATTCATCAATTTCCCTAAGACATCTCCAAATCCAGAAATGACAATCCCAAATCCAATGATAAAAGATGAAACCAAAGGTATGCATAAAGTTCAGAGCACATGCTTCATCCTATATTAATATATCAACCTAAAAACGAAGTCTATTAATGATCAAGAATTTCACAACTTACTCCGTCTTTTCCCCGCTAAATTATCCATCCCCAAAAGATTCTCAAGATGTTGAGCTACCCGATCCCTCCGTGTGGTCACCGTAACCTTACGACTCCATCACCGGCAAATGAGTAAACACTTAATGTCTTTCAATTTCTCTCGCTTTCTCTCATTTTGCCTAGGAGCCCTTTCAGGTTTTCATCCTAGCCACACAATCATTTTTCTTTTAGCTCACACCTCACCTTTTTCCACACATTTGACCTCTCATTTTTACCTAGGCCGCCCTTTTGGGTTTTCGACCTATCCGGGCCCCAATGTTGCCTAAGTTGCCCTCTCGGGTTTTCAACTTAGCGGGATTCTTTTTCCTTTTTTTATTTTTTTTAAAAATTTTTTAAAAAAATTTTTTTGGTTGTTGTTGTTCCCCATCCGAAAAGTAGCAAATTGCTTCCAAATGTGAAGGTTAAGAAAAGTATCAAAACCAACATTATCCAAGTACATCAAAAGCAAAACAATATCCAAAACAAAAGGTAAAAGTATCTCCAAATCCCAACTCGCCTATCAATAGTAGATACCCCTCCCCACACTTAAAACACTACATTTCCCTCAATGTAGACTAGGGCAAAACTGGACAAAGCAAAGTATGGAAAAGGGGTAAAGCGTGATGCTCACTTTATCAATGCTGTGAAGATGAAGGGCCGCTGCCGGAGTAACGCTGCTGATACTGAGTCAGCCACTCCTCGTTCCGCTGCCTCCGTGCTCTCAGCTGCTCCGCTCTTGGATCGGTGCCTGATGTACCACCCGACTGGGACTGCATCTCATGGATGCGAGCGGACAGGTGTTCAATCTCCTCATCCATATCTATCAAAGCCCGGGAGACAAACCTGTTGTGCTCCAGAATCATGCTGTCCTGGCGGTGGAAACCCTCGTGCATGGTTCGCATCATCCGCTCATAGAAATCTGGCGGAGGCTGGGAGAAGTGAGGTGTGGTCTCATCTGTCGGAGGTGGAGGCTGTGGAGAGTGCTGCTGCTGCTGCTGATGGTGCTGCTGCTGATGATGCTGCTGGTGCTGATGGTGCTGCTGCTGATGATGCTACTGAGAAGGAGGTAGGGTGCTGTCATCCGGCTGGACCGGGGCTGGGCCAAGGTCGTGGAGCGCACGCTGGAATTCGGCTGAACATGAAGAATCTGGGGAGATTGCTAAATCCCCCAAAGGTGTGTCGAATTCCAGTCTGGTCCGGCTGTGCTGAGGGAGGGCCATGAAGGTGATCTTTCTGGCACCGTATAACCAATGGAAGAATCCAGTGGTCCGAGTGACACTAAGCATCTCAAATCGAACCAGTCGCTCGACGGTGATCAGATAAGACGTTCGCCTCCCCAGGCGTGGGAAGTCGGTCGAAGGGACCAATCCCAAGTACCCCGCTAGAATGCTTATCATTCCTCTGACCATGATTTTCCCCTTTACCTTGTCTGCCAAATCTACAACCCTCTTCATCCAGAGCTCGGCCCACAAACCATATCCCTGCCCCTCGCTCGTTAAGTGCCATAAGAAATGAATGTCATTGTCTGGCACATTCATCGGCTCCGCGGAGCAGAAGACTGTGCCAGCTAAGAGCCTGTGCACATAACGAAGCGCGGGGTGGATGATGGAGCTGCTCTTGTCATGTGAGTTCTTGGGCCTCATGTTGATGACATTCCAGAAGTGCATGTCATCTTCAATTGACCGCTCTAGGGCATCAGGATTCAGCCTGCCCCGAATGTCAGCAGTGGCAAAACCGAAGGCCTCCTCCACCTCGGAGACGGTCATCTGCCAGGAGATGTCATCTAGGTGAAAAGCGATATACTTCTCACATGGTTGATCGTCCCTCATGCTGCGAATACGGACGGTGGACAAGAACTCCAGCGTGTACCTCCGGTAAGTGGGCGCGCTCTTGCTCATGAATCCCTCCATTCCCCCTTTGGCGAGGAGGCATCTGACAGGCTGCACAAGGCCGAGGGTATCCAACGTGGGAATATCAACAAAAATGGTTTCCTTGAGCAGGCATCTCTCTAGGACCTCCCATCTGTCGGCATAGGACCCGGTGATCCGGGTCAAGCCCATGTATCTATCCGGAGGTGGAGGCGCAGAACCTGATCCTGGAGCCGGAGGAGGTGGAGCGGTGGTGTGATCGTCCCTAGTCATCGCCCTGGACCTCTTTCTGGGGGCCATATCTATCAATCACCAGTAAACAGAACAAACAGGTTAAATGCGAAAAATAAATGTATATGCAATATGGCAAGTCTGTGACCGGCTGAAACGAAAACAGTTTAACTAGTTCAAATTGTATGCACAATAGAATGTACAATCTACATTTTTTTTTCAGAAGCACATATCATCAAATTCAAGAAGTTGGCACATAGTCGAAATAGATACGCTATGTTATATGTCAAACTCACAATGAGGCTTAGTGGGATTAACCATTAACATTTCGTTCACAATGTTCACAATGATGACCATGTTAACATTGAACACAGCATAGCACAACAATACTTTAGTCTACCAACAACTATGTGCAGTAAACACGAGTGTACAAATCTAAAACCATCCCAACTGCACAATTTCCTAACCGAGTATGCCGAAGCAGAATACAGACAGTCTAGGGCAGGAATGAAAATATGTAAACAACACCCACAAGATAAAATTTCTGCAGCACTACAGCATACCCACAATCGACCAGAACCGAGAATAGAAATTTGAATCACAATACAACACAATGGTAACCAAATTGAACACATATAGAATATATGCAAAATCAGAAACATAGTTCAATAGGGTTAAGAGGTGTACCGATACCGCTTAGGACGAGGAGAGAAAGGAAAAATCGGTAGCCCACAAAGAATCGGTGCTCAAATCGGGCACGGCGTCAAAAATCTAGGGTTTCGGTTAGGCGTGGCGCGTCAAAGAGGCGGCGCAGCGACGAGGCGGTGGCGGCGATGAGATGGCGGTGGCGTGGAAGGTGAGGATGTGGAAGAGGTATCGGGTGAGGATGTGGAAGAGGTATCGGGTGAGGATGTGGAAGAGGTATCGGGTGAGGATGTGGAAAAGGTATCGGGTGAGGATGTGGAAGAGGTACTGTTCCCCCGCTATTTAAATCAGAACCCAAAAAAAATTGTTTCTGTATGCTCGACCGTCGCGATTCGCGACAACTCTCATCGCGACTCGCGACGAGCGTCACGAGGAAGTCGTGAGTCGCGGAAAGTGAAACCTGTAAGCAAAAATGTCCTGAGTCCGTCGCGACTCGCGACAACGCTCATCGTGACTCGCGACGGGCGTCGCAAGGTAGTCGCGACTCGTGGAAAGTGGGATCCAAAAGGGTTAAATTCCGTAAAAATCTCTGAGTCCGTCGCGACTCGCGACGAGGCTCATCGCGACTCGCGACGAGCGTCGTGAGGTAGTCGCGACTCGTGGAAAGTGGGATCCGAAGCCCAAAAATTTCGCACAAAATTCCTGAGCCCGTCGCGACTCGCGACAAAGCTCATCGCGACTCGCGACGGGCAACTAACCTGGCACTTAGAAAATTTTTTCTGCTTCTTTCTCTTGTCCAAGTTCTTCCTTTTCGAATTTAAGTAGTTCCCCCTTCCAAAATCCAATGCCTTGGCTTCAAAATATCTACAAAATCATGGAGAAAACAACCCGTGAAAAGCATAAAGCAAAACAATGAAAGCTTAAAACTAAAAAAACATCAACAGAAAGTCACGAATGACGATCCGGATGATCAAAACCAAGTTTATTTAACGTCGTCGGCACGACTTACTTCCCTCCTTGGAGTTTAATCCCAAATCGGATCGAGGAGATGAACGTCCTCTCCTTTTTCCGGTACAAAAGTCTCGTGGTAAGGTTTCAAACGTTGTCCATTAACCTTGAAGGTATTGGACCTAGCTCGATCTAAAATTTCCACCGCCCCATGCGGGAAGACTTTAACCACCTCAAAAGGACCGATCCATCGGGACTGTAACTTACCTGGGAATAGGCGAAGGCGAGATTGGAATAAGAGGACCTTCTGACCAACGTCAAAATCCTTTCTGATGATCATCTTGTCGTGCCACGCCTTTGTCTTCTCTTTGTAGATCTCGGCGTTCTCATAGGACTCCCTCCGGATTTCGTCCAATTCCTCTAATTGTAACTTCCTATGCAAACCGGCTTCATCTATATCCAGATTAAACTGTTTTACCGCCCAATAAGCCTTGTGCTGAATTTCTACCGGTAGGTGACAGGGCTTACCAAACACTAACCGGTATGGGGACATACCGATTGGTGTCTTGTAAGCCGTCCTATACGCCCACAGGGCATCATTCAACCGAGAACTCCAATCCTTCCGGTTAGGATTAACCGTTTTTTGAAGGATGGACTTGATTTCCCGATTGGAAACTTCGTCTTGCCCGTTGGTTTGTAGGTGATAGGCGGTAGATGTCTTGTGAGTGACTCCATACTTCTTCAAGAGTGCTGCTATGGTCCGATTGCAGAAATGGGTGCCACGGTCACTAATCAAGGCTCGGGGTACCCCAAACCTAGAAAAGATGTTATCTTTCAAGAATCCTGCAACCACTTTAGAATCGTCAGTCCTAGTGGGTTTTGCTTCAACCCACTTCGATACATAATCAACAGCAAGAAGAATGTACGTAAAGCCATAAGAATTAGGGAAAGGTCCCATAAAGTCAATACCCCAAACATCAAAGATTTCACAATACAAAAGAGGTCGTTGGGGCATTTCATTCCTAGTGGAGATATTTCCTACCCTCTGGCATTCATCACAAGACTTGCAAAAAGTGTATGCATGCTTATTCAACGTAGGCCAATAAAACCCACACTCTAAAACTTTTCTAGCGGTTCTCTTGGCTCCAAAATGACCGCCACAAGCATGAGAATGACAAAACTCAAGAATTGAGTGAACTTCACTATCAGGGACGCATCTCCTAACAACTTGATCCGCACAATGTTTCCACAAAAAAGGATCATCCCACACATAATATTTTGCATCACTCCTTAACTTATCCTTTTGGACCTTAGAAAAATGATGAGGGAATTTATCAGCGACAAGAAAGTTTACAATGTCGGCATACCACGGTTGGAGATCCCTGATGCGATCAATGGTGAACAATTGTTCATCAGGGAATTCCTCCCGTAGTTGCTCCTTCATTTCTGGGCTTACCTCAATGTCTTCCCCCGGAGTCAACCGGCTCAAATGATCGGCCACAAGGTTTTCAGCGCCCTTCTTATCCTGCACCTCCAAATTGAATTCGCTCAAAAGCAGGATCCACCTAATCAATCTTGGCTTGGACTCTTTCTTCGTCATTAAATGACGAAGCGTTGCATGGTCAGTGTATACAATAACTTTTGTACCAAGCAAGTAAGATCGAAATTTTTCCAAAGAGAATACCACTGCTAGCAACTCCGTTTCAATGGTGGAGTAGTTCCGTTGGGCTTCATTTAGGGACATGGATGCGTAATAGATGGCGTGAGGTGCTCTCCCCACCCTTTGACCAAGCACTGCTCCAACAGCGTAGTCACTCGCATCGCACATTATCTCAAAAGGTAACGCCCAATCCGGGGGTTGTATGATAGGGGCCGAACCAACCTTTCCTTCAATGTATCGAAGGCCCCTTGACACCTCTTATCCACTACAAATTCCACCTCCTTTTGCAACAATTTGCATAGAGGAGATGCTATCTTTGAGAAGTCCTTGATGAACTGGCGATAGAATCCTGCATGGCCAAGAAAAGAACGCACTTCGCGCACATTAGTAGGATAAGGCAAAGTTTGAATCATGTCTATCTTTGCCTTGTCAACCTCAATACCATTAGAGGAGACAACATGGCCTAAGACAATACCTCTCTCCACCATAAAGTGACATTTCTCAGAATTTAGCACTAGGTCAGTTTCAATGCAACGGTTGAGAACTTGCGCTAAATGTGCTAAACAATCGTCAAAGGAATTACCATGAACAGTGAAGTCATCCATAAATACCTCGACAAAATTTTCAACAAATTCTGAGAAAATGCTTACCATACACCTTTGGAAGGTTGCGGGGGCGTTACATAGCCCGAAAGGCATGCGTCGGTAAGCAAATGTACCGAAAGGGCATGTGAAGGTGGTCTTCTCTTGGTCTTCCGGAGCGATAGCCACTTGAAAATACCCCGAGTATCCATCCAAGAAACAATAGTAGGGGTGACTTGCTAACCTCTCAAGCATTTGATCAATGAACGGTAAGGGAAAGTGATCCTTCCGGGTTTCTGCATTCAATCTCCGGTAATCAATGCAAACTCGCCACCCATTTTGAACTCGGGTGGGCACTATTTCACCCTTCCCATTTTCAACGACTGTCATTCCACTCTTCTTTGGTACCACCTGAGTTGGGCTCACCCACTTGCTATCCGAAATTGGGTAAATCATGCCTGCTTGAAGCAATTTGAGGATTTCCGCCTTCACCACATCCATCATAGGTGGGTTCAAACGGCGTTGGGGTTGTCGGACGGGTCTCGCACCTTCTTCCAACAAGATTCTGTGCATACAAGTGGATGGACTTATGCCTTTGATGTCGGCAATAGTCCATCCAATTGCTTCCTTGTTCTCCCGCAACACCACCATCAAGTTTTCTTCTTGCTCCTTGGTGAGCTTGCTCGAAATGATAACTGGAAGCGTCTCGCCTTGCCCAAGAAATGCATACTTAAGATCATCTGGCAAAGGTTTAAGGTCAAGCACCGGGGCTTTCACAAGCGAGGGGAGGAATTCCGGTTCCTCGAGTTCCTCTAAGAGTAGAGGAGAAGGTGTTGAGACACTCGGTGTCATCTTTTCAAGCAAGTTCAAATCTTCAAAGCTGCCTTTCAAGTTAGTGCTCATAGAATATACATTGTGGGCACCATCAACATCACATTGCAAAGCAACCAATAAAGAATCCTCACCATTTAGTTCAAAAACATCTTGCACAACTTCTTCAACAATATCTAGGGTATGGCAAGAATGTTCTTCACTAGGATATTTCATAGAATCATTTATGTTAAACTCTATTTTCATTCCATCAAATTCCATGGTGAGGGTACCTTTATGCACATCAATCATTTTCCTAGATGTTTTCAAAAATGGCTTCCCCAACAAAATTGGGGCGCCATGTTTATCATGCTCCATGTCAAGGACATAAAAATCTGCGGGGAAAATTAAGGAATCCACCTTAACCAACACATCCTCGACAATACCCTTAGGGTATGCACTAGAACGATCGGCCAATTGGATTACCACCCCGGTTTTATGCAATGTTCCCAAGTTGAGATTTTCATACAAAGAATAAGGAAGAACATTTATGGATGCACCTAAATCAAGCATAGCTTTTTCAAAACGAGTATTTCCTATTATGCACAGGATTGTGAACATACCGGGATCGCTACATTTAGGGGGTAGCTCTTTTTGACACAATGCGGAAACATGCTCACTTTTTCCACTTTTCAATTTATTTTTGCTTTGTTTCCTATTCACAACACATAATTCTTTGAGAAATTTGGCATATCTAGGGATTTGTTCAATTGCATTCAAGAGAGGAATGTTTACCTCACACCTACGAAAGATTTCGTAGATGTCTTTGTTATCTTCCATCCTCATCCTGTCTTTCAAGGCCTCTGGAAATGGGGGTTCCAGAACATATGGGGGGCTCTCCACCATCTTTGCTTTCTTGTGTGGAGGAGAGGATGGTTCCGGGGTGGAGGTTAACTCCGGTTTTGGTGGCAATGTCTCCAACTTGATTTCTTCCTCCTTATCTTTGTTGGCTAGCTCATTGGTCACCTTCTCATGGATTGCCTCTTCCTCAACTCCCTTCTCAAACTCTTCAATTCTCGTTGACTCCTTCTCATGGATTGCCTCTTCCTCAACTCCCTTCTCAAACTCTTCAGTTCTCATTGGCTCCTTCTCAACATTTTCAGCCTCCGGTGAAGCACCGACCTCTCTACCACTTCTCAAAGCGATAGCACTTGCATTTTGCCTCGGGTTGATCTCTGATTGGGCAGGTAGTTTACCCTTTTCCCGGGCTTCCATCCGGTTCACCATTTGAGCTATTTGGCTCACTTGAGTTTCCAAGTTTTTGATACTTGCTTTAGCTTCATCTTGGAATTGTTCGCTCTTTCCAGCACTCATGCCTAATCGGTGAATAGCTTGCATTACCTCATCCTTGGATAGCCCCGAACCCTCCCCTTGGTTTCGGGATTTGTCTTCAAATCTTTGGAATTGTTGTTGAGGTGGCCGGTATTGTTGTGGAGGGAGCCTGTACGGTTGAGAGTTCTGGCCTCCTAGAGGGTTTCCATACCGGAGGTTCGGTTGATCACGATTTCCCCAATTATATGGCCGGCTTTGGTATCCTGGGTATCTTTGGTATCCTTGGTTACCTTGGTAGCCTTGGTTACCTTGGTAGCCTTGGTTACCTTGGTAGCCTTGGTTACCTTGGTAGCCTTGGTTACCTTGGTAGCCTTGGTTACCTTGGTAGCCTTGGTTACCTTGGTAGCCTTGGTTACCTTGGTAGCCTTGACCACCTTGATACCCATAGGTACCTTGGTATCCTTGATTTCCCTAATACCCCATAGCACTTACTTCCTCAACGTAATCCTCTTGTAGAGTGGGGCATGTGTCCGTAGGGTGCGCCAAATAGCAAATTTCACATGACTTAACATGTGGCGCACTTCCTCCGGGATTGGTCATCAAGGTCTTCACCATGGATGTGAGGGTCGTGACTTGATCCTCCAATTTCCCACTGTTGGCAAAATCACTTGCAGGCCTTGGGTTTCTCCTCCTCAAATCAGCCCTTGAGCTAAAATTCCTCGACTCTTCCGCTAGCTCTTCATATAGTTGCATGGCTTCAGCAGACGTTTTGTTTCCGAGGGTACCACCACAAGAACTTCTAACCAGCCTTTGGTCTTCATCCAGAAGGCCATTATAAAAGTAATACACCAAATCTCCCTCCGAATAACCATGGTAGGGACAACTTGCGAGGAGCATCTTAAATCTCTCCCAATACTCGAAGAGAGACTCTTCATGCCACTGCAGAATGTTGCTTATATCCTTCTTCAAAGCAGCGGACCTCGAGGCCGGGAAATATTTGGCGAGAAATTTTTTCTTCAAATCAAGCCAACTCTTTATGCTCCTTGGTGGTAGGTAATGGAGCCAATCTCTAGCACCATCCTTAAGAGTGAAAGGGAATGCCTTCAACTTGTAAAAATCTTCATCCACTCCGTGAGGAACCGTCCCGCTACACAAGAAGTGAAATTCGGTGAGATGCTTGTTGCCATTCTCCCCTTGCCTTCCAAGGAAAGCGGGTAGCATATTGATGAACCCGGTCTTCAGCTCGAAATGCCCATTTGGTCCAATCACTGGGTATTCAATGCACATCGATTGTTGCTCAAGATTGGGCGCCATGATTTCTCTCAACAAGGGTTGTCCCAAAGGGATCCCTCTTTGGTGGGGATGGGGATTGTAGGCTTCTTATTCCCTTTGCTCATCTTCAGTCTCGATTCGGGGGTCCATTGAAGAAGATGTGTTCACAAAATGGTCACTAGGAGGGGTGTTATTCACACTTTCCAAAGAAAGCCTCCTAGCCCGTCTCAAATTCAACTCCAATTCGGGGTCGTAGTGTAAGGGCTCTTGTGAAGAGGATCGCGTGCGGACCATACACCAAGAACACAAACAATACGTCTCCAAGCCAAGCGAAAATGGCAAATCTACTAAGAAATCAAAATAAAATAAAATCAAATTAACAAATATTCACAAGTAGCACATAATCACACATAATATGCTAAAGCACTTAAAAATGAACGCCTATTCCCCGGCAACGGCGCCAAAATTTGGGAGGTCATCGCCGTACCTCTCAAAGTTAATACTTGTAAACCCTTAATGCGTCCTATCCACAATAATGTAAATAGTGGCAAGATGGGGTCGTCCACAGGAAAAGGGATTTTTCTAAGTACTTAGACACCTATATGAGAAAACGTACTAAACACATACATACATAGATATATATAAAAGCATGTAAACAAAGGGGGGGTTTGGTTGGATGGTTCCTAAATTAGCAAATTAAAATACAACAATTAGCAAATCAAGAGAATGATGCTAATCATGTAAACGCAAATAAAGATGTGATGAAAATACAATTACGAAGCCTTGGGCGCAATTGACTTACACTTCCAAACCTATTATCCATCATTGAACATGTGACTTATTTACTACTTTCACTACTTGTTGTGAAGACTAAACTTCTATCCTTCTTAGATGGTAGTTTGCAAGAGTGAATTCGACATCTCTTGTCAAACCTCACCAATGACTCCCGTAGTCGTAACCCGACTCAAGGTATCCCATTAATGGCATTTAGCACGAAGGATCAACAAACTCGGAAACACTTATGACCACTACACCGTGACTAAGCATTTAACCGATCTATGCATTTACACGGGATTAGTCAAGGACGTTCAACGCTCATAGACTTCTCCCGTTTGCTACAATTGATAAATATGGCAAAGAGTTCGACATTGCACATCTATCTAGCAATCATCAATCCATCAACATAATTAAAAGCTCTAAATCATACTTATATATATTCCTAACAAGAACAGGGGGGAAATTAACCCAAATCCCCCAAACTCTAGCAAGCAATTAATACAAGCATTTCATATACTCAAGTTTTTAACAACATTAATGAAATCAATAAACACATTCAATACCCGTAAATACATAATAGCAAGAGTAATAAACAAGCTACAATTTGTTCTTAAGACATAGATTTGGAAGCTTAGGTCAATTGCTCCCAAGAGAGTAGATTAGCTAATAGAAGTCATGATAATCTAACTAAAACAACAAATCAAAGCAACTAGATGAATCAAAGAAGAAAAATGGAAGAATAGGGTTTAGAACAGTACAAATTCGCAGCTGCTGAAAACTGGAATGAGAGGAGAGAAAAAATGGTATTTATAGTGGAAGGAAAATAAAGTAGGATTCTGGTCAGTGGCCGTCGCGACTCGCGACGAACATGTTGGTCGCGACGAGTCCGTCGCGACTCGCGACGGTAACCAGAATTTTTTGCATTATTTCTTCTTCTCCTCCTTGTGGCATGTAGTCATCTCCATAGTAACTCCTCTCAACTTCTAAGTCTTCAACGGTTTCAAAAGTGATCTTCAATGGCCTCCGGTCTTCACGTCATCGAAGCAAGTCTTCAAAATCTTCGAAAGTGTAGTCTTCAATGGCCTCCGGTCTTCATTACTTCATTACACAAAACATCTACTTAAGAGAGGTAAAAGAGCGCAAAGTTGCTCTTACCCCTCCTAAGAGGATTTCATGGTAAAACACAAGCTGTTGTAATGAAAGAGTACAAAATGGATCCTAAATAGTACTAAAATAAGCATATAAAGTGGACGCATCACTCGTGCACACTCTCACGTAGATGCAACACACTCCCTTACCCATTCTAACATCCAAGTTTATCTTCCCAAGGGGAAATCAATAAATGCACCACACATGAATATAGTCCAAAGTGTGTGCCGGTATGTGGTGTAATATTTTTGCATTTAGACCATTCAAGAACAATCATAATAATATCATGAGCACACATAATAGGATGAATCTAATGATTCTCACAAAAACATAAAGATTAAATCATGTGCTACAATTATCCCCAAGCTATGGAAACTACTCTATAGACATGGAATTCAAATATAGATTTGAATTCCACATTTTGGATGAACGCAAAATGAAAAGAAAAGAAAGGTAAAGGAAAGAGTGTTTCTCTCTCTCTCTAATTGCTATCCTAATGAACTAATCTACTTTGTACATGTTTAAATTAGTATACTAACGTCATATATATAGGATATGGATATTGAGCCTAAAAAATAGGCCCAAAATAGGCCCAAAATGCTAAAACCTAGTTCAAAAGCCGCCTGGCGCGAACAATTGTGAATGGTACGGCCTGCGCCAAGTACTTGTCACAAGAGGCATTATCGCGCACTGGCCATGGTTCTTCATGGGCGATGGTTACTTGATCTGGCAGGGAACTATTTCACAAGGTTCTGGCGTGGACCATGAGCTATGGTGCAGGCCATGGTAAGTAAGCATGATTTTCTTAGAAGTTTGGCGTGGACCTTGGGATATGGTGTGGGTCGTGGTTAAGAAGCACGGCTTGCACAGAGGTTTGGCGTGGAGCATAGACTTTGGCACGGGCCAACAGCTGGTCTTGGCATCTAGATCTTGAAATGGCATGGGCCATCGTAAATGTGACATCTCGCGCTCATACTTATACTTGAGCTGCACAAACCATGGCGTATGGTGCGGGTCGCACCATTGCCTTGTGCTAGAACTGTTGGCTTGGTGTGTCTCTTTGGTGTGGGCTGTGCTTTGCTATGAACAGCCCGCACTGATCTGTTGTACCTTGGCTGGCTGAACTAGTTTCCTTTGCTATGGGTGAACCCAATAGTCCATTTTTTTACTAGCACTCAATTTTGTAGTGCTTGAGAAGAAAAATCCAATGGAATCAGCCTTGAAGGCTAATTTGTATCGCATCGTTCTCACACTTTGGCACAAATCATCATACCACAATTCCCCATTTCTTCATTGGCTGCTTTGATCTCTATTGCTGCCTATCTTTGACTCCAATCTCCTCTACCACACATTGGCATTTGTGGCCTTCATCTACTACCATTCTAAAGGTGAATGGCCTTTGATCTCTTTTACTGTCTTTTCGAACGGCCTTCAATATCTTCTACTGCCCTTACAAACAGCTTTCACATAGAGAGTAGCCAAAAAGTACCATGGATGACCCACTAAAGATGATCAAATGGAAGATTTAGGAGCCTGTGGATACAAGATGTCCATTAGTACTAATTAAGTCTACAAAACGTAGGATTTAGATGATAAAACCGAACATGGTCATCTAAATCCCTTATCATGTAAACTCAACTAATACTAGCAATCTTCCATGCAAAATATAACAAAAACTATGCCGGATGCAACAGTTAACGCACGCAAAATGAAACACATCTGACTCCCCACACTTAACCATTTTCTTGTCCTCGAGTAAAAAAGACAAGACAAAGAATTAAGTGAAATGTAGCGTGCAAACATAAGTTAACCGAGGCATCCCGCTTATTCCTAGATTACCCTGTTTCCCCCAAAAATAGTATGAATCTCAAAACTCTCACACTCCCCGAAGAACATAAGCAATCTAACCACCCAAAATAAAATGTGGAAAAAGGTAAGCCAAAAAAATGAGTGTCAAGCTAGCTTACTTTTCCCAAAATGATCCCAAAGCAATCCAAGGGTCGTCTCCAAAAATAACCCACCAAGGAAATCCAAGATCCGTTGACTTGGTTGTAACATAGGGATAATTCATGATTCTCAACCTAGTTACAAGCAAGGAGCCAAATGTATCGTCAACCTAGTTTTCTACTTTCACTCAATTTCTCTCATTTTTCCTGGGAGCCCTTTTGGGTTTTCATCATAGCTTTAACACACAAAGGGTAATCACTTCTCACCTTTTTCCAGACAACCTCCCATTTTTGCCTAGGCTTGTAAGTCTAGCTGGATCTAGCCTCTCATTTTAATCTAGGTCTTTTGACCTATCCAGGTTTTTCCTAATGTTATCCAAGTTGCTCTTTTGGGTTTTTTAATTGTCCAAGTTTTAAATTTTTTAAAATATTTTCATGTTTCCAATTTTTTTGGTGTAGCACAAAATGGCCCCAAGAGTGGGTTTTATGCTACAAAAGATAAATCAAACATAAAAATACACCACCAATATCCTAAAACATCTTGCCCCATGCAAACTAGAAACTCTAGCATAGCATTTAGTGCCATCAAATATTCATCCAAAAGCATCCCTTAACAAACACAAACAAAAATCACCAACAATCAAGAAAAACTACTACCAAAGCAAATAATGAAATGCGCCAAGGAAATATAAGAATGAAGAATCCCTAAGTGCTCACTACTTCCTCCCCACATTTAGCCAATGCACAGTCTCCAATGAACAAAAATCAAGCCAAAACATAAGTGAGGTAGGGAGAAATGGTGATGCTCACTCTCGTGGCCCCAAAAAGCCTTCGTCCTCGTGACTCGTGAAGCTCCTATCCATGTATCATGTTGCTTGAAGTGTGGCCTAAATGTTATCCATCCTTGAACTAAGATCTTCCACTTACGAGCGCATTCCCCCTATCTCTTAGACTGCCTCTTGCAAAACTTGAGTAGAGTTCGACAGCTTGTCCCCAAGTGAATGCAAGTGGTCAATGATGTCAGTGAATATGCGAGAGTTACTAGGATTTTCTCTCGGAGTGGACTTTTACCTGGCCTCCTCAACATCTATCTTGTGGTTGGCTAAGACTCTATGGAACTCCCTCTCGAATCTCCGGTCCGGCAAAGTGAATAGGTCATCCAAGCATGTGTCATGGTCAATGGTTGTGCGATCCAGCTGTGGAAGTACCATGAAACTAAAAGTGCTTGCTCAAGCATAAAGCCATACATAATTACCCTCCGATGTTATAGGTCCCACCATGGATGCTTTCGCTAACTTCTCTATGTTATACCTTGTGCCCAATATTCCTAAGTTAGCTAAAGCCCTTTTGTGTGACTGGATAACCTAAGTGTTGCACTAACAGACCAACCATGGCACCCATAGCTCTCTTATTTCTCTTCATATCTCTCATTGCTACACATTCCTGTACAAATGACCCCACCAAGTTTGGGTAAAAGTTACCCTCAGGTGTTATTGACCAAAGGCAATGAACATCCAAACCTTGGAATTTCTTTAGTTCACCATGCCAAAAGAAACCCATAGCCAATAGATGGTGAATCTAATAGAATGCCGGGTAAACTAGGTGGTACTCTTACACAGGTTCTTCTTGTCAGTGCTTGTTAGTTGCACCCAAAAGTGTGCAAAAAGGAAAGGTAACCTTGTCGGTGTTTCTTCCAGATCTCCTAGCCATACCTTTACCCAAAGGCACTGCTACCTCTCATTGTGTCATCTTGTACTCCTTATCATCCAGGTTTAATTCGATTGCCTTGTGTCCATCATCGTCCACGATTGGCCATAGAGTAGCTGGAAACTCTAGGGTCAACCTTATGTACGTCTTGGAGTGTTTCTCGAGAAACCCATGTAGACCTACTTGGCCTAATAGGTAAGTGACCAGCTCGAGTAAGCCTAGAGCTTCCAAGGTGTCCTTGCAAGCAAACCCCATCTCACAAATACTCCTCTCTGGCTCTCTCAAGTTCCTCCACCTCCGGAGTGTAGTTCCTAAAATGTTGGATAGACCCATAAACTCTTTGGTCACCAATATATGGTTACGGATAATGGAAGTCATATGCTCGGGGTTTTACACCTTCGTCAGCTTCTTGCTCTTCTCACCCCAAGTGGACTTGCCCTTCTCTGAGGCATTCTTGTTAGGTGGAATCCTAACAAAATGAGGAAATGATTGGTGATATGATCATAAACAATGCATGGCCTATATTATCATTTAACAAGATAACATTCTTCCAAATAGCCTAACAATTCAAAACATGATGATCTAAGCATGATGGCTATTGAAACAAGAGCATTCCTCATCAAACAATAAACTCATGTAAGTTCTTACCAACCCATCAATAAGATCATGCAATCAAGATTCACTCTCTCCTAAATCACCCAACACATGAAAATCACATCATTCAAGCAATATAGTACCTCAATCCAACCAACATTTTCTTCAACACAAGATTATGCATACAAACCCAAACACGTCTCTCAGAAACACACACTCATTCAAGATCCATGTTTTTCATAACACCACCACAATGTTAATAAAGCACATAAAAATAAAGTTCAATGGGTTACCCGAAATTTTAAGCTAGGATTTGTAAGACCCACAAAAGAAAAGGCAAAAATTGCTTATTCTTGGAGGAAAGCTTCAATTTTTTTTTAGTTTAACCAAGAGTGTGTGAGAGGGAGTGTTTCTTGAGAAGAAAGAATGTGTCAAATGAAAGAATTAAGTGAAGAAATGTACTATTGGATTGGAATTATCAGCCTAGGTGACGAGTGAGAGAGGTACAATTAGGATAAGAATGGAATATTTAAATTCTCAATTTAGAGGACAATAGTACAAATCAATTAATGCCAAGGGATATTGGAAGTATTTTCAAAAATCCTAAGGAATTAGGGGATTCCAAAAATTTTGAACCAAAAATGCATTTTTGAGTTAGAAAATTCCGATATTTTTTAAAATTTGCATTTTTGGAATAGTTTGACAATGTAAAATAGGAAATTAGCGCAGAAGTTGTTTGGCGCAAACCAAAGCCTCGCACCAAACCTCCTGGCATGAAACATTCCCTCGTTCCAAACATGTTGGCACAAGGTATCCTCTCGCACCAAGCTCCTGGCGCTGACCGTGCAGGTCTTGGCTCAAAATTGCCAAAATTTTGACCTAATCATTAGTTTTTCCATCTTTTTCAAAATACTATGTCACCCATAAAATTTAATTCCATTCAAAACACAATCACGAGTCTCGAACTCAATTTTCAAAACCAACTAGAGTTTCATCTCAAAAATCCTCATTGCAAAACATGCAAAATCTATCTAATTGCTATTCAAAAACACAAAAGCAACACGATAATTCGTATATTTACTGTCGTCCTCACGACTTATTTCAATTTTCATGTTTTCTAGTTAAAACTGCCAACTTGTGGGTCTCTAGAATCGCCATCGGTGAGTCCACTCATGATGACAGTGTTGTGAAGAGGTCTCCACAACGAGTCTCCTTAAGCTCACCTAGTTCTAGGCTTTCATAGACTATATGGAATCACATTGATGAATGTGCCTAAATCTATCATGGAATTTTCAACAAGTTTACCACCTAAAGATATAGGAATAGAAAACAATATGGGGTCATCGCATTTCTTAGGAAAATTTTTATGATTCAAAATGGCGACTCTCCCCATTTTTAAATGTCCTAATCTCTTAGTTGGCTTACTTCTTTTCTTTGTACATGCAATTTTAATAAATTTAGCATATGATGGCACATGTTCAATCAATTCCAAGATAGGGATGGTTACCTCAACCTTTTCAAAGATTTTTTGAATATTCGCATCATTGGCCACCATTTTCGGCTTTCCCCTCAATGCATTTGGAAATAGAGGTGGAATGGTAGTTTGGGCCGCGGGTGGTGGAAGCTCCTTGGAAGGTGCCTCCTTGACCACATTCTCCTCTTCTTCAAAGTGTGCCTTTGTAGCCTCCAATACCTTGTTAACCGATTGAATAATCCTTTTCTCGAACTCACGAACTTCCTTCCCACTTCTCAATTTAAGTGTACTCACATTCCTTAGATTAACCTCCGGTTGGGAAGGGAGTGTGCCAGACTCCATGCCGTCAAGTCGTCTTACCGAGGTGGCAAGTTTCCCGACTTTAACTTCAAAGTTTTTGATACTCGAGAAGGCTCTATTACCAAGGTCTTCAATCTCTCGCCTTGTCCTCTCCACGAAGACTTTATGTTTCTTGCTTAATTGACTAATGGCTTCTAAAATCTCTTCTCAATCTTACTTGTAGATCGAGGTATGGTTGTTGGAAGGGCCTTTACCTTGAGAGTATGATTGAGGAGCGGCATTTCAACCCCGGTATCCTTGAGGTTGGTTAACCTTGAGGTTGGTTATTCTCCCTCCATTGGAAATTTAGATGATCTAGATACCTTGGATTTAACAATTTTCCATAGGGATCTTGCATTGTATCTCCTTGGTTCCCCAGAACCCTAGTGGTTGACCCCTTGCAAATTGTGGCCTCTCCTGATTGTTGTACTCAATGGCCTTCACTTCTTGCAAATTATCTACTACCTCGGGACATTCTTTGGAGTTGTGGTTAAGGTTGCAAACTCCGCACACCTTGACTTGATGCAGTTTTCCTTGCAAAAGCTTCTTCATCATGGAAGCAAGATCTTGAACATACTTCTCCAACTTGGGTGATTGTGTGGGTTCATACCAAATCTTAACCCTTGACCTTGTGCCGAATTGTCACATACCATTAGCCATTTCTTCAAAGAGAGCCATTGCATCCTTAGGGATCTTGTTCGCTACCGAACTATTGCAAGCGCCATTCACCATTCACATATCTTCATCGAACAGCCCCTCGATGAAATAATACACCGAATCCCCCTCCTTGATGGGGTGGTAGGGACAACTCACTAAAAGTCGCTTGAAGTTCTCCCAATAATCATACAAGCTTTCGGTAGCCCTTTGGGTGATATTTGACAAATGTTTCTTTAGCCCTGCCAACTTAGATGTTAGAAAATACTTCTCTAAGAACCTCCGCTCCATATCCATCCAAGACCTAATGCATCCTGGTGGCAAGTACTATAGCCAGTATTTAGCTCCATTTTGAAGGGGAAATGGGAAGGCTCTCAAGTTGTAATCATCTTCAAAAACTCTCTGTGGCTTCATGTTTGTATACACCAAGTGAAACACTGAAATATGCTTGTTCGGTTTCTTCCCCGCCAATCTATGGAATGTAGGTAGGCAATGGATCATGCCACTTTTCAGCTCACAACTAAAATTAGCGGGTATTGGTGGGAGGGTGATGCATAATGGCTGATTCTCCAGGTTGGGGGCCATAAGCTCCCGTAAGGTACAATTGTCTTCCTCCAGCACTAGCGGATCTTCAACTACCATTGTTTTCCTTGGTTGAACTTCTGCCCTAGTTCTCCATCTCCTTCTCCTCCCAACACCTGTGTTTTCAGTCGGGCAGTGTAAGACACCTAGATTACTGGTACGGGTGTGTACCATGAACTAGGGTTAGGAACACCCTTCCGAATGAAAAACTAGAAAATTGATTAAAAGGTAATAAAGCAACTATAACAACAGCTTAACAATAAAACTAACAACACAAAACTAAAACAAAAGTAAAAGGAAACTACTAACTACATCAACTATCAAGTTGTGCTAATTAAAATTTGACCTACCTCCACCCGGGGTCATTAATTGCAGCTAATTAACCTGAGCCGAGGCTGAGGAGGTCAAAGCTAAAATTTGTAATTCAACAAAGGTTCTCACTACTACGCTACCTAGAGGGTAGTTAGTGGCAAGCCCTGGGTTTTTCCATAGAGACGATAGGGCTCAAGCATTAACTAAAAACACAACCTTGTATGGGTCGTCAATCTATACGAGTTAAAGGAATAGCTAGTAAATACAAACAAGGGGGTGGTTTGGATTTTCAAATTAACAACTACAAAGCATAAAGTAAAAAAGCAAGTAATCAATTTAAGCTAAGCGCTTGGGGATTCATTCACATGCAAGATTTAGTAAGCAACCTAATATTGTGTTTACAACATGTGGTGTGGCCGATGGCATACACTTCTCCGTACCTGTCACACTAAATAGGGGAGTACAACAAGGTCTGACCATTGTTGTAGGTCTATTTCTGCCTTATACGAATATGTCCCGGACTTCCACCACGAATGCACAACTTCCTCTCGGGTACGATCAACTAGGCCCAAGGGCCGGCACCTTATTTATAATCTAGGGTCTATCACACCCTAGTTTGCTACTTTTCACTATCTCTACCTGTAACCTATCAGAAAACTTGATGTAATCAGCTAAGGCTGATGCGATGGCAATTAAGTCAGAGTATGACTCGGGTTTCCTGTGCACACAATGACACAAATGCAATGTACATCCTTACCCATTCTAACATTCAAGTTTCTCTTCCCAAAGAGACATCAATAAATGCACCATACATGAATAGAGGCCAAAGTGTCTACTGGTATGTGGGGTAATATTCATGCCTTCAGAACATTCAAGAACAACCATAATAATATCATGAAAACATATTATATGATGAATCTAATGAATCTCACAAAAAGATAAATGTTAAATCATGCGCTACAATTATCCCCAAGCTATAGAAACTTTTCCATATATTTGAATTCCACATCTAGGATGAACACAAAAACAAAAGAAAAGAAAGGAAAAGTAGAGAGTGTTTCTCTCCTCTAAGTGCTCTCCTAATGAACTAATCTACTTTGTACATGTTTAACCTGGTAGACTAAGGTCAAATATATAAGAGAGGGATATTGGGCCTAAAACTAGGTCAAAAATGCAAAAAGCCTAGTTCAGTCGCCATCTGGCATAGACCGTCAAAAATAATGTGGTCTACACTAAGTACTTATCGTGGGAAAAACTTTCGCTTACGGGCTTGTTGTTCTTCACTGGCCTTGGGCGCTTGATCTGGCACGGGGCCTTGGCACGAGGTTCTAGAGTAGACCATGAGCTATGGCATGGGCCGTGGTCAGGAAGCATGATTTGCTCAGAAATTTGGTGCGGATAGTGGGCTTTGGCACATACCGTGGTCAGGAAGCATAGTTTGCTCAAAGGTTTGGCACAGGGCATAGACTTTGGTATGGCGTGGGCCATCGTAAATGTGACGGTATGCACCCATACTTAGCCATTTTTTTAGAAAACCCTTGAACTTGAGTTGTGCAGATCATGGCGTATGATGCGGGTTGAGCCATTGCCTCATGCTGGAACTGTTGGTGTGGAGCGTCTCCTCTGCCGCAGACCGTTGGTGCTTGTCTATGAACGGCCTGCACTGACCCATGGTACCTTGGTTGGCTAAACTTGTTTTCTTTGCTACGGGTGAACCGTTAGTTCAATTTTTTAGTTCTGGTAGTCAATTTTGTAGTGCTTGAGAAGAAGAATACAATAGAAATAGTCTTGAAGGCTAATTATTCTAGGATATTTCTCAGACTTTTTCATAACACATCGGACCATGATTACCCCTTTCTTCATTGGCTACTTTGATCTCCATTGTCGCGTATCTTGGACTCCGATCTCTTTCTACCATGCATTGACATTCGTGGCCTTCATCTACTACTATTCTAGAGTTGAATGGTCTTCAATATCATCTACTATCCTTGCTAACAGCTTTCAATATCTTCTATTTCCCTCACAAATGGCCTTCACATAGAATGTAACTAAAAAGTACCCACAGAATACCCACTAAGGATGATAAAATGAAAGATCTAGGATCTCATGGATAAAGATGTTCATTAGTACTAATTAAGTCTACAAAACACGGGATTTAGACGATAAAACCAGACATGGCCATCTAAACCACTTGTCAAGTAAACTCCAGTAATATTAGCAACTCACCATACAAAACATACTAAAAACTATGCCGGATGAAATTACTAACACGCGCAAAATGATGTACAGCATTGCTCATAAGCACTTCAGATTGGCTTAGTGAAGGCTATTCGCAAGAATGGTAGAAGATTGAAAGACACGATCTAAACGTGGAAGAAGAAAGTACCGAATTGAAGAACTAAGGCCAGCCGACCGACATGAAGACCGGTAGCTGACTGGCCTGGTGAAGAAGACCGGGTGCATGCCAGCACCCTTAGCCACATGCCCGTGCGCTGGAGAAAAGGTCATGGAGCAAGACTTCAGCATGGATTCCCGTGGCCAGCGTAAGGTAGTGCGCACCCGCGCGCGGAGGACTGAGCACAAAGATTTGAGTGCAACAAGCACACGCCTGCTTGGTCGAGACAAGCCTTGGAGCACAACCCCAAATCGGATCCGTGCGGCCAGCACTCCTCATCACGCACTTGTGCGGCCAACTCTACACTCCCGTCACTGTCTCGTGCATCTGCGAGCCTCTTGCGCGGCCTTCGCACCTACTGTGGGTTTTAACCTTCTTTTTTACCATATTTTACTATAGATACCCCAAAATCTTATCTCCGTATACCTCATTCACCCAAGCTCGACCTTAAACCTAAAATCATTCATATTTTCTTAATGATTTCACCTCTTCCATGGATTCTTGCTTTCTTGTTATGTGCTTTCATAATCTAGACTAAATATACTCTTGGGCGCAATTAGTAAGAATTTCTAGTATAAATTCATACCAAACTATCTCATCCCATTAGCATCTCTTCAAAGAGTGTCATAGCATATTTTGGACTCTTGTTGGCAATCAAGCCATTGCACGTAGTGCTCACCATCCTTATGTCCTCATCGCACAACCCCTTGAAGAAGTACTACACTAAGTCCCCTTTCTTGAACGTTTTGTAAGGATAGATAGCAAACCATCATTTAAATCTTTCCCAGTACTTGTGCAAGGACTCATTGGCATTCTTAGTGTTATTGGAAAACTGTTTCTTTAATCCCGCAGGTTTGGAGGCTAAAAGTACTTGTCAAGGAAATGCCTTTTCATGTCCATCAATAAGGTGATACATCCCAAAAATAGGTAGTAAAACCAATATTTTGCGGTTACTTAAAGTCAAAAAGGAAATGTCTGCAAGTTGTACTCATCCTCTGAGACTTCATGAGGCTTCACGTTTGTGCACACAAGATGAAATTCTGAAAGATGATTGTTAGGGTCTTCCCCGACCAAACCATGGAAATTTTGGTGACAATGTATCATCCCACTCTTCATCTTGCACTTGACATTGAGTGGAAACAGGGGAACAATGATGCAAAGAGGCTAGTTCTCCAGATTCGGAGCCATAAGCTCCCTCAACGTACAGTTGTCTTCTGCCATCTCAACTGGTTCCTCTACTAAGAAAGTTGGTTCAAGCGGAACCCCCACTCTAGTTCTCCTTCTCTTCCTTCTTCTACTACCTGCCTACTTTGTTAACTAGTGTAAAGCCCCTAAATTCGTGGCACAGATGTATACCATAAACATGGAGCCAAAAAAACCAACTAAAAGCAACACTAGCAAATGGATTAGAAGTACTAAGATCATTATCACAAAGGCTCAGCATCACAAACCAACAAAAAAACACTAACTACTCAACTAACATGCTATGCAAGTTAAAAATTAAACTTTTGGACTAGCATCCCCGACAGTGGGGCAAAAATTTTGACCTGCCTCAACTCGAGGTCTCTAAGTTGTAACTAATTAACCCAATTTAAGGTGTTGGAAGGTCAAAGATAAATAGATTTATATTCTTGTCCCAAACTCACTACTAAGCTATCTATGGGATAGTTAATGGCAAGAACGGGTTTGTCCATTGACCCGCCTCCACTCGGTGTCGTTAATAGCCTAAATTAACCCGAGTGAAGGCGTGAGCCAAATTTCAATGCCAAAAAGGGATACAAAAGGGGTTGGTCAAATATAAAATTTATAGTTCTGCACCCAACTTACTACTAAGCTGCCTGTGGGGTAGTTAGTGGTAAGTCTGGGTTTGTCCATAGAGATGCTAAGGTCTAATAGCCAATTACACACATGCACGCACGTTTTTTTCAATTCGTACGTGTGTTAGGAATAGCTAATATAGTAAAATTGGGGGTTTGGATTTTTCAACTAACAACTACAAACATAAAGCTATAACACAAGTAAACTATATAGACAGATACTTGGGGAATATTTGTGTAACATGTTTGATCAAATGTTTTGATCCTTGATTCTATCACATATAAGACATCCACAACCTAATCTAGTTCTCATAACACATGGTGTGATCGATGGTCAGCACTTCCCCATAACTGGCACGTATGGTGCTCTTGCAATCTTCCATCGGCACCTCCTTCATAATTAGGGGAGTGCGACAATGGCCATGCCATTGCGCAAATGTGTTTCTCCCCCGTACAATTATGTCTGGGTTCTACACCACAAATCCTCTGCCCCTACACATATAAAAGGGTAAAGGGAGATAGGCACCTTAGAGATAGGCACTAGAACCACTTAAAATCATAGCTTGCTACTAATAGATATCTTTACCCGTAACCCTTTAGACCAACTCACCACCTAAAACTGGTGTGCAGTCATCATAATGGTAAATGACAGGCGCGGGCGGTCGTCGCGCCCGCGCGCCAAAAGATAATTTATAAGCCCTAAATGCTTACTTTCTACAACTAGGTAGATAGTGGTAAATCGGGGTCGTCCAATGAGAAGAGGGATCTTCCTAAGTGTCTAAGCACAAATGGTTGATACTAGGCTAGGAGTAAATATATATACACACACTTAAAAGCAAGTAAAGGGGGGGTTGGTTGGTTGGTTGGTTCCTAAGTTACGAAAGTAAAAAGACAAGATAACTAGCAAGGTCAAGTGACTATGCTAATCATCAAACGAAACTAAAGAAAAGGGGTTTTAAACTACAAAGATAAAATGCCTTGGGGGCAACGGATATCCACTTCCACATCTAATGTAGTTCATTGAATCATTCACACATTCCATCATATAGCATTCATGACCCAACGCTCACACACCCATCTAGCAAGTACCATAACACACACACCACAAGGAGTTCTAAGTTCATGCTCATAGATCTTCATGCAAAGGTGCTACGGAATTCGTCACGTTCCTACACCTAAGCAATTCAACCACACAAGCACTCCCTATGCTCAAACCA
The DNA here is from genome assembly GCA_037428765.1 of Rubia yunnanensis. Lineage (NCBI taxonomy): Eukaryota > Viridiplantae > Streptophyta > Magnoliopsida > Gentianales > Rubiaceae > Rubia > Rubia yunnanensis. Next base: position 42,019,270 of record CM075066.1, read on the forward strand.
CTCATGGCACACATGCAGTGAAACACACCGTCAAGAATACATAAACGCCGAATAACAAATGCTTCAAGAATGAATTTAAATCATCTATTCAATACTTCAACTACTTGTCGTGGAGACTAAACTCCTATCCTTCTTAGTTCGTAGTTTGCGAGAGTGAGTTCGACATCTCTCGTCAAACCTCACCAATGACTCCCGAGTCGCGACCACGACTCAAGGTGTCATTGGTGGCATTTAATCACGAAGGACCAACAAGCTTGGCAATGCGTATGACCACTACACCGTGACTAAGCATTAAACCAATTCATGCAATTACATGAGATTGGATGAACGTGCAACGCACATTCATCCACGAGCTTATGACTCTCTCGTTTGCTACACAAACGAACATGACGAAGAGTTCGACATCAATCACATTCATCTAGCACATTGTCAACACACTAACACAATCAAAAGCTCTAATTCACACTCATACATTCCTAACAAGAACAGGGGGGAAATTAACCCAAATCCCCCAAACCCTAGCTAGCAATTCATACAAGCATTCATATCTTCAAGCTCTCAACAACATCAATGCAATCAACAATTAACATTCAAAGCACAATAAAAGCACAATAGCAAAAACATCAAATAGATAGAAATGAATCTCAATACATAGAAGTGGAAGCTTCAATCCATAGCTCCCAAGTACAAGAACTACTCTAGAACAACAAAAGACATAATTAAACTAAGAGAAAGCTAAGAAAAGAAAGAAGAGAAAAAACCTAGAATTTTCGCCCAAAAATGCAGAGAAAAGCGGGCTGGAAAAGGCTGGAGAAGAAGAAGAAAGAGAGTAGTATTTATAGTGCCAAGAAGATAAAGTTGATTTCTGGCCGCCCGTTGGTCGCGACTCGCGACGAGTTCGTCGCGACTCGCGACGGTGTTGGTCGCGACTCGCGATGGCGTCGCGACGGTGTCGCGACGGCAGCCACAGTTTTGCATTGTTTCTTTGTCTTCTTCATAGCCATCCCTTTCAATCTTCAAGTCTTCAACAGCTCCAAAATGATCTTCAACGGCCTCCGGTCTTCATGTCTTCGAAGTGAGTATCCAAAAGTCTTCGAAAGTATAGTCTTCAATGTTTTCCGGTCTTCGTTGCTTCCGTGTTCTTCCCTTGTCACACAAAATCCACTTAAAAGAGGTAAAAGAGTACAAAGTTGCTTTTGCCTCTCCTAAGTGAATTTCAAGGTAAAACACAAGCTCTCGATAATAAAAGAGCACAAAAGTGATCCTAAATACTACTAAATAATGCGTCTAACATGGACACATCAAACCTCCCCACACTTAAACCTTACTCGTCCTCGAGTAAGAAAAGATTTAAGCATACGGAGGAAATGGCATATCCACATCCTAAAACCCCCAAAATAACCACACAAAATGGACATATCAAACCTCCCCACACTTAAACCTTACTCGCCCTCGAGTAAGAAAAGATTCAAGCATACGGAGTAAATGATATATCCAAAACTTAAACTAATCCCCCAATCAAAGCCTCACAAAAACTCTCAATATTATAAATCCCAAAATAAAAGCTCACATGAGAATTTTTCACACACACATCCCCAATCCTAAATCTAACCAAACCTACCACTTATCAATTCACTACCCATAAAAATATTTCACAGCCCAGAATTGATATTCCCAGAATCCAATGACACAAAATGAAGCTAAAACCATAGAGGAAGTTTTAAACACATGCTTCATTTAATGCCAATATATCAACCAAAAACGAAGTATAAAGAGATCAAGAATTTCATAACCATACTTCGTTTCCTAACCCACTAAGCTACCCAAACCCAAGAGGTCTATAGATGTTGAGCTACCCGATCCATCCGTGTGACAACCGCAACCTTATGACTCCAACGCCGGCAATTGAGTGAAATCATAGCATTTTTCAATTTCTCTCACTTTCTCTCATTTTGCCTAGGAGCTCTTTCGAGTTTTCATCCTAGCCACACATCATGTTTCTTTAGCTCACATCTCACCTTTTTCCTCACATTTTAGCCTCTCATTTTTGCCTAGGCCGCCCTTTAAGGGTTTTCGACCTATCCGGGCCCCCAATGTTGTCTAAGTTGCCCTCTCGGGTTTTCAACCTAGCGGGTTTTCTTTTTCTTTTTTTTTTCTTTTTTTTTTAATTTTCTTTTTCTTTTTGTTTTTCTATTTTTTTTCTTTTTCTCATGTTTTTCCAATGAAAAGTAGCAAAAAGCATTCCAAAACAAGCTAGCATGCATGTGAATCCTCTAACCCCTCCCCACACTTAAAACATTACATTGCCCTCAATGTAAACATGTAAGGCAAGAGCAATAAAAATCAAGGTAAGGGGATAGAGTGACACCCGTGTCTCCATAAATTCGCCGGTGATATGGCGATATCCAAGTACTTGGATGGTCCCGAGATAGGTTTCGGAACCGGAAGGGTGAGCAAAGATGCCGTAGAAGAACTCACCCCTCGAGAAAAGCATTGTCTCCATGGCGCCGTTTGATCAAGACTACACCACGAAGAACACATTAAACTCACAAGTACATAAGGATATGTAATACTAGGTTTAGCATCAAGAGTTAATAACCATAGTATTTTCAAAGAACAACCAATCAACCCTCAATCACCACTATAAGATTATGCATGAAAAATATCCAACATATATTGACATGTATACAAGCATCATTATAGGATAAGAACTTACGGTCACAATGATGTAGTCGGCATACTACAATCAACAAATGTACTATAAAGATGCAAGAATGTTCATATGCCAATATATGTAGGATGGTGGAAGAAATGAGAGGTATGTGATGTTCTTGGGAGTGTTGGGTGGAGAAGAAGGAAAGATCATGCAATGTTTAAAATCATTTGGAAACTTGGAAGCTTGGAAACTTGAAATCTGGGCTCAAAAAATTTTCTAAAGTTACTGAGCTCGTCGCGACTCGTGACGAGGTTCGTCGCGACTCGTGACGAGCCTCGCGACGTCATCGTAACTCGCGGAAAGTAGAGTCCGGGAGCTCAAAATGTTCTGAGCTCGTCGCGACTCGCGACGAAGGGTGTCGCGACTCGCGACGAGCCTCGCGAAGTCATCGCGACTCGCGTAAAGTGGAGTCCGGAAGCTCAAAATGTTCTGAGCTCGTCGCGACTCGCGACGGTGTTGGTCGCGACTCGCGACGAGCCTCGCGAAGTCATCGCGACTCGCGGAAAGTGGAGTCCGGGAGCTCAAAATTTTCTGAGCTCGTCGTGACTCGCGACGAAGTAGGTCGCGACGAGCCTCGCGAAGTCATCGCGACTCGCGGAAAGTTGGCACTGGGAGTGATTTTGCTCCCCTGTTCGTCGCGACTCGCGACGAAGCCCATTGCGACTCGCGACGGCAGGGTATCCCAGGCTTAAAATTTTTTCTTTTGCTTACCAACTGTCCAAGCTTTCTTCCCTCGTTCATTGATCTCGTTCCTTCATCTCCTTCATTGCAATGTACTTCATGTTGCTACAAAATCATAGAAAAACATGCCATAAAAAGAACAAAACAAAACAACAAAAAACTAAGAAACAAAAACTAAAAGAAATGCCGAATTTATTTAACGTCGTCGGCACGACGAAGCTCCGTATTTTTAAGGTCGTCGGCACGACCCTAATGTTATCCGTATGGTGAAGGCTTGAAGCTCTTCACCATGAGCATCCAAAATAAGAGAGGTGGGGGCACAAAACTTTCAAGAGGAAAGTCTTGTGGAGGTGGAGATGGTTCAAAGGGAATTAAGTGGTTAGGGAGCGTGGGATAGTCTTTTGGCTCCTCTCTCGTTTCCCTCAAAACTTCCGAAAATATTAGAGTTGGTTCAATAGGTGGGAGAAGGGGTGACAATGCTAATGGATGACGTAGCACTATCACCTCTTCCTCCATTTTTCTATCCTCTACAACCAACTCCTCATCCCTTTCAAACTCAAAATCATTTTTATTGGTGACTTCACTCACCGAATCATCGAGTTCAAGTTGGGATGGTGTGTTTTTGGAATCACGAGCTTCCATTCGGGCCAATACCTCTAATATGTTCCTCACATGCCCCTCAATGGCCTCAACACTAGAGGAGAGCTGGGTATCCGGCTCTTCACTAGTAAAGGAGTTCAAGTTTTCTATGGTATTTAAGACATCCTCACGTGTCAAACTTGAACTTCCTTGTTGGGCTTGGTTTTGGGGTATGGTATAGGGTGGTGATGGCCAATTAGGTTGCTCGTAATATTGGTTTTCTGGCTCATTCTCATACCACAAATCCGGATTACCACTCCATTCCGGATTGTAAGAGTTATGGTATGGATAACATTCATGAGCATCTTGCCCTTGAAAACCAATATCTCCTACCTCTTGATAGCACTCTTCATAGTACCCATGGTTTTGGAAACCAAGGGTTCTTTCTCGGTCATCGTGTTGTTCCCACAACAAAGGGCAAGATTCGGTAGGATGATCGGAATGACACATCCTACAAAACCTTGCTTGTTGAGCCTCTCTTCTCATCATGAGTTCCCTCAAGGTGAGACGCTCCATTAAGAAAAAAAAATTTATTTTTTATTTTTCAAAAGTTCGGAATCATAGTGCAAGGATTCTGGATAAAATAAATTACCAAGAACTCAAGCAATACCTACTCCGAACAAAAACAACCACCAAGTAGTGGAAAATAAAAACAACTAGCTAATACACAACCAAATACAGCTAAATACTTAAGAATAAACGCCTTTTCCCCGGCAGCGGTGCCATTTTGACAGGCGCGGGCGGTCGTCGCGCCCGCGCGCCAAAAGATAATTTATAAGCCCTAAATGCTTACTTTCTACAACTAGGTAGATAGTGGCAAATCGGGGTCGTCCAATGAGAAGAGGGATCTTCCTAAGTGTCTAAGTACAAATGGTTGATACTAGGCTAGGAGTAAATATATATACACACACTTAAAAGCAAGTAAAGGGGGGGTTGGTTGGTTGGTTGGTTCCTAAGTTACGAAAGTAAAAGGACAAGATAACTAGCAAGGTCAAGTGACTATGCTAATCATCAAACGAAACTAAAGAAAAGGGGTTTTAAACTACAAAGATAAAATGCCTTGGGGGCAACGGATATCCACTTCCACATCTAATGTAGTTCATCGAATCATTCACACATTCCATCATATAGCATTCATGACCCAACGCTCACACACCCATCTAGCAAGTACCATAACACACACACCACAAGGAGTTCTAAGTTCATGCTCATAGATCTTCATGCAAAGGCGCTACGGAATTCGTCACGTTCCTACACCTAAGCAATTCAACCACACAAGCACTCCCTATGCTCAAACCACTCATGGCACACATGCAGTGAAACACACCGTCAAGAATACATAAACGCCGAATAACAAATGCTTCAAGAATGAATTTAAATCATCTATTTAATACTTCAACTACTTGTCGTGGAGACTAAACTCCTATCCTTCTTAGTTCGTAGTTTGCGAGAGTGAGTTCGACATCTCTCGTCAAACCTCACCAATGACTCCCGAGTCGCGACCACGACTCAAGGTGTCATTGGTGGCATTTAATCACGAAGGACCAACAAGCTTGGCAATGCCTATGACCACTACACCGTGACTAAGCATTAAACCAATTCATGCAATTACACGAGATTGGATGAACGTGCAACGCACATTCATCCACGAGCATATGACTCTCTCGTTTGCTACACAAACGAACATGACGAAGAGTTCGACATCAATCACATTCATCTAGCACATTGTCAACACACTAACACAATCAAAAGCTCTAATTCACACTCATACATTCCTAACAAGAACAGGGGGGAAATTAACCCAAATCCCCCAAACCCTAGCTAGCAATTCATACAAGCATTCATATCATCAAGCTCTCAACAACATCAATGCAATCAACAATTAACATTCAAAGCACAATAAAAGCACAATAGCAAAAACATCAAATAGATAGATAGAAATGAATCTCAATACATAGAAGTGGAAGCTTCAATCCATAGCTCCCAAGTACAAGAACTACTCTAGAACAACAAAAGACATAATTAAACTAAGAGAAAGCTAAGAAAAGAAAGAAGAGAAAAAACCTAGAATTTTTGCCCAAAAATGCAGAGAAAAGCGGGCTGGAAAAGGCTGAAGAAGAAGAAGAAAGAGAGTAGTATTTATAGTGCCAAGAAGATAAAGTTGATTTCTGGCCGCCCGTTGGTCGCGACTCGCGACGAGTTCGTCGCGACTCGCGACGGTGTTGGTCGCGACCCGCGATGGCGTCGCGACGGTGTCGCGACGGCAGCCACAGTTTTGCATTGTTTCTTTGTCTTCTTCATAGCCATCCCTTTCAATCTTCAAGTCTTCAACAGCTCCAAAATGATCTTCAACGGCCTCCGGTCTTCATGTCTTCGAAGTGAGTATCCAAAAGTCTTCGAAAGTATAGTCTTCAATGTCTTCCGGTCTTCGTTGCTTCCGTGTTCTTCCCTTGTCACACAAAATCCACTTAAAAGAGGTAAAAGAGTACAAAGTTGCTTTTGCCTCTCCTAAGTGAATTTCAAGGTAAAACACAAGCTCTCGATAATAAAAGAGCACAAAAGTGATCCTAAATACTACTAAATAATGCGTCTAACATGGACACTTCAGTAAACTTTTAAAAGACCTACGTGCAAACACTCACATGGACCCAGACCCCGCTACCCATATCACATCCAGGTTTCTCTTCCCCATGGAGGGGTGGGGTGGGGGGGGGGTATCAACATGTTCACCAACATGAATGTAGACTAGAGTGCATGCTAATGTAGTGTATCATTCAATTATATCAATGTGTGCACCAATATGAATGTAGACTAGAGTGTCTGCTACTGGAGTGTATCATGCAATTATAACAATTCAAGAACAAGCAATCATAATATCATAAGAACATAGAATTAGCAGGATCTACTAAATCTCACAAAACATAAATATACACATGAATACAAATTTCTCCCCAAGCTATAGAACTACTCCCTAAACACGAAATTCAAGTATTTCATTGAATTCCACATTTTTGGACAAAAGCAAAATAAAGAAAAGAAAGAGAAAGAACCTAGAGAGAAGTGAGAGTGTTTGTCTCTCCAAAATACTCTTCTAAATCTAAAAATATAATCTAATCCTTCTAAACTACTCCCTAGAAAATAGACCCATGGAAAATATTGAGCTAGATGTCATGGACCTAAGAAAATGAGATGAAGAAAAGAAGAGAAAAAGAGAAGAAGAACTCTAGAGAGAGAGAACTCTCCTCTTCCCTCTATCTAGAGAGAAAAAAAGTCTACATTATGCCTACTTACTTAAACCCTGGGGGACTAAAGGCTCCTTATATAGGAGAAGATAAATGGGCTTATAAGAAAAACCCTAGAAGCTTCCACTTGTGAAACATGTCCCCACTTGTGCCACATCGCAACGGGGTGTGAAAAAGCACATGGCCCGTGCGTAGCACGGCCCATGCCATAATACACAGGCTGCCAATTGGGACTTCTCCTTGAGGGTACTGAGTGCATGTCTATGGAAAAGCTCGTGGGGTGCAGACCGGGGGTCTTCAATTTTCATTCTTAACGCACGGACTGTGCCAAAGAACATGACCCATGTCGAGACTTAGTTTTTCCTCTGTTCTTGACTTGGCATGGATGTGTAAGCTCCATGGGTTGTGTTAAGCTGCTCTACCATGGACCGTGTCAAATGGGTCATATCAAGCTGCTCTAGCACGGGCCGTGTCAGCTTCAACTCTTCCTACACTTAGTTTTTTTCCTTCAACCTGTTTGTCTCGCTACAAATGAACCGCTAATCTAATTTGAGAGTTCTTGTAGTCTATTTTATAGTGCTCGAGAATAAAAAACCAATGGTGCCACCTAAAGACAATGATTTTCCTTGGATTGTTCCTGGAATTCTGTATAGCTCTCGGATCTCAATTCCTCTACTTCTTTGTCCTCTTTCTTCGACCCTTCTATCTTCTACCACGTTATAGTTCATGGCCTTTTAGTCTTCTACCATCCTTGTAGATGGCCTTCAATATCTTCTACCAACCTTGCAAATGGCCTTCTACATAAACACGATGAATAGTACCCCACAGGCAACCTACTAGTGATGATCACGAAGGAAGATCTAGGCGTCCGTGGATACAAGGTGTCCATTAGTATCAATTAAGTGTAAAAAACTTAGGATATAGACAAGAAAACCAAACATGGCGATCTAAACCCTTTATCATTGAAACCTAACTAATACTAGCAATTTAAAAAGTAAAATAAGCCAATTATTACGCCGAATGCATCGGTTCACGCATGCATAATTATGCACATCATTCACATAGATTCTAGGTGTCTAATAGCCAACTATGCAAAACCACATACGAGTCATTAATCTGTCTGTGTGCTAGGAATAGCTAAGTATTGCAAAATGGGGTTTTTAGTTTTTTTCAACTTACAACTACGAGCATAAGAAATAACACAAGAGAAAAAATATATATATATATATATATATATATATATATATGTAAGCACTTGGGGAATATTTGCGCAACGTGATTAACTAAATGTTTTGATCCTCGTTTCCATCATATGTAAGACATCAAAGCCTATTCTAGTGTTCATAACATGTGTTGTGGTCGATGGTCAACACTTACCCATACTTGTCACGTGCTGTTATCTTTCAATCTTTCATCGCCATAGCCTCCGTAATTAGGGGAGTACAACAACAGCCCTGCCATTGCGTTGATCTGTTTCTCCCCTGTACGATTATGTCCCGGGCACTGAACCACGAATGCTCTATTCCCAGTCCTACATAGGCAAAGGAAATAGGCACCTTATAGAAGGCTCTAGAGTTTCTAAACCCTAGTTTTCTGCCAATTGTTATCTCTACTAGTTACTCTTTGGGTTAACTTTCAGACTATGACTAGTGTGTGCTTGGAAAAGACCTACAAGAACACACCCACGTTGACCCGAACCCCGCTACCCATATCACATCTAGGTTTCCCTCCCCGAGGGGTATCAATAGATGCACCAACATGATTTTAGACTACGGTGTGTGCCAATCTTAGTGTATCGTTCATGCAATTCATAAGCAATTCAAGAACAAGCCAATATAATATCATAAACACATAGAAATATGTAGATTTAATGAATCTCACAAAACATTATTCAAGTCATGAATACAAATATTATCCCCAAGCCATTAAAATACTTACTAAGCATTGAACCTAAACATTTCATTAGATTCAATGCCTTTGGGAAAAGCAAAAATAAAAAGATGAAAAAAAGATCTTCTAGAGAGAATAAGGAGCTCCTTTCTCTCTCTACCCTATTTTAGAAATCTAAAATTTGAACAACTACTTTAGCCCTAGAAACATAGGTATATATATAGTAGTAGGGAATTAGGCCTCAAAATAGGCCCAAAATGGGGGACAAAAACCCTTGCAGCCGCAACGGCCATGCCCAGTGTAAACCGGCACGGTCCGTGCCGGCTAGGGTAGCCTCATGTTAGCACGACATGTGCGGCTTGGCACGAGCCACCGGTCCGTGCTGGCTTAAGCCATCGTGTCTGGCACGGACCGAGACCTTCGTGCTGGTGCAAGGCACTCGGTCTAGCATGGGCCACCCACAGGTCCTTCGTTTTCATCTTCTGATTTGCACATCCAGTGTCATTTGGCATGAGCCATCGGTTGGAGGCTTGTTCTGATAAGTAATTTGCATGGGTCGTGTCATCCGTCGAACCCTGTAGGCTGGCTTTCACATTTTATACTTGAAACAACATAGACCATATGAAAAGGCACAGTTCATTCCCATACTTAACTGATTTGGAGTGAAACGGAGCAAAAAGGACGCTGGCCGCTGAGACGGGCACGATGCTTGCTATGCGTTTTGGTATGATCTGTGCTAGCTCCCTAAGCACGGGTCGTGCTAGCTCCCTAAGCACGGGTCGTGCTAGCTCCCTAAGCACGGGTCGTGCTAGCTGGAGTTTGTGATGACATAGCTAAGATCTGTGCCGGCTCGCCCGGCCACATCCCAGCCGATCGGCCGATCAGCTGGTTAGCCCGGTTGATGCATTTCTCCATTTTTTACCTTTTTTAACTTCCATTCCTTTCTTGGCTCAATTCCATCAACCACAATTTAACTTTGTGGCCTTCATATCTACTACCATTCTTGCAAATGGCCTTCGAGTATATTCTACAGTTCTTGTGAACGGCCTTCTATAGAATGATATCGAAGTATCCACAAGCAACCTACTAATGAGATCATGAATCAAGATCTAGGTGCTTGTGAACACAACATCTCCATTAGTTCCAATTAAGTCTACAAAACTCAGAATTTAGACAAAAAAACCAAACAATGTCGTCTAAACCCTTTGTCGTGTAAACCTAACTAAAACTAGCAATCCAACAATTAGAACATGCCAATTATTATGCTGAATGCATTGGTTAACAAATGAAATGCGGCGAACATAAATTTCAAAAAATTTGGGAACCTTTTTGAAAAAAGAAGGATGGTTTTATGAAGAAACTACATGAGAAGGTTAAACTCGGGATTGAGAGGGCACATCCTCAAAATACGGAGAGTGCAACCTAAGGCTGCACGGTAATGGTGTTCAAACCTGGTGGCTGGGTTCAGGTACTTTGCAAAGAGAGGTTTCCTACTGCTTAGAAATCTAATTTAAGTCCACGTGGTGATGGTTTTTTTCAATTTCTTGCTCGTGTGATTGACAATTCTTACAAGATTGATCTACCTAGTGACTATGGTGTTTGTGTTAGGTTCAATGTTGCTGATTTATCTCCATTTACTTTCAAGGATGATTCATTTTCGAGGACAAAACCTTTCGACCACTAAGGAAATAATACTTATATCAAAGCTAACTTCAAGGATGAAGCTATGCCATGGCTTGATCAAACATTCAAAGGTTATGTTCGGGATCCTCTAAGTAATTTGGCAGGTCCTATGACTAGAGCAAGGAGCATAGAGATGCTGAATTGAATGCATTTACAAAGCATATTCATGATGAAGATTCAAAGATCATAAGGGGGTATGTTGGATTGATATCACTCTTTTTCTAAGAATTGAATTCATTAAGATGAAGATTAATGAAGTGTCTAAAAAGAACAGTTGAACCTTCATTTAGTGGGCTGGTTCAAGAACAGTATTCACCTTTCTTAGTTTAGTTTTATTCTATTTTGGCTCATGAATAATCATGGCCATGTTGGCTCATATGGTGATGAATTCGTGGTTTCCATGTGATTTTCTAGAAGATTGAATTCAATTTTAATTAGACTAAATAAGGTTAGAATATATTAGGTAAAATTCAAGTCTAGCTCACCTAGTTTTGATCAAATTAAATAAAGTTCTATTAGATAAGGTTAAAAAAAATCAATCTTATCTTGGATGAATGCGTCCAGGGCTTAAATTATATAAGTAAATTTTAGATTGACATGGTTTCAACTTCATAAACCTTTCATAAGACAGGAATTCTGCCAGGGTTTACCAAATCCTAACCGGATTCTTCTTTGTTTTGGCCAAATTCTATCTCCATATATAGAGGGATAGTCATCAAATTTCAGGCATCATTTATCAATCAAATACAATTAAATTCATACTTTATCTCGTTGGTTTTTAAGTTTTTAAACCGTTAGGTTTTGTTTTGATTTAGTGCTTAGAACTTGTGGTTCTTTGTGTTAAATGTGAAAGTGGTGATTGGTTTGTGTTTTTTTCCTCGTGTCACTAAAATTCAAGTTGTGTTTTTCAACAAATTTCAAGTGTGTCTTCTTTTCCAAAGAAGGTGCTTCAATCCATGCGTTGATTAGTGTTTCTAATCATTCCGAAAAAGAATCTTCATAGGGAGATTCATATCACAAACCCTATAAGACAATCAACAAAGTTCAAACCAATAGGATTTCGGTTATACCTGCTCCAATGATCAAGTTGGATCGTGATGCCATGATTGGCGTTGGTAGCGCGTAAAGGAAGGACAAGTGATCATAACTTTTCTACAAATTTTCTTACTTGTTATATGAGTTGATGGTTGATGTAACCTGTCTTGTCACATCAAGCTTAGCCTCTTGACCCTTGTGTTCAGCTTATATGTGCTGGGTTGAGTGGGTTGTGTTCCAGCGTTTTGGTTTATAAGGCTCATACCTTATTATGTCCCCTTATTATGTCCCCCTAGGCAAACCCCTTCTACTTATTAGTGAGGGGTTTAGTTTATAGGCAGGAAGCCTATTAGCATGGAGTCATTGCCTGTATTCAGACTGCCTGTACACACACCCACGGGTGTACCCCAGTGGTTGGGACATAGGTGGGAAAGTCAATAAACCCAGGTTCGATCCTTGGCAATGGCAGTGTGGGAAGTTCTTGCTTTGCAAGGCTCCCTTGTGTGCACTAAGGCAATGTCAAGCCCATGGATCCTGATGCTAGACTACCGTGATTTACCTTTCATACAATAACCTGAATGTGAGCTAGTATGGACCGCTGAGGGCGAGCGAATGATCGTCTTTTGCCAGACTCCGTATTTTGCGAAAGAAATTATAGTCGTTATTTTTCCAAAAAGGGGCATCGTTTCAAAGAAATGAAGTTTTAGGCTTCGAGCAAATACATTGCATGCTTTAACAGTGGCCACGTGCTCACCTTTATGGGGTTTCGCATGGCACTTGCTTGAAATTTGCATCTCCCCGAGGTGGTATAATCATTCTGACGTTTCTCCGTTTCCAAGACATACTTGGGTCTCTTGCATTGAATTCCTTCTTTTTGCTTCCTCTGCCATTTAATTAACTTCTATATCTTTTTGCTTTCCTCTGCCATTGCAATTCTGTTGTCCGCGTCTGCTACTTCTGTTCATCAGTTACCCTCACTGCTCAATTTTTCCCGTTATTCCTTTCCTCATGCTCATAACAATCATGGTTTCCTACCGTTAGATCTATTGGACATATATTGGAAAAATATGTGGAAATTAAATAATGAAATTACACGAACAATTTAACATAAGTAACAATAATGAAATAGTACTAATTATTCACGTGTACAAGCACGTTTCAAGCAATCACATATATCACATATTGATGGAGTCACGAGTACACTCGCTGTCCTTGAAACGAATGAGTCCCGTCGTGGATATCGTTCCCTAGGATAAAACCATCGAAGGTAATTTTAACAAGTAAAAATTACCTCGGAGTCACACAAAGCCCGAAGGACTATCACCACAAAGACAGATAAAGAAGATAAGACTCAAGTTTAGAAGTAGGGAGGAATTTGATAATGGTGCGAGATTTCTGTCTGACATAGAGGTTATATTTATAGATGCCTAAGAAACCCTATGGGAAGATACGTGGAAGATCTGATTCCTGTAATCAGAGAAAATATTCTCTAACCACCAAATATTTTACAAATATTTGAATAGATTCTGGAAAGATAAGAATATCATATTCCTTATCATGATTAACCGCGTATCAAATCTCAGATATTCCACACGTGATTCTTAGAATATTTGTTACGCGATTTGGGCTTTCTGGAGACTTCTACATGATCCAAACGCATTTTAGACAGTCAAAAAATTACATAACACTTAGTACGTGCGAATGAATTTCCGCCTAAGTTTCCATTCTCAGAGTGACTCTTTAAGCATCCATATCTCATTCACCATTTATCCGTTTTGAGAGTTTAAACAGTCGATTTTATAGTACTCGCAGAGAAGAATCCAAAAACGATGCCCACTGACTCTAATTCAGTTCGAGCCCAACTCAATAACGAAGCCCAAAAGTTGACGAAATTCAACTTGTTTTACAATCATTTTCCAACAATCCCCCACATGAATAGATATTGATGTGGAATCAGAACAATCACGCCAGACACGGAGTTTGACTTGGTGATAGATTCATTTCGACGGCATAGATGCTGCATAGGATAAGTAGGTGTCACCCTTTGAACTTTCCCTTGAGAGAGTACACTTAGCCCGCTGGTTAGGAAGTAGACACGATGTCCTTGAACTTCCCCGACCGCTTGTGTGAACGACAATGCACTTCCCACAGGCATCTTTCCTAGCCTTTGTGCTTTCCTCGGTTGTGTCCATTAATTAGGTCATGACACACCCCCTAGTTCTGTAAGGTTTCTAAGGAATTGCGTCCCAACAATTCCCTTTCGAAGCGGCCACACTTCTCGCTTACATAGGTGATTCTTAGCGTAAGAGCAGTTCCGTAAACTATGCACTCTTTCAAGTATCATACACTCGATGTCGTGAATCATTAAAAGAAATTTAATGCTTAACCTCCACTCACTTCACTGTTTCTTCATCTTAGGAAATAAGACAGGAGGTATGAACCCCCCACAGTGATCACGATGGGTCTTTGCAGTTTAGTTGTCCCTTTGAACCTGGATCTTGGGATCTCCAGTCACATAGGTTGGGTGTCCACGTACGTAACCCATCATTTAATGGACTTCAGTCCCATTCCTCTCGATGATGTTTCAACTACCTCTCGATTCAACCCCTTAGTCAAGGGATTAGCTATGTTGTCCTTAGACCTTACATAGTCAATTGTGATCACTCCAGTTGAGAGAAGTTGTCTTATGAAACTATGTTTCCTTCGAATATGACGAGACTTCCCATTATAGAGCATATTATGAGCCTTTCCAATAGCAGATACACAATCACAATGTATACATATGGCTGGCACAGGCTTCGGCCATCTAGGAATGTCCTTTACGAGTTGAAGAGCCATTCGGCCTCCTCACCCACCTTGTCTAAGGCAAAAAACTCGAATTCCATCGTGGATCGAGTAATAACCGTTTGTTTAGAGGACTTCCACGAGACTGCTCCCCCACCTAGTGTAAATACATACCCACTAGTGGATTTCAAATCCTTTATATTGTGTATCCAGTTTGCATCACTGTATCCTTCAACTACAGCTTGATAACTCGAATAATGTAGACCATAATCACGAATGAAACGTAGATATCTCAATACTCTAGTTATTGCTTTCCAGTGAGTCATACTGAGATTACTCGTGTATCTACTCAACCTACTTACAGTGTAGGAAATGTATGGTTTGGTACAACTCATCAAGTACATCATACTCCCAATGACTCTTGAGTACTCCACCTGATTAACAGCCTCCAATTTGTTCTTTCGTAGATGCAAATTCGGATCTGTTGGAGTCATCGCCACCTCTGAGTCATTCTTGTTGAATTTCTCAAGGATTTTATATACATAATGAGACTGGGTTAAGGTGATACCATCAGAGCTTCGGATGATCTTTATCCCCAAGATCACATCCGCCAGTCCCATATCCTTCATGTCAAAACGAGAATTCAACATGTCCTTGGTAGAGTTGATCATCTTTTCATTACTACCCACAATGAGCAAGTCATCTACATATAAACATAGGATTACATATCCATTTTCTGTGTCTTTCACGTAGACGCACTTATCACACTCATTGATTTTGAAACCATTGGCAAGGACGATATGGTCAAACTTCTCATGCCATTGCTTTGGTGCTTGTTTGAGACCATACAATGATTTCACCAACTTGCAGACTTTTCCTCCTTGACCGAGAGCCGTAAACCCCTCAGGTTGCTCCATGTAGATTTATTCCTCTAAATCTCCATTCAAGAAGGCAGTCTTCACATCCATTTGATGAACCTCAAGCTTACGCAACGCGGCGATAGCAAGTATCATTCTAATGGAGCTTATTCTCGTGACTGGAGAATAAGTATCAAAGTAGTCAAGACCTTCCTTTTGTCTATAACCTTTGATTAAAAGTCTGGCTTTATACTTGTCAATCGAGCCATCTACTCTCATCTTCTTCTTGAAAATCCATTTGTATCCCAGTGGTTTACACCTCGGAGGTAAGTCCACTAGCTCCCAAGTATGATTATGTAGAATCGAGTCAATTTCGCTTTTAATCGCTTCTTTCCACATAGGTCCCTCAGATGAATTCACAGCTTCTTTATAACTTTGTGGCTCACTTTCAAACATAAACGTTAGATAATCAGGACCAAATGATTTTTCGGTCCTAATCCGTTTACTTCGTCTAGGTTCATCCACTTCCTCCTCTTGATCCTCGAGATCGTTGAGAATTACTACGCCTTCGTCCAGTGACTCAACGGTCCTCTTCGACGATTCAGACATTTCCTTGGCAGGGAACACATCCTCAAAGAAATTTGCATTTCTTGATTCCATGATTGTGTTCTTGTGAATCTCTGGATGATGAGATTCATGTACAAGGAAGCGATAAGCACTACTCTCATGTGCATATCCTATAAAGATACAGTAAACCGGTTTAGGTCCAATCTTTAACTTCTTGGGGGTGGGATTAATACCTTCGCAAGGCACCCCCACATTCGCAAGTACGTAAAGGATGGCTTCGTGCCTTTTCACAACTCATGAAGAGTTGCTTTCTCATCCTTACGGGGTATCTTATTCAAAAGATAATTGGTCGTCAAAATAGCCTCCCCCCACATGCTCTGTGGCAACCTAGAACTTATCAACACCGCATTCATCATCTCTTTAAGAGTACGATTTTTACGTTCAGCCACACCATTAGATTGAGGCGAGTAGGGGGTAGTGACCTCGTGAATAATGCCATGTTCAGAACAATAGTCCCTACATGGCTCTACATATTCACCTCCACAGTCACTTCTAATCACCTTGATCTTCTTATCAAGTTGATTTTCAACTTCTGTTTTGTACAGAACAAATTTCTCAATTGCCTCATCTTTGCTTTTCAGCAAGTACACATAACAGTATTTCGTACAATCATCCACGAAAGTGAGGAAATACTTGTTACCTCCTCTTGTTTGCACGAACTTGAGATCACAGATATTGGTATGTATCAACTCAAGAGGTTTCGTGTTTCGTTTAACTTGTTTGAAAGACGTTCGAGTCATCTTAGCTTCAACACAAGTTTCACACTTATGATTTGCATCAATTTCAATGTTATGTATGTTTTCCATTTTAATTAATCTTCTTATCGAATCATAATTAACGTGTCCTAGTCTACCATGCCATAAATTGGAAGACTCAATCATGTAAGCAGAAGAATAAGCATTCATTTCATCTTTCTTAGGAGGTACAACCATGGTGTTCAACTTGAACATACAATCTAGCTCATAACCTTTGCCTACAAACATACCTTGCTTTGACAAGACTAACTTATCAGACTCAAACACTAGCTTAAAGCCATGCTTGATCAATATAGAATCGGACAAAAGGTTCTTGCGAATGTCTGGCACATACAAAACATTCTTCAAAGTCAACTCCTTCCCAGACGTCATCTTCAGTACCACAGTGCCATGCCCTTTCACCATAGAAGTTGCAGAGTTGCCATGTAGATGGTCTCTCCATCTTCAATTGCCTTGAAGTTTGAGAACACTACCTTGATGGAGCAAATGTGCTTAGTAGCACCAGTATCAATCCACCATTCCTTTGGATTGGAGTCCACCATGTTGACTTCAGAAATCACAGCACAGAGATCGATGTTATTCACATCTAGTGCAAGATTTTCAATCATATTGGCCTCGTTCTTGGAATTCCTTGGCTTCCTACATTCGGAGGACTTGTGGCCAACGAGGTTGCAATTGTAGCACTTGCCAGTGAACTTCGACTTCTTCGAAACTCCACCCTTAGCCAACTTGGATCCCTTCTTTGCCTTGGCCTTCTTTGACTTGGAGCTTCCACCAACCTCCACGAGATTGGCCCTTACCACAGGCACATATCCATTCATCCTCTTTTCAGAGATGCGGTTATCCACCTCAACACGAAGCTTGTGCATCAGATCCCTCATGGTCATCACCTTTCGCTTGTGTTTCAGATAACTCTTGAAGTCCTTCCAACTTGGAGGCAGCTTCTCGATGATGCAATAGACTTGGAGAGTCTCACACATTGTCATCTTCTCGACTATCAGCTCATTGATCATCATTTGAAGCTCTTGAGCTTGACTGACCACAGACTTGGCATCAACCATCTTGTAGTCGAGGAACTTGCCGACGACCCACTTCTTGGATCCAACTTCCTCACCCCTATACTCTTGATCAAGAGTTTCCCACAACACCTTAGAAGGCTCCTTCACCTCATACACATTCCAAATAGCATCGTGAAGGCTATTCAAAAGGATGTTGCGGCAGACATACTCCTTAGAGTTCCACTCCACCGCAGCATCTTGGACTTCCTTAGCGCTTTTCTTATCCACAACGGGACGATCTTCGTGAACGTAACGTTCCAAACCCATAGTGGAAAAGTAGAAGAGCATCTTCTGTTGCCACATCTTGAAGTTCATACCATTATTGAACTTCTCGGGTTTCTCAGCATGAGGAACAGCCACAAGAGGCATCGCCCCAGGGGTAGTCTTCGCAGCATCATTGCTCGACATGGTTCTGGAAACATCAATGTGTACATACAAAATTATTCATCATTAAATATAAGTACACATCAAATATCGTAGTATAATATTTTAAATAATTATACATAACAAATTGCTCAATATAATTTTTTCGTAAGCAACCAAAATCCAATAAATTTCCAAAGTCAAAATACTTTCCAAACTAATTTTCCCACACAAAATTAAGCATGCTATCGGAAAATCATATCAAAATGCAATTTCTCAAGCATGCATGCAATGTCCGTATGTAGCATGCAATATGCAATGCAATATTGATAAACAAATTGCACAAATAAGCATATCAAATAAGACGAATTAAGCATGCACACGTAACCACTATCGTGGGATATTTTGTTTGAATTTTAAAATGGCATACAGTTGCAAGAATTGGCATGCAATATATATGCAGATTAATCATATAATCACGTAAGCATGCATAAATCGTGTAATTGTTTTTCCGACTAAGTTTAATCAATATAACTCAACAAATTTCATTCGTTTCAAGATTGTTGGACATATATTGGAAAAACATGTGGAAATTAAATAACGAAATTACACGAGCAATTTAACTTAAGTAACAATAATGAAATAGTACTAATTATTCAATCGTACAATTAATAAGCACGTTTCAAGCAATCACATATATTACATACTGATGGAGTCACGAGTACACTCGCTGTCCTTGAAACGAATGAGTCCCGTCGTGGACATCGTTCTCTAGGATAAAACCATCGAAGGTAATTTTAACAAGTAAAAATTACCTCGGAGTCACACAAAGCTCGAAGGACTATCACCACAAAGACAGAGAAAGAAGATAAGACTCAAGTTTAGAAGTAGGGAGGAACTTGAGAATGGTGCGAGATTTCTGTCTGACATAGAGGCTTTATTTATAGATGTCTAAGAAACCCTATGGGAAGATACGTGGAAGATCTGATTCCCGTAATCAGAAAAAATATTCTCTAACCACCAAATATTTTACAAATATTTGAATACATTCTGGAAAGATAAGAATATCATATTCCTTATCATGATTAGCCGCGTATCAAATCTCAGATATTCCACACGTGATTCTTAGAATATTTGTTACGCGGTTTGGGTTTTCTGGAGACTTCCACACGATCCAAACGCATTTTAGACAGTCAAAATATTACAGAACATTTAGTACGTGCGAATGAATTTCCGCCTAAGTTTTCATTCTCAGAGTGACTCTTTGAGCATCCATATCTCATTCACCCTTTATCCGTTTTGAGAGTTTAAACAGTCAATTTTATAGTACTCGCAGAGGAGAATCCAAAAATGACACCCACTGACTCTAATTTAGTTCGAGCCCAACTCAAAAATGAAGCCCAAAAGTTGACGAAATTCAACTTGTTTTACAATCATTTTCCAACAAGATCCCCTAAAGCCTACTCTTTTTGTGACATAACGTATAAGGAGGATCTTTTTATGCATCTCTGTGAGAGATGATGTTTGTAGTTTTGGGGGTTGGAATACGACAATCTCCGCGACCGCATATATTGTCGAGTGTCGTATACATGATCTTGAATGTAACAAATGACATGATAGTCAAGTATTTGAAAACCATTGAACATGTCGAGCTTCGATTCCCTCTGTCAAATTTTTTCCAGTCTGTCTTAGGCTATTTTGGTCAAATGGGTTAATTGGATACACCCATTATTCAAACTCAATGGGTCATTATCCAATTAACCCATTTATTAAATGAGTCATAATGGGTTGGGTCATAAATGAGTTGGGTCATTAAATGGATAACCCATTGGATAATCCATGAGATATTCATATGATCCAATGGGTTAAAATATATTATCCAATAAGTCATTATCCAATAAGTCATTATATAATTAATCCAATTAGTTGTCATTAAACATTTTCTATCGATTTGGGTTACAAGTTGTCATTATCCAATGGGATCAGGTATTAAATGATCATTATTTTTTAGGATTTGGGATTAAAATAATTATGTTAATGGGAAATTTTGGTGTCCCGTATTATGTTAACTCAATGGGAACATAACAAATACCCAATAAATATCCAAAATTACCCAATTAAATGCATGTGTAATATTTAACATAAATATTCACTATAATTCACAAATTATGCAAATTATAATTCACAAATTATTCGAGTTCAATCTCGTACAATATTCGAGTTCGTACAGTATTCGAACTCGTACAGTATTCAAATTCAATCTCGTACAGTATTTGAGTTCGTACAAAATTTGCACTCAATCTCGTACAGTATTTGAGTTCGTACAATATTCGAGTTCAACCTCGTACAGTATTTGAGCTCAATCTCGTACAGTATTTGAGTTCGTACAATATTCGAGTTCAATCTCGTACAGTATTCGAGTTCGTACAATATTCGAGTTCAATCTCGTACAGGCTGTACAGTATTTGAGTTCGTACAATATTCGAGCCCAATCTCGTACAGTATTCGAGTCCATACAATATTCGAGCTTAATCTCGTACAGTATTCGAGCTCAATCTTGTACAGTATTCGAGCTCAATCTTGTACAGTATTCGAGTTCGTACAATATTCGAGCTCGTACAGTATTTGAGCTCGAGCTCAATCGCAACTAATATTATTCGTTAATTTCGTTGAGTTTACAAAGCCGACATATTATATATTTTTATTTTTATTAAATATAATATAATGTACATAATATTATATTACATAATATAATAAATGATTATATATTAGGAAAAAATTAAATAATTCGTAATCAAACTTGTGAAGATTTAGTTATCTTGTGATATGAAATATTACTGTTCACTAGGGGCGATTACAGTGCGATACACACAGTGCGATTCACTCCGTCTTCTCTTCCTTCCCTTCACCATCTGCTACTATTCTTGGCCTAATCATATCGGCCACCGATGGCGTTGCCGCCGCCCGCTCCCATGGCGGAGTCGGGTCCTGCGATCAATAAGAGCTTCATCCAAGCTCTCAACACCAAGCCATCTCCTCTTTTCACATCCCTTCCGGACACTCCCAATCTCCACCCAGTCACAGAATACAAAGGGAAGATTGCGTTTATCCTCCCCATTGAGGAAGGAGAACGTCTGGCGTCCCATTACCAGAACGCTCTGGTCGGCAAATTCAATCGGGGAAAGCCCTCGATGGACTCCTTACAAATTGCCTTCAAATCAATAGGATTTAAATCTAAATTTCAGTTAGGCTCTATTGACTATCGCCATGTTTTGATCAGATTTCAGGATCCTGAAAACTACCAGCGCTGCTGGATGAAGGGGCAGTGGATGATACAGGGCGTGGCAATGAAGGTGCAAAAATGGACGCCCGATTTCTCACCAATGGCAGAGTCCTCAATCGTTCCGGCGTGGGTAACGATTCACAGACTCCCTCTTCATTTTTATAACAACTCTGCCATTATTGGTCTAAGTAGTCAGATTGGAAGGTTTTTAAAAATGGACGCTGCTACGGCAGCTCTAACTAGACCATCGGCAATAAAAGTCTGCGTTGAAATAGATCTTCAGTCCCAACCTCCTGCTTCTATTGTCATAGGTATAGGTAATAAGGTCTCTGAATATCCAATTGAATATGAAGAACTCCCACATTATTGTGCTCACTGTAAAGTAGTTGGACATAACCAAGATAAGTGTACTTTCTTACACCCTGAGCTTAAAAAAAAGGTTATTGAAACTAAGAAAAAACAAGGAAGGGCAGAAAGTAACACAGCTGATCTGGCTCAGGATATTTCTGGTGTTGAGAAACAAGTTCACACTGAAGGAACAATTGAGAAACAGTCTCACCATGAGGAATTACCTAATGATAAGATAACTGGAACCTCAGCCCTTAGTGTTTCTCAGAAACAAAAAGAATTTCAAAAACAGAATTATCACTCAGGCCATCCACAGAACATTTTTGCTAACTCTTTCAACAATACTCATAAGAAAAGACCAGACTTCTACTCTTTGGATGATATTTCAAAGCCTATTAATAACATAATATGGAGGAAGAAGACTAAGCAATCTGAAAACCTCAGATTAGAAACTTTAGAGCATACTCAATCAGTGTCCATTTCTAATGCTTTTCAAGCTCTAGATGTATCTTTTGAAGAAGAACAGGAAGAAGAGCCAGTGGAGATCTTCCATGAGACTCAACAAACTCACGACCAGGTAAAACACTCGGGCACCACATATTCACCAGAAAGAAGCTCTGAAGAACAACTTCACTCGGAAAACATACCTGAAGTCAGACCAGATCAGATCCTAGTCTCTACACCAAAACAATCAGCATCTCTTGAGCAATCTCCTATGCTAGTGTACATAGGACTATGAGGGAAAATTTATGGCATGATTTAGGCTCAGCTCTCTCAGAACCTGCCATATATATAGGGGACTTCAACACGGTTTCTTCAGTTAATGAATACAAAGGAAGGAAATCAACCCCCCACAAAAGTATGAAAAACTTCAATGAATTCATTCACAGATCTGATTTGCATGATATTCCCACTGTTGGGAATTCTTTTACCTGGTGTAACAATAGGATCAAGGACAGGGGTAAAGATATAATATTCCAAAGACTGGATAGGGGTCTCTGCAACTTAGAATGGCTTGATTTATTTCCCCACAGCTCTATACAGGTTTTAAATAGAATCACCTCGGATCATTCTCCTTTACTCTTATCTATACAATCAGCTTCTGAGCTTTCCCCTAGGCCTTTTAGATATCAGGAAATGTGGTCCTCTAGGCAAGATTTCAGGGATATAGTAACAAAGTGTTGGACTTTAACATCACCTCTAAAAGGCATGACTGGTTTTGTTTTCAAACTTAAGAGGCTAAAAGTGGAAATAAAACAGTGGAACAAATCTATTTTTGGCAATGTCAACCAGAATCTGATTCAGGCTGAACAGAGAGTTAGTGATTTGGAAATAATCTACCAACAAACACTGGATGATAAGGATCTAGCAATTTTAAATGAATCAAAAGCCTTATTGTTAAGATCTCAGAAAGAAAAGATAACATTCCTATCTCAAAAAGCTAGACTTAATTGGCTTAAGTTTGGGGATGCGAATACAAAATTTTTTCATCATGCCATAAAGGAAAACCGGGCAAAATCTAGAATCAGCAAAATTAAAGACTCCTCAGGCAATTGGATCTCAGACCCTAATCTGATAAAGGAAGAAGGAATCCGGTTTTATAAAGATTTATTGAATGAGGAACCAACCCCTAAAACTGGATCTCATCTTAAGTTTTTTCTTCAAGAAATCCCTCTGCTCATATCTGAAGAACAGAATCTTCTGCTCCTTCAACCTTTTAATTTACAGGAACTTAAGAAGGCTGTTTTTGAACTGAAAAAAGATAGTGCCTCAGGTCCTGATGGTTTCTCAGGGAATTTTTACACATCTTTCTGGGAGATCATTAATAATGACCTGCTTGATGCAGCTAATGACTTTTTGGTTACTGGAAATATCCCCTTAGCAATCTCTAGTACTTGGTTGGCCTTGATCCCTAAAAAGCCAATTCCACTCTCCTTTTCTGATTTCAGACCAATAAGTCTCTCTAACTTCATCAACAAAGTTTTCTCAAAAATGTTAATGGAGAGAATTAAACCACTAATGCACTCCTTAATTTCTCTGGAACAAAGTGCCTTTATTAATGGAAGAGACATCTCAGATAATGTGCTTCAAATGCAGGAAATGGTGAGACTCCTTCAATTTGGTTTCCATGGACATTTTGTTAAAATTATCCTGAGTAACATAGCCTCTGCCCACTTCTCAGTTTTGATAAATGGAGTCACTTCAGGTTTTTTTAAATCCACCCGAGGACTAAAACAGGGAGACCCCCTGTCCCCTTTTCTATATAACCTAGTTTCTGAGGCTTTCTCAAGGACTCTTAAAAAAATGATAAACACTGGCTACCTTCATCAGTTTAGCTTGCCTCTCTCTTGTCCAATTATTTCTCACCTCATGTATGCTGATCATACAGCTATCTTTCTAAATGCCAAACCCACAACTTTAAAGAGATTTAAAAGGTTCCTAATTGCTTATGAACACACCACAGGTCAGAAAGTAAATTTTGGTAAATCAGAATTCTTCACCTCACACAAAACCCCCCCTGCCCACATTCTAACTGTTAAGAGACTTTTGGGTATGGAGCAAGGTGCACTTCCCTTTAAGTATCTTGGGGTTCCAGTATTCTATGGTCGAAACTTGCAGGTTTACTACAAGCCAATGCTGGAAAGGATGGAGAAGTCAATAAACAACTGGAAGAATAGGTGGCTCTCCAGTGCAGGTAAGCTGGTTCTTATCAACCACAGTATACTCTCAATTCCTACTCACATTTTCTCAGTTTTGCGCCCTCCTAAGATTGTTATAAGGAAAATGGAAAGATTGGCATCCACCTTTTTCTGGGGGAAAGTGGATAACACTGAAAAAAAGAAATGGAGATCATGGAAAAATATGTGTCTACCTATGGAGGAAAATGGCTTAGGACTTAGGGATATAGGAGCAATTGTTGAGGCTTTCTCATGCAAACTTTGGTGGAAATTACAAGTCAACAAATATCAATGGACCTCTTTAATTTGGTCACTCCCTAACTCCTACAAAACCTCCCACACCTGGAAAAGAATTTGCTCAATAACAGAAAAGGCTAATAGACATTCAAGAGTTATCTTTGGCTAGGGTGAGTGCTCTTTTTGGAGTTCCAATTGGACTGGACAAGGAGCCCTTTGTTATGAATGGCCAGAAGGGATGCCTCTACCTTTTGAGGATATATCCCTGAGGTCCTTCATACAAAACAAAAATAATTTCATCCCTCTACTGGAGCCACACTTGGCTACCAATATTCTTGCCATATTGCAGGTTGCTGAATTGACATACCAACATGAGGATAGGATGATATGGACTCCAAACATCAATGGCAGTTTCTCTATTAGATCGGCCTATCACACCTTCAGGCAAAAAAAACAAAGAATCACACATTTTTCAAAGGTATGGAGTTCTTTTATACCAAAGAAAATGTCTGTTATACTGTGGCGTGCTTTAAATGGCATTCTGCCATTTGATAATATTTTGGCAAGAAGTGGCTTCCAATTGGCATCTATTTGTCCTTCCTGCATGAATCATCCAGATATCCTAGATCATTTTTTCAATTCATGCTCATTTGCTGTTAAAATTTGGGAGGCTGTTGGTGCCTTACTTGATATGCATATGCCTCGGTTTGGAAATCTGAAGTCTAGAGTTGATTTCATCCTATCTTTCAAAACTGCCACACGGATTCAGTCTCAAATCATCATAGCTTCACTTTTGGTCACAATTTGGGTTCTGTGGGTTAAGAGAAATAAATACATTTATGAAAATGAATCCTTTTCCCTTCATGCCTGCTTTCATGAGATCAGAGGCCTCATTTATGACATATTTACTGCCCACCAGCCTTCTGGCAACCTAGAAAGGAACAGACACTGGATCTGCTCTAACATTATTCCCAAGATCCACCCCAAGAGGAAGAAAACTATAACAGTTGTAACATGGAAGAAACCTTCCTCTGGCTTTAAAATTAACACTGATGCCTCATGGATACATCCAGGTCTGGCCTCATCAGCTGTAATTGTAAGAAATACATCTGGTAATGTGATTTGCATGAGGACCAAAACCTTCCAGTCACCAACACCTTTTGATGCAGGACTGGTAGCAATTCAGGATGGGTATGAAATAGGATATGAACTAGGAATTGCTAACTGTGAATTGGAAACTGATTGTTTAAATGCTGTAAGAGGTATTCACAATCCATCGAAAGCTCCATGGAGGAACTTCTCCATCTGTAGTGCTCTCCACACTCATCATATGAAATTTCCAATCTCTCACATACACAGGGAAGCCAATAATGTAGCTGATTATCTGGCTAAATTCTCATTACAGAACAATATCCAAGGGAACCTCGATCTCCTTTTGGCTCCAACTGTGCTTAGAGGTCTCATCTGCCTTGATAGATTAGGAATTCCCTCAGTAAGAATAGGCTCAAGATCAGGAGATGATAATTAACTCTTTCTTCTCTTAACCTCACATGTTAATACTATTCGGACTACATAAAGTTTTCTTTTCATTGTGGAATGGAATCTACTGTGTTTCTTTTTCCTTTTCAGGGCTGCTGCGGGATCTGGGAGTTCAACCGCGATGCAACTCAAGAATGAACACCTACCTCAATTTCAACTTCACTGCTCGAAGCTCTTGCTGCTACTCCTCTATCCAGGACTGATACACCAGGACTGCTACACTCTATACTGCTGCTTTTCCTGCAGATTCTCTCCTAATGTTTTCCACGGACGAATAGGGGTCTCGCTTTGGTGATTCGCCGATATGTTTATGGATTACATTTGGTAGCAATCTGTAGGAATTATCTCACTAGACTTTCATCTGTTTTGCTGGAAGATCATCACATTGATGAATTTTGTAAACCTATATACACTTTTAGGCTTATGCCAGTTCTTCCGGCCAGGGGAGCCAAATAAAATTCCCCCCATCCTTTGGATGGTTTAAATTAAAAAAAAAAAAATCCACGGATTATCCAACGGGTGACCCATTATCCAACCCAACTAAACCCAATAACTACAGCTCAATTATATTCATTAACCCCAATGGGTCATTATCTAATAAGTCTTATCCAATAAATGAAAATAGTATATGGATAACGGTTATCCAACGGGTGACCCAATCCGTTTGACGGGCTTAGATAAGGAATTGGTAGAGAAGGATGAGGCCCATCGTGGCTGTTTTCCCATTTAGCCCAACCAGGATGTGGGGTGAACATCCGAGTGATGAATAGATGGGCCTAAACTGTTAATTCATTTCAGCCCTGGAAAACATGTGTGTGGAATAAAGACGTAGTGTAGCACAATTTGCGTTGTTGGTCTTCCCTATTTTCCCATTGGTGAGGGGTCCCAGCAATTTTAAGGGTATAGGACTGTTGTTACTTACTCATATTCTCCTTTTTGTCCCGTCTATTATTTCACCTAGCCCGTATTTTTCTATCTTCTTTTTGTCGTTTTTAATGTGAATTGCTATATCACATTATGTATTTCACTTAATTATTTTATTTATTTTTAATATATAATATGTATTTTTAATTTAATTTAAATAATTTAAATATATTAAATAAAATTTATTATTTACTACAGTCGCAGCAGTCGCTACTGCTGCCGTGCACCACCATTGCCGCCGCCGCCACTGCCGGTCTCCTCTTCTTCTCTTCTTCTTCTCTGGTGGTTTCCTCATCTTCTCATCTTCTTCTTCTTCTTCTTCTCTTCTCTTCTTGTTCTTCTTCTCTTTTTCCCTTCTCCGCTATCCGCAGTGCTCTGGCGACTCTGTCTTCTCCGGCGACTCCTCTCCCCAATCTCCTTCTCCGGTCCCAATCTCTTTCTCCGGTCCCAATCTCTTTCTCCTCTCCTCGTTCTCCTCTTCCCGCTCTCCTTCTCCTTCTCATTCTCCTTCTCCTTCTCCTTCTCATTCTCCACCCAGTTCTTCTCTCCCCGCTTTCTTTCTCCTTCTCCTCCCGGTTCTCCTGCCCCGGTTCTCCTCCTACCCCAGTTCCCCTCTTGCCCGGTTCTCCTTTTGTCCCAGTTCTCCTCCGCTCTTCGCCACGCTCCTCTCCCGTTTCTCCAACGCTCTCCGCCGATCCTCTCCTGTTTCTTCGACTCTCTCTGTCGATCCTCTCCCGCTTCTCCTCTCTTGTTCTCGTTTCTCCTCTTGGGCTGGGTTTTGCAATTTTGAACAACCATTTAATCGACATGCTTATTTTTATTTTGGCATGAATAAATTTTGAACAACTATTTAGTCGAGTATTATGACATGCAAATTCTAATCATTTACGAAGTATACTACACATATACGATTAATCCAAACTAGGCATATAATTTGCATACGACAAGTATGACATATTCCGGCATATAAGACATGCATTTCATATTGTCATAGCATTAATTTACATTGCAGCATATAAGACATGCATTCATATTGTTAATAGGAATATAATTCGGCTACAACATGTATGGCATATTGCGGCATATACGACATGCATTTCATATTGTCACAACATTAATTTATAGCGTGTAACTTTTTGACTAAATTTAATCAATATAACTCAACAAAAAACCATTCGTTTCAAGACTGTTGAACGTATATTGATAAAATATGTGGAAATTAAATAACGAAATTACACAAGCAATTTAACATAAGTAAGAATAATGAAATTATATTAATTATTCATGCGTACAATTGGAAAGCTTAAAATAAAATTAATAAGCACGTTTCAAGCAATCACATATATCACATATTGATGGAGTCACAAGTACACTCGCTGTCCTTGAAACGAATGAGTTCCATCGTGGACATCGTTCATAGGATAAAACCATCGAAGGTAATTTTAATTAGTTAAATTACCTCAGAGTCACACAATGCCCGAAGGACTATCACCGACAAAGACAGAGAAAGAAGATAAGACTCAAGTTTAGAAGTAGGGAGGTTTGAGAATGGTGGGGAGTTTCTGTATGACATAGAGGCTCTATTTATAGAAGTCTAAGAGACCCTATGGAAAGATACACGGAAGATCTGATTCCCTTAATCAGAGAAAATATTTTCTAACCACCAAATATTTTACAAATATTTGAATAGATTCTGGAAAGATAAAAAATATCATATTCCTTATCATGATTAACCGCGTATCAAATCTCATATATTCCACACGTGATTCTAAGAATATTTGTTACGCGGTTTGGGCTTTATAGAGACTTCCACACAATCCAAACGTATTTTAAACAATAAAAAATTAGAGAAAACTTATTATGTGCGAATGAATTTCCACCTAAGTTTTCATTCTAAGAGTGACTCTTTGAGCATATCGCATTCACCATTTTATCCGTTTTGAGAGTTTACACAATCAATTTTAAAGTACTCGTGGAGGATAATCCAAAAATGATGCCCACTGACCCTAATTCAGTTCGATCCCAACTCAAAACGAAGTCCAAAAGTTGACAAAATTCAACTTGTTTCAGAATCAGTTTCCAACACATTTTTCCCCATTACCTTTGAAAATTTTGGGTAACAACTCCCTCGTTGCATAGGTCCAGGAGTGTTTTTACCATGAACCTAAGAAAGTTTGGTAACAACTCCCTGGCCACATGGGTCCATGGGCACTTTTCATCAACCTGAGAAGGTCGGGTAATAGCTCCCTGCCTATGCGTTGTCGGGGGTGTTTTTGTTTTTTTTTGTTTTGTATCGCCTTGATAGGATTGGCTAACATCTTCTTGGTTGTTGGCAATGTTTGTCATTCATTAGTCAAAGGTGCTTCTTCTTGACTGGGAAGGATTGGCCTCTAGGTATTCGTCTGTTATTAGCTAGAGTTACTTACTCTTGAACGTGAGGATTTATTTTGCATTTCTCTAGTTGTTGTCAGCCAGAGCTGCTTATTCTTCGTCTTAAAGGTTTGTCTGCAAGTTCCATGCTATTGATAGCTAGGGTTGTTTATATTTGACATGCATCAAGCTTGAAAAAAAAACTACATGTTTTTCGAATTCATACTCCTGAAATACATGTGGAAATACACTTCTTCCACAAGAGACTGTTTCAAACTCCCCCTCCGGACAGAGACTACCCCGAAAAAAATATTTTCCCAAATATTGTGACCATTATAAAGAGCGTGGTCATGATACAAACGAATGCACCCACCTAAAGAAGGAAATTGAACGATGTGCAAGAGAGGGCTTACTCCCAGACTGTGTCAAAAAAAAGAGAAGAGGCATCCTTGAAGGGAAAAGGAAAGTGCACTTGAAGGTCTCTAAGAAAGGGACCAATCGAGGTGGTAGAGAGCAGCAAGGGAATGATGGGGAGCAAGCTAGAAATTAGGTGAGAGAAAATTCCAGGCCTGATGTCGAAGCTAGGCCGGATAGAAACCGGAGGGACGGGGCTAACCGGGTGATAAACTTCATCCATTGGGTGGTAGGTGACTAGTCTTAAAACCCCCATCATCAAAGCCCAATCCCGGTACATGCCCCCCCAGAGAACCTTGCCAAATAATTTCTCGGAAGCAGACCCAGTGCCCAGCCAAAACCCTCTTATGGACCCGATGGTAATCCATGCAACCATCGGAGACTTCTATGTCAAAAGGGTGTTCATGGATTATAGCATCGGACTGGAAGTGATGTTTGCAAATTTCTTTGATCAACTAAGGCCTGGGCGTGAAAGTTTGAGGAGAACAAACTCCTCCCTATCTAGTTTCACTGGAAAAATGATGCAGCCCTTAAGGGTCGTAACCCTCCCAGTTAAAGTGGATGATGGAGATAAAGACATTATGATCAATTGCAGCTTCACACTAATTGACGCCATATCTCCCTATAATGTGATACAGGGAAGGCCCTGGATGTGTCAGGCGTGGGCCATATGGTTCCCCTATCACTTGAGAAAAACTTCCCCACCAGGATATGAATAACGGTCATAAGGGGGGGGGAACCAACCTGTAGTCAGGAGTTGCTTGGCGATAGCCTTGAAAGCTAAAAAGGAAGACACGGTGGCTTTGGTCAATAGAGAAACTAAACCCACAAACATGTTGCCAATGCCTGTTCGAGCACAAGGAATGGTGCCCATGGAAAAAATGATACCATCTGCAACGAAAGAGAAGTTTAAGGACCTCTTGGACAACTATGTTGACGTGTTTTGATGGAATACCTTCGACCTCACAGGGGTACCTAAACAGTTGATAGTCCACAAGCTAAATGTGGACCCCTCCCAAAAGCCAATTAAACTGAAAAAAAGAGGTCATTTGCCCTCGAAAGGGCAGAGGCCATAAAGGAGGAAGTTCATACACTTCTTTGAGCGGAGGTCATGAAAGAAGTATTTTACCCGAATGGATATGGGCCTTGGAGAATATGCATAGACTTCACGGATCTCAACAAATGCTACCCCAAGGAAAGCTATCCTCTACCCTTCATCGATGTGTTAGTCGAAGCAATAGTTGGGTATGGGGTGCTATCTTTTTTCGATGCCCATAAAAGCTACCACCAGATACTCATGGCAGAGGAGGATAAGCAGAAGAAGTCATTCATAATGGTCGTGGGGACATTTTTCTACAAGAAAATGCCATTCTCTCTAAAGAATGCAGGAGCCACCTACCAAAGGTTGGTTGATAAGCTCTTCAAAAAATGAATTGACAGAAACGTGGAAATATACATGGACGATATGGTAGTCAAAAGCAAGAGTTGCGACCAATTCCTATTGGATCTCAAAGAAACCTTCAAGAGGCTCCGAGAAGCAAATCTAAAGCTGAACCCAGCTAAGTTCGTGATCGGAGTCGAAGATGGAAAATTCCTGGGATTCATGGTTTTGGAGAGGAGGATCAATGTGAACCCTGAGAAAGTCAAAGATTTAATAAACATGAAGCCCGCTCGAATGGTCAAGGACGTTTAAAGTCTAACAGGATCGCTGGCTGTGCTCAGTCGATTCCTTTCCAAAAGGGCCAAGAAACATTAGCCACTCTGGTACGTGCTTTGAAAAGCCAAAAAACATTGAATGGACAGAAGAATGTGACAAAGCATTGTGAGACCTAAAGGAAAACTTATGAAGCTTTCCCACCCTGATGAAACCAGAGAAGGGGGAAGACTGTACCCATACATCTCAGCTACCCCCTTAGCAATAAGTGCAGTTCTGTTGAAAGAAAAGGACAAATCTCAACACCCAATCTACTTTGTAAGAAGGGCATTTTATGGTCCAGAAAATTGCCCTTGAAAAGTTAATATTGGCCCTAGTTCATGCGACAAGGCACTTCCGGCCATATTTCCAAAGCCAAAGATTATCTTGTTCACCAGTAATCCAATTAGGAAGGTGTTCCTCAAGCCGGAGGCCTTAGGGTGAATGATGAAGTTGGTAATTGAACTGGGGGAGAACGACATCCAGTTCCACCTAAGAACAACCATTAATGGCCAAGCCTTAGCGGATTTTACCGTGGAAACTACAAAACCAATTGTAGTCGATTATGAAAATGAATCCGCCGAAACATGGCAGTTATACGTTGATGGGTCATCACACTCAGGAAGCAGTGGGGCCGGTGTCATTGTCACAAGCCCTGAAAAGAAGGATTATCCCTATGCCCTGCACTTTGACTTCAATGCCATGAATAACAAAGTGAAATACGAAGCACTGATCACATGCCTTCGAATAACAAAAGACTTGGGAGTTTGATGGCTGAAAATATTCATCAATTCCCAAATTGTGGTTCTCCAGGTCAAGGGGGGAATATGAGGCTAGAGAAAGAAGCTTGCAACATTACTTGGAAGTGGTGAAACCCCGCCCCCCCTCGAACATTTATACTATTACACCCTCATCCCACAAGAAAAACCACAAGGCCGACGCCCTGAGCAAGTTGGCTTCGTCGGACTTGGATTTACAATCCCAAGGGAACTTAATGGTGGAAATGCTGAGTAAATATAGCTTCGAAAAAGAAACAATGGTGATGATGGTGGAAGAACAAAACTCATGGATAACGCCTATTATAAGCTACCTTTGCGATAGTTGTCTTCCAAAAAATGCCGTCGAAGTAAAGAAAGTTAGGTTTAAAAACCCATATATATTATCCATGAGGATGTGCTCTATCGGCGAGGTCATCTACAATCACTTCTTTGATGTGTAGTCCCTTACGAAACTGATTATCTGATCCGCGAGACTCATGAAGGAGCCTGCGGAAGTCACCAAAGGGCTCGATCAATAGCTAAGAAGCTCCTCCTGGCTGGATATTATTGGCCCAAAATGTTTGATGAGGTTAACAAGAACATCCAAGCCTTCCATCAATGCCAAAGGAATGCGCCAATCACCCATGTCCACCATAAAGAAATGATGAACATAAATAGCTCTTGGCCATTTGACAAATGGGTGGTGCATCCTTTCCGGGAGATCCCAGGCCACTTTTGGTACCTAATCGTGGTCATGGACTACTTTACAAAGTGGGTCAAGGCCGAAGACCTAACTGGCATAAAAGGGAAAGCGGTGATTGGTTTTTGCTAGAAAAATATCATCTGCCATTTTGGGATCCCTCAAACCATTATAATTGACAATGGTTCCCAGTTTTTCAATGATCCATTTAAAAGTTGGTGTAAAGAATATAAGATCTATTAGAGAGTCACCAGCGTTTACCACCCCCAAGCTAATGGGCAGATGGAGGTCACAAATCAACCCATCGCCAATGGCATCAGGTCGAGGCTCGAAGGGGCATGCGGGAATTAGATCAATGAATTTCCCAGTGTGTTTTGGTTGTACTAAATGAAAGAATCTTCTGCTACTGGTGAAACCCCGTATGCACTGGTCTACGGTTCAAAGGTAATTCATGTGGAGATAAGATTTCCCACCTTCCGATGGTTTTCCATAAGCAATGAAAAGCAGGAGGTCAACGATGAGCAACGCTCTTTGGATTTTGGACCTTCTCGATAAAAAAAGAAAGAAGACATCCCTCCATGAAGAAAAAGTCAAAGAAAGAATCAAACGGTATCACGAACGAAGGGTCCAAAAAATCCTTCTTTCCTTGGGAGACCTCGGAATGAGGAGAAATGAGAAAAGCTTAAGGGATCCAGAGGGGAAACTGTCAGCAAACTGGGAAGGACCACACCGAGTCATTTAAGCCGACCTCGGAAACAGTTATATGCTAGAAACCCCCCAAGGTGAGTCGATTCCACACAGATGGAACATTTCCAACCTTAGGAGGTACTATTCCCCGAAATCCCAATAAACTTGGTGAGGCAAAAAAATAGCCCGCCCCAAATAGCTATGGATCGAAGGACACCTTCGATGAAATAGTGTTGTAAGTCGATGTGGTTCCTTTATTTTTGTTAACTACCTATTGAATTGTATTTCTTATAATTACTTATTTTCTCTCGTTAAGAACTAAAACACACCCTATCACGAAGGAACGAAAATTCCTCACTATCCTCAAATTGGAGCATAAAACACTCGAAGGGCCACCATAGCCCAACGAGTCCTTTGTGGCCCCCTTAACACGTATAAAGAGCCCAAGGTAAAACCCGTGCACACATTCAAAGGGCCACCATAGCCTATCAAGTGCTTTGGGGGCAAAATCCCCTTAATGTGTATAAAGTGCCCGAGGTAAAAACCATGCACACATTCGAAGAGCCACCACATCCTATCGAGCGCTTTGGAGCCAAAATCCCCTAAATGCGTATAAAATGCCCAAGGTAAAAACCTTGCAAACATTCGAAGGGCCACCATAGCCCATCGAGCGATTTTGGGATGAAATCGTCTTAATGCGTATAAAGCGCCCATGGTAAAAGCCTTCCAAACATTCAAAGGGCAATCACAGTTCATCGAGCGCTCTAGGGGCCAAAATCCCCTTGACTCATGTAAGGATCAAGGATAAAAACCATGCAATCAAAAGGCTTCCACGGCCTATCGAGCGAATAGGGCTAAAATTTCCTTTTTTATATGTATTAAAATGCATTAAAAGAAAGGAAAAGAGTTGAAATACTCAACTAAATTAGAAGGGTTAATCCCCTTGTGAAAAGTCCAATTGCTCAAAAAATAATAAGGGTGCAAAGAAACTTTATTTATATACAACAAGTAAAACGATAGAGTTACAACATACAACAACTATCTATATATAACTAAGGAAAATTTATCCTAACGAATGGGAGATTCTTATTCTTCCAAGTCCCCAGCCTCTGACATTCGGGCAGAGCTCGAAGGCCTACGGGTAAACCACGATCTTCTAATTAGGGGTATATCCTCAGCATCTTCACACCCAGTGTTGGAGGGGGCCACTCGACTTCTGCTGCCAGCAACGTCGCTCTCTTTGTTAGACGAATACACTCCGGCAGAAGCAAGGTCACCCCTCCCTAAACAGGAGGCGCTGGTCTGATTACCTGCTTGATTAGCCTTCAGAACGGGAGCCCCGGGAGGTGCGGATCAAGAATTAGAAGTCGCGACTGGGGCGGGATTCATCTTCTAGGAAGGGATCCTATAAGAGTGACTTAAGTGAGTGAATATGGAGCCTCCCCTTGCACGAGAAGTCCCGGAGGGGTTACCTTTCATGGGGCTTGGAACCCCACTCCTTTTTGAAGCAGAACAAGAACTCGAAGCCTCGCCCCTATCCTTCTTTTCCTTTCGTAACTCATTGAGCCACCTCTTAGCATCTTGGAAAGCCCTACTGGTACCTGGGGTCCTCCGTAATGTGTTTCCTTTCCATGACGCTGATGGTCTCTTGAAGAAATACTTCAAAATCTTCGATTAAGTTTGCCTCAACAGTCCCAAGTTGAAGCCCAATTCTCGAAGGCTATTAGCAGTTGCCGTATAAGTTTCATATAACTCTGTATAGTCCCTCTCAACCTTTTCCTTGTCCCTATAAGAAATTATGTAGAGTGCATCATTCTTTTTAACTGTCCGCTCAAAAGATGGAATCAGACGTTAATACTCCTTG
Source organism: Rubia yunnanensis (assembly GCA_037428765.1). Classification (NCBI taxonomy): domain Eukaryota; kingdom Viridiplantae; phylum Streptophyta; class Magnoliopsida; order Gentianales; family Rubiaceae; genus Rubia; species Rubia yunnanensis. The sequence continues at coordinate 42,055,095 of CM075066.1, forward strand.
TTCCGCTCTTTCAACTCCCCTAACTTGGCAGTAACTGTATTAAGGGATGCGCGAGCCATATCTATACTATCCCAAAACACCTAGGCCTTGTGGTGGTAACTCTCGATGATCACGTTATGGAAGATGACGATGCCACCCCAGAAGCCTTTAAAGCTTTATCAGCGGCGATGCACTCATGCATCAAACTAAACTCGACTTTTGTGGTGACCTCTTCAAAGATCTTATTTTTCTGAGATTTGAGAAAGTGATAGTCCTCCAAGAGCCAGTCCTTAGTTGCAGAAATGAGGTCTCTTTCCTCCCTCAAATGGATAAGCACATCGAGAAGTTCTTTTTGTCTCTCATGAAGACCATTACATCATAGGCTAAGCTCCCCATAGGCAGCTCAAAGCTCTTCTTCGAGCCAAATGGATTTATACCATAATCGAGAGGACTTGGAAAAAGAAGTAAAAAATGGTACCCCTTTGTAGTTGGGGGTGATAGGGCACCGAGTGTAGAATCTACAAGTGACAGAAATAAAAAATGCATAAGTAAAGAAGAACACTTTCATTAATAGTAGGAAAAGGAGTACATCAAAGCCCTAACGAAAATAACTCATACATTTTTCCTTTCCACTATGCTAGGCCCCACATGGGTAGAGTTTGAAGAGGATGTCCTGCATCGGGGCCTCGGCCGAGTCAAGGGGTCCGGCTTGCTCCACTCGTTGTCCTCGTCCATGTCCAGATCGTGGATATCCTCCGCAGAAAAGAGTTTTCTAGAGGCTTCTAGATGCTCGAGCAATAGATTTTGATGCCCCCATCATGTAGAAACTTCCACCAAAGATGGTCCAGCTACTCCGGCTCAGAATTGTTTTTGTTGGCATTCACCATTATAGCATATTTTGAAGGTAGGTCCTTGTAGATGGAATGGGAAAGATTGTTTTCAGTGAGCTCCACTAAGACTCTGGAGAGGGACGAGAAGAAGTCTTGGAACCCCTTGGTCTTCACAAGTTTTTTGGTGTAGGCCACGAAGATGGAGGCTTGCCCCTCGGTGGAGAAAAGATTGGTCCGCTTAGCAATTTTCCTGGTTGGGGCTTGGATGGACGCCTCGGCCTCCAACAACTTCTCATCAAGCTCCTTCAAATGCTCCTCGTTCTTGGAGCCCACCTTTCTCAATTCCCTCTCATGCTGAGATACTGCTTCTTTCAATTTCTCCTCATACTAGAAGGCTACCCTCTTCAGTTCCTCCTTATGTTGGGAGGTCAATTTCTCCAAATTCTCCTTATGATTGGAGGTAGACTTCTTGAGCTTTCCTCCGAGCTTTTTTACTTTGGCCTCATGGGCCTTCTCCAAGTCTCACACCTTGGTCACAGCCTCTTGTGCCTCCCTGGCCTTTGCCAAAAGGGTTTGCAAGATAGAGTTTAGAGAAACCACGACAGTGGCTATCTCCGGAAGAGAGGCAAGGGCGGGATCCATCGTACATGGAGGGATGAATCCACCCTCTCCCAAAGTGAGTCCGGCCTTGGTGCTGGCTTGGGACCCAATATAACCCCATTAGTCATTTTCCTTACAAGTTAAGAACTGTGAGAAGAAGTGCTCTCACGTAGCCGTATGTTATTCACCATGGTGCTAGGAACCCCCGGCTGGACCTCCGCATGGGACTCCGGCTAGACCGGTACTAGGACCTAGGGCATGGAGTGCACCACCAGAAAAGGCTCCTCAGAGACCACCTTCTCCTCCTCCTCATTCCAAAGACCGAGGAAGCTAGTGAAGCTCACTGAATCACAAAAAAAGAAAGAAAAGTCAACCGAGGAATATTTTTTAGAAAATTAAGGTACAAATTAAGATATTGTAAACACGTTCGTGTGGAAGGGAGGCACTCCCAGAGAGGGCCTCTGTGGCATTATCAAGCTCTAGGGGATCCGAAATGGTTTTGAGAGGCCTCGAAACAGGCAAGAGGGGTTTCAAAAAGCTGGCTTTTATCTCTCTTGGTTTTCTTGTGGCCCTATCATCGGCAACCAGAGGGATTTTTCTCTTAACCTTCTTGGGCTTATCACCCTCATCTATCTTCTTTTTCCCCTTCCTTTTATTAGTAAAAGGGGCCTTCGAAGGATCTACTAGAGGAGGTGGCTTAATCAAAATTGGTTGTTGGTTTTAGACCTATTGCTCGTAAACCTCTTCCAGCCAAATATGGTCAAAATTCTTAGAAATGTAAAAGGGCTCCCTGAAAGCCTATCCATATCCACTACCACACTGTCTGGAGTGGAATAACTAGCAGCATTGTCGAACTTAGGCTTTGAATTCCACCCTGGAATATAATAGCTCCCAGCCTCACTATCGAAGGTGTATATTGGGGTTTTGTCTTCTCGAAGAACCTCCAATCTTAGGTCCTCTGGAACCCTAATTGCGGGGGGAAGAGTCGATAGCAAGCAGAAAATTTCCTTAGGGATTGGCTAGGGTCTTTCAGGAATAGGGATTAGGATTTTCTCAAAAATAAAGGGACGTCTCTCCTCATCCTTCTAGATGGTGGCTTCCTTGGAACCCTTCCTTCGATACCATCCAATTTCGGCGATAGCCTGGAGGTGGCGCTGGACATCTTGTTGGATTCCCTACCTCCCTTGCTGGACAAACTAGGGCCGGCGGGTGATAACGGAACAGCTCCAGAATCTTGAAGGCGAGAGTTTTCAACTCCACCGATAGAAGAAACAGCCAGAATATGGGTGTTTGCGACATTTTATAAAAAGAGTAAAAGGCTGAATAGAGGGGAGAAAGACAGACTTACTGGCTTTTGGCCGAAATGTTTGGCCGGAGCTCTTAGCGGAACTTAACAGAGAATAGAAGTTTAGTCTTATAGGTGTATAAGGTGTATATTACCTAAAGTTTAGTCTTTACTGCTTTGAGGAATTTGAAGTTTGAAAATTTAGGTAAAGACTAAAGTAAAGTGCTGGGAAACGCCTTATATAGATAGAATAAAAGGTAATGATTACCACTAAGAATAAATGAGGGCGTGGGGAAAATGGGCAGTGTGGGCATAAAGTTCCCAAAGTCAATGGGAAAAGCAATGCGTGTTAAATCCAACATGGATCTTACGCGCTCAAAGGCCTGGATGAGCAACACGCTCGTGTCTTTTCCACTTCCCTTACTGGAGCCCTCACTCCCATTCCTCGCTGGCAAAGCCCGAAGGTTTTGTATAAATAAGTAGGAAATGCACGCAGATTAGACATTGGCCTCTAGACATTGGGGCTCTACCATAGATTAGAAAGCCCAGGGTCGAACCCTTAGTTAATAAATTCACTCACAAAATGAGTCCAGAGCTGATTCGAACCGTCAGTCAGTAATTTGATGGCCATCTATATAAATAAGTTGGATTGGCGCCTTCTTCCTAGACACTAGGCCCTCCGATTCTAACACAGATTAGAAAGGTGAGGGTCGAACCCCCTATTTCTTACTATTGAAGCCCGAAGACCCCGTGTAAAGTAAACGGGCCGAAGTTAGGCTTTCGAACTCTATCACAGATTAGAAAGTTGAGGGTCGCACCCCTAACAAATTGATCCACTCAAAGGACATATTCAAAGCCAACTTGGAGGTTCCCTGATCCGCCCTAGGAATGAACCCCTAAAGCATTGCAAGGGCTAAAAAATCGTACCCTTTAAGCATTTCCGAGACTCAAAAATCGTGCCCCTGAAGCACTGTCGGGGCACAAAAATCGTACCCCTGCTCAACAGTGATTTCAAAGCAACCTTATTGAAGGATGAATCACCAAATTGGTAGGAGCTGACCCAAATTCAGACCCAGGGCCTTAGGATGAATTCGAAAGTCGAACCCTCAACTTTCCAGGGTCTTATTGATAATGTGTAAATTCGTACAGGACCCAAGTGCCTAGTCTAGCCAGCCCAGGTCCCTTGTTTTATCCCTTGGGTAAAGCCCTTTGGGCCGGCCCAAGGGAGAAGTACTTGCTTCACAAGCAAATAAAACAGTTACCCTACTTGCCAACCTATATAAAGGCTAAATGTAACCCTAGAAACTTAACTATTCATTCTTAATTACACAATCGCACTATGTTTGCTAACTTGATCGTGAGAGTCCCTTTTCCCAGAAATCTCCGACGGTGGCGGTAAAATCGGGGCGCCTTCAGGACTCAACAATCAGCAAAGAAATAAGCTAATCCAAAAAGAAGATTTGCTTGAGCCAAGTCATTTTAATCATATTATATGAATGTAACCTAGGATTTCTGAAGTAAAAATCTAGAGTGAAAAGAAAGAAGTTAACGGAACCTCTCCCACACATAATAAAAACTTGCCATACATACAGACAGGGGCGGAACCAATGGTACGCGAGGTAGGGCTCTAGCCCTACCTAGATCGCCGGCCAGAGGTAGCAGGAGTCGGTCCGGCCGTCGAGCGCGTCTTCCGGCAAGCTTGGCGCGTCTCCGGTGACTGGTAGGTATCTGCTCGGAGAAGAAGGCTGCGTCGCAGCCTTCTCTTTTTTTATGCTTAAGTAATAAACGACGTTGTTTCATTTGTAATAAGAAAAAAATGAAATGGAGAAATTAGAAATGGATTGGGCCAAAAACTGAACCCAAACCATGAAACCAATAATCCATTTCCCTCAATATATTAGAACGAGAGCAGAGCAGCTCAGTAGCAGAGCATCCTCCTCAGCCGAGAGCAGAGCATCAATCCGCCACCGCCGCCAGGTCCGCCACCAGGTCTCCACCGTGACGCCGCCGGAAGCTGCCTCGTCCCGCAGCCTCTGCACGCCGGACGCAGCCTCTCTAAACCATTGGTAGACTGCTTCTCTTTATGCTAAGATTTATTAATTTTAGGGTTTATTCTCTTTTTTATTTTTTTCTTCAAAACTTAAATTTATGTGAACATGATTTTTAGATTGGATGTCGAATTGAAGTTATATGGTTGTATGATTGTTGAAATTTAGTTGAATTGCATATTTGAATTTAGTTGAATTGCATATTTAGTCGAATATATTTGAAATTTAGTGGAAATTATAATTGTTTGATTTATTTTGTATGTGAAAATGAAATTGTCATAATCGGTTTATGGAATTATCAATTAGGGATATTTGTTAAATTGAATTTAGATGAATATGATTTTATAAATTTTTTGTTATCTCAATTTGTTATTGTTTCGTAACTCTTTTAGATTTTTTTAAAAATAAATCAATTTACATATTTTCCATATTTATATTTAATAGGTTATGGATAAATTTTCAATTCGAAGTAGCGGATCTCCATATTTAATAAAGGTATATATTTTCAATTAACTGTATTATTTTACCAAGTTATTAAATTATTTAATTAATTTTAGACATAAATATATTTTAATTGGGTCAAATTGATTTATATGTGTGAATTGCTCACTAATTTTATTCTTAGAATCTCATTTATGTTATTTTTAAGGGTTAATTGTAAGTGTGATTCGTCGCGTTTGTAAAAATTGAATTATTTTATACTCACTTTATTATTTAAGCAAATTTTATTTGAATATGTTATATTAAGTTTTCAAAAAAAAAATTCAGTGTAATTTAGCTCCAGGAATAAATTACCAATATAATTTAGCGCCCGATTTTTTTTGGTCAGTGTAAGTCAGCCCCCCCTAAAATATTATGCTGGTTTCGCCACTGCATACAGATCATAAGTCCCAACCAAACTGCTGAGACGCGCCAAGGAGAAAACTTTTCAAATTCAAAAAGTATGAAGTTCACCACGAAGAGAAAACATGACGACCCTGAGGCCAAAAGTTCATCTACCATTTCTACAAACAATAAAGATATCCGGCATACGCAGAACCAGAAAGAACCACTGCCAAATCATCCCTTCCAATCTACTTATTCTATATTTATCATATATTCCGACACTACAAGTCTCCATGGATTCCTCAACATTTCTTGCACTGATATATACATCTGAGGATGAGGATGTTGCCTTGCAAAACATAAAGGCAAATGCACCGCCCCAGATTCAGACCTGGACGCCAATTCTTTCAGCAACCTGCATGAGCACACAATTTCATCTTTCAAGTTCATGCATGTGATTCAATTTAAGCGACCACTAGATTCTAGAAATAATTGCAGGCGATTATGTTCCAAAGAAAAAAGAAAAAAATACAGTGAAAAAAGAAATACTCCCTCATTCCCATAATTAGAGTCCACTTCCTAATGCTGTTTTGGTAATGCAAAGTGGACTCCAATAATGGGCTGAGGGAATAAACCCTTTCTTTTTCTTAATTCAAATGACTAGCAGAAAAAAACAGTGAAAACAATATAATCGCACACATTCATGTTGACACTAGCCAGAGTATGGAAATATGCTTCAATTTATTGTCTGCACCTTTCTCCTCGAACTTGATCAGCAATAATGATGAAACACGGTTCTCTTTCACCTTTATATTTTCAGTTATTAGCAACAGGTAGTACAAGTCAACTTCTAGAGAACAATCATCAATAACTTCACAAAGAAAAACATAAGAAACAGGCTAATTAATTCTCCTCACCATTGGTGGTTTAAACTAAAAAAAAGGGAAAGAAAAAGAATCTGGCTTCGCAGATATTCGGAAAAACAAAACATTGTTGATGACAAACCTAGACAGAACTTTGATCTTGAAGGACAAATACAAAATTAAAATCAAAAGTTTCACAAATGATTGAGTTGTAAAGAAGATAATGAATCTGATTTCTTCCTTCATTTGTATGCTACACTCTTTTACTGTTGACATTGTAAGGTGGTCGTAAGATTCAGTATTAGGTTGCCCTCAGAACTTTCTTGAAGTGAACTTCACTGTTTAGGAAATGCAAGAGGGAACAACTTATAAGAAAGGGGTTGAAATTAAGCTGTAGCTCAGGGAAGCAGGTTGGGAACTCTTAACTAGTGGAAACCAACCGTCAGGCCTCAGGGCGACACTTCATTCCTCACCAAGGAGGCATTTCATGAAGTGATGATTAGATATGTAACCAAAATGAATATTCTTAATGCTATCATGTCTAAACCCATGAATGAAATACAGTAATGTTATAAAATAGCAACCAGTTGGCTCAGTATACTAAAAGACACGGAAAGTGATACCTCTTTGAAGGAATGAACATCACTTCCCCAGAGCCAAGCGTCAACGCCTGCATCTCTGGCACCCCATATATCATTCCGTCGGTCATCCCCAACATGAACTGCACCCTCTGGGTTTACTCCCAACAAGTCACAAGCCTTCAGAAAAATCATTGGATTAGGCTTCTCCGCCTCCACCTGTTCGTAAGGGGGTAAAGTTATCAATTACGCACCATCAAGGGGAGCAAATAGGGATTAGAAGGAGAATGAATGGAACTGTATCACACACCTCAGCTGACACAGCTAGAGCATCAAACCAGTGATCACAATTAAGGGCCCGTAATAAAGGTCTTAACCTAGTGTCGAAGTTTGATACTATAGCTATCTTGACACCTGCAGCTCTGAGAGCTTGGAATACGTTCTCAGCATCAGGATCACAAAGATGCCAAGCCTAAGAACAAAAATCAATGTAAGTTGAAAAATAAAATTTTAAACGATGATCTTTGCAATTTTATGCATGCAGATATTGAGAGCACAATAAAATTCAATGATAAATAACAAATAAATGCCATCAAACTTACCTTCTCAGTCGTGTAATAGTTATACAGCTCCTCAAAGTACTGGGGATCTGAGCATCCAGTTGAGGTACTGACTATATGTTGCCAAAAGGGTCTCCCGTCATTCACATACCTGCATGTCAAAAGCTTAAACTTTGAGGAATGTCCATGAACCAACCACTAACTTTAAGATCAAGAACAAAATCCAAATGACAACAGTAAGCGAGGACACATCGATGTAGTGTAGCTTATGCCACTTATGAATGAGAAAAAAGAGGCTTCTATCATCTAAGATATATATCTTATAAGGGGCACATGGAATATTCATTGGAAGTACCGACTAGGAGAATCAGCTTTAATAGCAGTTTCCAAAATGGCGTCACAGAAAATCCTCAAGCTTAATCATTACATCAGTGGAAGTTGAATTTGGAAAGAGAAAGTAAGACTAGGTAGATAAGAAATTTTGATAGTTCAGCAGCGTTGTAAGCCACGTTCCAATCATCCTTTATGGATGAAAATAACAATTAAGGTTATTTTCATCAAATGACCGCCCTTGGCCGGGCTCAACCTCAACATATACACTATGAACGGGAGAAACAGAAGTTGTGACACAACTCACCTGAGACGAGACCTACCCCATGGCTGCCCATAAGCCCATCGGTATTTAGCCAGTATCTCAGCCTCTGAAGCCTCCACTCCGTACTTCTCGCCAATTTGCCTGTATATCTGCAACAAAAACAACACACCAACATAGAATTAGATTCCCTTACATAGATATAGAGGAGAGCATTAAAAAGGTGCATCAAAGAAAGAAGGAAAACTCAGTTGAAATGGACATCTCAACCTCTGAAGTACAAAAATGACCAAAATTACATAGCGCTAACACAACTAGTCAGCAGAGAAATTAAACAAACAAATGAACTGTAGTGCTCCGTCAGATATCAGTAAACGGGAAGATCAAGCTGGCGCCTTTCTTTTTCCATTTCTTTCTTTAAATAAATACCGAGGAAATTACAGGTAATCAGTGAAAATGAAATGGCGAGACCGAGAGAGAGAGTAGAATAAGAAGGAACCTGAGCCATTGGCTGAGAAGGGACAACAAGAGTGCCGACAGCATCAACGAGGAGGGCCTTATGAGTAAGTCCGCCGTACAGCGCCCTCCGATAATCTTCGTACTCCTTCAGCATCCCGAAAATCCTGGTCTCCACTGGCTTCGCCGCCGACGACGATGAAAAGCGGGAACCAGACAACCACGGCTCCACTCCGGTGCCTACATACCTCGTAAAAGGGGCCGACAGCAATGATCTGGTCATCCTCGCCTTCGTTGCCATTATTCTCAGTTCATACAAGTGTTTATCTTCGGTCGGAGTTAACGGTTATTGCTATTTCAGTATTTTGGGAGAAATGAAACGAGCAGGAAATGAGAAGGCACCGGGATAGGAAAAAGAGCATGTGATTTGTAAACGGGAACAATAATTTGGACTTCTTAAATAACATTCTTTGAATCTCTATCTACTCTACTGTCAGTGACTTTGTACACCATATTTTGAGTGAAAAATTATGAATTTCGGTTTCAGTTTTATTTGGGGCTTGTAAGCTACGGGTCCCCATTTAACAAAAAATAACACACCCATTCAACGTAACCGCTGCACCTTGCGTTTTTTCTTGTTTGTTTCTTTCTTCGTTTAATGCGAATACGTTGTATGCAGAGTAGTTTGTTGATGTGCTTCACCCCATCGCGAGTTATCGGATTCTGAGTCAAAAAGATCGCATTATTGTTATAACACTACAAAATTGAAGAACAAGAGAGCGGAACACAAAGATCTCGCAGAATATGAGTCAGCCAAATAATCTCAGAAGCCGTGTTGGCGAGAGCACGGTACTCAGACTCGATGCTGGAGCTAGAAACAATTGGCTGCTTTTTTGCACTCCAGGAAATAAGGTTGCCACCAAGAAAGACAGCATAACCATAAGTGGAATGTCGAGTCTTAAGACATTGAGCCCAATCAGCATTACAAAAACCCAATACCTCGGGATAGCTAGCAGAGCGGAAAGTGAGACCAAAGTGCAACGTACCCCGAACATACTGAAGAATCCGAGTGACGATTGCAAAATGATCATCCCGAGGGTCCTGGAGATACTAACTGACAGAGTTAACTGCAAAGGCTAAGTCTGGACTAGTGATAGTCACATACTGGAGAGCCCCAACCAGAGACCGATAGAGCTTCAGATTCTTGAACGGGTGACTGGTGTTGTTGTGAAGCAGAGAACTCGGATGAAATGGAGTGGAAACTGGAGCTGCATCAGACATCCCGACATGAGTAAGAATGTCCCTGCCGTATTTTTCTTGACCAAGAAGAAGAATCGAAAGCAGCCGGTGAAACTTCTAAACCAAGGAAGTAATGAAGGGCACCAAAACCTTAATGGCAAACTCCCTATGAGTGCGGTCAATGAACAGGTGAAGAAGAGTCGAGTCGTTGCCTTTGAGAATGATGCCATCGACATAAACAAGCAAATACAACAACTATGATCCTCGAGAAAGAACAAATATGAAGTGTCAGCCGAGCTGCATTAAAAATCAAGCTGAACCAAGTAGGTGCTGAAGCGCTAAAACCATGTCCGAAGAGCTTGCTTGAGGCCATAAAAGGCCTTCCTTATGCGACATACATAATCAGGATAGAGCGAGTTCTTGGAACTGACTAGTTGCGCCATGTGGACTGGGGAGTTTAGCACGTTGTTGAGAAAGATGTTCTTGACTACCCGCCAATGAAGAGGCCAAGAATGCATAGTGGCAATAATAAGATCTGTCTAAACAGTAGAGGGTTTAACCGCGAGACTGAAGGTATGATCAAAGTCTGAATAAAAAATTTGAGAGAACCCTTGCACCGCCAGACGAGCCTTGTGGTGATCAAATGCACCATTAGGGCGATACTTTGGCTGATAGACATATTTGGAGCCAACAATGTTGACATCCAATGGGCGTGGAACCAAATGGAACCAAATCCAAGGTATGCTGGCCACGAAGAGCTGTTATCTCATCATCTATAGCCAAGACTCAAGATGGGTCTTGAAGAGTCGAGCGATAGTGTGTGGATTCCTTCTAGACCAAGAGTTCTGCAAGAAGACCATGGGTGACAATATCAGAATAATCTCGGCGCTGAATAACACCTGTTGCAAACCAGGTAGTCATCCAGTGAGGTAGCGGCCAAAGAGGAGAGACCACAGGAAAGGCTTTGGCTGAGGGGACTGGTGATACTGGAGTGCTGGCTGGCGGTGTAACAAACGTAGGAAGATGTGTTGGGTCGACCAATGAACTATCCGAATTTGTAGAACATATAGAGTAAGGTGCGGAAGATGAAGGAACAACTGTGGGCAAAGGAGAAGCAAAATCACCATCAGGTTCAATAAAGGGAGAACGTCTAATGCCAAAAAGGGAGAACCAATCACAGAGGTCGTGGACGAGGCAAAAGAAAAACAAGTCTCGTCAAACCGGGTAACGTGGACTTTGTCTATGGAAGAATCATGGCACCAAAAACCTTTGTACTTAGAGTGGTAGCCGATAAACACACAAGGAATACTACAAGGAGACAACTTGTGATCGACAAAGGGGCAAACAAACATGGAGAACCCAATACTCAAACTGGTGGAAATTTGAGTAGACATGATCCCGATTGTAGAGAAGTCCATAAGAAGTAGTGCCCTGTAAAACTGGAGTAGGTAGTCGATTAATGGTGTATACTATCATGGCAAAAGCATCATCCCAATGGGAAAGGGGGAGATGTGAGTGAAAAAGCATCATAAGTCCCATTTCAGCAATGTGTTGGTCTTTGCGTTCTGCTCGCCCGTTTTGCTCCGGAGTTGATGGACACGATACCCGACAGTGAATGCCTTTGGAGGTGAAATGAGACCAAAGACGAGTATTTAAGAATTTTGTGTCACCATTACTCTGAAATACCTTAATTTTAGATGAAAAATAATTCTCGACAAGTGCCTCAAACTACAGATAAGTGTCAACAAAATTCAATTTGCGACGAAGTGCAAAATGCCATGTAAATCGAGAAAAATCACCCACAAATAAGGAATAATAAGCAAAACAATTTGCTGATAAAATCGAGGAAGGAAATAGACAACAAGTTTGCTAATAGACAACAAGTTCTTAGTAATCTAAGGTGCAACCCAATCATCAAATAAACATTAATTGTCAGAAATCCAAGGATTAAAAATGTGAGAAATATGAATAGGAGCACCATTACAAACATAAACATGAGAACTACCAGAATAAGGGTGACACTATATAAGCCAGAAGCCGAAGAAGCCATATGACTGGTTGCACCGGAATCCACATACCACTTTGAGTTCCGAGAGAAAGGTTCCAACTGCAGAGATGACTGAAAATTTTCAACCAAATGGGTCGAATTTGGACGATAATTCTGGGGCAACATCCTGTCACAAGTTGTGGCACAATGACCAAGGTGATCACACCAAGAGCAATGGAGACGACCGCAACCAAGACCAGCCCAGCTGAAGACTGACCGGACCAGGAGCCCCTGCTGCTGCGCCGTTCTCTGAAACAGCCACCTCGTGTGCCACATGAACCCCATGCGCTGCTGCCCCTCACCGACGCCTGATCTCACTGCAATCGGCTTGGGGCTGATTGCTAACAACAAATACAACTCTCCCGAAGAGGGGGAATTATGACAATGCAAATTCTTCAAAAAGATCTCTTGGTTTTTGGCATATCGGGGCGTAAGAGATACATTAATCAAAGGAGCAGGAAAATCCTTTAACTCGGAGTCAAGAGCAGTCGAAAACCAAATAATACGATCATAATTCATCACAGGAGAGCCCATTAGAGAAAATTGCTCAATTTTTTTTATTTGAGATGAAGTTAATGGACACTTTTCATAAGGCATGGGCATTAGCACGGAGACGAAGGATAGTGGATGTACTGCTATTCTGGAAGGTAGCTGCGATGTTATCCTGAATCTGCTTGGACATGGCACAATCAGGAATCTCAATAAGTGCTTCAATTGTGAGTGAGGAGAAAAGAAGACCGCAAACACGTAGATCCTTAGCAATCCACTGATCATATTCTGATTTATCATTCTGATAAGCTTCATGAGGATTGATCTTGCTACCCCTGGGAGAAACGGCAGCTGCAACAAAGGATAGGTAGAGGAGACAGATTCCAAAGGTGGGGATGGGAGCGCCGAGTACGGATTAATGTTGTCGACAAAACCAAAAAAACCCTTGAGGCTTAAGAACATAACCACCCTGACACTTCCACAAGAGAATTTGATGACTTGAGCTTGATTATCATTAAGTGGACCAATTATTGTAGAAGATTTTTTTTGCCGTCCATGATGGGATAGAGGAACGCCAAGTTTTGAATTGGAAAAGATAAGGGAAAATGGTTTATTGGTCGGCCAAAGAAGAAAGAGAGGGAGGCGACCGAGCCAAAAACAATATATTCAGGGTTTAGGTCTTTAGATCAGAACTTGCTCTGGTACTATGATAGAATGATTTCCCATACATGATTTGTTATTGATGGAAAGAATAAATAGACAAAATAATAAAGGGAAGTGTAGTGGGAGGTCGTCGCTATACCTCTTAAATATAAAAATTATAAGCCCTAAATGCTTCCTAAATACAACTAAGTCAATAGTGGCAAATCGAGATCGTCCACGAAGAAGAGGGATTTTCCTAAGGGTTCATGCATAAAAGGGTGGATATATATATATAAGAAATTAAAGGGGGGGGGGGGGCGGTTGGTTTGGTTTTTCTAGGTTATGAAATGAAAAACAAGACAACTAGCATATAAAGGTATTTATGTTAATCATGCAATAAACAAAGAAAAGAGGATAAAAACACAAGTGACAAAGCCTTAGGAACAATTGATTTCCACTCTCAAACCTCTAATAGATCATAGAATTAATCACTCATTTACTCATTTTGGTTACTTATTGTGAATGCTACCACTCCTATTTTGAAGATAAACATTCTATTTTTCTTAGGAGTAATTTACAAAAGCATTCAACGACTGTTTGTAAACCTCACCAATGATCACTCTAGACAACCAATTCCTAAAGGTATTTCATCAATGATATCATGCACAAAGAACTAATAGATATGATAACAACTGCAATCATTCTACGAAATGCCTAGCCATTTAACCAAATAATGCATTTCCTAGGGTTAATCAAGAAAGATAGACATTCAAGACTTTCCCGTTAGTTCTATGATGAGACGTCAAATGCATGTATTTTCCAAAGCATTTAACATCACTTTTGTCATTTTTTTTGTAAGATTGCTAGATTTAGTTGGGTTTACATGATAAGGGGTTTAGATGACCATTTTTGGTTTTTATATCTAAATCCTTCATTTTGTAACCTATGTTTAGTCTAATAGATTTTTGTTCTTTACGAGCATCTAAATTCCTTTTTGTAAGCTTAATTTGTAGATTGCTTGTGAGCATTTAGGAGTGGTTTAGTGAAGGCCATTCGAAAGAATGGTAGAAGATGGAAGGCCACTCACAAAGTGTAGAAGATAAAGTAAAGAAAGGAGAGCAAAGCAAAGGGTGAAGAATGATCTATGTTCTGAAGCAGAGTTATGAAAATTTTCCTAGAAGAATCAGCCTCCAAGAGTGGTACCATTAGATTCCTCTTCTCGAGTATTATAAAATTGACTACAAGAACTCCCAAAATGGATCAACGGTTCACTCGTGGGAAGCAAAACAAGAAGCCGCGGGCGAGGCCATTTCTGAATTCGGGCTGAGACCTCCACCGCCCGGGCGGGCCCATTTCCACCCGGGCGACACCTGCTACATTTTGACCTTCTTTTTGACCAACTTGGGCTATAAATAGTCCCCCATTCTTCTCCATTTGCCCAAGCCCGACTTGGGGGCTCTAAAACCCTAGTTTTCACCATTTTTCTTCCATTTCTTCTTCTTTCTTTGTAGATCTTTGTTCTATGTTATGGTTTTTGATTATCTAGCTTAGTTTTGTACTTGGGAGCAATGGATTGAAGCTTCCATATCTATGTAGTAAGAACTATATCTATCTATTTAGTGCTTTTGCTATTGTGCATTTATTGAGTTTTGAATGTGAATTGTTAATTGCATTGATGTTGTTGGAAGCTTGAGTATATGAATTGCTTGTATGATTACTTGTTAGGGTTGGGAGAAAGTAGCTAATTCTCCCCTCTTTTAATGTGGAATCCAAGAGCATTAGTTAGAGCTTCTTAAATGATGTTGGTCTGTTGATAATTGCTAGATGAATGTGATGATGTCGAACTCATTGTCATGTTTGTTTTAGGTAGCAAATGAGATAAGTTTATGAATGTCGATCGTTCTTCACTAATCTTGCGTAAATGCATGAATTGGTTAAATTCTTAGGTACGGTGTAGTATTTATAAGTGTCGCCAAGCTTGTTGATTCTTCGTGCTAAATACCATCAATGGGATACTCTTAGTCCTAAGGGAGTCATTGGTGAGGTTTGACAAGAGATATCGAATTCACTCTTGAAAACTACTATCTAAGAAGGATGGAAGATTTATCTTCACAACAAGTAGTTGAAGTAGTGAATAGATTGTTTTACTCATTCTTGAAGCCTTTGTTATTTAGCATTCATGTGTTCTTAATGCTATGTTTTGCTTCATTTATGCTGTATGTTGTTTGAGAATAGGAAGTGTTTTTATGATTGAAGTGTTAGGGTGTTAGGAAAGTGACGAATTCCTTAGCTCCTTTGCATGAAAATCTACAAGCATGAACTTAGAACTTCTTAAGTATAATGTGCGGTAATCCTTGCTAGATGAGTATGTTAATGTGGTTTGTTCTCATGCTTATCCTATAGATGCAATGAAAGGTTGAAAGTTTAATGTGGTTTGTTCTAGGTTTAGCCTAATGAATGCTATGTTTGGTTAAACGGCCATGTCTTTGGTCGAAGGCTTGTTGTTATCAAATCTATGGTCCTTCGTGTCTAATGCCGTTGATGAAATACCCCTATGGTCGTTGTTTGTCTAGGGTGATCATCAACGAGGTTTGAAAATGGTCATTGTTTGTCTTTGCAAATTACTATTAATAACGAATGAAGGTTGATCTTCTATCAGCATTCCCCATAGGTAGTAAATGTGATAGGATGAGTGAATGGTTCAATGATCTACATTTGGTTTGGAAGTGGATATCAATTGCCCCCAAGGCTTTATCTTTTGTAGTTTTAAAACCCTTTTTCTTAGTTTTGTTTGATGATTAGCATAGTTACTTAACCTTGCTAGTTATCTTTTCTTTTAACTTTCATAACTTAGGACCACCAAACAACCAAACCCCCATTTTTACTCGCTTTTATATGTGTACATATATCTACTTCTAGCCTAATATCAACCTTTTGTTCCTAAACACTTAGGAAGATCCCTCTTCTTCGTGGACGACCCCGACTTGCCGCTATCTACTTAGTTGTAGATAGTAAGCATTTAGGGCTTATAAATATTAACTTTGAGAGGTACGACGATGAAGAGGCATTTATTTTTAAGTGTTTGGGAATATTTGGTTGCATATTAGCTAGTTGCTTTTATTTTTCGCTACTTTTTGGTTATTTTTGTTCGGAGTAGGTATTGCTTGAGTTTTTGGTGAATGTTTATCGAGAAACCTTGCAATATGATTTTGGATTTTTGAAAAAAAAAGAAAATCAAATGGACCGTCTCACCTTGAGGGAACTCATGATGAGAAGAGAGGCTCAACAAGCAAGGTTTTGTAAGATGTGTCATTCCGACCATCCTACCGAGTCTTGTTATTTGTTGAGAGAGGAGCACTATGATGGTGAAAGAACCTTTGGTTTCCAAAACCAAGGGTATTATGAAGAGTGCTACCAAGAGGTAGGAGATGTTGGTTTTCAAGGGCAAGAAGCTCAAGAATGATATCCATACCACAATTCTTACAATCCGAAGTGGAGTGGTAATCCGGTTTGGTGGTATGAGAATGAGACGGAAAACCAACAATATGAGAAAAATAGTTGGCCATCACTATCTTATACCATACCCCAAAACCAAGCCCAACAAGGAAGTTCAAGTTTGACACGTGAGGAAGTCATGAATGCAATAGCAAACTTGAACAATTTTACTAGTGAGGAACCAGACACTTGGCTATCCTCTAGTGTTGAGGCTATTGAGGGGGCATGCAAGGAGTATATTGGAAGCATTGGCCCAAATGGAAGCTCGTGATTCCAAAAATACACCATCCCAAGTCAAACTCAAGGGCTCGGTGAGTGAGGTCTCCATGGGAAATGAGTTTGAGTTCGATGGGGATGAGGAGTTGGTTGTTGAGGATGATAAAATGGAGGAAGAGGTGATTGTGCTACATTCATTAGCAACGTCACCCCTTCCCCTACCTAGTGAACCAACTCCACCATTTTTGAAAGTTTTGAGGGAGATAAGAGATGAGCCAAAAGACAATCCCAAGCCTCCTAACCACCCAACTCCCTTCAAACAATCTCCACCTCCACAAGACTTTTCTCTTGAAAGTTTTGTACCCCCACCTCTCTACTTTTGGATACTCTTGGTGAAGGGGTTCAAACCTTCACCATATGGATAACATTAGGGTCGTGCCGACGACCTTAAAAATATGGAGCTTCTCGAGAGGCAACCCGAGCTTTTAAGTTAGGTTAGTGTTTTTCTTTTCTTGAAAAAAAAATCCTCAACCATGGCCTCAAACCCTTACCCCGAAACCACAAGAATACCACCACAACCCACCACCAAAAACCACTACCAAAACCACCATCTAGGAGTACTACTAGTTGTTGTCTTTTGTGAGTGTTGATCGGGATTTTCATAGTTGTGGCTTCGTAGTGGATGGATCAAAGGTGCATGTTGGACGTAGTTCAAGAACATGGAGGAGAGAACATTCATTGAGAAGTGAGCATTGCCATCACCGGGAAGGACCTTCAATGTCCTAGTTGTGAGTATTTTTTTCTCTCTCCCTTATTTCTTTATCTTGTTCTTTTCACATTGAGGACAATGTGTGTTTCAAGTGTGGGGAGGTAAAGAGAAATATATCACATTGTATTGTATTGTAGTGTGCATATGCTCCACTTTGATTTGTTTTGTTTGAAAAAAAAATGAAAAAAAAATCCCGCTAAGTTGAAAACCCAAGAGGGCAACTTAGGTAAAAGTGGGAGGCCCGGATAGGTCAAAAACCCGAAAGGGTGACCTATGCAAAAATGAGAGGCCAAATGGTGTGGAAAAAGGTGAGGGTGAGCATTGAAAAAAGAAAAATGTGTGAAGTTAGGATGAAAACCCGAGAGGGCTCCTAGGAAAAATGAGAGAAATTGAAAATTTTTATACTTCTCTTGATTTGTCTATTAATGGTTTTTTCAGTAGAGTAAGTTAGCTTGGCGTTATATGTATACCTCACTTTTGTTATGGTTTGTTGGTTGGTTAGATTGTCTTAAACTTTGGGATGTGAGAGTGTGAGAGATTCTTATGTCTTGGGGATTAGGGTAGTCTAGGAATATAATGTTGGATGTTTTGGGAAAACTTTTACATGCTAGTTTATGCTTTGATCTTTGCTTGTTCTTATTTACTCGTGGACGAGTAAGGTTTAAGTGTGGGGAGATTTGATGAGACGTCAAATGCATGTATTTTCCAAAGTATTTAACATCACTTTTGTCATATTTTTGTTGTAAGATTGCTAGATTTAGTTGGGCTTACATGATAAGGGGTTTAGATGACCATTTTTGGTTTTTATATCTAAATCCTTCATTTTGTAACCTATGTTTAGTCTAAGGGATTTTTGTTCCTTGCGAGCATCTAGATTCCTTTTTGTAAGCTTAATTTGTAGATTGCTTGTGAGCATTTAGGAGTGGTTTAGTGAAGGCCATTCGAAAGGATGGTAGAAGATGGAAGGCGACTCACAAAGTGGTAAAAGATAAAGTAAAGAAAGGAGAGCAAAGCAAAGGGTGAAGAATGATCTATGTTTTGAAGCAGAGTTCTAAGAATTTTCCGAGAAGAATCAGCCTCTAAGAGTGGTACCATTGGATTCCTCTTCTCGAGTATTATAAAATTGACTATAAGGACTCCCAAAACGGATCAACGGTTCACCCGTGGGAAGCAAAACAAGAAGCTGCGGGCGAGTCCATTTATGAATTCGGGCTGAGACCTCCGCTGCCCGGGCGAGCCCATTTCCGCCCGGGCGACACCAATTCTGCCCGGACGACACCTGCTATGTTTTGACCATCCTTTTGACCAATTTGGGCTATAAATAGCCCCCCTTCTTCCCCATTTGCCCAAGCCCGACTTGGGGGCTCCAAAACCCTAGTTTTTCACCAGTTTTCTTCCATTTCTTCTTCTTTCTTTGTAGATCTTTGTTCTATGTTATGGGTTTTGATTATCTAGCTTAGTTTTGTACTTGGGAGAAATGTATTGAAGCTTCCATATCTATGTAGTAAGAACCATATCTATCTATTTAGTGCTTTTGCTATTGTGCATTTATTGAGCTTTGAATGTGAATTGTTAATTGCATTGATGTTGTTGGAAGCTTGAGTATATGAATTGTTTGTATGATTACTTGTTAGGGTTGGGAGAAAATAGCTAATTCTCCCCTCTTTTAATGTGGAATCCAAGAGCATGAATTAGAGCTTCTTAAATGATGTTGGTGTGTTGATAATTGCTACATGAATGTGATGATGTCGAACTCGTTGTCATGTTTGTTTTCGGTAGCAAATGAGATAAGTCTATGAATGTCGATCGTTCTTGACTAATCTTGTGTAAATGCATGAATTGGTTAAATTCTTAGATACGGTGTAGTACTTATAAGTGTTGCCAAGCTTGTTTAGTCTTCGTGCTAAATGCCATAAATGGGATACTCTTAGTCCTAAGGGAGTCATTGGTGAGGTTTGAGAAGAGATATCGAATTCACTCTAGAAAACTACTATCTAAGAAGGATGGAAGATTTATCTTCACAACAAGTAGTTGAAGTAGTGAATAGATTGTTTTACTTATTCTTGAAGCCTTTGTTATTTAGCATTCATGTGTTCTTAATGCTATGTTTTGCTTCATTTATGCCATATGTTGTTTGAGAATAGGAAGTGTTTTTATGATTGAAGTGTTAGGGTGTTAGGAAAATGACGAATTCCTTAGCTCCTTTGCATGAAAATCTACAAGCATGAACTTAGAACTTCTTGAGTATAATGTACGGTAATCCTTGCTAGATGAGTATGTTAATGTGGTTTATTCTCATGCTTATCCTATAGATGCAATGAAAGGTTGAAACTTTAATGTGGTTTGTTCTAGGTTTAGCCTAATGAATGCTATGTTTGGTTAAACGGCCATGTCTTTGGTCGAAGACTTGTTGTTATCAAATCTATGGTCCTTCGTGTCTAATGCCGTTAATGAAATACCCCTATGGTCGTTGTTTGTCTAGGGTGATCATCAACGAGGTTTGAAAATGGTCGTTGTTTGTCTTTGCAAATTACTATTAATAATGAATGAAGGTTGATCTTCTATCAGCATTCCCCATAGGTAATAAATGTGATAGGATGAGTGAATGGTTCAATGATCTACATTTGGTTTGGAAGTGGATATCAATTGCCCCCAAGGCTTTATCTTTTGTAGTTTTAAAACCCTTTTTCTTAGTTTTGTTTGATGATTAGCATAGTTACTTAACCTTGCTAGTTATCTTGTCTTTTAACTTTTATAACTTAGGACCACCAAACAACCAAACCCCCATTTTTACTCGCTTTTATATGTGTACATATATCTACTTCTAGCCTAATATCAACCTTTTGTTCCTAAACACTTAGGAAGATCCCTCTTCTTCGTGGACGACCCCGACTTACCGCTATCTACTTAGTTGTAGATAGTAAGCATTTAGGGCTTATAAATATGAACTTTGAGAGGTACGGCGACGACCTCCCAAATTTTGTTCCATCATATGCTAATTGTTTTGCTAAAAAGAGACATAAACCAACTAGGAAGGTAGGACACTTGAAAGGTGTGGGTTGGAGGGGGGGAGTTGCCGTTTTGAACCATAAAAAATTTCTAGAGAAATGTGACGACCCCAGAATGTTCACTATTCCCATCTCCTTAGGTGGAAATTTGGTTGAAAATGCCATGATAGACTTGGGAGCATCCATTAATGTGATTCCATATAGTCTTTATGAATGCCAATATATTGGTGAACTTAGGGATACTAAGGTGATTTTCCAACTCGCCGATCACTCCCAAGCTAGCCCTCGAGGGCTAGTGAATGATGTGATGGTTTAAGTTGGCAAGTTCGTGTTCTCGGTAGACTTTTATGTTCTTGACGTGGTGCATGATGGAAGTGTAGCCCCAATCCTATTTGGGAGACCATTTTCTTAAAACGGTAAGGATAAAAATTGATGTCCATTTGGGAAACCTAACCCTAGAAGATGATATGGACAAGGTGGGTTTTGACATTTATAGGTCTAGACATGATTCATCTAACTCATCTTTTGTGTGCAAAGGCGTAACTTTATTTGATGAGCATGATCAATGTGACACTTCCTGCACAACCAATTGGATGAATGCTTAAAAGAATTCCTTGGTATTCATGATGTTGATAATGAGTCCTTTACATTGAATGATTCTAGTGATGACATCTGAATGATTTTCTATGCTCACTAACATGCAATGGGTAGGAAAGAGTGGAAAAAGGGCATAAAAATCCCTCGACCCCCTCTTAAACCCAAGGTGATGTCTACGAACTCAACATTAGCAAGGTACGGGGGTTCATCTTCTATGACGAACAAGGCATCTAAAGGTAAGGATGACAAGTTGTGGAGACCTCTCCATAATGATGTCATCATGGGTGAAGTTGCCGATGGCGACCCCGGTGACCCAACGGTAGGTTGTTTCAATTAAGATGCATGAAAAGGAAATAAGTCGTAAGGATGACAATAAAAATACGATGTTTATTTTTTGCTTTTGTTTTGTGATTTGTAGTAGATATATAGATTTTGCAGGTTTATGCGTGTGATGAGGATTTTGAGATGAAATTCTTGTTGATTTATAAATTTGAGTTTGAGTCTCGTGATTTTGTTTGGATGGAAAGAGGGCTTGTTGGGTTACAAAATTTTTTGAAAAAGGGGGAAAAACTTAGGAAAAAGAGGTCAAAATGTTGGCAGCCTAGGGCCAGGGCTCAGCATGGCTCATTCCACAAGATACAACTCGTGTCAGAGCACCTTGACACGAGGGGGTCTCCTACCAGGGATTAGCACAGTCCATTCCATGAGATACGGTCCATGCCAGACACCCTTGGCACGACAAGGTCCGTGTGGGTGATCTCAACACGAGGGTACACATATCGACACCCCATTTAAGCTGTCAATTGGACCAAAAATGCAGAATTTTCAAAAAATAAAAATTTTAAGCTAAAAAAAGCGCATTATTTGTTCACAAATTTTGAAATTTCCTTATTCCTTAGGGTTTTTTTAATGTACATACTATTTCAAACATCCCTTGTGATTAAAATAGATTTATACTTTTGTCCCCTAAATTGCAATTTCAAGTTGGATTGCACCACCATTGACCATGAGACGCGATTGAAAGATTTATTCTGAGATCTTGACCAACGATTCGAGAAGGAGTTCTATAGGATTCTATCTGACCCGGAGATAGAGATAAATGGGGTGGATGGTGGAACTTCATCTCGAGCGTCGCCTAGACGCACTCAACTTTGACCAATTGCGCACTCTTAGGGAGCAACTTGCGTGTTCTACCCAAGTTGTGCAAGAGGTCAGTCTTACGATAGGGGGTATGAAGTCACAATTGGAGAAGTGCGGCAATAGGTTAGATTACTTGGAGGCCACCATACAAGCTATGAGGTATATTGAGATGGATGAGACGAGGCAAGAGAAGGAAGGCCCTTCGGGGACGCAAGAGTAAGTGTCACTATTTTCCCAACTCCACTTATAAGCTTCATTGTTCATGATGCATAGGAGAAAATGCATGATTTATGTGTGGGGGAGGGAGTAGTTGGGCACTCAGGATTTTCATCTAGAGATTCTTTTGTGTTTGGTTTCTTTGGTGTTTCTTTGGTGCTTTTGTTGTTTCTCTGGTGTTTTTGGTGATTGGTTTGTTTTGGAATGTTTTGGATGCAAATTTGGTGGTGTGACTTAATCGGTAGCATTCTTAGTTTGTCTTGGGGTATTTGTTTTGGAAACTTTGGTGGTGTATTTTTTTCCTTATCTTCATGTAGTATGAAGTCCAACTTTGGGGCATTTTGTGCTACACAAAAAAAATTAAAAATTTTGAAAAAATATATACTTGGCTAAGTTTGAAACCCAAAAGGGAAACTTAGGCAAGAATGGAAAAATCCCGGATAGGTCTAAAGGCCTAGGTAAAAATGAGAGGCTAGGCCTGGCTAGGTTACGAACCTAAGCAAAAATGAAAGGTCGTGTGGAAAAAGGTGATATATATATATATTTAGCATCTAATGAGAATGTTTGATCAAGTAATTTGAACAGCAATTTTGATACGGTAGTTGCGATTCCAAAAGAAAGAATCTCCACCCCATGTGTTAATTCTTTCCCTTGGCCAGGCAACTACATACTATCACTTCAAGATTAAGAAGGATCTGAACAGAACAAAAATTGTTGCAGTTTTGCGGTGAAGCCTTGAGTTTTGAAATCTTCCTTCCGAGGTCGACGACAATCAAAAGATTATGAAAAGTAACTGGTTTTCTGATGGTTGATCAATCTTCACCAGCCGAAGGTTTAGAGTTGTGGAGTAAAACATGAGAACCTGTAGTAAACCATAATACAAACACATCAGCAGTATCTATCCAATTTAGAGGTCATGCCTATCAGTCCATTATGAAGAGTCCTCAACAGTGTATATGAATATATCAACATATGCAGCATGCTGTCAAGAATCATCTCTAATCCAAGGGGTTTCACATCTATCTAGATAAAGGAATCCCTTCAGAAAAGATGGTGCTGAATGCAAGTCTAAGTCACCATGAAAGTTATTAGCTAAAGCGAATTTGGCAAGGAAATCAGCTGCATTATTAGCCTCTCTAGGGGTGTGTTGAATTGGGTATATATGATGTTTCAAATTTAAAGAGTGGAAAATAGAGAAGGTCCTCCATGGTGAGGTATTTGGGTTTTGAATATCCTGTACTGCAATTAAACAGTCAGATTCCACCTCACATCTATTTAAATCCAACTCTAAACAAAGCTCATATCCACATTGGATGTCTATCATTTCTGCCTGTCAAGTGGATGGGGACTGAAAAGATTTTGCCCTCATTTTAACCACATTCCCCTCACAATTCCTAACTATCACAGCCAAAGCAGAATGACCCCCTCTAATCCATGTTGCATCTGTATTTATCTTGTATCCTGAAAGGGGTTTCTGCCATTTCACTGCAGTAAATGATTTCCTTTTCTTTTGTTGAATATGCGGAATAATGTTAGCCTGTGTCCAGTATCTATGCTTGTCTGGACTGCCTATCAAATGATTCACTGAGAAAATTTGATAAATCATGCCTTTTATGTCATGGATACAAACAGCTTGGGAGAAGGAGTCATTATCATACAAAATTTTGTTCCTTCTAATCCATAGAGTCCAGATTGTTACCAGAAGAGCAGCAGTCGTAATATTGGACTGAATATTGGATTCTGCCTTAAAAGAGAGATAATATTCAACTCTGCTCTTCAAGGTTGGAAAAATGTTTTGTTGGACCTTTAAAAAAATCAGTGACACAGTTCCAGTTAGCAATAGATGAGGGGCAAGAGTTGAAAAAATGTTCTAAAGAGTCACTATGATTCTCACACTGAGGACATTTAGATGCTAAAAAGAATCCTAACCTTCATAAAATGTTGTCAAAAGGAACTAAGCCATTCATAGCTCTCCATAAGAGAACATACATTTTTTTGGGAATGAAATAGGACCATACCTTTTGAAAATAAAGGATCTTCGGCTTTCTCTGTCTTAGAATTTTGTATGTTGACTTGATGGAGAAAATTCCATTTGTAGCTGGCATCCTGATGAGCCTATCCTCATGAGTATATTCCAATTTAGCTTCCTGCAAAAGGGAACACAAATTGGTGGCTAAATATGGCTCCAGTTGAGGGAGAAGAGATGCTTTGTTGTTAATAAATGACCTAAGTGAGATGTCCACAAAAGGAATGTCTCTTTCTTGAGGCCATTTATAAAACAAAGCTCCTTCTCCCGTCCAGTTAGCGTTCTAAAATGAGCAGTCACCTTTTCCATGTATTACTTTGGAGTTTCTATTTGCTTTATCTGTAATAGAACAGATTCTGGACCATGTATGAGAAGTTTTGTAAGACTTAGGGAGTGACCATAAGAGTGAGGTCCATTGAGTGGAATTGAGTTGAAGTTTCCACCACAATTTACATGAAAAAGCATCAACAATGGCCTTTAAATCCCTAAAACCTATTCCATTTTCTTCTACAGGAATACTCATATTTTTCCAAGACCTCCATTTTTCTTATCTACATTATCAGAATACCCCCAAAACAAGCTAGAGGCCATTTTCTCCATTTTTTTAAGACTATTTTTGGTGGACTCAAAATAGCAAAAATATTGGTTAGAATTGAGAGAAGACAGCGATTTATCAGAATAATTTTACCTGCAGTAGATAGCCATATGTTCTTCCAGTTATGGATTGATTTATCCATGCTTTCCAATAATGGTTGGTAGTGTACTTGCAAATTTCTACCAGAAAATATAGGAACTCCCAGATATTTAAATGGAAATGATCCTTTTTCCATTCCCAGAATCCTTTTTACAGTGTTAACTGTAGAAAAAGTGGTCCTGTGTGATACAAAAAAATCCGATTTTGAGAAATTGACCTGTTGTCCTGAGGTTTGTTCATAAGCCAGCAGAAACTTTTTGAACCTCTTCATGTTTCGAGGGTTAGCATTCAAGAAAACTGTTGTGTCATCAGCATACATTAAATGGGAAACCGGGGCACAGGGCTTAGGAAGACAAATTTTAAAGGTACCCTGTGCTAAAAAGTTTCTTTAATCCTCTAGAAAATGCTTCTGAAAGAAAATTATAAAGAAAAGGTGAAAGAGGATCACCTTGTTTAATGCCCCTAGAAGATGCAAAAAAACCAGAAGTAGCTCCATTGATTAAAATAGAAAAATTTGTAGCAGATATGTTATGCATTATAAGTTTGACAAATTTCCCGTGAAAGCCAAATTGAAGAAGAATGGAATTCAGGAATGACCATGAGACTCTATCAAAAGCCTTTGGCATATCTAGTTTAACTATTAAATTAGGGACTTTTGATTTTCTAGACAGCATCCTGGTCATCTCTTGCATTTGAAGGATATTATCAGTGATTTCCCTGCCTTTAATGAAAGCACTCTACTCAGGGGAGATTAGTTTGTGCATTAGTGGTTTAATCCTTTCCATAAGCATTTTTAGAAGACTTTATTGAAAAAATTGGATAAACTAATAGGTCTGAAATCTGAGAAGGAAATTGGAATTGGCTTTTTGGGGATTAAAGTGAGCCAGGTGCTTGTGATAGCCTTTGGAAGCATGCCACCGCTTATAAAATCATTTGCTGCCTCCAGAAGGTCTTCTTTAATAGTTTCCCAAAAAGATGTGAAGAAATTACCAGAGAAACCATCAGATCCCGGAGCACCTGATTTATTTAAATCAAAGATAGCAAATTCCAGTTCCTGGATATTGAAAGATTCAAGCAGGTGTTGGTTTTGCTGATCTGTAATCAAAGAAGGAATTTCCCCTCAAAAATTTTTCAAATAAGTTCCTATTTTTTGAGGAGCATCCTCATTAAGGAGTTCCTTAAAAAATTGAACTCCTTCATCTTTAATCAGTTGTGGGTCAGTAATCCAGTTCCCATTTCCATCTTTGATTTTACTGATTCTAGATCTAGCTCTCCTTTCCCTGATGGTGTGGTGCAAATAACTGGTGTTTGCATCCCCTTGTTTAAGCCAATTTAACCTTGCCTTCTGTTTTAAGAAAATATTTTTTTCTTTCTGGGATCTAAGAAGTAAAGCTTTGGACTTATTGAGTTCAGCTAAGTCATTCTCTGCTTAGGACTGTTGAAATTTTATTTCTAGTTCACTGACTTTTGCCTCAGCTTCAACCAGGTTTTGATTGACATTTCCAAAAGTGCTTACGTTCCAAACTTTAATGTCAATTTTAAGTCTCTTAAGCTTATGAACTAATCTGTACATTCCTTTAGAGGGGGATGGTAAATTCCAGTTTTTTCCACTAAATTTTGGAAGTCTTATCTATTTGACCACATTTCTTAATATCTAAAAGGCCTAGGGACCATTTCTTCAGAAGATTGAATGGACAGAAATAATGGAGAATGGTCAGAGGTCAATCTATTTAGCACCTGAATTGAGCTGTTTGGAAAGAGTTCCAACCAGTTCAAGTTGCTTATGCCTCTGTCTAATCTCTGAAGCAAAAGGTCCTTGCATTTGTTCATGAATCTATTATTACACCATGTAAATGAATTCCCTACAGTGGGGATGTCATGCAAATCCAGGTTATTAATGAAGGCATTAAAATCTTTCATGCTTCTTGTGGGGGGAGCTTTCCTTTCTTTATACTCAGATACTGAGACAACTGTGTTAAAGTCTCCGATGTATATTGAAGGTTCTGAAGTGGGGTTTTTTAAATCATTCCAAAGAGCTTCCCTCGATTGTCTATTTACACTAGCATATATAAAATAGCAGTTCCAACTGACAGATGAGTAAATATCTGTAATTCTAGCCTGCAGAAATTGATCTGACTCTTTTAAACTGATTAAATTAAAAGCATGGTTCCATAAGATCCAAATTTTAGCATTTTCAGCAGGGAGAGCATTTTTAAAGCCTAGATTATGCATCCGAGTGTTTATTTTCTTTTTTTCATGCCAAGGCTCTATCAAATAGAGAATAGCAATCTTATGAGACAATATAAGAGATTTTATTCTATCCATAGATGTTCCGTAGCCTCTAACATTCCAAACTAACATGTTTCCTATTATGTTGTATTTAATCATTTAAAACAGGTGGTGGTTGCTTTCTGTGATAATCTAAGGTTTCTTGGTTTAACAGCAGTGGCTTTACTATTATTTGATTGCTTTTCCTTATTCTTATCAAGTTTATCTAAACATGCGATAGGTACTGGTTTGCGTGTGCTAACCTTTGACTGTGAGCTTTGATCTACCTTTGTGTTCTGATCAGTTGAGGATTGAGCTCCCTTCTTTAACACTGTATGAATTGGCTGAGGTTGCTGATTTAACCCCTGAGTCAGCCCAGCATCTGTGATGAACTTTGGAAGATGGTTGATGCTAGCATCTGGGGTGACAGGAGTATTTGTTGCTGAGGTAATGGGGAGCTCTGTGGGTTGAGCATGGGGGTTTATTTCTTCAGTGAGGTGAAAATCTCTTGTGTTTGTATTCTTGTTATATGTTTTATGAGGTTCCACTCCTTCTTGAGATTCTAGTGTTTCATGGAATATTTCTGCTGCTTCCTCCTTATCATCTTCCTCATTTAAAGCTTCCAAGGTCTGAAAGGCATTTGAAATCTTGACAGTATTTTCTGTTGTTTGAATTTCCTGGATGGGTACTAACTCAAGCTGGTGTTTTTTCTTTCTCCAAACAGTGGCGGTGATTGGCTTTGAGATGTCATCCAGTGAATAAAAAGAGCCAGTTCTTTTCTTATGAACACCAGGGAAAGCTTGTACAATACATGCAGTATTTTTCAGATGAAGGCCTGTCTTACATTGTTGTAATTAACACTCTACTTCCTTCTGAGAGGCTGATAGACCCGAGGATTCTGCAACATCTAAGTCCAGTGTAGGATGGGAATCTAAGGCATGAAAGGGTTCTACCTGATCTGGGGCTTTATTTTCCTTTTTTCCATTTATTGTGGGAGTCAAAAGGTGTTTTTTTCCTCAGCTCTGGGTGCAGAAAGTTACAGGTAGCATGACTATGACCAATTATCCTACACTGAGTACAGTATGAAGGCAGTTCATCATATTCAATAGGGTACTCAGCTACTTTGCTACCTATTCCAACCACTATGGTAGATGGCAACTGAGACATAAGATCAACCTCTACACACACTTTGATTGCGGATGGCCTAGTCAGTGCACTAGTTGCTGCATCCATTTTAAGGAATCTACCAATCTGACTACTCATACTTATGATTGCGGATGTATTATAGAAATGAATGGGGAGTTTATGAATTGTTACCCAGGCTGGAACAACAGATGATTCTGATACAGGGGAGAAGTCAGGTGACCAGTTTTGAACTTTCATTATTGAGCCTTGAATCATCCACTGTCCCTTCATCCAGCATCCCTGATAATCTTCACTCTCCTGAAATCTGATAAGCACATGGAGGTAATCCAGTGATCCCAATTGGAACTTTGATTTCAAACCTATAGACTTAAAAGCTGCTTGCAGAGTATCCACTGATGGCTTTCCTCTGTTGAACTTCCCGACCAAAGCATTCTGGTAGTGAGATGCTAATAACTCGCCTTCTTCCGGTGGGAGAATAAAGGCAATTTTGCCCTTGTATTCTGTGATATGGTGTAGATTAGGGGTATTCGGGTAAAGAGGTGAAGAGCGGAGAGGGTTTAGTGTTCAGAGCTATGAGGAAGCTCTTACTATTAGCAGGGGGGGGGGGTATTTCTATTGTAAGGTTTGGCGGTGGCAACGCCATGGCCGACGACCAATTCCACTGATTGTGATCGTTATCAGCCAGATAGGGAGAGAGGGTATAGGTAGGAAAGGGAGGTGCTCTTACTATTGTGACCAGAAAAAGGTGATAATGTAAGCTCAACATGTGTGAAAGTTAGGGTGAAAACTCTAAAGGGCTCCTAGGAAAAATGAGAGAAATTGAGAGAAAACGGAAACTAAGTTGACAATTCTTTGGAATTTTCATTAGTTGTAGTTGAGTTGAGAATCAAGAGTTATCCTTGTTTACAATCGAGTTGATGATCTTTAGAATTTCCTTGGTGGTTTTTTGGCAACAACTATTAGATTTATTTTGGGAAACTATTTGGGAGAGTGAGCTAGCTTAACACTTATCATTCTTGCTTACCTTTTTCTTCACTATATTTTGGGTGGTTAGGTTACTTTAGGATCTTTGGGGAGTGTGAGAGTTGTGATATTTTTACTTCTTTGGGGGAACTAGGCTAAATTGAGAATAAGTTGAATGCATTGGCTAATTTATACTTGCTTGATACACTTTGCTTATACATTTTCTTGATTTTTTACTCGAGGACAAGTAAAGGTTTAAGTGTGGGGGGATTGATGTGCATTGCCAATGCATTCGTCATAATAATTGGCTTGTTTTACTTGTTAGATTGCTAGTTTTAGTTCGGTTTACACGATGAAGGGTTTGGAAGGTCATGTTTGACTTTCTTGTCTAAATCCCTAGTTTTGTAGACTTAATTGATACTAATGGACACCTTGTATCCACGGGCACCTTAATCTTCATTTGTGATCTTATTAGTAAGTTGCTCGTGAGTACTTTTCATCATCTTTGTATACAAGGCCATTTTCAAGGAAGGTAGAAGATATCAAAAGCCATTCTAAAGAATGGTAGTAGGTGAAGGCCATGGACACTACATCATGGTAGTAGAAGGATTGAGCTAAAGAAAGGCAAATTTGAAGTTCAAAGAGGCCAGGAAGAAACAGAGAAGTTGTCCGAGTTTTGCAAAAATTTTGATAAATATTAGAGAAGAATCAGCCCTTGATAGTAGAACTATTGAATTTGTCTTCTCGATCGCAATGAAATTGCCTATGAACTCTCAAATCAGACCAACGGTTCATCCTTAGCGAAGCAAACAAGTCATCTGGACGAACCTTCCACAGACCACTCATAGCTAGCACGAGGCTTAACCGTGCACGACCTATACCACAAAACATGGCCCATGTCAGGGGCTTTTGGTACAAGCCATTCCAACTAATATGGTATGTGCCAAGTCCCAGCACGGACCGTGGCAAATTTGACTAGCCGTGTCCACAAGTCCCCTTTTACTCCAAATTTGGCTAAGTATGGGCACTGACCGTTCCATTCCACACGGTCCGTATTGTTTCAAGTCACAACTATCAAGACCAGCCCACGGGGTGTGTAAAATAATATGGGCCATGCCAAAATACTGAGCAAACAAGGATCCGATTGATGGCCTGGGCCAAACAACACATGGTCCAGATTAGAACATAAAAAATGGAGCACTAGTCGATGGCCTACACAAGTTGACTTGGACCTCGCCAGCACGGTCGTTCTAAGACTAATGATCCATGCCAGAACGAGCCACACGGTGCATGCCAGGATGGGTGAGCTGTGACAGCAAAAGGCCATGTTGGCCAGCACAGGCCGTGCCAGATGCTACCCTTCGTGTTAATTGCGTCTGCTATGGTTTTGGCCTATTTTTAAGCCCAATCTCTTACTACTATATATATGGAAATTTGTCTACTAGGTTTAGAGGCTTGAAAAGATTTTGAATTTTAAGAGTAGCATAGAGAGAGAGAGAGAGAGAGAGAGAGAGAGAGAGAGAGAGAAAACACTCTCCCCTCTCTAGGTTCATTTTTTTTCTTCTTTTTATTTTGCTTTTGCCCAAAAATGTGGAATTCAATGCAATACTTAGATTCCATATTTACAAAACAAAGTAGTTCTATAGCTTGGGGATAATGTTGAATTCATGTGTTCATTTATGTTTTGTGATATTCATTAGATCTTTCTAATTCTACGTGCTTGTAATATTATGTTGGCTTGATCTTGAATTTTTTATGAATTGCATGAATGATACACTCTATTAGCACACACTGTAGTCTATATTCTTGTTGGTACATATATTGATACCCCTCGGTGAAGAGAAACCTTGATCTGAGTTTTACCTCTACGATGACAGTTCACCAATCTTAGCTGGCGAGTTGGTCCGAAGGATTATGGGTAGAGATAGCATTTAGTCGAAAATCTAGGGTTTAGCTATCCTAGTGCCATCGGTAAGGTATCTATTTCTCTTTGCCTCTTTAGGCCTAGGGGTAGAGCATTCATGGTGTAGTGCCCAAGACATAATTTTACGGGGAGATACAAATTTGTGCAACGGTGGGGCCATTGTCGTACTCCCCTAATTACGGATGCAGTGTCGTTGGATAATTTCAAGAGCACCCTATGTGAGATGTATGGGGAAGTGCTGATCATCGACAACAGCATGTGTTATGAGCAATAGATTGTGTTGTTGATGTCTTATATGTAATGGAATCGAGGATTGGAACATTTAATCAACCATGCTATGAAAATATTCTCCAAGTGTCCATCTATAGTTTTCACTTATTTTATCTCTTATGTTTGTAGTTGTTAATTGAAAAACTCCAAAACCCTCCCATTTTACGATAGTAGCTATAGCACACGGGCGGATTGACAACCCGTACGTGGTTGTGTGTAGTTGGCTATTAGACCTTAGCATCTCTGTGGATAAACCCATGTCTTGCCACTAACTACCCCATAGGTAGCTTAGTAGTGAGTTTGGGTGCAGAGTACAAATTTATCTTTGGATGCCTTCACTCGGGTTAGCTACACTCATTTAACGACTCTGAGTGGAGGCGGGTCATTCTCCCAGCATACTTATGTATTGCCTTCTAAAATCTACTACAATTTATGTGAATGGCCTTCTAGAATCTTCTATCATTCTTACGAATGGCCTTCTAAATAGTATGGATTGGCTACGAGAAATCTTCAATTAAAATCTAAAAAAATGACTAAATTCTCCTAAGGGCATAAAATTAATTAGATCTAAAGTAAGATACAAAACAAGGGATTTAGATATGAAAACCTTAAACGGTCATCTAAACCCCTTACACTGTAAACCTATCTAAATCTAGGAATCTTCCACATAAAAGATAACAAAAGATATTTTAAATACCGTAGGAAATACATGCATTTGACGTCTCATCAAATCCTCCAAACTCAAACCTTTGCTTGTCCTTGAGTAAACAAGAACATGCAAAGATTTAAGAGTACAATAGCATGCAAAGGTTTTACCAAATCACCTACATTTTATTCTAAGACTACTCTAGGCCCCAAGACATAAGAATATCTCACACTCTCATATCCCAAAGAACTAAAGTAATCTAAACAACCAACATGCCATTCAAAGGCATGGTTCAATACATGTATACGTAAGACTAGCTTGCTATACCAAAGAAGCTACCATATAGACAAGCCAAGAGAAGCATATAATAAGTTCAATTTCTCTCATTTTCTCTCATTTTTCCTGGGAGCCCTCTCAGATTTGCATCAAAGCTTCACACAAATATTTTTAAATATTTTTTCAAAGCTCACCATAACCTTTTTCCACACCATTTGGCCTCTCATTTTTGCATAATTTTTTAAACCTATCAGGGTCTTACCCATTGTTGCCTAAGTCACCCTTTCTAGTTTTCAACTTAGCAGGGTTTATGTTTTTCTTTTCATTTTTTTCATTTTTTGATTTTTTTTTCTGCAGCACAAAATGGCCCAAAGTAGGCTTCATACTACATGGAGAATAAAAAAAAAACAAACACAACGAATTTGTTTTCTAGAATTCTATGTGACTAACTACTCCCTCCTCGACACTTAAACTTTGCATTGTCCCCAATGCATTATACCAAGTATAAAAATCAAAAGTGGAGTAGGGAGAATGGTAAGAACTTACTCTTAGAACCCCAAAGGGCCTTCTCTCATGCGCCTCATCTCGTGCATTTTCCTTCTCTCTTCTTGCCTCAACTTTGACTTTTATAAGGAATGAGGTCGTGGAAGCCCTCTAGCTTTGAGGCATGCATCATTTCAATCAATTGCTCCATCACCTTCTCTTGTACCTCAATTCTCTCCACTATGGAAAACTCTTCCTTAACTTCTCGCTCAATGGAAACTAACCTAGCTCCCCAAGTCATCCTGGTCCCATCCATAGAATCAAGCTTCATCCCAAACTCTTCCATTTGGGTTGTGGAGGCACCATGAAATTGCACACAGTTGCACCACCGTAGAGCCAAAAATATTGGTCCTCCATAGTTGTGGTGGCAATCACGGAAGCTTGATGCGTTCACTTTATATGCTTATTTTAGTACTATTTAGGATCCATTTTGTGCTCTTTCATTACCAACAGATTGTATTTTACCATGAAATCCTCTTAGGAGGGGTAAGAGCAACTTTACGCTCTTTTACCTCTTTTAAGTAGATTTTTGTGTGAACAAAGTAATGAAGACCGGAGGCCATTGAAGACTACACTCTCGAAGATTTTGAAGACTTGTTTCGAAGACGTGAAGACTGGAGGCCATTGAAGATCCCTTTTGAACCAGTTGAAGACTTAGAAGTTGAGAGGAGTGACTATGGAGATGACTACATGCCACAAGAAGAAGAAGAAAGTTAATGCAAAAATTATGGTCATCGTTGCGAGTCGCGACGGACACGTCGCGAGTCGCGACCAACAGCCATCGCGAGTCGCGACCAACAGGTCGCGAGTCGCGACGGCGACTGACCAGAATCCTAACTTTATTTCTTCTCACTATAAATACTATATTTTCTCCTCCTCTGTTATTCATTCTGAATCTGCGGCTGCTGTACTATTCTAAACCCTTGTTTTTTTCATTTCTTTCATCTTTGATTCATCTTGTGTTTTGATTTGTTGTTTTAGATAGATTAGCATGAACTCTATTAGCTAATCTCATATCTTGGGAGCAATTGACCTAAGCTTCCAAACCTATGTCCTAAGAACACTTTGTAGCTTGTTTATTACTCTTGCTATTATGCATTTGTGGGAATTTAATGTGTTTGTTGATTTCATCATAGTGGTTGAAAGCTTGAGTATATGAAATGCTTGTATTAATTGCTAGCTAGGGTTTGGGGAAATTGGGTTAAATTTCCCCCTGTTCTTGTTAGGGATATATAAGTATGATTTAGAGCTTTTGATTATGTTGATGAATTGATGATTGCTAGATAAATATGCAATGTTGAACTCTTTGCCATGTTTATCAATTGTAGCAAATGGGAGAGGTCTATGAGTGGTCGCTCTTGACCAATCCCGTGTAAATGCATAGGTTGGTTAAATGCTTAGTCACAGTGTAGTGGTTATAAGTGTTGCCGAGTTTGTTGATCCTTCGTGCTAAATGCCATTAATGGGATACCTTGAGTCGTGTTTCGACAACGGGAGTCATTGGTGAGGTTTGACAAGAGATGTCGAATTCACTCTTGCAAACTACTATCTAAGAAGGATAGAAGTTTAGTCTTCACAGCAAGTAGTGAAAGTAGTGAATTAGTTACATGTTCAATGATGGAAACAAGGTTTGGGAGTGAAAGTCAATTGCACCCAAGGCTCCATAATTGTGTTTTCATCACATCTCTATTTGCGTTTGTATGATTAGCAACATTCCCTCGAATTGCTAATTGTTGTATTTCAATTTGCTAATTTAGGAACCATTCAACCAAAACCCCCTTTTTGTTTACATGTTTTAACTTAGTATGTTTTCTCGTATATGTGTTTAAGTACTTAGAAAAATCCCTTTTCCTGTGGACGACCCCATCTTGCCACTATTTACGTCCGTCGCGAGTCGCGACGAGACTCGTCGCGAGTCGCGACGGAATCAGGAATTTTTGGCCTTTCAGATTCACCTTTTGGCGACTCGCGACGGCCTCGCGACGCCGGTCGCGAGTCGCGACGAATGGGTCGCGAGTCGCTACGGTCGGGCAGAAAAAAAAAATATAGTCCCTTCCCCTTCGTTTTCCCTCTGTCTCTTCTCCTCCTCCTTCTCCTCATTAGCACGATACACTCCCAATCGCCGCCGCCATCTCAGTGCCGCCGCCGCTCTTCGCCGCGCCGCACCACCACTAAACTCTCCACCCTCGTGTACACTTCTCACACTCTCCACAACCTCTCGACTTCTCCACCATAAATCCCAGCTCCACCGTACACCGAAACCCTAGATTTTGTTTTGGGGGTTTTACACTTTGTAGGCAATCCGATCGTGGGCTTCCATTTTTATCCTTCCTAAGCTTGCTCTTGGTACACCTTTTCACTCTTTTGAGCCCTAAGTGCAATTTTGAATATATATGCTATTATTGTTATATATGGTGTACATTGTGTGAATGGTGTTCGGATTTAAATGGTTATTCTTGTTGTGGGGATTGTGGTGAATATGCTATGCATCTAATTTAATTCCATGGTGAATACGAATGTATTATTGTTCTGATTTGGGGGAAGTGGGTTGATTTCCCCCTGTTGCTGCTAGATTTTAAAATATATGCATTCGTGATGTTTGGGCTGGAGAATAGGTTGTGAGTATGTATCGGAAGCATGTCAACCCGTTTTTCTTAAGATAAAGTGTTTCGATGTGGATTAGTATGCTTTTAAATGCTATGTGGTTTACCGTAATTTAGCCATGGAATGTAGAGATTGACATTGTCATTATACTAATGATGGCTAAAATTAGTTGAGCATGACTGTTATTTTGAAATATAGCATTTAGACTTTGTGAGTACTTAGTAAATTTAATGGTATGGGCTTGTTGAGCGTAATTTACATTGTATATGCCATTGTGAGTACGAATTGAACTAGTTGGACTGCTTTCGTTTCGGCCTGTGATGCTGAACTATTTTGAGATTGGTTACAGACGTGCATTATTGCTTATACAGATATTCTTCGCGTTTGACCTGTTTGCTCTGTTTACTGTGATTGACAGATATGGCTCCCAAGAGGAGATACCGGCTTACCCAACCAGCCGAGCGCACGGCCGCTCCAGCTCCGCCACCGGTTCCGGAATCAGACCATGTACCGCACTCTCCGGATAGGTACATGGGCTTGACCCGGATCACCGGGTCCTACGCAGAACGATGGGAGGGCTTACAGGGGCGCCTGTTAAAGGAGACGAGCTTCGTCGATATAGCCACATTGGACCTCCTTGGTCTCCTGCAGCCTGTTAGAGTCCTCCTCGCCAAAGGGGGACTGGAAGGATTTTTGATGAAGAATGCGCCAACATACAGACGGTACACCCTAGAGTTCCTATCCACCGTCCGTATTAGCAGTATGAGGGGTGATGAACCTTGTGAGAGGTACATCGCCTTTCACTTGGATGACATTTTGTACCAGATGACCATTTCCCAAGTGGAGGAGGCTTTTGGTTTCACCACTGCTGAAATACGGAGCAGGTTAACTCCTGAGGCCCCGGAGCGAACAATAGAAGATGACATGCTGTTCTGGAATGTCATCAACATGAGGCCCAAGAACGCCCATGACAAGAGCAGCTCCATCGTTCACCCCGCGCTCCGTTATGTGCACCGACTCTTGGCTGGCACAGTCTTCTGCTCCGCGGAGCCGACGAATGTGCCAGACAATGACATTCATTTTCTGTGGCACTTAACGAGCGCGGGGCAAGGGTACGGGTTGTGGGCAGAACTCTGGATGAAAAGAGTGGTCGAGTTGGCAGGAAAGAGAAAAGGGAAAATCATGGTTGGAGGATTGATCAGCATTCTAGCCCAGTACTTGGGATTAGTCCCTCCGACCGACTTTCCACGCCTTGGGAAGCGGACATCCTATCTCATCACCGTTGATCGACTGGTCAAATTTGAGATGCTCAGTGTCACCAGGACCACTGGGCTCTATCATTGGTTGTACGGTGCAAGAAAGGTCACTTTCATGGCGCTCCCTCAGCACAGCAGGACCCGACTGGTATTCGACACACCTTTGGGAGATTTGGCAATCTTCCCTGACTCTTCGTGTTCAGCTGAATTCCAGCGCGCGCTTCACGACCTTGGCCCAGCGCCAGTCTTGCCAGATGATAGCACCCTACCTCCTCATCAGCATCATCAGTACCAGCACCCCTCTCCACAGCCTCCACCTCAGATGGATCCCATGCAGGAGGATCAGGCTGCGCCTCAATATTCTCAACCTCCGCCTGATTTTTATGAGCGTATGATGCAGACCATACAGGAGGGTTTCCACCGTCAGGATGAGCACAACAGGTTTGTCTCCCAGGCTTTGATCGACATGGATGAGGAGATTGACCACCTATCAGCTCGCATCCATACGATGCAGTCCCAGTCGGGCCCCGATCCGAGAGCAGAGCAGCGGAGGGCACGGAGGCAGCGGAACGAGGAGTGGCTAGTCCAGTATCAGCAGCGTTACTCCGGTGGCGAACCTTCATCTTCACAGCCCTGATAGAGTGAGATTCATGCTTTCCCCCCTTTTTCCATACTTTGCTTCGTATGATTATGCCCTACTCTACATTGAGGGCAATGTAGCTTTCTAAGTGTGGGGAGGGGTCTCTATTGTCGTTAGGACTTCCATTATTGCTTTCTTTTGGATACTTTGTTTTCCTTCGGATGTTTCATGTTGATTTGGATATTTTTACTCAGTTATTTGCTATATATATATATGTAAAAAAAAAATCAAAATCAAAATCAAAAAAAAAAAACAAAAAAAAAAATCAAATCAATCCCGCTAAGTTGAAAACCTGAAAGGGCAACTTAGGCAACATTGGGGCCTGGATAGGTCGAAGACCCTTAAAGGGAGGCCTAGGTAAAAATGAGAGGCCAAATGTGTGGAAAAAGGTGAGGTGTGAGCTAAAAGAAAAATGATTGTGTGGCTAGGATGAAAACCTAAAAGGGCTCCTAGGCAAAATGAGAGAAAGCGAGAGAAATTGAAAGAGAACTATGATATGTTTACTCATTTGCCGGCGATGGAGTCATAAGGTTGCGGTGACCACACGGATGGATCGGGTAGCTTCACTTTTTGAGGAACATTTGGGAATGAACAAATTAGCGGGAAGAGACGGAGTAAGTTATGAAATTCTTGATCATTAATAGACTTCGTTTTTGGGTTGATATATTAATATAGAATGAAGCATGTGCTTTGAAATTGATGCATACTTTTGGTTTCATCTTTTATCATTGGATTTGGGACTGTCAGTTTTGGATTAGGAGATGTCTGAGGGAAAGTAATGAATTGACAGGGTGATATGGGTTAGGTAGATTTAGGAATAGGGGTTGTGGGAAAATTCTCATTTGATTTTAACCTTGGGATGTGCGATATTGAGAGTTTTGTGAGGTAGTGAATTGGGGGAATTAGTAGTAGGATGTGGAGGTATCATTCTCTCCGCATACTTGGATTTTTTTTCTTACTCGAGGGCGAGTAAGGTTCAAGTGTGGGGAGGTTTGATGCGTCCACTTTATATGCTTATTTTAGTACTATTTAGGATCCATTTTGTGCTCTTTCATTACCAACAGATTGTATTTTACCATGAAATCCTCTTAGGAGGGGTAAGAGCAACTTTGCGCTCTTTTACCTCTTTTAAGTAGATTTTTGTGTGAACAAAGTAATGAAGACCGGAGGCCATTGAAGACTACACTCTTGAAGATTTTGAAGACTTGTTTCGAAGACGTGAAGACCGGAGGCCATTGAAGATCCCTTTTGAACCAGTTGAAGACTTAGAAGTTGAGAGGAGTGACTATGGAGATGACTACATGCCACAAGAAGAAGAAGAAAGTTAATGCAAAAATTCTGGTCATCGTCGCGAGTCGCGACGGACACGTCGCGAGTCGCGACGAACAGGTCGCGAGTCGCGACGAACAGGTCGCGAGTCGCGACGGCGACTGACCAGAATCCTAACTTTATTTCTTCTCACTATAAATACTATATTTTCTCCTCCTCTGTTATTCATTCTGAATCTGCGGCTGCTGTACTATTCTAAACCCTTGTTTTTTTCATTTCTTTCATCTTTGATTCATCTTGTGTTTTGATTTGTTGTTTTAGATAGATTAGCATGAACTCTATTAGCTAATCTCATCTCTTGGGAGCAATTGACCTAAGCTTCCAAACCTATGTCCTAAGAACACTTTGTAGCTTGTTTATTACTCTTGCTATTATGCATTTGTGGGAATTTAATGTGTTTGTTGATTTCATCATAGTGGTTGAAAGCTTGAGTATATGAAATGCTTGTATTAATTGCTAGCTAGGGTTTGGGGAAATTGGGTTAAATTTCCCCCTGTTCTTGTTAGGGATATATAAGTATGATTTAGAGCTTTTGATTATGTTGATGAATTGATGATTGCTAGATAAATATGCAATGTTGAACTCTTTGCCATGTTTATCAATTGTAGCAAATGGGAGAGGTCTATGAGTGGTCGCTCTTGACCAATCCCGTGTAAATGCATAGGTTGGTTAAATGCTTAGTCACAGTGTAGTGGTTATAAGTGTTGCCGAGTTTGTTGATCCTTCGTGCTAAATGCCATTAATGGGATACCTTGAGTCGTGTTTCGACAACGGGAGTCATTGGTGAGGTTTGACAAGAGATGTCGAATTCACTCTTGCAAACTACTATCTAAGAAGGATAGAAGTTTAGTCTTCACAGCAAGTAGTGAAAGTAGTGAATTAGTTACATGTTCAATGATGGAAACAAGGTTTGGGAGTGAAAGTCAATTGCACCCAAGGCTTCGTAATTGTGTTTTCATCACATCTCTATTTGCGTTTGTATGATTAGCAACATTCCCTCGAATTGCTAATTGTTGTATTTCAATTTGCTAATTTAGGAACCATCCAACCAAAACCCCCTTTTTGTTTACATGTTTTAACTTAGTATGTTTTCTCGTATATGTGTTTAAGTACTTAGAAAAATCCCTTTTCCTGTGGACGACCCCATCTTGCCACTATTTACATTACTGTGGATAGGACGCATTAAGGGCTTAAAAATATTAACTTTGAGAGGTACGGCGACGACCTCCCAAAACTCTTGTCAACTTCTCCATGGTGTACCGCATCCCTGAACGGGCTTAGTTCACCAAATCAAAGCGGGGAGGCACCTCATGTCCAAGGTACTGTGCAAGAAGGCTAACCATTCCTCCCTTTAGTATCTTCTCAGCTCTCTTCTTCCTCGTGAATATACACTCTTCCACAAGGGTTTCCACTATGTTTCGATAGAAGTTCCCCCCAGAGTCATAGCCCAAAGAATTTGCACATATCTTTTAGGGCATTGAGAGATATCTCAACGACATAGAACTCACATGGATAGGAGTGGGTGCACATACTGGAAGCTAGTTGGAATATTGCGGTACTCTTGCCTGAATGATTCCTATCCACGCCTGCCAAGTTCCTCCAAAAGCTGCCCAAAGAGAATTGGAGACCTTGTCTATGTGTCTTTGGAAATTCTTTCCAATACTTCCACCCAAATGCTTTTGCGACTTCCCTATGGGTCATTAAATACTCCTTGTCATCTTGGTGGAATGAGATGGTCCTCCTTCTGTCATTGTCCAATGTTTACTCCAAGGTTTCCACGAATTCCAAAGTTCAACAAATGTACATCTTGGAATGCATCTCAAGGAAACCTTTTAGGTCTATCCGACCTAACAACTAGGTGATATTGGAGTAGGCCTAGTGCCTTGAATGTCTCTTTGCATGGGAACTTGGTCTCCAAGAATCCTCTTTGGCCTATTGAGATTCTTCCATTTTTGAGATGCTCCCTCGGAAATGTTCTTCAACCCTATGAAGTCATCAACAATGGAATGAGTAGAAGCCACATGTATTTTTGGCTCTTGTCTCCCAACTTTGGCCACAATCTTTGCCTTCTCAACTCGAGAAGTAGTTCTTTTTTCCGGTTCTATCACAACACAAGAGAAAATAGTAATGGCAAGACACAGTTTTTAAGCATAAAGATCACTTAGCAATGATCATTCTTCCTAGGCATCAAACATTTAGTACATTATGTAATCTTAACTAAAGATTCATAGCCTTCCCCCACACTTAGTTCAACCTAAGATCACACACATAACCCACATACACCCATAAAACATCCAAAATTTTAAAATTTCAAGTTTCCCCCCCATATAAAAAAATCATGGCAACGAAAGAAAATAAACACAAAGTTTAAAGCATTACCCAAATTTGGAGGCTAGGACATGAAAACTACACAAGAAGAAACAAAGAGGAGTGCTCTCCTTTGTTAGGAATATGCCCAAATTTAAATTTTTGCTCTTTTGAAATGATGGTGGATGTTTTGGAGTTATTGAAGTGATTTAAGTAATCTACATTGATGGGAAAATATTTTCTAAAATCTTTTTCAGAGATTTAATGATGTTTCACAAATGGGCTGTTTAGGAGAGAGAGACAAAAAAAGGTAGAAATGGTTTGGGTAGAAGAGGATAATTTTGGAGCTAAGGCTTTATGACTTCAAGTTCAGAGAAGGTGTTATTGCTTGGTGTAGTACCACTGACACTAACCAATTTGGGGGAGAAGAAAATACAAGATCTGATGTGGCAAGAATGCTAATTTTGGCAAAGTTTTTATCTTTGCCCAAATTATGAATTTTTTCCCGACTACAATGATATTCATCTGACACAAGGCCTGGCATGGATGTGCCATATGAGAGCCTCATTCTAGTTCTTCCTGCATGAGTCGTGCATGACTCGTGCTCCCCTGGACACCTTTGGGAAATTATTTAGCCCATATTTTCAACCTCCCACTTCAAATCCTATTTTCACCTAACCAACACCACAAGAATCAATATGTATCAATATCAACCAGAATTCCCAACAAAATCCCTTTTCAACACACAAAAAAAGAAAACAACTAACAACTAAAAACACCCAAAATAAAGAAGATCACGTATGTTTATTGTCGTCCTCACGAATTATTTTTCATGCATATGAGAATCAAAACAAACCTACCGTTGGGTCTCTGGAGTCGCCATCTGAGACTCCACCCATGATGGCCTCTTTGTGGAGAGGCCTCCACAAAGAGTCATCCTTACCTTTAAGCTCCTTCTTATCCATCGGGGATTATATTCAACCTTAGCCAATGCCAAGTCCCTAGCCATTTCCTTGGGTTTGGGAGGTGATCTAGGAGGTTTTAAATCCTTTCCATGCTTCACAACTCACTACATGTTAGTGTTCAAAGACATAAAAAAACAATCTGCAATTGGAAAAGTGATACTAACATCATGCAAGACACTAGAATCATCAATATTCTCATCAAAATAAAAGCTCAAAACATGCATTCCCTCATCAATTATGCAAGGACTATCATTATCACCATTCATCAAAGATTCATCAAATTGATCAAATTCATCATAAATGCGCATACCATAGCATGCAAGAGAAGAATCAGATGATCCATGATTAGGTTTATAAATTTGAAAACCAACTCTATCGATGTCATATTCTAGGGTGAAGGTTCCTAGGTGGACATCTATTTTAGTCCTCGATGTTTTCAAAAACGGTCTCCCCAATAAGATTGGGGGTGCATCTCTATCATGAAACATATCAAGGATATAGAAGTCCCTTGGAAAAAAAGATTTAGAACCATAACCATCACATCTTTAACTAGACCCCTAGGACTAGCTTGAGAATGATCAGCCAATTGGACAAGTACTCTAGTCTCCCTAAGATCTTCCAAATCAAGAGTTTCATACAAGCTATGGGGAATAACATTTATAGAGGCTCCAAGATCAATCATAGCATATTTTAAGAGCTTACCACCTAAATTGATAGGAAAGGAAAATATACCGGGATCATCAAATATCTTGGGTAGGCTTCTATAAGCTAATGGGAAATTCACCCTATTTTCACTTTTCCTACCTTTTTTATAGGCTTAGGCCTCTTCTTAGTACATGCATTATTGATAAACTTATCATAAGATGGGATTGGATCAATTAGATCTAAAAGTGGGATACTAACATCGCACCTCTTGAAGACTTGTCGAATTTGTTCCTCTTTGAACGCCACTTTTGCCTTTCCCCTCGAAACACTTGGGAATGGTGATAGAGGGTTGACTTTGTTCTCCTTTGTGGTAGAGGGATCTTACTCAGGATCCTCCTCAATGAGTGCCTCATTTTCTTCAAGTGCGGACTTGGTTTTCTCTACCAACTTTTCATTCTCTTGAAATTTTCTTCTCGGTCTCTCTCACTCCCTTCCCACTCCTCAAATTTAAAGCGCTCACATTCCTCAGATTGAATTCGGGTTGGGAAGGTAATTTTTTGGAATCCCTTGCTTTGTTTTGGCTAACCGAGGTGGCAATTGACCCACTTGAACCTTAAGGTTGTTTACACTTAAGAATGCCCTCGTTCCCAAGTCTTCAATGTCTCGCCTTCTACTCTCTACAAATATGTCATAATTTTTGTCATTAGAGCGATAACCTCCAAGATTTCTTCTCTATCCTACTTGTAGATATGCCCATCATTGTAAAAAGGCCCCTCACCCATTGGGTAGGGTTGCAGTGGAGCACTTTCTCAATTGTACTCTTGTCCACCCCTAAATCCATTTCTTTTCTCTTGTTAGTCATCACACCAACTAATGCTAGGGTGATTGCAGTACCGAGGGTTGAAGTAGTTGACATAGGGGTCTTGGCAGTTTTTTCCTCCTCGGTCCCCATGGAACCTTGTTGTTGCCTCTACCAATTTACCAATTTCCTTCATTGTAGTCCATGGCCTTCACTTTCTCTAATTCCTCCACTACTTGACCGGGTTCTGAATTGGCGCATACCATTTGCCATCTCCTCAAAAAGGGCTATAGTAGCCTTGGGGCTCTTGTTGGTCACCAATCTATTTCACGTGACATTCATTATCTGTAGAGTATTGTCATTAAGACACTTAAAGAAATAATAAACTAGATCCTTCTCTTTGAATGGATGATACAGGCAGCTTGCTA
The DNA here is from genome assembly GCA_037428765.1 of Rubia yunnanensis. Lineage (NCBI taxonomy): Eukaryota > Viridiplantae > Streptophyta > Magnoliopsida > Gentianales > Rubiaceae > Rubia > Rubia yunnanensis. The sequence continues at coordinate 42,099,298 of CM075066.1, forward strand.
ACAACCTCTTGAAGTGTTCCCAGGATCAATAATGGGACTCGTTGGGAAGTTACGAGATGTTTGGCAGCTATTTCTTCAATCCGACGGACTTGGAAGTGGGAAAGTACTTCTCCAAGAACCGGCAGTTCATATCCATCCAAGATGTTATACACCCCGATGGGAGGTAGTAAAATCACTCATTTTCCGCGCCTTTAAATGAGAACAAAAAGGACCGTAAGTTGTAATCTTCCTCTGAGACAACCGACAGCTTCATATTTGTGCATACCAAATGGAACTTTGACAGATGCTTGTTGGGGTTCTCGCCGACCATCTCATGGAATGTTTGAAGACACTAAATCATCCCATTCTTCAACTAGTAGGTCACGTTCTGCGGAAGGGGCAGGAAGAAAATACAGAGGGGTTGATTCTCCAAGTTAGGAGCTATAAACTCCCTCAAAGTCCTGTTTTTGTCCACCATGATTTCTCTCTCTATACATCTAACTCAACCGCCAGCCTTTGCGGAACTTCCTCACTAACCCTTCTCTTCCTCCTTCATCTTCTAACTGCATTTTTTGATAAGTAGTGTAAAGCTCCTTGGTTAGTGGCATGACTATGTTCCATAAAGTAGAAGTAATATTTTCTTAGTCCACAGAGAAACACTAGCACACAAGTTAGGAGATAACCAGAAAATCTATTAAAGAGCTCTACACAATAACTACAAAAAAAAGCACAAACTACTTCTACCAACTAGTTATGTAAGCTAACAATCAAATTAAGAGTAATATCCTCGGCAGCAGGGCTAAAATTTGACCGCACCAGCAGTGTCGTTCTTTTTACCAAATTACCTGCGGGCATATTTCAAAGATAGAAATTTATAAGTTTCTCTCATACTCACTACTAACCACTAGAGCAGCTAGTGGCAAATTCGAGGTCGTCCACAAGATACTAGAATTTTAATGTTAGTTTTGCTAAACCCACAATCAGTAGTCACTCTAATTTTGTGTCAGGAATAACTAGTGCGTTAAACATATAATTCAGTTATTACTGACAACTACAGAGCATGCAAGAAAAGAGAGTAAAAACTATAATTAACTAGTGTTAGGGATATTTGCATAATATGAATATTTGATGACTTTGATCCTAGATACTATCACATATAACCATATAGACCTATCCTCATGCATATGTCACATAGTGTGGAGATGTTCGGGAATTCCCAATGTCTGTTACACAAAGTTTTGCCTGCCCTTCAAGAGCTACCTCATCGCCTATGTAATTAGGGAATGCACTTCAATCAACCATTTTAATACCACAATTCCCTCCCCACCATCTTACTCGTGATGCTAACGAACCCCCGTTTAACGGAACTAAGCCTTGCGTAGGTTGCAACCGTTAGATACAAGAGTGAGAACAATACATCCAGGGCACTCCACTATGGATACCAACCCTAGGCCTAGTGGGAAAAGGAATTGACATCTCATGATGAATCTAGGGTTTCCATGACCCTATTCTCTACAAAATATCTTTTTTTTTTAATTTTAACACCATCTTAGGATGGGAGGGACTATATTTGGCTCCCCAGACCATTAAGATCAACCAATAAGGTCTAAATGTAGTTGTAGATCGTAATTGCTTCCAAAAGCGGTGTTCTAAACCAAACTGTCTTAGACCAAACTAAAAGTGTAAACTGAGATGAAATTCTTGGCCGATCATCCGTTCAGACACAACGCGAACAGGTCGGGGAGACGTGTATACGAAACCCCTATTTGTCAACGATGTGTCAGTCGAGATGATTGATTAAATCCTTTGTAGTCTACTCGTCCGCATATCAACTTCAGTCAGTCAATGTAGTTGTGGTTCTGGAGATGAGATTCCTTATGTTTCATTTGTGTTATTGCTCCCTCCCCTGTTTTTTCTTTGTAATCTATCTTTGAGATGAATGCTTTCCTTGTGATTTGCTCCGAGGAGATTCTCAGCTCTGCATTTCTTCAGTACCTATCCTGCAATGATAAGAAGCACCAGCAGAGTCCATTCGCAAAGTGGAAGTAGAAATAATGCAAGAATCATTGATCTGTGCTACAATTCGGAATTAGGTCTAAGTGTGATCAAGTAACCAATCTCACGCCATGTAAACCAATTTTATCTAACATTATTAGACCCTTGAAAAAGGAAGGCATCTGATCTAAGTTAAGATCTCCATTCATGTTCTTTTCCTTTGCATATTTTGCCAAAAAATCAGAGGCCGTATTGGATTCCCTTGGAATGAACTTTATTGGATTGAAATTGTGCCCTGCGTTCAAGCTACTACAGATAGAAAAAACTCTCCATGGGCAGATCATTGGATTCTGTATTCCTTTTACAGCTGCTAAACAATCTGACTCAATTTCACAACCATTAAGATCTAGTTCAGAGCATAGCTGATATGCATACTGTATACCTACCAATTCAGCATTTAATGGGGAATCAGAATGGAAATTTACTACTCTCAGTTTAATCACCTCTCCATTCCAATCCCTCACGATCACTGCACATGAGGACTCACCCCCTGCTATCCATGTTGCATCAGTGTTTAATTTGAAACCATTTTCTGGTTTTTCCCATCTTACAGCTGAAAAGATTCTTTTCCTTTTTTGTAAAATGATAGGTATAATTCCAGCTTGGGTTAAATCCTTATGTTTTTCTTTATTACCTCTAGGTGGATTAGCAGTAAAAATCAAATGAATCCAATCTTTGATATACAGAAAGCAAGTATCTGGAGAAAAAGATTGATTATCAAATAGAATCTTGTTTCTAAAAATCCATAGGGACCATGTTGTGACCAAAAGGGCGGAAATATTCAAGTTAGAGGATATCCTAGACTTAGCCCTTATAGAAAGGTAGTAGTCCACTCTGTTAATGAAACTCCTGAATACTGGGTTCTGTACTCCTATAAGTGAGTAGATTCTGTTCCAAATTCCAAGTGAGGATGGGCATGAGTTAAAAAAGTGATCCAGGTTGTCTGAGTGATTCTTACACAGAGGACACTTTGAAGCTAGAGAAAAACCAATTTTACTCAATATGTTATCAAAAGGCAATATCCCATTAAGGACTCTCCAGAGAAGAACTGACATTTAGGATGGGATAAAGGAAGACCATACTTTGTGTAAATGTCTAATATTAGTACCTTTTTGTCTAAGGGTCTTGTATGCTGAACTTATAGAAAAGTTCCCATCCAGGGAGGGAGTCCATACCAGCCTGTCATCATGTAAATTTGTAATTTCCACCTCCTGCAAAGAAGAAATGGTAATGGTAGCCAGATGAGGCTCCAGTATTGGGAGATAGGAGTTTTTGTTAGCAATAAATGAACTTAGGGATATGTCAGAAAATGGAATATCCAACCCCTCGGGCCATTCATAGTACAGAGCACCCTCACCAGTCCAGTTTGCACTCCAGAAAGAGCATGTACCCTTTCCATGTATGACTCTAGTTAAACTATTTGCAATTTCAGTTACCTTACAGATTCTATGCCATGTGTGAGATGTTTTATATGATTTAGGCAAAGACCACAAATGTTTAGACCATTGAGAGTTATTAATTTGTAATTTCCACCATAATTTACATGAAAAAGCATGTACTATTGCCCTGAGGTCCCTAAATCCTATCCCATTCTCCTGAACCGGGAAGCTCATTCTTTTCCAGGAGCGCCATGTTTTTTTTTATCCAAGATCTCACTATTTCCCCAAAAGAGTCCTGAGGCTAACCTTTCCATTTTCTTTAAGACTACCTTAGGTGGACTGAGTACTGCAAAAATGTGTGTGGGGATAGATAGAAAACAATGATTAATAAGAATGATTTTACCTACTGTGCTTAACCACCTGTTTTTCTAATTGTTAATGGATTTTTCCATTCTCTACAAAATATCATGTAAGCCAAATGTTTCCCCTCGTTAGGAATTAGTCTAATGCCCATAACATGCAATCACTTACACAAGTAGCCAATTAGAATTAGAGTGTAACGATCGGGTTGATACTCTCAAGGTATCATGAATACACTCATCTTCCAGGCACTCTCGAGCATACAATAGCCCTAATATAACACTCCCAAGATAACAATTTATCCTAGCACAATAGTATACTATGCATGAATATATGGATGTATCATACAACATAACATGGCATAAATCTTACACGAACATGAATAAAAAATCAAGCACAAATATACATTGGACATAAAGATAGGGTAATCTAAGAATCTAACAAAGTCAACATCAAGTCATGAATACAAATATTACCCCAAGAAATAAACTACTCTACTATTACTATCTAATCCATGTCATTTACTGGATTCAATGCCATAAGGCAAGAACTAGAGAAATAAATGAGAGAGGACATAGCCTCCTTCTTTATACCTACTCCTAGGAATAATAATAATGACCAAAATCTAAACCCCAGGAGACTAAAGGATGCTCATATAGTAGGTGGGATTGGGCCATATAAAAGGCCAAAAATCTAGCAAACTCTAGCAACCACGTCAGCACGGGCAGTGCAATAGTGCATAGCTCGCATTGTGCGACCCATACAAAACCATGTGGGCTACTGAATGGAGGTGATCCTTGGGAATTTTAAACATGCGTCCTATGCAAAAGAACACATGCCACAGTCTGGAGTCGTGTCATGGCATCTCGAGCGTGCGGCCGGTGTAAAACACACTGACCGCGGACTGGAGTTATGTCCACCAATCTTTTGGTTGTTCAGGCTGTGAACTAGAGTCTTGATTCTTAGTCTTCTCAGCATGCATGCTATTAAAGATTGTGCGGCTCGCGCCTAGATGTAGTCTTCTTGGCACTGACATGGCATGGGCCATGCAAATATACACTGGCCGTGCCAGCCTTTATTTCTTCCAAACATAACTCATTTTCTTCAGCGCCTCTATTACTACGACGTGTTTAGCTAGGGGCCTTCAGTCATCCACCATTCTTAACAATAACCTTCTACAATCTACTATCATTCTTAACAATGACCTTCTACAATCTACAACCATTCTTGCTAATGGCCTTCTAAACAATTTTTATTTCCTACAAGTAATCAACAAAAAAAATCTCACAAAAAGGATCTAGACGCTCGTAGGGATATAAAATCCATTAGATCTAAAATAAGTTACAAAATGAGGGATTTAGATATGAAAACACAAACGGTAATCTAAACCCCTTACAATGTAAACCTACCTATATCTAGTAATCTTCCATAAGAAAACATAAGAAAAGAGATGTTAAATGCCTTAGAAAATACATGCATTTGACGTCTTATGAAAGGGGCGTAAAATTTTCACTCATGTTCGTTTTGCAACTTTTGGCGGTGTGAGTTATGGCTCGGAAGGTGGTGAATAGTAGATGATGATGGTGTGGTGGAGATTGGTTGGGTAATGGTTGAGAGAGGTATTGTGGTGAAGATTAGTGGCAGGTGGTGACGGGGACTATAGAGTTTGACGGTGAGTTGGGGGTGGAAATCGGTGAGGGTGGTGGAGCTTGGGCTGTGGCTAAGGGTTAGGAGATTGAAAAAGAATGAAAAGGATAAAATGAGGTGGCAGGTGGTGGTTGCTGGCGGTAATAGTAGTTGTAAAATGGGACAGAATTAAGCTAAAATTGTCAAGGGCCTATTTGTCATTTCAGGTCCGATCAACGGTTGAATTGGTGAGTCACACTGGAAGGTGGCCTGGAGGTTATATTGGTAAAAATCATCATAAAGTTATGGTTAGTTTGACAATTTATCATTTTGCAGGGTTATATTGGAAATTTCAGCGTAAAGGTAAGGTTAGAAATGCATTTAACCCTGCAAATAGTAATTTTCGTAATGTGCAAGAGGTTCAACTACACCGTTTAAAACTTTGAAATAGTTGCTCATAACATGAATTCTAACATGCGAAAGGCATTTTAAATGAAACTTTTAGAAAATTGATGCGATGTAGCTCTGTTAAAAGACAAATCACCAACATGTATGGAATATCACTCGTACAAATCAGGCTTTTCGAACATAGTTTCCTGCTTTGCAAATAAAAAAATTGAAAGCTTAGAATCAATTTTAAAAAGATCAGCAACCTACCTTGTGAAACTGGTACGATCTGTTCACCATTGACATTTGATTCAATTTGTTGTGTTTGACTCTGTTATTGCATCGTTTGTGTGATTGCTAATTGGTTTTCGACATGGAAATCCCATTTTCAGTCATGATTCGAGATTTGAATATTTAATTTTCAAAATTTATTTGATTTACAAATTTGGGATGACCGATGTTAAATTAATGCCTAATTGTAGTTGTATATTACTTGATAATTTGTTGATGCAGATACAAGTTTTTCTTCAAATTCGTAGAGGGTGATTCTTAATGATGAATAGCTCTGGGAGGATTTGGTGTTTGTGAAAGATTTGGCTGAGAAAGTGATGTTTGATCGTCTTTGTTTAATGAGGTTGGTTGAAGGTGTGTTTTGGGAGGGGGTTTAGAGTAATGCAAGGTGGGAATGGTTCCGTCATGCCCTCCACGCTCTGCTACGCTCTGCTACGCTCCGCTCCCCTCCAACGCGTGGCACTACACGGCATCCTCCAGAAGCACGTGGCTCCTTTCCGCTCTATGCCACTCCACGCTACTCCACATGGCTCCACACGGCTCCTCGACGTGCATGGTACCTTTCCGCTCCACACGGCTCCACTCCGGCTCCAGTCAAGAAGTGTTCACTAGGTGGAAAAGCAATCATCTTCTCCGGCCAGTTGAGTGGCCATCTTCTCCCATCTGGTATCAGCAAACCAAACAGCTTTCATGTTCGGTTCCAGCGGCGTTCCTCGACAAGGCGGTTAAAATTCTCACCGTTGTTCCAGTTGCTGATTTTTGGCGCAAAATTATCGAGGTTTCTTTGGCATATTTTCGAGCCTTCCTTCGGCACATTGAATCACGCACATATTTTCTGAGCATTTTCTTGCTATGGTTTATTCGACGCCTTTATCTCGGGAAGATTTCTCCACTAATTGGATTGCATACATAGTTTTGTTTCAAGCCAATTTGAATGGTCCCAACCGTCATTCTTCGTCAAAACTGTGGATCATTGATTCGGGTGCTACATCTCACATCACTGCTCGTACCAGTCATCTTGTTAAGGTATAATGTTATCATGGTTCTGATTCTATTCTTGTTGGCAATGGTGAATCATTATCTATTTTTCACATCGGTCAATGTCATGTATTTGGTTTCTCCGTTAATGATGTCCTTGTGGTCCCTAAGATTACTAGAAGTTTATTGTCCATCAGTAAGCTTACTCATGATTTACCTGTCCGTGTTATATTTGAAGCCAACACATTTTCCATTGAGCACAAACATACAGGGAAGATATTGGTAAAGGCCATCATAGTTCAGGTCTTTATTTTCTTGAGACCGGTGATTCCAGCTTTTTAGACTAATTACGCTCTGGAAAGATTTAGGCTTCTTTTGAGCAGTGGAACTCTCGCCTTGGTCATATGTCTCATGATACCATTCAGTTTTTAAGTTGATGAGGTCATATTTTTATCACTTCTGCTATGCCGACATCTGTTAGTTGCTCTCCTTGTCAGATGGCCAAGAGTAGTCGTTTACCCTTTTCCACCAATGACAAGCGTGCTACTGGTTTGTTGGATAAGGTGCATTGGGATTTGTGGTGACCAGCCCTTGTTTTATTGGCAGGTGGTTTTTCTTATTATGCCATTTTCATTGATGATTTTTTGCGATTCACATGGTTTCTCTCGATGCGGAATAAGTTGGATTTCTATGAGTTATTTATCCAGTTTTAGAAATTTGTTGAGATCCAGTTTTCTGCTAAGGTTAAAAATTTTCAAACCGATGGAGTTTACTAATCACCGACTTCAGGCTTACTTCATATCATGTGGCATTTATCATCAGATGTCCCCCGCCCTATACACCTGCTCAGAATGGCTGAGCTGAGCAAAAGCATCATCACATCACAGAGACTGGCCTCACCATGTTTTTTCACTCTTCTATGCCGCACTGTTATTGGGTAGAAGCTTTCTCCTCCACGGTTTAAATCATTAATCGTCTGCCTAGTTTTGTTCTTGGAGGAAAATCTCCTTTTAAGGTTGTTTTTGGTCATGTGCCTAACTATACATTATTTCACCTATTTGGTTGTCGTGCATTTCCATGTTTGCATGCCACTACTGCTGATAAGTTTGTGCGGCGATCAATTCTATGTGTTTTTACTGTACACTCCTCATCACAAGGGCTTCCACTGTCTCGACCTGACTTCTGGGCACATCTATGTCTCTCGCCATGTTTGTTTTGATGAAACTTTATTCCCTTATGTCTCATCTTCCGCAACCAGTCGTTATATTTCAGACCTGGAGATTTCATCATTATTTTATGGTGCTGTTACTTGATCGATTAGGGTCACCATGCCTGTGTCTGTTCCAACCGCCTCTCCTTCACCACCATGCTCTATCTGGACGGCCAACCCGAACCCAGCTCCTCAGCCGCCATCCATCACACCTCAGCCGCCGGCCACTACTCTTCAGTCAGCTTTGCTCAATCTTCTTCGGCATCGTTAGCTATTTCAATTCATCTAGTTTTACCACCACAACCTTGTACCCATAAGATGGCTACTTGGTCTTCTACTGGTGCCATTCAGCGCCGAGATTATTCATATATTATTGCTCACGGTCTCACTGCTGCACTCATCTGTCAGACAGAGCCCACTGATTATCATCATTCCCTTCAGGATCCAGCATGGGTTTCAGCCATGGACGATGATATGGCTGCTCTTTGGGGTCAGTACACTTGGGACTTGGTGCCTTGACCTTCAGATGTCAATATTGTTGGCTCCAAATGGGTCTATGGGATCACGTATCAACCATATAGCACTATTGAGTGCCACAAAGCTATACTTGTGGCGCGGGGTTTCTCACAGATTCTAGGTTTTGATTTTTGACCACACTTTTAGTTCTGTGGTCAAAGCCTCCACTGTTCGGATGATCCTCGCCATAGCCTCCATGCATTCCTGGCCACTTTATCACTTGGATGTCAAGAATGCTTTCCTTAATGGTGTTCTTGATGTTCCGGTCTACATGAAGCAGCCCATTCGTTATCACAATTCTGCTCATCCAGACTATGTTTGTCGTTTGCGAAAGGCCATTTATGGTCTTAAGCAGGCTCCCCGAGCTTGGTCCCAGCATTTTAGTAGTTATCTGACACAACTTGGTTTTCAGTCAGCTCAGCTGATACTTCTTTATTTGTCCTCTCGAGAGGGTTTTCGTTACTTTACCTACTTGTGTATGTAGACGATATCATTCTTACAGGCAACGACTCGAGTCTTCTTTGCCAGTTCATCGATCGGACACACAGAGAGTTTGCGATCAAGGATCTTGGTGTTCTTCGTTACTTTCTTAGTCTTGAAGTTTTGCCTACCTTCTCAGGATTACTTGTTAGCCTAGCAAAGTATGCTCGTGATATTTTGAATCAGGCCGGCATGTCTGAGCGGCACCTGTTTCTGCCTCATTTGTCGCTGGTTCTCAACTTCACAGCTCCACCAGTCCTCTGTTTTGGGATCCTACACTTTATCGTTCTCTTGTTGGTGCTCTCCAGTATCTCACCATCACTCGTCCAGATTTGGAATTCTTGGTCAACACGGTGAGCCAGTATCTTCAGGATCCCAGAGATGACCATTTCGCTGCAGTGACACAGATTTTGCGGTATGTCTGTGACACTGTTCATTTTGGTCTTATTTTTCATTCTGCTAGTACTCCTGAGGTGTTAGGGTACTCTAATGCTGACTAGGCCCGCTATTTGGAGACTCGTCAGTCTACTTATGGTTATGCGGTTTATCTTGGTAAGAATCTAGTTTCTTGGAGTGCCAAGAAACAATCCATTTTTTCTCGCTCCAGCACTGAGTCTGAATACTATGCTCTCACCAACACTGCTTCAGAGGTTGTTTGGCTCACTCATTTGCTTCATGAACTTCGGGTTCCGCTTTCTGGTTCTCCATTGTGGTTATGCGACAACAGCAGTGCTATCTTTTTGGCTCAGAATTCGGTGCTATCTTTTTGTTCATGAGTTGGTGACGTCTGGAAAGTTGCGCGTTGCTCATATTCTGACTTCTCTTTAGATTGCGGACATCTTCACCAAGGAGGTTTCTCATCCGCTGTTCGAGTATTTTAGGTCCAAGCTGTACGTTGGCGAGCATCCGGCGCTTCACTAGGGGGGCGGATGTTAGGATAAATCAGATTATTGATTAGATTATGATTTATTATGATTAGAGTTCTTTCCTTATTACACCTCTATTGTACTCTATATATTCAGTTATCAATAATACAATTTCTTACGTAAAATCGTTCTCTCATTTTCCATTTCCCTGTTATCCCTTGAGCCCATAGTCTCACCATGAGACGGTATCGCAGGAGACAGAATCTTCATTTTTTATTGAATTTTTGTGAATATGTATTATAGTTTACAGGTTTAATTGGCTTTTAATCAAGGCAATGACAAGGTGCAGGTTATGGAGGCTTTAGTTTTGGAGGTAGGGAAGGGAGTGTTGGAGGTCGAGGGACATTAGTTTGAACTTTGTTGAACTGGAAGGTGTACGTTATGAAATTTATAATGGTGGTAATATAAGTGTTGAAATCTGATGATATTTTTTTTTAAGTTTAAACCATCCGGGGATGGGGGGAAATTTATAGGCTCCCCTCACCTTAAAATTGGCTAAATCGCCTAAAAGTTCGTACATGAATACATAGGATCATTCGTAAGATGATCCGAGAGCAGTCAGAGCAATCTGAAGCAAAGGATTGCTATCAAAAGAAATAGTAGCTATCAACCTTAGCCTAAAATGAGAATATTGTAAAGAAATTATCTTTCTATATATAACCTTCCGCTGTTTTCCATAGACCGTTCGGCGAATCGAGAAGTCGAAACCCCAGTATGTCCGTGGAAAAAAGCAGAAGGAAATATAAAAAGAAATCAGGCACTGCCTACATAATGTCTATGTATGAGAAGAAGAGGGCTCGAGCAAAAAGGTCTTAGTAGAAACCCTTGTTAGTCCAGCACATTAAGCCAAACTCAGGTAGTCCCATGCATCAGCCAACCTGAAACCAGAGAAAAAAACAGAGTAGATTCCATTCGAAAGAAAGAGTGATCAAAGACCTACTCGTATGCAAGGCAATCCAATTCTGTCAAGAGATATGAGTCCTCTAAGAACATGAGGAGCTAGTTGAATGTCTAAGATACCATGTAAGCCATTCTCCAGTGAGTATTTGGCCAAGAAATCAGCAACGTTATTAGCCTCTCTATGAATGTGTGTAATTGGAAATTTCATGTGCAAAAGAGTAAGTGCACTACAAACAGAAAAGTGTATCCAAGGAGCATTCTTAGGATTGTGAATTCCTTTAATAGCAGTTAAGCAATCTGATTCCAGAAAGTAGTTTGATATTTCCAGTTCTGCACATATTTCATATCCAAATTGAATTGCTATTAACTCAACATGTAGTGGTGAGGGAGATTGAAAATTTTTTGTTCTCATTGTAATTACATTCCCTGAAGAACTCCTAACTACTACAGCTGCAGAAGAGGAACCAGACGTTTTCCATGAGGCATCTGTATTGATCTTATATCCCAAGAAAGGCTTCTTCCATGTTACAGCAATTAAAGGTTTCCGTTTCTTGGAATAAATGTGTGGGATAAGGTTAGACTCAATCCAATACTTATGCTTTTCTATTCTACCAAAGAGGTGGTGAACAGTGAATATGTCATGGATAATACATTTAAACTCATGTAAACAGGCTGCAGTAGAGAAAGGTACATTATCATAAATGTTCCTGTTCCTCATAACCCACAATATCCAGATTGTTACCAGTAAGGAAGCAATGATTATATGAGAGTGGATCTTATTTTCTGCTTTAAAAGATAAAAAATATTCAACTCTATGCACCAACTTATCAAAAGTAGGTTGCTGAAGGAGGATCAAATCTCCTACTGTCTGCCAAACAGCTATAGAGGAAGGACAAGAGTTGAAGAAATGGTCTAGATTATCAGTATGGTTCATGCACATAGGACACCTAGATGCTAATCAATAGCCCATCCTAACTAAAATGTTATCAAAAGGCAAAATACCATTCATTGCACGCCACAAAATGACAGACATTTTCTTAGGTATGAAACTGCTCCATACCTTAGATAGGTGTCTGATTCCTACTCTTCTTCTCCTGTAAATGTGGTATGCAGACCTGATTGTGAACGTTCCATTATTGTTTGGGGTCCAGATCAGCCTGTCCTCATGTTGATACTCCAATTCTGCAACCTGCAAAATGGTAAGAATATTGGTATCCAGGTATAGCTCCAGTTTTGGGAGGAGATTAGCTTTATTTAGAATGAAATGCCTGAGGGAAATATCCACAAATGGGATATCATGCCCATCAGGCCATTCATAGAAAAGAGCCCCTTCACCCATCCAGTTTGAGTTCCAGAAGGAACATTCTCCCAAACCATATATCACCTTAGTGTGTCTGTTTGCCACTGCAGTGATATGACAGATTCTTTTCCAAGTGTGAGAATTTTTTTAAGACTGTGGTAGTGACCATAACAAAGATGTCCACTGATTTTTATTGGCCTGTAACTTCCACCACAGTTTGCATGAGAATGCATCAACTATTGCTCCTATATCTCTTAATCCTATACCATTTTCATCTAGTGGTAGACTAAGATTCTTCCATGATTTCCATTTTTTCCTGTCAGCATTATCTACTTTCCCCTAGAAGAAAGTGGAAGCAATTTTTTCAATTTTCCTTAAAACTATCTTGGGAGGGCTCAATACAGAGAAGATATGAGTAGGAATAGAAATTAGGCAGTGGTTGATTAGGATTAACTTACCAGCACTTGTCAACCAAATATTCTTCCAGTTGTTAATTGTCCTCTCCAATCTTTCAAGCAAAGGCTTATAATAAACTTGCAGATTACGACCATAGAATACAGGAACCCCCAAATACTTGAAGGGGAAAGAACCCTGTTCCATTCCCAGTATTCTCTTAATTGAGAGAATGGAAGCAGGGGGGGTTCTGTGAGAAACATAGAATTCAGATTTCCTAAAATTAACCTTCTGACCAGTAGTAAGTTCATAGGCAAGTAAAAATTGTTTAAATCTCTTCAAGGTTTGAGGCCTAGCATTGAGAAAAATAGCTGTGTCATCAGCATACATTAGGTGAGAGACAGTTGAACAGGATTGAGGTAAACTGAACTGCTTTAGGTAACCAGAGTTAATCAATTTTTTTAAAACTCTTGAGAATGCCTCAGATATTAGATTATAAAGAAAGGGGGATAGGGGGTCACCCTGTTTTAATCCTCTGGAAGATTTGAAGAAACCAGCTGTGACTCCATTAATTAACACAGAAAAATGAGCAGAGGCTATGTTGCTCAGTATTAATTTAACAAGGTTCCCATGAAAACCAAATTGGAGGAGTATAGAGTTCAGAAAAGACCATGAAACCCTATCAAAGGCCTTTTGCATGTCCAGTTTTACTATAATATTATGAGCCTTTGATTTTCTGTTTAAGTCTGGCCATTTCCTGCATCTGTAGCACATTATCAGTTATATCTCTACCATTGATAAAAGTACTTTGTTCAGGAGAGATTAATGAATGCATTAAAGGCTTGATCCTTTCCATTATCATTTTGGAGAAGACTTTATTAATAAAGTTTGATAGGCTAATTGGTCTAAAATCCGAGAAGGAGTTTGGGATGGCTATTTTGGGAATCAGAGCTAGCCAGGTACTGGATATAGCTTTTGGGATATTTCCAGAAATCAAGAAATCATTAGTCGCTTCCAGCAGATCAATTTTGATGGTTTCCCAGAAAGTTGTAAAAAAATTGCCTGAGAAGCCATCAGGGCCAGGGGCTCCACTTTTGTTTAAATCAAAAACAGCATACCTAAGTTCCAAAATAGTGAACTGTTGGAGGAGAAGTAAGTTTTGTTCTTCAGAAATTACCCTTGGTATTTCCTTAAGAAAGTAATTGAAGTAGGATCCTAATTTTGGGGTTGATTCCTCATTAAGTAGATCTTTATAAAACCTGATGCCTTCCTCTTTAATCATGTTAGGATCAGAGATCCAAGAACCTGCACCAGTTTTAATTTTGCTAATTCGAGATCTAACTCTGTTCTCCCTAATTGCATGATGAAAATAACTGGTATTAGCATCACCAAACTTGAGCCAATTTAATTTAGCCTTTTGTTTTAAGAAGATGATTTTCTCTTTTTGGGCTCTTAGCAGAAAGGCTTTAGATTTGTTTAATTCAAATAAGTCCTGTTCATCTTGAGTTATTTGGAAAGATATTTCCAGGTCCCTAACTATCTCCTCAGCTTGAATTAGATTCAGGTTAACATTGCCAAAGCTGGTCCTATTCCATTCTTTAATTACAGTTTTGAGTCTTTTAAGTTTATGAACAAAGCCTGTCATTCCTGTTAAAGGGGAGCTTAAGTTCCAATTCCTGATTACTAATTCCTGGAATTCCTGTCGATTAGACCACATGTCCTGATATCTAAATGGTCTAGGTGTCATTTCAGAGGCAGATTGTATAGATAATAGCAAAGGAGCGTGATCCGATGTAATCCGATTTAAAACTTGTATGGAGCTATTGGGATATAACTCCAACCAGTCAAGATTACTAAGTCCCCTATCTAGTTTTTGAAACATGAGATCCTTACATCTGTCTTTTACACGGTTATTACTCCAAGTAAAGGAATTTCCAACAGTTGTAATATCATGCAAATCAGAGTTATTGATGAATTCATTAAATTGTCTCATGCTTTTATGAGGAGTCGTTTTCCTTCCTTTATATTCATTAACTGAAGCTACAGTGTTATAGTCACCAATGTATATCGAAGGTTCAGTTGGTGGATTAGAAAGGTCTTTCCAGAGATTTTCTCTCAAATTCCTGTGAACACTAGCATAGATAAAGAAGCAATTCCAACTAACCAAGGTATCCACTTCAGAGATTCTAGCATGAAGATATTGATCTGATTCCTTAATACAGGTTAAATGAAAAGAGTTATTCCAGAGGATCCATATTTTTGCAGTTTGAGCTGTAAGAGCATGATTGAAACCTAGGGCATGCTTCAGAGTATTTATGTGTTGGTTATCATTCCAAGGTTCAATTAGGCATAGTATATCTATCTTATGATTCACCTTTAAGGTTTTTAGTCTATCCATGGATGATCCATAACCTCTGACATTCCACACTAATATATTTCCTATGATTGTGTATCTAATCATTTAAAATCCATAGGAATGGCTTTGTGTGAGGATCTTAGGTTCCTAGATCTAATAGTAGAGGTTTTACTGGGTTTGTCAATGTTAGCCTTTCCTTTATCACTACTGACAGTAGATATTCCCAAGTTTGGGGAACTTACCTTAGACTTGGTATGTTCCTCTTCTGAGAGTTGATCTGCTGTACTTGGTGTATCAGATTGTGCATCATTCTGTGGTTGATCCTGATCATTGATTACTGGTGATCTTGTTGCTGATGTGAAGATTTGCTCGGGACAATCATCCTGTTTCTTGCCTGGAATTTGTTGCTCCTCCGGAGTGGTTGCAGCTGAAACAATGTTTACTGGTGGGGCTACTTGATCATGAGATTCCAGGGACTCATGGAAGATCTCCACCACATCTCCCTCCTGTTCTTCCTCAGTAAATACAGCTAAGACGTGAAAGGCATTAGAAATAGAAACAGTATGTTTTAATTCTGGGTCTTCCACTAGAGGTTTTTCTAACTGTTTACTCTTCTTTCTCCAAAAAGTAGTTGTAATAGGTTTTGAGATGTCGTCCAGAGAGTAAAACTCAGGTCTTTTCTTATAAGTATTGTTGAGTAAATTGAAACTGTTGTCCTGGTGTTGAACTAGTGGATTGCTTTGTTCTTGGAATTCAGCTTCTTTTTGAGAAACAGTGAGGGCAGAGGAACCTGCTGCCATATCCTTAACTATATCCTCAGATTGTAATTGCTTCCTGGAATCTAAATGTCCCTGGGTAATAGTATCAGTTTTCCTCATTTTTGATTTTGTCACTGCAATCTTCTTTTTTAACTCAGGGTGGAGGAAATTGCATTTTTCATGATTATGTCCAACTATCTTGCAGTGAGTACAATAAAGAGGTAGTTCCTCATATTCTATGGGATAATCAGCTACCTTGTTTCCTATTCCTACCACTATAGATGCTGGCAACTGTGACAAGAGGTCAATTTCAACACAGACTTTTATAGCCGAGGGTCTAGTAAGAGCTGCAGTTGCAGCATCCATTTTTAAAAACCTACCTATCTGGCTGCTCATACCAATGATAGCGGAGGTATTATAAAAGTGAAGGGGAAGTTTGTGAATCGTTACCCATGCTGGTACTATCGAATATTCAGCAGTTGGTGAGAATTCTGGTGACCATTTCTGCACTTTCATCACAGCGCCATTGATCATCCATTGACCCTTCATCCAGCATCGTTGATAGTCTTCATGATCCTGAAACCTAATAAGCACATGACGGTAGTCAATTGAACCAAGCTGAAATTTAGATTTAAAACCGATTGACTTAAAAGCTGAGAGAAGAAGTTCCATCGAGGGCTTTCCCCGATTGAATTTTCTGACTAAAGCGTTCTGATAGTGGGATGCCAGACGTTCTCCTTCTTCTTGAGGAAGGATAAACGCAATCTTTCCTTTGTATTCTGTAACCGGGTGGAGGTTTGGGGTGTCTGGAAGAGATGAAAATAGAGGTGGTGGCTTTGCGCTAAGAGCTTGGATGAAACTCTTATTGGTAGCGGAGCCCATATCCACGGTGGGATTGGGCGTCGACAGCGCCATTAACGGCAAAAAGACCATTGTTGGCAGAGCACAGTGACTGAAATGGAGAGAAGGGGAGAAGAGAGAAAGGAGTGTGTGTTTCGCACGGTTTTCGCCAATAATCGCCCCTAGTAACAGTAGATTCAAATGTTAGTAAGTAGATATTGAAATCTGATGATTGACAAATGAGACCATAAACTTCGTAGCCATTATTGCAGTGGAGATGGTTGCGACGACTGCGGATAGAGGTGTGCAAATGTCCTGCAGTTGAAGGAAAAGAAGAAGGGCAAAGAAAAGCCAAAATGGAATAAAATGATAAAATATTTTTTATAAAATTATCCGGATTGTATAAAATTTTCTGATGTCCATCACAATGACATCGACACAATTATCATCCGAAATCTAAAAACAACTATTTTGTAATGTCAAAATACTAAGAAGTTAATTTTATAGTGAGAGTATAAACATCCGATAAAATAATTTAGTCTTCCTAAGATGGTGAAATTTCTGCAATTATGGATGGAGTGGAGACCACACTTTACACAAAGTAAAGGACAGTAATGAAAATGAAGTCGAGATTAGATGAGACTGAAAGTGAAATAATAATTTGATGAGACTACAATAAATCTGACCACAAGAAACGTGTGGAACAACCGGTTCGAGGTCCCAGCAACATACTAAAACCTGGTTTAGAATTTGTGCGCCTTCCTCGTGTGACTTCGGCCACATATTTGCAGCCCAGAATTTGTGACTTGCAGGACTTTGAATTCGTTTCATGCACGCTACAGATTTTGGTGGAGCCCTATTTTGTGACCCCAAATTTAAATCCATATTCAGCAGCTCACCACACAATCTAACCCTTTTCCCTCAACTTTTAACCGCGCCACATCTACATGTACCCCATTATTCCCCTCTCATTTCCCCCACAGGTGCGGAACTACTGTTATTAGTGTTATGAATAGTAGGACTCCAGTTTCGCCTGAGTTGATGGCGCAAAGGTAGAAGTGGTGGAAGACGGGTTCAGTGATTAGGGTTCCGCTTCCCCGTCGGCATCTCTATTCTTCCGATTGAACGCTCAGAGAAGAAGGTTGCAAAGAGGCCTTAATTTTATGGTCTAGAATGTACTAAAATGATGCTGTTTTAGTACTTATTATTTTAAGTGTGGAATGACATATTTCACTATTACTATAGACAAAAAAAATCAGAATTAAAGGGGTTGGTCCATTTGGATTTGGCCTTTTTTCCCCAATCCAAAATCAGAAAGCGGGAACTGGGAAGACGGAAGAGACAGGGGCACTGCGCACCAGCTCTCCTCCGTGCCGGACACCGCCGACGCCTAATTGCCTCAAGCCCTGCACTTCTCTAGTCCTCCAGTTCATCCTAAAAAAGGTTTCTGGTTCCGCCACTGACCCCACACAGTTACAAAGTGAAGAAATTGCAGAGAAACAGAGCTTAAATGGAAAGGGTTCTTAACTACTTCCCTTCAATCACTTTATCATACGAGCATTTTATTTCTTTTGGGAGTATTAAGCTCATTTCCTATTTTTCTCCTATTAGGATATGAGCATGTCAACCCATATCACCACTCCCAGCCCAAAGGCCCAAAGGATTGACTGAAAAATGGTTCATGCCTTTCAGGTATAAAAGAGAGCCTAAGGCTCACAGAATAGCAGGTTAAATGTTATGCCCCATTACACTGTAGCTCATATCCTTAAGAACCCATTTCACAGATCTAACAGGGACATCGTAGTGGGCGTTGTAAAGGATGCCCCACCCTGAGTGACCATTGCTACTTTTATAGGTGTTTCCGGTTCTAAAATCATTACTGGAAGAAGGGCCAAGCAGGAGGTGGATCAGACCATCTTCATCAGCCCAACTTTGTCAGCTAGAAGCCAGACCCATGCAAAAATTAGGCCTCAACATTAACGCCGTCTGTGGGGAGAGACATCAAGCCCCCCATGCAGCTCTAACAGATACTGCTCAAACAGACCTGCACATAAGCCAGGAAACGCATCTACGCAGCTAAGAAAATATATTGTTCATACGATTTATCATTTTCATTTATTAAAGAAAGCGGTAGAGTATACCTGGAAATTCAGCTACCTTTTATGTTAGAAAGAAGAAGCAGGGAACGAGGTAGCTGTCTCCCCAACAAAAACCACACCCATTTGGTGTCCACTAGAGAGAACCTCACCATAACAGTCCTGGCGACACACTTGAAGTATGAAAAAAAAAGCAAAGGAAGAAGAGCCAGTTTGTGTGGTGTAGTTCGAGCCAAAACAGGGAGCCAAAATAGAGAGCAGACCCGTCTCAGCTCAGCGAGTTAACTTAGTCAATGAGATGACTCAGTCCAACTAAGCGAGTAAACTTGGCCCAGCTCAAGTCGGTCAAAGAGATGACTTAGTCCAACTCAGTGAGTCAACTTGGCCAACCTCAGCGAGTCAACTCGGCCTACCCCAGCGAGTCAACTAAACCTACCTCAGCTAGTCAACTCGATAATGGGTTTATATAGGTCGACGTAGTCAACCTGCTGAGTTAACCCAGCAATCTCGCCAAACAGACGTTAGAGTCAATGGTGAGTCACGCCGTTGAGTTACCTCAGCCTTGCTGTTCACCTTCATCACCAGCAAGTGACCTTTTCCAATGGATGGCAGACCGAGCTTCTCCAATGAGGCAACAGATCGGGAGCAAAGGCTCAAAATATTCACTATCACCTCTGGTGCAAACACAGTCCTCATGCACAGACAAAGACCTCCAGCACAAACAAATCCCAAAGGCCATCACTTTTGTCGGTAGATGAACGCTCGCTCTGACCACGAAGACAATAAAGCTTGTCGACAAATGTGATTTAATCAGGCGGATGTTGAATCCCGATGCCCCACAAATCGTTGGCCCGGTTTGCATCTCTGGTGATGGAAACCATAGACCTGTAGATCAGCGCCGCACTCAAACGACGACGGTTTAATTCGGAGAAGACCTCGATGAAAAAGAAAAATAGAAACGATGAAGAAGTTTTTGGAAGAATAAAGAAGAAGAAGCAGGTTGCTAAACAAAAAGAAAATGATAGAGAAAGGAGAAGACCTACTTGAGAAGTAGAAGAAAGAAAATAAAGAAAGAAAAAAAAGAGAAATTAGAGAGAGAAAGGAGAAAGGGAAAAATAGAGGGAAAAAAAAGGAGAAAAATAAAGGAAAATAAGTTCTTTGGAAAAAATGAGAAGGGGAGAAGAAATAAAACAAAAAGAGAGAGAAAAGGAGAAAAAGAAGAGGAAAGGAAGAAAAGAAATGAGAAAGAAAAGAAGGAAATAAAAGAAGTCGGGAGAAAGAAAATAGAGAAAGAGAGAAGATAAAAAAATGAGGAAGAAAAGAGAGAGAGAAAAAAGAAAATGAAAGGAATGAAAGAAAAAGGAGAAATTAGGAGGAAGATGAAAAAGTAGAAATCAGGAGGAAGGACAAAGAAAAGAAGAAAAGGAGAGAAAAGAAATTTTACTGGAAAAAAAGAGATAGATAGAAGAAAAAAGAAAGGAGAAGCAGGTGGAGAAATCAGGAGGTAGAAAGAAGTAGGTGGAGAAACCATGTGGAAGAAAAGAGAGAAGGAGAAAGAAGAAATAGAAAGGAGGGAAAAAAAACAAGGAGGAAGAAAATAGATTAGTGGATTGCTATACCACGCCCTGTATTTTACTATCCTCGCCCTAATACGTATACAGTATATATTTTTAATTTAATTTCAATAACTGAATTTAAATTAATTTAAATAATTGTAGTTAGTTAATATTAACTGAATTAATGGAAAAGAAATTCCGCCGCCGCCGGACCGCCGCCCGCCGCCGCCGGACCGCCGCCCGCCGCCGCCGGACCGCCGCCCGCCGCCGCCGGACCGCCGCCCGCCGCCGCCGGACCGCCGCCCGCCGCCGCCGGACCGCCGCCCGCCGCCGCCGGACCGCCGCCCGCCGCCGCCGGACCGCCGCCCGCCGCCGCCGGACCGCCGCCCGCCGCCGGACCGCCGCCCGCCGCCGCCGGACCGCCGCCGCCGGACCGCCGGACCGCCGCCCGCCGCCGCCGGACCGCCGCCCGCCGCCCGCCGCCGCCGGACCGCCGCCCGCACTCCGCCGCCCGTCGCCCGCCGACGCCGGACCGCCGCCGCCCGCCGCCGCCCACCGCCTGACCGCCGCCGCCCACCGCCGGACCGCCGGCCGCCCACCGCCGCCGGACCGCCGCCCGCCGCCCGCCGCCGCCGGACTGCCGCCCGCCGCCGGCCGCCGCCGGACCGCCGCCCGCCACCTCCGGTTCGCCACGGCCTGGGCGCGAGCCGCCGGCGGTCCGCTCGCCACGGCCTGGGTGCGAGCCGTGGCGGTCTCCGCTCGCCACCGGCTGGCCGCGAGCCGCCGGCGGTCCGCTTGCCACCGGTGGGCCGCTCGCCACCGCCTGGCCGCGAGCCACCTTCGGCCCGCTCGCCACCGACTGGGCGCGAGCCGGACCGGCGCCGCTCGCCGTTCCCTGGGCGCGAGCCGGACCGGCGCCGCTCACCGTGACCTGGGCGCGAGCGGAACAGCCCTCCGCTCGCCGCGCCTTGGGCGCGAGGCCGGCCGAGTCCGGTCGCCAGGCCACGGGCGCGAGCCGGGCGCGCCTCGGCTCGCCGTGGCCTGGGCGCGAGCCGTGCCAAGCTGCCTCCCAAATTTGTACTGCTATAAATTAGCACGAATTCTACTCATTTTGAGGGCACTCGAAATTTTTGCTATCCAAAGACGAGCAAAAATTACTCCAAAAAGGGTGTTAGAAATTCCATGTCTTCGGAGGTAATTTTACTAATTAGTTTTCTGTCCATAAGTAGTTGTTAAATTTAATAATTTTTGCCGCAGAAATTTATGCTCGTCTTTGTGTTTTAATTTATTAACTGTTACGTAGAAATTATTGCACATTTATCTCCTATGAATTTATCTCCTATTAATAGCAGTAACGTTAATTTTGTTGTTAATTTTGTTACGTAATGCTGTTTTTAATTTACCTGCAATAATTTATGTCCTATTAATTATTGTAACGTTAATTTTGTTGTTTTGTTAATTTTGTTATTTTGTTAATTTTGTTATTTTGTTAATTATTGTACCGTTAAGGTAATTTTACTAATTAGTTTTCTGTCCATAAGTAGTTGTTAAATTTAATAATGTTTAACGTAGAAATTTATGCTCGTCTTTGTGTTTTAATTTATTAACTGTTACGTAGAAATTATTGCACATTTATCTCCTATTAATAGCAGTAACGTTAATTTTGTTGTTAATTTTGTTACGTAATGCTGTTTTTAATTTACCTGCAATAATTTATGTCCTATTAATTATTGTAACGTTAATTTTGTTGTTTTGTTAATTTTGTTATTTTGTTAATTATTGTACCGTTAAGGTAATTTTACTAATTAGTTTTCTGTCCATAAGTAGTTGTTAAATTTAATAATGTTTAACGTAGAAATTTATGCTCGTCTTTGTGTTTTAATTTATTAACTGTTACGTAGAAATTATTGCACATTTATCTCCTATGAATTTATCTCCTATTAATAGCAGTAACGTTAATTTTGTTGTTAATTTTGTTACGTAATGCAGTTTTTAATTTACCTGCAATAATTTATGTTCTATTAATTATTGTAACGTTAATTTTGTTGTTTTGTTAATTTTGTTATTTTTTTAATTATTGTACCGTTAAGGTAATTTTTCTAATTAGTTTTCTGTCCATAAGTAGTTGTTAAATTTAATAATTTTTAGCGTAGAAATTTATGCTCGTCTTTGTGTTTTAATTTATTAACTGTTACGTAGAAATTATTGCACATTTATCTCCTATGAATTTATCTCCTATTAATAGCAGTAACGTTAATTTTGTTGTTAATTTTGTTACGTAATGCTGTTTTTAATTTACCTGCAATAATTTATGTCCTATTAATTATTGTAACGTTAATTTTGTTGTTTTGTTAATTTTGTTATTTTGTTAATTATTGTACCGTTAAGTTACGTAATTTTGTTGAACTGTAAGAATGTAATATTAATTCTAGCCACAACGTTATTTCATCAAATAAAATAAAATTGTCACATTTTTTTCCATTACATGTATGTTTTAGCTGTTATTGAGAAATGACGGAGTGCACCCTTGAAATGGATGAATGTAGTTTTAGTTTAGGGAGTTAATTTGTGTACGGGAATTTAATAACTGTAATGGCATTTCATGTACTATAATTTTATCTTTAAGTTCTCTTCTTTAAGTATATGTTTTAACGTTTTGACTGTAATTTTATCTTTATTCGTTCATATGTAAACGTTAATTGACGACATCATTGTCGTTGGTATAGCAGTTGAGTGTAACTAATTACTTGATGTTTATTGCTGTTTAAGGATGACAATCAGTCATGTGAAGCTGCTGCAGGGCGGAATGGATACTCTCCATTTGCCACCTCAGCTGTGTTCCCAGGTGTTGCCGAGGCTTATTCCTACCTGCAACGGATTGCTCTGCAGGTGGGATTTGAACTTGTCACGGGGTCCTACAAACAGAATAGGAATGGTCCCCTGAGGTTATATTGCATTTGCAATCGGGGCCGAAAGGATAAGGATGTAGATACGAGCGAATCTGATGTAGTCCGACGGAGTAGCAGCTCGACCAGAAGTTGTGACTGCCCATTCGCGATTGTCTTGAAACAGAGCATCACGGGGGATGGTTGGAATGTAGTGCCGTGCAAGGATCCTAGACGAGGGATGCACAACCACTCTTTTTCAGTGTACCCCGAGGGTCATAGACAGAGCAGCAAGCTCCATGCGGACGCGAAGCAAATGATCAGAGATTTGACAGATTCAGAAACAGCCCCAAGGCATATCAATGCCAGCCTCAGTAATTCGTTTCCGGAGCTGCATCAGAACATTAGGCAGGTGTACAATGAGAGATCGGCATATGTAACAGAAAGGCGAGGCGGGCGCAACACAGCGGAGAATTGTTTGCATCTGGCCACCGCGAAAGGGTATGTCACTAGTCACCGCTCAGCAGGTGATGGTACTTTGACTCATTTATTCATGGCCAATCCCGATGCTGTTGTGGCATTTCGCACGTTTCCGTGGGTTGTGGCCATCGACTCAACGTACAAGACCAATCGCTACGGCATGCCATTCATTGAGATGGTTGGGATGTCCCCTTGCAACACAAACTTCCTGATTGCCTACGCAATTGTCGTTGACGAAACGGTAGATACCTATGAGTGGGTGCTGAACGCGCTTAAGAACTTGCTTGTGGATGGACCGTTCCCTGAGGTTGTTGTCACCGATCGGGAGATGGGACTGTTTAGGTCACTTCGGACTGTGTTTCCAGAATTGAATCATTTGCTCTGCACCTGGCATATTAACAAGGATGTGGAGGCACGTGTTACTGTGCTGACAGGGAATAAGAGGAACGGGGCAGCGTTCAAGAATGGTGCATGGTTCCGGGTTTGCAATGCGTCCACCGTTTCAGGGTACGAAACCGCCTTGGT
Organism: Rubia yunnanensis; assembly: GCA_037428765.1. Lineage (NCBI taxonomy): Eukaryota > Viridiplantae > Streptophyta > Magnoliopsida > Gentianales > Rubiaceae > Rubia > Rubia yunnanensis. The sequence continues at coordinate 42,123,574 of CM075066.1, forward strand.
AGATATGAGGGCTGGATGGTCTTGGAGCGAGGCTGTTATTAGTTACGTTGAGACGATGTGGCTCACCCCCCATAAGGAGAAATTTGTGCGGGCATGGACGAACAGATTTCTGCATTTCGGGAACACAACTACATGCAGGGTCGAAAGTGCACACTCGTCATTGAAAGGGTGGTTACAAACGTCGACTGGTTCACTGGACACGGTATGGAGGCGTGTCGACCTGCAGATAGCCCAGCAGATTACTATGATCAAGATCGGCCTGGAGAAATCAAGAACGTGCATTGGAAGATTGCACCGTAGGGCCCTTTTCAGCAACTTGATCAACAACGTGTCCAAATACTGTCTGGATAAATTGACGGTCGAGTCCGGGAGGATGGATGCACTCGGAGCACAGGTATATGCTTACTGTGGCTGTGTGCTGCGCTCGACACACGGAATACCGTGTGCATGCATCATGGCAGGGGCAGTTGCTGAAGGAATCCCCTTGTACTTGGACGACATTCATCCGCTGTTTAAGAGCCTGGCACTGGGTGATCACGTGCGGAGCACGGAAAACATTGCGAGGGCCGAACAAGATCAGTCGCGGTTCAACACTCTGTTGGAGGAGCTGGCACGCAGCGACCCTTCGGTCCAGAGACGAGTTTCATCCTACATAGATGCGCAGTTGCGTCCGGAGGAGAGCGGCATTGGCGAGCCGGACAGTTGTACTAGTACACGTGGGAGACCAAGCGAGCAGGTCCCCCGATCAAGATCACCCGACGTTCACCGAGCTACCACGAGCACGTGAACAGGCGATACGGGAGTAGTTCAAGGTCCCCGGGGCGTGCTTCAGGGAGCGGTCGCCGGCACGGTAAGTACAAGCACCATTCTTCCTAATGAAACGCCGCCTGCACAAGATATTTATCTTAATGTGTTCTCCTGCAGCGACATTCCCGTTCCTCGAAAGTGTCCCCCACATTGTCCGGCGTTACATCGAAGGCTGGAACGATGTCGTGAGTGATGGAAACTGTGGCTTCAGATGCGTTGCTGATGCGTTCCACGTAGACGGTGAAGGTGAATGGTCTACAGCGCATCGGGCAGTATTCAACGAGGTATCAACTCATTGGCCTGACTATGTTCCCATATACGGTTCGCAAAATGACGTTGAACTCGCCAGAGCCCGTATACACCACACCAGCGGTCCATGTGGTCCAGAGCATTGGTTTACGGTCATTGCAGACATGTTTCCTGTCGCCACCTACTACAACACGGTTGTAGTTTTATATTACATTTCAGAGAATGGGTCGGCGGACCATTGCTGTACAGTCCTTCCACTGAGGGCAGGTGGGGGCGAGGATGGAACAAGTAGGGAGCTACACATTGTATACGTTCGTAGTGCAAGCCATTTCGTCCGGGTACACGTGAAGGAAAACTGTCCCATGCCCCCCGTGGTTAATATGTGGACCTCATTGAGGAAGGCTGATGTCGTAGGTTGGGAATTACCCTTTCGTAGGAGGATAAGGGCTTGGAGAAGAGCATACTCTGAGAGTAATTAACTGTTGCAACCCAGCGAAACATTTCGGCATGTACGCAACCGTTACAGTTATTATCGAAGCGTCGAGTAATTATTTTGAAAGCGTTACTGTTGCAAAAATCGATGACTTATATATTTGATATGCACAAACAGTTACCGATTACATAAATGAGCAGAATATGGCAAAACTGTGGGATCATACATAAGCAAACAGTCGACTAAGGAATGGGTCCATAATCGAGCCTGCGATACTCATCGCGATGACTGACAAAAGTCGTCATCAACTCCCTCATGCTGGGGTCGGCGAGTCCATCAACGGTCGCCGAGTCAAACGGATCCAGGGCGCTCATCATGTCACTCAGCATCTGTTGCACAGGAAACAGAGTTTACAATAACAAAACAGTAAAATGTAATATAATTACTCGAAGCAAACAGTTCGGGAAAACTTACCGATAACTGATGATGTGTCCTGTCCGGTCCACTCGCGGCAGCATGTTCAGGATTTGCGATCAATGGGTGCGAATGAGTCGCGTACCAGTCCTCGTAATCCATGGTACACTCTGATTGGCTCGTGGCTATCGGGAACGCCGCAAGCTGACCGTCGTGCCAAGTGTGTGCCATCTCCCATAGGGTCAACTGCAGCCTCCCTGGGTAGGTCACTGAATAGCCGGCTGGATCAGCTGGGCGGGAACAAGGCTCGGGCGCAATTGCAAGACCCCGTGGTATACCCTGTAGGAGACCGAACTGGCGCACAACGCGATCTGGCATGTACGCCTCCATTGCGTCGAGGTATCGAATCACGCCGCGGTAGTGAGTCCTCCCCCTCGCAGCCCTAACCACGTCCACTCCATATGGCAACCAATCCACCTGCAAAAAGTTTCACAGACATGTTACGTTTCTATGGAATCCGATCTATCTACTACTGTCAGAATAAGAGTAAAAGCATGGAATTCATACCTGGTCGGGCTGTAAGGCATCCAACTGTCGCCTGATGGCACCGAGCCTCCCCGTACCCCTCCCCGTCTTATCCCCTGTGTACCACCGACTGGCGCGGCCCGGAAGAGCTGGCAATGTACTCGGTCTCGGCCGAAACATCGGAAAGTACTCGTATATCCATGCTTGAAGCAGCGTGCAACATCCGCATAGGCCGCGCGCCTTGGACCGGGACGCAATTCCCAACTGCAGATACAAACTGGCCAACGTCGCCGAGCCCCACGACAACTGCGAATCAAGCAGGGGTAGAAGGTTGGCTCTAACCTTATTCCCAGTTTTATCCACAAAAAGCGTGGATGAAAACAGGGTCAGCATGTAGCACATAAATTGGAAGTTCTCGCTCTGCCCCGCCGCTACACACCTCGCCATCAACGATTGGGCATCTATGTTGCCCCCGTTCCAGTCTTCCGCGACAAAGGACTCCACGTCTTTCCCAAACAGTTCAGCGCACGCTTCCTCAATAGTCTCCGCAGAAATGGTACTCGCAACAGCGCCACCATCGATGGGAATGCCAAGAATCATCTCAACGTCATGCATCAGGATGGTCATCTCCCCAAAAGGCATGTGAAACGTGTTCGTGTCCGGCTGCCACCTCTCGACAAAAGCGGATATCAGTGCCATGTCAAGGAACTGGAACATAATCGCAGGCAGGTGGGCCAACCCGGTCGCTTGTATCCGGGCCTGTGCAACATCGCTCAGTTCGGGGAGCGTGGCGACTAGCTGCTTGCATAGCGGCGACCGAGCATGGCATCTTAGCACACCTCGCTCTATACCATTCCAAACGTCAACAGCGACGTGTCCTCCGAAGCTTGGTATGACGAGGTTATCCTGCGGGCCACCAGCCATCGGTCCCCGCACTAGCCACGTCTCATCGGCGGGTCGCTTCCTCCTATTCCTCGGTGCCCTTCCGGTGCTAGGCTCACCGGCATTGCACGATCCACCAGAAGACTGTGCGAATTGACCAGCTCTATTCCTCACGGTGTGCCTGGCTCCAACTGCAGCATAACGTTCGATCCCGGCATCCAATGGTACACTCGTCCTAGGTTGGCCCATCAGGGGGACATCTGCCGGCAGGTCATAATTCAACTGCCAATCACTATCGTGACGGATTCCACCAGACGCGAGAATGTTAATCTCCGGACCGTCCCATGTTGGCATGGGATCGAATGCACGAACGCTCGGTGGAGAAGGCCGCTCCGCTCCTGCATCACACTCCTGCAGGCGAGGCGACGGTTCATCCTCGACCACGCGGCCTCTAGCCTGTCTCGCCGAGGCACTAACACCTCTTCGTCGTATGGAACGACCATGGCCGTCAGGTTGACCAGCAGTGCTCATCTACGACACAAGATATGTAATTAGTATAACAACAAGTGAATCAAACTGATATGATAAGATAAATTAACATACATTTCAACAACGTGTGAACTAATATTTTCGAACAGTGCATCATTTCAATTTACTAATGGAAACTACATATTCTATAATGCATAGGAAAAAGTGGATATAACATAAAAAAACCCCTCCACAAACAGCAAATTTAATTCTCGTACAATCCCATACAACGAACTACACATTTTTTTAAGTTACAAATTGGAGATTACATTACTAAATAATCTTATTTTTTTACCACATCACACTATTATTAACATTCAAGGAAACAATAGTTAAAACATATCGTAATAGTTTACTACACAATTGTTTACATCGGATTAATAAAGTTTATTTAAATAGAACTATATTCTATTATGTCACATAACTAAATAATTTTCAAAAAACACAATTTCTAAAGAATAATTTCTAAATAATTTCTATTATGTCACATAACTAAATAATTTCTAAAAAATACAGTTTCTAAAAAATACAATTTCTAAAATATTATGTCCAAATTTAAACTACATAATTTCTAAAAAACATAATTTCTTCGTTTTAATTCCAATTATGTCACATAACTAAATAATTTCTAAATAACCCAATTTCTAAAAAATACAATTTCTAAAATATTATGTCCAAATTTAAACTAAATAATTTTACAAAACACAATTTCTTCGTTTTAATTCCAATTATGTCACATAACTAAATAATTTCCAAAAAAACACAAATTCTAAAAAATAATTTCTAAATAATTTCTAAAAAACACAATTTCTAAAAAATACAATTTCTAAAATATTATGTCCAAATTTAAACTAAATAATTACTAAAAAACACAATTTCTTCGTTTTAATTCCAATTATGTCATTATGTCCAAATTTAAACTAAATAATTTCTACAAAACACAATTTCTTCGTTTCAATTCCAATTATGTCACATAACTAAATAATTTCCAAAAAAGCACAATTTCTAAAAAATAATTTCTAAATAATTTCTATTATGTCACATAACTAAATAATTTCTAAAAAACACAATTTCTAAAAAATACAATTTCTAAAATATTATGTCCAAATTTAAACTAAGTAATTTCTAAAAAACACAATTTCTTCGTTTCAATTCCAATTATGTCACATAACTAAATAATTTCCAAACAACACAATTTCTAGAAAATAATTTCTAAATAATTTCTATTATGTCACATAACTAAATAATTTCTAAAAAACACAATTTCTAAAAAATACAATTTCTAAAATATTACGTCCAAAGTTAAACTAAATAATTTCTAAAAAACACAATTTCTTCGTTTTAATTCCAAAATTCATTAAATTCCTAATATTAGATTTCTTCAAATTATTATTCTACATCTTAATCTCCTATACTAACCACCGACCCAACATCTAACCACCAACCGAACATCCATTCTACATTTAACAAAATTGTAACAAACCCCAATTCTAACAATTCCGACAAGTTCAACAAAATTCGAATAGATCGGGCAACAATTCGCACGAAAAGTAAAAAAAAATTCCTCCAAAACTTACATTTTCCGGCGGGTTTCCGGCGGGTTTCCGGCGGCGGCGGGCGGCGGGCAGCGGCGGCGGGTTTCCGGCAGAAATGGAGAGAGGGAAGGGGGAGAGAAATGGCGAGAAAGAAGAAGAATAAAGAAGAGGGGGAGAGAAAAAAGAAGAGGGGGAGGGGGTATTTATAACCATTCTTCCATTCTTTTTCTTCTTTTTTTTTAAATTCAAAATACGTGTATTTATACGTATTAGGGCGAGGATAGTAAAATACAGGGCGGGATATAGCAACACCCATAGATTAAGGAGAGAGAAGAAAAAGAAAGGAGGAAAAGAGAAAATAGAAACTAGGAGGAAGAAAAGAGAGAAAGGGAAAGAAGAAAAAGAAGGGAGGAAGGAAAAGAGAAAAGAAAAGAAGAGTTGAGAGTTTCAGGAGGAAGAAAAGAAGAACAAGGAAAGAAAAGAAGAAAAAGAAAGTAGCTGGAGGAATAAGGAAGAAAAAGAAAGGGGGAAAAATAAAGGGGGAAAAAGAAAAAGGAGATATAAGAAAGAATAGGAAGAATGGAAGAATGTAGTATGAAATATTGTCAGAAATAAAGGAGGGGATAATGGATAATGCTATTTATTCGTTCTTCTTAAGCCAAATAAGGCACAAAAAATAAATATCTAGTGCAATGTTAAGACTTGGAACAGTCCAAGTCAAACAAAACCAAGGGCTGATGTGACCCATGACAGAATAAAAAAGGAGCCTGGTGCAGCACCAAGGCTTAGCTCAACTCCGCAGCAGACGTGGTCTAGGACAACCATTATGATTCGGCATCAGAATCAGATAAGCGACAAAACTCGAAGAGATCGGGGCAAACATGGTCCATGTTAGAACAAAGTTACAATTGTCCAGCAGCAGCAGCGGTGCGAAGAGCAACTGCTACTGGCCAGCACAACTGGAGTGCAGCGAACAACCACAACGTTGTAACACTGCTGTAGTGCAGAGAACAACCACACGGCCGAGGTCCTACATGAATAGGTAGATCACACCAGCAGGGCTGTACCGGGCCAGGTGTGGCTAGAGCGCAGCCACAACGTTGTACAGCGAATGGAATGCATGAAGAAGCCACAAGACACACTGGTATAGAACAAAGTACAACCATGCAATGGAGGTCATACAGGCAAAGGTGGATCGCACTAGCAGATATTCATAGTCAGGCATGGGCAGATCGCAGGCACAGTATTGTTGCGCAGCTAAAGTATGAAGCACAAACACACCTAACAAGATAGGTTGTATTATCATCCATAAAGGTCAGAAGCACACAATTGTTCACTTGTATAATACGACCACAAATGCTACATGTGTATGGAGTAAGCAAATAAATTAAGGAAATAACGTATGCAAGGGTAGTCATGAAAATCGAAAATAAAAGCACTATGTATGATTGTTTGAAGACAAAATTCACACAAGTGTTAATTATTATTGCATGTCTTTGTCATTTAAATTGATTCATAATAACATGGTCGATAAGTGACGGCAAACAAAGTTCAGCCATGGCAGAGAAAGCTCAGCCACCAGCGTGTTCGAATATGGCGCTGATCAACCCTCAGTCTGTTCAAGCAGGGACAATTTATAACAGCCTAAAGAAAATGCAATATAACAGTACATTTTATTTATGAGATTATTCATTTAAATGTCATTTACAACATATATAGTTGCATGCCTTTGTCATTTGAGTTGACGCATGATAGCATGGTCGATGAGTTGACATGGGAAATGCCATGGCATAACCCTCTTTAAATGGGGGTAAAGAGAGCAAGAGAAGAATTGATGTATTATTTTGTTGGATAAACTAACAAGTATTAGTATTATCCATCAAATGGGAACATGATAGCATGAAATGTTCTGTCTTACAAGCTGGACAACACAATATGAAGCAAGAAACCACACTTGACCCACGCAGGTAGGGAGATGTAAGAGAGCACACCTGCCCCACGCAGGCAGGGAGGTCAAAGAAAAGAACCCCTAGCCTTGTACACCCAGGGAGATGCCAGCCAGTACAAAGGGTCTGATGAAAAACACCCATATCCCTCATAGACAGTGAGCTGTGAGCCAACCTTTTACAGGGTTGCCGAGGTTCTAGGCAAATGAGCATACATGCCGGAGACAATGGATGGGAAGCAAGTGCCGTGAACCTGCAACATGACTAACCCCAGGAAGTACTATACGTAGAAAGCTACCATTCTGTTTTTTTTGCTGTTAGGAGACCTATTTTATTTTTCACATGGAAGGCAAAATTCCTGGTGGATCAAGTCTTTTGTAAGCCCATAAAGGGAATGATCTGAGGGAATTTTGTATAACACCTGTGCAAATATCTTATTGTTAACAAGTGAAATGAAGTGCAGCTATTAAGTATAAAGTAAAATAAGTGGCTAGATCTAAGAGAAAAAAAGATGCTATGATGGACGACAGCTAGAAGAGCTATCAACATCAACAACAAAAATAATAAACAAGCTAAAGGAACTCGTTCAGAAGCGTCCTTGACAACACACAGCTAGGTGTGTGCCAGCTAGCCCAAATGGGCTGTCGAAAAACACTCCTAGCCTTGTGCAGGCAGGGAGCTGTTAGCTAACTTAAAGAAGTTGATGAGAGTTAGAGGGAAAAACACCCACAAACTTTCAAAGAGGCATAGGCTAAAGGTTGTAAGGACAAACACCTTAACTAAAAGAAATAACGGCAAGGAAAATTACCTCAGCCAGAAGAAAAGTGATATGGAAAAGACCCACACAAGCAGTGAGATGCAAATCAACCCCCACATGCCAAAATAAGTGGCACCGGCTTATTTTATCCGGAGACCTATTCGGTTTGATAGCATGACATGAAATAGCTCTGGCTGACTACAGCTAGAGAAATGCAGGTCCCAGCCAGACTGTTCAGGAAAATGATGAGAACCCCTAGCTACCGACAGTCAGGGAGATACAGGTCCAATCCAGCCTCTTCAGGAAAGTGTTAAGTACCCCTTGTTGCCGACATTCAGAGAGATACAGGTCCATGTCAGAGAGAAAAATGGAAAAGAAAAAAACACTAGCCAACAGAAAAAGGTATGGAAAAGACCCACCCAGGAAGATAGATACAAGTCAACCTCCACAGGCCAAGCAAGCAACTTGGTGGAAACAAGCAAAGGAATGCTAGCCAACCATAGAGAGTAGGGTCGTAACCCTGTGACATGTACCCAGCTAGAAAATGGGCATGGTCATGACCTAGCTTTATATCATTACCACAAATTAACTCTTACTCAGAGAACCTTGGAAAATAGGGAAGTAAATTGTGCGGTACTACGAAGAAAGTACATCAAGCAAAATCCTTATGACAAGGTTATGCCTTTGCTAACTAGTTAACGCAAGCCATTGCCTGCGTGGGGAAAGGCTAAAATTTAAGGCTACATCCATGAGTGGCAGGCCCACAAAAAGAGATTACAACAATAAATTACGAGGTTGAGACGAGATGTTGAGGGCGAAGTGGACACATCATAGATGATGACCCTATGAAATTTATGAGGCTGCAATACAGAGTTTAGGGCAATACAATATGCAGCAACACACAATGCTGGTGAAGATTTATAAGGCTGCAACGAGAGGTATCGAACATAATCTAGAAAGCCTAGATGAAATTCCTAGGTCGACGTTCACAGGTCTATGAGGCACGATCCTGAATAGAAGTTCATAAGAACGCAGTAGGAGGTTACAACTATGATTTATCGGGATAGGCCAAGGTCGATGCTACGACACACAAGGTCTCAATGCACGCACCTGATAGAAAGTTTACAAGGTCAGGAGACAGGGCCCTAACCGGTGTACCAGGGTCACGATGCACGATCCTGGAATAGATGTTAGACTTAAAGATGAGGTTCTAGCCATGAGTAGTAAGTCTGGAGCAATGTTAAGGCTGCGATGAACATGGCTACAATGTATGCCCCTGGAGAAGATGAAGGCTTGGAGGCTAGGTTCTGGCCATGAGTAACAAGGGTGGAGCAAGGTTGAGGATGCAATGAGCAAGGCCGTGACGCATTTCCTTGGAGAAGATGAAGGCGTGGAGGCCATGTCCTGGCCGTGAGTAGTAAGGATTGAGGAAGGTTCGAGCTGCGATGAGTAGGGCCGCGATGCACGACCCTGGAGAAGATGAAAGCTTGAAGGCCAGGTTCTGACCGTGAGTGGAGAGGCTGGAGCAAGGTTTAGGCTCTGATGAGCAGGGATGCAACAGAGAAGATGAAAACGTGAATGCTAGGTTCTGGCCGTGAGTAGTAAGGCTGGAGCAAGGTTTGAGCTGCGATAAGCAGGGCTGCAACATACAACCCCGGAGAAGATGAAGGCATGAAGGCTATGTTTTGGCCGTGAGTAGTAAGGTTGGGGTAAGGTTCAGGCTGCGATGAGTAAGACCGAGACACATGGTTCTGGAGAATACATAAGGCTTGAAGATGAAGTTCTGGTCATGATTAATAAGGATGGAATCCGGGCATAGGTTACGATAAGCAGGGCCGTGACGCATAACCATGGAGAAGATGAAGGCTTGAAGGCCATGTTCTGGTTGTGAGTAGTAAGGCTAGAGCAAGTTTCAGGTTGCGATGAGAAGGGCCGCGATGGAAGGCCCTATAGAATATGAAGATGTAAAGTGCAAGTTCTGGCCATGAGTAGTAAGGCAAGGGGCAAGGTTTAGGCTGCAATTAGCAGGACCGAGATGCACGGTTCTAGAGAAGATGTAAGGCTTGAAGAAAAAGTTCTGTTTGTGATTAATAAGGCTAGAAGTAGGGCGCAGGCTGCGATGAGCAGGGCCGCGATGTACTTCCCCGGAGAAGGTGAAGGCTAGAAGGCCAAATTCTCACCGTCAGTAGTAAGACTGGTGAAAGGTTTGGGATACGATGAGCAGGACCTAGTTGTACGATCTTAGAGAAAATGTAAGGCTTGAAGGTGAAGTTTCGTTTGTTATTAGTAAGGTTGGAAGCATGGCGTAGGCTGTGATGAGCAGGGCCGTGATATGTCCATTTTATGTGCATTATTTAGTACTGTTTTGGGTCACTTTTGTGCTCTTTTACTATCAAGAGCTTGTGTTTTACCATCAAATTCTCTTAGGAGGGATAAGAGAAACTTTACACTCTTTTACCTCTTCTAAGTAGATTTTGCATGACAAGGGAAGAGCACGGAGGCTTGAAGACCGGAGGCCATTAAAGATCACATTTTCAAAGACTTTTGAAGAACTTCTTCGAAGACATGAAGGCCGGAGGCCATCGAAGACCATTGTTGGAGACCTTGAAAACTTGAAAAATGAGAGGAATCACTGTGAAGATAATTTTTTACCACAAGAAGAAGAAAAGAAAACATGGTAAAATTCTGGCACTGGTTGCGAGTCACGATGAACCCGTCAGGAGTCACGACTTACCATCACAAGTTGTGACATACCATCATGAGTCGCAATGAATGTATCGCGAGTCGTGACCAATGGGTGGCCAGAATCTAACCTTATCATTTTTGTACTATAAATAGCACTCTTTTTCCTCTCATTCACATCTTCTTCTTCTGCGGTTTTGGTACTGTTCTGAACCCTTTTTTCTTCCATTTTCATCTTTGAATTCTCTTGTATTATATTTGGTTGTTTAGCATTAATTAGTATGAAATCTTTTAGCTAAATCTAGTTCTTGGGAGCAATTGATTGAAGCTTCCAAACTTATGTAGTAAGATTCTATATTTGCTCATTTATGCACATTTATTGGAAAGTATTTATTATGCCATTAATTTTGTGTTTTACCTCATTTATACCATGGGTTGTTTGAGCATATGAAATGTTTGTAAGATTGAAATGTTAGAGTGTTAGGAAAGTTGCAAATTTCTTAACTCATTTCATATGGAAATCTAAAAGCATGGATTTAGAACTTCTTGTGTATAATGTGTGGTAATTCTTGCTAGATGAGTATGTTAATGTGGTTTGTTTTCATATTTGTCACATAGATGCAAAGAAAGGTTGAACCTTGAATGTTGTTTGTTCTAAGTTTATCCTTGTTTGGTTAAATGACTATGCCTTTGGTAGAAAACTTATTTTTATCAAACCTATGGTCCTTTGGGTGAAATTCCATTGATGAAATACCCCTATGATGTTGTTTGTCTAGGGTGATCATCAATGCCGTTTAAAAATGGCCGTTGTTTGTGTTTGCAAACTACTCTTAAGGAGGAATGCATGTTGATCTTTTAATAAGAAGTGATAACATTCCCCATAGACAGTAAATGTAATTGAATGAGTGAATGAATCAATGAGCTATATAAAGTTTGGAAGTGGAAGTCGATTGCCCCCAAGGCTCCGTTAATTATTATTTACATCGTATCTTTAGTTGTATTTCATGATTAGCACAGTTCTATTTCTTTGCTAGTAGTTGTATTTCCATTTGATAACTTAGGATAAAAAACCAACCAAACCCCCCCTTGTTTACATGCTTTCATATGTACCTATGTATGTATATGCCTAGTATGTTTACTCCTATATATGTTTAAACACTAAAAAAGATCTCTCTTCTCGTGGAACACCCCGACTTTCCATTATCTACTTAATTTTATATAGGAATCATTAGGGCTTAAAATTATTAACTTTGAGAGGTATGTCGACAAACTCCAAAATTTTGGCACCGCTACCGGGGAAGAGACGTTTATTTTTAAGTGTTTGGAAATATTATGTGTGATTATATGCTAATTGTATGTATTTGTTAGTTTTCTTTTATTTAGATTTCTTAGTTGATTTGCCATTTTCACTTGGCTTGGAGACATATTTTTCGAGTTCTTGGTGTATGATTCGTACGTGATCCTCTTCATAAGAACTCCTGAACTACGACCCCGAGTTAGAGTTGAATTTGAGACGGGATAGGAGGCTTTCTTTGGAAAGTGTGAATAACACCCCTCCTAGTGACCATTTTGTGGATAACTCTTCCTCTATGAAACATTAACTTGAGCATGAAGATGAGCATCTGGGAGGTGGATCTTAACATCCTCCTCTCAAAGGGCGAGCTCCTCCTCTCCACCAAAGGGAGATTCCTTTGGGGCAAGAATTGTTAAGAGAAATCATGGCCCCCAACTTCGATCAACAACCAATGTGCATCGAGTATCCTGTGGTTGGACCGAATGGGCACTTCGAGCTAAAGACCAGGTTCATTAACATGCTACCCATCATCCTTGGTAGACAAGGGGAGAATGCCAACAAACACCTCACCGAATTTAACTTCTTTTGTGATGGTACGGTTCCCCATGGAGTGGATGAAGATTTCTATAAGTTGAAGGCATTCCCGTTCACACTAAGGGATGGTGCAAGAGATTGGCTCCACTATCTACCGCTCAAGAGCATAAAGAGTTGGCTCGATATGAAAATGAATTTTCTAGCCAAATACTTCGCGGCCTCTAGATCCACCGCTTTGAAGAAGGAGATAAGAAAAATCCTCCAATGGTATGAAGAATCTCTCTTCGACTATTGGGAGAGGTTCAAGAAACTTCTTGCAAGTTGCCCTTACCATGGTTATTCGGAGTGGGATTTAGTTTATTTCTTCTACAATGGCCTTCTTTCTAGTTGTTGTATTTCAATTTGATAACATAGGATAAAAAACCAACCAACCCCTCCTTGTTTACATGCTTTCATTGTACTTATGTATGTATATGCCTAGTATGTTTCCTCCTATATATTTTAAACACTCAAAAAAATCTCTCTTCTAGTGGACGACCCCGACTTGCCATTATCTACTTAATTGTAGATAGGAAGAATTAGGGATTAAAAGTATTTACTTTGAGAGGTACGATGATGATCTCCCAGGCCGTGACCCACAGCCTGAGAAGATGAAGGCTTGTAGGCCAGGTTCTGGCTGTAAGTAGTAAGGTTGGGAAAGGTTTGGCCTGCGATACGTTGGGTCGTGATGCATGGTCCAAGAATAGATTTTAGGTCAGTGAAAGGCTTATGTTGCAACGGCAAGTTCTTATTATAATTTACTAGGACGGAACAGGGTGCAGACCAAACCAGGAGGGTCGCAGTGCATGACCCTATAAAGTATTTATAAAACTCGAAGGAAGGTTCCTGTCAAAATTTAAAAAACCTAGATGTGGAGTCCAGGTTGACGTTAGCAGGGCCGCAAGATAGGGCCCATGTAGAGGGTTTACAGATTTACGTCACAGAGCCGAGGTTAACATTAGCAGGGATGCAAGGCAGGGACCAGGCAAGATATTTCAAGAGCAGAGACGCATGGTTCCTGCAAAGATTTATAAGGCTAGACTGAGAGTTTCCTATTGGGAGATAGAAAGTCCCCAATATAAAGTCAGGGTTGACATGAGTCGGGTAGGAAAGTTCTAGGTCAGAAAATGGGTCCAGGTCGATAACAGCAAGACCGCAAGCAGAATCCAGGTGGAAAATGAATCCAGGTCAACAATAGCAGGGCCGCAAAGCATGGCCTAGGCAGAAGGTTTATAGATTTACGTCACAGAGCCCAGGTCGACATGAGTAGGACCGTAAGGCAGGGCCCTAGTTGAAAATTTATAACTTTTAGAGGTACGGTGGGGTTGTTAATTGTAGCTCATTAAACTGAGCATAAGATGGAGGTTAAAGATATGAATTTATATTCCGCACCTTGATCTCACTTCTATGCTACCTAGAGGGTAGTTAATGGAATTCCATGGGCTTGTACACAAAAATGCTAGGTATAGTGTATCAACTAGAAACACAACATCGTACAGGTCGTCAATCCGTACAAGTGAATGGAATAAATAGTAAAGAAAACATTTAAAGGGAGGAGGGGTTGGATTTTCAATCTAACAACTACAAAACACGAAAAGTTAATAGGACAACGACGATATAAAGATCACTTAAGGAACTAATTGAGTGACTTGGTTAATCTAATGCTTATATCATCGATTCTTTCACATAGAGATCTAAACAAACCTATTAGTATGTCCATAACGTGTGGTGTGGCCGATGGCATACACTTCCTCGTCTCTGTCACATCGAGTGCTCTCCTAACCCTCCATCGACACCATCATAATTAGGGGAGTACAATGAGTTCTGACCATTGGTGTAGGTATGATTCTCCCCCCTGCGATTACGTCCCGGGTTTTCACCACGAATGCAACTACTCCCCTCGAGTCCTATTAATTAGGCCCAAGGATCGTAGACACCTTACCTATGATACTAAAGTTTCTTGTAACCCTGACTTGCTACTATTTAAGCTATCTCTACCCAGAACCTCTTGGACAACTTTACAAAGCCAGCTAAGACTGGCGTGACGGTAACTGGATAGGGGTGACCATAATTCTCCGGTGCACACACCCACGTAGAATCGTTCCTTTTCCCCCATGCAAACATCTAGGTTTCCCTTCTCAAGGTGGCATTGATATTTGTGCCTAGCATGAATACATACCAAAATCTATGCTTATATGTGGTGTAATACTTATGCATTCAAACTCAAGAGTGAGTGAGAATGAGTGTTTCTTGAGAAGAAAGAATGTGTCAAATGAGTGAATTAGGTGGAGAAGTGTACTATGGAAATGGAATTTTAGACTAGGTGACTAGGGTGAGAGGAACAATAACGATAAGAATGCAATGCCATCCTTTGGTCCCCAAGGCTAATACCACATTTTTTTAGCAACTAACATACAGAAAATGATTTGTTTAGTCCCTAGAGGTGATTTCCTAGTGAAGTCAACAAAGTATTGACCAAAAATATGAAAAATGAAAAATATGCCACTATTTTAAAAAAATGAAAACAAAAGAAGAAGAAAAGCCTGACATTTAGCATTTAGGATAGGTGAGAAACAGGGAGGCAGCAGATCGGGAAACAAAGAAGCGGTAGATCAGAGAACAGAGGGGCACAGGAGTGGTGGGAGCATGTTCTGATCGAGTGGCGAGTTCAAAGGCCTCCACCAGTAATGGACTTGAGATGTGACGCTCAAGGGAAAACCTTGGTTAAATAGACGGTGGTGCCAAAGGTGGCGCTGCTCAAAGGTGGCACCAAGTGGTCACAAGCCCGATGATTCCAAGAAGAAAGGGCTTTAGCGGTGGCATCAGAAGACCAAAGCAGCGAGAACAAAGGAGGAGCCAAGGCGCGTGAAGTCCGCCATTGTGGTTTTTGAACGACCGCATGGTAGATTCGATGTTACTTTTTTTCAGGAACTCCACCGCTATTGCATCAAATCAATTAGCAGGCACTCTGCCGCTATTGCTGCTCTGCTTCGTCTCCAGCGAGGTGACCGCTAGAAATTTCAAATGATGGGGCGGTAAAGTTGAAATCCTTGGTCTGCAATTTGAATCTGGCTGACGGGGATGGGGCGGTGGCAAAGTTGAAACCCTAGGTTACCTGCGAATTTGAAATGAAGCAACAACGAGGCTCGCCAGAGAAGACAAGGTTCACCGAATGTTTGGTAAATTTGATCGGTGGTGGGAAGGAACTGATTTATTATTATTTTTAATTATTTAATTTGTAAAATTACAAATATACCCCTAGGATTTTCAGATAACGATTTAATCTAACCTGAAAACTAACTTTGGGATCAAACAAATCATTTTATATTTTGTGGTTGCTGAAGACAAGCGATATTTGCCTTTGGGACTAAGCAAATTTTAAGATGCTATGTAAGGGACCAAAAAAACAATGGAGTTGAATTTAAAATGCTCAATTTGGGGGACCATAGTACAAGCCAATTAATTACAAGAGATTTCGATGTATTTTCAAAAATATTAAGGAATAAGGGAATTTCTTTAACCAATAATGCCTTATTGAATTTAAGAATCAGAATTTTCAAAAATTTTGCATTATAGGAGCAAAGAAAATTGAGAAATCGGTTTTAGGTGCACAAGGGCCCTGGCGCAAAGCATAGCCTCTAGCTAAACCACCTGGCACGAGGCATAGGCTCGCAAAACCATCAGGCATGAGGCATAGCCTCACGACATTCGAGTTTGGGCACAAAGGATAGCCTTGCACCGGCCTACCTAGCACGAGGAATGCAACAACCGTTTCCCTACTCCTAAGTTTTTTTCCCTCATTTTTGAAAGACTAAGTCACCCATCAAATTTAATTCCATTCAAAACACAATTATGAGTCTCAAGCTCAAATTTCCAAACTATCAAGAGTTCATTTCAAAACTTTCCATAGCAAAACATCGATTCATGAAAAAATTACCCACTCACTAATCAAAACATGAAAGAAAAACAAACACCGTATATTTATTGTAATCCTCACAATTTATTTAATTTTTTCATGCATCCTAATTAGAAGCACTTACAGTAGGTCTCCAGAATTGCCATCGGCGACTCCACCCACGATGACATCGTCGTGGAGAGGTCTCAACGGGCCATCCTTACCTTTGGACCTTTTGTCCGTCAATATTAGTGAATCTCCATGTCTTGTAATCATTGGCATGGGCCGCATTGTCTCCTGAGGGGCGGCATCAGAGTGATGAAATTTAAGGTCCTCATCCGCGCCTGTGGCCATTGGCATGGGCCATGTTCAGACTTAGTGCTTTGCTCAGAAAACTTGGTGTGGGTCGTGTAGATTCCCACACCCCTGGTTAGTCTTGACAAAATGGACTTGGAACAACGCGGGACACTTAATAAGGGACATCCCTTTCTTATACTAAGAAGCATGAATGGGTTTGTTGTTCGGTGTTGCGGCCCATCATGTCTGGTGCAGGTCAGGTCAATGCCTCGCGTTAGTCTCCTTTGCGTGGGGCATCTCATCTGGTCCGAGCCGTTGTGATGTGTCCATTTTAGGCGCATTATTTAGTAGTATTTAGGATCACTTTTGTGGTCTTTTATTATCGAGAGCTTGTGTTTTACCTTGAAATTCACTTAGGAGAGGTAAAAGCAACTTTGTACTCTTTTACCTCTTTTAAGTGGATTTTGTGTGACAAGGGAAGAACACAGAAGCAACGAAGACCGGAAGACATTGAAGACTATACTTTCGAAGACTTTTGGATACTCACTTCGAAAACATGAAGACCGGAGGCCGTTGAAGACCATTTTGGAGCTGTTGAAGACTTGAAGAGTGAGAGGGATGGCTATGAAGAAGACAAAGAAACAATGCAAAACTGTGGCTGCCGTCGCGACCCCGTCGCGACACCATCGCGATCCCGTCGCGACACCGTCGCGAGTCGCGACGAACCCCATCGCGAGTCGCGACCAACGGGCTGCCAGAAATCATTCTTATTTTCTTTGCACTATAAATACCATCTCTTTCCCTCTTCTTCTCCAGCTTTCCCCAGCCCGTTTTCTCTCTGTTTTTGGGCGCCAAACCTAGGTTTTTTCTCTTCTTTCTTTTCTTCTTCTTTTCTTAGTTTTTATGTGTTTTCTTGTTCTAGAGTAGTTCTTGTTCTTGGGAGCAAAGGATTGAAGCTTCCACTTCTATGTATTGAGATTCATTTATATCTATCTATTTGGTGTTTTTGCTATTGTGCATTTATTGTGCTTTGAATGTTAATTGTTGATTGCATTGATGTTGTTGAGAGCTTGATGATATGAATGCTTGTATGAATTGCTAGCTAGGGTTTGGGGGATTTGGGTTAATTTCCCCCCTGTTCTTGTTAGTAATGTGAGAGTGTGAATTAGAGCTTTCGATTGTGTTAGTGTGTTGACAATGTGCTAGGCGAATGTGATTGATGTCGAACTCTTCGTCATGTTCGTTTGTGTAGCAAACGAGAGAGTCATATGCTCGCGGATGAATGTGCGTTGCACGTTCATCCAATCTCGTGTAATTGCATGAATTGGTTCAATGCTTAGTCACGGTGTAGTGGTCATAGGCATTGCCAAGCTTGTTGGTCCTTCGTGCTAAATGCCACCAATGACACCTTGAGTCGTGGTCGCGACTCGGGAGTCATTGGTGAGGTTTGACGAGAGATGTCGAACTCACTCTCGCAAACTACGAACTAAGAAGGGTAGGAGTTCAGTCTCCACGACAAGTAGTTGAAGTATTGAATAGGTGATTTAAACTCATTCTTGAAGCATTTGTTATTTGGCGTTTATGTACTCTTGACGGTGTGTTTCGCTGCATGTGTGCCATGAGTGGTTTGAGCATAGGGAGTGCTTGTGTGGTTGAATTGCTTAGGTGTAGGAACGTGACGAATTCCGTAGCACCTTTGCATGAAGACCTACGAGCATGAACTTAGAACTCCTTGTGGTGTGTGTGTTGTGGTACTTGCTAGATGGGGTGTGTGAGCGTTGGGTCATGAATGCTATATGATGGAATGTGTGAATGCTTCGATGAACTACATTAGATGTGGAAGTGGATATCCGTTGCCCCCAAGGCATTTTACCTTTGTAGTTTAAAACCCCTTTTTCTTAGTTTCGTTTGATGATTAGCATAGTCACTTGACGTTGCTACTTATCTTTGTTAACTTAGGAAACCAACCAACCAACCCCCCCCCCCCTTTACTCGCTTTTAAGTGTGTGTATATATATTTACTCCTAGCCTAATATCAACCATTTGCGTGCTTAGACGCTTAGGAAGATCCCTCTTCTCTTTGGACGACCCCGATTTGCCACTATCTACCTAGTTGTAGAAAGTAAGCATTGAGGGCTTATAAATTATCTTTTGGCGCGCGGGCGTGACGACCGCCTGCGCCTGTCAAAATGGCGCCGTTGCCGGGGAAGAGGCGTTTATTCTTAAGTATTTAGGTGTATTTGGTTGTGTATTAGCTAGTTGTTTTTATTTTCCACTACTTGGTGGTTGTTTTTGTTCGGAGTAGGTATTGCTCGAGTTCTTGGTAATTTATTTTATCGAGAATCCTTGCACTATGATTCCGAACTTTTGAAAAATAAAAAATTAAAATTTTTTTTATGGAGCGTCTCACCTTGAGGGAACTCATGATGAGAAGAGAGGCTCAACAAGCAAGGTTTTGTAGGATGTGTCATTCCGATCATCCTACCGAATCTTGCCCTTTGTTGTTGGAAGAGCACTATGACCGAGAAAGAACCCTTGGTTTCCAAAACCATGGGTACTATGAAGAGTGCTATCAAGAGGTAGGAGATATTGGTTTTCAAGGGCAAGAAGCTCATGAATGCTATCCATACCACAACTCTTACAATCCGGAATGGAATGGTAGTTCGGATTTGTGGTATGAGAATGAGCCGGGAAACCAATATTACGGGCAACCTAGTTGGCCATCACCACCCTATACCATACCCCAAAACCAAGCCCAACAAGGAAGTTCAAGTTTGACACGTGAGGATGTCTTAAATACCATAGCAAACTTGAACTCCTTTACTAGTGAGGAGCCGGATACCCAGCTCTCCTCTAGTGTTGAGGCCATTGAGGGGCATGTGAGGAACATATTAGAGGTATTGGCCCGCATGGAAGCTCGTGATTCCGAAAACACACCATCCCAACTTGGACTCGATGATTCGGTGAGTGAAGTCACCAATAAAAATGATTTTGAGTTTGAAAGGGATGAGGAGTTGGTTGTAGAGGATAGAAAAATGGAGGAAGAGGTGATAGTGCTACATTATCCATTAGCATTGTCACCCCTTCTCCCACCTAGTAAACCAACTCTAATATTTTCGGAAGTTTTGAGGGAAACGAGAGAGGAGCCAAAAGATTATCCTAAGCTCCCTAACCACTTAATTCCCTTTGAACCATCTCCACCTTCACAAGACTTTCCTCTTGAAGGTTTTGTGCCCCCACCTCTCTTATTTTGGATGCTCATGGTGAAGAGCTTCAAGCCTTCACCATACGGATAACATTAGGGTCGTGCCGATGACCTTAAAAATATGGAGCTTCGTCGTGCCGACGACGTTAAATAAATTCGGCATTTCTTTTAGTTTTTGTTTCTTAGTTTGTTTTTGTTGTTGTTTTGTTTTGTTCTTTTTATGGCATGTTTTTCTATGATGTTGTAGCAACATGAAGTGCATTGCAATGAAAGAGATGAAGGAACGAGATCAATGAACGAGGGAAGCAAGCTTGGACAGTTGGTAAGAAAACGAAAAAATTTTAAGCCTGGGATACCCTGCCGTCGCGAGTCGCGATGGGCTTCGTCGCGAGTCGCGACGAACAGGGGAGCAAAATCCACTCCCAACGCCAACTTTCCGCGAGTTGCCCTGACGTCGCGAGGCTCGTCGCGAGTCGCGACACCCTTCGTCGCGCGTCGCGACGAGCTCAGAAAATTTGGAGCTCTCGGACTCACCTTTCCGCGAGTCGCGATGACTTCGCGAGGCTCGTCGCGAGTCGTGACACCCTTCGTCGCGAGTCGCGACGAGCTCAGAAAATTTGGAGCTTCCGGACTCCACTTTCCGCGAGTCGCCCTGACGTCGCGAGGCCCGTCGCGAGTCGCGACCAACCACGTCGCGAGTCGCGACGAGCTCAGAACATTTTGAGCTCCCGGACTTTACTTTCCGAGAGTCGCCCTAACGTCGCGAGGCCCGTCGCGAGTCGCGACCAACCTCGTCGCGAGTCGCGACGAGCTCAGAAACTGTTGAAAATTTTTTGAGCCCGGATTTCAAATTTCCAAGCTTCCAAGTTTCCAAATGATTTTAAACATTGCATGATCCTTCCTTCTTCTCCACCCAACACTCCCAAGAACATCACATACCTCTCATTTCTTCCACCATCCTACATATATTGACATATGAACATTCTTGCATCTTTATAGTACATTTATTGATTGTAGTATGCCGACTACATCATTGTGATTGTGAGTTCTTATCCTATAATGATTCTTGTATACATGTCAATATATGTTAGAAATTTTTCATGCATAATCTTATAGTGGTGATTGAGGGTTGATTGGTTGTTCTTTGACAATACTATGGTTATTAATTCTTGATGCTAAACCTAGTATTACATATCCTTATGTACTTGTGAGTTTAATGTGTTCTTCGTGGTGTAGTCTTGATCAAACGGCGCCATGGAGAAAATGCTTTTCTCGAGGGGTGAGTTCTTCTACGACATTTTTGCTCACCCTTCCGGTTCCGAAACCTATCTTGGGACCATCCAAGTACTTGGATATCGCCATATGACCGGCGAATTGCGGAGACACGGGTGTCACTCTAACTCCCTTACCTTGATTTTTATTGTTCTTGCCTTACGTGTTTACATTTCGGGCAATGTAATGTTTTAAGTGTGGGGAGGGGTTAGAGGATTCACATGCATGCTACATTGTTTTGGAATGCTTTTTGCTACTTTTCATTGGAAAAACATGAGAAAAAGAAAAAAAATAGAAAAACAAAAAGAAAAAAAATGAAAAAAAAGGAAAAAGAAAACCCGCTAAGTTGAAAACCCGAGAGGGCAACTTAGGCAACATTGGGGGCCCGGATAGGTCGAAAACCCTTAAAGGGCGGCCTAGGCAAAAATGAGAGGCTAAAATGTGCGGAAAAAGGTGAGATGTGAGCTAAAGAAACATGACGTGTGGCTAGGATGAAAACTCGAAAGAGCTCCTAGGCAAAATGAGAGAAATTGAGGGAAATTGAAAAATGCTATGATTTTACTCATTTGCCGGCGTTGGAGTCATAAGGTTGCGGTTGTCACACGGATGGATCGGGTAGCTCAATATCTTTAGACCTCTTGGGATTGGGTAGCTTAGTGGGTTAGGAAACGGAGTATGGTTATGAAATTCTTGATCTCTTTCTACTTCGTTTTTGGTTGATATATTGGCATTAGGTGAAGCATGTGTTTAAAACTTCCTCTATGGTTTTAGCTTCATTTTGTGTCATTGGATTCTGGGAATATCAATTCTAGGCTGTGAAATATTTTTATGGGTAGTGAATTGATAAGTGGTAGGTTTGGTTAGATTTAGGATTGGGGATGTGTGTGTGCAAAATTCTCATGTGAGCTTTTATTTTGGGATTTCTGAGATTGAGAGTTTTGGTGAGGCTTTGATAGGGGGATTAGTTTAGGTTTTGGGATATATCATTTACTCCGCATGCTTGAATCTTTTCTTACTCGAGGGCGAGTAAGGTTTAAGTGTGGGGAGGTTTGATATGTCCATTTTGTGTGGTTATTTTGGGGGTTTTAGGATGTGGATATGCCATTTCCTCCGTATGCTTAAATCTTTTCTTACTCGAGGGCGAGTAAGGTTTAAGTGTGGGGAGGTTTGATGTGTCCATTTTAGGCGCATTATTTAGTAGTATTTAGGATCACTTTTGTGGTCTTTTATTATCGAGAGCTTGTGTTTTACCTTGAAATTCACTTAGGAGAGGTAAAAGCAACTTTGTACTCTTTTACCTCTTTTAAGTGGATTTTGTGTGACAAGGGAAGAACACAGAAGCAACGAAGACCGGAAGACATTGAAGACTATACTTTCGAAGACTTTTGGATACTCACTTCGAAAACATGAAGACCAGAGGCCGTTGAAGACCATTTTGGAGCTGTTGAAGACTTGAAGAGTGAGAGGGATGGCTATGAAGAAGACAAAGAAACAATGCAAAACTGTGGCTGCTGTCGCGACCCCGTCGCGACACCATCGCGATCCCGTCGCTACACCGTTGCGAGTCGCGACGAACCCCGTCGCGAGTCGCGACCAACGGGCGGCCAGAAATCATTCTTATTTTCTTTGCACTATAAATACCATCTCTTTCCCTCTTCTTCTCTAGCTTTCCCCAGCCCGTTTTCTCTCTGTTTTTGGGCGCCAAACCTAGGTTTTTTCTCTTCTTTCTTTTCTTCTTCTTTTCTTAGTTTTTATGTGTTTTCTTGTTCTAGAGTAGTTTTTGTTCTTGGGAGCAAAGGATTGAAGCTTCCACTTCTATGTATTGAGATTCATTTATATCTATCTATTTGGTGTTTTTGCTATTGTGCATTTATTGTGCTTTGAATGTTAATTGTTGATTGCATTGATGTTGTTGAGAGCTTGATGATATGAATGCTTGTATGAATTGCTAGCCAGGGTTTGGGGGATTTGGGTTAATTTCCCCCCTGTTCTTATTAGTAATGTGAGAGTGTGAATTAGAGCTTTCGATTGTGTTAGTGTGTTGACAATGTGCTAGGCGAATGTGATTGATGTCGAACTCTTCGTCATGTTCGTTTGTGTAGCAAACGAGAGAGTCATATGCTCGCGGATGAATGTGCGTTGCACGTTCATCCAATCTCGTGTAATTGCATGAATTGGTTCAATGCTTAGTCACGGTGTAGTGGTCATAGGCATTGCCAAGCTTGTTGGTCCTTCGTGCTAAATGCCACCAATGACACCTTGAGTCGTGGTCGCGACTCGGGAGTCATTGGTGAGGTTTGACGAGAGATGTCGAACTCACTCTCGCAAACTACGAACTAAGAAGGATAGGAGTTCAGTCTCCACGACAAGTAGTTGAAGTATTGAATAGGTGATTTAAACTCATTCTTGAAGCATTTGTTATTTGGCGTTTATGTACTCTTGACGGTGTGTTTCGCTGCATGTGTTCCATGAGTGGTTTGAGCATAGGGAGTGCTTGTGTGGTTGAATTGCTTAGGTGTAGGAACGTGACGAATTCCGTAGCACCTTTGCATGAAGACCTACGAGCATGAACTTAGAACTCCTTGTGGTGTGTGTGTTGTGGTACTTGCTAGATGGGGTGTGTGAGCGTTGGGTCATGAATGCTATATGATGGAATGTGTGAATGCTTCGATGAACTACATTAGATGTGGAAGTGGATATCCGTTGACCCCAAGGCATTTTACCTTTGTAGTTTAAAACCCCTTTTTCTTAGTTTCGTTTGATGATTAGCATAGTCACTTGACGTTGCTAGTTATCTTTGTTAACTTAGGAAACCAACCAACCAACCCCCCCCCTTTACTTGCTTTTAAGTGTGTGTATATATATTTACTCCTAGCCTAATATCAACCATTTGCGTGCTTAGACGCTTAGGAAGATCCCTCTTCTCTTTGGACGACCCCGATTTGCCACTATCTACCTAGTTGTAGAAAGTAAGCATTGAGGGCTTATAAATTATCTTTTGGCGCGCGGGCGCGACGACCGCCCGCGCCTGTCACGTTGGTTCCAAACCATGCACTTCCCGCGCCGTCCCCATTGGTGGTTTTACCAGCTGAACTAGTATCCTTCGCTACAGGAGCACCGTTTGTCCAATTTGAGTGTATTAGTAGTGGATTTTATAATACTCGAGAAGACAAATATAATGGAACCATCCTTGAAGGAAAATTGTTCTTGGATCATTCTCGGACTGGGGAACAACTCATCGGACTACAATTCCCCATTTCTCCGTTGGCCGCTATGACCTCCGTAGCCGCTTATATTTGGCTTCAATCTCTTTATACCACACATTGATGATCGTGGCCTTAATGTATTACCATTATAATGTGAATGGTCTTCTTCTATACTACCATTGTTGCTAATGGCTTTCGATATCTTTTACCGCCCTTACGAATGACCTTCACATAGAATGTAAAAAAAAGTACCCACAGGAAACCTGCTAAAGATTATCCCAAGGAAGATCAAGGAGCCGGTGGATACAAGATGTCCATTAGTACCAATTAATTCTACAAAAATGTGGGATTTAAACAAGAAAACCGAACATGGCCATCTAAACCCCTTGTCATGCAAAGTCAACTAACACTAGCAATACACCAAGTAACTAAAAAGTAAAGTCAACTAATGAATGCAAAATGAAGTAGATGAGACTTCCCACAATCAACCCTTTACTCGTCCTCGAGAAAATAGAGAACAAGAAAAATAACTAAACAAAATGTAGCATGCAAGAGTATGTTAACCGAAGCATTAAACTTATTCCAAGAGACATAAAAGACATAAAAGGTAAGCCAAAAAGATAAGTGTCAAGCTAGCTTACTTTTCCCAAAATGATCCCAAAAGCAATCAACGAGTAGTCTTCAAAAATAATCCACCGCGGAAGCATGCATTCAACCTAGTTTTTTGTTTTCTCTCAATTTCTATCATTTTTCCTAGGAGCCCCTTCGGGTTTTCATCCTAGCTTTAACACACAAAGGGCACTCACTTATCACCTTTTTCCCCACGGCCTCTCAGTTTTGGTTTTTCCTAAGTTATGAAACTAAAGACAAGCTAACTAGCAAAGTCAAGTAACTATGCTAATCATACAACAAACTAAGAAAAAAGGGTAAAACCTATAAAAGAAAAAGCCTTGGGGCTATTGATTTCAACTTCCAAACCTCTTATCTATCCTTGAATCTACAACCTATTCATTAGTTTAACTACTTACTGTGAAGATAAATATTCTATCCTTTTGAGATAGTAGTTTTGAAGAGTAAATTCGACATATCTTCTCAAACCTCACTAATGAATCCTTAAATTGATAAAAGACTAAAAGTATCCCATTAATGGCATTGAGCAGGAAGAATCAACAAGCTTGGTAACACTTATAAACACTATACTGTGTCTAAGCATTGACCCAATTCATGCATTTACACAGGATTAGTCAAGAACGTCAACATTCACAAACCTCTCCTATTTGTTACAATAAAAAACATGACAAAGAGTTCAAAATTATCACATTCATCTAGCAATTAGAAACATTTCAACACCATTACAAGTAATTCATGCTCTTGTATTCCATATCAAACAAGGGGGAAATTTAGCTACTTTTTCCCAAACTTAACAATCAATCATACAAGCAATTCATATACTCAAACAACCAACAACATTGATGCCATTAACAATCCACATTCAAAGCTCAATAAATGCACAATAGCGGAAACAATAAATAAATTGAAAGAATTCTCAAGATATGGCTTAGAATCCTCAATAAATTTCTCCAAACTATAAAACTAAGCTAGATAATAAGAACCCATAACATAGAACAATGATCTACAACGAAAGAAGAAGAAAATGGAAGAAATAGGTGATAAACTAGTGGAACCCTAAGTTGGGCTTAGACAAATAGGGAAGAAAGGGGGGTAATAATAGGCCAAGAAAATAGAGGAAAAGAGGCCAAACGTGTAAAATTCTGGGCTGTGGGCCGCAGGATATGTTCTGGGCCGCAATGGCCAATCTGCCCTCTTCTTATTTCCATCGCTACGGGTGAACCGCTCCAATTTTGATGTTCATGTAGTCGATTTAACAGTGGTCAAGGAGACAAATCCAATGATTCCACCCTTTTAGGCTAATTTATATCGGATCATTTTAAGAACTTGGTCTAAACTTCTAGGTCACAATTCATCAGCTTCTTTGTCTTCCTTCTTCGACCCTTCTATCTTCAACCACATTTTGGCTTGTGGCCTTCACTAAACCACTCCAAAGTGCTCACGAGAAATCTATAAATTAAGCTCACAAAATGGAATCTAGATGCTCGTAAGGACCAAAAATCCATTCAACTAAACATAGGTTACAAAATAAAGGATTTAAATTTGAAAATCGAAAATGGTCATCTAAACCCCATATGATGTAAACATGGCAAAATATAGCAATTTTTTTACAACAAAAGGAGGACAAAAGAGATGTTAAATGCTTTGGAAAATACATGCATTTGAGGTCTCATCAAGCCTTTTTGGGTTTTCATCCTAGCTTTAACACACAAAGGGTACTCACTTCTCACCTTTTTCCACAAGGCCTCTCATTTTTTCCTAGGCTAGTAAGCCCAGCAGGAACTAGCCTCTCATTTTTACCTAGTTCTTTCGACCTACCTGAGTTATTCCTCATGTTATCCAAGTCGCCCTTTTGGGTTTTTCACTTGTTCATGTTTTTGTATTTTTTCATTTTTTCAAGTTTTCAAATGTTTTTGATGTAGCTCAAAAATGCCCCAAATAAGGGCTTCATACAACGAAACGTAGTCAAAATATAAAAATACAGCACCAATTTCTAAAACATCCTACCCCATGCAAATTAGAGTCCTAGCATAACATGTCATACCACCAAATGTTCATCCAAAATCATCCATCAACAAATACTAACATTATAAACAAACAAGAAAAACTACAAAAGCAAATCATGAAATGCACTGAGGAAATCCAAGAATGATAACTCTCTATGTGCTAACTACTCTCTCCCAACACTTTGCCCATGCAAAGTGTCCAATGCAGAAAAATAATGTCAAAACATAGGTGAGGTAAGGAGAATAGTGATACTCTCTCACGGTCCCAGGGGCCATTCGTCCTCATAACTCATTAAGCTCCTATCCATGTAACTGGTTGATTAAAGTGTGGCCTTAATGCTATCAATCCTCGAGCTATGATCTTCCCCTCGTGAACGCATTTCTCCTATCGATTGGACTACCTCTTGAAACACTTGAGTAGAGCTCAAAAGCTTGTCCTCAAGTGAATGAAAGTTGCAATAATGTCCCTAGATAAGCGAGAGTTACTAGGAGGTACTCTTGGAGTTGACTCGCCCTCGGTCTCCTCAACATCTATCACCGGTTTGGACATAACTCCATAGAACTCCTTTTCAAACTTTCAGTCTGGAAAAATGAATAGATCATCCGAGCTAGTATCATGGTCAATGGTGGTACGCTCCAGTTATGGAAGAATCATGAAACTACACATGTTTGCTCTGCCATAGAGCCATATATACCTATCATCCGATGTTGTCAGGCCCACCATATATGCCTTCAGTAACTTCTCAATGTTGTACCTTGTGTCGGATCTCCCCAAGTTAGCTAGAGCTCTTTGTGTGACCGGATGACCTAGATACTCTGCCAAAAGAACAACCATGCCTCGCATGGAAATTTTGCCACTCTTCCTATCTCCCATCGCTAAACATTCCTATACAAAGTATCCGACCAAGTTCCAGTAAAAGTTACCCTTAGGAGTCATTGCACGAAGGAAATGAACATCAAAACCCGGGCATTGCATTAGCTAACCATGGCAAAAGACTCCAATTGCCAACTAACGGTGAACATAACGAAATGCTAGATGAGCTATGGTGGTACTCTTTCACAGGTTCTTCTTATTCATGCCCGTTAGTTGCACCCAAAAGCGCCAAAGTGATAAAGGTAACCCTTGTTGACATGTCTTCTGAATCTCCTTGCCTTACCTCTACCCAAAATCTCGCGCAACCTCCCTGTGGGTCATATTATAATCCTTCATGTCCAGGTTGAATTTGATCGCCTTATTTTCATCATAATCTTGGAGTGTTTCTTGAGAAACCCATGTAGACCTAGTCGGCTCAACATGTAAGTGACTAGCTCGAGTGAACCAAGAACCACCAAGGTGTCCTTACAAATGAGTGAAAATGAGATCTAAAGAATGAAAGTCTCTCAAACACAGGAGACTAAGGTTCCATATATAGTAGTAGGTTCTTTACAACCTCAAAAACAATTATGAAGTGTGCCCCGAAGTCATAGATGATCTATAAGAGGTGATGGAAATTGACTACAACAACCGGGAAAGACCATAATTTTCTAGGGGTCAAGAAGGGTTTCGGTGGGAACCAAGGTGATGCAAGGCCGGGCCCCTACACAAACTTGTTCAATCCAAGGTACCAAGACCATCCAAATTTTTGGTGGAAGAAGACAACCAACCTCGAGGATATTGCGGTGGACAAGCTCCGACTCAACCATATCCTAAAGGTGAAGGCCATTCCAACAATCATGCCTTGATTTATAAATCGGACCAAGAAGAGATCTTAAAAGCCATCGGTCAATTGGGGAAGAAATATGAAGTCTTCATGGAGAGAACAAGGTTTGAGATTGAAGACCTTTGCAATAGGTCATTCTTAAGTATCAAGAATCTTGAAGTTCAAGTTGGGAAACTCTCCACCTCGGTGAGCTTATTTGAAGCAAATGAGTCTGGTAACTCCCTTCTCAAGTGGAGATCAATCCAAGGAATGTGAGTGAACTCAAGTTGAAAAGTGGGAAGGAAGTTTGTAACTCGAGAAGAAGGTGATGCAAGAGGACAATAGGGTATTGGAGGCTACCAAGGCACACTTTGAAGAAGATGAGATTGTTGTCAAGGAAGCACCTTCAAAGGAGCTTCCACTGCCTGAGGCACAAGTGACTATCCCACCTCTAATTCTAATTGCTTTAAGGGAAAGGCCAAAGGTGGTGACCAATGATGCAAGCATTCAGAAATTCTTCGAAAAGGTAAAGGTAACAGTTCCCCTTGGAATTAAATGAAAATGTTCCATCGTATGCTAATTTTCTTAAACTTGCATGCACAAAAAAGATAAGTGGACCAAATAAGAAGGTAGGACATTTAAAATTAGGGGCATTCACCATTTTAAACCATAAAATTTGCCTAAGAAATGCAACAACCACGAATTTCTCTATATTCCTATGTCCTAAGGTGGAAAACATGTTTAAAATATCATGATAGACTTAGGTGCATCCATCAATGTGATTCAATTAGTCTATATGAATGCCTAAAAATAGGTGAGCTTAGGGAAACTAAAGTGATTGTCCAACTCGCATGAAAACGTAATAATTCGGGAGGACGACAATAAATGTATGGTGCTTATTTTGTTTTGTGTATTAAGTAGTAATTAGATAGGTTTTTCATGATTTTGTTTGTGTTGAGAATTTTTGAGATGAAAGTATTGTTTGATTTGTAAATTTGAATTCGAGTCTTGTGATTGTGCTTGGATGGAATTAGTTTTGATGGGAGACATTGTTTTTCGGAAATAGAGGGAAAATACTAAGAATAGGTCAAAATTTGTGGCAACCTCATGCCAAGGCCTGACACGGTCTACGCCAAGTATCATAATCTGCGTTGAGGAGCATGGCATGAGAGAGCCTGATGCCAAAAGATTTTGCATGGATTATCGACACGAGGGGTCCATGCCAGAATATTTTGCACCGGTGGAGGGGGGGGGAGGTCCATGCTAGGTACTTCCACACGGAGATATATGTACCGATTCCCCGTTTCCACTGTCAAATTGTTCCAAAAATGCAAATTTTTGAAAGTTCTGAATTTCAAACTTAAAATGCATTTTTGGATCAGAAATTTTGAAATTTCCTAATCCTTTAGGATTTTCTTGATCCAAATAGTACATCCAACATCCCTTCAAATTAATTATTTTGTAATATTGTCCCCTAATTTTCAATTTTCAAAATTCCTTTCTTATCCTAATTGTACCTCTCTCTCTCTTATCACCTATGCTGAAATTCCAAATACTTGGTAAATTTCTTCACTTGAATAAATCATTTGACACAGTCTAACTCTAAAAAAAAAACTCACTCACAAACTCTTGGTGAAACTTGAAAATTTGCAGCTTTTCTCTCAAAAGTTAGCAACTTTTGCTTGTTCTTGTGTGGATCTTGCAACTCTTTGCTTCAAATTCTGGGTATTCCATTTGACTCTTTGTTTATATGCTTTATTGAAATTCAGATGGTGTTACGAAAAACATGATTCTTGAATGTGTGTGTGTTTTTGAGATATGTGTTAGGGCTTGTTTGCATGATCTTGTGTTGGAGGAAGTTGGGTGATTTGATGTGCTACTATTCTTTGATGTTATGTTCTTTATGTTCTGGATGATTTAGGAGGAAATGAATCTTGATTGAATAGTCTCATTAATTGGTTGGTGATGACTTACATAAGCTTGTTGTTTGATGAGAATGTTCTTGTTTAAATAGCTTTCATGCTTGGATTATCATGTTTTGAATGGTTAGGCTATTCATAAAGGATTTAATTGTTAAATGATAATGTGGGTCCTGCCTTGTTTCTATGGGATTTACTTGGTTAGGGTATGTCTTCATGGGGTGAGAAGAGGAAGAAACCGGTCAAGGGTGCAAACCATGGGCATGTGAATCCCATTCTTCTTAACCCTACGTTCGTGATCGGAGAATTTATGGGATTGACAACAATCTCCGTGACTGTGGCTCGGGAGCAGTGGAATTTGAGAGAGCCAAAGAGGATTATATTAGAGACCGACTTTCCATGCAAGGATACACTGGCGGCTCTAGGCTTACTCGAGCCCGTGTCTTATTTATTGGGCCGGGTAGGTCTAGAGGGGCTCTTAGAGACACACTGTAAGACCTACATCAAGTGGACCCTAGAGTTCCTAGCTACTCTCTGGTCAGTTATTAACGAGAATGGACACAAGGTTCTCAAATTCAATCTTGATGATAAGATGTATCAGATGACACACCGAGAGATAGCCCGCACCTTCAGATTGAGGTACAAAAAATAGATCCCGAGGTCACACTATCAAGGGATGCTTTTCTATCTTGGTAACTTTTGGAGGCAACTGACAAGATTTGACAGGACGAATATGTACAAGAGCACTGCCTTCGTTCATCCGACATTTTGTTACGTTCACCGGTTACTGGCAATGTGAGTTTTCTACCATGGTGAGTTAACACAATGTCTAGGTTTGGATATTATTTACTTCTAAACAATGACTCCCGAGGGTAACTTATACCCAAAGCTAGTTGGGAACTTTTTCCAAGAGTGTACGGCGATAGGGGATAGAAAGAGTGGTAAGATTTCTATGGGTGGCATGGTGGGGCTACTAGCACAGTACTTAGGACATCCGATTACACAACGAGCATTGGCTAACTTGGGATGATCGGCAACAAGGTACGATATTGAGAAGTTGGCCAAGGAATTCATGATGGGGCCTATGACATCAGAGGATCAGTATGTACAACTTAATAGCTGGGCAATCACCTGTAACTTCATGGTACTTCCTCAGTCGGAGTGCACTGCCATCAACCATGACACATGTTTGGATGACCTATTTATTCAGCCAAACCTGCATTTTGAGAAGTAATTCTTCAGAGTTGTAGCCACCTAAGCTATGGATGTTTAGGCGGCCGAGGGTGAGACCTATTCGAGAGCACCTTCTAACCGCTCTCGCCTATCAACAAACATCACTAGCCGATTGCACTCACTTGGGGATTAGATTTCAAGCTCTATCCAACTATTGCAAGAGGTTTTCCAAGCGATAAGAGGTGTGGGATTACAGATGGAAGAGCATAGCAAGAGGATGGATTCTATCGAGGCCGCGATTCAAGCAATGGGGTACATTGGGAGGAGCATTACAAGGCAAGAGGAGGAAGGCCATTCAGGGCTGCGAGAGTAAGTGTAACTATTTCTCCAAACCTCACTTATCTGTTTACATGGTTTTTGTTGTATTGGGGACAATGCATCGGTTAAGTGTGGGGAGGGAGTAGTGAGCACTTAGGGAGTCTACTTTCTTGGAATTCCATTGTGCAATTTTGTGTTCATTCTTGGTAGTTTTTCTTAATTGTTTGGTGATTTAGGATATTGATTGGTATGGGATTTTTTTGGAAGTATACTTGGCATGATTTGCTAGGTAGGGTTCCTAGTTTGCATAGGGTTGGTTGTTCTAGGTTATCAGTGGTGTGAATTTTGTTTTGATGTTATCTTTTGTAGTATGAAAGCCCACTTTTGGGGCAATTTTGTGCCACACAAAAAAATTAAAATTTGAAAAGAATAAAAAAATATGAAAACCCAAAAAAGTTGGAAACCCAAAAAAGTTGGAAACCCAAAAGGGCGACTTGGGTAACATTGGGAATAGCCCAGATAGGTCAAAAGACCTAGGTAAAAGTGAAAGGCTAGGCCCAGCTAGGCTTACAGCCTAGACAGAAATGAGGGGCTATGTGAAAAAAGGTGACAAGTGAGTACCCTTAGCGTGTTAAAGCTAGGATGAAAACCCGAAAGGGGTCCTAGGGAAAATGAGAGATTTTGAGAGAAAACAAAAAACTGGGTTGATGATACTTTTGCCTCCTTGGTTGTAACAAGGTTGAGAATCATGAGTTATCCCTATGTTACAACCAAGTCAACGACTGTTGGATTTCCTTGGTGTATTATTTTTGGGAGACTAATCTTTGATTGCTTTGGGGGAGCTTGATACTTATATTCTTGGCTTATCTTTTTCAACATTTTTATTTTGGGTGGATAGGTTACTTTAGAATCTTTGGGGAGCGTGAGAGTTGTGAGGATTTTCATTTCTCTGGGGAATTAGGGTAGATTGGAATAAGTTGAATGCATTGCCCAACTTATATTTGCATGCTATATGTCACTTAAGCTTTTTCTTATTTTTATTTACTCGAGAACGAGTAAAGGTTTAAGTGTGGGGAGTCTGATGTGCACCATTATGCATACATTCACCACTGCATTCGACATAATAATCGGTTTCTTTTATATGTTGGATTGCTAGTTTTAGTTGAGTTTATGTGACAAGGGGTTTAGACAATAATTTTTGGTTTTTTTGTCTAAATTCCTCATTTTGTAAATTTAATTAGTACTTGTATCCAGGGCTCCTAGATCTTCCATTATGATCATTTTAAGTAGGTTGGGAGATCGTCGCCATACCTATCCAGGTTAAATTTCTTAGCCCTAAATGTTTACTAACTACAACTAAGTAGATAGTGGCAAATCAAGGTCGTCCTCGAAAAAGAGGGATTTTCTAAAGTGTTTAAACATAAAAGGTTGATATTATGCTAGAAGTAAATATATATTTATATAAGCAACTAAATAGGGGGGTTTGGTTGGTTGGCTTTCCTAAGTTCTGAAATTAAAAGACAAGATAACTAGCAAAGTCAAGTAACTATGCCAATCATCAAACAAACTATGAAAAGGGGTTCAAAAATACAAAATACAAAGACTTGGGGGAAATTAATATCCACTTCCAAACCTAATGTAGATCATTGAACCATTCACTCATTCTATCACATTCATTACCTATGGGGAATGCTAAAACATCTCAGTTGAAGATCAACATTCATTTCTTCTTAAGAGTAATTCACAAAGACAAACAACGACCATTTGCAAACCTTATTGATAATCACTTTAGGCAAACAACTCCATAAAGGTATTTCATCAATGGCATTATACACGACGAACCATATATTTTATTACAACAAGCCTTCTACCAAAGACATAGCCATTTAGCCAAACATAGCATTCATTAGGCTAAACCTATGACAAACCACATTCAAGATTCAACCTTTCACTGCATCTATAGGATAAATATTAGAAAAATCCAAATTAACATACTAATCTAGCAAGAATTACAACACATTATACACTAGAAGTTCTAAGTCCATGCTCTTGGATTTTCATGCCAAATATGTTAAGAAATTTGCAACTTTCCTAACACCCCAACACTTCAAACATACAAACACTTCCTATTCTCAAATAACCCATGCTATAAATGAAGTAAAAAATAACATTAAGAACACATAATTACTAAATAACAAAAACTTCAAAACATAGTGAAACAAAGGTTCTTACTACATAGGTATGGAAGCTTCAATCAATTTCTCCCAAGTACAAAACTAAGCTAGATAATCAAAACCTATAACACAGAACAAAGATCTACAAAGAAAGAAGAAGAAATGGAAGAAAATGGTAAAAACAACTAGGGTTTTGGGGCTCCCAAGTGGGGCTTGACAAATGGGGAAGAATGGGGGCTATTTATAGTCCAAGAAAATAGAGGAAAAGAGGCCAACAAGGAAAAATTCTGGGCAACGGGCCGCATCATATATGTTGCGAGCCGCAATGACCAATCCGCTCGCTTCTTATTTCCATCACTACGGGTGAATCGTTGCTCCGATTTTGGAGTTCTTGTAGTCAATTTCATAGTGCTTGAATTTTCATGGTGTCATCCTTGTGGGATGATTCTTCTCGGATTATTTTATGAACTTTGTCTAAACTCCTGGGTGACAATTCATCCACTTCTTTGCCTTCCTTCTTCGACTCTTCTATTTTCTACCACATTTTGGCACGTGGCCTTCATTGAACCACTCCAAATGGCTCACGATACATCTACAAATGAAGCTCACAAAATCGAATTTAGATTCTCGTAAGGACCAAAAATCCATTAAACTAATTATAGGTTACAAAATGAAGGATTTAGATACAAAAACCTAAAATGATCATCTAAACCCATTATCATGTAAATACCTATATCTAGCAATGTTATAACAAAAATATGACAAAAGAGATGTTAAATTCTTTGGAAAATACATGCATTTGACGTATCATCAAATCTCCCCACACTTAAACCCTACTCGTCCTTGAGTAAACAACAACAAGCAAAGATCAAAGCATAAAATTGCATGTAAAAGTTTCCCAAAACATCCAACATCATATTCCTAGACTACCCTAACCCCCAAGACATAAGAATCTCTCACACTCTCGCATCCCAAAGCCTAAGATAATCTACACAACCAACAAACCATAACAAAAGTGAGGTATACATATAATGCCAAGCTAACTTACTCCACCGAAAAAACCACTCAATAGACAAATCAAGAGAAGTATAACATTTTTCAATTTCTCTCATTTTCTCTCATTTTTCCTGGGAGCCCTCTTGAGTTTTCATCCTAGTTTCACACATTTTTCTTTTTCAATGCTCACCCTCACCTTTTTCCACACCATTTGGCCTCTCATTTTTGCATAGATCTCCCATTTGGGTTTTTGACCTATCCGGGCCTCCCACTTTAACGGAATTTTTTCTCCATTTTTTTTTCAAACAAAACAAATCAAAGTGGAGAATATGAACACTACAATACAATACAATGAGCTATATTTCTCATTACCTTCCCACACTTGGAACACACATTGTCCTCAATGTGAAATGGACAAGATAAAGAAATAAGGGAGAAAGAAAAAATATTCAAAACTAGGACTTTGAAGGTCCTTCCCGGTGATGGTAATGCTCACTTCTCAATGAATTATCTCTCCCCCATGTTCTCGAACTCCGCCCAATATGAAACTTCGATCCATCCACTACAAAGCCACAACTATGTAAATCCTAATCAACACTCACGAAAGGCAAAAACTAGTAGTACTCCTAGATTGTGGTTTTGGTAGTAGTTTTTGGTGGTGGATTGTGGTGGTATTCTTGTGTTTTGGGTAAGGTTTTGAGGACATGGTTGATGAATTTTTTTCAAGAAATAAAAATACTTACCCTATTTAGAAGCTCGGGTTGCCTCCCGAGAAGCTCCATATTTTTAAGGTCGTCAGAGTGACCCTAATGTTATCCATGTGGTGAGTATGAACCCCATCACCACGAGTATCCAAAAATAGAGTGGTGGGGGTACAAAACTTTCAAGAGGAAAGTTTTGCAGAGGTGGAGATGGTTTAAAAGGATTTGGGTGGTTAGGAGGTTTGGGATGGTCTTTTGGTTCCTTTCTTATCTCCTTCAAAACATCCAAAAATGGTGGAGTTGGTTCACTAGTTGGGGGTAGGGGTGACGATGCTAATGAATGTAGCACAATCACCTCTTCCTCCATTTTTTTATCCTCAAAAACCAACTCCTCATCCCCTTCGAACTCAAACTAATTTCACATGGGGACCTCACTCACCGAATCCTTGAGTTCAACATGGGATGGTGGAATTTCAGAATCACGAGCTTCCATTCGGGCCAATGCTTCCAATATACTCCTCGCATGCCCCTAATAACCTTGACACTAGAGTCTATTGGAAGCGTTGTTCAAGTTTCCTATTGCATCCATGACTTCCTCATGTGTCGAACTTGAACTTCGTTGTTGGACTTGGTTTTGGGGTATGGTATAAGATGGTTGTGACCAACTATTTTACTCGTATTGTTGGTTTTCCGGCTCATTCTCATACCACCAATCCGGATTACCACTCCATTATTGGTTGTAAGAATTATGGTATGGATACCATTCTTGAGTTTCAGGCCCTTGAAAACCAACATCTCCTACCTCTTGGTAGCACTCTTCATTATACCCTTGGTTTTGTAAACCAAGGGTTCTTTCATCCTCATAGTGCTCCTCCCTCAACAAATTGCAAGACTTGGTAGGATGATCAGAATGACACATGCTACAAAACCTTGCTTGTTAAGCCTCTCTTCTCATCATGAGTTCTCTCAAGGAGAGACATTCCATTATATTTTTTTCCAAAAGTTCATAATCATATTGCAATGATTCTCGATAAGAATTCACCAAGAACTCAAGCAATATCTACTCCAAACAAAAGCAACCACCAAGGAGTGGAAAATAAAAACAACTAGCTAATATGCAACCAAATGTACCCAAGCACTTAAAAAATAAATGCCTCTTCCTTGGCAGAACTGCCAAAATTTGGGAGGTCGTCACCATACATCTCAAAGTTAAATTTATAAGCCCTAAATGCTTACTAATTAAAACTTAGTAGATAGTGGAAAATTGGAGTTGTCCACGAAGAAGAGGGATTTTCTTAAGCGTTTAAATATAAAAGCTTGATATTATGCTTGAAGTAAATATATATATATATATATAAATGAAAGTAAATAAGGGGGTTTGGTTAGTAGGTTTTCCTATGTTATGAAATTAAAAGACAAGATAACTTGCAAAATCAAGTAACTATGCTAATCATCAAACAAACTATGAAAAGGGGGTTTAAAACTACAAAAGACAAAGCCTTGTAGGCAATTAATATCCACTTCCAAACCTAATGTAGATCATTGAACCATTCACTTATTCTATCACATTCGTTACCTATGGGGAATGCTTAAAATTTTCAATTGAAGATCAACATTCATGTCTTCTTAAGAGTAATTCATAATGACAAACAACAACCACCTACAAAATGCATTGATAATCACTTTAGGCAAACCATACCATATATATATTTCATCAATGTCATTATACAAGAAGAACCATAGATTTGATAACAACAAGCCTTCCACCAAAGACATAGCAATTTAACCAAACATATCATTCATTAGGCTAAACCCAGAACAAACCACATTCAAGATTCAACCTTTCATTGCATCTATAGGATAAATATGAGAACAATCCACATTAATATACTTATCTAGCAAGAATGGCAACATGTTATACACTAGAAGTTCTAAGTCCATGTTCTTGGATTTTCATGCCATGTGAGTTAAGAAATTTGCAACTTTCCTAACACCCTAACAATTCAATCATACAAACACTTCCTACTCTCAAACAACCCATGCTATAAATGAATTTAAACATAGCATTAAGAACACATGAATGCTAAATAACAAAAGCTTCAAGAAATAGTGAAATAGAGGTTCTTACTACATAGGTGTGGAAGCTTCAATTAATTGCTCCCAAGTACTCAAAACCCATAACATAGAACAAAGATCTACAAAGAAAGAAGAAGAAATGGAAGAAAATGGTGAAAACCTATATTTTGGAGCCCCAAGTCGGGCTTGACAAATGGGGAAGAAGGGGGGCTATTTATAGTCCAATAAAATAGAGGAAAAGAGGCCAAAAAGGTAAAATTCTGGGCTGCGGGCTGCAAAGGCCAATCTGGTCTCTTCTTATATTCATCGCTACGGGTGAACTGTTGCTCCAATTTTGGAGTTCTTGTAGTCCATTTCATAGTGCTCGAGAAGATGAATCCAATGGTGCCTCCCTTGTAGGATGATCCTTCTCGGATATTCTAAAGAACTTTGTCTAAACTTCTGGTGACAATTCATCCGCTTCTTTGCCTTCCTTCTTCGACCTTTCTATTTTCTACCATGTTTTGGCATGTGGACTTCAGTAAACCACTCCAAAGGGCTCATGATACATCTACGAATGAAGCTCACAAAATGGAATCTAGATGCTCGTAAGGACTAAAAATCTATTAGACTAAACATAGGTTACAAATGAAGGATTTAGATATAAAAACTGAAAATGGTCATCTAAACCCCTTATCATGTAAACCTAACTAAATCTAGAAATCTTATAACAAAAACATGAAAAAAGAGATGTTAAACACTTTGGAAGATACATGCATTTGACATCTCATCATAGGTCTTTTCGTGGAAACTTTTCGTTACATTCGATGTGGAGGCCGTCCGCAAGGGCGGTAAAGGATATTGAAGGTCGTTCGCAAGGACGGTAGAAGATATTTAAGGCCATTCACACTAGAATGGTAGTAGATGAAGTCCATAGATATCAAATTGTGGTAGAAGGAGGTTGGAGCCAAAGATAGGCGGCAACAGAGTTCAAGGCGGTCAATGAAGAAATGGAGAATTGTGGAGAGAGTTGTGCCAAATTCTGGGAATGATTAAAAAAGAATAAGCCTTCAAGGTTGGTTCCATTGGATTATTCTCCTTGAGAACCATAAATTCACCTGCAAGAACTCTAAAAACAGACTCACTGTTAGCCCATAACAAAGAAAAGAAGTTCAGCCGAAGTACAAATAGGTCGGTGCGGACGGCTCATGGATGTCACCAACGGTCCGCACCAGACGACGTGGTCTGTGCCAAGGGTGTTGAGCAGACCATGGCAAACTCGACCGGCCATGAGCATGACTTCCAAATTTCACTCCAAAAGGGATAGGTATGGGTGCGGACCATCTCATTTTCGATAGCCCATGCAGTTCCAAATGTAAAATGTGAAGACTAGCCCTTGGAATGTGAAGAATCAAGCAGTCCATGCAAAAATACTTAGTAAAAATTTTTTTTCGTTAATAGTCTGTGCCAAATATCACGTCCCATGAATCAAAAGTGCAATAAAGAGAACTCTGATGGCAGCCAACACCAAACGATGCGGACCGCATGGACACGACCCGCATGGGATGACATGGCCCACACAAAGGGATATGCACAAACCATGGAAGAGTAGACGGTCCACACCAATGGAGTAAGCACTGACCATGCCATATCTGGTGACACCCGCTAGAACTGACCTAGTACATTGTGCAAACCACGCCATCCAC
Organism: Rubia yunnanensis; assembly: GCA_037428765.1. Taxonomy (NCBI): domain Eukaryota; kingdom Viridiplantae; phylum Streptophyta; class Magnoliopsida; order Gentianales; family Rubiaceae; genus Rubia; species Rubia yunnanensis. The sequence goes on from CM075066.1 coordinate 42,163,431, forward strand.
GACGGTCTGCGCCAAGCGGCGACTAAACTAGGGGTTACACATTTTTTTCCTATTTTGGGCCTATTTTAGGCCCAATCCTGTAATACTATAAATATAATCCTCAGTCTCCTAGGTTTAATAGTTGGATCCTATTTTCACTTTACTCTTGTAATTAGGAGAGCATTCTGGAGAGAGAAACATTCTCTCTTTTTTCTTTCTTTCCTTTTTATTTTTCTTTCATCCTATGATGTGGAATTCAAATCTTTATTTGAATTCCATGTTCATGGAGTATTTTCCATAGCTTGGGGATAAATTTTATTCATGTGTTCATTTATGTTTTTGTGAGATTCTTAGCTCATCCTATTATTTTTCTTGTGATATTATTGTGACTTATTCTTGAATGCTAGAATTGCATGAATAGTAAAATTCATATAAGCACACACTCTAGTCTATATTCGTCTAAGTGCAAATATTGATATAAGTGAAAATATTGATGTAAATGCAAATATTCATGTAAGTGTCCGGGACATAATCACACCGGGGAGAAGCCGACCTACAACAATGGTCGGGCCTTGTTATACTTTCTTAATTATGAAGGTGGTAGTGATAGAGGGTTGCGAGTGCACCCAGCGTGATGGGTACAGGGAAGTGTATGCCATCGACCATACTACGTGTTATGAGCACTATATTGTGTTTATCTAAATCTCATATGTGAATGAAACAAGGATCAATGCATTAAATCAACAATGTTACACAATCATTCCACAATTGTTTAATTATATGGATTACTTTCTTTTTACTTTCATGTTTTGTAGTTGTTAATCAAAAAACCGAACACCCCCTTGTTTTACTGTACTAGTTATTCCTGGAAACTTTTATGGATTGATAACCCATATGAGGTTGTGTTTAATTGATTTTTAGGCCCTAGCATCTCTGTGGACGTACCCATGGCTTACTACTAACTACTATATTGGTAGTATAGTAGTGTGAGTTAGGTGCAGAACTATAAATTTTATGTTTGACCTACCGTCCTTTGCTCAGGTTAATTAGATACAATTAATGACCCCGAGTGGAGGTAGTGAGGAGGCGATGAAAGTAGCCTTTGTACATGGAGAGGTAGGTTCTTGTGACACATAATGCATGACCATTCAATATTTGGGCTCTGTAGCTTTTGGGAAATTGATTCCCAAGGATATAAGGAAGAAGTTGAAAAATGATGCTTGATGGGTATAGTGATATTTTCTCATGGAGTATACTCGGCCTTAAGGGAGTACCCCCGGAGTTGGAAGTCCATGAGCTGCATATTGATCCCTCAATAAAGCCGGTGAAGCGAAAAAAGGAGAGTATTTGCTCCAAAAAGAGTGGAGACAATAAGAGTGGAAGTTGACAAGCTTCTTAAAGTGGAGGTTATTAAAGAAGTGTATTATGCCGAATGGTTGGCTAACCCGGTAATGGTGCCAAAACATGATTGTACGTGAAGAATGTGTATTGATTTTACTAATTTGAATAAATGTTTTCTGAAGGATAGTTATCTGTTTCCCTCCATTGATAAGTTTGTAGAAGATATAGCTCGACATCAGATGTTGGCTTTATTCGATGCCCATAAGAGGTATAATCAGATATTGAAGGCTGAAGAAGACAAGGAGAAAACTTCATTCATCACAGATGTGGGGACTGTCTATTATAAGAAGATATCATTTGGGCTTAAAAATGCAGGTGCAACATATCAACGATTGGTCAATAAATTGTTTAAGAAATAGATTGTAAGGAATATGGAGATATATGTTGAAGATATGGTTTTAAATAGTGTGAACCATGAAGAGTTTTTGGAGGACTTGAAAGAAAACATTCGATGAGCTTCAGCCATCGAATCCGAAGCTTAATCCAACCAAGTGTGTGATAAGAATTGGGGTAGGAAAGTTCTTGGGGTTTATGGTTTGTGAAAGAGGTATCGATGTTAACCTTGAAAACGTTGAATCTGTGATAAATATTAGGTCTCCGTAAACATTGAAGGATGTTCAAAAGTTGACTGGTGTTGATTTTTTTTCAATGAGAAGCTAAGAAACATTTTCCTTTCTTTGATAAGTCAAAAAAGGATAAGAAGTTTGAGTGTACTGAGAAGTGCGAGAAGGCATTTGGGGAACTTAAACAACACCTTCGAAACCTACCAACACTTATGAAACATGAAAGGGGAAAGATCTTGTATCTCTATATAGTTTCATCCACGCTGGCCTTTAGCACATTACTGGTAAAGGAAAAAGGAAAACAAGAGTACCTGGTATATTTTGTGAGCCAAGCTTTGAAAGTACCATAAATAAGATATAATTCGCTCAAAAGATCTATTCTAGCATTGGTTCATGTAGCACGAAGCCTGATGTACACCGTATTGCGTGCACTAATCAATGCATTTGACACAATAATTGACATGTAATACTTGTTGGATTACTATTTTTAGTTAGGTGTACACGAAAAAGGGTTTAGACAACCATGTTTGGTTTTCTTTTTTAAATACCAAGTTGTGTAGATTTAATTGAAGATAATGGACACGTTGTATTCATGAGCACCTAGATCTTCATTTTATGGTCTCATTAGTAGGTTGCTTGTGGATATTTCGTCATCATTTTATAGAAGGCCGTTGACAAGGACAATATAATACATTTCAAGGCCATTCACAAGAATGATATTAGACATTAAGGCCAAAGACTTAGAGTGTGGTAGAAGATGGATTTGAGCCAAGAAAGGTGGGATGGAAGTTTAAGATGGTGATAAAAATTGGAGGAAGGCACCAACCGGCCAAACCAGCAGAACGACATAAGGCTTAATGTGGAGGTACGATCCAGAGCGAGTACGGCCCATGGAAGGGGTGCTTACCACAGACCTTGCCAAGAACACGGGCCATGCCAGAGACCCTAGCACGGACTGAACAAGTTGAAGCTACTTATGTCGTCTTGCTCTATTTTACTTTAAAATGACTATGTATAGGAATAGACCAGGTAGTTTCATATAATCCATGCTGTTTCAAGTCTAAAATATGAAGACCAGCCCACTGGGTGTGAGGGATGACACGGCCCACACCATTTTACTAATAAAAATGAGGATCAATCTGATGGCCCGTGCCAAACGACACGAAATGTGTAATCAGAAGCATAAAAATGGAGGTCTACTCGATGGCCCATGCAAAACCAAGTGGCCTGCACCAGCATGAAGGGCACAACTTATGCCACACACGATGGACTGCGCCAGCACAAACCAAAGGGTCGTGCCTGACACAGAAGGCCGCGCCAGCATGGACACTCCCTAGCTGGCACAGAGTGTGTTGTCTTACACTGGCCATATCTGTTGTGGCTGCTAGGCTTTTTTACCCCATTTTGGGCCTATTTTGAGGCACAATTCTCTGCTACAATATATATAAACCTATGTCTACTAGGGTTTAAGTTTATGCTCATTTTAGACTTCAAGAGTAGGGTAGAGGGAGAAATGAGCTCCTTCTTCTCTCTAGGATATTTTCTTTTCATCTCTTTATTTTTTCTTTTCCCACAGGCATTGAATATAATGAAATACTTGGGTTCAATGCTTAGGGAGTAATTTAATAATATTTGTATTCATGATTTTATTAATGTTTTTGCGAGATTCCTAGGATCTACATATTTCTATGTGTTTATGATATTATGTTGGCTTGTTCTGAAATTGTTTATGAATTTCATGAATGATACACTCCACTAGCACACTCTAGTTGGCATTCATATTTGTGCAAATATTGATACCCCCCCCCATCCCGGGAAAGAGAAACCTGGATGTGATATTGGTAGCGGGGTGTGGGTCCACATGGGTGTGTGAATGTAGGTCTTTTTCAACTTTTACCGTTATGATGACAGCACACCAATCTTAGCTAGCAAGTTGGTCTGAAAGGTTATGGGTAGAGATAGCATTTAGTATCAAACTAGGGTTTAGAGTCCCTAGTGCCTGGGAGGTCATCACCGTTCATCTCAAAGTTAATATTTTTAATCCCTTAATGCTTCCTATCAACAATTAAGTATCAAATGGCCAGTTAGGGTCGTCCACGAGAAGAGTGATCTTTCTAAGTTTCTCAACATATAAAGCGGATAACATACTAGATATAGTTTTATAGATATTCATATAAAAGAATGTGGATAATTTAAAAATTGAGGGGGTGGGGTTGTTTTTTTTCCTAAACTACGAATTTTTCAAAAAAAATAACTAGAAAGGTCATGTAAAAATGCAAAGCATGCAACACGACACTAAAATAAGGGTGAAACACAAATTATGGGACCTAGGGAGCAATTGATTTCCACTTCCAAACCTGTTATCTATCCTTGAACTTACAACCTATTCACTACTTTCACTTCAGATTGTGAAGATAAATCTTCTATCCTTTTTAGATAGTAGTTTGCATGAGTGAATTTGACATCTCTTGTTGAACCCCACTAATGACTCCTTTAGTAAAGAAATGGCTAAAAGTATCCCATTAATGGTAACTGAGCACAAAGTTTCAACAAGCTTGGTAACACTTATAAACACTACACCATGTCTAGGCATTGAACCAACTCATGCATTTACACAAGATTAGCCAAGAACGTTCAACGTTCATAAACCTCTCCTATTTGCTACATTAAAAAAACATGACAAAGAGTTCAACATCATCACATTTATCTAGCAATTATAAATTCATCAACATTATTAGAAGCTCTAACTCATGCTCTCGGATTTTATATTAAAAGAGGGGAAACTTAGCTTTTTTCTCCCAACCCTAACAAGCAATCATGCAAGCAATACATGTACTCAAACTTCCAACACCATTAATGATATCAACAACCAACATTCAAAGAACCATAAATGCACAATAGCTAAGCATTAATTAGGTTAAAAATGGTTATCAAGACATGGGCTTGGAATTCTTGATCAACTGCTTCCAAGACTAAGTTTAGCTAATACAAATGATACTAACATTCATAGATTAATATATAGAAACACTAGTGACTAAGATGAATTTAACTAATCAACGGTCAAACTTTACTCGACTTTGAATATATACACTTATAACTAGGTTGAATTTGTCCAATAAACGGTCAAACTTTACTTGACTTTCAATATATAAACCCTAATAACTAAGTTGACATGCACTAATCAACGGTCAAACTTTACTTGAATTTCTATATGTAAACACTAGTAACTATGTTGACTTTAAATAATCAATGATCAACCCTTACATGGCTTTCAATATATAAACATTAATAACAAAGTTGAATTTAACTAATTAATAGTCAAAAATTATTTAAATTAGTATATAATAAATACTAGTAAAATTGTTTTACTTTGACTAATCAACGGTCAAACCTTACTTGACTTTCTATATATAAACACTAGTGACAGAGTTGACTTTAACTAATCAACGGTAAAACTTTACTTTACTCTCATTATATAGAAACACTAGTGACTAAGCTAACTTTTACTAATTAACAATAAAAAATTCCTTGACTTTCAATATATAAACACTAATAATTAGGTTGAGTTTGACTAACCAACGATCAACTCTGACTTGATTTTCAATATATAAACACTAATGACAAAGTTGACTTTAACTGATTAACGGTCAAACATTATTTGAATTAGAATATAATAAATACTAATAAAAATGTTTCTTTGACTAATCAACAGTCAAACCTTACTTGACTTTCTATATATAAATACTAGTGACTAAGTTGACTTTAACTAATCCATTATCAAACTTTACTTGACTCTCTCTATATAGAAATACTAGTGACTAAGCTGGCTTTAACTAATCAATGGTAAAACTTTACTTGAGCCTCCCTATATAGAAACCCTAGTGACTAAGCTGGATTTAACTAATCAACGGTCAAACTTTCTTCGACTTTTAATACATAAACACTAATAACTAGGTTGAATTTTTCTAATCGACGGTCAAACTTTACTTTACTTTCAATATATAAACCCTAATAACTAAGTTGACATTTACTAATCAATGGTCAAACTTTACTTGAATTTCAATATGTAAACACTAGTAACTAAGTTGACTTTAAATAATCATAGATCAACCCTTACTTGACTTTCAATATATAAACACTAATAAAAAAGTTGACTTTAACTAATTAACAGTAAAACATTATTTGAATTAGTATTTAATAAATACAAATCAAATTGTTTGACTGTGACTAATCAATAGTTAAATCTTACTTGAGTTTCTATATATAAATACTATGACTAAGTTGGCTTTAACTAATCAATGATCAAACTTTACTTGAATCACTCTATATCGAAACACTAGTGACTAAAAATAATAAAAAAAAAACCTCTTTCCACTTGGCTGCAGAATCAAGGATCACCAGCCTTTCTTTAGTTGGCTGCATGGCCGCTCAAGTCGGGTAAGGGGTCTATTAATTTTGCGTACGCTAATTAATTAACCCCTTGCTAGGTATTACTTGGAATTGATGGTTACGCTATTTGCCTGCGGTGCACTGAAAAATGTAAAATGGCACCAGGCTGTCCATTTGCCTAAAATGGAAAGAACTGTTACAAAACTGTTACGCGGGGCATGCACGGTAGAAGTCTAACCCGGTCTCTTCATTATTAGGTATTCTATCCACGGGGAACACTTGGGAGCAACACAGACTGTGGTCAATCTACTCCTAACCCCAACGAGAAAACCTCAGCACTCATCCAGAGATCGTTATCGAAGGCCTATAACACATCTTTATCTTCATCTTAGAGGTGTACATGGTAGAAGTGGTGTGCCACCTCTCCCCGGAGAAGACGTCATACTACTTCACTTGAAGGTCGAAGACCATTCTTGGTTCGGAAGACACCCGTGGGGAACATACCACGGCTGAAGAGCCGGTTCACACAACCGGTTGTATGGAAGTTGCATGGAGTGAGAGGCCAGTGAGTTTGTTCTCATGCCCCTCGGTATTTTCACAGATGGTTTTCTACAGACCCCTGTCATCACGAAGGGGTTAGCATCATTTTCTCATTGATGGTTTGTACGGGCCCCTGTCACCCCGAAGGAGTTAGCATTTTTTTAGGCCATCTGGCTGTATCATCTAGTCCAGGGGTAGTTAGTAGGTATCATGTATTCACGGAGTGGGACAAGGTTCCCATTCCCGTAGACTTTTCGGTCACTTCTAGGCCACCTGATTGTATCATCTAGATCAGGGGTAGTTTAGTAGGTTTCATTGTATCACGGGAGTGGGACAATGTTCCCACTCTCGTAGACTCTCATGGTTTATTTTCATTTACCATTACCTTCGACTAGTGACTAAGCTGAAGCTGAGGAAAAAATAGGGCGCAGCCCTGCTACTGTTCATCGTAGTCAGTTTTCACCGGGTTTCTATTCCGTGGCTCTTTATCACCAGCGAGGAGTCCAACATAATGTTGGGCTCCTCACCAAGAGTGTTTTTATGTATGGTTTGCTTCGGTTTTTGAAGTTTTTAACTCGGGATCTGGGTTACCCGTTTGCAAAATAAAGTTCAATTCTTAAACTTTTGGAGGAAGATCCGCATTTCGAACGTAGATTTTGAAAACCCATAGCCTCTTTATGGGTTTTCTGGGATGAAGACTTTCTTTTTGGTCTTCAAGCTAGGAGCTTTTGGGTTCTTGAAATTCGAGTATCGGACTTTTCTAACTTGGATTTGAAGACCCATGGATCCACGATGGGTTTTCTTGGAGGAAGACCTGCCCACCGGTCTTGGTGAGTGGAGTTTTCTGCCGGAGGAGGAAGACAAATTTCTAGCAAATGAGGAAGAAATGAACCCGACGCAAACAAGGAGAGCTTGGCGAACACCCATGTAAGTCTTGCTCTCTAAATTCAAGTGGTGCGGATTGGTGTGAATGGTGTTCATCTGTATGATAAATTTTGTGCGGATTTTATTGTGCGAATTTCTACGGACTTTATTAGATGAACTTCTTGTGCGGATTTGTTTTGCAAATTTGTGAGGAGGAACTTGTGTGAGAGGCTGTCTTCGATTTCATTTAGTACAATTTGTATAGAAATCTATTTTTGTGTGGCCTTCTGTGGAAAGAAGTAGTTCGTATGCTAAACCCGTGTGGATTGCTGTGGAACTCTATTTTGAGTAGTTCAATATTATGTGGAATCGTTCGTTCGGCGTGCAGAACCATGATGAAGCTTAGGCATAAAAACTCATAGCATTTGAGTGCTCTCCTTTTAGTGAACTTGTGTTCTACCCCAGCCTTGTTTGCTTGCTTGATTGCAACCTTCGACCAAGTGCTATGCTTTTTATGCCGAATTTCTGACCTATTTTGTAGCCTCATGAACACCCATGTATGGATTCTTAGAGAGTTCCTTAGGGAAAAACTGGGCTGATTTGTGAGGGGATGTTTAAGGAGAATATATGCAGTTCCTTGCTGATAGTGGATAGGTAGTATGGAAGTTCATTTGGGAATGGAATTAAGGATGGGTTTCATACATAGAGATTGTTACTACCCAACTGATTCAGGCGAGCTTGGGCTAGAACCCCGGGCACTTGACCGGCCTAGCTTGTGTTCAGATCCCGGCCTACCCCTCCAGCCTAGCTAGTGCCCAGAACCCGGTCACCTTCCGGCCCTGTGTGCACTCAAAACCTGGGAAACTCTCACCCTTTCAAGTGCCTCGGCGAACCACAGCCTTGCATATGTTCAAACCCCAGCAAACTCCCAGCCTCGCTTGTGCTCACTTCCGGAAACCGCCCGGCCGAGTCTTACTTGAATTAGTTGGAGTTGAGACTGATTTACTGTGCTCTATGCCATGGATGCAGATTTCTTTTTATTCACTTTGAACATCTATATGTATGCCTAGAAAAAGACAAATGGAACAGCTAATTCTCGTAACTGGTGGATTCACTAATTTTGCCCAGTCCCCGGCGAGTCACCAGTGCCGGAAAGTCGCGTTCGAGGTGAGGAAGCAAGTCTAGATGCAAGATTCATTTTATAGCTTGATCGGGACATTTTGAGTTCAGACCTCGAAGGGATTACACCCTCGAAGGGGCTATGCCTTTGAAGGGGTTATACCCTCGAAGGGGCTTTGTGCTCGAAGGGGTTATAACCTCGAAGGGGCTCTGCCCTTTAAGGGGTTAATCCCTCGAAGGGGCTAATCCCTCGAAGGGGCTCTGACCTCAAAGGGGTTAATCTCTCGAAAGGGCTCTGCCCTCAAAGGGGCTCTGCTCTCGATGGGGTGTTACCCTCCAGGGGGCTTTGCCCTCGAAGAGTCTCTGCCCTCGAAGCAGTTATACCCTCAAAGGGGCCCTGCCCTCGAAGGGGCTCTGCCCTCGAAGGGGCTTTGCCCTCAAAGGGACTCTGCCCTCGAAGGGGCTTTGCCCTCGAAGAGGCTCTGTCCTCGAAGGGGCTCTGCCCTCAAAGGGGTTATACCCTCGAGGGGGCTCTGTCCTCGAAGGAGTTATACCCTCGAGGGGGCCCTGCCCTCGAAGGGGTTATACACTCGAAGGGGCGTTTCCCTCGAAGGGGCTCTTCCCTCGAAGGGGCTCTGCCCTCGAAGGGGATCTGCCCTCGAAGGGGCTCTGCCCTCGAATGGGTTATACCCTCGAGGGGGCTTTGCCCTCGAAGGAGTTACACTCTCGAAGGGGCCCTGCCCTTGAAGGAGTTATACCCTCGGAGGGGCTTTTCCCTCGAAAGGGGTCATACCCTCGAATGGTTGTTGCCCTCAAAGGGTTATACCCTCAAAGGGGCTTTTCCCTCGAAGGGGTTTTACCCTCGAAGGTGCCCTATATAATTTTTAAAAAAAAAGAAAAAAAGAAGGAAGGCAGCAGCCTCTCTTCATCTGACCACAAGGGTTCGCACTGTTACTTGCATGGCCATTCGGCCCGGAAGGCCGAGTTCACTCTCGGTTTGGAAGGCCGTCACCACACTTTAGCAATGGTTGGGCTCACACCCATCAGGAACAAACCACGGTTTGAGAACTGGTTCAAACGTCTGGTTGTATGGAAACTGTACTATTTGGTTGCGCTATTTGCCAGCTTCAGAATGCTCAGGTTTGCGCTATTTGCCTGTGCCACACTAAAATGTGCAAAATGGCATCAGGTTGTCCATTTGCCTAAAATGGAAAGAATGGTTACAAAACCGTTACGCGGGGTGTGCGTGGTAGAAGTCATGCCCGGTCTCTTCACCATTAGGAGGTCTATCGGCAGGGAACACTAGGGAGCAACACAGACTACGGTCAATCTGCTCCCAACCCCATTGAGAAAACCTCGGCACTCATCCAAAGATCGTTATCGAAGGCCAATAACACCTCTTTATCTTCACCTTAGAGGTGCATGGAGTGATAGAGTGATGGGCTGCTGAGTTTTTTCTCAGGCTCCTCGGTAGTTTCAAGGAAGATTTCTACAGGCCCATGTTATCATAAAGGGGTAGCATCTTTTTGGGCCACCTGACTTCATCTAGACCAGGGGTAGCTTCGTAAGTATCCTATATTCATGGAGTGGGACAAGGCCCCCACTACCAAAGACTCTTTCGGTTGTATTTTTGAGCCACCTGATTGTACCATCTAGATCAGGGGTAGTTTAGTAGGTTTCATTGTATCACGGGAGTGTGATAATGTTCCCACTCCCGTAAACTCTCACGGTTTCTTTTATTTACCATTACATTCGACTAGTGACTAAGCTGACTTTAACTAATCAACGGTCAATATTTACTTGACTCTCCATATATAGAAACACTAGTGACTAAGCTGAATTTAACTAATCAACGGTCAAACTTTACTCAACTTTGAATATATAAATACTTATAACTAGGTTGAATTTGTCTAATAAACAGTCAAACTTTACTTTACTTTCAATATATAAACCCTAATAACTAAGTTGACATATACTAATCAACGGTCAAACTTTACTTGATTTCTATATGTAAACACTTGTAACTATGTTGACTTTAAATAATCAACGATCAACCCTTACATGGCTTTCAATATATGTAAATTAATAACAAAGTTGAATTTAACTAATTAACAGTCAAACATTATTTAAATTACTATATAATAAATACTAATAAAATTGTTTAACTTTAACTAATCAACGGTAAAACCTTACTGAACTTTCTATATATAAATACTATAACTAAGTTGACTTCAACTAATCAACAATCAAACTTTACTTGACTCTCCCTCCATAGAAACCCTAGTGACTAAGCTGAATTAAACTACTCAACGTTCAAACTTTACTCTACTTTTAATATATAAACACTAATAACTAGGTTTAATTTGTCTAGTCAATGGTCAAACTTCACTTGACTTTCAATATATATACCCTAATAACTAAGTTGACATATACTGATCAACGGTCAAACTTTACTTGAATTTATATATGTAAACATTAGTAACTAATTTGACTTTAAATAATCAACGATCAACCCTTACTTTACATTCAACATACACACACTAATAACAAAGTTAACTTTAACTAATTAACAGTCAAACATTATTTGAATTAGTATATGATAAATACAAATAAAATTGTTTGACTTTGACTAATCAACAGTCAAACTTTACTTGAATTTCTATATGCAAACACTACTAACAAAGTCGATTTTTAACTAATAAACAATCAACCCTTGCTTGACTTTCAATATTTAAATACTAATAACAAAGTTCACTTTAACTAATTAATGGTCAAACATTATTTGAATTAGTATATCAAAAATACTAATAAAAATGTTTGACTTTGACTAATTAGCAGTCAAACCTTACTTGACCTTCTATATATAAATACTAGTGACTAAGCTTACTTAACTAATCAACGGTCAAACTTTACTCAACTTTCAATAGATAAACACTAATAACTAGGTTAACTTTTACTAATCAACGGTCAAACTATACTTGACTTTCAATTACACACTAATAACTAGCATGACGTTAGCTAATTAACGGTCGAATTACACTTAACTTTCTATATGTAAACCCTAGTGACGAAACTGACTTTAGCTAATCAACGGTCAAACTTTACTCCACTTTAAAAATATAAACACTTTTAACTAGGCTTACGTAGACTAACAACAGTCAAACCTTACTTGACTTTCTACATATAAATTCTAGGGACTAAGTTAACTTTAGCTAATCAACTATCAAACTTTACTTCACTCACTGTATATAGAAACACTAGTGACTAGGCTGAATTCAACTAATCAACGGTCAAACTTTACTCAACTCTTAATATATAAACACTAATAACTAGGTTGAATTTGTCTAATCAACGGTCAAACTTTACTTGACTTTCAATATATAAACCCTAATAACTAAGTTGACATATACTAATCAATAGTCAAACTTTACTTGAATTTTTATATGTAAACACTGACAAATAAGTTGACTTTAAATAATCAACGATCAACCCTTACTTGACTTTCAATATATAAACAATAATAAAAAAGTTGACTTTAACTAATTAAAAGTCAATTATTATTTGAATTAGTATATTGTAAATACATATATATGTTATTGAATTTGACTAATCATTGGTCAAACCTTACTTGACTTTCTATATATAAATACTATGACTAAGTTGGCTTTAAGTAATCAAAGGTCAAAATTTACTTGAATTTCTATATATAAATACTAGTGACTAACTTGTCTTTAACTAGTCAACGGTGAAACTTTACTTTACTCTCTCTATATAGAAACACTAGTGACTAAGCTGAAGAAATACTAGTGACTAAGCTGAGCTGAGCTCTGAGGCAAAAATAGGGCACAGCCCTGCACTGTTCATCGTGTTAGGTTTTTGCCGGGTTCCTCTTCCACAGCTCTTCTTCTCCAGCGAGGAGCCCGACATTAATGTTGGGCTCCTCGTTGGGAATCTCTAAATGTATAATAGGTCCTCCAATTTGAAGTATTTCTCATTCTCGGAAGTCATAAAAACTGGATCTGGGTTGCTCGCTAAAGTTTGTAGCTCGTAATTTTGGGTTGTAGACTTTGGGAAAAGAGTAGTTCGTAATTTTGGGAAAAGAGTTGGTTTTTACTCTTGATGGCTCCAAAACAAGGCGCATCCCAGAAAAGATGGTGATGACTCCGGCGTACTCTGGAGGAGGCCGTGCTTCTTTGAACTTGGACGAAGACGACTTCCGACTAGGAACCCGACCCAGAACCAAACCTGCCGCCAACCTGGGTTGAAGACTCCGATCCTCAATCTGGGTCACTGGAGACGAGAGCTTGGCAAACCTCATGTAAGTCCTGCTCCCTAAATCTGGTGTGGATTTGTATGATAAATTTTGTGCAGATTTTATTGTGCAAATTTTTGCGGACTTTATTGGATGAATTTCTTGTGCGGAGTTTCTGCGGATTTTTTTTTGCGAATTTGTGAGGAGGAATTCTGTGGACGAACTTGATAGAGAGGCTGTTTTCGATTTCATTTAATGCAATTTGTACAGAAATATATTTGTGGTGAGGCTCCTGTGGAAAGTAGTTCGTACGCTAAACCCATGTGGATTGCTGTGGTACTCTGTTTTGAAAAGTTTTACTGGGAACAAAAGAAGCTTTGCATATTTAATTTTGTAGAGTGTGTGGATTGTCATCGCATGCTGGGATGGTTTTAGTAGAAAGAATTGAGCTGTTTATGAGAATCTCTGTGGGTTAGTGGCCTGTAAATATGATGTTCATAGGAGATTATTATTAATGAAGGGTCTCAGGCATGGAAATTGTTAGCACTTGGGTCAGTTCTAATCGATTCGGGTAAATGTGTGCTCAAACCTCGAGCCCGACCGGCCTAGCTTGTGTCCAAACCCCAGACTTGTCCCCCGGCCTTGCTAGTGCCCAAATCCCGGTCACCTTCCGGCCTTGCTTGTGTTCAAAACCTGGGAAACTTCTGGCCTTGAAAGTGATCAAAACCCGGCCTGCCCACCCGGCCTTGCTCCCGGTAATCCACCCAGCCTTGCTCGTGCTCAAAACCCAGAAAATGCTCGACCTTGTTTACTCAAATTTAAATTGGAGCTTATACCAACAGGCTACCCTAACTGATTTAGGTGAACTTGTGTTTAAACCCTGGGCACCTGACCGGCCTAGCTCGTGTTTATATCCCAAACTGGCCATCCGGCCTTGCTAGTGCTCAGAACCCGGCCACCTTCCGGCCAAGCGTGTGTTGAAATCCTGGGAAACCTCCGGCCTCGCAAGTGAACAAAACCTGGTACCTTTCCCGACCTTGCTTGTGCTCAGAACCCGGTAAACTCTCAACCTCACTTGTGTTCACAACCCGAACACCGCCCGGCCTTGTTTTACCTAAACTAGTTGGTACTTAGATGCTCTATGCCAAAAACACGGATTTAAATTTTTCTCACTCATGAACATTCATACGGCGATCTTCATTCTGAGTGCACTGGAAAAATATGGATGGAGGAGGCACATACTTTCGGGCTATTTGGATTCATCGTAGATGTTATAAGTTATTTCACTGTGTGATGGTTGGACCTAGCCGTTTGGCTGCCATGGTTGATCATTTAAATCCGAATCATTAAGACTGGTATTCCAAATTTGTTGGCCTAGCTCCTCAGTTTCATAAGAATCCCTGGAAAAAGAGGAACGGAAGTGCAGATTCTCGTAATTGGTGGTTCTCTCAATTTTTTCCAGTTTTCGGTGACTCAGCAGTACCGGAAAATATGGTCCGGTAATGTTGGATATTTGAGTGCTCAAGGCGTATAAAGTGCTGGTGGTAATCGAGTACTCGAGGGGGCCATTCGAGTGTTGGAAGCTTTCGAGTGCTCATTGGGGGCATTCGAGGGCTGAAGGTGTTCTATGGTCTGTCCTCGAGGTGGTGCTGGTGGTGCTCGAGTTCTTGAGGGGGCAATTCGAGTGTTGGAAGCTTTCGAGTGCACCGGGGGGGCATTCGAGGGCTGAAGGTTTTCGAGTGCTTTGTCCTCGAGGTGATGCTGGTGGTGCTCGAGTACTCGAGGTGGCCATTCGAGTGTTGTAAGCTTTCGAGTGCTCGTGGGGGGCATTCGAGGGCTGAAGGTGTTCGAGTTCTCTATCCTCGAGGGGGGACTTATAAAGTACCCTCGAGGGATGGCCAATGCAAAAAAAAATTCATCGCAGCAGCTTCTCTTCATATGGCTGAAAGGATTTCCCACGGTAGCAGCATAGCCATGTAGGTTGGGTAGGGGGTAAATTAATTCTACGTACGCATATTAATTAACCCCTTGCTAGGTATCACTTGGAATTAAAGGTTGCGCTATTTTCCTGCACTGCACTGAAAAGTGTAAAATGTCATCAGGCTGTCCATTTGCCTAAAATGGAAAGAACGGTTACAAAACCGTTACGCAGGGCGTGCGCGGTAGAAGTCATGCCCAGTCTCTTATACCTAGGAGGTCTATCCGCGGGGAACACTTGGGAGCAAAACGAACTACGGTCAAACTGCTCCCAACCCCACAGAGAAAGCCTCGACCCTCATCCAGAGACTGTTATTGAAGGCCAATAACACCTCTTTATCTTCATCGTAGAGGTGTACATGGTAGAAGCAGTGTGCAAGCCCTTTTAGGAGGACAAGTCATACTACTTCATTCATTGGGAAGACCGAGACCACTCTCGAAGTTGAAGACACCCGTGGGGAGCAAACCACGGCGAAAGAGCCGGTTCACACCACCGGTAGCATGGATGTAACATGGAGTGAGGAGGCTAGTGAGTTTGTTCTCCTACCCCTCTGTTTTTTCACGGATGGCTTATGCAGGCCCCGGTCACCAAGACGGGACTCTGTTGAAGGGATGGCTCATACAGGCCCCGGTCACCACGACGGGTTGTAATATTTTCCATGGATGGTTTCCACAGGCCCCGGTCATCACGACGGGACTAGTTTCTTTTGGTCACCTAGTTGTAACATTTAGATCAGGGGTAGTATTTTAGGTAACATGTATTAAGGGAGTGGGCTAATGTCCCCACTCCCATACACTCCCACAGCATTTCTTTGGGCCACCTGATTGTACCGTCTAGATCAGGGGTAGTTCAGTAGGTTTAACTGTATCACGAGAGTGGGACAATGTTCCCACTCTCGTAGAATCTCACGGTTTCTTTTTATTTACCATTACTTTCGACTAGTGACTAAGCTGAAAGCTGATTGAAACCTCTGGGTGATACGGGCAAAAAAGGCGCTGCCTTCTCTCAAGATCATCGGAGAGCAATTTTGTCCAATTCTTCAATAAATCGACTGCCTCAAATATATTTTTCTGGAATCCCCATGGGATTTCGAACAAAATCATCCGATAGGTGTGGGATCATTGGGGTCTCAATCGCACGAAGCAGGGGTTTCGGACCAGGGGATTTTCTAGGGTTCTTGCTCAAAGGACTGGCCAAGGGATCTTCCGTTCACATCCCTAGTTCGGTCTACCTGCGAAAGTGTTTCTGAAGTATTGGAGAGCACTCGTGTCTACTGGAAACTGCCATCTCCACTAGGCCCAGTCCAAGCTTTCTCCAAAAAGAAGTGGGCTGTTCAAGAATTGAGATTGGAAGTGGGTCGATCGAAAGCTTGTAATTTTGGATTCTCGCAGACAAACAGAGGGACAAAAGTTGGAAGGAATAATTCACCTACAAACAGTTTCTTCGGACTCTTTTTGTTGTTCAATTTTCTGTACCAAAACATTTACTGCCCCTCTACATTATAACAATTGATAGAACTTAGCAGGAATTAGTTTTCACTTGTGTATCTGTGACGATTGTGTGATTGAGACATTTGTGACACCCGTGACGATTGTGACGATTGGTTTGTGTGTTGGAAAAAAATTTTCTTGTGTGATTTTCTATGTGGTGTGGGGAGATACGTTAGTCTCCATGTGTGCATCCGATACATTAGTCGGATTGTTTTTCTCTTGTCTCACTCTCCACAGGTGAACATGGCAATGAATGAAGCATTAACCTCTGCCACCAAAATAAACAAAAAGGATATATCTCACGGCCAGGCATAGTGTTCAGCGAATCGAAATCCCATCACGCATGACAGAAAATGGTATGACCCCCATACTTGAAAGGAAGAGACCATGGAACAATGCAGAGATCATCCTGGAGAAGATAGATTTCAGTAATATGGCAGAAAATGACCAGGATGTGGACTTTACTCTCTTGAAGGATGAAATAAACAAAGAACAAGGAAGAACTTGTATGGTTTTCTTGGTGTATTCCCAGGTTTTTTCCAAGGAATGTATGCTATAAGAAAGCTTCTGGTGGAAAAATGGGTGGTCCCTTGTTGGGTATAGACATTAAGTAATGGCTATCTTAAATTCCAATTTAACAATGCTGAACATAGAGACAAGGTGCTGCACGACCCTGACCACTTCCTTAAAGGCAAGAAGCTTTTTACCATAAACCTAGCAGAAATCCAAAAGTTTGACATAAGAATCTTGGCAAAGAAGCCTATTTGGGTGCGCATGGACCACCTGCCAAAGACCTGCTGGCACCAAAAAGCACTAGGGAAAATTGCATCCACAATAGGGGACTCCATCTTTATGGACAATGTAACCAGTGATCTAGTGGGTTACTATGCAAGAATTTTAGTACTGGTAGACACCTTTCTCAAACTAAAGGAGAAGGCCACTTTTAGGATGCCCGATGGAGACAAATTCACACAGAGGATTGTCTATGACTACTGCAAGCCATGATGCCCAAACTGCGCTGAACCTTGGCATAAACTACTTGTTTCATCATGGCTCGTTCCAGCTCAACCCTTTGTGTGGATAAGTATGGACACTAGTAGTTTCCTCTAAAATGGCTCGTGTTGTTTCAACTCCAATACTTGAGGACCAGCCGATGGGGTGTGACGTTCTAAAAGGTCCCAAAATATTTTTGCTCATAAATAAACTCCTATTGATGGCCCACAAGGACTTAAACAATGCATTCCATTAAGAAGGAAAACTCATGCACCCAACAGATGACCTGTGCCAAATGATGCAGCCACGTGCTCAAACCAGCTAAAGACAATTCTTTGCCGAAGGCTCGTACCATACAATATGGACCATTCCAGACCCATCCAATACGGTCGGGCCAGACTCAGCTGGCAATACCGTGCTAGGTACCATGAGCCTTACCAGCCCTAACTGCCACAACCGTGCCTGGCAGCACGGGCCGTGCTAGCTCCAACTGGCACTACCCGCGCTAATTTTGGCTTCTAGGGTTTTTGGCTCCGTTTTGGGCCTTTTTTCATGGCACAGTTCCCTACTTCTATATATAGGAGTATTTAGTCTTCTAGGGTTGAACTAAGTAGGCATAATGTAGATTTTATTTTCTTGGTAGGTAGAAGAAAGAGGAGAGTTCTCTCTTTCCCTAGAGTTCTTGTTCTCTTTTCCTTCTCTTTTATTTTCTTCTCTTTTTCTCGTAGTTCTTAGACCCATGGAATTTAATGTGATTAATGACATTTATTTGTTAGGAAGTAGTTAATTAGTTTGGGGTTTGAATTAGTATTCTTGATTTGGTGCTTGTTTTGGGAGATTCTTTAGATCCACCTTTCCCATTTTTGTTATGATTAATATGTTTGCTTGTTTTTCATGTTCTTGTTAGTTTAATGATTTCCACACTAATATTGGCACACACCGTAGTCTATTTTCATGTTGGTTCATTTGTTGATATCCCCAAGGAAGAAAAACCTAGATGTGATGGGGGTAGTAAGGTATGGGACTGTATAGGTGTGTGCATATGAGTTGCCATGTTACCGTTATGATAACCACACACTAGTCTTAGCTGGCAAGTTGGCCTGAAGGGTTACATATAGAGATAACATTGGTAGAAAACTAGGGTTAGCATGTTCGCAACCTTAGAGCCATCAGTGAGATGCATACTTACTTTTCCTTTGTATGGCAAGGGGTAGAGCATTCGTAGTGTAATGCCCAGGACGTAATAGCATGGGGAAGAATCATAACTGCACAATGTGTCGTGTCGTTATTGCACTCCTCTAATTATTGAGGTTAGACCGATGGGAGAATTATACACGCACCCTTATGTGATAGATAAGGCAAAATTTGGACCATTAGGATATATTCATACGTCTTGAATGTGAATGAATTGAGGATCAAATCATTCACCATTGTTGTTACAAAAATATTCCCCAACTGTTAGTATATATAGTTTTGTTCTCTTGTGATATCTCGTGCTAGCTATTCTTAACACACAGTCAGATTGATGACCCGGACGTGGTTGTGTTTAGTTGGCTATTAAACAACTAGAATCTATGTGGACAAACCCCGGTCTTCCAACTATCTAGCCTCTTGGTAGCTTAGTAGTGGGAATGAGAGCTGAATATAAATGTCTTCTATATTGGAACGTCCACTACTTCGGGTGTAATTGATTAGCTAATATTATTTGATGACCTTGAGATGAAGGCAGGTCAAACTTTGGCGCGGCTGCCGTGGCTGTTAGTCTAAAGGTTTAATTATTCACTTGTATAGTATGTTATTTGAGTAGTTAGTGTTGTTCCTTTGTTTGTTTGTTGTTTTCCAAAAGAGGTATTGCTTTGAATTGTTGGTGCAAACCGAGGACCCTTGCACTAAGATTCCAAACATTGTGCATTTTCTTTGTTTTTGTTTTTATAGAAAATAAATAAATATGTGGAGAAGAGAGGCTCAACGAGTGATATTTTGTAGTATACACTATCACAAGAACCCCCTTTAGCAGCGGTTGTAAAAAACCGGTGCCTAAGTAACCGATGAAATGGTTTCACTGGTTGGAAACAAATTGGTGCTAAATCCCTACTTTTAGCACCAGTTTTTTGTTAACACCGGTCTAATATGTACCGCGATGGTTTTTTTGTTAGCGCCGGTTTTTATACCGGTGCTACCGGTTTTTTCGTTAGCATTAGTTTTTTTGTTAGCACCATTTTTTTACCAGTGCTAAATTATTTACAAAGACTAAAAAAATCCCTTCCTCTAAAAGTGGCAACGCGGTGCCGCATTCAAAGGAAGGGGAAAATACTGAAAATTAACAATTTATTAGGAAATTAATTAAATAATAAAATAAACTTCACACAATTGATAATATAGAAATGAAACCAAAAAACATTATGATACAAAATTAATAATGGACTAAACATAACTATCCGAAACATAACTATCTACGAGACTAAACATAACTTTTGCTTGAACTAGCAATTGAATCATGTGGTGTATACACATCAAATCACAATGATAAGCCACACAACTAATCTTGAATTAATGATCCTTAAAAATGCTTAGATGTACCGTTCCATATGCATCTACAAGACCATACAACTAAAAATTTCAATTAAGTTTACAAAAATGGTAGGGGGGAAAGGTAAATTTAACAAAATAAGTAAATCTTACTAAGCCTCCATCTTTAGCCTTGCTTATGTGATCCTCCCACATCTGCAAATTATAATTCACGCGACAAAAAGATCAGAGTGCTCCAAAGAAAACCCGAGAAAGTTGTACCATATTAACAAAAAAAATTGAATAACTAGGAAATGAATCTATGTAATGAAAACGTGTCTTTCAACAAGATATGTGTATTACTTTCAATCAAAATAGCACAAAAAGGTTCTCATTTTTCAATTGAAAATCATCTGCTTGAGATAATAACCAAAAGATGTACAAGCTACTTTCAAAAGACAAACATAAACAATTCAGATCAATACATTTTCAAGATCAAGAGCACAAATGGTTCAAGAAAATGTTCAGAGAAATAGCAAAAGAGGCAGAGATTAAGAGTTCAAGAAAATTACCCAGACTATTATATTAAAAACAATGAGGCTATGGATTGTCCAGATAATTCCATTAACAAGCGATGCAGCATATATAAAAAAATACAACGTTTTTGTTTTCTTCCCCACAAAAAATTCAACAAATAATGTCCAAAACACAGTTATCACCACAAACACAATGAAAAACACTAACACTCACCATAACATGCAGCAAGATGCTCACCATGGCACAGAAAGCTTCAGATTATATCGTCGGTTTCTCCAAAGTGATTGTGATGCATCTGAAGGTATCTACACATCTGAGCGAGGTGTGAAAGATGAGGTAGTTCTTCAAAAGCAGAGAAAAATTGAATATTATCATACGGATGTCGGTATATCCTGTTGAGGAAACCTGTAGAATTCCATATATTACACAAACAGGAAATTCGTGCAACAAAGTAATCAGCCAAACAAGTTAATATGCGAAGTAAAGAAAATTACAAGAGGTAAAAAAGAGTAGTAGCAGGTGATTATCGGGGAAAGGTGTATAAAAGGCAGAGGATTATGAATCAAGTCATGTTAGTTGTTTAGAGGTTAAGAACTAATAATCTCATATTGAAAAGTTATAGTACAACTATATCGGATTTTTGATAAGTAAGATAAGGTTAAACCATAAAGTTTAAATGATTTTGTGCATCTCACATGATTAATTATTCTAGAATTGAAAAGAACATTCGTACACTTAAATCCCAATGGCATGTGAGGCTATAAAAGAAAATTGATGAAATCTTCATCGACACATTAGCGAGAGAACTAGAGATAGGATGAAACTGAAGATAGATGGCCTTAGTTGGTGACTTACAATTTAAGGAAACAAACCAAAATATACTAGACATACTGAGAGATTGTTTTCCACAGGAAATAAAATGTATTTCTAGTTCTCAAATTTATTCACAAATTATGAAGACGAACGTTAATTATTTTATCCTGAATCGACAGCGATATGCATATAGGAATACCAAAGAGTGAAAGATTGTGTTAGAACTAAAACAAACTCATATATATTAGAGTTGATACAAAGTTGAAAACAATCACTTTTCTTCATAACATTGAAAATATATAGTACACATTGCACATCAAAACATCTATGAAATCCAATAAAAACAAGTGCATTTGCTCACTGTATATTATTACGGGTCGTCATCGCTTCTCCAACAATCTTATTGGCTTCTTTTTTGCATCCTTCTGGTCAAAAGTAACAAGTTAAATCCCACATTTACTTCCCCATCAATTAAGAAAATGAAACAATAATGACAAAAATAACTAGGCCCAGTACTAAACTAAACACATTCTTTTCTGCCAACAACAATCACTTACCTGAATTCAACCCAACCTTGCTAAGAAATATTTAACTTTTAGGATTCCAGTATTCTTCTCATTCACTAGAGCCAACACATTAATCCCAGCAAGCTCTGCATAGCTTTTCTGCATCGAATCCAAACTATCAATATGACAAAATTATATTTGAAACTATAACAAAAAATAGACTTGGTCCATATACATGTTTAAATACCAGCAGGTTAAGTAGAGAGAAATATAGTGTTGAGAAAAATAAGTGTCAATCGATGTAATCCATGTGTGCAAATTTAGCATGAATCCCAAGCATAGTAAACATTAAATCAACACTTAAAAGAAGAACAATATGTGAGATATGTGGTGTGTATAAGACTTAAAAATCCATGGTGAATCTGTACAAATTGCCGCTGCTGCCCTAGCTCGGCCACCCCTTATCTCTTCCCTAGCTCTGTCACAAACCCACACCACTAGTCACCCGAACGAACCATGTGCCACGGCTGCCCTAGCTCTGTCACCCCCTACCTCTGCCCTTGCTTCTCCACCTCCTTGCTTCTCCAAAAAATCCTATCCCCCGTTGCACCACGTCGCTTCGCTGCCGCTGCTCCATAACCGCTCCAGTCTGCATTCGTTCTGCCAGTTCATCGCACCGCCGTCACTGACTCATCTCCAATCGAACCACCGTCGCCCACACCAATTGAACAACAGTCAATTGTGCCAGTCGAGTAGCGGCGAGGTAAACAAAGAAAGAATTTTAGGAAAGAAAGAAAATGATGAAATGAGGGTCAGGGTGTCCTTACTGATTTTTTTAATTTTACACAGCGGTATAATAGTCATTTTACTTACTTCCAGTCATTTTTTATTTGTATTTAAATATACTAATTCAAATAAAGTTTGACCGTTAATTATTCAAATAAAACTTAGTTATTAGTGTTTATATATAGAAAGTCAAGTAAGTTTTGACTGTTGATTAGTCAAAGTCAAACATTTGTATTTGTTTTTATATATACTAATTCAAATAAAGTTTGACCATTAATTAGTTAAAGTTAACTAAGTTATAAGTGTTTATATATTGAAAGTCAAATAAGGTTTGACCATTGATTAGTCTAAGTCAAACATTTTTATTTTATATTTATTATATACTAATTCAAGTAAGGTTTGACCATTGATTAGTCAAAGTCAACCTAGTTATTAGTGTTTACATATTGAAAGTAAAGTAAAGGTTGATCGTGGATAAGTTAAAGGCAACTTACTTATTAGTGTTTATATTATTGAAATTCAAGTAAGGGTTAATCGTGGGTTAGTTAAAGTCAACTTAGTTATTAGAGTTTATATATTGAAAGTCAATTAAGGTTTGACCGTCGATTAGTTAAAGTCAACTTTGTTATTAGTATTTGTATGTAGAAAGCCAAGTAAGGGTTGACCGTGGATTAGTTAAAATCAACTTTGTTATTAGTCTTTTTTTATGTAGAAAGCCAAGTAAGGTTTGACCGTTGATTAGTCAAGGGCAACCTAGTTATTAGTATTTATATATTTAAAGTCAAGTAATGTTCGACCGTTGATTAGACAAAGTCAACCTAGTTATTAGTGTTTATATATTGAAAGTCAAGTAAGGGTTGGTCGTGGATTAGTTAAAGTCAGCTTAGTTATTAGTGTTAATATATTTAAAGTCAAGTAAGGGTTGATCGTGGATTAGTTAAAGTCAACTTAGTTAGTGTTTCTATATAGAGAGAGAGAGTCAAGTAAAGTTTTACCATTGATTAGTCAAAGTCAACCTAGATATTAGTGTTTATATACTAAAAGTTGAGTAAGTTTGACCGTTAATTAGTCAAAATCAACCTAGTTACTAGTGTTTATATATTTAAAGTCAAGTAAAGTTTGACTGTTGATTTATTAAAGTCAACCTAGTTATTAGTGTTTATATATTGAAAGTCGAGTTAGAGTTGATCGTGGACTAATTAAAGTCAACTTAGTTATTAGTGTTTATATATTTAAGGTCAAGTAAGGGTTGATCATGGATTAGTTAAAGTCAACTTAGTTAGTGTTTCTATATAGAGATAGTCAATTAAAGTTTGACCATTGATTAGTTAAAGTCAACTTAGTCACTAGTATTTATATTTAGAAAGTCAATTAAGGTTTGACCGTTGATTAGTCAAAGTCAACCTAGATATTAGTGTTTATATATTGATAGTCAAGTAAGGTTTTACCGTTGATTAGTTAAAGTCTGTTTAGTAACTAGTGTTTACATATAGAAAGCTAAGCACAATTTGACCGTTAATTAGCTAAAGTCATCTTAGTTATTAGTGTTTAATTGAATGTAAAGTAAAGTTTGACCGTTGATTAGTCAAAATCAACCTAGTTATTAGTGTTCATATATAGAAAGTAAAGTAAGGGTTGAACGTTTATTAGTTAAAGTCAACTTAGTTATTACTGTTTATATATTGAAAGTCAAGTACAGTTTGACCGTTGATTAGTCAAAGTCACCTTATTTATCGGTGGTTATATATTGAAAGTCAAATTAGGATTAACCGTTAACTAGTTAAAGTTGTATTTATGTATACTAAATTAATTAAGGGTTGAAAGTTAATTAGTTAATGTAAAAAACATTTATTCTTATTTTTATATATTAGGTCAACAAAGGTTGATTGTTGATTAATTCAACATAACTGAGTTATTAGTTAGAGTTAACAAAAGAAGTGAACGATTTTGATTTTTTTAAAAGAAAAATAAGCTTAGAGCGGATGCGCGCGGTTGCAATCAGCCTATGAAATTTCTGGCAACATTATTTGAAATTTGTTGAGAATGTTTTTAAAAAAAAATTCAATTCTTTGTCACAAAGATTGGTCTTTAAAAAATTTCGACGAATATTTTGAAATTTGTGGGAAGATTGAATTTTAAAAAATTTTGGCGATTTCTTTGGCGGGAAAAAAGAAATTTAAAAATTTTTAGCACCAGTTTTTAAAAACCGGTGCTATTTTATAATTTTTAGCACCGATTTTTAAAACCAGTGTTAGATTTTCTAAAATCGGTGCTATTTTGAAATTTTTGACAATTTTATGGCGGGAAGATAGAATTTTAAAAATATTTTGCATCGGTTTTTAAAAACCGGTGATAATGTTTCCTAAACCGATGCTATTTTAAAATTTTTGGATATTTCTTTGGTGGGAAAATGATTTTTGAAAACTTTTATCACCGCTTTTTAAAAACCGGTGCTATTTTTTAATTTTTAGCACCGGTTTTTAAAACTCGTGCTATTTTTTCCAAAATCGGTACTATTTTGAAAATTTTGGTATTTTTTGGCGGGAAGATAGAATTTTTAAAATATTTAGCTCCGGTTTTAAAAACCGATGCTATTTTAAAAATTTTGGCTATTTCTTTGGCGGGAAAATGTGTTTTGATAATTTTTAGAACTAGTTTTTAAAAACCGATGCTTCTTTTTACTTTTAGCATTGGTTTTTAAAACCGGTGCTATTTTGAATTTTTTGGAGGGAAGATAGAATTTTACGAATATTTAGCACCAATTTTTAAAAATCGTTGCTATTTTTTCCAAAATCGGTGCTATGTTTAAATTTCATACCAGCTTTTTTTAAAACGGTGTTAGAATTAAAAAAATCGGTGTGAAGTTAACACCGGTTTTCAAAACCGGTGGTCAAATTTTTTTTAAATGGTGCTATTACATTTTTGGCAATGGTGCTAAAACTCTGGTGCTAGAGGGGGGGGTCTCTTTGGTAGTGATATGTCTTTCTGACCACCCTACAGAGTCTTTCCCTTGGGTGGGAACATTTGACAGAGACGTAGGAGTTGTTGGTTCCCAAGGCCGATTGGATTAAAATTTGTACCGAAACCATGATTTTCCCAATCCTAGGTTTAATGGTAACCCTAGATTTAATGATGCTAGAAATGACCAGAATCCTATCTAGGAAATCTAAAGGTTCAAATCTTATAGTTAAATTAGACATGCAGAAGGCTTTTGATAGGGTTTCTTGGTCTTTTCTTAATTCAATCCTCCTTAAATTTGGATTTCATGGTACATTTGTGCACCGCATCATGAAAAATATAGCTGCAGCTCATTTCTCAGTTTTAATTAATGGAACTGCATCAGGTTTTTTTGCATCGAATAGAGGCATTAAATAGGGTGATCCTCTTTCCCATTTTCTGTACAATATTCTATCTGAGGCTTTCTCCCGAGGTTTGAAAAAATTGTTTACAATAGGATATTTGCAGTATTTCAGTTTGCCTAGGCACTGTCCTCAGATTACTCATCTTATGTATGCGGACGATACATCTATCTTCCTTAATAGTAATAAAAAAAACTTGAAAAGATTTAAAAGGTTTCTGAAAGCATATGAGCAAACATCGGGCCAAAAAGTTAATTTTTCAAAATCCAATTTCTTTGTTGCTCCTGATACCACTGTGGAAAGAATACAAACACTGAACAGGAGTTTAGGAATGGTTAGAGGCACATTCCCTTTCCAGTATCTAGTGCTCCCCATCTTTCCAGGAAGGAATACACAGGTACATTACTACCCTCTTTTGGAAAGAATGGAAAAAACCATTAACAACTGGAAGAATGGGTGGTTGAGCACTGCAGGTAAAATCATCCTAATTAATCACTGCTTTCTCTCTATTCCCACACATTTGTTTGCTGTTTTAAATCCTCCAAAGGTAGTATTAAGGAAAATGGAAAAACTGGCTTCAGGCTTATTTTGGGGAAGTAATGATAACACAGAAACCAAGAAAAAATGGAGATCCTGGACTAGAATGAGTCTTCCAGTTCAGGAGAATGGTATAGGTTTTAGAGACCTTCAAGCAATAGTGGATGCTTTTTCTTGTAAACTTTGGTGGAAGTTGCAAATAAATAATACTCATTGGTCACATTATTTGTGGTCACTCCCTGATTCATATAAAAAATCTCATACTTGGAACAGAATTTGCAAGGTTACTGAAAAAGCTAACAGTCTTACTAGAGTTATTTATGGAATAGGAGAGTGCTCTTTCTGGAATGCTAACTGGACAGGTGAGGGTGCCTTGTTCTATGAATGGCCCCCAGAGATGGAAATCCCTTTTCCTGATATTTCTCTCAGCTCCTTCATTTTGAACAAAGACTCCTATCTTCCTATCATGGAGCCACACTTGGCTACCAACATAATTTCACTATTGCAGGATGCCAAAATCAGTAACTCACATGCAGATAGGCTAATCTGGACTGCTTCTGTGGACGGTAATTTCTCTATTAGCTCAGAATATAGGATTTTCAGACAGAAAGGAACAACAATAAGACATCTACATAAGGTATGGGCATCATTCATTCCCTCAAAAATGTTTGTTCTAGTTTGGAGAGCTCTTAATGGTATTTTGCCTTATGATAACATATTGTGTAAGCTTGGATTCTCCTTAGCTTCTAAGTGTCCCCTGTGTATGAACCACTCTGATTCACTGGAACATTTTTTTAATTCCTGTCCCTCTGCAATTGCAATCTGGACTAGAGTTTTTTTTATATTAAACCATCCTATGATGGGGGGATTATATTTGGCTCCCCGAACCAAAATAATAAAGCCGAATAGGCGCTAGAAGTCATGATACATTGCACTATGCAAGAAGGTCATCCCCTAAAGATGATCCCGGAGCTAGAAAGGCTTCTGAAGCCAAAAGCTATTGCTCCCAAAAAAGGTGATTCTACCTTAACAATGAATATAGTTAAAAACAACCTATGGTCTGAGGGAGTTCATCTAGGTAGCTCATCGCGAACAGGTCAGAGAGACAAGCAATCGAAACTCCTATTTGTCAACGATGTGCTCACCAATAGGAGAGGTTGAGTCCACAATATGTACACCAAAATACGTTATAGCAGCCTTTGTTTCATTAGGTAAGAATCCATTAAGCAGCAGCAGGTGGGAGCAGCAAAACTTTTTGTACCACATCATCCAGTTGCTTTGCTAAGTGCCTGAAATCAGAGAAAGAGAGAAATAGTAGTATTTGTACTTATAAACAGTGACTGGGACACACATTTGTTCTTATAATCTAGAAATGAAAGCTGGAACACACATTTGTACTTGAAATCAGTGTCTAAAACTTGAATTAATAGTATGCATTAAGAGCCATACCACAATGAAGGAGTCCAACTCTATTTCAGATTTGTATCCAGGGGTGGAACAACCCTAATTGCTGGGAAACCAATTGAATCTAAAGATAACAATCCTTTAAGGAAGCTGGGGATTGTACTGATGTCAATTTCACCTTGTAAATTATTTTCCCTTGCAAATTTTGCTAAAAAATCAGCTGACATGTTAGCTTGTCTAGGTGTGTATTGAATTGGATGTGAGGAGTGTTCAAGATGAAGTGCATTGCACAAAGAGAAAATTCTCCAAGGGCATCTGTGTGGATTATGAATACTCTTTACAGCAGTTAAGCAATCAGATTCAATTACACAATTTACTAGTGCTAGATCAGAACAAGTATCATATCCCAATTTGATTGATAGTAATTCTGCTTCTAGAGGGGAGGGGCACTGAAATATTCTTACTGTCATTTTGACCACCTGTCCCCTCCAGTCCCTAACTATTACTGCAGCGGAAGAAAAACCACTAAAAATCCATGAAGCATCAGTGTTTACTTTATAGTCCCTTAGTGGTTTTTCCCATGTAGCTACTGTAAAAGAAGGCCTTTCTTTATGAAAGATTTGAGGAATGATCTTATTCTGAATCCAGTGTTTATGCCTGTCTCTATTTCCTTTCAATTTGTGAACTGTGAAGATTGAGTAGATCATTTGTTTGATTTCTTGGACACAGATCATCAATGAGAAAGGCTTGTTATCAAATAAGAGATTGTTTCTGCTAGTCCATAGTGACCAGAAGTAGCAATAAAAGCAGCAGTTATTAATTTTGAGTGAATCTTCGAATCAGCCTTGTAAGATAAATAAAATTCAACCCTACTCTTTAGATTCAGAAAGACCATTTGTGGTAGCTTTAAAAAAGAGTGAATTTCAAGCCAGACAGCACAGGTGCAGGGACATGTGTTAAAAAAAATGATCAAGAGTATCCTTATTGACTAAACAGAAAGGGCATCTTGAGGCCAATGAAAATCCCATCCTGCTTAGAATGTTATCAAATGGTAGTATGCAATTTAATGCTCTCCAAATAAGGATTGACATTTTTCTAGGAATGTAGGGAGACCAAACCTTTTGTATGTGCTGTATTATAGGGTTCCTCTGTCTCAGTAAGTTGTAGGCTGACCTGACTGTAAATTTTCCATCTGTAGTGGGGGTCCAAACGAGCTGGTCCTCATGGAGGTGCTCCAGCTGTACTTCCTGCAATATATGAATGATGTTGGTAGCCAAGTAAGGCTCCAGGCTTGGTAAGTATACAGGTTTGCTACTAATGAAAGAGCTTAAAGAAAGATCATGAAAAGGTATATCTCTATCCTCAGGCCAAATATAGCATAGAGCCCCATTTCCCATCCAATTTGCATTCCAAAAGGAGCAATCCCCTCTGCTAAAGATAATCCTTGAAAAACTGTTTGCCGTAGGTGTTACACCACTGATTCTATTCCAAATTTGTGATTTTTTGTAAGTGGCAGGTAATGTCCATAAAAGAGAAGACCATTGAGTTTCATTTATTTGGAGCTTCCACCATAATTTACATGAGAAGGCATCCACTATGGCATTCAAATCCCATAAACCTAAACCATTTTCATTAACCGGATAACTCATCCTTTTCCATGATCTCCATCTTTTTCCTTCAGTCAAATCAGATTTACCCCAAATTAAACTAGATGCCATCTTTTCCATTTTTTTAACAACTATCCTAGGTGGCTTCAAAACTTCAAAAATGTGTATTGGGATTGAGAGGAAACAGTGGTTGATTAAGATTATTTTACTGGCCGAGCTTAACCATCGATTCTTCCAATTATGTATCAGTCTATCCATTCTCTCCAGTACAGGTAAATCATGTGACTTTAAATTCCTACCGGAGAAAATAGGGACTCCTAGGTATTTGAATGGCAGAGAACCTTTCACCATCCCTAGTTGCCTTTTTACAGATTGAATCAGTTGGGGAGAAGAGTTATGTGAAACAAAGAACTCTGATTTCGCAAAATTTACTTTTTGACCAGTAGTCAGCTCATAAGCTTTCGGAAAAAGTTTGAAATGCCTCAAGTTTTTGGGCTTGGTATTTAGAAAAACAGCAGTGTCGTCAGCATACATGAGGTGAGTAAGAGGAGAACAAGAATTAGGGAGACTAAAATATTGTAAGTAACCAGTGGAAAACAGTTTCTTCAGCCCCCTAGAAAATGCTTCTGATAAGATATTGTATAGAAATGGGGAGAGTGGATATCCTTGTTTAATTCCCCGAGAGGAAGGAAAAAAACCAGATATGGCTCCATTTATTAGAACTGAAAAAGTGGCAGAAGCTATATTTTGCATGATAAGTCTAACAAATTTGCCATGGAAACCAAATTGTAGTAAAACTGAATTTAGGAAGGACCAAGAGACCCTATCAAAAGCCTTTTGCATGTCAAGTTTAATAATCAAATTAGAAGTCTTAGCCTTTCTGGATAACAATCTGGTCATTTCATGCATGAGAATCACATTATCCGAAATATCCCTACCTTTAAAAAAGGCGATTTGCTCAGGTGAAATCATTAAATGCATGAGTGGTTTAATCCTTTCCATTATTATCTTAGAGAAAACCTTATTGACAAAATTTGATAAGCTTATTGGTCTAAAATCTGCAAAAGAGTTTGGAATGGCTTTTTTGGTATTAAGGTGAGCCAAGTGCTGGACATGGCTTTGGGAATAGAACCAGAATTTAGAAAATCATTAGCAGCTTCTAGCAAATCCTGGCCAATGATTTCCCAAAATGTTATATAAAAATCTCCAGAGAATCCATCCGAGCCAGGAGAACTAGATCTATTCAATTCAAAAACAGCAGTTTTCAGTTCCTGTAAGTCTACTGGGGTAAGCAGAAGTGTATTCTGTTGATCATTTATTACTGCAGGGATTTCTTGCAGAAATAGATTTAAATATTTTCCTTCTTTTTGTGATGTATCCTCATTCAGTAGTTGCTGAAAGAATCTGACACCTTCTGCTTTAATTAAAATTGGATCAGTTATCCAGTTTCCCACACAATCCTTAATTTTAACAATTCTAGATCTTACTTTCTTTTCCTTGATTGTGTGATGGAAATAACTTGTATTAACATCCCCATCTTTTAACCAATTTAGCTTAGCTTTTTGTTTCAAGAAAATGTTTTGTTCCTTCTGAGATCTTAACAGTAAATCTTTTGCCTTCAGAAGATCCTCTAATACTGACTCATCCAAAACTGCTGGTAATGCTTTTCTAGATCATTGACCCTAATTTCTGATTGTGAAAGATTCTTGTTTACATCCTCAAAAGTATTTTTGTTCCAGTCCTTTATTGCTATCTTAAGCCTTTTTAACTTATGAACAAATTTATTCATTCCAGACAGGGGGGATTGTAAATTCCAGTTAGATACAACTATTTGATGGAAATCCTCTCTATTTGACCACATTTCCTGGTATCTAAATGGTCTTGGGACTGACTCTACAGCAGATTGGATAGTTAGTAGAAGAGGAGAGTGATCTGATGTATTCCTACTTAAGACCTGGATAGAACTATTAGGGAAAAGGTCTAACCAAACTAAATTACCTAGTCCCCTGTCTAACCTCTGGAACTGTAGATCCTTTCCTTTGTCTCTATATCTGTTGTTGCTCCAAGTGTAGGAATTACCAACCGTGGGGATTTCATGTAAGTCCATCATAGTAAGGAAATCATTAAGATGCTTCATGCTTTTCCTAGGGGTGGACGTCCTACCTTTATATTCTGTTACAGATGTTACTGTATTAAAATCCCCTATATAAATTGATGGTTCCTGAGTGGGAATTTGTAATTCTGACCACAAGCTCTCTCTTAACTGTCTATGGACACTGGCATAAATAAAGTTAACATTCCATTGAACAGAGGAAGCAATATCTGTAACTCTTGCCTGTATATACTGATCAGATTCATTTTCTATTATCAAATTGAAAGTCTGATTCCACAGTAACCAAATTTTGGCTACGTTAGCATGGCAAGCATATTTATACCCAAGTTCATATTTCAAAGTATTTAAATTCTGATTATCATGCCATGGTTCAATTAGACAAAGGATATCAATCTTGTGAATCCTGATTAAAGATTTTAATCGATCCATTGAAGTGCCATATCCCCTAACATTCCAAACCATTATTTTTCCAATTTGGGTGTATTTTATCATTTAAAACTAGGGGGGTGGTTATTTGTGATGATCTGAGTTTCCTTAGAGTATTTACTGATGGATTTTTATTTTTGCCCCTTTTATCATCAGCTTTGTTTATAACATCAGTAGGAGTAGGACTTACTTGTGGAAGAGCAGTTTGCATTGCTGTTGTACTAAGCTCTTCTAAGATGATGGAATCTTGATGTCCTGAGCAATGTGGTTGAAAATTAGTAGTACTCTGCTCCTCACCAGTTGTACTGAGCTCACCAGTGTCATGTGCTTGCTGGACAGGAGTGCTCTGCACCTCCTTAGGATCTTTCTCTTCTGGTACCTCATCAGGGCCTTGATCAGGGGCTTGATCATCCGAGATACTCTGCACAAATTGAGGAGTGGATGGTGCCACCACCATATCCACTTTTTCTGAGTCTATCTGCGTTGTCAGAGGTTCCTATGTTTCAAGTGTTTCATGAAAGATGTCCACTGCCTCTTCTTCTTGTCCATCTATATCATCATCCTGCAGGTTAGTTAAAGACTGGAAAGTGTTTGATATAGTAACCAGTTTCTGTTTAACTATCCCATCATGAATAGGGGGAAGTTCTGGTTGTTGATTTTTTTTCCTCCAAAAGAAATTGGTGATAGGTTTGGAGATGTCATCCAGGGAATAAAAATGGGAATTTCTTTTAACCTGGGTGGCTAGAGGTTCCTCCCTATTTATTTCCATATTACGACCTGATCTCAGATTTCGAATGTGGAAATCAAGCTCCTTTTGGGATACTGACAATTTAGAATGCCCTACTGTTTCAAATGGTTCTTCAAGCTCATGGCCAGGGTTGTTCTGAAGTGCAGTAGATTGGGAATCATCCTTGACAGTATCTTGTCTAACCTTATTAACATTAGATTTAGGTGTGATCATACTGTTTTTTTTCAGTTCAGGGTGCAGAAAAGTACAGTTTGCCTGACTGTGGCCTATTATCTTACAATGTTTACAATACAAAGGCAACTGATTATATTCAATTTGGTAGTCTGAAACTTTATTCCCAATCCCTACAACAATTGAGTTAGGGAGTTGAGACAGTAGGTTAACTTCAACACACACTTTAATTGCGGAAGGTCTAGTTAAAGCTTTAGTTGCATCATCTATTTTTAAAAATTTACCAATCTGACTGCTTATGCCGATAATTGCTGAAGTATTGTAAAAGTGCAAAGGTAGTTGATGAAAGGTTACCCAAGCTGGCACTATGGAGGATTCGGCTGTTGGTGAGAAGTCTGGAGTCCACTTCTGGACTTTCATTGTTGCTCCTTGAACCATCCATTGGCCCTTCATCCAGCAGCGTTGATAATCTTTGCTATCCTGAAATTGAATAAGAACATGCCTGTAATCAATTGACCCCAATTGACACTTTGCTTTAAAACCGATAGATTTGAAAGCTGAAACTAGTTTATCCATTGGGGGTTTCCCCTTGTTAAATTTTCCGACTAATGCATTCTGGTAGTGAGATGCCAGAATCACGCCTTCCTCTGGGGGAAGGATGAAAGCTAATTTGCCCTTGTATTCAGTAATTGGGTGCAAATTGGGAGTATCTGGAAGTGAAGATATCAGTGGAGAGGCTTTTGTGTTCAAAGCTTGGAGGAAGCTTTTGTTAGCAGGTGTGGTATGATCAGGCAATTGGGTTGGCGTCGGAGATGCCATGGCCGTCGGCCAGCCACAGGAAGGAGCCGTTAGGCAGAAAGAAAGGAAGAAGAAGAAGTACAGAAATAGAAAGGTGTGAATAGTTAGCCAAGTGTGTTTTTCGCACGTTGAAACGCCCACAGTAACAGTTTTTTTGCAAAAAATTATAAACAAACTTGAAATTATAAACAAACAGAGTGAACAATCTTTTGCATCTTCAACAGCCAGTGTTAGGGAGTTTTAAGAATGGAGTAGAATTCTACCTCTCCATAAGAGCAGACTCTAAGCTCTTGTCTAACTTGTTTACATAATAGTCATAACATGGTCCCTCTGGATACACAGAAATAAAATACTTTTTGACAATCAATCTTTCTCAGTTGATGCATGCTTTCAGAATTTCAAAGAACTGATTTACCTAATATTCACTGCTAATCCACAAAAAGGTAACATAGAAAAGCACAAGGACTTAATTCAAGCTGGAATCATACCAAAAATTCTACAAAAAAATAAAAAAGTTTTATCAGCTGTAAGGTGGGAAAAACCAAAATCTGGTTTCAAATTAAACACAGATGCAACATGGAAAACTGGAGGAGAGTCTTCAATTTCAGTAATAGTGAGGGACTGGAGGGGAGAGGTGATCAAGTTGAGAGTTCATAATTTTCAATCTGACTCCCCATTACATGTTGAATTATTTGGTATTCACACTGCTTACCAATTATGCTCAGAACTTGATCTTTATTCTTGTATTATTGAGTTAGACTGTTTATCAGCTGTTAAAGGAATACAAGATCCAATGGGCTGCCCATGGAGAGTTTTCTCTATGTGTAGTACTTTGAACATAAGGAATAATGAGATTTCAATCCAACATATACCAAGGGAAGCCAACACAGCTGCAGATTTCTTGGCTAAATATGCAAAGGAAAAGGTTTTAACTGGAGATTTAAGCATAGGAAATGTTCCAATTTTTTTAGAGGTCTGTTACTACTAGATAAAATAGGTCTACATGGAGTCCGAATTGGTACCTCCCAGGGAAACACTTAGAGTCTATCTTTTCTTCTCTTTGACTATGTAAGTAACAGATACTCCTTTTAGTTTTTACTCTTCTTCTCGAATGGAAACTGCTCTCCTTTCTTGTCTCAAATTACAGGTCAGAAGGCACTGGGATCCACACCTACAGCATAGTAGGACAGGACTTCTTGATGTGCAGCTGAGGATTTCTTTACCAATGCTGCAATAGAGGCCTTTACCTGAAGCAAAGGATTGAGCTGAGGCTCTTCTTTTGGACTAAACACAGGGATTGCAATGTTTACACAAGGACTGATCACGGGTTTTGAGTAGAGCTGCTACTTGGATAAATACCCCACATAGGACACAATCTATCATCTTAGTGGGTACATCGTTGACAAATAGGAGTCTCGTCTACACGTTTCTTCGACCTGTTCGCGATGTTCCAACTAGATGGTTGGTTTTAGCTAGGCCCTTTTAGCTATAATCTGTGTTTATTAACTGCAATGGTGGAAATACCGCTTTTGGAAGCAAGTTTTTAGCTTCAGGAGCTTTACTTAGCTCTGGGATGATCTACATGATGACCTTTTTTGTAAACTGTGATGTATTCAGACAGTTAGCGCCTATTTTGGCTCATTCTATTGGTTTGGGGAGCCAAATATATACCCCCCATCTCAGGATGTTTTTAAAATTAAAAAAAATGGTAACCCTAAACTATGGGTATGGATATGCATCAAGAAACCAACACTTTGGGTTTTATAGGTTGCATTCAACAACTTAAACTTTTCCCCAAAAGCAATCCCTAGCATTGGTTCCCAAATTGGATTATGGAATTTTTTTGCAAGCTATACCTAATGTGACCAAGACTAATGAGTTACTCCAATAAAAAATGCTTAGAACCATTAGAGATTTGGGAACTTAACTCTCCTCACGCATTGAGAGAGTTGAAGGCCATTTGAGTGATTTGAGGGAAATGGTGAGCCAACTTGAAACCTAATATTTCAAAAATTAACCACCCTAGTCGAAATTGACATTTCTATAGTTGAATCCAAAGGGGGTGGGGAGTGTTTTGTTGAGAGTGAAGAAGTTGAGGAATGGGTTATTATACCTAATTCACCATATTACCTATTTTCACCCTAACCTCCACCCATAGAACCCACTACAACATTTTTGGAACCCTTAGAAGAAA
Organism: Rubia yunnanensis; assembly: GCA_037428765.1. Taxonomy (NCBI): domain Eukaryota; kingdom Viridiplantae; phylum Streptophyta; class Magnoliopsida; order Gentianales; family Rubiaceae; genus Rubia; species Rubia yunnanensis. The sequence goes on from CM075066.1 coordinate 42,199,506, forward strand.
ACATAGAGAAGCACATTGAATATGCTAAGCATCCAAACCACCTATACCCTCTAAGGTTAACTCCTCCTCGACTACATCTTCCTATTCGAAGATTCTTACCCCCACCTCTCTATATTTTGTTGCCTATGGTGATGGGGTACAAATCCGCACGATATGGATAGCATTAGGGTTATACATACGACCTTTAATATACAGAGCTTCTCGAGAGGCAGCTCGGGCTTTCAAAGTTAGTTTAGTTAGTTTTTATTTTTAAAAAAATCCTCACTTTTATCCTCCAATTCTTACCCCAACCATTAGACACTACTACACTCCACACTCTAAACCCCCATCATATACGTAACCTAGGATCGCACACTAGTTGTTTTTTCGTGTGGATGTTGATTGATACTTGTTTAGTGTAGATTTGTAGTGGCTTGATTTGAATTGCATGTTGAGGTAGTCTTAGGGATGTTGAGGTGGGAAGAATGCATTGGAAGTTATGATTGCCTATCATTTTGTTTGTCTCTCTCTCTTCATGTCATAATTCTTCTTTTAGGAATATATGCGTTGTAATTATGGGGCAGGATTAGATGTCCTATTGTATTGTATTGTAAATGTTTAGTGGTTTGCTTTGTTTTCCTATTTTTAGCTTTTAGCTTAGTAACACTATTACACTTTATATTCATGTTTGTTTTGTAGGAAGCATATGGTTTTTGGAGGAAGGCAAGCAAACGGTGAGTCTAACTGATGGGCCATGTAGACGTACGCGGTTCATAATGTTCATAATGGCAGACAAGGAGAATAATCAAACCCCAAACTCACAGGGCGTGTAGACGAACACGACCAATGAAACTCAGTAATTCCCTACATCTAAACAACCATTTCTTCCCTACCACCCCCAAAAACACTCCCCCCCCCAAACTCATTTACCCTTAAAACCGTTGAAACACACAACTCAAAACCTAAGGGGTAACTCTCCATTGAGATTCAATTCTTTATTCAGTTTATAGTGAATTATAGTGGTTAGATTTAACTTTCATGATTAGAGGATAGGGTCAGTATATTGGGGAGATGGTAGTTTGCTCTTAAATTCCTTGATTGTTCCACCGAGAGTAAATTTTATTGTTTGGCAGAGTAAGATAGTTTGACACTTATCAATCAACCTCATATTTTTTATGGTATGAGTTAGTTGTATAGATTACTTAGTTTCTTTGGGAAGTGTGAGAGTTATGAGTTTCTTACATATTTGGGGGAATTATGGTAATCTAGGAATAAGTTGAATGTGTTAGTTAACTTATCCTTGCATGCTACATTCCTCTAAGATCTTTGCTTGTTTTTGTTTACTTGAGGATGAGTAAAGGTTTAAGTTTGGTGGAATGGATCCTACCTTTAAGCATGTGTTAACTAATGCATTGACACATTTGTTATTATGTTTTCGTTAGATTATTGCTAGTTTTTTGTTAGGTTCACATTACAAAGGGTTTAGATAACCGTTGTGGGTTTTCTTACCTAAATCCCTAGTTTTGTACATTTAACTGGAACTAGTGAATACTTTGGAGTAATTTTGTAGAAAGCCATCCGCAAGGATGGTAGTAGATATTAGAAGGCTATCTGCAAGGGTGGTAAAAGACTAAAAACCATGAGTCAAAACGTGGTAGAGGATAGAAGGGTCGAAGAAGGAAGACAAAGAAGTAGAGCAATTGAGATATGGGAGTTGTGAGTTCTTAGAACAATTCGAGAAGAAACAACATCAGTGGGTGGCTCCATTGGATTATTCGTCTTGGGCACTATAAAATTGACTACAAGTACTCTCATATCAAATAAGCAGTTTATTTGTAGCGGTGAAAACAAGTTGAAGGAAAAAAAAGTTTTGATGAGTCAAAGCTGGCACGACCCGCATCAGCCAACACAAACATGCAAATGACTCAAATGGCTTGTGTCATTTCAACTCCAATACTCAAAAACCAGCCGACAGAGTGTGATGTTTTACACAGTTGTGCCATTGTTTTTCTCATAATTGACTCCTAGTGGACAACCTGCTAGGACTTGCACAACCTGTGTCGTTCAGAAAGAAAAATTCATGAACCCAACTGATGGCCCGTGCAAAATGATGTGGATGCGTGATTTAACTAGCAAAATAAAAGCCCCATCCGTTGGCCCATGCTAGATGACAAGCACCGTTCTAGACCAAACCAAAAGGGCATGCTAGATGACAAGCACCGTTCTAGACCAAACCAAAAGGGCATGCTAGATGACATAGGACATGCAAGATCCAGCTGCCATGACCATGCTAGGCAACACATGTCGTCCCAGCCCCTGCTGACATAACCGTGCCCGACGGCAGTGCCCGGGCCAATTTCCACTGCCAGGGATTTTTCAAGGCCCAATTCCCAAATTCTATTTATAGGAGAATTTTGTATTATAGGGTTGAACTAAGTAGGTATAATGTAGATATTATTTTCTTGGCAAGCAGAAGGAAGATAAGAGTTATCTCTCTCTAGAGTTCATATTCTCTTTTCTTTTCTTTTGTTTTTCTCTTAGTTCTTGGATCAATGGAATTTAATCTAATGAATGTCATGGATTTATTAGGTAGTAGTTAATTAATTTAGAGTTTGAATTTGTATTCATGATTTGGTGCTTGTTTTGGGAGATTCTTTAGATCTACCTTTCCTATTATAGTTATGATTATTATGTTGGATTGGTCTTCATATTCTTATAAATTGCATGATTGTGACACTAAGATTGGCATATGACCTGCCTCCCTAGGGTCGTTAATTCTCACTGCTACGCTACCTATGGGGTAGTTAGCCGTAAGCCATGGGTTTGTCCTCAAAGATGCTAGATCTAAATATCATTTAAAAAACAACCTCGTATGGGCCGTCAATTGATACGAGTGAAAGGAATAGCTAGTAAAGAAAACAAGCAAAGGGGGGTTTTTGATTTTTCAAACTAACAACTACTTTTTTTTCCATAAACCATCCAAAGATGAGGGAAATTATATTAGGCCTTCCCAAGCCGTGTAATAAAACAGAGAAGCGCAAAAATGGGAAAAGAGATGAAGCCGAGGCTTAGTTGAGATTTACAGGAGTAAGCCATAAGCTCTTGAAGCAATAGTAGTTGCTTCCAAAATAATGACGGATATTAAGTTAATAGTTAGAGGATTACAAAAACTATTAGACTAATGGAGAGGATCAAACTAACAACTACTAAGCATAGTATTAAAAAAATCAAAGTGAGCTATTTAATTAAGCACTCGGGGAGTCATTGAGCAGCATAGTTATTATAATGTTTCGATCCTCGATTCATTCACATAGAAATTTAGGCTACCCTAATAGTGTGTTCATAACACGTGGTGTGACTGATTGCATACACTTCCCCGTCTCTGTCACGGTCGGTGCACCGCTCCTCCATCGACACCACCATTGTAATTAGGGGATTACAATAAGATTCAATTATTATTGTAGGTCTCCTTCTCCCCCATGGAATTACGTCCTGGGCTTTTACTATGAATGAATAACTTCCCAATGGTCCTATTGATTAGGCCAAAGGGTCATTGGCACCTTATCTATGATCTAAGGCCTCTCACACACCCTTGTACTATTTGCTATCACTAACCTGAACCTCTCGGACAGCTTTATGAAGTCATCTATGACTGGTGCGATAACAAATAAGTCAGACTATATAAGAATCCCCTATCAACACACCCACGTTGACGCGTTCTCCCTTACCCATTCTAACATCTAGGTTTCTCTTCCCAATGGGGCATCGATATCTGCACCATACATGAATATAGCCCAAGGTGTGTGCTTATATGTGGTGTACTATTCATGCAATTCAAATAATAAAGAACAATCACAATAATATCATGAACACAAATATTAGGATGAATCTAAAGAATCTCACAAAACATGTATAATAAACCATGCTCCTACAATTTATCCCCAGGCTATAGAAACTACTGCATAGATATGGAATTCAAATAAATATTTGGATTCCACATATTAGGATCAAAGCAAAAGAAAGAAAGGAAAAGGAGAGAGTTTTTCACTCTCTAGAGATGCTCTCCTAATTACAAAAATGATCAAAAATAAAGATATGATATGAAACCCTAGTACACGAAGGATATATTTATAGTAGTATGATATTGGGAAAAACAATAGGCAAAATAGGCTAAGCCCTAGCTTTACTGCTGCCCGGCGTAGCTCGTGGCCTGTCCTTGGCACGGGGCGCAAGATGTGGCATGGGCCGCGCCCCTTTATAAGGCGCGCTGTACCCATTCTTGTGCGTGGTATGGATCTTCTAGTGGTGAAAGGCATGGAGTCCAGTGTGGGTCACGCCATCCTTCTAGAACAGGTTGTGTCATCCGACGCGGGGCCCCATCAAAGTGCTAAATTTGAGGCTTCTAATCTGCACCTGTGGCCGGTGACATGGGCCATGGTCAGGAAGGGTGCTTCACTCCAAAACATTGGCGCATGACGTGTGATTTTCCACACCTTTCCAGCTGGTCTTTGTAATTTTGACTTGGAATAGTTCGGGACATTAAAAATAGGATGCCTCGCACCTATACTTAGTCATGTAGAGTGGGATTTAGTCTCATGCTTCCGGCCCGTGGCTTCTAGCGCAATTTGTGCCATATCCTTATGTTGGTTCTCTTGGTGTGGGGCTGCTCCTTTGGCGTGGGCCATTAGTGCCAACCATGAAGAGCTCGCGCTAACTCGTCTGTACCTCGGCAGACTAAACTTGTTTCCTTTGCTATGGGTAAACCATTCGTCTGATTTGAGAGTTTTAGTAGCTGATTTGTAGTGCTCAAGAAAACAAATCCAATAGAACCAAAATTGAAGGTTAATTATTCTCGGATCGTTCTCAGAATTAAGCACAACTCATAAGACCATGATTCACTATTTATTCGTTGGTCGCTTTAAACTTCGTTGCCGCCTATTTTTGGCTTTAACCTCTTTCTACCATGCATTAATGCTCATCGCCTTCATCTACTACCATTCTAGTGTGAATGGCCTTTGTCTCTTCTAACATTATTTCAAACTGCCTTTAATAACTTCTATCATCCTTATGAACGGCTTTCACATAGAATGTACACAAAAGTAACCATGGGCGACCTACAAATGATGATCACATGGAAGATCAAAGAGCCCGAGGATACAAGATGTCCATTAGTACCAATTAAGTCGACAAAACGTGGGATTTAGACAAGAAAAAAAACATGGCCGTCTAAACCCCTTGTCATGTAAACTCAACTAATACTAGCAATTCACAAAATAAAAATGGCTAAAAACTATGTCAAATGCAATAGTTAACGTATGTATAATGAAACAAATCAGCACACACCCTAGTCTACTTTCATGTTGGTGTATCTATCTACATCTCCCGGGAAGAGAAACCAAGATGTAATAGGGGTATCGGGGTCCATGACCATATGGGTGTGTTTATGACAAGCCTCCACTCGGGGTCGTTAATTGTAGCTAATTCACCCGAGCGAAGGCTTTGAGAGTTAAAAGGAGAGTCAAATTTTAATTTATAATTCTGCACCCAACTCACTACTATGCTACTAATAGGGTAGTTAGTGGTAAGCCTTGGGTATGTCAACAAACATGCTTGGGCCTAATAAACAATTAAACACAACCACATCCATGTTTTCAATCCCTCCATGTTTCTAGGAACAGATAGTACTGTGGTAAACAAGGAGGGGTTCTTTTTTAGCTAACAACCACAAACATGAAAGGGAAAAAGTACGTAAACTATATTAGCTAGACACTTATGGATTATTTGCGTAACATGGTTGATTAAATGCTTCAATCCTTGATTCATTCACATGCAATATTTCAACAACCTAATCAAGTGCTCATAACACGTGGTGTGGTTGATGGTTAGCACTTCCCCGTATTTGTCACATAGTGTGCTCTTGCAATATTCCATTGGCACTGCCTCCGTAAATAAGGGAGTACAACAAGGTCCAACCATTGTTGTAAGTCTGTTTCTCCCCCATACAATTATGTCATGGGCACTCCACCATGGATCCTCTATTCCCTAGGCCTATAAACGAAGCAATAGGAGGTAGGCACCTTATCTATGAAACGATGACCTCTTACAACCCTAGCTTGCTACTTTTTTCCATCTATGCCCGTAACCCTTGGACCAACTCATCAACTGAGACTGGTGTGATGTCATCGTAACAGTAACAATCAGTAAAGACCTACATGCATACACTCACATGGACCTGGACCTTGCTACCCATATTATATCCAGGTTTCTCTTCCTCAGGGTGTATCAATATTTGAACCAACATTAATGTATACTATAGTATGTGCTAATAGAGTCTTTCATTCATGGAATTATAATATTCAAGAACAAGCCAAAATAATATCACAAGCACATGAATAAGGATGAACAAAGAATCTAACAAAATCCTTAATCAACACATGAATACAATTATCCCCAAGCTATAGAAACTACTCCCTAGACATGGAATTCAAGTATTTCATTGAATTCAACATCTTATAGCTAAAGAAAAAATTTTAAAAATGGGAAAGAGAAAGACCCTGACAGAAGAGATTGTGTTTCTCTCTCTAGGTTGCTATCCCAAAATACAATACTAAGATATGAAAAGTTTCATAAGTCCCTAACCCTGGTAGACTAAGTCTCTATATATAGTATTCGGGGATTGGGCCTAAAAATAGGCCCTAAATAGGGCAAAATCAGGTTAAAACCCTAGTCAGCCTCCGCTGGAATGAAATGCCAAAGATGGCGTGATCCGCGCTGCTGATATAGCTTGTGCCGGCATAGGGTGCAAGATCTTGCAGGACCCATTTGCTTCGTGCCGGTGCAGGGTGCACAATCTAGTGCGGCACATTTTCAATGCAAGCTCAAGGCGTGGGATCTAGCACGGATCTATCTAGCACGGTTCGCATTGTCTGTTGCAACTCATCATCAGGAAAGTCATTTTTGCACTTCTGATCCACGGACCACGTTATTTGGCATTGGCCATCATCAGAATCCTTATTTTGCTCAGTATTTTGGTGTAGGGTGTACATTTCTTCATGTCCCAATGGCTGGTCTAAAATGGGATGGTTTTTGTCAATACTTAGCCGTTTTGGAATGAAAAAAGGGAACTTAAGCATGCGAGCCATAGAGATTGGCGTGACCAGAGCCAAGTTTTGGCATGCCTTGTGCCACTTGGCATGGCTTATGCCAGAGCCCCTTGGCACAGCTCGTATGGTGTGGCACGGGCCATTGGTGCCGTGCTTTTTTCCGACCATAAGCGGTATGTGTTCACCCGTTGATGCTTCGCCCGACTTAAATTCTTTACTTTGCTATGAATGAACCGTTGGTCTATTTTTTGAGTTATTGTAATCAATTTTATGTTCTTCAAAGAGACCAATGTAATAGAATAAACCTTAAAGGCTCATTCCTCTTGGACTGTTTCCAGATTTTGGTACAACTATCGGACCACGATTCTCCATTTCTTCCTTGGTCGTATTGAAATTCAATGTCACCTATCTTTGACACCTTCCTTATACTACCATGATTTGATGTCCATGGCCTTCATCTACCACCATTCTAATGTGAATGGCCTTCGACCTCTTCTACTGTCCTTGCAAACGACTTTCAACATCTTCTACCGTCTTTGCAAATAGCCTTTACATAGATCTAAAGAAATTTACCGACGAGCGACCTACTAAGGATGATAAAAAAGGAAGCTCTAGGTGCATGTGGATACAAGGTGTCCATCAGTACCAATTAAGTTTACAAAATGCATGATTTAGATATGAAAGCCAAACATGGCCATCTAAACCCATGTCACGTAAAGTTAACTAATACTAGCAATCCAACATATAAAATGAACCAATTTTTATGCTAAATACAATGGTTAATGCATCCATAATGAAGCACACCAGTTCATATAGTTCACTGAGTTACCACTATGATGACCGTAAACTAGTCTTAGCTAGCCTGTTGGCCCAAAGGGTTACGGATAGATATAGCGTTAGTAGCAAAGTAGGGTTAGCATGTTCACAACCTTAGTCATTGATAAGATGCCTACTTTCTTTGCCTTTGTAGACCTAGGGGTTGAGCGTTCGTAGTGTAATGCTCGGGACGTAATAGCACTAGGAGAATTAGAGCTGCACAATGTGTCGTGTCGTTGTTGTACTCCCAAAATTTTAGAGGCGAGGCCAATGGAAGAACTACACATGCACCCTTATGTAGCAGATAAAGGAATGTTTTCACCACCATCTACACTACGTGTCTTATGCATTGGGATAAGTTCATACATCTTGAATGTGATTGAATCGTGGATCAAAATATTTCACCAATTATGTTATGCAAATTTTCCCCAAGTGTTAGTATATATAGTTGTATTCTGTTGTAATCTTGCATGCTTACAATTGTTAGTAAAATATCCCCCAAAACCTATCTTGCAATACTAGGTATTCCTAATGCACAGATGGATTGTTGACCTGGATGTGGCTCTGTGTAGTTTGCTTTTAGATACCTAGCATCTCTATGGACAAACTCGGTCTTAGAACTAACTACTCTCTAGGCAGCTTAGTAGTGGGAACAGGACCAAATTATATATCGCTTAATCTTTGCGAAGTTTTCTCCTCAGATTAATTGATTACCTACATTGACGACCCCGAGGTCGAGGAGGATCAATTAGCTTTTTTATGGTTAATTTCTAGATTTAGATGAATTTACATTACAAGTTGTTTAGATCACTATTGTTGGTTTTCTTATCTAAATACCTCATTTTGTATATTACTTTAGATCTAATGGATTCTATATCCTTACGAGCGTCTTGATCCATTTCTCCGAGCTTTTATTTGTAGATTACTATTTGTCACTTCAGCTATGTAGAAAGGCATTTGCAAGAATGGTAGTAGATAGTATAAGGCCATTCGCAAGAATTTTAGTGAAATGAAGGCCACGAGCTAAACACTTGGTAGTAGATGGAAGCGTTGAAGACTGGCATGACAAGTGTACTTTTGCATGGATCGTGCCAAACAATTTTCTTAGGAGACTATGTCCTGGAATGGCCCGCATGCGTTTGCACATCCTGTGCACTCAGAAGTTGAAAACTAAGAACTCTAGTCAGTAGCCCACGAGCTATTGCACGGTGATGACTACATGTAATGGCCCGCCTGTTTCTTCCCAGACCGTGCTCTCATACTGCATGCCTCTTCCCCATGTCGTGCCCTCATACCACCCGATACCATAGCCAGTGCCAGTATGGATCTAACGGGTTGCGCCAGATTTGGTGGCCCACGCCTGCTCGGACCTTATAAGTTGTACGGACCGCGCCTTCCACGACAGTTCGCGCCACTTGCGGCTGAATTGGGGTTCACGCATTTTTGGCCTATTTTGAGCCTTATATTAGGCCCAATACCCTACTTCTATAAATATAGCCTTAGCCAACTAGGGTTAAAAAACCTTTGCCATTTTCCATTAGTTCACTTTTAATTTGGAGAGCATCCTAGAGAGAGAAACATTCTCTCTTTTTTCTTTCTTTCCTTTTTATTTTTCCTTGATGCTATGATGTGGAATTTAAATATATATTTAAATTCCATGTCCAGGGAGTAGTCTCCATAGCTTAGGGATAATTTTATTCACGTGTTAATTTATTCTTTTGTGAGATTTTTAGTTCATCATAATTATTCTGCTTGTGATATTATTGTGACCTGTTCTTTAATGTTATAATTGCATGAATAAGACATTTGATTAGCACATACTCTTGTCTATATTCATGTTGGTTCAAATTTTGATACCCTCTGAGGAAGAGAAACCTTGGATGTGATATAGGTAGTCCACGTGAGTGTGTGCACGTAGGTCTTTTCTAAGTTTTAGTGTTACATTACTAGCACACTAGTCTTAGCTGACTGTTTAGAGTAGCTTGAAGAGATACAGTTAGAGATAGTGAAAAGTAGCAAGCTAGGTTTGTAAGAGGTCATATTGTCCTAGTCAATGTGTCTACCTCCCTTTGCCTCATTTATAGGCCTAGGGAGTAGAGCATGCATGATGAAGTGCCTAGAAGGTAATCGTACGGGGGAGAAATAGACCTACAATAATGGTCAAACCTTGTCGTACTCCCCTAATTACAAAGGTTATGCCGATGGAAGATTGCAAGTGCACCTGACGTGACAGGTACGGGGAAGTGTTGACCATTGACCACACTACGTGTTATGAGCACTAGATTGGGTTTTTTAAATATCCATGTGAATGAATCGATGAACAAAGCATTAAATCAACCATGTTACGCAAGCATTCCCCAAGTGTCTAACATAAATAGTTTCCTTACTTTTATTTTCATGTTTGTCGTTGATAATTGAAAAACCAACCCCCCATCTTCTTTACTATACTATCTACTCCTAGGAACATGTACAGATTGACAACCCATACGTGGTTTTGTTTTAATTAACTGTTAAGCCCTAGCATCTCTGTGGACATACCCATGGCTAACCACTTACTACCCTATCAGTAGCATAGTGGTGAGTTGGGTGAAAAACTTCAAATTTTATTATTGACCTTACACACCCTTTGCTCAAGTTAATTAGCCCAAATTAACGGCCCTGAATTGAGGTTGCTCAATTATTTACACCGTTGCACAGGATGTTAATAAGTCTAATAGTAAATTATCGTAACATGGTAATAGAGTAGTTAGTATTGCTTTTGTTTTTCTTTATTTGTATGGGCTATTGTTGTTAGATTAATCTGTCTATTGGCTATGCTGTTGCCTTTTGATCTATTTTCTAGTGTTATCTTCGGAAGGGTAATGTTAACCACTAGTTTATGGTACATACTCGTACCACAAACTTAGGTGTTTTGCATTACATTACTAATATCATAGGTAGTAGAAATAAAGAAAGCTGAGAGCTTCAGTAGAGGTTCAATCTAGACCAGTTGTATTGGTAGAAGAGCCACAAGTGACGGCGGAGGATAATAGGATATTGAAAGAGCTCATGGCCTCTATTTTGGATAGTTAGCCGTTAGGGATCACATTCCTCCCATTACCACTAAATGTGAGATACGAGCTAAAGAGAGGACTGATCCATTCTCTTTCCACCTTCCACGGAATTGTGGGAAAAGATCCCAACAAGAACTTGTTGGAGTTCCACTTGGTCTGTACAAACACGAGGCCTCCAGATGTTTCTGAGGATGACTACTGAGGTTATTTCCATTCTCTCTTCAAGATATATCCAAGGATTGTTGTACTACTTACCTCCCGGTTGTGTAGGCTTATGGATAGATATGAATCAAAGATTTTTAGAGAAGTATTTTTTGGCATCCAAATCCGTCGGACTAAAGACAAAGCTATCCAATATCACCCAGGGAGCTACTAAGTCACTCTACAACTATTGGGAGCATTTCAAGAGGTTGCTTGCAAGCTGTCCATACCATTCTTTCAAGGAGAGGGGCCTACTTTACTACTTTTTCAAAGGGTTTTTTGATAAAGACATGCGGATGGTGAATGTCGAATGTAATGATTCGATAAACAACAAAAGCTCTAAGGATGCAATGGCTCTCTTTTAAGGAATGGCCAATGGTATGCAACAGTTTGGCACAAGGTAAAGTGTTAAGGTCTTGGATGAACCCTCGCAATCGCTTAAGTTAGAGGAGCAAGTCCAAGCTCTTGCTTCTATGATGAAGAAACTTCTACGAGGAAATGTTAAATAAGTCAAATTGTGTGGGTTGTGCAACCTTGACCATCAAACCAAGGCGTGTCCCAAAGTTTTAGAATATTTGCAAGAGGTGAATGTTATAGAGTACAATAATCGAGAGGGATCACAGTTTTCTAGGGGTCAACCACAAGGGTTCTTGGGAACCAAGGTGATGCATGTGAAGATCGTTATGCAAACTTATTCAACCCAAGGTACCGAGACAATTCAAAATTTTGATTGATAGAAGACAATAAACCTTAAGAATATTAGGGTGGACTAGCCTCACCTCAACAATACCTGAGAGGTGAAGGCTCTTCCAACAACCATGCCTCGATTTATAAATCAGACTGAGAAGAGATCCTAGAAGTCATTGGTCAATAGGTGAAGAAACATGAAGTCTTTGGGAAGAGGACAAGGCGTGAGATTGAAGACCTTGGAAATAGAGCTTTCTCAAGTATTAAGAACCTTTAAGTCTATGTTGGGTATCTAGCCACCTCGGTGAGCCAACTTGAGGCTAGGGAGTCTGGCAAACTCTCTTCCCAACCGGAGATCAATCCAACGAATGTGAGTGCACTCAAGTTGAGAAGTGGGAAGGAATTTTTTGAGTTTAAGAAGAAGGTGATACAAGAAGATGATAGGGTACTGGAGGCAAACAAGGAAAATTCAAAGAGGATGATATCGTGGTTAACGAAGCGCCTTCCAAGGAGGCTCCATTGCTCGAGGCACAAGTGAACATCCCACCTCCATTTTCAAATGTTTTGCGATCATTCAAGTGATCTTCGAAAAATTCAAGGTAACAGTACTTATCTTAGAGCTAATTGAAAATGTGTCATCGTATGCTAAGTTTTATAAAGCTGCATGCACAAAAAAAAGAAGTAGACCAGATTACAAGGTAGGACATTTAAAAATGGGGGTAGTCACCATTTTGAACCATAAAAATTTGCCTAACAAATGCGACACCCCAAAATGTTCTCTATTCCTATCTCCTTAGGTGGAATGCTTGTTGAAAATTCCGTGATAGATTTAGGCACATCCACAAGTGTGATCAAATTTAGTCTGTATGAATGCCTAGAGATGGGTGAGCTTAGGGAAACTAGAGTGATTGTCCAACTTGCTGATCACTCCCAAGCTATCCCCTGTGGGTTAGTAAAGGATGTGATGGTGCGGGTAGGCAAGTTGATTTTTCTGGCAGGCTTTTATGTCCTATACGTGGCGCACGATGGAAGTACACCCCTAAAAGTTTTTGGGAGACCTTATCTTAAAATGTCTAGGACTAAAATTGAAATCCATTTGGGAACCTTAACTCTGGAAGATGATGTGGATAAAGTGGAATTTGACATCTATGAGTCTAGGTATAATTCAGTTGATTCTTCTATTATGTGCAAAGGCGTGACCCAATGTGATGAGAATGATTTACGTGAATCTTCTTGTGCAAAAAATGAGCATTAATACTTGAATGAATTCCATATTGATGATAATGTTGATGAGTCTGATGAATTGCATGATTCAAGTAACAATATATCGGCACTAGACTATTTTTCCATGCTAACTAACTTGCAACGAGAAAGGAAGAATGTCGAGGGCTTAAAACCCCCTCGACCTCCTCCTAACCCAAAAGTGATGTTCATGGACTCATCCTTAGCGAGACATGGAGATTCATTTCCTATGATGGAAAATAGGCCAAAAATTAAGGAGGACATGTTTTTGAGACCCCTCCACAACAATGCATCGTGGCTGGAGTCGCCGATGGAGATTCCGGAGACCCACAGTTTGGTGGTTCTAACTAAAATTGCAGTAAAAATAAATAAGTCGTGAGAATGACAATAAATATACGGTGCTTCTTTTTGCTTTGATTTCATGATTTTGAGTAGTGATTAGATAGATTTAGCATGTTCTTGTTTAAGATCAGGATTTTTGAGATGAAACTCTTGTTTGATTTGTAAATTTGAGTTTTAGTCTCATGATTGTGTTTGGATGGAATCATGCTAGAGGGGTGCAATAGTTTTTTTTGGGAAAAAGGGGGAAAACCAAGGAAATAGGTCAAAATTTGTGGCAACCCCATGCCAAGAGCTGGCACGGTCCACGCCAAGCTAATGGTCCACACCAAGCAACCTTGGCATGAGGGGCCTCGTGCCATGATACTGGCACGGACACGGCTAAGCCATACACTCTGTGCCAGGAGTCATTGGCATGAGGTTGGTCCGCACAAGGTATCTTCGATGCGAGGGTATCTGTGTCGTTTCCCCATTCGCTATGTCAAATTGTTCCAAAAAGGAAAATATTCAAAAATTCTGAATTTCAAAATTATAAATGCATTTTTGGTTCATAAATTTTGAAATTTCCTAATTCCTTAGGATTTTTTATTCAAATTTTGCTTCTAATACACCTTGTGAATTAATAGATTTGTACTATTGTCCCCTAATTTGTAATTTTCAAAATTTCAATCTTATCCTAATTGTACCCCTCTCCCTTATTATCTATGCTGAATTTTATAGGTCATCGGTACATTTCTTCACCTAAATAGTTATTTGACATTTTAAATCTTTTCAAGAAACACTCACTCACACACACTTTTGGCGAACTTGAAAATTTGACGTTTTTCTCTCAAAGGTTAGCAACTTTTGCTTCTTCTTGTGTGGATCTTGCAAATCTTATCTTCAAATTCCAGGTAATCCATTGAACTCTTTGCTTATTTGCTTTATTGAAATTGTGGTGGTGTTATGTAAAGTATGATTCTTGAATGAGTGTATGTTGTTTAAACATTTGTTTGGGTTGTATGCATTATCTTTTGTTGTAGAAAGTTTGGGTGGTTTGATGTGCTACTATGCTTGGATGATATGTTCTTCATGTGTTTGGTGATTTAGGAGGGGATGAATCTTGAATGCATGATGTTATTGATGGGTTTGTATGAATCTAATTTAACTAGATTGCCTTCCGTTATATTTTCTTTGTCGTTCCAAATTTTCCTCCAATGCCGTTATATCTCCCTATTATAAATATTTTAGTGCGTCCAACATGCATCACTATTCTATGGACAACTTTTTGGCAGGCCATCATCATTATTTCTTCTTTGATTTGACTTCTCTCACCTTTTAAACTCCTTATGTTAAATCCCATATCCATTTTAGAGTCTTCCACTTCCCCTTATCTTCCTATTTTTTAAAGCAACTCTTCTCCATTACTATCCGTAAGTTTTCTTCAATAAGTTCTTTGTTTCTTTTCTGCAAATCAGGTACAAGTCTCATGAGCTTTGTATTGTGGTTTTCCCTTATAGTATTTTGTTTCCATTAATTTCAATCTAGACTTTCTTCTATCACTGTCCTTCTAATGTTTCTTTTTCTTTCTCTATTATTTCTTGGATTGTGTGCTAACTTTGTGCAATGTTTTTATCTAAGTGTACTCAGTTGTGCTCTGTCAACTCTAATTGATAGGATTCTCATCTGCATTTTAGCAATAATGTCAACTTCCACATCTATCCCCATTGTTGGTGAATCCTCAATGAAGGATGTGTTGTATGTGCACGTTGATTCTGGGGAGGATTCCGACCATCCCACCAATTCCTCCACCGTCAGTAGTGTAATTTCTAACTACTATTTGGATTGCTTGAAAAGTAGTTTCCCCTTTTGTCATCGTATGAGCTTATACAGTCCCTGATCGCTCTGATAGTGCTCGTAATCCCCCCTCTGGGGTCATTTATTACTACTTAGATCATCTCAAATTTGGGCTTGTCTTCCCTCTTACTCTGTATATCGTGGATTTACATAACCACTGTCATGTAGCTTTGTTCCAGCCTCATCCTAAGGCTATCTCTATCTTTTTCGTATTTTACCATGTCTGCGAAGCTTCTCAAGTTCCTTTTCTGGTTGATTTGTTTTGCAACCTTTACCAGCTTCACAAGGTGAAAACTTGACCTGATGGGTTCACCCTTTATGAAGTTATTTCAGATGTCTAGTTTATTAGTGGGTTTCCTAAAAACTATATAGTGTTGGGGAAAATTTTATTTTTAAAACTTGAAAATGATTGTGAGCAAAATATAAACCTCCTAAGGTCAGAGTTCGCCTTAATGCTAAATCTGAAGTTGTCTTAACACTTCGAAAACATACAATCTCTTCTTGCCATGCCGATTGTGAGGGTGAAGGTGTTTATTGTTTCCTTGTCACTTCTTTTTGCCTGACCTACTGCTTCTTCTTCAGTTTGTCACTGTCTTACTATTCTTGTAAGGTCACATGACATATTCTAATGTGATGGATTATAGACATGGATTTAGACAAACATACCATCCAGAGATCCTTTTTTTTACAGTGATGATGATGAACCGGAAGCCCCGACTATCCAGATGGGTGATGCTCCTATGACTAGCGTGTCTCAAGAAAATGTTTCCGTAACGAACCCTCAATCATTGATTCTTGAAGCCATTAGTGATGGTGATGGGAAAGTTGTTGGTCACCAGAAAACCGATGATTCTCAAATAAGGAGAAAAAAGGAGCCGACTGGTATAGTCGAGTGCCTTAGAGCCTCCGAAGAAGAGGGGGCGTGTTGGTCATTCTCATGAAAAGCTTACATCACGAATTCAAGATCTGATGATAGAGGGGACCATCACTGCTACCTAATCAAAACTTTTGCTTCATGAAACAATGGTTGTGGTATGTCTGTTCAGAGTGCTAGCTGAAATGTGTATTCTACTCAGTTCGAATTTGTTCTATTGTTATGTTTAACTTTTGTTTATCTATATTGATATCAATGTTGGAGAGAGTCTCTAACTTGTCATTGAACAGGTGGCACAATTTTCAAAGGGACATGGTTTAGTTTTAGAGCAATGTCAGGCCGATGAGAAGAAATGTGTGACAGCGACTATCTCTCTTAAAGCTTCTGAAGAGAGAGCACAGTCTGCTGAAGAGTGTACCCTAGTTACTGAGAGGGAGGCCGATAAGTTGCGAGATGGGTTGGAAAAATTACGAAATGATGGCCATGCTTCACCAGTGTATTCTTGAGTACTTGTTGATCGACTTGTTCAGACCAAGTTTTTCTTCAAACTATTCAAGGAAGTTTCTTCTACTGCTCGCAACATCCGATATGGCGAAGCCCTGGTGGAGCTGTAGCAACTAAATCCAACTTTTAAATTTAAGAATCTTCCGAAGTTCACGATGTCCGAGGCCACATTGAAGGAACATAAGGATCAACTTAACCAAGGCTTCATTAGTAGCATCACTGATGGTGGTCATAACTAGGTGGTATGGGGACCATATTGCCTTTGTCACATTCATATAGGGCCTTCCAATGATGGCAATAAATGCACTTGGCGCATCTATGACCACAAAATCACACATTCCCATACAATGCATGTCATTGTCCCCAACGGTAACAGGCAGTTGTATGTTATTTAATGGAATTTCTACTCGCCATGTGAATCCAACCCGGGGGGACGTGGATTTTGTCACTTCAGTTTGCTTAAACTGTAACCTATCGAAGAAATCAACAAAGGTTATTTCCACCATCCTTCCATCATCTAGAAATACCCTGTGAACCATTGCATTGCAAATTTTAGCGATGATAACCATTTGGTTGTTATGCGTACAAACGTTGGGGACTGCATCTTCTTCACTAAAAGTGATTGCTTCTTTTGGGTAAATCCTCTTATCACTAGGCTCTTGTGGGGGTGGGGTGGGGGGGAGTACCTGGCCTTAGCTTTCCAAGAATTGTTAGATAGCGATTAGGTTGATCCATGTATGGATAGGATGACTTTTTATGGAATTTCATCAGTCATATCTTTGTTTTAATCTACCATTGTCGTCATTTTCTAATTCTTGGCAAGTGTTCTCGTTGTTCCTTGATTTATTGTAACAGGCTTCCCTGCTTTGTTAGTTTTTCCATACATGTTTCCTCCTTCTTCCTTCTTATATTAGCTCATGTAACCGTTCCTCAGGTTTTCATCAATTCGCCTCCTCAAATCCTTACAATATTTTATTGTGGCCATTGTCTTTGTGGAAGGCACAATAATATTCTCTTAACCCCTTTTCTGGGGCTTTTATAATTGGTGGTGGATCACAAAATAGCTCTCCATTCGCCTGCCATATGTCTTTTTATGACTTCGTCAAAGGGGTTTCTTAGATTGGTGCTATTTGCATCACTGATTCTTTTCCTCGAAAAGGGACGTTGCTCATCCTCTTCTTCGTGAACCCCTTCTTTAATTCTTCAATCATTCTATTTTCTTCCCACTCTCGCTTTATTTTATGATTGTTTGCTTCTTCTGTCCAAACATGTTGTTCTATCATCTTTTGTAAATCTCTTGGATTTTTGGGCATGTTTTCTATTAATTACTTGTACAATTCTCCAGACCGCATACTTCATGTGAATGCTCCCATCAATAGATCCCGAACTTGTAAGCTCTCAATGACAAACCTATTATGATACTCTGCTCGAGTTTCATCGCTTCACTGAGCTATGTTGTTCAAATCCCCAATTGTTTTTGTGAATTTTTGTTTGTGGTAAAACCGTCCTAGAAATATATCTGACAATTATGCCTAGGATTTGATACTTCCATTTGGTAGATCCTTGTACCATGTGATTTATGTTCTTGATAAGAAAATTGGACATGACATTCAAACTAGTTTGATGTTCGCATTGCGAAATCTCATGTTATTTATGTAAGAAAGCAAGAACTCTTTTGGATCTGTGGTCTCATCATAGATTTTAACATGGAGGGGTGTTGGAAGTCCTTAGGCATTTTGTAATATCAAGATGTGGTGCTAGGGGTGACTTGTATGTATCATTGTTTGCCACTATGTCTCGCAACTCCTCCTCGTATCTAAGATTTTTGCTCTCTCGACTTATTTTCTTGTCCACTCTCAACAATTTGGTTTTCAGTGTTGTCAAGAACTTATTGTAGAGGGTTTCTCTATTTGCCTCTAAAAATGCTGCAAACCCCCTTCTTTCTCTCTCCTGCTCTTTATTATGAGATTTTACTTCTTCCTCATCCTCTGTATCTTCCACGTTACGTTCTCTCTCTCTTGGGAATATGCTCCTGGTAGTGTTTGTTCTTGTTATGCCCGGGTGTATATTCTTGGGTCTGATTACTTCTGGTGAAAATCATTATTTATTTAAAGGATCTTAAAACCCGAGAAAATTTTTAACGGTCCCCACAGTCGATGCCAAATAATCTGGTTGCTCCACCAGGTAGAAACACTAATGTTCACCTTATAAGCTCTCATTCTTGCAAAACAGATCTTGGAAGTGACTCTGGCGATGTGACTCTGAGGATCAAGTCAGTCTTCTTTTTATAGGATTGGAATTCTAAAGTTTAGTGGCACTTAACTTCTTCAGCATTGGTTTTACTGTATTTATAAGAGATCACCATTGTGGCTCCATAGTTCTCTCATCTGAGAACGTGGGTGGTACCACAATCCCTTTAACTCTGGTTCGTGGCCAAACTCCCAAATTATAGGTTTATCAACTATCCACATCTATCGGTTCATGATTGCATGCTTCAGACCAGGCTCCACTTTTATCGCTTTGTCAGCCTTATCTTTTTTGTTCTTTGGGCGCGTCTTACAACCCAACGATGCCAGCTATGGGCTAGGTATACACCAATCTCCAAGACTACAGGCCGGAGGTAGAGGAATTTGAGAGAGCTAAAAAAGAGTATATTAGAGATTGGGTTTGGCGTCTCTAGGCTTACTCGAGCCTGTTACCTGTCTATTGGGATGTGTAGGCTATAGGGGTTCATCGAATAAGCAATCACAGTTATACGTCCGGTGGACCTTAGAGTTCTCAGCTACTCTTTGTTAGACCACGGACGAGGACGGACACCTGGAAATAAAGTTCAAAATGGATAACAAGGAGTACATTATGACCCACCGAGAGGTAGCTAAAGTTTTTAGATGGGGGTACAGAACAAATGTCCCGAGGACACACCATCAAGGGATGCCATTTTCCCTCGGGAACCTTTGGAGATAGATGACAGGGAAAGATCTCAAGAATATATGCAAGAGCACTGCCTTGGTTTAATTGCCATTGCATTAAGTTAACCGGTTAATATAAATGAAAGTATTTTTCCATGGTGAGTTGATGAAATGTCCATGTTTGGATGTTCATTGCCTCTGGGCAATGACTCCTAAGGTTAATTTCTACCCGAACCTGGTCAGGATCTTTGTACAAGAGTGTTTGGCGATGGGGGATAGAAAGGGTAGGAGATTCCTATCGGCGGCATGGTAGGGCTTCTGGAACAATACTTAGGGCATCCAATCACTCAGCGTGCATTGGCCAATAGGTAGATCAAAATGAGGTACATCATTAAGAAGTTGGACAAGGCTTTCATGATAGCACTTACTACATCTGAAGACCGTTTCGTGTGGCTTTATGGTGAGGCAACAAATTATAGCTTCATGGTACTTCCTCAGCCATAGTGCATTGCCACCACCCATGACACTTGTTTCGATTACCTATTCCTTTTTCCCCACCCGCAGTTTTTAGAAGGATTTTTATAGAGTTCTAGCTAGCCTGTAGATAAATGTAGAGGAGGTTGATGGTGATGCTTCTTTGAGGGAACCTCCTAGCTATTCTCGCTTATCCACGAACATTAGTGACCAATTGCACTCCCTTAGGGAAAAGCGTTCAATCTCTACCTAACTGATGCAAGAGGTCATCCAAGCAATAGGTGGTATAAGGATGCAATTGGAGGATTTAAGCACAGAGATGGATTCCATGGAGGCTGCAATTTAAGCTTTTTGATACATTGAGAGGAACAACAATAGGCACGAGGAGGAAGATCCGTTGGGTCTGCGAGAGTGAGTGTCACTATTTGTCCCATCCTCACTTATGTTTTTACATGGTTTTCGGTGCATTGAAACAATGCATAGTTTAATTGTGGGAAGGGAGTAGCGAACACTTAGGGAGTTTTCATTCTTAGGATTCCTCGGTGCATTTTGATGTTTTTCTTGGTAGTTTTTCTTGTTTCTTTGGTGACTTTGTTTTTTTTTCTTTGTTGTGGAATGCTCTTGGATGTATATTTGGTGGTATAACTTACTAGTTGGGGTACCTAGTTTCCACTGGGTTGATTTTTTAAGATCATTGGTGGTGTAATTTTAAATTTGATCTTATTTCTAGTAGTATGAAGCCCCAGTTTGGGGAAATTTTGTGCTACACCAAAAAAATTAAATTTCTATAAAAAAAAACAAAAATCCATACAAGTCAGATACCCAAAAGGCCAACTTGGGTAACATTGGGAAAATCCTAGATAGGTCAAAAGACCTAGGTACAAGTGAGAGGCTAGGCCCAGCTAGGCTTTTAAGCCTAGGAAAAAATGAGAAGCTCTGTGGAAAATGCTGAGAATGTGAGTACCCTTTGTGTGTTAAAGCTAGGATAAAAACCCAAAAGGGTTCCTAGGAAAAATGAGAGAAATTAAGAGAAAACAAAAAACTACATTGGCGATACATTTGCATCCCTTGCTGTAACTAGGTCGAGAATCAAGAGTTATCTATATGTTACAAACAAGTCAATAACTCTTGGATTTCCTTGGTGGATTGTTTTTGTAGAAGACTCTTTTATTGCTCTTGGGGATCATTTTGCAAAAAGTAAGCTAGCTTGACACTTATCTCATTTGCGTACCTTTTACCACATTTTACTTTGGGTGGTTAGATTTCTTAGTTTCTTGGGGAGTGTGACAGTTGGGAGATTTTTGTTTTTGAGGGAGAAACAGGGTAATCTAAGTATAAGTTGAATGCTTCTATTAAATTATGCATGCACAGTACATTTTTCTTAGTTTTTTTCTTTTCTTTATTTACTCGAGGATGAGTAAAGGGTTAAGTGTGGGGGGTTTGATGTGCTTCATTATGCATGCGTTAACCGTTGCATTCGGTATAATAATTTGTTTGTTTTATATGTTGGATTGCTAGTATTAGTTTATTTTATGTGACAAGGGGTTTATACGGCCATGTTTGGTTTTCTTGTCTAAAACCCTTATTTTGTACACTTAATTGGTACTAATGAACATCTTGTATCCACGGGCTTCTAGATCCTCCCTTGTGATCATCCTTAGTAGGTCACTCGTGGGTACTTTTCTTTGCATTCTATGTGAATGTCGTTCGCAAGGACGGTAGAAGATATTGAAGGTCGATCGCAAGGATGGTAGAAGAGGGTGAAGGCCATTCACAGGAGTGTGTGCTAGTACATCAGTCTTAGATGACTATTTGAATTATCCTAAAGGGTTATGGGTAGAGATATCAAAAACAAGCAAGATAGGGTTGTCAGAGGTTCTAGTACCATATATAAGGTGCCTTCCTCCTTTTGCCTCATTGATAGGCCTAGGGAGTAGAGCATCCGTGGTGAAGTTCCTGGGATGCAGTTGTACGTGGGAGAAAAAGACCAACAACAATGGTCAAACCTTTTTGTACTCCCCTATTTACAGAGGTGGTGCCGATAAAAGATTCCAAGCGTACCCGACGTGAAAGGTATGAGGAAGTGTTGACCATCGACCACACTACATACTATGAGAACTGAATTAGGTAGTCTAAATATCCATGTGAATGAATCGAGGATTGAAGCATTAAACAACCATGTTACGCAAGAATTCCCTAAGTGTCTCGCTAATATAGCTTCCTAACTTTTTATTTTCATATTTCTAGTTGATAATTGAAGAACAAACCCCCATCCCCCCTGTTTACTATACTCTTAGAAACACGTACTAATTGCAAGACTAGGCATGGTTGTGTTTTAATTGACAGTTAGGCCCAAGCATCTCTGTGGACATATCCAAGGCTTACCTCCAACTACCTTATCGCTAGCATAGTAATGAGTTTGCTTCGGAACTATAAATTTGATCTTTGACCATACTCAGCCTTCGCTCGGGTTAATTAGCTACAATTAATAACCTCGACTGGAGGTGGGCTAGTGAGATTCTTAGATTTCCCTATCTTTATGACCTATGCATATTTGTGCTTTATTTATTCTTTACTTTCTTGTGATTTATCCTATGCCATGTTTTTTTACCCATATATTTATGTGTAGTGTAATATCTTGCTAGGCTTATCATGTTATCTGGGAAGTGTTAAGTTAGAGCTAGTGTAGGTTCATGAGTACTGGGGAGGTGACTACCTGCATGCTATCCCAAGTTTACCATCCCAATCGTCAGACCCTGACACAATCGGCTTGTCATGTAATAATAATTTGTGTTAGGGATGGTACACACCCTAACAAGGAGAAACCCTCGGAAAACCATGATAGATGAGCATAGTAGTTTGTAGCGACTACTGTCTTGTCAATCTTAAAGTCATCAAGAAATGACAACCCATTTGCCTCTGTAGAACTACGGGTTCATGTTTACAGCGGAGTGCCCAGGACATATTGTCCTCACTCTCATACCTAATGGTTGTGATCTACACAAGGTTTTGTTCCTTTAAGCGAGGGCTCATTAGCATTTGGAGTGAGATTGATAGGGAAATAATTTTTGTATCAAAAAGGGGATTGAAGTGTTTTCCCTAATTACAGAGGATTTGTGGTAACTTCATAAAGTGGAGACAAAATTTGTGTGACAGGCACTGAGAATTACCAGCTATCTCCACATCATGTGACATAGGCATATGATAGGATTATATGTCTTACATGTGATAGAATCTAGAATCCAAGTCATTCATAGGCCATGTTATGTAAATATTACCCAAGGCTAGTTTATTGTAGTTAAATCAATCATCTTTGCATGATCACTAGTTGTTAGATAAAGCCCCCTAATCATATATTTGTAGCACTAGATATTCCCGACACACAGTGGAATTGACGCCCCAATTCTAGTTAACTTTTGAATTCTGTTAGCTTTATGGATGACCCGGACATGCCACTAACTACTCTATAGTAGTTGGTAGTAAGCACGGTAGCAAAAATATAAATTTTTATCATTGACTCTTGCATTTCGCAGGTAATTCTCCCACAAGATAACAACCGTAGGGGGTGCAAATCAAAATTTTGAGCCATTTTTGTGGATACTAGTTTAAATTTTATTGTTAGCTTGCATGACTATTTGGTAGTAGTAGTTGGTGTTTTTCTTTTTGTAGTTTTTGTTGGTTATTGTGTAGAACTTTTTTATAGCTTTCCTTGTTTTCTCCTAACTTGTTGTGCTAGTATTTATTTGGGGACAAGTAGTGTACTACTTCTAGTTTATGGTACATACTTGTGCCATTAAAACAAGGAACCTTACAATACTTACCGAAAAACATAGGTAAGCAAAGATGGAGAAGGAGAAGAGTTACAGAGGAAGTTGCACAGGGACCGAGAGTTGAAGTAGAGTATGAGAGAGATATAATGACAATTGACAATAGGACCTTGGGGGAGTTGGAGGATCCTTATTAAGAGAATCAATCCCCTTGCATTGTTTCCACCTCTTTCATATAATGTGACATATGAGCTAAAGAGTAGGATGATTCAATATCTTCCTACATTTCACAGGATGACCAACGAGGACCATAACAAGCACTTATCTGAATTTGATTTTCTTTACACCAAAATGAAAGTGCTGGAGGTCTCAGAGGAAGACTACAACTTATGTTCCTTTCCATTCTTATTTCGAGATACGACTAAGGGCTTGTTGTACTACATCC
The DNA here is from genome assembly GCA_037428765.1 of Rubia yunnanensis. Taxonomy (NCBI): domain Eukaryota; kingdom Viridiplantae; phylum Streptophyta; class Magnoliopsida; order Gentianales; family Rubiaceae; genus Rubia; species Rubia yunnanensis. The sequence goes on from CM075066.1 coordinate 42,223,735, forward strand.
TGCCAGGTTGTATCACTTTGTTTATTGATATGAAGCATTAGTTCTTAGAGAAATATTTTCCCGCTTCAAAGTCTGCCAGGTTGAACAAATAGTTGTCCAATATCTTCCAGCTGTAGAATCCCTTAATGAGTACTAGGAATGCTTTAAGTGATTGTTCGCTAGTTTCTCGTATAATCCCTTAAAAGGGAGATCTCATGCACTATTTATTTGAGGGCTTGTGTGATGATGACATGCAAATGGAGAAATCTGTATTCAATGGATTAATAGCAAATAAGAGTTCCAAGGATGTGATGACCCTTTTTGAGTAGATGGCGAATGGTACATGCCAATTTGGGACCCGATCAAGAGTGAAGACATTGGAAAAACTCACTTACTCCTCTAAGCTAGAAGACCAAGTCCAAGCTCTTGCATCAGTGATAAAGGAGTTTATGAAGGGGAGAAATTGCCAAGTGAAGGTATGCAGGATTTGTAGTTTAGACAATCCAACCTATATGTACCCATAAGTAGCGGAGAACTTTAGGGAGATGAAGGCATTGGAATTCAATGAAGGCAATTGGCAATTCGCTAGGGGACCGCAGGAACCAAGGAGAAGACAAACACTAAGACCCCTACGCCAATTCTTTCAATCCTTGTTACCATGACCACCCCAAATTTAGTTTGCCCAAAAACTAACATGAACAAGGGAATGGATATATGGGTGGACAAGGGTACAACCATGGGTGAGTTCCACCTCAACCATACCCAGGGGGTGAGGAGCTTTCCGATAAAAATAGTCCTTTCCATAAATCATATCGAGAAGATATCTTAGAGGCAATTGTGAAAATAAACAAGAAGAACAACATTGTTGTGGAGCGCACAAGAAGTGATATTGAAGATTGGGGAAAAGGGCTTTCTCAAGCATCTAGAACCTTTAGGTTTAAGTCGGGCAACTAGCCAGATCAGTTAGAAGAGTCGAGGCGAGAGATTCTTGCAAGCTAGCTATCTAACCCAAATTCAATCCACAAAATGTGAGTGCTCTATAGTTAAGGAGTGGGAAAGAAGTGGTAGAAGCCGAGAAGGATAATTTTTAAGATGATGACAAGATAATGGAGTACACCAAGTCTACATTTGAAGAGGAATAAGTAATTTGTTTGATGTGTCTATTTTATGTGTATACTTTAGTACTTTTTGGGATCACTTTTGCACTCTTTTGTTATCAAGAATATGTGTTTTACCTTGAAATCCTCTTAGGAGAGGTAAGAGTGACTTTCTGCTCTTTTACCTTTTTCTAAGTGTATTTTGTGTGACAAAGGAAGACGTCGAGACTTGAAGACCGGAGACCATTGAAGATCACCTTTTGAAGACTTTAAAGATTTGAAGACTAGCTTTGAAGATTGAAGACAAAAAAAGAATCGAGGATTTGAAGGCAATGCGACACAAGGGTGAAAATGGTCATTCCCGCCCGGGCGAGGCCATTCCCACCCGAGCGAGGCCATTCCCGCCCGGGAAAGCCCAATCCCCCCTGGGTGGGATCCTGCTAAACTTTTACTTTTTGCTTTTCTTTTCCTCCCTCTTGTACTATAAAAGGAATTTTTGGCCACCCACTTCATACCTTATCCTTCTTGGCCTAAATTCCTCTTCTCCCAACCCTAGGTTCTTCATTTTTTCCATCGTTTCTCTCTTCATTTCTCCATGCATTTTTTTATGGATGTTAGTATGATTTGTATTAGCTAAATTAGTTCTTGGGACCAATTGCCTTAGGCTTCCAAGCACATGTCTTAAGAACAATTTGTAGCATATTTAATACTTTTACTGCTATGCATTTATGGAGCATTGAATGTGTTTGTTAATGTCATTAATGTTATTGAGATCTTGTGTATATGAAGTACTTGTATGATATGCTTGTTAGGGTTTGGGGATATGGGTTGATTTCCCCCTTTCTTGATAAGAATCCAAGAGTATGATTTAGAGCTTTTTATTGTGTTGATGGATTCATAATTGTTAGGTGAATATTTTTTTTAAATGAAAACACCCTAGGGTGGGGGATAATATATAAGGTTCCCCGTGCCTTTGTAAAGACAAATATATGCAAAGTAATGGTTTGTACAAGGAGATCATTGTGGCAACATTGTTGCCTCCAAAAGAATACCTAGTATCTAGTAATGAAAATGAGAATTGACGGATCTAGTGAATCTGAAGGAGGTTAGGAATGGAAGTTCTGATTCCAAAAGAAAGAATCTCCACCCCCTGTGTTAATTCTTTCCTTTGGCCAGGTAATTTCATTCTAGCACATCAAAATTAAGAGCTTAAAACATAACCAAATCTTCGTTGTAGGAGTTGCAGAAGAGTTGTAAAGTTAAGCATTCCATTCTCTGATCCAGAGCAGCCTGAGTGGCTAACCAGTAGGGATGGATTTCTGTATGTATAGAGATCAGCACCAGAAGAGGATTTGAAGTAGAATTCAGCTCTAGTACCTGTAGAAAACCAAATGACAGAATATTATCAATCCTGCCTTGAGCCGTGCCTATGTGTTCTAATATAGGGTGTGTGCTCCCTATACAGAGAGATGAGGCCTCTAATGTGTGTAGGTATGTTGGAAAGGTTCAGAACCAGTTCACTATTGTGGGTTGGGTGATCCTTAGCAATTGTATCCACCACAGAATTACATTCCCTGAACACATGTTTTAGGTCGGCATTCTTTAGCAGGGAATGCACCTTAGAGGCTAAAGTGAAAAAAGGCCAGTGTGCAGTATAAAGGTTCTTGATCATGTTCACAGCCAGCAATGAATCAGATTCTAGAAACGGTTTCTAGCAATCAGACCAACGGTGGAGTTAGTGGAGAACCAGGAAGCATCAACATTGATCTTTATACAGTTTGGTTTCGGCCCTTCCCAGAAGACAATAGATATTGTAAGTTTAGGAGGTGGTCTAAGGGAGGGGATAAGATGAGAGAAACTATGGCTCATAGGGAGGGAAGAACTAGAGGGGCAAGGTTTGGCAGAGAGGGATAGGTAAATTAGATCACTGATTTCCCTGCATATTTAAACTGGAGAGAAGTGTTTGTTATCAAAATATAGACCATTTCTAGCCTTCCAAAGGCACCAGCAAATCAGAGAGGGAAGTATTTTACATATCCGCTGATGCATTCTGGGAAGATCATTGCAATTCCAGAATAAAAAGAACCTTTCATTTATTGAATCCAGACTACGAAGATTAAAATCTAGTAAAGCTGCCATCTTATTCCATATTGATTGAGCAAGGGGACAAGAGATAAAAAAGTGTTGGAGAGAATCAGAGTGATTACATGCAGGGCATTTTGAAGCAAGACTAAAACCACATTTCATCAGCACATCATAAAAAGGCAGGAAAGAGTGCTTCAGTTTCCATGTAAAAATAGAAATCTTTTTCTGCATTGTAGGATTCTATATTAGCTGAGTAGTAGGGAAGGTACCTGAGGAGAAAGTGAGCGTCTTATACACAGATTTGAAAGTAAAGGCTTCTGTCACCTCTGGTTTCCAGATTAATCTATCCTCTCTGTCTTCAGTGATTTCTGCTGCCTGTAAAAAAGAGAGAGTATCATGCTCTAAAAAAGGAGAAATCTTTAGTAGGATAGAGTCTATGTTGCTTATAAACTGAGCAACTGAGCAAGATAAGAGTGGAGAAATGATAGAGATAGGGATGAGGTTCATAAGTGGCCTATTAGGGCACCAGTTAGCAGACCAAAAATTGCAGCTTCCTCTGCCATGAATAATTAGAGTGTTATTTTTTGCAAAAGAGTTAACTGAGCATATTCTCTTCCAAGTCATGGATTTTCTGTGTGTTTGGGGTAAGGACCAAATCATTTTTGCCCACATTGTGGTTCCCAATTGACTTTTCCACCAAAGTTTAAGTGAACAAGAATCAATTATAGCCTGAATTGATCTAAAACCTAAACCATTCTGAGACCTAGGAGCAGCTAGATCAGACCATTTTTTCCAAACTTTATTCTTCTTCCCTTCAGTCTCACCCCAGAAAAAAGTAGACATATTTCTCTCTAATGTCTTAACTATATGGATGGGAGGCTTAGTGACAGTCCATAAGTGTTGAGGTAAGGAGTATATACAGGATTGAATTAGAGTCAGTTTTCCTCCCGAACTCAACCATTTATTTTTCCAATTCATCAGCTTTTTATCCAAAATTTCCATTAAAGGTTGGAAGTACATGTTAAGTGTTCCACCTTTAAAGATTGGACATCCTAGGTATTTGAAAGGAAAAGATCCTTTTTTTCATTTTTAAGATCATCTTAACCTGATTTATCTTAGCAATTGTAGCCCTTTTACTAATGTAAAAATTAGATTTTTGAAAATTAAATTTCTGGCCCGAGGTAGATTCAAAGATTTCTAGGAATGCTTTAATCTTAATAAGGTTAGGTTTTGAAGCCTACATGAAAATAATGGTATCATCAGCATACATTAAGTGGGAGGCTGATGTGATTGTTGAGGGTAACTAGAAGTGTGTGAGGCTGTTATTCAAAAAAATAAAGGAGAGGCTCCTAGAGAAAGCTTCTGAAAAAATATTAAAGAGAAAGGGGGAGAGGGGATCACCTTGTTTGATGCCTATGGTACACTACCACAGCAACCCGCCTCTAGCACCAGTTTTTTTATGTTCTAGCACCGGTTTTTTCGTAAAAAAAACCGGTGCCTAAGTAATCGGTGCTAAATTAGCACCAGTTTTTTTTCAACTAGTGCTAAACTAACACCGGTTTTTTTGTTAGCACCGGTTGAAAAACCGGTGCTAAATTACCACCGGTTTTTCTTTTGTTAGCACCGGTTTTTCAACCGATGCTAAATTAGCACCGGTTTTTTTGTTAGCACCGATTTTTTAACCGGTGCTAATTTAGCACAGATTTTTTTTTTGTTAGCACTAGTTTTTTAACCGGTGCTAATTTATTTACGACGTTGAAAAAAAATCCCTTCCTCTGAAAGCTGCAGCGCGCTGCCGCTTTCAGAGAAAGGGAAAAAGACTCAAAATTAACAATTTTATTCCAAATTAATTTAATAATAAAATCAACTTCACAAAATTAATAATTTATTTCCACATTAATGTATATAGGGGTGGGCATCGGTTTGATTTATTTAGTTTTCGATCTATTTGGTTCGGGTTATTCAATTTTTTTCCTAAAAAATAAAAAGCCAAATCCGACCAGAATTATTCAAATAACCCAAATTATCCAAACCGAATTCAAAATTTGAATTCGGTTTGAAACCGAATTCGACCGAATAAACCGAATTGTTTCCATTCTTAGCTAAGGAAACAAGTTCAGCAAGACGAGGCACAAACAGGTCAGTGCGGGCCATTCATGGTTGGCACCAACGGCCCGCACCAAACAAACTTCCCATTTTATCTTGCTTGAATGACTTAAAATGGGAAGTTTGTTGGGGCGCGCCAGCCGGTAGACACATCTTTGGAATCCAGATATTCTTGGCACCTAACGAACGCTTCCTACCCTCCTTTCTCAACAAATCTTCATCCCTTACAGTTGGGGAGCGACCTACAACATGCTGAGTCTTCATAATTGCTTTACAAAGCTCCTCGGATCCATCAGGCAATCCCATTGCTTATGTAGACCCTTCTGACCCTTCATTTTTGTTCTCCCACTAGGATCCGCTGAACCACTGTGCTCATCTTGTCTTATGTGAACTCTTTGCAGTTGCTTTAACCATGCACGGATTGGTTTCTAAGATGTAAAGGTAGGTGTTATATAGGTATACCACAATCCGTCCATTCTCAGAAATTTCATGCCGGGGACTAAACCAAAGTCATCCATTTTAACAACATGGAAATCCACTATGGTGTCTATGGTGCCAAACATAACCGATCATTAACTCATAATACCCCGGACTTGTTGGGCTTCACTGTTAATGGCTTTCATCCTGCCCACAGATTTCTCCGACCGGAGACCCAATCTTGATGCCTCTTTTTCAAAGACATACACATGGCTAGCTCCAGTGTCAACCATCGCTTGGATAGGTTTTCCATTCACCCACACATTCATGTGCATCAATGCTTCGTTAGTCTGTTGCATTGGTTCAACATGGACAATCTCAGGTTTGTCATGTTTTGATGCAGCCTTCCCTGCTTTGCTTGACCAAGTCGTAGATCTCTTTGATCCCACTGCAGCAACCACCCAGTCGATCTTAGGCTCCGTTAATGGATTCAACCACCCTGGCTCTATTGATCCACCATGGACTACACCGTAGATTCAATGCCCCCACAAAGCATGATTTTTCCTCTTCGAGCCCAGACTCCTGAGCCGAATGCTCCTGAACTTCCTTGCTCAGTGCTTCCCTTATTTTTCTCCGATCCTCGAGCAACATAGCAGTGATGCTCTGCTCTGTGGGACAATCAACAAGGGCATGATTCCCTATGCACATTCCACACACAAGTCGTGCCTTCCCGATTTTCCCATCCCACCTTGGTTTGGACTAAATTGAACTAGCCGCACTTGCACTGGGGATTCCCTTATTCCTTCCGACTCTCGAATTGGGCATATAGCTACCTCATTGCTCGGACTGGGTCTAATGTTACCCCCCACCTTAGGAGAACTTGCACCCACACTCTTACCCGCCTTGGCAACAGTATAACTGTTCACCTCCCTATCAACTCTTTGCGATCCACCGCCATTATAGTCCTCCAGAATTTTAAAAATACCACCGCTGAGTTATATTCCGTGCAATGAGCTCTCCTTAGCTCGAGTCTAGCCCACAGCCTCAATCCCTGGCTAAACCCATGGAGTTTGTATTCCTCCATATGGTCAGTCAAGTCGAGCATACAATCCTAAAAAGCTGACACGTACCCCATAATATTGCCGGTATGTGCCAAGGTTCTTAGTCTCAACAATGCCCATTCCTTCACGTTGGTAGGCATAAATTGTTGCCTCACCTTGACCTTCAATTCATCCCATGTGTCGATAGCCAAGTGTCCTGCCTTTAGCTCCATGTCTTGGGATTGCCACAACCCCATAGCAGAGCCCTCCAGGTACATTATGGAAATAGTGACTTTCTCAGCTTCCGAATATATTCAGGTTGCCTTAAAGTATTGATCCAACTTGTACAAGAAGTTATCAAGCTGTCTCACATCACCTGTCCCACCATATTTCATAGGTTCAGGAACTTTCCATTTTATGCACAACACAGACACCACTGCCACTACTCTCACCTTGGGATAAATTGGTCACAGCTTGCATTAGAATGTGCACATCTCTGCCAAACTTCTCGATAATGCCTCTCAACTCAGCAACATCCGACTCGCGAGATGCCAAAGCTTCCCTCAGCTCAGCGATCTCATCATCCTGACGTGCAACCTTCACGTTGGCCTCCTTGATGTCTCTACTGATAACGGTAACATTCATTTCCATCTGATCCACTTGGTCAGCTAGCCTCCCAGAACCTTGTGCCTCACCAAATAAAACCCTCTCAATGTTCTCCAAGCGACCAGTCTTCTTCGACATAGTGAAAGCCTTTCACTATTGCTCAAGGACTGCTTGAGCTCTGATACAAACTGCACGGGTCACCCCCCAAGAGGGTTAACTGTGCAACCTAGATGTGCTAGAGTGTCACGACTACCGCCTGATTTCCGATGAGCTTCATACTCAGCTTGGTTGTTCTCATCACACCAAGCCTTTGGAGGGATGTGGTCAAGTATACAGTGGAAATACACAACTGAGTTTAGATTAGGAGCATGGCTTCACAGCCACAAGATAACAATGCAATACAAGGCCCGACAACTGGGGAGCAAATGCCCATTTTCAATATTTTGCAAAAATCGTAACCAAATGTGGGTAGCTCAGTACTCCATATATATGTTGTACAATGATGTGTCCATTTTATATGCATAATTTAGTACTATTTGGGTCACTTTTTTGCTCTTTTATTATCAAGAGCTTGTGTTTTACCTTGAAATTCTCTTAGGAGGGGTAAGAGCAACTTTACGCTCTTTTACCTCTTATAAGTGGATTTTGCGTGACAAGGGAAGAACACGGAGGCAATGAAGACCGGAGGTCATTGAAGATCACACTTTTGATGACTTTTGAAGACTTGCTTCGAAGACATGAAGACCGGAGGCCATTGAAGACCATTTTGTAGCCGTTGAAGACTTGAAAATTGAGAGGAATTGCTATGAAGATGATTATATACCACAAGAAGAAGAAAAGGACATAATGCAAAATTCTAGCACCCATCACGAGTCGCGACGAGCCCGTCACGAGTCGCGACCAACGGGTGGCTAGAATTTCACCTTATCTTCTTTGTACTATAAATAGCACTCTTTTTCCTCTCATTCTCATTCTTCTGCATCTGCGATTCACAACACTGTTCAAACCCTTTTTCTTTCCATTTTCATCTTTGAATTCTCTTATTTTATGATTAGTTATTTAGCATTGATTAGCATGAACTCTTGTAGTTAATCTTTCTCTTGGGAGCAATTGAATAAGGCTTCCAAGCCCATGTCTTAAGAACAATTTGTAGCCTATTTATTACTCTTACTATTATGCATTTATGGAGCATTGAATGTGTTTATTAATGTCATTAATGTTATTGAAAGCTTGAGTATATGAAATACTTGTATGGTATGCTTGTTAGGGTTTGGGGGAAATGGGTTGATTTCCCCCCTTTCTTGATAGGAATCCAAGAGTATGATTTAGAGCTTTTGATTGTGTTGATGGATTGATAATTTCTAGGTGAATATGATAATGTTGAACTCTTTGTCATGTTTGTTGCTTGTAGCAAATGAGAAAAGTCTATGAATGTTGACCATTCTTGACTAATCTTGTGTAAATGCATAAATTGGTTAAATGCTTAGACACGGTGTAGTGTTTATAAGTGTTGCCGAGCTTGTTGATTCTTCGTTCTAAATGCCATCAATGGGATACCTTGAGTCGTGTTTCGACTACGGGAGTCATTCGTGAGGTTTGACAAGAGATGTCGAATTCACTCATGCAAACTACTATCTAAGAACGATAGAAGTTTAACCTTCACAACAAGTAGTGAAAGTAGTAAATAGGTTGCATGTTCAATGATGGATAACAGGTTTTGAAGTGGAAGTTAATTGCGCCCAAGGTTCCGTCAATTGTTATTTTCATCTTATCTTTAGTTGTGTTGCATGATTAGCATCATTCTCTTGGTTTGCTAATTGTTTTACTTTAATTTGATAACTTAGGATCAAACTAACCCCCCTCCCCTTGGTTACATGCTTTGATATGTATCTATGTATGTAATTAATGCTTAGTATGTTTTCTCCTATATATGATCCCTCTTCTCGTGGATGACCCCGACTTGCCATTATCTACTTAATTGTTGATAGGAAGAATTTAGGGCTTAAAAATATTAAATGTGAAAGGTACGGTGATGACCTTCCATACAAACGTTATCAAGAGTACCAGGTACATAGACAAAAGAAGGTCAAAGGAAACAAGGCATGTAGGCCTAGACCTTAATTAAAAAAACCGAGATACACTACTAGCTAAGCTATTACAATCAAAAAGTGAATACTTATGGGATAAGGAGCATGGGACATGTCTTCTCAGGGTGTGACTCAAAACTTAGCATACTAGCCTAGCGAGAGAGCGGGCGCTACGTGCACGGGCGGTGCGCATGAATGGCTCGAGCATTGTGCACATCACATTGCAGGCGCAGAGGGGGACATCACGAGCAGTGAGCAATTAGGTGATCGGCACTGCATGACCCATAGATGTGTATGGTGCGATCGAAGGAGACTACATTGCAGGCACGTGTTGTTCGGTATGGGATCGCAGTACAGTTGTGGCATGCATGCGTGCATGGGGTTACATTGAGGTTGTGTGATAAGCCCCACCTTGTAACACCACAACCCACACCACCAACCACGGGTGCGGATCAAAAGCCTCTATTTCAGTAATCTATTGGCACCCTGCGCCAGATGATCTAGCCCACGCTAGAGGGACGTCACATCCCACGCAAGACTTTGCAAACCACATTACTTGAAGATCTGTTCCACAAACCAGAACGGGTGCCCCACGCAACATGAAGGGGCACAGCCCACACCAGATCTTGCGTCCCACACAAAGACACGCTATAGGCCACACCATTCATGATGGCCTACATCGAGCGGTTGCTAAGCAAGATTTTACCCTATTTTGGCCTATTTTGGGCCCATTTTTAGGCCTAATCTCCTACTTCAATAAATATAGCCTTAGTTTACTAGGGTTTTATCTTATCTTTTAGATGGGTCATTTTTGTAATTAGGAGAGCAACTCTAGAGAGTTAAAAACTCTCTCCTTTTGTTAACTTTATTTTCTTTGATCCTAGGATGTGGAATTCAAATATTTATTTTAATTCCATATCTATGGAGTAGTTTCTATAGCTTGGAGATAAAGTGTAGGAGCATAGTTTGATTCAAATTTTTTGTGAGATTCTGTACTACATCCTAATTTTGAGTTCATGATATTATTGTGATTGTCTTGATTATTTGAATTGCATGAATAGTACACCACATATAAGCACACACTTTTGCCTGTATTCATTTATGGTGCAAATATTGATGCCTCCTTGGGAAGAGAAACGTGAATGTTATAATAGGTAAGGAAGAACACATCCGCGTGTGTGTGCACGGGGGATTCTAGTATGCTCTGATATGCATTCGTGGTAAAAACCTGGGAAGGATAAATAGACCTACAAGAATGGTCAGAACTTGTTGTACTCCCCTAATTATGATGGCGGTGTTGATAGAGAACTGCGAGTACACCCGTCGTGACAGGGAAAGGGAAGTGTATGACATCGGCCACAACATGTGTTATGAACACTCTATTAGGTTTGCCTAAATTTCTATGTGAATAAATCGAGAATCGAAATATTGGAATGACGATGTTGGTCAATGACTCCTCAAGTGCTTAGTTAAATATAGCTTACTTTGCTTTCTTACTTTTATGCTTAGTAGTTGCTAGTTTTAAAAACACCCCCCAGCTTTTGCATATTTTTTTTACCGCCCCGACCTGGGGTCGTTAATACAGTTGTAGCAAGCACAATTTAATTAACCTGGGCTGAGGCTCTAGTCTCGTGGGATGGTCAAATATATGATTTATATTCTGCACATGCTTCTCGCTACTAAGCTACAAAAGGGTAGTAAGTGGCAAGCCCTGGGTTTGTCTACAGAGATGTTAGGGTTCAAGTAAAAGTTAAAACACAGGCTCGTATGGGTCATCAATCCGCACGAGTGAAAGGAATAGCTACTAATCTAAAGATGCAAACTGGGGGGGGTTGGTATTTTGAACTAACAACTACAAGCATGAAATAAACAAACAAGTAAACTATTTTTACTACGCACTTGGGACTAATTTAGCAACATGATAGTTCTAATGCTTCAATCCATGATTCATTCACATATATGCATACAAAAAACCAATCATTGTGTTCACAACATGTGGCCGATAGCATACAAATCCCCATCCCCATCACGGTGGGTACGCTTTGCAACCCTCCATCGACACTACCATCGTAATTAGGGAAGCACAACAAGGTTCAACCGTTGCTGTGGTTCTATTTCTCCCCCGTGCTATTATATCTCAGGCTTTCACCACGAATGCACTAATTCCCAGTGGTCCTCTATACACCATGCCTTAGGTTCTTAGGCACCTTATCTGTGATACTAGAGTTTGAACAAAACACCTAGCTTGCTACTATTGACTATCTACACCCGTAACCCATGGGAAAATAGTTAAGTAATCAGCTAAGACTAGTACAGTGGTATGCAGATTAGGGTTACCTCGAAGTTCCCATGCACACACTCACACAGAATCGTTCCCCTCCACCATTCAAACTTCCAAGTTTTTCTTCCCAATGGGGCATCAATAAGTACACCATATATGAACATCACCCAAAGTGTGTGCTCATATGTGGTGTAGTGTTCATGCATGTGTCACATACAAGAATAATCACAATAATATCATAAACACAAAAATAGATGGAATTTAAGGAATCTCATAAAGCATCAAAAGCTACACATTCCCAAGCTTAATCTAACTACTTCCTAGACATGGAATTCAAGTATAGATTTGAATTCCACATCTCTGGGATGAAACAAGAAGAAAAGAAAAGGAAAAAGTTCAAAACCTACTAAGGAACTCCCTCTTTCTCCCAAATGCTCTCCAATTTACAAGATATGAATTATCTCTCCTAAGGTATATGAAAATGAGTAGACTAGGGTCCTATATATATAGCAGTAGGAGATTGGGCCTAAAATTAGGCCCAAAATAGGACGAAAGTGTCGAAACCCTAGGTCAGCCACTTGGTTTTCATGGATTGGCTCGGATGCCACAATTCGTGAAGCCATAATGCACGGACTGCCAGATCTGGCACAGTCCGTGAACATTCATAGCCGCGGGAAACCATGGTCCATGAAGTTGGCTCGTGCCATAGTTCATGAAGGTTTTCACGGACTGCGAGCAGCACCATGGTTTCCACTCAGTAGTTTTAATGGCCTAACCTCCTTTTCACGGACTGCGAGTAGCATGAGCATTTGCCCAAAACTCTCGCCACATTCCATGAAGGTTTTCACGGATCGAATCCATTATTAGCCAAATTTCTTCAACTCTTCCCTTCCTTGCTTCACGTCTCAGCTCCGTTGTTACATATCGGTGCTTTTTCTTTGTGTAGGGAAGACCGTGGGCATTTTCACGGGCTGCTGATGCTTTGTGTAGTGAGGGATGTCACGGGCCGCTGGTCCTTCGTCGGCTGAACTTTGTTTGCTAGCTATGGGTGAACCGTTAATCCAAATTGGGGGTTCTAGAAATCGATTTTGTAGTACTTAAGAAGAGGAATCCAATGAACCCATCTTTGAAGGCTAATTCCTCCTGGATTGTTTTCAGACTAAGGCCCTCAGACCACGATTCACCGTTTCCACCTTTTGTTGTCTTGAACTTCGAAGCTGCCTATCCTTGGCTTTAATCTTCTTCTACCATGTATTGATGCTTGTGGCCATCAATTACTAGCATTCAATGCAAATGACCTTCAAATCTTCCACCGTTAAAAGAAAATGGCCTTCGCAAAAATGTAATGTAACAAACATCATTCACGGGCTACCCACTAAAGGTACTTATAATGAGGACCAAGGAGCCCATGAAAACGATATGTCAATTATAACTAACTAAGTGTAAAAAATGTGGGATTTAGAATAGAAAACCAAACATAGTTATCTAAACCCCTTCTCATGTAATCAAGAGCATATGTGTCCATTTTATGTGCTTATTTTAGTACTTTTTGAGATCACTTTTGTGCTCTTTTGTTATCAAGAGCTTGTTTTTCCTTTGAAATTCTCTTAGGACAGGTAAGAGAGACCTTATGCTCTTTTAACTTTTCTAAGTGAATTTTGTGTGACAAAGGATGAGCATGAAGACTTGATGACTGGAGGCCGTTGAAGATCACCTTTTGAATACTTTGAAGACTTTCTTCAAAGATTCTAATACTTGAAGAATGAGAGGAATTATTTTGAAGAAGAGTGCTTGCTACAAGAAGAATAAAAAAAGACAATGTTATTTCTGGCGCCCATTACGAGTTCTGACGAATGGGTGTCCAGAACACAACCTTATCCCTTTGTACTATAAATAGAATTTTTTTCCTATCTTTCATTCATCTTCACCAACCTGACTTTGGCACTATTCAACCCTAGTTTTCCACCATTTTCATCTTTGGTTTCTCTTGTTTTATGTTTGATTTGTTAGCATTAATTAGTATTAACTCTAGTAGCTAAACTAATTCTTGGGAGCAATTGATTGAAGCTTCCAAACTTATGTGGTGAGATTCTCTATTTGCTCATTTATGAACATTTATTGGAGAGCATTATTATGCCATTAATTTTGTGTTTTGACTCATTCATACAAGGGGTTATTTGATTATATGACATATTTGTATGATTGATGTTTTAGGGTGTTAGGAAAGTTGCAAAATTCTTAGCTCATTTGACATGACATCCACGAGAATTGATTTAAGAAGGAATGAATATTGATCTTCGAATGAGAAGTGATAACCATAGACAATAAATGTAATTTAATGAGTGAATGAATCTATGATATATATGAAGTTTGGAAGTGGAAGTCGATTTCTCCCAAGGCTCTGTTAATAGTTATTTGCATCATCATTTAGTTGTTGCATGGTTTGCATATTTGACTTACTCATTAGTTAACTTGTCTTTCAATTTTATAACTTAGGACCAGAACCTAACCAACCCCCCTATCCCTTCTTTACATGCTTTTATATGTATATATATGTGTGTGTGTGCCTAGAATGTTTTCCGCTCTATATGTTTAAACACTTGAGAAGATCACCCTTCTTCATAGATGACTCCGACTTGCCATTATCTAATTAATTGTAGATATGAAGCATTAGGGCTCATAAATATTACCTTTGAGAGGTACGGCGACGACCTCCCAAATTTTGGCATCGTTGCCAGGGAAGAGGCGTTTATTTTTATGTGTTTGGCCATATTATGTGTCATTATGTGCTATTTGTAAATATTTGTTAGTTTGCATTTGTTTTATTTTATTTTTTGACTTGAAATTTTTGCTTGTCTTTGAGGCGTATTGTTCCAGTTCTTGGTGTAGGGTTTGTACGCGATCCTCTTCACAAGACCCCCTACAAAAAAAACCCCAAGTCAGAGTTGAATTTGAGATAGGCTAGGAGGCTTTCTTTGGAAAGTGTGAATAAAACCCCTCCTAGTGACCATTTTGTGGATACCTCTAATTTTCTAAAGCATCAACACGACTATGATGATGAGCATCCGGGAGGAGAGCCTCAACATCCTCCTCTCTAAGGAAGAACCCTTCTCATCCAAGGAAAGGATATTCCTTTGGGGCAAGCCTTGTTGAGGGACATTATGGCTCCTAACCTTGACTAAAAACCAATGTGCATTGAGTATCCTTTGGTTGGACCAAATGGGCACTTCGAGCTCAAGACTGGGTTTATAAACATGCTACCTATCTTCCTTGGTAGGCAAGGGGAAAATGCCAATAAGCATGTCATCGAGTTCCATTTTTTGTGCGGTGGTACGGTCCCACGCAGAGTAGATGAAGACTTCTACAAGTTGAAGGCATTTTGATTCACATTGAGGTATGGTGCAAGGGATTAGCTCGACTACCTACCCCACAAGCATCAAACGTTGGCTTGACATGAAGACAAAATTTCTAGCCAAGTACTTCCCATCCTCAAAATCCGTTGCTTTGAAAAAGGACATAAGCAACATTCTCCAATGGCATGAAGAGTCTCTTTTTGACTATTGGGAGAGGTTCAAGAAGCTTCTCATAAGTTTCCTTACCATGGGTATTTGGAGGGAGACATGGTCTACTATTTCTACAATGATCTTCTTGATGAGGAACAAAGATTACTGAGGAGTTCTTGTGGTGGTACTCTTGGGAACAAGACTTCAATAGAGGCTATGCAATTATATGAGGAGCTAGCTGAGAAGTCAAGGAACTTTAGCCCGAGGGGCGATTTAAGAAGAAGAAATCTACTGCCCACAAGTGACCCTTCCAATAGTGGAAAGCTTGAGGACCAAGTCTCGGCCTTTATTTATATGATGAAATCCTTGATGACCAAGCCCAAAAATGTGCCACATGTTAAATCTTATGAAATTTGCTTATCAATGCATTCTATGAATGCTTTCCCTACTTTGCAAGATGATTATGTAGATGATGTAAGTGCCATGGGGTATCAAGGTGAGAAAGGCTATCAAGGAAACCAAGGCTACCAAGGTTATCAAGGGTACCAAAACTGGATGTACAATTCGGGTAATCGTGATAACCCAAATCTCCAATATTGAAACCCTCAAGGAGGTCAAAACACTCAACTGTATTGCCCTCCTCAAAAACAATATCGGTCATCTCACAATAATATCAAAGGCTTCAAGATAAGCCCCAAGACCAAGGGGAGAGCTTAGGTTTGAAAAAAGATGAGCTGATGAAAGTCATTCACCGGTTTAGCATGTGCGTGGAGAAATGTAAAAAAAAAAATCCAAGATGAAGCCAAGGAAAGCATCAAGAACTTGGAAACTCAAGTGTGCCAAATAGCTCAAGTGGTGAATCAGATGGAGGCCCAGGAAAAGGGCAAACTTCCCTCCCAACCGGAGATCCATCCCCACCAAAATGCTAGCGCTATCACTTTTAGAAGTGGTAAAGAGGTTAGCCCTCCCCCGGGTTGTGAAATTGTTCAAGAGAAGCCTAGAAGGGTTGAGGTGTTTGAGAAAGAGGTTGAAAGAGAGGCCAAGAAATTTTCCAAGGAGAAGCAAGGAAGAGGAAGGAGAAGGAAGAGAAGGTTATTGTTGAGAAGTCAATTTCAATTCTGGAACCTTTATCCCCTCCTCAAACAAATGTGAAAATGGTGGAGATTCCTTCATATGTACCGGAACCACCATTTCCTGAAGCTTTGAAAGACTAGAGGAGTTAAGCATTGGAAAGCAGTGGATGGCTAGAATGGTGGATGATTGATGATTTGAGGGGTGATAGTTAGAATGGTAATAATTCTTTGTCAGTTTCTTTGAAAGATGATGTTGAAGATACATGTCTTGTATATTCCATGAGTACTAACTTTAAGGAAAGCATTGAGGAGTTGAGTATTCTTGAGGAAGTGATACCAAGTCCTACTCCTCTAGTTTTAGAGGAACCCGAAGAACCGGAACTCCTTCCATCACTAATGAAAGCTCTAGTGATAGAGCAGAAACCTTTACCAACTGACCTCAAGTATGCATTTCTGGGGGAAGGAGAGATGCTCCCGGTTATCATTTCAAGCAAACTCACCCAAGATCAAGAAGAAAAGTTGATGGTGGTGTTACGGGAGGATAAGGAAGCAATTGGATAGACTATTACCGACATCAAAGGCATAAGTTCATCAAAGGCGTAAGTTCATCAAAGGCATAACCACTTTACATATATCCTTGTTTTCAATGATTATGTGTCAAAGTGGGTCATAGGAAAACCCACTGGGACTAACAATTCTAAAGTGGTTCCAAAATTCCTGAAAGATAACATCTTCTCTAGGTTTGGGATTCCCGGAGCCTTGATTAGTGACTGTGGCACCCACTTTTGCAACCGGACCATAGAGGCACTTCTGAAGAAATATGGCGTTACTCACAAGACATCCACCACCTATCACCCTCAGACCAATGGCCAAGCCGAAGTTTCCAATAGGGAAATCAAGTTCGTCCTGGAGAAAATGGTTAACCCTAACCAAAAGGATTGGAGTTCTCGGTTGAATGATGCCTTATGGGCATATAGGATGGCGTACAAGACACTAATCGGTATGTCACCTTACTGGTTAGTTTTTGGTAAGCCATGTCACTTACAGGTGGAAATTTAACACAAGGCTTATTGGGCGGTCAAAGAATTCAACTTTGATATAGATGAGGCTGATTTGCATAGAAAGCTACAATTGCAAGAACTAGATGAGATCCAAAGGGATTCTTACAAGAACACCATAATCCATTAGGAGAAGACAAAGGTGTGGAATGATAAGATGATCATTAGGAAGGAATTTGATGTGGGTAAAAAGGTCCTCCTATTTCAATCCTACCTTTGTCTATATCCTGGTAAGTTGAGGTCTCGATGGATTGGTCCATTTGAGGTGTTGAAGGTATTCATGCATGGTGTGGTGGAAATCCTAGATCGAGTTCAGTCCAATACGTTCAAGGTCAATGGACAACGTTTGAAACCTTACCACGAGAGTTTTGTGACAGAAAAAGGAGAGGATGTTGATCTCCTGGATCTAGATTGTGAGTAAGCTCTAAGAAGGGGAGTAAGTCATACCGAAGACATTAAATAAACTTGGCTTTGATCATTCAGATCGCCATTCGTGACTTTTTGTTTATGTTGTTTAGTTTTGTATTTTTTGTCGTTAGTTTCATTATTTTTCTTTGTGCTTTACACGGTTTGTTTTTCCATGATTTTTTAGCAATATGAACCCAAGGCATTGGATTGATGAAGGGAGAAATACTTGAAGTCATGAAGGAAAAGTTTGGGTAATGGGTAAGGTTGAGAATTATTTTTAAGAACCAGAGGGAAATGATTCAATTTTGAAACCCTTAGAAGCCACTTTTCACAAGCCACAATTGTGACATGCAATGGTTTGGTCACAATCGCAACCAAATCAAAAAACAATTTGCAAAATTTGAACCACAAAAATCCACTTTTTGCGATAGTTCCATTGCGAGTCGCCACTGTCCATCGTGAGTCGTGACGAATTAGTCGTGAGTCGCGACCCTTTCCTTGATTAGAGATGATGGTTGACCTGTCCATCACGAGTCACGACAAACACGTTGCGAGTTGCGAAAAGCGTGCAGGGGTGTTTTAAGTTACGGGTAGAACACAATTTCTTCCCCAATTCCTCCTTTTTTTCTCCATTACCGCCGCCCCTAAGCCATCCTCTCCCACTTTCCTCCATTAAATCTGACCTCAAAACTCTTCCTATAGGCTGGAATCTACTCCCTATCCACACCCCAGTAATCCCATTCCATCTGCTTCCACCACATCCAGCCAGTTTTGGGAAAAAATCCATAACCCTAGGTTTTAGAAAATTACCTAATTCTAGCTAATTAGGCTAGGATTTCTTGTGGGCTTCACTATTTCATCCTTATACACACACTATTGGTACGATTCCTCACTTTTGAACACTTGAATTGTGAATTGTGTGTAGTTTGATTTTGGTGAAAATTGTGCATTTTGTGAATGATGATATATTGTGTATGTTATGATAGTTTTTCACGATTTGTGCCTTGAATTTCAAATATCTTGTGTAGATCATTATGTTGGATATTTTTCAATGGTAAATGGGGGTGATGCTTTGTGGTTTAGTATTGACTAGGCCTTGTGCATATTGTGCTTATAATTTGGTTTGATGGACATCTTAGCTGTGGAGTGTTGATTAATACATGGTGGATTGAATTGATTATATTCATATGGTATTTTGGATGTGAGATAGCTTTGTGCTCATGTTGATTTGCTCATGTTGGTGTTGTGCTTGCACTGTGTTTATATTGTTGCTTTGGTTGAAAATTTGGTTGTGGCTTGTACTAGAGATTAGGCATATTGGCTTGATTAACCATAGTTTATATTTGTATGCAATTTTATCATTCTTAAGGTAGTTTAGCTATGGAACTTGAATGTTAACATTATGAACGTACTCGTGGTAGCTAAACTAGCAAGCATGACTGTGATTATTGGATGTTTAACTATGTGATTACCTGATGGACTTGAAACTGTGGGCATGTTGAATGTGACATGGATTGTATATGGAATTTTGGTTAATACTTGAACTAGTTGGCTTGGACTTGATTTAGTTTGTGATGTTGGCTAAACTAGTTTGAGATTGAGTGTGGTTTTGTGATATTGCATGTATGTATATTCCTGTGTGTTTGACTTGTTTGTTGTGGTTGTTAGTTATGGCCCATATCAAGAGACCTAGGGCTCCTCAAAGATGTGGGTGCACCACCGCTCCACCTCCACCTCTGCCGCCGGCTTCAGAGCCGAACCCTGTACCTCCCCCTCCTGATAGGTACATGGGTTTGACCCAGATTATTGGGCTCTATGTGGAGAGGTGGGATGCCTTGGTCACCCACCAGCTGAAGGAGACAAGCTTCGTCGATGTACCCACACTATAAATTCTTGGGCTAACCCAGCCAGTTTGGTGCCTCCTCGCCAAAGGAGGGTTGAAGGGTTTCATGGGAAAGAGTGCCCCCTCCTACTGGTGATACACATTGGAGTTAGGATATGATGCATGAGGAATGATAAGCCATGTGAGAAGTACATCACTTTCCACTTAGATGATATACCCCGAGAGATGACCATCTCGTAGTTTAAGGAAGCCTTCAGATGGTACATGGTTGAGATCCGGGTGAGATTGGACCCACGGGCTCAAGACCCACCAATTGAGGATGAAATGCATTTTTGAAGTGTTATCAACAAGAGGGCAAAGAGCTCCCATGACAAGAATAGTGTCATCATCCCTCCCACACTCCATTATGTGCACAGACTTCTGGCCGACACAGTGCGTTGTTCGGTGGAGCCGACAAATATGCCGAATAATGAAAATAATTTCTTATGGAACTTGATGAGTGAGGGGCTAGGATATAAGTTATGGGTCGAGATGTGGATGAAGAGGGTCATAGAGGTAGCTGAGAAGCCAAAGGGGAAAATTATTGTTGGAGTCATGATCGGCCTCTTAGCAGAGCACCTAGGATTGGTCCCACGGGCTAATTTTCCATGCTTGGGGAAGCACATTTCCTACCTCATCACTATAGAGAGGTTGGTACGATTTGAGATTCTTGGCACCACGCAGACTACAGGGGTGTTTCACTGGTTATATGGCTCCAGAAAGGTCACCTTCATGGCACTTTCTCAGCCCAACAAGACCAAGATGGAGTTTGATACACCCTTGGTGGACCTGGCGATCCCTCCCGACTCTTTATGTAGGGGCTTAATTTCAGTCCCTATTCATCATAATGATAGTAGAATGCCTTTCACTGAGCGACAGCATCAGTATTCTCCACAGCCTCCACCAGAGACCGAGCCTATGCAGGATAATTATGTGCCACCTCACTACTCCCAGCCTCCGCCTGAATTCTATGAGCGTATGATGTAGACTATGCATGATGGATTCTTCCACCATGATAATGCAATATTGGAGCACAATGTTTTTGTCTCCAAGAGCTTGATAAACATGGATGAGGAGATTGACCATATGTCAACTCGCATTTATGAGATGCAGTCCCAGTCTGGTGGTACCTCGAGCCCTGATCCTAGAGTGAAGAGGCATAGAGCGAGAAGGAAGAGGAACAGTGATTGTCTTGCCCACTATCAGCAGCGCTATTTTGGTGATGGTGTTTCATCCTCACAACATTGATTATGTGCTTTAAATTTTTACCATTTCCATACTTTGCTTTGTACGCCTTTGCCCTATTTTGTCTACATTAAGGGCAATGTAGTGTTTCAAATGTGGGGAGGGTATTTAATGATTTCATTGTTTGGTTTGGGAATATTTTTCTAGGCTTGATGCTTTTGGGATATTTTTCTCTTTGTTCTGAATATTTTCCCCTTTTTTTAGGGATGCTTTCCTTATTTATATACTTGGATGATGTTAGCTTTGATATTTTTCTTAGCCTTAACATTTGGAAAGCACTTTTCTACTTTTTTATTGGAAAAACATGAAAAAATGAATTTTTTTAAAAAAATTAGAAAATGAAAAAGAACAAAAATAAAAAGAATCCCACTAAGTCGAAAACCCGAGAGGGCATCTTAAGTAACATTGGGGGCCTAGATAGGTTGAAAACCTTAAAGGGCGACCTATCTAAAAATTAGAGGCTAAATGTGAGGAAAAAGGTGAGATGTAAGCCAAAGAAACATGATGCGTGGCTAGGATGAAAACCCGAAAGGGCTCCTAGGCAAAATGAGAGAAAGGGAGAAAAAAGGAAAAATGTTATGTGTTCACTCATTTTCCGACATTGGATTCATAAGGTTTTGGTGGCCATATGGATGGATTAGGTAGCTTGACATCTTAAGACCTCTTAGGATTGGAAACTTTAGCGGGGAAAATGAATTAAGTTGTGAAATTCTTGATTGTTCATATACTTCATTTTTAGGATGATATGTTGGTATAAAGTGTTGTGTGTGTTTGAAATTTATGCATTCTTTTAGCTTCACCTTGTACCATTGGATCAGGGATTGTCAATTCAGGATTTGAAGATGTTTTAGGGATATCAATGAATTCATAGGTTGATATGGTTTTGGTAGATTTAGGAATAGGGGTTGTGGGAAACATCTCATTCAATCTTAACGTTGGGATGTGTGATATTGAGAGTTTTGTGAGGTATTCACTTAAGGGAATAGTAGTTAGGATGTGGATACATCAATTCCTCTGTGTGCTTACTTAGGAGCGAATACGGTTTAAGTGCGGGGAGGTTTGATATATCCACTTTATTTTCATATTTTAATACTTTTTGGGATCACTTTTGTTCTCTTTTTTTATCAAGAGCTTGTGTTTTACCTTGAAATTCTCTTAGGAGATTTAGGAGCGACTTTACGCTCTTTTACCTTTTCTACGTAGATTTTGTGAGATAAAGGATGAGCATAGCGACTTGAAGACCGAAGGCCATTGAAGATCACCTTTTGAAGACTTTGAAGACTTGCTTCAAATGTTTGAAGACTTGAAGAGTGAGGGAACTATTGTGAAGAAGAGTACTTGCTACAAGAAGTAGAAAAGAAGACAAGGTTATGTTCTGGCGCCAGTCGCGAGTCGCGAAGAACGGGTGGCCAGAACACAACCATATCCCTTTGTACTATAACTAGCATTTTTCTTTCCTCTCTTTCATTCATCTTCACCAACCCGGCTTTGGCACTATTCAAACCCTAGTTTTCCACCATTTTCATCTTTGATTTCTCTTGTTTTATGTTTGGTTTGTTAGCATTAATTAGTATGAACTCTAGTAGCTAAACTAATTCTTGGGAGCAATTGACTTAAGCTTCCAAACTTATGTGGTGAGATTCTCTTTATTCATTTATGTACATTTATTGGAGAGCATTTATTATGCCATTAATGTTGTGTTTTACCTCAGTTATAACGTGGGTTGTTTAATTATATGAAATATTTTGTATGATTGGACTGTTAGGGTGTTAGGGTGTTAGGAAAGTTTCAAATTTCTTAGCTCATTTGACAAGAAATCCAAAAGCATTGATTTTTTTTAAAATTAAACCATCCGTAGATGGAGGGAAATATATTCGTCTCCCCGGACCGACTGAAAATGCTGCATTGGCGCTGAAAGTCAGTTTACATCACGAGTGGCAAAATTCCATGAACTAGATGATTAGAGAGCTAGAAGTAGCTCTTGAAGCAAAGACTTGAGCTTCCACCCTAAACTAAAAGTAGCTAGTTCCTAAGAGAAAGTGCAGAAAGATACTTAGCCAAAAGATCGCGAACAAGTTGGAGAAGCGAAAATTCGAAACTCCTATATGTCAACGATCTATTAGTTAAGTGTTCCTGTGTTTCTGATACCATCTTCAGTTTCCTTTGATAAATTTGTTCCAAATGACAGTTGTTGATTAGAGTCCCGGTGACTGATTGTGATGTAGTGCATATCCACCGTAACAGTCCAAACCCGTGCGCAAAACATAGGTACCTGTAAGAGGAGAAGCAGATCAGCAGTATCTGGACTAGCATGAAGAGAAAAAAAGGAGCAAAATAGAGGAGGAGTAGATGTTAAAAGTCTCAAGGAAATCAAATGAATTCTGATTCATGTCAGAAACGAACTGCAGATATATGCTAGACTTCTATGTGCGTGTGATCCAATACTCCTATTCGAATCCCTGGAATTCCTAAATTATCCAACGAAAGTAGACCCCTAAGGAAAGATAGGGTTGACATGATGTCTACATCACCCTGCAGATTATTAAGCATAGAAAATTTGGCCAGAAAATCTGCTGGTTGGTTAGCTTCCCTAGGAATGTAATGAATTGGGAACTGTAAATGATCCTTGTTAAGTGTGCTACATATTGAGTAAAATTTCCAAGGACTGGCTGAGGGGTTGATTATACCATTAACTGCAGTCGAACAGTCTGACTCAATGACATATGAGCATAGAGAGAATTCTTTACACATTTCATATGCAGTTTGAATAGCTATGAGTTCAGCACTTAAAGGATTAGGACAGTGAGTTAATTTAACTCTCATTTTGAATACAGATCCCCTCCAATCCCTTATAATCACTGCAATAGATAAGAAACCACCAATTTTCCAAGATGCATCTGTGTTAATTTTGAAACCTTTTTGTGGTTTTTGCCATTTAACAGCTGTAATCAGTTTCTTCCTTTTTCTGAAAATTTTTGGAATGATGTTAGTCTGAGTCCATTTCTTATTCTTTTCACCATTACCATAGAACTGATGAGCTGTAAAAATTTGGTAAATCATCCCTTTGATGTCATGAAAGCATGCTTCAGCAGAGAAAGTTTTGTTTTCAAAAATGATCTTGTTTCTAGAAATCCACAGAAACCACACTGTAGCAACTAAAGAAACACAAATCAAATTTGCATGTATCTTAGATTCAGCTTTGTAAGTTAAGTAAAATTCAACTCTATGTTTTAAAATTCTGAAATCAGTTACATGTAGCTGTAGCATAGAATGGACTCTATACCACACTGCTTTTGAAGATGAGCATGAATTGAAATAATGATCAAGATTATCAAGGTGGTTCATACAAATTGGGCATCTAGAAGCAACATTGAAACCATAAGTGTTTAGGATATTATCAAAAGGTAAAATCCCATTCAAAGCACTCCATAAAAGAATAGACATCTTACCTGGAAGAAAAGGGGTCCATACCTTTGAAAATTCTCTGATTATTGGCCTTTTTTGTCTGAACATGCAATAAGCAGACTTAATTGTGAAATTTCCATCTAAAGTCAGGGTCCAAACTAGTTTGTCTTCATGTGAATATTCCAGTGAGACCTCCTGTAAAATGTTAAAAATACTGGTAGCCAGATGTGGCTCCAATTCAGGAAGAAAAGATGATTTGTCATTTATAAAATATCTAAGAGATATGTTCTCAAATGGGATGTTCATATTCTCAGGCCACTTATAAACTAGTGCACCATTTCCAATCCAGTTTGCATTCCAAAAAGAACAATCCCCATTTCCATAAATAACTTTGGAGACCATATTTGCCCTGGCAGTATTTTACTAATCCTAACCCATGTATGGGATTTTTTGTAGGATTCAAGTAAAGACCATAAAAGAGAAGCCCATTGAGTGTTATTTTTTTGCAACTTCCACCATAGTTTACATGAAAAAGCTTCCACTATTGCAGTAAGATCCCTAAAGCCTAAACCATTTTCACCAACAGGGTAGCACATTTTTTTTCCAAGCTCTCCATATTTTTTTTTCTTTGTCTTCACCTTTGCCCCAGAAAATTCTAGTAGCCATTCTTTCCATTTTCCTTAAGACTATTCTAGGTGGTCTTAAAACTGCAAAGATATGAATAGGAATCGAAAGTAGATAGTGATTTATCAGAATGATCTTTGCAGCTGGGGTTAACCATCTATTCTTCCAATTATTTATCATTTTTTCCATTCTTTCTAGCATTGGAAGATAGTGTACTTGTAAGTTCCTACCAGCAAATACAGGAACACCAAGATATTTAAAAGGAAAAGAACCTTTTTCCATCCCTAGTAACCTCTTAACTATGAGAACTTTTTGGGGGGGTGTTATGAGTTACATAAAATTCAGATTTGGAGAAGTTAACTTTCTGTCCAGATGTTATCTCATATGCTAAGAGGAAACGTTTCAATCGTTTCAGATTGTTTGCCCTGGTGTTCAAGAAAATTGCAGTGTCATCTGCATACATAAGGTGAGTGAGGGGGGAGCATGACATTGGCAGACTGAAATGTTGCAGATAACCTGAGCTAAAAAGTTTCTTAATACCTCTGGAGAAAGCCTCTGTTAAAATATTGTAAAGGAAAGGGGATAGAGGATCCCCTTGTTTAATACCTCGAGTAGAAGAGAAAAAACCAGATGTAACACCATTTAATAATACAGAAAAATGTGCAACAACAATGTTATGCATTATCAAACTCACAAATCTACCATGAAAACCAAATTTTAACAGAATTGAGTTAAGAAATGACCAAGAGACCCTATCAAAAGCCTTTTGCATGTCTAGTTTAACTATTAAATTAGAGGTTTTAGTTTTCCTGGACAGTAATCTGATCATCTCCTTCATTAGAATCACATTATCTGAAATATCCCTACCTTTTATAAAAGCACTTTGTTCCTGAGAAATCAATTTTTGCATTAAAGGTTTAATCCTTTCCATGAGTAGTTTGGAGAAAATTTTAATAACAAAGTTTGAGAGACTAATTGGTCTAAAATCTGCAAAAGAGATTGGGATTGGCTTTTTTGGTATTAAGGTGAGCCAAGTACTAGAAATAGCTTTAGGTATGTTACCATTGTTTAAGAAATCATTTGCAGCATCTAAAAGATCTAATTTAGTGGTTTCCCAGAAATGAGTATAGAATTCACCTGGAAATCCATCAGAGCCTGGGGCACTAGATTTGTTTAGATTGAAAACAGCAAATTTCAGTTCTTCAAGATTAATGGGATTCAACAGATTAAGATTTTCTTGTTCTGTGACTGCTGTTGGAATCTCATTGAGGAAATGGTTAAGGTAGGTTCCTTATTTTTGTGAGACATCCTGATTGAGTAAATTCTTAAAAAACCTAACTCCTTCCTCCTTGATCAAATTTGGATCTGTTATCCAGTTACCATGTCCATCTTTAATTTTACTAATTCTTGGTCTTGCTTTCTTTTCCTTAATGGAGTGGTGAAAGAAATTAGTATTAGAATCTCCAAATTTTAACCAATTAAGTCTAGCCTTCTGTTTAAGAAAAATGTTGTATTCTTTCTGTGCTCTTAGAAGATCAGCTTTAGACTTTATTAATTCTTTTAGGATAACATCATCTTGTGATTGCTGGAAAAGAATCTCAAGCTCACTAACTCTGCACTCAGAAAGAGAAAGGTTCTGATTCACATTACCAAAATGATTCCTGTTCCAATCCTTTATTACAGTTTTTAGTCTTTTAAGTTTATGTACCAAATTATACATTCCACTGAAAGGAGAGAAAAGATTCCAATTAGTGATTACCAATTCCTGAAATTCTGCCCTATTTGTCCACATTACTTGATATCTAAAAGGTCTAGGGGCCTGTTCACTTGCAGACTGAATTGAAAGTAAAAGGGGTGAATGATCTGATGTGATTCTATTGAGGACCTGAATGGAGCTGTTTGGGAACTGATCTAACCAAGCTAAATTGCTAATTCCCCTATCAAGTCTCTTGAATTGTAGGTCCTTACAATTATCTAGATATCTATTATTACTCCAAGTGTAAGAATACTGTTGGTATTTCATACAAATCCATAGATGTTATGAAGTCCTTAAAATGTTTCATACTTTTCCTGGGAGTGGATTTCCTGCCCTTATATTCTTCTACTGAGGCCACAGTATTAAAATCTCCTATATATATTGCTGGATTAGGATCTCTAGATTGTAGGTCAGACCATAATACTTCCCTCAAGTTTCTATGGACACTAGCATAGATGAAGAAGCAGTTCCAGGATACAGAGGAGGCCTTATCACAAATTTTAGCTTTTATGAACTGATCCGACTCATGTAAACTGATCACATTGAAATTATGATTCCATAGAAGCCAGATTTTAGCATTTTGTGCATGAAGTGCATTTTCAAAACCTAGAACATGCTTCAAATTATTTATATTATGCTTATCATGCCATGGTTCAATTAAACATAAAATATCTATCTTATGTTTCATTTTTAGAGCTTTTAATCTATCAGTAGAAGTGCCATATCCCCTAACATTCCAGACTAAAATATTCCCTAATTTGGTGTATTTTATCATTTAAAACTTTCTGGAATAGCTTTTTGTGATGATCTTAAGATTCTTTGTTTTATTATTGTGGCCTTGTTATTTGTTTTCAAAACAAATTCTTCCTTCTCCTTAGCTTCTGAGTTAGAGGTACTTACCACCTTAGGGGAGATATGTGCTGCCTTACTTCCAGGTAGATCTTCTGGTGGGGTTGTAGTTCCAGATGCAGGACTGGGGATTGTCTCTGTTGGTTCCTTTTGTATATCATCAGAGATGCTCAATATTGGCATCTGTTCTTCCAGAGTTATTGCAGGCTTTTCTACTTTTGATAGTGATTCAGCTAATTCCTGAGATTCTAAAGACTCGTGGAAAATGTCAAGAATATCATCCTCTTTTACAGTATCATCATCATTAACCTCAACAATGTCATCATCATCTCTCAGTTCATTCAAAGATTGGAAAGCATTTGAGATTGAAACCGTGCTATTATTACCTAACTGTTCTGTAATAGGTGGGAGTTCAATTTGTTTTTTTTTCTCCAGAAAAAATTGGTGATTGGCTTGGAAATGTCATCTAGAGAATAAAAAGGAGTAGACCTCTTCAAATGACTGACTCTGAGAGAGTTAAAATTATTGTCCTTCATAGAGTCTGACTTCTTTTCCTGAGTTTTAAAATCTGACTCCTTTTGTGACACTGTAAGTGATGAAGATCCTTCTACTTCCAAAGTGGCTCTTGGTTGTTTATTAAAAGTAGTAGTCATTTCTTCCTGAACTGAGGATATTTTCTCATTAATCAGTTTGACAGCAGTGTTATTAATTTTTTTTCTCAGCTCAGGGTGTAGAAAGTTATAGTTTTGATTACTGTGTCCTATTATCCAACAGTGAGAGCAATAAGAGGGGAGTTGATCATACTCTATCGGATAGTCAGCAACTTTATTTCCAATTCCTACTACAATGGTTGAAGGGTGCTAATTCAATAGATCAATTTCCACACAGACTTTGATTACCGAGGGTCTAGTTAAAGCCTTTGTTGCAGCATCCATTTTCAAGAATCTACCTATTTGATTACTGATGCCTATGATAGCCGAAGTGTTATAAAAATGAATTGGGAGTTGTTGAATGGTTACCCATGCCGGAACCATTGAGGACTCCGCCGTTGGGGAGAAATCAGGTGACCATTTCTGTACCTTCATCATCGATCCTTGTATCATCCATTGGCCCTTCATCCAGCAGCGTTGGTAGTTCTCTCTGTCCTGAAAATGGATTAAAACATGACGATAATCAATTGAACCGAGCTAAAATTTGGCATTGAAACCAATTGATTTGAAAGCAGAAACCAGATTCTCCATTGGAGGTTTTCCTTTGTTGAATTTCCCGACCAACGCATTCTGGTAATGCGATGCCAGGATTTCCCCTTCCTCCGGGGGAAGGATGAAGGCAATTTTCCCTTTATACTCAGTAATGGGGTGGAGATTGGGAGTGTCGGGGAGTGATGATAAGAGAGGTGAGGGATTCGAATTGAGAGCTTGGAGAAAGCTCTTATTAATCAGAGGTGGAGGGTCTGGAGGAGGAGTAGGCGTCAGGGACGCCATAGTTGGCAACCAGATTTTGGCAGTTGGGTGTTAAAAATGGCCGTTATCGGGAAGAATTGGGGAAGAAGAGAAACAGTAAACTCAGTCAAAAAAAAACATCACTCCCCGACAGTTGGGTGTTAAAAATGGCCATTATCGGGAAGAATTGTTAAAAGCATTGATTTAGAACTTCTTATGTATAATGTGTGGTGATTCTTGCTAGATAAGTATGTTAATGTGGACTGTTCTCATATTTATCCTATAGATGAAAAGAAAGGTTGAACCTTGAATGTGGTTTGTTCTAGGGTTAGCCTAGTAAATATTTTGTTTGGATAAATGACTATGTCTTTGGTAGAAGGCTTGTTTTTATCAAACCTATTGTCCTTTGTGTGAAATGTCGTTGATGAAATACCTCTATTGTGTTGTTTTCCTAGGGTGATCATCAACGAGGTTTGCAAATGGACGTTGTTTGTCTTTGCAAATTACTATTAAGAAGGAATGAATGTTGATCTTCGAATGAGAAGTGATAACATTTCACATACACAATAAATGTGATTGAATGAGTGAATGAATATATGATCTATATGAAGTTTGGAAGTTGAAGTCGATTGCCCCCCAAGGCTTCGTTAATTGTTATTTACATCATCATTTTGTTGTTGTTGCATGCTTTGCATATTTAACTTACTCGTTAGTTGACTTTCCTTTCAATTTTTTAACTTGGGACAAAAAACAAACCAAACCCTCCCCTCTTTACATGCTTTTATATGTATCTATATATATGTATGTGTGTGTGCCTAGTATGTTTTCTGCTCTATATGTTTAAACACTTGAAAAGATCCCCCTTCTTCGTGGACGACCCCGACATACCATTATCTACTTAATTGTAGATAGGAAGCATTAGGGTTTATAAATATTAACTTTGAGAGGTATGGTAAAGACCTCTCACCCGCGCCACCGGCCACGGGCTCAGATCAGAAGTCTCAATTTCAGCACTTTGATGGTACCCTGCGGCAGACGATGTGGCCCCACCACTTGAATATTCATGCCATGCACCAGATCTCTCGCCCCGCGCCCAGGGCATGCCACGGGCACCATTCGTGATGACCTGTGCCGAGCAGCGGGTGAGCTATGGTTTACCCTAATTTGGCCTAATTTGGGCCTATTTTTATGCCCAATCTCTTACTACTATAAATATAGTCTTAGTTCTTTTAGTTGAAAATTTTTGTAATTAGGAGAGCAACTCTAGAGAGAGAAAAAGTTTCTCCTTTTCTTTTCATTCTTTTGCTTTGATCCTAGGATGTAGAATTCAAATATTTATTTGTATTCGATATCTTTGGATTATTTTTTATTTTTTGGGGATAAACTGTAGAAGCATGGATTGATTTAATTGTTTTGTGAGATTCTATAGTTCATACCAATTTTATGTTCATGATATTATTGTGATTATTTTTATTATTTAAATTTCATGAATAGTACACCACATATAAGCACACACTTTAGGCTATATTCATGTATGGTGCAAATATCGATGCCTCTTTGGGAGGAGAAACCTGAATGTTAGAATGGGTAAGGGAGAACGTGTCTGTGTGGGTGTGGGCATAGGGGATTCGAGAATGCTCTGACATATTTTCCATCGCACCAGTCTTAGCTGACTACACAAAGTTGTCTGAGAGGTTCCAGGTAGAGATAGTGAATAGTAGAAAGCTAGGGTGTGAGGGACTTTAGATCATAGATAAGGTGCCAACATCCCTTTGGCCTAATTGATATGACCATTGGGAAGTAGTGCATTCATGGTGGAAGCCCTAGACGTAATTGCACAGGGGAGAAATAGACTTACAACAACTTTTGAAACTTGTTGCACTCCCCTAATTAGGATGGTGGTGTCGATGGAGGGTTGCAAGTGCACCCGTCATGACATGGACGGGGAAGTGTATGCTATCGGCCACACCACTTCTCATGAACACTCTATTAGGTTTGCCTAAATTTTTATGTTAATGAATTGAGGATCGAAACATTAGATTAAACATGTTGCTTAATGACTCCCCGAGTGCTTAGTTAAATAGCTTACTTTGATTTTTTAAATTTTATGCTTACTAGTTGCTAGTTTAAAAAAACAACCCCCCCTCTTGCATGTTTTGTTTACTAGCTATTCCTTTTATCTGTAGACAAACCCAAGGCTTACCATTAACTACCCCATAGGTAGCAAAGCAATTAGAATGGGTTCAAAACTATAATTTTCTATCTTTCGATGAAGATACAAGAATGGTGAATGCCGCTTGCAATGGTTCGAGAGTGAACAAAATCCCTAAGGATGCAATGGCTCTTTTTAATGGTAAGCGACAATTTGGTATAAGGTCAAGGGTTAGGGTCTTAGATGAACCTGAACAATTGCCTAAGTTGGAGGAACAATTCCAAGCTCTTGCTTCTATGATGATGGAGCTCTTCCAAGGAAAAGTGCATCAAGTCAAAGTGTGCGGGGTGTGCAACATTAAACACAATACCGAGGCATGTCCCGAGGTCGTAGACAATTTGCAATAGGTGAATGACGTTGAGTACAACAATCGAGAGGGACCACAATTTGCAACGGGTTAACCACAAGGGTTTTGGGGGAACCAAGACAATGCAGGGCCATACCACAAGGGTTATGAAGTTCAAGTTAGGCAACTTGCCACCTCAGTGAGCCGACTTGAAGCCAAGGAGCCCAGTAAACTCCCTTCCCAACTTGAGATCAATCTGAGAAACATGAGTGTACTCAAGTTGAGAAGTGGGAAGGAAGTCCGCAAGTCTGAGAAGAAGGTTATGCAAGAGGATGATAAAGTATTGGAGGCTACCGGGGCACACTTCTAAGAATATCATATTGTTGTCAAGGAGGCACCTTCCAAAGAGCTCCCACCACCCGAGGCACAAGTTACCATCCCACCTCCATTTCCAAATTTTTTGAGGGGAAAGCCAAAGGTAGTGACCAATGATTAGAACATTTGAAAAGTATTCAAAAAGGTCAAGGTAACAATCCCTATCTTGGAATTAATTGAAAATGTGCCATCATATGCTAAGTTCCTTAAAGGTTCATGCACAAAGAAAAGAAGTAGACCAACTAAGAGGTTATGACATTTTAAAATGGGAGGAGTCACCATTTTGAGCCATAAAATTTACATGAGAAATGTGACGACCCCGGAATGTTCACTATCCCTATCTCCTTTGGTGGAAAACTTGTTGAAAATGCCATGATAGATTTTGGCGCATCCATCAATGTGATCCCATTTAGTCTATATGAACACCTTGAAATAAGTGAGCTTAGAGAAACTAGGGTGATTGTCCAACTCCCTGGTCATTCCCAAGCTAGCCCTTATGGACTAGTTAAGGATGTGATGGTGCAAGTTGGTAAATTGGTTTTTTTACGGACTTTTATGTCCTAGATGTGGCACATAAAAAGGTGCACCCCCAATACTTTTTGGGAGACCTTTTCTCAAAATGGCTAGAACTAAAATTGATGTCCATTTGGGAACCTTTACTCTAGAAGATGATGAGGACAAAGTGGAGTTTGATATCTATAAATCTAGGCATGATTCAACAAATTCTTCTTTTATGTGCAAAGGTGTGACTCTATGTGATGAGCATGAAGTCCATGACACCTCTTGTGTTACCAATGAGCATGAATACTTAGATGATTCCCTTGTTGATAATATTGTTAATGAGTTTGATGAATTGCATGATGTGATTCATGGTATGTCTGTGCTAGATTGTTTTTCCATGATAACTAACTTGCAGTAGGAAAGGGAGAATGTCAAGGATTTAAAACCTTCAAAAACTCCTTCTAACCCAAAAGTGACATTCACATACTCCATTTTATCAAGACTCGGAGATTCATTTCCTATCATGGACAAGAGGTCTAAAGGTAAGGTTGGTTTATTGTGGAGACCTATCCACAATGATGTCATCATGAGTGGAATTGCCAAGGGAAACTCTGGAGACCCACAAATTGGTGTTTCTAACTAGATGCATGAAAAGAAATAAGTCGTGAGGACAACAATAAATATGTGGTGTTTCTTTTTTGCTTTCCTGCTTCATGTACTGATTAGATAGATTTTGCATGCTTTTGTCAGCAGTGAGGATTTTTGAGATGAAAATCTTGTTAAATTTGAAAATTTGAGTTCAAGTTTTGTGATTGTGTTTGGATGCAACTAGATTTGATGGTTGACATAGTTTTCGAAAATGAGGGAAAATTAAGGATTAGGTTAAAATTTATGGCAATCTCGTGCCAAACCCTGATAGGGTCCGCACCAAGAGGTTTGGTCTGTGCCAGGAGAGTTGGCATGAGGGTTGGTTCGTGCTAGAAAGTTTGGCACAAGGCCTTGGTTTGTGCCAGAGATAGTACTAATTCCTTAATTCCTTAGGATATTTTATTCAGATAATACTTACTATATTCCTAGAAATTCATTTATTGGTACTATTTTCCCCTACTTTGCGATTTTGAAATTTTATTCTTATCCTAATTGTACCTCTCTCTCTCTCTTATCACCTATTCGGAAATTATAAATCCATTGTACATTCTTCAATCTACTTTTATCATTTGACACATTCTTCCTTCTCAAGAAACACCCACTCACACACACTCACACACACTCTTGGTGAAACTTGAAATTTGAAACTTTTCTCTCAAAAATTAGCAATTCTTGCTTCATCTTTTGTGGATCTTTCAACTCTTAGCTTCAAATTACAGGTAATTCATTGAACTCTTTGTTTATATGCTTGATTGACATTGTGGTGGTGTTATGAAAAGCATTATTTTTGAATGAGTATGTGTGTTTTTGGGATATATTTTTGGGATTTTATGTATGATCATGTGTTGAAGAAAGTTTGGGTGGTTTGATGTGCTATTATGTTTGAATGATATGTTCTTCATGTGTTGGGTGATTTGGGAGGAGATGAATCTTGATTGCATAGTCCTATTGGGGAGGTAATGACTTGCATAAGATTGTTGTTCAACCCAGAATTTTCAATATTCCATCTTTTCCCTAAGTTGAATTTGGAATTTTGAGTCCGAGACTCGTGGTTTTATGTGGAATGGAATCACACTTGGGTTTCTTATTCTTGGATGTAGGGTTTTCAACACTTCCATTGGCATGGTAGGTCTACTGGCACAGTACCTAGGGAATTCGGTCACACAGAGAGCGTTAGCTAACTTGGGACGATCGAGTATAAAGTATAACATCAAGAAGTTAGACAAGGAATTCATGGTGGGACCTACGACATCAGAGGGTTAATATGTATGGCTCTATGGTGGAGGGAGCACTTGTAGTTTCATAATACTTCCATAGCCAGAGTGCACCGCCATCAACAATGACACATGTTTGGATGACCTATTTATTGTGCCGGACCAGTGCTTTGAAAGAGGTTTCTATAGAGTATTAGCCACCCCGGAGATAGACATTGTGGAGGCCAAGGGTGAGACCTCTTGAGAGCACATCCTAGCCATTCTTGCCTATCGACGGACATCATTGACCAACTGTATGCACTTGGGGATTAGCTTTTAAGATCAACCCTTCGTAGGAGGTAGTCCAAGCGATAAAAGGGGTGAGGATGCAAGTGGGGGAGCTTAGTTTGAGGATAGATTGCATCGAGGCCATCCTTCAAGCAAAAAGATACATTGAGAGGAGCAACATTAGTCACAACGGGGAGAAAGGCCCTTCAAGTGTCACTATTTCTCCCAACCTCACTTATGTTTTTACATGGTTGTCCTTACATTCAGGACTATACAGCATCCAACTTGTACGGCGGTGGGAGCTCAACAATATGGCTAGGGATGTACAGAATTATAAAAAAAAACCTTTGTTAGTACAAATGAAAGTAATCTATGGAAAATGCTAATTGAAAATAAAATACATGTGTAACAGGGAGGACTTACAAGAATTGGAATTTACCTAAAGTTAGTCTGGGTTAGAGTATGTGCAAATGTGGAATGACATCGTTGAATGTATTCCACGGACAGTCATCATCCTAATCAGTACAGATATATATTGTCCAATGAAATTAATAAAAATCCAATTAGAATATAGGTAATAAATAAAAGAAATTTAAATATGAACAAATAATCGCTCACCTCCATCGGAGAATGGCTCGAACCAACATTGTTAGCCATCATTTCTTAAATTCATCTTGTCACAAATGCCAAATATTATGATAGAGAAAAAATAGTTATTGAATACAATTAATCTTTTCAGTTGACCAAGTCAAAGCGATTTTGCTCAACCTTCAGTATAACCGATTGGTTAATCGAGAAGGGTGCAACATCACATTGAACACTAGCTACAGATAATATTACATGCAACATCACATAAGGATCAATGCAACAGATAGCAGATCGACGAATCAGCCACGTTGCATTCAAGCACAGAGGATAAAATAACAACAACAAAAAACAGGCAAAAATCAAGGTTCCAAACCAAAAACTTGAGCCACATTA
Organism: Rubia yunnanensis; assembly: GCA_037428765.1. Lineage (NCBI taxonomy): Eukaryota > Viridiplantae > Streptophyta > Magnoliopsida > Gentianales > Rubiaceae > Rubia > Rubia yunnanensis. The sequence goes on from CM075066.1 coordinate 42,259,162, forward strand.
ATGGGGGAAGACATAAAAACCTAATTCTAACACCCTAAAACCATATTCTAGAACCCCAATCCATAGAAACATCAAAACTTAAAACAAATAACATATTCACAGTCTAATCCATACACATAACAATTTCAAGGATAAACACAAAACAAAAGTGATGTAACCACATGTGGAAACCATACCTTTGAGAAGATAGGTAGTGGGACTGTTGAAATTTGACCGAAAGATGAATATTTAAACTGATGTGAAAGGTGGGCTCCACATATATATATTTGTTACAAAGCATTATGACTTCCGCCTGGGGTTGTGCAATGTCGCATTGTAGTCGAAGTTACCGAAATGTGACCGACGTTTGAGTGATGCCAGCTAATCTAAATGTAAGAATCACCATTTCAGGCCACTAGCATAGGAATGGGCATGTGTTTGACCAATGCATGTGTGAGGTGGCATGCGAAACTACTTTAGCAACAAGTGACTGGCATAGGACCAACATCGGCTTCTCTGAAATTGGGCCTCACCAATCAGCCCACTACAGTATAATTGACCTTAATAATGGGTAATTGTACATTAGATACTGCTAATTGAAATTTATAAATGTCAATGAACTTTATTAACGTCTGGTTCGATCATAATCAATTTTAACGCAGCCGGTGAACTTTTATGTTTTTCCCTTAGGTGTCTCCAAGATAGTGGGGGAGGACGAAATACAAAAATATGGATACCCAATAATCTAAATCACATTGTCTGAATCAAGTTGTTCCAATTTAGGCATCTAGGGACCTGGTATTCTTCCCTCATTTTTATTAATATTCCATTAATAACCTTACGATGAGTGTTATTGATTAGAACAATAAACTTCACATAGAATGAGATGAATTTACACATTCTTGTTTTTTTATGAATTAAACATATAATGAATCTCCATCCATCAATTTTTTTAAAGTGCTGTTACATGGTCTAGAGTAAATTGTAGATGATACCCAGGGGTTAATCGGAAGATATTGTGGAAGTCTTTGTGGGATCATGTTCGTTTCTTTATCACTAATAGTGATCGTAAGTTTGACTGGGGATGGCAAGGGTCACGTCCGGGACGAATGGAATCGATTTTGGAACTGGTAGCATACTTTCCAATATTTGCACTTAGGTCCTTCCAACAAAGTGCAAAAAGATTAAAAAAAAAGCAAAATTAGCAATACCATTATCAAATTGGAGAAATATCTATGTACTTTTCTACTACGCGTACTGTCTAAGAGAGGTGTGAATCGGGTAATCATCCTTCATTTTTGTTAATTTTCCATTAATACCCTTACTATAAGCATTATGAGAACGATAATTTCCACCATATTGAATCACTTGAAATTTTATATTCTAGGATTATTATCAAATTAAAAGGTAATAAAATTCCATCCATCAAATTTCAAAAAGCGCTAGTACATTGTCTAGAGAAAATTGTAGATGATTACTTATAACAATATGGAAAAACTTGTGGAAATCTATGTGGAATAAAACCATTTTCTTTATTACTAAGAGATGACAAATTTTATTTTTGGGAAGATTGGAATTGAGGTTGGGACAACCGGTGATCTTTTGAATTTTAACACTTGGGTCCCTCCAAGAAAATGAAACAGATCAAAATGAAAAATTGGAGATAACATTTTACTATTCAAATTTTGATGACAATTTAGTTCAACTTTCGACATAAACGGGTCAATAGATGGGCCGCAATCTTAAAACGCAGTATATTACCCCTAGAAATTAAATTACTTATGACGCCGCATATGTGTCGCACTGTAGGAAACTGAAACCAAAGATTGATCGACATCGTTCAATCTAAAATTTTAAGCGGGAACTGAAAATTTCAGCCAAAAATTCCACCCATCCCCCCTCCCTCCTATTTCAGGTCAATAAAGCTCAGCACTAACACCCATTTTCCATCTCCAACACAAATCCTACAACCAAAACTTCACACCATCCATTCCATTCAGTACTTTACAAAAATTAAAGATCTTAATCAACTTGCTTCTCTTGAATATCAACAAGTGTCCAAGGATGGAAAATCTTCCAGTTCAAATTAATTGAGGAAGTTTTCCATCTATTCCATATCCATTCAGTAATTTTTTGATAATCTATTTATATGTTTTTTTCATCATTAATTGATCAAAGATTCTAAAATTTCTTGAGGTATGATGATTGAGTTACATGTTATATATTGGTGGTTGTTTTTATTTCAAAGATAGTTCCAAGTTTGTTTCGATTATGAGGGAAAATGCTTAGATTTGTATAAAGATAGTTTTAATGTGCCACATCGGTCACATTTCACCGGCCCATGTGAAATGGTGCCGAACATGGACTGACGTCGCATAGATCTCAAAATCTTTGACATGTATATGGATGTCCGACGTTGCCCTTGTGTCAGCCTTTGTAAACTCGGTATTTTACTCATGCGACATCACTTTTAAAAAGTTAAGTTACTTTTTCCATATTGAGACTAATGTCATCTACGTTTGACTACATTATTTGTATTTCATTTGGTAATTTCCCAGTTCTAACATAAATTTGTTTCCTATGTATTGGTATGAATATGACCAAGGAGAGTCATCGGTTGACTTTCACCATGTAGATGGACGGACTTGTCATTTCACTGGTCATCCTGATAGTCTTAATGTCGTGCAACGTAGAAAATGGTGGTTCAATACAATTAATTATTCAACTTCATATTAACCTTATGCATTTCAATATGTTGTAACATTTATTTATATTATATGTTATAGTTTTGTTAGATTGAACATGTCATTCTTTCTCAGAGCCAGAGCCGAGAATATAAATTCCATTATCAACTTTGATGAATTGGATGGCAAGACTAGAGGTCTAATCTATTTGGATAAAAGGGGTGTTCCCTCGTTTAGAATTGCTAATGACATCTGTGAATAGAAACTACCCAATGATTTTTTGTTTTTTGTTTTCACAGGTGCCCTACCTTGGCATGGAGAGTATCACAACGGCTGTGGTCTTGTACAGACAATAACCAAACTGATGCAAATCGCCCCTACACATTAGAAGGTATCCAGATGGAAGCAAAACTGCTCTACAGAGATAACACGCATCCAACACTTTTTTTGCCAAACCTGTTCTAGGAGCACTGTTTTGGGGCCAAATACTGATTCGAAGCCATCTAGCTGACTTGCCATTGACAAACTGGGGTTTCAAAAATTCGATTCACCGACCTGTTCGTGGCAATTCGACTAGATGGTATATAAGGACAGTGCCCTACTCCATCATCGATGTTCATTAGCTTAGAATATAATTTCTATTTCCATAGATGGCTACACCACTTTTGGAAGCAAGTGCTACATTGCTTCAAGAGCTAAATACAGCTCTGGGATCATCATTAGGATGACCTTTTTGTATAGTATTATGCCTTCTTCAAGGTCTGTTCCTTTTAATCTCTCTTCTTTCTCTTCTACTGGTTCGGGGAGCCTAATATATTTCCCCCATCCCTCCGATGGTTTCAATTAAAAAAAACATGTCATTCTTTCTCACATTAATTGAACAACAATTGATTGTTGTATGACGTTTAACCATTTCACAATTTATCGCATTTATAATAACATGTCATGGCTATCAACGAATGACTAGTTGTGCCATAAAATATTAAATATTATAATATTGTACGAGAAATGATATCTACCCAATTCATCCATGACGTCATACAAATTGGTGACTAGACAACCATGACTGATGTCGCATCAAACAACATTGAAGTTTGGTTCGTAAGGTAAGCCAGTCAAAATGATGGTATATTCATCAGTGTTGCACGTCAGCTGCAACATGACATGTGTGTCCTACAGTGAGCTATGTCATTCTCATTTGTATAAATGTCTACTTAAACTACATCACACTTTCATCTCCAATTGAACGCCTTCTTGCTTTGGACGACGTTGCATGCAAGTAGAAACCAACGTCGATAAAACGATGTCGTAACTATGGTCTCCTATCGACGGCCTTCTTGCTTTCACCGGCATCACTGACAAAACCTACCGACGTTGGTTAAAAACCGAGGTAAAAATGTACTTTTTACTCCAGCCGTATTTACCTCAGTTTTCTGTGGACTAAAATCTGAGGTAAAACATAATGTAGAACTGAGGTAAAAGTTCATGTTTCTTGTAGTGACTTCACCTTTAACTACTTCTATCATTGGCGGGTGTAATTTCCTTTGAGGTTGGCGTACGGTGATGTTCACCGTATTGCATGAACTAACCAATGCATTTGACACAATAATTATCATGTTTTACTTCTTGAATTGCTAGTGTTAGTTAGATTTTCACAACAAAGGGTTTAGATGACCATTATTGGTTTTCTTGTCTCAATCCCGAGTTTTGTAGACTTAATTGAAGCTAATGGAAACATTGTATTAACGAGCACCCTGATCTTCATTTATGATATCATTAGTAGGTTGCTCGTGGACATTTAGCATCATTGTATAGAAGGTCATTCGCAAGAATGGTAAAAAGATACTTGAAGGCTATTCGCGATAATGGTAGTAGATATGAAGGTCATGGATTTAACGTGTGGTAGTAGATAGAATTGAGTCGCGAAAGGCATAATTAAAGTTCAAAGATGTCAAAAACCAAGGACAGGACCAATCGATCGAACCAGTCGGTTGCCAAACTAGCCGACACGAGGCCAGCCAAGGTAGCACTACCCATGCTAGGGGTGCTTAGCATGGAACATGCCAGGGGTGCTTAGCATAGCTCGTTCCAGTGGTGCTCAGTACGCACCGTGTTAGGGGTGCTTAGCATGCACCGTGCCAGTGCCATGAACATGGACCATGTTGTCGCCCCTAGCATTTACTAGCTATTCCTTCACTTTTATGGATTGAAGACTCGTACGAGGTTGTGTTTTGAGTTGATACTTGAGCCCTAGCATCTCTCTGGACAAACCCAGGGCTTATCGCTAACTACCCTTTATGTAGTGTAGCAATAAGAATGGGTGCAGAACTATAAATTTTATCTTTGACCTTTCCCATGAGAAAGTCTCCGCTCGGGTTAATTAGCTACAATTAACGACCCTGGGTAGAGACAAGTCAATTTTCGGTTCCCTTTCCGGGGATGCTATTCAGCTTAAGTGTCAATTAGCATAACGTGTTAGTAGAATAATTAGTATTTTGTTTTTTTTTCTATAGTAGGTATTGCTTGAATTTTTGGTGCAAACCGAGAACCCTTGTACTACGATTCCAAATTTTGTGTGTTTACTCTATTTGTGTTTAGTTGAAAAACAAAAAATGTGACAAACAACTCAACGGATGGCACTTTGTGGGGTGTGTCATTATGATCATCCTACGAAGTGGTGCCCTGAGTATAGGAGAAGAGAGGCTCAAAAAAACATGTCTCAGCGATGTGCTTCATTTTGCATGCATTAATTGTTACATCCAGCATAGTTTTTAGCTTGTTTTGTTTGGCGGATTGCTAGTATTAGTTAAGTTTACGTGACAAGGGGTTTAGACAGCCATGTTTGGTTTTCTTGTGTAAATCCCACATTTTATAGACTTAATTAGTACTAATGTTCATCTTGTATCCATGGGCTCCTAGATCTTCCATTTGATCATCTTTAGTAGGTCACACATAGGTACTTTTTGGTTACATTCTATGTGAAGGCCATCCATAAGGGCGGTAAAAGATATTGAAGGTCGTTCGCAAGAACAGTAGAAGAAATCAAATGTCATTCACCTAGAGAATGGTAGTAGATGAAGTCCAAGAATGTCAATGTGTGGTAGAAGGAGAATGGAGTCAAAGATAGGCGGTAATGCAGATCAAAGCGGCAAAATGTAGAAACAAGGAATAGTGGTCTATTGAGTTGTTCCAAAGTCTGAGAATGATCTGAGAATAATTATCCTTCAAGGCTGATTCCATTGGATTAGTCTTCTTGAGCACAACAAATTCACTACTAGAACTCTAAAATTGGACTAACAGTTCACCCGTAGCAAATGAAATTAGTTCAGCTAGCCAAGGTACCATAGGCCGGCGCAGGCTGTTCATAGTTAAGCACCAATGGCCTGAGCCATAGGAGTTGGGCTATGCCAATAGTGTTCAGCACGAGGCGATTATTCATGCCAAATGATTTAGCACAAGACTATGGTGCGGACTGCGCCAGATGCCATGGGCCACGCATGCACCAGTTCAAATCCTCACCAAATCCAGCTAAGTATGGGCACAGACCGTCCTATTTATGATGGCCCACACCGCTCCAAGTTCAAGATGTCGAGACCAAAGGGAGGTCGTCGTCGTACCTCTCAAAGTTAATACTTTTAAGCCCTATATGCTTCCTATCTACAATTAAGTAGATAATGGCAAGTCGGGGTCATCCACGAGAAGAAGGATCTTTTTAAGTGTTTTAAACATATATAAGAGGAAACATACTAAGCACATACATACATAGATATATATATAAAAGTATGTAAACAAGGGGGGTTTTGGTTGGTTTGATCCTAAGTTAACAAATTAAAGTACAACAACTAGAAAAGCAATAGAACGATGCTAATCATGCAATACAACTAAAGGTAAGATGAAAATAACAATTTACGGAACCTTGGGTGCAATTGACTTCCACTTCCAAACCTCTTATCTATCGTTGAACATGCAACTTATTTACTACTTTCACTACTTGTTGTGACGGTTAAACTTCTATTCTTCTTAGATAGTAGTTTGCAAGAGTGAATTCGACATCTCTTGTCAAACCTCACCAATGACTCCCGTAGTTGAAATACGACTCAAGGTATCCCATTGATGGCATTTAGCATGAAGAATCAATAAGCTCGGAAACACTTATAAACACTACACCGCGTCTAAGCATTTAACCGATTTATGCATTTACACAAGATTGGTCAAGAACGATCATAGACTTCTCTCGTTTGCTACAAACGACAAACATGACAAAGAGTTCAACATTATCATATCCACCTAGAAATCATCAATCCATCAACACAATCCAAAGCTCTAAATCATACTCATAGATTCCTAACAAGAAAAGGGGGGAAATCAACCCACTTCCCCCAAACCCTAGCAAGCAATTCATACAAGTATTTCATATACTCAAGCTTTCAACAACATTAATGATATCAACAAACACATTCAATGCTCCATAAATGCACAATAGTAAGAGCAATAAATAAGCTACAAATTTTTCTTAAGGCATGGGTTTGGAAGCCTTAGTCAATTGCTCCCAAGATATAGATTAGCTACAAGAGTTCATGCTAATCAATGCTAAACAACTAATCATAAAAAAAAGAGAAATCAAGGATGGAAGAAAAAGGGTTTGAAACAGTACTAAAATCGTAGCAGAAGAAAAAATATGAATGAGAGGAAAGAGAGGGGTATTTATAGTACAAAGAAGATAAGGTGAAATTTTGGCCACCCGTCGGTCGCAACTTGCGACGGCTCATCGCGACTCACGACGGGTGCCAGAATTTTTTCATTGTGTCTTTTTCTTCTTCTTGTGGCATGCAGTCATCTTCATAGTTATTCCTCTCAATCTCCAAGTCTTCAATGGCTCCAAAAATGGTCTTCAATGGCCCCCGGTCTTCATGTCTTCGAAGCAAGTCTTCGAAAGTGTAGTCTTCAATAGCCTCCGGTCTTCATTGCCTCCGTGTTCTTCCCTTGTCACACAAAATCCACTTAGAAGAGGTAAAGAGCATAAAGTTGCTCTTATCCCTCCTAAGCGAATTTCAAGGTAAAATATAAGCTCTCGATAATAAAAGAGCACAAAAGTGACCCTAAATAGTACTAAATTATGCATATAAAATGGACACATCAAGCCTCCCCACACTTGAACCTTACTCGCCCTCGAGTAAGAAAAGATCCAAGCATACGAAGGAAATGATATATCCACATCCTAACTACTAATCCCCCAAATCAATACCTCACAAAATTCTCAATATCACACATCCCAATGTTAAAGTCAAATGAGAAGTTTCCCACAACCCCTATTCCTAAATCTACCCAAACCATATCATCCCATCAATTCATTGATTTCCCTAAGACATCTCCAAATCCCGAATTGATAATCCCAAATCCAATGATAAAATATGAAGCCAAAAGTATGTATAAAGTTCAAAACACATGCTCCACTTTACATCAATACATCAACCTAAAAATGAAGCATACTAATGATCAAGAATTTCATAACTTACTCCGTCTTTTCCCACTAAATTTTCCATTCCCAAAAGGTCCTCAAGATGTAAAACTACCTGATCCATCCGTGTGGTCACCACAACCTTATGACTCCATCGCCGGCAAATGAGTAAACACTTAATGTTTTTTTTCAATTTCTCTCGCTTTCTCTCATTTTGCCTAGGAGCCCTTTCGGGTTTTCATCCTAGCCACACATCATGTTTCTCTTGCTCACATCTCACCTTTTTCCGCACATTTAGCCTCTCATTTTTGCCTAGGCCGCCCTTTTGGGCTTTCGACCTATCTGGGCCCCCAATGTTGCCTAAGTTGCCCTCTCGGGTTTTCAACTTAGCGGGATTCTCTTTTCTTTTTTGTTCTTTTTCTCTTTTTTTCAATTATTTTTCACGTGTCTCCAATCCAAAAAGTAGAAAATTTCTTTCCAAATGTTAAGGTTAAGAAAAGTATCAAAACCAGCATTATCCAAGTACATCAAAAGCAAAACATCCCAAAACAAAAGGGAGAAAAATATACAAAATAAAACAAAAGAGTTGTGCAAAAGTGTCTCCAACCCTAATCACCTAACAATAGTAGATACCCCTCCCCATACTTAGAACACTACATTGCCTCAATGTAGACTAGGGCAGAATCGTACAAAGCAAAGTATGAAAAGGGTAAAAATGTGGTGCTTACACAATCAATGCTGTGATGAGGACGGGCCACCGCCGAAGTAGCGCTACTGGTACTGTGCTAGCCACTCTATGCTCCCCTGCCTCCTCGCTCTGTGAGATGGTCAGTTGCCAAGATAGGTCATCTAGGTGAAAGGCAATGTACCTCTCACAGGGTTGATCACCCCTCATGCTGCTCATACGGACTGTGGACAAGAACTCCAACGTGTACCTCCGGTAAGAGGGCGCGCTCTTACTCATTAATCTTTCCATTCCCCCTTTGGTGAGGAGGCATCTCACAGGCTGCGTGAGGCCGAGGACATCCAATGTAGGCACATCAACAAAACTGGTCTCTTTAAGTTGGCGCTTCTCTAGGGCTCCCATCTCTCCGCATAGGACCCGGTGATCCTGGTCAAACCCATGTACCTATCCATAGGGGAAAGTATAGGGCCCAATTCCGGAGCCGGTGAAGGAGGTGGAGGTGGAGCGGCGGTGTGCTCGTCTCGTGGGGGAGCCCTAGATCTCTTCTTGGGGGGCATATCTATCAATCACAGCAAACAAGTCAAACGCAAAGGAATATATGTATATGCAATATGGCAAATCTATGACCAATCTTAAACTAGTTCACAGGCCAAATCAAAATCAACTCAACTAGTTCAAGTCTTACTCGCAATTGCATATACAATCTACATTATGTCCAACAAGCCCATATTATCAAATCCATGAAGTTCTCACATAGTTGAAATGAATATGCTATCAATTCGGATTTGAATTGCCCAAAGCTACAAAACCCCTAAATGCTAGGGTTTGTGTTCTTCAAAATGAAAAGGGCGATTTTGTGGGTGGAGATTGGGAAGGAATGAAGTGGGTATTGGCGGCGGCAGCGAGCGGCATGGCGGGCGCGGCGGCGGCGAGGGAAGAGGGAGATGGACGGGCGGATGGGAAGAGGAAAAAAATGAAGGGCAGAAGTGTATGGGGTAAAAACTGATTCAGCTCGCCTTTTAAATCTGCTTTGCACGACCGTCGCGGCTCGCGACATGTTCATCGCGACTCGCGATGGGTCCCCTGAGTCATCACGACTCGCGACGTTATCGTTGCAACTCGCGACAAAGCGTCGCGAGGTCATCGCGACTCACGGAAAGTGGGATCCGAGGGTTGATTTTTTGTTCAAAACTTCTGAGCCCATCGCGACTCACGATGTGTTCGTCGCGACTCGCGACTAGGCCTCGCGATGTCATCACTACTCACGGAAAGTTGGATCCGAGGGCTGATTTTTGCCCAAATTTTTCCGAGCCCGTCACGACTCGCGACATGTTCATCGCGACGAGGCCTCACGATGTCATCACGACTCGCAAAAAGTTGGATCCGAGGGTCCAATTTTTGACAAAAATTTTCTGAGCCCATCGCGAGTAGCGACTGGCCATTTACCTGGTACTTAGAAAAATTTTCTGCTTCCTTCCCTTGTCCAAGTCCTTCCTTCTCGAATCTAGGTATTTCCCCCTTCCAAAGTCCAATGCCTTGGCTTCAAAATTGCTACAAAATCATGGAAAAAAACAACCCGTGAAAAGCATAAAGCAAAACAATGAAGCTTAAGGATAAAAGCTCAAAACTAAACAACATCAACAGAAAGTCACGAATGATGATCCGGATGATCAAAACCAAGTTTATTTAACGTTGTCGGCACGGCTCACTTCCCTCCTTGGAGCTTACTCACAAACAGGATCGAGGAGATCAACATCCTCTCCTTTTTTTCGGTACAAAAGTCTCGTGGTAAGGTTTCAAACGTTGTCCATTAACCTTGAAGGTATTGGACTTAGCTCGATCTAGAATCTCCACCACACCATGCGGGAATACCTTAACCACTTCAAAAGGACCAATCCATTGGGACCTTAACTTACTTGGGAATAGGCTAAGGCGAGATTGAAATAGGAAGACCTTTTGACCAACGTCAAAGTCCTTCCTGATGATCATCTTGTCGTGCCACGCCTTTGTCTTTTCTTTATAGATTTTGGCATTCTCATAGGACTCCCTCCGGATCTCATACAGTTCATCCAATTGTAACTTCCTATGCAAGTCGGCTTCATCTATATCAAGATTAAACTCTTTGACCACCTAGTAAGCCTTGTGCTGAATTTCCACCGGTAGATGACAGGGCTTACCAAACACTAACCGGTATGGGGACATACCGATTGGTGTCTTTTAAGCCATCCTATAAGCTTACAAGGCATCATTCAACCGAGAACTCCAATCCTTCTGGTTAGGGTTAACCATTTTTTGAAGGATGGACTTGATTTCCATATTGGAAACTTTGGCTTGCCCGTTGGTTTGTGGGTGATAGGCGGTGGATGTCTTGTGAGTGACGCCATACTTCTTCAAGAGTGCCGCTATGGTCCGATTGCAAAAATGGGTGCCATGGTCACTAATCAAGGCTCGGGGTACCCCAAACCTAGAAAAGATGTTATCTTTCAAGAATTCTGCAACCACTTTAGAATCATCATTTCTAGTGGGTTTTGCTTCAACCCACTTCGACACATAATCAACAGCAAGAAGAATGTACGAAAAGCCATAAGAACTAGGGAAAGGCCCCATAAAGTCAATACCCCAAACATCAAAGATTTCACAATATAAAATAGGTCTTTGGGGCATTTCATTCCTAGTGGAGATATTTCCTACTCTCTGGCATTCATCACAAGATTTGAAAAAGGTGTATGCATGCTTATTCAACGTAGGCCAATAAAACCCACTCTCTAAAACTTTCCTAGCGGTCCTCTTGGCTCCAAAATGGCCGCCACATGCATGAGAATGACAAAATTTAAGAATTAAGTGTATTTCACTATCAGGGACACATCTCCTAACAATTTGATCCGCACAATGTCTCCACAAAAAGGGATCATCCCACACATAATACTTAGCATCACTCTTTAATTTATCCTTTTGGGCCTTAGAAAAATGAGGAGGGAATTTACCGGCAACAAGAAAATTTACAATGTCGGCATACCATGGTTGGAAATCCCTAATGGTGAACAATTTTTCATCAGGGAATTCCTCCTATAGTTTCTTCTTCATTGCGGGGTTTACCTCAATGTCTTCGCCCGAAGTCAACCGGCTCAAATGATCGGCCATAAGGTTTTCCACACCCTTCTTGTCTCGAACCTCCAACTCAAATTCGCTCAAAAGCAGGATCCACCTAATCAATCTCGGCTTGGAATCTTTCTTCGTCATCAGATGACGAAGCGCTGCATGGTCAGTGTACACAATAACTTTTGTACCAAGCAAGTAAGATCGAAATTTTTCTAAAGAAAATACCACTGCAAGCAACTCCTTCTCGGTGGTGGAATAGTTTCTCTGGGCCTCATTGAGAGACATTGATGCATAATAGATGGCGTGAGGCGCTCTCCCTGCCCTTTGACCAAGAACCGCTCCAACGGTGTAATCACTAGCATCACACATAATCTCAAAGGGCAACGACCAATCCGAGGGTTGTATGATAGGGGCCGAGACTAACCTTCCCTTCAATGTATCGAAGGCCCCTTTACACCCCTCATCCATCACAAATTCCACTTCCTTTTGCAACAATTTGCATAAAGGAGATGCTATCTTCGAGAAGTCCTTGATGAACCAGTGATAGAATCCTGCATGGCCAAGAAAATAGCGCACTTCGCGCACATTAGTAGGATAAGGAAAATTTTGAATTGTGTCTATCTTTGCCTTGTCAACCTCAATACCCTTAGAGGAGACAACATGGCCTAAGACAATGCCTCTTTCCACCATAAAATGACATTTCTCGGAATTTAGCACAAGATTAGTACCAATGCAATGTTTAAGAACTTGCACTAAATTTGCTAAATAGTTGTCAAAGGAATATCCATGAATGGTGAAATCATCCATAAACACCTCAACAAAATTTTCAACAAATTCTGAGAAAATACTTACCATACACCTTTGGAAAGTTGCGGGGGCATTACATAACCCGAAAGGCATGCGTCGGTAAGCAAACGTACCAAAGGGGCACGTGAAGGTGGTCTTTTCTTGGTCTTCCGGGGCGATAGCCACTTGAAAATACCCCGAGTGCCCATCCAAAAAGCAATAAAAGGGGTGGATCGCTAACCTCTCAAGCATTTGATCAATGAATGGCAACGGGAAGTGATCCTTTCGGTTTTCCGTATTCAATCTCCGGTAGTCAATGCAAACGCGCCACCCATTTTGAATTCGGGTGGGTACCATTTCACCCTTCTCATTTTCGACTACCGTCATCCCGCTCTTCTTAGGTACCACCTGAGTTGGGCTCGCCCACTTGCTATCCGAGATTGGATAGATCATGCCCGCTTGAAGTAACTTAAGGATTTCCGCCTTCACCACATCCATCATAGGTGGGTTCAAACGGCGTTAGGGTTGTTGGACAGGTCTCGCATCTTCTTCCAACAAGATTCTATGCATACAAGTGGATGGGCTTATACCTTTGATTTCGGCAATAGTCCATCCAATTGCTTCCTTGTTCTCCCGTAACACCACCATCAACTTTTCTTCTTGCTCCTTGGTGAGCTTGCTCGAAATGATAATCGGAAGCGTCTTCCCTTCCCCAAGAAATGCATACTTAAGGTCATTTGGCAAAGGTTTAAGGTCAAGCACCGGGGCTTTCACAAGTGAGGGGAGGAATTCCATTTTCTTAGGTTTCTCTAAGAGTAGAGGAGGAGGTTTTGAGACACTCGGTCTCATTTCTTCAAGCAGGTTCAAATCCTCAAAGCTTCTCTTCAAGTTAGTGCTCATAGAGTATACATTGTGGGCATTATTAACATCACATTGCAAAGAAACTAACAAAGAATCTTCACCACTTAGTTCAAAAACATCTTGCACAACTTCTTCAACAATATCTAGGGCATGGCAAGCATGTTCTTCACTAGAATATTTCATAGAGTCATTTCTGTTAAATTCTACTTTTATTCCATCAAATTCCATGGTGAGGGTACCTTTATGCACATCAATCATTGTCCTAGATGTTTTCAAAAATGGCCTCCCCAACAAAATCGGGGCGGCATGTTTATCATGCTCCATGTCAAGGACATAAAAATCCGTGGGGAAAACTAAGGAATCCACCTTAACCAACACATTCTCGACAATTAGGTATGCACTAGAATGATCGGCCAATTGGATTACCTCCCCAGTTTTGTGCAATGTACCCAAGTTGAGATTTTCATACAGAGAGTAAGGAATCACATTTATTGATGCACCTAAATCAAGAATTGCTTTTTCAAAATGTGTATTTCCTATTATGCACAGGATTGTGAACATGCCGAGATCGCTACATTTAGGAGGTAGCTCTTTTTGACACAAGGCAGAAACATGCTCACTTTTTCCATTTTTCAACTTATTCTTGGCCCTTTGTTTTCTATTCACAACACACAATTCCTTAAGAAATTTAGCATATCTAGGAATTTGTTCAATGGCATTCAAGAGTGGAATGTTTACCTCACATCTACGAAAGACTTCGTAGATGTCCTTGTTGTCTTCCTTCCTCCTTTTGTCTTTCAAGGCTTCCGAAAATGGGGGTTCCAGCACATATGGAGGGATCTCCACCATCTTTGTTCTTTTGTGTGGAGGAGATGAGGGTTCCAGGATGGAGGTTGACTTTGGTCTTGGTGGCAATGTCTCCAACTCGATTTCTTCTTCCTTGCCCTTGTTGGCTAACTCTCCGGTCTTCTTCTCATGGACTTCCTCCTTCTCAACTCCTTTTTCAAACACCTTAATTCTCTTGGGCTCCTCTTCAACAATTTCATTATCCGGTGAAGCACCGACATCTCTACCACTCCTCAAAGTGATAGCACTTACATTTTGCCTAGGATTGATTTCCGGTTGGGAGGGTAGTTTACCCTTTTCCTGGGCTTCCATCCGGTTCACCATTTGGGCTATTTGGCTCACTTGGGTTTCCAAGCTCTTGATGCTTGCTTTGGCCTCATCTTGGAATTTCTCGCTCTTTTCCGCGCTCATGCCCAACCGGTGAATAGCTTGCAACACCTCATCCTTGGATAGCCCTGAGCCCTCCCCTTGGTCTCGGGATTCGTCTTAGAGTCTTTGGAAATGTTGTTGAGGTGGCCTGTATTAGTGTTGAGGAGGCAAGTATGGTTGAGAGTTTTGGCTTCCTTGAGGGTTTCCATACCGGAGGTTCGGGTTATCACGATTCCCCGAATTGTATGGCCGGTTTTGGTACCCTTGATACCCTTGGTAGCCTTGGTGACCTTGGTAGCCTTGACCGCCATGATACCCTTGGTTGCCTTGGTTGCCTTGATATCCTTGATTCCCGTGATACCCCATGGCACTCACCTCTTCAACGTAGTCCTCTTGCAAAGTGGGGCAAGTGTCCGTAGGATGCGCCAAGTAGCAAATTTCACATGATTTAACATGTGGCGCATTTCCTCTGGGCTTTGTCATCAAAGTTTTCACCATGGATGTGAGGGCTAAGACTTGATCCTCTAGCTTCCCACTATTGGAAAAGTCACTTGCGGGCATCGGGCTTCTCCTTCTCAAATCGGCCCTTGAGCTAAAGTTTCTCAACTCTTCCGCTAGCTCTTCATACAATAGCATACCCTCAGAGGAGGTTTGGTTGCTGAGGGTGCCACCACAAGAACTTATAACCAACCTTTGGTCCTCATCAAGAAGGCCATTATAGAAGATATACACCAAATCTCCCTCTGAATAACCATGGTAGGGGAAACTTGCAAGAAGCTTCTTGAACCTCTCCCAATAGTCGAAGAGAGACTCTTCATGCCACTGAAGGATGTTGCTTATGTCCTTCTTCAAGGCGGCAGACCTCGAGGCCGGGAAGTACTTGGCTTGAAACTTTGTTTTCATATCAAGCCAACTCTTGATGCTCTTGGGCAGTAGGTAGTGGAGCCAATCTCTTGCACCATCCCTCAGTGTGAAAGGGAATGCCTTCAATTTATAAAAATATGCATCCACTCCATGGGGGACCGTACCATCACACAAGAAGTGAAACTCGGTGAGGTGCTTGTTAGCATTCTCCCCTTGCCTACCAAGGAAGGCGGGTAGCATGTTGATGAACCCGGTCTTTACCTCAAAATGCCCATTTGGTCCAACCACGGGGTACTCGATACACATCGGTTGTTGATCGAGGTTGGGAGCCATGACGTCTCTCAACAAGGGTAGCCCCAAGGGGATCTCTCTTTGGGGGAAAGGAGGATGGCGAGGTTCCTCTCTCAGATGCTCATCTTCGTGCTCGATTCGATGTTCTATTGATGAAGATGTATCCGCAAAATGGTCACTAGGAGGGGTGTTATTCACACTTTCCAAAGAAAGCTTCCTAGCCCATCTCAAATTCAACTCCAACTCGGGGTCGTAGTGTAAGGGTTCTTGTGAAGAGGATCGTGTGCGAACCATACACCAAGAACTCGAACAATACGTCTCCAAGCCAAGCAAAAATGGAAAATCAACTAAGAAATCAAAATAAAACCAAACTAACAAATATTTACAAATAGCACATAATCACACATAATATGCCTAAACACTTAAAAATAAATGCCTCTTCCCCAGCAGCGGCGCCAAAATTTGGGAGGTCGTTGCCGTACCTATCAAAGTTAATACTTCTAAGCCCTAAATGCTTCCTATCCACAATTAAGTAGACAATGGCAAGTCGGGTTCATCCACGAGAAGAAGGATCTTTTTAAGTGTTTTAAACATATATAGGAGAAAACATACTAAGCACATACATACATAGATACATATAAAAGCATGTAAACAAGGGGGGGTTTTGGTTGGTTTGATCCTAAGTTAACAAATTAAAGTACAACAACTAGCAAAGCAATAGAACGATGCTAATCATGCAATAAAAATAAAGGTAAGATGAAAATAACAATTTACGGAACCTTGGGTGCAATTGACTTCCACTTCCAAATATCTTATCCATCATTGAACATGCAACTTATTTACTACTTTCACTACTTGTTGTGACGGTTAAACTTCTATTCTTCTTAGATAGTAGTTTGCAAGAGTGAATTCGACATCTCTTGTCAAACCTCACCAATGACTCCCGTAGTCGAAACACGACTCAAGGTATCCCATTGATGGCATTTGGCATGAAGAATCAACAAGCTCGGCAACACTTATAAACACTACACCACGTCTAAGCATTTAACCAATTTATGCATTTACACAAGATTGGTTAAGAACGATCTACATTCATAGACTTCTCTCGTTTACTACAAACAACAAACATGACAAAGAGTTCAACATTTTCATATCCACCTAGCAATCATCAATCCATCAACACAATCAAAAGCTCTAAATCATACTCATAGATTCCTAACAAGAAAAGGGGGGAAATCAACCCACTTCCCCCAAACCCTAGCAAGCAATTCATACAAGTATTTCATATACTCAAGCTTTTAATGATATCAACAAACACATTCAATGCTCCATAAATGCACAATTGTAAGAGCAATAAATAAGCTACAAATTGTTCTTAAGACATGGGTTTGGAAACCTTAGTCAATTGCTCCCAAGATATAGATTAGCTACAAGAGTTCATGCTAATCAATGCTAAACAACTAATCATAAAAACAAGAGAAATCAAGGATGAAAAATGGAAGAAAAAGGGTTTGAAACAGTACTAAAATCGTAGCAGAAGAAAAAGTATGAATGAGAGGAAAGAGAGTGGTATTTATAGTACAAAGAAGATAAGGTGAAATTCTGGCCACCCGTCGGTCGCGACTCGCGACAGGTGCCAGAATTTTGCATTATGTCTTTTTCTTCTTCTTGTGGCATGCAGTCATCTTCATAGTTACTCCTCTCAATCTCCAAGTCTTCAATGGCTTCAAAAATGGTCTTCAATGGCCTCCGGTCTTCATGTCTTCGAAGAAAGTCTTCAAAAGTCTTCAAAAGTGTAGTCTTCAATGGCCTCCGGTCTTCATTGCCTCCGTGTTCTTCCCTTGTCACACAAAATCCACTTAGAAGAGGTAAAAGAGCGTAAAGTTGCTCTTACCCCTCCTAAGCAAATTTCAAGGTAAAACACAAGCTCTCGATAATAAAAGAGCACAAAAGTGACCCTAAATAGTACTAAATTATGCATATAAAATGGACACATCAACCAGCTGGCAGGGTGTGTAGAATGACACGACCCATGCCAAGTTTCTGAGCAAATCAGCATTCTAAACCACGGTTTGCTCCAAGGGCCACGTCCCGCATGATCAGAAATCCAAGACATGCCATCCGCGACGGCCCATGCCAGGGGCGGCTGAACTATGGTCTCTCACAATTTTAGCCATAACTATCTTAATTGTCCTATGATTTTCCTCTACCATATATCTAAATCTTCACCTTTCTGAACTCTATCCAACACACTAAATCTCAGCTCTAAAAGGTTCAGTTTATTTGAGAAAGATTCAGTCACAAGAGAGAAAGGAAATTAAGGGTTTGACCTAATTTTGGCCTATTTTGGGCCTGTCTTTAGGCCCAATCTCCTATTACTATATATAGGAGTCTTTAGTCTTCTAGTATACCTTAAATAGGCATAATATAGATTTTTTTTCTCTTTCTAGTAAAACAGAAGGAAGAGGAGAATTCTCTCTAGAGTTCTTCTCCTTTTTTCATTCTCTTTTCTTTTCTTTTATTTTAAAAAAGGAGTAGAATAGATAGTAGATCAATATTTGGATTTTCATTCTTAGGCTATTAGGAGAGCAACTTTAGGGAGAAAAAAACTCTCTCATTTTCTTTTCTTTCCTTTTATTTTTGTTTTGATCCTAGATTTGGAATTCAAATCCATATTTGAATTTCATGTCTATGGAGTAGTTTCCATAACTTGGGGATAAATTGTAGGCACATGGTTTGATCTTTGTATGTGAGATTCTATAGTTCATCTTAATTTTGTGTTCATGATATTATTGTGATTGTTCTTGAATGTTTGGAATGCATGAATAGTACACCACATTCGCACACACTTTGGGCTATATTCATGTATGGTGAAAATATTGATACCCCCTTGGAAAGAGAAACCTAGATGTTAGAATGGGTAATGGAGTATGTTCCGCCTGCATGCGTGTGTGCACAGGAGAGCCGAGTATTACTCTGACTTATTTGTCATCGCACCAGTCTTAGTTGATTACGTCAAGTTTTCCAATAGGTTGCGGGTAGAAATAGTGAAATAGTAGCAAGCTAGAGTTGTAAGAAACCCTAGTACCATATATAAGGTGCCAACAACCCATTGGCCTAATTGATAGGACCAGGGGGAAGTAGTGCTTTCGTGGTGGAAGCTTGGGGTGTAATCGCACGGGGGAGAAACAGACCTACAACATGGTCGGACCTTGTTGTACTCCCCTAATTAAGATGGTGGTGTTTATGAAGGGTTGCGAGCGCACTTGACGTGACAGGTACAGGAAGTGTATGTCATCAGTCACACCACATGTTATGAACACTCTATTTTCTTGTCTAGTAAATCTTACATATGAATGAATCGAGGATCAAAGCATTAGATTAACCCTGTTGCACAATGACTCCCTAAGTTCTTAACTTGATTAGATTACTTGCTTTTTAATTTCATGTTTTTTAGTTGTTAATTTGAAAAATTGAAACCCCCCCCCCTCTTTTTGTTTTCATTTACTAGCTATTACTCGTACGGATTAACGACCCGTGCATGGTTGTGTTTTTAGTTAATACTTGAGCCCTAGCATCTTTGTGGACAAACCCAGGGCTTACCACTAACTACCCTTTAGGTAGCATAGTAGTGAGAATGGATGCAGAACTATAAATTTTATATTTGACCTTTCCCACAGGAAAGCCTTAACTCGGTTAATTAGCTACAATTAATGACCCCAAGTGGAGGCAGGTCACTCGTGGTATAAGTCGTGTGTAGTTGAGCCTTATGCTGGCTATGAACGGTCTGCGCTGCCCGTAGCTAGTTCATCCGGCTGACTTATTTTCTCCACCGTGGTCTAATTTGAGAGTTCTTGTAGTCTATTACATAGCGCTCGAGAAGATGAATTAAATGGTACCACCCTCAAGGGATGATTCTTCTCGGATGTTTCCCAGAACTTGTACAAATCTTAGACAATAACTCTTTCATTTCTTTCTTGGCCTCTTTGAACTTCAAATCCATCTTTCTTAAGATTAATCCTTATACAACCACGTGTTAGAGTCTGTGGCCCTCATCTGCTGTCATTCTTTTGAATGACCTTCGATATCTTCTACCATCCTTATGAACGACCTTCTATGTAAACACAATGAAAAGTACCCACGAGCGACCTACTAATCAGATCACAAAGGAAGATCTAGGTGCTCGTGGATACAATGGTGTTTATTAGTATCAATTAAGTCTACAAAACTCGGAATTAAATAAGAAAACCAAACATGACCATCTAAACCCTTTATCGTGTAAACCTCACCAACACTAGCAATCCAACAAGTAAAAAAAAAACCAATTATTATCATGAATGCATTTGTTAACGCATGCATAATGATGCACATCAGCACTACATAACAAATTCTCTATTCCTAGGCCTATAGAGACAAAGGAAAAGTAGGCACCTTATCGATGTCTCTAGGATCGCAAATGAGCTAACCCTAGTTTTATATCAAATGTTATCTCTACCTTTAACCCTTCGAACCAACTCGCCAGCTAGACTAGGGTGCTATCATCGTAATGGTAAAATTCGATAAAGACCTATGAGCACACACCCACATGGACCCAGATCCCGCTACCTATATCACATCTTAGTATCACTCCCTAGAGAGGTATCAATATATGCACCAACACGAATGTATACTACGGTGTTCCAACTTAGTGTATCATTCATGTAATTCATAATAAAATGAAGAACAAGCCAACATAATATCATAAACACATAAAAATAGGTAGATCTAAGGAATCTCACAAAACATGTACCAATTCATGAATAAAAATATGATCGCTAAGAAAATTAACAACTCACTAAGCATTGAACCCAAGTATATCATTGGATTCAATTCCTTTGGGAAAAGGAAAAATAAAGAGAAGAAAAGAAAAGATTCTAGAAAGAATGAAGAGCTCCTCTCTCTCTCTTTACCCTACTCTTGATGTCTAGAAAATGATCATAAAATTAAACCCTAGTAAATATAGGTCCGTCCATATATATAGTAGTAGGGCATTCGGCCTTGAAATAGGCCTAAGAACCCTAGCAGCTACAACAGACACGACCAGTGGAAAAGATCATAGTCCGTGCCAGCCGGGTTGCCTTCATGTTGGCGTGGTTCGCTTGGTCTAGTAGAGGCCGATCTACTTCATTTTGCATGCATTAACCGTTTCATTTGGCATACTTTTTGGTTAGTTTTAGTTGGTGGATTACTAGTATTAGTTGAGTTTACGTGACAAGGGGTTTAAACGGCCATGTTTTGTTTTCTTGTGTAAATCTAGCATTTTGTAGACTTAATTGGTACTAATGGACATCTTGTATCCACAGGCTCCTTGGTCTTCATTTTTATCATCTTTAGTAGGTCGCCCGTGGGTACTTTTTGGTTACATTCTATGTGAAGGCCATTTGCAAGGGTGGTAAAAGATTGAAGGTCGTTCACAAGGATGGTAGAAGAGGCAAAGTCCATTCACATTAGATGGTAGAAGATGAAGGCTATGAACACCAATGCATGGTAGAAAGAGATTGAAGCCAAAGATAGGCGGCTTCGAAGTTCAAGACAACCAAAGGAGAAAATGCTAAATCATGGTCCTATAAGTGTTTCATTAGTTCGAGAATGATCTAGAAAGAACTATCCTTCAAATTTGGTTTCATTGGATTTTTCTTCTCGAGTACTACAAAATCAACGACTAGAACTCCCGATTCGGACTAACAGTTCACCCGTAGCAAGCAAATGAAGTTCAGCCAATGAAGCACCGGTGGCACATCACGGACCGCACATGGTAAAACACCAGTGGCTCATGACAAAGCACATTGGCCACACCAAACAAAACTTTCATGAGACAAAGGCATCGTGTCGTGACAAAGACCCTGGACCATGGAGCTTGAAGATGAAGAGTTGAAGATTTGGCTAAGTACGGATCTGGGCCATGAAAACCTTCACAGGCCGTGAAGAAATTCCTGAGCGAGACCATGTACCGTTTACAATCCATGAAAACCTTCACAAACCGTGAGTACTTCTGAGCAAAAATTGTGAACTATTCGTGGTCCGTGATAATTTTCATAGACCGTGGCATGAGACCTACTTCACGGACCACAACCAGATCCCACGGCCCGTGACTCTGAATATTCATGGATCACACGAGATCCCACGCCTCATGCTTGAATGCTTTACAGATCGTGACATCCGTGCTGGTCCGAGAAACCTTGGAGACTGACTTAGGTTTTTGATATTTTTGGCCTATTTTGAGGCCCAATTTCCTACTACTATATATAGGAGCCCTGGTCTTCTACTAAATTATTAAGAAGTAGAATATAACCTAGGCATAATGTAGAGTAGATTCTCTCTCTAGTTTAGAGAGAATGAAAAGGGGAGTTATTTTTCTCATTCCTTCTTCTTTTCTTTTCTTTTCTGTTTTATTACATCTTATTTTCTAAATCCATGGCATCTAACCTAATATTTGTCATGGATCTAACCTTTGTAGAGTACTTTTTTAGTTTGGGTTTCATTTTGGCACTTTGTATGTTCTAAATTCTTATTGAGATTCATTAGATTCATCATATCTTTGTGTTTATAATATTATTGTGATTGTTCTTGAATGTTATAAATGCATGAATACTACACCACATATAAGCACACACATTGGGCTATATTCATGTATGGTGCAATTATTGATGCCCCCTTGGGAAGAGAATCCTGGATGTTAGAATGGGAAGGGAGAACACGGCCGCATGGGTGTGTGCACGGGGGATTCGTGAATGGTCTGACATATTTTCTGTCACACTAGTCTTAGCTGACTTCGTAACTGTTGTCCGAGAGGTTGCGGGTAGAGATGGCTAATAGTAGTAAGCTAGGTGTTGTGTTGAAACCCAAGTATCACAGATAAGGCGCCTATAATCCTTGGGCCTAGCGTATATAGGACCCTGAAAGAGTAGTTTCATTCATGGTAGAAGCTCGGGACATAATAGCACGGGGGAGAAACATACCTACAATGATGGTTGGACCTTGTTTTACTCCTCTAATTATGATGGTGGTGCCAATGGAGGGTTGCGAGCACACCCACCATGACAAGGTTGGGGAAGTGTATGACATTGGCCACACCACGTGTTGTGAACACACTTATAGGTATTTTGTAAGTCTTTATGTGAATGAATCAAGGATTGAAGAATTAGAGCTACCATATCGCTAAATGTTTCCCAAGTTGCATGTCTACACTACTAGCTGTTCCTGCACTCGTGCGGATTGACGACCCGCACGAGGTTGTGTTTTAATTTGTACTTGAGCCCCTTCCCAGCTACATATCTACACTACTAGTTGCTCCTGTCACTCGTGCAGATTGACGACCCGCACGAGGTTGTGTTTTAATTAGTACTTGAGCCCTAGCATCCTTGTGGACAAACCCAGGGTTTTCTGCTTACTACCCCTTGGTAGCTTAGCAGTAAGATCAAGTGCAGAATATAAATCTCTATCTTTGACCCGTAAGCCCCTCGGCTCGTGTTTTAATAACAACCAGTTCATGGCAGGTCTGGGGTTGTGTGACTCGTGCTGGCACGGCCTACTCGGTCTAGCATGGGCCTTGTGCCTCGTGCTCGCACAGGTTGTGTCACCCTGCACAAACCGCCAGCTGGAGCCTCATTTTGACACCTCTGATTACACGCCCCGTGTCGTTTGGCACAGGCTATTGGCCTGAGCCTCATTTTGCTCGGTAAAATGACGCCGGCCGTGTCATCCTTCACACCCCGTGGACTAGTTTTCGCATTTGGGACTTTAAACGATACAGATCGTGTGAAACTGCATGGTCTGTGCCCTTACTATTTTTGGAGTGAATTTGGAGCAAAGGGACACGGGCAGCCGGGGTTAGCAGAGTCTGTGATGAGGAATGTAGCACGGTTCATACTTAGGGCTGTCGCATGGGTCGTCCTGGCTCGCACTGGCATCACGCCGGTCGTGCTGGCTTTGTGTCGTTCGGCCTGCTGGCCGGCTGATTCGGCCAGTTGATGCCATTTTTCGTCCTTGGCCTCTTTGAACTTCAATTCCACTTTTCCCAGCTCAATTCTATCTACTACCACGCTTTTAAGTCTGTGACCTTCATATCTACTACTATTCTTGCGAGTAGCCTTCAAATATTTTCTACCATTCTTGTGAATTGCCTTCAAATATCTTCTACCATTCTTGTGAATGGCCTTCTACAAAATTATGCCAAAATATTCACGAGCAACCCACTAGTAAGATTATAATTGAAGATCTAGGTGCCCGTGAATACTAAGTATCCATTAGCTTCAATTAAATCTACAAAACGTGGGATTTAGATAAAAACCAACAATGGTCGTGTAAACCCTTTGTCGTGTAAACCTAACTAAAGCTAGCAATCAACCAAGTAAAACATAGTAACAATTGTGTCGAATGCATTGATTAACGCGTGCAATACGATGCATATCATATATATTCTATGAAGTCAGATAAGCCTATTTGGCAAAAGGCGATCATCTGCTCGCCCTCAGCGGCCCATACCAGCCGACACCCCGGCCATCGTATGAGAGGTAAATCACGGTAGTCTAGCACCAGGACCAATGGGCTTGGTATGGACTCGGTGCGCACAAGGGAGCCTTGCAAAGCAAGAGCTCCCCACACTGCCGCTGCCGAGTATCGAACCTGGGATCATTGGCTTACCCACCCATCTCCCAACCACTGGGGTACACCCGTGGGTGTCAGATAAGCCTATTTGGAGACCATACAAAGATGGAATATCAACAATAAAGAAGACTTATCATCTCATCTTAAATGAATTATTACCTAACCAAGTTCAGACAACACCAGATTTGATGAAATTTTGGAAAAAAATTTGGAACCTTGAGATTCCTCAAAAACTGTAAATCTTTATATGGAGACAAATGAATTCAGCACTTCCAAATATGAAGAAACACTTCCAACTACGAAGAATCAGACACGTAGAGGAATATTGCTAAATAAATATTCTTCCAGGCGTTTGATGCAACGGGAGGATGAAACAAATCTATTTCTAGGCTGTGAGGATTCGAAAAGAATCTGGAGACTATCATCTTTGGGGTTTGATATTAGTGGTGCTCCTCAACAGGATGTCAGATTTTGGTTTTCTCAATGGACAGTGCAAGCTCCGGACAAAGAGGCTATCATTCTATGTATATGTATCCTTTGGGGAATTTGGAAGCAACGCAATGCAAGAGCACTGAAGGATAAGATTACAGAACCGATTCTATGTTGGGAAAATGCCAGAAATAATTTCATTATAATAAGGAAGTCAGTGTTAGAAACGATGAAAATTGAGTCTCAAGAGGGTAATCAGTTGTTCATCCGTCCACAGCAGCAACAACAACAATTATCTACCCAAAATCAGGAATTAAATGTGCAAAATCATGGAATCCAGGAACACATTCATGTTATCACCGTTGATGGATCATTCCAAAAAATATTATTAGGTATTGCAGCTTGGAGGATTTCTTATTGCACCAATGGTACAAACAGACATTTTTTCACAGGCTCAAGCTTCGTTGTAGCGGTATCACCATTAAAGCAAAAGTGAAGCTTGCTTACGAGCAACATCATCAGCTCTAAGAAGGGAACCAACAGATCTTCTGGTATACACGGATTCAGTGCCATGGGAGATCAAAGGAACGGTCCGTCAAATCCTAATCAATGTTACTCTTTTTTTTTTTTTAATGAGAACACCCGTAGGTGGGGGATATATATTGGGTTCCCCAGGCCCAGACAACCAAAAAAAAATATTTTAACAAAACCAGAGTTGAGTTATCGCAATATAACTATGGTGAGGCAACCCCGTTGCCTCCAAAAGTACTACAACTAACTAAGCTAGATGTAGGCTATACAAACAACTGTACTGGAGTTGCGATCCACAAGCGAGAACCTCCACCCCTCGTGTTAGTTCTCCCTTGTGGCCAGGCAACTCCAAAACCAATCTGCACCAAGTAAGCAGCAGCACCAGCAGTGTTACATGAGGGAGTAAGTAACCAGCTCGAGACGGTCAGAGTTTTATTGATTTGCTATTCGTAGATCATCTCCAACCTGCATAAACACAAAATACAGTATCAATTCAGAGGGAAACGGTGTACTCTAATGTGTGGAGTCTGAACTTTATCCAAGAAGATCAGCCCCTTAATGTGTGGTGACATGTTCTGCAGATTTATACTCTGGACCGAGCTGTGATGTGATTTTGCAATAGTATGTGCCACTACATTGCATTCCCTAGCCACATATTGCATATGGGATGATCTCAGTAATTTTTGAACTCTATAGGCCAGATCAAAGAGCTTCCAATTTGCCCTATATGGATCATTTATCATCTGAACAGCAAGGAGGCAATCAGTTTCAAAAAGATAGTTATGGTCCTGATCATGGAACTTATTGCATGCCACTAAAAGTGCCTTCAATTCTGCTTCAAGAGGTGAATCAGCAGTAGTAGGAGCAGATAGAACAAGTAGTGGATCCCCTAGATTGTCCCTAGCAATTAAACCAACTGAGGCCTTATCTAGATACCATGATGCATCTATGTTAATTTTGATTGTTCCTACAGGGGGCTTCTCCCAGCTGACACTGGAAATATTAGGCTTAGGAGGTGGTCGAGTAAAAGGTGTCCATAGGCTTAGAGGAGAATCCATTACAGGGTGAGAGAAAAATGTTCTAGGTGAGGAGAAAAGAGACAGTTTTATCAGCTCCTGTACTTCCTTGGTAATAGCCAGTGTGGAGAAGGGTTTAGAATCAAAAATAAAACTATTTCTAGCCTTCCACAGAGACCAGCATGCTATGGATGGCAAAATTTTGCATATGAACTGCTTCCAGCCCAATAGATCATGACAATCCCAGAAAAGGAAAAACCTCTCTGAGAGGGAGTGCTCCTGAGTGATATGAAAGCCAACTATTGATGCAATGTTACTCCAGACTGCTCTAGCAATGTGATATGATATAAAAAAGTGCTGAATTGAGTCAGAGTTACAGCAAGCAGGGCATTTAGATGCCAAACTAAACCCACATTTAATAAGAACCTCATCAAAGGGAAGATAGGATTGTAACAGCTTCCAAGTGAAAATAGATACCTTCTTCTGAATTGCATTATTCCAGATGAATTTAGGGGCAAGTGAGTTACCTGTAGACAGAGTTAGTTCTCTGTATGTTGATTTAGATGTAAAATTACCAGAGGGTTCAGGCATCCAGATTAGTCTGTCATCTCTATCTTCCATTAGTTGTGCATCCTGGAGAAAAGTCAGAGTATCACTTTCTAGGAAAGAGTTGATTTGAGATAGAACAGTAAGTTTATCATTGATGAAGTCAGAGACAGATTGGTATGGCATTCCAGAAACAATGTTCTGAGGAATACTGTTGATGAGGGGGCCAGTTGGACACCAATTAGCCAGCCAGAAGCTACAACTTCCCTTACCATGAATAATTTTGATGTTCCTCTCAGCAAAAGAGTTTACAGCTAAGATTCGTTTCCAAGTTACTGATTTCCTATATGACATAGGCAAAGCCCAAAGCAGTTTTGCCCACAAAGTTGTTCCTATCTGGCTTTTCCACCAAAGCTTTGCAGAGCAGGTATCTAGAATAGCATTCATAGACCTAAAACCAAGACCATTCATCTTAGTGGGAACTGCAATTGCAGACCATTTCCTCCAGATTTTATTGCTTTTTCCCTCAGATTCACCCCAAAAAAATCTGGCTAGTCTTTTTTCAAAGGTTCTAATGATTGACTTCGGGGGATTAGTGACTGCCCACAGGTGCTGAGGTAAAGAGTATAAACAGTGCTTGATTAAAATCATTTTACCCCCCGCACTAAGCCATTTATTTTTCCAACTCTGAAGTTTAGTGTCAAGATTAGCCATCAATGGTTGGAAATATCTTTTAAGAGTTTTACCCTTGAAAATAGGACAACCTAGGTAAGTAAATGGGAAGGTGCCTTTTTTCATTTTCAGTATGGCTCTAACTTGGTTGAAACTTAAAACTGAAGCTCTCTTGCTGAGATAAAATTCTGACTTATCGAAATTAAATTTCTGTCCCGAAGAGATTTCAAAGATATCTAAAAAAGCTTTGATCCTAACCAGGTTGGTTTTAGATGCTTGCAAAAATATGATAGTGTCATCTGCATACATCAAGTGTGAAACAACAGGGATAGAAGCAGGAACTTGGAAGCTAGTAATCTTATTATTTGAGAAAATGAATGATAAGCTTCTAGAGAATGCTTCAGAGAAAATATTGAAAAGGAAAGGAGAAAGGGGATCACCTTGTTTAATACCTCTTGTAGCTTTGAAAAAACCTGATGGATTCCCATTTACCAAGACAGAGAAATATGCTTGAGATAAATTGTTCATAATGGCATTTAAAAATTTCCCAGTGAATCCAAATTTAATTAAGATCTGACTAAGAAAAAGCCAATTTACTCTATCAAATGCTTTCATGAGGTCCAGTTTCACTATACAGTTTGGAACTCTATTTTTCTTATCCAGGAACCTTATCATTTCCTGAAGATACAAAATATTGTCTGAAATATTTCTTTTCTTCAAGAAAGATGATTGGTTAGGAGAGATTAAAGCCTCCATGTGAGGCTTTAGTCTTTCCATCAAGACCTTAGAGCAAATTTTGTTTATGACATTTGATCAACTAATTGGTCTAAAATCCCCAAAAGAGCAAGGTGTGGCTTTTTTTGGGATAAGGACTATCCAAGTACTGGATATACCCTTTGGGATTTGAGAACCAGAAATGAAGTCATTGACAGCATCTATCAGATCTTGCTTAATAACATTCCAGCATTTCTTGTAGAATTTTGGTGTGAACCCATCTGGACCTGGACTGCTGTTACTATCTAGGCTGTTTACCACTGCATGAAGTTCAGTATCAGTAACTAAGGCTTCTAAAAATTGGTTATCCCTATCAGTCATAATTGTGGGGATTTGGGACAGGAAATGAGAGCTATAGGTATCTGAGATATTCTGGTTAGGATCATTTAGCAAATCAGTAAAATAACTAACAGCTTCTTTTTGAATTTCTGATTGTGTGTTTAGCCATTGACCCTCATGTTTTTTGATTTTACTGATCTGTAGCTTACATTGCTTTTCCTGTACCACTTTATGGTAGAACTGAGTATTATTATCCCCCAATTTATGCCATTTAAGCCTAGCTTTTTGTTTCCAAAATTTCTCTTTCTCTTTTAAAGTCTTTAGTAGCATAGCTTTTTTCTGGTTAAGATTAACTCTCTCCGACAATGTTGGATTCAGGTCATAAGTCAGTTCCTGTATCCTTAGAGCCTCCTCAGCTAGAGTGACATTTGTATCTATGTTCCCAAAACATTCCTTGTTCCATATTTTTAGCATCTTTTTAAGTCTGATTAGTTTCAGGTAAAACCTAACCATTCTTGTCTCCTGTATTGGCTTTTCCCAATTTTCCTGAACTAATGCTGAAAATTCTAACCTCTGGACCCAAGCATTAATAAATCTGAATGGCTTTGGAAATGAGAGAACTAAATTGTTTAGCTGGAGGAGTAATGGTGAGTGATCAGATGTATTTCTATTAAGGATCTGTATTGTTGATGAAGGGAATTTAGTATACCATGATAAAGTGCAAAGTCCCCTATCTAATCTCTTAGATGTAGGATTTCTAAGTCTAGAGTTACACCAAGTAAATAAGTTACCTACTGTGTTTATCTCTTGAATTCCATTAGAGTTGATCCATGTATTAAAATCTCTAATACTACCAAGGCCAGGGTTAGATGGACCTCTATATTCAGCCACAGAAGATATAGTATTAAAATCACCTATAAAAATAGTATCTCCCTTAGATAATAGCTTTAAATCTGTCCAAAGGCCTTTTCTACCCTCTCTACTTCTTAAAGCATAAACAAAAATAGCCTCCATACAAAGATTAGTGGTGAGATGGGAAATATTCACATGAATAAACTGTTCATGGTAGGAAAGTAGTGTCACAGATACAGGACTAGAGTAGAAGAGCCAAATCTTCCCATTAGGAAGTACCATATTATTGGTGAAATTAAGTGAATTCATGTAGTACTGGGCTTTAGAATTATCATGCATAGGCTCAACTATACATAACAGTTGAATTTTCCTTAGTTTGATCAGACTAAGAAGTCTAGTCATTGAAGTTTCCATACCTCGAAGATTCCATATCAGAAAATTAATGTTGGTCTTCATTATCATATTTCATTGGAATTATTACCCTTAGTGGCTGATCTCAACAGCATTTTGTTGAGCTGACTCAAATAAGTAACCTTCTTGTTTTTTACCTTACCTTGTTGTACATACTTACCTGGGGACTCTGATGTAGAAACCTCCTGTAACTGTTGTTGAACAGAGGAAGCTATATCCATTTGCAGGTCCTCTGTTGTCTCTTCATTTTTGTCCTCATGATACTGGGAGGAACAGCCTTCATCCTGTAAAACAGAAAATCTGTTTGACATCTTTCCGGGTAAGGAAAGTGTAGGTTTGTTAGTAGTGCTTCTCAGTGGCACCATCAGTGAACCAACATGGAGATCATCTTTGGCATAAGGTATCCGGGCAGGTTTAGCATTTTCAGTCTCCTTAATTAATCTGGTAATTGAATGCTCAGGGATCACTAGAGTTCTAGTTCCTGATTGCATAGGAGTGCCTGACTGCAGTGGATTATTCCTAACAGGAGTACTAAGTATTTCACTTGGAGAATTATTTTCCAGGTTTGTGACAGCCATTTCATTGAATGGGGGATCATTAGTTAAATCATTGAACAGAGGAGGGGTGGTGAACATTTTACCTGTTGCCTGCCACTGAGGAGGAGGTTGGGTGGGCTTTAAGTTAACTTCCTCAGGTCTATCCTTGGTGGTTTGAGAAATAACTCTACACTGACTCAGGGAGTGGCCAAGTTTAGCACAGTGGTTACAGTAGTGAGGGATATCCTCGTATTCAATCTTGTACTTAGTGTTGTTTGAAACAGAACCTAGCCTAATATGAGGGCTCAGAGGTTTCTGTAAATCTACTTCAACACAGAATTTGATGGCCGAGGGTCTAGTGAGCATATCAGTAGCTAGGTCATTTTTTATGAAATTCCCTATGCTATTACCAATTGATTCAATGGAAGCAGAGTTATAATAATACAAAGGTACTTCTCTGATGGTACACCAAATTGGAACTATGGGTGATTCCTTATGGATTGAGAATTCTGGAGTCCACTTAAGCATCTTAAGGAAAACACCATTAAAGTTCCAGATGCCTTTCATCCAACACCTCTGATAATCGTTAATGTTCTCAAAACGGAGTAAAACATGTTTATAATCTAAAGAACCTAATTGATACTTACCTTCGAAACCGATTGTTTTGAGAGCTGTCTCCATTTGCTCCATTGATAGCCTACCTTTTGTGAACTTACCGACCAAGGCGTTGGAATAATGAGCCGCTAGTGTAGCGATTTGTTCATCCGAATAGAGACAGGCCGGATCTCCGAGGTGAGTAGATTTTGGAACCAATTCGGGATTGCTTGGGAGATTTTTGGAGAGAGGGGGAGCTTTGGTTTGAAGAGCGGCGGCGAAGGTTTTGGGAGGAGGTGGCTGATTGATTACATTATCGGCCATCGATGCGGCGATGGCCGACGATGAGGCCCAATGCCGAGGATCGGAGAAACCAATTCCGGCAGTTTACCGTTAGTAATGGAAATTGTATGTTACAGACCGTTGGTAGGGGAGAAAGAAAGATTACACACAGTATCGCACCAAAATTCGCCTAAATTCGCACACAGATTACCGATCGCTGGTTTCCACCCTTTCAATAATCAATGTTACTCAATTATGTAGTTTTAAATGCATTAAGGTTAATTGAAACTTAATTTCTAGTGAACATGAAATAACGTATAATTTTGGTAATTCCCCGTGTAATAATTCATTTAATTGTTGATTTATAATTTTGTGTGGTTTTCAAAAAAAGGAAATAAAGGACATTTTTGTCTTTTACATTTTTTTAATGTAGAGGGAAAATGGTCATTTCATTAAATTCTAGTCAAACTTTCGATTAACATTTGATGTCAACTGCGGTTAGGGTGGATTTCCATACATCTAAGTTAGGATTAGTTTGACACTTTCTCATTTTGTAGATATATGCATGCTGATGTGGCTAAATTTCAGCCATGGGAAATTGAAATGATCGGATCAAATTTAAACCAAAACTTTCCGCCCAAATAAAAAATAATTAAAATATAAACCTTTGGTAAGGGAGTCCACCTCTTGAAGACGGTTTTTCCATAAGCCATGGAAAGACGAAGGTTTAAACTGCAAATTAGAAGAAATAAAGATAAAATTTTTGGGTTGCATTAATCAGGCATAAACTTTATAACTGCTACACATTGCATAATAAATTTTTAATATAGAAACTAAAATATTTTACCATTTTACTACTCGAATAAAATCTCGTCTTTCCATAAACCTATGGAAAGATGAATTGCCCATGACTTTGCCTTGGTAAGGACGGATAAAAATGAAAAGAGCGAAGTGCATATATAACCCAACATAATTCACGAAAGTACACATATAACCCTATGATAATTGAAAGTGCAAATATAACCCTAGATGGTTAGTGTATGTGCAAATATAACATTTTTCGATAATTTAAGGTCAGAATTCAGTGAAAAGATAATTTTACCCCCTTGGTATATAAAATAAAAATACAAAAAATATGAAAATTACATCCATACTCCTAATTCTCTTCTTTCAAAATCATTTCTCTTCTTCGAAAGGTTTTTCTCTTCTTTCATCAAGTTGAAGTTAACAGTGGCGGCGGAGGTGTGGCGGGGGAGGGTTTTCGGTGAAGGCAGGTTTATTGCTAAAAGGAGGCAGGTCTATTGCTTAGTATTCGGAGAAGACGGGTCTATTGCTGAAAAGGAGGAAATGGAATGTAGCCATTTGCAAGTTGCTTAGTATTTGGTTGGTTAGATAATAACAAATTTGCCATTTGCAAGTTTCTTAGTAACCAGTTGCTTAGTATCTGCTCAATTTTTTGGCGCTTGGCTGAGCGGCCCTGGAAATGGTGGTAGAGGTAGCGTGGGGCTGTCTTTTCGTCCTTGAATTTTGGAGCTCAAGGTTGGTACGCCATGAAAATTTGGTTTTTTTAAGAACCCTAGTCTCAAAATTTGATCTTTTCGCTCTTAAGAGAAGGTGGCGAATGGAGGGTACTCGGAGGAGGTGGAGATTTCTTGGGAAATAAGGAAAGATAGAAGAGGTCGGACTTGGTGACGATCGACATTCCAAGGCCCCATGAGAAGCGGCAGTAGATATTGTTGGCGTCGCTGCACCATGTGGTAGAAACACTTCACGGCGAACGCGACAGACTTGGGGTTAGTGCAGACAAAGTTCTTAAAGCCCACTAGCTTGAACGCCACCGCCTGCGATTCTCTGGCGCCTCAGGAGGGAGGCGGAGGAGGTATCACCATTTTTCCCAGTACTTGGCAAAGTTAGCTAAGTTTGGTGGTTGATGTGCCCATTTTATACGGTTATATTAGGACCTTTAGGATTTACTTTTGTACACATTTGTGCTCTAAATGTGACATTTTGTCCTGAAGTTCTCTAAGGAGGGTTAAAACGACCTTTACATTTTTATTACCTTTCTAGAGAATTTTGTGTGACAAGGTAATTTGTTTGAAGACTTTGAAGAGTTTGAAGAATACCTTTGAAGATTTGAAGATTTGAAGACTTGTAATTGAGCTTTTGAAGATTTGAAGAATTGAAGAAGTGAAGAGAAGAGGAGGATATGAAACAAAAAGGAGAAAGAAGAAATGGTGTTGGACTTGGAGTCCGTCGCGAGGTCGTCTCGAGCACGTCGCGACTCGCCACGAACGAGGGGTCAGAAACCCTTCTTGCTTTTTGCATTATAAATACTCACCTTACCCTCTCATCTTCAAAAAAGCTGTGGACACCTTCTTCTTCTTGCATTTTTCTGGGTTTAAACCCGAGTTTTTCTTTCTTTTCTTTTCTTAGTTTTTGTAGGTTAATCATGTCTTTTAATTGTCTAGCTTAGTTTTATCTTGGGAGCAATTGATTGAAGCTTCCATTTCGATGTAGTAAGAACCATATATATATATATATATATTAATTTGGTGCTTTTGCTATTGTGCATTTATTGAGCTTTGAATGTGAATTGTTAATGTCATTGATGTTGTTGGAAGCTTGAGTATATGAATTGCTTGTATGATTACTTGTTAGGGTTGGGAGAAAGTAGCTAATTCTCCTCTATTTTAATGTGGAATCCAAGAGCATGAGTTAGAGCTTCTTAATGATGTTGATGTGTTGATTATTGCTAGATGAATGTGACGATGTTGAATTTATTGTCATATTTGTTTTAGGTAGCAAATGAGAGAAGTCAATGAATGTCGATTGTTCTTGGCTAATCTTGTGTAAATGCATGATTAGTGGAAGTAGTGAATAAATTTTGTCATTCGTTCTTGAAGCTTTTGTTATTTAGTCTTCATGTGTTCTTGATGCTATGTTTCACTTTATTCATACCATGTGTTGTTTGAGAATATGAAGTGTTTGTATGATTAAAGTGTTTTTTTTAAATTGGGGGGAATATATATGGCTCCCCAAACCAAAAGAATAAACCCCTGTAGGGGCAGAAAGTTAGCATACGTTTATTTTACAAAAAGATCCTGCATATGATGATCTATTGCTAAAAGGCACGTGAATCAATAAGGCCTTTGCTTCCAAAAGCGATGGTAACACCCTAAAAGTTATGGACATATCTAGAAGAAGCTCTAAGTAGTATCTATCACACTAGTACATCGCGAGCAGGTCGGAGAAGCGAGATCGAGACTCCTGTTTGCCAACGAAGTAGTAGGCGATAGAGTACTTCAGAATGTGAGCAGCGGGTGATGACCGTGAAATGCTCAGAGTAGAACCTCCTATACTTTAGTGGTGTACTGGATAGCTTCTTCAAGAAACTGGCTGGAGTTTTTTACACTCCTCTTAATCACCGCATAGCTGTGTCCAGTTATGGTTGAAAGAAAGAAATCCCTCACCATTTTGCTTGCCCCCGGGAATCCCTGAAAAAGAGAAAAAGGAGAAGCAGCAGTATGTGTAACACTTAAGAGTAATATACAAGCACAAAAGTAGTACCAAATGTTATCTATCCGATTATGTAGCTTCATAATAGCTACTGATGTTTGGTTCCCTAGATGAATCAACTCGAATTGCTGGGAAACTCATGCAGTCAAGTGCTAGTAAACCTTTAAGGAATAGTGGTATAGAAACGAGCTCAATAACCCCATTAAGGTGGTTTTCCCTTGCAAATTTAGCCAGGAAATCAGTGGCCGAGTTAGCTTCACGTGGTATGTGTTGCAATGTGATGGAGCCTTGTGCTAAGTTAAGAGCATTGAACATAGAAAAAACTCTCCAGGGAGAAGAGAGAGGGTTTAGAATACCCCTTACAGCGGATAAACTGTCTGATTCAATGATAACATTTTCAAGATTAAGTTCAGAGATGACATGAAAGCCGCTTCGAATAGCAATTAGTTCTGCATGTAAGGGAGATGGACAATAAAACGTACTGACAATCATTTTTACTACATTTCCAAGTCTATCCCTTACGATAACAGCCGAAGATGACAAACCTCCTGGGATCCAAGATGCATCAGTGTTGACTTTGTAGCCTACAGTAGGTTTCTCCCATTGGACCTTAGAGAGAGCATTTTTCTGTTTTTGAATTATGTGTGGAACAATGTTATCCTGTGTCCAAAACCTATTCTTTTCCTTATTACGTATTAGGCTATGTGCCGTGAATATTTGATAAATAGAATCCTTTATTTCAGCAAAACAAACCTCATGTGAGTATGATCTATTATCAAAAAAGAATCTGTTCCTATGATTCCATAATGTCCATATTGTAACCACTAGAGCTGCATTGATAATGTTTCCATGAATTTTAGATTCAGCTCTGAATGATAAGAGGAAGTGCACTCTACTTTTTAAATCTCTGAAATCATAACCGGGTAACCTTAACATGAAAAAAACACTGTTCCACACTGCAGTTGAAAAATTGCAAGAATTGAAAAAATGATCCAAACTATCTCCACTGTTCTTGCATATGGAACACATTGAGGCAACTGAGAAGCCAATTCTTTTTAATATGTTATCAAAAGGTAGTATATTATTAAGGACCCTCCAAAGTAAGATAGACATCTTTCTTGGTATGAATGGAGACCATACCTTTTTGAAATGTTGGATATGAGATCCCCTCTGTCTCAGGGCATTGTGAGCCGAGCTGACAGAGAAATTTCCATCAACAGTGAGTATCCACACCAATTTATCTTCATGGCTATTCTCCAACCTTGTCTCCTGCAGAATTGTAATAATGTTGGTAGCCAAATGTGGCTCCAGGATTGGAATGAGTGCTGATTTGTTAGATAAAAAATCCCTAAGGGAGATGCACTCGAAGGGAATGTCAATGTCAACCGGCCAGATGTAGCACAGTGCTCCCTCCCCACTCCAATTGGCACTCCAGAATGAACAGTTGCCCCTACCAAAGAGGACTCTGGAGAAACTGTTTGCCAAAGCTGTAATTTTGGTGATTCTTGCCCATATGTGAGAGTGTTTATATGAAACTGGCAAAGTCCACAAGAGGTTTGCCCACTGAGCATTATTTATTTGTAACTTCCACCATAATTTACAAGAATAAGCATCTAAAGTATCACTTAATTCCCTAAAACCTAAACCATTTTCTTCCAATGGATAGCACATTCTTTTCCAAGACCTCCACCTTCTTCTTTCAGTTAAATCAGAATTTCCCCATAAAAAATTAGATGCCAATTTTCCCATTATTTTTAGAACTGTTTTTGGGGGGTGTAAAACTCCAAATATGTGCGTTGGAATTGAAAGCATCACTGAATTTATCAAAATTATTTTACCTGCTGGACTCAACCACCTATTTTTCCAATTGTTTATCTGTTTCTCCATTCTTTCAATTACTGGTAAATAGTACACCTTCAGATTTCGACCAGTAAAAATTGGAACACCAAGGTATTTAAAAGGAAAAGATCCCTTCATCATCCCTAATGTTTTCCTAGCAGTTTGAGAACACTGAGGAGGAGCCTTATGTGAGACATGAAATTCAGATTTTGAGAAGTTAACTTTTTGTCCCGAAGTCTCTTCATATGCATTAAGGAACAGTTTAAAACGCTTTAAATTTTTAGTGTCCGTATTCAAAAAAATTGCAGTGCCATCTGCATACATCAGGTGAGTGAGGGGTGTACAAGCTTTAGGTAGGCTGAAATATGTTAAGTATCCAGTGGAGAAGAGTTTTTTAAACCCCTTGAGAAGGCCTCAGATAAAATGTTATATAGAAAAGGAGATAAAGGATCTCCTTGCTTGATCCCCCTGGTAGAGCAAAAGAACCCTGCTGTGACCCCATTAATTAGCACAGAGAAATTTGCTGACATTATGTTGTGCATAATTAATCTCACAAATTTTCCATGGAACCCAAAACAAAGTAATATAGAATTTAGAAAGGACCAAGAAACTCTGTCAAAGGCCTTTTGCATATCAAGTTTAACTATTAGATTCGGAACCTTTGTTTTTCTAGACAGTAATCTAGTCATTTGCTGCATTAAAATGACATTGTCCGAAATATCCTTCCCTTTCATGAATGCACTTTGTTCTGGTGATATCAAGAGCTGCATTAACGGTTTAATCCTTTCCATTAGAAGTTTTGAGAAAACTTTGTTAACAAAGTTAGATAAACTTATTGGCCTAAAGTCAGCAAATGTGTTCGGGATAGATTTCTTTGGGATTAGAGTGAGCCAAGTACTAGAAATGGCTTTTGGGATTATTCCATTATTTAAAAAGTCATTTGCAGCTTCTAGTAAATCTGCTTTAATGGTTTCCCAGAAATGTGTAAAAAAGCAACCAGAGTATCCATCAGGGCCTGGTGCACTTGTTTTGTTAAGATCAAATACTGCACTGTGCAACTCCTGAGAAGTGAAAGGAGATAGCAGAAAACTGTTCTGCTCTTCAGAAATGACAGTTGGAATTTCAGTCAAAAAAATCTTTAAAGTGAATTCCCTTCTGTTTTTGAGGCTTCCTCTGTTAATAATTCCTGAAAAAATCTAACACCCTCCTCTCT
The DNA here is from genome assembly GCA_037428765.1 of Rubia yunnanensis. NCBI lineage: Eukaryota > Viridiplantae > Streptophyta > Magnoliopsida > Gentianales > Rubiaceae > Rubia > Rubia yunnanensis. The sequence continues at coordinate 42,297,220 of CM075066.1, forward strand.
AATTAAATTAGGATCAGTTAACCATGTTCCATTACCATCTTTTATTTTACCTATTCTGGCCCTTGCCTTTTTTTCTCTAATTGTGTGATGGAAATACTTAGTGTTTGCATGTCCATGCTTTAGCCAGTTTAACCTAGCCTTTTGCTTCAAAAAAATGTTATGTTCCTTTTGTGCTCTAAGTAAAAGGTCTTTAGCTTGCAGCAGTTCCAATAGCACTGACTCATCATGTGTTTGCTGAAACTTTATTTCCAAATCAGTAACTTTTAATTCATACTGAGCCAAATTATTCTTAACATTGCCAAAAGTGTGTTTGTTCCATTCCTTAATAACTACCTTAAGTCTTTTTAATTTGTGCACAAACCTTGTCATTCCAGAAAGTGGGGAGAAAAGATTCCAGTTTGTTTCCACTAAATCTTTGAATTCATTCCTGTTTATCCACATTTCCTGGAATCTAAAAGGTCTTGGAGCCATCTCAATTGCAGATTGGATAGACAGCAATAGAGGAGAATGGTCAGAAGTCATCCTGTTAAGGACATGTACTGTACTGTTTGGGAATTTATCTAGCCACTCTAAATTACTAACACCTCTGTCTAGTCTTTGAAATTGCAAGTCCTTACTTTTGTATCTAAATCTGTTATTGCTCCAAGTGAAAGTATTACCAACAGTTGGGATATCATGCAGATCCATATTATTTAGAAAGTCATTAAACTGATTCATACTTTTCCTAGGGGTTGACTTTCTACCCTTGTATTCAGAGATTGATGAAACAGTATTGAAATCGCCTATGTAAATAGAAGGGTCAGGTGTTACAGCTTTTAGATCAGACCATAAAATTTCCCTCATCTGTCTATGTACACTTGCGTAGATAAAGAAAATATTCCAGTTAACAGCAGAGGCTATGTCAGTGACTTTAGTTTGAATATACTGATCAGATTCCTTTACAATATCTAAGTTGAAAACATGATTCCAAAGAATCCAAATTTTAGCCTGTTGAGCATGAATAGCATTACTGTAGCCAAGTTGATGTTTCAGAGAGATTATATTATGCTTATCATGCCATGGCTCAATTAAACAAAGCAAGTCAATCTTGTGTTTCAGTTTAAGTGCCTTTAACCTATCCATAGAAGAACCATAACCCCTAACATTCCACACTAAAATAGTTCCTATTTTTGTGTACTGAATCATTTAAAACTAGGGGGGTCGCTTTTTGTGATGACCTTAGTTTCCTTTGTTTTGAAAAGGTGACAGTACTGTTTTTTCCTCTTTTGTCTTCACTTTTCCTAGCAAAATCTGTTGAGAGAGGACTTACCTTCGAGGGATTTACCTGTTCTGCAGTGCCTCTGTTATCCCCAAGATAAAATTGGTCTTGGCTATGAAGTGTAGAATCAGTTGCTGCAATTGAAGTCTTTGCTGCCTCATTTATAATATCTTCTGGGACCTGATGATCTGCTTCAGGATTTTTTAAAGTTTGCTCCATATTACCTTCTGAGATCCCCTGATCTACCTGAGGACTGAAACTGTTCTCTTTGGTTGCAATCTTTTCTGTATCGCTCTGTGAAGTCATAGTATCTTGTGATTCCACAGACTCATGGTAGATTTCCCCTGAATCATCCTCTTGGATAGCAGTGTCCTCTTCCTGTAGATCAATTAGAGAGTGGAAGGCATTTGATATAGAGACCATATTACTTTTTGTTATCCCTTCCGGGATGGGGTGGAGGTCATTGAATTGGGTCTTTTTTCTCCAGAAAAAATTGGTGTTAGGTTTAGAAATATCATCTAGAGAGTAAAAAGGTCTTCTTTTAGACTGACTATGAGCATGGGAAATAGTATTATTTTGCTGCAGGGAAACTGACTTCAGATTCTGACTTTGGAAATCTGTTTCTTTCTGTGATACTGATAAGTTAGATTTCCCTTCCAGTTCTACTGTAGCCTGAGGTCTAATCAATCTATGTTCCTGCTCATCTACCCTTTGATTCTCTTCCAGAGCCTCAAATTGTCTGCCCCTGTTAGCCTTATGATCAGCCTGATTTTTTCCAACTCTCCTAAGTTCAGGGTGTAAAAAGTTGCAATTTGTCTGGTTATGTCCGATGATTCTACAGTGAGTGCAGTACATTGGGAGCTGTTCATATTCAATTGGGTAATCCGAAACCTTATTACCAATGCCTACTACTATTGACTTTGGGAGCTGAGCTAAAAAGTCAACTTCTACACAGACCTTAATTGCCGAAGGCCTAGTTAGAGCATTAGTAGCCGCATCCATTTTAAGAAATTTTCCTATATGGCTACTGATGCCTATTATTGCAGAAGTATTATAAAAATGTAATGGCAATTGATGTAAAGTTACCCAAGCTGGAACCACTGATGATTCGGCCGTCGGCGAGAATTCGGGCGTCCATTTCTGGACCCTCATTGCTGTTCCATTTAGCATCCATTGGCCTTTCATCCAGAACCTTTGGTAATCTTCATTATCCTGAAAACGAATTAGCACATGTCGGTAATCAATGGAACCCAATTGAAAATTTGACTTAAAACCTATCGATTTGAAGGCAGACAACAGTTTCTCCATTGGAGGTTTGCCTCTGTTAAATTTCCCGACTAAAGCTTTTTGATAATGTGAAGCCAAGAGCTCGCCTTCCTCTGGAGGTTAGGGTGTTAGGAAAGTGACAAATTCCTCAACTCCTTTGCATGACAATCTATTAACATGAACTTAGAACTTCTTGCGCATAATGTGTTGTGATTCTTGCTAGATAAGTATGTTAATGTGGATTGTTCTCATATTTGTCCTATAGATGCAATGAGAACAATCCACATTAACATGAGTAACCGCATGTCCAAGCTTTTTTTTATATGTAATAGATTCAACTTCCATGCATGCTTCTTCTAAGTTTTTTTTTCGATTTTTTTGGACGTTGTTACCTTTTATTTTAAATCAGGTGAATATATAAAATGAATGCCAAAATAAAAGGTTTCTAATTAACATCAAAATTTTAGTTTTAAATTTGCTATATTAATTTTTTAAACTAACTTAATTGTTATAATATATTTTAAAGGAGTCCGTCTCTTGAAAGACGGTCTTTCCATAAGTTATGGAAAGACCAAGGTTTAAAGTGTAAATTAGAAGAAATTAAGATAAAATTTTTGGATTGCATGAACCGGGTTATAAATTTTATAACTACTACATGTTTCATACTAAAACTTTAATATTGCAACTAAGACCTTTTATCTTTTATTATTCTAATCAAACTCCGTCTTTCCATAAGCCTATGGAAAGACTGTCTTTCCCAAGACTTTGCCATTTTAAAGTAATTAAAAATGAAGTTCTAGTTTTAAATGAAAAAGTAACTAAAGTGTAATAAATACCGCTTATGCAAAATAAAAAATCTATTAAAGTTGAGCTAAACACAAATAGTGTGAATGTTAACTTTCCTTCCTATCCGGGAGAAAATTTTAGGGAATCTGCGAAAACAAAAAGGACGTATCAAACATTTTTGAGCGAAAACAAGGACGTATCAAACATTTTTGACCGCTCAATTTATTTTGACCGTCAAAGCTAAACATCTGGACACCTACACAACATTCGAAGCGTCCAGTGGATTAGCTGAATCTGCAGTCTTGGACTGAGAAGAAAAAATGGAAGTGGAGAGCAAGCAAGTGATGCTGAAAAACTACGTAAATGGGTTCCTTAAAGAGAGTGATATGGAAACAAGAAGCACGAGGTTGAAGCTGAAGCTGCCCGCAGATGCAGAGGGCCAAATTCTGGTGAAGAATCTCTACTTGTCCTGTGATCCTTATATGAGAAACCGCATGACCAAGCTTGAAGGAAGCTATGTTGATTCCTTCACACCTGGCTCTGTAAGTTTCACTCAAATATGGCCTCAGTTTATCTCATTTCTGGGAAATTGTTTGATTATTTGCTGTTCGTATTGTTTTCATATAGCTTCCTTATCCCTTTCGATTGTTGTTTCTTGGATTGTTCTATCACAGTTTCAGTTCTGGGAAATTTTTGTATTTTTTGTATCTTTGATAATTGCATTGTATTTTGCACTATTGGGTTTCTAAAACTGGTTGATTTTCTGTGTTTCTGTTTCTTTTCTATTATTAATTCTGTTTGGGGGTTTCCTTTATAATGGGTAATAGTTATTCCCTCGGCTCCATCAGATGAGTTCTATTTATTTTTATATAAAGTTGATAATAAATTTTTAGTAAAAAAATAGGATTCAATCATAGTACTGTATGTGAATCCAAAACACAAACCAAAGATTAACTATAAAGGTATTATTTAAAAGATCAACTTCAATTTTTATATATGGTTCTTATTTTAGAAAGGGGAAGTGTTTTGAAATAGGACTCTTCTAATAGAAAGGAGGGAGTAATTGTAGCATCCATGTGAGTGCTCCCTGAGGTTTAAATGCCTAACAGATTCAGTGTCAAGAGAGAATTTATTTTTTTGCCAGTTTGCATAGTGGAAAGTGTGTATCTCAAGCTTCAATTTTTGTAGATCTGTTGAGCTTTTGTGGTTGATTGTACTGAAAGTAGTTTGTTGGAATTGATCATTTCACTATTCGTATACTTCGACTATGAGTGAGCCATTTTGTTGAGTTAGTTGAGAAGAAAAGAGGATCAGAAAGATGTTGGAAGAATCCAACTTCACTTAATATAGTCAATATCGTTCATTCATTAGCTTTAGGTGAATCAGCATGCCTGGAATTTCACCATGCCGTTAGAAAGGAATTTTATGTTTAAGCTGTTTCGAATGTGTGGAAGTTTGTTGCTTTGGACCCTTTTCTGCCGATTGTTAAATTCTGATTCGGAAAGCTGATAAAGCATGTGTATGTATCACAAACTCATTAGTTTCAAGCTTTCCTTAAAAAAATAGTCAAAACTAGAAACGTTAGTTAAGTTTTTATCTGGTAATGTTAAAACACTATATTAGCAGTGTATTGATTAATTTAGTGCTGTAGAGCTGAACTCTTTAGTGGGGTTCAGAAGTTGCATTAGTGTAGAACTTGTCTCGTGTTTTCCTGCATGTGAACGCATACACATAGGTTGAGGAGAGCTATGTTTATCTGTGTTGCTTTCTTCAGTCCAGTTAAAATCCTTTTCATTTTCCAAAAGAATGTTGGAAATTGTGATAAGTTCTAAGGCTTTAAGATAATAAGATGTGTAGTCTTATATAATACAATCCATGATTTGAAGTTGCTTCTGGTCTCGGATACTCCATTACTGAAATTGCTGACATAAATCACTTTCTTAGAATCAGAAGGAAATAGTTTTGTCATTGCATGTTAAAGCGACTTTGATAACTCTGTGTCTTTGCTTTTGTTGTAGCCTATTACTGGATATGGAGTCTCTAAAGTTCTGGAGAGTACTCATCCAAACTTTGAGAAGGGTGATCTGGTATGGGGCTTTACTAGTTGGGAAGACTACAGTATCCTTAAACCTGCTCCATTAACCCACTTCAAAATTGAACACACCGATGTACCTTTGTCCTACTATACAGGAATACTTGGTAAGCTTTCCAAAGCTGACCATCTTGTTTCTTATGCTGTACTATGACAAACATATGGGGGAAGTGTGAGTCATTGGATCTTCTCTAAATTTGTTATGGATCATTGATAGGTATGCCTGGCATGACTGCTTATGCTGGTTTTTACAAGGTTTGTTCTCCAAAGAAGGAAGACAGTGTATTCATATCTGCAGCTTCTGGTGCTGTTGGCCAACTTGTCGGGCAATATGCTAAGTTGATTGGCTGTTATGTTGTTGGAAGTGCCGGTAGCAAGGAGAAGGTGTGTGCCTTGTCCTCTCTTATGTGGCCTGCATTTTTCCAGATCTCGTGATTCTGTTGAAGAGCAAAAATGTTAATTGCATTTTTATAGGAGTCGATGTTCCCTTGGCTTTACCAACACAGCCATCCCAGAAATATTGATATAACTAGCCCTTTAATACTATCTATGAACTCATTGAAGGTCTCTGTTTCATATGAATATCAACTCGATGCTGTGTAAGATTCAGTTCTTATGAGATTCGCCTATATGATCACCATATGTTAGTTTATGATGTTCATCAGTCATTTCATAAGATTTGCAAATGCTATATGCTTCTTATTCATGCATAGCTAAACGATTTTGGCTATCGTTATACTGCTTCTTAGGACTTCAGAGTATGGATTTACATGATTTTGCCGCCCTTCACTTATTTCTCCTGTTTACAAAAAGGTTGACTTGTTAAAGAACAAACTGCGGTTTGATGAGGCTTTTAACTACAAAGAAGAGGAAGATTTAGTTGCAGTTCTGAAAAGGTTAGTCTTTTGTGTGATCTAGCTGAGGAAGTTCAATCCAAACTGTAATTTCCATTACCGTGACTCTCAATTCTCGACACTGTTAGGTACTTTCCTGAGGGCATTGATATATACTTTGAAAACGTTGGAGGGAAGATGCTGGACGCGGTGCTTCTTAATATGAACCTTCGAGGCCGCATTGCAGTGTGTGGCATGATCTCGCAGTATAACCTTGAGGAACCAGAAGGCGCTCAGAACCTGTTCTGCCTGATCTCAAAGCGCATCCGAATGGAAGGATTTGTGGTGTTGGACTACTACGATCAGTATTTGGAGTTCCTGGAAATGATGCTCCCACTGATTAGAGATGGGACGATTACATACATAGAAGACACAGTACAAGGCCTAGAGAATGCTCCTAGTGCCCTCATAGAACTTTACTTAGGGCGCAATGTTGGGAAGCAAGTGGTTGCTCTTACTCCTGCATAATAATTTGTGACTGCATGACATATAAGTATAATACTTGACTGTTATAAATATTTGTATAGATGATCTTAAGATGTCTTAATAAGCATTAAATATATATTTGTGCCATATACACAATGATCTTTTTTTTTTTTAACAAACATTTGTACTCTATCACATTAAATTAAACTGTGTTGCCTCACACAAAGGGGGTGAGGCTCCCCTGTGTCTCACACAAAGGGGGTGAGGCTCCCACATTTCTCACACAAAGTGAGGCTCCCTACACCAACACGGTGCAATAGGAGACTGAACCCCAGAAACTTTGCCCTAGGCCGGAATCGAACTTGGGGTGTCTCTGGGGCGTGCCAAAGCACTGGCCACTGGGCTACTCCCAGTGGTTCACAATGATCTATCGCATTCAATGATTAATGTTTAGTTTATTCTTTAGATATGCACAGTACAAGACCTTAGAACTCTCTCACAAGGTATTACAAGGCTAAACTGGTGATCTGCTGGTGTTACTGAATCATCAGTTTTTGCTGCCTTTCATTCGTTTCTCTTGTATCATACTAGTGAGATAACGCTGTTTGATGTGCGGTGTGTTGAATAATTATTTATTTTAACCGATGTTTATATTTGATTAAAAATATATGGAATTTCTTATGAATTAGGAAATGTTCGATCATCAATATAGTTGCATGGTGTATGATTTTGTCCTAAAATATATAGTCAATTATTATTTGTCCATAAATGGATTTTAGTTGGTGTTTATCTTATTGATTTTTTTGGTGCAATATTTTTTTTAAACAGTATTGTGAGTGTCGGATAAAAGTATCCTATAAATTTGCTATATAGATGTAAGGAAATTATTTTAGTAAGATGAAGTAGAGGTGTGTTCTAGATTTGAAAGTTGAAGCACCTCTCTTTTCACTTCTTTCTATGTGAGTAGAGAATTTTAAAGTGGCGAGTAGAGAATTTTAATGTGGCAAGTAGAGAATTTCACAATATTGGGCTGTGGAATTGGGGCCACCATTATAAATTAGAGGATCCGCATTTCATGCGCGAATTAGTTTCAAATTAGAGAGCAAGCGAATGCAAGAGTTTATATATTGCATGTCATGAATGTTTTCAAATGGATTTCTTCGAACTTCTAAATGAAACAGGGAAAGAAAAAATAATACACTATTTATTTCCTAAACTGATCAAACTGAATTAGTGGCATCAATGTACCAAACTTTTGCTTCAAAGCGTTACACTATTTTGCATAAATTGAACACCCTTTTCCAAGATATGATCTGGAGCAGGCCTTCGACAATATTGATAACCAGCTCCCAAGAATAAACTAACTCAATACATATTCTGTGTACTTCTATAAATTGTTAATAATCACAAACACCTTGGTTTCCATTCCACCAAGGTCATATGCAAGCACCTATCAAACTGAAACTATGTTCTAGATTAATAAAATATGCAAAAACATAGCAATGGAAAAAAGACAAATACCATATTGATCATAAGGAAAACTATATATCCTTCTATTTAGAAAAGATACTTAATGCATGAAGGTTTGTTTAACCTTTTCTTTAATGAACGTGTTATATATTGTTGGGTCTACCTTCAACTGTTTGGTTCTCTTGATAATATTCAAACCAATAATAACGTGACTAATACTTTTCCCACACCCACCAGATAGTTCTACCTCTTCGGGTGATAATTCAATGACCTGCAAACAAGAAGAACTTTGAGATGATAAAATTAACTCCAAAATAACCAAATGCCGGTTATCAGAAGATATACAAGGAACTAAAACCTAAAGTTCTAAAAAGGAGAAGTTTAACTTGCCTCTCCTTCATAAATTTCCTTGTTTTCCTTTATACGGAGACCAATAGCCCGACGGAAATCCTCCATCAGAACCTCAGTTTTGTTCACCTCAGATGAATACACTTCTGATCCCACCATAGGACATAATGGAACCTGCATTTTCCCAAATTCAAGGTCAAAACAAATAATTACTGCAGCTGAAATATCGTGCTTTCAAAAAGAGTAACATCGCGTGTACATTGCTATGTTCCGGCTAGTAATTAGTCACGCATATACTCATCGGCCTTGCAATGCAACAAAGTGACAATGAGTACTGGGAGGTCTAACAAGCAGAAGTGCTCTGCTAGCCATCTTCTTCTGGCGAATCACATGAACAGTAGCCCATAAGGTTCTCTACCTGATGTGTCCATTTTATGTGCATATTTTAGTACTTTTTGGGACCACTTTTGTGCTATTTTGTTATCAAAAATTTGTGTTTACCTTGAAATTCTCTTAGAAGAGGTAAAAGCGACTTTCGACTCTTTTACCTTTTTCTAAGTGTATTTTGTGTGACAAAGGAAGAACATCGAGACTTGAAGACCGGAGACCATTGAAGATCACCTTTTGAAGATTTTGAAGATTTGAAGACTAGCTTTGAAGATTGAAGACAAAAAAAGAATCGAGGATTTGAAGGCAAGGCGACACAAGGGTGAAAATGGTCATTCCCGCCCGGGTGAGACCATTCCCGCTCGAGCGAGCCCATTCCTGCCCGGGCGGCAGCCTGCCACACTTTTGCCTTTTGCTTTTCTCCCCCCCCTCTTGCACCATAAAAGGTATTTTTGGCCACCCACTTCATATCTTATCATCTTTGGCCAAAATTCCTCTTCTCCCAACCCTAGGTTCTTAATTTCTTCCATCTTTTCTCTCTTCATTTCTCTATACATTTTTTTATGGATGTTAGTATGATTTGTATTAGCTAAATCTAGTTCTTGGGAGCAATTGACTAAAGCTTCCAAGCCCATGTCTTAAGAACAATTTGTAGCCTATTTGATACTCTTACTATTATGCATTTATAGAGCATTGAATGTGTTCATTAATGTCATTAATGTTATTGAAAGCTTGAGTATATGAAGTACTTGTATGATATGCTTGTTAGGGTTTGGGGGAAATAGGTTGATTTCCCCCCTTTCTTGATAGGAATCCATGAGTATGATTTAGAGCTTTTGATTGTGTTGATGGATTGATAATTACTAGGTGAATATGATAATGTTGAACTCTTTTTCATGTTTGTCGCTTGTAGCAAATGAGAGAAGTCTATGAATGTTGATCGTTCTTGACCAATCTTGTGTAAATGCATAAACCGGTTAAATGCTTAGACACGGTGTAGTGTTTAAAGGTGTTTCCGAGCTTGTTGATTCTTCGTGCTAAATGCCATCAATGGGATACCTTGAGTCATGTTTCGACTACGGGAGTCATTGGTGAGGTTTGACAAGAGATGTCGAATTCGCTCTTGCATACTACTATCTAAGAAGGATAGAAGTTTAGCCTTCACAGCAAGTAGTGAAAGTAGTAAATAGGTTTTATGTTCAATGATGGATAAGAGGTTTGGAAGTGGAAGTCAATTGCGCCCAAGGTTTCGTAAATTGTTATTTTCATCTTCCCTTTAGTTGTATTGCATGATTAGCATCGTTCTCTTGCTTTGCTAGTTGTTGTACTTTAATTTGATAACTTAGGATCAAACCAACCAAAACCCCCCCTTTGTTTACATGTTTTTATATGTATATATGTATGTAAGTGCTTAGTATGTTTCTCCTATATATGTTTAAAACACTTGAAAAGATCCCTCTTCTCGTGGATGACCCCGACTTGCAATTATCTACTTAATTTTAGATAGGAATCATTTAGGGCTTAAAAGTATTAACTTTGAGAGGTACGATGACGACCTCCCAAATTTTGGCGCCGCTGCCGGGGAAGAGTCGTTTATTTTTAAGTGTTTGGGCATATTATGTGTGATTATATGCTATTTGTAAATATTTGTTAGTTTGGTTTTATTTTGATTTCTTAGTTGATTTGCCATTTTCACTTGGCTTGGAGACGTATTGTTTGAGTGCTTGGTGTATGGTTCGCACACGATCCTCTTCACAAGAACCCCTACACTACGACCCCGAGTTGGAGTTGAATTTGAGACGGGCTAGGAGGCTTTCTTTGGAAAGTGTGAATAACACCCCTCCTAGTGACCATTTTACGAATACATCTTCATCAATGGAACATCGAATCGAGCACGAAGATGAGCATCCGAGAGAGGAACCTCACCATCCTCCTCTCCACCAAAGAGAGATCCACTTAGGGCAACCTTTGTTGAGAGACATCATGGCCCCCAATCTCAATCAACAACCGATGTGTATCGAGTATCTCGTGGTTGGACCAAACGGGCATTTCGAGCTAAAGACCGGGTTCATCAACATGCCACCCACCTTCCTTGGTAGGCAAGGGGAGAATGCTAACAAACACCTCACCGAGTTTCACTTCTTGTGTGGTGGTACGGTCCCCCATGGAGTGGATGAAGATTTTTATAAATTGAAGGCATTCCCGTTCACACTGAGGGATGGTGGAAGAGATTGGCTCCAATACCTACCGCCCAAGAGCATCAAGAGTTGGCTTGATATGAAAACAAAGTTTCTAGCCAAGTACTTCCCGGCCTCGAGGTCTGCCGCCTTGAAGAAGGACATAAGCAACATCCTTCAGTGGCATGAAGAGTCTCTCTTCGACTATTGGGAGAGGTTCAAGAAGCTTCTTGAAAGTTGCCCTTACCATGGTTATTCGGAGGGGGATTTGGTGTATTACTTCTACAATGGTATTCTTGATGAGGATCAAAGGTTGGTGAGAAGTTCTTGTGGTGGTACCCTTGGGAACAAAACATCTGCCGAGGCCATGCAATTGTACGAGGAGCTAGCGGAAGAATCACGAAACTTTAGCTCAAGAGCCGATTTGAGTAGGAGAAATCCCATGCCCGTGAGTGACTCTTCCAATAGTGGGAAGCTAGAGGATCAAGTCTCGGCCCTTGCATCCATGGTGAAATCTTTGATGACAATGCCCGAAAATGCGCCACATGTTAAATCATGTGAAATTTGTTACTCGGCGCATCCTACGGACACTTGTCCCACTTTTCAAGAAGACTACGTCGAAGAGGTGAGTGCCATGGGATATCACGGGAATCAAGGATACTAAGGCAACCAAGGGTATCACGGTGGTTAAGGCTACCAAGGTCACCAAGGCTACCAAGGGTATTAAGGGTACTAAAACTGGCCATACAATTTGGGAAATCGTGATAACCCGAACCTCCGGTATGGAAACCCTCAAGGAAGCCAAAACTCTCAACCATACTGGCCTCCTCAACAACAATATAGGCCACCTCAACAACAATTCCAAAGGCTCCAAGATAAACCCCAACACCAAGGGGAGAGATCGGGGCTATCGAAGGATGAGGTGCTGCAAGCCATTCACCGGTTGGGCATGAGCGCGGAAAAAAAGCGAGAAATTCCAAGATGAAGCCAAAGCAAGCATCAAGAACTTGGAAACCCAAGTGAGCCAAATAGCTCAAATGGTGAACCGGATGGAAGCCCAGGAAAAAAGTGTAAACTACCCTCGCAACCGGAAATCAATCCTAGACAAAATGCAAGTGCTATCACTTTGAGAAGTGGTAGAGAGGTTGGTACTCCACCAGATAATGAAAATGTTGAAGAGGAACCCAAGAGGATTGAGGTGTTTGAAAAAGGAGTTGAGAAGGAAGAAGCCCATGAGAAGAAGACCGAAGAGTTAGCCAAGAAGAGCAAGGAAGAAGAAAGCGAGGTGGAGACATTGGTGCCAAGACCGAAGTTAACCTCCGTTCCGGAACCTTCATCTCCCCCTCACAAAAGAGCAAAGATGATGGAGATCCCTCCATATGTACCGGAACCCCCATTTCCGGAAGCCTTGAAAGACAAAAGGATGAAGGAGGACAACAAGGACATCTACGAAGTCTTTCGTAGATGTGAGGTAAACATTCCACTCTTGAATGCCATTGAACAAATTCCTCGATATTCTAAATTTCTTAAGGAATTATGTGTTGTGAATAGAAAACAAAGGGCCAAGAATAAGTTGAAAAATGGAAAAAGTGAGCATGTTTCCGCCTTGTGTCAAAAAGAGCTACCTCCTAAATGTAGCAATCTCGGCATGTTCACAATCCTGTGCATAATAGGAAATACACATTTTCAAAAAGCTATGCTTGATTTAGGTGCATCAATAAATGTGCATTCTTACTCTTTGTATGAAAATCTCAACTTGGGTACATTGCACAAAACCGGGGTGGTGATCCAATTGGCCGATCGTTCTAGTGTATACACTAAGGGTATGGTCAATAATGTGTTGGTTAAGGTGGATTCCTTAGTTTTCCCTGTGGATTTTTATGTCCTTGACAGGGAGCATGATAAACATGCCGCCCCGATTTTTTTGGGGAGGCCATTTTTGAAAACATCTAGGACAATGATTGATGTGCATAAAGGTACCCTCACCATGGAATTTGATGGAATAAAAGTAGAGCTTAACATAAATGACTCTATGAAGTATCCTAGTGAAGAACATGCTTGCCATGCCCTAGATGTTGTCGAAGAAGTTGTGCAAGATGTTTTTGAACTAAGTGGTGAAGATTATTTGTTAGTTGCTTTGCAATGTGATGTTAATGATGACCACAATGTATACTCTATGAGTACTAACTTGAAGGAAAGCTTTGAGGATTTGAACCTTCTTGAAGAGATGAGACCGAGTCTCTCAAAACCTCCTCCTCTACTCTTAGAGGAACCGGAATTCCTCCCCTCATTTGTGAAAGCCTCGGTGCTTAACCTTAAACCTTTGCCAAATGACCTCGAGTATGCAATTCTTGGGGAAGGGGAGATGCTTCTGGTTATCATTTCGAGCAAGCTCACCAAGGAGCAAGAAGAAAAGTTGATGGTGGTGTTACGGGAGAACAAGGAAGCAATTGGGTGGACTATTGCCAACATCAAAGGCATAATTCCATCCACTTGTATGCATAGAATCTTGTTGGAAGAAGATGCGAGACCCGTCCGACAACCCCAACGCCGTTTGAACCCACCTATGATGGATGTGGCAAAGACGGAGATCCTTAAGTTACTTCAGGCGGGCATGATCTATCCAATCTCGGATAGCAAGTGGGTGAGCCCAACTCAGGTGGTACCCAAGAAGAGCGGGATGACGGTGGTCGAAAATGAGAAGGGTGAAATGGTGCCCACCCGAGTTTAAAATGGGTGGCGCATTTGCATTGACTACCGAAGATTGAATGCGGAAACCCGGAAGGATCACTTCCTGTTGCCATTCATTGATCAAATGCTTGAGAGCTTAGCGAGCCACCCCTTCTATTGCTTTTTGGATGGGTACTCGGGGTATTTTCAAGTGGCTATCGCCCCAGAAGACCAAGAAAATACCACCTTCACGTACCCCTTTGGTACGTTTGCTTACCGACGCATGCCTTTCAGGTTATGTAACGGCCCCGCAACTTTCCAAAGGTGTATGGTAAGCATTTTCTCAGAATTTTTTGAAAATTTTGTCGAGGTATTCATGTGGTAATTCTTTTGACAACTGTTTAGCAAATTTAGCACAAGTTCTTAAACATTGCATTGATACTAATCTTGTGCTAAATTCTAAGAAGTGTCATTTTATGGTAGAGAGAGGCATTGTCTTAGGCCATGTTGTCTCCTCTAAGGGTATTGAGGTTGACAAGGCAAAGATAGACACAATTCAAACTTTACCTTATCCTACTAATGTGCACGAAGTGCGCTCTTTTCTTGGCCATGCAGGATTCTATCACCGGTTCATCAAGGACTTCTCGAAGATAGTATCTCTTCTATGCAAATTGTTGCAAAAGGAAGTGGAATTTGTGATGGATGAGGGGCGTAAAGGGGCCTTCGATACATTGAAAGGAAGGTTAGTCTCGGCCCCTATCATACAACCCCCAGATTGGTCGTTGCCCTTTGAGATTATGTGTAATGCTAGTGATTACGCCATTGGAGCGGTTCTTGGTCAAAGGGTAGGGAGGGCGCCTCATGCCATCTACTATGCATCAATGTCTCTCAATGAGGCCCAAAGAAACTATTCCACCACCAAAAAGAAGTTGCTGGCAGTGGTATTTTCTTTAGAAAAATTTTGATCTTACTTGCTTGGTACAAAAGTTATTGTGTACACTGACCATGCAGCGCTTCGTCATTTAATGACGAAGAAAGAGGCCAAGCCGAGATTGATTTGGTAGATCCTACTTTTGAGCGAGTTTGAGTTGGAGGTGCTAGACAAGAAGGGCGCGGAAAACCTTGTGGCCGATCATTTGAGCCGGTTGACTCCATGTGAAGATAATGAGGTAAATCCCGCAGTGAAGGAGCAACTACAGGAGGAATTCCCTGATGAACAATTGTTCACCATTAGGGATCTCCAACCGTGGTATGCCGACATTGTAAATTTTCTTGTCACCGGTAAGTTCCCTCCTCATTTTTCTAAGGCCCAAAAGGATAAATTAAAGAGTGATGCTAAGTATTATATGTGGGATGATCCCTTTTTCTGGAGACATTGTGCGGATCAAGTTGTTAGGAGATGTGTCCCTAATAGTGAAATACACTCAATTCTTGAATTTTGTCATTCTCATGCATGTGGCGGTCATTTTGGAGCAAAGAGGACTGCTAGGAAAGTTTTAGAGAGTGGGTTTTATTGGCCTACATTGAATAAGCATGCATACACCTTTTGAAAATCTTGTGATAAATTCCAGAGAGTAGGAAATATCTCCACTAGGAATGAAATTCCCCAAAGACCTATTTTGATGTTTGGGGTATTGACTTTATAGGACCTTTCCCTAGTTCTTATGGCTTTACATACATTCTTCTTGCTGTTGATTATGTGTCAAAGTGGGTTGAAGCAAAACCCACTAGGACTGGCGATTCTAAAGTGGTTGCAGAATTCTTGAAAGATAACATCTTTTCTAGGTTTGGGGTACCCCGAGCCTTGATTAGTGACCGTGGCACCCATTTTTGCAATCGGACCATAGCGGCACTCTTGAAGAAGTATGGCGTCACTCATAAGACATCCACCGCCTATCACCCACAAACCAACGGGCAAGCCAAAGTTTCCAATCGGGAAATCAAGTCCATCCTTTAAAAAATGGTTAACCCTAACTTGAAGGATTGGAGTTCTCGGTTGAATGATGCCTTGTGGGCGTATAGGACGGCTTACAAGACACCAATCGGTATGTCCCCATACCGGTGTTTGGTAAGCCCTGTCATCTACCGGTGGAAATTCAACATAAAGCTTACTGGGCGGTCAAAGAATTTAATCTTGATGTAGATGAAGCCGGCTTGCATAGGAAGTTACAATTGGATGAACTGGATGAGATCCGGAGGGAATCCAATGAGAACGCCAAAATCTATAAAGAGAAGACAAAGGCGTGGCATGACAAAATGATCATCAGGAAGGACTTTGAAGTTGGTCAAAAGGTCCTCCTATTTCAATCTCGCCTTCGCCTATTCCCGGGTAAGTTAAGGTCCCGATGGATCGCTCCTTTTAAGGTGGTTAAGGTATTCCCGCATGGCGCGGTTGAGATTCTAGATCGAGCTAAGTCTAATATATTCAAGGTCAATGGACAACGTTTGAAACCTTACCAAGAGAATTTTGTGTTGGAAAAGGGAGAGGATGTTGATCTCCTCGATCTAGTTTGTGAGTAAGCTCCAAGAAGGGGAGTAAGTTGTGCCGATGACATTAAATAAACTTGGTTTTGATCATCTGGATCGTCATTCGTGACTTTTCGTCGAGATTATCTCAATTTAATTTTTATTGTTATTTTTCATTATTATAATTTATTTTATTTCTATCACGGTTGTGTTTTCCATGATTTTGTAGCAAAATAAGTCGAGCATTCGAGAATCGATGACAATTTTGGAACGAGAAAATTGGTCTTGGAAGAAGGAGGGCATGTTAAAAAAAACCTGGGAGAAGGGGAGTTGGCCACTGGAAGCTGGGAGCTCTCCCGCCCGGGAGGCTAGACTCCTGCCCGCGTGACTCACGCAGGCAAATATCTGAAGCAGAGCTGGGACGCGCACTGCGCATGCGAGAAGGGGCCACCTGCGCGACTCGCGCATGTAATTTCTGAAGCGATGCTGGGAGGTACGCTGCGCGCGCGACTCGCGCGCACACTGTTCACCGGCACTGTTCACCAGCACTGCTCATACCCGAAATGTTTTGCCTTTTCCATTCCTTCTTCCTATTTTTCCTCTCTTATCCATCTCCTCATTTCAAGAACCCCTTCTTCTCCATTTCCTCTCTTCTCCATTTCAAAAACTCTTCTAAAACCTCATTGCTATCTTCTAAATTTCACCATCTTTTAACCAATATCCATCCTCTCCACCACCATTCCACACTTACCCACCATCTTACTCTCCTATTCACTCATCAAAAATCCATCCTTCAACCTTCAAAAAGCCCTAATTTGTTTTTGGGATTTTTGTTCTTAGCTTGAATTGGTCACTTGGGAGGAAACGAATGGCTTGGACTCACTTGGAAATGTGTTCTCCCTAGTCATCCTCTTCACAATCACGGTAAATTTACACCTCCTACAAATTGCCATTGTGATTGTTGTAGAATTTTTGAATGAATTTGGTGGTTATATTGGGGATGGTTTGATATTGGAGTATTGTTAGTCAATTTGAGGTGTTGGAATTTTTGTGGTGATGTGTTAATATTGTCAAGTGCTTGTGGGATTCTTAGAGCTATTTTGCTCTTGGAACTTGGTGGGATATTGTTCTTAACCACTAGGAGTACTTTTGTGAAGAATTGGTTGTGGTGGTGAATGGTATTGTGAAGCATTGCTTGTTGTGGTGAGTGATTGCTTTTAGAACCTTATTTCTTGTGGTGGTTGGTGTATTGTGGTGTTAACTCATGGCCCCAAAAAAGTGACTCAATCATGATGGTGTGAGTTCCTCCGCACCCCCTAGGCATTTCACGGGAAAGTATATGGGGTTAAAGCGCATTACCGGTGAGTTTGTAAGAAGGTGGAACTTGTTTGTTGGCCGGCCTATTCAAGAAACAAAATTTTGTTGTCGTGAAGCGATGTGTGTGCTTGGGCTAAGTCAGCCGGTCAAAATTCTTCTATCCAAGGTGGGGTTGAGACGTTTCATAGTGAAACACTCTCCAACATACGAGACATACACATTAGAGTTCTTAGCTACCATAGAAAAACACCAAGGCCGGGTGGATCAGGATGGAAAATGTGTACCATATATCACCTTCCACTTGAATGATGTGAACCATGAAGTGAGCTACAAGATGGCTTTCGAATGTGACTATGAGTACAATAGAGGGTATGAAACCACTCATGATTATAATGATTCCGAATTTTGGAATATCATAACCAAGAGGGCCCGGACGGGCAAAGATAGGAGCTCCTCAATTTTACACCCCGCCTTGCGCTACACTCACCATCTACTGGCCTCAACCTTCTTTTGCCATGGTGAACCAACACATGCCCCCGTCGAAGACATAAAGTCTCTTTGGTCAATGACAAGAGCCGGCGTAGGCCACCCAGATTGGGTAGATGTTTTGGTAACAAGATGTTGTGCAAAAACCACCAAATTAGATCGAAGAGGTGAACTCTCCATGGGTGGTATGGTTACCATGTTAGCCGAGCATTTGAACATCCAAGTACCGGAGGGTCTTCTGAGACTAGGCCTACTGGACTCTTACTTTCTCTCATGCAAGAGGCTATCTGATTCAAACATGCTTGCAATCACTGATAATTTCTAATATATTTGGTTATATGGGAAAAAAGTGAAGATCATGGATCTTGATAACCCGGAGAGGACAAACCTTGAGGAGGACACCCCAGTGGAAGCATTGTGCATTGAGCCGGACTTGGCATACAAGACTGCTTTTGGGATGGAATTGAACCGCAATTCCGCGGCCACTCCACATTAAGTTGGTATTCATACCAACACACCTTCACCTCAAAAATCCTTTCAAGATTTGCTTCACGAGGTGCGTGGCCTTTGAGAGGACCAAAATGCCTTCCATCGAGCCCAAGTGGAGTATAATCTTCGTGCCAACTGGCATAAAATCGCCATGGTGGATGACATTGAAAACCTTCGAATGTGGATCCACCACTTGACTGGTGGTGAATCCACGGCAGTCCCTAGCAATGAAGAAACTCGGAAGAGATGCCATGAGGAGGAAGATGCATGGGAGGTTCAATAACGGCAACAATCTTTGGGGGAGTCGTCGCATCAATAGTTGTAAGTTGTTTTTCCTTTGTCCTTATACTTGAAACTTATTGCCTTAGGTATTTTACATTGAGGGCAATGTATGATTTTAAGTGTGGGGAGGGGGGGGGGGTTTAATGATTTACATAATTAGCTACTTTTGAATGGAAAACACAAAAAAAAGAAAGTGAAAAGAAAAAAATGAATCCCGCTAAGTTGAAAACCCGAGAGGGAATCATAGGTAACATTGGGGCCCCGGATAGGTCGAAAACCCAAAAGGGCAATCTAGGTAAAAATGAGAGGCTAAATGTGTGGAAAAAGGTGAGATGTAAGGCAAAAATAAAAACATGACGTGTGGCTAGGATGAAACCCCAAAAGGGTTCCTAGGAAAAATGAGAGAAAATGAGAGAAATTGAAAAATGTTAAGTGTTCACTCATTTGCCGGCGTTGGAGCCATAAGGTTGCGGTGGCCATATGGATGGATCGGGTAGCTTGACATCTTGAGACCTCTTGGGATTGGGAAATTTAGCGGGCAAATGAAGTATGTTATGAAATTCTTAATTGTTGGTATACTTCGTTTTTAGGATGATATATTGGTATAAAGTGGAGTATGTGTTTGAACTTTATGTATGCTTTAACTTCACCTTGTACCATTGGATTTGAGATTGTCAATTCGGGATTTGGAGATGTTTTAGGGATATCAATGAATTGATAGGTTGATATGGTTTGGGTAGATTTAGGAATGGGGGTTGTGGGAAACTTCTCATTTGATCTTAACGTTGGGATGTGTGATATTGAGAGTTTTGCAAGGTATTGACTTAAGGGAATAGTAGTTAGGATGTGGATACGTCAATTCCTCCATGCACTTGGATCTTTTCTTACTCAAGGGCGAGTAAGGTTTAAGTGCGGGGAGGTTTGATGCGTCCATTTTATGTGCATATTTTAGTACTTTTTGGGAGCACTTTTGTGCTCTTTTGTTATCAAAAAATTGTGTTTTACCTTGAAATTCTCTTAGAAGAGGTAAGAGCGACTTTCAGCTCTTTTACCTTTTTCTAAGTGTATTTTATGTGACAAAGGAAGAACATTGAGACTTGAAGACCGGAGACCATTGAAGATCACCTATTGAAGATTTTGAAGATTTAAGACTAGCTTTGAAGGTTGAAGACAAAAAAAGAATCGGGGATTTGAAGGCAAGGCGACACAAGGGTGAAAATGGTCATTCCTGCCCGGGCGAGGCCACTCCCACTCGGGCGAGGCCATTCCCGCCCAAGCGAGGCCATTCCTGCCCAGGCGAGGCCATTCCAGCCCAGACAAGCCCAATCCCGCTCAGGTGGCAGCCTGCCACACTTTTGATTTTTCCTTTTCTTTTCCTCCCTATTGCCTTATAAAAGGGATTTTTGGCCACCCACTTCATATCTTATCATATTTGGCCAAAATTTCTCTTCTCCCAACCCTAGGTTCTTCATTTCTTCCATCTTTTCTCTCTTCATTTCTCTATGCATTTGTTTATGGATGTTAGTATGATTTGTATTAGCTAAATCTAGTTCTTGGGAGCAATTGACTAAAGCTTCCAAGCCCATGTCTTAAGAACAATTTGTAGCCTATTTGATACTCTTACTATTATGCATTTATGGAGTATTGAATGTGTTTGTTAATGTCATTAATGTTTTTGAAAGCTTGAGTATATGAAATACTTGTATGATATGCTTGTTAGGGTTTGGGGGAAATGGGTTGATTTCCCCCCTTTCTTGATAGGAATCCATGAGTATGATTTAGAGCTTTTGATTGTGTTAATGGATTGATAATTGCTAGGTGAATATGATAATGTTGAACTCTTTGTCATGTTTGTCGCTTGTAGCAAATGAGAGAAGTCTATGAATGTTGATCGTTCTTGACCAATCTTGTGTAAATGCATAAATCGGTTAAATGCTTAGACACGGTGTAGTGTTTATAGGTGTTTCCGAGCTTGTTGATTTTTCGTGCTAAATGCCATCAATGGGATACCTTGAGTCGTGTTTCGATTACGGGAGTCATTGGTGAGGTTTGACAAGAGATGTCGAATTCACTCTTGCATACTACTACCTAAGAAGGATAGAAGTTTAGCCTCACAACAAGTAGTGAAAGTTGTAAATAGGTTATATGTTCAATGATGGATAAGAGGTTTGGAAGTGGAAGTCAATTGCGCCCATGGTTTCGTAAATTGTTATTTTCATCTTCCCTTTAGTTGTATTGCATGATTAGCATCGTTCTCTTGCTTTGCTAGTTATTGTACTTTAATTTGATAACTTAGGATCAAACCAACCAAAACCCCCCCCTTTGTTTACATGCTTTTACATGTATCTATGTATGTAAGTGCTTAGTATGTTTTCTCCTATATATGTTTAAAACACTTGAAAAGATCCCTCTTCTCGTGGACGACCCCGACTTGCCATTATCTACTTAATTGTAGATAGGAAGCATTTAGGGCTTAAAAGTATTAACTTTGAGAGGTACGACGACGACCTCCCACTAGCCAACTCCTAGCCCACAAATCCCTATGCCAAAGGCAATGCTCATCTATTCGGCTGCAAAATGGTCAAGATTATAACTAATCACACCAAGAAACTCCATATAAACTACAACCGCGAGTATAAATCGCAAATTTTCTCACTAAAGATTTCAGAGATAATTACAACCGCGAGTATAAAGCCCCAAAATTTCTCACTAAAGATTTCAGGATAATTACAACGGCGAGTATAAAATTCAAAAATTTCTCAGCTAATCACATAGAAATGCAAATAATTACATAGAAATATATTAACCTCTCTTCTTTGGGTTCAGTATGTAGGCTGCAACCCTAAACCTCAAAGTGGATATATATAAAAGGTCTTTTTATCATTCATTGTAGTAAAAGAATAAATGGTACCTCTAGGATAAGGCCTTTGATATGGGTATGAGTTCCAATTCTCTGCTTCTTTGTTGTAAACAAATCTTCATCTTGTCCTCCTATATTCTCTGCGTCGATGTTCTTAAACTAATAAGAGCATGGAGTGTATTTATTGTTAGCAGTACATATGAATCGAGACAACTACTCAACGAGAAAATTCATCACCACATGCTTGCAAATAAATAATATAATAAACTCACTAACGCTAAAACTCTCCATAGGCTTATCGTAAAGCATTATTGGCAGCAGTCACTTCACTAAAAACAACCAAGCCTGCTCTATCACCACCATTTCACCACTACCTACGACCACTCACACCACCATTGACACTGCACTACCACTCTCCACCACCAAAATCTTTAATCGATTGACTTACCGTGTGACTTCAGAAGCTGCAGCTTTCAGTAGGGGACAACTGTAAAGAAGAAAATCCAAACATGGAGAGTTTGAACACGGATTTCATGGATTGAATCCGAATTTTAAGGAATCTTCACATGGGTAAGGCAGGGATAATGTAGGGGAATTAAGGAGAAACAATTTTTTTTTAATAAAAAGACTTGTGTGAAACGACGTTATTTTATGTAGCCACTTGTACAACACTATCAAGTCACATGGGTGGGAAAGGTTGGGAACTTGGGATATGAAACCAATTAATATGCAAGAAAATACCAAAAACACCCCTGGACGACCATTAGTGTCAACCAAAGGAGTTGGAGGATTTCTTTTCTATAGTATTTGGAGATAAGAGAAGTCCCAAAGAAAAACTAAATCAAGAATGGCTCAATTATATGTATACTATGAAACATAGAAGCATGAAAAGCTACATACCCGGAATGCAGATTTAGGAAGTGCATATGATCGCACATAAGTCTTCATAAGTTTGAATATCAACATGTCCATAGGTACCTTTACACTATTACCATCAGACATGATAGAGCTCAGATTCATCGATTCACGGTGTTAACAATTACATGAATTTGAAAGGGAAATGATTGCTTACTATTTTTTTAGCAGAGTATTGTGAACTGGAACTGGGAGGTCGTCGCCGTACCTCTCACAGTTAATACTTTTAAGCCCTAATACTTCCTATCTACAATTAAATCCGGATTGAATCCCCTGAAATCCGTATCCAAACTCAGCACGTTTTCCATGCTCTTTCATTTTTTGTGTTGATTTACAAACGCTTAGAAAAATACCGATGGAGGCCGGTGATCGATCAGAGAGAAATGTTAAGAGGAGGAGGCTTATGGTGAGTTATCACCTGAGGCAAAGGGAGAATTATTGCAGTGGAGGAGAGAGCAGGGTGCTCTAAAGCGTTCTTTTAAGTCAGTCGAGGGCCTAATTTCAAATGATATTGGTATGTGTTTTTCCTCCTAATTGTATTTTTTCCTAGTTTCAACACCATTGTCATCATCACTGATGATGCTACCACCGCCTAATTCCCTTATAAGCTCCATTTTCTATTATTTAATGAATGGTCATCGTACAGGGGGTATTTTGGTTTACCACAGTCACATATATGCAGCAGTGGTATTATATGGGAGAGTTAATACTTAATAGCACAAATTGTGTGAGCTGGGTTTTCCTCTCTGCGGGTTACAAATGAATGTGGTATAAGATGCTACCATGAAGTAATGACACTCGAGACTTAGAAGTTCTAAAACTATACAGATTGAAGAAAGTAAAGTAGATTATAAGACCTGTTAATACAGTGATCGAAAGATAGTTAATGGATTGCTACATTTGGTTTCTATTTTTCCTGTTTTATCGACTAAGGTGGTTTAGAAATTTTGTTTCTACAATCACAGTTTGGTGTTATGTTTACCCGGTGTTTTTATTTTGATTGTGAGCTAATTGCTCTGGCAACGCCATTGCTTTTTCTACCTTCTTCATCATCTACATTTGCTTATAATTCGGGAAATGCTACCGATGCTCATAAAATGATGCTCATAATTCAGATGCTCAGCAAGCAAGGTTCTTCACATTTTTTAATTTGGTTTATGACTCATAAAATTTGCAGAATTATGAATAATTTATGATGCTCATGATGCATCAGTGGGAATTAAACCATAGTGCACTATTTAACTCTGCACTTCTGCTACCTATATATTAACTATGGTGGTTTAAAATATTTTTTTCTGCAATCACACTTTTTGAAAAAATGAAATATGATTAGATCTTACAATTTTTCTGGTACAGATTGTTGTAATGGATTGCAAATTCTTTTGTTTTATATATAAGGTTGCAGAAGTTGATATATATGGCTTGGTCCACTATAGGAAATCAAAGAGCATGGAAAAAAGAGAAACAACTAGGGTGGTAATATTGACATACTTACATGATATGGAAATGGATTGAGTTAACAATTTCCTCTGGCACCTCCATTAAGGTGCTACCATGTAACCGTGCTTGCTTAAAATTATTTTTATATCTTTGCACTATGTTTAACTAACCAGTGTTGTGTTAAATTTTACCTCTGTTAAATACCTTAAAAATAAGGAGGATTATTGATCATGACAATTTATTAGAGTCAAATTTACTAAAATGTTTTATACAGGGGCTGGAATTGAACAGGTTGCAGGAGATCCATCAGCTATCAACCATCGAATTTCTAAGAGAAGAAAGACTTATGCTTAAATCCCTAGCGGAACAAAATACTAATGCTCCAACGAAAAAAAGAGCAAGCAACACTAAAACATTCATCACAAACATCCCATCAACAGCCGGTGGCAGGTTTGTGTGTGCAATTTGAATTTGTCTTCATCTTTCTTTTTATATAATCTGCCATATAATTTCAATGGTATGTGATCAGGGAATGCATGTTCAAAGAGGTAAACAAAAACGTCTCTCGATGTCCAGTTGTCCACCGATGGTGCATTCGCGTCCAAAGAATTTGTGGTTCACAATGGTGGCGATGCACAAGCTGCAGGATTGTCATCTTCAAGTGATTGTTTAATAATCATTGACTCAGCTAGTTTGAATGTCTAGCAGATTGATAATGTGCGAGTTTGCTCCAAATTCTGCATATTCCTCGTAAATGACAAGTTGCTGCATTATCCTATAATTGGATACATGTGCTTTAGACATCATTCTGAATTTACCAAGTGATGGTGAATCATATTTACCAAGTTGTTGGTACTGAAATTAAACAAGTTGCAGGAGATCCACACTATGAAAACTGTCAGAATTTAAAAAGAAGGAAGACTTGTTCTCAGATCCCAAGCGAAAAAATACTATGCTTGAGCGAAAAAAACAATAAGCGGTAATGAGATGCTCAGCTCAAATAGTTCAGCTGGTAGTAGATCTGTGTGTGCAATTTTAAACTGTATTCATTTATCTTATTCTCTTTATATAATCGACCACTTCAATTTATTGGTTTCAGTTCATGGAATGCAGGTTCAAAGAGGAAACCACAAACATCTCTCACTGCACAATTATCCGCTGATGTTGCATTCCCATCGAGAAATTTCATTGATAACAATGGTGGCAATGCTGAGCCAGCATGATCGTTTTCTTCTCATAATGATTTATTAATAATTGACTCAAATGCTTTGAATATCCAGCAAAATTGGAATCTGCGAGCTCGCTCTAGGGGTCAGTTCCTGTTTACTTGTTCATTGTATTCCTTGGTACCTGCCCTTGTAGCATTATTTTTTGCCAGAGGTTTTGATTTGTATTTGAGTGGAGATAGTTTGAGTAGAGAGGGTTCAAGTGGAGAGGGTTCAAGCGGAGAGGTTCGAGTGGAGAGGGTTCGAGTGGAGAGGTTCCTGTGGAGGGTTCGAGTGTAGAGGGTTCGAGTGGAGAGGTTCGAAAGGAGAGGGTTCGAGTAGATAAGGTTCGAGTGGAAAGGGTTCAAGTGGAGATGTTCAAGTGGAGAGGGTTTGAGTGGAGAGGTTTGAGTGGAGAGGGTTCGAGTGTAGGGTTCGACTACAGATGGTTCGAGTGAAGATGGTTCAACTGGAGAGGGTTCGAGTGGAGAGGGTTCGAGTGGAGAGGGTTCGAGTGGGGAGGTTCGAGTGGAGATGGTTCAAGTGGAGAGGGTTCAAGTAGAGAGGGTTCAAGTAGAGAGGTTCGAGTGGAGATGCTTCGAGTGGAGAAGGTTCGAGTGGAGAGTTCGAGTTGAGAGGGCTCCAGTGGAGAGGATTCAAGTAAAGAGGTTTCGAGTGGAGAGGGTTCCAGTGGAGAGGTTCGAGTGGAGAGGGTTCAAGTGGAGAGGTTTGAAAGGAGAGGGTTCGAGTGGAGAGGGTTCTAGTGGAGAAGTTTGAGTGTAAAGGGTTTGAGTAGATAGGTTTGAGTGGAGAGGGTTCGAGTAAAGATGGTTCGGGTAAAGATGGTTCGAGTGGAGATGGTTCAAGTAGAGAGGGTTCAAGTTGAGAGGTTCAAGTAGAGAGGGTTCAAGTTGAGAGGTTCAAGTTGAGAGGTTCAAGTAGAGAGGTTTTGAGTGGAGAGGGTTCGAGTGGAGATGGTTCGAGTGGAGATGGTTCGAGTTGAGATAGTTCGAGTGGAGATGGTTCAAGTGGAGAGGGTTTATGTGGAGAGAGTTCGAGTGGAGAGGGTTCAAGTGAAGAGGTTCAAGTACAGGGTTCGAGTTAAAAGGTTCGAGTGGAGATGGTTCGAGTGGAGAGGGTTCAAGTGGAGAGGTTTGAGGGGAGAGGGTTCAAGTACGGGGTTTGAGTAGAGATGGTTCGAGTACATATAGAGCAGAGAAGTTTGAGTGGAGAGGGTTCGAGTGCATGGTTTGAGTGGAGATGGTTCGAGTGGATAGGTTCAAGTGGAGTGGGTTCAAGTAAAGAGGTTCGAGTGGAGAGGGTTCGAGTACATATAGAGTGGAGAAGTTCGAGTGGAAAGGGTTCAAGTGCAGGGTTCGAGTGGAGATGATTCGAGTTGAAAAGGTTCGAGTGCAGAGAGTTTTAGTGCAGTGTGTGAGTGGAGATTGTTCGAATAGAGATGGTTCGAGTGGAGAGGTTCGAGTGGAGAGGTTCGAGTGGAGAGGGTTCGAGTGGAGAGGGTTCAAGTGGAGAGGTTCGAGTGGAGAGATTTGAGTGGAGAGGTTTGAGTGGAGTGGGTTTGAGTGGAGAGGTTCGAGTACTGGGTTCGAGTGGAGAGGTTCGAGTGGAGAGGTTTGAGTGGAGATGGTTCGAGTAAAGAGGGTTCAAGTGGAGAGGTTTGAGTGGAGAGGGTTCGAGTGGAGAGGGTTTAAGTTAAGAGGGTTTGATTGAAGAGTGTTCCAGGGGAGAGGTTCTAGTTCAGAGGGTTCAAGTACAGGGTTCCAGTGGAGAGGTTCGAGTGGAAATGGTTCGAGTAAAGAGGGTTCAAGTGGAGATGGTTCGAGTGGAGAGGTTCGAGTAGAGAAGGTTCGAGTGGAGAGGTTTTAAGTTAAGAGGATTTGATTGAACAGGGTTCAGTGGAAAGGTTCAAGTTGAGAGGGTTTAAGTGGAGAAGGTTCGAGTACAGGGTTCGAGTTGAGAGGTTCAAGTTGAGATGGTTCGAGTGGAAAATTTTGAGTCGATTGGATTCAAGTGGAGAGGTTCGAGTGGAGAGGGTTCAAGTGGAGAGGGTTTGAGTGGATAGGGATCGAGTGGAGGGTTTGATTTGAAAAGGTTCGAGTGGATAGGGTTCCAGTGGAGGGTTCGAGTGGAGGGTTCGAGTGGAGAGGGTTCAAGTGCATGGTTTGAGTGGAGATGGTTCGAGTGGAGAGGGTTCGAGTGCAGGGCTCGAGTGGCGAGTGAAGAGGTTTGAGTAGAGAGGGTTCAAGTGCAAGGTTCGAGTGGAGATTCTTCGAGTGGAGATGGTTCGAGTGGAGAGGGTTCGAGTGGAGAGGGTTCGAGTGGAGAGGTCCGAGTGGAGAGGTTCGAGTGGAGAGATTTGAGTGGAGAGTCTCGAGTGGATTGGGTTTGAGTGGAGAGGTTCAAGTACTGGGTTCGAGTGGAGAGGTTCGAGTGGGGATGGTTCGAGTGGAGAGGGTTGAAGTGGATATGGTTCGAGTGGAGTGATTCGAGTGGAAAGGGTTCGAGTGGAGAGGTTTTAAGTTGAGAGGGTTCGAGTGAAGAGGGTTTCAATGGAGAGGGTTCCAGTACAGGGTTCGAGTGGAGAGCGTTCAAATGGAGAGGGTTTGAGTGGAGAGGGTTCGAATAGAGAGGTTCGAGTACAGGGTTTGACTTGAGAGGTTCTAGTAGAGATGGTTGGAGTGGAAAGGTTCGATTGGAGAGTGTCCGAGTGGTGAGGTTCGAGTGGAGTGGGTTCGAGTGGGGAGGGTTCGAGTGGGGAGGGTTCAAGTAGAGAGGGTTTCAGTGGAGAGGGATTGAGTGCAGGGTTCCAGTGGAAAAGGTTCAAGTGGAGAGGGTTCGAGTAGAAATGGTTCGAGTGGAGAGGGTTCATATGGAAAGGGTCGAGTGGAAGGTTTGATTGGAGAGGGTTCAAGTGGAGAAGGTTCCTGTGGAGAGGTTTGAGTAGAGAGGGTTCGAGTGTAGAGGTTCGAGTAGAGGGTTCCAGTGGAAATAGTTCGATTAGACAGGGTTGAAGTAGAGAGGCTCGAGTAGAGAGGTTCAAGTACAAGGTCCGAGTACAGGGTTCGAGTGGAGAGGTTCGAGCGAATATTGTTCAAGTGGAGAGGTTCCAATGGAGACGTTCGAGTAGAGAGGGTTTGAGTGGAGAGGGTTGGAGTGAAGAGGGTTGGAGTGCAGAGGTTTAAATGAAGATGGTTTGAGTGGGGAGGGTTCCAATGGAGAGGGTTCCAGTGGAGATAGTTCGAGTACTGGGTTCGAGTGGAAAGGTTCGAGTGGAGATGGTTCGAGTTAAGAGGGTTCTAGTGTAGATGGTTCGAGTGGAGAGTTTCGAGTGAAGAGGGTTCGAGTGGAGATGTTTTAAGTTAAGAGGGTTTGATTGAAGAGGGTTCCAGTGAAGAGGTTCGAGTGGAGAGCGTTCAAGTGGAGAGGGTTTAACTGGAGAGGGTTCGAGTAGAGAGATTCGAGTACAGGGTTCGAGTTGAGAGGTTCAAGTTGAGATGGTTCGAGTGGAAAGGTTCGAGCCGAGAGGATTCAAGTTGAGAGGTTCGAGAGGATAGGGTTTGAGTGGATAGGGATTGAGTGCAGGGTTTGAGTTGAAAAGGTTCGAGTGGAGAGGGTTCCAAGGGAGAGGGTTCGAGTGCATGGTTCGAGTGGACATGGATCAAGTGGAGAGGGTTCGAGTGCATGGATCGAGTGGCGAGTGGAGAGGTTCGAGTGGAGAGGTTCGAGTAGAGAGGTTCGAGTGGAGAGGGTTCAAGTTGAGAGGTTCGAAAGGAGAGATTCGAGGGGAGAGATTCAAGTGAAGAGGTTGGAGTGGAGTGGGTTTGAGTGGAGAGGTTCGAGTCCTGGGTTCGAGTGGAGTGCTTCGAGTGGAGTGGTTCGAGTGGAGTGCTTCGAGTGGAGTGGTTCAAGTGGAGAGGCTCGAGTGGAGAGGTTCAAGTACAAGGTTCGAGTACATGGTTCGAGTGGAGAGGTTCAAGTGGAGAGGGTTTGAGTGGAAAGAGATCGAGTGCAGGGTTCGAGTTGAAAAGGTTCGAGTGGAGAGGGTTCCAGTGGAGATAATCAAGTGAAGGGTGTGAGTGGAGTGCGTTCGAGTGGAGAGGGTTCCAGTTGACATGGTTCGAGTGAAGAGGGTTCGTGTGGAGAGGGTTCAAGTGGAGAGGTTCAAGTGGAGAGGTTTGAGTGGAGCGATTCCAGTGGAGAGGTTTGAGTGGAGTGTGTTTGAGTGGAGAGGTTCGAGTACTGGGTTCGAGTGGAGAGGTTCGAGTGGAGATGGATCGAGAGGAGAGGGTTGAAGTGGAGATGGTTCAAGTGGAGATGTTCGAGTGGAAAGGGTTCGAGTGGAGAGGTTTTGAGTTGAGAGGGTTCGAGTGAAGAGGGTTCTAGTGGAGAGGTTTTTTGTGAAGAGTGTTCGAGTATATGATTCGAGTGGAGAGCGTTCAAGTGGAGAGGGTTCGAGTGGAGAGGGTTCGAGTGGAGAGGGTTCGAGTAGAGAGGTTCGAGTAAAGGGTTTGAGTTGAGAGGTTCGAGTTGACATGGTTCGAGTGGAAAGGTTGAGTGGAGAGTGTTCGAGTGGAGAGGTTCGACTGGAGAGGGTTTGTGTGGAAAGGGTTCGAGTGGAGTGGGTTTGAGTGGAGAGGGATCGAGTGCAGGGTTCGAGTGGAAAAGGTTCGAGTGGAGAGGGTTCGAGTGGAGATGGTCGAATGGAGGGTTTGAGTGGAGAGGGTTCCAGTAGAGAGGTTTGAGTGAATAGGGTTCGAGTGGAGAGGCTCGAGTGGAGAGGTTCAAGTACAAGGTTCGAGTACAGGGTTCGAGTGGAGAGGTTCGAGTGAATATTGTTTGAGTGGAGTGGTTCGAGTTGAGAGGGTTCGAGTGGATAAGGTTTGAGTGGAGAGGATTTGAGTGGAGAGGGTTCGAGTGGAGATGGTTCGAGTGGAGAGGTTGAAGTGGAGAGGGTTTCCAATGGAGAGGGTTCCAGTGGAGAGGTTTAAGTAGAGATGGTTCGAGTACTGGGTTCGAGTGGAGAGGTTCGAGTGGAGATGGTTCGAGTAAAAAGGGTTCATGTGGAGATGGTTCGAGTGGTGAGGTTCAAGTAGAGAGGGTTCGAGTGGAGAGGTTTTAAGTTAAGAGGGTTTGGTTGAAGAGTGTTCGAGTGGAGAGCATTCATGTGGAGAGTATTTAAGTGGAGATGGTTCGGGTTTAGAGGTTCAAGTTGAGATGGTTCGAGTGGAAAGGTTTGAGTCGAGAGGATTGAAGTGGAGAGGTTCGAGTGGAGAGGGTTCGAGTGGAGAGGATTTGAGTGGAGAGGGATCGAGTGCAGGGTTCAAGTTGTAAAGGTTCGAGTGGAGAGGGTTCCAGTGGAGAGGGTCGAGTGGAGGGTTCCAGTGGAGAGGGTTCGAATGCATGGTTCGAGTGAAGATGGTTCATGTGAAGAGGGTTCGAGTGCAGGGCTCGAGTTATGAGTGGGGAGGTTCGAGTGAATAGGGTTCATGTGCAAGGTTCGAGTGGAAATTGTGCGAGCGGAGATTGTTCAAGTGGAGATGGTTCGAGTGGAGAGGTTCGAGTGGAGAGGGTTTGAGTTGAGAGGGTTCAAGTGGAGAGGTACGAGTGAAGAGGTTCGAGTGGAGAGGTTCGAGTGGAGAGGTTCGAGTGGAGAGGTTCGAGTGGAGAGGTTCGAGTGGAGAGGTTCGAGTGGAGAGGTTCGAGTGGAGAGATTCAAGTAGAGAGGTTCGAGTGAAGTGGGTTTGAGTGGAGAGGTTCGAGTACTGGGTTCGAGTGGAGAGGTTCGAGTGGAGAGGTTCGAGTGGAGATGGCTTGAGTGGAGAGGGTTGAAGTGGAGATGGTTCGAGTGGAGAGGTTCGACTGGAAAGGGTTCGAGTGGAGAGGTTTTGAGTGGAGAGGGTTCGAGTGAAGAGGGTTCCAATGGAGAGGTTCTTGTGGAGAGGGTTCGAGTACATTGTTTGGGTGGAGAGCGTTCAAGTGGAGAGGGTTCGAGTTGAGAGGGTTCGAGTAGAGAGGTTCGAGTACAGGGTTTGAGCTGAGAGGTTCGAGTGGAGATGGTTTCGAGTGGAACGGTTCAACTGGAGAGTGTTTGAGTGGAGAGGGTTCGAGTGGGGAGGGTTTGATTGGAGAGGGATCGAGTGCAGGGTTCGAGTGGAAAAAGTTCGAGTGGAGAGGGTTCGAATGGAGAGGGTTCGATTGGAGGGGGTCGAGTGGAGGGTTTAAGTGGAGAGGGTTCAGGTGGAGAGGGTTCGAGTGGAGAGCTTTGAGTGGAGAGGGTTCGAGTGGAGAGGTTCGAGTGGAGAGGTTTGAGTGGAGGGTTCCAGTGGAAATAGTTCGATTGGACAAGGTTACAGTGGAGAGGCTCGAGTGGAGAGGTTCAAGTACAAGGTTCAAGTACAGGGTTCGAGTGGAGAGGTTCGAGCAAAGATTGTTCGAGTGGAGTGGTTCGAGCGAAGATTGTTCGAGTGGAGATGTTCGAGTGGAGACGTTCGAGTAGACTGGGTTCGAGTGGAGAGGTTGATGTGGAGATGGTTTGAGTGGAGAGGGTTCCAGTGGAGAGGTTTAAGTGGAGATGGTTCGATAACTGGGTTTGAGTGGAGAGGTTTGAGTGGAGATGGTTCGAGTGGAGTTGGTTCTAGTGGAGAGGTTCGAGTGCAGAGGTTTGAGTGGAGATGGTTCGCGTAAAGAGGCTTCAAGTGGAGATGGTTTGAGTGAAGAGGTTCGAGTGGAGAGGGTTCGAGTAGAGAGCTTTTAATTTAAGAGGGTTAGATTGATGAGGGTTCCGGTGGAGAGGTTCAAGTGGAGAGGGTTTAAGTACAGGGTTCAAGTGCATAGCGTTCAAGTGGAGAGAGTTTAAGTGGACAGGGTTCGAGTAGAGAGGTTCGAGTTGAGAGGTTCATGTTGAGATGGTTCGAGTGGAAAGGTTCGAGTCGAGAGGATTCAAGTGAAGAGGTTCGAGTGGAGAGGGTTCGAGTGGAGAGGGTTTGAGTGGAGAGGGATCGAGTGCAGGGTTCAAGTTGAAAAGGTTCTAGTGGAGAGGGTTCGAGTGGAGAGGGTCGAGTGGAGAGGGTCGAGTGGAGGGTTCGAGTGGAGAGGGTTCGAGTGCATGGTTCGAGTGCAGGGCTCGAGTGGCGAGTGGAGAGGTTCGAGTGGAGAGGGCTCAAGTGCAATGTTCGAGTGGAGATTAATCGAGTGGTGATGGTTCTAGTGGAGAGGTTCATGTGGAGAGGGTTTGAGTGGAAAGGGTTCAAGTGGAGAGGTTCGAGTGGAGAAGTTCGAGTGTAGAGATTCGAGTGGAGAGGTTCGAGTGGAGTGGGTTTGAGTTGAGAGGTTCGAGTACTGGGTTTGAGTGGAGAGGTTCGAGTGGAGAGGTTCGAGTGGAGATGGTTCGAGTGGAGAGGTTCGAGTGGAAAGGGTTCGAGGGGAGAGGTTTTTAGTTGAGAGGGTTCGAGTGAAGAGGGTTCCAGTGGAGAGGTTCTTGTGGAGAGCGTTCAAGTGGAGAGGGTTCGAGTGGAGAGGGTTCGAGTAGAGAGGTTTGAGTACAGGGTTTGAGTTGAGATGTTCGAGTGGAGATGGTTCGAGTGGAAAGGTTCGAGTGGAGAGGGTTTGAGCGGAGAGGGATTGAGTGCAGGGTTCGAGTGGAAAAGGTTCGAGTGGAGAGGGTTCGAGTGGAGAGGGTTCGAGTGGAGAGGGTTCAAGTGGAAAGGGTCGAGTGGAGGGTTTGAGTGGAGAGAGGGTTCAAGTGGAGAGGGTTCCAGTGGAGAGGTTTGAGTGGAGAGGGTTTGAGTGGAAAGGTTCGAGTGGAGGGTTCCAGTGGAAATAGTTCGATTGGACAGGGTTGAAGTGGAGAGGTTCGAGTGGAGAGGTTCAAGTACAAGTTTCGAGTACAGGGTTCGAGTGGAGAGGTTCGAGCGAAGAATGTTCGAGTGGAGACGTTCGAGTGGAGGCGTTCGAGTAGAGAGGGTTCGAGTGGAGAGGGTTTGAGTGGAGAGGGTTCGAGTGGAGAAGTGGAAGTTGAGATGGTTTGAGTGGAGTGGGTTCCATTGGGGAGGGTTTCAGTGGAGGGGTTTGAGTGGAGATGGTTCAAGTGGAGAGGGTTCGAGTGGAGAGGTTCAAGTGGAGATGGTTCGAGTAAAAAGGTTTCAAGTGGAGATGGTTCGAGCAGAGAGGTTCGAGTGGAGAGGGTTCGAGTGGAGAGGTTCGAGTGGAGAGGTTCGAGTGGAGTGGGTTCAAGTGGAGAGGTTCGAGTGAACAGGGTTCAAGTGGAGAGGTTCGAGGGAAGATGGTTCAAGTGGATATGGTACGAGTGGAAAGAGTTCGAGTGGAGAGGGTTCGAGTGGAGAGGTTCGAGTACAGGTTTCGAGTAGAGAGGATTCGAGTGGAGATGTTTCATCTGGAGAGGGTTCGAGTGGAGAGTTTGAGTGGAGATTGTTCGAGTGGAGTAGGTCAAACATGTCAGGAACACATCAGTGAAATCAGGTACAGTGTAGTACTGTTCCACCTTCTCCTAGAACTATTTGTTGTCCAAAATGTTTCATTATTTTCCCTACTCAAATAAATAAACTATGCCCAAAGCACATGTCACTTCCCCTGACATTGTTCTTTTTTTCATCCGAACCCTTTGCAAAAAATCTGGGTACCTACCCTTGCAGTATTATGTTTTGCCAGAGGTTTGATTTTTATTTGTGGCATTATTTGATCAGTGTCAAACTTGGTTCACTGTTATATATAGTTAAATTGATTCATAGTGATTAGTATATCCATTTTTGACCAAATAACTACTGTGCATTCTTGCCTGCAGCATATGGTACATTTTCCACTTTCGTTGCATGTTCGCAACAAAATATTTCAACTGATATTTATGCTCATGCTCAGCATGCAGTATCCTCTTCTTCTAATGCTCATTCTCCGATCGACGGCTCTGCATGTCTGTATATATTTGTGTATCATTCGTGCTTCTTTGTTGTCATATGCAACATTTTCTATACTGTGCATTCCAACCTGCATCATATGGTTCATTTTCTCCTGCCGATGCTTTCTGGAAAGGAAATTCTTCAGTTGATATTATTTGTCATGCTCAGCAAGCAGGGTGTTCCTCTTCTCATACTCATTTTCCAATCATCAGTTCTACTATTCTTGATAGTAAAAGGGATGGAAATCTACCCTCTACCTCTCCAGGTTCTTTTTTTTTGTTTATCATAAGTGCTACTTTGTTCTTTATCGGATGTTTATTTTATACGTGAAAGAGTTTAGTTCTTCATCGTTGGAATTTTTTATTTTATATGTTCAAAAATTCGATGATATACTGAATCAACAATGATATCTAGGTATAATGCTACTGGTTTAAATGGCTGGTATCCAAATATGATGCTCTTCAGTAAAATTGCTGGTATTTATATGTGCGGTCATTAAATTAAATTATATCTTTACTGAATCAACAATTGCAACGAAATAATGATTAAGTTAGGTTTAACTGGCTGGTGTTTATTTGTAGTATATTTAATTTTTTTTCCATTTAGGTCCACTGAAAAAGAGAATGTATAAAAATATTGTTCTGGGACATAATATTCCGACCTCTGCTCAGACATTACCTGTAGTGACCGATTGTGTTTATTGCAAGCCAAAGAGATTTAAAGGAGAGTCAAATCTATTATGTTGTTCTGGAGGGGAAATTTACTTGTCATTTGTGTCGATGCTTGACCAATTAAGAGCTCTTTTTGTTGGCATGATGGCGCAGTCTGTCCATTTTAGGAAGAATGTTCCGACCTACAACAATAACCTAGCCTTTACAACTTTGATTGCAGGTTATGATCGCAACTTAACTACTAATGCAGGTGGAAATTATACCTTCAAAGTTTATGGTAAAATGTATCACTACCTAAAACCTTTGAAAGGTCCTGAGGGAGCCGAGCCTGGTGGTCTTCAGCTCTAATTTTTTGACACAGACTTTAATTTGGAAAAGAGAATGAGGTCCGACTGTGCTGACAAATTCGATGAGCCAACGATGAAATTGTTGATGGATATATTGAGAGATAATCCCTATTGTCAGTTCTTTAAGCACTTGAAAAATGTTGTCAGTATTGAGATGAAGAAAATTATTCTAAGTGCAGACCCAAAACTTGATCAGAGGCGATACAACATCCCAACGGTGTCGCAAGTTGGCAGTATATTTGTTGTGCCCTTCAAGGAAGGCGCGGTGAGGATTGTACCTGTTCAAGTCTACAGCACCGATGGTAAAACTTATAGCATCAAACATTATTACGGATGCTACGATCCAATGCAATATCCTTTAATTTTTCCAAGGGGCCAATCTGGATGGCATTTGAATATTAAAAGGATTAGGAAGAGGCATATGCTCTGTCAAGAGTCTGGAGGTTAAATGATGGTCTTTGATTGTCCTTAATCATTAATAGATTCTGAGAGTAAAGGTCTGTAATGAACTTTAAAATTCAATGGTTGTGTTCTTTTAGATTTTTTTGACAATTTTCACTGCTACATATTTATCTTTTAT
This sequence comes from Rubia yunnanensis, assembly GCA_037428765.1. NCBI lineage: Eukaryota > Viridiplantae > Streptophyta > Magnoliopsida > Gentianales > Rubiaceae > Rubia > Rubia yunnanensis. The sequence goes on from CM075066.1 coordinate 42,332,984, forward strand.
TTTTCTTACAGTTGTCAGGGATGGGGAAAAAACAAGGATGTAGTTACTACAAGGGAGTACTACTGCTATAAATTACAAATGAGGTCAGATGATGAATCGATGTTTCTACATGTTGGATGTCTGTAGCAACAGTTTGTTGTTGTTACATTAAAATAGAACCAGCCGGTTGAAATTTTTGAGGGACAAACAGGGAAAGTTCCGAATTGAAATGGCGCAGAGTGTTGTGGATGGTACGGATGTTGTTTTGGTGGAGGAATCCGCACTTGGTCATCGGGTTGTACTTCCAGCTTCATTTATAGGCGGTCCTAGAGATATGCGGCGTAGGTATCTTGATGTCATGGAAATTGTTTAGAAATTTGGTAAGCCTGATATATTTTGACCATGACTTGCAATCCCTATTGGCCAGAGATTCAAGAAAACCTTCATTTTGGTCAGGTTGCAAATGATAGGCCAGATTTACTTGCAAGATTTTTTCGTACTAAAGTTTATCAGCTCAAGGATAACATTATTGATAAGGAGATTTTTGGTACTGTGCAATCTTTGGTGTACGTTATTGAGTATTAGAAAAGAGGCCTGCCTTACTGCCACATGTTAATCATTCTAAAACCTGGTTGTATGACTTTGGGACCGGATGCTTATGATAGAATTGTTTGTGCCGAGCTATTAGATCCAGAGAAAGAACCACATCTTTTTCGTATTCTCAACAAAAATATGATGCATGGACCATGTGGTAGATTGAATCCTAAAAGCCCCTGCATGAAGAATGGTAAATGTAAATTTAGATTACCTAAACCATTTAGACAATCAACATGTCATGCAGAGGATGGTTATCCATTATATAGAAGGAGAGACGATGGTAACAGTTACCATAAAAAATATGCTCTGGGAAATAACTGGGTTGTTGGCTATAATAAATATTTATCTACGACATATGAGTATCATATAAATGTGGAGATTTTCTCAACTTTTTGGCACATCAAGTATGTTCACAAGTACATCTTTAAGGGCAGTGACCGAGTTGGCTTTGCATTACAGGGTGGTCGAAAGGATGCAATTATTCATGAAATAAAATTGTATCAAGATGGCCGTTGGATTGGTCCGCCTGAAGCAACCCAGAGAATATATGGTTTTAAATTAAACCATATGCATCTTGTTGTTTATTCTCTTCAAGTCCACTTACCAGGTCAGCAATATATTACATTTCACAAGAATGCCACTCTTGAGTCGATTACTGCAAATGAGTTTCTTAATAGAACCACGCTTACGTGTTTCTTTAAAATGAATGCATATAACCCCAATGCAAAGGGATTTAAGCTCTAATATAAAGAGTTTCTGGAACACTTTGTGTGGTCGATATTGAATAGGACTAGGGCGAAGAGAAAATGCAGAAACGTTATCGGTAGGCTGGTCGCAGTGTGTCCCAGAGAGGGTGAAAGTTATTATTTAAGGTTTCTTCTATCTCATGTTAGATCGCAACGTCCTTTGAAGACTTGAGGACTGTGCAAAGAAGTAAATACAATACTTATAGGGAAGCCGCGATTGCATATGGTTTGTTGAGTTTAGATAGTTATATTGAAGATGCCCTACAGGAAGCTTGTTCATTCCAAATGCCATCAACTTTGAGATCTTTTTTGTTGTTTTGTTGGCATTTTTCTCACTAGATGATACGAAGGAATTATGGCTGAGGTTCAGGCATGAACTATGTTCAGATTGTCTGAAAAAATCAGCAACACAGCCCCATCTCACTGAAGGCTTTATAAATACAAAGGTTTTTAATATTATAAATGGATTTTTACTTGAGATGGGTAAGGATATTGAACATTATGGTTTGATGGATGGTATTGCTGGTGTATCAACTGATGAGGTCTTAACACGTGAAATACTTAGTGGGAGGAGTATTGAAATTTCTGATGAAGAATTGCTACTGCCCGGTCTATTAAATGTTGAGCAAAGGCTGGCATATGATCGCATCATGAAAAGTGTTATGGCCAAGAGTGGAAAATCTTTCTTTATTGACGGACCTGGTGGTACAGGAAAAACATTTTTGTACAGAGCTTTGCTTGCAACATTGCGGTTTGAGGTCCATATTTCACTGGCTGTTGAATGTTTTGGAGTAGCTGCCCCTGTGTTGCCTGGAGGAGGAATTGCACATTCCCTTTTTAAGTTTCCACTTGATTCTTCCAACAACGAAGTTTGTCAATTGAGCAAGCAGTGTGGTCTGGCAAAGTTAATAATAGAAGCTAAGTTGATTCTTTGGGATGAGGCCACAATGGAAAAATGTCAATCATTAGAGGCTTTGGATATGTTACTAAACGATGTCATGGATTTCGATGCTCCATTTGGTGGTAAGGTTGTTCTTTTAAGAGGAGATTTTAGGTAGACTTTACCTGTTAGACCAGGTGCATCAAGAGATGGAACAGTTCAGGCATCCATTGTATATTCTCATTTGTTGCCAGAACTGGAAAAGTTCCATCTTCAGCAAAACATGAAGGCCTTAAATGATCCTGAATTTTGTTCTTTTTTACTACGTATAGGTGAAGGGACAGAACATATTGACTGCAATGAGGAGATCAAATGGCCATCTCACATTGTTATCCCATATATTGGGAAAGAACCATCCATCAAAAAGTAAGACATTTTTATCCTTTTCGCACAAGTCTTCTAGATACTTAATGGATTATTAATGGAGGAATTGACAATATTTGAATTGTTTGCATGTTGATTCAATGTGTGTTCACAGATTTAGCTTCATATGTAGTAAATCCAATTGACATGATAGGAAGGTGTGTTTTGGCTGCAACAAATGCTGCTGTTGACATCATAAATAGCTTTTTAATTGATATTTTTCCTAGCACCCTGACATTATATATTAGTACAGATAGAACTTTGACTGAAAACCATCAGAGTGATCATGAGGATTTTCTTAATACACTTAATCCAAAAGTTCTCCCACCCATAAATTAGTGTTGAAACCAAATTGTCCTATCATGCTCATACGTAAATTAAATCCAACCCAGGGACTGTGTAACAGAACTCGATTAATTTGTCGTGAGTTGTTCCAATAAACCATTATGGCAGAGATAGCTTTTGGCCTTTTCAAGGGAAAACATGTATTTATTCCTAGAATACCAATAATTTGTAACAAAGGTAGTAAGACCTCCGTCCCATTTAAAAGGTTTCAGTTCCCAGTCAGAGTCTGCTTTGCTATGGAAATCAATAAGCCCCAAGGGCAGACATTAGATTTTGTTGGACTATATTTAGAATAGCCCGTGTTTTCCCATGGTCAGTTGTATGTCGCTTTATCCCTAGCAAAAACCTCTGAATATGTCAAGGTTCTTTTGACACCTCCAACATTTAAGGAGGCGAGACTAAATAATAAAACTAAAAATATAGTTACAAGGAGATTTTTTAACAACATTAGCTGTTATATTTTTGTTGATTTTGTGCTCCCCATTTTGGATCTGCAACATTTTGCCTTTTTCTGTTGCATATTTTGCGATATACGGGTTGATTTTGTCTTCTCCTTTTGGATTTGCTATTTTTTTAGGCCCCTGATTTTTTAATTTGCTCGATTTTTTGGAGCTCCCTGATTTTTGGATTTGCAGGTATTTCCTTATTCCATTTTACATAGATTTATTTAAGAAGATTCTTCAATTCTAAATTCTTTATATATCTTTCTTTCATTCTCTTCTAGCTATATGCAAGGCATGTTTTTTGAATAGATTTTTGTTTCTATGCAGGTAATGTTCATGTGCAGGTTTCAGCTTTTTAAATTACTGTCCAATATAATGCAATGAGGATGTGGTTATGTATATCTCATCGGAGCTATATTAAAGGTGTGAGCTTAATAGTTCTTCAGATAGTCAACTGTAGTGATACAATATTCAATTTGTTTCTCAGAATTAACTCCTGATCTAAAATACTTTTGATGAGAAGTTGTCTTTTTGGTTCAGTGTGTGTTTTTTCTGGGGAATGTTTTGATATTCAGCTGTTTGTTATGTACGTGTTGCAGAATAAGCCTCCTGATTGGAAACATTTTATTAGTATCATTACTTTACACATGATTAGCTCTACTATCAGTTTTTTCAAGGAGAACAATACTAGCAAAGCCGCTGCTGTCCTCATGGAACGATTGGCTCCCAAACCAAAGGTATGCAGTCCGAATCATTTTTGTTTTCCTTGTTATCGAATTGTGTTCCAAGATTGTACATTTATGTTGAAAATCCACTAGCTTTGCAATATTTTAGACTGAAAATTGTGTTCCTATGTTAAGGTTCTTTGAGATGGAAGGTGGAATGAGGAAGATGATGCAGTTCTGGTGCCTGGAGATATTATTAGTGTAAAGCTTGGTGGCATCATACCCGCTGATGCTCGATTGCTTGATGAAGATCCTTTGAAAATTGACCAGGTTCATATTTGGCATTTGTTGCTCAGCCCAGTTCATTCTTGTTGGTATATCCTTGGATCTGAATGACTTATTAATGTTACAATTGCACATTTTGCAGTCTCTCTCACAGGTGAATCTCTTCCTTTCATAAAAGGACCTAGAGATGGTGTTTATTCTGGCTCCACTTACAAGGAAGGAGAAATTAATGGAATTTTCTTCGCTACTAGGGTTCATACCTTCTTTGGTAAGCCGGCTCACCTTGTCGATTCGACTAATCAAGTGGGACCCTTTTAGAAGGCAAGTATGTAACACCTCAAATTTATGCCCTACCTGCTCAATGCAAGTATTGGGTCGGACCTGAGCGTGCTACCGAGAATCCAATAGGTCGGATTACTTACATGTAGTAACAAGCGATACAGATTATGTGAATCGATTTTAGAATTAAAAACCTAGCTTACTATTACAATGAAAGTCTTATAATAAGTGTTTTACATGGTTTAACAATAAAAATTCTAAATTAGTTCCTAGATTCAAAAGCTCATCTCGGATCCTATCCCAAATGAAGTAAAGGCTTCATGCACGAGTTCTCACTCTTTCTGCTCAGCTACACCTGGTGGGGTTCATTAGACTAGGGTAAGCTCATTACTTAGTGAGATTTCATCGCTAGTATTTACCAAGTTGAGTTTTAGTGATCACATAAAACAAATAGCCACATAAGTCCTAGCACAGAGTAAAAAGATATAGGTGGTTAATGCCAAGTTGCTGTCAAGTGCCTATAAGGCAACTCTGACTAACATACAAGGAAAAACCTTTTCAGTAGTGCCTGAAGGCTATCAATCAAGAATTCATTCTCGCCAACCACGCCCAATCAAATGTTCAATTATGAGCTCGTATCAAATCTAGAATAAACACCATCTCCAGGTTCGAGTGAAAAGGGTTCAAGTGGAGAGGGTTCGAGTGGAGAGGTTTGAGTGGAGAAGTTTGACTGGAGAGGGTTTGAGTGCAGGGTTCGAGTGGATATAATTCGAGTGGAGAGGTTCGAGTGGAGAGGGTTCAAGTGGAGAGGGTTCAAGTGGAGAGGTTTGAGTAGAGAAGGTTCGGTGGAGAGGTTCGAGTGGAGATCGAGTGGAAAGGTTTCAAGTGGAGAGGTTCGAGTACTGGGTTCGAATAGAGAGGTTCGAGTGGAGATGGTTCTATTGGAAATGGTTCGAGTTGAGAGGGTTTGAGTGGAAAGGTTCGAGTCGAGAGGGTTTGAGTGCAGGGTTCGAGTGGAGATGGTTCGAGTGGAGATGGTTCGAGTGCAGGGTTCGAGTGGAGAGGGTTCAAGTGGAGAGGGTTCGAGTAGAGAGGTTTGAGTGAAGAGGAGTTGAGTTGAGAGGTTCGAGTGGACAGAGTTCGAGTGGAGAGGGTTTGAGTGGAGAAGTTTGAGTACTGGGTTAGAGTGGAGAGGTTGGAGTGGAGATGGTTCGAGTGGACAGAGTTCGAGTGGAGAGGGTTTGAGTGAAGGGTTCGAGTGGAGAGGGTTTGAGTGAAGAGGTTCGATGGGGGAGGGTTCAAGTAGAGATAGTTCTAGTGGAGAGGGTTCTAGTGGAGAGTGTTCGAGTGCAGGGTTCGAGTGGAGAGGTTCGAGTGGAGAGATTCGAGTGGAGAGGTTCGAGTAGAGAGGTTCCAGTGGAGAGGGTTCGAGTGAAGAGGGTCGAGTGGAGGGTTTGAGTGGAGAGGGTTCGAGTGGAGAGGGTTCGAGTAGAGAGGTTCGAGTGGAGAGGGTTCAAGTGGTGAGGTTCAAGTGGAAAAGGTTAGAGTGGAGAGATTTGAGTATTGGGTTGGAGTGGAGAGGTTGGAGTGGAGATGGTTCGAGTGGAGACGGTTGAAGTGGAGATGGTTCCAGTGGACAGGTTCGAGTGGAGAGGGTTCGAGTGGAGAGGGTTGGAGTGGAGATGGTTAAAGTGGAGATGATTCGAGTGAAGAGTGGAGAGTGGAGATGGTTCAAGTAGAGAGGTCGAGCGGAGAGGGTTCGAGTGGAGAAGTTCGAGTGGAGAGGGTTCGAGTGGAGAGGGTTCGAGTGGAAAGGGTATAAGTTGAGATGTTCGAGTGGAGAGGTTGGAGTGGAGAGTGTTCAAGTGGAGAGTTTCAAGTGGAGATGGTTTGAGTAGAGAAGGTTCAAGTGGAGAGGGTTTAAGTGGAGAGGTTCGAGTGGAGTGGTTCGAGTGGAGAGGGTTCGAGTGGAGAGGGTTCGAGTGGAGAGGGTTCGAGGCGAGAGGTTTGAGTGGAGATGGTTCCAGTGGAGAGGGTTCGAGTGGAGAGGTTCGAGTGGAGAGGGTTCCAGTGATGAGTTCGCATTGAGATGGTTCGAGTGGAGAGGTTTGAGTGGAGATGGTTTTAGTGAAGATGTTCAAGTGGAGAGGTTCGAGTGGAGAGGGTTCAAGTTTAGAGGGTTCAAGTTGAGAGGGTTCAAGTTGAGAGGTTCGAGTGGAGAGGGTTTGAGTGGAGAGCGTTCGAGTACATGGTTCGAGTGGAGAGGTTCATGTGTAGAGGGTTCGAGTGGAGAGAGTTCAAGTAGAGAGGGTTCGAGGGGAGGGTTCGAGTGGAGTGGGTCAAACATGTCAGGAACACGTCAATGTACACATCAGTGAAAACAGGTACAGTGTAGTACTGTTCCACCTTCTTCTCAAACTGTTTATTGACCACAATGTTTCATCATTTTCCCTACTCAAATAAATTAACTATGCACAAAGCACATGTCACTTCCCTCTGAAATTGTTAATTTTTTCATCTGAACGCTTTCCAAAAAATCTGGAAAATGTACTATATACTCTACAGTTAGCCCTACTTTAGTAGGTTCCTTTTTTCCTTTCATATCTTTTGCACAGTTTCTTCTACTCTTTCTTCTTATCTTATTATATATATATATTATATATATATATATATTACTATAATACATCTGCGTACATATACTTACCTTTCTTCCCTAACTTCATAACAAGAAGAAGAAGAAGTCTCAGCAACCTCTCTGAAGATAACATCCTGCAGCTACTCTGAAAATAACATCCTTCAAAAAATTAAAGGAAGATCTGTCACTCCTGGTAACTTCCTTTAAACCCATTTCCTCATTTGTTCTCTCTTTTTTTATATTATTAGACAATTTCAAAAAATTATGCTAATGCTGATATAATTACACCAGCAACGTAAATGCTCTACAAATATAGAATCTAATAAATAAATAGAACTATACATGTGTTATACTCTGGATTTGCATACTTCAAAGCTTTAGTGAAATACTAAACCAGTTAGAGCTGTCATTGTATGTGATGCATGAACTATGGCATCAGAAAAACCCATTGATAAACTACGCAATACTGATCGCCCTTGGATCAGAGTTGTTACAGTTGACGAAAAATTCTTTACAGTTCAAAGTCCAAAGAGTCTTACAAAATTGCAAAGGTTCATTTTTTTTGATGAAAAGGTAATCAACCAATTATTTTTATATATAATAGCCTATCATACCATAATTTCTCATGCTGATAAGTTTAATGATGATAAAGGGAGCCAAAGTGGAAGGTATAATGTTCAACAAAGCATATGAAACCATGAGCCAAAAAAATCAGGTTTATAAGAGGTACAAGATATCAAATGCAAACATAAAAGAAATTGACCCCAAGTATAAAAAAAGGGGATATATCAATTCAGTGGATCATCGACACCAATACAGTTATTGAAGAAATCCCTGATTCCGGGCATCTCATTTTGGTTCAGCATTCCTATGTGCCGTTTGAAAGAATCCCTGAACATCTCAATAAACCTAAAGAACTGATTGGTAATTATTTTTGAATGCATCTCTTTAATTTAAAGATGAAAATTTATTTTGTCTTTACTAATGGTATAAAATTACAGATGTTATAGGGGTTGTTGCTCAATGCCACTCAATTCGCACTGTCAAAATAACGACTGGCTCTAAAAAAGTTCAGAAGTTTGTTCTTATTGATGAAAAGTAAGATAAGTTTTGTTGGAAAATTATTATCCAATTATCTTCTACAATTCAATTTCACTTAATATTTGTCATCCATGTTTAGATTACAACCTTTGACTTTCACTATGTGGCAAGAATTCATTCCAAATGAAGGGAAACAATTGCAAGACACTATGGATGACCTGTCAGTGCTCATTTGTCGTCGAGTTAAGGTTGATTCCTTTCAAGGTATCATATTCGTAAAACCAATGTGCCATCACTGTCTAACCTCCATTTCATTATCAAACAACTTCTATTAACATTCTCACTTGCTTTATTCAGGGATAGAAGTATCAACACATTATAGATCATCCTTTTTAATTGATGTCGCTGACAATCAATCTTTGAAACTGAAAAAATGGTACTATTTTTTTACATTTATCTCATGACAAGTATATTCAAGGCAATGCTTAAATTTATTGCCATAATAATTTTGCATGGCAAAAGAGAAACACAAGGAGATCATGGATACCATTGCTAGCTTGAACCAATTCTCTCCGAAAATTCCAACGCGAACTTTGGATGCTGTCTACACTTCAATTGGTTACATTCTACCAACTCAAAAAGTAAAAATGATGTTACGTTTTTCCCCAGTAGCATATTTTGTTGTTTATTTTTTTTGGCTGTTATTTGTCACTGAGGAATTTTCTTGAAAAATAGATGGTGACCTCAGAGGTGAAGTTATCTTTCAGAGACATCTCTCAGAATTATTACTATATGGCTTGCGTAAAATGTTTTCATTCAACAACTGCCTCCTCAAATTATGAATTCACCTGCAATTTATGCCAAGAGAAACAACTTGCTCAACCAAGGTTATAAGTCAACCAACTCCTTTCATTATTTATTGTCTTAAGAATATATATTTGTTTAAATACCTTATAGTTACTACAGTTATGCTATTCTTCTTATCCTGAATGTGTCATTTGCGTAGGTGTCGCTTCGAAGCATATCTTATCGATGACAGTGGTATTATCACTGCTACCTTATTCGGTGAACATGCTGAGAGATTATTGGGCTTGACAACAATGAAAGCTATTGATGGAGTCACACAAGTTAGTGCCTTCTATTTTGACATATGAATCAGCTCTTTTAACATTCCTATATTTATTCTGCCTCAGTCCATTTCTTTTAAAAAAACCATTCCAGAAAATTAAAACCCATGATTTGGGTTTAGACATAACATAGTTTTTCTATTCATAAACTTCTAGGAATACATTGAAGATCGACATTCCATCATTGACAATGTTGACTATGTTGTACAAATTAAAATCTCTAAATTAAAGGATGACCAGTTTAGCCCGAGGTACACCGTGTTTAATTTTGCTGAAAAGCCATCCTTGCAAGCCCAGGATTCAACCCTACATTTGCCAAAAAAAAGGTGATGATCAATCACATTTGGAGATTAAACTCCACCTCCTGCAACACAACAACTAACTATTTAAGATACAATTGCATTTAATCTCATATAACACTCCTACGTCATGAATACTTTTGCTTAGTTCCTAATGAAAATATAATGCATGCTCCTTCAATGACAGGCTCCGGAGCTTCTCAACCACCTCGATCAAAGGCGAAAAAGAACCTTCTTTCCCAACTTGAAAGTGAGGAGCTTGAAACCAAAATTAGGCTGACTCCAACACAAGCCTACATATATGTAAATAGTTTTTGTCGCATCTTTAAGATGTCTTTTGCTGCAAATGACCTCTAAGCCTAAGAAATTATGGTTGTAGTTGTGTGTTAGGATAAATTCCACAAGAATCCATTTCCTTGTAACATCTCTTTTGGAAACTTGAATCGCTAAAAGCAAGTAGCTAACATGCATGTGTTTGTAAACAATGCTTATTAAAATGTCTTCAGTAGCTTCTACTGTAAAATTTTTACCTATTCCTACATGAGAATGATACATTGCTTTAGTTGATAGCTCGAGTTAATTATGAGTTTCAATTACATGTAAACATGGTACATTTGTGGGTTCAATTACATCTCTTTTAAGATTCCTATATTGTAGCAACATTCCTATAATATTTCTATAATTTGTTATCAAGCTCACCGCGGATCGCACGGTGTTACCTAACTAGTAATGTGCAAAGGCTGCTGATTTCTTGGCAAAATTTGCCATGGAAAATAATTTACAGGGAGTTTTACATATTGATAATGTTCCACTATTCCTTAGGGGTCTTCTGCTACTTGACAAAAATGGTTTTCCTGGGGTTCGAATTGGATCTCCTTAGGGCTGTAACAAGATTTATTTCTATGTTTCTCCTAGTTTTAGGTCTACAATTTCCCCTTCTTGGTTAGAATGGAAACTGCTGTCCTTTCTTCTCTTCTTTGCAGGTCCGATGCCGAGATGAATCTCTCTTCTTTCCTGTTTGCCAATGATTTCTCTCCTCAGCTGATGCCCGTTGTATGCAACACCTAAATTCCGAGACGATTATCGACAGGGGAATGTATAGGAGTCACAACACGGCCTTTGTTTTTCTTCTCCGCTGATTGTAACAATCTTTGGCTACTCAGGAGGTCTATTTTTTTTTTCTATTCGACTGCATATCATTGACAAACAGGGGTTTCGTTTTTTCCGACTCCCTGACCTGTTCGTGGTACTGCAGTCTAACGGAATAATAAGTTAGACCTCTGCTAGCACACCATATCTCTTTGGTCTCTTAGCTTAGAATAGGTGGAAAGACCGCTTTTGGAAGCAAATGCTGTTTTTGCTTCAAGGTTGTAATGGACTCCCACATGTGGCGCCTTTCGGCTTATTTCAATTTGGTTTGGGGAGCCTAATATATTCCCCCCATCCTCGGATGGTTTAATTAAAAAAAAAAAGGATTCTAACTCTTTCTTTTTATATCTCAAAAACAAATTACAATAATAACTCACTCCCCCTTTTTATTAGTCCATTGTACTTATTTTACAACAGTTACTCTGATATAGCAAAAAACAGCAAAAGGCAAGAAAAAAATTCACACCCCACCAACATGAAGTCGGAAGCTTCACGAAAATGGTTTCCCTACTTTTATCATGCAGGGGTGAGAGCTACCACCTGCTTGCCAACATTGCGGCCAGAGAAAAGCCCTACCAGTGCACTTGGAGCATTCTCCAGTCCTTCAACTATGTCTTCAATATATGTGATCTTCCCTTCTTTTATGAGTGGCAGAATCATTTCCAGGAACTCTGGATACTGACCATAGTGATCACCCGCCAGAAATCCTTCCATTCGAATGCGGTTCGAAATTAGGCAGAACAGATTCTTAGCGCCTTCGTGTTCCTCCCGGTTATACTGTGAGATTAAGCCACACACTGCAATGCGGCCAAACTTGTTCATGTTCAGAAGCACGGCGTCCAGCATCTTCCCTCCAACATTTTCAAAGTAAATGTCAATGCCCTCCGGGAAGTACCTAACAGAAGCAAGATTTTGGTCTGATGGTAAGAAACTACAGCCACACAGTTTTGATATGTATGTTAGAGACCCCTAAACATCGTAGAACATAGGAAAACATTAAAACAAATTAAATGGGAAAGGAAAGCCCTGGATTAACATGGAACAAGACTATACAGAAAGTCCTAGTGGTGGGAAAGATGCTTTCATTGTTCCTGTAGGAGATAAAGGCATGATTATTGAGTTCAAAGCACTAAATACGACCCACTTGTGCAACCAAATGGAGATCAGCGTGTTTTTGCCAGTCATTTTTCCAGGGGAAATGTAGATCATGAATACAGTTTATACTGAACTTTCTCAACTAGCTGACGTGAAAACTGACTGACCTTTTCAGAGCCGAGACAAGATCTTGCTCTTCTTTATAGTTGAAAGCATCGTCGAACCCCAATTTGTTCTTCAACAAGTCAACCTTTAATGAAACAAGAGAAAGAAGTGAATGACAGCAAACACCAGTTAGATTAATGAGGTTTAGGCCTTGGTGATAAAACCTTTTGTTGTGTAACCACCGTAAAACAACATGCACAAACCTAGTAAAATGATTGATGTAAGCCATAAACAAGAATACAATAACAAGTAGATCTTATACAGCATTTTTCCAAAACTATTTCAAGGTCACAATAAGTTAAGGTCATCAAGAGTTTTTGGTAAATTATGCTAGTAGCTAAGAACATAAGAGATCAGATCAACTTAAACAAGCACAATAAGGATGCTCATGAGATTGCCTACACGCTCACGGACAAAGAACTTTACACGCGCTTCATAGTTCATACATCAACTTTAAAGCTGTTAGCTTATAGATATCTTCTTGGCTGAAATTTGCTCAAATTTGGACTTCTGGATTGCTTAAACTCTTGATGGAACTAATGCAAGAGTTTTGAAGATTGATTGAATGAATGTTAGGTTGGGACCCAGTAAGGGTGGACAAGAAACAGTCACCGACCTTCTCCTGGCTTCCAGCACTTCCAACAACGTAGCAGCCGATCGACTTAGCCAATTGCCCAACGAGTTGGCCAACAGCCCCAGAAGCTGCAGATACATAGACACGCTCTCCTTTCTTAGGAGAACAGACCTTGAAAAATCCAGCATATGCAGTTATGCCGGGCATGCCTGTCAGAAATTCATAACAAATTATGCAAGCTTGAAGGAGTATTTGATAACCATCACATTCCACTCATCAAGCAAGGCATGAAGGACACAATCACACCGTACTATCCTAGTACAGGTAAGAAAAACACCTTACCAAGTATTCCGGTATAGTAGGACAGCGGAACATCTGTGTGTTGAATCTTAAAGTGAGTGAACTGAGCAGGTTTAAGGATACTATAGTCTTCCCAAACAGTAAAGCCCCAGACAAGATCACCATTGTCAAAGTCCGGATGAGTACTTTCCAAAACTTTAGCAACTCCATATCCACCTAGAGGCTACAACCAAAGCAAAATTCATGAAGTTATTGATATATTGTCAAAACTTAATCCATCACAAAAAGCTCACCAATCTACGCAAAGTGTGAATTCAAGGGAAAAGACCCCGATGGCCCCTAATCTGTTACATAAATATAAGATTCCTCCACCCCTTATCTTTGGTGGGAATCAAACCTTCAACATAACCTTTGACATAGTAGCACAGATTTCAACGGGTGCGCCAACATCTGATTCCCAATTATCACAAAGTATCCAAAGAAAAGAAACTACTTTATCATTTCCTTGTGTGAGTTAGGTATCAGAGTACAAACACCTTCCACTAGGATTACGAATCCCCAAATAAACTATACATCAAAAGCAAGCTACAAATTCTAGTATCCAACCATATAAGGAGGTAGGCACCATAAAAACAAACAGTGGATTCATCTTAAGAACTTACATAGCCAGGAGTAAAGGACTGAATATAGCTTCCTTCTGTCTTGCTCATGCGGTTCCTCATGTAAGGATCACAAGACAAGTAGAGATTTTTCACCAGAATTTGGCCCTCTGCTTCAGTAGGCCGCTTCAGCTTTAAAATGGTGCTTCTTGTTTCCATATCACTCTCTTTTGGGAACCCATGGACATAGTGCTTCAGTATTACTTGCTTATTTTCAACTTCCATTTCTATGCTTAACTAGAATTTCACAGACCCACAACAATCTGATTTGCAGTTGGAGGAATTTGAATTCTTGATTCTTACAGTTACAAGTTAATTTCTGGCTTAAATCCAAAATGATTTTTGATTGGAATACAGTAAATTGATGTTGATGCTTAACTTTGTTTTAGGTGGGGTAGAAAGAAATTAATCGTGGATTGTGGTGGGATTGCTGATTTGGATAATGATCCTATGAAATGCTGTTAATTGGCTGGTACGGATTATAAAGGTGCACTCCTTCTGTCATACTTTAAAAAGTTTCTAGTTACACCCACGGGTGTACCCAGTTGGTTGGGACGCATGTACTCCAGGGAAGAATCCCGGGTTCGAGGCTCGCAAGCCGTGATGTGCGATGACCTTATTAAAAGCATGGCCTTCTCGGGCCACGTGGCGGATGGGCTCCTCGTGGGCGGTGAGTACGGGCCCGCATATGGGTTCTGTGGCTGGTTACCGTGACTTACCTCCCATATGATGGCTGTGGTGTCGGCTGGTATGGGCTGCTGAGGGCGAACAGCGATCGCCTTTTTTAAAAAAGTTTCTAGTTGCTTTTAGCACAAGATTTAAAATAAGTCTGTGTTGCAGTTTTTTAAATGGTGACGAGAGTGAGCATACATAAATCAAATGAAATAAAGAGTTGTGACCATATATTTATGGTCAAATGTAAAAGGTTTAGAATTAGGAAGTTTATAGCTCTGTTTGGTAGAAATTATAAGTTTTTTTATTTTAAGCTAAGCACTGTTTTGTGTTTGATAAATAGCTGAAAAAATGTTTATTTAAGAAACAAAAGTTTTTTTTTGGGAAAAATCAGAAGTTGGTCTCCTTCTGCTTTCAAAATAATTCATTTTTACTTATAAGCACACATTTACCAAACACACCCGTAGTGGAACGTCTCAAAAATAAAAGTATGAAGTTTATTGTGAGACGAATGGAGTATTTGTAAGAACAAGTCCAATATATTTTCTAAAAATTTTCCAAAATCGTGGTTCAAAATTTATACCTTCATATTTTTTTACTCAACTCCAATAAGAGATGGTTTTTTGTGAGGCAACCTAAACTTTACGCAGGGGTATTTACGCAATTCTAACTCTATTTTAATTCCAGAGACCTATCTATAATAATTTTTTTTTAAGTTAAACCATCCGAGGATGGGGGGAAGATGTATTAGGCTCCCCTAACCCATAGAAATGGCAAATATGCCTAAAAATACGTACATGTATACAAAAGATCATCCTTATGATGGTCCAAGAGCAACCGGAAGCTCCTGAAGCAAAAATACTTGCTTTCAAAAGAGATGATACAACCGAAAAATAGCCTAAACTAAGCTAATGGTCACGAGCGAGAGAAGAGTTACTTTTTATATATACCATAGCGCTGTTTTCCATAAACAGGTCGGCGAATCGAAAATTCGAAACCCCAGTATATCAGTGGAAAGCCAGCAGAAATGAATATATAAAGAGACCCATAACACAGCGAAGCACAAAGAAAGTTTTTATGTGAGTAGGTGATCGGAATAGGTAACATGCGTGAGAGCCATTGGTCCGAATGATGGCTTGAGGGTAATCTCTTGTATGTCCGGGGAATTATAATCTCTTGTATGTCCGGGGAATTATAATCTCTTGTTTGTCCGGGGCATTATAATCTCTTGTTTGTCCGGGGCATTATAGTCACGTATGAGTCCGAGAGTATTGATCTGCAGGTCATCCAGTGACATCCAGAGGCATGCCCAGCCAACCTAATGCAAAAAAATAGAGCAGAGTAGATTCCATTCCATAGTATTGAATAAAATGGGGATGTTACTCCTGTTAAAGATCACGAAATCAAGAACCTACTCGAATAACAGGCAAACCAAGTCTTTAAAGAGATATAAGTCCTCTGAGAAGTGGAGGAGCAGACTGGATATCTATATTACCTTGGAGATTATTCTCTAGTGAATATTTAGCAAGAAAATCTGCAGCACAATTAGCCTCCCTATGAATGTGTCTAATTGGATATTTAAGATGCATGGGGTTAAGTAAACTGCAAATAGAAAATTTCCTCCATGGGGCGGTCATAGGATTATGGATACCTCGGACAGCAACTAAGCAATCTGATTCCAATTCACAATTTTCAATATCCAATTCTGTGAATATTTCATATCCAAATTGAATAGAGATCAATTCAGCATGTAGTGGTGTTGTGGATTGGAAAATTTTAGTCCTCATTGTGACCACATTCCCAACCATATCCCTAACTACTACAGCCGAAGAGGACAAACCAACCATTTTCCATGAAGCATCTGTATTGATCTTATATCCCAAGGGAGGTTTCTTCCATGTTACAGCAATTAAAGGTTTCCTCCTCTTGGGATAAATGTGAGGGATAATGTTAGACTCAATCCAATACTTATGCTTATCCAACTTACCAAAAAGGTGATGCACAGTGAATATTTCATAGATGATGCATTTAATCTCTTGTATACAGGCTGTTGTGGAGAAAGGTTCATTTTCATATATGATTTTGTTCCTCTTTACCCACAGGATCCATATTGTAACAAGAAGGGAAGCAGTGATAATATTAGAGTGAATCTTAGTTTCAGCCTTAATAGACAGGAAGAAATCAACTCTGTTCTTCAGATTTTCAAAAAAAGGATGCTGAAGATTTATCAGATCACAAACTCTCTCCCAAACAGCAATAGAAGATGGACATGAATTGAAAAAATGATCTAGATTGTCTGTATGGTTCATGCACAACGGACACCTCGATGTAAATCGAAATCCAAACCTAGCTAATATATTATCGAAGGGGAGAATGCCATTCATTGCTCTCCACAAAATGACTGACATTTTCCTAGGGATGAAACTACTCCATACCTTGGAGAAATGTCTGATTCTAATTTTCCTCTGCCTGAAGGTGTGATATACCGAACGTATTGTAAACATACCGTCAGTGTTTGGGGTCCAAATCAGCCTATCCTCATGGTGATACTCCAGTTCTGCTACCTGCAATGTGGCAATTATATTGGTAGCCAGATATGGCTCCAGCTGTGGGAGGAGATTAGCTTTATTTTGTATGAAAAACCTAAGAGAAATATCCTCGAAGGGGATATTTCTCCCATCTGGCCATTCATAGAAAAGTGCCCCATCTCCAGTCCAATTAGAGTTCCAAAAGGAGCATTCCCCCAATCCATATAGTCCTTTAGTGTATCTGTTTGCCATAGCAGTGATATGGCAAATTCTATTCCAAGTGTGAGTTTTTTTATATGAATTGGGAAGTGACCATATTAAAGAGGTCCACTGATTTTTATTAGACTGCAATTTCCACCACAATTTACATGAGACTATAGCTTTTATATCTCTGAAACCGATGCCATTTTCATCTATTGGTAAACTCATGTTTTTCCAAGATCTCCATTTTTTCCTATCAGTATTATCTACTCTCCCCCAGAAGAAATTGGAAGCTATTTTTTCCATTTTTCTTAACAATATTTTAGGAGGGCTCAGAACAGAAAAAATATGCGTAGGAATCGAAATTAGGCAATGGTTAATGAGTACTATCTTACCAGCACTAGTAAGCCATTTATTCTTCCAGTTGTTGATTGTCTTCTCCATCCTTTCGAGCAGAGGCTTGTAATATACCTGTAGATTACGACCATAGAAAATAGGAACTCCCAAATACTTGAAGGGAAAAGAACCTTGTTCAATTCCCAATAATCTCTTAATAGAGAGAATGGTCTGAGAGGGGGTTCTGTGTGAGACAAAGAATTCTGACTTCCCAAAATTAACCTTTTGTCCAGTAGTCAGCTCATATGCAAGTAGAAAGCTTTTAAACCTCTTCAATGATGTGGGTTTGGCATTGAGAAATATTGCTGTGTCATCAGCATACATTAGGTGTGAGACAGGTGTACAAGACTGAGGTAAACTGAAATGTTGGAGATATCCAGTGTTAAATTTTTTTTAAACCTCTTGAGAAAGCCTCGGATAGCAGGTTATAAAGAAAAGGTGATAGGGGATCTCCCTGTTTTATGCCTCTAGAAGATGTAAAGAATCCTGAGGTGACTCCATTAATTAAGATAGAGAAGTGGGCTGAAGCTATATTACTCATTATAATTTTAACAAAACTTTCATGGAAGCCGAAATGTAGAAGTACAGAGTTGAGGAAAGACTAGGAGACTCTATCAAAAGCCTTTTGCATGTCAAGTTTTACAATTAAATTGTGGGCCTTTGATTTTCTGTTTAAAATTCTGGTCATTTCCTGCATTTGGAGAACATTATCAGTGATGTCTCTACCACTGATAAAAGCACTTTGTTCAGGAGAGATTAAGGAGTGCATTAAAGGTTTGATCCTTTCCATTAGC
Organism: Rubia yunnanensis; assembly: GCA_037428765.1. Classification (NCBI taxonomy): domain Eukaryota; kingdom Viridiplantae; phylum Streptophyta; class Magnoliopsida; order Gentianales; family Rubiaceae; genus Rubia; species Rubia yunnanensis. Next base: position 42,351,261 of record CM075066.1, read on the forward strand.
ATTTTTGAAAACACTTTATTAATAAAGTTAGATAGACTAATTGGTCTAAAATCAGATAAGGAGATTGGGATGGGTTTTTTGGGGATCAGGGTCAACCAAGTGCTAGATATGGCTTTTGGGATATTTCCAGTAAATAGAAAATCATTTGCAGCATCTAGCAAATCATTTTTAATGGTTTCCCAGAAGTTGATATAAAAACCACCTGAAAAACTATCTGAACCAGGGGCACTACATTTGTTTAAATCAAAGACAGCATGCCTAAGTTCCTGAACTGTAAACTGTTGGAGAAGGAGTGAGTTTTACTCTTCAGAAATTACCTTTGGTATTTCCTTTAGAAAATAGTTAAAATAAGATCCTAATTTTGGAGTGGATTCCTCATTTAATAATTCTTTATAAAAACGAATCCCTTCTTCTTTAATCAATTAGGATCTGAAATCCAGTTCCCTAACCCATCTTTAATTTTGCTAATTCGTGACCTAGCTCTTTTTTCCCTAATGGTATGGTGAAAATAACTAGTGTTAGCATCTCCAAACTTAAGCCAATTTAATCTAGCCTTTTGTTTTAAGAAAATGATGTTTTCTTTCTGAGCTCTAAGTAATAAAGCTTTGGATTTGTTCAGTTCAGCTAAGTCCTGCTCATTTTGAGACCGTTGAAAAATTATTTCCAATTCACTAACTCTTTCCTCAGCTTGGATCAGGTTTAGCTTTACATTCCCAAAACTGGTCCTGTTCCATTCTTTAATTACACACTTAAGCCTCTTTAGTTTAAAAATTAAACCATACATTCCATTCAAAGGGGATAGTAAGTTTCAGTTTCTGATCACTAGTTCCTGAAACTCTTGTCTATTAGACCACATATCCTGATATCTAAAAGGCCTAGGAACCATTTCAGAAGCAGATTGAATAGACAATAGTAAAGGAGAGTGATCCGATGTAATCCGATTTAACACTTGGATTGAACTATTAGGGTATAATTCCAACCAGTCAAGATTACTGAGTCCCCTATCTAGTCTTTGAAAAGTGAGATCTTTACATTTTTCCTTAACACGGTTATTGCACCAAGTAAAGGAATTACCCACCGTTGTAATTTCATGCAAATCAGAATTATTAATGAAGTCATTAAATTGTTTCATGCTTTTATGAGGGGTTGTTTTCCTTCCTTTATATTCAGAAACTGAAGCCACCGTGTTAAAATCACCAATATATATGGAGGGTTCAGTAGGTGGAGTGCATAAGTCTTTCCAGAGAATTTCCCTCATATTCCTATGAACACTAGCATAGATAAAGAAGCAGTTCCAACTAACTGAGGTAGCTACTTCTGTTATTATAGCTTGTAGATATTGATCCGATTCATTGATACAGGTTAAATGAAAGGATTAATTCCCAAGGATCCAGATTTTAGCAGTTTGAGCTGTGAGTGCATAATTAAAACCTAGGTCATGCATTAAAGTATTAACATGATTTTTATTATGCCAAGGTTCGATCAGAGAAAGTATATCTATCTTATGATGCAACTTCAGAGTTTTTAATCTATCCATGGAAGATCCATATCCTCTAACATTCCACACTAATATGTTTCCTATGATTGTGTATCTAATCATTTAAAAACCATTGGGATTGCTTTGTGTGAGGATCTTAGCTTCCTAGGTTTGGCAGTAGAGGCTTTACTTATAATACCTATTGTCTCCTCACCTTTTTCACTACTGTCAGCTGATAATTTCAGATTTGGAGTACTTACCTTAGTGTGTACCTTAGTGTGTTCCTCCTTTGTGGATTGATCTGTTTTTCTTGCAGCTTCTGTTTGTACTTCATTCTGTGCAAGGACCAGATCAGGAATTGTTGGTGTTTTTGTTGCTGATGTGAAGATTTGCTCCGGGTATTGATCATCCTGCTTTGTTCCTGGAGATTGTGACCCCTCTGTTGTGATTGCAAATATACCTGTTGTTGTTGGGGGGGGGATAATTGCTCATGAGTTTCCAGAGATTCATGGAAGACCTCGACAATATCTCCATCCTGTTCGTCTTCATTCAAGACATCTAAGGCATGAAATCCATTAGAAATTGACACAGTATTTGGTATTGCTAGTTCTTCCACTAAGTGTATTTCTGGAAGTTTATTCTTTTTTCTCCAGAAAGTAGTTGTAATAGGTTTTGAAATATCATCCAGAGAGTAGAAATCAGGTTTTTGTTATGAGTATTGGTGAAAAGATTGAAATTGTTATCCTGGTGAGTGCCTGCTTGATTTCTTTGGTTTTGGAATTCAAATTCTTTTTGAGACACCGTTAAGGCCGATGAACCTGCTGCCTTATCCTTAGCTATATCTTCAGAATGTAATTGTTTCTTGGGATCTAAATGTTCCTGATTGTGACTATCCAATTTCCCAGTTTTTGTTTTTGTTTCTATAGACTTCCTCTTTAACTCAGGGTGTAAGAAATTGCATTTATCCTGATTGTGACCAATAATCTTACAATGAGTACAATAATATGGGAGTTCCTCATATTCTATTGGATAATCTGTAACCTTATTCCCTATTCCTACCACTATAGATGCTGGCAGTTGTGAAAGAAGATCTATTTCAACACAGACTTTAATTGCTGAAGGCCTAGTCAGAGCTGCAGTTGCAGCATCTATTTTTAAAAACCTACCTATCTGACTACTCATACCAATGATAGCAGAGGTATTATAGAAGTGAAGAGGAAGTTTGTGAATCGTTACCCACGCTGGGACAATTGACGACTCAGCAGTAGGGGAGAAGTCTGGTGACCATTTCTGCACTTTCATCACAGCCCCTTGAATCATCCATTGCCCCTTCATCCAGCATCGCTGGCAGTCTTCATGATCCTGAAACCTAATAAGCACATGACGATAGTCAATTGAACCAAGTTGAAATTTAAATTTAAAACCAATGGATTTGAAAGCAGAGTGAAGATGCTCCATCGATGGTTTTCCCCTATTGAATTTTCCTACTAGTGCGTTCTGGTAGTGGGAAGCCAAACGTTCTCCTTCCTCTTGAGGAAGGATAAACGCAATCTTACCCTTATACTCAGTGACTGGGTGTAGATTAGGTGTGTCGGGAAGGGAAGTGAAAAGTGGTGGTGGCTTGGCTGTTAGGGCTTGGATAAAGCTCATATTGGTGGCGATACCCAAATCCACAGGGGGATTGGGCGTCGGCAGCGTCATTAATGGCAGATGACCATTAATGGCAGAACACAGTGACAGGGAGGGAAAGAATGGGAGGAAGAGAAACAGTAGTGTGTTTTTCGCACCGTTGTCGCCAAATATTCGCACCTAGAAACAGTAATAGGATTAGCCGTTTGCAAATATTGTTAATTTATCTATAATAATTTTACGGGGAACTATCTCTAATAGTTTTACAGGGACCTATCTCTAATATTTACCTAGGGATTTTTTTGTCCATTTTTTTCATTATTTTCTCATCAGCTGCAATCTGCAAAAAATAAAAGAAAATTAATAAAATGAAAAGAAAATTAATATGATCATCAACTAAAAATAATAAACATTAGCTACAACTAGCAAAATATCAACGGACAATCATAAAATATCAACTAAAAAACTGCAAAATTATATAAAAATCAAATGACAATAAACAAAAAATTGAAAAAATATCGACTGCTACTAACAAAAATATCAACTAAAAATCATAAATATCATAAACTAAAAATCATAAATATCATAAACTAAAAATCATAAAAACATCAACAATTATAAACTGAAAATCATGAAAAAATCAACAAACTTTAAAGTATCAATTTTTTTAAAAAAACTACTAACATCAACTTATATCACCCAAAAGCTAAAAACGTCAATTCTTATCACCCAAACTTCACCCGATAAAGGAAAAACTTCCAATTAAAGAACACTACAAAACATCAAACATATATCACCAAAAAAGCTACAAACATAAACTCTTATCACCTAAAACTCAACTAGAAAATGAAAAACATCAACATAGGAGGGGAAAAAAACCTAATAATATCAACCTCATTTAACCCAAAAAAAAAACAACAGAACATCGACTCATATCAATTAAAACTTACCAACTAATGAAAAACATCAACATGAGAGAAAAAAACCTAAAAACATCAACAAAAAAACTACTATACCTCAAGAGTATAAATTCTTCACTATAAAAGTCATAAAATATCAACAATGTTTTTTTTTTCAAATCACAAATATCAACTTATATCACCCAAAGCTACAAACATGAACTCGTAACACCAAAACCTCATCCGGAAAATGAAAAAGTCAACAAAGCCTAAATTTTCAAATTAAATATCAATTTCAAAACGTCAAATTGAAAATTATAAACATCAACTACGAATAGAAAAACATCAACTGAAAATCACAAATATCAACAAAAGCTTAAATTGTCAAATAAAATATCAATTTCAAAATGTCAAACTGAAAAACATAAACATCAACTATGACTAAAATTATTACATTTCAAGGACAAACCCTTTCCTTCGTTCATAGGACGACACCTATTACCTTGGTTTTTCAGGCTTTTTACCTCGATTGTTTCCCAAAAAAAACCGAAGTAAATGCAGGTGAAGTAAAAAAGTTACCTTTTACCTCTGTTTGAAACCAAGGTAAAAGGTACTTCTTTACCTCAGTTTTGGACCGACGTCGGTTTTATATTAAGACCGACGACAGGATACGGTATTTGCGACATCGTTCAGATTGAAGTCGTGATGTCAGATGATCAACGTCGGTCATACCAACAAGACACGCAATCAGAGAGGGATGTCTGCGATGTCGTTCCAGTCGACGTTGTTTTAAATAATTGAGACATCGCAGATTGGGAGGGAACGATGATGTGTCAATGCTGGTGTGGAACGGTGAACATTACGACATTGTTTTGCATCAGCGATGTTGTAGAAAAAAATACACACCGGTTCTATGTGCAAAATTGCATTTGTGTTGCATGTGTACCGGTTTGTACGATGTCACGGATCAGTCGTGCATGTGTCGACACCTCTCGTTGTCCTTTTACACCGAATACACAACAAACAAAATTTAAGTTAGAATTGGGCAGACACTATATTAAAATACACATAATATAGTCAGACTTAGATGACTTGAATGTCAACTTGGAAAAGAACAGATATAGGTAGAAGCAATGTCACATATTACATTAATTAATATCATTAAGGCCGACCTAAGTTCAAAGTTGCACATTCAATTAATTTCATGGGTTTCATTGACATGTGCGACGTCGGTCTGGATTCAGATTTACATTGCGGAGGCCGATAGACTGATACTGACATCACACATTCATAACGTATTCATACGAATAAGTAATTATTTTACACAATCAGCCCTAATCTAAGCATTTTTTGTCATTCCCAACAAACATGACATAATCTGTGGAAACAAAAACAATATACACTATATAACATGTAACACAATCATCATACATTATTGAAATTTACAAGCTTTGATCTATGAGAAAAATAACATGTAGAAGGTATGGTAATTAAATTGCTAAACTAACATTAAATGTATGGAAAAATACCTCAACTAATTTGAACCGGAGGTGTTCCATCATCGACCATTTGTTCATATGTTAGAAAAACAAATTAATTGATCTCTTGAATTGTTGTATTAAAGGTGAGGATAGAGAAGATGGTGTGTTGTAGCTAGGGTTTGGAGAAAGTGTGTTTTAGATGAAAAATAGGTAATGATGTTGGTTTTAATTACTTGAAATTTTGGTGTTGGTGGTGGTGGTGGTGGGGTGGGTGGGGGAGACTTTGCTTCAAATTTCCACCTGAAAATTTTATTTCCTGCTGAAAATTTCATTGTGACCGACGTCGATAACTGTTTGATTGTGGATCCATATTTGGCGACATACCCGCGACTTTGCAAACTGGGGCAAATTGGTTTTTTTTAAAAGTGTCGTAAAATACTCCGAGTTAAGAAAGGTGCCCTTTCAATGAAAATATGAATACAAAAATGTTGTCTACACATTTGTATTTGGACTTTTATCATTTTCTTGGAGGTACCTACAGTGTAAATATTTAAGTCCAGTGGGGTAAATATAAGTAACCATCTATAATTTCTAAGCCACGTACAAGTGCTTTCTAAAATTTGATGGACGTGATTTTATTATATTTTATTTTCATAAAAACCCTAGAACAAGGATTTTCATTTGATTCTATGTGGTGGAAATCATTGTTTCGATAACGCTTATATTAAAGGTTTAAATGGAAATACTTATACAAATGACGGATGAATACCCCATTCCACTCATCCAGTCATGCCTATATCGGAACATCTTGATCATGACATTGTGAATTAGATTAAGGTATCTCTAAATTTTCATTTCTACATCTCCCACATTCGCGGAGGGACCTATGTTCAAAAATTAAAAACTTAACTTGTGGAGGTAAAATCGTGAATCGTGGGTAAAATCACTACTGTAGGACAGGGGCAATTGCACCGGTAAAAACACCCCTTTCGCACTGGTATTTTGGCCCTCTAAAATACCGATGTGTAAGTATAACGGTGTAAAAAAGGATAGTTATAGGCAATAGTATACTATACCGGTGCTAAAACACCCCATTAGCACCGGTATAGTATACCTATATCGGTGCCTATAACTTTCCTTCTTACACCGCTATACTTACACACTGGTATTTCAGAGGGCCCGATGCAATTACCGCTGGTGATCAATAAAAAAAATGAGCACCGGTTTTACCGGTGCTCATTTTTAATTAAAAATTTATAAATAAAAATATTTATTAGAACACAAAAAATGCACTAAAATATGTTTAAGAAATCATGAATTGAATTCAATGAATACTCAACACTACTATTAAACTAAGGTAGCTAAAACTAACTCTTATCAATTTACACTAATATAAAAAAAGTGCTTATAATCAAGGTAGCTATATCGAGTAAAAACAGTAAATATCATAAACACAAGGATATAGTGAATCTAATGAATCTCAATAAGCATTTAGAACATACCAAGTGCCAAAATGAATCCCAAGCTAATAAAATTACTCTACAAAGTTTAGATCCATGGAAAATATTTGGTTAGATTCCATGGATCTAGTAAATAAGATGAAAGGAAGAGGAAAGGAAAAGAAAAGGAGAAGGAAGGAGAAGAAGAACGCTCCTCTTCCTTCTCTCTAAACCAGAGAGAGAATTTACTATACATTATGCCTACTTCCTAATCTAATTCCTAATGGTTTAGTAGACGACTAAGGTTCCTATATATAGTAGTAGGAGATTGGGCCTAAAAATAGGCCCAAAATAGGCCAAAAGTAGCAAAACCCTAGGTCAGCCACCAAGGTTCACGAACCGGCACAGATGTCACGATCCGTGAAGCATGCAAGCCCGAGGCATTGGATATGGCACAGACCGTGAAGCATTCATAGCCACGGTTATGGCGTGGACCGTGAAACTTCTCTCGTGCCACGGTCCTAAAAGTTTTCACAGACCGCGAACAGTACACAATTTTTGCTCAGAGTTTTCTCATGGTCCGTGAAGGTTTTCACGTACTGCAAGCAGCCTGTGGTCTTCGCTCAGAACTTTTGTCATGGCCCATGAAGGTTTTTACAGACCGGCTCCATACTTAACCAAATCTTCAATTCTTCATCTCTAAGGTCCACGGTCCAAGGTCTTTGTCACGGCTCGACGCCTTTGCCTCGTGAAGGTCTTATGCATGTCTTCACAGAACCTCTGGAACTCTTGTGTAGTGCAGCCCATGTGCTTTGTCACGAACCGATGGTGCTTCACCATGTGCGGTCTGTGAAATATCTCCGGTGTTTTGTCAGTTGAACTTTGTTTGCTTGCTACGGGTTAACCGTTATCCGAATAAGGAGTTCTACTAATCATTTTTGTAATACTCAAGAAGACAAATCCAATGGAACCAGTTTTGAAGGCTAATTATTCTGGGATCGTTCTCGGACTAAGGAAAAACTCCTCGGACAATGATTCACCATTTTATCCTTTGCCTTCTTGAGCTTCAAAGCCGCCTATCTTTGACTTCAATCTCCTTCTACCACACATTGATGTTTGTGGCCTTCATCTTCTACCATTCTAATGTGAATGGCCTTCGCCTCTTCTACCTTTCTAGCGAACGACCTTCAATATTCTACCACCCTTGTGAACGGCCTTCACGTAGAATGTAACCAAAAAGTACCCACGAGCGACCTACTAAAGATGATCACAAGGAAGATCAAGGAGTCTCTGGATACATGATGTCCATTAGTACCAATTAATTCTACAAAATGCGGGATTTAGACAAGAAAACCAAACATGGCCGTCTAAACCTATTGTCACGTAAACTCAACTAATATTAGCGATTCACCAACTAAAATTAACTAAAAACTATGTAAAATTCATTGGTTAAAACATGTGTAATGGTGCAGATCAGACTCCCCACACGTAAACCTTTACTCGTCCTCGAGTAAATAAAATCAAAGAAAAGTGTTCAAGTGGAATGAAGCATGCAAAAAATAGCCAATGCATTCAATTTATTCCCAAGCTATCCTAGTTCCCCCAAGAAGATGAAAATCCTCACAACTCTAACATTCCCCAAAGTTCCTAAAGCAACCAAACCACCCAAAGCAAATAAATGTGTATGGAAAAAGATAATTGACAAAAGATCAGAATAAAACCAATGTTACTTTCCCCAAAGTAGTCCAAAAAAAAACAAAGAGTAATTCTCAAGCAAAACAATCCACCAAGGAAATCCAAAAGCCGTCGACTTGGTTGCAACATAGGGATAACTCAAGATTCTCGACCTAGTTGCAACCAAGGAGTCCAATTTATTGTAAACCTAGTTTCTTTTTTTTTTTCCTCTCAATATCTCTCATTTTGCCTCCCTTTCAGGTTTTCATCCTAGCTTTATCCCACAAAACGTGCTCACCTTTCAACGTTTTTCACACAGCCTCTCACTTTTGCCTTGACTAGTAAGTGTAGCCTGGCCAAGCCTATCACTTTTACCTAGGTCTTTCGACTTGTCCAGGTTTTTTTTTTTGTTTTTTCAATTTTTTCAAATTTTTTGTGTAGTACAAAATTTCCCCAAAAGTGAGTTTCATACTACAAAAGATAAGCAACAAACCACTACACCACCAAATTCTAAAGCCACATTCCTCACGCAAACTAGAATCCTAAAATCCTAGCATAACATGCAAACCATCACAATTTTCCAAAAGCATCCCAATCACAAGTGACCAAAAATCTACCAAGAAAAACAAATAAAGCATGCATGCACGAAGAAATCCATGAACGAAAATTCCAAAGTGCTCACTAATCCCTTCCCCACACTTAAACAATGCATATAGTCCCTTATGCATTCTCATGTCAAATCAAAGGTGAACTAGGAAAATTAGTTATGAATTACTCATGACTCCACAAAGATGAATAGTACCAAAAAAACCCTGCTTCCAAAAATGAAACACAAGCGTAGTTCCATTCCAAATAAAATCACAAATCTCGGCCACTCAATGAAACATTTTGCACACAACTCAAACTTATATCTCAAGAACAAAATTTCATTTAGAAATCAATATTTTACAACACCATCACAATGTTAATAAAGCTTGTAAACAAATAGTTCACCAAGATTTCGTGTGTGTAAGTGTTCCTTTAAGAAGGGAGAGAGTGAAAATGATGAAATCAAGTGGAAAACATGTATTTCAAGAATATGCACAATCTATCTTTTATATTTATTTTCGTCATCACGACTTATTTCCTTGAATTCAAGGTTTCATGAGTTTTGTTTTCCAAGGAGGGGATCACCCTCCTTGTTTTCTTCTAAAGCTCCCCACTCAAGATAAGGCTTCGACCTTTGCCCATTAACTACCATCTTTGTGCCAACTTTTTTTTCTCTTCACTTCAATTGCTCTGTGATCAAACACCTTTGTCACTTCATGTGTTCTTTCCCACTTTGATCTTAATTTTCCAGGAAAGAGACAAAATCTAGACTGATAAACAAGGACTTTTTATCCCACAAAGAAATCCTTCTTCACGATCTTTTCATCATGCCTAGCTTTTGTTCTTTACTTATAGTTTAAAGCAGTATCATAGGATTTTTTTCCTAAACTCTTCAAGCTATAGCAATTGTGTATTCCTTTGTTTCCCAGCTTCCTTCAAGTCTAAGCTCATGCGCTTGATGGCCCAATGTGTTTTGAACCCAAGTTCAACCGGTAGGTGGCATCATTTACCAAAAATGATCCTGAAAGGTGCAGTGCGGTAGGCCCAAAGAGCATCATCCAATCGAGAACTCCAATCCTTTCTAGATATGTTAACTGTCTTGTTGAGGATGGCTTTGATTTCGTAGTTGGATATTTCTGCCTAGCCATTTATTTGTGGGTGGGAAGCGGTGGAAGTTCTATAGGTCACTCCATATTCATCAAGCAATGTTGCCATGAATTTTTTGAAAAAATGGGTTCCTCTATCACTAACAAGGACTCGGGGTATCCCGTACCTTGATAAGATGTTGGATTTGAGGAAGTTGACCACAATTGCTGCATCGTTCTTCTTTGTGGCTTTTGCTTCTACCCATTTGGACGTATAGTCCACTAGCACCGAGATGTAGAAGTTCCCACCTGATTTTGGGAAGGGACCCATGAAGTCTATACCCCACATATCAAAGACTTCCACTGGCATTGAAAAGGCTTAAGGCATCTCATTTCTCGATGAGATGGTATCTACCCTTTGGCATTGATCATAAGATGCCACAAAATCTCTAGCATCAACAAGTATATTAGGCCAGTACAAACCACAATCTGTTACCCTCCTTGCAGTTCTCTTAAAACCAAAATTCCCTCCAACTAGGGATGAGTGGAACATCGCAAGAACACGTTTGAACTCATCATCTGGTACACATCTTTTGATTTCTTGATCGGAACAATACTTCTCCCGGTAGGGGTCATCCCAGACATACTCGTTCACTTCATTCATCAATCTCTCCTTTCTTGATTTTTCAAAAGACGGAGGAAATTCTCTTGTGGTGAGGTAGTTCACTATATTGGCATACTAAGGCTAGCTAGTCACTACCCCGGACAACTGCTTGTTGGGAAATTCTTGCCAAATAGGTTCCAACTTTGCCTTTTCTTTGACTGGTTCTGGGCTTTCATGAATTGGAATCTGCTCAAATGGTCGACCACTACATTTTCCGAGCCCTTTTTATCTCTCACCTCTAGGTCAAACTCACTCAAAAGAAGTATCCACCTAATAAATCTCGACATAGCCTCTTTCTTTGTCATTAGATGAGGAAGTGTTGCATGGTTGGTGTATACAATGACTTTGGTTCCTAGGATGTATTGAAAAAACTTTTCTAGGGCAAAGACAACAGCCAGTAGCTCTTTCTTGGTGGTACAGTAATTGCGTTGAGCATCATTGAGGGTTACTAACATGTAGTATTTCACATGTGGTGCTCTCCCAACTCTCTGGCCAGAACAACACATATGGCATGAGCGCTCGCATCATACATGATTTCAAAAGGAAAGGACCAATCTGGAGGTCTAATCTGCACCATTTTGCATGCTCTAACCAATGCACTTGACATAGTTTTTAGTCACTTTGGGTTGGCAGTTTGGCAGTATTAGTTGGGTTTACATGACATGTGGTTTAGACAACCATGTTTGGTTTTCTATTCTAAGTCCCGCATTTTTAATACCTAATTAGTAATTATATACACATTGTTTTCACTGTTTCCTTGGGCTTCATTATAAGTACCTTTAGTAGGTCGCATGTGAATGTTATTTGTTACATTACATTCTTGCAAAGTCCGTTTACTTTTAAAGGTATAAGATTTGAAGGCCATTCGCATTTGAATGGTAGTAGATGAAGGCCACAAACATCAATGCGTGGTAGAAGGAGATTGATGCTAAAGATAGGCGGCTTCGAAGTTCAAGACGGTCAAAGGAGAAAATGGTGAATCGTGGTCCGAGGAGTGTTTCCTTAGTCTGAGAACGATCTAAGATGAATTATCCTTCAAGGTTGTTTCCATTGGATTTGTCTTCTTGAGTACTAATAAATAGACTACCAGAACTCCTGATTCAGACTAATAGTTAACCTATGACAAGAAAATGAAGTTCAGCCAACGAAGGACCAGCGACCATTCACGGACTACTTATGGTCAAGTACCAGCAGCCCATGACAATCTTCATGGCCCGCACTATGCAAGAACAAAAGATCAGCATGAGACCTTCACGAGGTAAGGCGTCGGGCTATGAAAAGAGTACCAGACCGTAAGAGCAAGGGGATGAAGAGTTGAAGAATTTGGCTAAGTATGGAGCTAGTCTGTGAAAACCTTCACGAGTCGTGACAAAATTTCTGAGTGGAGGCCACAAGCTATTCACGGTCCATAAAAACTTTCACGCACCGTGGGAAAACTCTGAGCAAAAATTGCATGATGCTTACGGTCCATGAAAACCTTCACGGACCGTGGCACAATCCCAGCCTCATGGATCACACTAGATCCCATCAATCGCAGCTATGAACATTCAGAGACCATGACAGATCTAGTGTCCTGTGGCTATACATGCTTCACAGACCGTGACATCCGTGCTGGTCCGTGAAACCTTGGTGGCTGACCTAGGTTTTTGCTACTTTTGGCTGATTTTGGGCCTATTTTTAGGCCCAATCTCCTAATACTATATTTAGAACCCTAGTATACTTATTCAAAAATGTTGGATCATATTTGGAAACACATTTGGAGAGGAGAGAGGTTGGAGAGAAGGAAGGAGTTCCTTTTGTAGGTTTTGTAATCTTTTCTTTTCTTCTTGATTTGTCCTAAAGATGTGGAATTCAGATCTATATTTGAATTCCATGTCTAGGGAGTAGTTAGATTAGCTTGGGATTCGTTTTGGCACTTGGTTTGTTCTAAATTCTTTATTCAGATTCATTAGATTTATCCTATCTTTATGTTTATGATATTATTGTAATTGTTCTTGATTGTTATAAATGCATGAATATTACACCACATATAAGCACACATTTTAGGTTGTATTCATGTATGGTGCAATTATCGATACTCCATTGAGAAGAGAAACCAGGATGTTATAGGATGTTATAATTGCTTCATTACAACTATCGATTCATGTATGGTGTGTACACGGGAGATTCGAGAATGCTCTGACCTATTTTCCATCACACCAGTCTTAGCTGACTTTGTAACTGTTGTCTGAGAGGTTGCGGGTAGAGATAGCAAATAGTAGTAAGCTACGTGTTGTGTTGAAACCCTAGTATCACAGATAACGTGCCTACAAACCTTGGGTCTAGCGTATATAGGACCCGGGGGAAGTAGTTGTATTTGTGGTGGATACCTGAGACGTAATAGCATGGGGGAGAAACATACATAAAACAATGGTCGGACCTCGTTGTACTTCCCTAATTACGATGGCGGTGCCGGTAGAAGGTTGCGAATGCACCCACCGTGATAGGGTTGGGGGTGCGATTTTTAATGATTTAGTTAGATTAATATTTTCCTTCTTATGATTTTCCTTGTCGAGTGGAGGAAGCCTCATCCCCTAGACACATTTGGCAAATTCACTGTTTCTTTATTGAAAAAATTAAATTGAATTCAATTGAATGATAACAATCAAATGGTTACCTCTCACGTCTTATTGAATTAACTATAAATTTGTGGCCTCAAAACTTGAATAATTCGATGGATTGGTATGAATTTGTTAAAGATTCAGCTTTTTCAGTTAGTCTATGAAGAAATCGAATATGAAAGATGATCCAAAGAACTGAAGGGGTTTGATTCTTTTTTTGTCGTCTTAATTTATGTCTTAAGCATCCCTAGCGGTACGAAAAAAGGGGTCGTGATGATATCATCTACGTCCGTACTGCTTCCCGTGGAGAATATTATTTTGAATCCATTCAATTTGAATTGGTATTTTTTCTGTTTAAAAGCATATCTCTTTGTGGCACCAGTACTAAGTACACTTTGGTTCGTGGCTTTAGCAGGTCTAAGTAACTATTAGAGTAGGGATCTTCACCCATAGATGCAGCACTGAGATAATTAGAGTTTTGATAACTAGAAAAATAACTTTCTAGTTCACCCCAAAAAGAATTATTGTTGTCAATCTCAAAAATTTGATTTTCAATATCAAAATATAGGGATCTTCAACCATAGATGCAGCACTGAGATAATTAGAATTTTGATAACTAGAAAAATAACTTTCTATCATTAGAGGAATGTTTCCAATAAAAATGGTTTGTTCTTGTATTATGAGCCCAAACAATGGATTCAATAAGTTCTTGCCAATAACCACGGCTTAGGAGGCGATTCGGTAATTTAATCTTTATTAATATTTTTTGTTTTGTTCGGTCATTGTTGCGGGTTAAGGGCTCCTTCTTCCTCCCCCTCTTCAAACTCCGATTCGTATTTTTCATAAAGAAATCTCTGATCAAGGATAGAACAAGATCCACTCTGGATGCGGTAATTCTTTGGAAAAGAAAAGCCCGGTTCTCTTTGTCTTTGAGCTTTCAGTAATTCCGAGGAAGGGCATATGGCACAATTAAGCAATTAGTTAACAAAGCATTCAAACCACGACCAAATGGAGATAAGCGGACTCGAACCACTGACATCTGCCCTAGCGGCGAGCGAAATGGGAGCAGCCTAAACTGTTAAAATGGGGTTGTGGAAGAGCAATACAAGCGTCGTGCTACTAGGTGAAGCAGCCCGAAAGAAAAGTGGGTTGCGGGAATCAAACCTGCATCGTTAGCTTGGAAGGCTAGGGGTTAGGCGCCCAACGAACCGTTAGAATCTTAAATTTTTTTTTCTATTTTGGCGATGGGCTATTAGCTCAGTGGTAGAGCGCCTTTGTATGTCTCAACTTGACCTCTTATTGCCGGTTATAGGCTTAGTTGTCGGGCCGGCAGTTAAAAAATGTTTCAGATATAGCCCCAACACGTCTTTCGTCTAATCGGGAGAAAAAAAGGAAAAAAGCCATACTTTACTTGGATCTGTTTTTATGCTATTAGCTATTCTGTTGATTCTTCTCCAAATGGTGGCCTCGTTATCCACACAGGAGGTCAGATGAATGGAGGACCGACCGACCTGGGTTTTTACGAGAATAGAATATAAAAAATTATTATAATTATAAATTATATATAATATATTAAGTAATTATAAGGAATTCACCGAAGAAGATCTTTTTTTTCTTCCCTTTTGGTTGGGAATTTATCACAAGATTCCCATGAAAAATTGCTCGCCTAGAAGAAAAATAAAAGTTGTGTTTTCATTATCAAATGGAATTTCCATAATAGATGCAAATCCTTCTGATTTTTGCTAAATCCTTCAAATATTCAAACCATGGAGTTACGTTCGATCTTTTGTCGAAATGGAATGGCTTTTCTTTTGATTTTGTGAACGGTGCTCTTAATGATTTTGTCTTTTATTCTTCTTCGTGCCTTTGAATTTAATATTAATGCTATTTCTTTTTTGTTTTTTCGGAGTTTAAAAAAAACATGCTTTTTGGGGGAGAGATACTATTTCACCAATCAAGTCACATGTATCTAACATGAGGAACCCTAGATGCTGTCGGAGTAAAGGATCGACAACAAGGGCGGTCTAGTGCGTTGTAGATTCTTATCCATCCTATTCATAGATCTGCACCTGCCTTTATACAGTTAGATACAAAATTATCCATTTTTGAAACCGGGTTGTATTTGTATATGTGAATGAATCGAGGGTTGAAGCATTGCCTAGTATAAATTGTTTACTTGTTTGTCAATTGCATGCTTGTAGGTGTTAGTTGAAAACACCAACCCCCCTATTGCATGTCTACACTACTAGCTATTCCTTTAACTCGTGCAGATTGATGACCCGCATGAGGTTATGTTTTAATTAGTAATTGAGCCCAAGCATCCTTGTGGACAAACCCGAGGCTTGCCACTTACTACCCATTGGTAGCTTAGAAGTAAGAACGGGTGCAGAATATAAATATCTATATTTGACATGTAAGCCCCTCGGCTTGTGTTTTAATGAAAATCGGATTGGGGTAGGTCAAATTTTTGCATCGCTGTCGGGGATGCTTCTTAGTTCAAGTATTAGTTGAGCATAACATGTTAGTAGAGTAGTTAGTAGTGTCTTTTATTGTTTTTCTTTTGTTTGTTTTGTTTGCTTTGAGTTGATCTTTGGTTATAGTTTTCTTGTTACTTTGATCATGTTTGCTATTGTGACATTGGAAGGATACTGTAACCCTTGTTTATGGTACATACCCATACCACAAATCTAGGTGTTTTACATTCTTTTACTGATTCCACGGGTAATCGAAAGAGAATGAGAAAGAGAACTAGATTCGAGGCTCAACCTAGGGGTTGAGTTTTGAGGAAGCATCGCACAAGATGGCAGAAGATAACCGCACTTTGAGAGAGCTTATGACACTTAGAGAACCAACCCTTGTGTATCACATTCCCACCTTTGCCTCCAAATGTGACTTGTCAGCTGAAAAGGGGGGTGATACATTGCTTTCCTACTTTCCACGGTATGGTGGGAAAGGATCCAAACAAACATTTGTCAGAATTCCATTTGGTGTGCATGGATATGAAGATGCTGGGAGTGTCAGAAGATGATTAAACTTGAGAATTCCTCTTTTCACTGCTAGATGGACCAAAATATTGGTTGTATTATCTATCATCGGGTTTCATTGAGTTATGAAGGACATGAAGCAGTAATTCTTGGAAAAAAATACTTTCCAGCATCTAAGTCAGTCGAGTTGAAGAAGCAACTATCCAACATTAGTCAAGGAGTGACCGAGAGCCTATAAGACTTTTGGGAGAGGTTTAAGAGACTCCTAGCTAGTTGCCCCTAACACCCATTCAAGGAAAGAGATTTGGTCTATTACTTCTTTAAAGGCCTTTGTGACTAAGACATGAGGATGGTAAATTCCACATGCAACGGTTCTATAGCCAACAAGAGCCCGAAGGATGCGGTGGCACTTTTTGAAAAGATGGCCAATGAGATGAGGCAATTTGGTACAAGGTGTAGGGTTAAGGTATTGGATAAACACGCACACACACCAAAGTTGGAGGAGCAAGTCCAAGCTCTTGCATTTATGATGAAAGAGCTTTTGCGAGGAAAAGTGCACCAAGTCAAGATATGTGTGGTTTGCATCCTTGACCACAACTCTGAAAAATGCCCTAAGGTTGTTGGTGATGCGCAAGAACTGAAAGCCGTAGACTACAACAATCGGGAGGGACCTTAATTTGCTAGGGGTCAACAATAAGGGTTCCAGGGGAACCAAGGCAAAGCAAGACTGGACTCCTATACAAATAAATTCAATCCAAGGTATAGAGATCATCCTAATTTCCAATGGAGGGATGATAATCAACCTCAAGGATATAGGGGTGGAAAAGCACCACCTTAACCTTATCCTAGGGGTGAAGGTTCATCCAACAATTATACCACACTTTAAAGTCAGGTGAGGAGAAAATTTTGGATGACATTGGTCAATTGAAAAATAAAGATGAGATCTTCGAGGAAAAGACTAGGAGGGAAATTGAAGATCCTGGTACTAGAGCCTTCTCAAGTATTAAGAACCTTGAGATTCAAGTAGGATAACTCACCACCTCGGTGAGCGAACTTAAAGCAAAAGAGTTTGGCAAACTACCTTCCCAACTGGAGGTGAATCTAACAAATGTGAGTGCACTCAAGCTAAGGGGTGGGAAGGAACTTGAAAAACTTAGAAGAAGGTGACACAAGAGGATGACAAGTTAGTGAAGGCCACCAAGAAGAGATAGTTGTCAAGGAAGCACCCTCCAAAGAGCTTTCACCACCCAAGACACAAGTTTCTATTCCACGTCTATTTCAAAGTGCTTTGAGAGGAAAGCCGAAGGTGAAGACAAATGAGGCCAACATTCAGAAAGTCTTTGAAAAAGTGGAGGTATCTATCCCTATCTTGGAGTTTATTGACAATGTGCCTTTATATGCTAAATTTCTTAAGGTTGCATGTACTAAGTAAATGCGTAGACCACCTGAGAAGTTAAGGAAGCTAAAAATTGGGGAAGCCTCCATTTTGAATCATAAAAATTTACCTAAGAAATATGATGACCCCGGAATATTTTCTATTCCAATTTCTTTAGGTGGAACACTTGTTAAACATACCATGATAGATTTAGGAGCTTCTACCAATCTGATTCCATTTAGTCTATTTCAATGTCTTGAATTTTGTGAACTTAAAGAGATTAGAGTGATTGTTCAACTCACCGATCACTCCCAAGCTAACCCTCGTGGGCTAGTGAAGGATGTGATAGTGCAAGTAGGCAAGTTGGTTTTTTCGGCGGACTTTTATGTTCTAGATGTAGGGCATGATGGAATGCACCCCCAATCCCTTTGGGGAGACCTTTTCTAAAAATGCCTATGACTGAAATTGATGTCTACTTGGGAATCTTGAGTCTAGATGATGACATAGAAAAAGTGGAATTCAACATTTATAAATCTAGGTATGATTCAACAAAACCCTCTTATGTACAAAGGTGTGACACTTTTTGATGAGCGTGATATTCTTGTACCTTCTTGTGTTACCAATGAGCATGAATCTCTTGTTGATAAGTTTGTGGAGGACCCCAATGAATTTCATGATTTGGTCAATGATATGTCCGTACTAGATTGTTTTTCTATGCTAACCAAATTTCAGTGGGAAAAGGGAAGCGTTGAGGATTTGATACCTCCTCAACCTCCTCCTAACCCCAAAGTGACATTCAAGGAGTCAAGGTTGGAAAAGCAAGGAGAGACATTTCTAGGTGCCGACAAGGGTTACAAAGGTAAGGATGTCTCATTGTGAAGACCTCTCCATAATGACGTCATCGTGGGTGGAGTCGCCAATGGCAATTCTGGAGACCCACTATTAAGTGCTTCAAATTAGAATGCCTGAAGAGGAAACGAGTCGTGATAACAACAATAAATATGCATGGTTCTTTTGTTTTCTTTTTTTAAGTAGTGATTTGGTAGAATTTGGATGTCTTGCTTGAAATAAAGGATCCTTTGAGTGAAATTCTTGCTTGATTTGGATATCTAGATGTGAAAAGGTGTGCTTATGTGTAGATGGAATGGATTTTGATTGGTGACATAGTTTTCTTTCAAAAGTTTAGAAAAACTAAGGAATACTAAAAAATCCGTGGTTTGCTTCATGATAATGCTTGTCCTAAAGGGCATGTCTCGTGCCATAATGATGGCCACGAGACCCTGTCTCGTGAAGGGGGGAAAACTGAGCAGAAAATTCTTTTTGTCTATTTTTAATTTTTCACCCCCCAACTTGTCTCAAAAATGCAACTTTTTGAAAAGGAAGTTTGGATTTCAAAATTAAAAATGAATTTTTGATTCAAGAAGTGAGATTTCCTATTTCTTTAGGATTTTTGATGCAATTAGTACTTCCAACATTAATTGATTGTACTACTTATCTCCACATTTTAATTCCATCTTTATCTACATTGTACCTCTCTCTCTCACCTATGTTGAAATTTCATTCCCATGGTACAATTCTCCACCTAATTTCATCATTTACACGCTCTTTCTTCTTAAGAAACACTGAATCACACACACGCTTTGGTGAGCTCCCAAAAAGTGTAGCTTTTCTCCCAAAAATTAGCAATTTTACTTCTTCTTGTGTGGATCTTACACTTCTTGGCTTTAAATTTAAGGAAACCCTTTGATCTCTTTGTATATATGCTTGATTGACATTGTGGTGTTATTATGAAAAGTGTGATTTTTGAATGAGCATGTGTTGATGTGATGTTTTTTAAGCTTGTGTCCAATCTTGTGATGATGAATTTATGGGAGTATTGAATGTGCTATTGATCTCTAATGATGTGTTTTTCAATTGTGGGTGATTAGAGAGAGAATGAACCTTGTTTACATGAATCTATTGATGGGTTGGTGGAAGGCAAACATGATATTGTTGGTTGATGAGGAATATTCTTGTTTTAAATGGCCTTTATGCTTATACCATCATGCTTTGACTGTTTGGTATTTTTGGGAGAATATTCTTTATTGGATGACATCATGGGCCATGCCTTATTTATTATCACATTACCATTCTTCTCCATCATTGTGTTAGGATGCCTCCGAAAAAGGGTACTTCGAAGAAATAGAAGTCTTCGCTGGGTAAGAAATGGAAGAGACCGGTAAATGGTGCAACCCCTAACTGGCAACTCCCATTCCTCGCAACCCCAAGTATATGGCCAATGAGTTTATGAGTTTGACCAACATTACTGGGAATGTAGTTCGGAGATGGAGGAATTTACGGGAACCAAAGAAGAGCTTTTTGGAGATTAGTTTTTCTTGCAAGAACACCTTGATGGCTCTAGGCTTACTTGAACTAGTGACCTTTCTTTTGGGTCAGGTAGGTCTAGAAGGTTTTCTCGACGTGCACTCGAAAACCTACAAAAGGTGCACTTCAGAGTTTCTAGTTACTATTTGGAAGGTCATGGACGTGGAGGGTCACAAGGTGATTAAGTTCAACTTGGATGACAAGGAGTACCAAATAACCTATAGAGAGGTGGCATTAGCTTTTGGGTGGAAGATCGGCCGGGACATTCCACGGACTCATCGCCAAGGAATGACATTCTCCCTTGGGAATTTTTGGAGACAACTAACTAGGACCGATAGGAAGAATCTGAGCAAGAGCGCGAATATAGTACAATCGACAATACGTTATGTTCATCGACTCCTTTCTATGAGCATTCTATGCCATGATGAATTGACGCATTGTCCGGGCTCCGATGTACACCTTCAGGGTTGGCCTTTTGGCGTGACATTTGGGACATCCTATCTTGCGTAGGGCGTTGGCCAATATGGGTAGGTCAAAATTGACCTATACAATTGAGAAGTTATCTAGGGCATTCATGGTAGGAACTAACACTTTGGAGGATAGATTTGTGTGGCTTTACGGTGGAGCACCTGCTTGCAAATTCATGGTTATTTCACATCCAGAGCGCACTTCTATCAACCTTGATACAAGCCTAGATGAATTTTTCATTGAACCCAATCCACAATTCCAGAAGGACTTTTATAGAGTATATGCCAACCCAGAGATACACCTAGAAGAGGCCAAAGGGGAGACATATTCGAGGGCACTTTCGAGCCGATCTCATCTTCCCATGGGCATTATGGATCAACTACACCTACTTGGGGAGCAACACTTAAGTTCTTCCCAAGTGCTTCAGAAGATATTTAAAGCTATTGGAGGAGTTAAGGCACGAGTTGATGAGATAAACATGAGGGTGGATTTCCTTGAGGCCACAACCTAAGCAACAAGATTCATTGAGAGGTGTTTTCACTAGCCACGAGGAGGCCAGCCCTTCTAGGTCGGAAGTGTAAGTATTATTAGTCTCCCTACTTAACCTTTGATTTGGCATAAGAATGCATAAGGGAATATGCATTGTTTAATTGTGGGGAAGGGATTAGTGAGTACTTAGGAATTCTCATTCATGGATTTCTTCGTGCATGCATGCTTTGTTTATTTTTCTTGGTAGATTTTTAGTTACTTGTGATTGGGATGCTTTTGGAAAGTTTTGGTGGTTTGCATGTTATGCTAGGATTTGAGAATCTAGTTTGCATGTGGAATGTGGCTATAGTATTTGATGGTGTATGGGTTTATTGCTTATGTTTTGTAGTATGAAGCTGACTTTTGGGATAATTTTGTACTACACCAAAAAAAATTGAAAATTGAAAAAATGAATTTTTTTTTAAACCTGGACAAGTCAAAAATCCAAAAGGGTGACTTGGATAACATGAGGAAAAGCCCTGATATGTCGAAAGGCCTAGGTAAAAGTGAGAGGCTTGGCCCGGCTAGACTTACAAGACTAAGAAAAAGTGAGAGGCCGTGTGGAAAAAGGTGAGAGGTGAGCACGTTTTGTGGGATAAAGATAGGATGAAAACCGAAGGGCTCCTAGGAAAAATGAGAGAAATTGAGAGAAAAAAAAACAAGAAACTAGGCTGATGATACATTAGACACCTTGGTTGCAACTAGGTTGAGAATCTTGAGTTATCCCTATGTTGCAACCAAGTCTACAGCCTTTAGATTTCCTAGGTGGATTATTTTGCTTGAGGATTGCTGTTTGATTGCTTTTGGGACTACTTTTGGGAAAAGTAAGCTTGACTTTATTCTGATCTTTTGTCACTTATCTTTTTCCATACACATTTACTTGCTTTTGGTGGTTTGGTTGCTTTAGGAACATTGGGGAGTTTGAGAGTTGTGAGATTTTCACCTTCTTGGGGGAACAAGGATTTCTTGGAAATAAGTTGAATGCATGGCTATTTTTGCATGCTTCATTCCGCTGGAACCTTTTTCTTTGATTTTATTTACTCAAAGACGAGTAAAGGTTTATGTGTTGGGATTTTATCTGCACCATTTCACATGCTTTAACCAATGCATTTGACATAGTTTTTTAGTTACTTTGGGTTGGCGGTTTGGCAGTATTAATTGAGTTTACATGACATGGGGTTTAAACAACCATGTTAGGTTTTCTATTCTAAATCCTGTATTTTGTATACTTAATTAGTAATTATTGACATATTGTGTTCACGGGCTCCTTGGTTTCATACTATTTGTTGCATTACATTCTCGCAAAGGACGTTACTTTTAACAATAGAATATTTGAAGGCCATTTTAATTTCAATGGTAGTAGAAAAAGGCCACGAATATCAATTCATGGTAGAAGGATATTGAAGCCAAGGATGGATAGCTTCAGAGTTCAAGACGGTCAAAGGAGAAAACAGTGAATCGTGGTCCGATGAGTGCTGCCTTGGTCCGAGAAAGATTTGGGAAGAATAAGCTTTCAAGGCTAGTTCCATTAGATTTTTCTTCTTAAGTACTACAAAATTGACTACTAGAACTCCTGATTTGGACTAACGGTTCACCCAGGACAAGCAAACGAAGTCCAGCCAACGACCGGTCATAGACCGTGCATGATCAAGCACCAGTGGCCGTGACAATCTTCACGACCTGCACTACACAAGAATTTGGGGTTTCCATGATGACCAACACGAGACCTGCACAAGGCAAGGCAGAGGGCTATGGCAAAAGCACCGAGATGTGAAGCAAGGGGATGGAGAGTTCAAGAATTTTGCTAAGTATGGAGCTGATCCGTGAAAACATTCACAGGCTGTGAAAATATTTCTGAGAGGAGGCCATAAGTTGTTCGCGGTTCGTAAAAACCTTCACGGACCATTGGAAAACTCTGAGCAAAAACCACATACTACTTTTGGTTTGTGAAAAACTTCACGAACCGTGGAACGATCCTAGCCTCACAGATCGCCTTAGATCCCACAGACCATGATTATGAACATTCACAGGCCGTGACAGATCTGGCGCCCCACATCTATACATGAATCACGGACTGTGACATTTGTGCCGGTCCGTGAAACCTTGCCGGCTGGCCTAGGGTTTTGCTACTTTTGGCCTATTTTTTGGCACAATCTCCTACTACTATGTATAGGACCCTATTATACTCATTCAAAGAGATTGGATCATATTTGGAAATACATTTAGAGAGGAGAAAGCTTGGAGAGAAGGAAGGAGTTCCTTTTGTAAGTTTTGAAATCTTTTCTTTTCTTCTTTCTTTTTCCCAAAGATGTGGAATTCAAATCTATATTTGAATTCCATGTCCAGGGAGTAGTTAGATTAGCTTGGGATTCATTTTGGCACTTGGTTTGTTATAAATGCTTTATTTTTATTCATTAGACTCATCCTATCTTTGTGTTTATGATATTATTGTGATTATTCTTGAATGTTATAAATGCATGAATATTACACCACATAGAAGCAAACACTTAGGGTTGTATTCATGAATGATGCAATTATCGATGACCCCTTAGGAAGAGAAACCTGGATGTTAGAATGGGTAGGGGGTGGGTGTGTGCATTGCAGATTTGAGAATGCTCTGACCTATTTTCCATCGCACCAGTCTTAGCTGACTTTGTAACTATTGTCCGAGAGGTTGTGGGTAGAGATAGTAAATAGTATCAAGCTAGATGTTGTGTTGAAACCCTAGTATCATAGATAAGGTGCCCACGAACCTTGGGCCTAGCGTATATAAGACCCGAGGGGAGTAGTTGCATTTGTCGTGGAAGCCCGAGACATAATAGGATGAGGGAGAAACAGACCTGCAATGATGTTTGGACCTCATTGTACTCCCTTAATTACAATGAGTTGCGAGCGCACCCACTGTGATAGGGTTGGGGAAGTGTATGCCATCGGGCACACCATGTGTTGTGAACACACTGATAGGTCTTTAGTATGTCTATATGTGAATGAATCGAGGATTGAAGTATTAGAACTACCATGTTGATAAATGATTCCCAAGTGCCTAGTATAAATAGTTTACTTGTTGGTCAATTGCATGCTTGTAGTTGTTAGTTAAAAACACCAACATGCCCCCTCCCCTCCCGGTTGCATGTCTACACTACAAGCTGTTCCTTTCACTTGTGCGGATTGATGACCTGCATGACATTATGTTTTAATTAGTACATGAGCCTTAGCATCCTTGTGGACAAACCCATGACTTACTTCTTACTACCCTTTGGTAGCTTAGCAGTATGAATGGGTGCATAATATAAATATCTATCTTTGACCCGTAAGCCCCTCGTCTCATGTTTTAATGACAATCGGATTGGGGCAGGTCAAGGTCGTATGATTGGGGTAATCAATAACTTGTGTATCAAGGTGTCAAAATCCTTTTTCACCCCTCACTGACAACAAAGTCAACATTCTTTTGTAGCAGCTTGCACAAAGGTGAGGATATTTTTTGAGAAATCCTGAAAGAAACGCCGGTAAAAATTGGCAGGTCCTAAGAATGATCTCACATTCTTGAATTGGTGGGGGTAAGGTAGGGATTTGATCGTATCTACTTTGGCTTTATCAACTTCTAACCCTTTAGTTGATACAACATACCCTAACAATATGCCTTGTTCCACATGAAATCGCATTTCTCAGAATTTAGTATGAGGTTCATGTCTGTACATCGCTCTAGAACTTACGCTAGATGATGTATGCACGAATTGAAGAAATCTCCATGGATGGTGAAATAATCCATGAAGAGCTTGACAAATTTCTCGATAAATTCAGAGAAAATGCTAACTACACCTTTGAAAAGTTCCTGGGTCATTACAGAGACCGAAAGGCATATGCCTATGTGCAAAGGTGCCAAAGGGGAAAGTGAATATGGTCATCTCCTGGTCTTCTGGATCAATGGCTATCTAGAAGTATCCAGAATATCCATCAAGGAAACAGTAGTATGCATGAACGGCTACCCTTTTGAGCATCTGATCAATGAAGGGTAGGGGAAAATGGTCTTTACGAGTCACCGCGTTAAAGCGACGGTAATTAATACACACCCGCCAACCATTTTGAATACGGATGGGCACCAAGTCCCCATCCTTATTTTTTATCACCGTGACTCCATTCTTCTTAGGTACCACTTGGGTGGGACTCACCCAAGTACTATCAGAGATAGGATATATTACCCCAACCTTAAGTAGCTTAATGACTTCACCTTGCACTACTCTCATCATAGGTAGGTTTAATTGCCTTTGAGGTTGGCGTATAGGTCTTTCACCCTCCTCTAATAGGATATAATGCATGTATGTTGAAGGGCTTATCCCTTTGATATCAGCCAATTACCACTCTATTGCACCCGTGAATTTGTTTTTACACCTCAATTAACCTACTCTCTTGGTCACTAGAAAATTTTCTCGAAATGATCACTGGCAATGCTTCATTTGCACCCAATAATTCATACTTCAAATGCTCAGGAAAAGGCTTAAACTCAACCATGGGTGGCTCTTCTACCAATGACTAGTTCATCTAAGTTCTTAGGCAAGGGTTCCACACTATTCTTACCCAAAGGCTCGATCCTTTCTAAACTCCCCACAAGATTAGCCTCCATGGTCTCATCAAATATTTCATTTAAAGAATTATCATCCAAAGCTAACCCCTTGTCTATGTCAAAAATATCTTGCACAAAATTGTCATAAATATCAGTCACAAGGGGATGGAAATTTTTATTAGGATCAATTGGTTCATACTAAAATTCATGATCAGAATAACCCATTTTCTTTAGCAATGCCTTAAGTAGCAAAACCATAGGTCAGCCGCCAAGGTTCACGGACCGTGGAGCATAAATAGCCGCAGTCCATGGGATCTGGCGCGATCCATGAAACTTCTCTCATGCTACAATCCGTGAAGGTTTTCATGGACCACGAATAGTACACAGTTTTTTCTCATAGTTTTCCCACAGTCCATGAAGGTTTTCACAGACCATGCACAACCAGTGGTCTTCTCTCAGAACTTTTGTTACGGCCCGTGAAGGTTTTCACAGACCGGCTCCATACTTAGTCAAATATTCAATTCTTCATCTCCAAGCTCCACGGTCTGAGGTCTTTGTCATGGACCAATGCCTTTTCCTCTTCAAGTTCTCACGCATGTCTTCACTGAACCCCTGGAACTCTTGTGTAGTGCATCCCGTTTGCTTTGTCATAGATCACTGGTTCTTCACTATGTGCGGTTCGTGAAGTGCCGCCAGTTCTTTATCTGATGAACTTTGTTTGCTAGTTGTAGGTGAACCGTTAGTACAAATAGGGAGTTCTAGTAGTTGATTTTGTAATAATCAAGAAGAAAAATCCAATGGAACCAGCCTTGAAGGCTAATTCTTCCTAGATCATACTCAGACTAAGGCAACACTCCTAAAACCATGATTCACCATTTTCTCCTTTGACCGCCTTGAACTCCGGAGCCACCTATCTTTGGCTTCAATCTCCTTCTACCATGCATTGATGTTCGTAACCTTCATCTTCTACCATTCTAATGTGAATGGCCTTTGCCTCTTTTAGCATCCTTGCAAATGGCGTTCAATCTTCTACCACCCTTGCGAACGGCCTTCACATAGAATTTAACCAAAAAGTACTCACATGCGACCTACTAAAGATGATCACAAGGAAGATCAAGGAGCCCGTTGATACACGATGTCCATTAGTACCAATTAAGTCTACAAAACACAGAATTTAGACTAGAAAACCAATCATGGCCATCTAAACCCCTTGTCATAGCCGTCTACAACGTTGACTCGTTTACAAGTTTATGAGTACACTTTGTTTTGACACTGCATTAAACTTACCACTTCTAAGAAATCGCACAGTCACCTATTGCTAAATGCAATGTACAAACCGTCGGGTGTCCGATGTTGGTCAGAGAAGGGGAATTGTGTTACCAAGCACATTAGCATTGTTGGTTTGTATTATGAACCATAATTTTGGATCTCTAGTGAACCTCTTAGTAGGATCCGAACACAGATGAAGTTTTAACCATCTATCAGAGAAAAAAGAACGAACGGGGTTTGGCGGGAAGTAATTACAGGTACGCACAATTACATCTTTGACCACTTCTGATCTTTTTAGGGGCATATTTGGTACTGCTTCTTTAATCATAGCAACAATAACGTCACCAAGGTGGAGCTAGGAATGGCGGATGAGGAAGCAAGAACTTCAATGGATTATCCCACGCCAGACGAGGTTCCCTGATTTGAGAAATGGCTAAAAGGCTACAAAGGGCATGGGCAGAATATGGATGGAAAGTTCCACACCAAAGATGTGGAGGTTGATGCCAAACAAATAGTAAGTTTTGCTTATTTTTTAGATGATATGATAGGAATGAATTTGTTCAAGTAAAATTTATATGAGATTTATTATTGGTAATTTGTAGGAGGACATAAAAAGGAAGCAAGATTCTAGCGAGTTCATCGGTATTGGAAAGAAGGACATTCTTGGGGTTACGCTTAACAAGAAAGAACATTCAGGTCGGGTCTGGGTGTCGGAACGCACTCTACACATAGGTGTAGTAAGATACAATCTGATATGGTTGATGTGCCCATTTTATACCGTTATATTAGGACTTTTAGGATTCACTTTTGTCACTTTTGTGCTCTAAATGTGACATTTTGCCTTCATATTCTCTAAGGAGGGTTAAAGCGACTTTCACGCTGTTATTACTTTTCTAGAGAATTTTGTGTCAAAAGGTAATTTGTTTGAAGAATACCTTTGAAGAATACCTTTGAAGATTTGAAGACTTGTATTTGAGCTTTTGAAAATTTGAAGAATTGAAGAAGTGAGGAGAAGAAGAGGATATGAAACAAAAAGAAGAAAGAAAAAAGGGTGCTGGAACTGGAGTCCGTCGCGACTTGCAATGGACGTATGGTCCGAAATTATTCTTGCCTTTTGTACTATAAATACTCACCTTATCCTCTCCTCTAAAAAACATGAATCCAACTCTTCTTCCGGTGATTTTTCTGTGTTCAAACCCTAGTTTTTCCTTCTTTCTTTTCTTAGTTTTTGTAGGTTAATCATGTCTTTTAATTATCTAGCTTAATTTTATCTTGGGAGAAATGGATTGAAGTTTCTATATCTATGTAGTAAGAACCATGCTCTTTCTATATAGTGCTTTTGCTATTGTGCATTTATTGAGCTTTGAATGTGAATTGTTAATGTCATTGGTGTTGTTGGAAGCTTGAGTATATGAATAGCTTGTATGATTACTTGTTAGGGTTGGGAGAAAGTATCAAATTCTCCCCTATTTTAATGTGGAATCCAAGAGAATGAGTTAGAGCTTCTTAATGATGTTGGTGTGTTGATAATTGCTAGATGAATTTGATGATGTCAAATTCGTTGTCATGTTTGTTTTAGGTAGCAAATGAGAGAGGTCTATGAATGTCGATTGTTCTTGACTAATCTTGTGTAAATGCATGAATTGGTTAAATGCTTAGACATGGTGTTGTGTTTATAAGTGCATCCAAGCTTTTTGGTTCTTTGTGCTCAATGCCATCAATGGGATACTTTTAGTCGTGTTTTGCCTAAGGGAGTCATTGGTGAGTTTTGACAATAGATGTCAAATTCACTATTTCAAACTACTATCTAAGAAGGATGGAAGATTTATCTTCACAAAAAGTAGTCGAAGTAGTGAATAGATTGTTTTCCTCGTTCTTGAAGCCTTTGTTATTTAGCATTCATGTGTTCTTAATGCTATGTTTCACTTCATTTATGCAATTGGTTGTTTAATAATAGGAAGTGTTTGTATGACTTAAGTGTTAGGGAGTTAGGAAAGTGACGAATTCCTTAGTTCCTTTGCATGAAAATCTAAGAACATGAACTTAGAACTTCTTGTGCATAATGTGTTGTGATTCTTGCTAGATAAGTATGTTAATGTGGATTGTTCTCATATTTATCCTATAGATGCAATGAAAGGTTGAACCTTGAATGTAGTTTGTTCTAGGTTTTGCCTAATGAATGCTATGTTGGGTTAAATGGCTATGTCTTTGGTAGAAGGCTTGTTATTGCCAAATCTAAGATCCTTAGTCCATAGGTAACAATTTTTATAGGATGAGTGAATGGTTCAATAATCTACATTTGGTTTGGAAGTGGATATCGATTGCCCTCAAGGCTTTGTTTTTGTAGTTTTAAAACCCTTTTTCATAGTTTGTTTGATGGGTAGCATAGTTACTTGACTTTGCTAGTTATCTAGTCTTTTAATTTTTATAACTTAGGAAAACCAAAAACCAAACTGCCCTTTTTACATGCTTTTATGTGTGTATATATACATATCGATATATATATATATATATATCTACTTCTAGCATAATAGAAACCTTTTATGTTTAAACGCTTTATGAAAATCCGTCTTCTCTATGGAGGACCCCGACTTGCCTCTATCTGTTTAGTTGTAGATAGTAAGAATTTGAGGCTTATAAATATTAACTTTGAGAGGTACGGCGATGGCCTCCCAAATTTTGGCGCCGCTGCCGAGGAAGAGGCATTTATTTTTAAGTGTTTAGGTGTATTTGGTTGCATATTAGCTAGTTGTTTTCATTTTCCACTCCTTGGTGGTTGTTTTTGTTCGGAGTAGGTATTTCTTGAGTTCTTGGTAAATTTTTATCGAGAATCCTTAAAATATGACTTCGGACCTTTAAAATTTTTTTAAAAATAGAAAAATAAAATAATGGAGCGTTTCATCTTGAGGGAACTCATGATGAGAAGAGAGGCTCAACAAGAAAGGCTTTATAGGATGTGTCATTTCGACCATCCTACAGAGTCTTGCTATTTGTTGTGGGAAGGGCACTATGAAGGGGAAAGAACCTTTGGTTTCCAAAACCAAGGGTATTATGAATAGTGCTACCAAGAGGTAGGAGATGTTGGTTTTCTAGGGCAAGAAGCTCAAGAATGGTATCCATAGCACAATTCTAACAATCCGGAATGGAGTGGTAATCCATATTGGTGTATGAGAATGAGCCAGAAATCCAACAATACGAGAAAAATAGTTGGCCATCACCACCTTATACCATACCCCAAAACCAAGCCCAACAAGGAAGTTCATGTTTGACACGTGAGGAAGTCATGAATACAATAGCAAACTTGAGCAACTTTACTAGTGAGGAGTCAGGCACTTGGCTCTCCTCTAGTGTTGAGGCTATTGAGGGGCATGTGAGGAGTATATTAGAAGCGCTGGCCCGAATGGAAGCTCGTGATTCTAAAAATACACCATCCCAAGTTGAACTCGAGGATTCGGTGAGTGAGGTCACCATGGGATATGATCTTGAGTTTGAAGGGGATGAAGAGTTAGTTGTTGAGGATGATAAAAAGGAAGAAGAGGTGATTATGCTACATTCATTAGCATTATCACCCCTACCACTACCCATTGAACCAACGCCACCATTTTTGGAAGTTTTGAGGGAGACTAGAGAGGAGCCAAAAGACTACCCCGAGCCTCCTAACCACCCAACTCCATTTAAACCATCTCCACCTCGATAAGACTTTCCTCTTGAATGTTTTTTACCCCCACCTCTCTACTTTTGGATACTCATGGTGAAGGGGTTTAAGCCTTCACCATATGGATAACATTAGGGTCGTGCCGATGACCTTAAAAATACAGAGCTTTGTCGTGCTGACGACGTAAATAAACTCGGTCTTTATTTTGGTTTTTGTTGTTTAGTTTTTATAATTTTGTCTTGTTCTTTTTGCGGTGTGTTTTTCTGTGATTTCGTAGCAAAGTGAAGTGCATTACATTGGAGGAGATGAAGGAATGAGACCCATGAGAAATGGAAGAAAGCTTGGAATGTTGGTAAGAAAAGATTGAATTTTTCCTAAGTACTGGGAAATCCTTTCCTCACGACGAGCTCGTGCAGACCATCGCGATTCATAATGGACCATCGCGAGTCACGATGGACCATCGCGAGTCACGATGGACCATCGCGAGTCACGATGGACCATCGCGAGTCACGATGGACCATCGCGAGTCACGATGGACCATCGCGAGTCACGATGGACCATTGAGATTCACGATGGATTATTGCGAGTCGCGATGTGATCAGAAGTTTAGTGCTAAAATTCAACTAACAGCCTCTACTTTCCATGAGTCTCGACGAGCCATTGCGAGTCGCGACCAATGGGTCCTCGAGATAGCATCCCCTTGAGACCTTGAGTCGAGCCAAACCTAAAAATCCATCAGTCCCTTGAGACCATCATCCCATCAAGACTTCGAGGCAGCAAGACCTTGACTTGATTAGAACTTGAAAGTTCATCAGCCATCGAGACCTTAGGTCCTCGAGACTGCAATCCCTCAACTCCAGTTGAAGCCCTCGAGACCTCAGGTTCTCGAGACCGCAAGACCAGCCCTTTGAAAAGTTAAGAGTCCTTGAGACCATCATCTCTCAAGATATTAAGTTGAACCAAACCCGAAAGAGACATGAGACCACGCGACCATCATCTCTCAAGATCTCGACTCGAGCCGAACCCTAAAAGCCATGAGTCATCAAGACCATCTTCCCTCGAGACCAGTCCCTTGAGACCAGTTAACCCTTGAGACCTCAGGTTCTCGAGGCCGCAAGCCCTTAGCTTAAGCCAAACCTGAAAGACCATTATCCCTCGAGACCGTCATTCCTTAAGTCTAGCTGAAGCCCTTGAAACCTCAGGTCCTCGAGGCTCCAAGCCCTCGATTCGAGCTAAGCCCAAAAGTGCATCATACCCTCGAAACCTCATATTCTGGAGGCCACAAGCCCTTGATTCGAGCTGAAGCCCTCGAGACCTCGGGTCCTTGAGGCTGCAATCCCTCGACTTGAGCTGAAGCCCTCGAGACCTCGGGTCCTCGAGGCTGCAATCCCTCGACTCGAGCTGAAGCCCTCGAGACCTTAGGTTCTGAAGGCCACAAGCCCTCAATTTGAGCAGAAGTCCTCAAGACCTCGGGTCCTCGAGGCTACAATCTCTCGACTCGTACTGAATCCCTCGAGACCTCGGTTCTCGAAGCCACAAGCCCTCGATTCAAGCTGAACCCAAAAGTGCATCATACCCTTGAGACTTCGGGTCCTTGAGGCCAAAATCCCTCGACTTGAGTTGAAGCCCTCGGGACCTCACGTCCCTCGAGATCTCGAGTACTCGAGACCAGAAGCCCTCGAGACCAGTGAAGCATTTTTAGCCCCTCGAGATGTCATCTCTCATCCTCAAGCCCAGCCAAACTCAAGCCTTCTCTACCTGTCTCGACTCATGACGATGCATCGCAGGTCGTGACCAGTGCTGTCGCGAGTCGCAATGAGAAATCCAACTTTTCAACTGAGCTTAAACACTGCATAATCCTTCCTTCTTCTCCAAATACTCCCAAAAACCACCACATATCCACTCATTCCTCCACCATCTCACATATATTGACATATGAATGTTCTTGCATCTTTATAGTATCTTTGTTGATTGTAGTTATTGAGTCTTTAATCGCTATATTCTATAATGATGCTTGGATATGTGTCGATATATGTTAGATATTTTTATTGGACAATCTTATAGTGGTGATTGCATGATGGATTGGTTGTTCTTTGATAATACTATGGTTATTAACTCTTGATGCTAAACCTAGTATTACAAATCCTTATGTACTTGTGAGTTTGATGTTGTTCTTTGTGGTGTTAGTCTTGATAAAACGGCACCAAGGAGATAATAGTTTGCTCGAGGGGTGAGTTTTTCTACGGCACTTTTGCTCCCATTCTGGCTCCAAAACTAATTTCAGGACCGATTCTATACAAGTACATTGGATTCCGACATATCACCGATGACTATGCAGAGAAACGGGTGTCACTCTACCTCTTATCTTGAGTTTTATTATTCTTTCCTTACATGTTTACATTGAGGGCAATGTAATGTTTTAAGTGCAGAGAGGGGTTAGAGGACTCACACACATGCCAGCTTCATTTGGAATGCTTTTTGCTACTTTTGATTGGAAAAACATGAGAAAAAGAAGGAAAAAATATTAAACATTTAAAATTTTGAAAAAAAAATATAAAATGAAAAATAAATAGAAAGAAAAGAAAACCTGAGAGGGAAACTTAGGCAACATTGGGGGCCCGGATAGGTCGAAAACCCGAAAGGGCGGCCTGGGAAAAAATGAGAGGTCAAATGTGTGGAAAAAGTTAAGATGTGAGCCCAAGAAACATGATGTGTGGCTAGGATGAAAACCTGAAAGGGCTCATAGGCAAAATGAGAGAAAGAGAGAAAAAGAAAAAATGCTATGATTTCACTCATTTGCCGGCATTGGAGTCATAAGGTTGTGGTTGTCATATGGATGGATCGAGTATCTCAACATCGTTAGACCTCTTGGGATTTTGTAACTTAGTGGGTTGAAAAAAGAAGTAGGGTTATGAAATTCTTGATTCTTTTATACTTCGTTTTGGTTGATATATTGACATTAGGTGAAGTATGTGTTTAAACCTCCTCTATGGTTTTGACTTCATTTTGTGTCATTGGATTTCGGTTGATATATTGGTATAAAGTGAAGTATGTGCTTGAACCTCCTATATAGTTTTAACTTCATTTTGTGTCATTGGACTTTGAGATTATCAATTCGGGACTTTGAAACGCTTTTATGGGTAGTGAATTGATAAGAGGTAGGTTTGGTTAGATTTAGGAATCGGGGTTGTGTGTGTCAAAAATTCTCATTTGAGCTTTGATTTTGGGATTTATGATATTGAGAGTTTTTTTGAGAGTTTTTGTGAGGTTTTGATTGGGGGAATATTAGTTTAGGATATGGACATATGAATTCTTTCGTGTGCTTGAATCTTTTCTTACTCGAGGGCGAGTAAGGTTTAAGTGCGGGGAGGTTTGATGTGCCTATTTTATACAGTTATATTAGGACTTTTAGGATTCAATTTTGTAAACTTTTGTGCTTTAAATGTGGCATTTTTCCATGAAATTCTCTAAGGAGGGTTAAAAGCGACTTTTACGCTTTTATTTCTTTTCTAGAAAATTTTATGTGACAAGGTAATTTGTTTGAAGACTTTGAAGAATACCTTTGAAGATTTGAAGATTTGTAGACTTGTATTTGAGCTTTTGAAGATTTGAAGAACTAAAGAAGTGAAAAGAAGAGGAGGATATGAAACAAAAAGAAAAAAAATGGTGCTGGAACTGGAGTCCATCGCGAGATCGTCGCGAGCCCGTCTTGACTCGCGACAGACGTATGGTCAGAAATTGTTCTTGCTTTTTGTACTATAAATACTCACCTTATCCTCTCCTCTAAAAAACACGAATCCAACGTTTCTTCCTGAGATTTTTCTGTGTTCAAACCCTAGTTTTTCTTTCTTTCTTTTCTTAGTTTTTGTAGTTTAATCATGTCTTTTAATTATCTAGCTTAGTTTTATTTTGGGAGCAATGGATTGAAGCTTCTATATCTATGTAGCAAGAACCATGATGTTTCTATTTAGTGCTTTTGCTATTGTGCATTTATTGAGCTTTGAATGTGAATTGTCAATGTCATTGGTGTTGTTGGAAGCTTGAGTATATGAATTGCTTGTATGATTACTTGTTAGGGTTGGGAGAAAGTAGCTAATTCTCCCCTATTTTAATGTGGAATCCAAGAGCATGAGTTAGATCTTCTTAATGATGTTGGTGTGTTGATAAATGCTAGATGAATGTGATGATGTCGAACTCGTTGTCATGTTTGTTTTAGGTAGAAAATGAGAGAAGTCTTTGAATGTCGATCGTTCTTGACTAATATTGTGTAAATGCATGAATTGGTTAAATGCTTAGACACGGTGTAGTGTTTATAAGTGTTGCCAAGCTTGTTGGTTCTTCGTGCTCAATGCCATCAATGGGATACTTTTAGTCGTATTTTGGCTAAGGGAGTCATTGGTGAGGTTTGACAATAGATGTCGAATTCACTCTTGAAAATTACTATCTAAGAAGGATGGAAGATTTATCTTCACAAAAAGTAGTCAAAGTAGTGAATAGATTATTTCACTCATTTGTTAAGCCTTTGTTATTTATTATTCATGTGTTCTTAATGCTATGTTTCACTTCATTTATGCCACGTGTTGTTTGAGAATAGGAATTGTTTGTATGACTTAAGTGTTAGGGAGTTAAGAAAGTGACGAATTCCTTAGTTCCTTTGCATGAAAATCTAAGAACATGAACTTAGAACTTCTTGTGCATAATGTGTTGTGATTCTTGCTAGATAAGTATGTTAATGTGGACTGTTCTTATATTTATCCTATAGATGCAATGAAGGTTGAACCATGAATGTGGTTTGTTCTAGGTTTTGCCTTATGAATTCTATGTTTGGTTAAATGGCTATGTCTTTGGTAGAAGGCTTGTTGTTGCCAAA
The DNA here is from genome assembly GCA_037428765.1 of Rubia yunnanensis. NCBI lineage: Eukaryota > Viridiplantae > Streptophyta > Magnoliopsida > Gentianales > Rubiaceae > Rubia > Rubia yunnanensis. The sequence goes on from CM075066.1 coordinate 42,386,871, forward strand.
TCTATGGTTCTTCGTCCATAGGTAACAATTGTGATAGGTTGAGTGAATGGCTCAATGATCTACATTTGGTTTGGAAGTGGATATCAATTGCCCCCAAAGTTTTGTTTTCGTAGTTTTAAAACCCTTCTTCTTAGTTTGTTTGATGGTTAGCATAGTTACTTGACTTTGCTAGTTATCTTGTCTTTTAATTTTCATAACTTTGGACAACCAAACAACCAAATCCCCCTTTTTACATGCTTTTTATGTGTGTGTGTGTGTGTATATATATATATCTACTTCTAACATAATAGCAACCTTTTGTGTTTAAACGCTTAAGAAAATCCCTCTTCTCCGTGGACGACCCCGACTTTCCACTATCCACTTAGTTGTAGATAGAAAGCATTTAGGGCTTATAAATATTAACTTTGAGAGGTACGGCGACGACCTCCCAAATTTTGGCACCGCTGTCGTGGAAGATGCATTTATTTTTAAGTGTTAAGGTGTATTTGGTTGCATATTAGCTAGTTGTTTTTATTTTCCACTCCTTGGTGATTGTTTTTGTTCGGAGTAGGTATTGCGTGGATTCTTGGTAAATTTTTATCGAGCATCCTTACAATATGATTTGGGACCTTTGAAAATAAAAAAATAAAATAATGGAGCGTCTCACCTTGAGGGAACTCAAGATGAGAAGAGAGGCTCAACAAGCAAGGTTGTGTAGGATGTGTCATTCCGACCATCCTACCGAGTCTTGCTATTTGTTGTGGGAAGAGCACTATGAAAGGGAAAGAACCATTGGTTTCCAAGACCAAGGGTATTATAAAGAGTGCTACCAAGAGGTAGGAGATGTTGATTTTCAAGGGCAAAAAGCTCAAGAATGGTATCCATACCACAATTCTTACAATCCAAAATGGAGTGGTAATCCGGATTGGTGGTATGAGAATGAGCCAAAAAACCAACAATACGAGGAAAATAGTTGGCCATCACCACCTTATAACATACCCCAAAACAGGAAAATAGTTGGCCATCACCACCTTATAACATACCCCAAAACCAAGCCCAACAAAGAAGTTCAAGTTTGACATGTGAGGAAGTCATGAATACAATAGCAAACTTGAGCAAGTTTATAGTGAGGAGTCGGACACTCGACTCTCCTATAGTGTTGAGGCTATTGAGGGGAATGTGAGAAGTATATTAGAAGCATTGGCCCAAATGGAAGCTCGTGATTTCGAAAATACACCATCCCAAATCGAACTCGAGGATTCGGTGAGTGAGGTCACCATGGGAAATGATCTTGAGTTCGAAAAGGATGAGGAGATGGTTGTTGAGGATGATAAAAAGGAAGAAGAGGTGATTATGCTACATTCATTAGCAACGTCACCCCTACCCCTACCTATTGAACGAACGCCACCATTTTTGAAAGTTGTGAGGGAGACAAGAGAGGAGCCAAAAGACTACCCCGAGCCTCCTAATCACCCAACTCCCTTTCAACCATCTCCACCTCAACAAGACTTTCCCCTTGAAATTTTTGTACCCCCATCTCTCTACCTTTGGATACTCATAGTGAAGGGGTTCAAGCCTTCACCATATGGATAACATTAGGGTCGTACCGATGACCTTAAAAACACAGAGCTGTGTCGTACTGACGACGTAAATAAACTCTGCCTTTATTTTGGTTTTTTTGTTTAGTTTTTGTTATTTTGTCTTGTTATTTTTACGGTGTGTTTTTCTTTGATTTTTTAGCAAAGTGAAGTGCATTGCATTGGAGGAGATGAAGTAATGATACCCATGAGATAAGGTAGAAAGCTCGGAGTGTTGGTAAGAGAAGATTGAATTTTTCCTAAGTGGTGGGAAATCATGTCCTCGCGACGAGGTCGCGATGGACCCTCGTGACGAGCTCGCGATGGACCCTCGCGACGAGCTCGCGATGGACCCTCGCGACGAGCTCGCGATGGACCCTCGCGACGAGCTCGCGATGGACCATCGCGAGTCATGGTGTGATCAGAAGTTTTGTGCTAAAATTTAACTCCCAGCCTCCATTTTCCATGAGTCGCGACGAGCCATTGTGAGTCGCGGCCAATGGGTCCTCGATACAGCATCCCCTCGAGACCTCAAGTTGAGCCAAACTCGAAAAGCCATCAGTTCCTCAAGACCCTCATCCCCTCGAGACCTCGAGGCAGCAAGACCTCGACTCGAGCAGAACTTGAAAGTCCATCAGCCCTCGAGACCTCAGGTCCTCGTTACTGCAATCTCTTGACTCGAGTTGAAGCCCTCGAGCCCTCGGGTCCTCGAGGTCACAAGACCATCCCTTCAAAATGCCATGACTCCTCGAGACCATTATCCCTTGAGATCTCGACGAAAAAGCCACGAGTCCTCGAGACCATCATCCCTCGGGATCTCAACTTGAGCCGAACCCTAAAAGCAATGAGTCCTCGACACTATCATCCCTTAAGACCAGTTAGCCCTCGAGATTTTGGGTCCTCAAGGCTGCAAGCCCTTGGCTCGAGCCGAACCTGAAAGACCATCATCCCTGGAGACTTTCATTCCTCGAGTCTAGCTGAAGCCCTCAAAACCTCGGGTCCTCGAGGCTGCAAGCCCTCGATTTGAGCTGAGCCTAAAAGTGCACCATACCCTCGAGACCTCGTGTTCTGGAGGCCACAAGCCCACGATTGGAGCTGAAGCCCTCGAGACCTTGGGTTCTCAAGGCTACAATCCCTCGAATCGAGCTGAAGACTTCGAGACCTTGGGTCCTCGAGGCTACAATCCCTTGACTCGAGCTGAAGCCCTCGAGACTTCAGGTTCTTGAGGCCACAAGCCCTCGATTTGAGTGGAAATACTCGAGACCTCGGGTCTTCGAGGCTGCCATCCCTCGACTCGTGCTGAAGCCCTCGAGACCTTGGGTCCTCGAGGCTACAAGCTCTCGATTGGATCTGAACCCAAAAGTTCATCATACACTCGAGACCTCGGGTTCTCAAAGCCAAAAGCCCTCGACTCATGTTGAAGCCCTCGGGACCTTAGGTCCCTCGAGATCTTGAGTGCTCGAGACCAGAAGCCCTCGAGACCAGTGAAGCCATTTTAGCCCCTCGAGACGTCATCTTTCATCCTTGAGCCCAGCCAGACCCAAGCCTTCCCTACCTGTCTCAACTTGCGATGATGTATTGCGAGTTGCGACCACTGCTGTCGCGAGTCGCGATGAGAAATCCAACTTTTCAACTAAGCTTAAACACTACATAATCCTTCCTTCTTCTCCAAATACTTCCAAGAACCACCACATATCCACTCATTCATCCATCATGTCACATATATTGACATACAAAAATTCATGCATCTTTATAGTATCTTTGTTGATTGTAGTATGCCGACTACGTCATTGAGTCTTTAATCGCTATTTTCTATAATGATGCTTGGATATGTGTCGATATATGTTAGATTTTTTTTATTGGACAATCTTATAGTGGTGATTGCATAATAAATTGGTTGTTCTTTTATAATACTATGGTTATTAACTCTTGATGCTAAACCTAGTATTACAAATCCTTATGTACTTGTGAATTTGATGTTGTTCTTTGGGGTGTTAGTCTTGATCAAACGGTGCCAAGGAGAACATTTTGCTCAAGGGATGAGTTCTTCTACGGCACTTTTGCTCCCCCTTCCAGCTCCGAAACCAATTTTGGGATGATTCTATACAAGTACATTGGATTCTGCCATATCAACGGCAACTATGCGAAGAAACGGGTGTCACTCTGCCTCTTACCTTTATTATTATTGCCTTACATGTTTACATTGAAGGCAATGTAATGTTTTAAGTGTGGGGAGGTGTTAGAGGATTCACATGCATGGTATCTTCATTTGGAATGCTTTTTGCTACTTTTGATTGGAAAAACATGAGAAAAGAGAAAAAATTGAAAAATTTAAAAAAAAATATGAAATGAAAAAAAAATAGAAAGAAAAGAAAACCAGCTAAGTTGAAAACCCGAGAGGGCAACTTAGGCAACATTGGGGGCCCGGATAGGTTGAAAACTTGAAAGGGCGACCTAGGCAAAATGAGAGGCCAAATGTGCGGAAAAAGGTGAGATGTGAGCCCAAGAAACATGATGTGTGGCTAAGATGAAAACCTGAAAGGGCTCATAGGCAAAATGAGAGAAAGAGAGAAAAAGAAAAAAATGCTATAATTTCACTCATTTGCCGGCATTGGAGTCATAAGGTTGCGGTTGTCATATGGATGGATCGGGTATCTCAACATCGTTAGACCTCTTGGGATTGGTTAACTTAGTGGGTTGAAAAACGAAGTAGGGTTATGAAATTCTTGATTCTTTCATACTTCGTTTTGGTTGATATATTGACATTAGGTGAAGTATGTGTTTAAACCTCCTCTATGGTTTTGACTTCATTTTGTCATTGGATTTTGGTTGATATATTGGTATAAAATGAAGTATGTGCTTGAACCTCCTGTATGGTTTTAACTTCATTTTATGTCATTGGACTTTGGGATTATCAATTCGGGACTTTGAAATGCTTTTATGAGTAGTGAATTGATAAGAGGTAGGTTTGGTTAGATTTAGGAATCGGGGTTGTGTGTGTCAAAAATTCTCATTTGAGCTTTGATTTTGGGATTTATGATATTGAGAGTTTTTTTGAGGTTTTGATTGGGGGAATATTAGTTTAGGATATGGACATATAAATTCCTTCGTGTGCTTGAATCTTTTCTTACTCAAGGGCGAGTAAGGTTTAAGTGCGGGGAGGTTTGATGTGCCCATTTTATACGGTTATAATATGATTATATTAGGACTTTTAGGATTCACTTTTGTATACTTTTGTGCTTTAAATATGACATTTTGCCTTGAAATTCTCTAAGGAGGGTTAAAAGCGACTTTTATGCTTTTATTACTTTTCCAGAGAATTTTGTGTGACAAGGTAATTTGTTTGAAGACTTTGAAGAATACCTTTGAAGATTTGAAGGCTTGTATTTGAGCTTTTGAAGATTAGAAGAATTGAAGAAGTGAAGAGAAGAGGAGGATATGACACAAAAAGAAGAAAGAAAAAATAGTTCTCGAACTGGAGTCCGCCGCAAGGTCATCGCGAGCCCGTCGCGACTCGCAATGGACGTATGGTCAAAAATTCTTCTTGCCTTTTGTACTATAAATACTTACCTTATCCTCTCCTCTAAAAAAACATGAATCTAACTCTTCTTCCTGCGGTGTTTCTGGGTTCAAACCCTAGTTTTTCATTCTTTCTTTTCTTAGCTTTTGTAGGTTAATCATGTCTTTTAATTATCTAGCTTAGTTTTATTTTGGGAGCAATGGATTGAAGCTTCTATATCTATGTAGTAAGAACCATGCTGTTTCTATTTAGTGCTTTTGCTATTGTGCATGTATTGAGCTTTGAATGTGAATTGTTAATGTCATTGGTGTTGTTGGAAGCTTGAGTATATGAATTGCTTGTATGATTACTTGTTAGGGTTGGGAGAAAGTAGCTAATTCTCCCCTATTTTAATGTGGAATCCAAGAGCATGAGTTAGATCTTCTTAATGATGTTGGTGTGTTGATAAATGCTAGATGAATGTGATGATGTCGAACTCGTTGTCATGTTTGTTTTAGGTAGAAAATGAGAGAAGTCTTTGAATGTCGATCGTTCTTGACTAATATTGTGTAAATGCATGAATTGGTTAAATGCTTAGACACGGTGTAGTGTTTATAAGTGTTACCAAGCTTGTTGGTTCTTCGTGCTCAATGCCATCAATGGGATACTTTTAGTCGTGTTTCGGCTAAGGGAGTCGTTGGTGAGGTTTGACAAGAGATGTCGAATTCACTCTTGCAAACTACTATCTAAGAATGATGGAATATTTATCTTTACAACAAGTAGTCAAAGTAGTTAATAGATTGTTTCACTCGTTCTTGAAGCCTTTGTTATTTAGTATTCATGTGTTAGGGAGTTAGGAAAGTGACGAATTCCTTAGTTCCTTTGCAGGAAAATCTAAGAACATGAACTTAGAACTTCTTGTGCATAATGTGTTGTGATTCTTTTTAGATAAGTATGTTAATGTGGATTGTTCTCATATTTATCCTATAGATGCAATGAAAGGTTGAACCTTGAATGTGGTTTGTTCTAGGTTTTGCCTAATGAATGCTATGTTTGGTTAAATTTCTATGTCTTTGGTAGAAAGCTTGTTGTTGCCAAATCTATGGTCCTTCGTCCATAGGTAACAATTGTGATAGGATGAGTGAATGGTTCAATGATCTATATTTGGTTTGGAAGTGGATATCAATTGCCCCCAAGGCTTTGTTTTCGTAGTTTTAAAACCCTTTTTCTTAGTTTGTTTGATGGTTAGCATAGTAGTCACTTTTGGGTACGATCGTACCAGCACTAACACACCGGATCCCATCAGAACTCCGAAGTTAAGCGTGCTTGGGCGAGAGTAGTACTAGGATGGGTGACCCCCTGGGAAGTCCTCTTGTTGTACCCCCTTCCTTCCTTTTGAGGTACATAAACTGCCTCCCAAGAGTGTTCGACGCTGGGTATTCTATTTATGAATTATTTTATTTATGTTATTTATATGAGGACTGACTTCGCACACTATAATAGACAATTCGGTACAGCAGAACTACTATATACGATGTTGCACACTATTATCTTAGGCTTACCGACATGACTATCCAACCGGCAACATTGCACAATGATCCACAAAGCATTCTCAGACATCGCAGATAGATCGACAGTGTAATTGTTCTATGCGATGTCGCTGACAGTTTATTCGTCCCATTTTTTATTGTAGACATTATTCCCAAAAATCTGAAGTAAATTTTTTTGATTTACACCAGTTCACAAACGCAGTTTAAAATCATAGTCTGCAAAGTCAGTTAATAAAATATGCAATTTTGGTGAAGTTAAACAACGTCGTAAATTTCAATCAGATGACATTGACTACTGCGACTTCATAATCTTATCGATCATGATTTGGGAAACTTTAGAATTTACTACGATTATTCTGCAAAAGATCCAATGCAAAAAAAAATTATTTACTGTAGTTGAAAACAACAGTAATAAATCTTGGACTTCAAACTCAGGACTTTTTGATGCGATGTCGATTATGTATAATAACGACGTCGCAAACAATATGTACGCCATCATGCATTGTGACCTCGCTGTAAGATGAGGTGTTGACAACCCTCACACGTGTAGCAATTTTGTACTAATGTTGCCATTGTCATCGGCTGTGTTTTATTAACCTTGGTTATTTTAAGAAAACCCAAGGTAAAAATGACTTTTTAAATCGGTACCTCGATTTTGAACCGAGGAAAAAAGTGACCGTTTTACTTCACCTACATTTACTTTGGTTTTTCAGGGGCAAAAAATTGAGGTAAAAAGGCTTGAAAAATTAAGGTAATATGTGTTGTTTGTTGTAGTATATTTAGTGAATTCGCAATTGTCGAGTTATGCATTATTTATGCAGCCCATCTATAATACATAGAGCCCATCTATTATACATTATGTATTGAGTCCATCTATAATACTGCGATGTCGCAAACATGTTGGTGGTCAATCAACTTCAGCAAAAATGTTTGCACCTACCGAGGCGAACAACACAAAAATCCCAAAACAACGTCGTTTCAAAACGACTATAAACAAATGGTCCCCCAAAATTAGTTTAAGCTCCTCATTTCGAGGTCTCCCGCAAATAACAGGAGCCTCTCCACCCCTTTCCTCTTCTCCTTTGAAAAAGGTATGGATTTCTACTCATGTAGTGCCTATGTTTTTTTGTAATTGTTACCTCACCTTGTTTAATTAATCTATGGTTTTTGTATGAATTGTAATTTTGGTTATTTAGTTCTTATTCAGATTTGTTAGAGTGAGAAGTTTTCATACATGTGAACCTCGGTTTCGTTGTTCTTGTTTATGTTAGGATGGTTTTGTGTAATTTTGTCTCCTTAATGCATGTTTTGTTGTTGCGTTTCTATTTTTCCCCCCTATCTTCGAGGCATGCGAACTCAGTCTCCAGTCACACGTCATTCGATTTATGAATGCAATGTCACACATTCTTATCTCAACTTGTTGCATAAGCTATCACAGTTGTACGTATTTATCACTACTATAGAGACCCCTCTCCAGCACCAGTTTTGAAAACTAGTGCCAAAAATGTAATAGCACCAATTTTTAAAATTTTTAACACTGGTTTTTAAAATCGGTGTTAATTTAACACCGATTTTCAAAAATGGTGTTATTAACACCAGTTTTTCAAAACCAGTGATAAAAGTTTTTAAAATTCTATTTTTCCGCCAAAAAAATTTCCAAATATTTTAAAATAGCACTGATTTTTGAAAAAATAGCACCAGTTTTTAAAAACCAGTGCTAAATATTTTAAAAATTCTATCTTCCCGCCAAACAAATCTTCAAAAAATTTAAAATAGCACCGGGTTTTAAAAACCAGTGCTAAAAATTTTAAAAGTTCAATTTTCCTGCCATAGAAATTGCCAAAGTTTTTAAAAATTCATTCTTCCCGCCAAAAATTTCAAAATATTCATCGAAATTTTTTAAAGTTCAATCTTCCCGCCCAAGAATTCAAAAATTTACCAAAAAATTTAAAAAATTTGCCAAAAACTTTAAATAATGTTACGAGAAATTTCATGGGCTGGGAACAGCTGCGCGGAACTGTCTAAGCTAAATTTAACTAATAACTCAATTAAGTTAAATTAATCAACGATCAACCTTGATTGATCTAATGTATATATGTATATATAAATAAGAATAAAACTTGTTTAAATTAACTAATTAACGTTCAACACTTAATTGATTTAGTATATATAAATACAACTTTAACTCGTCAACGGTTAATCCTTATTTAACTTCAAAATATAAACAATAATAACTAGGCTGACTTTAACTAATCAACGGCCAAACTGTACTTGACTTTCAATATATAAACACTAATAACTAAGTTGACTTTAACTAATAAACGTTCAACCTTTACTTTACTTTCTATATATGAACACTAATAACTAGGTTGACTTTGACTAATCAACAGTTAAACTTTACATCACTTTAAATTAAACACTAGTAACTAAGATGACTTTAGCTAATTAACGGTCAAATTGTACTTAACATTCAATATGTAAACACTAATGACTAAGCTGACTTTAACTAATCAACGATCAAACTTTACTCGACTATCAATATATAAACATAATAACTAGGTTGACTTTGACTAATCAATGGTCAAACCTTACTTAACTTTCTATATATAAATACTAGTAACTCAATTGACTTTAACTAATAAACGTTCAACCCTTACTTTACTTTCTATATACAAACACTAATAACTAGGTTGAATTTGACTAATCAACGGTCAAACCTCACTTGAATTTCAATATATAAACACTAATAATTAAGTTGACTTTAATTAATTAATGGCCAAACTTGATTTGAATTAGTATATATAAATACAAATAAAAATGTTTGACTTTGACTAATCAACGGTCCACCCTTACTTGACTTTCTATATGCAAACACTAACAACAAAGTTGACTTTGCTTAAGATAAACAAAGAGTAATAACTAGGTTGACTTTAACTAATCGACGGTCAAACCTTACAGACTTTCAATATATAAACACTAATTACTAAGTTGAATTTAACTAATCAACGGCCAAAGCTTACTTGACTTTCAATATATACACACTAATAGATAAGTTGACTTTAACTAATTAACGGTATTTTATTTGAATTAGTATATATAAATAAAAATAAAAATGTTTGATTCTGACTAATTAACGGTCAACCTTTACTTGACTTTCTATATACAAACACTAACAACAAAGTTGAATTTAACTAATGTACGGTCAATCCTTACTTGGCTTTCTACATACAAATGCTAATAACATAGTTGACTTTAACTAATCGACGGTGAACCCTTACTTTTCTTTCTATATACAAACACTAATAACTAAATTGACTTTAACTAATCCGTGGTCAACCCTTACTTGACTTTCTACATACAAATACTAATAACTAAGTTGACTTTAATTAATCAATGGTCAACCCTTACTTGACTTTCAATATACAAACACTAATAACTAAGTCTACTTTAATTAATCAATGGCCAACCCTTACTTGACTTTCTACATACAAATATTAATAACTAAGTTGACTTTGGTCATCTGACCAAGGAGTATCACGTTGGCTTTGAAGCAGCTGCATGGTACTGGCATTTTGTAGATGTGGTTTGGTTATTCCTATTTGTCTCTATCTATTGGTGGTAACTAATCGAGGGTCAACCCTTAATTGACTTTCTATATATAAACACTAATAACTAAGTTAACTCTAGCCAATCAACGGTCAAACCTTACTTGACTTTTAATATATAAACACTAGTAACTAAGATGACTTTAACTAAACAACAGTAAAACTTTGCTCGACTTTCAATATATAAACACTAATAACTAGGTTAACATTGGCTAATCAACGGTCAAACCTTACTTGACTTTCAATATGTAAACACTAATAACTAAGTTGACTTTAACTAATCAATGGTCAAACTTTACTTGACTTTCAATATATAAACACTGATCAACGGTAACCTTTACTTAACTTTCATATATAAACACTAATAACAAAGTTTACTTTAACTAATCAATGGTCAAACCTTAATTGAATTTTGATATATAAATGCTAATAAGTAAATTAACTTTAACTAATGACTAAGTTGCCTTAATAGTAATATAATAATTATTGAAAATTCTGTAATACAAAATTAAATTTAAATTTATTTATTTTTGATAAATCTAAACTGTTAGTATACTTAGATACACTGAATCCGAGCCTTTAAAATCACATCATATATAAGGAAAAACAGTTATCTCCCTTGCTGAAACCCTCCACCCTTCCATTTCTCGAAGATGGAACTACACATTCTTCCTCGATGGCTCACTCCCGCGAAGCCCCACCGTCGAGAATCCCCCCACCGTAAAGTGCCCCCTCTGTCGAGAAGCTCATTCCACTGAGAAGTTCTCCACCACCAAGAAGCCCCTCTGCATCTCTACGGATCTGTCCCGCTGAAGTCGACGCTCCCCGCCTTTACAGATCTGTCCGTCACTGGATCGGTTATCCTATAGCCCTGCTTTCCCATCTCCAAGCCGCCACACTCCTTTCACCATTTGCCTCTCCTCCACTGTTCTCCATTCATCCCTCCTCCACCGTGAGCCGTCCCTGAAGAGGGCTTGGGATCGATTCTCAAGTGTTGGTTGCTATTGGCCTTTTGCTTATAGGTTGCTTGAGTACTTCCATTGGTGAGTATTGTTTCTTATATCAACTCTTTTAATTGGTTTTGTATTTTTTAAGCCATTTGAATGATCATTTTTGGATATATATATATATATATATATATATAAACATGGTTTTTCCTTGATTAAATGTGTAATGTGTTGAGCATTTTGGTGCTTCTGTTTAATTGACATGGAAACGTGTGAAACAAGGAGTATGTATAACATGTGCTCTAGGTTTTGAGTATTGTTGTTGCTTAGACATGTTTACATTTCTATTAGGTATGTAGAAAATGATATGATAAACTAGGCTGTTTGATATTTAGCTTGCCTTTTGTGAATTGTGTGGATGCTAGTCTAAAATGGCTCATATCTCTAGTTCTAGCATTGTTTCTTCAGTTTTTCCGAAGCATCTTCATGACCTTGTACTTGGTTACACCGGAATCCCAGTATCTTTACATTCCTCGGGGTTTTTTGAGATGTATGGTAGTTTCTGAAGAGGAGTGTCTTTGGTGGTTTAAATTTCAAAAGAGAGTATTGTTTGGCCCAAGACATATCATGAATTAGGCTCTTTTATTTTGTTACTGTATTGGAAGTTGGACTTATTTTCCTAGAGGACATATTGTAAGAACAAATGCCCACTAAGTGTTACTGTGTTTGCAAACACCTTAGACTTGTTTGAGTTTTGAAGATGCCTGACTTGTCATTCTAGAGATGATACATTACAATTTTGTTGCACATTACTGGTTGCACATTACTCATCTTCCATATATTTCTTAGGTGCATTGCTTCTGGTTCTTAATCAGGTTCTGGACATGAAGATATTGGGCCTTCTATAAGTGATGTTTTCTAGCTGGCTGTTGTTTCCAGTCTCTGTTTACCAAATTTCTCACAGTTGATGTTGTTTTGTTCCGTGTGTATGTTTGTATGCTGCTTATGCTCTATGTGTTATTTTCTACTTGAGTATATTTGTATTTTGAACTAGGATAATGTTTTTGTGAGTAAGGATTGATTGGTGGCTGACTTCAATATATAAACACTAATAATGTTTGGAGTTTAACTCCACAAGTAAATGATTTAAATAATATACCTTTAAAAATTGTGGAAATTTATGTGTTCAACTATTTGCTTGTGTTGAACTCAATTGCACTATTGAATCCTTCCAATATACTATGTGCATATGAGTCCATAATTTTATCTACAGTCCTTGGACTCACAACATTGCTTCTTCCTAGTCCACTGATACAGAAAAATGGTAGTTGCTACCGTCAAGGTATTCATATGAATATGATGCATTTCTTGAAGACTTAATTTCCTCTTCATTTGTGATATTGTTGATGTGATTGTGTTTGAAAATGACCGGTTAATTTCAGGGAAGGTTGAACAACTCCCTTGCAAGTAACCAAACTAGGAAGCTCCTTAACCCCAAACTCAATATTGGTAATGCCCTTTTCAATTTTATATCTAATTTCCATTCTTTTAAGTACTTGTGAATAGGGTTATCTGTCTATAATTATGTACTGAAAAGAATTCTTCGTTTGCAGTCCCATCTTTGAAGATATATTCTGATTCTACCGGAAAAAATGGGCACCGTCGTTCTGTTACTAATTCTGGGCATGGGGAGGAATTCAAGTAAGCTAACTTCAATCTTGGGTTCAACTTTTATATATTGATGATGAGCCTCATTGCAAATATCATTATGTATTTTTTGTTTTTGGTTCATTATTCTACTATTCTCCTTCTGATAGTTACCCATTTTCATTGTTTACATTTACCATCCTTTCAGTTTATTTACTTCGTATTCTTCTCTATAAAATTAGGAAATTGTCTCTTATTGATAGAAAACACAGTTCAACTAAAAATTCACAGGTTAGACTTACTTGTGTTATGCATTGATCATTGCTCGGGTAACACCGTTTTGACCCTTTCTCATGAACTTTCTTATCCAATATAGAGTGAACAAATTGTAGTTTTCTCACTCATTTTTGTTTTAACCCCCCACCATCTCTTTCACTTCAAAGGGTGTGCTTAAGATCTTGGACAAGAACAAAGGAAATCTTGACAATCTTAGTAAATCACCAGTTAGCTTATTTGTTTTTTTTCCTTTTAAAGCTTTGATGCTTTCTCAGGAGCTTAACATGCTGCTTTTACGTTCAGGGAAGCCAAATTTTAGAAGAAAATTATTGGCAGACATCAGTAATGTCAATGTGGGGCTTTCAAGAAAAGTATTGAGTACATGTATGTTGTGTGTTGAGTAAATGTATGTTAATTCTCACCATAGTGTAGTTTTGTGTTATAGTATGGAATCTGTATGTTGCGTGTTGTAGCTGAACTTAACATCGGATTTGTGAATGCAGTATTTCAAAAACAACCCTGATGGAAAAAATCCCCTTTACAACACTAAGAATGGAGTCTACACTCAAGGTTGAAGATTGGACAATGTAGTGATATCTTGGGGGCATGATGAATACCTGTATTTGGTACATTTTCTTCAATTTCTTAATGAGTAATTATTTTGAGTAATTATTTCAGATCGGGTGAAAAGTTGAGCATTTAGTTTTTTAGCATATGGTATGGTATGGTATATTTGAGCATTTCTAAAGACCATAGATTCAAGATTATTTGTGTGGCTTAACCTTGTGATTTGATGTGTACAAGTCACATGATTCAATTGCTAGTTCAAGGTAAACTTATGTTCAGTTTCGTAGATAGTTATGTTTGGGATAGTTATGTTTGGGATAGTTATGTTTAGTCCCATAGATTATTAATTTTGAATTATACATTTTTTTTGGTTTTATTTCTATATTATCACTTTTGTGAAATTAATTTTATTATTAAATTAATGTCCGACTAAATTGTTAATTTTGGATTTTTCCCCTTCCTCCGGAATCGGCTGTGTGCGGCCGCTTTCGGAGGAAGGGATTTGTATTAATAGTTGTAAAATTTTTAGCACCAGTTAAAAAAATGGAACTAACAAAAAAACGGTGCAAAAAATAGCACCGATTTAAATATTGGTGCTAACAAAAAAACCGTTGCTAAATTAACACTGATTTTTTGAAAATTGGTGAAACCTTTTCACCGCGCACGTAGGCACTAGTTTTTTGGGCTAAAAAAATGGTGTTAGAACAAGAAAAAACTGGTGCTAGGGGGTTCCTGTGATAGTGTATACATCGATATTAGCAATGTCTTAAAGACTTCACATGCAGGCAGTTTACTTAATTTAATGTTTTTTTGTGACCTCGGCTTAAGGTTGGTCCTGATATTGGTCTTGATATTGGTCTTGTCGAGTGAACGGCGACCTTGCTATAGCATGTCAACGCTACCACTGGTTCAAAACGATATGTTCTTGCGACATAGTACCGACATCGAATGTTTTTCTTATAAGGAACGTAAACATATTGCCACTTCATATACATGACTAATGGCTAGTAAATGATCCTCTAGGCACCTATTTTTTGAGGTATTTTACCATTTTACATAATATATTGACTAATACGTATGCACATTATTGTATCTAAATTAATTTTAATTTCTATTAATTATATAGTTCTCCGCACAAAGGAGAAACCCTGAATAGGTTGTCTTCAAAATTGAAGACCATACAATGGATTCGGAAAACCCGCGTTTCCACTGCACCTTGAAGCAGCAAAACTTTGGAAAAAAAATTCAACTTCGATAAGGACCAAAACTTGAAAATAATTAAAATTGTTAAATTATTTTATTTTCAGTTAATGCTATTTGTTTATAATTGCATGCATTTGTTCATAATGTTTTTTTCTTCTGATTAGTACATCCTGATTGAAATTGTACCACTTCTGCCTAAGGCAAATACCCTAGTTGTGATAAGATCCTACGGGGAAGAGTGGCGCATGACCTACTCAGGCCAAGGGAAGATCAAAGTCCTGTCCCCGAAGGATTTTTCTGAGTCCCTTTCTGGCAAAAACCTGCGCATTGGAGACACCTTGTTCTTCGAGATCATAGAAGCTGGGGGGTCAATTGTTTTCAAGGTTATCATAATTTGAGAGGCTTGATTTTCTTATAATCTGTATTCTATTAATGGTACTCAGACATGTATTATTAATAATCAATTTATATTGTACTAATTGATTTGTAAGGAGATTTCTGTGAATTAGGTTTTTCTAATAATTTTACTACATTTTTTGAACAATATGTTATTGTTTTTGCGTGATTTTGAAAAAAATTTCCAACCATACCATTCAAAATATTTTCATGGTGGTTGTGCTTTTCTCTATTAATTATACAACCATTTTCAATTTAACATGCCTTATTTTGAATAACGAAACTTAACAAAACTCCCCATTATTCCTTCTCAACTGTAACTTCTAAATGTTCTATATTTAATTTTATACGACATCGTTCACCCATTCACACTTTGTCGGAGACATTGATGGAACACGCAATTTTGGCGACAATTTTACTACATGAATGTAATGTCGCACAAACATCGGTAAGATTATTTACCTCGTTTTTTGAACTCAAGCATATCATAAATAGTCCTCAGTAATGTATATATGAGTGACAGTGGTGGTTCTTGATCTGGATGGGTGCTAGTTCGTGATCTGGATTCGTGATCGTGATTACTGGTTCGAGTACTCGAACATTTCAAACTCTCGAGGGGCTTCGAGACTTCGAAGGGTATTATAATCGAGACTTCGATGATAATTGTCTTTGTG
Organism: Rubia yunnanensis; assembly: GCA_037428765.1. Classification (NCBI taxonomy): domain Eukaryota; kingdom Viridiplantae; phylum Streptophyta; class Magnoliopsida; order Gentianales; family Rubiaceae; genus Rubia; species Rubia yunnanensis. The sequence goes on from CM075066.1 coordinate 42,402,791, forward strand.
TTCAAGTGCCCGAGGGATCTCGAGGGGGATAGCAGTTCGAATGCTCAAAGGGCGGCAAAGTGGCCTCGAGGGGAGGTAGTGATTCGGGGCCTCGAGGGTGCATTCAAGACCACGAATAGAACTAGTTCGAGACTTCGAGGGGCTGTTGTCGCTCGAGACCTCGACGGGGCCCCACCCTCGACCTCGAAGGGGTGGTTCTAGGCTCGAATGGGAGTTCGAGACCTCGAAGGGGACTGTTCATCTCAATACAGCCTCGAGGGTGCTAATTCGAGACCTCGAATGGAACTAGTTCGAGACTTCGAGGGGCTGTTGTCGCTCGAGACCTCGACGGGGCTAGTTCGAGACCTCGAAGGGGTGGTTCTAGGCTCGAATGGGAGTTTGAGACCTTGAAGGGAACTGCATTACATTTGAGATGAATAGTCTGATATGTGTCAGAAAAAGGAGTAAGAGATAGTAAAATTTCAAGCACCTACTCTAATCACAGGAAAACCACTGCTATCAAGAGTTAGCAGTCCCCTAAGAAAGAGAGGGGCTGCCTGAAAGTCTATGTCACCATGGTGGTTATTTTCTAAAGCATATTTTGCCAGGAAGTCAGCAGCACTATTTGCCTCCCTAGGGATATGTTGAATTGGGTATTTGTGGTGTTTTAAATTAAGGGAGCTGCAGGTGGAATAAACTCTCCATGGGGAACTCATGGGGTTTTGAATACCCTGAACAGCCATTAAACAATCTGATTCCAACACACAAATATTTAGAGCTAGTTCAGAGCAAATATCATATCCACATTGAATGGCGAAGAGTTCAGCATGTAAAGGAGACGGAGAATGGAAAGTATTTGCTCTCATTTTAACCACATTCCAATTCCATTTTCTAACTATCACAGCAAAGGAAGAAAGACCACCATTAATCCATGTAGCATCAGTATTAATTTTGAAAAAGGATAGATACTGCTGATGTCTTTTCTTTGGCTTATTACAGGTTCATAAGATCCATTTTTCAAATTCTCGACTGGTGAAGACTATCTAGAATTTAGCTACTTATCGGCCGGGAAGGATGCTCTCAAAACAAAAGGCTTCATTGCAAATTTGATGCAACTATGCTACGATGTAGGTTCCTTGTTAATCTTGAAGTGATAGTGTGTAGTTGCCTGGCCAAGGGAAAGAATTAACACATGGGGTGGAGATTCTTTCTTTTGGAATCGCAACTACTATATCAAATCTTTTGTTTCTAACTACTCGATTAGACATACTTTTCGGCTGCTAGGTTTTCTTTTGGAAGCAAAAATGTTGCCTCACTGATCACTTTTTTTGTAATGAACTATTTATTCTATACAGGCTTGGGGAACCTTATATAATCCCCCACCTTTATGGTGTTTACAATCAAAAAAAAAAAAATTTACCTCATTTTAAAACCTTTTACTTTAGTTAAAATAATGACCGAGGTAAAATTCAATTTTTTACCCAATTTTTTATAACCGAGGGAATTAATAGTTTTTATTTTGAAAAAAACCGAGGTAAAAAAATTTTTTACCTCTATTTTTTAGCTTAACTCAAAAACCCGAGATAAAAAGAGTAAAGTAATACCAAAATCAGAGGTAAAAAGATAAAGTATTAGGTTCATTTTATAGAAGTTTCGCTCTGGCTACCGGAAAATCAAAATCCAACCAACCCAAACCAAAAATGACATGTTACAACTCCAAAATCATAAGGAAGTTAGATCTTGTAAGGAATAGCACGGCACCAGTTTATTAAGGAAGTTAGGTGAAGTGGAGGACAAAGCATTAATTGAGCTATTAGAAGCTATTTTTTTTCTAAAGGCGATCAAACGGCTCGCCTCAGCCGCCCCGGCCACCTGACACCACAAACCTTATCAAAAAGATAAATAATAGGACTCTTATAGTCAAGCACATGGCCATCGAATGTGTTTGGTGTGCACAAGGAGTCCTCCACTAAAATTGGAAGCTGTTTTTTGGTAATACAATTAGCGGCGGAAGAAGTCTTAGCGCTGACTACATGCAAGGATTGGGATTGGCTCCAATAGAACCTGTCATAATCGAACCCAAAATAATTCAAAAAGGCGATCACTGCTCGCCCACAGCAGCCCACACCAGCCAACACCACAGCCATCATGTGAGAGGTAAGTCACGGTAACCAGTCACCAGGACCCGCATGTGGGCCTGTACTCACCGCCCACCAGGAGCCCCACCCGCCACGTGGCCCGTGAAGGCCACGATTTGAATAAGGACATTCCACTCGGTGGCTTGCGAGCCTCGAACCCTGGGTTCCCCCTGAAGTACATGCGTCCCAACCAACTGGGTACGCCCGTGGGTGTAACCCAAAAGTATTCAAGATAAATGGATACAAGTAGTTCAGCAACAAAAATCAAAGGCTGGGGATTGGGGAATCAAAATTCATCACTACCTCGCCGTTCGAGAGTCTGGAAGTTTGATAGAATTCTGTGGAAAATGGGCATATTTTTAGCATATAAATACATGAAGTATACAGTATAAATAAGGGTAATGATTATATTTCTTTATTCATGAATTCAGTGTACAGTATATAGTGGTACATGATACCTATACAAGTTAGGAAAATGTAATAGAATATAATTAGAATTACAAGTAATATTCTAATTCCTTAATACTCCTCATCAAGTTGGAGCATGGGATCAGAAATGCCCAACTTGCCAAGTAAGGAATGAAATTTGTTACGTCTGAGAGCTTTAGGGGTAAATACGGTAAATAGTATAGACGGTGGAATCCACAGTAGAGCCCTAAAAGAGCACTACCAAATACAAAAATAATCCAACCCTAGGCTAAAACCCAGGGAAAAAGAAGCCGGGGGGGGGGGGGGTGGGGTACCCATTTTTTTAAAAGAAATGCTAACCCTAAGATAGAAAGTACTAAGCCTAGGGAAAAATAAATGCAAGTCCAGATGTGTGAATCTGGACCTATACATAGCGACTAGAAATGTGTACTGGCTCTTCAAATGAAAACCTCATCGCAGCCGAGACTTGGGTCTCGTGTCTTGAAGAAAAATAATGAAGAAGACGCCAGTGGTAGATAAAAAGCGCAGCCGAGTGTGGTGTACTCAGGTCTTGAATGGTCGCCATGGTGTGCTAGTGTTGCTGAATCCGAACGAAGCTAGGACCGCCAGTGGAGGAGCAGCTTCTACCATATACACCCCTATGGTGAAGAAAGAGGAGTATTCTTGGCCTTCAAACGTTCCCGTGGTATGAACCAAGGCTATGTTAGAGAGCAAGAGTGTCGTAGGCAGTGCCAATAGCTCTTGTGGATTTCTCTAAACAATAGCCCCCCTAATGATGGAGAGAACGGACACAAGTTAAACGGCGTGAATCAAGCCCGGTGATTATGTAATCGCCCACTCCATTTTGAGCAAATGGACAGCTGTATGCTAATTTAACACAAAGTGTAGCGCGAGCATAGAGCGCGTAATGACCGTCAAGTCCAAGTAACAACTAGCAATGGGTTATTTAACTTTGCATACACTAATTAATTAACCCACTACACAACTCCTATGGTCGTGCAACCAAATGTAGAAAGGCTGCTCTCCCACCCTCCAAGGGGAAAATGTGCAATTATCCCCCCAATACAATTTTAGCCCAAAGATAAGGCCAAAACTCAACAAAAACCTCAAATTAGAGCCCAAAATTGAAGCAATTCGGCCCAAGAATAGGCTGAAAATTCCCAATTTAATTAGGCCCAGAACACCTTGAATTAAGCCCACTTGCTTGATTTTTTAACTCGGCCCAGCAGCCCACTTTTCGGCCCAGCAGCTCGGCCCAGTACCCTAAACTCTAGGGTTTCAACTTGACCACAGCGCCTCCTTTAGTGATGCAATTGACCGGGTTAAAACCGGGTTATAACCCTGACCCGTTTCCCGCCCTCTATTTCCAGGAGCTTTATTTCTTTCAGCCCAGTAGCACAGCCCAACACCCTAACCTCTAGGGTTTTATGTTGTTGACCCGGCCGCCTCCTTAGCGAGTCATATGACCCGCGCCGCCATTGACCAGGTCGAAACCCTAGTTAGGCTTTGACCCATTTTTTCTGTTCGGGTACAATGACCCGGCGGCGCCTAAACTGGATCCTCGCCGGACTCCGGAATCCGGAAAAATTTGGCAAAAAATTCAACCAAAATCTGGGCCTCTTCCATTGTGCAATTTCGACCAGATTTAGCACCTAAAACTAGAAAATTTCACCTCTAAATCCGAGAATGCGTGTTCCGGCCGAAAAATTACCATTCACCTTGCCGGAAATGCATTTTTCCGGTGAGCAAAAACAACCAAATCAACACTCATTTATTCTCTTTTCCAGCCTTGAGATGCATCCTAAGCATGAAGAAATATGAATCCGAGTCTAGGGACAGAGAATCGAGGATATTTCATGCTTTTCCCCCGCCGGAATAGCATTTTTCCGGCGACTTCCAATCGGAAAATCCAAAATACAACCTCCAAAATTCGAAAATTACCAATTTCTTTTTTGATCGGATAATGCATAACAAAATGAAATCCGAATCCTTCAAGGCATAATAAGCATTATAACTCGCCGGAAAAATTGTTTTTCTGGCGAACCCGATCGGAAAATTCAAACCATCATCATCCAAATAATCCATCCTGTATGAAAAAGTTGCTCCTCCATTCATCTAGATCTGAACATTATCATGAGATTGAAACAACGAGGAAAATACCTTGGACCTATCGTCGTTGATGATTCCAATTAAACCAATTATCTCCAAACACCTGTCTTGAATCCGACTAATCCCAAACCATCAACCCCATCAAACAATAACATTCAAACACCCAAAATCTTGAATCCCACATGAGTGTTCATCAGTCAAGAAAATAAATTTAAATTCTTGGCATAAAACATAGCAATCTGGTCGAAGTTCCAATTAAAGCAAACAATCATGGACAGTGGCGCATCTGATCACGTGAATGCCCTCCCATCATATCCATCATGAACACTTCCAAATACTAAAAAAATTTATGCCTCAAATTCATCTCTACTTCCAATCCAACACGAATATCACATTAACTATCCACCATAAACAAATAATCTTCCATATAAATCCACACAGATTCATCATAAATAAACCCCTCATCAATCATCTAGATTAGATCTATCAACGAAAGATTAAAACTTACTTGGAACAATGGTAGATCTTCATCTAATCCGCTCCATCAACAAAGTGAAGATCGAAAAGTCTAATCTTCACCCAAAAAACCCCAAATCCAAAGATCAAATCTTGAAATTCAAGCACAAATCATACACCGAAAGATGCCTGGCAAGGAATCCAACATTAATTTCAGATTCCTCGCCGGAAACTCTGAATCGTAGGAGAGAAATTGGAAGAAAATCGGCCTCGGTATTCTAGAGAATGACTGCATCCTTTTTTCTCTCCAGAGAGAATTTTCTCTCACTAATTTTCCAAGAGCTTTAGTGAACAAGTGGCATGTTGGTCTGACTAAGACCATAAAGAGATTTGTGAAGGCGACATACCTGACCAGGGGGCACAAAATAGCCGGGTGAGGGTCGCATAAAAACCTCTCTATGAAAATCACCACGCAGGAAAGCATTATGAACATCCATCTGATACAGTTCCTAACCATGAATGACCGTAATAGATAAGAATAAGCGAACAAAAATCATCTTCACAACTGGAGAAAATGTCTCAGTATAATCAATGCCTTCAACCTGGCAATTCCCGAGAACCACCAGGCGCGCCTTATGACGTTCAATAGTACCATCTGACCTGAACTTCGTCTGGTACCCATTTGCACCCAATTGCTTTCTTATTCAGAGGCAGAGGAGCGAAAGTCCAAGTCTGATTGCGCTCCAGCGCAGTACGCTCTTCAGTCAAAGCATCTCGCCAATGAGCATGCTGTGAAGCCTCAGAATAAGTGGTAAGATATGCACTAGATGTCACTGCACCCAAAAATCTAGAATGCATACTAGAAAATTATCACAATTTACATAATCAGTAAGAGGATAGAGAACACTTGAGGATAGTGACGATGCATGAGTGAACAGAGATGTAAAGAGGGGGGGGGGGGTCTTCAGTAATTAGGGCACATGAATAATCATTACAATCATAATCTGCCAAGTAAGAAGGAGGTCAGTGAGCACGAATACTCTATCTGATAGGTGGCAACTCGTAGAGGAACCATCCGGAGCTGGAGATACTTCAAAAGGAGACTGGGCCAGATGGTCAGAGCTGGCGGCATACAGGTTTGGAGATCGAAACGATGCCGACAATGAGTGCTCAACAGCGGCAATGGACCAGTGGCAGCCAGCGACTGACAAGTGGCGGCCGACGGCTACTAATCGGCTGCAGCCAGTGGCTACTGATCGGTTGCAGCCAGTGGCTACTGATTGGCAGCGTCCGATGGAGACTTACAGGCGACATCCGGTGGCGACGGATTGGTGGCAGACTGCAAGGACTGGCCAACGGTGGACGACGGTGACTGGATTACGGTGGACGACAGTGACTGGCTTGTGGCGGACGGCAGTATGAGAATACCGTGCGACTCCGACAGTGGTAAGAAGGAGACCGGTGGTATGGCGTCACCAAGTTCGTCTGAAGGGGCCGATGTTGGAGTTGCTAAATACGGGAACTGGTCTTCAAAAAATATTGCCATCCTAACGGTGAAAGATCACACAGGATTCCAAGTTAAAAAGGTGATAGCCTTTCTTTTCGGCAGGATAACCAAGAAACATAAAACGATGACTTCTTGGGGCAAACTTGTCACGATATCTTGGAACATGCGTAGCAAAACACAAGCATCCAAAGACTCTTAATGATGAGTAATTAGGAGCTTGCCCGTAGAGCAACTCAAAGGGAGTACGACCATTGAGATGATGTGTCGGTGTTAGATTAATCGGGTAAGTGGAAGTAAGAACACATTCTCCCCAAATTTAATAGGAAGACTGGGTTGGAACCATAAAGCATGCGCTACATTGAGTAAATGGTGGTGCTTTCTTTCAACCCAACCATTCTGCTGCAGTGTGTCAACCATAGATGTCTCAAAGATGATCCCAGATGCAACAAAGTGAGATCTCAAAGGCAAAAAGTCAGTTCCATTATTAGCTTGAACACATTGTATGGTTCGGCCCACTGGTTCTTCACTAAGGCACTAAATTCTAAAAATCTAGAAACTACTTCAGATTTAGCCACTAATAAATAAACCCAAACAGCTGGGGAATAATCATCAACTATATTAAAAAAATAAAATTCACCACTAGAGGATGGGGTTCGATAAGGTCCCCCAACATCACAGTGAATTAATTGAAATAATGCAGTAGCATTTGTAAAACTTAATGAAAACTATGTCTAGTCTGTTTTGCTCTAAAACATATAGAACAAGGAACATAAGTCTTATTAGTACCAAAATCAATAGAAGAAATAGAAGACAACACCGTGGAGGAAGAATGTTCGAAACGCTGATGCCATAAGTCAAAAGAAGACACAGAAGCAACTGTTGGAAGAGACTGCGGGATAGGATGATAATCATGAGTATCCAGCCGACGAAGCCAAAACACCCCCCTTTCTGTTCACCCACGCCAATCACTTTCCTCGTACTGATTTTCTGTAAAATGCAATAATTTTTAGTGAAAAAGCTAGACATTTCAAGGCAGATAACCATCTAGAACATGATAACAAGTTGCACCGCAAAGTAGGTATATATAAAACATGAGTAAGGGTGACACCACCAAAGCAAATGAAACCATATTGAGTGGTGGATGACACAGAGCCATCAGGCAGAACAACATTCACAGAATCAATAGTAGTTGTAAGATCAGTAAGAGAACCTTTGTCACCAGTCATGTAATATGAGGCTCCCGAATCAAGTATCCATGGTAAAGTAGACTTACTGGACTCATTGTCAGTAAGAGAATTAAACTGATTAAATATATGCATGGTCGTGCTCCATTGGACATAAGACAGAGCAAGTCCAAAGTTGGATCAGGTAGGGACACGACCAGAGGAAGCCGCAGCCCCTAGACCAGGCGACGACATGGTGGTACCGGTGAATAGCGGCAGGAGAAGAAGTTCTACAACGACACCTCTGGTTACGGCGACGGTGGCGGTCGACTGAGAAACTGGCGCCGACTTCTTGCCAGAGCTAATAAAGTAAGTAACAGTCAACATACGACCAATAGGTACAGCAGTTCGAGGACCAGATTGCAATTGCAACAGCTTTAGTAAAGTCGCAATCACATTATAACCACTCATATCCTGAAGCTTCAGAACCTCAGGTGCAGCATCAATACGTGCCTATTCTTCGGAGTCCGACATAGTGTAAAATCAGGTACATATCAGCAGCAGATACAATAACCGATGGCAGAAAAGTTTGACAGGACACACCAGCGTGTTGAACGAGCGGCGGCGGCGCGTGCGGCGGGAGCTCGGGAATTTAAGGCAGCGGAAATTTTCTATTAAGGTTTCAGGGATTTAGGCTCTGATTCCATGTAGAAAATAAGGGTAATGATTGTATACCTTTCTTCATTAACTCAGGGTACATTATGTAGTGGTACATAATACCTATACAAGTTAGGAAAAGGTAATAAAATATAATTACAATTACAAGTTATATTCTAATTCCTTAATATCTGCCAAGTCTAGTTTGTCATTTCAATCACAGTTAATTCATGTTTTTAGAAACACAAAAATTGCTGGTCCACAGGAGAAGGCTTCCAGAAAAGCACATTACACATTGTCAAGGTCCGAGGAGCATGTCCAGAAGATGAACGATAGAATATCAGATGGGGAATCCTCAACCCAGTTCACTCATCAAGGCTTGGAGTTCTCGGAGGAGAGGAGAAACCCAGACACAGCAAATGTGTTCTTCCCCGGAATATATAGACATTTCAGGATGGCGGGGGAAATAAACATCAATATGGAAGAGGTACAACAGGCGGAGATATTTGTGTTATAGGCTTTTGGCTGGATGATAGGGAGTACAGTACTTGGATGATGGCTCAATATCTGCAAGAGCATTGAGGCTTTCAAGCTAGGGCCCAACACAGATATCAAAAGTATTACATTATCAAAATGCGGTCTTATGCAACCTATCTAGCAGTACTTTTTTTTAGGTTAAAAACACCCTAAGGTGAGGGATATTTTTATAAGGGTCCCGAATCCTTTCAGATGAAAATGATATATTACAGGAGTTTAATATTAGAAGTATATCGGCCGAGGCAACATTATTGCCTCCAAAACCAGTAGAGAATTAGCTAGCATCTAAACTAGAGTTTAAGTAGCTAACTTTACATATGTAAGATCTGTATCAGCAGATGCGTTTCCAAAGTTTTGAAATCTCCACCCCGCGTGTTAATTTCTAGCTTTGGCCAGGCATCTGCAGAGTATCTAAATGAGGTCTTGGGTAAAATATGTGTCGGATTCTTCAGAAAATGAGTGTTCATCCTATGAGTGATGTCGGATGGATTCTTCAGTCTAGTAAAAATGGTTGAGCAGGACTGAGTGCAAACCCTTGGTAATGGAGCTTTGAGGACCAGATTATATAATGAGTGTAAACCTTATATGTTTCCAAAGTTTATCCTGCAAATTGAGGTGCAGCCTCTGCTGAGTACCTTAGTTAGCAGATAGAGAGAAACATCACCAGTATCAATCATCATCAAAAGCATGCCTATGTATTCTAATATAAGAAGTTTGAGTCCTATCTAGATTGATAATTCCTCAAATGTTAGCTGGGAGATCAGCTAGACACCAATTAGTTTCTGAAGAAGGAGAGGATTTTAATTTTGCAAGAGCATCAGCAGCATAATTGCGTTCTCTGAAAACATGTTTCAGAATAGCATAATTTAGTAGAGTGAATTTGGAAAGCAAGGGTGCATAGAGACCATCTTGCTCTACTGGGAGTGTTAATAATAGTAACAGCTAATAGTGAATCAGATTCAATTATAATTATGCAAGCAAGAGTAGGAAAAGAGAGAGCAAAGAGAATGTATTTCATTTTAGCTTTAAGGGGGGAGTTGGCAGTGATGTTTGAAGTCTTGATTAGGATGGGGATGCCATTGTTATCACTAGTTATGAGGGCAAGCGTTGAGTTAGTAACAGACCAAGTAGCATCTACATTGACCTTAATGCTCTCTAGTTTAGGTCTTTCCCAATGCATAATGGTAAGTGAAGGCTTTGGGGGAGGTCTAAAAGGTGGGATTGAGGAAGTGATAGAAAATCTCATGCCAGATGGTTTATTTGAGAAACAAGGTTTTTCTAGAAGGGATAAAAATACTAAATCTCTTACTTCCCTGCAAATTTGAGTTGTGGAAAAAGTTTGTTTTAAAAAAGATAAGCATTTCTGGCTTATCACAGGGACCGGCAGACCAATGGTGGCAGTATGTTGCAAATAAGTCTATGAATTTTTGGAAGGCCTTTATTATTCCAGTAGGCAAAAATTCTTTCAGTTAGATTATTCAGAGCATGGTTACAATGACCTAAAATGTTAAAAGTATCATTCCATACAGCTTGTGCAATCTGACATGAGTTGAAAAAATGATCTAGGGAATCTGATTGGTTGCAGGCAGGGCATTTAGAAGCAAGGCTAAAACCACATTTAATTAAGACATTATCAAAATACAAAAAAGAGTTAAGCATTTTCTAGGTGAAGATTGATGTTTTTTTCTGCAATCTAAAGTTCCAAATCTTTTTGTTAGCTAGGAAATTACCCGATATGTGAGTGAGCGCCTTGTAAGCTGATCTGAAGGTAAACGATCCATTCTCTTCTGGTTTCCATATCAGTCTGTCCTGTCTATCTTCATTAATTATAGCTTCCTGCAAAAAAAATCAGAGTATCATTTTCCGGATAGGGCCTAATCTGAGACAGGAAGAGTCTTTATTATTGATGAATTGTTCTACTATAGAAGAGGAGGGGATAGAGGAAGAATACAGAGGAATATAGTTAATTAGTGGGCCATTTGGGCACCAATTGGAGGTCCAGAAGTTACAGAGACCTTGGCCATGAATAACTACAGAGTTATTTTTAGCAAACAGGTTGATAGAGCAAATTCTCTTCCAAGTTTGTGATTTCTTGTGAGACTGTGGTAATGCCCAGATTTGTTTAGACCACATAGTGATGCCATGCTGGCATTTCCACCACAGTTTTAAGGAGCATGCATCAATTATTGCCTGAATAGATCTAAAGCCTAATCTATTTTGAAATCTATGAGGCCATAGGTCTTACCATTTTCTCCACACTTTGTTCAGCTTACCCACTCTTTCACCCCAAAAGAATATAGACATTTTCTTTTCTAGGGCTTTAATTATCTGTTTGGAAGGCCTTAGGACAATCCATATATGTTGTGGAAATGAATAAATACATGCCTGAATAAGAACCATTTTCCCCCCTATACTCAACCAGTTATTCTTCCAGTTCATCAACTTTTTATCAATGAGTTCAAGCAAAGGTTGGAAATGTATGTTCAATGCTCTTCCTGTAAAAATTGGGCAACCTATGTATTTAAAAGGAAAAAGTCCTTTTTTCATTCCTGAAATTGTCCTAATCTGATTAATCTTTCCAATTGTTGCCCTTTTACTTATGTAAAAAATAAGATTTCTCATAATTAATTTTTTGGCCTGAGGTAAGTTCAAAGGTTTCCAAAAAGGCTTTGATCCTAATTAGGTTAGTCTTTGATGCGTGCATAAATATTTTGGTATCATCAGCATAACTCAAGTGTGAGGCTGGTGTAATGCCTTGTGGAAGCTGGTAATACTTCAGTTTGTTATTTTTGAAGATAAAAGAGAGGCTTCTAGAGAAAGCTTCAGAAAATATGTTAAATAGAAAGGGAGATAGGGGGTCACCTTGTTTAATGCCTCGAGTAGCTCTGAAAAAGCCAGTCGGATTACCATTCATGAGCACTGAGAAATGAGCCTGGGAGAGATTTTTCATGATAGCATTCACAAAATTACCATTGAAACCAAATTTATAGAGTATGCTTTTTAATAAATTCCAGTTATTCCTATCAAAAGCTTTCCTAAGGTCTAGCTTACGGATACAGTTTGGTACTCTGTGTTTTTTATCAAGAAATCTTACCATTTCATGGAGATAAATGATATTATCAGATATATCTCTATTCTTCATGAAAGCAGTTTGATTAGGAGAAATCAATTTTTCCATGTAAGGTTTGAGCCTTTCCATGAGTACCTTAGAGCACATTTTATTAGCTACATTTGATAGACTAATTGGTCTGTAATCATCAAAAGAAGCTGGGGTTGGTTTTTTTGGTATTAGAGAAATCCAAGTACTAGTAATACCTCTTGGCATGTCAATGCCTAAGAGAAAATCATTGACAGCAGATATCAAATCTTCCTTAATGAATTCTCAGCATTTGGTGTAGAATTTGCATGAGTAGCCATCAGGACCAGGGCAACTATTTTTATTAAGACTCATGACTACTAATCTAAGTTCCTCCTCTAAAACTGGTTTAGATAGTAGAGAGTTATCATGGTCAGAGATGATGTTAGGTATTTGACTGAGAAAATGTGGGTAGTATGTGTTATTAGCTGGGAGATTGGGTTCAGATAGGAGTTCTGAGTAGTAAGCAACAGCCTCATCCTGGATTTCCTGGTGATTGTTAAGCCATTGACTTAGCCTATTTTTAGTTTTGGATATATGTAGCCTGCTATTTTTTTTCTGCTACAGTTTTATGGAAAAACTGTGTATTGTCATCTCTAAGTTTAATCCAGTTGGTTCTTGATTTTTGTTTCCAAAAGTTTTCTTTTTCTTTAAGTGCTCTAATTAGTAAGGCCCTGTTTTCATTAAGTTTGACTAGATCTGTTTCAGAGTGAGTGGAGTCATATTTAATTTCCTGTAATCTTAGATTCTCTTCAGCTGTGAGTACATTAGAGTCAATGTTACCAAAAGATTCTTTATTCCAGATCTTGATTATTTTTTTGAGTTTGATTAATTGAAGGTATGATCCCAGCATTCCATACTGAGGAAGTGGGGTAGACTAGTTAGTTCTTATTAAGTTTATGAACTCTAGTGTATTAAACCAGGTGTTTATAAACCTAAAAGGCTTAGGATGAGAGGGTGATAAGGTTGAAATCTGTAGGTATAAGGGGCAGTGGTCAGAGGATTATCTATTGAGAATTTGGATAGAGGAAACTGGGAATTTTGTACTCCATTGTATAGTACAAAGTCCTCTATCTAATCTCTTGGTGGTGGGATTTATTAGCCTTGAGTTTTTCCAAGTGAATAGATTACCTACAATATTAATTTCCTGAAGTCCTTTAGTGCTAATCCACTCATTCAAATCATTGATACTGCCTAATTTGGGAGAGCTAGGCCCACTATATTCTGAGATAGAGGTGATTGTGTTAAAATCTCCTATGAAAATGGTGTCAGAGTTTGGTTAAATACTAAGATCCTTCCATAAGAGTTTTCTACCTTCTCTAGTTCTAAGTCCATAAAAAAAACAGCACCCATATCTATATTTGAGACTGGGTGAAGAACTTTAACATACAGAAACTGATTGTTGTGGGAAATCAAAAAAATAACTAGAGAGTCATTTCACATAAGCCATATTTTTCCATTATGTAAAGGAAGGCTTTGAGAGAAATTCAGCTTTACCATGTAAGATTGGCACTGGCTATTATCATGCATAGGTCTAATGATACAGAAGAGCTGTATTTTTTTCACTTTGATTAAATTTTTCAGTCTAAGCATTCAAGATTCCATGCCTCTCAGATTCCAAACTAAAAAATTGATTTTTACAGTTGTGTATCATTGTTCACATGATTTTTGGCTTTTAGTGGATGATCTTAACATCATCTTATTCAACTGACTAAGGTAATTATTCTTTTTGTGCTTAAGCTTACCTTGATTACCTGTTCATTGTGGTAGAGCAGGTGAGAGTGATAGTTGAGCTTAGGAATTGTCTATGATTGGCATGGCTAAGATATCTTCCCCCTCCTATTCTGTATGGAATTCTTGGTCTAGGAGGTCTTCTTCTTGAGAGAGAGAGACTCCATATCCTGCAGTAAAGAGAACCTATTTTCCATCTTTCCCTTTTGAGAAAGTGCAGGGTTAGTAGATAAAGTTTTATGGATGATAAATTTATGTAAGCCAATCTGAATATTATCCTTAGCATAGCTTTTGTGAGAAGTGTTTGGAACAGTAAAAGCTGTGGCATTTATCAGTTTTGTGAGTGGTGATTCAGGGCTGTCAGGGTGAATGGTGGCTAGGCTTGGAGTTGGAGAGTTTGGGACAGGTTGGGGTGTGTTATTTTCAGTCTCTGCTGATATAGGTTGTGGTGTGTGGGAGGATGGGTTTAGAGTGGGATTTGTTGTGGCTAGCTAATGTTTTAGTTGGCCATTGTGGTGAGGGTTGCTGTTAGAATGGTTTGTTGTTATCTTATTTGGAGCCTTATTAAACTTGTTACCATTGGCTTGCCACTGTGGTAGGTTATCATTTTGGGGAGTAGCTCTACATTGAGTGTGGGAGTGACCTAGCTTAGCACAATGGGTACAATACAGAGGGATGTCTTCATATTCAATAGGGTATTTTCTGTAATTTGAAAGAGATCCTAATATGATGAAATCAGTAAGTGGCTTCTGTAAATAGATTTCAACACAGAGCTTAATAGCAAATGGCCTAGTTAAAATTTCAGTAGCCAAATCCTTCTTAATGAAATTTCCTATATTATTACCAATAACCTCAATGAAAGAAGTATTGTAATAATAGAGAGGAACTTAACTAATCGTGCACCAGATGGGAACGATTGATGATTCTCTGTGAGTGGAGAAATCAGGAGTCCATTTGAGCACCTTCATTTGGATTCCGTTGAAGGTCTATAATCCCTTAATCCAACACCGTTGATAATTTTTGACCTGGTCGAATCTGATAAGAATGTGCTTGTAATCGAGTGAACCCAGTTGGTATGTCCCACCAAAGCCCACCGTCTTGAAAGCCGCCATGAGTTGTTCCATTGTAAGCCGACCTTTGGTGAATTTTCCGACTAGGGATTTAGCGTAGTGAGCAGAGAGCTTGAAAATTTCTTCATCGGAGTAGAGATACGCTGGTTCACCTAGGTGTTCGGATTTTGGGATTATTTCTGGGTTATTTGGGAAGGTTGTGGTAAGGAGTGGGGATTTTGATTGGAGCGCAGCTAGGAAAGATTTTGTGTTCCCCGATAGGGTGTGATTCAATAGAGAATAAGAGAGAAATAGGAGAGAGAGAAAGAGAGCACTTGCAAAAAAATAGCATGATTTTTAGTAGTACTTAATAACACCCTGATTCCATAGCTGGGGGAATGTTTGCAGTTAGAGAAAATGGAATCCAACGATATCCATGATAGCAGTTAGGTTGCATGGTCTTCCGCCAATTTGTTTTTACCCAGACATAGCAGAAAAAGTAGCAAATCATGTTGGTGATGTGGATACTTAACAAATGCCAATCAGGAATCTCAGATAATTGGGGGCTCGAGTTATGATTAAGAGCTTCTATCAATGTGATTCCATTTAGTATATTTGAATGTTTTGAAATTGGTGAACTTAAAGAGACTAGAGTGATTTTTCAACTTGCCGATCGTACCCAAGATAGTCCTCGTGGGCTAATGAAGGATATGATGGTGCGAGTGGGCAAGTTGATTTTTCCGGTTGACTTTTATGTCCTAGATGTAGCGCACGACCAAAGTGCACCCCCAATCCTTTTGAGGAGACATTTTCAAAAAACTTCTAGGACTAAAATTGATTTCCACTCGATAATCTTGACTCTAGAGAATGACATAGACTCAGTGGAATTCAACATTTATAAATCTAGGCATGATTCAACAAAACCTTCTCTTATGTGCAAAGGTGTGACCGTTTTTGATGAGCATGATATTTTTTAACCTTCTTATGTTACCAGTGACCATGAATCTCTTGTTGATAAGTTTGTGAAGGACCCCGATGAATATTGTGATTTGGACAATGATATGTCCGTACTGGATTGTTTTTCTATGCTAACCAAATTTCAGCGGGAAAAGGGAAGCGTCAAGGATTTGATACCTCCTCGACCTCCTTCTAACCCCAAAGTGACATTCAATGAGTCAAGGTTGGCAAAGAAGGAAAGACATTTCTAGGTGCCGACAAGGGCTACAAAGGTAATGATGGATTGTTGTAGAGATCTCTTCACAGCGACGTCATCGTGGGTGGAGTTGCCAATAGCAATTCCGGAGACCCACTGGTAAGTGCTTCAAATTAGAATGCGTGAAGAGGAAATTAGCAGTGATGAGAACAATAAATGTACGTGGTTCTTTTGTTTTCTTGTTTGAAGTAGTGACTTGGTAAAATTTACATGGCGTGCTTAAAATAAAGGATCCTTTGAATAAAATTCTTGTTTGATTTGGAGATCTAGATGTTAAAATGTGTGCTTATGTGTAGATGGAATAGATTTTGATGGGTGACATAGTTTTCTTTCAAAAATTGAGAAAAACTAAGGAATACTGAAAAATCTGGGGTTTGGTTCGTGACAATGCTTGTCACGAAGGGAAGGTCTCATGCCATGAAGATGGTCACGAGACTCAGTCTCGTGAAGGTGAGAAAATTGGGCAGAAAATTCTTTTTGTCGACTTTTAATTTTCCGCCCCCAACTTTCATGCAATCAAAATGCATTTTTGATTCAGGAAGTGAGATTTCCTATTTCTTTAGGATTTTTGATGCGGATAGTACTTCCAAATTTAATTGATTGTACTACTTGTCCCCAAATTTTGAATTCCATCTTTATCTACATTGTACCTCACACACACACACACACTCTCTCTCTCTCTCTCTCTCTATCCTTTTCACCTATGCCGAAATTTCATTCTCATTGTACAATTCTCCACCTAATTTCATCATCTACACACTCTTTCTTCTTAAGAAACACTCAATCACACACACTCTTTGGTGAGCTCAAAAAAAGTGATGTTTTTCTACAAAAATTAGCAATTTTTGCTTCTTCTTGTGCGGATCTTACACTTCTTGGCTTCAAATTTTGGGTAACCCTTTGATCTTTCCGCATATATGCTTGATTGACATTGTGGTGTTATGAAAATCACAATTTTCGAATGAGCATGTGTTGATGTGATGATGTGATGATGTGATGATGTGATGATGTGATGTTGTTTGAGTTTGTGTGTCCAAGATTGTGATGATGAATTTATGGTAGTCTTGAATGTGCTATTGATCTTGAATGACACATTCTTCATTTGTGGGTGATTATAGAGAGCATGAATCTTGAATGCATGAATCTATTGATGGGTTGGTGGAAGGCATACATGATGTTATTGGTCGATGAGGAATATTCTTCTTTGAAATGGCCTTTATGCTTATACCATTATGCTTTGAATGTTTGAACTTTTTGGGAGAATGTTTATTATTGTATGACATCATGGGCCATGTATTGTTTATTATCACATTACCCTTCTTCCCTTTCATTGTGTTAGGATGACTCCAAAAATGGGTACTTCGGTGAAAGAGAAGTCTTTGCGGGGTGAGAAACAGAAGAAGGTGGTAAAGGGTGCAAACCCTAAACCAGCAACTCATGTTCCTCCCAACCCCAAGTCTATGGCCGATGAGTTTATAGGTTTGACCAATATTACCCTGAAAGTAGCCCTGAGATGGAGGAATTTGAGGGAACCAAAGAGGAGCATTTTGGAAACTAGTTTTACTTGCAATAGCACCTTGATGGCTTTAGGCTTACTTGAACAAGTGACCTTTCTTTTGGGTCGGGTATGCCTTGAAGGTTTTCTCGATGTGCACTCGAAAATCTACATAAGGTGCACTTTAGAATTTCTAGCTACTATTTGGAAGGTCACGGACGAGGAGGGTTACAAGGATATTAAGTTCAACTTGGATGACAAGGAGAACCAAATGACCTATACAGAGGTGGCATTAGCATTTGGGTGGAAGACCGGCCGGTACATTCTCCCTTGGTAATTTTTGGAGACAACTAACCGGGCCTGACAGGACGAATCTGAGCAAGAGCACGACTATAGTCCATCCAACAATGCGTTATGGTCATCAACTCCTTTCTATGAGCATTCTATGCCACGGTGAATTGATGCATGTCCTGAACTCTAATGTACACTTTCTTTGGGCGATGACACCTGAGGGAAACATGTGCCCAGATATGGTTAGTGTTTTTGTTCAAGAATGTATAGCTATGGGAGAACCGAAGAGTGGGAAGATTTCTTCGTCCATGCATGCTTTGTTTCTTCTTCTTGGTAGATTTTTGGTTACTTGTGATTGGGATGATTTTGGAAATATTTGTTGGTTTGCATGTTATGACAGGATTTTAGGATTCTAATTTGCATGTGGAATGTGGCTAGGAGGCCGTCGCCGTGCCTCTCAAAGTTAAAATTTATAAGCCCTAAATGCTTCCTATCTACAACAAAGTAGATAGCGGCAAATCGGGGTCGTCCATGAAGAAGGGGGATTTTCTCAAGCATTTAAGCACAAAAGGTTTCTATTAGGCTAGGAGTAGATATATATATATATACATATACATATAAAAGCATGTAAAAGGGGGGCGGGTTCTTTTGTTTGGTGGTCCTAAGTTATGAAAGTTAAAAGACAACACAACTAGAAAAGTCAAGCAACTATGCTAAATCAACAAACAAAACTAAGAAAAAGGGTTTTAAAAATACAAAAGATAAAGCCTTGGGGGCAATTAACATCCACTTCCAAACCAAATGTAGATCATTGAACCATTCACTCATCCTATCACATTTATTACCTATGGGGAATGCCAATAGAAAAATCAACATTCATTCCTTCTTAATAGTAAGTTGCAAAGACCAAAAACAACCATTTGCAAACCTCATTGATGATCACCCTAGACAAACAACGACCATAGGGGTATTTCATCAATGGCTTTATACACGAAGGACTATAGGTATTTCATGCGAAGGAGTTAAGGAATTTGTCACGTTCCTAACTCCCTAACACTTAATTCATACAAACACTTCTTATTCTCAAACAACCCATGGCATAAATGAAGTGAAACATAGCATTAAGAACACATGAATACTAAATAAAAAAGGCTTCAAGAACGAGTGAAACAATCTATTCACTATTTCGGATACATGTTATGAAGATAAATCTTCCATCCTTCTTAGATAGTAGTTTGTAAGAGTGAATTCGACATCTCTTGTCAAACCTCACCAATGACTCCCTTAGCCGAAACATGACAAAAAGTATCCCATTGATGGCATTGAGCACGAAGAACCAACAACCTTAGCAACACTTATAAACACTACACCGTGTCTAAGCATTTAACCAATTCATGCATTTACACAGGATTAGTCAAGAACGATCGACATTCATGGACTTCTCTCATTTTCTACCTAAAACAAACATGATAACGAGTTCAACATCATCACATTCATCTAGATATATCAACACACCAACATCATTTAAGACGCTCTAACTCATGCTCTTGGATTTCACATTAAAAGATGGGAGAATTAGCTACTTTCTCCCAACCCTAACAAGTAATCATACAAGAAATTCATATACTCAAGCTTCCAACAACATCAATTCCATTAACAAGTCACATTCAAAGCTCAATAAATGTACAATAGCAAAAGCACCAAATGGATAGATATGGTTCTTACGACATAGAAATGGAAGCTTCAAACCTTTCCACCCAAGATAAAAAATAAGCTAGATAGTTAAAAGACATGATTAACCTACAAAAACTAAGAAAAAAAAGAAAAAAAATAGGGTTTGAACCCAGAAAAATTGAAGGAAGAAGAGGCTGGATTCCTGTTCTTGAAGAAGAGATGATAAGGTGAGTATTTATAGTACAAAAAACAAGAAGAATTTCTGGCCATTCATCTGTCGCGAGTCGCGACGGGCTCACGATGACCTCGCGATGAACTCCAATTCCAGCACCATTTCTTCTTTCTCCTTTTTGTTTCATATCCTCCTCATCTTTTCACTTCGTCAATTCTTCAAATCTTCAAAAGCTCAAATACAAGTTTTCAAATCTTCAAAGGTATTCTTCAAAGTCTTCAAAGACTTCAAACAAATTACCTTGTAACACAAAATTCTCTAGAAAAGTAATAAAAGCGTAAAAGTTGCTTTTATCCCTCCTTACAGAATTTCAAGGTAAAATGTCACATTTAGAGCACAAAAGTGTACAAAAGTGAATCCTAAAAGTCCTAATATAACCGTATAGAATGGGCACATCAAACCTCCCCGCACATAAACCTTACTCACCCTCGAGTAAGAAAAGATTTAAGCACACGAAGGAATTCATATGTTTACATCCTAACTAATTTTCCCCCAATCCACACCTCACAAAAATTCTCAATATCATAAATCCCAAAATCAAAGCTCAAATGAGAAATTTCCACACAGACAACCCCAATTCCTAAATCTAACCAAACCTACCACTTATCAATTCACTACCCATAAAAATATTTCAAAGTCCCAAATTGATATTCCCAAAGTCCAATGACACAAAATGAAGTTAAAACCATATGAAAGGTTTAAGCACACACTTCACTTCATACCAGTATATCAACCAAAATCCAATGACGCAAAATGAAGTCAAAACCATAGAGGAGGTTTAAACACATACTTCACCCAATGCCAATATATCAACCAAAACGAAGTATAAAATAATCAAGAATTTCATACACATACTTCATTTTTCAACCCACTAAGTTACCCAATCCTAAGAGGTCTAAAGATGTTGAGCTACCCGATCCATCCATATGGAAAACGCAACCTTATGACTCCAACGCCGGCAAATGAGTGAAATCATAGCATTTTTCTTTTTCTTTCTTTCTCTCATTTTTCCTAGGAGCCCTTTTGGGTTTTCATCCTAGTCACACATCATGTTTCTTTGGCTCACATCTCACATTTTTCTGCACATTTTGGCCTCTCATTTTTTTGCCTAGGTAATCCTTTTGGGTTTTCGACATATCCGGGCCCCCAATGTTGCCTAAGTTGCCTGCTCGGGTTTTTAACTTAGTGGGTTTTCTTTTCTTTCTATTTTTTTTTTCAAAAATCTCAATTTTTTCTTTCTTTTTCTCATGTTTTTCCAATCAAAAGTAGAAAAAAAACATTCCAGTTGAAGCTAGCATGCATGTGAGTCCTCTAACCCCTCTCCGCACTTAAAACATTACATTGCCCTCAATGTAAACATTTAAGGCAAGAATAATAAAACTCAGGGTAAGAGGTAGAGTGACACCCATTTCTCTGCATAGTCGCCAGTGATATGCCATAGAAGAACTCACCCCTCGAGCAAAACGTTGTCTCCTTGGCACCGTTGGATCAAGAATAACACCACAAAGAACAACATCAAACTCACAAGTACATAAGGATTTGTATACTAGGTTTAGCATCAAGAGTTAATTACCATACTATTATCAAAGAACAACTAATCCATCATGCACTCACCACTTATGAGATTGTCAAATAAAAATATCCAACATGTATCGATACATATCAAAGCATCATTATAGAATATAGAGATTAAAAACTCAATGATGTAGTCGGTATACTACAATCAACAAAGATACTATAAAGATGCAAGAATTTTCATATGTCAATATATGTGAGATGGTGGAGGAATGAGTGGATATGTGGAGGTTCTTAGGAGTATTTGGAGAAATTATGCAGTGTTTAAGTTCAGTTGAAAGGTTGGATTTTTCATTGTGACTCGCGACAGCACTAGTCGCGACTCGTGATGCATCATCTCGAGCCGAGGGATTTTGGTCTTGAGCACTTGAGTTCTCAAGAACTTCAGCTCGAATCAAGGGATTGTGGCCTCGAGGACACGTGGTCTCGAGGGTATGATGCACTTTTGGGCACAGCTCGAATCGAGGGCTTGTGGACTCAAGGACACGAGGTCTCGAGGGTATGATGCACTTTTGGGCTTAGCTCGAATCGAGAGTTTTTAGCCTCGAGGACCCAAGGTCTCGAGGGCTTTAGTATGAGTCGAGAGATTGTAGCCTCGAGGACCCCAGGTCTCGAGGTGCTCAGCTCAAATCGAAGGCTTGTGCCCTCGAGAACCTGAGGTCTCAAGGGGCTGATGCATCAAGGGCTTTAGCTCGACTTGAGGAATGGAGGTCTCAAGGGTTGGTCTCGAGTTAAGGACTTTAGCATGAATCGAGAGATTGTAGCCTCGAGGACCCCAGGTCTCGAGGTGCTCAGCTCAAATTTGAAGGCTTGTGGCCTCGAGAATATGAGGTCTCGAGGGGCTGATGCATCGAGGGCTTCGGCTTGACTTGAGGAATGATGGTCTCGAGGGTTGGTCTCGAGAACTGGCCTCGAGAGGGTGATAGACTTTCAAGTTCTGGTCGAGTCGAGGCTTGCTGCCTCAAGGTCTCAAGGGTATGATGTCTCGAGGGTTGGTCTCGAGGACCTGAGGTCTTGAGGGCTGATGGACTTTCAAGTTCTTCTTGAACCAAGGGCTTGCGGCCTTCAGCACACGAGGTCTCGAGGGCTGACTAGTCTTGAAGGATTGATCTCAAGGGATGATGGTCTCGAGACTCCTGACTTTTCAAATGACTGGTCTTCCGATCACGAGGACCCGAGGTCTCGAGTGTTTCAACTCGATTCAAAGGATTGCATTCTCGAGAACTTGAGGTCTCGAGGGAATGATGTCTCGAAGGTTTCAGCTCGATTTGAGGACCTACAGCCTCCAGGACTGATGGCTTTTCAGGTTCGGCTCGACTCGAGGTCTCGAGGGGATACTGTCTCGAGGACCCGTTGGTTGTGACTCGCAATGGCTCGTCGCGACTCACGGAAAGTGGTGGCTGGGAGCTGGATTTTTATTACAAATATCCTGATCACATCGCGACTCACGATGGTCTATCACAAGGTGATCGCGAGGGCATCGTAAATTGCAATTACAAGGCCTCCCAGCACATAGAAAGAATTCAATCTCTAATTACCAACATTCCAAGCTTTCTTCCCTTTCTCATGGATCTCATTCGTTCATCTTATCCAATACAATACACTTCACTTTGCTACAAAAGTCTCAGAAAAACACACCGTAAAAAGAATAAGACAAAATAACAAAAACTAAACAATCAAAAACATAAATAAAAGACCGAGTTTATTTATGTTGTCTGTACGACAAAGCTCCATATATTTAAGGTCATAGGCATGACCCTAATGTTATCCATATGGTGAAGGCTTGAACCCCTTCACCATGAGCATCTAAAAGTAGAGAGGTGGGGGTATAAAACTTTCAAGAGGAAAGTCTTGTTGAGGTGGAGATGGTTTAAAGGGAGTTGGTTGGTTAGGAGGCTTGGGGTATTCTTTTGGCTCCTCTTTTATCTCCCTCAAAACTTCTGAAAATGGTGGAGTTGGTTAAATAGGTAGGGGTAGGGGTGACAATGCTAATAAATGTAGAATAATCACCTCTTACCTTTTTTTTATCATCATTAACAACCAACTCCTCATCCCCTTCGAACTCAAGATCATTTCCCATGGTGACCTCACTCATCGAATCCTCGAGTTCGATTTTGGATGGTGTATTTTTAGAACACGAGCTTCCATTCGGGCCAACACTTCTAATATAATCTTCACATACCCCTCAATAGCCTCAACACTAAAGGAGAGCAGAGTGTCTAACTCCTCACTAGTAAAGTTGTTCAAGTTTGCTATTGTATTCATGACTTCCTCACGTGTCAAACTTGAACTTCCTTGTTGGGCTTGGTTTTGGGGGTATGGTATAAGGTGGTGATGGCCAACTATATTGCTCATATTGTTGGTTTTCCGGCTCATTCCCATACCACCAATCTGGATTACCACTCCATTCTGGATTGTAAGAATTGTGGTATGGATACCATTCTTGAGCTTCTTGCCCTTGAAAACCAACATATCCTACCTCTTGGTAGCACTCTTCATATTACCCTTGGTTTTAGTAACCAAGGGTTCTTTCCCCTTCATAGTGCTCTTCCCACAACAAATAGCAAGACTCGGTAGGATGGTCGGAATGATACATCCTACAAAGCCTTGCTTGTTGAGCCTCTCTTCTCATCATGAGTTCCCTCAAGGTGAGACGCTCCATTATTTTCTTTTTTTATTTTAATTTTTTTTCAAAAGTCCAAAATCGTATTGCAAGGATTCTCGATAAACATTTACCAAGAACTCAAGCATTACCTACTCCAAACAAAAACAACCACCAAGGAGTGGAAAATGAAAACAACTAGCTAATATGCAACCAAATATACCCAAATACTTAAAAATAAATACCTCTTCCCTGATAGAGGCGCCAAAATTTAGTAGGCCGCCGCCATACCTCTCAAAGTTAATATTATAAGCCCTAAATGCTTACTATCAACAACTAAATAGATAGCGGCAAGTTGGGGTTGTCTACGAAGAAGGGGGATTTTCTCGAGCGTTTAAGTACAAAAGGTTGCTATTAGGCTAGGAGTAGAGATATATATACATATAAAAGCCTGTAAAAGGGGGGGCGGAGGGGGGGGGTGGTTGTTTCGTGGTCCTAAGTTATGAAAGTTAAAAGACAAGACAACTATGCTAAATCATCAAACAAAACTAAGAAAGAGGATTTTAAAACTACAAAAGATAAAGCCTTGGGAGCATTTGACATCCACTTCCAAACCAAATGTAGATAATTGAACCATTCACTCATCCTATCACATTTATTACCTATGGGGAATGCTAATAGAAGATCAACATTCATTCCTTCTTAATAGTAATTTGCAAAGACAAACAACGACCATTTGCAAACCTCATTGATGATCGCCCTAGACAAACAATGACCATAGGGGTATTTCATCAATGGCATTATACACGAATGATCATAGATTTGACAACGAAAAGCCTTCTACCAAAGACAACCATTTAACCAAACATAGCATTCATTAGGCTAAACCTAGAACAAACCACTTTCAAGGTTCAACCTTTCATTGCATCCATAGGATAAATATGAGGACAATCCATATTAACATACTTATCTAGCAAGAATCAGAACACATTATGCACAAGAAGTTCTAAGTTCATGTTCTTAGATTTTCATGCAAATGAGTTAAGGAATTTGTCACGTTCCTAACTCCCTAACACTTAATTCATACAAACACTTCCTATTATCAAACAACCCATGGCATAAATGAAGTGAAACATAGCATTAAGAAGACATTAATGCTAAATAACAAAGGCTTCAAGAATGAGTGAAATAATCTATTCACTAATTCGACTACTTGTTGTAAAGATAAATCTCCCATCCTTCTTAGAGAGTAGTTTGCAAGAGTAAATTTGACATCTCTTTTCAAACCTCACCAATGACCCCTTTAGCTGAAACACGACTAAAAGTATCCCATTGATGGCATTGAGCACGAAGAACCAACAAGCTTGGCAACAATTATGAATACTACACTGAGTCAAGCATTTGACACATTCATGCATTTACACAAGATTAGTCAAGAACCATCGACAATCATAGACTTCTCTCATTTTCTACCTAAAAAAAACATGACAACGAGTTCGACATCATCACATTCTTCTAGCAACTATCAACACACCAACATCATTTAAGAAGCTCTAACTCATGCTCTTGGATTCCACATTAAGAGAGGAGACAATTAACTACTTTCTCCCAACCCTAAAAAATAATCATACAAGCAATTCAAATACTCAAGCTTCCAACAACATCAATGCCATTAACAAGTCACATTCAAAGCTCAATAAATGCACAATAGCAAAAGCACCAAATTGACAGATATTGTTCTTACTACATAGAAATGGAAGCTTCGATCCTTTGCTCCCAAGATAAAACTAAGCTAAATAGTTAAAAGACATGATTAACCTACAAAAACTAAGGAAAGAAAGAAAGAAAAACTAGGGTTTGAACCCAGAAAAATTGCTTTGAAGAAGAATCTGGATTACTGTTCTTGAAGAGGAGGGGATAAGGTGAGTATTTATAATACAAAAAGCAAGAAGAATTTCTGGATATTCTTTCGTCGCGAGTCGTGATGGGCCCGCAATGACCTTGCGACAAACTCCAATTCCAGCACCATTTCATCTTTCTCCTTTTTGTTTCATATCCTCTTTTTCTCTTCACTTCTTCAATTCTTCCAATCTTCAAAAGCTCAAATACAAGTCTTCAAATCTTCAAAGGTATTCTTCAAAGTCTTCAAAGTCTTCAAACAAATTACCTTGTCACACAAAATTCTCTAGAAAAGTAATAAAAGCGTAAAATGTCACATTTAACCCTCCTTAGAGAATTTCAAGGTAAAATGCCACATTTAGAGCATAAAAGTGTACAAAAATGAATCCTAGAATTACTAATATAACCGTATAAAATGGGCATTTTAGTGGCTTTAGGATTCGGTGGTGTGTTGGTTTGTTGCTTATCTTTTGTAGTATGAAGCTCACTTTTAGGGCAATTTTTTACTGCACCAAAAAAATTGAAAAAAAATTAAAACCTGGACAAGTCAAAAATCCAAAAGGGTGACTTAGGTAACATGAGGAAAAACCCGGATAGGTCAAAATTCTTAGGTAAAAGTGAGAGGCTTGGCCCAGCTAGACTTACGAGTCTAGGAAAAAGAAAGAGGCTGTGTGGGAAAAGGTGAGAGGTGAACACGTTTTGTGGCATAAAGCTAGGATGAAAAACCGAAAGGGCTCCGAGGCAAAATGAGAGAAATTGAGAGAAAAAATGAAAAAATAAACAAGAAACTAGGTTGACGATGCATTAGACTCCATGGTTGCAACTAGGTCAAGAATCTTGAGTTAACCCTATGTTGCAACCAAGTCGAGGGCTTCTGGATTTCATTGGTGGATTTTTTTCCTTCGGGATTTCTCTTTGATGGATTTTAGGGCTACTTTTGGGAAAATTAAGCTTGGCTTTATTTCGATCTTTTGTCACTTATCTTTTTCGATAAACTTTTACATGCTTTGGGTGGTTTGGTTGCTTTAGGAACTTTGGGGAGTGTGAGACTTGTGAGGATTTTCACCTTCTTGGGGGAACTAGGGTAGCTTGGGAATAAAGTGAATACATTGGCTATTTTTGCATGCTTCATTCCGCTTGAGCCTTTTTCTTTGATTTTATTTACTCAAGGACGAGTAAATGTTTAAGTGTGGGGAATCTGATCTGCACCATTATGCATTCTTTAACCAATGCATTTACCATAGTTTTTAGTTGGTTTTAGTTTGTGGATTGCTAGTATTAGTTGAGTTTACGTGATAAGAGGTTTAGATGGCCATGTTTGGTTTTATTTTCTAAATTTCGTGTTTTGTAGACTTAATTGGTACTAGTGGACATCTTGTATCCACAGGTTCCTTGATCTTCCTATTGATCATCTTTAGTAGGTTGCTCGTGTGTACGTTTTGGTTACATTCTATGTGAAGGCCGTACGAAAGGCGGTCGAAGATTGAAGTCCTTTTGAAAGGATGGTAGATGAGGTGAAGGCCATTCACATTAGAATGGTAGAAGATGAAAGCCACAAACATCAACGCATGGTAGAAGGATATTGAAGCCAAAGTCAGGAAGCTTCTAAGTTCAAGACGACTAAAGGAGAAAATGGTGAATCATGGTCCAAGGAGTATTACCTTAGTCCGAGAACGATCCAGGAAGAACTAGCCTTCAAGGGTGGTTCCATTGGATTCGTCTTTGGACTAAAAGTTCACCTGTGGGAAGAAAATGAAGTTTAACTAATGAAGCCCTTTGGCCGGTCATACACCACCCATGTTCAAGCATCAGTGGCCCGTGAAAAAGTACACAGACCACACTATACAAGAGTTCTAGGGGTTCCATGAAGATATGATGAGACCTTCACGAGGCAAAGGTGTCAGGGCGTGACAAAGTCCCTGGACCGTGGAGCTTGGAGATGAAGAATTACGATTTGGCTAAGCATGGAGCCAATCCATGAAAACCTTCACGAGTCATGAAAAGGTTACGAGTGAAGACCACATGCTGCTCGCCGTCCATGAAAACCATCACGGACCGTGGGAAAACTCTGAGCAAAAATCGTGTACTGCTCGCAGTCCGTGATAATCATCACGGACCATGGCACGAGACCCACTTCACAGATCATGCCAAATCCCACAGCCCATGGCTATGAATTTTCATGAACCACGCCAGATCCCACGCCCCGTGCTTGAATGCTTCAAGAAACGTGACATTCGTGCAAGTTCATGAAGCCTTGGTGGCTGACCTAGGGTTGTGCTATTTTTTACCTATTTTGCGCCTATTTTTAGGCTCAATCTCCTACTACTATATATAGGAGTGTTAGTCTTTTACTAAACCATTAGGAAGTATAATAGAACCTAGACATAATGTAGAGTACATTCTCTCTCTAGTTTAGAGAGAAGGAAGGGGAGAGTTCTTCTTCTCCTTCCTTCTTATTTTCTTTTTCTTTTTCCTTTCATTATATTTTCTAGATTGGAATCTAACCTAAAATTTTCCATGGATCTAACCTTTCTATAGTAGATGTTTTGCTTGGGATTCATCTTGGTACTTGGTATGTTCTATTACTTTATGAGATTCATTAGATTCACCCTATCCTTGTGTTTAGGATATTAATGTGATTGTTATTGAATGTTATAAATGCATGAATACTACATCACATATAAGCACACACTTTGGTTTATATTCATGTATGGTGAAATTATTGATGCCCCCTTGGGAAGAGAAACCTGGATGTTAGAATGGGTAGGGGAGAGAGTGTCTGTGTGGGTGTGTTCACGGGGGATTCAGAAATGCTATGACCAATTTACCATTGCACCAGTCTTAGCTGACTTTGTAACTGTTGTCCAAGAGGTTGCGGATAGAGATAGGTAATAATAGCAAGCTAGGTGTTGTTTTGAAACCCTAGCGTAAAAGATAAGGTGCCTACAATCCTTGGGTCTAGCGTATATAGGACTCAAGAGGAGTAGTTACATTTGTGGTGAAAGCTCGAGACATAATGGCACAAGGGAGAAACAGACCAACAATAATGGTCGGACCTCATTGTACTCCCTTAATTACGATGGTGGTGTTAACGGAGGGTTATGAGCGCACCTACCGTGATAAGGTTGGAAAAGTGTAGTCCATCAGTCACACCACGTGTTGTGAACACAATGATAGGTTTTTTGTATGTCTATATGTGAATGAATAGAGGATTGTAGCATTAGAACTACCATGTTGCTAAATGATTCCAATGTGCCTAGCATAAATAGTTAACTTGTTTGCCAATTGCATGCTTGTTCACAACCCCTCCCTCCCAGTTGCAAGTGTTACACTCCTAGTTATTCCTTTCACTCGTGCGGATTGACGACCGGCATGAGGTTGTGTTCTAATTAGTACTTGAACCCTAGCATTCTTGTGAAAAAACCTAAGGCTAGCTTCTTACTACCCCTTTGTAGCTTAGCAGTAATAATGGGTGCAGAATATAAATCTCTATCTTTGATCTGTAAGCTCCTCGGCTCGTTTTTTAAGGACAACCGAGTCGGGGCAGGTCACTCCCAGAAGAACCTAAGTAATCTAACCACCCAAAGTAAAATGTGGAAAAAAAGTAAGCAAAGAATATGAGTGTTAAGCTAACTTACTTTTTCCTCTATAGGAGAGCCTATCCTCATGGACAATGGCACACTTGAACTAAGAGGATACTATTCTCGAAACTTAGTCCAAGTTGATACCTCAAAAAAGCTTAAAGAGAGGGTGGTTTTCTGCAAACCAAATGGTGATCTGAACACTCAGAAAATTATCTATGATTATTTCCCACCATGGTGCCCGAATTGTGGTGAAAACGCACACTTGATGTAGGTTTTTGAAGAATTCTGGAATGCCAAAGTAGAGGCTGCCCGAAAACAAGTTCTTGAAACAAAGGAAAGGAAATCAAAAGGTAAGGTAAATGTTGGCATTTTGGAACAAAACCAATGGGCACGAAGGGAGGAAATTCAAAAGAGCAATAATGGAATGGCCATAAATTCAGACTCCGCCCAAGGGGAATATAATGCTGGAGTTGTTGCGAGAGACAAGAAAAAACCGTAGCAAGGCCAAGCCAACAAAAATCGTAACAAAGGAAAAACTGCAAGCCAAAACCATGGAGGCTAGTATTCCTGTGCAGCCGACATTCAGTGGTGATGATATAGAATTACAAGGCTCAGGTGAAATCCCCTTGAAGATGGTCCACCCCAAGGCTAGGGCCTCTAAAATTCCACGTGTAGGTAGGAGCAGGAGCAATCCACCTATTGGCACAGGCGCGGTTATTAGAAGTCGTAGCAAGAGCAAGTCTTCTATCCCTGGACCTGAAGGTATACAAAAGGCTTATCAACGTCTTATGAGTGCTACTCTAAGTAACTCTAATAGTTTCGGCAATAGTGTAAAAGATGGCGGCAGTCCAAAACCAAAAGGGACCTTGGTTCCTAAATGAATATGGCATGCATGAATGTCTGGGGTTAACTGCCCCTGCAAGAAGGAGATGGGTCAAGAGGATCATCTCTGAGAACAATGTTGGGCTTTGCAGTTTGTTGGAGACTAAATTGAAGGATAAGGCTTTGAATATTTTTCTAAAAAGTTTCAAAGAGTGGAAGCATACTTATAATTTTGATCTTTGGCCAAATTCAAGGATATTGGTCATTTGGGATCTGAGAACTTATAGGGTTGATGTAATTGGGAGAATTCCGCAATGTATTCACTTAAAAGTATGTCATCTATCCTCAGGAGTGGAATTTTTGGGAACTTTTGTTTATGGCCATAGTGATGGAAGGAAGGCTCGACAACCTTTGTGGGCAAATCTCAAAGATTATGGTGCAAATTTGAATAGACCGTGGATGGTTTTGGGAGATTTTAATGCCATCCTTAGTGCAAATAACCATCTCAGAAACACGGTTCCTAGCCTTTACCTGATGTCAAAGTTCCAAGATACCTGTACTAAATGCGGACCGAGGGACACACCATTTAGTGGAGACCACTTCACTTGGCATAGTGCAGATTGGAGATTGAGAAGGAAGCTAGACCGTGTACTACTCAATCATGGCTGGGACAATGAAGCATGTAGAACAACCTTCTTTCCGATCTCCTCACGCTTGGATCACTCTCCGTATGTGGTATCCATGTCTCATGAGATCAAAAACAAGAAGAAGCATGTCCGAGTAAAAAGTATGTGGTTGGTTCATCCGAATTGCAAACAAATAGTGGAAGATTTCTGGAACCCCCATGCGGATAGTTTTAAACAATATTTGGTTTGCCGAAAACTCTCAAGATTAAAAGCTCCCCTTAAGGAGTTGGGAAAAAGACACTTTAACCACATTTCCAAGAAGGCTAAGATGGCGGATAAAGATTATAGTGATGCCTTTTGGAGATTTGATATCCTAAATGCTACGACTCATAAAATTGATGTATTGAGGAAGTTAAAGAAGAAATCTCTCTTCTACTATCATGCAGAATCCTCTTGCCTCTCTAAAAGGCAAGATTAATCACAGCAATGTGGTGGATAAGGGCACATCTTACTTCCATCAAATGGTGGCCGAAAGGAAAGGAAGAGGTATCCCGATAACCATTGATGGGGATAATCATATTGTCACATCGAATGCATGGCAGGGTGAACTTTTTGCGGAATTTTACAAGGGTCTTTTTGACACTGCTAGAGACAGGGTTTCCATCGAAAAGGAAGTCATCCTCTCGGGTCCAATCTTGAGGTATATGGATAGAGGCTTTTTGGGGTAATTTTTTTCAAGCCATGAAATTAAAGTTTCAATGTTCTCTATGGATGAAAATAAAGCACCGGGTTCAGATGGTTATACGGTTGGATTTTTCAAAAGACAATGGGATATAGTGGGTAGTGAAATTAAGGAGGCTCTTTTGGAGTTCTTTGATTTGGGTATGATATTCAAGTAGCTAAATCACACATCCATTGCTCTAATACCGAAGAAGAATGATAACTTAATTATGGGAGACTTTCGGCCTATAGCTTGTTGCAACATGCTATATAAAATCATCACCAAGATCATTGCAAATAAGTTGGAAACAATTCTAGCCATGCTCATTGATCAATGCCAAGGGGTTTTTATGAAGGGGAGAAGTTTTTCAGATAATGTTATGTTGGCTCAAGAGTTTCTCTGAAGCTATGGAAAGGAAAGATCATCGCCTAGGTGTATGATTATGGTGGATTTGCAAAAGGCTTTTGACACAGTTTCTTGGGAGTTCTTAGAAGAGGTGTTAATTGGGCTTGGATTTCCAGAGTCTTTGAAGGATAGAATTATGGCTTTTGTGAACCGAGTCTCTTTCTCAATTGCGGTTAGTGGTAAGATTTGTGATCACTTCAAGGGACAAAGGGGAATAAGGCAGGGGATCCCCTATCTCCCCTCTTTTTTGTTATATGCATAGAGTACTTCTCAAGGCTTTTAAAGAAGAGGGTTGAATCCAAGAACTTTACTTATCACCTGAGGTATGAAGTGCTCAAGATTACTCACCTTGCCTTTGCGGATGACCTTTTTCTTTTCTCTAAAGAAAACAAGGACTTGGTACATATTTATGAAGGCTCTAAATGACTTCGAACAAACTTCTGGGCTTACTATAAATGCAGCAAAATCAAAAATTTTTGGAGTGGGAATTAATGAGGATTTGAGCTTTACGAGCATTCCATGGGCCACTTTTCCAGTGAGATATCTTGGATTTCCACTTGACACTATCAAATTGAAGATCAGACAATTTGTTGTGTTTCTTGCAAAGGTTGATTCGGAAATTGCTAAGTGGAAGGGTAATACTTTTTCTTATGCAGGAATACTATAGTTGGTGAAGTCTATTGTTAGAGGCATTGGTGGATTTTGGATACAAAATTTCATCATTAAAAAGGCATTCATGGAAGCTATTGAACAAAAGTGCAAGATATTTTTGTGGGGAGGTAAACACAAGAGCAATGTTTCATGGAAAAAGTTATGCACGCCAAAATCAAATGGAGGTCTTGGCCTTAGGGATTTCTTCACTTGGAATAGGGCAGCCATGACACAAAAATTACGGGACATCCACACAAAGAAAGACAACATGTGGGTAACATGGGTTCATGCCTTTTACCTACAAACCGGCATACTTTGGTTGATCAATCCTAGAATTGCAAATGAAAGGCTTGGTGATAGGTACTCGAGCTACTTTACTTACATCTATAGCTTAAGGGATGAACTAAAAAACTTGTTTGGTGGAAACGTTTTGGAGTTGAGGAGTACCCTAAGCACTTGGGTTGGCTTGGGTACGTTCACTAAATTGGCCTACAACCTTATGCATCATCAAAGGTTCCCCGAGGGTCTTTGAACAACCAAATCAACTGAGAGAAAGGTTGTTTAACATCATTTGGAGGGGCTTTATCCCACCAAAATTCCCGTTCATCACATGGTTAGCTACTCTTGGTAGATTTCACACCAAAGATAAGTACCGAGATGGTGAAGATGATTAAACGGGCCGAATATGTGCACTTTGCAACCTTGAAGTGGAATCAAACAACCATTTATTTTTTTGATGTGATTTCTCCAAAACTGTGTGGAGCCGGGTGAGACAATGGATTGGACTACGGAGAAGGACTTTATCAATACCAAGTTCAGAAAAGTGGATCAAAAGGAAAGTGAAGGGTTCTATGCTACGAAAAAAACTTGGCACCTTGGCACTAATCATAACGTTTAACCATATTTGGAGTGAAAGAAATGGTGTGATACATGATGGCACTAAACCAAGCTCGGTAATGGTTTTCAAACTCATAAAAAATTATTGCTACATGGTACTAAACCAAATTTTTCCAAAGAAGCATCTATATTGACTAGCCCAAGGTAAGACCACTAGTGTCACGGTTTTTATTCCCGACGCCTTGGCATGCTGGTGCCGCGGCATGGGTTACTAGTGTCATGGAAAAAAGAATTTTACTGGCGCAAGGATTTTATGGTGCATGGTTTTCTAGAGCATTGGTGCAATGGTCTTTGGTGCAAGGGCTTCCTGCCTGCCCGATTATTTGGCACATGGGTTATCTGGCACCTGGCCTTCCTGGCGCATAGGATTTCTGGCACACTGTTCTCTGGAACCACTGTTATATGGTGCTACATTCTTCTGGCACTAAAGTATGCTGGCTCCACAGTTTTCTGCTGGCACGTTTCTCTGGCACATGTGTTATCTGGTGCCCGGGCATCCTGACGACTTGATTTCTGGTGCCACGGTTTTCTAGAGACATGGTCATATGGCTCTACGATTTTCTGGTGATGAAGCATGCTGGGGCCACAATCTTCTGGAGGAATTTTTTGGACACTATGGCTACGGTTATGCCAGCACTAAAATTTTAAGGAGGATTCTTGGATGATAGCACCACGGCTGCGGTTTAGGCCAGCGCCATGATATTCTCGTAGAGATGGAAAGTGACCATAGGCTTTACTACATCACGGGTTGTGACATCCCTTAATTGTACATCTGTGTCTCGGCATGTAGCTTAACCTGAAGTTCCTGCCCATACGGATTTTTACTTTCGACATGGTTTTCTGAATTTTACCATGTTTTTGGTGTGGAAGGCTCTACCATATTTGTCATCCTTTGTGTTGGCTAGTAAGTAACTTGAAATTAAGGATTTGACGGAACTTGCGGTTGATCTGCTTCATTCATGGGAAAAGGAAAACATGGTTGGAATGTACATTCCTCCCACGGTCTTCCTAGTCTAGGTTGTTGCTACGTTTTTTACGGATATCACGTGTCATATGCTCGTGCAACACTTGGTGTTAAATTGGCATAGAGATGTCCATTATCTCAAAATGGAATGGGTGGTTACAGAACCGTCACGCTAGGCACACGCGGTACAAGTTGTGTCCATTCTCCAAATTTATTCCATAGGTTTAATTAGGTGGAACTCACAAGAGCACTTGGCATTGCCTCTTCTTGCTCTTGCCACCAATATAACCTTGGAAAGAGAACGTAATATAGGTCAATAACACTCCTTTTTCTCCACCTTAAGAATTTATATTGTAGAACTTGACTCATCATGCCGACCAATGGCACGTAGGCGACCTCAGCTTCACTTTGCCACATCACACAAGATTTCTTCATCCAAGACCCAAGTATATTACTCTTGGTTGCATTAGGAATGGAGTTTCACACATGGCTGTAACATTTTGCTACACCGCCAGCTACAATGCCACGGTTTTGAAGACACGGGCCAACATCACTCGGTGGCAATTTATTTTGTCATAGTTTTGAAGACCGAGATCACTAACCTCGGTTGCGTATAGGATGACAATATTTGGTGCAAGAAAAGACAGTATCCTCCCCGGTTGGTATGTATGGGTCCGAATTGGCATCTCAATCTTGACTCGCAATTATACAGATTTGATTTCTCAGCTTGTATAGAAGGCCTTGCATGTATGAGGTAGAAACAGTTTCTTGGAATTAGGTAGTGACTTTGTTTTCAACCCTCTTTCACATGTCATGCTTTACCTTCTTGTTTTCCCACTCACCATAGGGATATGCACGTAGTCTACCCTACCTTATCACTAGTTAGCTTTGGGCTAGGAAGAATCCCATTGTATTACAGGAGGATGCACTTAAAATGCATCCACCAGGACGTTCCACGACTTTTCTATTTACCATTTTACCATAGAGTAGGCCTAGATATCTTATATGTGATAGAATTCAGGATGGAAAAATTTAGTCAATCATGTTACCCAAATATTCCCAAGTATTTGCATATATAATTTACTTTTGTTTTATCTTTATGTTTGTTAGTTGTAAAACCCAAAACACTCCGTTTTACAATTTAAGTTATTCCTAGCACACAGATGGATTGACAACCCGTACGTGGTTGTGTTTAATTGACTATTAGACCCTAGCATCTCTGTGGACAAACCCAGACTTGTCCCTAACTACCCAATAGTTTGCTTAGTCGGGAGTTGGTTGCAGAATATAAATTTTATCTTTGACTACCCTCTTCATCCCTTTTGGGGCTGTTTGGAATGCCTTCACTCAGGTTAGCTACGACACCATTTTATCAGCCTCGAGTAGAGGCGGGCCAGCTACCTTTTCTTTGTACTTCGCCTTTGTGATTGCTGCATGTTGCCTTTTCTCCTAAACAACATCCAGGTCCAATCTCATCCATTTGAGATTATCGCGTTCATTGTATTGTTCCACTCTAAGGCTTGAGTTCCCAATTTCGAATGGTGATACTGCTTAATGACCGTAAACAAGGTTGTACGGTGTTTCCCCAATGGATTCTCTTACTATCGTTTTGTAAGATTATAACGTGTTGGGTATCTCTTCCACCCATCCTGTTCGGTTTCCTTCCAACCATTTTTTAATTCCTTGGACTAATGTTCTGTTAGTTATTTCCCTTGGCCATTAGCTTGATGATAAATGACGGAAGTGAACTTCTATGAAATCCCTAATTTCGAGCACCACTCAGTGAAGGTTTCACTTGTGAATTGTGTACCATTATCTATCATGATAGTTTGAGGTACACCAACTGACAATCTATGCTTTGCCAAAAAATATTCCTTGTTTTTTTTTCGTGACTCTTCCCATTGGGTTCACTTCAACCCATTTCATGAAATAGTCAATCGATACGAATAGAAATTTTGCATTACTAGATCCTCTAGGAAAGGTCTGGCCAAATATATTCCTCATTTGTCAAATGGCCAAGCTCCATGTATCCCTGTTAGAGTAGACTGTGGTTTATGCAGTACCGACACATTAATTTGGCAGATTTTTCATTTTAGAACAAATTTGTGTGCATTGTTAAACATTATTAGCCAATAATACCCTTCTCGGATTATCTTCTTTTCGATTGTTCGGGATCCATGATGTGTCTCACATATTCCTTCATAAACTTCTTTCATGATTTCTTTTGCTTGGGTCGGTCCCAAACACTTTACCCATGGAGATACGAAACCTCTTTTTTGTATGAGATTCTCCCCTCGAAAAAGTAGTTGTGCAATTTTAATTCCAGCTTCCTGATCTGTATTCTATCTGGTAATAATTTTCCCATTTATAAGTAGTTATTGAATGGCGTCATCGAGTTTTCTTCTTCTGTATGGGCTATTGACACAATTGTTGTATCCGTACTTTTGATCGGAATGACCTCTACATTCACATCGTTCTGTCCAGCAATGTGGTAGAGCCAGCTGTTTCCATCTGGCTTAAGGTGTCTGCCTTAGTATTTTTTGATCCCTAGTATGTGTTGAATGTCAAAGTATTGAACCTGAACCATTAGTTGGCAAACTCTTCTTAAATACTTTAACAATTGCTCCTCTCACACCTCGTAATCTCCATGAACTTGCTGGATCACTATCTATGAATCTCTAAAGCACTTGACGTTCTTAGCCTTCATCTTTATTATAAGGTCCAAACTTCTTATCAGTGTTTCATATTCAGTTTCGTTGTTTGTAAGTTGGATTTCAAAATGAAGTGAGTGTATGTGCTCTCCCCTATCTGGGTTTAACAGTAGCAATCGTACACCATAACCTTCTTTACTAGATTCCCTATCAAGGAACAATTTCCATGTCATGTGTACCCATTTTTATTTTCCTTTATCCATACGGAACCTTCTTTACTCAACTTGCTTTGTTTAGGTCTGTGAATTCTATGCACATTCTCCACCCAGCGTTTGTATTTCTTAGAATACCTGAATGAAGCAATGCTCTAACCTTCTCCTCAATTGTTTTGTCTTTCTCTGGCAAACCTTCATTACTTTTGCTTTACTGGCCTGATCAAATGGTTGATATTTAGAGAGTGGGTTGCTATGTTTAGATTGGCTCCTCCTATGTTCTACAATGTCCATGTGAATGTATACCTGTTTCACAGAATTTCTGTCACTTTTCTCTTCACTTAGCTTTGAAGATAGTTTCCTATCTTGGCACATTTGGAAGTGTCCATGTCGTCCATAATGACAATTTCAGTTTCCTCTCCGATGTCAACTTGAGGTTCCATTTGCTCAAGTTGACCGTTCTCCGAAATGGTGCTGACCATTTCTGTTTGTTCATAATTTCTTCCCACTATGATTACGACAACCATGAACTGCCTAGCTGTTTGCTAATTTCCTCGTATTGTTGCAGTTCCCATCGGAATTTGAAAATTCATCACTAAGTGATGTATGGACCATATTTCTTTTGCCGTGTTCATTCAAGGTTTACCAATAATGGTGTTGAATGAGCTTTGTGCGTCCATGACAACAAAGTTGCACATTACGGTGCAATTTTTGTCATTTTCAACTATGGTAATTTGTAGTTTTATTTTACCCAAAGGTGTCTTTGCTCGTCTAGTAAAGGCTACGATAAAGGGAGTCGACTTCTTTAGACATGTTCGCTTGAATCCAAGTTTGTCAAACTAATCCATAAACAGGATTTCTACTGCACTTCCCTCGTCTGTAAATACTCTATGGACTGTGGCATTTCCAATCTTGGTGACAATAACTATTGGGTCATGAAGAGGCAGAGCATTGGGAACTGCGTATTTTTCACTAAATGTTATCATCTCATCGCAACGAAGTCTTTTGTCAGCTGGTTCTTGTAGTGGGGAGTATCTAGCCTTTGCTTTCCAGGCGTTGTTAGACATAGCTTATGTGGATCCATGGATCGAGATAATTACTTTCTCTACACCATAATAAAATCATTTTTAATATGAAAAGTATAATATATTCACTTATACCTCCTTGTTCCATTGTGTTTCCTCTACTAACTTCGTTCTTAATCGGTAAAATGTAAGAGGTGATGTTGAAGTCGGAGAAAGGTGGTGCAGGCCTACTATGATACTCTGGGTGTTCACGTGAGGGAGGTCATCGCTGTACCTCTCAAAGTTATAATTTATAAGCCCTT
Source organism: Rubia yunnanensis (assembly GCA_037428765.1). Classification (NCBI taxonomy): domain Eukaryota; kingdom Viridiplantae; phylum Streptophyta; class Magnoliopsida; order Gentianales; family Rubiaceae; genus Rubia; species Rubia yunnanensis. Next base: position 42,441,523 of record CM075066.1, read on the forward strand.
TATGCTTATTAAATACAATTAAGTAGATAGTGGAAAATTGGGGTCGTCCACGAAGAAGAGGGATTTTCTTAAGAATTTAAACATATAAGGTTTATATTAGGCTAGAAGTAGATATATATATATAGATATATAAAAGCAAGTAAATGAGGGGGGGTTGGTTTTCCTAAGTTATGAAATTAAAATACAAATTAACTAGAAAAGTTAAGTAACTATGCTTATCATCAAACAAACGAATGAAAAGGGGTAAAAATTACAAAAGATAAAGCCTTGGGGGCAATTGATATCCACTTCCAAACCACATGTAGATCATTGAACCATTCACTCATTCAATCACATTTGTTACCTATGTGGAATGTTATCACTTCCCATTCGAAGATCAACATTCATTCCTTCTTAATAGTAATTTGCAAAGACAAACAATGACCATTTGCAAACCTTGTTGACAATCACTCTAAGCAAACCACACCATAGAGGTATTTCATCAACGGTATTTTACACAAAGGACCATAGATTTGATAACAACAAGCCTTCTACCAAAGACATAGCCATTTAACCAAACATAGCATTCATTAGGCTAAACCTAGAACAAACCACATTCAAGATTCAACTTTTCATCGTATCTTTAGGATAAATATGAGAACAATCCACATTAATATACTTATCTAGCAAGAATCACAACACATTGTCCATGAGAAGTTCAAAGTCCATATTCTTTTATTTTCACGCCAAAGAGCTAAGGAATTTATCACTTTCCTAACACCCCAACACTTTAATAATACAAATACTTCCTATTCTCAAACATCCCATGGCATAAATGAAGTACAACATAGCATTAAGAACACATGAATACTAATTAACAAAAGCTTAAACATTGAGTGAACCAATCTATTAATTGCTTTACAAGATAAATCTTCTATCCTTCTTAGATTGTAGTTTGCAAGAGTGAATTTGACATCTATTGTCAAACCTCACCAATGACTCCCTTAGTCGAAACACGACTAAATATATCCCATTGATGTCATTGAGCACAAAGAATCAACAAGCTTGGAAACATTTATAAACACTACAACGTGTCTAAGCATTTAACCAATTCATGCATTTACACAAGATTAGTCAAGAACGGTCGATATTCATAGACTTATCTCATTTTTTACCTAAAACAAACATAACAACGAGTTCAACATTATCACATTTATCTAGCAATTATCAGCACATCAACATCATTTAGAAGCTCTAACTCTCATGCTCTTGGATTCCACATTAAAGGGGGGGGGGGGGTAAGCAGCTACATTCTCTCAACCCTAACAAGCAATCATACAAGCAATTCATATACTCAAACTTCCAACAACAGTAATGCCATTAACAATTCACATTCAAAGCTCAATAAAAGAACAATAGAGAAAACAATAGATAGATAGATATGCTTCTCAAGACATTAGCTAGGAAGTCTCAAAGTACAATACTAAGCTAGGTAATAAAAACCCATAACATAGAACATAAATCTACAAAGAAAGAAGAAAAAATGGTGAAAAACTAGGGTTTTGGAGACCCCTAGTCGGACATAGGCAAATGGGGAAGAAGGGGGGCTATTTATAGTCTAAGTTGACCAAATAATGCAGCAAGCTCCCGGCCGGGCGGAAATGGCATCGCCCGGGCAGCGGAGGTTTCAGCCTAAAAATTCAGAAATGGCCTCGCCCAGGCTTCTTGTTTTGCTTCCCATGGGTGAACCGTTGATCCATTTTGGGAGTTCTTGTAGTCGATTTTATAGTGCTCGAGAAGAAAATTCCAATGATGCCACCCTTGTAGGCTGATTCCTATTGGATAATTTTAAGAACTTTGTCCAAACTTCTGGGTGATAATTCATCCACTTCTTTGCCTTCCTTCTTCGACCCTTCCATCTTCTGCCACCACGTTTTGACACGTGACCTTCACTAAACCACTCCAAAGGGCTCATGAAACAACTACAAATGAAGCTCACAAAATGGAATCTAGATGCTCATAAGGACCAAAAATCCATTAGACTAAACATAGGTTACAAAATCAAGGATTTAGATATGAAAACCAAAAATGATCATCTAAACCCCTTATCATGTAAACCTATGTAAATCTAGCAATCTTACAACAAAAATATGACAAAGATGATGTTAAATGTTTTAGAAAATACATGCATTTGACGTCTCATCAACGTGTTGAGGTTTCCGGAGAAAACGAGTGAGGGGTGGTTAAGGTTGTTGGGTTAGAACTTGCAATGATTTTCTCCAATTCAAGTGGCTTTTTCCACATTCAATTCTTTCGAGACATAAGCCACTAGTTGGCTTAATGTGGATTTGAAACCATCAATTTCTCTTTGTTGACTACTTGAAAAAATATCAACCTTCGCTTGTTGAGGCTTAAGCCCTAAATGCTTCCTATCTACAATAAAGTAGATAATGGCAAGTTGTCCACGAGAAGAAGGATCTTTTCAAGTGTTTTAACACATATAGGAGAAGACATACTTGACATTTACATACATAGACATATATGTAAAAGCATGTAAACAAGGAGGGGTTTTGGTTGGTTTGATCCTAAATTATGAAATTGATATACTACCAAAGCAAGAGAACTATGTTAATCATGCAATACAACTAAAGATATGATGTAAATGATAATTAACGGAGCCTTGGGGGCAATCGATTTCCACTTCCAAACTTCATATAGCTCATTGATTCATTCGCCCATTCAATTACATTTATTGTCTATGGGGAATGTATCATTTCTCATTCAAAGATCAACATTCGTTCCTCCTTAAGACTAGTTTGCAAAGACAAACAACGACCATTTACAAACCTCAATGATGATCACCCTAGACAAACAATGACCATAGGGGTATTTCATCAATGTCATTTCACCCAAAGGACCATAGGTTTGATAATAGCAAGCCTTCTACCAAAGACATAGTCATTGAACCAAACAAAGCATTCATTTGATTAAACCAAGAACAAACAACATTCATGGTTCAACCTTTCTTTGCATCTATATGACAAATATGAGAACAACCCACATTAACATACTCATCTAGGAAGGATTGCCACACATTATACACAAGAAGTTCTAAATCCATGCTCTTGGATTTCCATATCAAATGAGTTAAGAAATTTGCAACTTTCCTAACACCCTAACATTTCAATCTTACAAACATTTCATATACTCAAACAACCCATGGTATAAATGAGATAAAAAACAACATTAATGGCATAATAAATGCTCTCCAATAAATGTTCATGAATGAGCAAACAAAGAATCTTGCTACATAAGCTTGGAAGCTTCAATCAATTGCTCCCAAGAATTAGATTAGCTACAAGAGTTCATACTAATCAATGCTAAACAACCAAACATAATACAAGAGAATTCATAGATGAAAATGGAATAAATTAGGGTTAAAAATAGTACCAAAAATGCAGAAGATGAAGAATGAGAATGAGAGGAAAGAGAGTGCTATTTATACTACAAAGAGGATAAGGTGAAATTCTGGCCACCCGTTGGTCGCGATATATGACAGGCTCGTCGCGACTCGCGACGGTCTCGCTACGAGGCCATCGCGACTTGCGACGGGTGCCTGAATTTTTCTATGTTTCCTTTTCTTCTTCTTGTGGTATACAATCACTTTCATAGCAAGTCCTCTCATTTTCCAAGTCTTCAATGTCTCCAAAAATGGTTTCCAATGGCCTTCGGTCTTCATGTCTTCGAAGTAAGTCTTCAAAAGTCTTCAAAAATGTGATCTTCAATGGCCTCCGGTCTTCATTGCCTCCGTGTTCTTCCCTTGTCACACAAAATCCACTTAGAAGAGGTAAAAGAGCGTAAAGTTGCTCTTACCCCTCCTAAGATAATTTTAAGGTAAAACACAAGCTCTCGATAATAAAAGAGCACAAAGTGACCCAAAACAATACTAAAATGGACACATCAAACCTCCCCACACTTGAACCTTACTCACCCTCAAGTAAGAAAATATCCAAGCATACGAAGGAAATGACATATCCTCATCCTAACTACTAATCCCCCAAGTCAATACCTCACAAAACTCTCAATATCACACATCCCAATGTTAAAGTCAAATGAGAAGTTTCCCACAACCCCTATTCCTAAATCTACCCATCAATTCATTGATATCCCTAAAACATCTCCAAATTCCGAATTGATAATCCCAAATCCAATGATAAAAGGTGAACCTAAAGGTATGTATAAGGTTCAAAACACATGCTCCACTTTAATGATCAAGAATTTCATAACTTACTCTATCTTCTCCCACTAAATTTTCAACTCCCAAAAGGTCCTCAAAATGTCAAGCTACCCGATCCATCCATGTGGTCACCGCAACCTTATGACTCCAATGCCGGAAAATGAGTAGACACTTATCATTTTTCAATTTCTCTCGTTTTCTCTCATTTTTCCTAGGAGCCCTTTCGGGTTTTCATCCTAGCCACACATCATGTTTCTTTGGCTCACATCTCACCTTTTTCCGCATAATTAGCCTCTCATTTTTGCCTAGGTTGCCCTTTCAGGTTTTTGACCTATCCGGGCCCCCAATGTTGCGTAAGTTGCCCTCTCGGGTTTCAACTTAGCGGATTCTTCTTTTTTTTTTCTTTTTATTTTTTTTTTCATGTGTCTCCAATCCAAAAAGTAGCAAATTGCTTTCCAAATGTTAAGGCTAAGAAAAATTATCAAAACCAACATTATCCAAGTACATCAAAAGAAAAACATCCCAAAACAAAAAGGAGAAAATATCCAAAACAAAACAAAAGAGTTATGCAAAAGTGTCTCCAACCCTAATCACCTCAAAAATAGTAGATACCCCTCCCCATAATTAAAACACTACATTGCCCTCAATGTATACAATAGGACAAGAATGTACAAAGCGAAGTATGGAAAGGGTAAAGATGTGGTGCTCACAAAATCAATGATGTGATGAAGAAGGGCCAATGCCAAAGTAGCGATGCTGATACTATGCCACCCACTCTGTGCTCATTTTCCTCCTCTCTCTCCACCTCTCCGCTCTCGGATTGGGACTAGAAACACCGCCTGACTGGAACTGTAACTCATGGATGCGAGCTGACAAGTGGTCAATCTCCTCATTCATATCAATCAAAGTCTGGGAGACAAATACATTGTGCTCCAATATCATGTTGTCCTATCAGTGGAATCCATCATGCACAGTCTGCATCATTCGCTCGTAGAAGTCCGGTGGAGGCTGGGAATAGTGAGGTAGAGCATCGTCCTCCTACATGGGCTCTGTCTCTGGTGGGGGCTGCGTGGAGTGTTGTTGCTGCTGTCGCTCAGAGGAAGGTAGAGTGCTAGTTGGGCTGAGGTCACGGAGCTCACGCTGGAAATCATCTCTACATAAGGAGTCTGGTGAAATCACCAAATCTCCTAGAGGTGTGTCAAATTCCAGCTTCGTTTTGCTCTGTTAAGGAAGTGCCATGAATGTGACCTTCCTCGTACCATACAACCAATGGAAGAGCCCCATGGTCTGTGTGACACTGAGTATATCAAATCTAACTAGCCTCTCAATGGTGATAAGATAGGACTTCCACCTCCCTAAGCGTGGAAAGTCAGCTGGAGGGACCAATCCCATGTACTCTACTAAAAGGCCTATCATGCCTCCAACCATGATCTTCCCCTTTGGTTTTCCTGCCACCTCCATGATTCTCTTCATCCACAATTCTTCCCACAGCCCATATCTTGGCCCCTCACTCGTTAAGTGCCATAGAAAGTGAATGTCATTGTCTGGCACATTCGTCGGCTCAGCAGAGCAAAGTACTGTGCCAGCCAAGAATCGATGCACATAACGGAGTGCAGGGTGGATAATGGCGCTACTCTTATCGTGGGAGTTCTTCGGCCTCATATTGATGACATTCCAAAAATGCATGTCATCCTCTATTGATCGCTCCTGGGCCTGTGGGTCAAGCCTGGTCCGTATCTCGGCGGTGTCAAATCCGAAGGTATCCTCAATCTGCGAGACGGTCAATTGCCTAGATATATCATCTAAGTGAAAAACAATGTACCTCTCGCAGGGTTGATAACCCCTCATAATGCTCATACAAATCGTGGGTACCTCCGGTAAGAGGGCGCGTTCCTACTCATAAACCCTTCCATTCCCCTTTTTGGGAGGAAGCATCTTACAAGATGAGTGAGGCTGAGGGCATCTAATGTAGGCACATCGACAAAGGTAGTCTCCTTGAGTTGGCGCTTCTCTAGGGCCTACCCACCTCTCCGCATAGAACCCGGTAATCTGGGTCAAACACATATACCTATCCTTAGGGGGAGGTACAGGGCTCGATTCCGGAGCCGGTGGAGGAGGTGGAGGTGGAGCGGCAGTGCGCCCGCCTCGTGGGGGAGCCCTAGGTCTCTTCGTGGGGGACCATATCTAACAATCACAGCAAATAAGTAAAACACACAGGAATATGTGTATATGCAATATTGCAAATTCATACTCAATTTAAACCTAGTTCATCATCACAAACCGAACCAAAATCAAGTCAAATAGTTCAAGTTCTAAACACAATTGCATATACAATACATACTATGTCCAACAAGCCCATATTCTTAAGTCCATGAAGTTCTCACATAGTTGAAATCAATATGCTATATCTGAAAACCACAGTAGTACCCAACTAGCCTACAATAGTATATTCACAATGTCAACATTCACGACCCATGGCGAAACTACCCTAAGCAAAATAACATTGCAAAGCACAACAAAAAAAATTCAAACAACAACCATGTTGAATCAAGGGCCAACATGCCTCCTATCTAGCAAAAGTCACAATCTGTTCTCAGCCACAACGACACAAATGCATAAAATTCCAACTTAAACAAGCACAACACAATCCAAACCGCAACCACAAAATATGCACACAATACCCAACAAATTGAATTACAGGCACAATTTATTCACCAAAATCAACCACTATCCAACAATTCAATTTCCTAAGGCATCACATATAATCTACACAATATCCATAAAAAAATAGAGTAGACATTCTTCATCACAATTCAAGCTCAATAAAGTGAAGAAATGTACCACCAAGATGCGTAGGAAGAAGAAAAGGGGAAGCCCACAATCAATTCGGAATTGAGTTGCTCAAAGTGGCAAAACCCCAAAATTCTAGGGTTTGTGTTCTTCAATGAATTTTTTTTATTTTTGATTTGTGAGTGGAGGTTGGGAAGAAAGGATAGGGTATGGAGTGGTGGAGCAGCGGCGGCGAGCGGCAGTGACGGCTAGCAGCGGCGGCGAGCAGTGGTGGCGAGTTGCGGCGCTTGTGGAGAAGATGAAAGAGTAGTGGGAGAAGATGAAATATTGTGGATGTGTTAGTGGGAAAATGGGTTTAGCTCATCTTTTTAATGCATATTTGTACGACCGTCGCGACTCGCGACAGGTGATCACGAGGGGCATCAGGTTTGGCAAGGCTCGAGGTTGAACGATCATACCTCGAGAGCTTGAGGCTTCGTGGTCTCGAGAGGTTGGCCTCAAGAGAATGATTGACTTCAGGTTTGGCTCAAGTCGAGGCCTTGCTACCTCGAGGTCTCGAGGGGGTATGTCTCGAAGAGGTAGTCTCGAGAGGGTGGTCTCGAGAGGTAAGCGGCTTTGAGGTCTCGAGGGGCTAGTGGAGGGATAGTCTCGAGGGGTGGCTTCAAGGTCTCAAAGGGTGGCTTCGAGGTCTCAAGGGGTTAGTGAAGGAATGATCTCGAGGGGTGGCTTCGAGGTCTCGAGGGACTGGTGGAGGAATGGTCTCGAGGGGTGGCTTCGAGGTCTCGAATGGTTTGGTGTCTCGAAGTGGTACCTTGAGGGAAGAATGACAAGGGAATAGATTTGAGGGCTAGTGGTTTCGAGGTCTCGAGGGCTTGTGGCCTTGAGGTCTCGAGGGCTTGTGGCCTCGAGGTCTCGAGGGCTTATGGTCTCGAGGGAATAATGGACTTAAGGTTTAGCTCGAGGGTTCAGGTTTTCGAGGTCTCGAAGGGGTGGTGATGTCTCAAAGGGGTTGGCTCGAGTTGAGGTTTTGCTACCTCGAGGGCTCGAGGGGGTACACTTTGAGGGCTCGCGACGAGGCCTTTGCGAGGCCATCGTGGCTCGTGAAAAGTGGAGTCCGAGACTTCCATTTCAACATAAGATTTCTCAGCCCATCATGATGTGCGACGATGTGGTTGCGACTCGCCACGAGGCCTTGCAAGGTCATCGCGACTCGAGGAAAGTGGCATCCAAGGGTTGAAATATTTTTCAAAATTACTGAGCCCGTCGTAACTCGTGACGATGTGGTCGCGGGGTCATCACGACTCGCAGAATGTGGCATCCGAGGGCTGAAATGTTTGCCAAAATTACTGAGCCCCTCGCGACTCGCGATGTCATCGCGACTTGCAGAACGTGGCATCCGAGGGCTAAAATTTCACCCAACTTACTGAGCCTGTCGCGACTCGCGACGATGTGGTCGCGACTCGCGATGATGTGGTCACGACTCGCGACGGGTACTAACCTGGTACTTAGAAAAAAAATTCTAATTCCTTCTTTCGTCCAAGTCCTTCCTTCTTGACTCCAAGCATTTCCCCCTTCAAAAGTCCAGTGCCTTGCCTTCTAAATTGCTACAAAATCATGGAGAAAACAACCCGTGAAAAGCATCAAGCAAAACAATGAAGCTTAATGATAAAAATTCAAAACCAAACAACATCAACAGAAAGTCATGAATGATGATCCAGATGATCAAAACCAAGTTTATTTCACGTCGTCAGCACGACTTACTCCCCTTCTTGGAGCTTACACACAAACCGGATTGAGGAGATCAACGTCCTCTCCTTTTTTCGGCACAAAATTATCGTGGTAAGGTTTCAAACGTTGTCCATTAACCTTGAAAGTATGGGACTTAGCTTGATCTAGAATCTCCACTGCCCCATCCGGGAATACCTTAACCACATCAAAAAGACCGATCCATCGGGACCTCAACTTACCTGGAAATTGGCGAAGGCGAGATTCAAATAGGAGGACCTTTTGACCAATGTCAAAGTCCTTCCAGATGATCATCTTGTCGTGCCACGCCTTTGTCTTCTCTTTATAGATTTCGGCGTTCTCATAGGACTCCCTCCAGATCTCATCCAGTTCATCCAATTGTAACTTCCTATGCAAGCCGGCCTCATCTATATCAAGATTAAATTCTTTTACCACCTAGTAAGCCTTATGTTGAATTTCCACCGGTAGATGACAGGGCTTACCAAACACTAACCGGTATGGGGACATACCGATTGGTGTCTTGTAAGCCGTCCTATACGCCCACACGGCATCATTCAACCGAGAACTCCAATCCTTTCAGTTAGGGTTAACCATTTTTTTGAAGGATGGACTTGATTTCCCAATTGGAAACTTCGGCTTGCCCGTTGGTTTGTGGGTGATAGGCTGGTGGATGTCTTGTGAGTGATTCCATACATCTTCAAGAGTGCCGCTATGGTCCAATTGCAAAAATGGGGGCCACGGTCACTAATCAAGGCTCGGGGTACCCCAAACCTAGAAAAGATATTATCTTTCAAGAATTCTGCAACCACTTTAGAATTGTCAGTCCTAGTGGGTTTTGCTTCAACCCACTTCGACACATAATCAACAGCAAGAAGAATGTATATAAAGCCATATAAACTAGGGAAAGGTCCCATGAAGTCAATACCCCAAACATCAAAGATTTCACAATATAGCATAGCTTTTTGGGGCATCTCATTTCTAGATGAGATATTTCCTACTCTTTGGCACTTGTCAGAAGCCTGACAAAATATGTATACATGTTTATTTAAAGTAGGCCAATAAAAACCACTTTCCTAGCGGTCCTTTTAGCTCCAAAATGACCGCCGCATGCATGAGAATGACAAAAGGTGAGAATTGAATGCACTTCATTATCGGGGATGCATCTCCTAACAACTTGGTCTAAATAATGTTTCCACAAAAAGGGATCATCCCACACATAATATTTAGCATCGCTTTTTAGCTTATCTTTCTGTGCCTTAGAAAAGTGAGGAGGAAATTTACCAGAGACAAGAAAGTTCACAATGTCGGCATACCACGGTTGGATGTCCCTAATGGCGAACAGTTGTTCATCAGGGAACTTCCCTCGTAGTTGCTCCTTCATTGTGGGGTTTACCTCAATGTCTTCGCATGGATTCAATCGGCTCAAACGATCGGCCACAAGGTTTTCCGCACCCTTCTTATCGCGCACCTCTAACTCAAATTCACTCAAAAGTAGGATCCACCTAATCAATCTTGGCTTAGCCTCTTTCTTTGTCATTAAATGATGAAGTGCTACATGGTCAGTGTACACAATAACTTTTGTACCAAGCAAGTAAGATCAAAATTTTTCCAAAGAAATTACCACTGCTAGCAACTCCTTTTCGGTGGTGGAATAGTTTCTTTGGGCTTCATTTAGAGACATGGATGTGTAGTAGATAGCGTGAATGTGTAGTAGATAGCGTGAGGTGCTCTCCCCACCCTTTGACCAAGCACCGCTCCAATGGTGTAATCACTCGCATCGCACATAATCTCAAAAGGCATCGACCAATCCGGGGGTTGTATAATAGGGGCCAAAACTAACCTTTCTTTCAGTGTATCGAAGGCACCTTTATAACCCTCATCCATCACAAATTCCACCTCATTTTCCAACAACCTGCATAAAAGAGATGCTAACTTCAAGAAGTCCTTGATGAATCGGCGATAGAAACCTGCATGACCAAGAAAAGAGCGTGTTTCACACACATTAGTAGGATAAGGCGAGGTTTGAATTGTGTTTATCTTTGCCTTGTCAACCTCAATACCCTTAGAGGAGACAACATGGCCTAAGACAATGCCTTTCTCTACCATAAAATGACACTTCACAGAATTTAACACAAGATTAGTATCAATGCAATGTTTAAGAACTTCTGCCAAATTTTCTAAACAATTGTCAAAAGAATTACCATGAATGGTGAAATAATCCATGAATACTTCGATAAAATTTTCAAAAAATTCTGAGAAAATGCTTACCATGCACCTTTGGAAAGTTTCGGGGACGTTACATAACCCGAAAGGCATACGTCGGTAAGCAAACGTACCAAAGGGGCACGTGAAGGTGGTCTTTTCTCGGTCTTCCGAGGCGATAGCCACTTGAAAATACCTCAAGTACCCATCCAAAAAGAAATAGAAGGGGTGGCTTGCTAACCTCTCGAGCATTTGATCTATGAATGGCAAAGGGAAATGATCCTTCCGGGTTTCAGCATTTACCCTCCGGTAGTCGATGCAAACACGCCACCCATTTTGGACTCGGGTGGGTACCATTTCTCCCTTCTCATTTCCGACCAATACCGCCCCACTCTTCTTGGGTACCACTTGAGTTGGACTCACCCACTTGCTATCGAAGATTGGATAGATCATGCCTGCTTGGAGTAACTTGAGGATTTTTGCCTTTACCACCTCCATTATAGGCGGGTTTAAACGTCATTGGGGTTGTCGCACGGGTCTTGCATATTCTTCCAAAAAAATTCTATGCATGCAAGTGGATGGACTTATGCCTTTGATGTCGGCAATAGTCCATCCAATTGCCTCCTTGTTACCCCGTAACACCACCATCAACCTTTCTTCTTGCTCTTTAGTGAGCTTGCTTGAAATGATAACCGGAAGTGTATCCCCTTCCCCAAGAAATGTGTACTTGAGGTCACTTGGCAAAGGTTTAAGCTCAATCACCAGAGCTTTCACAAGTGATGGGAGCAGTTCTGGTTCCTCGGGTTCCTAAAAGACTAGAGGGTCGGGACTTTGCACCACTTCCTCAAGAATGCTTAAATCCTCAATGCTTTCCTTCAAGTTAATACTCATGGCATATACAAGACATGCATTTTCAACATCATTTTCCAAAGAAACTAACATGGAATCATCACCACTTAATTCAAAAACATCTTGCACAACATTATCAACAAAATCAATAGTATGGCAAGAATACTCTTCAAGAGGATACTTCATAGAGTCATTTATGTTAAACTCTACTTTAATCCCATCAAATTCCATGGTGAGGGCACCATTATGAACATCAATGATGGTCCTAGAGGTCTTCAAAAATGGCATCCCCAACAAGATCAGGGCAGCATGTTTATCATGCTCCATGTCTAGGACATAAAAATCCGTGGGAATATTAAGGAATCCACCCTAACCAACTCATCATCGACGATACCCTTAGGGTATGCACTAGAATGATCGGCTAGTTGGATCACCACCCCGGTTTTGTGCAAAGTACCAAGATTGAGACTTTCATACAAAGAATAAGGAATCACATTTATAGATGCACCTAAGTCAAGCATTGCTTTTTCAAAATGTGTATTTCCTATCATGCAAGGGATTATGAACATGCCAGAGTCGCTACATTTAGGGGGTAACTCCATTTGGCATAAAGCGGAGACATGTTGACTTTTCCTGTTCTTGAGTTTGTTCTTTGTTCTTTGTTTCCTATTTACTACACATGATTCCTTCAAAAATTTTGCATAGCTAGGAATTTGTTCAATAGCATTCAAAAGAGAGATATTTACCTCACACCTACGAAAGACTTCGTAGATGTCCTTGTTGGACTCCTTCCTCCGTTTGTCTTTTAGAGCTTCAGGAACGGTGGTTCCGGCACATATGGGGGAATTTCCACCACTCTTTCTTTCTTGTGAGAAGGGGATGAAGGTTCGGGAATGGAGGTAGATTTCTCAATGGTGATCTCCTCTTCCTTTTCCTTTCCCTTCTTTGCTTGCTCATTGGCCACCTCCTCGGTCTCTTCTTCCACTTCTTTCTTAAGCATTTCAAGGTTTCTAGGTTCTTCGTCAACAACTTCACCACCCGAGGGAGAGATAACCTCCTTAAAAATTCTCAAAGTGATAGCACTAGCATTTTGGCGGGGGTTGATCTCTGGTTGGGAGGGCAGCTTGCCTTTTTCTTGGGCCTCCATCCGATTCACCACTTGAGCTATTTGGATCACTTGAGTTTCCAAGTTTTTTATGCTTGCCTTGGCTTCATCTTGGAATTTTTCACTTTTTTCCACACACATCCCCAATCGGTGAATGGCTTGCATCACCTCATGCTTTGTTAGCCCTGAGCTCTCCCATTGATCTCGGGGTTTGTCTTGGATCCTTTGGAATTTTTGTTGAGGTGGCATATATTGTTGTTGAGGGGGTCGATATGGTTGAGAATTTTGGCCCCATTGAGGGTTTCCATACCGGAGGTTCGGGTTAACACAATTTCCCGAATTGTACGACCGGTTTTGGTACCCTTGGTAGCCTCGGTGACCTTGGTAGCCCTGGCCACCTTGATACCCTTGGTTGCCTTGGTATCCTTGATTCCCTTGATACCCCTTGGCACTTACCTATTTGACGTAGTCTTCTTGCAAAGTAGAGCAAATGTCTGTATGGTGCGCCGAGTAACAAATTTCACATTCATAACATGTGGCGCATTTTCGGGCATTGTCATCAAAGATTTCACCATGGATACAAGAGATGAGACTTGATCCTCTAGCTTCCCACTATTGGAAGAGCCACTCGCAGGCATTGGATTTCTCCTTCTCAAATCGACCCTTGAGCTAAAGTTTCGTGATTCTTCCGCTAGCTCTTCGTACAATTGCATTGCCTCGGATGAAGTTTTTTTCCCGAAGGTGACACCACAAGAACTTCTAACCAACCTTTGGTCCTCATCAAGAAGGCCATTGTAGAAGTAATACACTAAGTCCCCCTCCGAATAACCATGGTAAGGGCAACTTGCAAGAAGCTTCTTGAACCTCTCCCAATAGTCAAAGAGAGATTCTTCATGCCACTGAAGGATGTTGCTTATATCCTTCTTCAAGGCGGCGGACCTCGAGGCCAGGAAGTACTTGGCTAGAAACTTCATTTTCATATCAAGACAACTCTTAATGTTATTGGGCGGTAGGTAGTGGAGCCAATCCCTTGCGTCATCCCTTAGTGTGAATGGGAATGCCTTCAACTTATAGAACTCTTAATCCACTCCATGGGGGACCGTACCACCACACAAGAAGTGAAACTCGGTGAGGTGTTTGTTAGCATTCTCCCCTTGCCTTCCAAGGAAGACGGGTAGCATGTTGATGAACCCGGTCTTTAGCTCAAAATGCCCATTTGGTCCAACCATGAGATACTCGATACACATCGGTTGTTGATTGAGGTTGGGAGCCATGATGTCTCTCAACAAAGGTTTCCCCAAGGGGATCTATCTTTGGTGGAGAGGAGGATGGTGAGGTTCTACTCTCGGATGCTCATCTTCATGCTCGATTCGATGTTCCATTGCTGAAGATGTATCCGTAAAATGGTCAATAGGAGGGGTGTTATTCACACTTTCCAAAGAAAGCCTCCAAGCCCATCTCAAATTCAACTCCAACTCAGGGTCTTGTGAAAAGAATCGCGTGCGAACCATACAACAAAAACTCGAACAATACATCACCAAGCCAAGTGAAAACGGCAAATAAACTAAGAAATTAAAATTTTAAAAAAACAAACTAACAAATATTTACAAAAAGCATATAATCACACATAATATGCCCAAACACTTAAAAATAAATGTCTCTTCCCCGGCAGTGGCGCCGAAATTTGGGAGGTCATCATCGTACCTCTCAAAGTTAATACTTTGAAGCCCTGAATGCTTCCTATCTACAATAAAGTAGATAATGGCAAGTCGGGGTCGTCCACGAGAAGAGGGATCTTTTCAAGTGTTTAAACATATATAGGAGAAGACATACTAGACATTTACATACATAGACATATATACAAAAGCATGTAAACAAGGGGAGGTTTTGGTTGGTTTGATCCTAAATTATGAAATTGAAATACAACAACTAGCAAAGCAAGAGAACTATACTAATCATGCAATACAACTAAAGATACGATGTAAATGATAATTAACGGAGCCTTGGGGGCAATCGATTTCTACTTCCAAACTTCATATAGCTCATTGATTCATTCGCTCATTCAATTACATTTATTGTCTATGGGGAATGTATCATTTCTCATTCAAAGATCAACATTCGTTCCTCCTTAAGAGTAGTTTGCAAAGACAAACAATGACCATTTGCAAACCTCATTGATGATCACCCTAGACAAACAATGACCATAGGGGTATTTCATCAATGGCATTTCACCCAAAGGACCATAGGTTTGATAATAGCAAGCCTTCTACCAAAGACATATTCATTGAACCAAACAAAGCATTCATTAGATTAAACCAAGAACAAGCAACATTCATGGTTCAACCTTTCTTTGCATCTACATGACAAATATGAGAACAAACCACATTAACATACTCATCTAGCAAGGATTACCACACATTACACACAAGAAGTTCTAAATCCATGCTCTTGGATTACCATATCAAATGAGTTAAGAAATTTTCAACTTTCCTAACACCCTAACATTTCAATCTTACAAACATTTCATATACTCAAACAACACATGGTATAAATCAGATAAAACACAACATTAATGGCATAATAAATGATCTCCAATAAATGTTCATAAATGAGCAAACATATAATCTTGCTACCTAAGCTTGGAAGCTTCAATCAATTGCTCCCAAGAATCAGATTAGCTACAAGAGTTCATACTAATCAATGCAAAACAACCAAACATAATATAAGAAAATTTAAAGATGAAAATGGAATAAACTAGGGTTAAAAACAGTACCAAAAATGCAGAAGATGAAGAATGAGAATGAGAGGAAAGAGAGTACTATTTATAGTACAAACAGGATAAGGTGAAATTCTAGCCATCCGTTGGTCACGACTCTCGACGAGGCCATCGCGACTCGCGACGGGTGCCAGAATTTTGCTATGTTTCCTTTTCTTCTTCTTGTGGTATACAATCACTTTCATAGCAATTCCTCTCATTTTCCAAGTCTTCAATGTCTCCAAAAATGGTCTTCAATGGCCTTCGGTCTTCATGTCTTTGAAGCAAGTCTTCAAAAGTTTTCGAAAATTTGATCTTCAATGGCCTCCGGTCTTCATTGCCTCTGTGTTCTTCCCTTGTCACGTAAAATCCACTTAGAAGAGGTGAAAGAGCGTAAAGTTGCTCTTACCCCTCCTAAGAGAATTTTAAGTTAAAACACAAGCTCTCGATAATAAAAGAGCACAAAAGTGACCCAAAACAATACTAAATTATGCATATAAAATGGACACATCACCAACCTTTGTCTTACCCGGGATTTTCATCAAAGTACCAACCAAACTGTCACATACATTCTTTTCAATATGCATTACATCCAAACAGTGTCTGATGTCAAGTATCTCCCAATATAGTAGTTAGAAAAATATGGAATGCTTCTTCCAACTGCTGGTAACCTTTAGTTTCCTCTTCCTCTTCCCAAAGTCATTACGCAAATCTCGCAACATGTACAAGATTGACGTACCTGTTAATACAAGAGGAGATGGCAAAAACTGTACATTTCCATTGAATTTATCACATTTATTCTTCCACCGATGAGTTGTTGGAATCCATCTCCGGTGACCAAGGTACACGGTCTTTCTTTCATGCATCCACTGACAATAAACCATGCCATCTAAACAAATTGGGCATGCCTTGTGTCCTTTCACGGAATAGCTAGATAGGTATCAATACACGGGAAAGTCATTAATAGTGCAAAACAACATCGCTCTAAAATTAAACTCCTTCTTCCGAAACCCATCATACATCTTCATTCTAGAATGCCACATCTTTTTCAAGTCATCCACCAAAGGGGCTAGGTACACATTGATATCATTGACCAGTTGTCTTGGACGGGAGATCATTAGGGATACATTATGTACTTTGTTTTCATACACAACAAAGGGGGGAAATTGTATATCATTACCATCACCAACCAAGAGCTATGATTGCTCCTCATATTACCAAACTGGTTTATTCCTTCGGTGCACAAACCAAGCCTCAAGTTACATGGCTCATTCCCAAATATCGGAATGCCCATATCTATCTTCTTCCACTGATCACCATCAATCAGATAACTTATCACTTCATTATCAAACTGTATCTGATCTGCATGCTAACTCAAATTATTTGCATCCTCAAGGTTGTCAAAAAATCTTCTCAAATGAGGAATAATAGGTGGATACCAAACAACCTTGACAGGAACCTTCTTTGTTCGCCGATTTCCAATTTCTCCATCAACATCAACCTCCTTCAATTTGAACCTTGGAGTATTGCATTTGGGGCTATCCTCCACATTTAAGTGATCTCCCTTATACAAGATACAATCGTTCCGACAAGCATATATCTTTTCATAATCCATGTTCATCAGACATAGTACCTTCTTTGACTCATATACCATTTTGGGAAGTCTACTGCCAACCAGAAGCATTTCTTTCAACACTTTCAATAAACCAGGGAAACCGACATCACTATAGGAATACTTAGCTTTCACATTCATCAACTGTGATGTAGCCTTCAATACAGTCATTCCTTTGGGACATCCATTGCATAGAAGTGTCTCTTTATGTCTGTAGAGGTCTAAAAGTCTTTTAGGATTTCCACTGTACTTCTTGACAATCTCCTCAACAAACTCATCCATCCTATCATCCTTCTCGGCCTCTCCTTCATTTCTAGTATGCTCATCCACATTCTCCCCATGCCAAAATCAAATTTTGTATGTTGGATCAAAACCGTATATAAATAATTCTCCTTCAAAGAAATTGCTTGTTCATGAATAGCGGTGTTGCAGCACTTCTTGCAAGGACAATATACATAAGACTAATCCCCCTTCATGGCATTCACAAATGCATATTCAATGAAGTTGGCTACAAAAGATTGATTTCCCTCGCTTGTTCGATCTTCATCAAAACAATGGGTTTTATCCATAGATATTTCTACAATACAATAATAAGTACACACTCTTTATGAACCTATCTTAGCAAAAAATACATCCAGTTACATTCATTCAATTCATGACATGCATACACAAATTATATATATATATATAGTTTTGTCAACGAAAACATTCATTATGTTAGCATACACATGTATATAACCTAAACCCATATACAATGATGAAATGCCTAATTTCAATCAACCCGTACTTAAACTCATCCTCTCATATGAAATAAACTAACCTAGAACCAAATTTGTAGATGGAACTACAAATTTGTGGTATTGGAAAACTTGGTAATTGAGCACAATCAACAACCCTATGGTCCACCTCTAAGAATGTGGATTTGAATTTCGATGAGGCAACTAGGAATGGGGAGAAATGTTTTGGGTATCATATGATTGAATTTGGTCAATGGAACCAATCTTAATGACTAAATCCCGTTGTATGTGACGTCGTTGTTAGTTATCGACTACGAATCGGCCGAAACGATGTAAATAGCAAGGTCATTCTTGTCACGATTAAAGTTATATTGCATGATCTGACAAACATAACCAACAAGTTGGTCATTATATTTACTTCGATTGGGAAAATTATTTACATGGGTTTCCATAAAACCGAGGTAAAAACCAATTATTTACCAACCAAGGTAAAAAACTGATTATTTACCTCAGTTATTTTATAACCGGGGTAAATAATAACTTTTACTTTGAAAAAAAACAACCAACATAAAAGAACTTTTTACCTCGATTTTTTGGGGTTAAAAAAAATCGAGGCAAAAGGGGCGAAGTAATAGATCATTTTTTTGTAGTGTATGAACCTAATAAAATAACATAAGTAATTACCATTATTTCATTTTCCTTTCAATGTACGTTGTTAGAGTCACAACAATAAACCAAGACACTCTTGTACTATATCTCACTATTGTATGTATATGGACAATATGTTGACTATTGTTTACTGTTTATGTGTGCGAAAAAGGTGCGGTATTGTGTGAGAAACTTTTAGTTTTCTTTCTTTCTCCTATCTCTCCCCCTTATCTGCCTGATAATGGTCACAAAAGGTGGAATTGGCCGCCGGCCATGGCGACGCCACCGCCAAAACCCTTAACAGAAAACCCCTCCACCAATTGCAAAAGCTTCCTCCAAGCTCTGAATGCTAAACCCTCTCCACTATTCACTTCTTTACCCGACCCACCTAATCTTCACCCTATCACTGAATATAAGGGCAAAATTGCTTTTATCCTCCCACCGGAGGAAGGCGAGATATTGGTGTCGCACTATCAGAATGCGTTGGTCGGAAAGTTCAACAGAGGAAAGCCATCAATGGAAACTCTTCACTCCACTTTCAAGTCTATAGGTTTCAAATCAAAGTTCCAGTTGGGATCAATGGATTACCGCCATGTGCTTATCAGATTTCAAGAGAGTGAAGATTATCAGAGATGCTGGATGAAGGGACAGTGGATGATTCAAGGCTCGTTAATGAAAGTCCAGAAATGGTCTCCGGACTTCTCCCCCGTATCAGAATCATCTGTTGTTCCAGCTTGGGTAACAATCCATAAACTCCCTATTCATTTCTATAATACATCTGCTATTATAGGTATGAGTAATCAGATTGGTAGATTCCTTAAAATGGATGCTGCAACTAGTGCACTGACTAGGCCATCTGCAATCAAAGTGTGTGTTGAGATTGACCTTCTGTCTCAGTTGCCATCAACCATTGTGGTTGGAATAGGTAGCAAGGTAGCTGAGTACCCGATTTAATATGATGAACTGCCTTCGTATTGTACTCAGTGTAGGATATTAGGTCATAGTCATGCTACTTGTAATTTCCTGCACCCAGAACTGAGGAAGAAGCAGAATCCCACAATAAATGGAAAAAAGGTAAACAAAGCCACAGATCAGGTAGAACCTTTTAATGCCTTAGACTCCCAGCCTACAATGGAATTAGAAGTTGTAATATCCTCAGGTCTAACTGCCAATCAAAAGGATGTAGGGTGTCATTTACAACAAAGCAAGACAGAACTTCAACTGAAAAATAGTATTGTACAAAACTTCCCTGGTATACATAAGAAAAGAACTGTTTCCTTTTATTCACTAGATGACATCTCTAAGCCAATCACCACCACCTTTTGGAGAAAGAAAAAACACCAGAGTGAGTTAACACCCAGCCAGGACCTCCAAAGAACAGAAAATACTGTTAGGATTTCAAATGCCTTTCAGACCTTAGAAGCTTTAAATGAGGGTGATGAAGAGGAGGAAGCAGTAGAAATATTCCATGAAACACTGGAATCTCAAGAAGGAGTAGTACCCCATATAACTACAGACACAACACAAATTCACCCAATCGTAGAAATCAGCCCACATGTTAGACACACAGATCCCCCCATTTCCTTGGGAACAAATACACCTGTCACCCCAGAGGCAGGCAACAATCCACCAAGCATCATAGGTGCTGGGCTGACACAAGAACCGAAGCTGCAATCTCAGCCAATGCTTATAGAGGTAAAGAAGGGAGCTCAAGCTATAACTGATCAGAGCGCAAAGGAAGATCACAGCTAACGGTCACAGGTTAGCACACACAAACCAATACCTATCTTACCATCGGATAAAATTGATAAGAATCAGGAAAAGCAATCAATTAATAGTAAAGCCTTTGCTGTTAAATCAAGAAACCTTAGATCTTCACAGGAAGCAACCACTTCATGTTTTAAATGATTAAATACAACATAATAGGAAACATGCTAGTTTGGAATGTTAGAGGCTACGGAACATCTTTGGATAGAATAAAATCACTTTTGCTGTCTCACAAGATTGCTATTCTTTGTTTGATAGAGCCTTGGCATGAAAAAAAGAAAATATTCACTCTGATGCATGATCTAGGCTTCAAAAATGCTTACCCTGCAGAAAATGCTAAAATATGGATCTTATGGAACCATGCTTTTAATATTATCAGTTTAAAAGAGTCAGATCAATTTGTGCAGGCAAGAATCACAGATATTCACTCATCTTCCAGTTGGAATTGTTATTTTATATATGCTAGTGTAAATAGACAATTGAGGGAAGCTCTTTGGAATGATTTAGAAAATCCCCCTCCAGAACCTTCTATTTACATTGGAGACTTTAATACTGTGGTCTCAGCATCGGAGTATAAAGGAAGGAAATCCCCACCCACAAGAAGCATGAAAGATTTCAATGCCTTCATTAATAAACTGAACTTGCATGACATCCCCACTGTTGGTAATTCCTTTACATGGTCTAATAATAGATTCAAGAACAAATGTAAAGACCTTCTGTTCCAGAAATTAGACAGGGGCCTATGCAACTTGGACTGGTTGGAACTATTTCCAAACAGCTCAATTCAGGTTCTTAATAGACTGACTCTTGATCACTCTCCATTAATGTTGTCCATTCAATCTGCTAAAGAAATGGCACCTAGGCCTTTTAGATTCCAAGAAATGTGGTCTAATAGACAAGACTTTCAAAATCTAGTGGGAAAAAACTGGAATTTACCGTCCTCCGCTACTAGTATGTGCAGATTAGTGCATAAGCTTAAGAGACTTAAGATTGACATTAATGCATGGAACATAAACACTTTTGGAAATGTCAATCAAAACCTGGTTAAAGCTGAAGCAGAGGTCAGTGAGCTAGAAATAAAATTTCAACAGTCCAAAGCAGAGTCTGATTTAGCTGAACTTAACAAGTCCAAAGCTTTACTTCTTAGATCCCAAAAAGAAAAAAACATCTTCTTAAAACAGAAGGCAAGGCTAAATTGGCTAAAACACGGAGATGCAAACACCAGCTATTTTCATCATACCATCAGGGAAAGGAGAGCTAAATCAAAAATCAGTAAAATCAAAGATGGAAATGGTAATTGGATTTCTGACCCACAGCTGATTAAAGATGAAGGAGTTAGTTTTTTTAAGGGACTCCTTAATGAGGACGCTCCTCAAAAAGCAGGAACTTACCTGAAATATTTTTTAGCTGAAATTCCTTCTCTAGTTACTAAGCAGCAATACCAACTCCTGCTAGAACCTTTCAATATCCAAGAACTGAAATTTGCTGTCTTTGATCTAAATAAATCAAGTGCTCTGGGATCTAATGGTTTCTCTGGGCATTTTTTCACATCCTTCTGGGAAACTATTAACGAAGATATGTTGGAAGCAGCAAACGATTTTATAAGTGGTGGCCTTATCCCTAAGGCCATCACAAGCACCTGGCTCACTTTAATCCCCAAAAAACCAATTCCAATCTCTTTCTCAGACTTCAGGCCGATCAGTCTGTCAAATTTTGTCAATAAAGTCTTTTCAAAAATGCTTATGGAAAGGATTAAACCGCTTATGCATATCCTAATCTCTCCTAAGCAGAGTGCTTTCATTAAAGGCAGGGAAATCACAGACAATATACTTCAAATGCAAGAGATGACCAGGCTTCTGTCTAGAAAATCTAAAGTCCCTAATTTAATAGTGAAACTAGATATGCAAAAGGCTTTTGATAGAGTCTCATGGTCATTCTTGAATTCCATTCTTCTTCACTTTGGCTTTCACGGGAAATTTGTTAAACTCATTATGCATAACATATCTGCTGCAAATTTTTCGGTTTTAATCAATGGAGTTACTTCAGGTTTCTTCGCATCCTCTAGGGGTATAAAACAGGGAGATCCTCTTTCTCCTTTCCTTTACAATTTTCTCTCGGAAGCCTTTTCTAGAGGGTTAAAGAAACTTTTTAGCACAGGGTACCTTCCGAATTTCAGTCTACCTAAGAGCTGTGCTCCAGTTTCACATTTAATGTATGCTGATGACACGGCAGTATTTTTGAATACCAACCCTAGAAACATGAAGAGGTTCAAAAAGTTTCTTAAAGCATATGAACAAACCACAGGCCAAAAGGTCAATTTCTCAAAATCAGAATTATTTGTATCTCATAGGACAAATTCTTCTACAGTTAACTCTGTAAAAAGGATCCTGGGAATGGAAAAAGGAGTTTTCCCATTCAAATACCTGGGAGTGCCTATATTTTTTGGTAGAAATTTGCAGGTACACTACCAGCCATTATTGGAAAGAATGGATAAATCAATCCATAATTGGAAGAACGGATGGCTCTCCACCGCAGGTAAAATTGTTCTAATTAATCACTGTCTTCTCTCTATCCCAACTCATACCTTTTCAGTTTTGAGTCCACCAAAAATAGTTTTGAAAAAAATGGAGAAAATGGCTTCTAGCTTGTTCTGGGGATATTTTGATAATGTTGAAAAAAAATGGAGATCCTGGAAAAACATGAGTGTACCTGTAGAAGAAAATGGAATAGGTTTTAGAGATTTAAAGGCCATTGTAGATGCTTTTTCATGTAAACTGTGGTGGAAACTGCAACTCAATTCCACGCAATGGACCTCTCTATTATGGTCACTCCCGAAGTCTTACAAAAGATCTCATACATGGCCTAGAATCTGTAAAATTACTGAAAAAGCAAATAGCAACTCCAGAATAATACATGGTATCGGTGATTGCTCCTTCTGGAACGCTAACTGGATGGGCGAGGGAGCTTTGTATTATAAATGGCCTCAAGATAGAGATATCCCCTTTGCGGACATCTCACTAAGGTCATTTATTAACAACAAAGCATCAATCCTCCCACAACTGGAGCCATTTTTGGCGACCAATTTTTACTCAATTTTGCAGGAGGCTAAAGTGGAATATACTCATGAAGATAGACTCATCTGGATGCCAGCCACAAATGGAATCTTCTCCATCAAATCAGCATACAAAATTTTCAGACAGAGAAAGCTGAAGATCCTCCATTTTCAAAAGGTATGGTTACCTTTTATTCCTAAAAAGATGCATGTGCTTTTATGGAGAGCTCTGAATGGTTTACTTCCTTTTGACAACATTTTAAGAAAGATAGGGTTTCATTTAGCATCCAAATGTCCCCTGTGCCAGCCTTACAGTGACTCTTTAGATCATTTTTTCAACTCTTGCCCCACATCCATTTCTGTCTGGAACTGTGTAAATGATTTTTTAAAGATTCAGCAAAAATCTTTCCCAAATTTGAAGAGCAGAGTTGAATTTTACCTTTCTTTTAATGCAGAATCTAAAATTCAGTCTAATATCACCATCGCTGCCCTTCTTGTAACAATTTGGACTCTTTGGATTAAAAGGAATAATATCCTGTTTGACAACGTCTCCTTCTCCAATGATGCTTGTATGCATGAAATAAAAGACATGATATATCAAATTTTCTCAGTGAATCATTTGATAGGTAACTTAGACAAGCATAAATATTGGACACAGGCTAACATTATTCCTCACATTACACAAAAGAAAAGGAAAACTTTTAATGTTGTGACATGGCAGAAACCCCTAACTGGATACAAGATTAATACAGATGCAACATGGATCAGGGGGGGAGGGGGGGTTCAGCTCTAGCAGCGATAGTTAGGAATTGTGAGGGGAAGGTGGTTAAAATGAGGGCAAAATCTTTTCACTTCCCATCACCATTACATGTAGGATTGATAGCTATCCAATGTGGATATGAACTATGTTCAGAGCTGGTTTTAAATAGATGTGAGGTTGAATCTGATTGTTTAATTGCAGTACAAGGTATTCAAAATTCAAACACCTCACCATGGAGGAATTATTCCATTTGCTAATCTCTAAATTTGAAACATCATATCCACTCAATCTGGCATACTCCTAGAGAGACGCAAAATTTGCTTTAGAAAATAATTTTGATGGTGATTTAGAACTGAATTTAGCACCTCCTTTTCTTAAGGGACTCCTTCATCTGGATAGATGTGGAATTCCTTGGATTCGAAATGAGTCTCAAGAGCATGCTGTATAAGATGTAATAATCGGTTACATGCTTTTCTGGCTGGACTTATGAACTTCTTATTATAGGATAGATACTGCTGAAAATTTTCGTGTTCATTACAGGTTCTATTCTGCTACACAATTTTATCCTCGGCCGGTTATACATTCATGAATGAGCATCCATCAGATAAACATCCCCTCTTCAAATTGGTATGACGAACGACGACAATACATTTCAAGTGTGCAATTGAGCACTTGAGCCTGCAGTCATGGAGCCCTCGAGCCTAGAGTCATCAAGCCTTGGAGTTATCGAACCTTTGGAGCCTCGAGCCAAGGAACCATCGAGACATGGTGTCCAGGGGCACTCGAGCCTTGACACATGGAGTCCTCGTGCCCTGGAGCACTCGAGACATGGAGCCCTCGTGATATGGAGCCCTCGAGACATGGAGCCCACGAAACATGGAGCCCTCAAGCTTTGGAGTCCGCGAGCATAAGAGCCCTCGAGCTTTGGGGTCCGCGAGCTTAAGAGTCCTCGAGCCATTGCCTCGAGACACGGTGTTCTCAAAACTTGAAGCCCACGAGCCTTGGAGTCCTCGACCTTTGGAATCCTGGAGCCTTGGAGTCCTCGAACCCTGAAGCACTCGATACATGGAGCCCTCGAGACATGGAGCCCTCGAGACATGGAGTTCTCAAGCTTTGAAGTCCTCGAGCTTTGGAGTCATGTATGGAGACCTCGGAACGAGCCCTCGAGGCATGGACCTCTCGAGACATGGAGCCATCGCGAAATAGGAACTCTCGAACACATGGAGCCTAGGTGATCTCGATCACTTGATCCTACACTCAACCCCCTGATTGAGCTTTCGAACTTTCGAAGCTCTAAGCTTTCGAGCACTCAATCCGTGAAGACTCTACCCTTACAGACCTCGACCTAGCAAACAATTTTCTTTAACATTTCATCCACTAGTCCATGACTACCATTAGACCATTCTTTTGAAGGCAACGAGGTTGCCTTACCGATGTAATATTCATAACATTATTGTACACCTTTTGGTGCTTCATAGGTTTGGGGAACCTAATAAATATTCCCCACCTTAGCGTGTTTTAGAAAAAATATATACTATATCTCACCACAATTTACAATGACAACTCTCCTTTTATTATCAATACTCCTAGTCCATGCATTATAGGTTCCAACACTCACAACCCTTTTACAGCAGTCACAAAGCAAAGCAAAAAAACCTATCATACAGTGGTGAGGGCCACCACCTGCTTCCCAACATTGCTCCCTAAGAAAAGTCCTATCAGTGCACTTGGAGCTTTCTCCAGCCCTTCAACAATGTCTTCTATATATGTGATCTTCCCTTCTCTGATGAGCGGAAGGATCATTTCCAGAAACTCAGGATACTGATTATAGTGATCAAACACCAGGAATCCTTCCATTCGAATGCGATTCGTAACCAGGCGGAACAGATATTTAGTACCTTCCGGTACCTCCCGGTTATACTGTGAGATCATGCCACACACTGCAATACGCGCAAACTGGTTCATGTTGAGAAGCACAGCGTCCAACATCTTCCCTCCAACGTTCTCAAAGTAAATGTCAATGCCCCCGGGAAAGTACCTGATCCAAATATGGTAGTAACTAGTAAGAGTCTACAGCAGCAAACAAGAATATCTATTCAATTAATCTGGAATTCTATATGATTAAAGAGGCTAGATAAGCTCAGCTCAAAGCAGCAACTACGACAAAATCAACGAATGGATAGCTTTAAATTGTTTTTGTTAAATGTAGATTGTGAACACGGCTTAAATTGAATTTTCTTGTAACTACTAACTCAGAACCTGACCTTTTCAGAGCAGCTACAAGATCTTGCTCTTCTTTATAGTTGAAAGCATCATCGAACCCCAATTTGGTCTTCAACAAATCAACCTTTTACGAAACACGAGAAATAAGTGAGCAGAGGCAAAAACCAGTAGACTTACGAGGTTTAGGCCTTGCAATTGAAACTTTTTTTCCCGAATTATAACCACAACGAAATTATAACCAGCAAAAACCTTGGGACATGACTGATTCAAGTCATAAGCTATTACATGGTATTAGCACCAATGCAAGTCTTGTAAGAAAACTCAGTACAACTTAAAGTCATATCAAGTTAAGATCATTACTATGCCATTTTTAATACAATATATAGCGAAAAACATAACATATCAGATGATCAGCATAAGCACAGGCAAATGGAAGCGGCAAAGCGTTATGTTTTACATGCATGAACAAAGAGCTTCACATGCATTTCAGGTTTCTAGTGAACTGTTGGACCAGCATGCTTCGATTCTTGGTGAAAGTAATGCAAGAAAGAATGACTTATACAACCAACATATGCTGTCAAAAGCAGCACAAATCTAAATTTTGAAGACTGATAGACTCCATACTATATTGGGATGGGGTGGAGCCTGGAGGGCTAACTGACCTTCTCCTTGCTTCCGGCACTTCCAACAACATAACAACCAATAGACTTAGCAAATTGCCCAACAAGCTGGCCAACGGCCCCAGAAGCCGCAGATACGAAGACACACTCTCCTTTCTTGGGTGAACAAACCTTGAAGAAACCAGCATAAGCAGTCATACCAGGCATACCTGTTAAGAATTCGAAACAAATTATCTTGGACTTTCTGAGAGTAATGCATGAAAACAAGACTACCCCTTTTTCTAGTATGAAGATTTCAGGTTTTGGAAACTTGCGATCTGTACTGTACCATGATTTGGTCAGCTTTGCGAGACTTACCGAGTATACCCGTATAGTAGGACAAAGGAACATCCGAGTGTTGGATCTTGAAGTGAGTAAACAAAGCTGGTTTAAGGATACTGTAGTCTTCCCAACCAGTCATACCCCAGACTAGATCGCCTTTCTTGAAGTCTGGATGAATCGAGTCCACAACTTTAGCCACTCCATATCCAGTCATAGGCTACAACCAAAGCAGATGCATGAAGGTAGAATAAAATGTTAGTCTTCTCCTTTCAGTTGAATCATCATAAACAAATACTCGGACATGTACTACTTCTACCACTACATGCTGATAAGGAATCAAGCTTATTTTATTCAGCTGAAATGGCCAAAGACACTATTTTCACAGCCTTGGAATTTACCAAATAGTTTGTCCAAATTAATCAACCCAAAAAAACTCACCAATTGTCACAAATGTTAATATACAAACACCCTCACTAACTTTAACATTAAACAAACAAAATAACTAACCAACCGGGCTATTTAACAATTCTAAATAGGATAAACCATCAAAAAGAACATTACCAAAACAACACAATTATAAAGTAAATTAATTGAACTGAACTGATCACTGAAAATGACAGTAGAAGGCATCTTGGGGCAACTTACAGATTGAGGAGCAAATGAGTCAATATAGCTTCCTTCCGTCTTGCTCATGCGGTTCCTCATATAAGGGTCGCAGGACAAGTACAGATTCTTCACCAAAATTTGTCCCTCTGCATCTGCAGGCAACTTCAGCTTCAATCTGGTGCTTCTTGATTCCATAGCACTCTCTTTTGGGAACCCATTCACGTAGTTTTTTAGTAACACCTGCTTGTTCTCAACCTCCATTTCTCTTATTTTTCTGAAAATTCAGGAGGACCGTGAGTTCTTGAACGTGAGTTCTTGACCGTGAGTTCTTGACCGTGAGTTCTTGATGTTTCTGCTAATTTGTGGACCACTATAGAACGGTGTTTGATGCTAGCCACCAAAAGTGAATTTATTCATTTTCCAAGCTCAATTTTAATAAAAACCAGTTAGAGGGTAATTTGTTAAGAGACGTCCACATGGCTGTAAGACTATTATCCAACCGAACCCAAAATTTTTAATTAAATATCAATCCACAATCCACAATCCACAATCCACAATCCACAATCCACAATCCACAATCCACAATCCACAATCCACAATCCACAATCCACAATCCACAATCCACAATCCACAATCCACAATCCACAATCCACAATCCACAATCCACAATCCACAATCCACAATCCACAATCCACAATCCACAATCCACAATCCACAATCCACAATCCACAATCCACAATCCACAATCCACAATCCACAATCCACAATCCACAATCCACAATCCACAATCCACAATCCACAATCCACAATCCACAATCCACAATCCACAATCCACAATCCACAATCCACAATCCACAATCCACAATCCACAATCCACAATCCACAATCCACAATCCACAATCCACAATCCACAATCCACAATCCACAATCCACAATCCACAATCCACAATCCACAATCCACAATCCACAATCCACAATCCACAATCCACAATCCACAATCCACAATCCACAATCCACAATCCACAATCCACAATCCACAATCCACAATCCACAATCCACAATCCACAATCCACAATCCACAATCCACAATCCACAATCCACAATCCACAATCCACAATCCACAATCCACAATCCACAATCCACAATCCACAATCCACAATCCACAATCCACAATCCACAATCCACAATCCACAATCCACAATCCACAATCCACAATCCACAATCCACAATCCACAATCCACAATCCACAATCCACAATCCACAATCCACAATCCACAATCCACACTCCACACTCCACACTCCACACTCCACACTCCACACTCCACACTCCACACTCCACACTCCACAATCCACAATCCACAATCCACAATCCACAATCCACAATCCACACTCCACACTCCACACTCCACACTCCACAATCCACAATCCACAACATTTTTATCAGAACTTTATTGATGCCCTAACCCGACTAAACTTTATCTTTTTATATATTCTTTCAACAATAAATAGTATATTTTGAAATATTAATTAGTAGTCAAATGTTATAATATTTTAAAATCTGGTAAATAAATTTTCTTGAAATGGGAATTATTTTATCCATGGAAGAAATTTGTATTCATGTTAATCCTACTAACAAAGAATTGACACTAATTACAAAAATGGAGAGAGTTTTTAAAAAAAATGGGGAGAAGAGAAATATTGAGTTGTGCATTGAACTCTGCCAATATTGATCTCCATTTATAAGGAATGAAATATGTAGTTTATTGGAATTAGTTTTATTACAAAAATATTTTTTTAAAAGAAACATAAAATCAATAGGTAAACTCTTGGGAAAGACCGTCTGTCCTTATGTTAGAATTATAGAAAGGTAAAACGTTTTAGTTGCAATATTAAAAATTTATTATGCAACATGCAGTAGTTCTAAGTTTATGACTCAATTAATGCAACCCAAAAAAATTATTTTGTTTTCTTATAATTTGGAGTTTACACCTTTGTCTTTTCATAACATATGAAAAGATTGTCTTTCAAGAGATGAAATCAAATCAATAAGGAGATAAAAGGATTATGGGAGGCGTCATCATTCTTCTCAAAGATAGTATTTCACTAGTGGAAAATGGTTGATTAAAGGCACCACGACAAAGGAGTGGTTCCACATTTTTTTAAAACCACCTTTAAAATAGTGTTCCGAGCTAGGAACTTGTGTGAATCAAACCATCCCTTCTTTTAAAGGCAGTTCAAAAATCCTCGAAGGCGGTTTAAATTGAATTGTCTTTAATTGATTAAATATGAAGGTAGTTCTATGAATATCCGTCTTTAACTGCTCAATTCAAAGAGGGTTATACCTTGGCGACTTTAATGACGCTTAGTTCCAAACTCGGAACCCAGGATTCGAATATTTTTCGAGCTCGAAAAGTCTTGAATACGCAAGAATTGAAGGCACGATTTCAGTTCCGACAAACTTCAGGTTTTCTATCCCAGTTCTGAGCTCGGAACTGTTTCTTTGTTGATGGTCAGGTGTAGACAAAGGGTTTCAAATGGGTTGCGATATCAGAACTAAACCTGGGGACATTATAAAGTTGTTTCAAATCAGTTTTGATCGAGTAAAATTCTTGAAGGATATAATGTGGCAAACATTTAGGGATTCTTGAGTAACTATTTGAGTAAAGTATGTCCAACATTTATCACTTGATTGATTATACTAATTATATACAGTAGATTTGTGCTGAAATTATGGGTTGGGGTTTATAGTGTATTTAGGGTAAAGGTGGTCTCCTCTTAGTCTTCTGGGACAATGGTAATTTGGAATTACCCGGAATAACCATCTAGGAAATAATAGAAATCTCGCTCGGAAAACCTCTCAAGCATTTGATCAATAAATGGTAGAGGGAAGTGGTCTTTCCTAGTTACCACATTCAACCTACGGTAGTCAATACACACTCTCCACCCATTTTGCACATGAGTGGGAACCAACTCTCCCTCTTTGTTCTCTATCACGTTCAACAACTTTTAATAGGCCACAAAATTTGATCTTCATCCACTCGGTGTCGTAACAAAGGAGCAGCTAACCCGAGCGGAGGGGTTGGTAAGGTCAAAGATAAAGATTTTACATTCTGCTCCCGCTCTTTCTACTATGCTACATATAGGGTTGATAGTGGCAAGTCCAGGTTTGTCCACGGGGATGTTAGATGTCCAAAAGTTAACTAAACACAGCCACGTCCAGGTCGTCAATCCGGCTGTATGTTAGGAACAGAAAAATATTGCAAAATAGGTTTTTGGGGTTTTTCATCTAACTACAAACATGTGAGATCAGAAGAGAATAAACTAGATAAACTAGTACTTTGGGGGTATTTGTGTAACATGATTGATGAATAACTTTTATCCTTGATTCATTCACATATAAATATATAAACCTATCTTATGCATATTTCACATATTGGGGAGATAGCCAGACATTTCCCTTCGTCTGTCACACAAAGGTACTTGCCACCAATATATGCATATCTCACCATCTCCATAATTAGGGATGCACTCTAGTTAAAGGATGCTACAGTCCATCCCCGTCATCTCACTCCCAATGCTAACACGTTCCCTCTTAAATGAACAAAGCCCTCCTAAAAGGACAATGCCTTGCGTAGGTCACAACCTTTAGATATGAAAGTGAAGGCAATACTTCCCGGACACCCAACCTTGGATTCCAATCCCTAGGTCCAGAGAGGCAAAAAAATTGATATCTCTACAAACAATAATGCTCATATATTGGGGTAAGCCAAGGGTTTTCCCTCATTAGGATTTTCTAAATCGACCTCCCAACATGTGATTTCTCAAACAGCTAGCCAATTAGAATTATGGTTTAAAAAATAGGAAGATATTCTCTTGAGGTAACATGAATGCACTCATCTCCCCGTTGTTATTGAACCTGCTCTATAATCTAACACTCCCAAGATAGCAATGAAGACTATCACGATATTACACTACCATACATGTATGGATGCTTAATATTAATGTCATAGCATAAATCTCACAAGAATGGAAAGCATAAATCAACCACAAATATTCATAAGACATAAAGATAGGAGAATCTACAAATCTCAAAAAGGCGACATCAATTCATGAATACAAACACTATCCCAAGAAAATTAACTAATCCCTAAGAAGTGAACCTAAGTATTTCATTGGATTCAATGCCTTTGGGAAAAATCAAGAAAAAAATAAATTAGAGAGAAAGGTTATTCCATTTCTCTCTCTAGAATGCTCTCCAAGAGTGTACCATTGTGTTGCTAACTAAGCCAAACTTAAACCCTAGTATACATAGGCTTATATTTATAGTAGTTGGGAAATGGGCCTAAAAAAGGGCCCAAAATAGGCCAAAAAACCCTAGTAGCCGCAATTTGCATAGGACAGCTCGTGTTGCGCAGGGCATGCTAACCTTCGCTAGCACAGGTTATGCAGCCATGCACGGACATGTTGGGTGCCTCTGGCATGGCCCGTGCTAATTGGCACGATCATGATGGGCAACCTTAGCATGAGTCGTGCTGGCTGAGATGGGTCGTTGGCTAGTGCTTGGTCTTGAACTTCTGATCATGCGCACCCACATTGTTTAGTGTGGACTGTTAGCTAGGACTGTTGTCTTGACCAACTGACTGTCACAAGGCATGTGGAACTTCACGGGACGTCGGTTGTGAGTCGGGTTTTGAGAAAAACAATGGCACAACCATTAAGAACTTCACATCCCATCGGCTGGTCTTTGAATCTTAAATTAAAACGACACAGGGCTTTTGAAGAGAAATGAACTGCATCTATACTTAGCAGAATTTTGGGATCTTAGGTGACACGGGATGTGGTGGGACCGGCAACTTGTGCCAGATAAGCTGGCACAGGCTGTGTTGATTCAAGCGCCTCGTTCTAAGGGACGCTGGCACGGCCGTGCTGATCTGGGCACCCCGTGCCAAGGGGCGCTGGCATGGGCTGCGCTGGACTGAGCATCACGTGATGGTGCCTTCCGGTATGGCCGTGTTGGCTGGCACGAAATGTGTTGGTTGATGCGGTCGTTATTCATCTTTAGAATTTGAACTTCGACTCCTACTTTTTTCAGGCTTCTCTCCATTTACTATCACATTTTTGGCTCCTGCCCTTCTATTATCTTCTACCACTCTTACAAGCGGTCATCTACTACCTACCACCATTTTTGAAAATGACCTTCTACAAAATGATGATAAAATAATCATGAGACACCACTAGTAAGATCACAAAGAAAGATCTAGGGGACTATTTACCTATTTACTCGAAAGAGCTCTCAATAAAACCCCGAGACTAAGGGGAGAGCTCTGGACAGAAAAAAAAAGGGCGCAGCCCTTCTCCGGAATACCGAGGCCGATTTTCTTCCAGTTTCTCTCCTACGATTCAGAGTTTCCGGCGAGGAATCCGATATTAATGTTGGATTCCTCGTCGGGCATCTTTCGATGTATGATTTGTGCTTGAATTTGAAGATTTGATCTTGGATCTGGAGGTTTTGTGTGAAGATCAGACTTTTTGATCTTGAAGTTGTTGATGGAGCGTATTTGATGAAGATCTATCATTGTTACAAGTAAGTTTTAATCTTTCGTTGATAGATCTAATCTGAATGATTGATGAGGGGTTTATTTATGATGAATCTGTAAGTTTTAATCTTTCGTTGATAGATCTAATCTGAATGATTGATGAGGGGTTTATTTATGATGAATCTGTGTGGATTTGTATGGAAGATTATTTGTTTATGGTGGATAGTCAATGTGATGTTCATGTTGGATTGGGAGTAGAGATGAATTTGAAGCATGAATTTTTTAGTATTTGGAAGAGTTCATGATGGATCTGTTGAGAGGGTATTCATGTGATTAGAGGCCCCACTGTCCATGATTGTCTGCTTTAATTGGAACTTCGACCAGATTGCTATGTTTCATGCCAAGAATTTAAATTTATTTTCTTGACTGATGAACACTCATGTGGGATTCAAGATTTTGGGTGTTTGAATGTTATTGTTCGATGAGGTTGATGTTACTGGTGAACGTCGTTTAACTCACCAAAATAATCTGCAAACTCTATAGATGAGATTAGTACAGTAGCAACCAGAGTCGATCCCACGAGGAACTGAGCAAAATCTATAATAAAATTCCTACTAATATAGAGCACTTTTGGCGTAGCCACCACGCCTTAATTTTTAGATTTATCTAACAACTAATAATGCAACTAACTAATATAAAATAATAATGCAACTAACAGATATAAATGTGTATAAAATATATGAATAAGGTAATCGGCTCGGAATAACTCACATTAGTTAAACATCGATCATAGGCGCAAAGATAAATCAATTCATATGCATCTATCAGTTATAGGAAAGTAGGTACGCTTAACCTCCCCAATTCTTTCGTACTTTATCGACAATTAACCAATAATAATTAATTAATTGTTTCTCTTACCAAGATGCCCCCGGAAAGTATTCGCTGAACCAGATACACACCTCGATAACACTAAGAATGAAAAGAACCCGTCATAGCAATTACCCAAGTATTCGCAAGTAGTAACGCACACTTAATTGTTCCCCATCTTGCTATTACAGTCTTAGCTAGTTAGCTGTTTTTCACAAGAACTCGCTACTTACTAACCCTTTCCAACGATTACGTATTGGTAGAATTAGATAGCATTATCCCAATAATATTCAAGTTGATCAGCCTTAAACACATCAGAAATAAATTTAACCAAGAACAATCAAGAACACATAAGAATCAATTATAAAACAATTAGGCCTCACGATTCATAAACTAATGCTTGTTATTCCATGCCGATATATAAATTAGCTACTCATAATAATTAAACTAAACAAATAAATAATATAATAATTTACAAACATAATTAATCTAATACAATGAATACGAAAACTAAACCAAACTGTGAACAATGTTAACACCAATGCAATAGTTGCGCATTGATTCCGAAGGAACAACATGCATGTACTGCCTCTGGAGTATTCAGGAACCAAGATTGATACATTAACTAACTAAACCCTTGCGTAACAATTGTAATGTTTGATCTCGGTCTTAATATCTCTGTCTGTTCCGGCCGTGTATATATATTTATATACACCAAACCAAAACCAAATCCAAATCAACTTCTAATTACTTTTCTTCTTATGGCAGAAATAAGGAAATAAGATAATATCTATTCTAATTCTAAATAACTAATTCCTACAATTAAGGAATTTTAAATGGAAGGAGATAATACAATCTTTATCAATATGGGCAGTGAATATATTTATTTTCTTCAAATCCACATCTCTTCAATAATTCACTTTTACCCCATAACTTCAACAATTCTTCTTTTGCCTCTCTTCCTTCATCCCTGGAAAAATGTCTTATAAGATAAGAACATTTTCCATTGGAGCACATCGCCTCATTAAAAACCTTAACCTGGAAAACCCAGTGGGAAAAAATCATTGGTTAAGGGAAAAAGAGTACAATGTATAGCTCACTCTCAATTCTTCGCAATCAATGAATTCCTGCACCAAAAACACCTTAAAGTGCAAATTATATCTCAATAAAATCATAATAATCCCACAAAATATGAACACAATATAACACACATCAGTCGGATTCAAGACAGATGTTTGGAGTCACATGGTTTAATTGGAATCATTAACGACCATAGGCCCAAGGTTTTCTCCTCGTTGTTTCGATCTCAGGATAGTATTCGGATCTAGATGAATGGAGGAGTAGATTTTTCGTAAAGGTTGGATTATTTGGATGATGATTGTTACAATTTTCCGGTCGGGTTCGACGGATAAACAATTTTTCCGGTGGGTTATAATGCTTATCATGCCTTGAAGGTTTTGCATTCGTTTGGTTAAGCATCTTCCGATCGGAAAATATTTGTGAAATTTTGGATTTGAAGCTAATTTGGAGGTTGGTTTTTTTGGATTTTCCGATCTGAGGTCGCCGGAAAAATGCTATTCCGGCAAGGATAATGCATGAAATAGCCTCGATTCTTTGCCCCTAGACTCGGATTCGTATTTGTTCATGCTTGAGATGCATCTCAAGGTTTGAAAAGAGAATACATGAGTGTTGATTGTTTTGTTTTTGCACGCTGGAAAAATGCATTTGCGGCAAGGTGAATGGCAATTTTTCGGTCGGAAAAAAACATGCTCGGATTTGGAGGTGAAATTTTCTAGTTCTACGTGCTAAATCCGGCCGGAATTTCATAAGGGAAGAGTGCCCAGATTTAGGTGGAAAGTATTGCAAATTTTTTGGCAGATTCCGGCGGTTTTTCCAGAATCCGGCAGGTCTCCGGCACCGGAAAACTGCGATTCCAGTGACAAAGTGGATCTGGGCGCTCGACCCGCTTGCGAGCGCCGTCGGGTCGTCATACCCGAACAAGGTGAAACGGGTTGGAGGCTACTTAGGGTTTTGACCCGTTTGGTGGTGGTCGGGTCATATGACCCGTTAAGGTAGGCATTCGGATCAAGGGCTTAAACCTTAGCTGCTGGGCCAAGGCTGTTGGGCCGTTCAATTAGCTGCTGGGCCGAAGGGTTAATTGAGGTCCAGGTCGGCTTATAATCCGGTTGACGCCCGGGTGAATGATCCGGCTGGGTCACGCGGTTTGTGACCTGGACCGTGCTGCTGGGCTGAAAAACCGGTGCTGCTGGGCCAAAAATGTGGTGCTGCTGTGCCAAGTGAAAAATAACTCATGTGGGTGGAAATCAAGGTACTTGGGGCCTAATTAAAATAGTGAATTTTCTAGCTTACATGCATTATTCTTGGGCCGAATTTGCTTCATTTTTGGGCTCGAATTTGTGGTTTTTTTGTTGAGTTCGCCTTCTCTTTGGGCTAAAATTATTTTGGGGGGATATTTTCATATTTTCCCCTTGAAGAGTGGGAGAGCAGCCTTTCTACATTTGGATGCCCGATCATAGGAGTTGGGTAGTGGGTTAATTAATTAGCGTACATGAAATTAATTAATCTACCGCTAGTCGTTACTTGGACTTGACGGTTATTACGTGCTCTATGCTCGTGCTACACTTTCTTGTGTTAAATTAGCATATAGTTGTCCATTTGCTCAAAATGGAGTGGGCGATTACATAATCGCCAGGCTTGACGCACACCGTATAAGTTGTGTCCGTTCTCTCCATCCTTAGGAGGGCTTCTTTTAGAGGGATTCATAAGAGCTATTGGCACTGCCTACGACACTCTTACCCTCTAAATTAGCCTCGGTTCATATCACAAGAACGTTTGAAGGCCAATAACACCCCTCTTTCCTCACCTTAGGGGTGTATATGGTAGAAGCTGCTCCTCCTTTGGCGGTTCTAGCTTCATTCGGATTCAGCAACACCAACACACCATGGCAACCATTCAAGACCCGAGTACATCACACTCGGCTGTGCTTTTTGTCTACCACTGGCGTCCTCTTCATTATTTTCTTCAAGACCCGAGACCCGAGTCTCGGCGCGATGAGGATTTCATATGAAGAGCCAGTACACATTTCTGGTTGTTATGTATAGGTCCAGATTCACACATCCGGACTTGCAGTTATTTTTCCCTAGGCTTAGTACTTTCTAGCTTAGGGTTAGCATTTCTTTAAAAATAATTGGGGGGGAGGGGGGTACTCATTTGGGTAACCCCCCCCCCCCCCCCCCCCGCTTCTTTTTCCCTAGGTTTTTAGCCTAGGGTTGGATTATTTTTGTATTTGGTAGGGCTCTTTTAGGGCTCTACCGTGGGTTCCACCGTCTATACTATTTACCTATTTACCACAAAGAAAGATCTAGGTACTTATGAATACAATGTGTCCATTAATTCTAATTAAGTCGACAAAACTTAGGATTTAGATAAGAAAACCAACAATGGTTATATAAACCCTTTGTCTCATAAACCTAACTAAAACTAGTAATCAATCAAACGAAATATAATAACAAGTATAGTGAGTCCATTAGTTAACGCATGCATAATGGTGCAGATGAATTCCCCCACACTTAAATCTTTACTCGTCCTTGAGTAAACAAAAACAAACAAAGATTCAAGCAGAATGTAGCATGCTAAGATAAGTTAACTAATGCATTCAACTTATTCCAAGATTTCCCTAGTTCCCCAAAGAAGTAAGAATCTCACAACTCTCACACTCCCCAAAGAGACTAAGTAATCTATACAACCAAATATTGTGAAGAAAAAGGTAAGCAAAAATGATAAGTGTTGAACTAGCTTACTCCACTGAATAGTCCGGCAAAAGCAATCCAAGAGATGTTACCAAAAAAACACCAAGGATAACTTAGTTACCACCAAGGATAGTCGGGAAAGATCCTAACCTTATTGTCCAATTTCTCTCAATTTCTCTCATTTTGTCTAGGAGCCCTTTTGGATTTTCATCCTAGCATTCACACATGTTGAGCTCACTTCTCACCTTTTTCCACACGGCCTATCATTTTTGCCTAGGTGTTTCAACATATCCAGGACTTGCCTCTCATTTTTATTTAGGTCTTCGACCTATCCGTGCTTTTCCCGTTGTTGCCTAAGTTGTCCTTTTGAGTTTCCAACTTTGTCTGGTATATATATTTTTTCATTTTTTAAAAATTTTAAATTTTTTTGGTGTAGCACAAAATTTCCCAAATATCGGCTTCATACTACATGAAGATAATCAAAACCAAATTTACACCACCAAAGTGTTCCCAAAAGAAAACATTCCCCAAAACACAAGCTACAAAAACTACCAACAAAATGCAAAGGAATCTTGTAGATATCCCTAAGTGCCTAACTACTCCCTCCCCCACACTTAAATTATGCATTGTCCCCAATGCATAATAAAAAATGAAAATTATAAGTGGGGTTGGGAAAATAGTGGAACTTACACTTGTGGCCCTAAAGGGTCTTCCCTTGTTCGTCTCACCTCGTGCCCCCTTCTCCCTTCTCCATGCCTCATCTCTTGTCTCTCAATGGAGACTAGGTCTCGGAACCCATCGAGTCTCAACATATGAAACCTCTCTAACAATTGCTCAATGACCTCCTCTTGAATGACGGCCCTCTCATCCATTATAGCGAACTTGTTCTCCACCTTCCTCTCTATAGATCCCAATCTATCTCCCCACAAACTCATAGCATTTTCCATCACACCTATCCTTCTCCCAAACTCATCCAACTGTAAACTCATCCCTCCGACGGCTTGGCCAATTTCTTCCACCATTTGGTTTGGCGAAAACAATTGCTCCCCAAATGTGTGGAATTGGTCAAGCAATTTCGTTGGTAGTGCTCTGCGAGTAGGTGGTGCTCAAGTTGGAATCTCGCCATTTTCTTCCTCTACCTCCGTATCCGGACCAAGAGAGTGTTGTAGAAAACCTTCTCTAATCTTGGCAGTAAAAAGGTACTCCAAAATGGTGTTGTGGTTTATAGTGGTGTCCTCCGGTTGTGGTGACAAAGAGTATACTATGAAGTTGCATACTGTAGCACCGTCATACAACCACATGACACGATCCTTGGAAGTAGTAAGGGAAACCATATACACTTTTGCTAGCTTCTCCATTGTATACTTGGTACCCGAGCGTCCAATGTTTGCCAGCGTAAATTAATGAGGTACCGGATGTCCCAAATGCTGAGCTATGAGTCCTACCATGCCACC
The DNA here is from genome assembly GCA_037428765.1 of Rubia yunnanensis. NCBI lineage: Eukaryota > Viridiplantae > Streptophyta > Magnoliopsida > Gentianales > Rubiaceae > Rubia > Rubia yunnanensis. Next base: position 42,481,160 of record CM075066.1, read on the forward strand.
CATTGGTATCTTGCCACCTTTCTGTCTTCTCGCAGCTAAAAATTCTTCCATGATGCCCCCCATCAAGTTGGGGTACGGATTTCCTTCCATTGCCTTTGCCCAAAGAACATTGACAGCCCGACTAGGGCACTGTTAAATCTCCCCATGGAAAAATACCCCCTTGGATAATAGCCAATGAATGTACCGCAAAGCTGGGTTGACTATTGCGGTACTCTTGTTCAAATGATTCATCTCTGTGATTGATAACATCATCCAAAAGCTGCTAAATGAATACGGGAGGCCCTGTTGGTGTGACCTCGGAACCTCTATTCTATACTTCCATCCAAGCGCCTAGGAAACTCCATGTGTGACATAGTATACTCTTTGTCATTGAGATGAAAGTGGATGATCTTTGTCCCCTCGCAATCTGTTGCTTGCTCTAGGGTTGCCAAGAATTCCAAAGTCTATCGGATTTAAGTCTTAGAATGCTTCTCTAGAAATCCATCTAGGCCTACCCAACCTAGCAAGTAGGTAACATGCTGGAGTAGGCCTGGAGCCTCTAGATTTTCCTTGCATGCAAAACTCGTTTCCAAGATGTTTCTATTTGGTCCATTCAAGTACCTTAACCTTCGGGCTGAACTCTCATAAATGTTTGTCAACCCCATGAATTTCTCTGTCACAATGCAGGGTTTGAGGGGAGGGAAGTCGCCGGCTCTTTTCTCTCAACTTTAGCCAGCTTCTTCCTTTTCTCAACGTGGAAAGTTGTCTCATAGTCCATCTTGCTTTTCTTTAGAGCAATTCTATCACAACAAGAAGAAGATAGTAATGTAAAGAATGTATAAGGATGTCATCAATCAGTAGTTCAAGAAGAACATTCTTTCCAAATAGGCCAAACTTTTCAAATCATGCAATTTCAACACAAGGACTATTTCAATCAAGAACAATTACCTCGAAATAACATGCATAGTAGCTCATAGTACCTCATCAAAAATATAATTCAATTAAGAATCATTCCTCCCAAACGACCACAATATAACTATTCATATCATCATAACCAAAAATCATGTACTTCACCCAAACTTAAATCATCACAAACTCATTCAATCACATAACCCACATGCTTTCCAAAAACACATCAAAATTTTGAAATCAACATCTTCTCTTCACAGCCCATTCATGCTAAACATGTAAACATAAAGTTCAAAGAGTTACCCAGAATTTTACGCTAAAATTTGAAGATCCGCACAAGAAGAAACAAAAAATTTCTCTTCCTTGAGGGAAAACCTTGAAATTTTTTTGTTTCCCAATGAAGAAATGAGAGTGAGTATTTTTCAAAAACTAGTAGTGAGTTAAAGGACTTTTATGGATAAGGAGGGTGTGCTATGATTCTAATTTTCCAGCAAACATACTCATCCAAAATGGGTTATTTATGAGGGAGGACCAAAGGAGATGGTGATGGTTTATGGAAAAATAGAAGCTTTAGGGGACAAAAATATCACTGAAGTAATGCTCAATGGAAGTGGTGATGTTTTGCATTGTACTATTTGTATCACGAATCCTATGGATTAAGGGATTTTTATTGAATTAATGGGTCAAAAGTACATGTTTTTGTTAAAATTTTCAATTTTTTGAAAATCTGCACTCTTGCCCCATTTCCAGCCTAGCACTTGGCAGTGGCACGAACGTGCCACTGGGGGCTTTGTGCTGATACCCTCTAGCACGAAGACGCCTCTTGCTACCCCCATCTTGCACGACTCGTGCTTGTTAGCTCCTCCTTTTTCCTTTTGAAAAATATTTTTCACCCAGAAAGTCATACCTTCCAAAAACCCAAAATACAAGACTCAATCTTTCATTTAACGACCAACAAGATTTCACACCAAGATCATTTTCCAACCACAATCAACATGCAAATTCTATCTATCTACCCAAAACATCACATCAAAGCAAGAAAGAGCACCGTATATTGATCGTCGTTCTCACAATTTATTTTTCTCATGCATTTCAATTAAAATGTACCTACCGTTTGGTCTCCGCAGTCGCCATCGGCAACTTCACCCACGAGGGCGTCCTTGTGGATAGGTCTCCACAAGGTGTCATTGATGAGACGTCAGATGCATGTATTTTCCAAAGCATTTAACATCACGTTTTTCATACTTTTGTTGTAATATTTCTAGATTTATGTAGGTTTACATGATAAGGGGTTTAGATGACCATTTTTGGTTTCTATATCTTAATCCTTCATTTTGTAACCTATGTTTAGTCTAATGGATTTTTGGTCCTTACGAGCATCTAGATTCCATTTTGTGAGCTTCATCTGTAGATATCTCGTGAGCCCTTTGGAGTTTTTTAGTGAAGGCCACGTGCCAAAATGTGGTAGAAGATAGAAGGGTTGAAGAAGGAAGGCAAACAAGCGGATGAATTGTCACCCGAAAGTTTAGACAGAGTTCTTAAAATTATCTGAAAATAATCAGCCTACAAAGGTGGTTTCATTGGATTCATCTTCTCGAGCACTATAAAATTGACTACAAGAACTCCCAAAACGGATCAACGGTTCACCTGTGGGAAGAAAAATAAGAAGCCGCAAATTGTTGCTCGCCCGGGCGGATGGATCTAAATTTTGGGCTGAGACCTCCACCGCTCGGGCAGCCCAATCCCGCCCGGGCGATGCCTGCTGTGTTTTGACCTTCTTTTTTACCAACTTGGGCTATACATAGCCCTTTTTCTTCTCCATTTGCTCTAAGCCCGACTTGGGGCTCCAAAACCCTAGTTTTTCACCATTTTTCTTCCATTTCTTCTTCTTTCTTTGTAGATCTTTGTTCTATGTTAAGGGTTTTGATTATCTAGCTTAGTTTTATCTTGGGAGCAATGGATTGAAGCTTCCATATCTATGTAGTAAGAACCATATCTATCTATTTAGTGATTTTTCTATTGTGCATTTATTGAGCTTTGAATGTGAATTGTTAATTGCATTGATGTTCTTGGAAGCTTGAATATATGAATTGTTTGTATGATTACTTGTTAGGGTTGGGAGAAAGTAGCTATTCTCCCCTCTTTTAATGTGAAATCCAAGAGCATGAGTTAGAGCTTCTTAAATGATGTTGGTGTGTTGATAGTTGCTAGATGAATGTGATGATGTCAAACTCGTTGTCATGTTTGTTTTAGGTATCAAATGAGATAAGTCTATGAATGTCGATCGTTCTTGACTAATCTTGTGTAAATGTATGAATTGGTTAAATGCTTAGATACGGTGTAGTATTTATAAGTGTTGCCAAGCTTGTTGATTCTTCGTGCTAAATGCCATCAATGGGATACTCTTAGTCCTAAGGGAGTTATTGGTGAGGTTTGACAAGAGATGTCGAATTCACTCTTGCAAACTACTATCTAAGAAGGATAGAAGATTTTTCTTCACAACAAGCAGTTGAAGTAGTGAATAGATTGTTTTACTCATTCTTGAAGCCTTTGTTATTTAGCATTCATGTGTTCTTAATGCTATGTTTTACTTCATTTATGGCATATGTTGTTTGAGAATAGGAAATGTTTTTATGATTGAAGTGTTGGGGTGTTAGGAAAGTGACGAATTCCTTAGCTCCTTTGCATGAAAATGTACAAGCATGAATTTAGAACTTCTTGAGTATAATGTGCGGTAATCCTTGCTAGATGAGTATGTTAATGTGGTTTGTTCTCATGCTTATCCTATAGATGCAATGAAAGGTTGAACCTTTAATGTGGTTTGTTCTAGGTTTAGCCTAATGAATGCCATGTTTGGTTAAACGGCTATGTTTTCGGTCGAAGGCTTGTTGTTATCAAAGCTATGGTCCTTCGTGTCTAATGTCGTTGATGAAATACCCCTATGGTCATTGTCTGTCTAGGGTGATCATCAACGAAGTTTGAAAATGCTTGTTGTTTGTTTTTGCAAATTACTATTAATAAGGAATGAATGTTGATCTTTTATTAACATTCCCCATAGGTAATAAATGTGATAGGATGATTGAATGGTTCAATGATCTACATTTGGTTTGGAAGTGGATATCAATTGCCCCCAAGTCTTTGTATTTGTAGTTTTAAAACCCTTTTTCTTAGTTTGTTTGGTGATTAGCATAGTTACTTGAATTTGCTAGTTATCTTATCTTTTAATTTTCATAACTTAGGACAACCAACCAACCAAACCCCCCTTTTTACATGCTTTTATATGTGTATATATATCTACTCCTAGCATAATATCAACCATTTACATTTAAACGCTTGAGAAAATCCCTCTTCTTCATGGACGACCTTGACTTGCTGCTATCTACTTAGTTGTAGATAGTAAGCATTTAGGACTTATAAATATTAACTTTGAGAGGTACGACAACGGCCTCCTAGTCATCCCAAGATCAGGATGCCAAGACCAGTCATTGGTCTACACCAAACTACAGAGCGAACCGTGCTTCCTGACCATCGCATTCGCCATAGCCCACGGTCTTCGCCAAACTAATGAGAAAATCATGTTTCCTGACCACGACATGGGCCATTGATTATGGTCCCCTGGAAGGTCATCGATGTACCTGTCAGAGTTAATATTTATAAGCCCTTTTTTGCTTACTATCTACAACTAAGTAGATAGCAGCAAGTCGGGGTCGTCCATGAAGAAGGGGGATTTTCTCAAGCGTCTAAGCACAAATGGTTGATCTTAGGCTAGGAGTAGATATATATACATACATATAAAAGCATGTAAATGAGGGGTTTGGTGGGTTGTGGTCCTAAGTTATGAAAGTTTAAAGACAAGACAACTAGCAAAGTTAAGTAAATATGCTAAATCATCAAACAAAACTAAGAAAAAATGTTTAAAACTACAAAAAAAAAAGCCTTGGGGAAATTGATATCCACTTCCAAACTAATTGCAGGTCATTGAACAATTCTATCATCCTATCACCAAACATAACATTCATTAGGCGTAACCTAGAACAAACCACTTTCAAGGTTCGACCTTTCATTGCATCTATAGGATAAATATGAGAACAATCCACATTAACATACTTATTTAGCAAGAATCACAACACATAATGCACAAGAAGTTCTAAGTTCATGTTCTTAGTATTTAATGTAAAGGAGCAAAATAATTCGTCACTTTCCTAACTGCCTAACACTTCAATCATACAAACACTTCCTATTCTCAAACAACCCATGACATAAATATAGTGAAACATAGCATTATGAACACATGAATGCTAAATAACAAAGGCTTCAAAAATGAGCAAAAAAATCTATTCACAACTTCGACTACTTGTTGTGAAGATAAATCCTCCACCCTTCTTATATAATAGTTTGCAAGAGTGAATTCAACATCTCTTGTTAAACCTCGCCAATGACTCCCTTAAAACTTAAGAGTATCCCATTGATAGCATTTAGCACGAAGGAACAACGAGCTTGGCAACACTTATAAACACTACACTGTGTCTAAGCATTTAACCAATTCATGCATTTACACAAGATTAGTCAAGAACGATCGACATTCATAAACCTCTCTCATTTGCTACCTAAAACAAACATGGCAACGAGTTCGGCACCATCACATTCATCTGGCAATTATCAACACACCAACATCATTTAAGAAGCTCTAACTCATGCTCTTGGATTCCACATTAAAAGGGGGGAGGGTTAGCTACTTTCTCCCAACCATAAAAAGTAATCATACAAGCAATTCTTATACTCAAGCTTCCAACAACATCAATGTCATTAACAATTTACATTCAAAGATCGATAAATGCACAATAGCAAAAGCACCAAATAGATATATAAATGGTTCTTACTACATAGAAATGGAAGCTTCAATCCTTTGCTCCCAAGATGAAACTAAGCTAGAAAACATAAAGACATAATTAACCTACAAAAACTAACAAAACAAAGAAAGAAAAACTAGGGTTTGAACCCACCAAAAATGCAGGAAGAAGAAGGTGTAAAAGCTGATGAAGAGGAGAGGATAAGGTGAGTATTTATAGTGCAAAAAGCAAGAATGGTTTCTGACCCCTCGTCCATTGCGAGTCGTGAAGTGCTCGCGCGACCTCGTGACAGACTACAACTCTAGCACCATTTCTTCTTTCTCCTTTTTGTTTCATATTCTCCTGTTCTCTTCACTTCTTCAATTCTTCAAATCTTCAAAAGTTCAAATACAAGTCTTCAAATCTTCAAATCTTTAAAGGTATTTTTCAAAGTCTTCAAACAAATTACCTTGTCACACAAAATTCTCTAGAAAAGTAATAAAAGCATAAAAGTCGCTTTTAACCCTCCTTAAAGAATTTCAAGGCAAAATGTCACATTTAGAGCACAAAAGTGAATCCTAAAAATCCTAATAAAACCATATAAAATGGGCTCATCAAACCTCCCCGCACTTAAACCTTACTCACCCTCGAGTAAGAAAAGATTTAAGCACACGAAGGAATTCACATGTCCACATCCTAGCTAATATTCCCCCAATCAACACCTCACAAAAACTCTCAATATCATAAATCCCAAAATCAAAGCTCAATTGAAATTTTTTTTCACACACACAACTCCAATTCCTAAATCTAACCAAATCTACCACTTATCAATTCACTACCCATAAAAACGTTTCAAAGTCCTGAATTGATAATCCCAAAGTCCAATGATATGCAATGAAGTTAAAAACATAAGAAAGGTTCAAGCACATTCTTCACTTCATACCAATATATCAACCAAAATCCAATGACACAAAATGAAGTTAAAACCATAGAGGAGGTTTAAACACATACTTCACCCAAAGCCAATATATCAACCAAAATGAAGCATAGAAGAATCAAGATATTTGTAACCCTACTTCGTTTTTCAACCCACTAAGTTACCCAATCCCAAGAGGTCTCTAGATGTTAAGCTACTCAATCCATCTGTATGACAACCGCAACCTTATGACTCCAATGCCGGTAAATGAGTGAAATCATAGTATTTTTTCTTTTCTCTCTTTTTCTCTCATTTTGCCTAGGAGCCCTTTCGGGTTTTCATCCTAGCCACACATAATGTTTCTTTGGCTCACATCACAACTTTTTCCCCATATTTTAGCCTCTCATTTTTGCCTAGGCTGCCCTCTCGGGTTTTCGACCTACCCGGGCCCCCAATGTTGCCTAAGTTTCCCTTTTGGATTTTCAACTTAACGGGATTCTTTTTAGTTATTACTTTTTTTTCTTTTTCTTTTTCTTTTTTTTTTCAAATTTTTCAATTTTTCAATTTTTTTCTTTCTTTTTCTCATGTTTTTCCAATCAAAAGTAGAAAAAGCATTCCAAATGAAGCTAGCATGCATGTGAGTCCTCTAACCCCTCCCCACACTTAAAGCATTACATTTCCCTCAATGTAAAAATGTAAGGAAAGAATAATAAAACTCAAGGCAAGGGGTAGAGTGATACCCGTTTCTCCGCATAGTCGCCGATGATATGGTGCAGTCCAATGTACTTGTATAGACTCAGTCCTGAAATTGGCTTTGGAGCCGGAAGGGGGAGTAAAAGTGCTGTAGAAGAACTCACCCCTCGACCAAAATGTTGTCTCCTTGGCGCCGTTTGATCTAGACTAACACCACAAAGAACAACATCAAACTCACAAGTACATAAGGATTTGTAATACTAGGTTTAGCATCAAGAGTTAATAACCATAGTATTATCAAAGAACAACCAATCCATCATGCAATCAACACTATAATATTGTCCAATAAAAATATCCAACATATATCGACACATATCCAAGCATCACTATAGAATATAGTGCTTAAAGACTCAATGATGTAGTCGCCATACTACAATCAACAAAGATACTACAAAGATGGAAGAATTTTCATATGTCAATATATGTAAGGCAGAGAAGGAATGATTGGATGTGTGGTGGTTCTAGGGAGTATTTGGAGAAGAAGGAAGGATTATGCAGTGTTTAAGCTCAGTTGAAAGTTTGGATTTCTCATTGCAACTCGCGACAGCACTGGTCGTGACTCGCGATGCATGGCCTCGACGGCTTCAGCTCGAGAAGATGGATTGCAGCATCGAGGATCATAGGTCTCGAAGACTTTGGCACGAGTCAAGGGCTTGTCGTCTCGAGGACACAAGGTCTTGAGAGTTTGCATAGTTAGGCTCAGCTCAAATCGAGGGAATGCAGCCTCGAGGACTCAAGGTTTCGAGGCCTTCAGCTTGAGTCGAGGTTTACAGCCTCAAGGACTTCAGGTCTCGAGAGCTTCAGCTCGAGAGCTTCAGCTCGAGTTGAGGTTTGTGGTCTTGAGGACTCAAGGTCTCAAGGGATTAAGCTTGAGTCGAGGGATTGCATCCTCGAGGACCGAAGTTCTTGAGGGTTTCACTGTTGGGCTCAGCTCGAATCGAGGGCTTGTGGCCTCGAGGACATGAAGTCTCGAGGACTGGTGTCTTGAGGACTTCAGCTCAACTTGAGGAATGATGGTCTCGAGGGTTTCAACTAGACTCGAGGAATGATGGTCTCAAGGGATGATGGTCTTTTAAGTAAAGCTCGAGCCAAGGACTTTGCAGCCTCTAGGTCTCGAGCGGATGATGTCTCGAGGCCTGGCCTCGAGAGGGTGATGGACTATCAAGTTTAGCTCGATTCGAGGCCTACTGCCTTGAGATCTTGAGGGCATGATACCTTGAGAACTGGTCTTGAGGAGTGATGGTCTTTCAAATTCTGCTCGAGTCGAGGGCTTACTGCTTCGAGGTCTCGAGGGGATTAGGTCTCGAGGACCTGGGGTCTCGAGGGCTGATGGACTTTTAAGTTATACTTGAATCGAAAGCTTTTGGCCTCGAGGACCCAAGGTCGTTGAGGGCTTGCATGGTTGAGCTTATCTTGACTCGATGGCTTGTGGCCTCGAGCACCTGAGGTCTCGAGGACTTCACTAGCCTCGAGAGCTTGTGGCCTCGAGGACTTCTGGCCTCGATGACTTTACTGCCATCGAGGGCTTCTACTTGGGTCAAAGGCTTTCAGCCTCAAGGATCCAAGGTCTTCGAGGGCTTGCACGGTTGAGTTTATCTCGACTAGAGGCCTTGTGACCTCGAGAACCCGAGGTCTTGAGGACTTGGCCTTGAGGGCTTCTACTCGAGGCCTTGTGGCCTCGAGGACTGATGGCTTTTTTTGGGTTCGGTTCGACTCAAGGTCTCGAGTGTATGCTATCTTGAGAGCCTGTTGGTCGTGACTCATGATGGCTCGTCACGACTTGCGTGGCTCATCGCGACTTGCGACGGGTCATCGCAACTCGTGAATAGTGGTGGCTAGGAGGTTAATTTTTAGCACAAAACTTCTGATCACATTGCGAGGATATCGCAACTCGCGATGGTCCCTCGTGAGGTCATCACGAGGATGTTACAACTCACGATATATTTGGTCTGTAAGCTCAATTTTTTAAAGAAAGTTTCTAATTCGGTCGCGACTCGCGATGGACACCTTGCGACTCGCGACAACACAATTTCCCAGCACTTAGAATGAATTCAATCTTTTCTTACCAACATTCCAATCTTTCTTCCCTTTCTTATTGATCTCATTCCTTCATCTCCTTCAATGCAATGCACTTCACTTTGCTACTAAATCACAGAAAAACACATCGTAAGAAGAACAAGACAAAATAACAAAAACTAAACAACATAAACTAAAATAAAAGACCGAGTTTATTTACGTCGTCGGCATGACAAAGCTTTGCATATTTAAGGTCATTTGCACGACCCTAATGTTATCCATATGGTGAAGGCTTAAACCCCTTTCACCACGAATATCCAAAAGTAGAGAGGTGGAGGTACAAAACTTTCAAGAAGAAAGTCTTGTTGAGGTGGAGATTGTTTAAAGGGATTTGGGTGGTTAGGAGGCTTGGGGTGATCTTTTGGCTCCTCTCTTGGCTCCCTCAAAACTTCCAAAAATAGTAGAGTTGGTTCACTAGGTGGGGAAAGGGGTGACTGTGCTAATGAATGTTTCACAATCACCTCTTCCTCCTTTTTATCATCCTCAACAACCAACTCCTCATCCCTTTCAAACTCAAAATCACTTCAATTGGTGAAGTCACTCACCGAATCCTCGAGTTCAATTTGGGATGGTGTATTTTCGAAATCACGAGCTTCCATTTTGGCCAACACTTCTAATATACTCCTCGCATTCCTCTCAATAGCCTTAACATTAGAGGAGAGCCGGGTGTCCGGTTCTTCTCTAGCAAAGTTGTTCAAGTTTGCTATTGTATCCATGACTTCCTCACGTGTCAAACTTGAACTTCCTTGTTGGACTTGGTTTTGGGGTATGGTATAAGGTGGTGATGACCAACTATCTTGCTTTTATTGTTGGTTTTCTAGCTCATTCTCATACCACCAATCTGGATTACCACTCCATTCCGGATTGTAAGGATTGTGGTATGGATACCATTCTTGAGCTTCTTGCCCTTGAAAACCAACATCTCCTACCTCTTGGTAGCACTCTTCATAATACCCTTGCTTTTGGAAACTAAGGGTTCTTTCTCCCTCATAGTGCTCTTCCCACAACAAATAGTAAGACTCGGTAGGATGGTCGGAATGACACATCCTACAAAACCTTGCTTGTTGAGCCTCTCTTCTCATCATGAGTTCCCTCAAGGTGAGATGCTCCATTTTTATTTTTTTTATTTTTCAAAAGTCCGAAATCATATTGCAAGGATTCTAGATAAAAATTTACAAAAAAACTCAAGCAATACCTACTCCGAAGAAAAACAACCACCAAGGAGTGGAAAATATAAACAACTAGCTAATAATCAACCAAATAAACCTAAACGCCTCTTCCCCGGCAGCGGCACCAAAATTTCAGAGGCTGTCGCCGTACCTCTCAAAGGTAATATTTATAAGCCCTTTTTGCTTACTATCTACAACTAAGTATATAGCGGCAAGACGAGGTCGTCCACGAAGAAGGGGGATTTTCTCAAGCTTCTAAGAAAAAATGGTTGATATTAGGCTAGGAGTAGATATATATATACATACATATAAAAGGATGTAATGGGGGGTTTGGTTGGATGTGGTCCTAAGTTATGAAAGTTAAAAGACAAGACAACTAGCAAAGTAAAGTAACTATACTAAATCATCAAACAAAACTGAGAAAAAGGGTTTTAAAACTACAAAAGATAAAGTTTTGGGGGCAATTGATATCCACTTCCATACCAATTGTAGATCATTAAACCATTCACTCATCCTATCATCAAACATACCATTCATTAGGCTAAACCTAGAATAAACCACATTCAAGGTTCAATCTTTTGTTGCATCTATAGGATAAATATGAGAACGCATTAACATACTTATCTAGCAAGAAAATCAACACATTATGCACAAGAAGTTCTAAGTTCATGTTCTTAGATTTTCATGTAAAGGAGCTAAAGAATTCGTCACTTTCCTAACTCCCTAACACTTCAATCATACAAACACTTCCTATTCTCAAACAACCCATGACATAAATATAGTTAAACATAGCATTAAGAACACATGAATGCTAAATAACAAAGGCTTCAAGAATGAGCAAAACAATCTATTCACTACTTCAACTACTTATTGTGAAGATAAATCTTCCACCCTTCTTAGATAATAGTTTGCAAGAGTGAATTTGACATCTCTTGTCAAACCTCACCAATGACTCCCTTATTACTAAGAGTATCCCATTGATGGCATTTAGCACGAAGGATTAACAAGCTTGGCAACACTTATAAACACTACACCGTGTGTAAGCATTTAACCAATTCATGCATTTACACAAGATTAGTCAAGAACAATCGACATTCATAAACCTCTCTCATTTGCTACCTAAAACAAACATGACAGTGAGTTCAACATCATCACATTCATCTAGCAATTATCAACACACCAACATCATTTAAGAAGCTCTAACTCATGCTTTTGGATTCCACATTAAAAGAGAGGAGGATTAGCTACTTTCTCCCAACCCTAACAAGTAATCATACAAGCAATTCTTATACTCAAGCTTCCAACAACATCAATGCCATTAACAATTCATATTCAAAGATCAATAAATGCACAATAGCAAAAGCACCAAATATACATATAAATTTACTACATATAAATGGAAGCTTCAATCCTTTGCTCCCAAGATGAAAGTAAGCTAGACAATATAAAGACATAATTAACCTACAAAAACTAAGAAAAGAAAGAAAGAAAAACTAGGGTTTGAACCCACCAAAAATGCAGGAAGAAGAAGGTGTAAAAGCTGCTGAAGAGGAGCGGATAAGATGAGTATTTATAGTGCAAAAATAAAGAATGGTTTCTAACCCCTCGTCAATTGTGATTTGCGACGTGCTCACGATGACCTTTCAACGGACTCCAAGTCCAGCACAATTTCTTCTTTCTCCTTTTTGTTTCATATCCTCCTATTCTCTTCATTTCTTCAAATTTTCAAATATTCAAAAGCTCAAACACAAGTATTCAAATCTTCAAAGGTATTCTTCAAAGTCTTCAAAGTCTTTAAACAAATTACCTTGTCACACAAAATTATCTAGAAATGTAATAAAAGCGTAAAAGTCGCTTTTAACCCTCCTTAGAAAATTGCAAGGCAAAATGTCACATTTAGAGCACAAAAGTGTACAAAATTGAATCATAAAAGTCCTAATATAACCGTATAAAATGGGCACATCATCCGCGCCAAAGCCTCACTTAACGGCCTCGCACCAAATAAAGTGCCCCATGCCTATGAACCATGGCCCACGCCTATGAACCACGATAAGTACTTGGCACGGACCGCGCCATCCATGACGGCCCACGCCAGGTGGCGGTTGAATTAGGGTTTTAGCATTTTTGTCCAATTTTAGGCCTATTTTTAGGCCCAATCCCATTCTCCTATATATATGACCTTAGTCTATTAGGTTAAGCATGTATAATGAAGATTAGTTTATTATGAGAGCACTTAGGGAGAGAGAGATTTTATCTCTCTCCTTTTACTTTCTTTTCTTTTGTTTTCTTTTTGTGCTCATACTAGGCGTGGAATTCAAATATATATTTGAATTCCATGTCTATGGAGTAGTTTCCATAGCTTGGGGATAATTGAATCGCATGATTTAATATTTATTTTTTTGTGAGATTCATTAGATTCATCCTATTATATGGGTTCATGATATTATTATGATTGTTCTTCAATGTTCTAAGGCATGAATATTAAACCATATACCAGCACACACTTTGGGTTGTATTCATGTATGGTGCATTTATTGATGCCCCCATTGGGAAAAAAACCTGGATGTTAGAATGGGTTAGGGAGTACGTTGTGTTTTTGTGAGTGTGTGCACGAGAGACCCGAGTCATACTCTGAATTATTTTCCATCGCACCAGCCTTAGCTGATTACGTAAAGGTTTTTGATAGGTTTTGGGTAGAGCTAGTGAAAAATTAGAAAACAAGGGTGTGAGAGACCCTAGATCATAGATAAGGTTTGATCTATTCATTTTATATACATATTTTAGGGCTTTTTGGAATCACTTTTGTGGTCTTTTGTTATCAAAAGCTTGTGTTTTACCTTGAAATTCTCTTAGGAGATGTAAGAGCGACTTTACGATCTTTTACCTTTTCTAAGTGGATTTTGGGTGACAAGGGAAGAACATGGAGAGTTGAAGACCGGAGGCCATTGAAGATCACCTTTTTGAAGACATTGAAAACTTGCTTCAAAGATTTGAAGACTTGAAGAATGGGAGGAATTATTGTGAAGAAGAGTGGTTGCTATAAGAAGAAGAAAAGAAGACAAGGTTATGTTCTGGGGCTTGTCGCAAGTCGCGACGCACGGGTGGCCAGAGCACAACCCTATCCCTTTGTACTATAAATAGTATTTTTCCTTTCCTATCTTTCATTCATCTTCACAAACCCAAATTTTGCACTATTCAAACCCTAGCTTTCCATAATTTTCATCTTTGATTTCTCTTGTTTTATTTTTGGTTTGTTAACATTAATTAGTATGAACTCTAGTAGCTAAACTAATTCTTGGGAGCAATTGATTTAATCTTCTAAACTTATGTGGTGAGATTCTCCATTTGCTCATTTATGAAAATTTATTGGAGAGCATTTATTATGTCATTAATGTTGTGTTTTGCCTCATTCATACCATGGGCTGTTTAATTATATGAAATGCTTGTATGATTGAAGTGTTAGGGTGTTAGGAAAGTTACAAATTCTTAGCTCGTTGGACATGAAATCCAAAAGCATTGATTTAGAACTTCTTGTGTATAATGTGTGGTGATTCTTACTGGATAAGTATGTTAATGTGGATTGTTCTCATATTTATCCTATAGATGCAAAGAAAGGTTGAAACTTGAATGTGGTTTGTTCTAGGGTTAGCCTAGTAAATGCTTTGTTTTGTTAAATGACTATGTCTTTGGTAGAAGGCTTGTTGTTATCAAACATATCATCCTTCGTGTGAAATGCCATTGATGAAATACCTCTATGGTGTTGTTTGCCTAGGGTGATCATCAATGAGGTTTGCAAATGGTCGTTGTTTGTCTTTGCAAATTACTATTAAGAAGGAATGAATGTTGATCTTTGAATGAGAAGTGATAACATTTCCCATAGACAGTAAATGTAATTGAATGAGTGAATGAATCTATGATATATAAGAAGTTTGGAAGTGGAAGTCGATTGCCCCAAAGGCTCCGTTAATTTTTTATTTAATCATCTATTTAGTTAATGTTGCATGATTAGCATAGTTCTCTTACTTTGCTAGTTGTTGTCTTTCAATTCATAATCTAAGACCGAAACCGACCAAACTCCTCCCCCCATTTACATGCTTATATATATATACATATATATACACACACACACACATATATATAAGCATGTAAATGTGTTTTCCCCTATATATGTTTAAACACTTGGAAAGATCCCTCTTATCGTGGATGACCCCGACTTTCCATTATCTACTTAATTGTAATATAACTTTGAGAGGTGCGGCGATGAACTCCCAAATTTTGGCACTGCTGCCAGGGAAGAGGCATTTATTTTTAAGTGTTTAGCCATATTATGTGTGATTATGTGCTATTTGTAAATATTTGTTAGTTTTCTTTTTGTTTTGTTTTCTTTGTTGACTTGACATCTTTTCTTAGCTTGGAGACATATTGTTCGAGTTCTTGGTGTATGGTTTGTACGTGATCCTCTTCACAAGAACCCCTACACTACGACCCCAAGTTAGATTTGAATTTTAGACGGGTTAGGAGGCTTTCTTTAGAAAGTGTGAATAACACCCCTCCTAGTGTCCATCTTGAGGATACCTCTACTTCTATGGAGCATCAACACGAGCATGAAGATGAGCATCCGAGATGAGGGCCTCAACATCTTCCTCTCTAAGAATGAGCCCCTCTCATCCAAGGAAGGAAGATTCCTTTTGGGCAAGCCTTGTTAAGGGACATTATGGCTCCCAACCTTTATCAACAACTGATGTGCATTGAGTATCCTTTGGTTGGACCGAATGGGCACTTCGAGCTCAAGACCGGGCTTATAAACATGCTACCTATCTTCCTTGGTAGGCAAGGGGAAAATGCCAACAATCATCTCACTGAGGTCCATTTTTGTATGGTGGTACGGTCCCCCAAGGAGTAGACGAAGACTTCTACAAGTTGAAAGCATTCCCATTCACATTGAGAGATGGTGCAAGGGATTGGCTCCACTACCTACCCCCCAAGAGCATCAAAAGTTGGCTTGACATGAAGACCAAATTTCTAGCCATGTACTTCCTAGCCTTGAGGTCTGCCACTTTGAAGAAAGACATAAGCAATATCATCTAATGGAATGAACAGTCTCTTTTCGACTATTGGGAGAGGTTCAAGAAGCTTCTCGCGAGTTTCCTATGCCACGGCTATTCGAAGGGAGACTTGTTCTACTATTTCTACAATGGTCTTCTTGATGAGGACCAAAGACTAGTGAGGATTTCTTGTGGTGGAACCCTTGCAAACAAAACATCAATGGAGGCTATGCAATTATATGAGGAGCTAGCGAAGGAGTTAAGGAACTTTAGCTTGAGGGCCGATTTGAGAAGAAGAAATCCAATTCTCACAAGTGACCCTTCCAATAGTGGAAAGCTTGAGGACCAAGTCCCGACCATTACTTCTATGGTGAAATCCTTGATGACCAAGCCCAAAAATGTGCCACATGTTAAATCTTGTTAAATTTATTTATCTGCGCATCCTATGGATGATTGCCCTACTTTTCAAGATGATTATGTTGAGGAGGTGAGTGACATGGGGTATCAAGGCAACCAAGGCTATCAATGAAACTAAGGCTACCAAGGTTATCAAGGGTACCAAAATTGGCCATACAATTTGGGTAATTGTGATGACACGAATCTCCGGTATGGAAACCCTCAAGGATGTCAAAACCCTCAACCATATCGCCCTCCTCAACAATATCTCAACAAAAATATCAAAGGCTTCAAGACAAGCCCCAAGACCATGGGGAGAGATCGGGTTTGACGAAAGATAAGGTGATGCAAGCCATTCACGGGTTGAGCATGTGCGCAGAGAAAGGTGAAAATTTCCAAGATGAATCCAAGGTGAGCATAAATAACTTGGAGAATTAAGTGATCCAAATAGCTCAAGTGGCGAATCAGATGGAGGCCCAAGAAAAGGGCAAACTTCCCTCCCAACCAGAGCAATCCTCGTCAAAATTATAGTGCTATCACTTTGAGAAGTTGTAGAGAGGTTAGCTCTCCCCCGGGTGATGAAATTGTTGAAGAGGAGCCTAGAAGGGTTAAGAGGTGTTTGAGAAAGAAGTTGAAGAAGAGGCCGAGAATTTGGCAAAGGAGTAAGCAAGGAAGGGAAGGGAGAAGGAAGAGGAAATCATCTTTGAGAAATCAACCTCCATTCCCAAACCTTCATTCCCTCTTCACAAGAAGGCAAGGGTGGTGGAAAATCTTCCATGTGCCGTTACCACCGTTCCCGGAAGCTTTGAAGGATAAACGGAGGAAGGAGTCCAACCAGGACATCTACTAAGTCTTTCGTAGATGTGAGGTATATATCTCTCTCTTAAATTCTATTGAACAAATTCCTAGCTATGCTAATTTTTTAAAGGAATTATGTGTTTTAAATAGGAAACAAAGAGCAAAGAATAAGCTTTAAAATAGGAAAAATGAACATATCTCAGCTTTGTGCCAAAAAGAGTTACCCCCTAAATGTAGTGATCCCAGCATGTTCATAATCCCTTGCATGATAGGGAATACACATTTTGAAAAGCAATGCTTGACCTAGGTGTATCAATAAATGTGATTCCTTACTCTTTGTATGAAAACCTCAATCTTGGTACTTTGCACAGAACAGGGGTTGTGATCCAACTAGCCGATCGTTCTAGTGCATACCCTAAGGGTATCGTCGAGGATGTGTTGGTTAGCGTGGATTCCTTAATATTCCCTGCAGATTTTTTTGTCCTTCACATGGAACATGATAAACATGCCACCCCAATCTTGTCGGGAAGTCCATTTTTGAAAACTTCAAGGACCATCATTGATGTTCATAATGGTACCCTCACCATAGAATTTTATGGGATTAAAGTAGATTTTAACATAAATGACTCAATGAAGTATCCTCTTGAATAATATTCTTTCCGGGCTATTGATATTGTTGACGATATTGTGCAAGATGTTTTTGAACTGAATGGTGATAATTCCTTGTTAGTTGCTTTGGAAAATGATGTTGAAGATGCATGTCTTGTATATTCCATGAGTACTAACTTGAAGGAAATCATTGAGGAGTTGACCATTCTTGAGGAAGTGGTACCAAGTTCTACTCCTCTAGTTTTAGAGAAACCCGAAGAACCGGAATTCCTTCCATCACAAGTGATAGCTCTGGTGATAGAGCTCAAGCATTTACCAAGTGACCTCAAGTACGCATTTCTCGGGGAAGGGGAAATGCTCCCGGTTATTATTTCAAGCAAACTCACCCAAAAGCAAGAAGAAAAGTTGATGGTGATGTTATGGGAAAATAAGGAAGCGATTGGACAGACTATTGCCGACATAAAAGGCATAAGTCCATCCACTTGCATGCATTGAATTTTGTTGGAGGAAGATGTGAGGCCCGTGTGACAACCCCAACGCCGGTTGAACCCACCTATGATGGAGATTGTAAAGGTGGAAATTCTCAAGTTGCTCCAAGTGGGAATGATCTATCCAATCTTGGATAGCAAGTGGGTGAGTCTAACTCAAGTAGTAGCCAAGAAGAGTCGAGTGACGGTGGAAAAAAATGAGAAAGGAAAAATGGTGCCCACCCGAGTCCAAAATGGGTGGCGTGTTTACATTGACTACCGGAGGCTAAATGCGGAGACTCTGAAAGATCACTTTCCGTTGCCATTCATTGATCAAATGCTCAAGAGGCTAGTAATTCACCCATTTTATTTCTTTTTGGATGGATACTCAGGATACTTTCAAGTGGCCATTTCACCGGAAGATCAAGAAAAAACAATCTTCACGTGCCTCTTTGGTACATTTTCTTACCGGTGTATGCCTTTTGGTCTTTCTAATGCCTGGCTACTTTTCAAAGTTGTATGGTAAGTATTTTCTCATAATTTTTTTTGAAAACTTCGTTGAGGTATTCATGGATAATTTCACCATTCATGGTAATTCTTTTGATAACTATTAAGCAAATTTAGCACAAGTTCTTAAACATTGCATTGATACTAATATTGTGTTAAATTCTAAGAAATGTCATTTTATGGTAGAGCAAGGCATTGTCTTAGGCCATGTTGTCTCCTCTAAAGTTTGACAAGGCAAAGATAGACACAATTCAAACTTTTCCTTATCCTACTAATGTGTGCAAAGTGCGCTCTTTTCTTGGTCGTGCAGGATTTTACCGCCAGTTCATCAAGAACTTTTCAAAGATAGCACCTCCTTTGTGCAAGTTGTTGCAAAAAGAGGTGGAATTTGTGATGGATGAGGGTTGTAAATGAGCCTTCGATACATTGAAGGAAAGGTTAGTCTCAGCCCCTATCACACAACCCCCAGACTAATCTTTGCCTTTTGAGATCATGTGCAATGCCAGCGATTATGCCATTGGAGCGGTGCTTGGTCAAAGGGTGGGAAGAGTTCCTCACGTGATCCATGTATCTCAATGAGACCCAAAGAAACTACTCCACCATTGAAAATGAGTTGCTAGCAGTGGTATTTTCTTTGGAAAAATTTCGATCTTACTTGCTTGGTATAAAAGTTATTGTGTACACTAACCATGTAATGCTTTGTCACTTAATGACAAAGAAAGAGGCCAAGAAAAGATTGATTAGGTGGATCATGTTTTTGAGCAAATTTGAGTTGGAAGTGCAAGACAAGAAAGGCACGGAGAACCTTGTGGCCGATCATCTGAGCTGGTTGCTCCATGCCAAGATAGTGAGGTAAATTTATCAGTGAATGAGCAACTATGGGAGGAGTTCCTCGATGAACAACTGTTCACAATCAGAGACCTCCAACCGTGGTACGCCGACATTGTGAACTTTCTTGTCTCCGGAAAATTTCCTCCTCATTTTTCTAAGGCTCGGAAAGATAAGCGAAGAAGCAATGCTAAATATTATGTGTGGGATGATCCCTTTTGTGGAAACATTTTGTAGACCAACTTGTTAGGGAATGCATCCACGATAATGAAGTGCATTCAATTCTCACTTTTTGTCATTCTTATGTATGCGGTGGTCATTTTGGAGCTAAAAAGACCGCTAGGAAAGTCTTAGAAAGTGGTTTTTATTGTCCGACTTTGAATAAGAATGCATACATATTCTATAAGGCTTGTGACAAGTGTCAGAGAGTGGGAAATATCTCGTCTAGAAATGAAATGCCCCCAAAACCCATGCTATATTGTGAAATCTTTGATGTTTAGGGTATTGAATTTATGGGACCTTTCCCTAATTCTTGTGGCTTTACATATATTCTTCTTGTCGTTGATTATGTGTCAAAGTTGGTTGAAGAAATACCCACTAGGACTGACAATTCTAAAGTGGTTGTAGAATTCCTGAAAGATAACATCTTCTCTAGGTTTGGGATTCCCCGAGCCTTGATTAGTGGTCGTGGCTCCCACTTTTGCAACCGGACCATAGAGGAACTTCAAAAGAAATATGGAGTTACTCACAAGAAATCTACCGCCTACCACCTTCAGATCAATGGCCAAGCCAAAGTTTCCAATAACGAAAATCAAGTCCATCATTGAGAAAATGGTTAACCCTAACCAAAAGGATTGAAGTTCTTGACTGAATGACGCCTTGTGGGCATATAGGACGGCTTACAAGACACTAATCGGTATGTCACCTTACCGGTTAGTGTTTGGTGAGCCATGTCACTTACCGGTGGAAATTCAACACAAGGTTTATTGGGTGGTCAAAGAATTCATCTTTGGTATAGATGAGGCTGGTTTGCATAGGAAGCTACAATTGCAAGAACTAGATGAGATCCTAAGGGAGTCCTATGAGAATGATGAAATCTATAAGGAGAAGACAAAGTTGTGGCATGACAAGATGATCATTAGGAAGGGATTTGATTTGGGTCAAAAGGTCCTCCTATTTCAATCCCGCCTTTGCCTATTTCCCAATAAGTTGAGGTCTTGATGGATCGGTCCTTTTGAGGTGGTGAAGGTATTTCCGCATGGAGCAGTGGAAATCCTAGATTGAGCTAATTCCAAAAGAAAATGTTTGAAACCTTACCATGAGAATTTTGTGCTGGAAAAGGGAGAGGATGTTAATCTCCTTGATCCGGTTTGTGAGTAAGCTCTAAGAAAAGGAGTAAGTCATGTCGAGGATGTTAAATAAACTTGGTTTTTATCATCTAGGTAATCATTTGTGACTTTCCATTGATAATTTTTGGTTTTGAGTTTTTGTCATTAGTTTCATTATTTTGCTTTATGTTTTTCACGGGTTTTCCCATGATTTTGTAGCAATTTGAACCCAAGGCATTGGATTGATGAAGGGAGAAATACTTGGATTGATGAAGGGAGAAATACTTGGATTCATGAAGGAAAAGATTGGGTAGTAGATGAGGTTGAGAATTTCTTTTAAGTACCAGGTAGGCAACCCATTGTGAGTCGCGACGGGATCATAAAAATGATCCAATTTTGGAGCCCCCAGGCTCAAGTTTTTGCAAGCCGCGATAGCCGCTTTGTGAGTCGCGAAGGCCCATCGCAAGTTGCGATGATTTGGTTGCAATCGCGATAAAACCGAAACATTTTGCAAAATTTGAACATCACAGATCCACTTTTCATAACTCATGACAGTCCCATCAATAGTCTCAACATCCCATCGAGAGCCACGATGGACGGGTCGCGAATCGCGACCCTGGCTTTGACCAGAGATGATAGTTGACCTACTCATCGCAATTTGTGACGATTGTGAATGGGTGTTATAAGTTACGGGCAGCACAATTTCTTCCCCCAAAACCTCCTCTTTTTCTCCATTACTGTCGCCCCAATTCCTCTTCTCCCACTTTCTTCCATTAAATCCGACCTCCAAACTCTTCCTTTAGGCTGGAATCTACTCAATATCCACACTCCATCAATCCCATTCCATCTCTTTCCACCAAATCCACCCAATTTCGAAAAAATCCATAACCCTAGGTTTAAGAATTTTGTTTGAAATCTAGCTAATTAGGCTAGGATTGCTTGTGGGCTTCATTGTTTCATCCCGCTACACACACTATTGGTACAATTCCTCACTTTTGAACACTTGAATTGTGATTGTGTGTAGTTTTATTTTGGTAAAAATTGTGCATTTTGTGAGTGATGATATATTGTGTATGTTATGAAAGTTCTTCACAATTGTGCATTGAATTGTAAATATCTTGTGTAGATCATTATGTTGGATACTTTGCAATGGTAAATGTGGGTGATGCTTTGTGGTTTAGCATGGACTAGGCCTTGTGCATATTGTGATTATGATTTGGTTTAATGGACATCTTAGCTATAGAGTGTTGATTAATACATGGTGGATTGAATTGATTATATTCATATGGAATTTTGGATGTGGGATAGTATTGTGCTCGAATTGATTGTGTTGATTTTCTCATATTTGTGTTGTGCTTGCATTGTGTTTGTATTGTTTCTTTGGCTGAGAATTTGGTTGTTGATTGTACTAGAGATTAGCCATATTGGCTTGATTAAACATAGTGGATATTTGTATGCAATGTTATCATTCTTAGTTTAGCTATGGCACTTGAATGTTAACGTTATGAATGTACTAATGGCAGCTAAACTAGTTTGGCATGACTGTGATTATAGGATTAGCATATTGGATGTTTACCTATGTGAAAACCTAATGGACTTGAAATTATGGGCATGTTGAATGCTACATGGATTGTATATGAAATTGTGGTTAACACTTGAACTAGTTAGCTTGAACTTGATTTAGTTTATGAAGTTGGCTAAACTAGTTTGACATTGAGTGTGATTTTGTGATATTGCATGGATTTATATTCTTATGTGTTTGACTTGTTTGCTATGGTTGTTTAATATGGCCCCTACCAAGAGATCTAGGGCTCCTCGATAAGGTGGGTCCACCGCCGCTCCACCTCCACCTCCGCTGTCGGCTCCGGAGCCGAACCCTGTACCTCCCCCTCCTGATAGATACATGGGTTTGACCCAGATTACCGGGCCCTATGCAGAGAAGTGGGATGCCTTGGTCTCCCGCTAGTGGGCTTTCAACTGGTCTTGGCATCTTGAACTTGGAATAGCGTGGACCATTATAAATGGGACTGTTTGTGCCCATACTTAGCCATTTTTTAGAAAATCCTTAAACTCGTGTTGCGTGGCCTATGGGGAATTGGGCAGGTCGCGCCATTGTCTCGCACTGGAACTATTGGTGCAGGGCATCTCCTATGGCATGGGCCATTGGTGCTTGACATGACAGCCCGCACCGACCCGTGGTACCTTGGCCAGCTGAACTTGTTTCCTTCGCTACAGGTGAACCATTAGTCCAATTTTTGAGTTGTAGTAGTCAATTTTGTAGTGATCAAGAATACAAGTCCAATGGAATCAGCCATGAAGGCTAATTCTTCTCGGATTGTTCTCATACTTTGGCATAACTCTTCAGACCACGATTCTTCATTTTTTCATTGACCGCATTAATCTCCATTCCCACCTATCTTTGACTCCTATCTCTTTCTACCACACATTGATGTGTGTGGCCTTTGTCTACTACCATTCTAGAGGTGAATGGCCTTCGATCTCTTTTCCTCTACTTGCGAACGGCCTTCAATATTTTCTATCTCCCTTACAAATGGCCTTCACATAGAATGTAACCAAAAGGTACCCACAAGTGACCCACTAAAGATAATCAAGTGGAGGATCTAGGAGCTCATGGATACAAGATGTCCATTAGTACTAATTAAGCCTACAAAATGCAAGATTTAGATAATAAAAGCAAACATGGCCGTCTAAACTCCTTGTCACGTAAACTCAACTAATAATAGCAATCTGCCATACAAAACATACCAAAAACTATGTCGGATGCAACAGTTAACGCACGTAAAATGAAGCACATCGCTCTGTAAATAATCCAACTCTAATATATTTTATCCAAAACTCCACTCCTCCTCTATTACATTTGGAGCCGCCTCTTTTTCACCAAAAATTTAAAACCACCGCCTCTTCCTCAGAAACCACCATTGGCATCAGCTCTACTCAGTGCTAGATCTCACCGCCTGCTCTGCATCTACTCGGCCATGCTCTGCTAGCGATGCTCGTCCTTGCTCCGTCATTGCTTCTCCTGCTTGCTCCATCACTGCTCATATGATGCTCCACCTATCTAAACTGCTACTCCACCTTGCTCAGCCTCCAGCAATGTTGTATCCACCGCTCTGGCAAATTCGTGACCAAGGCTCTAACGACCCTGCGACCAAGGCTCACGCGATGCCACGACCTGAGCTCCGACTGGCGTCCAACAAGACCTATACCGATGCGTCTGACCTAAGCTCCAGTGGATGCCACCAGCCTATAGGAACAGGGTTTGATAATTTTCCTTTGTAGATGCTACGGTTTATTTTCTGTATATATGAAAGATGATTTTATGTGTACATAATTTGACAGGAATGGTATTTTTATAATGTGAGTTGTAAAATTTTTGTTCAAATCTGGGCTTGTATTTTTTTATTCTCGAAAATCTATATTTGGCAAGAATCAGTTATGAACTACCGAAAGTTGAATCAGTGTCGATTCTACATTTAGTATTTTTTTTAATTTCTGAAATGGTACGTGCGATGTAGCACCGCCTTCTCACCTGGTTTCGGTCTTACTGATGGGCTTCATTTTCCATGTGTTAACCGTTGCATCCGACATAATTTTTGGTATTCTTTGTATGGTGGATTGCTAGTTAGTTGAGTTTATGTGATAAGGGGTTTAGATGGCCATGTTTGGTTTTATCGTCTAAATCCTGCATTTTGTAGACTTAATTAGTACTAATGGACATCTTGTATCCATGGGCTCCTAGTTCTTCCATTTTATCATCATTAGTGGGTCGTCCATGGGTACTTTTTGGTTACATTTCATGTGAAGGTCATTCGTAAGGGCGGTAGAAGATATTGAAGGTCGTTTCCAAGGACGGTAGAAAAGATCGAATGCCATTCACCTCTAATGGTAGTAGACAAAGGCCACGAATGTCAATGTGTGGTAGAAGGAGATTGGAGTCAAAGATAGGTGGAAATGGAGATAAAAGTGACCAATGAAGAAATGGTGAATCGTGGTCTGATGAGTTGTGCCAAAGTCTGAGAATGATCCAAGAAAAATTAGCCTTTAAGGTTAATTCCGTTGGATTCGTCTTCTCGGGCACTATAAAATCGATTACTAGAACTCAAAATTGGTCTAATAGTTCACTTGTAGCGAAGGAAACGAGTTCAGCCAGCCAAGGTACCACGAGTCAACGCAAGTCGTTCATAGCCAAGCTACAGCAGCCCATGCCAGAGGAGACGCCCTGCGCAAACAGTTCCAGCCCAAGGCTATAGCGTGACCCACACTGTACGCCATGGTACGCACAGCTCAAGTTCAAGGTTTTTCTCAAGAAATGGCTAAGTATGGGTGCAGACAGTCACATTTATGATGGCCCACACCGTCCTTTGATCAAGATGACAAGACCATTCATTGGTCTACGCCAAACTACTAAGCGAACCATGCTTCCTGACCACAGCCTGCTCAATAGCCCACGGTCCATGCCAAACTTTTAAGCAAATCAAGCTTCATGACCACGTCCTATGCCATAGCTCACGGTCTACGCCAGAGCCTCAAGCCACAACCCCACTCCAAATTAAGTGCCCCACGCCAGAGAACCACAGCCCACGCGCGATCGTGCATGACAAATACATGGCGCAGACAGCGCCATCCATGACAGTACATGCCAGGCGGCGGCTGAACAAGGGTTTTAGCATTTTTGGCCAATTTTGGACCTATTTTTAGGCCCAATCTCCTTCTCCTATATATATGACCTTACTATACTAGTTTAAACATGTAAAAAGTAGATTAGTTCATTAGGAGAGCAATTAGAAAGAGAGAAACACTCTCTGCTTTAGTTTCTTTTCTTTTCTTTTTGTGCTCATCCTAGATGTGGAATAAAATCTATATTTAAATTCCATGTCTATGGAATAGTTTCCATGGCTTGGGGATAATTGAAGCACATGATTTAATCTTTATGTTTTTGTGAGATTCATAGATTCATCCTATTATATGTGTTCAGGATACTATTTTGATTGTTCTTCAATGTTCTAAATGCACGAATATTACACCACATACCAGCACACACTTTGGGTTGTATTCATGTATGGTGCATTTATTGATACCCCTTTGGAAGAGATACCTGGATGTTAGAATGGGTAAGGGGGTACGTTACATCTGCGTGAGTGTGTGCACGAGAAACTCGAGTCATACTCTGACTTATTTTTCCATTGCACCAGTCTTAGCTGATTATGTAAAGTTGTCCGATAGGTTGTGGGTAGAGATAGTGAAAAAGTATAAACTAGGGTGTGAGAAACCCTAGATCATAGATAAGGTTTGATGTGTCCATTTTATGTGCATACTTTAGGACTTTTTGGGATCACTTTTGTGCTCTTTTGTTATCAAGAGTTCGTGTTTTACCTTGAAATTCTCTTAGAAGAGGTAAGAGCAACTTTACGCTCTTTTACCTTTTCTAAGTGGATTTTGTGTGCAAGGGAAGAACGGGGAGACTTGAAGACCGGAGGCTATTGAAGATCACCTTTTGAAGACTTTGAAGAGTTTCTTCAAATATTTGAAGACTTGAAGAATGAGAGGAATTATTATGAAGAAGAGCGCTTGCTACAAGAAGAAGAAAAGAAGACAAGGTTATGTTATGGAGCATGTCGCAAGTCGCGAGTCACAACGCACAGGTGGCCAGAACACAACCTTATCCCTTTGTACTATAGACAACATTTTTTCTTTCCTCTCTTTCATTCATCTTCACAAACTCGGCTTTGGCACTATTCAAACCCTACTTTTCCACCATTTTCATCTTTGATTTCTCTTGTTTTATGTTTGGTTTGTTAGCATTAATTAGTATGAACTCTAGTAGCTAAACTAATTCTTGGGAGCAATTGATTGAAGCTTCCAAAATTATGTGGTGAGATTCTCTATTACTCATTTATGAACATTTATTGGAGAGAATTTATTATGCCATTAATGTTGTGTTTTGCCTCATTCATACCATCAGTTGTTTGATGATATGAAATGCTTGTGTGATTGAAGTGTTAGGGTGTTAGGAAAGTTGCAAATTTCTTAGCTCATTTGACATGAAATCCAAAAGCATTGATTTAGAACTTCTTGTTTATAATGTGTGGTGATTCTTGCTAGATAAGTATGTTAATGTGGATGGTTCTCATATTTATCCTATAGATGCAAAGAAAGGTTGAACCTTGAATGTGGTTTGTTCTAGGGTAAGCCTAGTAAATGCTTTGTTTGGTTAAATGACTGTCTTTAGTAGAAGTCTTGTTGTTATTAAACCTATGGTCCTTCGTGTAAAATTCCATTGATGAAATACCTCTGTGGTGATGTTTGCCTAGGGTGATTATCAATGAGGTTTGCAAATGGTGGTTTTTTGTCTTTGCAAATTACTATTAAGAAGGCATGAATGTTGATCTTTGAATAAGAAGTGATAACATTTCCCATAAACAATAAATGTAATTGAATGAGTGAATAAATCTATGATCTTAAAGAAGTTTGGAAGTGGAAGTCAATTGCCCCCAAGGTTCCGTTAATTGTTTATTTAATCATCTATTTAGTTGTTGTTGCGTGATTAGCACAGTTCTCTTGCTTTGCTAGTTGTTGTCTTTCAATTCATAATTTATGACCAAAACCAACCAACCCCCCCCCCCCAATTTATATGCTTACATATATAAATATATAGTATGTTTTCCCCTCTATATGTTTAAAACACTTGGAAAGATCCCTCTTCTTGTGGACGACCCCAACTTGTCATTATCTACTTAATTGTAGATATGAAGCATTGGGACTTAAAAAAATAATTTTGAGAGGTACGGTGATGACCTCCCAAGGTTCCAACGACCCTTGGGTCTAGTTGATAGGACCCATAGGAAGTTGTGCATTTGTGGTTGAAGCTCAGGACGTAATCGCACGAGGGAAAAATATACCTACAACAGTGGTCAGACCTTTTTGTACTATTCTAATTACGATGGCGGCGCCGATGGAGGATTGCGAGCACAACCAATGTGACAGGTGCAGGGAAGTGTATGCCATCAGCCACACCACGTGTTGTGAACACAATGTTAGGAGTCTTAGTAAGTCTTGCATGTGAATGAATTGAGGATCAAAACATTAGGTTTATCATGTTGTACAATGACTCCCCAAGTGCTTAGGTTTATTGATTAATTGAGCTTTTTACTTTATGCTTTGTAGTTGATAATATGAAAATCCAACCCCCCCCTGTTTGCATTTATTAGCTATTTGTCTCACTCTTACGGATTGACGACCCGTACGAGGTTGCATTTTTAGTTGATACTTGAGCCCTAGCATCTTTGTAAACAAACTCAGGGCTTGCTACTAACCCCCCTCTAGGTAGCATAGCATTGAGAATGGGTGTATAATATCAAATTTATCTTTAACCTCCTCAGCCTCCACTCCAGTTAATTAGCTACAATTAATGACCCCGGGTGAAGGTGGATCAAATTTTGGCACCATTGTCGAGGATGCTATCCAACTCAAGTATTGATTAGCACAACTTGTTAGTTGAAGGAGTTAGTTGTTGCCTTTTACTTTTGTTTTAGTTTTGTGTTGTTAGTTTAGTTGTTGAGTTGTTGTTATAGTTGTTTTGTTACCTTTTGATATGTTTTCTAGGGCTATATTCGAAAGGGTGTTGCTAGCCCTAGTTTATGGTACACACCCGTACCATTAATCTAGGTGCCTTACACTACCCGTTTGAGAACACGGATGTTCAGAAGAGAAGGAGGCGGGGGACTAGGGCAGAAGTTCAACCTAGGCAAACAGTGTTAGTTGAAGATCCACTAGTGATGGCGGAAGAAAATTATACCTTATGGGAGCTTATGGCTCCCAACCTGAGAATCAGCTATTATGCATCACCTTCCTGGAATTACCCGCTAATGTTAGTTGTGAGCTGAAAAGTGGCATGATCTATTACCTTCCATGAATTGGCGGGGAAGGACCCAAACAAGCATCTTTCAAAGTTTCACTTTGTGGATTTGAACATGAAGCCACTGGGAGTTTCTGAAGACAATTACGACTTGAGAGCCTTCCCTTTTTCCCTCCAAGCAGAGCTAAAGATTAGCTATACTACTTGCCACTGGGATGCATTGGTTCTTGGATGGACATGAAATGAAGGTTCTTAGAGAAGTATTTAACGGTGTCTAAGTTAATGGGGCTAAAGAAACAATTGTTAAACATCACCCAAGGGGCAACCGAAAGCTTGTATGATTATTAGGAACGCTTCAAGTGATTTTTGGCAAGTTTTCCCTACCACCCCTTTAAGGAGGGGGTTTGGTGCATTATTTCTTTGAAGGGTTGTGCGATGAAGATATGCAAATGGTGAATGCTGCTTGCAATGATTCGATAGCGAACAAGAGCCATAAGGATGCAATGGCCATTTTTGAAGAAATTGCAAATGGTATGTGACAATTTGGCACAAGGTCAAGGGTTAAGGTTTTAGATGATCCCGCGCAACCACCCAAGTTGTAAGAGCAAGTCCAAGCTCTTACTTCCATGATGAAGGGGCTTTTGCAAGGAAAATTGCATCAAGTTAAGGTTTGTGGTGTTTGCAACCTTAACTACAACTCTGAAGAATGTCTCGAGGTAGTAGAGGATTTGCAAGAAGTGAAGGCCATTGAGTACAACAATTGGGTGAGACCACCATTTTTTTAGGGGTGAACCACAAGGGTTCTGGGGGAACCAAGGAGACACAAGGTCGGATCCCTATGCAAACTCGTTCAACCCATGGTATTGAGATCATCCAAATTTCTGATGGAGAGAGGATAACCAACCTCAAGGATACCGGGGTGGAAAAGCCCCTCTTGAATCATACACTTAGGGTGAAGGCCCTTCCCACAACTATACTTTGATCTACAAGTCAGATCAAGAAGAGGTCTTAGAAGTCATCGGTCAATTGAGAAAGAAACATAAATTCTTTGCGGAGAGGATAAGGCGAGAGATTGAAGACCTTGGTAATATAGCCTTCTCAAGTATCAAAAACCTTGAAGTTTAAGTTACTCAACTTGCCACCTCGATAAGCCGACTTGAAGCCAAGGAGTCTGGCAAACTCCTTTCCCAATCGGAGGCCAATCCAAGGAACGTGTGTGCACTCAATTTGAAAAGTGGGAAAGAAGTTCGTGAGTCTAAGAAAAGAATTATGCAAGATGATGACAAGGCATTGGAGGCTACCAAGGAACACTTCAAAGAAGAGAAGATTGTGGTCAAGGAGGCACCTTCCAAGAAGCTTTCACCACCCGAGGCCCAAACTACCATTCCACCTCCATTTCCAAATGTGTTGAGGGGAAAGCCAAAGGTGGTGGCCAATGATGCGAACATTTGGAAAATCTTTGAAAAGGTGGAGGTAATCACTCCTATCTTGGAATTTATTGAACATGTGCCATCGTATGCTAAATTTCTTAAAGTTGCATGTACAAAGAAAAGAAGTAGGCCAACTAAGAGGTTAGGACATTTAAAAATGGGGGGAGACTCTATTTTTAATCATAAAAATTTGCCTAAAAAATGCAATGACCCCCAAAATGTTTTCTATCCCTATCTCTTTACTTGTTGAAAATGCCATGATAGATTTATGTGCATCCATCAATGTGATTCTATATAGTCTATATGAAAGCTTAAAACTAGGTGAGCTTGAGACTAGATTGATTGTCCAACTTACCAATCATTCCCAAGCTAGTCCATGTGGACTAGCAAAGGGTATGATGGTGCGAGTAGGCAAGATGGTTTTTCCGGCGGACTTTTATGTTCTAGACGTGGCGCACGACGGTATTGCACCCCCAATACTTTTGGAGAGACATTTCCTTAAAACGTCTAGGACTAAAATTGATGTCCACTTGGGAACCTTAACTCTAAAAGTTGAGATGGATAAAGTGGAGTTTGATATTTGTAAATCTAGGCATGATTCGACAAATTCTTCTCTTATGTGCAAAGGTGTAACCCTATGTGATGAGCATGGCGAATCTTCTTGTATTACTAATGAGCATGAATGTTTGAATGATCCCCATGTTGATAATATTGATGATGAGTTGCACGATGTGATAGATGATATATTTGTACTAGATTATTTTTCCATGCTAACCAACTTGCAGCGGGAAAGGGAGATGGTCGAGAGTTTAAAACCTTCTAAACCTCCCCCTAACCCAAAAGAGACATTCAAGGACTCAATGCTAGCAAGACACGGGGATTCATTCCTTATGACGGACAAGAGGTACAGAGGTAAAGATGACTCATTGTGGAGACCTCTTCACAACTATGTCATCGTGGGTGGAGTCACCGATGGCAATTCCGGAAACCCACGGGGGATGGTTTTAATTAGAAAGCATGAAAAGGAAATAAGTCATGAGGGCAACAATAACTATACGGTATTTCTTTTTGCTTTTGTGTTTTTGAGTAGCGATTTGATAGATTTTGCATTTTTGCAATGAGGACTTTTGAGATGAAACTCTTGTTGGTTTGGAAATTTATGTTCGAGACTCGTGATTGTGTTTTGAATGGAATTAAATTTGTTGGGTGACATAGTCTTCTGAAAAAGAGGGGAAAACTAAGGATTAAGTCAAAATTTTGGCATTTTCGAGCCAAGACCTGACACGGTCCGCTCCAAGGGCTTAGGTCTGTGCCAGGAGCTTGGGGCGAGAGGATACCTCGTGCCAACATGTTTGGCGCGAGGGGATGTTTTGTGCCATGGAGATTTGGCGCAAAGCTTTGGTCCGTGCCAAACAACTTCTGCACCAATTTTCCATTGATGGTTTGTTCCAAAATGCAAATTTTCGAAATTTCTAAATTTCTAACTCAAAAATGCATTTTTGGTTCAAAACATTTGGAATTCCCTAATTACTTAGGATTTTTTAAAATACTTCCAATATCCCTTGGCTTTAATTGATTTGTACAATTGTCCCCTAAATTGAGAATTTTAAAATTTCATTCTTATCCTAATTGTACCTCTCTCACTTGTCACCTAGGCTGAAAATTTCAATCACATAGTACATTTTTTCACCTAATTCTTCATTTGAAAAATTCTTCCTTCTCAAGAAACCCTCCCTCTCACACACTCTTGGTGAAACTCAAAAAAAAAATGAAGCTTTCTTCCAAGAATTGGAAATTTTTGCTTCTTCTTTTGTGGGTCTTACAAGTCCTAGCTTCAAATTTTGGGTAACCCATTGAAAATTTTGTTTATGTGCTTTATTAACATAGTGGTGATGTTATGAAAAGCATTAATCTTGAATGAGTGTGTTTTGAGAGATGTGTTTGGGTTTGTATGCATAATCTTATGTTGAAGATAATGTTGGGTGGATTGAGGTACTATTGTGCTTGAATGATGTGATTTTCATGTGTTGGGTGATTTAGGAGAGAGTGAATCGTGATTGCATGATCTTATTGATGGGTTGGTGAGAACTTACATGAGTTTATTGTTTCATGAGGAATGCTCTTGTTTAAATAGCATTCATGCTTAGATCATCATGTTTTAAATGGTTAGGCTATTTGGAAGAATGTTATCTTGTTAAATGATAATATAGGTCATGCCTTATTTATTATCATATCACCACTCTTGTTCTCATTTTGTTAGGATGCCACCTAAGAAGAATGCCTCAGAGAAGGGCAAGTCCACTCGGGGTGAGAAGAGAAAGAAGCCGCCGAAGGGTGCAAACCCCGAATCGACGACTTCCATTCCTCACAACCCCACTTTTGTGACCAAAGAGTTTATGGGTCTATCCAAAATTTTCAAAACTGCAATCCGAAGGTAGAGGAACTTAAGAGAGTCGAAGAGGAGTATTGATGTGTGTTAATTTTGTTGTTTATTTTATTGGGATTAACTGTGATTTTACCGGATTAATGTGCACTTTAAGTGTTTTATTTGTAACAGATCACTGTTTTTGGGTTCAAGAGGAATTTGGAGGAGAGTATGGAGTATTGGGCAATTATTACAAATGAAGCGGTCAAATGGAGAGCAGAAACCGTATCAGATATTTTGGAGCTGATTTAGGCTGATTTTGATGAGATTTATGGAGATATCTTTGGAGATATTTTGAAGATAATTTAAAAATTTAATTAGATCTTATCTCTTCAAATTAGAATTCAAATTTGAAAAGGATTTTAGTGTATATGGAAGATTTCAATATGGACAAGATTTGTAAATGCTGCATGCGCGTGTGAATCCCCACCACGCAGGGCACGCGAATACAATGGAAGTGAGTTTTTTTTTCGTTTTTATTTTCACCGCAGACATACAGAAAGGAGTCTTAGTTTTGAGCCTAAACTTTAGATATACCCGGATACACTCAGAGGAGTTTTAGTCGGAGTTTATCATTATTTTCGGTTTTCAATAGCAGACTCCAGAGGCATCAGTTTATGGTGGGGATTCTCCTCTGCTTTTCACCACAGATTTTCAATACGTAGGAGTTTGGTTAGTTAGTTAATCAGTTTATGGTGGGGATTCTCCTCTGCTTTTCACCACAGATTTTCAATACGTAGGAGTTTGGTTAGTTAGTTAATCAGTTTATGGTGGGGATTCTCCTCTGCTTTTCACCACAGATTTTCAATACGTAGGAGTTTGGTTAGTTAGTTTAGATTTCTTTGTAACAGGAGGTGAGCCAATTTGCATTGGTTTTTGTGCCGAATTAATCACTTGCCTTTGTTTCCTTGCGCATGCAGACATGTATTTGTCTTGGCTTTTGGCTTGATATTATTTTGTTTCGTTCTTATATAACTGCAATAAATATGTCTTTCTGTTTATAATATTTATTTGTTTACTTTAATATTCATAGTAGCAAATTCATATATGGGCAGAGAATGATAAATGTTAGTTTATAAATTGTGAGCGCTAATTGTATTATAATTGATTCTTGCATGTTCTTGATTGTTCTTGGTTGAATTTTATTTCTAATATGTTAAGCTTGATCAACTTGAATGTGTTTAGAATACTGCTATCTAATTTCCACCAATACGTAATTGTTGGATGAGATTAGTAAGTAGCACAGTCTTGTGTAAAACAGCTAACTAGGTAAGACTGGGAAAATAAATTCGTCTTTCTCTCTCATCTTTTCTCTCCCTTCTCTCTAAACCAATTATTATTTACGCAATTTTGTACTGTTCCGTCCCGTTTATATCCGTTCTGTCAACATAACGGTCCCAAACGTTTACTGTTCTCCACCGCGCCATGGCGGCGCCTCCGCTGAAACGCGGTGGCACCCATCCGAATAGGAGTTTCCTTCAAGCCCTCGCTAATCGACCACCTCCACTCTATGCCTCTTTGCCATCAAACCCAGAAATCACACCAAAGACCACTTACAAGGGTGACATCGCATGTATTGTTACTCGAAAGGAAGCTGAGATTCTCGCCGGCCACTATAACAACGCTCTAGTTGGTAAATTCATAAGGGGAAAGCTGACCATGGAGCAACTTAATGAAGATTTCAAGTCAGTTGGATTCAAAGGGAAATTTAAACTGGGTTCGATTGATTACCGTCATGTGCTGATTAGGTTTGAGGAAAAGGAGGATTACCAGAGGATGTGGCTAAAGGGGCAGTGGAACTTTCTTGGGGCATCAATGAAGGTACTCAAGTGGTCTTTAGATTTCTCTCCAGATACTGAGTCATCTATTGTCCCGGTATGGATTACCATTAAAAACATGCCTATTTTTTTCTATAATGAAACCATGATTCAGAGTATGGGCAACCAGATAGGTCAATTCATAAAAATGGACGTTGCAACTGTAGGAGTTACTAGGCCATCTGCTGTGAAACTATGTGTAGAAGTGGACCATAGGAAAAAACTCCCTGCTTTCATTAGGGTAGGTATTGAAGATGATGGAACTGAATATAAGGTTCTAAAGCTCCCCATTGAGTTTGAAGACTTGCCATTATACTGCGACCATTGCCAGTCTATTGGACATGACGACTCTACATGTATTTATCTGCATCCTGAACTCAAAAGAAGTAGATATAAACCAGCTGGTTAAAAAATTAACCAAGAAGCTAAGGATACCAATCTTGGTTTAAACCCTGATGCTATGGCTAGTTGTACTACTGATGAAGTGATAGGAAACACTGGCAACAGAGCTGATGGAAAAGGTACAAGCTCTAGGGATCCAGCGATTATTCAGGAAGGTGCATCTGGTTTGTCAACAGTGGAAAAGGACAAGGTTTTTAAAACTCAGCAGAAGAAAAGTTACTATGTTCCGAGGGGTAAGACAAAATCCCCTGGTGCTGACAATTCAAACATCCTTAAAAAAGCCCAATTCTTAACTGAGCTCCCCCTCTCTACCTCAAACACCCAACACTCATCCGAGTTTCTCCACTTGACCTCTAACAATGAGAATATAGAGGTTCAAAATGGTAGTAGGGATAGAGCTTCCTCTCCTGCCCCTGAAATGATCTCCTTTACACCCAACCCCGTCTATAGGAAGAACTATTCCAAGGATGATCTCTGGACTGATAAAAAGAAGATCGGAAGGAGATCATCTCCAGAAACGATTTTCCACTCCAAAGAAGGTCACAGGAATAACAGATTCTTCCCCCTACTTGATGTCCTTCAAAATGGGGTAGATGGGGATGAGGAGGATCAGGATGCAGAATCTTCTGAGGTAAGTGCTGCTGCAGATACTGAGGAGCATACTGAAGAGCTATTATTCTCCTAAGCCACTGCTGAACAAAACATTGTCCGTAATGAAAAGGTAGACACAGCAAAGGTATGTAGTCCTAAAAATACTCATAATATGCAAGATCGTAAGGAGTCTAGAAAAAATAATTTTTTCACTCAGCTCAATAAGATAATATCCCCTGGAAAACAACCCAGTCCCAACAAGATCATCACTAGATCTTCAAAAGGTTTTAATAAAAAAAGGTTTTAATGATTAGTACAACCATTAAAATCAATTTTATGGTCTGGAATATTAAAGGCATGAAAAAATCACTCTATAGATTACATGATCTTGTAAAGACACACAAAATCCAATTATTATGCCTTATTGAACCATGGCATAATAATGAAAAATGTGGTAAATACATGAAAGATCTAAACTTCACTAAATGCATGCAGGCTTCAAATGGTGAAATATGGTTAATGTGGAATGATCAAATTAATGTCACTCTGTTAGTCGATCATTTGCAATTTCTGTCAGTTAACATTCACAGTCTTAAACTAAATACCTCAATGGAGGGGATTTTTGTTTATGCACTCAGAACAATTGTTGGGAGAAAATTGTTGTGGAAAGCTTTGAGTGACAGAAATATGAATGATACCCTACTCATTGGGGATTTTAACACAATATCTTCGTTCAATGAGTATAAAGGTCCCTCGTTTCCAAAAAAATCCAGTATGGATGACTTTAATAGGTTCATTGATGATAATGCACTCTATAACATCAACACTGTTGGAAATATCTTTACTTGGACTTAAAAACCCACCAGTCAGAGGTTAGATAGGGGACTTTGTACCCTTCAATGGTGTACAAAATTTCCTTCTTCTTCTATCCAAGTACTTAATAAAAGTGCCTCTGATCACTCCCCTCTTCTTCTTATTGTTGGTAGCTCTATTCCCTCATCCCCTAAATCATTTAGATTTATCAATGCTTGGTTTAATAGGCCTGGATTTTTAACACTGATAAAGAATGATTGGGAATTACCTCTGGCTGAAACTGGAATGCTTGGTTTTTTCTTAAAACTTCAGAGGTTAAAAAACAAAATTAAGGTTTGGAATAAAACTGTTTTTGGTAATATTCAGGATAATGTTACAAAGGCGGAGGAGGAGTTGAGAATTCAGGAAATCATTTATGACTTAAATAGTTCAGAAACTGAATTGATTAAGCTTAAACATGCTCAGGCTCTACTCCTAAGGTCCCTCAAAGAACAGGAAAAATTCTGGAAATAAAAGTCCATAATTAAATGGCTCAAAGATGGGGATGAGAACACTAAATTTTTCCATAACTCTGTTAAAGAAAGTAGGTCAAGACTCAGTATTTCTAAGATAAAAAACTCACACGGGGTCTGGATTGAGGATATTCATGAAATTGAAACTGAGGCAATTAATTATTATTCTAATCTTCTTTCTGAACCTTCAACTGATTCAAATGGTGAGTTCTTCTCTCACTTTCTGAGTCAAATTCCTAAAATTGTAACAGATCAGGATAATGCTTTGCTTATTAGGCCTGCTACCTTAGATGAGCTTAGTTTGGTTGTTTTTGGTCTAAATAAAAATAGTAGTCCAGGGCCTGATGGTTTCTCATCAGAATTTTTCACAAAAAGCTGGGAAATAATATGCCAGGATCTGTTGATAGTTGTAAATAATTTTCTTTCTGGTTCTCCCATTCCTAGAGGAATTGCAGCAACATGGATCACTATTATTCCTAAAAAAGAATCTCCATCTTCTTTTCATGATTACAGGCCTATTAGTTTGTTCAATTTCATTAACAAGATTTTTTCAAAACTGTTAATGGAGAGGTTAAAACTGATTATGCCTAAACTCATATCCACACATCAGTCAGCTTTTATGACCAACAGGGACATCTCTGACAATGTTATTTATCTCAAAGAGATGCTGAGATTCTTGGACAGGAAGAACAAAGATCCAAATTGTGTTATTAAACTGGATTTAACAAAGGCCTTTGATAGGGCAGTTGGGCTTTTCTTAATAGTATTTTGTTAAAATTTGGACTCCTTGGTAAATTTGTTCATTCGGTTATGAAAAATGTCACCCAGGCTTGGTTTTCTGTGTTGATTGATGGTAAGCCGATAGGTTTCTTCAAATCTTCTAGAGGTATAAAACAAGGTGATCCCCTATCCCCTTTTCTTTTCAATATCTTTACTGAGGCTTTCACAAGAAGTTTAGTATATGTGTTTAATTCTGGTAAACTGCAATTTTTTGATCTTCCTCAAGGGGCAATCCCAATTTCCCATCTTAGTTATGCAGATGATACTATTATCTTCTTGAAAGCTAGTAAATTGAACCTAATTCGGATGAAAGCTTTCCTAGTGGTTTTTGAAAACACTACTGGGCAAAAAGTGAATTTCGAAAAGAGTGATTTTTACTTGGGTAAAGGGGCTACTGTGGCTAAAACAAGGCAGGTTAAGGAGATTTTAGGAATGAAGCAGGGCACTTTTCCATTTAAATATTTGGGATGTCCCATTTTTAAGGGTAGAGTGCTAAATGCTCATTTTCAGCCCCTTTTAGAAATGGTGGACAGAATGTTGCAAAACTGGAAAAATAGATGTCTAAGTACTGGGGGTAAAATGATTTTAATTAAATCTTGTATCTATTATATCCCTCAACACATTTGGACTGTTATGAAGCCTACAGTTCATGTTGTCAAAAGTTTGGAAAGAATGATGTCTAAGTTATTCTGGGGAGAGACTGATCTGGGTCCAAAAAAGGTTTGGAGGAGGTGGAGTAATCTGTGCTACCCACTGGACCAAAATGGTCTTGCATTCAGATCAATCCCCACAATCATAAGAGCATGTTCTCTTAAATTGTGGTGGAAATTTCAGCTTGGAAAGGCTCCATGGGCACAATTTATCTGGTCTTTATCCCCTTCTGCTAGAAAATCCCAAACTTGGAACAGGATTCAATCAGTTAATTCTTTAGCCGAGAGAAATTCCAGGGTTATTATTGGGGATGAGAAATGTAACTTCTGGACATCAAACTGGACAGGCAAAGGTCCATTGATGGATCATTGTGCTCATGATCTTACCAACATTCCTTTTAACTGCACCGTTAGCCACTTCATGCTAAATAGGGCAAGTTTTTCTATCTCTATTTATCCACTGCTAATTCCCGAAATTTGTCTTGTCATACAGGACACCAAAATCCGGGAAAATATTGGATAGACTCATATGGATGCCTGACATAGCAGGGAATTTCTCTTTCAAATCAGCTTATAAGCTACTCCAACCTAATAGAGGTACCTCTATTACTCTTAGTAAGTTATGGTTTCCAAGAGCTCAGAAAAATATATCCATCTTTATGTGGAAACTTTTCAATGCATTTGTTCCTTTTGATGATGTCCTCAGAGTTTTTGGATTTCAGCTTCCTTCTAAATGCTTGTTCGTTAACAACACTGATGGCATCCAACACTTTTTCAACGAATGTTCCTTTGCTACTCTTATCTGGAAAGAAATTCACCGCATTATAGGGATAACTCCTCCACACTTTTCAACTCTCTGGAATAGATTATCATATTACCTCACAAATCCAGTTCTAACTAAATTGCATTTTTGCTTGATTAATCTTTTACCTATGGTGGTTTGCTAGTTCTTATGGAAAGCAAGGTGTGAAAAAATGTTTGATAATACAACCCCTAATATTCAAAGTACTATTACAAGGATTAGGGAGTATATTTTCAACATTTTTTATGCAAGGCCATTGTTCACTAACTGTGATGATACCAGACTGTTGACACAGTCAGGTTTATTACCAAAATGGCCAACAAAACCATTACCTCATATAGCTACTGTAAAGTGGAACAAACCGGAACTAGGTAGTAAGCTAAATGTGGATGCAGCTTGGAAGACTGATAATTCTGCTGGTCTAGGCCTCATTCTCAGAGATGAAAATGGTAGGGTAATTACCATGGCTAGCTATTCTGTGGAGGCACGCAGTTCTGTAGAGGCTGAGATCTTGGCAATCCAAAAAGGAATTTATCTCTTACAGCTAGCCTCGCATAACAGTGTAATTGAATCAGATAGTTCACAAGCTATACTGCATATCATGGATCCATATAAAGCTCCATGGCCCTTATTTGATTTATGTTATGAATCTAAATTGAGCCTTGGAAATATCAAGCTTGTGTATACACTTAGACAAGGTAATGTAGTGGCAAATGCGCTGGCCAAAACTGTGGTTCATAGGCAAAATGGTCATTTTCACTTGGATTCTGTTTCCAATGAAATCAGGGGTCTGATTTTATAGGATGCAGCTGGGATACCAAATATAAGAATTAATGACTAGAGTCGGTTGTTTCTGATTTACCTAAAAAAATCAATAATTCACTGTGATGCTTGCAAATTTTCCTTACATTAAATCCAGTTATTCTCCTTATGTTAGCTATTGGAATAGACTACTGCTGCTATTTTCTCTTATGGCAGGTACACGACAGCACCATTGAACTTAAATGCATGCTTCTTATGGCAGTTTTTCAAGCAATGGTCCAACAGGATTTCTACCAACTTGGAGGGACCGCATGTCCTCTAGGGGGCTTCATGTCCTCGAGGGGTTTCGAGTCTCTACGGGCTTTGAGTCCTCAAGGGAGCTTCGTGTCCTCGAAGGGGCTTCGAGTCCTTGAGATGGCTTCGAGTCCAACAGGGGGGTCGTGTCCTTTAGGGGATCTCGAGTCTTCGAAGGGACTTCAAGTCTTCGAGGGGGCTTTGAGTTTTCTTCAGGTGGTCGAGCTCACGAGGGGGCTTCCAGTCTAAGACGGGGGCTAGTGTCCTCGAGGGGGTTCTTTGAGTTCTCAAAGGGGCTTCGAGTCCTCGAAGGGGCCTCCAGTCATCGAGGGGCCTTCGAGTCCTCCAGGGTGCTTCGTGTCCTCGAGAGGGTTTTGATTCCTACAGAAGGCTTCGAGTCCATGAGGGGGCTTCGAATACTCGAGGGGGGCCCGAGTCCTCGAGGGGGCTTCGAGTCCTTGAGAAGGCTTCGAGTCCAACAGGGGGGTTCGTGTCCTCTAGGGGGTCTCGAGTCTTCGAAGGGACTGCAAGTCTTCGAGGGGGCTACGAGTATTCTTCAGGTCATCGAGTTCACGAGGAGGCTTCCAGTCTGCAACGGGGGCTAGTGTCCTCGAGAGGGTGCTTCGAGTTCTCAAGGGGGCTTTGAGTCCTCGAAGGGGCCTCCAGTCCTCGAGGGGCCTTGAGTCTCCAAGGGAGCTTTGTGTCCTTCAGGGGGTTTCGATTTCTCCAGAAGGCTTCGAGTCCATGAGGGGGCTTTGAGTCCTCGAGGGGGGCCCGAGTCCTCGAGGGGGGCCCGAGTCCTCGAGGGGGTCTCGAGTCTTCCAGAGGACTTTGAGTCTCGAGGATACTTCGAGTCCTTGGGGTTTTCGAGTCCTGGACGTGGCTTCGAGCATTTCAAACTGCCATAGGTTTTTCACCAGGACAACATACTGAACATGGGTTTTGGAGCTTTATTTGTTCCTTGAGACTCACCATCAAATACCATCTGGTTTTGTGCGCTCGAACACCTGACGCTCCTCAGCAATAATTTAATGGACTTCCAACTTAGTTTGTTGCAAACAATACATCTGTGGCTGATAAGAAGAAATCTCAAGTCTTTTTTGCTAGGTTTGGATTTTCTTCAGATTAATCTTTGTAATTTTGGATTGAAGTTGCCTGGCTAAAGGGAAGAATTAACACAAGGGGTGGAGATTCTTTCTTCTGGAATCGCAATTTCAATAACTATCCTCTACTTGTTTGGATAGTTTTGACACATACTACTCTGTAGATAGTTAGGCCTTTTGGCGACAACTATGTTGCCTCAATACTCCTTATGAACAAGCTAAACCTCATGTAAAAAAAAAGATCAAAGTCAAAGGATGATTTTGAAGGCTAAAAAAAAGGTAAGACTGTAAAAGTAAGATAGGGAATAATTGAGTGTGCGTTACTATTTGCTCTTACTTTGATAATTGCTATATCGAGTTCTTTAATACTTAATGCTATCAAAATGTGTTCTAGTTTAGCGAATACTTTCTGGGGACATTTTGGTAAGGGAAATAGTTAATTAATTATATTAGTTGACTGTCGATAAAGTAAGAAAGAATTGGGGGGTTAAGTATACCTACTTCCCTATAACCGATAGATGTGTAGGAATTGATTCATTATTGCGCCTATGATTGATATTAACTAGCATGAGTTATTCTTAGCTTATATCATTCATTTATATATTTATTTCTCTCTTTTTTAGAGTCATCATTTGCATTGTTAGTGCTAGTAAAATCACTATATTTGAGGTGTGGTGGCATCACCAAAAATGTTTTCAAAATTATTAGGAAAAATAATTATTGATTATTGTGTGTGCTCCTCGTGGGATCGACCATGCTTACCATTGTACTGATTAGTATTAATCTGTACTGCAAGTTATTTGGCGAGTATAACGACGCTCACCAAATTGGCGCCACTGCCGGGGAACAGTAAATCAATTATTTTTAATATTTTTTCTACTAATCTGTGTGTTAGTGTGCTTGGTTTATGATCAGATCATCCAGGACAAATTTAATATTCGACCCAGAAGTTGAGAAGACAACCAAGCAGAACAGAAAGCGAACAAAGGCACGGAAAGCAGTTTCTGCCGAGACCCTTCGGTTTGACCAAACCGAACCAGTCATGATTTCAGCAACTACTTCTGATTCGGGAACTGACATCGAGATGGAAGGAGTTGACCGAAATCCTAATCCTAGGCAGAACCCAAACAATCCATACATGTGGGAACTCACTAGTCATAGTGAAGATGATCCCCCCACTCCTATTCAGCTGCCAGAGACCGAAAATCCAATTGAAATCAAGCTGGTGTTCCTGAGCATACTCCCCAAGTTCCACGGGAGAAGCACTGAAGACCCTTACCATTTTCTGACCGAATTTATCAAGATTTGTAAGGTTCAGAAGAGGCAATCCACCGTGACAGAAGATCAATTCAAATTGGTGGCATTCTCATTCAGTTTGACAGGAACAGCAAATCAGTGGTTTTTGAGCTTGCCCCCCAACTCCATTGCGACATGGGCAGAATTGAAGATAGTGTTCTTAGAGTACTACTTTCCAGCCACAAGAACAGATGCCTTAAAGAAGAAGATCACAAGCATCAAGCAAGAGTATGATGAACCATTTGGTATGTATTGGTTGAGGTTCAGGAAGTTGGTAGACAGTTGCCCTAATCACCGAATGACGGAAGGCCAGTTGCTTCAATGCTTCTATCAAGGGATGACATCCAGCAACAAGGACTTGGTGAATTCTTCTAGTAGTGGTGGGTTTTCTCATCTTCGAGTGAATGAAGCTAGAGATATCATCAAGAGGTTGGTGGACTCTAAGAAGGAGTATGATTAGCAGGAAGTACGAATCTTGAAGAAGGTGGCACAGACATCCACTCCCAAAAAAGATGAGATCAAGGAAAGGATAGAAAAAATGGAGAAAATGCTATCCAAGGTCATTGACAAATTTTTGTTTGTATAAGGGACTTGCGATACGTGTGGAGTAGTGAACCTTACGACGGCGCAATGCATTCTGACCATGGGAGAGATACCTGTCCAAGCAAATGCTATGGGAAATTTCAATGAGAGATAGAAAAAAGGTGGACCATATCCCCAGAATTTCAATCCAAGGTACAGGGATCACCCTAACTTCGAGTGGAGAGAGCAAGGTCTCCTTCCGCAGCAGCCTCAGCA
Source organism: Rubia yunnanensis (assembly GCA_037428765.1). Lineage (NCBI taxonomy): Eukaryota > Viridiplantae > Streptophyta > Magnoliopsida > Gentianales > Rubiaceae > Rubia > Rubia yunnanensis. The sequence continues at coordinate 42,524,120 of CM075066.1, forward strand.
TTACCAATGACCCTATGTTCCACCAATGCAACGAGAAGCTTTGGTTTTTCCCCAGCCCCAGTAATGAGGTCAAGAGAAATATTTGAATGAGAAGATAGATATGTTGATGGACATGATGGTGAAGCAATCCAAGAAGATCGAATCAACGTTGGAAGAGCATACTCGGCAAATCACCCAGCTATCAAATTCTCTGAATGAACTTAGGATGAAGCAACCTGGAGGATTGCCCTCGTAGGTCCAAGTGAACCCTCATGAGACGGTAAATCAAGTCGCGCTCAGAAGTGGAAAGGTAGCTGGTGCACCGACATTGAAATCCGCAAACAAAGAAGTGAACCAGTTCACTGGCGGAGGGTTCGGTTTGGCCAAACCATACCCTGCAGCAAAAATTCAGAATCAAGTAACGGAGGAAAAAGGCAACGAAGCCACCACAAACTCTGAGAATCCTAAGCATACTGAGACCCGAGATAAAGGTAAATCCAAGGTAACAGCTGAGGTAGGTATGCGGTTGAGTTTACATGATCCTTCACTTAAAATTTTCCCTCATTTCCCTCGTAGATTAGAAAAGAAAAAGGAAGAGCCTTTGGATTTTATAACGATCTTTGGAAAAATGGATATTAACCCTCCTTTCTGGCAAGCCATAAAGTTATCACCAGTTAGCAAATTCTAGAAAGATTTATTGCAGGGAAGCCAGAGGATTCGAGCAAAATAATAATGGGTGAATCGGTGACTGCAGTAATTCAAAAGGAATTGCCACCCAAGTGCAAGGACCCAGGTATGTTTTCCTTACCTTGTTATATTGGAGATAAGAAGATTGATGCTGCAATGTGTGATTTAGGAGCTTCTATAAATGTGATGCCATTGTCTGTATATCAAACTTTAAATGGAGCGGAAATAGTTAACACTAGAGTAGTGATTCAGTTGGTAGATCGATCTTGTGTATTTCCAGAGGGGTTGTTGGAGAATGTACTTGTGAGAGTCAATAATTTTGTGTACCCTGCAGATTTTTATGTAGTAAAAATGAATCATTCTAGTGGTTAGGGAACTACAGGAGTACTGTTGGGTCATCCTTTCTTGAAAACTGCACTATCATTAATGTGGGAAATGGTACAATTTGTCTGGATTACTATGGTGAAAAGTATACTTTCAGTATTTATGAGGCCATGAAAAAGCCAATTGATGCTGAGAATGTATTTTCTATTGATCTCATTGAACCCCTTGTCCAAGAACATCTTGAGATTGGATTTTTTGCAGGAAAGAAAGGGAATTCAATTCCCATCAAGTTTGAAAGAAATAGATATTCAAGGATTGAGTGACAAGGAGATCAGTGAGTTGATGTACTCAATATACTCTCAGAAATGGGTGTTTAGTACTGATATAGACCCCAAAAAGGTCAGCTCATCAAGGTCAAGTATGGAAGTTTGAAAAAATTCTGAAGTGCATGGAGGGTCCCGTTTGGCCAAACTGGACCCGTATGGCAGACCAGTACCATCAGACGTGAAAGCCCCAATTTTGAAGTTAAAGCCCCCCAAATCTGAAGTATGTATATCTCGGTAATAACGACACTCTCCTAGTAATAGTTAGCATGGAGTTATCCACATGTCAAGAGGAGAGATTAATTGCCTTGCTGAAAAGATACAAGAAAACCATAGAGTGGACACTGGCGAACATTACAGGAATCAGTCCAGGCATTTGTATACACCCCATCCTGTTGGAGGACGATGCCAAACCTACTAGGGAAATTTAGAGGAAACTCAATCCCAACATGAGAGAGGCGGTCTTCAAGGAAATATTGAAATTACTCTCACTTGGGATCATATACCTCATTTCTGACAGCAAATGGGTGAGTCATGTTCATGTGGTACCTAAAAAGTTAGGTTTGAAAGTAGTACAAAATGAAAAGGGAGAGATGGTGACTACAAGGCTGGTTACTGGTTGGGGGATGTGCATTGACTACAGGAAGTTAAATGCAGCCACTCGCGAGGATCACTTTCCACTTCCTTTCATCGATCAAATGTTATAGAGACTTTTGGGAAACCGTTTCTTCTGCTTTTTGGATGGGTACACCGGTTATTTTCATATTTTTGTAAACCCCGAGGACAAAGAGAATACCAGATTTACTTGTCCTTCTGTCACTTATGCTTACAAAAGAATGCCCTTTGGTTTATGCAACGCCTCAGGTACGTTCCAGCGTTGTATGATGAGTATCTTCTCCGACTTAATTGAGACAAGCATTAAGGAGTTCGTGGATGATTTTAGCATCTATGGTGACTCGTATGACGTGTGTTTAAGTTGTCTTAATCAAGTCTTAATTCGTTGTGTGAAGAGAAACTTTGTTCTTAATTTTGAAAAGTGTCACTTCGTGGTGAAGGATGGCATAGTCTTGGGACATGTGATCTCTGAGAATGGAATTCAAGTGGACAAGAGAAAGGTGGAAACCATAGAGCAGCTCCTATATCCTTCTAACATTTGTGAGGTTTGTGGTTTCTTAGGTCATGCGGGATTTTATCGGAGATTCATCAAAGATTTTTCCAAGATTGCGCAACCTTTGACGATACTTCTCCAAGATTATGTTCCTTTTGAGATAAATGAAGAGCATAAGACTTCCTATGATTTTTTGAAGAAAAAGTTGATCCCATCCCAAATCATGCAACCACCCAATTGGGACCTTCCATTTGAGTTGATGTGTGATGCAATCGATTATGCGGTTGGTGCAGTCTTGGGACAGAAAGCAGAGAACGAGAGCCATGTGATTCATTACGCATCAAAGACTTTGAATCCTGTACAAATTACACCACCACTGAAAAGGAGTCGATGGCCATTGTCTTTGCTTTAGATAAATTTAGATCTTATTTACTTGGCTCTAAAATTATTATTTATACTGATCATTTTGCACTGAGATACTTGTTTACTAAGAAGGATTCTAAGCCTCGATTAATCCGTTGGGTTCTATTGTTGCAGGAATTTGACTTTGAGATCAAAGACAAGAAGGGTGCAGAAAATCATGTTGCTGATCATTTGAGTCATTTAATAAGGCCTGAGGATGACATTCCCATTCCCGAGGCATTTCCCAAAGAAAACTTGTACACTGCGACAGGGTTCCGTTTGGCTAAACGGAACCTGCCGCTAGTGAATTCAGGTAAGTTGGACATGGATCCTTGGTATGCGGATATCGTAAATTTTATGACCACTGGAGATATTCCACATACAATGAGTCGTGCCCATAAATTAAAATTAAAAAGTGATTGCAAGCATTACATTTGGGATGAACCGTATCTTTGGGGGATTGGTTCTGACCAGATTATTCGACGCTGCATTCCTGTTGACGAACAAGGTAGTATTCTTTTACATTGTCACTCATACACATGTGGTGGACATTTTGGGCCTAAACGTACTGCTCGCAAGGTGCTTGATTGTGGCTTCTTTTGGCTGACCTTGCATATAGATGCTTACACATTTTGTAAGAATTGTGATAAATGCCAATTAACTGGAAATATTTCTCAACGTGATGAAATGCCACAAATGCTTGTGCATGTTTGTGAAATATTTGATGTGTGGGGCATGGATTTTATGGGTCATTTTCCTAGTTCTTTTGGGAATGTTTACATCTTATTAGCAGTTGATTATGTGTCGAAATGGGTGGAAGCTAAAGCCACCCGTACTAATGATGCTCAAGTTGTTGCAGGGTTCTTGAAATCAACAATATTCTGGAAGTTTGGAGTACCACGAGCAATCATTAGTGACCAGGGAACTCACTTCAAGAATCGGACCACCGAAGCTCTTATGAAGAAGTATGGAGTCACCATCGATTCGCCACTACCTACCACCCTCCAATGGCCAGGCAGAGGTGTCAAACATAGAAATTAAGCAGATCCTAGAGAAGACAGTAAATCCTTCAAGGAAGGATTGGAGCAAGCAGTTGGAGGATGCACTTTGGGCATACCGTATTGCGTTCAAGACACCTATAGGGATGTCTCCATATCGCCTTGTGTTCGGAAAGATGTGCCACTTTCTAGCTGAGCTTAAGCATAGGGCATTTTGGGCTGTGAAGCAAGTGAATATGGAAACCCTCAAGTGTGAGAAGGCGAGGAGATTCCAACTTCAGGAACTAGAGGAACTCCGTTTAGAGGCATTTGATCATGCTATGTGGCACAAGGATCGGACAAAAATGTGGCATAACAAGAATCTGAGAACCAAGGAGTTCATGGTCGGGCAAAGAGTCTTACTTTTTCAGTCCAAGCTTCGGTTAATGCTCGAACAACTCAATTTGAAATAGATAGGCCTGTTCGGTGTGTCTTTGGTTTGGCCAAACGGAACAGTCGAGATTAAAAGTTTGGAAACAGATAAAGTATTCCTAGTTAATGGCCATCGCCTCAAGTCATACCATAATTCCTCTCAAGTAGAAACGGTGGATGAAATTCCACTGAGCACCACCCAGACAAATTGATGGCATCCACAGTCTGGCCCAAGACTATAAATGACGGCACTACTGGGAGGCAGCCTAGTTATTTATTTATTATAACTTCCTTCATTTGAATTTTTTATATAATAAATTTTTTTTTAAAATGTGTGCATTTTGGTTCTAATTTGTGTTTTCCATTTTTTTTTCTTGGAGGAGGAGGAAACTTATGATCAAGTTCTTCATGAAGGGTAGCTAATGGGCTGAATAAAAGGCTTTTGGGCTAAGGAGAAGGTTCTTTCCATTCTTTACCAACCTGCACACATAATCCATTCTCTCTCATTAAACCCTATTGCTATATCCCCTTACCATTCTTTTTCTTTCTCCAACACCTAAAGCCACCTCCAAGCCGCCCTACCACCTTCATCCTCACTGGACCCACCATGGGATGCCACAGACGAGGAGCTCCGCCACCACCATCTGAAGATAAATCCTCGCAGCGCCACCGGTGGACGATGTGGCCAAGCCGGAGCCTTCTTTTTCCGCCACTTCTCCAACTCGAGCAGAACCCTCACCGCCACTCTCTACCCCTCGCCAACCAAGAAGCCTCGCCAGAGTATCCGCAGTCAACCACCAGCACGGCCAGCCACGCCGGCAACATCCTCTCCAATGGAGCACGCTCAACCGACCCTGCCGACGTTGGAAACAAAGTCCCCATGCGTAGAAGCTGCAGATGCATCATTACCAGAGGTAAACTTATTACCGCAAGCCGAGCCACCTCTCTCACGCACTTTGACGCACCGCTGCATCACCACCACACGCCTCCCACGCGCCACCTGAACCAGTCGCTCCAGCTGCATATAAAAAATCAACCGAGCCTTTTCCGACTACTGTACCAGCTCCGGCGAGATCGACCTCTGGTCATCCAATGCGATGAAAATATATGGTAAAAAAGAGAGTTCATTAACCATTGACTTCTCCTGCTGATGGATCCACATATGAGGTTAAAAGTAGGGAGGCACATCAGAAACACGAAAAGCCAGCCCAACGGAAGAAAGGACAAGAGAAGAGGAGCCAGCCAGTTTCAGACTGTCCGCCATCAACCACCAAGAGGGCAAAATCTACAGCTTCCAGTTTAGGGGTGGATAATGCTTCCACGCCACAGTCCGGAGTCCACTCCTACAGTGATTTTCCCCTTCACGTACGAGTTGATGATCCAGAAGCATTCGGGGTATTCCAGAAACCAAAAATCAGGGAGTTCTTGCAGAAGCGCAAGGGTAAGAAATACGAACCTGGTTGGGAGGTAAGTATTCCAGCATTGAGAGTTGCAAATGTTGCTGATCGAGTTACCCATTATTTTACTGCAATTGGTTGGTCTACTTTGCTGAATTGTCATGTTTTGCCTATGTATGAAGAGCTTACTGAAGAGTTTATTACAAGCTTTCATTTTGAGAAATCTATTGACATGACATCATCTGATCCTAGCTTATTTTTTCGTATAGGTCTGAACGTGGTTCAGTTATCTGTAGATGAGTGGAATATGTCTTTGGGTCTAGCTTCTAGGGAGCAGTTATTTTCTAAAGAGTATGAGTCTGCAATTTGTGGTCCTTATGTGACTTATCCTGGATTTAATCCCAATGCTGCTTGGAAATTACTTGCTCCCACATGCTCTGATATTTATGACCTCACTGTGTCTATTGTGCATTGGATTTCTGACCCTGCTTTGCGTCTTTGTCATCTTATACTTGTGCAAAATGTGTTTGGTCGTACTACTTCTTGGGCTAAGGTGAGCCAACCTGCCCTCTTTGTTTTATGGTGTATGCACACCAATAAAAAACTGAATTTAGGGTACTGGTTGGCTGAGGCCTTGCTTGACATTGCTACACACAGTACTCGCCATGTCACTTTGTGCCACATTCTTGCCATGTTTCTTGAGAACAATGTGATTTTTTATGGTTTACCTCAGCTGGAATTAGTGAAAGCTCGTTCTCTTCTTAATTTGAATGCTCTGGTAGAATCAAATTTGATTTATTTGGACGCTAACAAGTGCCCCCAGTTTCCTCCGCCGGGCAATCCTAGCCCGAGCTCTTCTACTCCTGCAGGTTACATTTCTCTCGTCTCCATCAATGAGGACCTCAAAAGCCTCCAGCATAAGGTGGATAGAATAATGGAGTAGAATGAGCTAATTCTTTTAGCCCTACGGACAGTGGTTGGCCCCTCCCAATAAGTTCCCCCATCCCTGACTCTTTTTTTTAGTCAAGTTTTTAGGAGGTTTTGTTCTTTCTTACATTTTTACTAAGCATGCTTGAGGGCAAGCAAGGCTTAAGTGTGAAGAGGATTATGTGTCTATGTGTTAGTGCCAATTTTAAAAAATACAAAAAGATTTTAAATTTTAAATTTTTAAAATTTTTTTTGAGTCGAGTCAAATTCAGCATACCATTCTTGATATTATTGTTTCTTGATGGACTGAACTTGCTAGTGATAAAGCTCCTGTGTGATATGTTTGGTTACTTGATACACCTCTAAAATTACTTGGTAAATAAGTCTAATATAATTGGTGTAAATTGGCCTAGATGACACTTGGGATAATGAAAAAAGACAAGTAATTGAATATTTGAGCCCGGTAAAAGTGAGGTTTAAGCTAGTGCAGAGCAGTCTCTACATCAATCCTTTTTCTGAGAGTCATGGCATTATTGAACATTTGAGCCCACTTTTGTGACCGAAGAGTTTATTGGTCTATCCAAAATTTCCAGAACTGTAGTCTGAAGCTTAAGAGAGTCGAAAAGGAGTCTTGATGTGTGTTGATTTTATTGTTTATTTTATTGGGATTAACTGTGATTTTACGGGATTAATGTGCACTTAAGTGTTTTATTTGTAACAGATCACAGTTTCTGTGTTCAAGAGGAATTTTGGAGGAGAGTAAGCATTATTGGGCAATTATTACAAATGAAGCAGTCAAATGGAGAGCAGAAACCGTAGCAGATATTTTGGAGGTGATTTGGGCTGATTTGATGAGATTTATGGAGATATCTTTGGAGATTTATAGAGATTATCTTTGGAGATATTTTGAAGATTTAATTAAATCTTATCTCTTCAAATCAGAATTCAAATTTCGAAAGAATTCTATTGTATATGAAAGATTTCAATATGGACAAGATTTGTAAATACTGCATGCAAGACACTGGAAGGGAGTTATGTTTTCGTTTTTATTTTAACCGCAGAAGGGAGTCTTAGTTTTGAGCCTAAATTTTAGATATACCCGGATACACTCAGTGGAGTTTTAGTCGGAGTTTTATCATTATTTTTGGTTTTCAACAGCAGACTCCAGAGACATCAGTTTATGGTGGGGATTCTCCTCTGCTTTTCACCACAGATTTTCAATACGCAGGAGTTTGGTTAGTTTAGATTTCTTTGTAACAGGAGGTGAGCCACTTTGCATTTGTTTTTGTGCCAAATTAATCGCTTGCCTTTGTTTCCTTGCGCATGCAGACATGCATTTGTCTTGGCTTTTGGCTTGATATTTTTTTGTTTCGCTCTTATATAACTGCAATAAATATGTCTTCTGTTTATAATATTTATTTGTTTAGTTTAATCATGATAGCTAATTCATATATTGGCAAAGAATAATAAATGTTAGTTTATAAATCGTGAGGCCTAATTTTATTATGATTTATTCTTGCATGTTTTTTATTATTCTTTTGATTGTTCTTGCTTGAATTTTATTTCTAATATATTTAAGCCTGATCAACTTGAATGTGTTTAGAATGCTGCTATTTAATTTCTGCCAATAGGTAATTGTTGGATGGGATTAGTAAGTAGCACAGTCTTCTGAAAAACAGCTAACTAGGTAAGACTGTAAAAGTAAGATAGGGAATAATTGAATGTGCGCTACTATTTACTTTTACTTTGGTAATTGTTGTATCGGGTTCTTTTAATACTTAATGCTATCAAAATATGTTTAGGTTTAATGAATACTTTCTGGGAACATTTTGGTAAGGGAAACAGTTAATTAATTATAATGAGTAATATAGCTTCAGCCCACTTCTCTGTCTTAATTAATGGAGTCACCTCAGGATTCTTTACATCTTCTAGAGGCATAAAACAGGGAGATCCCCTATCACCTTTTCTTTATAACCTGCTATCCGAGGCTTTCTCAAGAGGTTTAAAAAAAAAATTTAACACTGGATATCTCCAACATTTCAGTTTACCTCAGTCTTGTACACCTGTCTCACACCTAAAGTATGCTGATGACACAGCAATATTTCTCAATGCCAAACCCACATCATTGAAGAGGTTTAAAAGCTTTCTACTTGCATATGAGCTGACTACTGGACAAAAGGTGAATTTTGGGAAGTCAGAATTCTTTGTCTCACACAGAACCCCCTCTCGGACCATTCTCTCTATTAAGAGATTATTGGGAATGGAACAAGGTTCTTTTCCCTTCAAGTATTTGGGAGTTCCTGTTTTCTATGGTCGTAATCTACAGGTATATTACAAGCCTCTGCTCGAAAGGATGGAGAAGACAATCAACAACTGGAAGAATAAATGACTTACTAGTGCTGGTAAGATAGTACTCATTAACCATTGCCTAATTTCGATTCCTACGCATATTTTTTCTGTTCTGAGCCCTCCTAAAATAGTGTTAAGAAAAATGGAAAAAATAGCTTCCAATTTCTTCTGGGGGAAAGTAGATAATACTGATAGGAAAAAATGGAGATCTTGGAAAAACATGAGTTTACCAATAGATGAAAATGGCATCGGTTTCAGAGATATAAAAGCTATAGTGGATGCATTCTCATGTAAATTGTGGTGGAAATTGCAGTCTAATAAAAATCAATGGACCTCTTTAATATGGTCACTTCCCAATTCATATAAAAAATCTCACACTTGGAATAGAATTTGCCATATCACTGCTATGGCAAACAGATACACTAAAGTACTATATGGATTGAGGGAATGCTCCTTTTGGAACTCTAATTGGACTGGAGATGGGGCACTTTTCTATGAATGACCAGATGGGAGAAATATCCCCTTCGAGGATATTTCTCTTAGGTTTTTCATACAAAATAAAGCTAATCTCCTCCCACAGCTGGAGCCATATCTGGCTACCAATATAATTGCCACATTGCAGGTAGCAGAACTGGAGTATCACCATGAGGATAGGCCGATTTGGACCCCAAACACTGACGGTATGTTTACAATACGTTCGGCATATCACACCTTCAGGCAGAGGAAAATTAGAATCAGACATTTCTCCAAGGTATGGAGTAGTTTCATCCCTAGGAAAATGTCAGTCATTTTGTGGAGAGCAATGAATGGCATTCTCCCCTTCGATAATATATTAGCTAGGTTTGGATTTCGATTTTCATCGAGGTGTCCATTGTGCATGAACCATACAGACAATCTAGATCATTTTTTCAATTCATGTCCATCTTCTGTTGCTGTTTGGGAGAGAGTTTGTGATCTGATAAATCTTCAGCAACCTTTTTTTGAAAATCTGAAGAACAGAATTGATTTCTTCCTGTCTTTTAAGGCTGGAACTAAGATTCACTCTAATATTATCACTGCTTCCCTTCTTGTTACAATATGGATCCTGTGGGTAAAGAGGAACAAAATCATATATGAAAATGAACCTTTCTCCACAACAGCTGTATACAAGAGATTAAATGCGTCATCTATGAAATATTCACTGTGCATCACCTTTTTGGTAAGTTGGATAAGCATAAGTATTGGATTGAGTCTAACATTATCCCTCACATTTATCCCAAGAGGAGGAAACCTTTAATTGCTGTAACATGGAAGAAACCTCCCTTGGGATATAAGATCAATACAGATGCTTCATGGAAAATGGTTGGTTTGTCCTCTTCGGCTGTAGTAGTTAGGGATATGGTTGGGAATGTGGTCACAATGAGGACTAAAATTTTCCAATCCACAACACCACTACATGCTGAATTGATCTCTATTCAATTTGGATATGAAATATTCGCAGAATTGGATATTGAAAATTGTGAATTGGAATCAGATTGCTTAGTTGCTGTCCGAGGTATCCATAATCCTATGACCGCCCCCTGGAGGAATTTTTCTATTTGCAGTTTACTTAACCCCATGCATCTTAAATATCCAATTAGACACATTCATAGGGAGGCTAATTGTGCTGCGGATTTTCTTGCTAAATATTCACTAGAGAATAATCTTCAAGGTAATATAGATATCCAGTCTGCTCCTCCAGTTCTCAGAGGACTTATATCTCTTGAAAGACTTGGTTTGCTTATTATTCGAGTAGGTTCTTGATTTCGTGATCTTTAACAGGAGTAACATCCCCATTTTATTCAATACTATGGAATGGAATCTACTCTGCTCTATTTTTTTGCATCAGGTTGGCTGGGCATGCCTCTGGATGTCACTGGATGACCTGCAGATCAATACTCTTGGACTCATACGTGACTATAATGCCCTGGACAAACAAGAGATTATAATGCCCCGGACATACAAGAGATTACCCTCAAGCCATCATTCGGACCAATGGCTCTCACGCATGTTACCTATTCCGATCACCTACTCACATAAAAACTTTCTTTGTGCTTCGCTGTGTTATGGGTCTCTTTATATATTCATTTCTGCTGGCTTTCCACTGACATACTGGGGTTTCAACTTTTCGATTCGCCGACCTGTTTATGGAAAACAGCGCTATGGTATATATAAAAAGTAACTCTTCTCTCGCTCGTGACCATTAGCTTAGTTTAGGCTATTTTTCGGTTGTATCATCTCTTTTGAAAGCAAGTATTTTTGCTTCAGGAGCTTCTGGTTGCTCTTGGACCATCATAAGGATGGTCTTTTGTATACATGTATGAATTTTTAGGCATATTTGCCATTTCTATGGGTTAGGGGAGCCTAATACATCTTCCCCCCATCCTCGATGGTTTAACTTAAAAAAAATTTATATTAGTTGACTATCGATAAAGTAAGAAAGAATTGGGGGGTTAACCGTACCTACTTCCCTATATCTGGTAGATGTGTAGGAATTGATTCATTGTGCCTATGATCGATATTAATTAGCATGAGTTATTCTTAACCGATATCATTCATTTATATATTTATTTCTCATTTTTTAGGGTCATCATTTGCATTTTTAGTGTTAGTAAATCACTATATTTGAGGCATGGTGGCATCACCAAAAAGGTTTTCAAAATTAGTAGGAAAAATAATTATTGATTATTGCTTTTGCTTCTCGTGGGATCGGCCCGGCTTACCATTGTACTGATTAGTATTAATCTGAATTGCAGGTTATTTGACGAGTATAACTACGCTCACCAAGTATTTAGGAGATGGGGTTTGCTTGCAAGGACACCTTGGAGGCTCTAGGCTTGCTCAAGCCGGTCACTTACTTATTTGGTTGAGTAGGTTTAGAGAAGTTTCTCAAGAAACACTCCAAAACGTACATAAAGTGGACCCTAGAGTTCCTAGCTACTCTATAGCCGGTCGTGGACGATGATGGACACAAGGCAATTAAATTCAACCTGGACGATAAGGAGTACAAGTTGACCCACCATGAGGTAGCACGTGCCTTTGGATGGAGGTATGGCAAGGAGATCCAGAAGACGCACTAACTAGGGTTACCTTTCTCTCTTGGACGTTTTTGGGTGAAACTGACAGGCACTGATCGGAAGAACCTGTGCAACAGTATTACCCTCGTTCACCCGGTGTTTTGTTATGTTCACCGTATGTTGGCTATGGGTGTCGTTTGCCACGGTGAACTGACAAAATCGTTCACTTATTTTGTTGACTTTAACTTATAATTAAAGTTAAATTAATCAACAATCAACCTTTATTGACCTAATATATAAAAATAAGAATAAAATTTGTTAACATTAACTTATTAACATTCAACCCTTAATTGACTTTAACTAGTAAAAGGTTAATCCTAATTTGATTTTCAATTTATAAACCCTAATAACTAGACTGACTTTGACTAATCAACGGTCAAAATGTACTTGACTTTCAATATATAAACACTAATAACTAAGTTGACTTTAACTAATAAATGTTCAACCCTTACCTTACTTTCTATATATGAACACTAATAACTAGGTTGACTTTGACTAATCAACGATCGAACTTTACTTAACTTTCAATTAAACACTAATAACTAAGATGACTGTAGTAATTAATGGTCAAATTGTACTTAACTTTCTATATGTATACACTAGTGACTAAGCTAACTTTAACTAATCAACAGTCAAACTTTACTCAACTTTCAATATATAAACACTAATAACTAGGTTAACTTTGACCAATCAACGGTCTAACCTTACTTGACTTTCTATATATAAATACTAGTGACTAAGTTGACTTTAACTAATCAACTGTCAAACTTTACTTGATGAAAAGGATATATCTCATGACCAGGCACAGGGCTCAGGGAATCAAAATCCCATCACTTAGGACAGAAAATGGTATGACCCCCTACTTGAAAGGAAGAGACCATGGAATGACGCAGAGATCATCCTCGAGAAGGTGGATTTCAGTAATATAACAGATAACAGCCAGGATGTGGATTTTATTCTCTTCGAAGATGAAATAAACAAAGAACAAGTGAAATGCTTCTATGGTTTTCTTGGTGTATTCCCGGGTTCCTTTCTAGGAATGTATGTTGTAAGAAAGCTTCTGGTGGCAAAATGGGGGGTCCCTTGCTGGGTACAGACATTAAGTAATGGCTATCTTAAATTCCAGTTTAACAGTGTTGAACATAGGGACAAGGTGTTGCACGGCCATGACCACTTCCTTAAAGGCAAGAAGTTTTTTACCGTAAACATCCCAGGAACTGGAAAGTTTGACATCAAAATTTTAGCAAAGAAGCATGTTTGGGTTCGCATGGACCACCTGCCAAAGACCTACTGGCACCAAAAAGCACTAGGAAAAATTGCATCCACAATAGGGGACCCCATCCTTATGGACAATGCAACACGAGATCTAGTGGGTTATTATGCAAGAATTCTAGTACTGGTAGACACCTCTCTCAAACTAAAGGAGAAAGTCACTTTCAGGATGCTCGATGGGGATAAATTCACACAGAGGATTGTCTATGACTACTGCAAGCCATGGTGCCCAAACTGCGGCAAAAACACCAACCTGATGGAGATCTGTGATGATTTCTTTGAAGCAAGGGAAAAGGCATTCTTGGAACTCAAAGCCAAGAGGAAAAATAACACCTCCTGTAACAAACTAAAGCAAGCATATGCTGAGGAAGGCTGCCTAGATTCCCATCCTGGAGCGAACACAGAGGTCTATGTGGATAGGGCATCTGGAAACACCTGGAGAAAAATCGAGAAACAAAACCCCACCGGCGATGGAAAAGATGAAAACCTGCAGAAGCAGACTCCACAACCAGAAAATGATGCTCAGATGTCCACCACAGGGGAAGACACAACAATAGACAAATCCCTGTCGACGGCACAAAATAATGGAAAGGAAAAGGAAGGAAATAGGGATCATGACCAAGAAAACAACTGGCTTTCGGAGACAGTAACATGCCGCTAAAGGGAGCTGGGGGACATACCAGAAAACATGCTGCACCCACAGGTCAGAAGAAAAAACCCATTGAGGGTAGACCGTCCACCACCATCCCCAAAACCACCAACAGCATTTGTGAAAAAAAACAAGGCTCAGGAGTTCCTTAAGGGTCCCAAACGGAGCCAGAACACCACACCAGGGACTAGCGGATGCGGCTAGGTGCTCTTCAAGTGACACAAGTAAGGGCGACGGTCTGAAGCCAAAAGAGTCTGAAGCTAAAAGGGACCTTGCATCCCCAATGAATACAGGCTGCTTAAACATCAGGGGTCTCAGCTCCCCTGAAAAAAGGAGATGGTCAAGGACTTCATCTCTGAAAACAAGGTGGGACTATGCGGAATACTGGAAACAAAAGTAAATGACAGAGCGCTGAACATCTTCTTGAAAACCATAAAAGGGTGGAGTTACACCCACAATTTCGATCTGGCACGATTCGCACGTATGCTCATCATATGGGACCCAAAATAGTTCAAGATTGATGTTATAGGCAAAATGGCACAGATTATACATTTGAAAGTGCACAACCTATCTGTAAATATAAATTTCCTCTGCACTTATGTTTACGGTGACAGTAGGGGTAGACAGCACCGATTACCACTATGGGATGAGTTGAAGAGATATGGGGTGAACCTAAATGCCCCGTGGAAGGTTCTAGGGGACTACAATGCCATTCTAAGTGTAAAGGATCACATCGGAAACACCACCCAGGTATTTATCAGATGAGAGAATTCCAAGAAACATGCACTGCCTTTCTTATCAGATGAGAGAATTCCAAGAAACATCGACCACATCCTACTCAATAACAAGTGGGAAGGGGATTCATGCCGCACCACTTTCTTACCCGGATCGGCCCTCTCGGACCATCTCTCGTTTGTAACATCACTCATGCAAGAAATCGAGTTAACGAACAAACCCTTCAAGTATCAAAACATGTGGAACACCCACCCTTGCTGTAAACAGGTGGTACACGGCTATTGGACGCCACCGGTACAGGGTTTCAAGCAGTACATAATATGCTGGAAACTACAGCGACTGAAAAAACCTATGAAGGAGTTGGGGCAGAGAGATTTCAATCACATCATGGAGAAGGCGAAGAGAGCATATAAATAGTATGGGGATGCTTTGACCAACCTCCCATCACATAACGTCTCACCGGAACTAATACAGAAACTGACAAAGTTTAAAAGGCAAGCTATCATATTTTATACGGCTGAGTCCAGATTCCTTTCTCAAAAGGGGAGGATCAATTTCATCACCATGGCGGACAAAGGGACCAGTTATTTCCATGGCCTAGTCGCAAATAGAAATGGGGAAGGAATCCCAGCAATTCTGGATAGTGAGGGTAGAATTGTAACTTCTAATGAGCGAAAAGGCATCCTCTTCGCTGAGTTCTACAGGGGATTATTTAGCACCAATGCCCCCCGGGCCCGGATTGATCCTGCGATTCTTCCATGTGGCCCCATACTGAATGATATGCATAGAGCAACACTGAGCCAGGTAATTGAAAGATAAGAAGTCCGTGCAACCCTATTCTCCATATCAGACGACAAAGCCCCTGGCCTTGATGGATATACTACAGCATTTTTCAAGACCCGATGGGAAATTGTAGGCTCTGATGTGACGGACTCAGTACTGGAATTCTTTACCTCTGGTGACCTACTCAGGAGACTCAACCACACATCTGCTGCGTTAATACCAAAGAAAGAGGAAAACCTCAGAGTTGGCGACTTCAGACCCATCTCCTGCTGCAACGTCCTCTATAAAATTATCACGAAGATCATTTCCAATAGAAAAGAACCTTTCCTCCCGGAAATAATCGGCCCATGTCAGGCAGCTTTTGTGAAAGGGAGGAAATTATCTGATAACGTGATGCTAACCCAGGAAATGGTATGCGGATATGGATTAGCTCGGTCATCTCCCAGATGCATGATTATGGTAGAGTCACAAAGGCATTTTACACTGTCTCATAGGACTTCCTGGAAGAGGTTCTATCTAGACTTGGATTCCCTCACACCCTCATGGCTAGAATAATGGAATGCATCAGAATCGCCACTTTCTCCATAGCAGTGAATGGGAAACTATGCCACTTCTTCAAAGGTGAAAGGGGTTTCCGTCAGGGAGACCCCCTATCACCCCCTGTTGTTTGTTATATGCATCAAGTATTTCTCCAGGCTTCTGAAAAGAAAGGCGGAATCTAGCCTTTTCACTTACCACCCAAGATGTGAAAGTCAGAAGATCACACACCTGGCCTTTGCCGATGACCTAATGATGTTCTCCAAAGCAAACAAAGAATCTGTACATATACTCATGTCAGTACTCAATAAATTTGAGCGAACGTCCTGCCTGGCGATCAATGCAGCTAAATCAAAATTCTTTGGAGTTAGCATCAGAGAAGACCTAAGCTTCACAAGCATACCATGGGGCACCTTCCCCGTCACGTACCTGGGCATCTCGTTGGACTCGAGTAAACTAAAGGTCTCACAGTTCGACACTTTACTGGGAAAATTTGATAAGGAAATTGCGAAATTCAAAGGCCACACACTCTCCTACGTGGGAAAAATGGAACTCATCAAATCGGTAGTTCAGGGAACTATCGGATTCTGGATACAACATTTCATCATACAGGGCAACGTCATGGAAGCACTCGAGAGGAAATGCAAACACTTCCTATGGGGAGAAAATAAATATAACAAGGTCACCTGGAAAAGGCTCTGCACACCGAAAAGAAACGGAGGTCTTGGAATGTGGGATTTCAAAATCTGGAACATAGCAGTTATCGCACAACAACTATGGGACATCCACACTAAGAAAGATTCTTTGTGGGTGAAATGGGTTCACTCACACTTCCTTTGTGAAGACAGCATTTGGTCCGTTCACCCAAGAGCCCCTTGCAGCCGCATCTCCGAAAAATACTCACTCTACTTCACAAACTTATGCGAGTTGAGAGATAAGCTTAGGGAATTATCTGGTGGCAGCCTGGAATCACTCAAGAAGATACTAGCCCTATGGGCTAAATCATGGAAGTTCACGGGAGTGGCACACGATCATATACACAGAGCCACATATCCACACCTATACCACTCACATGCCCTGCCTAGGGAAATATTTTGCAAGGGTCTTTGGCATGGATTCATACTGCCCAGATTCTCATTCATTACGGCTCGTACCTCTAGGAAGACTTCAAACCAAGGATAAATACCATAGGGAAGAGGAGGGACCAACGGAATATATTTGCTCCTTATGCCATCTGGAACCCAAGACACACAACCATTTGTTCTTCCAATGTGAATTCGTCCGAGTAATATGGGACAGAGTACGAGCATGGATTGGTTTGAGGAGGAACACATAATCTATTGCAACCTCCGAGAAGTGGATTAGAAAACTAATCACAGGCACAAAGCTAAAAAGGAAGATGGGCCCGCTAGTCCTAGCAGCTTCGGTCTATTACATCTGGACCGAGAGAAACAAAGTTATGAAGGAATGTCAGCGACCAAATGCAGCAAGGGCCTTCAAACGCATTCAAAAGAACACCTACATGATCCTTAACAGGCTCTTCCTAAATGAAATGTTGTTCTGAACATAGCAACCACACTACAAGCCTTTTGGTATCTCGAGGGATCTTATTTTGGGAGCTCTCTAGCAACTGAGATAGAGTTCCAAGGGTTCTCGCTTTTGTACTAGGCGCTGCGCACGCCACTTTCAAGGGAGAATCCTATGATCTCTGAACATACATCTTTATTTCTTTCTATATATAGCACTATCTCTTCATTTTTCTACAGGACTAACTATATTCTGACACAGGGAATTACAGGACACTACAACACCCAAATTTTGAGACAGAGGTATACGAGGGATCTCCCATAAGAAGGTTTAGGGAGCTGGAATCTTTGTTTTTGCAGCACATAGCAGCCTCCACCTTTTTTACAGGGGTCGTTCCTATTTTTTGACACAGGAACTACCTCAGGAAAAAAAATCTTGAAGGGGTCGTCTCCTTAAAGGAGTCGTCCTCTCGAAGAAGTCGTCCTCTTGAAGGGGTCCACTCCTCTAAGGGGTCGTTTCCTCTAAGGGGTCATTTCCTCGAAGGGGTCGTGTCCTAGAAGGGGTCGTGTTCTTGAAGGGGTACAGCCTTCGCAGGGGTCGTGATCTCGAAGGGGTACAGCCCTCGAAGGGGTCCTGTTCTCGAAGGGGTCCTATTCTCGAAGGGGTCCAGTCCTCGAAGGGGTCCAGTCCTCGAAGGGGTCGTGATCTTGAGGGGGTGCAGTGCTCGAAGGGTTCGTGCCCTCGAAGGGGTCCAGCCCTCAAAGGAGTCATGTTCTCGAAGGGGTCCAGCCCTTGAAGGGGTCGTGATCTCGAAAAGGTGTAGTCCTCGAAGGCTTCGTGTTCTCAAAAGGGTCCTATCCTCAAAGGGGTCATCTTCTCGAAGAGGACCACTCCTCGAAGGGGTCATGTTCTTGAAGGGGTCTTGCCCTCAAAGGGGTGCAGTCCTCGAAGGGGTCGCCTTCTCGAATGGGTCCAGCCCTCGAAAGGGGTCATCTTCATAAATGGGTCCAGCCCTCAAAGTCATCTTCTTGAATGGGTCCAGCCCCCGAAAGGGTTCATCTTCTCGAAAGGGTCCTACCCTCGAAGGGGTCGTCATC
Source organism: Rubia yunnanensis (assembly GCA_037428765.1). NCBI lineage: Eukaryota > Viridiplantae > Streptophyta > Magnoliopsida > Gentianales > Rubiaceae > Rubia > Rubia yunnanensis. Next base: position 42,542,720 of record CM075066.1, read on the forward strand.
TCGAAGGGGTTGTGCCCTCGAAGGGGTCCTATCCTCGAAGGGGTCGTCTTCTGGAAGAGGACCAGTCCTCGAAGAGGTCGTCTTCTCGAAGGGGTACCATTTTTGAACGGGTCGTGCTCTTGATGGGGACCAGTCCTTGAAGGGGACCAATCCTCGAAGAGGTCGTGCCCTCAAAGGGGTACTGTCTTCGAAGGGAAGGTCTCCTCTAAGGGGACTAGTCCTCAAAGGTGCCCAGTTGAAACCCTCGAGACCTGTCCCCCTCCGGGAAAACAAATAGCAGCCTTTCTTCAGCTGGTAGCACAGATCTCCTATGGCATGTTGCATGCCCATTCAAGCCTGGTAGGGGGTAATTAATTTTGTGTACGCTAATCAATTAACCACGAGCTAGTTATCACTTTGATTTGACGGATGCGCTATTTGCCTGCGCTGCACTAAAAAGTGTAAAATGGCACCAGGCTGTCCATTTGCCCAAAATGGAAAGAACGGTTACAAAACTGTTATGCGGGGCATGCGAGGAAGAAGTCATGCCCGGTCTCTTATCACTAGGAGGTCTATCTACGGGGAACACTTGGGAGCACCACAGACTACGGTCAACCTGTTCCCAACCCCAAAGAGAAAACCTCGGCACTCATCCATAGACCGTTAGTGAAGGCCAACAACATCTCTTTATCATAATCTTAGAGGTGTACATGGTAGAAGCAGCGTGCTAGATCTTCACGGAGGAGACGGCATACTTCTTAATTTGAAGGCCGAGACCACTCTCAGTTTGGAAGACACTTGGGGAACAAACCACGGCTGAAGAGCCGGTTTACACAACCAGTTGTATGGAAGTAGCATAGAGTGAGGGCCTAGTGAGCTTGTTCTCATGCCCCACGGTATTTTCATGGATGGTTACTACAGGCCCCCGTCACTCTGAAGGGTTGCTATCTCCTTGCCACCTGGTTATATCATCAAGATCAGGGGTAGTTTATTAGGTATCATGTATTAAGGGAGTGGGACAATGTTCCCACTCCCGTACACACTCACGGTCCTCTTTTTATTTACCTTTACCTTCGACTAGTGACTAAGTTGACTTTAACTAATCAATGGTCAAACTTTACTCGACTTTCAATATATAAACAATAATAACTAGGTTGACTTTGATTAATCAACGGTCTAACTTTACTTGACTTTCTATATAAATACTAGTGACTAAGTTGACTTTAACTAATCAATGGTCAAACCTTACTTGACTCTTTCTATATATAAACACTAGTGACTCAGCTGACTTTAACCAATCAACGGTCAAACTTTTTACTTGAGTCTCTCTATATAGAAACACTAGCGACTAAGCTGACTTTAACTAATCAACGGTCAAACTTTACTTGACTCTCTCTATATAGAAACACTAGTGACTAAGCTCACTAGTGACTAAGCTGAAAGCTGAGAACTGAGCTCTGAGGCAAAAACTGCACTATTCATCGTGTTTGATTTTCGCCCGACTTCTCTTCCACAGCTCTTCTTCTCCAGCGAGGAGTCTGACATTAATGCTGGCCTCCTCGCCGAGATTCTTTTAATGTATAATAGGTGCTCTAATTCGAAGTATTTCTCACTATTCGGAAGTCAAGAAAACTGGATCTGGGCTTCTCGCTTAGGGCATGGGCAGTGGTGGTCTCTTAAAATTAAAAGACCGCTTAAAAGACCGAAAACCACCACAGTGGTGGACTCTTGAGTGGTCTCTTGTTAAGAGACCACTCAAGAGTCTCTTAGCAAGAGCCCGCGTAAGAGACCGAGCGGCCCTGTTCACGCACATGGCTTGCTGCGCATTTTTTGTTTTTCAATGAGTGGGACACGTGTCGCCCTCTGAGTGGGCCACGTGTCCCACTCAGCCGCAACAATGGACCCTTGAATTTTTTTTGCGGACACGTGTCACCCAGGGATTGGGCCACGTGTCCGCAATGTTTTTTCTTCTATGGACGCTGAATTTTTTTTAATGGGACACGTGTCCCATTCTGGTGGTGACACGTGTCCCAATCGTAATTTTTCTAATTTTTTTTCCAATTTTTTTAGAATTCCAATTTTAATATAATTTTGATTTTCAAATTGTAATAATTGGTCGGACTAGATCAATATTTTATTTAGTGTTTTCTGTAATTTTTATAGTTGTTATAATTAATTTTTGCAATTTTAATGATTTTTATATAATTTTAAAAACATAGAATTATCTTATTATTTATTTTTAATTTCATTTTAATAATTATATTAAATTTTATATTCAGCTTATTTTTTGTGGATAAATTTATTTAAAATAATATTTAATGGTCAAATTAATGAGTAGGATAGAAAAAATTAAGTGGGTTCCATTAATAGTATATAGTGGTCTCTTAACCATTGTGGAGAAAAAAAGGGATGTCTAGTGGTCTTTTAAGCTGAGGTAGAAGAGAGAGAATGAAAAATAATATATTTAATTAGTAAGAGATCGGTAGCGGTTTCTACCACTGCCCGTGGCCTTAAGCTCGTAGCTCGTAATTTTAGGAAAAGAGCTGGCTTTTGCTCTTGAATTCCGAAAACCCATACCTTGAATATGGGTTTCCTTGGAAGAAGAATCACTTCTCCACCATGAAGTTCGATTCTGGAGGAAGATTGGATTTTTCGGTCTTGGTTTTCGAAAACCCGTAGCTCCCTTTTGGGTTTTCTGGGAAGATGTCTGGAGCTTTGCAGTTCTTGAAGCTTGAATATGGAATTCTAGGACTTGGATGTACGCGCAACAAGAAGGAAAACGACCCCCAGTAAACGGAGCCCTCAGACCTTTAAACTTGGAGGACGGCGAACTTCGCAGAATACGGTTCTCAATCCATGCTGCTGAAGAGGAGAGTTCCCAAGTAAGTCTCCAACACTCTGTGTTGTGTGGCGACCAATGTGAACAGAACTGTAGGGATTTTTCTGACAACTCCATATCTGAATTCTGTGGATTTGAGAGGATTTGTGTGGATTATGAGAATTTTCTGGTCGTACGGTACTCTGTTTGCGTGGCTTTAAATCTGGGCCGCAATTGTGTGGATTTGTGAAATTGTGAAAAACACACTAATTCCTGTGGGTGATTTACAGTGCGAAAAACACACTAATTCTACTGTTTATTATCTTCTTTTATTTCTATTTGCTTCACAGACAACGGCTATAACCCCTCTGGTGGAAGCCGTTGCCACCTCCGGTGATTGACTATGGCGTCACCGGCGCCTATACCGAATCCCGACACTAATCCTTCTATGACTACGATTCATCCTATCCCCCAAATCCCCAAAAGCTTTGCTCAAGCCCTAAATTCAAAACCATCGCCACTGCTGATGTCACTTCCTGATACCCCCAATTTACATCCCGTTACAGAATTTAAAGGGAAAGTAGCGTATATTCTTCCTCCAGAGGAGGGAGAACTGCTAGCTGCGCATTATCAGAATGCGCTTGTTGGGAATTTTCTTCGTGGGAAACCAAATATGGAGGCTATTCACATGGCTTTTAAATCGATAGGTTTTAAGTCTAAATTTCAATTGGGTTCTATCGATTACCGATATATTCTTATTCGTTTTCAGGAACAAGAAGATTACCAACGGTGCTGGATTAAAGGGCAATGGATGATCAATGGATTCAGCATGAAGGTTCAAAAATGGACACAGGATTTCTCGCCGTCAGTGGAATCATCAATAGCACCGATTTGGGTAACCTTCCACAAACTCCCAATTATGTTCTATAATAACTCAGCAATTATGGGAATTAGTAGTCAGATTGGTCGTTTTCTTAAGATGGATGCGGCAACAATTGCTTTAACCCGACCCTCGGCCATTAAAGTTTGTGTAGAGATAGACCTGTTAGCATCACTTCCTAGTACAATTGTTGTAGGAGTTGGAAATAAGGTGGCTGAATATCCGATAGAATATGAAGATTTGCCTACTTATTTCTCACATTGTAAGATAACTGGTCATACTAGTAATAGATGTAACTTCTTACATCCTGAACTAAGGAAAAAGATGGAGAAAAAGAGGGAAGATAAACAACCTAAGGGAGCTAAAGGAGAACAAACAATAGCACAAAGAGTCCTAGTTAATCTAGAGGGCTCCTCTGATTTAACAGTATGACAAAAAGAAAAGGAGTTCCAGGAACAGAAAATTAATACAGAGGGAAATAGAAGCCTGAGCACTGATCTTGGCCCAATTAGTATCAAGAAAAAAGCACCTTCATTCTACTCTCTTGATGATATATCTAAGCCAATAACCACAACAGTTTGGAGGAGAAAAACAATACACTCTGAAGTTATTCCAATTCAGGAAAACACTTTTAAATCAAACACAGTTTCTATTTCTAATGCTTTCAATATATTGGATAATCTCAGTGAGGATCAGGACCAAGAAGGGGAAACTCTAGAGATTTTTCATGAATCTTTGGAGACCCATGATAATCCAGTAATTATACTTTCTGAAGAACAAGTAAACAGGAACATAGTTTTAGGTTCAGGTGATGAGATAGAAAAACAAGGACTTAATCAGGAGATTTCCACAATAATGGTAGGTGAACTGAATCATCAAAACTCTGATCAGATTAATTTAGAGCTAAATGTTGTAGAGGAGGAAAACTTAAAGCCAAATGATCAGATTAATTCAGAGGAGGAAAATTTAAAGCTAAATGAGCCTGAGCTAAGCCCTGTAGTTGGAAAAAATGGAAAAGAAACAGGTAAATCAGGGAATAAAGGGAAAAATTCAGCTAAGACTGGTAGGAATCTTAGATCCACACAAAAAGCCATGCCAAAAATTTTTAAATGATTAAACACACAATTATAGGAAATATACTTGTTTGGAATGTTAGGGGAATAGGTACATCCTTGGATAGACTTAAGATCCTAAAAAACAAACATAAACTAGACATTTTGTGCTTAATCGAACCATGGCAAGATAAACTCAAAATTTCAGAATTTAAACATAATATTGGTTTCAGAAATGCTTATCCTGCTCAGCATGCTAAAATTTGGTTATTCTGGAATGAAACTTTCAATATCTCTATTGCTGATGAAACTGACCAATATGTGAATGTTAAAGTTACTGATGTGGCCTCCTCTAGCACTTGGAACTGTGTTTTCATTTATGCAAGTGTTCATAGGCAAATAAGAGAGCTTTTATGGTCTGATTTAAAAGGAAAGCAAGAGGTTAACACATTATATATAGGGGATTTTAACACTGTGACAACTGTTAATGAATACAAAGGCAGAAAGTCCACTCCAAAAAAAAGTATGAAACAGTTTAATGGATTTCTTAGTTTTATGGATTTGCATGAAATTCAAACTGTTGGAAATTCTTTCACATGGAGTAATAACAGGTTTAAAGATAGATGTAAGGACCTAATATTTCAAAGACTAGATAGGGGAGTGGCAACTTTAGACTGGTTTGATCTATTTCCTAATAGTTCAATTCAGGTTTTAAATAGAATGTCATCAGATCATGCTCCTCTTCTACTTTCAGTTCAAATTGCTGAAGAATTAGCACCTAGACCCTTTAGGTATCAGGAAATGTGGTCGAATAGAGAGGAATTTCAGAAATTAGTAATGCTTAACTGGAACATAGATACTCCTTTCAGTGGTATGTTTAGGTTTGTAGCCAAACTTAAGAGGCTAAAGTTGGAAATTAAAAATTGGAACAAAACACAATTTGGTAATGTGGATCAAAATTTGGACCAACAGGAAAATAGAGTTACTGATTTGGAAAAAGCCTTTCAGCAAAATCATGATCAGTTAATCCTAGCAGAACTTAATAAATCTAAACAAACACTGATGAGGGCTCAAAAAGAAAAAAACATTTTCCTCAGGCAAAAAGCTAGGTTAAACTGGTTAAAATATGGAGATGCAAATAATAAATTTTTTCATCATTCAATTAAAGAGAAGAGAGCAAAGGCTATAATCTGTAAAATAAGAGATAAACATGGAATATGGATTACTGATCCTACCTTGATAAAAGATGAGACAGTGAGATTTTATACTGACCTTTTGAATGAGGATACATCTCAAAAACAAGGAACTTATTTTCAGCATTTTCTGAAAGAGATACCAGCAGTGATTACAGATCAGGATAATTCCTCTCTTCTGTCTCCATTTTTAATAAAGGAATTACAAAGTGTAGTCTTTGAACTTAATAGAAATAGTTCACCAGGACCGGATGGATTCTCTAGTTCTTTTTATATTACATTTTGGGATACAATTAAAGAGGATCTCTTAGATGCTGCAAATGATTTTTTACAAACCGGAAATATTCCTAGTGCAATTTCTAGCACCTGGTTATTTTTAATCCCTAAAAAACCGGTCCTAGTGAACTTTTCTGATTTCAGGCCTATTAGCCTTTCAAATTTTGTGAATAAGGTTTTCTCTAAGTTGCTAATGGATAGGATTAAACCTTATATGTCACAAATAATATCTTTGGAACAGAGCGCATTTATGAAAGGGAGGGATATATCGGATAATACCATAATGATGCAGGAAATGACTAGAATACTCTCTAGGAAATCTAAAGCCTCAAATATAATAGTTAAATTAGATATGCAAAAGGCTTTTGATAGAGTTTCTTGGTCTTTTCTCAATTCAATTCTTCTGAAATTTGGTTTCCATGGGAGTTTTGTCAACAGGATAATGCAAAACATATCCTCAGCACGGTTTTCAGTTTTAATTAATGGATCTGTTTCAGGTTTTTTTGCTTCTAATAGAGGTATCAAACAAGGAGATCCCCTTTCTCCTTTTTTGTATAACATCCTTTCAGAAGCTTTCTCTCGGGGCTTAAAAAAACTTTTTAGTTTAGGTTATCTAAAGTATTTTAGCTTGCCTAAAAACTGTTCACAGATTACACATCTAATGTATGCGGATGATACGGCTGTTTTCCTTAATGGAAATAAAAAAAATCTGGATAGGTTTAAAAAGTTTCTTACAGCTTATGAACAAACAGCGGGACAAAAAATAAATTTTTCTAAATCTAATTTTTTTGTTGCTCCAAATACTGCTATTGATAGAATACAGGCACTGAGCAGGAATCTAGGTATGACTAGAGGCAGTTTTCCTTTCACCTACTTAGGTATCCCCATTTTTTCAGGTAGAAATAAACAGATATATTATTATCCCATCTTAGAGAGAATGGAAAAAGCTTTAAATAATTGGAAGAATAGGTGGTTAAGTACTTCAGGCAAAATTATCCTTATAAACCACTGTTTTCTCTCAATTCCTACATATATGTTTTCAGTTCTAAAGCCACCTAAGGTAATTATAAGAAAAATGGAGAATATGGCCTCAGGTTTTTTCTGGGGAGATGATAACTTAGTCCATAGGAAAAGATGGAGGTCTTGGCTTAGAATGAGTTTTCCTACCCATGAAAATGGTACAGGATTCAGGGATTTACATGCTACTATTAATGCCTTTTCTTGTAAGCTTTGGTGGAAATTGCAAGTAAATAACACTCTCTGGGCAAATTATTTATGGACACTACCAATTCATATAAGAAATCTAATGTTTGGAAGAGAATCTGTCAAATAACTGAACTAGCTAATGGTGTGTCTAGAGTAATTTATGGAAATGGAGATTGCTCTTTTTGGAATGCAAACTGGACAGGAAAAGGTGCTTTAACATATGAATGGCCACAAGATGAGGAAATACCTTTCCCAGACATTCCTCTTAATACTTTTGTGATGAATAAAAACTCTTATCTTCATTTTTTGGAGCCACATTTGGCTACCAGTACAATGCTACTCTTGCAGGTGGTAACAATTTCTCATTCACATGAGGACAGGTTAATATGGACAGCTTCAGCAAATGGAGATTTTAATACAGCTTCAGCCTATAACATCTGCAGACAGAAAGGAGTAACTATTAGGCATTTAAATAAGGTATGGTCATCCTTTATACCTGCCAAAATGTCAGTTTTAGTTTGGAGAGCCCTTAATGGAATTTTACCTTTCGATAATATTATTTGTAAGTTTGGTTTCTCTCTAGCCTCAATATGTCCCATGTGTAGAGTGCACTCAGATTCTCTTAATCACTGTTTTAATTCTTGTGCTTTTGCCACTGCAATCTGGAAAAAGGTCAATGAAGTCTTGGAAATTAATCAGCCAGTTTTTGGTAATTTTAAGAATAGAATTGATTTTTATCTGTCTATCAGAGCTGATTCTGTGATCTGGTCCAATTTGATAATAGCTTTTACAATGGTCACAGCATGGTCAATATGGAAATATAGGAATAAGATTTTGTTTGAGGATCAATCATGCTCTGTGGATTCATGCTTTTTGAATGTTAAAGAACAGGTTTACCAGATTTTTGTTGCTAATCCTCAATATGGTAGCCTAGAGAAGCATAAGCACCTAATACAAAAGGAAATCATACCTGCTCCACATCAGAAAAATAAGATTTTAATCACAGCAGTAAGATGGGAAAAACCAACAGTAGGTTATAAGCTTAACACAGATGCAACATGGAAACCTGATTGTGAATCTACAAGTGCTGTTATAATTAGAGACTGGAGGGGAGAGGTGATTAATTTAAGAGTTTATCACTTTAAGGCTGATTCACCTCTACATGCAGAACTTATTGGAATACACTATGCTTATCTCCTAGGTTTAGAACTTGATCTTTTAACCTTCACAGTAGAGACAGACTGCTTTAATGCGGTTATGGGATCCCAAAACCCAAAAAAATGTCACTGGTCAGTTTTTTCCTTATGCTGTACTTTGAATAAATGGAACAAAGGAACTTTGATTCATTACATTCCTAGGGAGGCAAATGTAGCTGCAGATTATATGGCTAAATATGCTAGGAAAAGGAAAATAACTGGAGATGTTAATCTAGAAGATATTCCCTCTTTTTTAAAGGGTTTGCTATATTTGGATAGAGCAGGGTTACATGGAATCAGAATTGGAACATAGAAACATAGCTAATATTTAAATCTTCGGCTGAAGCTTTTAAACTGGTTTTTATATCCATCTCTACTGGATACTGCTCGCTTTTTGTTTTATGCATTTGCAGGTGGAGCAGACTAAGAATGGAAAGACAGGATTAACTAATCTTTGAACAGAGGAAGAGACTGATTCCTTATACTGCAGAGGAGGATACTACAACTTAAAGGAATCAACTAAGGAAGTTTCTGGGAAGACTTTTTGCTGTTTTTTTTACAGTACCAACCTTTCTCTCAAGCTCTATGGTTTTTTGGCCAGAAATCATCGACAAATAGAAGTTTCGTTTTTGTACGACTCTTCGACCTGTTTGTGATGTCTCGGCTAAAACTATAGACTACATAGAGGATGTCTCGGCTAAGGTTTTTTCTTTGCTACTTGTAGGATAAAAACGAATAGGTTACAACCTATTACTTTTAAGATTCACATTCTAAGGAATGATATTTTGTATTTGAAAAAAAAAAAAAAAAACTTCGGAATTTTTGTGTGGATGAATGCTGTTTGAATCTGGGCAAAATTATTTGGTGGAATACAGGGAATGTTGTTTTCGATTTCTTTGGTGGAAATTGTACAAAACTATTTTGTGCTTGCTGTGGAAAGGTTTGGATTTATGGAACTCTGTTTTGTGTTTCAAAATTGTGTGGAATTGTTGCGGCAAAACAGTGATGAATTAGGCATAACAGCTCATAGCACTTGGGTGCGCTCTCATTCCGGCAAAACCTGTGTTTAAATCCCGACTAACCCCTCGCCGGCCTTGTTCTGCTGGTTTAATTGCAATCTTCAACCAAGTGCTATGTTTTTTATGCCAAAATGCTGATCTATTTTGCTGCCTCATAAACACCAATGTATGGATTCTTATGGAGTTCTAAAGGAAAATCTGGGCTAATGGGGGAGGGGTTTTTTTTTGTGAAATCCGCTACTAAAAAGGAAGTTGAGGGATGGTTCGAGGATGGAAGGAAGGTGCGAGGGTGGAAGAGATCTCGAGGGGTTTAGCTGGATTGAGGTATAGAGTACTGAAGGCATTCGACTGCTCGAAAACGGCATTCGAGTGCTGGAAGTGTTCGAGTACTCGAGGCATTCAAATCCCGGAAATGCTTGAGAGATCGAGGAAGGCATTCGAGTGCTCAAGGGTGTTCGACTCCTGGAGGATTCGAGAACTCAAGGCTAGTTCGAGGATAGACAGATTGAGGTATTCGAGTGCTGGAGATGCTCGAGTACTCGAGGGGGCCATTCGAGTGTTGGAAGCTCTCGAGTGCTTTGCGGGGGGCATTCGAGGGTTGAAGGTGTTCGAGTGCTTTGTCCTCTCACCATCTAACCCAAAAAATCTCCTATGGTAGTTGCATAGCCATGCAGGTCGCGTAGGGGGTTAATTAATTCTGCGTACGCAAGTAAATTAACCCCTTGCTAGGTATCACTTGGATTTGACGGTTGTTATTTGCCTGCACTGCACTAAAAAGTGCAAAATGGCATCAGGCTGTCCATTTGCCCAAAATGGAAAGAACGGTTACAAAACCGTTACGCGGGGCGTGCGCGATAGAAGTCATGCCCGGTCTCTTCATCATTAAGAGGTGTATCAGCGGGGAACACTAGGGAGCAACACAGACTACGGTCAATCTGCTCCCAACCCCATCGAGAAAACCTCGGCACTCATCCAGAGATCGTTATCGAAGGCCAATAACACCTCTTCATCTTCATCTTAGAGGTGTACATGGTAGAAGCGGTGTACCAGCTCTCCCTGGAGAAGACGACATACTGCTTCACTTGAAGGCCGACACCATTCTCGACTTGGGAGACTCCCATGGGGAACAAACCACGGCTGAAAAGCCGGTTCTCACAACCGGTTGCATGGAAGTTGCATGGAATGAGGGGCTACTTAGTTTGTTCTCACATCCCTTGGTAGATTCATAGAAGATTTCTACAGGCCCCTGTCATCACGAAGGGGTAGCATCTTTTTGGGCCACCTGGTTACATCTAGACCAGGGGTAGCTTCGTAGGTATCCTGTATTTACGGAGTGTGACAAGGTGCCCAACACCGAAGACCTTTTCGGTTGTATTTTTTGAGCCACCTGATTGTACCACCTAGATCAGGGGTAGTTTAGTAGGTCTCATTGTATCGCGGGAGTGGGATAATGTTCCCACTCCCGTAGACTCTCACGGTTTCTTTTTATTTACCATTACCTTCGACTAGTGACTAAGCTGACTTTAACTAATCATCGGTCTCGACTTTCAATATATAAACACTAATAACAAGGTTAACTTTGACTAATCAATGGTCTAACCTTACTTAACTTTCTATATATAAATACTAGTAACTAAGTTGACTTTAACTAATCAATGGTCAAACTTTACTTCACTCTCAATATAGAAACACTAGTGACTAAGCTGACTTTAACTAATCAACGGTCAGACTTTACTTGACTCTCTCTATACAGAAACACTAATGACTAAACTGAACTAAGTTCCCGCTCTGAGGCGATTTTTGGGCGAAAAAAGGAGCATCCTTCTCCCATGATCCACGGGAGCATTTTCGTCCGATCAAGCGGTAAATCCAGGCCTGAGGCGAGATTACTCAGATTCCCCATGGGATTCCGAGCATAATCATCTCCAGTTTGTGGGTTTTTCGTTTGCCTCTCCGCCGGCATTGCGAGGGTTTCCAAAAACAGGTTCTTCTTAGTCACTTGGCTCTGAATTTGTTCATTCCCTGTTCGAGCACTAAAAAGTTATCATCTGTTGAGCACTTGAATTGTGTATATCTTTGCATTTCTGTCGTTGTAATTTGTATGAGTAATATCTGGCATGCGTAGCATATTATCTGCCTATATACTAATCCCCTGTTGCTGGGATAGTTTTAGGAATTTCTGTTATTTTCAAAGTAGAATATTGTGTGGGAGATAAGTTAGTCTCCCTTGTGCATCCGATACGTGAGTCGGATTGTGTACCTAACCCCTTTTGTCTTCTCTTACTGTCACTGTGAACGGGAAAACATGGACCAGACTCCCATAACAACCCCTGCCACCAAATCTCCGGGCCAGAATGACCAAGTGGAAAAGACCTTCAAGTCTAGAGAATGGCATGATCCGCTATTAGAGAGAAAAAGGCAGTGGGATGATGTGGATATCACCTTGAACAAAGTAGATATTATCACAGACCAAGATGTGGATTTTGCCCTCTCAGAGGAAGAAGTTAACAAGGAACAAGTCCGGGTGTTCTATGGTTTTTTAGGCGTCTTCCCAGGTTCTTTCCCAGGTATACATGCTGTCCGAAAATTGCTCATGGCAAAGTGGGATGTCCAATGCTGGGTTCAGACAATGACAAATGGATACCTAAAATTTGGATTCAAAACAGCGGAGGACAGGGACAGTGTACTACAGGGTCCGAACCATTTCCTCCATGGTAAAAAGTTGTTTATTATTCCTATACCTGAGTCTGGGAAGTACGATATGCGTATCATGGCCAAGAAACCGATTTGGATTCGCATGAACTACCTACCAAAGTCATGCTGGCACAAAAAAGCCCTCGAGAAGATAGCCTCCACCCTTGGTGAACCCGTCCTCATGGACAATGGAACTCGAGATCTCGTGGGCTACTACGCCAGGATCCTGGTCCTCATCGACACCTCCAAACAGCTCAAAGAAAGGGTAAAATTCCGTATGCCGGATGGAACTACCCAATCGCAACGGATACTGTATGACTACTGCAAACCGTGGTGCCCAAACTGCGGAGAAAATACACACATCTTTGAAGGTTGCGATGAATTCTTCAGGGCCAGGGACAGGGTTTTTCAAGAACGCATGGCAAAAAGAAATCGGGCTGTAAACTTTGACGAAGGTGTTCTGCCCACACAGGTAAATGAAGGAAAAAACCCGGACGGAGAGCTCTCCCATACAAATGGTGACACAGTGTCGGGGTCAAAACCAGTACATCCAGGACCTAGCACAATGGAGCAAGAAGTCAACTCGGCAAAGGAAAATTGCAAAGACATAGAGGTAGTTATGGAGATGGACCGGGGGAAGGAAACAGTTGATCCCACACCACCGGGCGCCCGTTCCCGTCTCAGTGATGATGCCGGCTTGGTAGAGCCTCCAGCTTTCGGTGATGCAGACAGACCGATGAATGTTGTAGGAAACATACCGGACAGCATGCTCCATCCGGAGGCAAGAAGAAGGAGCAACCCCCCTAGGGCAGGAAGACCTCCGGCACCAAACGGAAAAAACACAGTTGAGAAACATATTTTCAAGAGCATCGGCAGAACCAAATTCTCTTACATGCTACTCAACCCATCGACAAAGACCTACCAAAGAGTGGCGGAAGCAGCAAAGAGTTCCTCTTCAAATGACAGCAGTAAAGGCGGCGATCCAAGGCCAGAAGGGACCTTATCCCCCCAATGAATGCAGCCTGCATAAACATATGGGGCCTTGGCGCCCCAGCAAAAAGGAGATGGGTGAAGAACATCATCTCCGAAAACAATGTCGGTTTGTTAGGTATTCTGGAAACAAAGGCAAGTGAACGAACACTGAACAGCTTCATGAGGAGTCTTAAAGGTTGGAGATACACCCACAATTTTGAATCGGCACCTAATTCAAGAATTCTTGTTGTTTGGGACCCTAAAAAGTTTCATGTCGAGACAACGGGCAAAATGGCGCAGCTGATCCATCTCAGAGTACGACACCTATCACTGAATGTGCATTTTCTTTGCACCTACACGTATGGAAACAGTGAGGGAAGACTACACAGATTACCCCTTTGGGCAGAACTGAAGCGATACGGTGCGAACCTTGACTCACCTTGGATGGTTCTTGGCGACTTTAACGCCATTCTTAGTGTAAATGATCATATGGGCAACACATCCCCCGGGGTCTACCAAATGAGAGAATTTCAAGAAGCCTGTATCGCTTGTGGTCTGAGAGATGCCCCAGCAATTGGGGATCATCTAACATGGCATAATGCGGACTTCACAATCAGGTGCAAACTAGACCGCGTCCTTCTGAATCACAAATGGGATGAAGATTCCTGCCGTACCACCTTTCTTCCTAGATCAGCCCTCTCTGACCACCTACCTTTTGTAATAGCTCTAGCACAAGAAAATGAGCAACTGAATAGACCTTTCAGGTATCAAAATATGTGGAATGTGCATCCGAGGTGCAAGCAGGTTGTTCATGATCACTGGTCACCAGTAGTTCAAGGGTTCAGACAGTATGTTCTATGCCGCAAACTACAAAGATTGAAGAAACCCCTCAAAGAGCAAGGGAAAAGGGACTTCCACCACATATCAGAAAAGGCGAAAATAGCAGATTTGGAGTACGCGAACGCGTTGAAAAGTTAACGCCGAGGAACGCATCACAGGAACTGATACACCAACTGACTGTTCTAAAGCAAACAACCCTGATCTTCTACACGACGGAGTCAAAATTCCTAACACAAAAGGGAAGAATAAACTTTGTCACTTTGGCGGATAAGGGCACAAGCTTCTTTCACGGCTTGGTAGCCAACAGGAAGGGCGGTAGAGTCCCGGTAATTCTGGACGCAGAAGAAAGATTAGTCACATCCAGCGAGAAAAAAAGGGGCACTACTTGCGGAGTTTCATAAGGGCTTATTCGGGTCAGATGTACCACGTACACCAATCGATCCAGATATAATCTGTTCAAGCCCCTTACTTACCGACATGGAGAGAGCCACACTGAGCCAATATATCGAAAGGCATGAAATCAAGTCAGCCCTCTTCTCCATGTCCGATGACAAAGCTCCGGGCCCGGATGGCTTCACTGCGGCTTTTTTCAAGAATCAATGGGAGATCGTGGGACACGATGTCACAGAATCGGTCTTGGAATTCTTCCACACTGGTGAACTGCTAAAAAGGCTAAATCACACCGCTGTTGCACTTATTCCCAAGAAAGAAGACAACCTAAGGGTGGCTGTCTTTAGACCCATCTCTTGCTGCAATATCATTTACAAGATTATTTCCAAAGTCATCGCCAACAGAATCGATCCTCTCCTCCCAGGCCTCATCGACCCCTGCCAAGCAGCATTCGTAAAGGGAAGGAAACTTTCTGATAATGTCATGATGGCTCAAGAGCTCGTGCGGGGCTACGGACTATCATGATCCTCTCCCCGCTGTATGATTATGGTAGACCTCGCAAAGGCATTCGACACAGTTTCCTGGGATTTCATACGGGAGGTACTAAATGGCCTGAGTTTCCCGCAAACGTGGGTTAATAGAATCAGGGAATGCATCACAACATCGACGTTCTCCATTGCGATAAATGGCAAATTGTGTGATTCTTCAAAGCCAACAGGGGGCTGCGACAAGGCGACCCCCTTTCTCCCCAACTTTTTGTCATTTGCATGGAATATCTTTCTAGGTTACTGAAAAATAGGGCAGAAACCTCTCCGTTCTCATACCACCCGAGATGTGAACACCTAAAAATCACCCACCTGGCATTCGCGGATGACCTGATGCTTTTTTCGAAGGCAGACCGGAACTCTATCCATACCATCATGTCTGCTCTAAACAATTTCCAGCATACCTCATGCCTAGCCATCAATGCCGCAAAGTCAAAATTCTTCGGAGTGGATATAAAGGAGGACTTAAGCTTCACCGGCATTCCGTGGGCTACTTTTCCAATCAGGTACTTAGGTATCCCGTTGGATTCCAGTAAACTGAAGGTCTCTCAGTTTCAAATGCTTCTTGACAACGTCGATAAGGAAATTGCAAGATTTAAAGGTCATACATTATCTTATGCGGGGAAACTGGAACTCATAAAATCCGTGGTACAGGGAGTTGTTGGATTCTGGATACAGTACTTCATCATCTAGGGAAACGTTATGGATTCACTGGAAAAAAAATGTAAACACTTCCTATGGGGTGAAAAGAAGCAGAAAAAGGTTTCCTGGAAAAGGCTTTGCACCCCGAGGAGTAATGGGGGTTTGGGAATTCGGGACTTCAAGACTTGGAATATGGCCGTCCTCGCACAGCAACTATGGGACATACACTCAAAAAAGGAGTCACTCTGGATCAAATGGGTCCATTCACAGTTCCTGGGCACGAGCAATATAAGGAATGTACACACAAGGGCTCCGTGCGGCAGAATCTCGGAGAGGTTCTCACTCTACTTCACGAATCTGTGCGAAATACAAGACAACCTGATAATCATGTGTGGACACTCATCGACTTGCTGGCGGTTTGGACAGGATCCGAAAAATTCACGGCAAGGGCTCATGATCATTTCCACAGGTTCACTTACCCACATCTGTATGACATATCCACCCTCCCAAGACCAAGATTCTTCAAATCAATTTGGAGTGGCTCGATACCACCCTGGTTCTCTTTCATTACATGGCTTGCATCGCTTGGTCATCTCCAAACCAAGGACAGGTACCATGGAGGAGCTGACGAACCCCCAAACGACATCTGCTGCCTATGTCGCTCCGAAGCAGAGTCACACGATCATTTGTTTTTCAACTGTGATTTCGTCAAACCGGTATGGGAGAAAGTGTGAAACTGGATTGGATTGAGCCGAGCTACCACCTCCATTGCGGCCTCGAAAAAATTGATTAGAAGACAGGTAAGAGGATCGAAATTGAAAAAAAAAATGGGTCCACTGGCGCTGACAACCTCAATGTACTACATATGGAGTGAAAGGAATGGAGTTCTCAAAAACGATCTCCGCTCGGACTCAGCAAGGGTTTTCAAGCTTATCCAAAAGGACTATTACCTCATCAACAGATTATTCCCGCACAAATTGCTGTTCTAGACAGGGATCCTTCGCAAACAAACGTAAAAAATGAGGAAGTCCATTCTTTTTTCCTTAATTTTCCTGCAGGTAAGCTTAGGGAACACCATCGATATAGCACCAGAGAGGTAAATATTTCTTTTGCAGGTACAAATAGATGCGGACATCCACCTGGCAGCCAGAAAAAAAAACAAATAACGCTTCAGGCCTCGAGGGCCAGTTGTTCGAGAGGTCCCAAGGACCGGTTGTTCGAGAGGACTCGAGGTCCAGTTGTTCAAGAAGACTAGAGGACCAATTGTTTGAGAGGTCTCGAGAGTCAGTGGTTTGAGAGGTCTCGAGTGCCACTAGTTCGAGAATTCTCGAGAGCCACTGGTTTGAGAGGCTACGAGAGCCACCGATTTGAGATGTATCGAGGGCCATCGGTTCGATAGGTATCGAGGCCCACCGGTTCGAGAGGCCTCGAGGGCCACCAGTTCGAGAGGTACCAAGCTCCAGAGGCTCATGAGGTCTCGAGAGCCAAAGGTTCGAGAGGTCTCGTCAGGTCTCGAGGATCGGGGGTTCGTCAGGTCTCGAGGGCTAGTGTTTCGAGAGGTCTCGAAGGCTAGTGTTTTGAGAGATCTAGAGGGCCACTGGTTCGAGAGGTCTCAAAGACCACTGGTTCGGGAGGTCTCGAGGGCCATCAGCTCGACAGGTCCGGAGGTCCAGAGGTTCGTCAGGTCTCGAGGGCCATAGGGTTCGCGAGGTCTCGAGGGCCAGAGGTTCAACAGGTCTCGGGCGCCAGGGGTTCGAGAGGTCTAGAGTGCCAGGGATTCGTGAGACCTCGAGGGCCAGCGGTTCGAGAGGTACCGAGCTCCAGAGGCTCGTGAGGTCTCGAGAGCCAAAGGTTCGAGAGGTCCCTAGGGCCAACGGTTCGAGTGATCTCGAGGGCCAGTGGTTCGATAGGTCTCGTGGGCCAGCGGTTCAACAGGTCTCGAGGACCAGGGGTACGAGAGGTCTCCAGGGCTAGTGCTTCGAGGGGGTCTCGAGGGCCAATGGTTCGAGAGATCTCAAGGACCACTAGTTCGAGAGGTCTCAAAGACCACCAGTTCGGGAAGTCTCAAGGGCCACGAGTTCGACAGGTCCAGAGGTCCAGAGGTTCGTGAGGTCCTGAGGGGCAGAGGCACGCGAGGTCTCGAGGGTCAGCAGTTTGAGAGGTCTCGAGGGCCACCGGTTCGAGAGGTCTCGATGAACACTAGCCCGAGAGGTCTTAAAGACCAGTGGTCCGAGGGGTTTCGAGGGCAAAGTGAAAAAAAACAACTTCAGGCCTCGAGGGCCAGTTGTTCGAGAGGTCCCAAGGACCGGTTGTTCGAGAGGACTCGAGGGCCAGTTGTTCGAGAAGACTAGAGGACCAGTTGTTCGAGAGGTCTCGAGAGCTAGTGGTTCGAGAGGTCTCGAGTGCCACTAGTTTGAGAATTCGCGAGAGCCACTGGTTCGAGAGGCTCTGAGAGCCACCGATTCGAGATGTATCGAGGGCCATCGGTTCGATAGGTATCGAGGCCCACCGGTTCGAGAGGTACCGAGCTCCAGAGGCTCATGAGGTCTCGAGAGCCAAAGGTTCGAGAGGTACCGAGCTCTAGAGGCTCATGAGGTCTCGAGAGCCAAAGGTTCGAGAGGTCTCGAGGATCGGGGGTCCGTCAGGTCTCGAGGGCTAGTGCTTCGAGAGGTTTCGAGGGACAGTGTTTTGAGAGATCTCGAGGGCCACCGATTCGAGAGGTCTCAAAGATCACCGGTTCGGGAGGTCTCGAGGGCCACCAGCTCGATAGGTCCGGAGGTTCAGAGGTTTGTCAGGCCTCGAGGGCCAGAGGTTCGCGAGGTCTCGAGGGCCAACTGTTCAACAGGTCTCGAGCGCCAGGGGTTCGAGAGGTCTCAAGTGCCTGGGGTTCGTGAGACCTCGAGGGCCAGCGGTTCGAGAGGTACCGAGCTCCAGAGGCTCATGAGGTCTCGAGAGCCAAAGGTTCCAGAGGTCCCTAGGGCCAGCGGTTCGAGTGATCTCGAGGGCCAGCGGTTCGACAGGTCTCGTGGGCCAGCGGTTCAACAGGTCTCGAGGACCAGGGGTACGAGAGGTCTCGAGAGCTAGTGCTTTGAGGGGTCTTGAGGGCCAATGGTTCGAGAGATTTTGAGGGCCAATGGTTCGAGAGATCTTGAGGGCCACTAGTTCGAGAGGTCTCATAGACCATCAGTTTGGGAAGTCGAGGGCCACCGGTTCGACCAGAGGTACGCGAGGTCTCGAGGGCTACCGGTTCGAGAGGTCTTGAGGGTCACTGGCCTGAGAGGTCTTAAAAACCAGTGATCCGACTGGTTTCGAGGGCAAAGTGGGAAAAAAATTCAAATAAATAAATAAATAAAAATAAAAAATATATAAAAAATATATATATATATTTTTGAAAACGGTAAATATTTTTTTGGATCTCGAAGGGCCAGTTGATCGAGGGGTCTCGAGGACCAGTTGTTCGAGGTCTCGAGGACAAGCTGTTCGAGAGGTCTCGAGGGCCAGTGGTTCTAGAGGTCTCGTGGGCCAGCTGCTCGAGAGGTCTCGAGGGCCAACGGTTCGAGAGGCCTCGATGGTAACCGGACCAAGAAATCTCGAGAGCCACTGGTTCGAGAGGTCTCGATGGCCACCTAGAGTGGTCTTGAGGGCCACCGGTTCGAGAGGTCCCCAGACCCAGAGGTTCGTGTGGTTTCCAGGGCCAAAGGACCAGGGGTTAGACAGGTCATGAGGGGCAGTGTTCTGAGAGGCCTCGAGGGACAACGGTTCGAGAGATCTCGAGGACCACTGCTTCGAGAGGTCTCAAAGGCCACCAGCTCGAGAGGTCTCGAGGGCCAGCGGTTCGAGAGGTACAGAGGTTCAGTGGTTCATGATGTCCCGAAGGCCAGATGTCCGAGAGATCTCGAGGGCCACTGGTTCGAGAGGTCTCGAGGGCCACAGGTCCGAGAGCCCTCAAAGGCCAATGGTCTGAGTGGTCTCGAAGGCTACGGGTAAAATTTTTTTTGGAAATGCTGAGATATTCAGCCTTCTTTTTTTTGGGCAGATCTGCGGATCACGGGTAAGGGAGTTCTCATTTTCCCTATCCAGCGAGGGTGAAACCTTTCATCACTTGGGTTGCACAATTACTTAAATTGGGTAGTGGATTAATTAATTAGCATACACGAAATTAACTAACCCACTACTAGCTGAGATACTTGGATTTGACGGTTGCGCGATTTGCCTGCGCTGCACTGAAAAGTGTAAAATGGCATACGACTGTCCATTTGCCTAAAATGGAGAGAACGGTTACAAAACCGTTATGCGGGGCGTGCGCGGTAGAAGTCATGCCCGGTGTCTTATCATTAGGAGGTCTATCCGAGGGGAACAACTGGGAGCACCATCGACTACGGTCAACTGGCTCTCATCCCCAAAGGAAAAACCTCGGCACCTACACAGAGATCGTTACCGAAGGCCAATAATACCCATTTATCTTCATCTTAGGGGTGTACATGGTAGAAGCGGTGTACCAACTCCATCAGGAGAGGATGCATTGCTTCATTCCTTGGAAGGCCAAGATCTCTCTCGGTTTCGAAGGCCATCGCCGTACCTCAGTGATGGTTGGGATTACACCTGTGGGGAACAAACCATGGGTCCAGAGCCAGTCACGACTCCCGGTTGGATGGAAGTTCCATGGAAGAGGGGCTAGCGAGATTGTTCTCATGATTTTCTACCCTCTTCGTTTTCGGTCACCTGGTTGTAACATTTAGACCAGGTGCAGTATGTTAGGTAACATGTATAAAGGGAGTGGGCCAATGTCCTCACTCCCGTACATTCCCACGGTATTTTTTGTGGCCACCTGATTGTACCATCTAGATCAGGGGTAGTTTAGTAGGTTTCATTGTATAATGGGAGTGGGACAATGTTCCCACTCCCATAGACTCTCACGGTTTCTTTTTATTTACCATTACTTTCGACTAATGACTAAACTGACTTTAACTAATCAACGGTCCAATTTTACTCAACTTTCAATATATAAACACTAATAATTAGGTTGAATTTGTCTAATCAATGGTCAAACTTTACTTGAATCTGACTTTAACTAATCAGACTTTAACTAGTGACTAAGCTTGACTTTAACTAATCAACGATCAAACTTTACTCGACTTTCAATATATAAGCACTAATAACTAGGTTGACTTTGACTAATCTACGGTCTAACCTTACTTGACTTTCTACATATAAATACTAGTGACTAAGTTGACTTTAACTAAACAAAGGTCAAACTTTACTTGACTCTCTTTATATAGAAACACTAGTGACTAAGCTAACTTTAACTAATCAACAGTCAAACTTTACTCAACTTTCAATATGTAAGCACTAATAACTAGGTTGACTTTGATTAATCAACAGTCTAACCTTACTTGACTTTCTATATATAAATACTAGTGACTAAATTGACTTTAACTAATCAATGGTCAAACTTTACTTGACTCTCTATATAGAAACACTAGTGACTAAGATGACTTTAACTAATCAACGGTCAAATTTTACTTGACTCTCTCTATGTAGAAACACTAGTGATTAAGCTGAAAGCTAAAAACCGGGGAGAGAAGCTGTGGCTGAAAGCTGGGGAGGCGAAAATAGGGCGCAGCCTTGCACTGTTCATCGTGTTTGATTTTCGCCAAGTTTCTCTTCTGCAGCTCTTCTTCTCCGGCGAGGAGTCTGGCATCAATGTTGGGCTCCTCGCCAGGAATCTTTTAATGTATGGTTTACTTCAGTTTTCGAAGTTATGAATTCTAGATCTGGGTTTCCTTTTGAAGCTATGAAGTTCGTATCTCGCAATTTTGGGAAAAGATCTCACTTTTGATCTTGGATTCTGAAAACCCATACCTCAAATATGGGTTTTCTTGGAGGAAGAAATGCTTCTCGATCTTGAAGCATGGAAATTTATGGATGAGCATTAAGGCGCATCAAAGAGGCGGGAGGATTCTGTCGAATCTAGGATTTCTGGAGGAGAACGTGATTCCTCAAACTTGGAGGAGGATTTACAGTTCGGACCATGACCCAGACACAAATCGGATGCAACTTTGGGTTGACCACAATCTGGGTTACCGACAAAGAGTGTTTGGCAAAAATCTATCACTGCACAAGTAAGTTTTCAACCTTCCATTGATAGATCCAGTCCGGGCAAGTGACGAAATTGAACTTGTATTTTCTGAATTTGTGTGGATTTGTGTGAATTTGTGTGGACTGCTGTGGTAGGGTGTGGCATGGATAGATGGGATGTTTATGAGAATCTGCGTGGGTATGAAAGTGGATTGTCAACATGTTGTTCATAGGGGATAAATATTATTGACGGTTCTCACGCATAGACAATGTTAGAACTTGTGTGAGTTCCAAATTGATTCGAGTAAACTTGTGTTCAGACCTCGAGCCCCGACCGGCCTAGCTTGTGTACAAACCCCGGCCTTGTCCCCGGCCTTGCTAGTACCTAAAACCCGGTCACCTTTCGGCCTTGCTTGTGTTCAAAACCTGGGAAACCTCCAGCCTTGCAAGTGTTCAAAACCCGGCCTGCCCACCCAGCCTTGCTCCCGGTAACCCACCCAGCCTTGCTCGTGCTCAGAACCTAGAAAATGCTCGACCTTGTTTACTCTACTTAATTGGAACTTAGACCAATAGGCTACCCTAACTGATTTAGGTGAACTTGTGTTCAAACCCCGGGCACCCGACCGGCCTAGCTTGTGTTCATATCCCAAACTGGCCATCCGGCCTCGCTAGTGCTCAGAATCCTGCCACCTTCTGGCCAAGCGTGTGTTCAAATCCTGGGAAACCTCCGGCCTTGCAAGTGAACAGAACCTGGTACCTTTCCCGGCCTTGCTTGTGCTCAAAACTCGGTAAACTCTCAGCCTCGCTTGTGTTCACAACCTGGACACCACCCGGCCTTGTTTTACCTGAACTAGTTGGTACTTAGATGCTTTATGCCGAAAACACAGATTTAAAATTTTCTCACTTATGAACATTCATACGGTGATCTTCATTCTGGGTGCACTGGAAAGCTATGGGTGGAGGAGGCACATACTTTGGGGCTATTCGGATTCATCATAGATGTTATGAGATGTTTCACTGTGTGTCGGTTGGACCTAGCCGTTTGGCTGCCATGGTGATTCGTTTTAATCGGAATCATCAAGAGTGGTATTCCCAATTTGTTGGCCTTGCTTCTCAGTTTCATAAGAATCCCCGGAAGAAGAGGAATGGAAGTGCAGATTCTCGTAATTGGTGGTTCTCTCAATTTTACCCAGTTTCTGGCGACTCAACAGTGTCGGAAAATACGGTCTGGCACTATTGGATATTCGAGTGCTCAAGACATACAAGTGCTGGTGGTACTCGACTACTCGAGGGGGCCATTCGAGTGTTGGAAGCTTTCGAGTGCTCATGGGGGGCATTTGAGGGCTGAAGGTGTTCTTGTGCTCTGCCCTCGAGATGGTGCTGGTGGTGCTCGAGTTCTCGAGGGGGCAATTCGAGTGTTGGAAGTTTTCGAGTGCGCCGGGGGGGCATTCGAGGGCTGAAGGTGTTCGAGTGCTTTGACCTCGAGGTTGTGCTAGTGGTGCTCGAGTACTCGAGGTGGCCATTCGTGTGTTGTAAGCTTTCGAGTGCTCGTGGGGGGGCATTCGAGGGTTGATGGTGTTCGAGTGCTCTGTCCTCGAGGGGTGACTCGTGAAGTACCCTCGAGGGATGGCTACTGTTGAAAAAAACAAAACAAAAAAAAACATCACAGCAGTTTCTCTCCATATGGCTGAAAGGATTTCCCACAGTAGCAGCATGGCCATGTAGGTCAGGTGGGGGGTAAATTAATTCTGCGTATGCATATTAATTAACCCCTTGCTAGGTATCACTTGGAATTAACGGTTGCGCTATTTGCCTGCGCTGCACTGAAAAGTGTAAAATGACATCATGCTGTCCATTTGCCTAAAATGGAAAGAACGGTTACAAAACCGTTACGCGGGGCGTGCGCGGTAGAAGTCATGCCCGTTCTCTTATGCCTAGGAGGTCTATCCGCGGGGAACACTTGGGAGCACAACAGACTATGGTCAAACTGCTCCCAACCCAACAGAGAAAGCCTCGGACCTCATCCAGAGACCGTTATCGAAGGCCAATAACACCTCTTTATCTTCATCTTAGAGGTGTACATGGTAGAAGCGGTGTGCAAGCCCTTTTAGGAGGACAGGTCATACTACTTCATTCATTGGAAGACCGAGACCACTCTCGGAGTTGAAGACACCCGTGGGGAGCAAACCACGGTGAAAGAGCCGGTTCACACCACCGGTAGCATGGATGCAACATGGACCGAGGAGGCTAGTGATTTTGTTCTCCTACCCCTCTGTTTCTTCAGGGATGGCTTATACAGGCCCCGGTCACCACGACGGGACTCTGTTGAAGGGATGGCTCATACAGGCCCCGGTCACCATGACGAGTTGTAATATTTTCCATGGATGGTTCCCACAGGCCCCGGTTATCACAACGGGACTAGCTTCTTTTGGACACTTGGTTGCAACATTTAGATCAGGGGTAGTATTTTAGGTAACATGTATTAAGGGAGTGGGCCAATTTCCCCACTCCCGTACATTCCCACGGTAATTTTTGGGGCCACCTGATTGTACCATCTAGATCAGGGGTAGTTTAGTAGGTTTCATTGTATAACGGGAGTGGGACAATGTTCTCACTCCCCGTAGACTCTCACGGTTTCTTTTTATTTACCATTACCTTCGACTAGTAACTAAGTTGAGTTTAACTGATCAACGATCAAACTTTACTCAACTTTCAATATATAAAACTGATAACTAGGATGAATTTATCTAATCAATGGTCAAACTTTACTTGACTCTCTCTAGTGACTAATCAAAGTCAACCTAGTGACTAAGCTAACTGAGGGAAGCTGAAGCTCTGAGGCGAAAATAGGGCGCAGCCTTGCACTGTTCATCGTGTTAGGTTTTCGTTGGGTCTCTCTTCCACAGCTCCCCTTCACCAGCGAGGAGCCCGACATTAATGTTGGGCTCCTCGCTGGGAGTGTTTCCATGTATGGTTTGCCTTGGTTTGGATGATTTGAATTTGGGATCTGGGTCCCCGTTCTGCAAAACAAAGTTTGATCCTTGAACTTTTGGAGGAAGATCCACAGTCTGAACATGGATTTGGAAAACCCATAGCCTCTTTATGGGTTTTCTGGGATGAAGACTTGCTTTTCGGTCTTCAAGCTAGGAGCTTTTGGGTTTTTAAAGTTCAAATATCGGACTTTTCGAACTGGAATTTGAAGACCCATGGATCCACGATGGGTTTTACTGGAGGAAGACCTGCCCACCGGTCTTGATGAGTGGAATTTTCTGTCGGAGGAGGAAGACGAATTTCTGGCAGAGGAGGAAGACCCGTACTCGATGCAAACATGGAGAGCTTGGCAAATACCCATGTAAGTCTTGCACTATATAAATTTTTTGTGGACTTTGATGGAGGAATTTCTTGTGCGGATTTTCGGGGGATTTGTTGTGCGAATTTTTGAAGAGGAACTTGTCGTCTGGGAAGCTGTCCTCGGTTTCATTTAGTGCTTTTTGTATAGAATCTATTTTTGGTGAGGCCTCCTGTGGAAAGAAGTAATGCGTACGCTAAACCCGTGTGGATTACTGTGGTACTCTGTTCTGAGTAGTTTTGCTGGGAACAGGCGATGTTTTGCATATCTAATTTTGTAGAATGTGTGGATTGCCGACGCATGCTGGGAAGGTTTGGTAGGAAGAGAAGGGCTGTTTATGAGAATTTGTGCGGGTTAGTGCGCCACTCCTACTGAAAGTGGCCTGTAAATATGATGTTCATAGGAGATTAATATTAATGAAGGGTCTCATGCATGGAAATTTTTAGCATTAGGGTCAGTTCTAATCAATTCGGGTAAACTTGTGCTCAAACCTCGAGCCCGACCGGCCTAGCTTGTGTCCAAACCCCGGCCTTGTCCCCCGGCCTTGCTAGTGCCCAGATCCCAGTCTCCTTCCGGCCTTGCTTGTGTTCAAAACCTGGGCAACCTCCGGCCTTGTAAGTGAACAAAACTCGGCCTGCCCGTCCGGCCTTGCTCCCGGTAACCCACCCAGCCTTGCTCGTGCTCAGAACCCAGAAAATTCTCGACCTTGTTTACTCAAATTTAAATTGGAGCTTAGACCAATAGGCTACCCAAACTGATTCAGGGGACCTTGTGTTCAAACCCCAGGCACCCAACCGGCCTAGCTTGTGTTCAAAACCCGGACTGATCATCCGGCCTCGTTAGTTCTCAAAACTCGGCCACCTTCCGGCCAAGTGTGTGTTCAAATCCTGGGAAACCTCCAGCCTTGCAAGTGAACAGAACCCGGTTTCATTCCCGGCCTTGCTTATGCTCAGAACCCGGTAAACTCTCAGCCTCGCTTGTGTTCAGAACCCGGACACCCCCCGGCCTTGTGTTCCCTGACCTAGTCTGCACTTAGACGCTATATGCCAAAAACACAGATTTAAAATTTTCTCACTCATGAACATTCATACGGCGATCTTCATTCTGGGTATAATTGAGGTGGCACATACTTTGGGGCTATTCGGATTCATCATAGATGTATGAGAAGTTTCACTGTGTGTTGGTTGGATCTAGCTGTTTGGCGGCCGGCCATGGTGGATTGTTTTTATCAGAATCATAAAGAATAGTACTCCCAATTTGTTGGCCTTGTTTCTCAGTTTCATAAGAATCCCCATAAGAAGAGGAATGGAAGATCAGACTCTCGTAATTGGTGGTTTTCTCAAATTGTGCCCAGATTCCGGCTACTCAATAATGGCAGAAAATATGGTCCGGCAATCACATCTATCAGTTGGCAGTGGCAACTCGAATGGTATGCTGGACAATAACCCTTCGAGGGGTGGAGGTTTAAGTACTAGAAGGGAAGTTGAGGGATGGTTCGAGGATGGAAGGATGGTCCGAGGGCTGAAGGAGATTCCGAGGGATTCGAGTGCTGAAGGCATTCGAGTACTCAAGATGGGCATTCGAGTGCTGGAAGTGCTCAAGTACTCGAGGGTAGTTTGCGGTTAGACGGATTGAGGTATTCGAGCGCTGGAGGTGCTAGAGTACTCGAGGGGGACATTTGAGTGTTGGAAGCCTTCGCGTGCTCGGTGGTGGGCATTCGAGGGTTGAAAATGTTTGAGTTGTTTGTCCTCGAGGGGGGAGGTTCGAATACTCAAAGGGAAGATGAGGGATGGTTCGAGGGCTGAAGGTGATTTCGAGGGATTCGAGTGCTGAAGGCATTCAAGTGCTTAAGATAGGCATTCGAATGCTGGAAGTGCTCGAGTACTCGAATGTCTGAGTGCTCGTGGACCGAGATCCGAAGGGTGGTTCAAGGATAGATGGACTGAGGTATTCGAGTGTTGAAGGCATTCGAGTGCTCGAGAGGGCAATTCGAGAGCTAGAAGTGTCCGAGTGCTCGAGGGGGTATTCGACTGTCGGAGATGTTTCGAGATGCTCGAGATGTACCGAATGTCCTTGAGTGCTCGAGGGGGGCTTTCGAGTGTAACTTCGAGTACTCGAGGGTGAATTCATGGAAATGCTCTCGAGGGATGGCTACTGCTCGAAAAAAAAACATCGCAGCAGTTTCTCTCCATATGGCTGACAGGATTTCCCATGGTAGTAGCATGGCCATGTAGGTTGGGTAGGGGGTAAATTAATTCTGCGTACGCAAATTAATTAACCCCTTGCTAGGTATCACTTGGAATTAACGGTTGTGCTATTTGCGCTATTTGCCTGTGCTGCACTGAAAAGTGCAAAATGGCATCAGGCTGTCCATTTGCCTAAAATGGAAAGAACGGTTACAAAACCGTTATGCGGAGCGTGCGCGGTAGAAGTCATGCCCGGTCTCTTATGCCTAGGAGGTCTATCCGCGGGGAACACTTGGGAGCACAATGGACTACGGTCAAACTGCTCCCAACCCCACAGAGAAAGCCTCAGCCCTCATCCAGAGACCATTATCGAAGTCCAATAATACCTTTTTATCTTCATCTTAGAGGTGTACATGGCAGAAGCGGTGTGCAAGCCCTTTTAGGAGGACAGGTCATACTACTTCATTCATTGGAAAACCGAGACCACTCTCGGATTTAAAGACACCCGTGGGGAGCAAACCACGGTGCAAGAGCCGGTTCACACCACCAGTAGCATGGATGTAAAATGGAGCAAGGAGGCAAGTGAGTTTGTTCTCACACCCCTCTATTTTTCAGGGATGGCTTATACAGGCCCCGGTCACCACGAGGGACTCTGTTGAAGGGATGGCTCATACAGGCCCCGGTCACCACGACGGGTTGAAATATTTTCCATGGATGGTTTCCACAGGCCCCGGTCATCATGACAGGACTAGCTTCTTTTGGTCACCTGGTTGTAACATTTAGATCAGGGGTAGTAATTTAGGTAACATGTATTAAGGAAGTGGGCTAATGTCCCCACTCCCGTACACTCCCACGGCATTTTTTGGGGCCACCTGATTGTACCATCTAGATCAGGGGTAGTTTAGTAGGTTTCATTGTATCACGGGAGTGGGACAATGTTCCCACTCCCGTAGACTTCTCACGGTTTCTTTTTATTTACCATTACCTTCGACTAGTGACTAAGCTGATTTTAACTAATTAACGGTCAAACTTTACTTGACTCTCTCTATATGGAAACACTAGTGACTAAGTTGACTTTAACTAATCAACGGTGAAACTTTACTTGACTTTCAATATATAAGCACTAATAACTAGGTTGACTTTGACTAATCAACGGTCTAACCTTACTTGACTTTCTATATATAAATAGTAGTGACTAAGTTTACTTTAACTAATCAACGGTCAAACTTTACTTGACTCTCTCTACATAGAAACACTAGTGACTAAACTAAAAACTAAGCTGAAAGCTGAGAACCTCTCGTTTTGGGTATTTTTGGGCAAAAAAGGTGCATCCTTCTCCCACAATTTACGGGAGCATTTTCGTTCGATCAATCGGTAAATCTAGGCCTGTAACCAGATTATTCAGATTCCCCATGGGATTCCAATCATAATCATCTCCAGGTTGGGGTTTTCCGATGTTTTTCCGCCGGCATTGCAAGAGTTTCTGAAATCAGGTTCTTTTTCATTCTGGTTTCAAACTGGTTCGTTTCCTGTTCGAGTACTTAAGCTTTAATCATCTGTTGAGTACTTGGATTGTGTATCTTTTTGTGTAACTGTTTGTGTCCCTGTCGTTGTATTTGTTTGAGTAAAATCTGGACTGGGTACCAATTTATCTGCATACATACTAATCCCTTGTTGCCGGGATAGGTATTAGGAAATTCTGTTGCTTTTTCGGAGTAGAATATTGTGTGGGAGATAAGTTAGTCTCCCTTGTGCATCTGATACGTTAGTCGGATTGTTTGCCTAACCCCCTCTTGTTTTTACTGTCACTGAGAATGGGAAAACATGGACCAAACTCTTCCATCAACCCCTGCCACCAAATCGGTAAATCATCCGGGCCTGACTGAATGGGTGGACAAGACCAGAGAATGGCATGATCCGCTATTAGAGAGAAAAATGACCTGGGATGATGCAGATATCGCCTTGAACAAAGTAGACATTACTACAGACCAGGATGTGGATTTTTTCCTCTCAGAGGAAGAAGTTAACAAGGAGTAAGTCCGGGTGTTCTACGATTTTCTAGGCGTCTTCCCAGGTTCCTTCCCAGGTACGCATGCTGTCCGAAAATTGCTCATGGCAAAGTGGGATGTCCAGTGCTAGGTTCAGACAATGACAAATGGGTATCTAAAATTCGGATTCAAAACAGCGGAGGACAGGGACAAAGTACTACAGGGTCTGGACCATTTCCTCCACGGCAAAAAGTTATTCATTGTTCCTCTACCAGAGTCTGGGAAGTACGATATGCGTATCATGGCTAAGAAACCGATATGGATTCGCACGAACTACCTACCCAAGTCATGTTGGCACAAAAAAGCCCTCGAGAAGATAGCTTCCACTCTAGGAGATCCCATCCTCATTGACAATGAAACTCGAGACCTAGTGGGCTACTACGCCAGGATTCTGGTCCTCATCGACACCTCCAAACAGCTCAAAGAAACTGTAAAATTCCATATGCCGAATGGAGCTACCCACTCGCAACAGATACTGTACGACTGCTGCAAACCGTGGTGCCCCAACTGTGGAGAAAATACACACCTCTTTGAAGGTTGCGATGAATTCTTCCGAGCTAGGGACATGGTTTTTCAGGAACGCATGGCTAAAAGAAATTGAGATGAAAACCTCGACAAAGGTGTTCAGCCCACATGGGTAAATGAAGAAAAAAACCCAGTCGGGGAGCTCTCCCGTACAAATGGAGACAGTTTTGGGTTCTAAATCAGAAAACTCAGGTTCTAGCACCACGGAGCAAGAAGTAAACTCGGTAAACGAAAAGTGCAACGACACAGAGGTGGTCATGGAGATGGATCGGGACAAGGAAACAGGAGATCCTACACCACCGGGCTCTCAGCTCTGTCTCAGTGATAATACCGGCTTGGTAGAGCCACCGGTTTTAGGTGATGCAGACAGACCGATGAAGGTTGCAAGAAACATACCGGACAGCATGCTCCATCCGAAGGCAAGACGAAGGAGCAACCCCCCTCGGGCAGGAAGACCTCCTGCGCCAAAAGGAAAAACCACAGTTGAGAAACACTTGTTCAAGAGCAGCGGCAGAACCAGATTTTCTTACCTGGTGCTCAACCCATCGAAGAAGACCTACCAAAGAGTGGCAGAAGTAGCAAAGAGTTCCTCTTCAAATGACACCAGTAAAGGTGGCGGTCCGAGGCCTAAAGGGACCTTCGGCCCCCAATGAATGGGTCCTGCCTAAATATACGGGCCCTTGGCACCCCAGAACAAAGGAGATGGGCGAAGAATATCATATCTGAAAACAATGTCGGTTTGTTAGGTATTCTGGAAACAAAGGCAAGTGAACGAACACTGAACAACTTCATGAAGAGTCTCAAAGGTTGGAGATACACCCACAATTTTGAATTGGCACCAAATTCCAGAATTCTTGTTGTTTGGGACCCCAAAAAGTTTTATGTGGAGACAACGAGCAAAATGGGCAGCTGATCCATCTTAGAGTACGACACCTATCATTGAATTTGCATTTTGTTTGCACCTATACGTATGGAAACAGTGAGGGAAGATTACACAGACTGCCCCTTTGGGCAGAGCTGAAGCGATACAGTGCAAACCTTGACTCACCATGGATGGTTCTTGGCGATTTCAATGCAATCCTCAGTGTAAATGATCATATGGGTAGCACATCCCCCGGGGTCTACCAAATGAGAGAATTTCAAGAAGCTTGTACTGCCTGTGGTTTGAGGGACGCCCCAGCAATCGGGGATCATCTAACATGGCACAATGCGGATTTCACAATTAGGCGCAAACTGGACCGCGTCCTCCTGAACCACAAATGGGATGAAGACTCCTGCCGTACCACCTTTCTTCCTGGATCGGCCCTCTCGGACCACCTACCTTTTGTAATAGCTTTAGCACAAGAAAATGAGCAACTAAACAGACCCTTCAGGTATCAAAATATGTGGAACGCGCATCTGCGGTTCAAACAGGTTGTGCATGATCACAGGTCACCAGCGGTTAAGGGGGTCAGACAGTATGTTTTATGCCGCAAACTACAAAGATTGAAGAAACCCCTTAAAGAGCTGGGGAAAAGGGACTTCCACCACATTTCATAAAAGGCGAAAAGAGCAGATATGGAGTACGCGAACGCGTTGAAAAGTTTAACGCCGGAAAACGTATCACAGGAACTGATACAACAACTGACTGTTCTCAAGCAAAATGCCTTGCTCTTCTACATGGCGGAGTCGAAATTCCTAACCCAAAAGGGAAGAATAAACTTTGTCACTTTGGCGGATAAGGGCACAAGTTTTTTCCACGGCTTGGTCGCCAATAGGAAAGGGGGCAGAGTCCCGGCAATCCTGGACGCTGATGAAAGGTTAGTCACATCCAGCGAGAAAAAAAGGGCATTACTTGCGGAGTTTTATAAGAGCTTATTAGATACAGATGTACCACGTGCACCAATCAACCCAGATATAATCCGTTCAGGACCCTTACTTACCGACATGGAGAGAGCCACACTGAGCCAAGATATCGAAAGACATGAAATAAAGTCAGCCCTCTTCTCCATGTCTGATGACAAAGCACCGGGCCTGGATGGCTTCACTACGGCTTTTTTCAAGAGTCAATGGGAGATTGTGGGACAGGATGTCATAGAATCGGTCTTGGAATTCTTCCGCACTGGTGAACTGCTAAAAAGACTAAACTATACCGCTGTTGCACTTATTCCCAAGAAAGAAGACAACCTAAGGGTGGCCGATTTTAGACCCATCTCATGATGCAATATCATTTACAAGGTTATCTCCAAAGTCATCGCCAACAGAATCGACCCTCTCCTCCCCGGCCTCATTGACCCCTGCCAAGCAGCATTTGTAAAGGGACGGGAACTTTCTGATAATGTCATGATGGCCCAAGAGCTGGTGCGGGGCTACAAACTATCACGATCCTCTCCCCGCTGTATGATTATGGTAGACCTCGCAAAGGCATTCGACACAGTTTCCTGGGATTTCATACAGGAGGTACTAAATGGCCTAGGCTCCCCACAAACATGGGTTGATAGAATTATGGAATTCGTAACAACATCGACGTTCTCCATTGCGATAAATGGCAAATTGTGTAACTTCTTCAAAGCCAAAAGGGGACTGTGACAAGGTGACCCCCTATCTCCCCTACTATTCATCATTTGCATGGAATACCTTTCCAGGTTACTAAAAAATAGGGTAGAAACCACTCCGTTCTCCTATCACCCAAGATGTGAACACCTAAAAATCACCCACCTGGCTTTCGCGGATGACTTGATGGTTTTTTTCGAAGGCTGGCCGGAATTCTATTCATACCATCATGTCTGTTCTAAATAATTTCCAACAGACCTCATTCCTAGCCATCAACGCCGCAAAGTCAAAATTCTTTGGAGTGGGTATAAAAGAGGACTTAAGCTTCACAGGTATTCCGTGGGCTACTTTTCTGGTCAGGTACTTGGGTATCCCATTGGATTCCAGTAAACTAAAGATCTCTCAGTTTCATACGCTCCTCGACAGTGTCGACAAGGAAATTGCAAGATTCAAAGGTTATACATTATCTTATGCGGGGAAACTGGAACTCATAAAATCCGTTGTACAGGGAATTGTTGGATTCTGGATACAGCACTTCATCATCCAGGGTAATGTCATGGATTCACTAGAACAAAAATGCAAACATTTCCTGTGGGGATAAAAGAAACAGAAAAAGGTTCTTGGAAAAGGCTTTGCACCCTGAGGAGTAATGGGGGTTTGGGAATTCGGGACTTCAAGACATGGAATATGGTCGTCCTCGCACAGCAACTATGGGATATACACTCAAAAATGGAATCACTCTGGATCAAATGGGTCCATTCCCAGTTCCTGAGCACGAGCAATATATGGAATGTACACCCAAGGGCTCTGTGTGGCAGAATCTCGGAGACGTTCTCACTCTACTTCACGAATCTGTGCGAACTACGGGACAACCTAGTAACCATGTGTGGTGGCTTAAGGGAAACACTCATTGACTTGCTGGCAGTTTGAAAAGGATCTGGAAAATTCACGACGATAGCTCATGATCATTTCGGCAGGTTTACTTACCCGTACCTGTACGATATATCCACCCTCCCAAGGCCAAGCTTCTTCAAATCAATTTGGAGTGGATCGATACCCCCCTGGTTCTCTTTCATTACATGGCTTGCATCGCTTGGTTGTCTTCAAACCAAGGACAGGTACCACGGAGGAGATGACGAACCCCCGGACGACATTTTCTACCTATGTCGCTCCAATGTAGAGACACACGATCACTTGTTCTTCAAAGGTGATTTCGTCAAACCGGTATGGGATAGAGTGCGAAACTGGATTGGATGGAGACGAGCCACCACCTCCATTGTAGCCTCGGACAAATGGATCAGAAGACAGGTAAGAGGATCAAAATTGAAAAGAAAGATGGGTCCACTGGCGCTGACAACCACAGTGTACTACATATGGAGCGAAAGGAACGGAGTTCTCAAAAACGGACTTCGCCTGAACCCGGCTAGGGCTTCCAAGCTTATCCAAAAGGACTGCTACCTCATCCTCAACAGATTATTCTGGCACAAACTACTGTTCTAGACAGGGACCCTCCGCTAACAGACGGTAAAAATGAGGAAGTCCTTTCTTTTTTCCAAAAGTTTCTTGCAGGTAAGCTTAGTGGAGACCATCCACACCACACCAGAGAGGTAAATATTTATTTTGCAGGTATCAACAGATGCGGGCACCCACATGGCAAAGAGATCACACCCTCGAAGGGGCTCTGCCCTCGAAGGGATCATACCCTCGAAGGGGTTCTACCCTCGATCATACCCCCGAAGGGGCTCTGCCCTCGAAGGGGTCATACTCACGAAGGGGTTTTTCCCTCAAAGGGGTCATAACCCTGGAAGGAGCTCTGCCCTCGAAAGGGTCATACCCTCGACGGGGTCATACCCTCGAAGGGGTCACACCCTCGAAGGGGCTCGACCAGAGAAGGGGTAGTTTCCTCGACTGAGCTCTGCCCGCGAAGGGGTCGTACTCCACAAAGGGGCCCTGCCCTCAAAGGGATCATACACTCGAAGGGGCTCTGCCCTCGAAGGGGTCATATCCTCAAAGGGGCTTTGTCCTAGAAGGGGTCTGAAAAAAAAACAAAAAAACAAAAAAAAAGAAAAAAATAGTATATATATGTATATATTTTTCATAATTTAAATTAAATTAATTCTATACACATATATTTATTTTGGTGGTAGTCTCAAGGGTAAAAGGGTGGCTGGGAAGGGGTAGGTGGTTCGAGGGTTGTGGATTACTTCGAGGGCTGGTGGATTAGTTTGAGGGCTGTGAACCAGTCGAGGACTAAGGGATGGTACGAGGGCAAAAGGTTGGTTCGAGATTCACAGGGGGGTTGGAGAGTAAGGTGGTTTACAAGCTCGACTGGTTGTTTCTCAGGGTCGAAGGAGGTCGAGGGTTGAAGGAGGGCTATAGGAATGGCTAGAATGACTCTCGAATGGTATCACTGATGAGGGCTTCGGAGATTGGTGGTCAGTAAGGAGGTTCGAAAAGGCACTCGAGTGTCAAAGGTATAACGTGTACAGTCGAGCACTCGAGCCCATCTCGAGGGGGATTCGAGTCGGGGGGGTTTGAGCATTGAGAGCTCGAGGAAGGCTTTCGATTGCTCGAATGGAAGTTGAGGGATGGTTCGAGGATGAAAGGATGGTCCGAGGACTGAAGGAGATTTCGAGGGATTCAAGTGTTGAAGCCATTCGAGCACTCTAGATGGGCGTTCGAGTGCTGGAAGTCCTCAAGTACTCGAGGGTAGTTTGTGGTCAGGCGGATTGAGGTATTCGAGCGCTGGAGGGGCTACAGTACTCGAGGGGACATTCGAGTGTTGGAAGCCTTCGAGTGCTCGGTGGTGGCCATTCGAGTGTTGAAGGAGTTCGTGTTCTTTGTCCTCGAGGGGGGTAGATTCGAATACTCTAAGGAAAGATGAGGGATGGTTCGAGGGCTGAAGGTGATATTGAGGGATTCAAGTGCGGAAGGCATTCAAGTGCTCGAGATGGGCATTAGAATGCTGGAAGTGCTTGAGTATTCGAATGTCTGGAAGTGCTTGAGTATTCGAATGTCTGGAAGTGCTTGAGTATTCGAATGTCTGGAAGTGCTTGAGTATTCGAATGTCTGAGTGCTCATGGAACGAGATCCGAAGGGAGCTTCGAGGATAAAGGAACTGTGGTATTTCGAGCGCTGAAGGCATTCGAGTGCTCGAGAGGGCAAATCAAGAGCTAGAAGTGTTTGAGTGCTAGAGGGGGATTCGACTCTCGGAGATGTTTCGAATGCTCGAGACAGAGGTTTTTTTTTTAATTTGAGTGCTCGAGGAAGGCATTCGATTGTTGGATAATGTTTTCCAGTTCTCCTCGAAGGGGCACTGCCCTCGAAGGTGTTATACCCTCGAAGGGGCTCTGCCCTCGAAGGGGTTATACCCTCGAAGGGGTTACAACCTCGAAGTGGCGGTGCCCTCGAAAGGGATCATACCCTTGAAGGGGCTCTGCCCACGAAGGGGTTTTACCCTCGAAGGGGATCTGCCCTCGAAGGGGTCCGTAAAAAAAACCCTTCGAGGGCAGCATGGCTGAAAGGATTTCACATGGTAGCAGCATGGCCATGTAGGTCGGGTAGGGGGTAAATTAATTTTGCGTACGCAAATTGATTAACCCCTTGCTAGGAATCACTTGGAATTAATGGCTGCGCTATTTGCCTGCACTGCACTGAAAAGTGTAAAATGGCATCAGGCTGTCCATTTGCCAAAATTTGAAAGAACAGTTACAAAACCGTTACGCGGGGCGTGCGCGGTAGAAGTTATGCCCGGTCTCTTATGCTTAGGAGGTCTATACGCGGGGTACACTTGGGAGCACAACGGACTACGGTCAAACTGCCCCCAACCCCAAAGAGAAAGCCTCGGCCCTCATCCAAAGACCGTTATCGAAGGCCAATAAGAACTCTTTATCTTCATCTTAGAGGTGTACATGGTAGAAGCGGTGTGCAGGCCCTTTTAGGAGGACAGGTCATACTACTTCATTCATTGGAAGACCGAGACCACTCTCGGATTTGAAGACACCCGTTTGTGGAGCAAACCATGGCGCAAGAGCCGGTTCACACCACCGGTAGTATGGATGTAGCATGGAGCGAGGAGGCTAGTGAGTTTGTTCTCATGCCCCTCTGTTTTTCAGGGATGGCTTATATAGGCCCCGGTCACCACGATGGGTTGTAATACTTTTCCATAGATGGTTTCCACAGGCCCCGGTCATCACGCGGGACTAGCTTCTTTTGGTCACCTGGTTGCAACATTTAGATCAGAGGTAGTATTTTAGGTAACATGTATTAAGGGAGTCGGCCAATGTCCCCACTCCCGTACATTCCCACGGCATTGTTTTGGGCCACCTGATTGTACCATCTAGATCAGGGGTAGTTTAGTAGGTTTCATTGTATCACGGGAGTGGGACAATGTTCCCACTCCCGTAGACTCTCACGGTTTCTTTTTATTTACCATTACCTTCGACTAGTGACTAAACTAACTTTAACTAATCAAGGGTCAAACATTACCCAACTTTCAATATATAAACGCTAATAACTAGGTTGACTTTGATTAATCAAAATGGTCTAACCTTATTTGACTTTCTATATATAAATACTAGCGACTAATTTGACTTTAACTAATCAATGGTCAAACTTTACTTGACTCTCTCTATATAGAAACACTAGTGACTAAATGGCAAGCTGAAACGATTTCCCGCTCTGAGGTGATTTTGGGCGAAAAAGGAGCATCCTTCTCCCACGATCCAAGGGAGCATTTTCGTCCGATCAAGCGGTAAATCCAGGCCTGAGGCGAGATTACTCAGATTCCCCATCGGATTCCAAGCATAATCACCTCCAGTTCGTGGGTTTTTCGTTTGTCTCTCCGCCGGCATTGCGAGGGTTCCCGAAAATAGGTCTTTTTTGTCACTTGGCTCTGAATTTGTTCATTCCCTGTTCGAGCACTGAAAAATTATCATCTGTTGAGCATTTGTATTGTGTATATCTTTGCATTCCTGTCGTAGTAATTTGTTTGAGTAATATCTGACATATTATCTGAAGAAGTATATTATCTGAAGAAGTATTAATCCCCTGTTGCCGGGATAGTACTAGGAATTTCTGTTGTTTTCGAAGTAGAATTTTGTGTGGGAGATAAGTTAGTCTCCCTTGTGCATCTGATACGTTAGTCAAATTGTGTTCCTAACCCCTCTTGTCTTCTCTTACTGTCACTGTGAACGGGAAAACATGGACCAATCTCCCATAACAACCCCTGCTACCAAATCGGCAAATCATCCGGGCCAGAATGACCAAGTGGAAAAGACCTTCAAGTCTAGAGAATGGCATGATCCGCGACTTGAGAGAAAAAGGCAGTGGGATAACGCGGATATCACCTTGAACAAAGTAGATATTATCACAGACCAAGATGTGGATTTTGTCCTCTCAGAGGAAGAAGTTAACAAGGAGCAAGTACGGGTGTTCTATGGTTTTTTAGGTGTCTTCCCAGGTTCTTTCCCAGGTATATATGCTGTCCGAAAATTGCTCATGGAAAAGTGGGATGTCCAATGCTGGGTTCAGACAATGACAAATGGGTACCTAAAATTTGGATTCAAAACAGCGGAGGATAGGGACAGGGTACCCTACAGGGTCCGAACCACTTCCTCCATGGTAAAAAGTTGTTTATTGTTCCTATACCTGAGTCTAGGAAGTACGATATGCGTATCATGGCCAAGAAACCGATCTGGATCCGCATGAACTACCTACCAAAGTCATGCTGGCACAAAAAATCCCTCGAGAAGATAGCCTCCACCCTTGGTGAATCCGTCCTCGTGGACAATGGAACTCATGATCTCATGGGCTACTACGCCAGGATCCTGGTCCTCATCGACACCTCCAAACAGCTTAAAGAAATGGTAAATTTCGTATGCCGGATGGAACTACCCACTCGCAATGGATACTGTATGACTACTGCAAACCGTGGTGCCCAAACTGCGGAGAAAATACACATCTCTTTGAAGGTTGCGATGAAATCTTCAGGGCCAGGGACAGGGTTTTTCAGGAGCACATGGAAAAAAACCGGGCTGTAAACTTCGACGAAAGCGTTCTGCACACACGGGTGAATGATGGAAAAAACCCAGACGGAGAGCTCTCCCGTACAAATGGCGACACAGTTTCGGGGTCAAAACCAGTACACCCAGGACCTAGCACCACGGAGCAAGAAGTAAACTCGGCAAGCGAAAAGTGCGAAGACACAGAGGTAGCCATAGAGATGGACCGAGGGAAGGAAACAGCTAATCCCACACCACCGGGCACCCATCCCTATCTCAGTGATGATGCCGGCTTGGTAGTGCCTCCGGCTTTCGGTGATGCAGACAGACCGATAAATGTTGCAGGAAGGCTTGGTAGTGCCTCCGGCTTTCGGTGATGCAGACAGACCGATAAATGTTGCGGGAAGCATACCGGACAGCATGCTCCATCCGGAGGCAAGAAGAAGGAGCAATCCCCCTAGGGCAGGAAGACCTCCGGCACCAAAAGGAAAGAATACAGTTGAGAAACATATGTTCAAGAGCAGCGGCAGAACCAGATTCTCTTACATGCTACTCAACCCATCAACAAAGACCTACCAAAGAGTGGCGGAAGCAGCAAAGAGTTCCTCTTCAAATGATAGCAGTAAAGGCGGCGGTCCGAGGCCAGAAGGGACCTTCGCCCCCCAATGAATGCAGCCTGCATAAACATACGGGGTCTTGGCGCCCCAGCAAAAAGGAGATGGGCGAAGAACATCATCTCCGAAAATAATGTCGGTTTGTTAGGTATTCTGGAAACAAAGGCAAGTGAACAAACACTGAACAACTTCATGAGGAGTCTTAAAGGTTGGAGATACACCCACAATTTTGAATCGGCACCTAACTCAAGAATTCTTGTTGTTTGGGACCCCAAAATGTTTCATGTCGAGACAACGGGCAAAATGGCGCAGCTGATCCATCTCAGAGTACGACACCTATCACTGAATGTGCATTTTCTTTGCACCTACACGTATGGAAACAGTGAGGGAAGACTATACAGATTACCCCTTTGGGCAGAACATAAGTGATACAGTGCGAACCTTGACTCACCTTGGATGGTTCTTGGAGACTTTAATGGCATCCTTAGTGTAAATGATCATATGGGCAACACATCCCCCGGGGTCTACCAAATGAGAGAATTTTAAGAAGCCTGTACCGCCTGTGGTCTGAGGGATGCCCCAGCAATCGGGGATCATCTAACATGGCACAATGCGGACTTCACAATCAGGCGCAAACTGGACCGCGTCCTACTGAATCACAAATGGGATGAAGATTCCTGTCGTACCACCTTTCTCCCTGGATCAGCCCT
Source organism: Rubia yunnanensis (assembly GCA_037428765.1). Classification (NCBI taxonomy): domain Eukaryota; kingdom Viridiplantae; phylum Streptophyta; class Magnoliopsida; order Gentianales; family Rubiaceae; genus Rubia; species Rubia yunnanensis. Next base: position 42,582,466 of record CM075066.1, read on the forward strand.
CTCTGACCACCTACCTTTTGTAATAGCTCTAGCACAAGAAAATGAGCAGTTGAACAGACCTTTCAGGTATCAAAAATATGTGGAATACACATCCGAGGTGTAAGCAGGTTGTTCATGATCACTGGTCACCAACTGTTCAAGGATTCAGACAGTATGTTCTATGCCGCAAACTGCAAAGATTTAAAAGTTTAACGTCGGGGAACGCATCACAGGAACTGATACACCAACTGACTGTTATAAAACAAACAGCCCTGATCTTATACACGGCGGAGTCGAAATTCCTAACACAAAAGGGAAGAATAAACTTTGTCACTTTGGTGGATAAGGGCACAAGTTTCTTTCATGGCTTGGTACCCAACAGAAAGGGCGGTGGAGTCCCGGCAATTCTGGACGCAGAAGAAAGATTAGTCACATCCAGTGAGAAAAAGGGGGCACTATTTGCGGAGTTTTATAAGGGCTTATTCGGGTCAGATGTACCACGTGCACCAATCGATCCATATATAATCAGTTCAGGCACCTTACTTACCGACTTGGAGAGAGCCAAACTGAGCCAAGATATCGAAAGGCATGAAATCAAGTCAGCCCTCTTGTCCATGTTCGATGACAAAGCTCCAGGCCTGGATGGCTTCACAGCGCCTTTTTTCAAGAGTCAATGGGAGATTGTGGGACAGGATGTCACAGAATCGGTCTTGGAATTCTTCCGCACTGGTGAACTGCTAAAAAGGCTAAATCATACCGCTGTTGCACTTATTCCCAAGAAAGAAGACAACCTAAGGGTGGCTGACTTTAGACCTATCTCCTGCTGCAATATCATTTACAAGATTATCTCCTACTACAATATCATTTACAAGATTATCTCCAAATTCATCGCCAACAGAATCGACCCTCTCCTCCCCGGCCTCATCGACCCCTGTCAAGCAGCATTCGTAAAGGGAAGGAAACTTTCTGATAATGTCATGATGGCTCTAGAGCTCGTGCGGGGTTACGGACTATCACGATGCTCTCCCTGCTGTATGATTATGGTAGACCTTGGAAAGGCATTCGACACAGCTTCCTGGGACTTCATACGGGAGGTACTCAATGACCTGGGTTTCCTGCAAAAGTGGGTTGATATAATCATGGAATGCGTCACAACATCGACGTTCTCCGTTGCGATAAATGGCAAATTGTGTGATTTCTTCAAAGCCAAAAGGGGACTGCGACAAGGCGACCCCCTCTCTCCCCAACTTTTTGTCATTTGCATGGAATATCTTTCCAGGTTACTGAAAAATAGGGCAGAAACCTCTCAATTCTCATACCACCCGAGATGTGAACACCTAAAAATCACCCACCTGGCATTCGCAGATGACCTGATGCTCTTCTCAAAAGCAGACCGGAACTCTGTCCATACCATCATGTCCTCTCTAAACAATTTCCAGCATACCTCATGCCTAGCCATCAACGCCGCAAAGTCAAAATTCTTTGGAGTGGGTATAAAGGAGGACTTAAGCTTCACCGGCATTCCATGGGCTACTTTTCCGGTCAGGTACTTTGGTAACCCATTGGATTGTAGTAAACTAAAGGTCTCCCAGTTTCAAACGCTTCTTGACAGCGTAGACAAGGATATTGCAAGATTCAAAGGTCATACATTATCTTATGCGGGGAAACTGGAACTCATAAAATCCGTGGTATAGGGAGTTGTTGGATTCTGGATACAGCACTTCATCATCCAGGGAAACGTTATGGACTCACTGGAACAAAAATGTAAACACTTCCTGTGGGGTGAAAAGAAGCAGAAAAAGGTTTCCTCTTTGCACCCCGAGGAGTAATGGGGGTTTGGGAATTCGGGACTTCAAGACTTGGAATATGGCCGTCCTTGCACAGCAACTATGGGACATACACTCAAAAAAAGGAGTCACTCTAGATCAAATGGGTCCATTCACAGTTCCTAAGCACGAGCAACATATGGAATGTACACACAAGGGCTCCGTGCGGCAGAATCTCATAGAAGTTCTCATTCTACTTCATGAATCTGTGCCAAATACGGGACAACATGTTAATCATGTGTGGAGGCTCAAGGGAAACACTCATCGACTTGCTGGCGGTATGGACAAGATCCAAAAAATTCACGGTAATAGCTCGTGATCATTTGCACAGGTTCACTTACCCACATTTGTATGACATATCCACCCTCCCAAGACCAAGATTCTTCAAATCAATCTGGAATGGCTCGATACCACCCCGGTTCTCTTTCATTACATGGCTTGCATCGCTTGGTCATTTCCAAACCAAGGACAGATACCATGGAGGAGCTGACGAACCCCCAGACGACATCTGCTGCCTATGTCGCTCCGAAGCAGAGTCACACAATCACTTGTTTTTCAACTGTGATTTCGTCAGACCAATATGGGAGAAAGTGTGAAACTGGATTGGATTGAGCCGAGCTACCACCTCCATTGCAGCCTCGGAAAAATGGATCAGAAGACAGGTAAGAGGATCGAAATTGAAAAAATGATGGGGCCACTGGCGCTGACAACCTCAATGTACTACATATGGAGTGAAAGGAACGGAGTTCTCAAAAACGGTCTCCGCCCGGACTCGGCAAGGGCTTTCAAGCTTATCCAAAAGGACTGTTGCCTCATCCTCAACAGATTATTCCCGCACAAACTGCTGTTCTAGACAGGGATCCTCCGCAAACAAACTTCAAAAAAATGAGGAAGTCCATTCATTTTTCCTAAACTTTCCTGTAGGTAAGCTTAGGGGACACCATCGATAAAGCACCAGAGAGGTAAATATTTCTTTTGCAGGTACAAACAGACGTGGGCATCCACCTGGCGGCACGAAGGAGGGAAAAATAATAATAATAATAATAGTAATTTCAAAACTCACTTCAGGCCTCGAGGGCCAGTTGTTCGACAGGTTCCAAGGACCGGTTGTTCGAGAGGACTCGAGGGCCATTCGTCTGGTTCGAGAGCAACCGATTCGAGATGTATCGAGGGCCATCAGCTCATCAGGTATCGAGGCCCACCAGTTCGAGATGCCTCAAGGGTCATCGGTCCTACAGGTACCGAGCTCTAGAGGCTCATGAGGTATTGAGAGGTCTCATCAGGTCTCGAGGACCGGAGGTGCGTCAGGTATCGAGGGCTAGTTCTTCTAGAGGACTCGAGGGCCAGTGTTTCGAGAGGTCTCGAGGGCCAGTGTTTCGAGAGGTCTTGAGGGACACTGGTTCGAGAGGTCTCAAAGACCAGTGGTTCGGGAGGTCTCGAGGGCCAGAGGTTCGCCAGGACTCGAGGGCCAGAGGTTTGCGAGGTCCCAAGGGCCAGCGGTTCAACAGGTCTCGAGCACCAGGGGTTCGAGAGGTCTCAAGTGCCAGGGGTTCGTGAGAACTCGAGGGCCAGCGGTTCGGGAGGTACAGAGCTCCAGAGGTTCATGAGGTGTGGAGGGCCAAAAGTAAGCGAGGTCTCGAGGGTCAGTGGTTCATGAGGTCTTGAGGGCCACCGGTTCGAGAGGTTTCGAAAGGCCCGAGAGGTCTTAAGGACCAGTGGTCCGACTGGTTTCGAGGGCAAAGTGAAAAAAATAATAATAATAAATTTTGAAAATGGTAAATATTTTTTGGGCCTCGGGGAGCCAGATGGTCGAGAGGTCCCAAGGTCCAGTTGATCGAGGGGTCTCGAGGACCAGTCATTCCGAGATGTCTCGAGGAAAACCTGTTCGAAAGGATCCTCTCGAGGGGTGGAGATTCGAGTACTCGAGCGGTGGTTTGAGGATGAACAATACTGGAGGGGCTTGAGTGCTCGTGGAGGATACTCAAGTGCCGTAGGTGCCCGAGAGCTCGAGGGGGAGTTTCGAGTGCTACAGGGAGCTCGTCCCCCGGTGGAGTCGCGAAGGTTTTGAGGTGTTCGAGTGCTCAAGGCATACGAGTGCTGGTGGAGCTCGAGTACTCGACGGGGCCATTCGAGTGTTGGAAGTTATCGAGTGCACGTGTGGGGGCATTCGAGGGTTGAAGGTGTTAGTCGGCTCTGTCCTCGAGATGGTTGGTGCTCGAGCACTCGAGGGGGCATTCGAGTTTTGGAAGCTTTCGAGTGCTCGTGGAGGGTCATTCCAGGGCTGAAGGTGTTCGAGTGCTCTGTCCTCGAGAGGGGATTCTGAAGTTCCCTCGAAGGATGGCTACTACTTGAAAAAAAAATTAATTTATATATTTTTGCAGCAGCTTCCCTCCGTATGGTGGAGAGGATTCTCCACGGTTGCAGCATGGCCACGAAGGTCGGGTAGGGGTAAATTAATTATGCGTACGCATATTAATTAACCCTTGCTAGGTATCACTTGGAATTAACGGTTTGCGCTATTTGCCTGCGCTACACTGAAAAGTGCAAAATGGCATCAGGCTGTCCATTTGCCTAAAATGGAAAGAACGGATACAAAACTGTTACGCGGGGCGTGCGCGGTAGAAGTCATGCCCAGTCTCTTATGCTTAAGAGGTCTATCCGTGGTGAACACTTGGGAGCACAACGGACTACGGTCAAACTGCTCCCAACCCCACAGAGAAAGCCTCGGCCCTCATCTAGAGACCGTTATCGAAGGCCAATAACACCTTTTTATCTTCATCTTAGAGGTGTACATGGTAGAAGCGGTGTGCAAAGCCCTTTTAGGAGGACATGTCATACTACTTCATTCATTGGAAGACTGAGTACCACTCTCGGATTAGAAGACCGAGTACCACTCTCGGATTTGAAGACACCCGTGGGGAGAAAACCACGGTGCAAGAGCCGGTTCACACCACCGGTAGCAAGAGTTTCTTTTGGTCGGTTGCAAGAGCCAGTTGTAATACTTTTCATGGATGATTTCCACAGGCCCCGGTCATCACGACGGGAATAGTTTCTTTTGGTCACCCGGTTGTAACATTCAGATCAGGGGTAGGTTTTTTTAAGTAACATGTATTAAGGGAGTGGGATAATGTTCCCACTCCTGTACACTACCACGGTTTCTTTTCATTTACCATTACCTTCGACTAGTGACTAAATGGCAAATTATGTGACTTCTTCAAAGCCAAAAGGGGACTTCGACAAGGTGACCCCCTATCCCTCCTACTATTTGTCATTTGTATGGAATACCTTTCCAGGCTACTGAAAAACAGGGCAGAAACCACTCCGTTCTCTTATCACCCGAGATGTGAACACCTAAAAATCTGTACTCTTTTTTCCTTACTGTGGTTTTTATCCCACCGGGTTTTTCCAAGTAAGGTTTTAAATGAGGCAACATGAACACGTAATTATTGAAATGAGCATTCCAGGGGGAGTGTTAGGAATAATGAAATGCTCATTAGCAATAAACTAGATTTGTGATAATTAATTATATAACTATTTATTTACCAAAGGGGAGTAATAAGCCACTACCCTCAAATTCTACTATAAATATCCCCATAGAGGATGAAAAAAATGCACCTCTCATTCTCTCATTTCTCACTTCTTCTCCATCTTATCTTCTTCTCCATTCTCTTCTTCTTACTTCCCACATCAAGCCTTTTGCTAATTTCTCAATAAATTAGGGCAAAATTAGTAAAAATTACAACAGTTGGAACATATTTTGGATCATATTTTGGAGAGAAGAAAAGAGTTCCCTTTGTAGGTTTTGTAATATTTTTTTTCCTTTCCTTTTCTTTTTGCTTTGTCCCAAAGATGTTGAATTGAAATCCATATTTGAATTCAATGTCTAGGGAGTAGTTATATTAGCTTGAGATTCATTTTGGCACTTGGTATGTTCTAAATGCTTATTGAGATTCATTAGATTCATCCTATCTTTGTGTTTAGGATATTATTGTGATTGTTCTCGAATGTTATAAATGCATGAATACTACACCACATATAAGCACACACTTTGGGCTACATTCATGTATGGTGTAATTATTGATTCCCCCTTGTGAAGAGAAACTTGGATGTTAGAATGGGTAGGGGAGAATGAGTCTGTGTGGATGTGTGCACGGGGGATTCGAGAATGCTTTGAAATATTTACCGTCGCACTAGTCTTAGCTGACTTTGTAACTGTTGTCCTAGAGGTTGCGGTTAGAGATAGCTAATAGTAGCAAGCTAGATGTTGTGTTGAAACCCTAGTATCACAGATAAAGTGCATACGATCCTCGGGCCTAGCGTATATAGGACCCGGGAGGAGTAGTTGCATTCGTGGTGGAAGTTCGGGACGTAATAGCACGGAGGAGAAACAGACCCACAACAATGGTCAGACCTCGTTGTACTCCCCTAATTACGATGGCGGTGACAGGGATGGGGAAGTATATGCCATCGGCCTCACCACGTGTTGTGAACACACTGATAGGTCTTTTGTAAGTCTTTATGTGAATGAATCGATTATTGAAGCATTAGAACTACTCTGTTGCTAAATGATTCCCAAGTGCCTAGTATAAATAGTTTACTTATTTGTTAATTTCATGCTTTGTAGTTGTTAGTTGAAAATACCAACCCCCCCCCTCCCCCCTAATTGCATGTTTACATTATTAGTTGTTCCTTTCACTTGTGCGGATTGACGACCCACACATGATTTTGTTTCTAACTAGTACTTGAGCCCTAGTATCCTTGTGGACAAACCCAGGGTTTGCCGCTTACTACCCCTTGGTAGATTCGCAGTGAGAACGAGTGCAGATTTATAAATCTCTATCTTTGACCCAGAATCCCTCCACCCGAGTTAATTAGCTACAATTAACCGCCCCGGGTGAAGGCAGGTCAAAATTATAATTTGGAGGTTGGTCCAACACATCGGGCTAGTTCTTTCAGAAAATTTAGAGAACTTAACACCCGATTGGACACCGCCACCTAGGGGTTCACAACATTCTCCTGAGGATGTTGAGGTAAATCGCGGGGCAATCATGCAGAATCCAAAAATCGATAAACAATTGTTCAAGCTCGACAACCTCAACAATGCCACCCTATCAATTGAAAAAAGATACGAACAATCATTTTATAAATTATGTCACTTTGATTAAAGTTTTATATTTAATATATATTTTGCCTATGTTTTAGAGATCATGTCCGTGTGAACTATACATTGATCAAGGCATAGATGACAAGCTGCTACATGTAACCGATGAAGTTTTGCATGAGTTAATGAAATATCATCACTCCATACCAATTGTGTAAGGTCTTTCGAGGGTTTCCTTGGAGAATCCTTTGGTGATGGGCGCCTCTTTGCTAATCCCGGACGGAGTATACAAGAAAGTTGGGTCTTGTCGAGGAATGTTCCTTACTTGGCCTCATAGACTAACATACGCCAATCAAATCAAGGATGGACATTTGAAGGAAACAATGCATCCCTCGCTAAAACCAGTTATGACAACACCAACATAGGTCAAATCTACGACCAAAACTGTGCCAACAACACCAGCCGGGGTTAGACCTCCATTGGCAAGATCCAATGTCCCTCGAGACTTACCTGGCTTCATATGTGTCCATCATAATTTTCTACAACCCCATCATCAAAATTCCACATTCACATTCTTGGGAAATAAATGTGTATTCAGATGCAAATGTGAAATTATGGCGTTATGGAGTGATTTTGAAGACCTATACATATGTGAGCAAGTTAATCAGGTGATCATATCGATCTACACCATGTGAGTTTTTTTATTCATTTAATTTCAAATTTGATTTAAATTTTGCTAACCATTTTTACAATAAATTTATCCAGGTGCATGTATTTTACAAGTAATCAAAAGAAAGGATAGATTGGATACATGTGCTCGGTGGTGATACAAGAAATTGGTTGTTCAAAACACGACATGATTGACTACATTCGCAAATGCCTTAGCCGGAAGGATAAGACACTTTTCATTGCGCCATAAATCGCGAGGTTATTTACTACATTCAATTACTTGACCAACATTGTTTCCACAAATTTCAAATAATCAATTTTTTTTCTAGGGACCATTGGAGACTAATATTAATAGTGCCCACAGAGAAGCGAGTGTATTGGATGGATCCCCTCCACATCCAATCGTCCGATGCATTCATTGAGATTTTGGAATCTGCAATGAATGAAAATAATGATCAAAGAAATTGTTCATTTCCTGTGGTCGAAATCAAGGTAGGTCTACCCGTATGTTCATTTCCAACATACTATCCTCAATTATTTAGTGCAATATAGTCTTGATGATTTATGTTCCTTACATAAAGTACAAGAAACAAGCTTAAACTTGGGAGTGTGGATATTATGTCATGTTATACACGTTCGAGTGCATAGACAAAGTCCTGGAACATGTACTTGAACTTGAGAAGGTAATTGTGCAAATGCGTAGTGGTAATGTTTCTAAATAGCCTTCACCAAATAATTAATACTATATTGTTATTTTCATATTTTCAAAGATGATTGAAAACCCTACTCGCAAGAAGATATCAACAATGTGTTGAATTCATTGGCTAGGAATCTAATTCTCAATTGGTCACACACATTGGGAAATCCTTACATTGGTAGGGAAACTCAAGTTAGGTAAAAATATAACCTTAGAAATGTCGGAATAGATTTGTAGCAATTTCTATTCCTATCTATAGATTATTGCTTGTTGAGCATGATCTATAGATTTTTATTTATGTGCAAGATGCTATCGTGTATTATTTTGGAATTGTGGTTGTGTATTGAGGTTGTTCTTATGCTGGTAATATTAAAGAAACAAAATTTTACCATAAGACAGGAAAAGGTTTCCAAATTTGGAAACTGGGTAGGCCCTATCATAATCATTTGCATAGGAAAGAAAAGGTTTTACGAACTCGTAGAACTTGGATGCGAAACAAATTATGAGTTTAGAAATACGATTTACGGACTCAAAAAAAATTAGCTAAAAAACTTGCTCTTCAGAAACAATACAATTGAGACCGGAAATTAGACAAGAGCTCCGAAATAGTTCATCATTTTATAAAGGGAAGATTCAACTTTCTGAATTCGAAAGCGATAAATTTTTTCCGAGTTCAGAAAAGACATGAAATTTCTGAGTTCGGAATTGTTTCAACGGCAGGGGGAAAGCCAAGGATTTCCGAGTTCAAAAACAGTATGTAAATTTCGAGTTCGGAATATTTTCAAAGGCACGAGGGAAAGCTTAGAGTTTTTGAGTTCGGAGACAAATGAAAGGCAGCTCCGAGGTATAAATGAAAGCGGTTTTTAATCTCCTTTAATTGCAATTTTAAAGGCGGTTCTCGGAACCACCTTATTTTATTGTTGATTAAAGGAAGGGCCACCAAAGGAACCTCAAAAGTGACTTTAAAATGCCGATGGAACCGCCTTTAATAGCTCATTCTTACACTAGTGATTGTATCTCGTCAGTAGCGTCTGTCCCTTTCAACTTTAACCCATGGATCCTTCGAGTATTAGTAGAAGTGGACATAAACCAAAAGACCCAAATTTGACTGAATAGGTCCCATTAGGTGTGCCAATTGATGTGTCTCAAAATCGCTCAAGTTACTTCATTGGATCCTTCAGCCGTAATCTGCAAAACAATGAGCCTCAGGAGGTCCCAGGGGAAGACTCTCTGATGCCAGCAGAATACCCAAAAGGCGTATAAAAATGTCTCTAATAATGAATACATACCTGGTATTTATACTGTATTAGTAGGCAGCTTTTGTCTTTAGTTGTAATGCTTAATATCCGAGAAATACGGTAACCGAATATATGCTTACTTCATTAGCTTATTGGGCCGAAATGAGCCCAAGACATCAACTGGGCTTTTACCCGGTTCACCCATCAGCCCACTAACGGAAAAATATAAAGTATTGCAAAATGGGTAAATCTCATTAAAGTCGGCATATCCATAAGCTTATCGACAGGTCAGAGACCAGTTTGAAATTAATAATATTTGGTTAATTTTCGTGGGCCAAGCCCATTTCAGATCTAAAAACTAGAGGATCGTGCTTTCTAGTGAGGATCGTATATGCTGAAATGGGGAAGAATACTGTGACCAGAGAAACTGCTGGTTGCCTCCCTGATCCTGCCCAGAACCACCATTGTCGAAAAGTTCAAGCGCCGACCGAGCAACCTCCTCGAGACGCTTCTGCCCGAAACCAGAAGCCACCGCTTCGAACACCTCTGACGACCGCAGTGAAACTCCAGCACCGCTGTCAGCCTCTAGACACCTCTGATGACAGTGGCATGATTGTGTTCAAATTGGAGAGGGAACAACCTGCATTTTCTGTAAATCAGTCAATTTTGGACGATCGAAAAAATTTGTTCCAAGCTTCAAAAAAAATTCCAATGGCGGTGACCCAAAAAATTGTAACCCTTTGCAGTTCTTGGATCAAATTCTAAGTTGTTGCACTCAAGTAGAAGGGTTAGTGTCAAATCTCCGGGTTCAGACAGTAGCGTCACCTCAACAACCCTGCAAAACAAGGTAGATAAAGAGTATTCCTTGACTCCTATGATCCCTTTAATTTTGGTTTCTTTCTGTTTGGCACACTTTTGATGCTCCTATGATGATATTTTTACTCATATATCAGTTACAATTTTGGCTGAAGGAATAATTGAATTGTTTTTTTGGATGTTTCTGATGATGAATATTTAGGCTATTGGGCTAGTGCATTTGTTGGTTTCTCTGGGGATTATTTTGGCAGTGGATAAGTATTTAGAGGCTGTATTTGTGGCTGCTGCTATTAAATTTCCGAGTGCCCTTTGTGGGATGTTCTTTATTGGATTCATCGTTGCCAGTTTCTTCTTCTGTCTTGGCTCCACTCTTCCAGGTAACCTCTTTGACACTAGACATTTCTTACAACAGTTTTTCAGGTAAAATCCCAAATCATGAAATTGATTTTAATTTTCACCTGTCTATGATATTTTATTTTCATTTGTTGTTAATTATACATTTGAATAATGAGTTGCATCTGTTTACTTATATGTTGCATCTGTTAGTATCTCGTGTGTACTTGTTAGTTGTGTTCTTTATGACTTTTTTTTAAAAAAAAATTGTTGTTGGTTGTTCATTTTGAATCAGAAATTGCATCTGTTTACTTATATATTGCATCTGTTAGAATCCAGTATGTACTTGTTAGTTTTATTACGATGTGCATTAATTTGCTTATATGTTGCAGTTGTTACTATCCAATATGTACCTGTTAGTTATAAATGACTTTTTTCTTCATTTTTACTGCACGAGGTGCATCTGTTTACTTATATGTTGTATCTGTTAGTATTTAATGTGTACTTGTTAGTTGTACTGTCTGTGACCTTTTGTTTTCATTTGTTGTTAGTTGTACATGTTGAATAATGAGTTGCATATGTTTACTTATATGTTGCATTTGTTAGTATCTTTTGTGTACTTGCTAGTTGTGTTTTGTATGACTTTTAAAAAAAATATTGTTGGTTGTTCATTCTGAATTAGGAACTGCATATGTTTACTTATATATTGCATCTGTTAGAATCCATCATGTACTTGTTAGTTTCATTGTGTTTAACTTTGATTTTCACTTTTGATTATTGTTCGTTTTAAATTTAAAAATTGTACTTGTTTGCTTATATGCTGCAACTATTAATACTAGTATGTGACTTTTTTTCAGGAGTTGGATCTTTACTTTTTTTTTTGTTTTAACTTTTAAGGAATCAGATAACATTGAACATTGGACTAGAAATGACGTTTCGACACGAGGAGGATTCAGATGAAGATGACACCGAACTTGAAGCTTCAAAGATGATCCCCTTTTGAAGATTAATAATTGATTCATTGTATTAAAGACTGTTAGTTAATCTAGATAGGAAAATTGTTGTACTTGTAAGTTCCCTAATGGAAGATTTCTGTCACGAGCACTTTTATTCCATTTTTGTTTAGATCTTGAGAGCCCCTCTCGTGTTTGAATTTGACAAAATTTGCATGTTTTTATACAAAGTATGCAATGTTTTACATGTGTTGCTTTCACGCCGACAATACTTTATGTGACTCACTTTGATTTAAATCAGGGAAATCTGCTCATGTTTTTTAAAACAAACACATGTTTTAATGTAATCAATATACATTGTAAGGTATTAAATGCAGTACATATGAAAATTCTAAAAACTATAAAGTTATGTGACCTCTTTTGTGTATACTATAAGAGAGTACCAATTGTAGACTAATGTATGCACGTTTTAACAACACATAAACGATTCATAAGGTAAATAATGCACTGCCGCATGACAACTTTTTTGCCATTCATAAAAGGAATTGATAATTCAAAATCATATGCGTGTTTTAATTTAAACAACACATGTTGTAAAGTAATTAATAGAGAGTTAATATGACAATGTTAAATTGTCGAATTTTAGTCTCCTCTGTTTATGTAAACTATAACATATACTAGTTTTAGATTAACATATGCATGTTTTGACAAAACAAAAATGATTCATAACTTAACTTATACACGATCTCCTAAAAAAGCTTCATAATTCATATTTAGAGCTCTTAAAACAAGTGCATGTTTGAATACAAACAATACAATTCGTAAGGTAACATGTACATATTATATACGAAAATTTTCTGCAGCATTTAGTTTGTTTTCAAATGTTTGCATCATATTTTTTACATTTTCATAGCAGCGGTATTCATACATTCATAAGTTTCAAAAATAATTTCATTTACATCGAAGACAATTCAACATCATAAACCCAGATGTGAAAAATTCATGCCTTTGACACTATTAGACTAAATTTTATTCTCTTAAAACTAAATTTCATTAGTTTAAAATTGAAATATGTTGATGTAGATCTCGCTGCAGGGTGAAGAGCTCATCGCAAATTTTACGGGACACTAACTGGTTGTTTGAAGAGCTCATCGGAAAAGTAAATGAATTGACCGGAGTAGAATTTGGTTAGTTGGGAGAAATTTTTAGAAAAGGGGTCACAGTGTATTTCATAATCTCTACAGATTACAGACTACAATCTTCTTATCATTGTTTCTAAATCAATGTATCTCATATGATATCTATTGCAATTTGCAAGGTAAAAGACCATTTTCCGTTTAAGTGTTGGAACAGAACACGTGTGCCATCAAAATAGATCAAAACATACCACAAATGCTTAGCGTTCCCGCTCAGAATCATTGTTATTTCTAATGCGAGGCACTACAATGGGAGCACCTCGAACCTTGTCTAGAGCAAATGTGATCCGCATTGGCCGACCAAGAAATGCTCTTCCATCCATGGCATCCTTTGCAGACATGGCCTCATTTTCCTTTGAGAAATGGACAAACCCAAAGCCCCTTGATCTTCCAGTGGTTTGATCGTATAGAATCCTGACTTCAGTTACGTCACCAAAGGAAGAAAAGGCGTCCTTAAGCGACCTCTCGTCCATCGACCATAACAGACCGCCGACAAAGAGCTTATCGTTTGGAGGAATGGTGGGATCCCTAGAAGAATGGCGCAAATTGCAGCAATCCACCGGCTTTCATATTGTGGCAGGAAGGTGGTTGGTTGGGAGAAATTAAATTGCAGAGAATGGAGATTGGAATTTGGGAACGAGAGAGATTGAAGTGTGGGAAGGAGATTGAAGTTTGAGAATGAAGATTGAAGGAAGAAGAAGAATAGAGAATTTGCAGAGAATGGGGTAGGCCCGTCAAATGGGTTAATTGGATAAACCCATTATCCAAACTCAATAGATCATTATCCAATGGGTCATTATCCATTAACCCATTTATTAAATGGGTCATAATGGGTTGGGTCATTAAATGGATAACCCATTGGATAACCCATGAGATATTCATATGACCCAATGGGTTAAAATATATTATCTAATAAGTCATTATCCAATAAATCATTATATAATTAACCCAATAAGTTATCATTAAACATTTTCTATCGATTTGGATTAAAGTTGTCATTATCCAATGAGATCAGGTATTAAATGCTCATTATTTTTTAGGATTTGGGATGAGAATAATTATGTTAATGGGAAATTTTGATCTCAATGAGTCTCATATTATGTTAACTCAATGGGAATATAACAAATACCCAATAAATATCCAAAATTACCCAATTAAATGCATGTGTAATATTTAACATAAATATTCACTATAATTCACAAATTATTCGAGTTCAATGTCGTACAATATTCTAGTTAGTACAGTATTCGAGCTCATACAGTATTCGAATTCAATCTCGTACCGTATTCGAGTTCGTACAAAATTCGCACTCAATCTCGTACAGCATTTGAGTTCGTACAATATTCGAGTTCAATCTCGTACAGTATTCGAGCTCAATCTCGTACAGTATTCGAGTTCATACAATATTCGAGTTCAATCTCGTACAGCATTCGAGTTCGTACAATATTCGAGCTCAATCTCATACAGTATTCGAGTTCGTACAATATTCGAGCTTAATCTCGTACAACATTCGAGTTCGTGCAATATTCGAGCTCAATCTCGTACAGTATTCGAGTTCGTACAGTATTCGCAATCTTGTACAGTATTCGAGTTCGTACAATATTCGAGTTCAATCTCGTACAGTAATCGAGTTCGTACAATATTCGAGCTCAATCTCGTACAGTATTCAAGTTCGTACAGTATTCGAGTTCAATCTCGTACAGTATTCGAGTTCGTACCATATTTGAGCTCGAGCTCGATCCCAAGTAATATTGTTCATTAGTTTCGTCGAGTTTACAAAGCCAACATATTATATATATTTTTTATTTAATATAATATAATATAATGTACATAATATTATATTACATTATATAATATTATGAACTCGAATGTGAACAAAATGCAGACCGATTGATGAACAAAACGCGGACTGATGAAACAAAACGCGGACTAGGAAGTGAGAACTGAGAAAGAACACGGACTTGATGGGTAATTCACGTTTCACCCAAATAAATGACCTATACCCAATGGGTCATTTAGTTCGACCCAATGGATAATTAGTATAGACCCAATGGATAATTAGTATATACCCAATGGATAATTCAGTATATACTTAATGGATAGTTAATGTTTTCAATCATTTAAACTTTAAATGGATAAGAAACTTTAAATGGATAAGTCACGTAATATTTTACTTGGAGTGAAAAATTACAATTAACTCTAATTATTTTTTTGATATAGGCTGAATTGTGTACATAACTACAAAAGAGGAAATATTTATTCGAGTGGCTAAATGTGGGGATTTCATTTATTATTTTCTTATGTTCAATAAAAGAAAATATTTTTAAAAATCTTCATATTTCATGGAGGGGATTTTTCAAATTTAGTAAAAGTTTCTTAAATACTACTTCTACTTCTTTCGTCAAGATCTTTTATCAATTTTTAATTGGTTCAAATTAAAATTGATTAAGACATGAACCGAAATCGATAAATATGATGAATCGAGAATTTGATCGTTTCTAAAATGATTATATGTGTTAGGGAAAAACTAAATCATTCGTAATCAAACTTGTGAAAATTTTGTCATCTTATGATATGAAATTATCCACGGGTCACCCGTTACCTAACCCAACTTGACCCACCCAAAATTATCCAACGGATAATCCATTATCCAACCCAACTAAACCCAATAACTACAACTCAATTATATCCATTAACCCAATAGGTCATCATCCAATAAGTCTTATCAAATAAGTAAAAATAGTATATGGGCAACGGGTCACACGACCCATTTGACGGGCCTAGAATGGAGCGCTGCACCTCAAATTTGGGGAAGAAAGAAGAAGGGTTTTCTATGAATGGATTATTACCAATATTTGTAATTAGACGCGCAAATTTTGTTTAATTTCTGTTAATTGCAAATTAGCCTCTAACCTACAAATAAGCTTATGAACAGGGCTGACTTCAATCTTGCAAAAGTTAGGGCCTTGCTATATCCCGCCCTGTATTTTACTATCCTCGCCCTAATACGTATAAATACACGTATTTTGAATTAAAATAAAATAATTTTTAATTTTTAAAAAACTGAAAAAAGAAAAAAAAATTAAAATCCCTTATAAATACCCCTCTCCCCCTCCCTCTCCCCCTCCCTCTCTCCTTCCCTCTCCCCTTAGCCCTCTCCCCCTGCCTTCTCCCCCTTCCCTCTCCCCCTTCCCTCTCCCCCTTGCCTCTCCATTTCCGACCGCCGCCCGCCGCCCGCCGCCGCCGGAATCCCGCCGGAAAATGTAAGTTTTTGAGAATTTTTTTTTCTTTTCGTGCGAATCGTTGCCCGATCTATTCGAATTTTGTTGAACTTGTCGGAATTGTTAGAATTTTGTTGAGCTTGTCGGAATTGTTAGGATTTTAGTTATGTGACATAGTAGAAGTTATTGAGAAACGATTTTTTAGAAATTGTGCTTCTTTGGAAATTGTACGATTTTTTAGAAATTGTGCTTCTTTGGAAATTGTTTAGCTATGTGACATATGTGGAATTAATGACATAATGACATAATTGGACATGATGACATAATTGGAAGCTTATTGTGTTTTTTAGTAATTATTTAGTTTAAATTTGGCCATAATATTTTAGAAATTGTATTTTTTAGAAGTTGGGTTTTTTAGAAATTATGTAGTTATGTGACATAATAGAAATTACTTAGGAATTATTTGTTTAGAATTTGTGTTGTTCTGGAAATTTTTTAGGTATGTGACATAGTTGGAATTAAAACGAAGAAATTGTGTTCTGTGTAAATTACTTAGTTTAAATTTGGACATAATATTTTAGGAATTGTTTTTTTTAGAAATTGGGTTATTTAGAAATTATTCAGTTATGTGACATAATAGAATTTATTTAGAAATTGTATTTTTTAGATATTGGGTTATTTGGAAATTTTTTAGGTATGTGACATAGTTGGAATTAAAACGAAGAAATTGTGTTCTGTGTAAATTACTTAGTTTAAATTTGGGCATAATAATTTAGGAATTGTTTTTTTTCGAAATTGGGTTATTTAGAAATTATTTAGTTATGTGACATAATAGAATTTATTTAGAAATTGTATTTTTTAGATATTGGGTTATTTGGAAATTATTTAGTTATGTGACATAATTGGAATTAAAACGAAGAAATTGTGTTTTGTAGAAATTACTTAGTTTAAATTCGGACATAATATTTTAGAAATTGTATTTTTTAGATATTGGGTTATTTAGAAATTATTTAGTTATGTGACGTAATTGGAATTGAAACGAAGAAATTGTGTTTTGTAGAAATTACTTAGTTTCAATGTGGACATAATGGTTTAGAAATTGTATTTTGTAGAAATTGGCCAATTTGGAAATTATTTAGGTATGTGGCGTAATTGGAATTAAAACGAAGAAATTGTGTTTTGTAGAAATTACTTAGTTTAAATTTGGACATATTGTTTTAGAAATTGTATTTTTTAGAAATTGGGTAATTTAGAAATTATTTAGTTATGTGACGTAATAGAAATTATTCAGAAATTATTGATTAGGAATTGTGTTTTTTGGAAATTATTTAGTTATGTGACATAATAGAATATAGTTCTACGTAAATAAACTTTAGTAATCCGATGTAAACAATTGTGTAGTAAACTGTTGCGATATGTTTTAACTATTGTTTCCTTGAATGTTAATAATAGTGCGATGTGGTAAGAAAATAAGATTATTTAGTTATGTAATCTCCAATTTGTAACTAAAAAAAATGTTCCAGTTCGTTGATGCACTGTTCGAAAATATTAGTTCACACGTTGTTGAAATGTATGTTAATTTATCTTATCATATCAGTTTGATTCACTTGTTGTTATACTAATTACATATCTTGTGTCGTAGATGAGCACTGGTGGTCAACCTGACGGTCATGGTCGTTCCATACGACGAAGATGTGTTAGTGCCTCGGCGAGACAGGCTAGAGGCCGCGTGGTCGAGGATGAACCGTCGCCTCGCCCGCGGGAGTTTGATGTAGGAGCGGAGCAGCCTTCTCCACCGAGCGTTCGTGCATTCGATCCCATGCCGACATGGGACGGTCCGGAGATTAACATCCTCGCGTCCGGTGGTATCCGTCATGATAGTGATTGGCAGATGAATTATGACCTGCCCGCAGATGTCCCCCCGGTGGGCCAACCTGGTTCGAGTGTTCCATTGGATGCCGGGTTCGAACGTTATGCTGAAGCTGGAGCCAGGCACACCGTGAGGAACAGAGCTGGTCAATTCGCACAGTCTTCTGGTGGATCGTGCAATGCCGGTGAGCCTAGCACCGGAATGGCACGGAGGAATAGGAGGAAGCGACCCGCCGATGAGACGTGGCTAGTGCGGGGACCGATGGCTGGTGGCCCGCAGGATGACCTCGTCATACCAAGCTTCGGAGGACACGTCGCGCTTGACGTTTGGAATGGTATAGAGCGAGGTGTGTTGAGATGCCATGCTCGGTCGCCGCTATGCAAGCAGCTAGTCGACACGCTCCCCGAACTGAGCGATGTTGCACAGGCCCGGATACATGCGACCGGGTTGGGCCACCTGCCTGCGATTATGTTCCAGTTCCTTGACATGGCACTGATATCCGCTTTTGTCGAGAGGTGGCAGCCGGACACGAACACGTTTCACATGCCGTTTGGGGAGATGACCATCTTGATGCATGACGTTGAGATGATTCTCGGCATTCCCATCGATGGTGGCGCTGTTGCGAGTACCATTTCGGCGGAGACTATTGAGGAAGCGTGCGCTGAACTGTTTGGGAAAGACGTGGAGTTCTTTGTCGCGGAAGACTGGAACGGGGGTAACATAGATGCCCAATCTTTGATGGCGAGGTGTGTAGCGGCGGGGCAGAGCCAGAACTTCCAATTTATGTGCTACATGCTGACCCTGTTTTCATCCACGCTTTTTGTGGATAAAACTGGGAATAAGGTTAGAGCCAACCTTCTACCCCTGCTTGAGTCGCAGTTGTCGTGGGGCTCGGCGACGTTGGCCAGTTTGTATCTGCAGTTGGGAATTGCGTCCCGGTCCAAGGCGCGCGGCCTATGCGGATGTTGCACGCTGCTCCAAGCATGGATATACGAGTACTTTCCGCTGTTTCGGCCGGGACCGAGTACGTTGCCAGCTCTTCCGGGTCGCGCCAGTCGGTGGCACACAGGGGATAGATCGGGGAGGGGTACGGGGAGGCTCGGTGCCATCAGGCGACAGTTGGATGCCTTACAGGCCGACCAGGTATGATTTCCATGCTTTTACTCTTATTCTGACAGTATTAGATAGATCGGATTCCATAGAAACGTAACATGTCTGTGAAACTTTTTGCAGGTGGATTGGTTGCCATATGGAGTGGACGTGGTTAGGGCTGCGGGGGGGAGGACTCACTACCGCGGCGTGATTCGACACCTCGACGCAATGGAGGCGTACATGCCAGATCGCGTTGTGCGGCAGTTCGGTCTCCTACAGGGTATACCGCGGGGTCTTGCAATTGCGCCCGAGCCTTGTTCCCGCCCGGCTGATCCAGCCGGCTATTCAGTGACCTACCCAGGGAGGCTGCAGTTGACCCTATGGGAGATGGCACACAGTTGGCACAACGGTCAGCTTGCGGCGTTCCCGATAGCCACGAGCTCATCAGAGTGTACCATGGATTACGAGGGCTGGTACGCGACCCATTCGCACCCATTGATCGCAAATCCTGAACATGCTGCCGCGAGTGGACCGGATAGGATACATCATCAGTTATCGGTAAGTTTTCCCGTACTGTTTGCTTCGAGTAATTATATTACATTTTACTGTTTCGTTATTGTAAACTCTGTTTCCTGTGCAACAGATGCTGAGTGACGTGATGAGCGCCCTGGATCCGTTTGACTCGGCGACCGCTGATGGACTCGCCGACCCCAGCATCAGGGAGTTGTTGATGACTCTTGTCAGTCATCGCGATGAGTATCGCAGGCTCGGTTATGGACCCATTCCTTAGTCGACTGTTTGCTTATGTATGACCCTACAGTTTTGCCATATTCTGCTCATTTATGTAATCGGTAACTGTTTGTGCATATCAAATTTATTTGTCATCGATTTTTGCAACAGTAACGCTTTCAAAATAATTACTCGACGCTTCGATAATAACTGTAACGGTTGCGTACATGCCGAAATGTTTCGCTGGGTTGCAACAGTTAATTACTCTCAGAGTATGCTCTTCTCCAAGCCCTTAGCCTCCTACGAAAGGGTAACTCCCAACCTACGACATCAGTCTTCCTCAACGTGGTCCACATATTAACCACGGGGGGCATGGGACAGTTTTCCTTCACGTGTACCCGGACGAAATGGCTTGCACTGCGAACGTATACAATGTGTAGCTCCCTACTTGTTCCATCCTCGCCCCCGCCTGCCCTCAGTGGAAGGACTGTACAGCAATGGTCCGCCGACCCATTCTCTAAAATGTAATATAGAACTACAACCGCGTTGTAGTAGGTGGCCACAGGAAACATGTCTGCAATCACCGTAAACCAATGCTCCGGACCACATGGACCGCTGGTGTGGTGTATACGGGCTCTGGCGAGTTCAACGTCATTCCGCGAACCGTATATGGGAACATAGTCAGGCCAATGAGTTGATATCTCGTTAAATACCGCCCGACGCGCTGTAGACCATTCACCTTCACCGTCTACGTGGAACGCATCAGCAACGCATCTGAAGCCACAGTTTCCATCACTCGCGACATCGTTCCAGCCTTCGATGTAGCGCCGGACAATGTGGGGGACACTTTCGAGGAACGGGAATGTCGCTGCAGGAGAACACATTAAGATAAATATCTTGTGCAGGAGGCGTTCATTAGGAAGAATGGTGCTTGTACTCACCGTGCCGGCGACCGCTCCCTGAAGCACGCCCCGGGGACCGTGAACTACTCCCGTATCGCCTGTTCACGTGCTCGTGGTAGCTCGGTGAACGCCGGGTTGATCTTGATCGGGGGACCTGCTCGCTTGGTCTCCCACGTCCGCTGGTGCAATTGTCCGGCTCGCCAATGCCGCTCTCCTCCGGCCGCAACTGCGCATCTATGTAGGATGAAACTCGTCGGCGGACCGAAGGGTCGCTGCGTGCCAGCTCCTCCAACAGAGTGTTGAACCGCGACTGATCTTGTTCGGCCCTCGCAATGTTGTCCGTGCTCCGCACGTGATCACCCAATGCCAGGCTCTTGAACAGCGGATGAATGTCGTCCAAGTACAAGGGGATTCCTTCAGCAACTGCCCCTGCCATGATGCATGCACACGGTATTCCGTGTGTCGAGCGCAGCACACATCCACAGTAAGCATATACCTGTGCTCCGAGTGCATCAATCCTCCCGGACTCGACCGTCAATTTATCCAGACAGTATTTGGACACATTGTTGATCAAGTTGCTGAAAAGGGCCCTACGGTGCAATCTTCCAACGACAGTTCTTGATTTCTCCAGGCCGGTCTTGATCATAGTAATCTGCTGGGCTATCTGCAGGTCGACACGCCTCCATACCGTGTCCAGCGAACCAGTCGACGTATGTAACCACCCTTTCAATGACGAGTGTGCACTTTCGACCCTGCATGTAGTTGTGTTCCCGAAATGCAGAAATCTGTTCGTCCATGCCCTCACAAATTTCTCCTTATGGGGGGTGAGCCACGTCGTCTCAGCGTAACTAACAACAGCCTCGTTCCAAGACCATCCAGTCCTCATATCCACCAAGGCGGTTTCGTACTCTGGAACGGTGGACGCATTGCAAACTCGGAACCATGCACCATTCTTGAACGCTGCCCCGTTCCTCTTATTCCCTGTCAGCACAGTAACACGTGCCTCCACATCCTTGTTAATATGCCAGGTGCAGAGCAGATGATTCGATTCTGGAAACACAGTCCGAAGTGGCCTAATCAGTCCCATCTCCCGATCGGTGACCACAACCTCAGGGAACGGACCATCCACAAGCAAGCTCTTCAGCGCGTTCAGCACCCACTCATAGGTATCTGCCGTTTCGTCAACGACAATTGCGTAGGCAATCAGGAAGTTTGTGTTGCAAGGGGACATCCCAACCATCTCAATGAATGGCATGCCGTAGCGATTGGTCTTGTACGTTGAGTCGATGGCCACCACCCACGGAAACGTGCGAAATGCCACAACAGCATCGGGATTGGCCATGAATAAATGAGTCAACGTACCATCACCTGCTGAGCGGTGACTACTGACATACCCTTTCGCGGTGGCCAGATGCAAACAATTCTCCGCTGTGTTGCGCCCGCCTCGCCTTTCTGTTGCATATGCCGACCTCTCATTGTACACCTGCCTAATGTTCTGATGCAGGTCCGGAAACGAATTACTAAGGCTGGCATTGATATGCCTTGGGGCAGTTTCTGAATCTGTCAAGTCTCTGATCATTTGCTTCGCGTCCGCATGGAGCTTGCTGCTCTGTCTATGACCCTCGGGGTACACTGAGAAAGGGTGGTTGTGCATCCCTCGTCTAGGATCCTTGCACGGCACTACATTCCAACCATTCCCCGTGCTGCTCTGTTTCAAGACAATCGCGAACGGGCAGCCACAACTGCTGGTCGAGCTGCTACTCCGTCGGACTACATCAGATTCGCTCGTATCTACATCCTTATCCTTCCGGCCCCGATTGCAAATGCAATATAACCTCAGGGGACCATTCATATTCTGTTTGTAGGACCCCGTCACAAGTTCAAATCCCACCTGCAGAGCAATCCGTTGCAGGTAGGAGTAAGCCTCGGCAACGTCTGGGAACACAGCTGAGGTGGCAAATGGAGAGTATCCGTTCCGCCCTGCAGCAGCGTCACATGACTGATGGTCATCCTTAAATAGCAATAAACATCAAGTAATTAGTTACACTCAACTGCTATACCAATTACAATATCAAAATTAACGTAAAAAAATGTAAATTAACGTTACAATAATTAACAAAATAACAAAATTAACAAAACAACAACATTAACGTCACAATAATTAACAAAATAACAAAATTAACAAAATAACAAAATTAACAAAACAACAACATTAACGTTACAATAATTACAATTAACGTTACAATAAATAAAATTAACGTTACAATAATTTTTACGTTACGATTAATAAAATACTAAGATGAGCATAAATTAAAAAACTAAGATGAGCATAAATTTCTTTCTCATTAACAGCTGAAACATACATGTAGTGGGAAAAAAAATGCAATAACATCGTGGCTAGAATTAATATAACATTCTTACAGTTCAACAAATTAAAATATCAAAATAACGTAAAAATACGTAACTTAACGGTACAATAATTAACAAAATCACAAAATTAACAAAACAACAAAAATAACTGCTTCAATAATTAGTAGGACATACATTAACGTTACTGCTATTAACAGGAGATAAATTCATAGGAGATAAATGTGCAATAATTTCATCGTAACAGTTAATAAATTAAAACACAAAGACGAGCATAAATTTGTACGGCAAAAATTATTAAATTTAACAACTACTTACGGACAGAAAGCTAATTAGTAAAATTACCTCCGAAGACATGGAATTTCTAACACCCTTTTCGGGGTAATTTTTGCTCGTCTTCGACAGCAATATTTTTCGAGTGCCCTTCGAATGAGCAACAATTCGAGTGCCCTTCGAATGAGTAAGAATTCGAGCTCATTTATAGCAGTGCGATTTTTGGAAGCAGGCTGGCACGGCTCGCGCCCAGCCCACGGCGAGCCGAGGCGCGTCCAGCTCGCGCCCCAGCCCTGGCGAGCGGCCCGCGCGCGGCTCGCGCCCACCGCACGGCGAGCCACGGCTCGCGCGCGCACGCCGGCGAGCGGCCCGGCGATGGCTCGCGCCCTGTCGGTGGCGACCGGCCCGCCGGCGGCTCGCGGTGGACCGGTGGCGAGCGGACCGGCGGGGCGCGGCCTGTCGGTGGCGACCGGCCCGGCACCGGCTCGCGCCCAGACCATGGCGAGCCGACCGGCGGCGCCTCGCGCCCAGGCCGTGGCGAGCCGGGTCCGGCGGCGGCGGACGGCGGCGAACGGCGGTGCGGCGGCGGCGCGGTGGCCCGGCGGCGAGGATGCAATTTCGATTAATTAACTAACTTCGTTCCGTTAATATTAACTAACTACAATTATCTAAATTGATTTTAAATTACTTATTGAAAATTAAAAAATAAAAAATACTGTATACGTATTAGGGCGAGGATAGTAAAATACAGGGCGGGATATAGCGATCCACAAAAGTTATGCTCCTACCACTCCACTCACTCTTGCTTTATATAAACGTAATCATTGAGGCTCTGTTGATGAGCTTATCTGCTTCTTCCTCTTCTTTGTTCCAAAACAAATTGTTCAACGAACCAATCTATCATAGCCATTTGAGTTTTGTTTTCCCTCTCTCTTTTCTGGAAATGGCTGATGCTGCAATTGGTTTTCTTACTGAGGCTCTGTTGACAAAGGCTGTTTCACTTGCTGCTGATGAGCTAAGTCTGGCTTTTGGGGTTAAGAAAGAGCTTACAAGACTTTCTGAGAAGCTGGAATTGATTCAAGCTCTGCTGTCCGATGCTCAAAGCAAGCAACTTGCTAACGAGGTCGTGAAACTTTGGCTGAAAAAGCTTAAGTCCATTGCCCTTGATGCTCAGATTGTGTTGGATGATTTCGGCTATCAAGTCCTTTGCAAGAAGGCTCAGTGCCAGAAGAGGGACAAGGTGCGCTGCTTCTTTTCTTCCTCAAATCCTGTTTTATTTCGTTCTAAGTTGGCTCATAAGATAAGGGATGTTCTATGTTCAATAGATGAAGTTTATGCGGAATCAAGCCGAATTGGCCTTCAACCTGTTAAGTTGATAAACTCCCTTCCTGATCTCAACTGCACAAACAGATTGACAGATCCTTTTGTGGAGGATTCTGAAATTGTGGGGAGAGATGATGATTCCTCTGAGGTGGTAAACATGCTAATTCGTTCTGATTATGAGAGGGACTTACCAGTCGTTACCATCTTGGGAATGGGTGGTCAAGGTAAGACTACCTTGGCTCAGGTGGTTTACAAAAATGAAAAGGTGGGGAGTTACTTTGACAAGAAAGTGTGGGTTTGTGTTTCGGATGATTTTAACGTCGAAAGATTATTAGCTCAAATCTTGCAGTCGCTCACTCAAGCCTCCTGCGAATTGTCTGGAAGAGAAGTTTTGGTTAACAAACTGAAAGAACAATTGAGAGATAAAAGATATTTGCTGGTTTTGGATGATGTTTGGAATGAAGATAGGGAAGAATGGGATCTAATGAGGAGATGTTTGCTTCAAATTGCGGGTTCTAAGGGAAGCAAGGTCATGGCAACTACACGCAGCGAGGAAGTTGCTTCTGCAATGCGAACATCTGGATATCATAAGCTTCAGATACTCTCAGAAGAGCAGAGTTTTGCGTTGTTCGAGAAATGTGCATTCACAGAGGGCGGAGCTACCAGAACACCAGAATTGGTGGCTATTGCTAAAAGGATTCTGAAGAGGTGTGGGGGAGTTCCTTTAGCTATTAAGGCAATAGGAGGTATGTTGTACTCAAAAAATTGTGAATCGGAGTGGTCTATGATTGAAAGAAGTGAACTGTGGAGCAGCGTGCCCAGTACAGGAGCTAGTGGGGTTCTTTCTGCAATCAGGTTGAGCTATGATCATTTGCCTTCATTCTCTTTGAAAAAGTGTTTTGCATATTGTGCAATTTTCCAGAAGGACACTGCATTAGAAAAGGATAAGTTAGTACAGCTTTGGATGGCTCAAGGGTTTCTTAATCCACCCAAAGGAAGTCATTTGCTAATGGAAGACATGGGGGATATCTATTTCAACATTCTCTTGAAGAGTTCTTTATTGCAAGATGCTGGAAGGGATTGGCGCAGTAAGTTCACATTCAAGATGCATGACCTTGTTCATGATTTATCATTACATGTGTCAGAAAGTTGTTGCATCAATATGAAAGACGGGAATGTTGGGAGTAGTAAGATTGAAGCAGTGCACTTATCTATCATTAATTACAGAAAAGGAATGTTGAAGCAGTTGAAACATGCTATTTCTTCTAAGCTGAGAACTCTTCATCTGGATGGATATGATGCAATTGAAGGTTTCTTTCTAAACTTTAGATATCTCACTGTTTTGACTATTGAAGATTACGGCACACTTGAGTTGCCATATGAAATCTGTAAGGTTACACACTTGAGATTTCTGGATGTATGTCGCACTGGTATACATAAACTTCCCAAGTCCTTCACGGAGTTGTATTATTTCCAAACCCTAAGAGTCAACTATTTGAATGAGTTACCGGAGGGGTTTGGAAATTTAATTAACTTGAGACATCTTTATGTGGATGAAACTGTACTCGGCCACATGCCAAGGTATTTAATCCCAGCACTGGGACAGTTGACTAATCTTCAAACATTGCCTTTCTTTAAGGTGGACAAATCCAATGGGTGCCAAATTGAGGAGTTGGAGTACTTGAACAACATTAGAGGGGACCTAAGGTTATTTTGCCTTGAGAATGTGGGCAGCTATGAATCTGCTCTGAGATCGAACATGTCAAAGAAGTCAAATATGCATACCTTAGAACTTCATTGGGGTAAAAGGGAACATGATTGCAATGATACCGATGTAATGAAGGGTTTCAAACCTCATTCTAATCTGAAAGGTTTGCTCATTGATGGTTATCAAAGCCCAGAGTTCCCATCATGGATGATAACAAAGAATTATGTGATGCTACTTCGTAATCTTGTGAAGTTCACCTTGGAGGGTTTGGATAGTTGTGAACGACTTCCATCACTTGGGGACTTACCTTGTCTTGAGTATCTAAAGCTAGGTCCATTACCAAATGTGAAATGTATCCAGAAAGAATTCTATGGTTGGTCTAATATTGATTGGGAGAGAAAAAGCAGCTCCAGTGATGGTGCAGATAATACTATTTTTCCGGCGTTGAGGGTGCTGAAGGTTTGGGGCATGGATAGTCTCGAGGAGTGGTCTGATGCAATTGCCTTAATACATCCAACGGCTAAAGTATTTCCTTCTCTAGAGGAGTTGGAGCTGATGGGAATGCCTAACTTGTGTGTTTTTCCAAACTTAGGCAGCCTTCCGTTTCTGCAAAAATTGTCCATAAACAATTGTCAGAATCTGACCCTTCCATCCTGTTGGAACAACCTTATGTCCCATGAATTAGAAGCGGGCAAGAGTCCAGCCGTGAGACATTCATCTGCAAGTGAAGAGAGAGGTTTGTCTTGTCCTGATTTTGATGACAATCCATATGCCGATTACTTCCCATCTCTACGTAAACTATATATTCAGTATTGTGATAAGTTGGTTGCATCATTCTGTAGCCTGAGGATCTTGGCACCACTGAAAACCTTGTGTATCTTTGGCGATCCTAGTTTTTGGCCCAAAGATTTGCACCATCTCATCAACCTTGAGACCCTGGAACTCAGATGCGATTCTGCTGAAATTGATTACTTTCCTTGGCCTTACTCCATTTCCTCTGCCCCTCATGCTACAGAGGATGTTCAACATTCTATCTCCCTAACATCCCTTTATTTGCATGGATGGCTAAAGGTCACATCTCTCACTGACCAAATTCAGCATGCAACAACTTTGAAGAGGCTATCATTATGGCATTTTGGGTTGGAGGCTCTCCCAGAATGGTTGGGTAATTCAGAATGTCTGCAACATTTAGACATTTTTCTTTGTCAGAACCTGAAGCATTTTCCCTCAGCTGAAGCATTTCAACGCCTTACAAACTTAGAGCATCTGACAGTTTACAAGTGTCCTCTTCTAGAAGAGAGATGCACCGAAGGAAGTGGCCCCGAGTGGCCCAAGATTGCCCATGTTCCTAACGTCAGAATTTCAAGCTAGTAGTTACGTATACTATACGAATTGTGAGTGAATGTTTATTGCAATTTGTTCTCTTTATATCCCCTAAGATGGCATATAACACTAATACTTCATGTTATTGTACTGAAGCTGAGCGCTAAATATGCCATGGGTACGTGCACGTCTTTCAGGAAGTTTCTAGTGTTATTCGACACATAAAGCTTCAGACACCGGTATTAGTTCATGATTCACTGTTGGAGAATGAGTATTTAACCTATGATCCTCCAAAAAAGAAAAGGTGAGTATTTAATCTGTGATCCTCCAAAAAAGAAAAAAGGTCGTGGTGTCAGCATCGTATCATCATAGACAGAGACTATGAATGTAGGATGAGAACTTTACATTTCTTTTCCTGATTTCATAAATGTAGAATGAAAGATGTTGCTCAGCTTTGTCATTCGTGCTGTTCTCTCTTTCCATCTCTTTCTAGAAGCCACACATTACTTGGTAATTATAATTGAAGCAAGCCACATTTCTCTTTTACATAAGTCGATCTGCCAAATGAACCTAGGCAGAACAAATATGGTAGTGTGATATTATGAACCGAGCTCTAAAAAGTGAAAAGGCAACAAGAATTTTCTGTTTCCCAGGGCCTTAATTGGATTTCATTGGTTACTTTGTTGTCTCGATATTGGCAGATGTCTATAGTGATATTTGTTTTTAGTTTGCCATGCACTAGAAAAATGTGTAATTGGTGTATTAAAACTCTGATGAAGCAGATTTCTCACAAAGAAATAGCTGGAAGGGAGATGCGCCAATGGAAGCGACTCAGACAGGCTGACATATTCACAACATAAGATTTTTGCAGTAGTGATCTTATCCAAATTGTGAGTGACTAATAATTGCAATTTATTCTCCCCTTTGCTCCTAAATAGAAAGGAATATACTACTACATGAGATCATTCTTTCAACACATAAGCTTCAAAATAAATCCAAGTACAATTCGTGATTCATTTCTTTTGCAAATAAGTATATGATCTGTGATCATTTTTATGCTCATGTGCCAATGTTGAGCTCTTCTTCAAACCACAGAATTTTTTCATTTTTGCTTAGCTTACTGTCTAGTTCTGTATAAAGAGTGCTTTGGTTTGCAAATGACTAAAACATAGATTTCAGCTCTGACATTTAATTGTGAATTTCATTTTGTCTCCTTTGATGAAATTACTTAACAAAGTCACTGTGCACTTGTAGTTCGATGAATCTGATACTCATTGCTGATCTGATTTCCTCTCCTTGAATAGAGAACTTTAGGACATCTGCTGCTCTAAAGGAATAAGCTAATGGGGACATCTGGATCAGAGGCGTCACAAACTGCCTTCTTCTGCTTATCAGATTGGCTATTCATCCTCCCGCAATACCTGTTCCTCAGAGTGCTTAGTTAAGCAGCCAACTTCAGGTGGTCCTCTAGCATTATCAAATATCAATTGCTGTTAGCTCATGAATCCTGTACGCAACTGCCTCTTTAGTCTTAACATTGAGCTGAATTCTTGGCAGTCTATGGCTTGGTGAAGCTAATTGTGACGACTCAGCCATTTTTCACTTTGATTTTTGACGTTTTACCTATTCTACTGAGTGAGATCTTAATTTGATTCTTTAATTTTTTACTGGCACCTCTCATCAATTTGTCATCCACTTGAATTTCTATCTGTTAGTGTACATTAGCATGCATACATACAAGGAAAGCAGTGAGCCAAAATGGCCTCCCTTGGTGAACACATCACCATGCCTAGTAGGTGCAGAGATATATGCCTCAGTGAAAAACGAAAAGGGAAACACATGTTGTCCATCTATCTTCGGTCTTCCATGGTATTTAGTTGTTTTTTGGTTAATAATTTGGTCAGTCCCTCCTCCATCGATTGAGTGTTGGTTTGGACTTTGCTTGTTCTATGGATTCCTCTATACACCGTCAAAACTGTCAAAGTATGGGAGTCCAAATAGAGACAAATATTCTCACAAACAGCAGAATGCAGCGCCATCTACAAGAGCGAGACCATCACTATTCATATACTCGAGAGCAGGATACTCAGCTTTTAGATATTCCAGGACCCCGGGCTTCCACTTATAAAGGCGAATCTTGGCTTGTTAAGCTCGTTACCTTCAAATGAGGCAATACAACCCTCTAATTTATACAAAATTGTAAATTATAAATAATATAGTTATATAGGTATAGGATCATGAAGCTCGACGAGCCTACCGAACAAGAATGAAGAAGGTTGAGCTCGAGCTCCTAGTGTTTAGCTTGAGTTCGAGTCAATCCTTTGCTCGACCCATTTGGCCACTTTTCACGAATGACTTGATTCGTTTACACCCCTAGTATGGATTAGGGAATTTCGAGGGCCACTGTTGGGGTAGTTGGTGATGACTAATGAGGCCATCATACATCACTAAGTGGATGAATGCATTAGATTTGGAGGCTTATAAAACAATCCCCTGGTGGTTTACCCCCACGTGTCATATCCCAATTGGACCTTCACACAAGACCAAGAGAGGCCCACCCTTTTCTCTTTTTTTCGCTACATTGTACCTTCACATCCTAATTTTTTGTGTGAAAACAACTATAACGTCACTCGCACCAATTCGTCTTCTTCTTATTCGCATCACCCATTTCTTCTCTCCCATCCCGCCGTGCTCCCCGACGACCCCTCTCCAGCGTTCTCCGTCCATGGCGTAAATTAATTTTTCCAATTTTATTTTTATTTTTTGTGACTTATGGAATAAATTTGGGGCATCTGAATTTTGGGAACAAGGAAACACAGAGGACCGAGAATAGACCTTCCTTGTAAACTGAGTCGACGACTTAATGCAATCATGACTATTCACAAATATCAAAACAATGGAAACAGAATGGACACGATCCGTAAGAAAGCCTCTTTAGACTATAAATCTATGTTCAGAACGATTCTTCAGAACCACTGCTCTTCACAACACAACCCCTCTTCTTTAGAACCACTCTTCTTGCGCCATGAAAAGAAGCAGCGACCCAAAACCCGGAGGCATCTTAGCGAAGCGACTGCACCGTTGGGGCTTGTGTAATTGCTTCTATCAGTCAAAAGAACTGATGAAAAGGATCAGGGAGAGAGAATATGTTTAAGTGGAGCCACGAGAAAACCATGTGCGGCGACGTGCATAAACCTATTGAAGAGGAAAAGAAATTGGAAATGGAAATCAAGCAGAAACTCATCGAGGCAGCGGCGGGTGCAAAGAAGTAGAGGTGGGTATGGTACTAAAAGTAAATGGTGGTTATGCGTTATACCAATGACAAAGTATCTATCTGAATAAAATCCAAAATGTGCTTGAATAACACGCACCTGGTCCATCGTTAGTTTGAGCAACTTGCGAAGCTTCAGTCAAAGTTCTCCACAAGGTGCATGAAATACAAAGCACAATCTGTAATTCACCTTTTTTTTGTACCATTGGGTTCAACTCTTTTGCAGGTGCATAACTTATGCAAAATAAAACTCTCAGTTAGCTTATCTAAACATTAACATGTAAATAACAAGAGATTATCCTAAACAAGCCCAATCAGTTGACCAGCTAAAAAAATACCCTACATGTAGTCTACCTATGCTGTTAGGGATTATGCATGCTATGTTTTTATGTGTTGGTGTGTTGGGGTATTTTTTATAGTGATAATGGTGTTATGTAGCTTTATGTAGTTTATTCCACTAAAGATCATGAACACTGAAAAGTGTGGCAAGTGCTAGGGGTGGTAGGGGTTAACTTACTATGACCTTTTCATACGTGTCCCATTCTCGCTGACCGTTATGCCTGAAGTTGTCAAAAAAGTAAAGGGTTGCGGATTTGAAGTCAACAACCAGGAAGACACTGATTCTTCATTTTGAAAGGCACAAAAAGCTGTTCTAGTTCATGAAGGATGCAGAGTATTTAGTAACGAGGAAGAGAGATAAGCGGACATAAGAGTATTATCAAAAATCAAGGAGCACCAAGTCTGATAGCTTGATGTCTACTTTGTGGAAATGAAAGAAGTTTTTTCCATTCGATCACTATGTTATCCATGGTCAACAATGTGTTGTCCTACATTTTGAATGTAAACGTTTAGAACGATTATATTATTGTACGACAACTCTACAATGGAGAAAAACAAAAGGGGAAGACTCGTGCATAGACTTGTGGGTGGCATTCGTAATTGTTGTATCCTTTTAAATATAGTAGTTACCAAATTTAAAAATTGTTGGGCTATGAACTATAAGTTATGTTGCCTCCACTCAAAGTTCAGCATTGGTAATCGTCGTTTAACTCGCCAAATTACCTGCAAATTCAGATTAATACTAATTAGTACAATGGTAAGCAGGGTCGATCCCACGAGGAGCAAAAGCAATAATCAATAATTATATTTCTACTATTTGTGAAAATCTTTTTGGTGATGCCACCACGCCTTAAATATAATGATTTTACTAACTCTAAAAATGCAAATGATGACCTTAAAAATATGAGAAATAAATATATAAATGAATGATATCGGCGAAGAATAACTCATGCTAGCTATTATCGATCATAGACGCAATAATGAATCAATTCTTACACATCTACCGGTTATAGGGAAGTAGGTACGCTTAACCCCCCAATTCTTTCTTACTTTATTGACAGTCAACTAATTATAATTAATTAACTGTTTCCCTTACCAAAATGTTCCCAGAAAGTATTCGCTAAACCAGAACACATTTTGATAGCATTAAGTATTAAAATAACCCGATATAGCAATTACCAAAGTAAAAGTAAATAGCAACGCACACTCAATTATTCCCCATCTTGCTATTACAGTCTTAACTAGTTAGCTGTTTTTCACAAGACTGTGCTACTTACTAGTTACGTATTGGCGGAAATTAGATAGCAGTATTCTAAAAATATTTAAGTTGATCAGGCCTAAACATATTAGAAATAAAATTCAACCAAGAACAATCGAGAACATGCAAGAATTAATTATAATGCGATTAGGCCTCTCGATTTATAAACTAGCATTTGTTATTCTCTGTCGATATATGGATTAGCTACTCATATTAATTAAACTAAATAAACCACTAATATAAAAACAAAACATGCTTAACGAATCAAATAACAAGAAACAACAAATTGTTGTTGAATGCTGGCGCCGAAACAATTGAAACCAAATAATTGTTAGTGTATTGCTTCTGCGCAGGAACCAAAAAAAACAATCTTAATTTCTGGAGCCGAAAAAAATAAGAACTAAACTTAAATTATATAATATGTCTCTTGCCAGGAATGATAAAACTAAAAACTTTCTCCGCCTCAATAAGCCAGGAGAAGGAAAGATTTATTCTCTGGTGCCTAATAAAACAAACACCAAACCAAGCTAACCACCCTACTCTGCCTAAATCCTGTCCCCATTTTATATGTCCAGTATTTCCAAGAAAAAGAAACCAAGTCTAATTCAATCTCCCAAAAACTTCCTTCTCTGAAAATTTCATTCCCCCATTAAAATACAATTCTTTCCTAATTTAAATTCTGAATTGAAGAGATAAAATTAAATCTCCAAATTATCTCCAAATATCTTCAAGGATATCTCCACAAATATCAGTCCAAATCTGCTCCAAAATAACTGTTACAATTCCGCTCTACTTTGACTGCTTCATTTGCCATAATTGCCCAATACTCCTTACTCTCCTCCAAATTCCTCTTGAGCCTGAAAACTGTGATCTGTTACAAATAAAATATTTAAAGTGCACATTAATCACATAAAATCACAGTTAATCCCAATAAAATAAACAACATAATTAACACACATCAAATATCCTCACACTTGAGTCATGCTTGCCCTCAAGTATGAAATAAGAATGAAATCCTGTTGTTTATCACTAAGTTCCAAGTATCCCCAACTGACTCTAAGACTCAAAAGAAAATAAAAATAAATAAATAGCAAAAAAAACACTAACTACAACCCAACAGATATTCAAACCCAGCATACCAATTCTTGATTTCTTTATTCATGGACAAACTTTACCTTGCTAATAACAAAGGCTCCTGTATAACACACTTGACACTCTCACACCTTTCAAATGACATTGGTAAATTCATCCTCAAATTAATGTAAACCAGCCTTCAACTTAGTCAAAATCAGACATGCATCTAACATTTCTCACGGTTCACACATTCACTCTAGATGTAAGGGACAGTCACTCAATGTATGAATTTCACATGGCAATGCTCAAATCATTCAATGCAAATCAGAAAGGTCTTTATTCAAGGTTGTAATGGGGCTAGGGGGAATAAAAACGAGGTAAGGTCCTAAGGGTTCTAAGATTAAAAATATAAATATACATGCATGCTCTTTTCAGCCCAAAAAAATTCCTCAATCAAAAAGATAATTTTCAGCCATCATAAAGTGGAAAAATCTGCTTAGAACTGCCTGTAGTTACTAAGTGTTGGTGTTGGAATTTTTTCTTCTTCTTTTTTCTTTCCATTTTTTCCTGATTTTTCTGATTTTTTTTCATCATTTTTTCTTCTTTTTTCTGGGCACATCAGCCCTCTTTTTCTGAATTTCCAGTACCGTATCACTCATTTTATCATCATTTTACTGCACTTTTAAATTTAGTACCGCATGGTCACTTCATACATCAAAATCAAGGTACTCAATGATATATCAGCAACAAATAATCTGAGAACCTATCATAATCACAAGCATGCATGTATAAGGGACACAAAAGAGGGGAATAAAAATAGGCTTTGGTTTCATTTTTCTGTGGCTCAAACAAACAAAAAGGTCAAGGCTTCAAAGGGTTTACTAAGGGTAGTGTATGGTAACCAATATAAGCCGTGGGGTTAAATCCTAATGCCTTTCATCATTTTCACACCAAATAGTTCAAGTAATGCCATGACTCTAAAAAAAGGATTGATGTAGAGACTGCTCCACTCTAGCTCAAAACCTCACTTTTACTGGGCTCAAATGTTCAATTACTTGTCTTTTTTCGTCATCCCAAGTATCATCTAGGCCAATATACCCCAATTATATTGGACACATTTACCAAGTAATTTTAGAGGTGTATCAAGTAACAAAATATGTCACACAAGAGCTTTCTCACAAGAAAGTTCAGTCCGTCAAGAAACAATAATATCAAGAATAGTATGTTGAATTTGACTCGACTCAAAAAAATTAAAATTGGAACTCATAAAATCCGTGGTCCAGGGAATTGTTGGATTTGGGATACAGCACTTCATCATCCAGGGTAATGTCATGGATTCACTAGAACAAAAATGCAAACATTTCCTATGGGGAGACAAGAAACAGAAAAAGGTTTCCTGGAAAAGGCTTTCTACTCCGAGGAGTAATGGGGGTCTGGGAATTCGTGACTTCAAGATATGGGATATGGCCATCCTCGCACAGCAGCTATGGGATATACACTCACAAAAGGAATCACTCTGGATCAAATGGGTCCATTCACAGTTCCTCAGCACGAGCAATATATGGAGTGTACACCCAAGGGCTCCCTGTGGCAGAATCTTGGAGAAGTTTTCACTCTACTTCACGAATCTGTGTGAACTCCGGGACAACCTAGTAATCATGTGTGGTGGCTCAAGTGAAACACTCATCGACTTGTTGGCAATTTGGTCAGGATCTAGTAAATTCACGGTGATGGCTCATGATCATTTCCACAGGTTTACTTACCCTCACTTGTATGATATACCCACCCTCCCAAGGCTAAGATTCTTCAAATCAATTTGGCATAGATCGATACCCCCCAGTTCTCCTTCATTACATGGCTTGCCTCGCTTGGTCGTCTTCAAACCAAGGACAGGTACCACGGAGGAGATGATGAACCCACAGACCACATCTGCTGCCTATGTCACTCCGATGTAGAGACACACAATCACTTGTTCTTCCAATGTGATTTCGTCAAACCGGTATGGGATAGAGTGCGAAACTGGATTGGATTGAGACGAGCCACTACTTCCATTATAGCCTCGGACAAATGGATCAGAAGACAGGTAAGAGGATCGAAATTGAAAAGAAAGATGGGTCTGCTGGCACTGACAACCACAGTGTACTACATATGGAGTGAAAGGAACAAAGTTCTCAAAAATGAACGTCGCCCGGATTCGGCTAGGGCTTTCAAGCTTATCCAAAAGGACTGCTACCTCATCCTCAACAGATTATTCCCGCACGAACTGCTATTCTAGGCAGGGATCCTTCTCTAACAGTTGGCATAAATGTGGATCCAAGAGTTTCTTGCAGGTAAGCTTAGTGGAGGGCATTGGAACCACACCCGACAGGTAAACATTTCTTTGCAGGTAAGAACAGATGCAGACATCTACATGGCGGGGTCGAGGGTCATGTGTTTGGCCCCTGGACTGCCCGGAGAACATTTTTTTAAAGGCCACAGCACCATATTAAATATGGGTGTATATGGTAGAACCGGCCTTTACAACTTCATTTTGGAATGCCAGACCAGTCTCAAAAAAAAAGTCGCTCGGGGGTGGGTGGTTCGAGGGTTAGGATTGTTCTATGGGTAGGATGGTTTGAGGGCTGAAAGGATGCTCCAAGGGGTGAAGGATACTTCGAGGGTTTGGGGTTTGAGGATAGACAGACTGAGGTATTCGAGTACTGAAGGCTTCCGAGTGCTAAAGGCTTCCGAGTGTTGAATGCATTCGAGTGCTTGACGGGGGCATTCGAGAGCTGGAAGTGTTCGAGTGTTCCAAGGGGCCATTCGAGTGTTGGAGTGTTCGTGTGCTGGGGGCATTCGAGGGGTGGTATGTTTGCCTTCAAGGGACAGTTCGAGGAATTCGCTTCATTTTGTCCTCGAGTTTGTCCTTGAGCACTGAAAGGGGCATTCGAGGGAAGTGGGAGTTCGAGTGATCGAAAGGGCATTCTAGTGCTGAAGATTGGTTCGAGGATAGATGGACTGAGGTATTCGAGTGCTGAAGGCAGTCGAGTGCTCGACAGGGGCATTCGAGAGCTGGAAGTGTTCGAGTGCTCGAGACTCCGGTGAGTCAACGACATCGGAAATACGCAGTCTGGAAAGTCAGCTAATAGCTGGAAGTCTCGAGGGTTGAAGGGTGGTTGGGGAGGGGTAGGTGGTTCTAGAGTTGAGGATTGGTTCGAGGGCTGGGGGATGGTTCGAGGGCTGGGGGATGGTTCGAGGGCTGGGGGATGGTTCGAGGGCTGAAGGATGGTTCGAGATTCCAAGGGTGGTTGGAGAGGCAGGTGGTTCGAGGGTTGACGGGTTATTTTTGAGGGTTGAGGGATGATCGACGACTAAAGGATGGTTCGAGGGTTCAGGGACGGTTAGAGGAAAGGCCATAATGACTCTCGAACGGTATTTTGAGGGCCTCGAGGGTAGGTGGTCAGAATGGTGGTTCGAGGGGGCATTTGAGTGTCCAAGGTATTCGAGTACTCGAGGGAGGCATTCGAGTGATGGAGGTGTTCGAGTGCTCGAGGAAGGCTTTCGAGTGCTGGAGGTATCGAAGGGGCTATACCCTCGAAGGGGCACTGCCCTCGAAGGTGTTATACCCTCGAAGGGTTTATACCCTCGAAGGGTTCATACCCTCGAAGGGGCTCTTCACTCGAAGGGGTCATACCCTCGAAGGGGCTCTGCACTCGAAGAGGTCATACCCTCGAAGGGGCTCTGCCCTCGAAGGGGTCATACCCTCGAAGGGGCTCTGCTCTCGAAGGGGCTCTGCCCTCGAAGGGGCTCTGCCCTCGAAGGGGCTCTGCCCTCAAAGGGGCCATACCCTCGAAGGGGCCATACCCTCGAAGGGGGTCAAACCCTCGAAGGGGCTCTGCACTCGATGGGTATTACCCTCCGCAAAAAAATGCAGCAGCAGTTTTTCTCCATAAGGCTGAAAGGATTTCCCATGGTAGCATCATGGCCATGTAGGTCGGGTAGGGGGTAAATTAATTTTGCGTACGCAAATTAATTAACCCCTTGCTAGGTATCCCTTGGAATTAACGGTTGCGCTATTTGCATGCGCTGCACTGAAAAGTGTAAAATGGCATCAGGCTGTCCATTTGCCTAAAATGAAAAGAATGGTTACAAAACCGTTACGCGGGGCGTGCGCGGTAGAATTCATGCCCGATCTCTTAAGCCTAGGAGGTCTATCCGCGGGGAACACTTGGGAGCACAACGGACTACGGTCAAACTGCCCCCAACCCCAAAGAGAAAGCCTCGGCCCTCATCCAGAGACCATTATCGAAGGCCAATAACACCTCTTTATCTTCATCTTATAGGTGTGCATGGTAGAAGCGGTGTGCAAGCCCTTTTAGGAGGACAGGTCATACTACTTCATTCATTAGATGACCGAGACCACTCTAGGATTTGAAGACACCCGTGGGGAGCAAACCACGGTGCAAGAGCCGGTTCACACCACCGGTAGCATGGATGTAACATGGACCGAGGAGGCTAGTGAGTTTGTTCTCATGCCCCTTAGTTTTTCAGGGATGGCTTATACAAGCCCCGGTCACCACGATGGGTTGTAATATTTTTCCATGGATGGTTTCCACAGGCCCCGATCATCACGACGGGACTATCTTCTTTTGGTCACCTGGTTGTAACATTTAGATCAGGGGTAGTATTTTAGGTAACATGTATAAAGGGAGTGGGCTAATGTCCCCACTCCCGTACATTCCCACGGCATTTTTTGGGCCACCTGATTGTACCATCTAGATAAGGGGTAGTTTAGTAGGTTTCATTGTATCACGGGAATGGGACAATGTTCCCACTCCCGTAGACTCTCACGGTTTCTTTTTATTTAACATTACCTTCGACTAGTGACTAAGCTGACTTTAACTAATCAATGGTCAAACTTTACTTGACTCTCTCTATATAGAAACACTATTGACTAAGCTGACTTTAACTAATCCACGGTCAAACTTTAAACGACTTTCAATATATAAACACTAATAACTAGGTTGAATTTGTCTAATCAACGGTCAAATTTTACTTTACTCTCTCTATATAGAAACACTAGTTATATAAACACTAATAAGATTTTACTTTACTCTCTCGATACATAAACACTAGTTACTTTACTTAATCTATCTATATATAAACACTAAAAAGATTTTTTTTCGGGTGACTAAGCAGAGATCAGCCTCTGGGTGATACGGGCAAAAAGGCGTTACCTTCTCTCAAGATCATCGGAGAGCAATTTCATCCAATTCTCTAATAAATCCACGCCTAAAATATAATTTTCTAGAATCCTCATAGGATTTTGAACAAAATCATCCGATAGTCGTGGGATCATTGGGGTCTCAATCGCGCAAAGCAGGGGTTTCGGACCAGGGGATTTTCTAGGGTTCTCGCTCAAAGGATTGGCCACGGGATTTTCCGTTCACATCCCTGGATCTGTGTACCTGCGGAAGTGTTTCTGGAGTACTGGAGAGCACTCGCGTCTACTTGAAACCGCCATCTCCATTAGACCATGTCTGAGCTCTCTCCAAAACGAAGTGGGCTATTCAAGAATTGAGATTTGAAGTGGGTCGATCGAAAGCTTGGAGTTTCGGATTCTCGCCGACAAACAGGGGGATAAAATTCGGAGGAAAAAATTCACCTGCAAAAAGGTTCTTTGGACTCTTTTTGTTGTTGAATTTCCCATACCAAAAAAGTTTGCTGCCCCTTTACATTATGACAATTGCTAGAACTTAGCAGGAATTAGTTCTAACTTGTGTTTCCGTGACGATTGTGACGATTAGTTTGTGTGTTGGAAATCTATTTTCTTGTGTGATTATCTGTTTGCTTGTGTGTTTATCTGTGTAGTGTGGGGAGATATGATAGTCTCCCTGTGTGTTTCCGATACGTTAGTCGGATTGTTTTTCTCTTGTCTCACTCTCCACAGGTGAACATGGCAACGAATGAAGTATCAACCTCTGCCACCAAAACGAACGAAAAGGATATATCTCATAACCAGGCACAGTGTTCAGCGAATCAAAATCCCATCACGCAGGATAGAAAATGGTATGACCCCCTACTTGAATGGAAGAGACCATGGAACAACGCAGAGATTATTCTCGAGAAGGTAGATTTCAGTAATATGGAAGATAATGGCCAGGATGTGGACTTTATTCTTTTGGAGGATGAAATAAACAAAGAACAAGTGAAACACTTCAATGGTTTTCTTAGTGTATTCCCGGTTTTCTTAGTGTATTCCCGTGTTTCTTTCCAGGAATGTATGCTGTAAGAAAGCTTCTAGTGGGAAAATGGGGGGTTTCTTACCAGGTACAGACATTAAGTAATGGCTATCCTAAATTCCAGTTTAACACTCCTGAACATAGAGACAAGGTGATGCACGGCCCTGACCACTTCCTTAACGGAAAGAAGCTTTTTACCGTAAACCTACCAGAAACCAAAAAGTTTGACATTAGAACCTTGGCAAAGAAGCCTGTTTGGGTGCGCATGGACCACCTGCCAAAGACCTGCTAGCACCAAAAAGTACTGGGAAAAATTGCATCCACAATAGGGGACCCCATCCTTATGGACAATGCAACCCGTGATCTAGTGGGTTACTATGCAAGAATTTTAGTACTGGTAGACACCTCTCTCAAACTAAAGGATAAAGTCACTTTTCGGATGCCCGATGGGGACACATTCACACAGAGGATTGTCTATGACTACTGCAAGCTATGGTGCCCAAACTACAGCGAAAACACTCACCTGATGGAGATCTGTGATGATTTCTTTGAAGCAAGGGAAAATGCACCAGGAACTCAAAGCTAAGAGGAAAAATAACACCACCTGTAACAAACTCAAGCAAACATATGCTGAGGAAGGTTTCCAAGATTCTCATCCTGGAACAAACACAGAGGTCTATGTAGACAGGGCATCCGGTAACACCTGGAGAAAAGTCAAGAAACCTAACCCCACCGGTGATGGAAAAGATGAAAATTCGTAGAAGAAAACTCCTCAACTAGAAAATGATGCCCAGATGTCCACCACAGGTGAAGACACAACAATAGACGAATTCGTGTCGACGGCACATAACAATGGAAAGGACAAAGAAGGAAATGGGGATCATGATCAAGAAAAACAACCTACTTTCGGAGATAGTAATATGCTGCTAAAGGGAGCCGGTGACATACCAGAAAGCATGTTGAACCCACGGGTCAGAAGAACCAATCCACCGAGGACAGGCCGTTCACCGCCATCCCCAAATCCACCAACCGCAGTTGGAAAAAAACCCTTAGGCCCAGGAGTTCCTTAAGAGTAATCAACCCAGTAGAAAGCCATACCAGGGACTAGCGGGTCTGGCTAGGTGCTTTTCAAGTGACACAAGTAAAGGTGGCGGTCCGAAGCCAAAAGGGACCTCGCATCCCCAATGAATTCAGCCTGCCTAAGTATCAAGGGCCTCGACGCTCCTGAAAAAGGAGATGGGTCAAAGACTTAATCTCTGGAAACAAGGTGGGACTCTGCGAAATACTTGAAACCAAAGTAAATGACAGAGTGTTGAGCATTTTCTTGAAAACCATGAAAGGATGGAGTTAAACCCACAACTTCGATCTGGCACCATTCGCACATATGCTTATCATACGGGACCCAAAATAGTTGAAGATTGATGTTATAGGTAAAATGACACAGATTATCCATCTGAAAGTGCACAGCCTCTCCTTTAACATAAATTTTCTTTGCACTTATGTTTACGGCGACAGTAAGGGTAGACAGCACCGACTACCACTATGGTCCGAGTTGAAGAGATGCAGGGTAAACCTAAACGCCCTGTGGATGGTTCTAGGGGATTTCAATGCCATTCTTAGCATAAACGATCACATCGGAAGCACCACCCCTAGTATTTATCAGATGAGAGAATTCTAAAAAACATGCACTACCTATGGATTGAGGGATGCACCCGCATTAGGTGACCACTACATGTGGCACAACGGTGATTACACCATTAGGCAAAAGCTCAACCGTGTCCTACTCAATCAAAAATGGGAAGGGGATTCATGCCGCACCACTTTCTTACCCGGATCGGTCCTCTTGGACCACCTCCCGTTTGTAACATCACTCATGCAAGAAATAGAAGTAACGAACAAGCCCTTCAGGTATCAGAACATGTGGAATGCTTACCCTCGATGTAAGCAGGTGGTACACGACTATTAGACGCCTCTGGTACAGGGTTTCAAGCAGTACATAATATGCCAGAAACTACACCGACTAAAAAAACCCTATGAAGGAGCTAGGGTAGATAGATTTCAATCACATCACGGAGAAGGAGAAAAGAGCAGATAAAGAGTATGGGGATGCTTTGACCAATATTCCATCACATAACGTCTCACTAGAACTAATACAGGAACTGAAAAAGTTAAAAAGGTAGGTCATCCTATTATATACGGCTGAGTCCATATTCCTTTCTCAAAAGGGGAGGATCAATTTCATCACTATGGCAAACAAAGGGACCAGCTATTTCCACGGCCTAGTCGCAAACAGAAAAGGGGGAGGCATCCCAGCAATTCTGGACAGTGAAGATAGAATTGTAACCTTTAATGAGCGAAAAGGCATCATCTTCGCTGAGTTCTATAGGGGAGTATCTGGCACTAAAGTACCACGGGTCTAGATTGATCCTGCAACTCTTCAATGTGGCCCCATACTGAACAATATGCACAGAACAACACTGAGCCAGGAAATAGAAAGATATGAAGTCCGTACAGACCTATTCTCCATATCAGACGACAAAGCCCCTGGCCCATATGGATATACTGCAGCATTTTTCAAGAGCCAATAGGAAATTGTAGGCTCTGATGTGATGGACTCAGTACTGGAATTCTTTACCTCTGGTGACCTACTGAGGAGACTAAACCACACATCTGTTACGTTAATACCAAAGAAAGAAGAAAACCTCAGAGTTGGCAACTTTAGACCCATCTCCTGCTGCAACGTCCTCTACAAAATTATCACGAAGATCATTGCCAATATAATAGAACCTTTCCTCCCGGAAATCATCGACCCATGCCAGGCAGCATTCATGAAAATGAGAAAATTATCCAATAACGTGATGTTAGCTCAGGAAATGGTACGCAAATATGGCTTAGCTCGGTCATCGCCTAGATGCATGATTATGGTAGACCTCACAAAGGCATTCGACACTGTCTCATAGGACTTCCTGGAAGAGGTACTGTCTAGACTTGGATTCCCTCCTACCCTCATGGCTAGAATAATGGAATGCATCAGAACCGCCACATTCTCCATAGCAGTGAATGGGAAACTATGCAATTTCTTCAAAGGTGAGAGGGTCTCCATCGGGGAGACCCCCTATCACCCCTGCTGTTTGTTATATGTATCGAGTACTTCTCCAGGCTTCTGAAAAGGAAGGCGGAATCTAGCCTTTTCACTTACCACCCAAGATGCAAAAGTTAGAAGATCACCCACCTTGCCTTCGCAAATGATCTAATGTTATTCCCCAAAGCTGACAAAGAATCTGTACATATACTCATGTCAGCACTCAATGAATTTGAGTGAACATCCTGTTCGGCGATCAATGCAGCTAAATCAAAATTCTTTGTAGTTAGCATCAAAGAAGACCTAAGCTCCACGGGCATACCATGAGACACCTTCCCCGTCAGGTATTTGGGTATCCCGTTGGACTCGAGTAAGCTAAAGGTTGTTCGATATGTTGCTGGGGAAAGTCGATAAGGAAATTGCAAAATTCAAAGGCCACACACTCTCCTATGTGGGAAAAATGGAACTAATCAAATCGGTAGTTCAGGGGATTGTTGGATTCTGGATACAACACTTCATCATACATGGCAAGGTCATGGAAGCACTCGAGAGGAAATGCAAACACTTCCTATGGGGAGAAAAGAAACATAACAAGGTCTCCTGGAAAAGGCTTTGCACATCGAAAAGAAATGGAGGTCTTAGAATGCGGGATTTCAAAATCTGGAACATGGCATTTATCGTGCAACAGCTATGGGACATCCACACAAAGAAAGATTCGTTGTGGGTGAAATGGGTCCACTCACACTTCCTTCGTGAGGACAGCATTTGGTTTGTTCACCCCAGAGCCCCTTGTGGCCGCATCTCCGAATAATACTCACTCTACTTCACAAACCTATGCGAGTTAAGAGATAAGCTTAGGGTATTATCCGGTGGCAGCCTGGAATCACTCAAGAAAATGTTAGCCCTATGGGCTGGATCAGGGAAGTTCACAAGAATGGCACACGATCATATACACAGAGCCATATATCCGCACCTATACCACTTACCTGCCCTGCCTGGGGAAATATTTTTCAAGGGTCTATGGCATGGATTCATACCACCCATATTCTCATTCATTACCTCGCTCACATCTATAGGAAGACTACAAATCAAGGATAAATACCATTGGGGAGAGGAGGAGCCAACGGAATATATTTTCTCCCTATGCCATCTGGAACCCAAGAACCACAACCATATGTTCTTCCAATGTGAATTTGTCCGAGTAATATGGGACAAAGTACGAGCATAGATTTGTTTGAGGAGGACCACAGAATCTATTGTTACCTCCGAGAAATGGATCAGAAAACAAATCAGAGGCTCAAAGCTAAAAAGAAAGATGGGCCCGCTAGTCCTAGCAGTTTTGGTCTACTACATCTGGAGTGAGAGAAACAAAGTTGTAAAGGAAGGGCAGCAACCAAATGCAACAAGGGCCTTCAAACGCATTCAAAAGGACTCCTACATGATCCTTA
Organism: Rubia yunnanensis; assembly: GCA_037428765.1. Classification (NCBI taxonomy): domain Eukaryota; kingdom Viridiplantae; phylum Streptophyta; class Magnoliopsida; order Gentianales; family Rubiaceae; genus Rubia; species Rubia yunnanensis. The sequence goes on from CM075066.1 coordinate 42,626,775, forward strand.
ACAGACTATTCCCAAATGAAATGTTGTTCTGAACATAGCAACCACATTAGAGGCCCTTCTGGTACCTCGACAGGCCTTTCGAGGGGTACTTTCCCGCCTTCTTGAGGGATCTCATTTTGGGAGTTCTCTAGCAACTGAGATAGAGTTCCAAGGGTTCTCATCTTCGTTCTGAATGGTTTTCTCTGGTTTGGATTTCACTGGTAGCTTTCGAAGTTCCCCACCAGTCTCGTAGGGACACACCTTTCAGGGCCTACAGGACCGACACCCTCTTGGGGCGTAAGTCTACTATCATTAATGTGCTCTACTGCAGAATTCCAAAAGACCACACCTTTTGGGTCTCGAAGAGTGATACCTCCGGGACCTCGACAGTCAATGCCTTCTAGGTTTCGAAGGGCAACACCTTCGGGACCTCTAGGGATCATTAGCTTCTTCATCGACGGACTCCGGTAGCCTCTCAGGCACTACGCACTCCACTTTCGATGGAGAATCCTATAATCTTTGTGCTTACATCTTTATTTTTACTATACATAGTACTATCTCTTCATTTTGCTACAGGACTGACTATATTCTGACACAGGGAAATATAGGAGAGACCCCTACTTTAATCCCTGAATTTTGATATAGGGGCATACGAGGGGTTTCCCATAAGAAGGTTCGAGGAGCTAGAAACTTTATCCTTGCAGACCATAGCAGCTTCCTTCATTTGCAGACAAGGTCATTCTTATTTTTTGACACAGGAACTACCTCACAAAAAAAACCTCGAAGGGTTCCATCTCTCGAAAGGGGCCCAGTTCCCAAGGGGGCCCTCCTCGAAGGGGTCCAGTTCCTCGAAGGGGTCCAGGCCTCGAAGGGGTCCAGGCCTCGAAGGGGTCCAGGCCTCAAAGGGGTCAACTCTTCAATGGGGTCCACTCCTCGAAAGGGTCCGCTCCTCGAAGAGGTCCAATCCTCGATGGGATTCAGTCCTCGAAGGGGTCGTGCCCTTGAAGGGTTTGTGTTCCCGAAGGGGCCATGTTCTCAAAGGGTCGCACTCCTCAAAGGGTCACAGTCTTCAAAGGGGTCCAGGACTCGAAGGGGTCCTGGCCTCGAAAGGGTCCTGGCCTCGAAGGGGTCCTGGCATCGAATGTGCCCAGTCCTCGAAGGGGTTCACTCCTCGAATGGGTCCACTCCTCGAATCGGAATCAGTCCTCGATGGGGTCCAGTCCTCGATGGGATTCAGTCCTCAAAGGGGTCGTGGCCTCGAAGGGGCCGCATTATCGAAGGGGCCATGTTCTCGAAGGTTCGAACTCCTCGAAGGTTCACACTCCTCAAAGGGTCGCACTCCTCGATGGGAATCAGTCCTCGATGGGGTCCAGTCCTCGATGAGATTCAGTCCTCGATGGGATTCAGTCCTCGATGGGATTCTGTCCTCAATGGGATTCAGTCCTCGAACCGGTCATGTCCTCGAAGGGGCCGCATTATCAAAGGGGCCGTGTTCTCGAACGTTCGCACTCCTCGAAGGGTCGCACTCCTCGAAGGGGCCGACTCCTTGAAGGGTTCCACCACTCGAACGGGTTCAGGCCTTGAAGGGGTAAAATCCTCAAAGGGGCCGTGTTCTCGAAGGATCACACTCCTCGAAGGGTCGCACTCCTTGAAGGGTCACACTCCTCGAAGGGTCACACTCCTGGAAGTGGTCCACCACTCCAAGGGGTCGACTCCTTGAAGGGTTCCACCACTCAAACGGGTTCAGACCTCGAAGGGGTCAAATCCTCGAAGGGGTCATGTTCACAAAGGGGTCGTGTTCCCGAAGGGGTCCAGCCCTCGAAAGGGCCTGTTCTCGAAGGGGTCCAGTCCTCGAAGGAGTGTTCACGAAGGGGTCATGTTCCCGAAGGGGTCCAGCCCGCGAAGGGGTCGTGTTCTCGAAGGGGTCCAGTCCTCGAAGGGGCCCAGTTGAAAACCCTCGAGACATGTCCCCCTTCGAGGGATGGAGTAAAAAAAATTCCAACAGCCTTTCTTCATCTGGCTGCATATATTTCCTAAGTTATGCTGCATGGACATTCAGGCCGGGTAGGGGATAATTAATTTTCCATACGCTAATTAATTAACCCCTACCTAGTTATCACTTGGATTTGACGGTTGCGCTATTTTCCTGCGCTGCACTGAAAAGTGTAAAATGGCATCAGGATGTCCATTTGCCTAAAATGGAAAGAACAGTTACAAAACCGTTATGTGGGGCGTGCGCAGTAGAAGTCATGCTCGGTCTCCTCATCACTAGGAGGTTTTTCTGCGAGGAACACTTGGGAGCACCACAGACTACGGTCAATCTGCTCCCAACCCCAAAGAAAAAGTATAGGCACTCATCCAGAGACCGTTATCGAAGGTCAATAACACCTCTTTATCTTCATCTTAGAGGTGTACATGGTAGAAGCGTTGTGCCACCTCTTCTCAGAGAAGATGACATACTACTTCATTTGATGGTCGAGACCACTCTCGGTTGGAAGACACCCGTGGGGAGCAAACCACAGCCCAAGAGCCGGTTCACACTACCGGTTGCATTGTACAGAGTGAGGGCTAACGAGTCTGTTATCATTCCCCTGTGTATTTTCATGGATAGCTTCTATAGGCCCCTACCACCACAAAGGGGTTGCCATTCTTTTCTCGTGGATGCTTTCTGCAGGCCCCTGTCATTAAGAAGGGGTCAGCATCTTTTTGCCACCTGGTTGTATCATCTAGATCAGGGGTAGCCTAGTAGGTATCATGTATTAAAGGTGTGGGCCAATGTTCCCACTCCCGTAGACTCTCATGGTTCCTTTCTTATTTACCTACACCTTCAACTAGTGACTAAACTAACTTTAACTAATCAACGGTCAAACTTTACTTAACTCTCTCTGTATAGAAACACTAGTGACTAAGCTGACTTTAACTAATCAACGGTCAAACTTTACTCGACTTTCAATATATAAACACTAATAACTAGGTTGACTTTGACTAATCAACGGTCTAATCTTACTTGACTTTCTATATATAAACACTAGTGACTAAGTTGACTTTAACTAATCAATGGTCAAACTTTACTTCACTCTCTCTATATAGAAACACTAGTGACTAAGCTGAGTGTTGGAAGCTTTCGAGTGTTCCTAGAGGGGCATTCGAGGGCTAAAGGTGTTCGAGTGCTTTGTCCTCGAGGAGGGCATTCGAGTGCTACAGGATGCTCGTCCCCTGGTGGAGTCGCGAAGGTTTGAGGTAATCGGGTGCTCAAGGCATACGAGTGCTGGTGGAGCTCAAGTACTCGAGGGGGCCATTCGAGGGTTGGAAGCTATCGAGTGCACGTGTGGGGGCATTCGAGGGTTGAAGGTGTTCGTCGGCTCTGTCCTCGAGATGGTAGGTGCTCGAGTACTCGAGGGGGGTGCTTGAGTACTCGAGGGGGGCATTCGAGTTTTGGAAGCTTTCGAGTGCTCCTGGGGGGCCATTCGAGGGCTGAAGGTGTTCGAGTGCTCTATCCTCGAGGGGGGATTCTGAAGTTCCCTCAACGGATGGCTCCTACTGGAAAATAATAATAATAATTTTAAAATAAACCGCAGCAGTTTTTCTCCACATGTTTGAAGGGATTTCCCATGGTAGAAACATGGCCATGTAGGTTGGGTAGGGGGTAAATTAATTCTGCGTATGCAAATTAATTAACCCCCTGCTAGGTATCACTTGGAATTAACGGTTACATTATTTGCCTGCGCTGCACTGAAAAGTGTAAAATGGCATCAGGCTGTCCACTTGCCTAAAATGGAAAGAACGGTTACAAAACCGTTACGCGGGGCGTACGCCGTAGAAGTCATGCCCGGTCTCTTATGCCTAGAAGGTCTATCCGCGGGGAACACTTGGGAGCACAATGGACTACGGTGAAACTGCTCCCAACCCCACAGAGAAAGCCTCGGCCCTCATCTAGAGACCGTTATTGAAGGCCAATAACACCTCTTTATCTTCATCTTAGAGGTGTACATGGTAGAAGCGGTGTGCCAGCCCTTTCAGGAGGACAGGTCATACTACTTCATTCATTGGAAGACCGAGGACCACTCTCGGATTAGAAGATCGAGTACCACTCTCAGATTTGAAGACATCTGTGGGGAGCAAACCACGACGCAAGAGCCGGTTCACACCACCGGTAGCAAGAGCCGGTTCACACCGCCGGTAGCAGGGATGTAAAATGGAGCGAGGAGGCAAGTGAGTTTGTTCTCATGGTCACCACGAAGGGACTCTGTTGAAAGAATGGCTCATACAGGCCCCGGTCACCACGACAGGTTGTAATACTTTTCACGGATGGTTTCCACAGGAACCGGTCATCACGAAGGGAATAGCTTCTTTTTGTCACCTAGTTGTAACATTTAGATCAGGGGTAGTTTTTTAGGTAACATGTATTAAGGGAGTGGGCTAATGTTCCCACTCCGGTACACTCCCACGGTTTCTTTTTATTTACCATTACCTTCGACTAGTGACTAAGCTGACTTTAACTAATCAACTGTCAAACTTTACTCAACTATGAATATATAAACACTAATAACTAGGTTGAATTTGTCTAATCAACAGTCAAACTTTACTTGACTTTCAATATATGAACACTAGTAACTAAGTTGTCGGCACAACTTACTCCCCTCCTAGGAGCTTATTCACATAACGAGCTGAGGTGTTCGGTCTCCTTTCCCCAATCCGGGTCAAAACATATGGGATCCACATCATCCCCAAACAAGAATTTGCGCACCATGGCTAGGATTTCCTCATGTTCCCTTAACATTCCCAACAAGTGAGCATTCGGGGGCTTCTCTCCTTCTCCAAGAGATAAACATTTAAGAACTTCCGGTGGTGGTTTTCACTCTACCACCGAATTCTTCTCAAGAGAAGGAGGGAAGCCCACCTCTATTGGCTTACATGTGGACACATGAAAGGTGTCAGATGTTTCTTTTCCAAGAGAGCATTCACCATTGTTTCTTTCCTTCAAGTTAGTACTTGCATCATTTGCAATCAAAGAATCATCTATAGAAACATTTAAGGAACTACGATCGTTGGGCTCAAATACATCTTGCGTTATATTATCAACAACAGTTGGCAAGAATGGTATTTACTAGAATGCTCAATAAAATTGTTAGTGTCAAACTCTATCTTCTACCCATTAAATTCCATGGTTAAGGTTCCACTATGCACATCAATTATCGTCCTTGAAGTCTTTAAAAATTATCTACCTAAGAGAATAGGTTTAGCACTCTTACCACCTTCATTTCACTAACATAAAAATCGGCGGGGAATGTTAAGGATCCCACTTTCACCAACACATCCTTCACAATATCTTTTGGGTATGTGCTAAAGTGATCGGCTAGTTGGATAACAACATCGGTTTTGTGCAAAGTGCCTGGATCTAGACTTTCATACAAGGAATATAGAATCACATTAATGGAAGCACCTAAGTTTACCATGGCCTTGTTAACATATTTTCCTACTATCTTACTAGGGATTGTAAACATTTGCGGGTCATCACATTTATGAGGCACTTCATCATCAAACACGGTGGAGACATAATCTTTCTTTCCACTCTTTTTCTTATTCTTCAATTATTGTTTCCTATTAATCGTACACAATCCCTTAAGAAACTTAGCATACCTAGAAAATTGATTTATAGCATTTAAGAGTGGAATATTTACCTCGCATCTACGAAAGACTTCGTAGATGTCCTTTTTGTCCTCCTTGGTCCTCATATCCTTTAATGCCTTCGGAAATGGTGGCTCCGACAAATAGATAGGGATCTCCGCCCCTCTTGATTTCTTGTGAGGCAAGGATAAGGTTTCAGGATTTGATCCCAGCCTTGGTACAAATGCTCCACCTTGATTTCTTCTTCTTTGCTCTCTTTCTCTTTGGCTAACTCCTCGGCCTTGTTTTCAAGGTTCTCTCCCTTTTCAACCACCCTCTAAACAACAACCCATGCTTGGGGCTCCTTCACTTCATTTCCACTCCTCAATGAGATTGCACTCACATTTTGTCGCGGGTTGATCTCTGGTTGGGAGGGAAGTTTGGCCTTTACCCATGTTTCCATCTAATTCACCACTTGAGCTATTTGGCTCACTTGATTTTCCAAGTTCTTGATGCTTGCCTTGGCTTCATCTTGGAATTTTTCACCTTTCTCCGCACACATGCTCAACCGGTGAAAGGCTTGCATCACCTCATCTTTTGACAAGCCCGAGCTCTCCCCTTGATCTTGGGGTTTGTTTTGAAGCCTTGGGAAATTTTTGTGAAAGCCGGTATTCTTGTTGAGGAGGGCGGTAAGGTTGAGTATTTTGGCCTCCTTGAGGGTTTCCATACGGGAGATTCGGGTGATCTCGATTACCCAAATTGTAGGGCCAGTTTTGGTAGCCTTGACCGCTTTGATAACCTTGGTACCCTTGATTGCCTTTAAACCCTCGGTTGCCCTGGTATCCTTGGTTTCCTTGAAAACCCATGACATTCACCTCCTCCACATAATCATCTTGCAAGGTGGGGAAAACATCTGTAGGATGTGCCGCTAAGAAAATTTCACACTATTTTATATATGGCACATTCCCGGACTTAGTCATGAGAGACTTCACCATAGATGTAGGGGCCAAGACTTGGTCTTCAAGATTTCCTCTAATGGAAGGACCACTTGTGGTATTAGGGTTTCCTCTTCTCAAACTGGCCCTTGAATTGCAGTTCCTTGACTCCTCGGCTAATGCCTCATAGATATCTATAGCCTCCGCCAAATTCTTGTTTCCAATGTAACCTCCATAAGAACTCTTCACTAAACTTTGATCCTCATCAAGAAGACCATTGTAGAAATAGTAGACCAAATCTCCTTCCGAATATCCATGGTAAGGACAACTCGAGAGAAGCATTTTGAATCTCTCCCAATAGTCATAGAGTGACTCTTCATGTCATTGGAGGATATTGCTAATGTCCTTCAAAGAAGCGGGCCTTGAGGCCGGGAAGTATTTGGCTAGAAATTTTAGCTTCATGTCACCCCAACATTTGATACTTTTGGGTGGTTGGTAGTAGAGTCAATCATTTGCGCCATCTTTCAATGTGAATGAGAATGCCTTCAATTTGTAGAGATCTTCATCGACTCCATAGGAACCGTGCCACACTACATAAATTTGAACTCGGTGAAATGCTTGTTTGTGTTCTCCCCTTGCCTACCAAAGAAGATAGGTAGCAAGTTGATCAACCCGGTCTTGAGCTCGAAGTGTCCATTTGGTCCAACCAATGGATAATCTATGCACATCGGTTGTTGATCAAGGTTGTGGGCCATGATTTCCCTCAATAAGGGTTGCCTCAAAGGAATTTGCCTTCCTTGGATGGGATGAGATCTTTCTTGGAGAGAGGGATGTTGAGGCCTTCCTCCCAGAATGTGACCTTCATGCTCATCTTGATGTTCTATGGATGTAGAAGTGTCCGCAAAATGGTCACTAGGAGAAGTGTTATTCATACATTCCAAAGAAAGCATCTTAGTCCTTCTCAAATTCAACTCTAACTTGGGGTCGTAGTGTAGGGGTTCTTGTAAAGAGGATCGCGTACGAACCATACACCAAGAAATCGAACAATACATCTCCAAGTCAAGCGAAAATGGCTAATCAACTAAAAACCAAAATAAAAGCAAACTAACAAATATTCACAACTAGCACATACTCACACATAATATGTCCAAACACTTAATAATAAATGCTTCTTCCCCTGTAGTAGCGCCAAAATTTGGGAGGTCATCGTCGTACCTCTCAAAGTTACTATTTTTAAGCCATAAATGCTTCCAATCTACAATTAAGTAGATAATGGCAAGTCGGGGTCGTCCACGAGAAGATGGATCTTTCCAAGTGTTTAAACATACTAGGCATATGCATATATAGATACATATAAAAACATGTAAAGGGGGGGGGGGGGGTTGGTTGGTTTTTCCTAAGTTACCAACTTAAAGACAAGTTAACTAACAAGCAAGGGAAACTAGTGAACAAACAACAAACTGGGAGAATGAGATTTAAAACACACGTTACATAACCTTGGGCACAATTGACTTCCACTTCCAAGCCTCTTATCAATCATTGAACATGCAACCTATTTATTACTTTCACTATTTGTTATGAAGACTAATCTTTTATCCTTCTTAGATAGTAGTTTGCAAGAGTGAATTCGACATCTCTTGTCAAACCTCACCAATGACTCCATTAGTTGAAACACAACTAAAAGTATCCCATTTATGGCATTGTACATGAAGAATTAACAAGTTTGACAACATTTATAAACACTACACTGTATCTAAGCATTTAACCAATCCATGCATTTACACAAGAATAATCAAGAACATTCATAGACTTCTCTCATTTGTTACAAGGAACAACATGAAAATGAGTTCAACATTATCTATTTATCTAGCAATTATCAATCCATCAACACAATCAAAAGCTCTAAATGATACTCTTTGATTTCCTATCAAGAAAAGGGGAAATCAACCCATTTCCCCAAACCCTAACAAGCATAGCATACGAGTACTTCATATACTCAAGCTTTCAAAAGTATTAATGACATTAACAAACACATTTAATGCTATATAAATGCACAATAGTAAGAGTATTAAATAGGCTACAAAGTGTCTTAAGACATGAATTTGGAAGTCTTAGTCAATTGCTCTCAATAACTAGATTTAGCTACTAAAACCCATGCTAATTACCAACAACAATTCATACATGATCAAAGCTAAGACAAAGATAAGAATGGTGGAAAACTAGGGTTCAAAAGAGGGAAAACGAGTTGGAAGAAGAAGTGTGGGGGAAGAGAAGAGATAAAGTACTATTTATAGTACAAGAAAAAAATGTGGAATTCTGGCGACCCGTTAATCGCACGGTGCGATGGGTGCCCAGAATCCCCAAGTGATTTCTTTCTTCTTCTTGGTTTCTCCTTCACTTCACCACAACAAGTTTCTTCACTTCTTCAAATCTTCAAAGGATGGTCTTCAATGGCCTCTGGTCTTCAAGGCTTGATGTTATTTCTTTGTCACACGAAATCCACTTAGAAAATGTAAAAGAAACGTAAAAGTCGTTCTTCCCTCTCCTAAGACAATTCAAGATAAAACACAAGCTCTAGATGACAAAAGAGCGCAAAGGAAATCCCAAAAAGTCTCAAAATTTGCACACAAAATGGACACATCAGATATAAGTGTTGGTCTGTTATAATATTCATTTATTTGTGGTTTAAATGTTCTTCTATTGATTTATTTTCTGAATATTTGTGCCGCTTTGTCAGACTTGCAGTTGTAGATAATGAGGGGCAGGAGCTACAGTCCTTCACATTTGCTCTGAAGTTAAATTATCATTAGAGTTCTTTGCTGGATAAGTTATGAATAAGTGTTACATGTGCAGTGATAGGAGTATATCTGGCCGAATGGCTGAATGCTGTCTTAGCTAACAACTGGACATGCTTCTCATCCTAGAACTACTTCGATCTTCACGGGGTCTTTCTCTCAGTACTTTGGTCCTGGCCTCTTTTGGTTGTAGCCATTGTAATTTTGGTAAGCAGTAGCAATGATAAAGACAGTGAATAGACTATGTAACTGATACAGCATATACATATATTGATTCCCGTCCGACTTTTTCAGGTGAACACCTTTTTTTCATTGTGCTACTTGATGGTGACATGGAAAAGGGCTGAGTTGAGACACAGGACGAGAGAAGCTCAGAGCAAGCTGGATTGAATTAGAACACTTCTCTTGCTACACTAACCTCATCCTTGTAGAATTGATTTGTATGCTACTAGTATGCCTATTGGTTTTCTCTGACCTTGAATTGGAATCTACAACTCTTTTAGTTTATTTGGTATTTTGGTTTTCTTTGACCTTGAATTGGAATCTACAACTCTTTTAGTTTATTTGGTAGGTGATTGGCGTACGTTAATGAGGAGACTAAAACTAAACCCATAATCCAACTTTAGACTTGGAAGGCATGTTTTAAATGGATCCAGTTGCAAACAAAACCATATTATGGGACCGGAACCTCTTGCCATCAAGGTTCACGTTAACGTACCTTCCAAACCTCTATGTCCTCGGGGGTGACGTTAATTCAGTTGCTTAAGAATGGTAGACCATAGGCTACTTGTGCGTGACTTGCATTATGGACCGTGCTTAGTCAGTTATTCTGTTAAATGTAGGTCCAAGTTCTTAGTGAATATTTTTTCTTGCCACTTTTCTAAGAAGCCCTTAAAGAGAATTTGCCCATAGCAAAGTAATTTCAACACTACCCGTATGATTTGTCCTTCGACGAAAGAGGTTTAAAATGAGACTGCAGATTGTAGTTTTTGTTCACAAGTGATCATCAATTTTCTTTTGGTGCCTACTGAGTTTTGTAACTGACATTATTACTTATTATTTATTTTATCGACTGGTCGTAGGAATCTATATTATACATTTGATTTTGTAAATTATATTTGATGTGTTAATTGTTTTAGGTAAAGTCTTGAGAAAAATAGTCTTTTCATAGCATTATTGAAAGACGGGATTTCTTTAGAATAATAAAAGATAAACAGACTTAGTTGTAATATTTAAAAAAATTGTGCAACTTGTAATAGTTATAAAGTTTATAACTCGATTCATACAACTTGAAAATTTTATCATTATTTATTCTAATTTACACTTTAAACTTTGGTCTTTCGTTTATGGAAAGACCGTCTTTCAAAAGACGGACTCGTTTTACGTACAATCTAATAATTAATACTAGGCAAATTCTTAGGAAATAGCATTTTTTTAAATAAATTTATGGGATGCCAAGATTTAATTAGAATAATAAAAAGTAAAATACCGTAATTGCAATATTAAAAATTTATTGTGCTACGTGTAATAATTATAAAATTTATAACCCGATTCATTCAACTCAAAACTTTTATCTTAATTTCTTCTAATTTGAAGTTTAAGCATTGATCTTTCCATGGGTTATGAAAAGACCATCTTTCGAGAAACAGACTCAGAGTCCTAATACAAAATAGTTTAAAATACAACAAAAAACTTGCTCTCGTTAACTTTCAATTTGATATAAAAACTAACTTTTCAATTGACTAAAAAACCAGAAACCACTAACCACGCACCTATTTTGCCATCGATGAAGAGAACAAACGCATCAAATTCGAGCTACGTAGAGAGCACATAATCATCGTAAACTCTCGAATGCGAGTGTAGAACAAAAGCACGGCATTGGACCAAGTGTAGGTCAGATCTGCTGATGATCCCATATAAACTCTTCAACTCCTAAGTCTTAACTCATACTACATTCGGTTTCGACACATCTGTGCCTTCTCCATTACGAATTCCAAACAACCTTATGGAACCAATTGGACCCAAGTAAGGTAAGGAAAACCAACAAAAGCACGATTACCAGTTGCAAACATCCCCAGCCACTGCAAAGTATGCAATTACATTCATGGCGCAGTCTTCCGCACGTGTAGCAAAATGAGGCATGGCATCTACATCTACCATAATCAACAAACCAAAATCAGACCAAATCCTTCCGATTAGCACAATTCAGTAATCAAGAAGTATCACGAGAAGAAGAAGAAACGGACCAAATTTGACCAATGTATAGAACAAAAGCACCATATTCAACTTCTTTAAGTCCTAGCTCTAAGTTAGAGTACATTCGGTAAACACATAGCTGGTTTTTCTTTACGGCAATCTAAAGTATACAATGTAGACGAAGCAAAAGAAACGGATTGCCATGACAGGTTGAGAGAAATAAGCTCAGCTCGCAGAGATGCCATCGCAATTACACCAATGGCAATGAACCAGTCTTCCACACGTGTAGCAAAATTGGGCAAGGCATCTACATTTACCATATCAACAAACCAAAATCAGACCAAAGCCTTTTTCTACCTTTCCGATTAACATAACTCATATGCTTACGCTGCAATTTCTGGAGTAAGATCACGAGAAAAAGAAACGGATAAAGGGTCTCTCAGCAACATCATAGTTTCCCACGTAGTTTCGAGATTAGGATGCTCGTATAAAAGTAAAGAAAACCCGTGCGAATTCACATAACTGAACCAAGATTCATAGGTATCAGAGGAAGAGGTTCATCAGATACAGAATTGTATTCAGGGCAATATGCAAGTTCATATACAACAAATACATACATCAACTGGAATTACTCGTCTTAGTTAGAACAAGAAGGACAAAAGATTGTAGAATAATCAAAGAAGTATGATCAATATTATTCCTCTACCACCAATCCTCGAACACTCACATCCAACTCCATTGAACTTCGCTCCACAGCGGTAGCAAAATGTCGTAACACATCTACATGTTCGAATAGCCAATATCACACCAATTAGATCTGCATCACTACATTTCCAAATCGGTTGTATACTGTCATAACACAATCTAAATTCCTACAGACACTGGCGGAACTAAACCAGGCCGAGCCGGTGCGGCCGCCCCAGTAAACTCTGGCAAACTAAGGGGAGTAATACTCTTCATCTCTTTTTTCGCCCCAGCTCATTAAAATTGAAAAGGGTTCTGCCCAAGAAGGGAATTCATCCGCCCAGAGATGCAAAGTGTAGTTCAGCTCCCCCGGGACAAATTTCCGGTTCCGCCACTGGCTACAGATCCTTTCTGAGGTCATGTTACGTACATCATTGAGGGAGAACCCAACCCCAATTGATAAAAAAAAACACCTATTCTTTCAACTCCACAAATTGAAGTCTCTATCATCACATTGTCTTCCTTCAGTTTCCTTCACCCTACTCTATTTCTTTTCATTGGCTTAGTCAATACTATCTTCCTTTCTATCTCTAACAAAAAAAATAACGGTGACATTTTCTGCCAAGGCAATCCGATCAGCAAACACAACCTAATACAACACGATTCAGATGAGCACTATTCAAAAAAGAAACAACACACACTAAGCATGTTTACAACACATTCAGATGAGCACTATTCAAAAAAGTAACAACACACATTAACATCCGAAGTGTGTGAGAAATTAGTGCAGTTGGAAGTGCGTTTTGCAAGTTACCGAGAATGATGGCCGCCATGGGGAGAGGAGGAGAGAGGAGGAAACGGGGTTGCACCAGGCGAGGTCCATTCTAAAGCAAGGTGTGAAAATGGGGGTGAGAATTCAGGAGACCAATTCCTAGTGTCCATGTCGAGCCCAGTCCATGGGGTTGGAAATAAAGATACGGAAAAGTAGGAAGAAGGGAACCTAGTTATGTTTATAGATGTTGTTAAGCTTCAGGGACATAATCAAAAGAGGAAGAAAAGATCTCATCTTGGCTTGGGTAACGGCGAAGCCAAGTGTTTAGGGTTTTACTTCTCATCTTCCCTTTGCCTATCTGTTTTGAGTTTTCCATCGTAGAGCCGTAGAGGCGGGCGGGAAAAGGCTAAGAAAATGGCGCCAATTTTTTAGATTTCATTTTTGGTGCAATTTTAATAATTTGTTTAAGCGATAGACTCACGAAATACTCTCTTTCCATAATTTTATGAATAGTTCACATTGATTTTATTTTAAATATTGTAATTTTTTAATAAAATTTAAATATTGTATTTTAAAATTTAAAATAAGTAATAATATCAGGCAAAGTCTTGGGAAAGACAGGGTTTAATTAGAATTATAAAAGGTAAAAGGCCTGCAATATTAAAAAAAAATTATGCAACATATAATAGTTATAAAGTTTGTAACCCGATTCATGCAAACTAAAATTTTTTTCTTAATTTCTTCTAATTTGCACCTTAAACCTTGATTTTTCCATAATTTATGGAAAAACCGTCTTTCAAGAGACGAACTCATAATATCAACCCATATAAAAAAATACAAAACATCGACTCATATCAATTAAATCGCATCCAAAAAATGAAAAATATTAACATGAGAGGAAAAAAACTAAAAACATTAAAAAAAACTACAGTATAAATTCTTCATTCTGGAAATCATAGAGCATCAACATTTTTTTTAAAAAAACTACAAATATCAACTTATATAACCCAAAAACTACAAACATCAAATCCAAACACATAAAGCCCATCCAAAAAATGAAAAACATCAACATTAGAAAAAAGACACTACAACATCAACCTACATCACCAAAATAACTACAAACATCGACTCCTACCACCTAAATCTCAGTCGAAAAATAAAAAATATCAATATGAAATTTAAAAAAAAAAACTACAAATATCAATCAATATCATAAAAAGAGAAATAATCAATGAGATGAGTGATTGAGTAAATATTAATTGCTCCAATAAACAAATCACAAATGTTGGTTTATGCAGTTGTTAACGACTGAGGAAAATAAGGGTAATGATCTGTGTTTATTCATAATCTCAGGGTACATTATATAGTAGTACAAAATACCTATACAAGCTAGGAAAAAAATAGAATCTAGTTACAATTACAAGTAATATTTATATTCCTTAACACTCTCCTCAAGTTGGAGCATGGGGATCAGAAATGCCCAACTTGCCAAGTAATTAATGAAACTGGTTACGTCCGAGAGCTTTTGGTAAACGAGTCTGCAGGTTGATCTGTAGTGCGGATATGATGAGTAACTATAGAACCAAACTGCACAAGATCCCGGACATAATGACAATCAACTTCAATATGCTTCGTACGTTCATGGAACACTGGATTTGCTACAACATAAAGAGCAGATTGAATGTCACAAAAAAAACACATAGGAGTAGTATGCGCAACCCCCAAGTCTTTCAGTAAAGACCTAAGTCATAACAACTCACAAAAGGTAACAGTCATAGCACGATACTCCACTTCAGGAGAAGACCGAGAAATTGTAGGTTGCTTCTTGGTCGTCCAAGAAACCGGAGAATCACCAATCATCACAAAGTAACCGGAAAGAGAACGTCGGGTAATAGGGCAAGCAGCCCAATTAGAATCACAATAAGCAGTCAACTGTAGCGCACTACGGGAAGAGAGAAATAAACCTTGGCCAGGATGGCTCTTCTAGTGTAACACACGAACTGCAGCTTGCCAGTGAGGAACACAAGGAGACTTCATGAATTGAGCAAGTGTGTGAACCGAATAACTAAGCTCAGGACGTGTGATTGTAAGGTATATCAGGCTCCCAACCAGTCGCCTGTACTGCTCAGGATCATGGTAAAGTGGACCATCAACACATGCCAAATCGTGTTGCTGCTTCATCGGAAAGTCAGTCGGTTTAGATGCAGATAAATATGCATCATATAAAATGTCCAGGGCATATTTCCATTGCGAAAGAAACATTCCCTCCGGTCTTTTAGCAATCTCTATACCTAAGAAATACTTAAGTAAACCAAGATCTTTCATATGGAAACAAAAACTCAAGTATTTCTTGAACTCAGAGATGAGCGCAGAAGAGCTACCAACAATGATCAAATCATCCACATAAACCAGAACATACAAAGAAATCGATCCACGGGAAAATATAAACAAAGCGTAATCTGCCTTACTCTGAACAAAACCAAATGCTTGTAAAGCTTGAGCCAATTTGGAAAACCAATTTCTAGGAGCCTGGCGAAGTCCGTAAAAAGATTTCTGAAGGCGACGTAGCTGACCATGGAGCACGGCATAGCCTGGTAGGGGTCGCATAAAAACCTCTTCATGCAAATCATCATGCAGGAAAGCATTATGGACATCCATCTGATGCAGTTCCCAACCATGAATAACCGCAACAGATAAGAATAGACGAACATAACTCAACTTTGCAACCGGAGCAAATGTCTCAGTGCAATCAATCCCTTCAACCTGGCGATTCACGAGAACCACTAGGCGTGCCTTATAATGTTCAATAGTACCATCTGACTTAAACTTTGTCCGGTAAACCTATTTGCAACCAATCACCTTCTTATCCAGAGGCAGGGGGGCCAAAGTCCAAGTCTGATTGCGCTCAAGCACAATAAGCTCTTCAGTCATAGCATCTCGCCAATGAGCATGTTGTGAAGCCTAGAAATAAGTGGTGGCATCTGCACTAGAAGTTACTGCACCTAAAAATCTAGAATGCATACTAGAAAAATTGTCACAATTTACATAATCAGTAAGAGGATAGAGAACACCTGAGGATAGTGACGATGCATGAGTGAACGTAGCAGTATGGGGGTCACGGTAGTAAGAGCACATGAATAATCATCACAATCATAATCCTCCAAATAGGGAGGATGTCGACAAGCGCAAACACTTTGTCTGAAAAAAGGTAACTCAGCAGCGGGAGGAGATGTCGGAAAAACTAGCGAAATAAGCGGCGGAGCTGACAGAAGTAGACAGCGAGCGGAATTAGTCAGGGTTGGAAACACTACGTCGGGCGGCAGAGCAGAAGGAGTCACCAGAGCTGGCGGCGCGTGAGGTGCATGATCGCCTTTCATGGTGGCATGTGAAGCGCATGAGGCGGTGGCGTCCCAGGCGGTGCATCATCAAGTCGGACCGACATGGATTGTCGATGACTAGGGTCGGTTGCTAAAACCATAGAAGCGGCCGGAGCTATAGGCGTGGTGGCAACCGGTGGAAATTGTACGATGATAGGCGACGGGAAAGAAGTGGCGGCGACCTGCGGCATAGGGTCGGCGGCGATCGGTGGGACCGGTGGTGCCGCGATCTGGGCATGTGACTCTTGCGGTGGTGGAAGGGATGCCGGCGAGGAGGTGGTGGCACCGCCGAGATCTACGGAAGAGGCCGATGTTGTAGTGGCTGCATACGAGAATTGATCTTTAAAAAAAATAGCATCCCGACTGTTAAAGATGACGCGGGATTCCAGGTCAATAAGGCAATAGCCTCTCTTTTCAACCAGATAACCAAGAAACAAACATCGCCGACTTCTTGGTGCAAAATTGTCGCGGTATCTGGGAACATGAGCAGCAAAACACAAGCATCCAAATAACTTTAAAGATGAGTAATTTGGAGTGTGTCCATATAGCATCTCAAAGGGAGTGCGACCATTGAGATGTTTCGTCGGTGTCCGGTTAATCAGATAAGCAGCAGTAAGAATACATTCTCCCAAAAACTCAATTGGAAAACTGGCTTGAAAATGTAATGCACGCGCCACATTGAGTAAATGGCAATGCTTCCATTTGACTCGACCATTCTGTTGTGGTGTATCAACCATAGATGTCTCAAAAATGATCCCAGATGCAGCAAAATGAGATCTCAAAGGCAAAAATTCAGCCCCGTTGTCAGCCCGAACATGCAATATAGTTCGGCCCCATTGATTCTTGACCAGGGCACAAAATTCCAAAAATCTAGAAGCTACCTCTGACTTAGCCAAACAGCTCGAGAGTAATCATCAACTATTGTAAAAAAAATAAAATGCACCACTAGAAGATGGTGTTCTATAAGGACCCCAAACATCACAATGGATTAATTAAACAATGCAGTATCATTTGTAGAACTTCATGGAAAACTATGTCTAGTCTGTTTTGCTCTATAACATACATAGCAAGGTATAGTAGTATTGTTTGTGCTAAAATCAAGAGTATGAATAGAAAACAATACCGTAGATGATGGATGACCAAAACATTGATGCCATAAATTAGATGAAGAAACTGAAGCAACTGTCAGAATAGACGGCAAGATATGAGGACGAATGCGAGTATCCAACAGACGAAGCCAATAAACCCCCCCCCCCCTGCTGTTCACCCATGCCAATCACAGTCCTCGTACTAATTTTCTGTAAAATGCAATAATTTTCAGTAAACAAGGCTAGACATTTTAAGGCAGATAACAATCTAAAGCATGATAATAAATTGCATCGCAAAGTAGGTATGTGGAGCAAATAAGCAAGGGTGACACCACCAAAATAAATAGAACCATATTGTGTAGTAGACAACACAGATCCATTACGAAGTATAACATTCACACAATTGGTAGCAGTAGTAATATCAGTAAGAGAACCCTTGTCACCAGTCATGTGATATGAGGGTCCCAAATCAAGAATCTAGGGTAAAGTAGACTTACCTAACCCATGGTCAGATAAATAATTAAACTGATTAAATAAATGTATGGTCGTACTCCATTGGTCGTCAGACAGAGCAGGACCGAAATTAGATCGGGTAGGGGTGCCAAAGAAGGCGGCCGCCACAAACCCTTGCGGCGACGTCACTACACCGGCAAAAATAGCCATAACACAATTTATTTTGTTTAATAAACAAATAAAATAAATTGTGTCCAAGTAGATACAAGAACCAAACAGATGCAGAAACCAAGCAAATGAGCATGCGTCCATGTACTAGTGCGTGGAAACTCGTGCTGCTGGAGGGGAGGGCGTGTTTTGACTCAACTGCGTGTGACTTCAAGAGCCTTTGATGGCCCCGCACTTGAATCTCATACACGTCTTCCTTTCTGAGCGAAACGGCAAACGACAGTCAATCGATTTACTGGCACCGGTCTGGACCGAGTTGTTGGGAGCGGCTGGTATGGGTAATCGATGTCAACCGAGTTGCTGGTTGTGGCAATCGATGGACGGCGGCAATCGACGGACGGACGACATACGACGGCAACTAATGAGATCATCGGTCTGGCAGAGATCGGCGGCGAGAAGCATTAGAATAAGCTTGCCGGAGACTGAGGCTCGGTGGGCAAAGCTGAGGCTCAGTGGCGGCGGGAACAAAACTTGGATTGATGGGCGGGGTTAGAGCTCGCTCGCCGGAGACTGAGCGGGAACAACAAAGATTTTTTTAATAAAGAGAAAAACAACTTGGATCAGCGGCGCTTCATGCATGGACAATAGCGGCAGTGTTTATGGGAAATTTAAGATGGAAAATTTAGGTTTTTAGGCTCAGGATTTTAGTCTCTAATACCATGAAAAAAATAAAGGTAATGATCTATGTTTATTCATGATCTCAGGATACATTATATAATAGTACAAAATACCTATACAAACTAGGAAATGAAAATAGAATCTAATTAGAATTACAAGTAATATTTATATTCCTTAACAACCGCCACGCCTTACGAGTACGGAGTACTAAAATATGTTGCTCTACCGTAAGCCATTTTTCCTTTAAACTATGTAACACAACATGCCATTTTCCCTTTAAACTATGTAACATGCCATATCAATGACTGCTTGAATCAATTTTGGAATGGACAATTTTGAATCAATTTTGGAAAGGACAATTTTGAACCAATTTCTTACTATTTTTATGTTGTGATTCCCTGTTATGATTCTTGATGTGAATGCAATCACATATCCTTAAGTTGTATTTGATTCCAACATTTTGATGAGGATTGCACAAATTATGGCTTGATAACCATGTAGACATCCAAGAGGAAGCTGTTTCCTTCTTCTCTGACTTGCTGACCGAGCCCAGACATGCAGTAGATTCTACCTACTACCCACATTTCATCAGTCAAATTCCTGCCATCATCACTGAGCAAGATAATCTTAGACTATCTAAGCCTGTAACTGAAACTGAGCTCAAATTTGTGGTTATGAGTCTAAATAAGAATAGTAGCCCAGGACCTGATGGTTTTTCAAGCAAATTTTACATTAAATGCTGGGATTTCATAAAAGATGACCTTATAATTGCAGTAAATTATTTCCTTTCTGGATCTAACATGCCAAGAGGTATTACAAGCACTTGGATAACTCTGATTCCTAAAAAATCCACTCCATCCTCTTTTGATAATTTCAGACCTATTAGTCTCTCTAATGTTGCTAACAAAATCTGCTCTAAGGTCCTGATGGAAAGATTGAAACCTCATATAGAGAAACTAATTTCAAATAATCAAACAGCTTTTATGAAGAACAGAGATATCTCTGACAATATCCTATACCTGCAGGAGATGGTTAGATTCCTAGACAAAAAAAAAACAGAACCCCAAACTGTATGCTCAAACTGGACTTGAAAAAAGCATTCGATAGGGTTAGCTGGGATTTTTTGCAAAATATTCTGTGTAAATTTGGTTTCTCAGGTAAATTCCTCAAGGCTGTTATGAACAATCTTGCCCAGGCCTATTTCTCAGTGCTTATTAATGGTAATCCTGTGGGGTTTTTTTAAATCAAGCAGGTGAATCAAACAAGGTGATTCACTCTCTCCTTTCCTTTTTAATATCTTCACTGAATCTTTTTCTAGGAGCCTTGCATTCATTTTTCAAAATAACAGTCTGCCATATTTCTCAATGCCCTCTAATATTTCCCCAGATTTAAGCTATGCGGATGATACCATTATTTTCATGCAAGCTTCAAAACCTGGTCTGATTAGGATTAAAGCTTTCCTGCATTTTTTTTTGAGTTAACATCAGGCCAGAAAATTAGTTATGAAAAATCTGAGTTCTACATCAGTAAGAGGGCTACAGTTACAAAGAATCATCATATTAGAGCTATCCTAGGTATGAAAAAGGGCACACTCCCCTTCAAGTACCTGGGCTGCCCTATTTTTAAAGGTAGAACTCTATCTAGATACTTCCATCCCATCCTTGAAATCATGGATAAAAGATTAAAAATTGGAAGAACAGATGGTTAAGCCCTGGAGGGAAGATGATACTGATCCAATCATGTCTATATTCTATCCCTCACCACATTTGGACCATCCTTAAACCCCCTATTTCTATTGTTCACTCCATGGAAAAAATAATGGCTAGATTCTTTTGGGGAGAAACTGAGGATGGAAAGCACAGGGTATGGAGAAAATGGGCTGATATTGCTATTCCTAAATCCCATTATGGTTTAGGTTTTAGATCCATCCGGTCAATTGTCGAAGCCTGTTCACTTAAATTATGGTGGAAAAGCCAATTAGGTAACACTATGTGGGCAAAATTACTATGGTCCCTTCCCCAATCTTATAGGAATTCAAAAACATGGAGAAGAATCTGTAATATTAACCTTACTGCTGAAAGGAATTCTCTAATTATTCATGGACAAGGTAAGTGTGATTTTTGATCTGCTAACTGGTGTCCAAATGGTCCTCTGATAAACTGTACTCCATCCTACATCATTTCTATGTTCTACCCCTGCTCAGTTGCTGAATTTATAAACAACAAAGTATCAATTCTATCTCGGATAGCTCCCTTCTTGGAAAATGATACTCTTCTTTTTTTTACAGGATACTGAAATTGAGCATGGTAGAGGATAAACTGATTTGGAAACCTGAAATGACTGGTAGATTCACATTCAAATCTGCTTACAAAATGCTAACATATAAATCAGGTAATTTCCCAGTTACTAAGCCATATGGAATCCAAGGTTACCTAAGAAGATTTCCATCTTTACCTGGAAACTGCTTAACTTCTTCTTACCATTTGATGATATCCTTATAAAATGTGGTTATAGCTTGGCCTCTAAATGTCCTCTGTGTAATCAATCTGACTCCATGGAACATTTCTTTATAAATTGTCATCTTGCTAAATCCATTTGGATTCAGATTGCTGCTATAGTGAATTTCAATTTGCAGAATGTGCAGAACATAGTGGATACTTTTTTCATTTTCTGGAACTGTACTGACCTTACTGGAGTGCAGAGAATGCTATGTCATCTGATTCCTTCTCTAATCTGTTGGGCTCTATGGAAGGCTAGGAATGCCTATTTTTTCAATGACACACCTTTTTCTATTTCCCATATTAGCAAGGAAGTTACAGATACTCTCTACCTTTCCATTACCTCCTCTCCCTGCTTCCCAACTATATCTCCTAACCTAAGATTTCAGTTCCCTTCTCTGACGTTTCCCCCCATACCACCGCCAAAGCCTACTATTTCCATGGTATACTGGGAACTCCCAGATCACAGTTTCATCAAGGTTAATGTAGATGCATCTTGGTCTAATTCCTCTGTTTCAATTGGCTTAATTGCTCGCAATCACCAAGGTTTACCAATCCTTATTAGAGCAGAGACCATAACAGCCACGTCTCCACTGGAAGCTGAAGTTAAGGCAATTCTTATGGCTTGTCAGATCTGTTTGGACAGATATCCCAACCTCATGATTGAATCTGACTCGCTACAGGCAGTAAATATGATCAATGATCCTTCAGTTTCCAAATGGACCCTATACCCTCTAGTTTTCTGAGTTCACACTCTTCTATCCCACGCTATCCTCAATCACACATATAGAGAATGTAACTCAGTAGCGGATGCCATTGTGAAATATCAAGCATCCTCTGTAATGGTTTCTCCTTTACATTTGACCAACATTTCGGCACATATTAACGGCTTAATCTATATGGATAGTATCATACTCCTTATATTAGAGTCCATAGGCAAGCCTTTCAATAAGATTGATACTGCTGGTCTCTCCTCCTTTCTGTCTCAGGTTATGGACTACTTCCCTCCATCGAGCACTTCAGCTCGGAGCTCTCGAGCTCTGGAGCACCACGTGGACTAAAGCCTTAGAGCCCTCGAGCACTGGAAACCTCGAACCTAGGAGGCCTCGAGCCTTGGATCCCTCAAGCATTCAAGCTCTCGAGCCCTGTCACTCTTGAGCCATCAGTCACTCGATCTATCGATCACTCAAGCACCCGAGCCTCCGAGCACTGCAGACCTCGAGCACTCGACCAGTGTAACACTCAAGCACTCGAGTCCTCGAAACATCGAGCCTTGGAGCCCTCGAGTACTGGATACATCGAACACTTAGGCACTCAAGTCCTCAAGCCTAGGAGGTTTCGCCCTGTATCCCTCGAGAACTCAAGCTCCCGAGTCCTGCCGCCCTCGAACCATCAGCCACTCAAACCATCGAGCACTCAAGCACTCGAGCCCTCGAACCTTCGAGTCTCGAACACTGGATACCTTGGAGCCCTTGAGCACTGGAGCCCTCGAGACCTCGAGCACTCGAGCACTCGAACTATTGAGCCTTGTCGCCATCGAACACTGGATACCTCGAACTATGAAGCTATCGAGCCCTCACCCTCGAGCACTGGAGACCTCGAGCATTCAAGTACTCGACCACTTGAACTAACGAGCCTTGGTGTCCTCGATCACTGGATACCTCAAACAATCAAGCTCTCGAGCCCTCGAGCCTAGAAGGCCTCGAGCACTGGGTTACTTGAGCACTCAAGCTCCCAAGTCCTACCGCCCTTGAGCCTTTAGGCACTCGAACCATCGAGCACTCAAGCACTCGTATCATCGAGCCATCGAACCTCGACCCCTCGATACCTCGAGCCAGCAAGTACTAACTCCTCTACTTTTGAATCACTGGTCCGCTAGTATTAGATCATTCTTTTGAGGGCAACGAGGTTGCCCTATCGATGTAATATTCCAAAACATCATTGTACATCTTTTGGTTTCTTAATAGGCTTGGGGAACCTAATAAATATCCCTCACCTTAGGGTGCATGCATTTAAAAAAAAGACGAGGATTGCACATTTGCAACCTTAATTTCTGATTCTTGATGTTAGTGAATCTTATTTGTAGTTAGTAGTCTATTTCAAGTTAGAGGCAAACTCTGTGGCAGATTTTTTATCTAAGAGAAGTCGCCACTGCTCCTTCTCCGGAACCATCTCATTGTTGGAAGCTCCCACTAAACTCAGAGGACTGATTTCTCTGGATGAACTGGGAGTTCCAAACATAAGAAAGGACTAGGTACTGCTAATGTTTTTGTTTTTTGGCAGGAGACAGCTGGAGCTCAACTC
This sequence comes from Rubia yunnanensis, assembly GCA_037428765.1. Lineage (NCBI taxonomy): Eukaryota > Viridiplantae > Streptophyta > Magnoliopsida > Gentianales > Rubiaceae > Rubia > Rubia yunnanensis. Next base: position 42,650,309 of record CM075066.1, read on the forward strand.
ATATGGATGGACAGTGTCTTCTGGACTCATTCGGGAGAGGCTCAACTGCAAACATGAGCTGCTCACAGTGCCAGTGCCATGGTGAGCTGCTCACAGTACCAGAACCACAAAGATGCATTTGCTCATTTCCACTTTGAATGGATTTAGTTTATGGTCCAATTTTGATCAAGTGGCTAAGTTGTGCTTCGAATTTTCGATCACTAAACTGCTCCTTGACAACAAATTGGACTGTGATGATCTAAATCCGCATCAAGTACACCTTGATTTTGCTCCAAACCCAGACTAGATGTAGTTTTATTCTAGAACTATCTTTTGGAACCTCACTTGCTTCTTGCCAAATTTGGCTTGTAAATCTCTTTTGTATTAACTCTACTTCTAAGTGCCATTTTGGCCACCATTGGGGTTTAGGGTGCCCAATAAATCCCCTCCACCATGGTGTGGTTTTATTAAAAAAAAAAAAAGTTAGAGGAAGTCCCTTATTACACTGTATGTCCATAAACTTAAAGACATGTCACTTATTTTTTTTACTTTATAGACTGCATTTGTTAAATTACATACTAAGTTTATAAATTTTTGAAAATATTTTTTATATTATATATTTTTATATTTTTACATTCAAATACATGCTATTACCTGTTTTAACTTTTAAAATACAATATTTAAATTCTATAAAGACAAAGTCTTGCGTGAGACCATCTCACAGTGAGACCAATAATTAATGTGCAATATTATGAAGTTTAAATAGATATGAGATTCCAAATATAATTTAAGAAAGTTAGAAGAGGAAGGAGAGATTTTAGTGCAAATACCACTTTTTAATGATACTATGCATAAATAATTGGAGAATTAATGATTTCAGTTCCTACGAGGATGTTAGAAGAGACAATGTTAGAAGAGACAATGTTCAAGGTCGAATTGTTATCTCTTAAAAATGGAGATATAAATATATTTCCATCATGTTTTTATTCTTCTGTATTTTCCCATCATTTATGTCAATTCTTTTGTACATTATTTATTTTGTGTATATTTCATAAAAATCATTACGAATAAATAGTATATAAAAATGGTAAAAAATAAAGTTTATTTATTGATATTCGACTTCGATCATATATCACTCAAACTCTACTTTTAATTTTTTTTCATTTGAAAATATAAACACAAGGTCATAGTTTAAAATATAGCAATAAAATATTTTAAAGATTAAAAAGATGGAGTAGCATTAAAAATTACAAAACCATATTTTAATTTTTTTTAAAATAAACTATATATATATATATATATTCACTTAATTTCATTCATACAGTACACCGGTGTTATCTAGTATCAATCTATATCACCCAAAAACTACAAACATCAACTCTTACTTAACACCTAAACATCATCCTGAAAATGAAAAATATGAAAAAAGATACCACAAACATCAACCTATATCACCAAACAAACTACAAACATCAACTCCTACCACCCAAACCCCAACCGGAAAATGAAAAATATCAACATGAGAAAATTTTAAAAACTACAAATATCAACTCATATCACCCAAAACTACAAAAAAAATCAATTACTCATATCAACTAAACCTCACTTGAATAATGAAAAATATCAACATGAGAGAAAAAAATTATAAACATCAACCAAAAAACTACAGTATCTCAAGAACATAAATTCTTCAAAAACTAATTCTAGTGAGATTCGAACCCATACCACTAATCTCAAAGCCCACAATACTAACCACTACACCAAAATATTAAAATTAGGAATTTTCAATTGAAAATATTTTTAATTAGTAAAATTACCATTATACCCCTGACTATATCGGAAAACCATTTAGTCTTACCTAAAAATCACAAATCGTTCTGAATTTGTGGGGTACTGTCTAAGGGTTGATTTGCAAACGGAGACCAAAACATGATATAAGATACTTTGTAGGGGACTAAAAAAATAATTTAGTCAAAGAAAAAATGAAGATAAAATTCTTGGGTTGGATGAATCGGGTTATAAACTTTATAACTACTACAGAGTAATAAATTTTTAATATTGCAACTAAACTCTTTTACCTTTTATTATTCTAGTTTAACCCCATTTTTCCATAAGTGTGTGGAAAGACGATCTTTCCCAATAGTTTGCCTTTTTCTATTCGAATGGATAACTGATTTACTATAATTTTAGGAATCCCATTCAATAAATATTTGATATGATATTTTTCACCCTTTCATTAAAATTAATTATAAATGAGTGGTTTTTGGGAGTGTTGATTCGTATTTTAAATTATCTTTTAAATTTTTATGATTAATTTTAATTTCAATATTCTTCTTTTAGTAGAATCACCTTTGACTTTAATTAAATACAGTCTTTTTATGAATCTAATTAGATTTAAACACTTTAAATATAACTACTATATCTTGTTTTACGTAATTTGTGCAATTGGTGTTTAACCATTACTTGAATTGATGTATACATTAATAATTAATTTGACTTTATATTTTCAACCATTAATTAACCTTTTGCGGACACTAAACGCTAATTTGACTTTATGCATTTAACTATTGTACTACCTTCATTCCAGCAAAAAAACACATTTTGACTGTTAAGAGTCAATTGAATCAATTTTCAATTATGAATGGGTGACCGTTGATTAGTTAAAGTCAAACATTTTCATCAGTGTTTGTATATAAAAAGTCAAGTAAGGTGCAACAGCTAATCAGATAAAGTCAAACCTTTTTATATGTGTTTATTAGTGGAAAGGCAAGAAAGGGTTGACTGTTGATTAGTGGAAGTCAAATTATTTTATTTGTGCTTATACACGGAAAGTCTAGTAAGCGTTGACTATATATCACATATAATCCAACCCCTTTATGAATGATTACATGTTGCAAAACAAGCAAGGGTTACCGTTTATTAGATCAAGTCAAACATTTTTATCAGTGTTTATACATGGGAAGTCAACCAAGATTGAATGTTGATTAGTTAAAGTCAAACTTTTTTATCGATGCTTATATATGGAAATGCAAGTAAAGGTTGACTGTTAATCAGTCAAAGTCAACGGTCACCCCTCACTTGACTTTCTGTGTATACGCAGTGATGAAAAAGTTTGACTTTAACTAATTAACGGTTTACTCTTACTTGACTTTCTATATATAATCATTGATAAAAATGTTTGACTTTCACTGATCAATGGTCAACTCTTAATTGACTTTCTCCATATGAACACTAATAAAAGGTTTTGACTTCAATTAATCGGCGGTCAACCATATGTTTGACTTTCTATATACAAGCACCAATAAAAATGCTAGACTTTAACTGATCAACGATCAAACTTCACGTTACTTTCTACACATAAATTGATTAATGGTTAACCCTTATTTGACTTTCCTTATAAGCATTAATAACAATGTTTGATTTTATCAGATCAATAGTCACTCTAATTTGACTTTTCATACAGAAGCACTGATAAAAATGTTTGAATTTAATTGATAAGTGGTCAACCTTACACGAGTTTCCATGTATAAGCACTGTTAACAATGCTCGACTTTCACAGATTACAAATAAAACTTATTTGACATTTTGTATATAAGCACGCATAAAATAGTTAGACTTATACTAATCAACTGTAAATCCGCATTTGACTTTCTATATATAGGTACTAATAGAAAAGTTTAACTTTAATTGATCAACGCTTATTTCTTACTTTACTCTATATACATGAGAAATGATAAAAATGTTTGACTTTAACTGTTCAACAATAAACCCTTAATTGACCATCCATATATAATCATTAATAAAATGTTGACTTTATATAATAAACAATCACCGTTTACTTGTCTTATCATATATAAGGCCTAATAAAAAGGTTTGACTTTAATTGATCAACGGTCAACACTTATTTAACTTTCCAAAGCACCGATAGAAATGTTGACTTTCATTAATCAACATTCAACCCATAATTGCTTTCTCCATAAACAATAATACAAATTCATGACTTTAGTTTTATACAATAAAAATGAAAGGGTTGATATAACAACTACATTAGTATAGTTTTTATATTTATTGCTTCATTTTAATGTAAACTATCGGGAAATACTGTCTTTCCATAGGCATATCGAAAGATGGAGTTCAAATAGAATTATAGAAAGGTAAACGGCTTAGTTGCAGAATTAAAAATTGATTATACACCGTGTTGTAGTTATAAGTTTATTACCTGGTTAATGGAACCTGGAAATTTTATCTTAATTTCTTCTAATTTACAGTTTAAACCTTGGTATTTCCATAACTTATGGAAAAACCGTCTTTCAAGAGACAAACTCTTGTTTTAACATAATGTTTTTTAAAGAGTCCGTCTTTTGAAAGACAGTCTTTCCATAAATTATGGAAAGACCAATGTTCAAACTGCAAATTAGAAGAAATTAAGGTAAAAATTTTGGGTTTTTTTAATTGGGTCATAAACTTACAACTACTACATGTGCATAATAATTTTTTAATATTGCAACTAAAATCTTTTACCTTTATATAATTCTAATTTAACCCGTCTTTCCATTTGCTTATGGAAAGATGGTGTTTTCCAAGGGTTTGCCTTTTACAAATATAATAATGAATAAATGCTTTAATACTAATGTATGTATAATACTATGAGTTCATATTTTGAAAGACGGTGTTTCCATAAGACATGGAAAGACCAAAGTTTAAAGTGAAAATTAGAAGAAATGAAGATAAAATTTTCTAGTTGCATGAATTGTGTTATAAACTTTATAATCACTACACGCTGCATAATAAATTTTTAATATTGCAACTAAGATCTTTTACCTTTTATTATTCTAATTAAACCCCATCTTTCCATAAACCTATGGAAAAACGGTCTTTCCCAAAACTTTTCCTAATACTATTGTGTTCGTGTTTACAATAAAACACAAGTTCATTGAATAAATTATAGAGCAAAAGAATTATGTGGCCCTCGAACTATTGTCATTGTTAACCTTTGGCCCTCTACCTTTTTTCCCATACTTTTGGCCCATGAAATTACAAAACTTGTGTATTGTGACGCTTCCGTTAGATAAAACCGTTAGCTTTGGGTCAAAGAGTCAATTTTAAGGATACAATTAGCATTTGCCCCTTTTATTTTTTCTTTTTAAAATTTCCTTTATTGTATTTCCCATATCCCTTTTCAGCCCACATTTTTAGCCCACATCACTTTCCCCTTCTCTCTCCACCACACCACCACCTGGCCGCCCACTCCACCACTCCGTCGTTGATCTATGATTTGGTAAACGCTCCCCTTCGCTGATATGTTAATCCATTCTCATTGCCCCTTACCTATCACGATCGAAGTCGGTGTTCCCGTCCATCACAACAGAACCAAGTCGTCGCTAGATATGCAAGCTAGTTGTCGTTGCATAAGACGGAGACGCTCCACGGTAAAAAGAGATCCTCTCTCATCACCATTGCAAGAGGCGAAGACGCGCCGCCATTATGAAAAAAATCATGGCTGAGCTCAAGTTCGCCGGGGAAATCACAGTCATTTACATCTCTGGCAAATGTTGCGAGTTTGGAGGATTTAGAAAAGCTGGAGAACCCTTACAACAAGAAGCTGAAATCCTGAAAAAGCTATGACGGATTGTACTTGGAGAGCCAGCCGAGTAGCCCTAGAAAGCTGATGTCGAAGAAGGGATCGAGGGGATCTTGTTTGTCGCTTTGTGTGAGGAGGAATTCTAGCTTTCTGGGAAATAGGAACAAGCCTCCGATCCCACCTCCGTCCAGATCAAACAATTCTCTGATTTTGGTTCTCATAAATCTCAGTCTTCTTTGTTTGCTTTGGGAGTGTGAGAGCTTTCCGGTGATCTTTGACCGGGAGGAGCTCAAGTTCGCCAGAGTTGAGCAGAGGTGGATTTTGAAGGGGGTGGCGGAAATGGGGAAAGGGGTGGCGGCAGAAAGGGATAATGGAAAAGGGAAGAAGGATAGGAAAATATGAAAAAAATGAAAAAGAGAGAAGATAAAAGATAAAAGAAGATTAATGCTGAAAATATACCTTAACAGATTGACCCGACGGAATGGCCACAATTCACAAGTTTTGTAAGGTCATGGGCCAAAAGTATGGGAAAAAATGTGGAGGGCCAAAGGTGAACGATGTTGATAATTCGAGTGCCACAGAAATAATTTGCTCTAAATTATAATATATCATAGTATGTATGAATATTAAAAATATTATTAATATATACTTTTATAATAACACTTACATAATATTATTATATTTATAGGAAATTACATTTGTTATACTCTAGCATGTGTATGAATGAAAAATAAAATAAAAAACTCAATAAAATTATTAGTGTTTCTATAGAGAAAGTAAAATAAGGGGTGATCGTTAATTAGTGAGAGTCAAACATTTTACTAGTGTTTACAAAGAGAAAACAATTTAGGGTTTATAAGCATTGATATGTGAAAGTTAAGCATTGTATCAATGCTTATATATAGAAAGTTATGTAAGGATGACCGTCGATCACTTAAATACAAACTTTTTTACGAATGCTTATATATGTAAAGTCAAGTAAGGGTGACCGTTGATCAGATAAAGTCATACCTTTTTATCATTGAAAGTCAAACATTTTTTTCAATGATTATATATAAAAAGTCAAGCAAGGGTTGACCGTTGATTAGTTAAATTCAAACATTTTCATCACTACTTATATACTAAAAGTTATGTGAGGGGTGACAGTTAACCATTGATATAGAGGTTTGACTTTAACTGATCATCGATCAACCCTTACCTGCATTTTCATATGTAAGCATCGATAAAAATGTCGACTTTCACAAATCAACGGTCAACCTTAGGTTACTTTCCATATTTAGGCATTGATAAAAATGTTTGACTTTATCTTATAAACGACCGCCCCTTACTTATCTTTCCACAAATAATCACTCACAAAATGGTTGGATTTTATATAATTTACGGCTAACGCTTATTCGACTTTCCATGTATCACTCTTACTCGCCATTCCATTTATAAGCATGTATAAAAAGGTTTAACTTTATATGATTAACGGTCCCCTCTTACTTGATTTTCCATATACAAGTACCGTTGAAAATGTTTAACTTTAACTGATCAACGGTCAACCCCTACTTAACTTTCTATATATAAGCATTGATAAATATGTTTGACCTTTACTGATCAACGGTCAATCCTTATTTGACTTTCACTAATGAACACTAGATGTTTGACTTTAATATATCAACGGTTAACCCTTACTTAACTTTCTATATATAAGCTTATATATAAAACATTTTGACTTTAACTGATCAACAATTATAATTTAACCCTATAAGTTATTCACATGAGATTTTCATGATTAGTTAATTATGATTTAACCCTATAAGTTATTGATACAAGATTTTCATGATTAGTCTAACCGTTAGCCGGCTTAACATGAGACTTTTTCTTTTTATATTTAAAAAGTAAGCTAAATTTCAATCACATAAATTAGTTGGAGTACATAAAATAAGATAGTTATATAGAAAGTGTTTAGATCTAATTACACATCATAAAAAAATTGTATTTATTTAAAGTGAAAGGTGTTTCTACTAAATAAAGTATATTGAAATTAAAACTAGTTGGAAAAATATTTTAATTTTTTATAAATGGGCAAGAAATATTCTTAAAAAAATGTATACTCCCTTAATTTTAGTTCAAATTGCACAAAATTATTTTTACGGTCTCAAAAAAATACTTTTGATTGTAAATATATTTAACTACGTATAATAACGACACATTAAAAGTTGATATTTGGTAACTTAATGTTACGATGAATCTAGAAGTATCCCATTTGATAATATTATTGACCGTATATATATTCAAATATATGATCACATTTCTACAAGTTTGACAAATTTTTTTTTTTTGCAATTTGAGATGAGAAAGATTGAGCATTTAGAATGAAATTTTGCAGAATTACACTATCACAAGAACCCCCCTTTAGCACCGGTTTTTTTATGTTCTAGCACCGGTTTTTTTTTGCAAAAAAACCGGTGCCTAAGTAACCGATGCTAATTTAGCACCGGTTGGAAAAAAAAACCGGCGCTAAATCCCAACTTTTAGCACCAGTTTTTTAGTTAGCACCGATTTTTAAACCGGTGCAAAAATGTCCCGATATAGCACCGGCTTTTCTTGTTAGCACCGGTTCAAAACCGGTGCTAATTTTAGCACCAGTTTTTTTGTTAGCACCGATCGAAAAATCGGTGCTAAATTAGCACCGATTTTAACAGGTGCAAAAATATTTACGACGAATAAAAAAATCCCTTCCTCTGAAAGCGGCAGTGCGCTGCAGCTTTCAGAGGAAGGGAAAAAGACCTGAAACAGAGGAAGCGGCAGCACGCTGCAGCTTTCAGAGGAAGAGAAAAAGACCTAAAACTAAAAATTTAATAGGACATCAATTTAATAATAAAATTAACTTCACAAAATTGATAATATAGAAATAAAACCAAAAAAATTATGATACAAAACTAATAATCAATGAGACTAAACATTGCGCGGGAGACCTTGGAGAGGAATCAATCTCACCATGCTAGAAGCTTATTCAATAGATCACTGGAAACCATGCCAGAAGCTTATACCAAAAGCTTATACCTGAATAAAGACGTTCATATCAGTATATCAACCTTCAGTACTTAACGAGGCTACACAACTCAATTTGATTCAGTCACACATCAACATTCGGTAAAGTAAAGCACAAAATAATCCACCAAGATAAACACACATCTATCATATTCTTCCTATGTTGATTCATAACATTAATGAAATGAATGTAACAATCTTACTCACATAAATCATATGCTACAGAGCAAAAAAACGTTTAAAGTCAAATACAACATTAAAATGCCAAAGTGAAACATATCATCAAGCATGAACAGAAATTTCATTTGAGTGGGACTCAAATTATGTTTGCTTTTCCCTCAAAAGTTATCATTTAACTCGTAGCATTCATAACAAATGGGATAACAACCATGCATTTCACATGATATGACAAAGTTCATACAGTTGAAGGTGCATAGTATGTAAGATATGTAAGATTGGCCAAGTCAATTCACCCTATGCTACATCAGTTCTCAAAGACTAGAAGATAGGTGTAATAGTGAATCAAATAATGCACAACAGATCTAGTAATGGAGTAAATTTACATCCATCAAAATTAAATCACGGAAATTAAACATGCAAACCTGTCGAACATCAGGGTTCTCATCATTATAGGCTTCCAACAGGAAAAGAAGATATACCCCAGGCTAATTTGAACACTAAATTGAACTAATCAGAACACATAAATTTTCAATAAAAAATGCAGGCTGTAGGGTAAAATTGATGCAAGATGTTTCGTCAATTGATGCAAATGTTACTTCCTCAATCTGAACTTAAGTTACACAATTTAAATTTCACATTTTATTTAAAACGTAAACACAGCAAAAATAGCAAACACAACAAAAAACAGAGAGAAGAGAACTTTTGATTATGTGCATCAATGATTTTTTCAGAATAAATACCTAGTTAAAGTCAACTTAGTCACTAGTATTTATATATAGAAAGTCAAGTAAACCTGGGAATGAACTTAAAAGTACCAGAACCATATAGGCGCGATTCTACTATCATCTAGAATGACAATATACCTATTCTTTGCATAAATGCCAAACAAAACAGAAGCCAATTTGCAGTAACAATTTGAAACATCTATTTAATATAATTCATCAATGGTCACAAAAAATAGTATTAAAATCAGAAGGGAACATACGTTAGGGGACCAAAAGAATAAAAGGGGCAAAATTCATGGGAAAAACAAAGAAACTCAAAATGGTTTCAAGCAAACATCATTTCAACATAGTGATACATCATCTTATAGAATTATGATTAAGGAGAAAATTTGGAGCATCATTTCATACATGAGTTATATCCAAGGCGAGAACCATATACATTATACAGTATAATCAAACTACAAAGGAAGAGTAAAAGTGCTAAACCTTCGGTACTGACTCTGCAATCAAGCTAGTTTCAAGTCCCCCACCGCAATGTTTCTGGTTCAACGTCCCCACATTCATCTTCTTCTTCCCCTGCAATTCAAGCATTTTTTCTCTATCAGACAAAACATCAAACACTTGGAGAGCAAGCATAAGAAAATCCCAACACTCCCATTTTAGGATTTTACAGTCAAAAACTACGTAACACCACACAACCTTTACACAGGTAAATGAAAATATCCTAGCATCTCTAACACCCCAGAAATCACAAGAAAATGAGCAAAATTCAAAAATATAAAACCCTAGGAAAATCACCCCCCAAACCCAGATTTACCCCTAAATCTTAAAGAAATACATGAAATCAGAGAGCAAAAATGAGATGACATCGAGGAAAAAATACCGAGTTCTTGCCATTTATGGCGAAACCCTGTTTTACGGGCAGTCGGCACCGTCGAACCTTCGTTGCCAGCAATCGACTGACGACGTTCGTCTCAGACGGGGGGATACTGATGACGGCGAGGAGACCTACAAGCAGTGGCAACGATCGATAGATATATTAGCGAACAGTGGGTTTGTGCATCGAAGGAAAATGGACAAGTCTTTGAGCAGGAAGATAAAATACCGCGAGATCGCCTCCCTCACCGGAGCCGGTGTCGGTGCCATCTCCCCTTTCAGATGATGCGTGGTTGGTGGCTGATCGACAGAGAAAAACCAGAGGAAGCGGGGGGACGGTGGGTTCGATCAAATGAAATTAGGGAAGGGAGAAGGAAGACCGAGTATATGAAAATAAGACTTGGGGTTTGGGCCAAAATTATGGGTTTCAGCCCATTAAAGTTTTCATTAACTAAAATCAAATAAAGTTTGACCGTTAATTAGTTAAAGTCAACTTAGTTATTAGTGTTTATATATTGAAAGTCATGTAAGGGTTGACCGTTGATTGGACAAAGTCAAAAATTTTATTAGTAAATATTATTATATACTAATTCAAATATAAGTTTGTCCATTAAATTGTTAAAGTAAACTTTGTTATTAGTGTATATATATTGAAAGTCAAGTAAGAGTTGACCGTCGATTAGTTAAAGTCAACTTTGTTATTTGTATTTGTATGTAGAAAGTCAAATAGGGGTTGACCATGGATTAGTTAAAGCCAACTTTGTTATTTGTATTTTTATGTAGAAAGACAGGTAAGGGTTGACCGTGGATTAGTTAAAGTGAACTTAGTTATTAGTGTTTATATATTGAAAGTCATGTAAAGTTTGACCGTTGATTAGAGAAAGTCAACCTAGTTATTAGTGTTTATATATTGAAAGTCAAGTAAAGTTTGACCGTTGATTAGTTAAAGTCAGATTCGTCACTAGTGTTTATATATAGAGAGTCAAGTAAAGTTTGACTGTTGATTGGTTAAAGTCAATTTAGTCACTAGTATATATATATAGAAAGTCAAGTAAGCTTTGACCGTTGATTAGACAAAGTCAAACATTTTTATTAGTATTCATTATATACTAATTCAAATAAAGTTTGACCATTAATTAGTTAAAGTCAACTTTGTTATTAGTGTTTATTTATTGAAAGTCAAGTAAGGTTTGATCGTTGATTAGACAAAGTCAAACATTTTTATTTGTATTTATTATATACTAATTAAAGTAAGGTTTGACCATTAATTAGTCAAAGTCAACTTAGTTATTAGTGTATATATATTGAAAGTCGAGTAAAGTTTTATCATTGATTAGTTAAAGTCAGCTTAGTCACTAGTCTTTCTATGCAGAGAGAGAGTCAAGTAAAGTTTGACCGTTGATTAGTTAAAATCAACTTAGTCAGTGGTATTTATATACAGAAAGTCAAGTAAGTTTTGACCGTTGATTAGACAAAGTCAAACATTTTTATTAGTATTTATTATATACTAATTCAAATAAAGTTTGACCGCTAATTAGTGTTTATATATTGAAAGTCAAGAAAAGTTTTCACGATTGTTTATATATATATATATATTCAAATATGTAGTTAAAAGTTTTCTTAGTTTGACTGAATCTTTGATCTTGTGCAATTTAATCCGGGACGGAGGGAGTATACTAAATCAATTAAGGGTTGAACGTTAATTAGTTAATGTAAACAAATTTTATTCTTATTTGTATATATGAGGTCAGTAAAGGTTGATCGTTGATTAGTTTAACTTAACTTAGGCATCACTTAAAGTCAACAAAAGAAGTGAACGATTTTGAAAGTTAAAAAAATAGCTTAGCTTAGAGCGGCTGCACAGCTGCTCCCCCGCTCATGAAATTTCTGCGAAGATTATTTGAAATCTTTGGCAAATTTTTTGAATTCTTTGGCGGAAATAATGAACTTTAAAAAATTTCGTCAAATATTTAGAAGTTTTTGGCGATTTCTTTTGGGGGGGGGGATTTTTTGGCGGAAAAAATTTTAAAATTTTATTTTTTTAGCACCGGTTTAAACCTGTGCTATTTTCTTCCAAAATCGGCGCTATTTTTTTTCATTTTTAGCACCGGTTTTTAAAACCGGCGCTAATTTTTCCAAAACCGGTGCTATTTTAAAATTTTGGCCTATTTCTTTGGCTGGAAAATGAGTATTGAAAAATTTAGCACCGATTTTTAAAAACCGGTGCTATTTTTTAAAAGAACCGGTGCTATTTTTTACAAAAAACCGGTGCTACTTTAAAAATTGTTCACGATTTCTTTGGCGGGAAATATTTTTTGGGGATTTCTTTGGCGGGAATAAAAAGTTTAAAATTTTTTAGCACCGGTTTAAACCGGTGCTATTTTTTTCAAAATCGGTGCTATTTTAAAATTTTTGGCCTATTTCTTTGGCGGGAAAATGAGTATTGAAAAATTTAGCATCATTTTTTAAAAACCGGTTCAATTTTTTACAAAAAAACCGGTGCTACTTAAAAAAATTTTGGCGACTTCTTTGGTGGAAAATTCTTTTGAGGATTTCTTTGGCGGGAAAATTCAAAAATTTTAAAAAATTTTAGCACCGGTTTAAACTGGTGCTATTTTCTTCCAAAATCGGTGCTATTTTTTTCATTTTTAGCACTGGTTTTAAAAATCGGTGCTATTTTTTCCAAACCGGTGCTATTTTAAAATTTTGGGCTATTTCTTTGGCGGAAAAATGAGTATTGAAAATATTTAGCACCGGTTTTAAAAAACCAGTGCTATTTTTTAAAAACCAGTGCTATTTATTAATTTTTGCACCGGTTTTTAAAACCAGTGCTATTTTTTTTTACAAAAAACCGGTGCTAAGTTATAATTTTTAGCACCGATTTTTAAAACCGGTGCTAAATTTTGCAAAAACCGGTGCTATTTTTTATTTTTTAGCACTGGTTTTTAAAACCGGTGCTATGTTTTACAAAAACCGGTGCTATTCTGAATTTTTCGGTGGGAAGATAGAATTTTACAAATATTTAGCACCGATTTTTAAAAATCGGTGCTAATATTTCCAAAACCGGTGCTATTTTAAAATTTTTGGCTATTTCTTTGGCGGGAAAAATGAAATTTTCAAATTTTTAGCACCGATTTTTAAAAAAACTGGTGTTAAAATTTAAAAACCGGTGTTAAATTAACACCGATTTTAAAAACCGGTGTTGAAATTTTAAAAAACCGGTGCTATTAGATTTTTAGCACCGGTTTTCAAAACCGGTGCTAGAGGGGGGTCTCTGGTAGTGTTAGGCCATGTTATTTAGAGATTATCCGAACTGAACTAGAATAAGTGTTTTGAAAATTAGTAATATATGGCTAAATTAAGTTAAAAGTTCACCAAAATTAAATTTATACTAAACTGAACTAAATTGAATTGAATTAAGATAAGCTCTGGAGTACAAGGATACTCATACAGCCTTATATACAAATATAGACTTATGTACAGAATTTTCTACTTTTTTCATTAGAATGTCGAAGGGCACCAAAATTAGCGCCAAAATTTTCACTCTGCATAAGGTATATTAATGATTTTGAAGTCATTTTCTAAATTTAATAATAAAAAATACAAAACACATCCTGCCAAACTAGAGTAAGATAACTGGGCGCTGCTGATTTGAAGATTTATTGGAGGTAGGGTAATCAGTTCCTTGCTGCAGTATCATTTATCTACGCTGCCGATTGGACATCTCCGGCCCCAGATTGGTACGCTTTAACCTGCAGGCCGCCACCGATGAATCCGGCCGACTCTGCCCTACTAGGCCTGGCGTATGCGGCTGTGATGAGTGGCTCTGCGCTTGGTAACGATTGTGCTGTCTCTGACGAGTACCTGATCTGACCACTTGCCCTGGATGAAATCCGCTGCGAATGGGACCCAGGCCCGCCATGAATTCCCGCCCAGTCTTACCGGAGTGACGCTGCCATGTATTTGCTCACCGTCGGCAAAAGCAATTGCTTCACATTCACACCTCCAGAGGCGTTTTCAGGGAGCTTGTTGGGATTTACATCCCAACACTTTTTCATAATAGCAACCGAACTACCAGAGTAGCATCAAGGAATTGCAGACTTTAAATTCTTATAAAACAGACAGAGGAATAGAGAAATGTCAAGCAAGCGACAACAAACCCTCTTTGAGCATTTCTTGTTTACTTTTCATATATCAAGAAATGTAAGGATGAAAAGAATGAAGGTTTCTAATCAACATAACACAAACCTGCGTAACAACAGCAGAGGGCAATTCGGCAAAGCTAAGATTGGGATAAGGCATGTCACAACAGTAAATTTCCCACAAGCATATGCCAAAACTGTAGACATCATACTTCCTATTAGAAACGCAAGTACTTTCTCTGAAATGGTCTATTGATAGCTTAAAAAAACAAGCACCTACCTCGAGTGCCATGTAACCAAGAGTGCCAGTTTCCCAGTCACGTCCCGTGGGTTTTGAGCTTCAACTCAAATAATGCCAAATTCAGCTTTTTAAAGTTCTTTGTAAATCCAGCAACATATTCTCGATTTTGATATCACAGTGCATAATCTTTTTCGAATGAAGGTAACTTAATCTGTAAACGAGGAATGCAGAAAGAGCTCTATGTCCTCCAACCCAAGTGTTTTGGAACACATTCAGGTTCAAGACTAGAAAAAACAAAAACAAAAAGTATTTGCACCCTCTAGAGAGATCCAAAATGGGCTGAATCACGGCCTTAAAAGCAAGTTTGTATGATTTTTGATCAAGAATCTCTTAAGAGTCCCACCAGGAAGGTATTCTACAATATCACAACAAGCTCAAGATGGTAAGGCATTGTGATCATCACTCGGACCATTCTGAGAAGGTAACTTAAGATTTGATGTTCCCATCGAAGCTCCAATAAACTACAAAATCCACAAAGCACATTAGGAAAAACAAGAAGAAGAAACCCCACCCCCACACAACACAACTTGGAAGGAAATCACAATCCAGAAGTGCAAAAACTCCAACCATGAACAAAAATCTCCACACCGCTAGTACAAGTTAAAATACACAATAAACTCATGCTACTTCTCAATCATAATAAAAAATTACCACATAATCAATAACTATCGATCATATCACAATATCATATTCTTTCCTAATAGTTTCTTTTCTAGCCATTTTAGATTTTCCCCTTAACAAAAACTGGAAGCTAAAAGAGATAGTGTCTCACCAATAACATTTGTGCCCTACTCGTACGGAAAAGGAAATGGGTAAAAACCCAAGCTATTTACAGTTTCCCCTTGCTAAAAACTGTTAATATAAAGAAGTTAAAATTAATTAAGATTTTATTCTTGATGATTAGGTTGAGTTATATTTAGACTAGTCTACTTTGTACTCTATTTATATTCTTCTTCATTAATTAGAATCATTATGAGAAATATCTTCTATCATGGTATCAGAGCAAGTCTGATTCTGATCATAAAAACCCTAAAAATATTTTTTGGCCGCCACCTCTTCCCCCATTTTTCGACGACTGAAATTCTCCCCCTCCTCACCTTTTTCGATCAATTTTCCCAATCTTTTTCTCCGGGCGTCTCTCTCTGCATTGTTCTGGCGACCATATTCACAACTTTGGTTCCAATTTCAGGCTCATTTTCAGATTTCCGGCGACCATATTCAGTCCGGTACTTCGGCTTCATCTTCTCTAATTGTGTCATCTCCAGCGGGGCTCTTCATCCATGGCTCTTCTTCTCCGATGGCAGTCTGGGTCTTCTCTGCTTATTTCAGCAACGCCGGTAGGCTTCAGCTCTCTTCGGTGGAGACTTCCTCTGCCGTGTGTCCATCTTCTCCAGCTCTCCGTCGTGTAGCTGCGCGTTATCCAGCAGGGAAGGTTCCTTTGCTCAGGCGTCCGGTCATCCTTGTGCCGCGGCCCATCCAGCAACCAGCCTTTGCGCGTGAGATCCACGTACGCTAGGCCATACCTGCACATTTCAACATACGCGCGTGGGGTACATATGCTCCAACAGCATCACACGCTCCAGCTTTACACAGTGTGTGCAATACACACGCCACGGCCTCCTCTGCACGTGAAGAATACATGTCTGGCAATTTTTTGAGCATTTTTGTCCTATTACTAATTTCTTTTTGCCATCATGATATGGCTCATTTTCATTCTCGACGGTGTGATATTTTGAGACATACATGCCTTTCTTATCATTACCGACACGATGGCTCAAAGTTGCTTGTGGATTTTGGCATCACAAAACACATGGCTTCGTCCCCCACTGTTGTTGATCAAGTGACACCTTATGCAGGTTCTGCCTGCGTCCGTGTTGGTAATGGTTCTCAACTATCTATTACTCATGTTGGTGATTCTCAGATAAATATCAGTCTCTTTATGGTGTGCTTATTGTGCCTGATATCACTAAAAAATTGCTTTCGATTAGCAAATTAACTCTTTTTTTTAATGAAATAGCACCCGAAGGTGGGGGTTGATATATATGGTACCCCAAGCCAAAAGAAACCAGAGTAGAGTATAGTAATAATTTACAGAATGCAACATCATTGTCTGCAAAATGAGATGTCCATCCTAAAACAGTGTTAGGTTAGTTGCGATTCCAAATCTACGAATCTCCACACCCCATGTTAATTCGTATTTTGGCCAGGCAACTAACCTAAAATAGATCCAAGTGAGGGGAGAAACGGTAAAATGGTGTCCATGAGGACTGAGTCTTCTTCCGAGCCGATAAAAACTTTCCGTTTGGTGCAGTGAAGGCCGAGAGTTCCTTCGCGTAGATAAAATCTGAGTGTACCTTCCTGGAGATAATGGATTGGTCCATAGAAGTACCCTACAAGAGGAGCAAGAATCATTAGCAGTATCAATTCTAACCGGAGTTAATTCTAATATGAGGTAACTGATGCATGTCTAGCTCGATAAGTCCTTTGATATGCACCAGGAGGTTAAGTAGATTTAAAGACTGGTTATGTGCAGAATGGTATTTGGCTATTGCATCAGCAACCATATTCCCTTCCCGGGGTACAAAGTCAAGATTAGCATCTCCCAGAAGTTGATACACTCGGAAAGCCACATTAAAAACATTCCACGATAGCAAATTAACTCGGGATTTAAATGTTGTTATTTACTTTGATGATCAGTAATTTATTATTAGGCATAAAATCACTAGTGAATCTTTGGGTCACGGTCACAGTGAAACTAGGCTTTATGTTTTAGACTATGGTGCATATGCTTTGTTGTCTACTGTGGAATCAAATAAGTCGCGTGCATCGTTTAAAATCTGGCATGCTAGACTTGGTCATGTTCCGCATTATGTTATTTCTGGTTTGCGAGCTTTTGGATCTTTATCTGTCTCATCAATTTTGCCAAAACCTACCCTTTGTAATGAATGTGAAAAGGCTAAAGAGAATCATTTATATTTTCATTCAAATGATAAACGTGCTGCTATGTTATTTGATCTAGTTCACTGTGATTTATAGGGGCCCTCTCTATTATATCTGGTGATGGTTTCTCCTACTATGCCATTTTCCTTGATGATCATTCCTAACTCTTGTGGTTTTACCCACTTCGTCGTAAATATGATTTTTGGGATGCCTATCGCCAGTTTGAGGCTTTTGTGGAGAACCAATTTTCTTCCACCATTAAAGTGTTTTAGAGTGATGAGGGGACTGAGTTTATAAATGGTTGCTTACGCTCTCACTTTCAGACAAAAGGCATTCATCATCAGATTTCTTGCCCGTATACTCCTGAGCAGAACTGTCAGGCTGAGCGCAAGCACTGTCACATTACTGAGATGGGCTTGTCTATGTTGTACCACTCTCATGTTCCTCTCTCCTACTGGCCTCATGCCTTTACTACAGCCACTTATACCATAAATCGGTTACCTACTCTAGTTCTTGGTGGACGATCACTATTTGAAATTGTTAATGGCCAGGTTCCCATATATACGAACTTTCATGTATTTGGTTGTCGTGTGTACCCTTATCTTTGTTCATATGCAGATCACAAACTTGCTCCTCGCAGTCTTCCTTATATCTTCCTTGGGTACGACTCCCAGTACAAGGGTTATCGATGTTTGGATCCTACGTTAGGAAAGATATATGTCACCATACATGCTCGGTTTGATGATACTTTCTTCCCTTATGCTGATGGTTCTACTTAAGTATCTCCATTTTCTCTGGATGTCTCTACTTTTTTTAGATCTCGCTGATACATCAGCCAATATTCCTACTTTTTCCATGGTGGCATCTCTTCCTGCTCGGCTAGACACTTCGGTTGACAGCCCTTCTAGCTCATCGATGCTGTCATCCTCACCAACTATGACACCATGTTCTGTCTATTTTGACGATTCAGACCATCCAGTGGCTGCTCAAACTCATCCTGCTCTGCCTATCCTGCCATCGACCAACTCACCTGGTCCACTGACCAGCCCATCCGATTCTCTGGCCACCTCACCGGCCCCTTCGTAGGCCATCTCATTGGTCCCTTTGCCTGTTGTGACTACTCCTTCGGTCTCTCCACCCTGGCCTCACACTCATCGCATGTCAACTCGATCGGCGACTGGAGCTATTCAGCACAGAGATTATTATGATATCATTCCTCACGGTCTTACTGCTGCCTTACTTACTCAGTCAAGGCCCACGAATTATTGCACTGCTTTTCAAGATCCGGCTTGGGTTTCTGCCATAGATAATGAGATGACAGCTCTTCGTGGACAGTGCACTTAAGATTAGGTGTCTCGCCTATCAGACGTCAATGTTGTTGGCTCCAAATGGGTTTACATACTGAAGTATCGACCAGATGGCACTATTGATCATCATAAAGCTAGGCTTGTGGCACAAGGTTTCTCATAGACTTTAGGTTTTGACTTTGACCACACTTTCAGTCCAGTGGTCAAAGCCTCCACTGTTTAGACTGTTCTCGCCATAGCCACCATGCGCTCCTGGCCACTTCATCAGTTGGACGTCAAGAACGCTTTCCTTAATGGTATTCTTGATGCTCCAATCTATATGAGGAACCCGTTGGTTATCAAGATTCCACTTATCCAGACTATGTTTGTCGCTTGCGGAGGGCCATTTATGGTTTTAAGCAGGCTTCTTGGGCTTGGTTCCAGTGCTTAACTAGTTATTTGACACAACTTGGTTTTCAGTGCAGCTCAGCCGGTACTTCTTTATTTGTTTTCTCGAGAGGGTCATCGTTACTGTATCTACTTGTGTATGTGGATGATATCATTCTTACAAGCAAGGACTCGAATCTTCTTCTTCAGTTCATTGATTGGACACACAGAGAGTTTCCGATCAAGGATCTTGGTGCACTACATTAATTTCTTGGTCTTGAAGTTTTGCCTACCTCCTCAGGGTTACTTCTTGGCCAAGAAAAGTATGCTCGGGATATTTTGACTTGAGTCGATATGTCTGACGCGACACCTGTTTCTACTCCATTTGTTGCTTGTTCTCAGCTTCAGAGCTCTACTAGTTCTCCGTTCCGTGATCCTACACTTTATTGTTCCCTTGTTGGTGCCCTTCAATATCTCACCATCACTCATTTGGATTTGGCTTTCTCGGTCAACACGGTGAGCCAGTATCTTTAAGATCCCAGAGATAACCATTTTGCTGCAGTGACACAAATTTTGCGGTATGTTCATGTCAACCTTCATTTTGGTCTTAGCTTTCATTTCACTAGTACTCCTGAGGAGTTAGGGTACTCTGATGCTGACTGGGCCTCTGTCTGGAGACTCGACGGTCTATTTATGGTTATGAAATTTATCTTGGTGGGAATCTGGTTTCTTGGAGTGCCAAGAAACAACCCATTGTTTCTCGCTCCAGCACTGAGTCTGAATATCGTACTCTCACCAACACTGCTTCAAAGGTGGTTTGTAAAGAAAATTCTACTGTTGTGGCTACAGTAGATTATGCTAGATTCAAAGGGTGGAGAACGCATTTGCTAAATGCGTTCTCATCAATTTCCCTATTTTTATTGCATGAATGTACGAGGACACATTTAGTAAATGCGTTCTCATGAGTTTTCCATTTATTTTTTGCAAAATTATTGAGGACGCATTTGGTAAATGCGTCATCCTGAAATTTCACATTTTTTAACGTAATTGTTGAGGACGAATTTGGCAAATGCGTCCTCTAAAATTTATGTTTTTTAATATCCATTATGTATCAAATTAGTTCTCACCAACTTTAACATTAAAATGTAGCTCGCGTGAGCAACCTTGGTTTCTCCTCCGGTTTCTCCATTAAAACAACATACACAAGCCCACCATCTTTGTTTCTTCCACTGCTGGAATCTTCACTCCCACGCTTGCTCAGGCCACTGCCGTCTCCATCTCTGGGACCAAGGTTTTGTTCTTACCCATCTTCATCCCTCGGTTGGTACCTCCCCAAGATTTAGTTTTTTTTCCTGTTTTGTTCAGATCTGCTCCGTTTGTGTGTGTTTTGTTGTTAATTGTTGCCATATTTGTAGTTGAAACCTCCGACTGGCTGTTGCTGACTCTCCTGCACTCGCTCAAACCACACACGCTGCCTGGATGATCGCACATGGACCTCACACACCACCAGCATGTCTGCAAGTTACAGTCATGCACCGTCGAAAAATTCGAGTCTTCGAGAGGTACCTGAAAAATTCTTTATTACACGAATGTGTTGAATGATTATGTGTGATTTGTTCACTAATTATGTGTAATATTTTTTATTGAATTTGTTAGTAATAGTTTAATTTGTGTGGTATTTTTAATTGTGTGTGGTTTGAATTGAATGATTATGTTTGGTTTGATTCTGTGAAAGTGTTGATTAAATGAAAGTGTTGATTATGTGTGATTTGTTCACTAATTTTTGTACTGAAGTTGTAGTAACGATTTAATTTGTGTGGCGTAAGTGAGCACACATTTTATAATAGTTTAATAGTTAGAAAATTGATAATAGTGTATGATTTGGTTGCCCGATGATAATTGAATAGTTCATGGTTTAGGGTTTGAGGAGTTGAATATGAGTTGCTGAATAATACCGTATTTATGAATATTAAATTATATTGTCTATATTTGTATAATACAGTTGAATGATGTTTTTGACGGTGTACTTGTACAAAGGGGGTCTGATTAAGTTTGATTTAACTGTGGGTGTGTATTATGATCCTCCCATACCTGAGAAAAATGTGACTCTTGAATGGAGGTTAAGCTACTACGAGTTAGTTGATTTAATTTTCAGAAGGCTTGGCCTTGCAAGCGAGGGGTTGCTGTTGAAAATATATTATTATTATCCTGAGCTGATTGGTTCATCTGTATATTATCGATGCTATAATGTGGAAGATGACGAGTCTACTGTAACCTTCTTCAACATTGTTGATCGAATGTCCTTGTCCTCAGCTGATCTGTACATTGTTATCGAGAAGATGTCAAACACCATTGACCATGCAGGTGATGTTAGTGTGGGCACGTTCATGTCGTTGTTGAGCAATATTCAGAAATATACACCTTTGCCAACCTTACCACCCCCAATTTATTGTCAAGGTTTTGTCATTGGTGAGTCAAGCCAACCCAGTGCTTATGTTCACCTCGATTGCGCTCAGTCATCCACAAGTGCTGGTATATATGGTGTGCATCATGAGGAGCTAAATGTATTCGATGATGATTATGTGGGTGAAATTGGCGACCATGTTGCTGGTCATGGTGAACATGTTGGTAGTGATGATAAAGGTGAGCAAAGGGAACTTGAAGAAGAAAGTTAAGATGATCGTTCCTTGTCAACTGATTCAAATCCAGGGGACGATGATGAACAAGTGGTGTGCACGAACAATGTAGCCACGACGTTCCATCTTATGGCGAATCCTAATACGGAGGCCTACTTTAGGGATTATGGGGGCCCTGATAAGGATTTCTATGACCCAACTAATTATGGTGAAGGAATTCCTAGATATGTTCAAGTGACTGGTGAAGTTGCATTGGGTATGCGATTCCGGAGTAAGCCAGAATTGGCAGAAGCTATTTCCAGGTGAAGTTCCAAGATGAACAGGGAACACCGGGTCATGGAGAACAGGTCACGTACATGGTATGCGAAAAGTAAGAATGGTGTTAAAGGAAGTGGTAGTTGTCATTGGATTGTTAGAACCAGCAAAAATGCTTCCCATGGGATGTGGGAGATCACCAAATGGGTAAGTAGTCATGGTTGTGTAGGTGCTGGTCGATCGAGTGGTAACACTAACCTGACATTGTTGATGATCGCCGGTTCCATTCGCCACCAGATTGATGCAAACCCTTCTTACACGATGAAGGATGTCTAAGTGCATGTGAAGACAAAGTTAAATGTGACCCTTTCCTACAAGAAGGTGTGGTATGCTCGCCAGAAGGCTATTGATTTGGTATTCGGAACTTGGGAGGAATCCTTGAAATGTTGCCAACATATATGGATGAGCTAATTAGGGCCAATCCGAGCACCATTGTTAATTGGGCAGACGTACATGATAAAATCCATGGTCGTAGGTGTAGGAAAATTAAGTTCATGTTTTGGGTATTTGGTCAGACTATCGATGCATTTTGCCACTGCAGGCCAGTGATTAGTGTGGATGAGACTCATTTGAGAGGTGTATACAAGGCCACAATGCTAGTTTTGGTGATGCATGACGCGGACAATTACATACTCCCCATTGCTTATGCAATAGTTGATGCTGAGACTAAAGAGAGTTGGAACTGGTTCATGCAAAGACTGTGACTCCACGTGGTAGGTGGTGATAGTAGGACAATGTGTATTATATCTGGTCATCATGATGAGATTTTGAATGCAATGAGACATATAGATAAATGGATAGAGCCAACAGGATATCACCGGATTTGCTTGAGGCATTTTCAGTCCAACTTCCTTACTGCTGAGCATGGGAAGTTAAAAAATGCGCATATGAAGACTCTGGTTTAGCAGCTTGGTTGTGCCAGGCAAGAGAGTAAGTGGAGGGAGCACAAGGAGGAGTTGGAGAGTATCAAACCATATGCTTGGGATTGGCTGAGACAACATGATAGCAGTAAGTGGTGTCTTGCCTTTGATGAGGGTGGTCGTCATTGGGGAATTCTTACAACTAATTTTTCCGAGAGTTACAACAACTGTTTAAGGCACACATGACATCTCCCGATAACTGCGTGTGTCAAAGCCACTTTTGAACGAACATGAATCAAATGGATGAGATGGTGCGGGGTGATTGCAGAGGCGTCCGTAGGCGAGGGCGTACTTAGGGTCTTGTTTGTAATATGTAGTTTCTAGATTTGGACCAATATGTATAACATTATATTATGTAGCCAGTAAGCTTGTTGTGCTAAATTCTTTCTTTTTTAGTGAAATTGGTTGTGTGGATTTGTATTTTGTGTATTTTTTTAAATTGAAGCTAATGTATGATTTGCCATGTGATTCTGATTGTCACCAGGGATACGCTATGTATCATCCAGGACCTATTGATGAGGATTTGCATTACCTTCACCAGAAGCATCGTGCACATGCTTTGGACAATGGTAATTTGGAGGATGAGGCACTGCAGGTGAGGCAGTGCGATAAGGCTTACTGGATTGGTGGGATCCCTGATCGTGTGATGCGCTATCTTCTTGAAGCCGGATTCCAAGGATTGTTGGATTCCACACCAATTCATATCGACCATTCCCTCATCACTGCCTTAGTTAAGCGTTGGAGACCAAAGACACACACATTTCACATGCCGATGAGGGAGGCTACCATCACTTTGCAGGATGTGGGCATCCTATGGGGTATACCGATCGATGGCATGCCAATCAATGGTGTACATACTAGCAGGTGCACAGATGACTGACAGAGATTGTACATAGACTACCTGGGGGCTACACCAGATATGAGTGCTATCAGAGGGGGTTGCATAAGGGCTAGCTTGTTGGAAACTTGTTGCACAACCCATTGCATCTTGATGCTACTGAGGTAGATTGTGAACATCGGGCTAGGGTTTTCATTCTACTGCTGGTCGGTGGAATGCTCATGTCAAACACATCTGGGCACCTGATCCCTCTGCTCTATTTATCGGTACTGATGGACCTAGATGCAACACATTAGTACAGTTGGGGGAGTGCCAATGTAAATAATTTCATTATTTGGTAAGGCAGTCAGGGCTGACCATAAAACTTTCCTACCTTCTCTGTTCCTTAGAGCATAGATAAAAACATCTTCCATATCAATATCTAGGTTCAGGTGTGTAATTTGAACATGCAAGAACTGTTCATGTTGAGAGATAAATGAAACTGTAACAGGGTTATTCCACATAAGCCAAATTTTACCATTTTGAAGTTGCATATTGTGTGAGAATTTGAGTTTTTCCATATAGGATCCACACTGAGGGTTATCATGCATTGGTTCAATTATGCATAGAAGTTGGATTTTCTTAACCTTAACTAAATGAGTTAGTCTTGGCATGGAAGTATCCATTCCTCTAAGATTCCAGATTAAGAAATTAACAGTTGATGTGTGCATCATTGTTCACAAGATTTATGACTTTTAGTTGCTGATCTGAGCATCATTTTATTCAGCTGACTAAAATAATTATTTTCTTACCTTTAAACTTACCTTGCTGAATAGAGTTATCTTGATGCCTGGTATACTGTGGTTCGTTGTGATCTTTATGGCCATTATTTGTATTCCCTTGTAATTCCTGCTCTTCCAGTTCCATGAGGTCATTTAATTTTGGTGTATCCTCCAAGTCCTGCAAAATAGAAAACCTATTTTCCATCTTTCCATGTAGAGAAGGGGGGGGGGGGGGGGTTAGTAAGGGAGGATTGCTCCCAGGATGATCTATGATTGCCAATTTGTAGATCATCTTTTGCATAGGTAATCTGAGATAGTCTGGGTAAGGCTGTTGCTTTTAACAGCTTTGTGAGTGAAGATTGAAAATTGTCTTGGGTTTGGATTATGGGAGATTGGCTGGGAGTCATTATTGGTGCTTGGAAGGCTTCATTTTCAGACCCACTGTTATTCTCTGGAGCCCAATATGAGGAAGGGTGAAGAGTGGAATTAGTTATGGCTTGTTGATGCAACTTCTTTTCATTATTAGTGTGGGCATTAACAACTTGATTCTCGATAGAGATGAGAGGTGCCTTACTGAATTTATTCCATGTGGGCTGCCAGTGAGAACTATTTTGGCTTTGTGGCAAAAGATTTTCCCCTGATTTCCCATTGGTGTTCTGAAGGATAGCTCTACATTGATTTAGAGAATGTCCTAACTTAGCACAGTGATCACAGTAAAGTGGAACATCTTCATATTCAATTGAGTATTTCCTGTTATTTGTAACTAATCCTAATTTGATAAAGCTACATAGGGGTTTCTGCAAATCAACTTCAACACATAGTTTTATCGCTGACGGTCTTGTGAGCATTTCAGTGGCTAAGTCATTTTTGATAAAGCTGCCTATAGTATTACCAATTGCCTCAATTGAAGTAGAATTGTAGTAGTATAAAGGTATCTCTTTAATCGTGCACCAGATGGGTACAATAGGCGATTCTCTGTGAGTCAAGAAATCTGGAGACTATTTTAGCATTTTTAGCAGAACTCCATTGAAGTTCCAGACTCCTTTCATCCAGCATCTTTGGTAGTCATTGATTAGCTCGAACCTAATCAAAACATGCTTATAGTAAAGAGAACCTAATTGATAGCTACCTGTAAAACCTACCGTCCTGAAGGCTAGCTCCAGTTGGTCCATCGTGATTCTTCCTTTAGTGAATTTTCCGACCAGAGCATTTGAGTAGTGTGCAGATAGCTTGACAATTTGGTCATCAGAGTAAAGACAGGCCAGATCGCCTAAATGTTCGGATTTGGGGCTTAGCTCTGGATTAGATGGCAAGGATTTCGATAGCGGATGGGATTTGGTCTGGAGAGCTGCCATGAACAATTTTGGTGGATTTTGATTGGGAATAGCTTCCGCCATCGCAGCCAGCCGTGAGAGGCCGCATCAGTCGGTCTGATGTTCGTGGCAGGGTTAGCCGTTACCGGCGAAGACAGAGGTGGAAGAGGAAAGTTAGTTACTGTACCAGGCGGAGGTTAGAGAGAGGACTTTTTATCCAACTAGATATTCTTCTGAATAGCTTAAATAATGAAATAATATAAGACAAAAAAATATTACCCAATATGTGGAAATCATACTAATAGAATGTTCAGTATTATACATGTTGTGAATCCAATTCTTTTGTTGTAAGTAATCAAAAGGAAAAATTATGAATACTAATTAGTTATCTACACATAAATCATTGAAATCGTGCAACAGAATAACCATTCTGACCATAATGTGAGCATAAGTCATACAAGAAATAGTGAATCATACAAGAAATAAATAACCAACCATTTAAAAGGAAAAACTAAAGCAACCGGCTCCGACACATTAGAAAAATGTAAACAACCTATTTAGTGTTGGTGTTTTAAGAAACAAAAGCTATTTAATTATGATTGGTTTCGAGTAGTTGTGAGCTCAGGATGTTAAAATAAGTTTGATGGTGCGGAGTGCACACTTGTATAAAATATCTACGAGCTTACAGTTCTGAGATATGTATTAAAATTGTTGACAAGACTAACATGTATTATCCTTTTTGTGGAAACATGGATCATTCTAACTACATCCGTATTTATACATAATTATAACGGTGGTGGTGTATGGTATCTGGCTCCTTGATTGAAGGGATGAAGATGAACTAAGAATTGTGTACGGGATGCAGTGTTGGCGGCATGCTCAACTTACTGCATTGTTATATGGAAAAATGCACAATTCATAGTTTATTAAAATTCTGATAACTACGGTAGACTGGATGCGGAAAATGTAATCATTTACGTGAAAAGATGTGATGTTTCATAATTCATTTCTGACAAATAGGATACATCGTATGTGGAAAATATAATCATTTGTGGAAAGATACATTGTATTACAATTGTATCAGAGTGGTGCATCCTAACCATGGTGGCCTATAACCCACATATTTCATGATGAGTAACATCTTTTCAGGACATCTTATAATTATATATAGGTGGTCCAGACATAAGAATCCATTGGAATGTGTCCTTATACTCTCCATTCCTTCCATATTTTCCATAAACATTTTCAACAAGACACGAAATTCCTCTTGGGGATAGAAAACACAATCAGGAAATTCAATCAATATCTGCATAATACATGTTTTCATCAAGATCCCAGCTCATAAAACTCTAAAAATTAAAACTTTTGCTTTCTGCGGGTTATTTAAAGTACAAAAGAACAACTCGAGCAAATAATAGATCATATTTTGAGCACCAAAAGGCTTGAAAGCTAAATTAAGAGTAGGGGGGTCATGATGTTATGTGCACAATGTAGGCTTACAAAATACCTGGAACAACTATGACCGCCAAACCTCAGAAAATGAAAGACCAATGAAGAACCCATGCACTCAAACCTGATTCCAAACCATCTCTATCTTCTTCTTCATCCCTAATATAAAACCCTCGAACTCTGCCACCGCTAAGAACGATAAAGGCACGACGAACTTCCCTCAAGCCCCGCCGAAGAGGCCTGTTCGTAAAGACCGCTGCTATAACGCGGACAGAGATATGCAGAGTAACTCACCGGTGGCCTCGAGCTCATCCTAATTCAGCGGCGGCATTCCTTCAAGCAGAGATGTTTCCGGAATAGATCACACCAGCTGTAGAACAAATCAGTAGGAAAAAATTGAAAGCATATAAGAAACACTACAGAAATCGGAGCAACGATGATGGAAAAGGCAGCCAATTTTGGTTAGGAAAACTATGAAATTACCTTGTGGAATTGTTCAACGATAGGAACCCAACCATCTGAGAGTAAACTCTTCAACCCATATCTCCTCCACTCTCAACTCCCTTTACCTAGATCTCCCTCTACCTCTGCCCACGCGCCACAATCCCTCCGCCTCTGCTAGAGCTATCCCACTCCTCTACCTCCACTAGCATCATCCCTCTACTCCTTCCGCCTCTGCTAGTGCCTCCAATCCCCTCGCCTCCACCTCCGCTAGTGCCACCACTCATTCCAAGAGAAGAGAAATTGTTGGGCAAGTGGTTTAAGGAAATACGAAAATGATAATGGAATTTTCTAGAATGGGTGAATGAAGCTAACACGTGGAGCCTATGGAAAAAGATAAGAAGTAGAGAGAAAGACTGACATGTATTAGCAGATAGGAAGGGGGGGGGTAAAAAAAGGGAAATGAAACAAATTATGGACGATAAAAAACTACTGTTCACCAAAGGGATTCGTGCTTTTAAGATATAGAGATCAGTAGCAAAAAATTGAAAGCATATCAGAAACACTATAGAAATCGGAGCAACAATGATGGAAAAGACAGCCAATTTTGGTTAGGAAAACTATGAAATTACCTTGTGGAATTGTTCAATGATAGGAACCCAACCATCTGAGAGTAAACTCTTCAGCCCATATCTATTCCACCCTCAACTCCCTTTACCCAGATCTCCCTCTACCTCCGCCCATGCGCCACAACCCCTTTGACTCTGCCATAGCCATCCCACGCCTCTGCCTCCGCTAACATCATCCCGCCACTCCTTTTGCCTCCGCTAGCACCTCCAATCCCCTTCGCCTCCACCTTCGCTAGCGCCACCACTCATTCCAAGAGAAGAGAAATTATTGGGAAAGTGGTTTAAGGAAATACGAAAATGATAATGGAATTATCTGGAATGGGTGAATGAGGCTAACGAGTGGACCCTATGGAAAAAAAAAGAAGTGGAGAGAAAGACTGACACGTATTAGCAGATAGGAAGGGGGAATAAAAAAAAGGGAAATGAAACAAATTACGAACGATGAAAAACTACTATTCACTGAAGGGATCCATGCTTTTAAGATATGGAGACTAGGGGTCTTCAGCCTTTGCATGGGCTATCGACAATGGGTTATGAGTGAAGAGGTTTGAATAGAGGGTTTGACTGGAAAAGGTTCGAGTAGAGTGGGTCCGAGTAGAGGTTCAAGTGATACTGGAGTGGACAAGTTCAACTGGAGAGGTTCGAGCGGAGAGGTTCCAGTGGTGAGGGTTCTAGTCGAGAGGTTCGAGTACAAAGAGTTCGAGCAGTGAGGTTCGAGTGATAATATGTTCGAGTGGTACAGGGTTCAAGTGGAGAGAGTTCGAATGGTGAGGGGTTGAGTGATTGAGTGGTGAAGTTTGAATGGAGAGAGTTTGAATGATGAGGGGTCGAGTGGTGAGATTTTGAGTGGTGGGGGTCAATTGGAGAGTGTTCAAGTGGTGAGGGGTCGAGTGGTGAGCATTCGAGTGGTGAGAGTTCGAGTATGTGGGTCAAGTGAAGAGGGTTCAAATAGAGAATTTGAGTGGTACTGATTCGAGTTGTCTCGATTCGAGTAGAGGTTAGAGTGGAGAGGTTTCATTTGAGTCAGATGGTTGATGTTCGAAGGGTGGATGGTTTGAGTGGTGGTAAGGCGGATGGTTGATGGGTTAAGGGGTGATGCCTCAAAGGGGATGGTTGATGTTTCTAGGATCTCGAGGGTTAATGAATTGATAGAGAGGTTCCAGTGGTACTGGGTTCGAGTGGAGAAGTTCAAGTTGTAATAGGTTCAAGTGAAGAGGTTCGAGTGGTACTGTGTTCGAGTGGAGAGGTTCAGGTGGTAAGGGGTCAAGTAGTGAGCATTCGAGTGGTAATGGTCAAGTGAAGAGATTCGAGTAGTGGCGAGGCGGATTTTTTATAGGTTGAGGTGTGATACCTCGAGGGAATTGGTTAATGGTTCTAGGTGCTCGAGGGTTAATGAATCGAGGAATGATGCCTCGAATAAACACCCCTAGAGGAAGATGGTTGATGTTGAAAGGGTGGATGTTCCGAGTGGTAGGGAGTCCTCGAAGCAGAGGGTTGATGATTCGAAAGGTGGATGGTTTGAGTTGAGGCTTGGTGGATGTTCAGGAACTGATGGTTCGAGGGGTGATAGTTCCAGGAGTGAATAGTTGATGTTCGAGGTGTTGATGGTTCAAGGGGTATATGTATCGAATGCGTAATGGTTCGAGAGCTAATGTGGATGGTTCAACACTCTCAGTGGTATACTCTCTCGAGGGGTGGTATACCCTCGAGAGATGGTGTACTCTAGAGAGGTGGATGTGTAACATCTCGAGGGATGATATACCCTCATGGGCTGAGGGGTCGAGTTGTGATCATTCGAGTGGTGAGAGTTTGAGTGGTGAGGGTCAAGAGAAGAGAGTTCAAGTGGTGATGTGTTCAAGAGGTGGTACTGGTTCTAGAGGTACAGATTTGATAGGTGAAGGTTCTAGTGGAGGGTCATTTGAACCAGTACCTCTCGAACCCCTCCACTGGTGAGAGTTCGAGAGGTGAGAGTTCGACTGTAGGTTCGAGAGGTATGGATTTGAGAGGTTAATATTTCATTGGACCATTCGAGAGGTGAAGGTTCCATTGGACGGTTCGAGAGGTGAAGGTTCTATTGGAAGTTCGAGAGGTGAAGGTTCAAGTGGAGGGTTCGAGAGGTACTGGTTTGAGAGGTGAAGGTTCCATTGGCCGGTTTGACAGGTGAAGGTTCCAGTGGAGGTTCGATCGGTGAGAGTTCGAGTGGAGCTCTTCAGTGGATGGCTCAAGAGGTAGTGGATTTGAGAGGTGAAGGTCCCAGTGGATGTTCGAGAGGTGATAGTTTGGATGTGGATTTGAGAGGTATTGATTCGAGAGGCGAAGGTTCCGGTGCAGAGGTTCAAGTGGAAGGGTTCGAGAGGTACCGATTCGAGAGGTGAAGGTTCAGGTGGAGAGGCTTCAAGTGGAAGGGTTCAAGTGGAGGGGTTCGAGAGGTACTGATTCGAGCGGTGAAAGTTCAGGTGGAGAGGTTCAGGTGAAGACCTCGAAGCAGATGGTTGATGATTCGAAAGGTGAATGGTTCGAGTTGTGGCGTGGTGGATGTTCGAGAACTAATGGTTCGAGGGGTGATAGTTCCAAGAGTGGATAGTTGATGTTCGAGATGTTGATGGTTCAAGGGGTATATGCCTCGAATGGGTAATAGTTTGAGAGCTAATGTGGATGGTTCGATGCTCTCAGTGATGTACTCTCTCGAGGGGTGGTATACCCTCGAGGGCTGGTGAACTCTAGAGAGGTGGATGTGTAACTTCTCGAGGGATGGTATACCCTCGAGGGCTGGTACACCTCCCTCGAGACGTACATAGCGTACCCTCCAGAGTGCACCTTCCATATCACTAGAGAGAGTACACCTTCTACTCCTCAAGAGAGTATACCACTGAGTGCGTTGAGCTATCCAGATTAGCTCTTGAACCATTACCCATTCGAGGTATATACCCCTTGAATCATCCACAACTCCACAACTCGAACCATCCACCTTTCGAATCATCAACCATCCGCTTCGAGGGCTCCCTACCCCTCAAACATCAACCATCCGCTTCGAGGGCTCCCTACCCCTCAAACATCAACCATCCACCCATGGAACATCAACCATCCATCATTCAGGCCATCTAATATCCACTCTTGGAGCCATCACCCCTCAAACCATTAGTTCTCGAATATCCACCACGCCACCACTCGAACAATCTAACTCTCGAATCATCAACCAGCCCTTGAGGGTGTTGATTTGAGGCATTCTCCCTCGAATCATTAGCCGTTGAGCCCCTGGAACATCAACCATCAACCTCGAGGCATGACCCCTCGACCCATTAACCAGCCGCCTCGTTACCACTTGAAATATCTACCCCTCAAACATCAACCACCCAGCTCGAGGGCTATTGATTTGAGGCATCATCCCTCAATTCATAAACCCTCGAGGCAATGTAATTATAGACCATCCCACTCGAGGCATCACCCCTCGACCATCAACCATCCGCCTCGCCACCACTCAAACCATAAACCTCTCGAACATCAACCACCGCCTCGACTCAAACCTCTCCACTCTAACCTTTATTCGAACCTCACCACTCGAAGTAGCACTACTCGAACCTAGTACCACTTGAATCTTCCATTCAAATACTTTCCACTCGGCCCTCACCACTCGAATTCTCACCACATGAACGCTCACAACTCAAAGCTCTCCAGTCGAACCCAGTACCACTCGAATCACTCCACTCGAACCCAGTACCACTCGAACCTCTCCACTCGAACTTCTCTACTTGAAGCCTCTACTCGAATCTAGTACCACTCGAACCTCCACTTGAACCCTCACCCCTCAAACCAGTACCACTCAAACCTATCCATACCTCTAGAATACACCAGCCCTCGAGGGTACACCACCCCTCCAGAGGGGTATACCACTGAGAGCGTTAAACCATCCACATCAGCTCTAGAACTATGACCCACTCGAGGCATATACCCCTAGAACATCCATGACACCACCATTCGAACCATCTGCCCCTCGAACATCAACCATCCACCTCTAGAACATTAACTATCCATCTGATCCACTCCTAGAACCATCACCCCTCGAACCTCTCTATTCGAATCCTCTACTCGAACACAGGACTACTCGAACCCAGTGCCACTCGATCCTCTCCATTCAAACCCTCTCCACTCGAGCACTCACCACTCGAACCTTTTCACTCGGACCTCTATTCAAACCTCTCCACTCGAACCTCACCACTCGAACCTTCTCCGCTCGAACCCTGTGCTCGGAGCCTCTCCACTCGTATCCTCTTCTCGAACCTTCGAATCCCCTCTACTCAAATCTCTGCACTCAATCCTCACAACATAAACCCAGAACCACTTGAACCCAGTACGACTGGAACCTCTACTCGAACCCTCTCCACTCAAACTTTCACCGCTCAAACCTATGCGACTCGAACCAGTACCACTCGAGCCAGTACCACTCGGATCTCTCCACTCAAACATCTCTACCCAAACCCTCAGCTCGAACCCTCTCCACTTAAACAAGTACCACTCGAACCTTTGTACCCGGACCCTCTACTTGAGTGGAACCCCTCCACTTAAACCTATTCACCTAAACCTTCACCTCTCCAATCAGTTCCACTCGAATCAGTACCTCTCGAACCCTTCCACTAGGAGCTGTCCACTTGAACCTCTTCACCTGAACCTTCACCTCTCGAATTAGTACCTCTAGAATCCCTCTACTAGAACCCTTTCACTTAAACCCTCTCCAGCTGAACTTTCACCGCTCGAAATGGTACCTTTCAAACCTCTCCATTGGAACCCTTCCACTTGAAGCCTCTCCACCTTCACCTTCACCTCTAGAACTCCTCCACTTGAACCTCAGCACCTGAACCTTCGCCTCTCGAATCAGTACCTCTCAAATTCCTCCATTGGAACCCCTTCCACTTGAACGTTCACCACCTGAACTTTCACCGCTCGAATCGCTCCATTGGAACCCTTTCACTTGAAGCCTCTAAACCTGAACCTTCACCTCTCGAATTGGTACCTCTTAAACCCCTCCACTTGAACCCTCTCCACTTGAGCCTCTACACCTGAACTTTCACCTCTCGAATCAGTACCTCTTGAACCCCTCCATTGGAACCCCTTCACTTGAACCTCTACACCCAAACCTTCACCTCTCGAATTAGTACCTCTCGAAACTGATTCAAGAGGTGAAGGTTTCACTGGAGGCTTCGAAAGGTAAGGGTTCGAGTGGCAACATTCCTACAATATTTCTTCAATTTATTATCAAGCTCACCACTCGATACCTCTCCCGTCGAACCCATTATGACTCGAACCTCAAAATTCGAGCCCTCTACTCAAACACAGGACTACTCAAACCTAGTACCACTCGATCCTCTTTATTGGAACCCTCTCCACTAAAACCCTCACCACTCGAACCCTCACTACTCGAACCCTTTCGACTCGGACCTCTATTCGAACCTCTCCACTCGACCCTCAGCACGCAACTCTCACCACTCCATCCTTCACCACTCCAATCCTCACCACTGAAACCATCACCTCTCAAACCGCACCACTCAAACCTTCCCCACTCAAACCCTATGCTCGGAGCCTTACCACTCGAATCCTCTTCTAGAACCATCGAATACCCTCTGCTCGTATCTCTCCATTTGTATCCTCACCACATGAACCCAGAACCACTCGAACCCAGTACGACTCCAACCCTCTAAACTTGAACCTCAACTCGAACCATTGCAACTCAAAATTTCACCACTTAAACCACTACGACTCGAGTCAGTACCACTCGAACCCTCTACTCGAACCCTCTTCACTCGAACCCATTACCACTCGAACCTCCACTTGAATGTTGATCTTCCTCTACTTGTACAAATGGAACCACCGAAGACCATCGGCTCTATTCCCACTCTTCCACTCATCCACTCATCCCCACCTCTTACCACCATCTCCCAACCTTCCCGCCACCTCTATAGCATAAGCCAACGGCCTCCTCTGCCCCACCTTCAGCGGAGATGACGAAGGCCCAGTCTGAATGACCTATTTGAGAGGTGGGGCTGCCAAGAAAACCATCTATCGCCTTCTGCCACCGAAAAGAATTATAAAGGCCCAACAAACTCTGCTCCAGCCCCTCCGGAGAGCCCTATTCACAAAGACCGCTGGTATAATACCTACGGAGATGGCCAGAGCAACTCGCCGGCGGTCCCGAGCTCATCCTGATTCGGCGGAGCCATTCCCTCAAGCAAAGATGTTGTCGGAACAGATCACACCAGCTACGGAATAGATGAGTTGGAAAAAATTGAAAGCATATCGGAAACATTACAAAAATAAAGGGCTTGGAGAATTCCAGGAGAAGAGAAAATGTTAGGCAAGTGGTTCAGGGAAATACGAAGATGATAATGGAATTTTTTGGAAAGGGTGAATGATAATGGATGCTTTACTGACCACATGAACAAAAGAGTGGAGGACGCGTGTACAACCATGGGAAAAGATAAGAACCACGCATGTACGGCTGTAAAAATAATGTGTAGGAAAGAGGAATAAAAAAAGGAAAGGAAACAAAATTACCGATGACGAAAAGTACTGTTCATTAAGGGATTTACACTTTTAAGATATAGAGAAGATAAACGGAACCACTGAAGACCACCAGCTCTATTCCCACTCTTCCACTCTAATCACCGAAAACCACCAGCTCTATTCCAACTCATTCCCGCTTACCACCACCATCTATAGCCTAAGTTAATCGCCTCCTCTGCCCCACCTTTGCTGGAGATGACGAAGGCTCAGCCTGAATGGCCTGTTTGAGAGGTGGCGCTGCCAAGAAAACCATATATCCCCTTCTGCCACCGTTAAGAATGATAAAGCCCGGCAAACTCTGCTCCAACTCCACCGGAGAGCCCTGTTTGCAATGACCGCTGCTACAACGCCGATAAATCCAGAACAACCAGTGCCTTCGCCATGGTATTGAAGCAAAACAAACAAAAACAGGGACATAAAAAAGAAGCAAATTTTAGATTAGAGAAACCTTGAAAGGAAATAGAAGCGTTGGAGGAACCATCATCCTCAGAGTCACTGCTGCAGATTGAAGAATAGATGAATTAGACACAGGAAAAAAAAGGAGTGGGGAACGCGTGTACGGCGGATGGAAAAGAGAAAAAGTGGACAGAAGGATGTCATGACACGCATTAGTAGGGATGGAGAGGAGAAAAAAAGGACACTGAATTTGCAACGACAAAAAAAGTGACTGTTCATGGAATGGATCCTAGCATTTAAGATATAGAGACTAGGGGTCCCCAGCCCGTGCAGAGCGTGGGCTATAGACAATGGTTTATGAAATCTCTTAGTCATTAATTAATTAAAAATTAAAATTAAATAAAAAATAAAGTAGTAGTGAGGCATAATAGGAGTTCGAGTGGAGAGGGTTTGAGTAGAGAGGGAATAGAGGGTTTGAGTGGAGAAGGTTCGAGTAGATTGGGTCCGAATAGAGGTTCGAGTGATACTGTGTTCGAGTGGACAAGTTCGAGTGGAGAGGTTCAAGTGGAGAAGTTCCAGTGGTGAGGTTCGAGTGATGAGGAATCGAGTGGAGAGGTTTGAGTAAAGAGGTTTGAGTGAAGAGGGTTCTACTGGAGAATTTTTGAGTAGAGAGGTTCGAGTAAAGAGGGTTCTAGTGAAGAGGTTCGAGTATAGTGGGTTCGAGTATAGGTTCGAGTGATACTGGGTTCGAGTGGAGAAGTTTGAGTGGAGAGGTTCCAGTGGTGAGGTTCAAGTGATGAGGAATCGAGTGGAGAGGTTCGAGTAAAGAGGGTTTGAGTGGAGAGGGTTCTAGTGGAGAGGTTTCGAGTAGAGAGGTTCAAGTGGATAGGGTTCAAGTGGAGATGTTTGAGTAGAGTGAGTTCAAATGGTGAGGGTTCGAGTTATAATATGTTCGAGTTATAATATGTTCAAGTGATACATGGTTCGAGAGGAGAGAGTTCGAGTGGTGAGGGGTCGAGCGGTGAGCATTCGAGTGATGAGGGTCGAATAGAGAGAGTTTGAATAATGAGGAGCCGAGTGGTGAGCGTTCGAGTGATGTGAGTTCAAGTGGTCAGGGTCAAGTTGAGAGAGTTCTAGTGGTGATGGGTCGAGTGGTAAGCATTCGAGTGGCGAGAGTACGAGTGGTGGGGGTTTAGTGGATAGGGTTCGAATAGAGGATTCGAGTGGAGAGATTCGGGTGGAGATATTCGAGTGCTACAAGGTTCGAGAGGAGAGGTTCGAGTAGTGGCAAGGCGGATTTTTTATGGGTTAAGATGTGATACCTCGAGGGAGATGGTTGATGGTTCCAGGGCCTCGAGGGTTAATGAATCAAGAAATGATGCCTCAAATGAACACCCTTCGAGGCAGATGGTTGATTTTAAGGGGTGGATGTTTCAAGTGGTAGGGAGCCCTCAAAGCGGATGGTTGATGATTCGAAAGGTGGATGGTTCGAGTTGTGGTGTGGTGGATGTTCGAGAACTGATGGTTCGAGGGCTGATAGTTCCAGGAGTGGATAGTTGATGTTCGAGGAGTGGATGGTTCAAGAGGTATATGTCTCGAATGGGTAATGGATCAAAAGCTAATTTGGATAGTTCAACGCTCCCAGTGGTATACCCTCTTGAGCCTCTCTACTTGAATCCTCACCACATGAACCCAGAACCACTCGAACCTAGTACGACTCCAACCCTCTCAACTTGAACCTCAAATCCAACCCTCTCCACTCAAACTTTCACCACTCAAACCAGTACCACTCGAGCCAGTACCACTCGAACCTCTCCACTCGAATCTCTTTACCCGACCCTCTACTCGAACCCTCTCCACTCGAACTCATTACCAGTCTAACCTCTACTCAAATGTTGACCTTCCTCTACTTGTAGAAATGGAACCACCGGAGACCACCAGCTCTATTCCCACTGGAGACAACCAGCTCTATTCCCACTCTTCCACTCTAATCACCGGAGACCACCAGCTCTATTCCCACTCTTTCACTCTAATCACCAGAGACCACCAGCTCTATTCCCACTCTTTCACTCTAATCACCGAAGACCACCAGCTCTATTCCCACTCTTCCACTCTAATCACCAGAGACACCATTTCTATTCCCACTCTTCCACTCATCCCCGCCAACCAACACCATCTCCCAACTTTCCCGCCATCTCTACAACCTAAGCCGATCGCCTCCTCTACCCTACTTTCGGCGGAGATGACGATGGCCCAGCCTGAATGACCTGTTTGAGAGGTGGCACCACCAAGAAAACCATCTATCCCCTTCTGTCATCGCTAAAACGATAAAGGCCAGACGAACTCTGCTCCCACCCCACCGGAGAGCTTTGTTCACGAACACCGCAGCTACAACGCCGACAGAGACGGCCAGAGCAACTCATCGGCGGTCCCAAGCTCATCTTGATTCGGTGGAGGCATTCCCTCAAGCAAAGATGTTGTTGGAACAGATCACACCAGCTAGGGAATAGATGAGTAGGAAAAAACTGAAAGCATATAAGAAAAATTACAAAAATATAGGGCTTGGAGAATTCCAGGAGAAGAGAAAATGTTAGGCAAGTGGTTCAAGGAAATACAAAGATGATAATGGAATTTTTTGGAAATGGTGAATGGTGATGACGCGTGGAAGTTATGGAGCTCAGGTGCTAACGCATGGAGTCAGGTCATGGAAAAAGAGGAAAAAGAGGAAAAAAAGGAAAAAAGGAATGAATTCCCAACGTGTCGGTATAAGTGGGAAGGAAAAAAAGAAAAACAAAAGAATATACGACGACGATACAAAGATTGTTTGACCTTGCGAAGAAATCTCATCGTCGCGACTCACGATAATTGCCCTGAAACTTGGTTTTTACTCCCCTTTTCTTGTACTATAAATGGTTTTTCACCCCCTTCTTCCCCAACTCTCAAAGCCCGACTTGGGGGCTCCAAAACCCTAGTTTTTCACCATTTTCTTCCATTTCTTCCTTTTTCTTTGTAGATCTTTGTTCTATGTTATGGGTTTTGATTATCTAGCTTAGTTTTTCACTTTGGTGCAAATGATTGAAGCTTCCACACCTATGTAGTAAGAACCTCTATTTCACTCTTTCTTGAAGCATTTGTTATTTAGTATTCATGTGTTTAAATGTGATGTTTTACTTCATTTATGCTATGGGTTGTTTGAGTATATGAAGTGTTTGTATGATTGAAGTGTTTGTATGATTAAAGTGTTAGGGTGTTAGGAAAGTTTCAAATTTCTTAGCTCTTTGATATGAGAATCCAAGAACATGGAATTAGAATTCCTTGTGCATAATATGTTGTGATTCTTGCTAGATAAATATGTTAATGTGGATTGTTCTCATGTTTATCCTATAGATGCAATGCAAGGTTGAATCTTGAATGTGGTTTGTTCTAAGTTTAGCCTAATGAATGCTATGTTTGGTTAAATGGCTATGTCTTTGGTAGAAGGCTTGTTGTTATCAAATCTATGGTCCTTCGTGTATAATGTCGTTGATGAAATACCTTTATGGTGTGGTTTGCCTAGAGTGATTATCAATAAGGTTTGCAAATGGTCGTTGTTTGTCTCCGTAAATTACTATTAAGAAGAAATGAATGTTGATCTTTGAATGGGAAGCTTTAGAATTCCCCATAGGTTACGAGTGTGATAGAATGAGTGAATGGTTCAATGATCTACATTAGGTTTGGAAGTGGATATTAAATGCCCCCAAAGCTTTGTCTTTTGTAGTTTTTACCCTTTTTTTCTTAGTTTGTTTGATGATTAGCATAGTTACTTAACTTTGCTAGTTATCTTTTCTTTTAATTTCATAACTTAGGACCACAACCAACCAAAATCCCCTCATTTACTTGCTTTTATATATCTATATATATCTACTTCTAGCCTAATATGAACCTTATATGTCTAAAGGCTTAAGAAAATCTCTCTTCTTCGTGGACGACCCCAATTTTCCACTATCTACTTAGTTGTATTTAGTAAGCATAAAGGGCTTATAAATTATAACTTTGAGAGGTACGCCGATGACCTCCCAAGTTGGTTTAACACAAAATGAGGTAAGACAAATTCAATAGCAGGTGTACATTAACCTAGTTTATAGACTGTTATAGAAGTTAAGAAGTTACGAAGACAATGCCTTACATAGCAAACAAGGTTTAGGGTTTGAACACGGGTTAGGGTTTGGAGGGAAAAACATTAAGGTTGAACATGAGCCAAAAAAGTTGAAAGAAAAAGTATAGAAGTAACAAGAAAAATGAGTTCAGTTCTTCACTGAAACAAAAGAAACTTTTGATTTTACACATATATCCAACAAACTACACCTGTAACAATGAAAGGCTGGAATCCAAAAAAAAAACTTACTAAGTTTATTCACTTGCTTGTCCATTGTAAACCTGACATTGAAAACAAAGAAAAAAATTAGGAAAATAGGTCAGGTAATTTAACGAAAAGATACATGTAATTGGAAACTGTGAAATTACTTTGTGAACTAGAGCACAGATAGGAACCCAATAGTGTGAGAGTAAAATCTTATGTAAGTGAAGGAAGAGAAAATATATCTAATTGGAAAGAGGTTTGGATATGGGCACGTATGAAAGTAAAGGCCACGTGTTAAGCGATGAAGAATATAGATAATTTAAAAATGTTAAGAAATGGTGATCGTGGAATAATGGGAAAATATAGATAATTTGAAAATGCCACGTGTTAAATAAAGGCCGCGTGTTAAGCGATGGTGATCGTGGAATAATGAGTAAATATAGATAATTTGAAAATGGTAGAGTTTTGTAGAAAGGTGAGGAAGAAAGAATGTGTGGAAAGAATGGTTCCATGGGTTCGAGGGGTGATGATTTGAAGGTGATGGTTCCAGGAGGCGGATGGTTGATGTTCAAGGGATGGATGGTTCGAATGGTGGCGAGGCGGATGGTTGATGGGTCGAAGTGTGATGCTACGAGGGGGATGGTTAATGTTTCCAGGGTCTCGAGGGTTGATGAATTGAGGGATTATATCTTGAATCAATACCCCTCGAGGTGGATGGTTGATATTCGAGAATGGATGATTCGAGTGATGGCGAGGCGGTTGGTTGATGGGTCAAGGGATGATGTTTGGTGGGGGATGGTTGATGGTTCCAGAGGCTGGAGGGTTGATAATTCGAGAGAGGATACCTCGAATGAACACTGCTGGAGGCGGATGGCTGATGTTTGAGGGGTGGATGATTCGAATCCCCTGTACTCAAATCTCTCCACTCGAACCTCACCACACGGACCCAAAATCACTTGAACCTAGTACCACTCCAACCCTTTCAACTCGAACCCCAACTCGGACCTCTCCACTCATACCCTCACCACTCAAACCAGTACCACTCAAATCAGTACGACTCAAACCTCTCTACTCGAACTCTCTACTCGAACAAGTACCACTCGAACCCATTACCACTATAACTTCTACTCGAATGTTGATGTTTCTCTACTTGTATAAATGGAAGATGTTCCTCTATTCTCTCTAGTGGTGGATGGTATACCCCTCTCAATGGTTCGACCGTCACCACTCAAACCTTTTACACAAAATTATTACACAA
This sequence comes from Rubia yunnanensis, assembly GCA_037428765.1. Taxonomy (NCBI): domain Eukaryota; kingdom Viridiplantae; phylum Streptophyta; class Magnoliopsida; order Gentianales; family Rubiaceae; genus Rubia; species Rubia yunnanensis. The sequence continues at coordinate 42,691,595 of CM075066.1, forward strand.
AAGGTTCTCGAACCCTCGAATCTTCTCTACTAGACCCTTTTCCACTCGAACTATTTACGACACGAACCCAGTACCACTCGAACATAGTTGACTTGAACCTTCTCCACATGAACCTCTTTACTCAAATCGTCTGTACTCGAATCCTTTCCATTCCAACCCTCTTTACTCGAACCCTCACCACTGGAACCAATATTATTTGAACCTCTCCACTTTAACCTCTACTCAAATCCTGGCCACTAGAATCTCACCACTCGAACCATGTAGTCAGAACCTCTCCACTTGAGCCCTATCCTCAAACCTTTGAACCTCCTAATTGTGTGTATACCCATTGTCTTAATACATTATATTATGATTTGGGAATGTTTGATAGCAAATTCTATATGGCATACATTTATTAGCCAAGCGTTCATTATTGTGTGACGATTTTGTCCGCACTTGTGGTTTACTCTTAGGTCCCTGCATTGGTCATATATGCTATGTTTTGGTTTCGGTAGTTATATTTCTTGTTAAAATCCATGTCTTGGAGGACAAATTTAATCAATCTTGCAATAGCTGTTAGTGAGTGACTTTATATGCGATTTTGTCGTTCTCTTTTTCTCGGCATTAACGAATGTTGTTATAGGGACCTATATGAAGTAGTATGTGCACGGTATTGCAAAAATGTTATAAATATATTATTTAATGGTCTTAATGGTCTTAAAAATGAAAGACAGGAAACAATTAGGAATTAAATAGTATGACCTTCTGCGGCGCTGTAGATTTCTTTGTATACAATGCTTCTTGTAGTGTTTTCAAAAATTTTATCATGATTGTTTGGTGTTATATAAACTCTGACATTCTTAGCAGTCTTAGCTCTAGAGATGGCAACATAGAGTTGTCCATGGGAGAAAATAGGTTCTTTCAAATATAAACCTACACAATCTAGCGTTTGGCCTTGTGTTTTTTTATAGTCAATGCAAAACATAATCTAACCCAAAACTAGATTATTTTAAATGGTATAAAAGTGTCTCCTTCTGCACAGTTTAGAGGTATGCGATACCTGAAAGTGATCCAAAACATATCCTAGCTTGTATCACATTGTTTGAAAAGTTGATACATGTTAAACGTGTGCCATTGCATAAACCTTCGGCTGGATTCAAGTTTCTAAGAAGCATTATGGGATAGTGCTATTTCAGGACCAAATTATGAGGAGGTAAGCTTGGTGGGTTATGAATTTCTAATAGATCTTGATAATCTCCTTGATATTTTGCGTCAATAGTTGTATTAATACTTATGAATCTTTTTTCAGTGCCTGGAAATCTAACTATCATAATGTTGTTAATTTCATTGACAAAATCATTTTTTGTGGTTAGAATAACTCTATTAGTAATGGAATCTGGATCTGAAAAGAACGCATTTAAGTCTGGACATACAAAATCAATGAGTGAGTCGATAGGTGATTTGTCATCTGTCACAGGTAAGACGATATCAGGTAGTAGTATTATTCTGTTATCTGCAAAATAAGGTTGTTCACCATCGCCTACTCTTAACAAAAAGTTGCTGAATATAGGATCTAGTCATGCTCTCATGTTGATAGAAAATTTTATTTGTTCAAATGAAGGCTATAATTCCGACATCACTAAATTGGCTGAGATACAATCCTCTTTTTCTCCTTTTCGAATAACTGGTAAAGTTTTTTAGAAGTCGCCTCCAAAGACAATGATTTTGCCACCAAATGACAAGTCTATATCCATTATATCTCTCAAAACTTTGTCAACAGATTCAATTACTCCTCCTTTTGTCATTGTTGTTTCATCCCAAATAATCAATTTTGCTTCTTTGATCAAGTAAGCAGTTCCACTTTGTTTGCTTATATTACAAGTGGTATTTTCATTTTGGTTTACAGGGATCTTAAATCTTGAATGAGATGTTTCACCACCTGGTAGTATTGAAGCTGCGATACCTGATGTTGTTGTAGCTAAAGTCGTTTCTCCCTTGGATCGTATTGTTGCAAGAAAATCTTTGTAAAGGTATGTTTTACCTGTAGCCCCGGGGCCATCAATAAAGAATGTTGTCGGTTTGTTGTTGATAACACATTTCATTTTTTTTTCATCTGCAGCTTTTTGGTCTCTATTAAGCATTGAGACTGTAGCTAGGTCTTCAGGTGAAACAACAATATTTTTTTATGCAAAAATTTTGTGAGTAATGTAATCACCATCAAATGTAGCAGCAGGAAGTGGACTAAAATTATAAAAGTCTATACTTTTTCCCATACTTTTCAAATAATTTTGTATTTGTTGTAACACTTTGTATTGAACTTCACTTTTAGATAATCGTTTATCTTGTGCTATATCTTCTGGTAGAGAGTGCTCAAATGGGTTCCATATATTTTTTGGATTAATAATTACTGAATAGATTAACAATATAGCAAACAACTGCCTCAGGGTTGAAGGCATTTGAAATATGGTTGCTTCTTTCAAAGTCTCTTCTATCATGTTGTCTGATTGCAAAAGTCCTCTTTTTTCAACAGCATCTCTGAAAGAGGGCAATAATTCACTATTATAGGATCTTAGATCATCAAAAGATGTTGGTCTGTGGACATGCATTAATAAGATTCTTATGTCATTGAATTCCATAAAAGAGGTTTACCACATGCTCATTTTTTGATTATCTTAAAAGACCATTTTTTTATTCTTATGTCATTGAATTCTTAGATAGAAACCTAGATGTTAGAATGGGTAAGGGAGGACGCATCCTCGTGGGTCTGTGCACGGGGTATTTGGGAGGTCGTCGCCGTACCTCTCAAAGTTAATATTTATAAGCCCTAAATACTTACTATCTACAACTAAGTAAATAGCGGCAAGTTGGGGTCGTCCACGAAGAAGAGGGATCTTCCTAAGCGTTTAGGCACAAAAGGTTGATATTAGGCTAGGAGTAGATATATATACATACATATAAAAGCATGTAAATAGGGGGGGGGGGGGTGGGGGGGGGGGGGTTGGTTGTTTGGTGGTCCTAAGTTATGAAATTAAAAAGACAAGATAACTAGGAAAGTCAAGTAACTAGGCTAATCATCAAACAAAACTAAGAAAAAAGGGTTTCAAACTACAAAGATAAAGCCTTGGGGGCAATTGATATCCACTTCCAAACCTAATGTAGATCATTGAACCATTCACTCATTCTATCACATTCATTAATTGACTTAACATTAACATACTTATCTAGCAAGAATCACAACACATTATGCACAAGAAGTTCTAAGTTCATGTCCATAAATTTTCATGCAAAGGAGCTAAGGAATTCTTTTCTTTCCTAACACCCGAACACTTCAATCATAAAAACACTTCCTATTCTCAAACAACCCATGGCATAAATGAAGTGAAACATAGCATCAAGAATACAGAAATGCTAAATAATAAAGGCTTCAAGAACGAGTGAAACAATATATTCACTACTTCAACTACATGTTGTGAAGATAAATCTTCCATCCTTCTTTGATAGTAGTTTGCAAGAGTGAGTTCGACATCTCTTGTCAAACCTCACCAATGACTCCCTTAGTACTAAGAGTATCCCATTGATGGCATTTAGCACGAAGAATCAACAAGCTTGGCAACACTTATAAACACTAAACAGTGTCTAAGCATTTAACCAATTCATGCATTTACACAAGATTAGTCAAGAACGATCAACATTCATAGACCTCTCTCATTTGCTACCTAAAATAAACATGACAACGAGTTCAACATCATCACATTCATCTAGCAATTATCAACACACCAACATCATTTAAGAAGCTCTAACTCATGCTCTTGGATTCCACATTAAAAGAGGGGAGAATTAGCTACTTTCTCCCAACCCTAACAAGTAATCATACAAGCAATTCATATACTCAAGCTTCCAACAACATCAATGCCATTAAAAATCCACATTCAAAGCTCAATAAATGCACAATAGAGAAAGCAATATATAGATAGAAATAATTCTCAAGACATTAGCAAGGAAGTTTCAATTAATTTCTCCCAAGTACAAAACTAAGCTAGATAATCAAAACCCATAACATAGAATAAAGATCTACAAAGAAAGAAGAAGAAATGGATGAAAATGGTGAAAAACTAGGGTTTTGGAGCCCCTAAGTCGGGCTTAGAGAGTTGGGGAAGAAGGGGGTTAAAAGCTATTTATAGTACAAGAAAAAAGGGAGTAAAACGCAAGTTGCAGGGCAGTTATCGCGAGTCGCGATGCCTCCATCGCGAGTCACGACCAGATCAGGAAATTGTGAACTCCCAGGTCCAGATTTTGCGAGTCGTGACACACTCGTCGCGACGGAAAAAAGTCCCGTTTTGTTTTGCTTCCTCCGGGTGAACCGTTGATCCATTTTTGGAGTTCTAATAGTCGATTTCATAGTACTCGAGAAGAGGAATCCAATGGTATCACTATTGGAGGCTGATTCCTCTCGGAAAATTCTCAGAACTCTGCTTCAAAACATAGATCATTCTTCACCCTTTGTTTTGCTCTCCTTTCTTCACTTTATCTTCTACCACTTTGTGAGTGGCCTTCCATCTTCTACCATCCTTTCGAATGGCCTTCACTAAACCACTCCTAAGTGCTCACAAGAAATCTACAAATTAAGCTTACAAAAAGGAATCTAGATGCTCATAAGGACCAAAAATCCATAAGGCTAAATATAGGTTACAAAATGAAGGATTTAGATATAAAAACCGAAAATGGTCATCTAACCCCCTTATCATGTAAACTTACAAAATCTAGAAATATTACAACAAAAATATGATAAAAATATGTTAAATGCTTTGGAAAATACATGCATTTGACGTCTCATCAAATACTATCAACAATACCTTGGTAAACTTCAGCTCTTATACGTTTTTTATGAATGTTGAAGAAATCTAATCTTACTGTTTTAATTTTAACATATTTTCAACACTGAATTGTTGAAATAGTCTTCCCACATGTAATAGATTGGATTTATCATTTTCTCGTATTTGAAATTTGTATGCGTAGTATTTCCGACATGAAACAGTCGGTTCTTCCAGTTTTCCTTTCTGTATGTCTGTGATAAGAGCATAAGGAAAGTAATTTGTATTTTAAAAATATAATTGAATTGTAGTCATGATGTGATTAAGAAATATGAGAAAAGAGAAATACCTCTATTTTCAGCTCCTATGATATCCTTAATTGTCATTGGTTGGTTGAAATGAATCAGATTCTCCCCAACACATGTTTGTCTAGGATGAGAACTTCTTGAATAAATATTTAAATTTTTAATGCCTTCATGCCATCTTGACTCACCTTTTGTAAAAATAAGAGGATACGGTAAAGGATCATAACATCCAAAATAGTGTTTAATTATCTGTTTCCTTCCATCATGTGTAAAAACACGTATGTCTTTGGATAAATCTCCACTTTGTGCATCAGTTTCATTCCACATGGCTACAACTTGTGATACAGTAGGATAATTAAAAGTTCGTTGATCTAGCCCAGTATCAAATTTCAAATATATTTGATATTTATGAAGATTGTCAACATTGGTAAGTCTCTTTAAAAACTTAGCATAAGGATTCAAGTCTAGTATGACTTGTAATTGCTGTATGATTGATTCCCTAAATTTGTTTGATATATCCATCCTATTATCTATCTCATGATTTGTATCATAAAAATATAGCTGGACGTTTTTTCCCTTTTTTTCTCCTTCATCGGGTATTAACTTGTCTAGGTAATTATAAATATGACCTTGAGCTCGAAAAGTGTATATAACTATGTTTCTCCTGTTTAGATCTTTATCTTCGTGTTGAATCCCAGAGGATGTAAAAGCAAACATATTGTTCTAACTGCGCACACATGGTTGAAACTCAATTGCTTCCTGTGTATTTGCTATGTAAAGATTTGTTAGTTGAGGTGACATTTCAGTGTTAACTAAATGTATACTACCTGCACCACAATAGAAATTGGGAAGTTCCATGTAAAATTTCTTGGCATTGCAATAAGAACAATTTAGCACAACAGGTAATTTGCTTGGTGATGTTGGAATTGGTTTTGAAAAAACCGACTGCAGAACTCTTTTGCATGCACCTGATACATATTAAATCGGAAAATAAAATAAAATAAAAATCAAAGATCACATGTAAAAAAAACTATAATTAATCAATTTGGTACAAATGTTGAGACTGTAAATCAAACATGCATTTTCTGTAAAAAAAACATAATCTCAAACTGAATAACAGAGGAGAAAATTCTATAAAAAAAATCCAGTTCTAAAGTTTGGTAACTACATCTTTAAAAGTAAGTACATAATTTTGTTAAGTACCTGATGTCTTCTTTTTGGAATTCCTTGCTTCTTCCAACATAATGTTTGTTTGAGGAGATGAGGATGTTTGAAGAACATCTGTTGTAATGCCTTTATTTGTGATGGATTGCTGATCATTTGTAGAGCACCCACTTTGATCATCAACTTCTCTGTTATTTTGTTGAAGAAGACCGGGTGTGTTAGAAGCAGCATATTTCTCCGTAAAGCATTCATCTGCTATTTTTGTTCAGGAGGTATGTTTCTATAGTTTTCTCTTCGTCGACTATTTACACGAGCACAATTATGTGGCGATAAAATCCATTTTTGTTTGGATATTGTAGCTGCAAAATAGAGGGAATTGAATGGTGTTAAAGTCTAGAGAAGTGAAAAGGTAACATTGTTTTTCAAGTGAATTTAACTGTGTGAAATTACGCTTGTTTATGAAATAAATGTTGTTGAATGAAAGGAAAAAATTTAGAATTTCCATACATATTTAGAATTTCCCTACATAAATTGATACTACAACTAAGGAAAGAGGTGTTAATTATTCCTTCAACCTTGAGTCCAGAAATGCTAGTAAGAATTTAGTTCAGGGAATGTACAGTAGTAAATTGAATGTTACCTATCTTGGGAATTTTTGGGAATTTTTTTTGAGGATGATGAATCATCAATATTGATAATGAACAACTTTTCTTTACTCATGTCCATCATTTTGAAATCATGTGGTTGCATGAAAGGGAGCATGTAAGAAGTACTGATAAACAAATTGGAAATATTCAGATAAGTTTGAATGTTATATTTTTTCTTTTATTTTCAGAAGATATAACTGTAAAAAAAATTATACATCTAATAGGACGTAAAGGCGTATTAAGTGATTGAGGAAGTGTAAGATAACTATTTTCACCTTGTATACTGAAATCTAAGATTTTTGTCATATCTTCAATTTTTTGTTCGTAGATTTGTTTTCACTTGCGGTCCATTTTTCAAGATTTGACTACAGACTATTTCGGTGGTTGATATGTTCGATCCTTAGTGCCTTTCCCATATCATTTTCTTTGGATCTATTGACTGATTCTTTTGGATGATCTACAGTATTTTGGTTTTTAAATTCTATCCATATGTTGGGAGCTAACTGTCTGATTGAAAATGGAATTCAGGAAAAATACACACATCAGAATGAAGAGTGGGAAGAAGAGAAGTCTGGATGTAACAGAGGAAAATGGTAGGGATGATGTGTGGAAGATGGCTGGAAAGGATATATATGGGTAGCAGGATACGTGTACGGCCGTAAAAAAGATAAGAAGCACATAGAGAGATGTAATGACACGTATTAGTAGAGATTGGAAGGAGAATTAAAAAAAATGAATTAGCGACGATGAAAAGTAACTGTTCATTCTTGGATCACCGTATAAATGCAGTACATGGCTTGGTTCGAGGCATCATCACTTTACTGTCGAGGCCGGTGGTGTGGTGGCGGGTGGATGGTTGATGAATCGAGTGATGATGCCTCGAAGCAACAGACCTCGAGGTGGGTGATTGATGGATCGAGGAGTACTGGAACCCTTTCCATCAACCATCCACCTTAAGGGGTGTTGATTCAAGGCATTCTCTCTCGAATCATCAACCCTTGAGCCCCTGGAACCATCAACAATCCCCCTTGAGAGCCCTATCCACTCGAGAGGTCACACATCCACCCATCTAGAGTACACCAGCTCTCAAGGGTACATCACCCCTCGAGAGGGGTATAGCACTGAGAGCATCAAACCATCAACATGAACTCTTGAACCATGACCAACTCGAGGCATATACCCTTCGAACCATCTATCCCTCGACCATAAACCATCCACCCCTGGAACATCAACCATCCATTTGTCGGACCACCTTACATCCACTCCTGGAACCATCACCCCTCGAACCATCAGTTCTAGAATATCCACCACACCACCACTCTAACTATCCACTTCTATAATCGTGAACCATCAACCTCAAGGCATCCCTACCACTCGAGCCATCCACCCCTCGAACATCGACCAACAGCCTCGATGGGAGTTGATTCGAGGCATCCTCCCTGGAATTATCAACCCTTGGGCCACTGGAACCATCAACCATCCCCCTCGAGGCATCATCCCTTGACCCATCAACCATCTGCATTGCCACCACTAAAACCATCCATATCTCAAACATCAACCATTCATCTCGAGTGGTATTGATTCGAGGCATTATCCTTCGATTAATCAATCCTCAAGGCCCTGGAACCATCAACCATTCCTCTCGAGGCATCACCCCTCGACCCATCAACCATCCACCTTGCTACTACTCGAACCATCCACCCCTCGAACATCAACCATTTGCCTCCTGGGACCATCACCCTCGGATCATCACCCCTCGAACCCCTGGGACCATCAACCATTCACCTTGAACAGTTGATTCCTAACCCCTGGTGTTTTTATTGGGCCAGACTAAAAAATAAAGAGGAATATGGGTATTTTATAACCTCTCGATAGGTGGATGGTACTCTCTCTAGTAGTGGATGGTACCCTCACCACTCGGTTCTTACTACTCGAACCTAACGACTCAAACTTCTTCACTCGGACCCTCTCCACTAAAAACTTGTACTTGGAAGCTTTCCACTCGAACCCTCGGACCTCCTGTACTCGAACCCTTCCCACTAGAATCCTTAACACACAAACCCAGTACCACTCAAACTCTCACCACACGAACCACCCCCACTTGAATCCTCACCTCTCGAACCATTACCACTCAAACCCTCTCGACTCAAACTCTGCACTCGGAGCCTCTCCACTCAAACTTAATTTTGAACCCTCAAATCCCCTCTACTAGAATCTCTCCACTCGAACCTCACCACACGGACCTAGAACCACTCTAACCTAGTACCACTCCAAACCTCCCAATTCGAACCTCAGCTCAAACCTCTCCACTCAAACCCTCACCACTTGAACCAGTACGACTCGAACCAGTACCACTTAAACCCTTTCCACTCGAATCTCTCTACTCGAACCTCTCCACTCGAACCAGTATCACTCAAACTCATTACCACTCTTACCTCTACTCGAATGTTGATATTCCTCTACTTGTAAAAGTGGAAGATGGTGAGGCTGGGAAACTTCTGCCACTTCTGGATGATCTCCTTGGCACTAGGCCAACGTAGATAACAAAAGCCTATTCAATGATCATTTCGTCGAACACTTGAGGTTCACCCTTTAACCTCAGCCCCTGATTCTTTACGAACTCAAGCAGCTCCTAAACATCATCACCAAATCTGAAACCCTACAATTCCAGAACAACCAGTGCTATCGCCATGGTAATGAAGCAAAATGAACAAAAAAATGACATAAAAAGAAGGAAATTTTAGATTACACAAACCTTGAAAGGATATGGAGGTGGTGGAGGGGCCATCATCCTTATACCCACTGGTGCAGATTGAGAAATAAATCAATTAGACGCAGGAGAAAATTAATCATCAAAAAGATCAAATTCACCGAAAGAAAGGAAAAAATTAAAGATGAGATGATGCTGCTTTACTGACCACATAAATAAAGAAGTGGAGGATGCGTGTACGGCCGTGGAAAAAGATAAGAAGTAGATAGAGAGACGTGATGACACGTATTAGAAGATATGGGAAGGAGAAATAAAAAAAGGAAAGAAACAGAATTACCGACGATGAAAGTCACTGTTCATGAAGGGATCACCACTTTTAAGATATTAAGACTAGGGGTCTCCAGCCCATGCAAAGCGCGAACTGTCAACAACGGGACCGACAATGGGTCACCACTCAAACTCTCACCACTCGAATCCTTATCACTTGAACCTCTCCACTTGAACCCTCTCCATACGAACCATTTCCATGCGGACCTCCTCTTCTCGAACCTTCAAACCCCCTCTACTCGAACCTTGCCATTTGAACCTTCACCACATGAACCCAGAACCACTCAAACCTAATATCACTTGCACCTCTACTCGAACTCTTTCCACTCGAATCTCACCATTCGAACCAGTACCACTCGAACCCAGTACCACTTGAAGCTCTCCACTCGAGCCCAGTACCACTCAAACCCTCTCTACTCAAACCCATTACTACTTGAACCCTTACCACACGGGTTCTAGTGGAGAGGGTTTGAATGGAGAGGGTTTGACTGGAGAGGGTTCAAATGGAGAGGGTTTGAACGGAGAGGGTTCGAGTGAAGATGGTTCAAGTCGAGCAGTTTGAGTAATAGGAGTTGGAGTGGAGAGGGTTTGAGTGGATATGTTCGAATAGAGGGTTCAGGTGGAGAGAGTTCGAGTAGAGTGGTTCCGAGTAGAGGTTCGAGTGATACTGGGTTCGAGGGAAGAAGTTCGAGTGGAGAGGTTCCTGTGGTGAGGTTCGAGTAATAAGGAATCGAGTGGAAAGGTTCAAGTGGAGAGGGTTCTAGTGGAGACGTTTGAGTGGAGAGGGTTCTAGTGGAGAGGTTCGAGTGGATGGGGTTCTAGTAGAGAGGGTTTAAGTGATAATTTGTTCGAGTGGTACAGGGTTCGAGTGGAGAGAGTTCGAGTGGTGAGGGGTCGAGTGGTGGGCATTCAAGTGGTGAGGGTCAAATGGAGAGAGTTTGAATGATGAGAGGTCGAGGGGTGAGCGTTTGAGTGGTGAGAGTTCGAGTGGTCAGGGTCAAGTTGAGAGAGTTTGAGTGGTCTGGGGTCGAGTGGTGAGAATTTGAGTGGTGAGAGTTCGAGTGGTGATAGTCGAGTGAAGAGGGTTCAAATAGAGAATTTGAGTGGAAAAGATTCTAGTGGTACTGATTCGAGTGATTAGGGTTCAAGTAGAGGTTAGAGTGGAGAGGTTTGAGTCGTGTCAGATGGTTGATGTTTGAAGGGTGGATGGTTTGAGTGGTGGCGAGGCGGATGGTTGATGGGTCAAGGGGTGATGCCTCGAGTGGGGATGGTTAATGTTTCCAAGACCACGAGGGTTAATCAATTTATGGAGAGGTTCGAGTCATACTGGGTTCGAGTGGAGAAGTTTGAGTTGTAATAGGTTTGAGTGAAGAGGTTCGAGTGGTACTGTGTTCGAGTGTGGAGATTCAAGTGGTGAGGGGTTGAGTAGTGACCATTCAAGTGGTGAGAGTTCGAGTGGTTACGGTCGAGTGGATATGGTTTGAATAGAGGATTTGAGTGGAGAGATTCGAGTGGTACAAGGTTCGAGAGGAGAGGTTTGAGTGGTGGTGAGCTAGATTTTTGATGGATCGAGGTGTGATACCTTGAGGGGATGGTTGATGGTTCCAGGGCCTCGAGGGTTAATAAATTAAGGAATGATGCCTCGAATAAACACCCCTTGAGGCAGATGGTTGATGTTGAAGGGGTAGATTTTTCGAGTGATAGGGAGCCCTCAAAGTGGATGGTTGATGATGCGAAAGGTGGATGGTTCGAGTTATGGCATGGTGGATGTTCGGTAACTGATGGTTCAAGGGGTGATAGTTCCAGGAGTGGATAGTTGATGTTCGAGGCGTGGATGGTTCGAGGGGTATATGCCTCGAATGGGTAATGGTTTGAGAGCTAATGTGGATGGTTCAATGCTCTCAGTGGTATACTCTCTCGAGGGGTGGTATACCCCCGAGGTTCTTGCCAATCTCCCTTCGAGGGTACACCATCTACCTCTTGACAGGGTATACCATCCATCACTAGAGAGAGTACACCTTCCACTCCTTGAGGGTACGCTATGTACGTCTCGAGAGAGATGTACCAGCCCTTGAGGGTATACAACCCCTCCAAAGAGTATACCACTAAGAGCGTTGAACCATCCATATTAGCTCTTGAATCATTACCCATTCGAGGCATATACCCCTCGAACCATCCACGCCTCAAACGTCAACTATCCACTCCTGGAACTATCACCCCTCGAACCATCAGTTCTCGAACATCCACCATGCCACAACTCAAACCATCCACCTTTTGAATCATTAACCATATGCTTCGAGGGCTCCCTACCACTTGAAACATCCACACCTTCAACATTAACCATCTGCCTCGAGGGGTGTTTATTCGAGGCATCATTCCTCGATTCATTATTCCTCAAGGCCCTGGAACATAAACCATCTCCCTCGAGGTATCACACCTCGACCCATCAAAAATATGTCTCACCACCACACGAACCTCTCCTGTCGAACCTTGTACCACTCAAATTCTCCACTTGAATCCTTTATTTGAACCCTCTCCACTCAACCGTCACCACTCAGACTCTTACCACTCGAACGCTCATTACTCGACCTCTCACCACTTGAACCTCTCCACTTGAACCTCTCCACTTGAACACAATACAACTCAAACCTCTTCACTCAAACCTATTACAACTCAAACTTCTCCACTCGAACCCAGTACCCCTCGAACCTTTCCATCAATTCATTAATCCTCAAGGTCCTGGAAACATGAACCATCCCCCTCAAGGCATCACCCCTTGACCCATCAACCATCTACCTTGCCACCACTCAAACCATCCACCCTTTGAACATCAACCATCTGACTTGACTCAAATCTCTCAACTTTAACCTCTACTCGAACCCTGGCCACTCGAATTTGTACCACTCAAATCTTTTCCACTCGAATCCTCTATTGGAACCCTCTCCACTTGACCATCACCACTCAAACTCTAACCACTCGAATGCTTACAACTCGACCCCTCACCACTCGAACTCTCTCAATTGGACCCTCGCCACTCGAACTCTCTCCACTTAACCCTCACAACTCAAACTCTCACCACTCGAACGCTCACCACTCGACCACTCATCATTTGAACTCTTTCCATTCGAATGCTCACCACTCGAACTCTCTCCACTCGAACCCTGTACCACTCGAATCTTACAACTCAACCCCTCACCGCTCGAACTCTCTCCACTTGAACCCAGTACCAATCAAACCTTTCCACTTGACCCTCATCCCTCAAACTCTCACTACTCGAACCCTCACCACCCGAACCAGTACCACTCGAACTCTCTCCACTCGAACCCAGTACCACTTAAACCTCTACACTCGACCCTCACCACTCGAACTCTCTCCACTCGGACCCAGAACAACTCGAACCTCTCCACTCGACCCTCACCACTCGAACTCTCTCCACTCGGACCCAGTACCACTCGAACCTCTCCACTCGACCCTCACCACTCAAACTCTCACTACTCGAATCCTCACCACTCGAACCCAGTACCACTCGAACCAGTACAGCTCAAACCCAGTACCACTCGAACCTCTCCATTCAGACCTCACCTCTCAAACCTCTCCACTCAAACCTAGTACCACTCGAACCCTCTCCACTCGACCTCTCTACACTCGAACCCTCACCACTCAAACTAGTACTACTCAAACCCTTTCCACTCGGACCTCAATCTGAACCCTCTCCAGCCGACCCTCACCACTTGAACTCTCATCACTCGAACCTCACCACTAGAACCAATACCATTCGAGTCAGTACTACTCTAACCCAGTACCACTCGAAACCTCTCCAATCGAACTCTCTCCATTCATACTAATTGAGCGTTCTCCACTCGAACCAGTAGTTCTCAATCCCAGTATCACTTGAACCAGTACTATACGTGTAATTGGAGATAGCTTCAGATATGGCCATATATAAAAGAAGACGACATGCATTGAATGATGGAGAATGGATAAACATAGACAATAATGCGTATGAGGGGGAGGGGAAAAAACAAAATTACAACAAAGTTTACTGTTCATCCAGGGATCGACACATTTAAGAGTAGTGGATGGATGGATGGATTTGGATAAGGTAGATAACCCCAGTCTCTATTTCTAACCTTTATTCCCGTTGATCAGATGAGCTTTTGAATATGAAACTGTTGATATCATAACCTTAAACAATATATATACTACCATTTAGCATCTGTTCCATTTCCATCTTATATAGAATTGGTTTTTGAACAATAAGGTCACAAGATCAGAGGAATGAAGAAGCAAGAATCCAATGAATACAAGGAACTATTACCGGTGATGGTGGTGATCGCATGGGGATGCGTGCTCTTAGCCTATTGGATCTAGAGAATCGGCAGCTGGAGTGATCTATTCCGGTAAAGTCTCTACTTGAGGGAATTCCTCCACTAAATCTGGATGAGCTTGGGACCATTGGTGAGTTGTTATGGCTATCTCTGTCAGCATTGTAGCAATGGTTTTTATGAACAGGGCTCTCCGACGGGGTTAGAGCAGAGTTTGCTGGGATTTTATCGTTCTTAGCGGTGGCAGAAGGGGATAGATGGTTTTCTTCATGGCATCACCTCTCAAACAGTTCATTCAGGCTGGGCCTTGGTCGTCTTTGGTGAAAGTGGGGCATAAGAGGTGGTCGGGTTAGGCTGTAGAAGTGGTGGGAAGGTTGAGAGATGGTGGTGATAGGCGGGAATGAGTGAAAGAGTGAGAATTGAGCTGGTGGTCTCTGGTGGTGTCACCACCAAGGCTTGGTGAGCTATGGCTTGCGGCTGGGTGGGTGGTGGAGAGGAGACTGGTGGTGGTGGGAGGTGGTATATGTAGAGAGTGAGGCGTACTCTAATTCTCAACACTCGAATCAGGAGTACTCAAATCCTTTCCATCAACCATCCACCTCGAGGGGTGTTGATTCGAGGCATCCTCCTAAGGATTATCAACCTTAAGCCCCAGGAACCACCATCCCCCTCGAGGCATCATCTCCCGACCCATTAATCAATCGCCTTTGTATCAGTCGAATCATCCACCCCTCAAACATCAACCATCCATCTCAAGGGGTGTTCATTCGAGCCATCATTCCTCGATTCATCAACCCTAGAGGCCCTGGAAACATCAACCTTCCCCCTCGAGGCATCACCCCTCGACCCATCAACCATCTACCTCGCCACCACTCGAACCATCCACCCCTCGAACATCAACCATCTGGCTCCTAGGACCATCACCCTCGGATCATCACCTCTCGAACCCTTGGAACCATCGACCATCCACCTCACCATCACTCAAACCATCAACCATCCACTCCTGGGACCTTCACCCCTCAAAATATCATCCCCCAAACCATCCACCGTGCCACCACTCTAACCATCCATCACTCTGACCTTGAACAGTTAGTTCCTAACCCCTAGGAAAATCCATCGCAACCATTGGGTCCTTCATACCAAACTCCATCAAAAAGAATCCCCCAATTCATGTAGTTATCCTGAATTGCGGTGGCACGACCTCTATGAATAAGAAGGGGAAAATGAGGAGAAAACAATTGGCAAAACAAGTCAGGAATTCAACGAACACCTTGCGTTCACAAATCAAACTTCGGTAGGTTGAAGGAGAAGAACAAATGAACATTAGGAACCCCGAGAAAAGGCCAAAATCACATTCTAGCGGACTCTATTTTGACTAAGAAATTGAAAGCATACCAGAAACATTACACAAATTGGAGCAACGATGATGGGAAAGGCGGACAATTTTGGTTAGGAAAATTATGAAATTACCTTGTGAAATTGTGCAAGGATAGGAACCCAACCATCTGAGATCAAAATCTTATGGAAGCCAAAAAAGATAATGATGGAGAACAGATAAACATAGACAGTGATCCAAAAAAGAAAAGATAGGTGTAATTGAAATGAGCCTTCGGATATGGGAACGTATAAAAGTAGAGGACACATGCTGAATGATGGGGAATGGACAAAGATTGAGGATAATCGTAGGAGGGGGACAAAAAATAGAATTAGGAAATGACGATAAAAACTTACTGTTCATCAAAGGGATCGTCACTTTTAAGATATAGAGACTAGGGGTCTCCAGCCCACTGGAAGTGCAGGCTGTCGACAATGGGGCTGACAATGGGTCACCACTCAAACCCTGATTCTTTGCGAACTCAAGCAGCTCCTTAACATCATCACCAAATCTAAAAACCTATAAATCCAGAACAACCAGCGCCATCACCATGGTAATGAAACAAAATGAAGAAAACAACGACATAAAAATGAAGCAAATTTTAGATTACAAAAACCTTGAAAGGAAATAGAGGCGGTGGAGGAGCCGTCATCCGTAGAGGCATTGCTGTAGATGGAGGAATAGGTAAATTAGACGCAGGAGAAAATTAATGATCAAAAAGATCAAATTCACCGAAAGGAAGGAAAGAAATTACAGATAAGATGATGCTGCTTTACTAACCACATCAACAAAAGAGGAACATCAACATTATTAATTAGAGCCTAGTAACACTCAAATTTTTCCACTCTAATCTCTACTCGAATCCTCTCCACTCGAGCCATCAATACTCGAATGAGTACCAGTCAAACCCAGTAGTACTTGTACAGTTTCCACTCAAACTCTTAGGATTCAAACCCTAAGGACATGAACCTTTCCACTCGAACCATGAATTCAAACTGTCTCCACACGAATGATTTTGTGGGACACTCGTACTCCCTCTATTTAAACCCTTTCATGTGTACAAAGCTAGTGTTGAAGGTGGTGTATTGTTGGAATGGTGAATGGTTGATAGTTCGAGGAGTGAGGATTCGAAGAGTTGATGGTTGATGGTTCGATGGGGGTTTGTTTTAGGGGTGGATAGCTCATGGTTCCAGGGGTTCTAGGGGTCACAATTTGAGGGTGAATGGTTAGCTCGAGGGGTGTTGTTCCAGGGGTGGATGGCTGATAGTTCGAGGGGCAGATGGTTCGAGTGGTGAGGGTTTGAGGGGAGAGAGTTCAAATAAAGGTTCAAGTGGTACTGGTTTTGAGCGGTTAGGTTCAAGTGGAGGTTCGAGAAGAGAGGTTTGAGTAGAGAGGGTTTGAGTGGTACTGGGTTCGAAAAGAGAGGTTCGAGTGATACTGGGTTTGAAAAGAGAGGGTTCGAGTATTGAGAGTTTGAGTGGTGAGGGTTTGAATTGAGTTTCGAGTGGTACTGGTTCGAGTAGTGGGGGTTCAAGTAGAGGTTCGAGTGGAGAGGTTTGAGCGAAGTGGTTCGAGTGGTTCTGGGTTCCAATAGAGGTTCGAGTAGACAGGTTTGAGTAGAAAGGGTTCGAGTGGTACTGGGTTTGAGTGGAAAGGGTTCGAGTGGTACTGGGTCAAGTAGTGAGAGTTCGAGTGGTGAGGGTCGAGTAGAGAGGGTTTGAATAGAGGATTCATGTGGTACTGGTTCGAGTCGTGAGGGTTTGAGTACAGGTTAGGGTGAAGAGGTTTAGTCGAGACGGATGGTTAATGCTTGAGGGGTGGACAGTTCGAGTGGTGGCGAGTCGGATAGTAGATGGGTCGAGGGGGATGGTTGATGGTTCTAGGGCCTCGAGGGTTAATGAATCGAGGGTTAATGCCTCGAATCAATAGACCTTGAGGGTTAATGAATCGAGGGATGATCCCTCGAATAAACAGCCCTCGAGGCAGATGGTTGATGTTCGAGGGGTAGATAATTCGAGTGGTGGCGAGATGGATGGTAGATGAGTCGAGGAGTGATGCCTCAAGGGTGATGGTTGATGTTCCAGGGGTGCGGGGATTGATGATTCGAGGGAGGATGCCTCGAATCAACACCCCTTGAGGTGGATGGTTGATATTTAAGGGGTGGATGGTTTGAGTGGTGGCGTTGTGGATGTTCGAGAGCTGATGGTTCAAGGGGTGATGATTCCAGGAGTGGATATAAGATGGTCTGAAAAATGGGTGGTTGATGTTCCAGGGGTGGATGGTTGATGCTCGAGGGGTAGATGGTTTGAGTAGTGATGTTGTGGATGTTCGAGGAGTATATGCCTCGAGTGGGTCGTGGTTCGAAGCTAATGTGGATGGTTCGATGCTCCCAGTGGTATACTCCTTTGGAGGAGTGGTGTACCCTCGAGGGCTAGTGTACTCTAGAGGGTGGATAGTTCGAGTGGTATTGACGTTCGAGGGGTGAATTGTTCGAGTGGTAGTGAGGCTGATAGTTGATGGATCGAGGGGTGATGCCTCGAGGGATGATTGATGGTTCCAGGCCCTCAAGGGTTAATAGATCGAGTGACGATGCCTCGAATCAACAGCCCTCGAGACGGGTGGTTGATGTTCGAGTAGTGGATGGTTCGAGTGATGGTGAGGCGGATGGTTGATGGGTCAAGAGGTGATGCCTCGAGGGGGATGGTTGATGGTTCTAGTGTTTCAAGGGTTACTGGGTCAAGGGGTGATGCCTTGAGGTGGATGATTGATGTTCGAGGGGTGGATAGTTCGAGGGGTGGTGAGGCGGATGGTAGATGAGTCAAGCATTGATGTCTCGAGGGGAATGGTTGATGGTTCCAGGGGCTCGAGGGTTGATGATTCGAGAGAGGATTCCTCGAATCAACACCCCTCGAGATAGATGATTGATATTCAAGGGGTGCATGTTTCGAGTGGTGCCGTGGTGGATGTTTCGAGGGATGGATGATACTCTCTCCAGTGAAGGATGGTTGATGTTCCAGGGGTGGATGGTTGATGTTCCAGGGGTAGATGGTTCAAGTAGTTGTGTCGTGGATGCTTTGAGGGGTTAATTTCTTGAGTGGGCCATGGTTCGAGAGCTATTGTGGATAGTTCGATGCTCTCGAGAGGGGTATACCATCCACCACTGGAGAGAGTATCATCCACCCTTCAAGAAGTATACCATCCACCATTGGAGAGAGTATCATCCACCCCTTAAGAAGTTTGTCAACCACCCATCGAGGGTACACCATCTACCTCTCGAAAGGGTAAACCATCCACCACTGGAGAGAGTACACCTTCCACCCCTCGAGGGTAGGCCATCTATGTCTCTAACCCCTGTACACCTCCTCGAGAGGTCACACAAGGGTACATCACCCATTGAGAGGTCACACATCCACCCCTCAAGAGTACACCTTACACCATCTATTTCTCGAGAGAGGTATATTATCCCTCTATGGTACACCACCCCTCGAGAGGTCACACATCTACCCCTCTAGAGTACACCACCCCTCGAGGGTACACTACCCCTTGAGAGGGGTATACAACTGAGAGCATCGAACCATCCACATTAGCTCTCAAATCATGACCCACTCGAGACATATACCCCTCGAAGCATCCATGACACCATCACTTGAACCATCTATCCCTTGAACATCAACCATCCATCTGTCGGACCATCTTATATCCACTCCTGGAATCATCACCCCTCGAACCATCAATTTTTGAACATCCATGACGCCACCACTCGAACCCTCCGCCTAGAGGCCTTCTAACCACTTGAACCATCCACCCCTCGAATATCAACCATCTGCCTCAAGGGGTATTGATTCGAGCCCCTAGAACCATCAATCATCCCCCTCGAGGCATCACCCCTCGAACATAAACCATCCACCTCGAGGGGTGTCGATTCGAGCCCCTAGAACCATCAACCATCCCCCTCGAGGCATCACCCCTCAAACATCAACCATTCACTTCGAGGGGTGTTGATTTGAGGCATCATCTGTTGATTCATCAACCCTGGAGGCCCTGGAACTTCAACCACCCCCCTCGAGACATCACCCCTCGACCTATCAACCATCTGCACCCTCGGATCATCACCCCTCGAACCCCTGGAACATCAACCGTCCGCCTCGCCACCACTCGAACCATCATCCCTTAAAATATCATCCCTCGAACCATCCATCCCTTGAAGCAATCATCCACCTCTCAAATTATCACCCCTCGAACCCCTAGAACCATCCATCCCTCGAACCATCAGCCATCCACCCCTCGAACATCCACCATGCCACTACTCAAACCATTTCCCCCTCGAGCCAACCATCCACCCCTCAAATCATGACGCCTAGAACCCGTGCAACCATCCATCCCTAGAACCATTAGGCATCGACCCCCTAGAACCATCCGCTAGAACCCGTGGAACCATCCACCCCTGGAACTATCTACTATGCCTTGAGGCATTAGCTCTCCAATCATCACCCCTCGAACCCCTCGAACCATTCATTCCTCGGATATGAATCATCTGCGCCTCTAATCTTCACCCCTAGAACCATCAACCATCCGCCATTCCAACCATCAACCACCTTTAACACTTGCTTCTTACACACGAGCCACCACCACTCAAACTCTCTCCACTTGAACCTAGTACCGCTCAAAACCTCTCCACTCGAACCTAGTACCGCTCAAACCCTCTCCACTCGAACCTAGTACCGCTCAAACCCTCTCCACTCTAAACCTCAAGACTCAAACCCTATCCACTTGAACCTCTCCACTCGAACCCTCTAGTCGAACCCTCTCCACTCGACCCTCACCACTCAAACTCTCACTACTCAAACTCTCACCACTCGAATGCTCACCACTTGGACCTCACCACCCGAACCTCTCCATTCAAACCTCACCACAGGAACCCAGTACCACTCGAACCTCTTCTCGAACAATGGAGATAGTGGTGGTAGGCGGGGATGAGCGGAGAAGTGGAAATTGATTTGGTGGTCTCCGGTGGTGTCGCCACCGAGGCTTGGTAAGCCATGGCTTGTCGTCGGGTGGCTGGTGCAGAGGAGACCAGCGGTGGTGAAAGGTGGTGTATGTAGAGAGGGAGGCGTACTCGAATTCTCACCACTCAAATCAGGAGTACTCGAACCCTTTCCATCAACCATCTGCCTCAAGGGGTGTTTATTCGAGGCATCCTCCCTCGAATCATCAACCCTCTAGCCCTTAGAACAATGAACCATCCCCCTCAAGGAATCATCCCCCGACTCATCAATCAACCACCTCGCCACCACTTGAATCATCCACCCCTCGAACATCAACCATTCACCTCAAAGGGTGTTCATTCGAGGCATCATTCCTCGATTCATCAACCCTAGAGGCCCTGGAAACATCAACCATCCCCCTCGAGGAATCACCCCTCGACCTATCAATCATCCGCCTCGCCACCACTCGAACCATCCACCCCTCGAACATCAATCATCCGCCTCGCCACCACTCGAACCATCCACCCCTCGAACATCAACCATCCACCTTCTGGGACCATCACCCTCGAATCATATCACCCATAGAACCCGTGGAACCGTCAACCATCTGCCTCACCACCACTCAAACCATCAACCATCCACTTCTAGGACCATCACCCCTCAAAATATCATCGTTTGAACCATCCATTGTGCCACCACTCTAACATTGAACGGTTGGTTCCTAACCCCTAGAAAAATCCATCCCCAACATTGGCTCCTTCATACCAAACTCCGTAAAAAAGAATCCCCCAATTCATGTAGCTATCCTGAATCCGTGTGGCATGACCTCTGCGAATAAGAAGGAGAAAACAAGGAGAAAACAAATAGGAAAACAAGTCAGGCAATTCAACGAACACCTTACATTCACAAATCAAACTTCGGTAGGTTGAAGGAGAAGAACACGTGAACATTAGGAACCCAGAGAAAATGCCAAAATCACATTCTGTCGAGCTCTATTTCAACTAAAAAATTGAAAGCATACCAGAAATATTACACAAACCAGAGCAAAGATGATGGAAAAGGCGGGCAATTTTGGTTAGGAAAACTTTACCTTGTGGAATTATTCAAGGATATGAACCCAACCATCTGAGAGCAAAATCTTATGGAAGCCAAAAAAGAGAATGATGGAGAACAGATAAACATAGACAGGAAACCAAAAAAGAGAAGATACATGTAATTGGAAGGAGCTTCAGATATAAGCACCTATAAAAGTAAGGACACGCGTTAGAATTTGAGATCAGATTACGGCAAAGAATTGAACGGATAAACATACACAATAATGCGTAGGAAGGGGAGGAAAAAAACCAAAAATAGGAAATGACGACGAAAAATTACTAATCATCAAGGGATCCCCACATTTAAGATATAGAGATGTATAGTAGATAATTTTACTATTTCCTTTAAAAAATTGCAAAAATTTATTATGCATGTATTGATTAATAATAAATATATATTTCATAATTTAATCATTATGTTTTTTTAAATTGATAGTATTTCTAAACAAAATTTGTTTTTTATCTTTACAAAATACAATTTTTTCATATAAATATAAAAATATTCTATTATTTATCAACAAATAGTAAATTATTTTATATTTTAATTTTTGTTCATAAACAAAAGAAAATATCAATAAATATGGTCACTTATTTTTAAAGGATTTTTACATTTCTAACCCTACCTTTAGGCTAAAAGTGCCGGTATAATCTTGCAAAATGAATAAGTGGTAATATAACCATAAATTTATGATAAAATGTGCAAATATAACCTTCAGGCCTATGCGGCATTGACTCACCAATTGCACTGATGATTAGACCCAAAATGATGAAAATACCCTCACCCATTTCAGCCCATTCTAACCCTCATGTTGCTGCCATCCACCACTTCCCGCCGCCATCCACCACCACCACCTGCCACCCTCTCTGCCACTACCACCTGCCACCCTCTCCGGCACCACCACCCACATTCTCTCTGACACCACCACCCGCCACTCTCTCTGCCACACCACCTCTCTCGCCACCCTTCTTCGCCTACAACCGTTGTCGCCACTGCTAAACACTCACCACATCGTCGCTAAACGCTCACCACCGTCGGAGATCTTTCACCTTTGATCTCAGGGTTTGGCTCACCTTTGAGCTCACGCTCAGGCCACACTCAACACCATAGCATCCTCACCCCCACCTTGTCACCTGCCACTCTCTTCCGCCAACAACTGTTGTCGTTGCTGCCAAACCCTCACCCCACTCCCGCGCCTGTAGGCTTTTTGCAATCTCCTCTACTTATTGTTGATCATCACACCATCATGTGATCAAAATAACCCCCTAAGCATGCCGGGATGTAAAGAAATGGCTAACCCCTAACCGCCGTCAAGTGGATGACGAAGGGTTTGAATCATAAATGGAATGTCGGGATGGCAAGGGTTTTTTAGGAGAAGAAAAGGGGAAAATATAAGAGGGGGCACTTTCATCTTTTCATTTTTTATTTTTCTCTTTTTTATCAGGGGTGAAAATGTCATTTCCTAAAAATTTGACCAATTCAGGCATTGACAATTGGAGTCAACGACTCCCAGAGTTATACTGGAAGCCTATTAAGAGTTGTCTTTCTTTCATTAAGGCCTTCCAATTTCTTCCACAAATCATAGGGGTCGGACTCTTGAGAAACATATTTGAATATGCTAATATCAACCCATTGTCTAATAGTCCCCAAAGTTTTTCTCTTTAACTTAGGCCTTGTTCTCAAGACCTTATCTGCATTTCAGCTCAGTTTACTTCAATTTAGTTCAGTTCAATTCAAATCAGTTTAGTTAAATTCAGCGTGAATTTAATTTTGGTGGAATTTAGCTTAATTTAGTCATACATTACTATTTTTCAACACACTTATTTTCAGTTTGAGTCAGTTCAGTTCAAATCAGATCATATCAGTTCAGCTCAAATAAGCTTCAGAGAACAGGGCCTTATGCCATTTATTTTCTTCCATTTTCTCAGGTTTAGTTTGCTTAGAAGCACTACTACCCTCAACAATAGTAGGTGCAATTGGATCACACAAATCCTTGCAAAACAACAATTCTTCCATCATAAGCCTCCAAAGAGAATAATTGGTTAATGTTAACTATAGAACTACAGCTTGACTCCATGATTATTCCAAAACAAACACAAGCTCTGATACCACTTGTTGGGGTCCAAGAGGGATAAATATTAACACCCTCACAAAACCAAGGTAGAAAATCCAACCAAAATATTCAAACACAACTGCAAAAGAAACCAATGATTGAGATAAAACCAGCCAACAAAAAAGTAAAGAGAGAAAACAACACATGATGATTTTTACGTGGAAAACCTCTTTGATGTGAAGAGTAAAACCACGGGACTTGTAGGAGTCCACCCTATTCCTTCTTATTATGATAAAATGAGGGAAATAAATCCAACACCAGTCTACAAAGGGTTACAATCCACCATAAAGAAGAGTAGCAGAAGGTGTAAGATTTCACCACAAAACAGAGATGTCACTCGAGCTGCGGTATTTCCCAAACCAGAACACAAAATGATAATCCAACCATCCAAATCGAAACCATATGAGTCCCAAACACGCAGACCAAATTTCAGTAAAATCAGACAATGTTTTCCCTTCGATCCGACCTCCGAACCAGAACTTCTCTTAGAAAAATGAGATTTACAGCTCACTCAAGAATTTCTACTCTCTTTTTTTGTTGCTTTGTTCTTGTAGTTTTATTGTGCGATAATCTCCAAGCTATGAATCCCTTTTATAGGTGCACAAAGGTTACCCCAAGAGTCTATTGGAAAATGATCGTAAAAAAAGTTGAATTTCGTCATCTTTCGAGCTTTATTTTGAGTTGGACTCAAACTGAATTAGGGTGAGTGGGTGTCATTTTTGGATTCTCCTCTGCGAATACTATAAAATTGACCATTTAAACTCTCAAAAAAAATAAAGGGTGAATGAGATATGGATTTTCAAATAATCACTCTTGGAAGGGAAACTTAGGCGGAAATACATTTGCACGTAATAAGTTTTCTCTAATTTTTTACTGTCTAAAACACATATGGATCGTGTGGAAGTCTCTAAAAAGCATGTACCACATAACAATGATTCATGGAATCGCATGTGGAATCTTCATATGAAATTTGAACGCGCGTTTATCATGATAAGGAATATATGAGATATTCTTATCTTTCTAGAATCTATTCGAAAGTTTATAAAATATTTGGTGGCTGAAGAATATTTTCTCTGATTACAGGAATAAGATATTTCACGTATCTTTCCAAAGGGTGTCTTAGACTACTATAAATAGAGTCTCTATGTCAGACAGATTGCACCATCCTCAAGTTCCGCATTTCTTCTAAACTTGAGTCTTATCCTTCTTTCTCTGTTGGTTATAGTCCTTCGAACTTTGTGTGAATCCGATGTAATTTTTATTTGTTGATTATTACCTTCGATAGTTTTATTCTAGTTAAAAATATCCACAACGGGACTCATTTGTTTCAAGGTTAGCGAGTTTACTCGTTAGTCCATCAATATGCGATTGATTGAAACTTGATTATTAATTGTATTTTAAACTTTTCAATTGTACCATGAATAATTGATAAAATTTATTATTTTTGCTTATATTAGTTGCTCGTGTTATTTTTTTTATTTTATTTCCACATGATATTATCAATATATGTTCAACAGTTTTGAAACGAATGATATTTGTGTATGCCTTATATCTTATATCGAATAACTTGCATGTTGTATGTGCTGCAAATTTGTTCATTTTTATCAAAATTCATGAAGCGCATATGCATGCCTAATTAATTTCAAAGTAATTTCATGTAAAATTCAAAGATTACATGTGTTTCCTTATTGATTGCATGGTACGGTATACATAAATATGCATAAGGAGAGTTTCAAAATTGCGTGGTCACAATATGTTCAAAATTATGATTTATTATTATGCGAAAATTTATTTAGCATATTTTGTGAAAATTTGAAAAATTCATTGGGTTTTGGTTGTTTACAACCGAACCATGTCGAGCGATGATGTTGCTCAGACTACCCCCAGGGCGAGACCTCTTGTAGTTGTTCATCATGCTAAGAAATGCAAGAAGTTCAATAATGGTATGAACTTCAAGGTGTGGCAACAGAAGATGCTCTTCTGCTTGTCCACTATGGGTTTGGAACGCTATGTTCGCAAAGATCGTCCAGCTGTGGATGAGAAAAGCACCGTGGAAGTTCAAAATGTTGCGGCAGAATGGCACTCTAAGGAGCATGTTTGTCGCAAACTCATTTTGAATAGCCTTCACGACGCTGTTTAGAGCGTGTATCAAGTGAAGAAGCCTTCTAAGGTGCTGTGAGAAACTCTTGACCAAGAGTACATGGGTGAGGAAATTGGATCCAAGAAGTGGGTCATTGGCAAGTTCCTCGACTACAAGATGGTTGATGCCAAATCAATAGTCAGTCAAGCTCAAGAACTACAAATGAAGATCAATGAGCTGATAATCGGGAAGACAATGATAGGTGAGACTTTCCTAGTCTACAACATCATCGAGAAGTTGCCTCCAAGCTGGAAGGACTTCAAGAGTTATCTAAAACACAAGAAAATTGTGATAACTTTGAGGGATCTAATCCAAAAGCTTCGTGTTGAGAAGAATAACCGCAACTCTGAAAAGAGGTCAATGTATCCGTGCATGTGGCAAGAGCCAATCTCGTGGAGGCTGGTGGAAGCTCCGAGTTGAAGAAGCTCAAGGCAAAAAAAAAGATCCAAGGGGTGGAGCTTCGAAGAAGTCGAAGTTCACTTGCAAGTGCTACAACTGCAACACTATTTCCCACAACTCCTATAAGTGTATGAAGCTAAGGAATACCAGGAACAATACCAATATGGTTAACGATCTTGCATGTGATATAAATGACATTGATCTGTGTGCTATGGTTTCTGAAGTCAACATGGTGGACTCCAATCCAAAGGAATGGGAGATTAACACTGGAACTACCAAGCACATCTGCTCTATCAAAGAAGTGTTCTCAAACTTCAAGGTAATTAGTGATGGCAAAACCATCTACATGGGCAACTCTACAACTTCCAAGGTGAAAGTTCATGGCACTATGGTGCTAAAGATAACGTTTGGGAAGGAATTTACTTTGAAGAATGTTATGTATGTGCCAGAAATTCATAAGAACCTTGTATCCGGTTCTGTGCTGATCAAGCATGGCTTTAGACTAGTGTTTGAGTCTGATAAGTTAGTCGTTTCTAAGCAAGGTATGTTTGTAGGAAAAGGTTATGAGCTAGATGGCATGTTCAAGTTGAACAACATGGTTGTACCTCCTAAGAAGTATGAAATGAATGCTTCTTCTTCTGCTGCTTACATGATTGAGTCTTCCAATTCGTGTCATGGTAGACTAGGACATGTTAAGAAGATTAATTAACATGGAGAACATACCAAACATGAAAATTGATGTAAATAATAAGTGTCAAACTTGTGTTGAAGCTAAGATGACTCGAACGTCTTTCAAACAAGTCAAACAAAACTCAAAACTTCTTAAGTTGATACATAGCAATATCTGTGATCTCAAGTTCATTCAAACAAGAGAAGGTAACGAGTATTTCATCACCTTCGTGGATGATTGCACAAAATACTGCTATGTGTACTTGTTGAAAAGAAAAGACGAGTCAATTGAGAAATTTGTTCTCTATAAAATGAAAGTTTAAAATCAACTTGATAAGAAGATCAAGGTGATTAGGAATGACCGTGGAGGTGAATATGTAGAGCCATTTAGGAACTATTGTTCTGAACATGGCATTATTCACGAGGTACTGCCCCCTACTCGACACAATCGAATGGTGTGGCAGAATGTAAAAATTGCACTCTTAAAGAGATGATGAATGTGATGTTGATAAGTTTTGGGTTTCCACAAAGCATGTGAGGGGAGGCTATTATAACGGCTAGCTATATTTTAAAAGATACCATGTAAGGATGAGAAGGCAACTCCCCATGAGTTTTGAAAAGGTATGAAGCCATCCTTTACGTACTTGTGAATGTGGGAGTGCCTTGCAAAGGTGTTGATACCACCCCCTAAGGAGCTAAAGATAGGACCTGAAATGGTTGATTGTATATTTATAGGATATGCACATGAAAGTAGTGCTTATCGCTTCCTTGTATACGAATCGCATCATCCCGAGATTCACAAGAACACAATCATGAAATCAAGAAATGCAAATTTCTTTGAAAATGTGTTCCCTTCCAAGGAAAAGGCTGGATCATTAAAAAGGACCATCGAGTCTGTTGACAAAGATGTAGAAATTCCTGATGATCTTGAGGATCAAGAGGAAGAAGGGGATAAACCTAAACGAAGCAAATGGATTAGGACTGAGAAGTCATTTAGTTCTAATTATCTAACATTTATGCTTGAAAGTGAGCCACAAAGCTATAAAGAAGCTGTGAATTCGTCTGAGGGTCCTATGTGGAAAGAAGCGATTAAAAGTGAAATCGACTCGATTCTACAAAATCATACTTGGGAGCTAGTGGACTTACCACCTAGGTGTAAACCACTAGGCTACAAATGGATCTTCAAAAGGAAGATGAGAGCTAATGGTTCGATTGGGAAGTATAAAGAAAGACTTGTAATCAAAGGTTATAGACAAAAGGAAGGTCTTAACTACTTTGATACTATTCTCTAGTCACGAAAATATGCTCCATTAGAATGATACTTGCTATCGCCGCATTGAGTAAACTTGAGGTTCATCAAATGGATGTAAATACTTCCTTCTTAAATGGAGATTTAGAGGAAGAATTTACATGGAGAGACCTGAGGGTTTTAGCGGACTAGGTCAAGGAGGAAAGGTACATAAGTTGGTGAAATCATTGTATGGTTTCAAACAAGCTCTGAAGCAATGGCATGAGAAGTTGACCATTCTATTCTAGGAAATGGTTTTAAAATCAATGAGTTTGATAAGTGCATCTACGTGAAAGACACGGAAAATGGACATGTGATCCTATGTTTATATGTAGATGACTTGCTCATTGTGGGTACTAATGAAAAGATGATCAAATCTACCAAGGACATGTTGAATCCTTGTTTTGACATGAAGGATGTGAAACTGGCGGATGTGATCTTAGGGATAAAGATCATCTGAAGCTCTGATGGTATCACCTTAATCCAGTCTCATTATGTAGACAAAATCCTTGAGAAATTCAATAAGAATGACTCAGAGGTGGGGATAACTCCAATAGATCCCAATTTGCATCTATGAAATAATAAATTGGAGGCTATTAATCAAGTGGAGTACTCGAGAGTCATTGGAAGTCTGATGTACTTAATGAGTTATACTAGACCAGACATTGCTTACAGTGTAAGTAGGTTGAGTAGATACACGAGTAACCTTAGTATGACTCACTGGAAGGCGATAACTAGAATATTGAGATATACATTTTACTCGTGATTATGGTTTACATTATGCGAGTTATCCAGCTATAGTTAAAGCATACAATGATCTGAAATCCACTAGTGGGTATGTATTTACACTATGCAGGGGGAGCAATCCCGTGGAAATACTCTAAACAAACAGTTTTACTTGGTCTACAATGGAATCCGAGTTTATTGCCTTAGACAAGGAGGGCGAGGAGGTCGAATAGCTCCTCCAATTTGTAGAGGACATTCCTAGATGGCTGAAGCTTGTGCCAGCCATATGTACACATTGCGATAGTGTGTCGGCTATTGGCAAGGCTCAAAATATTCTATATAATGGGAAGTCTTGTCATATTCGGCGGAGACATAGTTCAATTGGACAACTTCTCTCAACTAGAGTGATCACAATTGACTATGTAAGGTCGAAGGACAACATAACCGACCCCTTGACGAAAGGTTTGAATCGAGAGTTAGTTGAAACATTATCAAGAGAAATGGGACTAAAGTCCATTAAATGATGGGTTACGTACGTGGACACCAAACATATGTGACTAGAGATCCCAAGATCTAGGTTCAAAGGGACAGCTAATATGCAAAGACCCACCGCGATCACTGTGGGGGTTTCATACCTCATGTCTTATTCCTATGATGAAGAAACAGTGAAGTGAATGAAGGTTAAGCTTTAAATTGCTTTTAATGATTCACAATATCGAGTGTATGATACTTGAAAGAGTTCATAGTTTACAAAACTGCTCTTACGCTAAGAATCACCTATGTAAGCGAGAAGTGTGGCTGCTTCGAAAGGGAATTATTGGGACACGGTTCTATAGAAACCCTACAGAACAAGGGGTGTGTCATGGCCTGATTAATGGACACAACTGAGGAAAGCGCAAAGGCTAGGAAATATGTCTATGGGAAGTGGTTGGGAAAGTTCAAGGACATCGCGTCTACTTTTGAACCAGTGGGCTAAGTGTACTCGCTCAAGGGAAAGTTCAAAGGGTGACACATATTTATCCTATGCAGCATCTATGTCGTCAAAATGAATCTATCACCAAGTCAAATTCCGTGTCTGGCGTGATTGTTCTGAATCCACATCAATATCCATTCATGTGTATGATACTTGAAAGAGTGCATTGTTTACAAAACAGTTCTTACGCTAAGAATCACCTATGTAAGCGAGAAGTGTGGCTGTTTCGAAAGGGAATTATTGGGACACGGTTCCTTAGAAACCCTACAGAAGAAGGGGTGTATCATAGCCTGATTAATGGACACAACTGAGGAAAGCGCAAAGGTTAGGAAATATGTCTATGGGAAGTGGTTGGGAAAGTTCAAGGACATCGCGTCTACTTCTGAACTAGTGGGCTAAGTGTACTCTAAAGGGAAAGTTCAAAGGGTGACACCTATTTATCCTATGCAGCATCTATGTCGTCGAAATGAATCTATCACCAAGTCAAATTCCGTGTCTGGCGTGATTGTTATGATTCCACATCAATATCCATTCATATGGGGGATTGTTGAAAAATGATTGTAAAAAAAATTGAATTTCATCAACTTTCGGACTTTGTTTTGAGTTAGACTCAAATTGAATTAGGGTCATTGGGTGTCGTTTTTAGATTCTCCTCTGCGATTACTATAAAATCAATCGTTTAAACTCTCAAAGAGGATAAAGGGTGAATGAGATATGAATATTCAAAGAGTCACTCTTGGAAGGGAAACTTAGGTGGAAATACATTTGCACGTAATAAGTTTTCTCTAACTTTTTACTGTCTAAAATGCGTATGAATCATGTGGAAGTCTCTAGAAAGCATGAACCGCGTAAAAATGATTCATGGAATCGCGTGTGGAATCTTCATATGAAATTTGAACATGCCTCTATCGTGATAAGGAATATATGAGATATTCTTATCTTTCTAGAAACTATTCGAACGTTTATAAAATATTTGATGGTTGGAGAATATTTTCTCTGATTACGAGGAATCAGATATTTCACGTTTATTTCCATAGGGTGTCTTAGACTAAGCATCATTGTCACACAGAAAACTCACAACATTCTCAAGTTCCTCATTTCTTCTAAACTTCAATCTTAGGCTAAGGGCAATGGTAGAGACCGCTAGTGGTCTCTTACCGATTAAATATATTATTTTTATATATCTCTCTCTTCCATCTTACCTTAAGATACCATTTAAAATATCACTCATTTTGTTCTCCACAATGGCAAGAGACCATTCTATACTATTCATGGATCTCACTTGATTTTTCTATCCTACTCATTAATTTTTTACATTTAATTTAAACAAATTTGAGCACCCAAAATAAATTGAATGTGAAATTTAATAATACCTTTTCATTTTAAATTTTAAATTTTGTTTTTTTACAAAAATTCAGATTTTATTTTTAAAAATAAGATTTTACAAAAACAAATCAGATTTTTCAAAATAAAAAATAGATTTTACAAAAAATTAGATTTTAAGAAAAAACAAAGGTTGGGACAAAAGAAGACAAAAAGTGGGCCACATGTGGTCTCTTGGATGGTCTCTTGGTAAGAGACCATGGTGTGGCAATTTTCGATCTCTAAAGCGGTCTCTTAATTTTAAAAGACCACCATTGCCCTTATCCTTCTTTCTCTATCGGTGATAGTCCTTCTGTTTTTGTGTGAATCCAAGGTACTTTTTATTTTTCAATTATTGTCTTCGATGGTTTTATGTTAGGGAACGATGTCCAAGACGAGACTCATTCGTTTCAAGGGCGGCGAGTTGACTTGTGACTCCATCAGTATGTGATTGATTGAAACTTGATTATTAATTGTATTTTAAGTTTTCCAATTGTAACCATGAATAATTAATAAAATTTTGAGTTAAGTGTTTACCTTGACTTTAAGCTGAAAGTGTCAATATATCTCTGTAATTTCAAAAGGTGTCAAAATAATCTTTGACTCCGATAACTTTATAATCAACGTTTGTTTGGCCGAATTCTGATGAAAATACCATTTTGCCCTTGCCTTAAAAAATAAAAAATGAAAAAGGGTAAACGCCGGCGGTCAACGCTGAAAGAAAAATAAAACTGATTTCGTCTTCAACAGTATTCGTCTTCAACGCTTGAAGGGTAAACACCGGCGGTCAATCGGCGATCAACGCTGATAGACAATTTCGTCTCCAGGAATCCGTTTTTTTCGTCTTCAACGTCGGTAGGGCACCTTCGTCTCCAGAATCTGGTGACCACTCGGTAAGGCACCTTCGTCTCCAGACCCGTTCGTCTCTAAGAATCTGTTTTATTCGCCCTCACCGTCGATAGGGCACCTTTGTTAGCAGCGGTAGGGACAGAGGGATCGGGGGTGGGTTCGAGGGTGGTGGGGGATGATTGTGCGTTGGTGGGGGCGGTGAATCGAGGGCGGCGGTGGGGGTGATTGTGCGGTGGGTGGTGTGGCGAGGTTTCCCCTGGGCTGAAGCTCACCCGATTACCTGCCGGCGCCGACAAGAAAACCTCATTTTCTCACAAATGTGTGAAAAAAACCAGAGGACTCCACGGAATTCGGCACAAATGTGGAATCGGGAGGAAGCGAGTTTCAGCAACGAAGAAGAGGTACTGTTCCCCGATTGCGGCTTGAGTGTTGGTAGTAGTGATGTTTGGTGGTTTGTGGGATCGGATTCCGGTGAAGGTAGGGTGGAGGGGGTTGTTTCCTTTTTGCACTTCCCTTTCTGCACTTCCCGTTCTGTTTATTTTGATTAATTTATATTTTCAATAACACTTGATTCTTCTCAATGTTGCTTCACCATTCCGATTCAGCGTTGGTGAAGAACAATAACGGAACTATGCAACTGGCGGCGGTGGCAACTCAGGTAAAGAAGAAAAAATAGGTCTCGAAGAAGATAAGTTTGTTATGAGGGGTATTTTTGTCATTTCAATTACTGGTTATGCCTGAATTCACTTGGTCAATGCTGGAATTAGGATATTTGGCTATATTGGTACAATTTTTTTAAAAGTTAGGGTTAGATTGACACATACAATAATTAGTTAGGCTTAATTGACACTTTCTGATATTACAGGTTATGCTGGCACTTTCAGCCTTAAGTCAAGGTTATAAATGTATTTATCCCTAAAGTTTATTATTCTTGCGTATATGATTTGCTCGTGTAATTTTGTTACTTCGTCCCAGCTATTTTTGCACGGAATCTTTTCACGGTCTCCAATAAAAATGTTTGACTGTAAATATGTGTAGCTGCGGACAATAATGGCACACAAAAAATTGATATTTAGAAACTACATTTATGACGAATCTAATCATATCTCATACGATAAAATTGGTGTTCATATACCTATTCAAATATGTGGTCAAAGTTCAGCATCTTTGATTTTTAAAAAAATTCTGTGCAGAATAGACTGAGACGGAGGGAGTATTTAATTTCCACATGATATTATCAATATATGTTCAACGAAGTCACTATAAAGTCTCTGCATCAAAGAGCTAATAACAAAAAAAGACATTTGAGCTCTCCAAGAAAACATACTGTAGGTCTAACGCACACCAACGAGCTGCTAACGCCTACTTTGGTGGATCTGAGTAGTTGTGGAATGATCTGCTTGCTAACATGCATCCAAGAACTTGTGTTTCATGCCCAGATGCTATTATGGCTCAGATTGAACGAGAGAATGAGATGGTTCATCAGTTCTTCATCAGACTGGACGATAGCTATGCTACTCTTTGCTCTTATATCCTTGCACAGGATCCATTGTCTTTACTCGACAAGGTTACTCCTTCGTCTCTCAGGAGGAGTGTCAGAAGACTGTCATCTCAGCCCGTGAATCTATTAATTTGACAGACACCATGGCCTTTGCTGCACATCGTCAGGTGCAATCCTCCGGTCCGAAGTCCACCACCGCCGCACCGGGAAGCAACCCTTCCGCCATCGTTGACCATATATCTCTTACCTACACCAATTGTGGTTATCCGGATTGGTTTACTGAAAATCGAGCCCATGCATCAAACCCGAAAGCTGCCGCAAATCCCAAGAACCATTCCCCGTCTGTCGCATCGTTCGCTGGAGCCGCCCAGCCAGTGGCTGCCGCCACTCTACCAGCGGGAGCCGCCGTCACCGTGGTTACCGATTCTGGTTGATCTACCTTCGGTCCGGCACTGTCCAAGTAGCAATGGAGTACGGTTTTACACATGTTCTCTAAGTTTAATCATCTAACAATATGTCAGGTAAGACTGTTTTACCTTGGAATCTTGACACCGGTGCTTCCTGTCATATGACCGGCGACAAGGATCTTCTTTATGATGTTGAGCATGCTGATAATGTTGATGTCATACTTCCTGATGGGTCTGTTTCTAGTGTTGTTGAACATGGCAAGCTTCGATTTTGAGAAATCGTTATGAATCATGTTTTGTTTATTCTAGCTATATGATGCAATTTGTTATTGTTTTCCAAGTTAACTGTTGCTTTAAAATGTCTAGTTTTGCTTACTAGAAAGTTATGTGTATTACAGGATATCAGCACAAGGTCGATGATTGCCACGGGTGAATAGCAAGAAGAGTTTTATTGGTTGCGCAGATTGGGAGCTTCACAGTCTGCACAACTGCCCTTGTCCATTGCTGCATCAGTGCATTTGTCTGCTTTATGGCATCAGTATTTTGGACATTCGTCTTCTTCGATGTTGACTTCTATCCCAGCTATTTCTTTACCTACTAGTGATTTTAATAAAACTATTCCCAGCTCAATATATCATCGAGCAAAACAGTCTAGACTTAGATTTCCTGTTAGTTCTACTCAGGCTAGTCATTTATTTGAACTTATACATTGTGATGTTTGGGGGCCTTATGGTCCTTCTTCTAGTGGAGCATTTTCATTTTTAACTATAGTTGATGATCATTCCCGAGCTGTTTAGGTTTATTTATTAGTTTTAAGTTTCAAGTACCATTGAAGATGAACAAGTTCTTTGCATTTGTTCAGACACGATTCTTCCGTCCCATTCAACAGGTTCGGGTTGACAACGGAACCGAATTATTGCCCCTCAGATCATATTTTTTAGAGAAGGGATTTCGTTTTGAGACTTCCACAGTCTATACACCTCAGCAAAATGGGCGTGTGGAATGAAAGCAAAGAAATATTTTAAACGTTGCTCGTGCCTTCGTTTCCAAGCTCATTTGCCCATCGACTTCTGGGGAGAATACATTCTTACAGCTGCCTACCTCATCAATCGCACACCAACACCCGTGTTAGATGGCCGATTCCCCCCACCTACTTCTGTACGGTAGCGCACCAGCTTACATCCATCTATGTGTATTCGGTTGTCTGTGCTTTGCTTCTCAACTTCCACAACCGCGTGATAAGTTTGCACCTAGAAGTCGGAAGTGTGTCTTTCTTAGCTATCTAGTTGACAAGAAAGCAAGGCATGCTTATAAATTGGAGTATCATACTGTGTTTGATCATCAGGATGTGATATTTATGAAGATTATTTTCCATATGCGCCGGTTTCTTTAATAGCGGTGCCTGTTGATCCCCTGCCCTTACAGTCACCTGCTGCTTACGAAGACTCCATTCCAAAGTCGTCCGTTAAGATGGAGTCGCCGCTAGTCTCTAAGATACCGCAGCCAGTTTTGTCACCACCAGCTCGGATACCGGAGTTGTCGGCTTTGACTGGTCAACAGCCTGCTCAGACCGAGCCACAACCGTTCGTCACTAGGTCAACGTTGCTGCCGTCGATTGCGACCCCGCCGCCGCATGTCTCGGAGCCATCATTTAAGCCTGTTTGGCCAGTTCATCCTTTGAGTACTCGTCTTTGTCAGCCTCCGGTTAAACTGAAAGATTATATCTGCACTGCTACTCTCTCGATAAACCCCCACTATGCTGATTTCTTGTCGCCTGCTTTACTGTCCTCATGTATTGAATGTGCTTCATTTCGTGTGTAAACCGTTGCATTCTGCATATTTTTTTAGCAAATTTTATTTGGTGGATTGCTAGTATTAGTTCAATTTACGTGACAAGGGTTTAGACGGCCATGTTTGGTTTTCTTGTCTAAATCCTGCGTGTTGTAGGCTTAATTAGTACTAATGGACATCTTGTATCCACGAGCTCCTAGATATTCCTTGTGATCATCTTTAGTAGGTCCCCTGTGGGTACTCTTTGGTTACATTCTATGTGAAGGCTGTTCGTAAGGGCGATAGAAGATATTGAAAGTCGTTCGCAAGGAAGTAGACATAATGTAGATTTTTTTTCTCCCCTAGTTTAGATAGAAGAAAGAGGTGAGCTCTCTCTCTCTCTATAGAGTACTTCTCCTTTTTCCTTCTCTTCTCTTTTCTTTTCATTTCTAAAAGTAGAGTAGAGGTTAGATCATTTTCCAGACTTCATCTAGTATTCGGAGACCAACTCTAGAAATAGAAATTCTCTCTCATTTTCTTTTCTTTTCTTTTATTTTTTGTTTGATCCTATGTTGATCTGTACGCATGCTTTAACCAATGCATTTGAATACTTTTTAGTTAGTTTTAGTTGGTGAATGGCTAGTATTAGTTGAGTTTCCGTGACAAGGGGTTTAGACGGCCATGTTTGGTTTTCTTGTCTAAATCCTACATTTTGTAGACTTAATTGTTACTAATGGACATCTTGTATCCATGGGATCCTTGATATTCCTTGTGATCATCTTTAGTAGGTCACCCGTGGGTACTTATTTTGTTACATTACATTCTTATGAAGGCTATTTGTCTTTAACGGTAGAAGATTTGAAGGTCATTTGCATTTGAATGGTAGTAGATGAAGGCCACAAACATCAATGTGTGGTAGAAATAGATTGGAGTCAAAGATAGGCGACTTCGGAGTTCAAGACGCCCAAAGGAGAAAACAGTGAATCGTGGTCCGAGGAGTGTTGCCTTAGTCCAAGGACGATCCAGGAAGAATTAGCCTTCAATGATGGTTTCATTGGATTCATCTTCTCGAGTTCTACAAAATAGACTACTAGAACTCCCTATTCGAACTAACGGTTCACCCGTAGGAAGAAAATGAAGTTCAGCCGACGAAGCACTAGATGCGGGTCATGGACAGCCCATGGTCAAGCACCAACGCCCCATAGCAAAGCACATGGGCCACACTACACAAGAATTCCAAGGATTCCATGAAAACCTTAATAGACCGTGCGAAGACTTTTGAGAGAAACAACATGCTGCTCGCGGCCTGTGAAAACCCCAACAGCTCGTGACGATGAATGTTCACGGACCATTCCATATCTGGCGCCTCGTGCTTGTATGCTTCACGGATCGTGGCATCTGTGCCGGTCCGTGAAACCTTTGCAGCTGACTGTTTTGGCCATGACTCTCTCAATTTTCAACCTATTTCCCTCAACCATATATCAAAATTTGTCTTTCCGAGCTCTATCCAACGCACTATAATTAAGCTCCGGAAGATTCACGAATTTGATCAGTTTATTCGAGAAAGGTTCAGCGGCTAGAGGAAAAAGGTGACTAGATTTTTGACCTAAGTTGGCTAATTTTGGGCCTATCTTTAGGTCCAATATCTTACTATTATATATAGGAGCCTTATTTTTCTAGTAAACCCTAAGTAAAATAGAGGCAGACATAATGTAGATTAGTTTCTCTCTCTAGTCTAGAGAGAAGGGAGAGGAGAATACTTCTTCTTCTTTCTTCTTTTTTCTTTTGTCTTCTTTTTCCTTTCATCTTATTTTCTAGATCCATGGCATCTAACCTAATATTTGTCATTGATTTAACCTTTGTAGAGTAGATTTTTAGCTTGAGATTCATTTGGTATGTTCTATTTGCTTTATGAGATTCATTAGATTTATTATATCTTTGTGTTTATGATATTATTGTAATTGATCTTGAATGTTATAAATGCATGAATAGTAAACCACATATAAGCACACACTTTGGGACATATTCATGTATGGTGCAAATATTGATGCCCATTTGGGAAGAGAAACCTGGATGTTAGAATGGGTAAGGGAGAACTCGTCTATGTGGGTGTGTGCACGGGAGATTCGAGAATGATCTGAACTATTTGCCATCGCACCAATCTTAGCTGACTTTGTAACTATTTTCTGAGAGGTTGTGGGTAGAGATAGCTAATAGTAGCAAGCTAAGTGTTGTGTTGAAACCCTAGTATCACAGATAAGGTGCCTACGATCCTTAGGCTTAGCGTATATAGGACCTTGGAGGAGTAGTTGAATTTATGGTGGAATCCCGGGAGGTAATAGCACGGGGGAGAAACTGACCTACAACCATAGTCAGACCTTGTTATACTCCCCTAATTACGATGGTGGTGCCAATTAAGGGTTGCGAGCGCACCCACCATGACGAGAATGTGAACGTGTATTCCATCGACCACACCACATTTTGTGAACACACTGATAGGTCTTTTGTAAGTCTTTATTTGAACGAATCGAGGATTGAAGCATTCGAACTACCTTATTGCACGAGGTTGTGTTTTAACTAGTACTTGAGCCCTAGCATCCTTGTGGACAAACCCAAGGCCTGCCGCTTACTACCCCTTGGCAGCTTAGTAGTGAGAGCGGGTGTAGAATTATAAATCTCTATCTTTGACCCATAAGCCCTCCGCCTGAGTTTATTAGCTACAATTAACAAACTCGGGGGGATTCGGTTCATATGGTGTAGAATTCAAATCTATATTTGAATTATATATCTATGGAGTATATTTATGACTTGGGGATAATTTGTAGACCTGTTTGATTAATGCTTTTGTGAGATTCATTAGATTCATCCTAGTCTCTGTGTTCATGATATTGTTATGACTTGTTCTTGAATGTTTGAATTGCATGAATAGTACACCACATATAAGCACACACTTTGGTCTATATTCATGTTTTGCAAATATTGATGCCCCATTGGGAAGAGAAACTTGGATGTTTGAATTGGTAAGGGAGTACGGATCTACGTGGGTGTGTGCACGGGAGAGCTGAGTATTACTCTGACTTATTTTCCATCGCACCAGTCTTAGCTGATTACGTAAAATAGTCCGATAGGTTACGGGTAGAGATAGCAAAAAGTAGCAATCTAGGGTTGTAAAAGACCCTAGTGTCATAGATAAGGTGTGGACGACCCCTTAACCTAACTGATAGGCAATTCGGAAGTAGTGCATTCAGGTGGAAGCCCAGGATGTAATTGCACGGGGGAGAAACAGACCTAAAACAATGGCCAGACCTTGTTGTACTCCCCTAATTATGATGGCGGTGACGATGGTGGGTTGCAAGCACACCCAACGTGACAGGTACAGGGAAGTGTATAACATCGGCCACACCATGTGTTATGAACACTCTATTAGTTTTTTCTAAGTTCTAACATGTGAATGAGTCGATGATCGAAACATTAAATCATTCATGTCTAACAATGATTCCCCAAGTTCTTAGCTTTATAGACTAATTGTTCTTTTTACTTTTATGTTTAGTGGTGTTAATTGAAAAGCCAACCCCCCCCCCCCCTTTTGCTTTACTAACTATTTCTATCACTCGTACGGATTGAAGACTCTTACCGCTAACTACCCTATCGGTAGTGTAGTAGTGAGAATGGGTGCATAATATAAATTTTATCTGACCTTTCCTAAAGCCTCCGCTAAGGTTAATTAGCTATAATCAATAACCCCAGGTGGAGTCGGATCAAATTTTGGCACCGCTGCCAGGGATGCTATTTAGTCTAAGTGTCAATTAGCATAACGTGTTAGTAGAGTAGTTAGTAATTGCTTTTATTTCTATTTTGTTTTGATAATTTGGTTGTTGAGATGTTGTGATAGTTATCTTGGTACCTTTTGATCTGTTTGCTAGTGTTGTATTCAGAAGGGTATTGTTAGCCCTAGTTTATGGTTCACACCCGTACCACTAATCTAGGCGCCTTACACTACCCGACTGAAAACACAGGTGTTCGGAGGCAAAGAAGATGGAGAACTAGGGAAAAAGTTCAACCGAGGCAAGTAGTGTTGGTGGAAGAACCACAGAGAATGATAGAAGACAATGGTACCTTACAAGAGCTTATAGCACCCAACCGGGAGAATTGGCCACTATGTATTACCTTTTCACCATTACCCGCCAATGTTAGTTGTGAGCTAGAAAGTGGTGTGATCCATTGCCTACCGACATTCTACAGATTGGTGGGGGAGGACCCGAACAAGCGCTCATCGGAATTTCACTGGGTGTGTACGAATATGAAGCCACCGGGGGTTTCTGAAGACGACTATAATCTGAGAGCCTTCCCATTTTCCCTTCAAGATGGAGGTAAAAACTTGCTCTACTACTTGCCACCGGGATACATTATTCTTGGATGAACGTGAAGCAGAGGTTCTTAGAGAAGTATTTTTCGGCCTCTAAATCAACGAGGCTAAAGAAAAAATTGTCAAACATCACCCAAGGGGCCACCGAGAGCATGTATGATTATTAGGAGTGCTTCAAGCGATTGTTAGCGAGTTTCCCCTACCATTCCTTCAAGGATGGGGATCTAGTGTATTATTTCTTCGAGGGGCTATGCAATGAAAATATGTGAATGGTGAACGCCACTTGCAATGGTTTGATAGTGAACAAGATCCCTAAGGATGCAGTAGCTCTCTTTAAAGAAATGGCTAATGGTATGCGACAATTTGGTACAAGGTTAAGGGTTAAGGTTTTGGATGAACCCGCACAATCACCAAAGTTGGAGGAGCAAGTCCAAGCTCTGGCTTCCATAATGAAGGAACTTTTGCGAGGAAAAGTGCATTAAGTCAAAGTGTTCAGAGTTTTCAACCTTAACCACAACTCCAAGGAGTGTCACGAGGTCATAGATAATTTGCAAGAAGTGAAGGCCGTTGAGTACAACAACCGAGAGAGACTACAGTTTGCTAGGGGTCAACCACAAGGGTTCCAGGGGAACCAAGGTGATGCAGGGCCAAATCCCTATACAAACTCGTTCAACCCAAGGTATCGAGATCATCCAAATTTCTGATGGAGGGAGGATAACCAACCTCAAGGATACTGGGGTGGATAAGCCCCTTCTCAACATACCCTCAAGGTGAAGTCCCTTCCAACAACCATGCCTCAATCTACAAGTTGGACCGAGAGAAGATCTTAGAAGCCAACGGTCAATTGGGGAAGAAACCTTAAGTATTTGCGGAGAGGAAAAAGCGTGAGATTGAAGACCTTGGTAATAGAGCATTTTCAAGTATTAAAAATCTTGAAGTTCAAGTTGGGCAACTTGCCACCTCGGTGAGCCGACTTGAAACCAAGGAGTCTGGCAAACTCCATTCCCAACCGGAGATCAATCTAAGGAATATGAGTGTTCTCAAGTTGAGAAGCAGGAAGGAAGTTTGTGAGTCTGAGAAGAAGGTGATGTAAGAGGATGATAGGGTATTGGAGGCTACCAATGCACACTTTGAAGAAGATGAGATTGTGGTCAAGGAGGCACTTTTCAAGGAGCTTCCACTGCCCGAGGCACAAGCTACCATTCCACCTCCATTCCCCAATTCTTTGAGGGGAAAGCCAAAGATGGTGACCAATGATGTGAACATTAGAAAAGTCCTCGAAAAGGTCGAGGTAACCATCCCTATCTTGGAATTAATTGAAAATGTGTCATCATATGCTAAATTTCTTAAAGTTGCATGCACAAAGAAGAGAAATAGGCCAACTAAGAGGTTAGGACATTTTAAAATGGGGGGAGTTTCCATTTTGTACCATAAAAATTCCCCTAAGAAATGCAAAGACCCCATAATGCTTTCTATCCCTATCTCTTTAGGTGGTAAACTTGTTCAAAATGCCATGATAGATTTGGGCGCATCCATCAATGTGATCCCATATAGTTTATATGAACGCCTAGAAATAGGTGAGCTTAGGGATACTATAGTGATTGTTCAACTCGCCGATCACTCCCAAGCTAGTCCCCATGGACTAGTAAAGGATGTGATGGTGTGAGTTGGCAAGTTAGCCAGTTGGTTTTTCTGGCGAACTTTTATGTCCTAGACGTAGCTCACGACGAAAGTGCACCCCCAATACTTTTAGGGAGATCTTTTCTTAAAATGTCTAGGACTAAAATTGATATCTACTTGGGAACCTTGACTCTAGAAGATGATATGGATAAAGTGGAGTTTGATATCTATAAATGTAAGCATGATTCAACAAATTCTTCTTTTATGTGCAAAGGTGTGACCCTATGTGATGAGCATGAATTCTATGAAACCACTTGTGTTACCAATGAGCATGAATACTTGGATAAGTCCCGTGTTGATAATATTGTTGATGGGTCCGATGAATTGCATGATGCTATCGATAGTATGTTTGTACTACATTATTTTTCCATGCTAACTAACTTGCAATGAGAAAGGGAGAGTGTTGAGAGTTTAAAACCTCCTCGACCTTCCCCTAACCCCAAAGTGACATTCACGGACTCAATGCTATTACACGGAGATTCATTTCCTATCACGGATAAGAGGTCTGAAGGTAAGGATGGCTCGTTCTAGAAACCACTCCATAAAGATGTCATCGTGGGTAGAGTCGTCGATGGTGATTCGGAGACCCATAGGTAGGTGTTTCTAACTAGAATTACATGAAAAAGAAATAATTTGTGAAGACAACAATAAATATACGGTGGTTTATTTTTGCTTTTGTGTTTTATGTAGTGATTAGATAGATTATGCAAGTTCTTGTTTGCGATGGGGATTTTTGAGATGAAACTCTTGTTTGATTTGAAAATTTGAGTTCGAGACTTGTGATTATGTTTGGATGGAATTGGATTTGATGGGTGACATAGTTTTTTTTTAAAGGAAGAAAACTAAGATTGGGTCAAAATTAAGGCGATCTCGTGTCAAAACCTGACATGGTCTACACCAAGAGCTTGGATCCATGCCACGAGAGTTGGCACAAGGGGATACCTAATGCCGAGGAGTTTGGCACGAGGGTTAATTCATGCCAGAATGTTTGGCACGAGGCCTTGTTTCATGCCTAAGATTTAGTGTGAGGCTTTTGTCCGTGCCAAATATCTTCTGCACCGATTTTTTATTTTCCACTCTTAAATTGTTCCA
This sequence comes from Rubia yunnanensis, assembly GCA_037428765.1. NCBI lineage: Eukaryota > Viridiplantae > Streptophyta > Magnoliopsida > Gentianales > Rubiaceae > Rubia > Rubia yunnanensis. Next base: position 42,734,650 of record CM075066.1, read on the forward strand.
AAAATGCAAATTTTTTAAAATTCTGAATTTCTAACTCAAAAATACATTTTTTGTTCAAGAATTTTGAATTCTTAGGATTTTTTATGCAAATAGTACTTCCTATATTCCTAGGTTTTAATTGATTGGTACTATTGTCCCCTAATTTGTAATTTTAAAATTAAATTATTATCCTAATTGTAGCTCTCTCTCCTATTCACATATGCTGAAATTCTAAATCCATGGTACACTTTTCCACTTAATTTCATCATTTGACACATTCTTCCTTCTCAAGAAACACTCACTCACACACACTCTTGAAGAAACTCAAAAATTGAAGCTTTTCTTCCAAAAGTTAGCAATTCTTACTTCTTCTTGTGTGGGTCTTGCAACTCTTAGATTTAAATTCCGGGTAATCCATTGAGCTCTTTGTTTATATGCTTTATTGACATTGTGGTGGTGTTATAAAATGCATGATTCTTGAATGAGTGTGTGTTTTTTGAGATAAATTTTTGGGTTTGTATGCATGATCATGTGTTGAAGAAATTTTGGGTGGTTTGATGTGCTATTATGCTTGAATGATGTGATCTTCATGTCTTAGGTGATTTAGGAGAGGATGAATCTTGATTGCATAATATTATTGATGGGTTGGTCAGGACTTACATGGGTTTGTTGTTTGATAAGGAATATTCTTGTTTAAATAGCTTACATGCTTAGATTATCATGTTTTGAATTGTTGGGCTATTTGGGAAGAATGTTGTCTTGTTGAATAACATTGTAGGTCATGCCTTGTTTAAGATCATATCACCACTCTTGCCTTCATTTTGATAGGATGTTTCCCAAGAAGAATGTTTTGGAGAAAGGAAAGTCCTCACGGGGTGAGAAGAGGAAGAAATTGGCAAAGGGTACAAACCCCGAGCAGGTGACTTCCATTCTTCGTAACACTACGTTTGTGACCGAAATGTTTATGGGGTTATCCAAAATCTCCAGAACTGCAGTTCGGAGGTGGAGGAACTTGAGAAAGCCAAAGAGGAGTATTTTGGAGACTGGATTTACATGCAAGGACACATTGGTGGCTCTAGGCTTACTCGAGCCAATCACTTACCAATTGGGATGAGTAGGTCTGGAGGAGTTTATCAAAAGACACTCAAATGTGTACATCATGTGGACCCTAGAGTTCCTAGCTACTCTATGGTCAGTCGTGGATGATGGTTACAAGGCAATCAAATTCAACCTGGATGATAAGGACTACAAGATGACCCACCGAGAGGTAGCACACATCTTTGGATGGAGGTATGGTAAGGAGATCCAGAAACCACACTGTCAAGGGATGCCTTTCTCTCTCAGATGCTTTTGGTTGCAGTTGATAGGTACTGATCGGAAGAACCTGCGCAAGAGTACTGCCATGGTTTACCCAGCATTCCGTTATGTTCACTGACTATTAGCTACGGGATTTTTCTATCATGGTGAGCTGACGCAATGCCCAGGTTTGGATTTTCATTGCCTTTGGACAATGACACCAGATGATAATTTTTACCCGAACCTAGTAGGATCTTTTGTGCAAGAAATTTTAGCGATGGGGGACAGAAAAGTGGCAAGATATCTATGGGAGGCATGGTAAGTCTATAGGTACAATACTTAGGGCATCTGGTCACATAGAGAGCGTTAGCTAACTTGGGATGATCAAGCACAAAGTATAATATCGAGAAGTTGGCCAAAACATCCATGGGGGGACCTACGACATCGGAAGGTCGATATGTATGGGCTTTATGGTGGAGCAAACACTTGTAGCTTCATGGTACTTCCTCAGTTGGAGCTCACAACCATCAACCATGAAACATGTTTGGATGACCTATTTATTGATCTCAACCCGCGATTTAAGAGAGATTTCTACAAAGTTTTAGCCACCCCGGAGATAGATGTTGAGGAGGCCGGGGGTGAGAGCTCTTCGAGAGCACCTCCAAGTTATTCTTGCGTATCCATGGACCTCATGGACCAATTGCAATCTCTTGGGGAAACGTTTTTTAGCTCTACCCAAGTTTTTCAAGAGGTGGTCCAAGCAATAGGAGAAATGCAATCACAATTGGAAGAGATGAGTGCAAGAATGGACTCCATGAAGGCAACACTTCAAGCAACGAGATACATTGAGAGGAGCTTCATGGGTCACGATGAAGAGGAAGGCCATTTGGGGCCACAAGAGTGAGTATCACTATTTCTCCCAACCTCATTTATGTTTCACATAATTTTTGTTGCATTGGAGACTATGCATTGATTAAGTGTTGGGAGAGGAGTAGTGAGCACTTAGGGAGTTTCATTCTTGTATTTCCTCTGTGCATTATATGTTTTTCGTTGGTAGTTTTTCTTGCTTTGGTTTTTTATTGTTGAGGGATGATTTTGGATGGATATTTGGTGGCAAGACATGCTATGCTAGGATTCCTAGTTTGCATAGGGTATGTTGCTTTAGGATATTAGTGGTGTATTTTTTGTTTTGAGCTTATCTTCTGTAGTATGAAACCCATTTTGGGGCAATTTTGTGCTACACCAAAAAAATTGAACGTTTTGAAAAATGAATATATATATATATATATAAACCCAAAAAAGTTAAAAACTGGAAAGAGGGAGTTGGGTAACATTGGGAAAAGCCCAGATAGGTCGAAAGACCTAGATAAAAATGAGATTTAGGCTCGGCTAGGCTTACGAGCCTATGCAAAAATGAGAGGCCGTGTGAAAAAAGGTGAGAAGTGAATACCCTTTGTGTGTTAAAGCTAGGATGAAAACCTAAAAGGGCTCCTAGAAAAAATGAGAGAAATTGAGAGAAAACAAAATACTGGGTTGACGATACATTTGACTCCTTGGTTGTAACTAGGTTGAGAATCACAAATTATCCCTATGTTACGACCAAGTCGGTGGCTCTTGGATTTCCTTGGTGGATTGTTTTTGGGAGAAGACTCTTTGATTGCTTTGTGGATCATTTTGGGAAAAGTAAGCTAGCTTTACACTTATCTTCTTGGCTTACCTTTTTTCACATTCTACTTTTGGGTGGTTAGATTGCTTATGTTCTTTGGGGAGTGTGAGAGTTGTGAGATTCTTACTCTTTTTGGGGGAAACAGTGTAATCTAGGAATAAGTTGGATTCCCCGGTTAACTTATGCTTGCACGCTACATTTCGATTAATTTTTTTCTTGTCTTTATTACTCGAGGCCGAGTAAAGGGTTCAGTGAGGAGAGTCTATTGTGCTTCATTTTGCGTGCATCAACTGTTGCATTTGGCATAGTTTTTAGCTAGTTTTATTTGATGGATTGCTAGTATTAGTTGAGTTTACATGACAAGGGATTTAGACGGTCATGTTTGGTTTTCTTGTCTAAATCTCGCATTTTGTAGACTTAATTAGTACTAATGGATATCTTGTATCCACTGGCTCTTAGATATTCCTTGTGATCATCTCTAGTAGGTCGTCTGTGTGTACTTTTTGGTTACATTCTATATGAAGGCCGTTCGTAAGGGAGGTAGAAGATATTGAAGGTCGTTCGCAAGGAAGTAGGCATAATGTAGATTTTTTCCCTCTCTAGTTTAGATTGAAGGAAGAGGAGAGCTCTCTCTATAGATTTCCTCTCCTATTTCCTTCTCTTTTATTTTCTTTTCTAAAAGTAAAGTAGAGGTTAGATCATTTTTTGCACGGGAGAGCCGAGTATTACTCTGACTTATTTGCTGTCGCACCAGCCTTAGCTAATTACGTAAAGTAGTCTGAGAGGTTACAGGTAAAGATAGCAAAAAGTAGAAAGTTAGGGTTGTAAGAGACCCCAGTGCCATAGATAAGGTGTCAACAACCCCTTGACCTAATTGATAGGTGATTAGGAAGTAGTGCATTCGTGGTAGAAGCCCGGGACATAATCGCACAGGGGAGAAACAAACCTAAAACAATAGTCGAACCTTGTTGTACTCCCCTAATTATGATGGCGGTGTCGATGGAGGGTTGTGAGCACACCCGATGTGACAGGTACGGGGAAGTGTATGACATCGGCCATACCACGTGTTGTGAACACTCTATTAGTTTTTTCTAAATCTTACATGTGAATTAGTCAAGGATCAAAGTATTAAATCATTCATGCCTCACTTTGATTCCCGAAGTGCTTAGCTTTATAGACTAATTGTTCTTTTTTACTTTTATGTTTAGTAGTGTCAATTGAAAAACCAACCCCCCCCCATTTTGTTTTCTTTACTAACTATTCTTATCAATCTTACAGATTGACGACCCGAGCGAGGTTATGTTTTCATTGACTCTTAGGCCCTAGCATCTCTGTGGACATACCAAGGGCTTACTTCTAACTACCCTATTAGTACCGTATTATTGAGAATGGGTGCAGAATATAAATTTTATCTTTGACCTTTCCCAAAACTCAGGTTAATTAGCTATAATTAACGATCCTGGATGGAGGCGGGTCAGTACTCAATACCCTATTGTTGATTATGTTTCCTGTGATAATTTTTTGGTTTATCATTCTAGATTTTTAGCTGCAGTTACAGATGCTGCTGATCCAGTTACTTATGTTGATGTTTCTTGCCATCCTCATTTGCATGTTCTATGTCCAACGAGATTGACGCACTCGAGCGGAATAATATGTGGGTTCTTGCTCCTCTTCCGCTTGGTAAAAAGACCATTGAATGCAAGTGGGTGTATCATATCAAGTTTAAGTCTGATGGTTCTATTGAGCACCACAAGCCACGTTTGGTTTCTCTTGTTAATCGTTAGATTGAGAGCACTAACTTTACTGAGACATTTTCTCTTGTTGCCATGATGAGTTCGGTTCGTCTTTTGTTGGTTGTTATTGCTATTCGTGGTTGGGATTTACATCAGATGGATGTCCACAATGCATTTCTCCATGGTAATCTAGAGGAGGAGGTATACATGCATCCGCCTCCATGTTATACACTCCCGGCGCCTGGTTTCGTTTGCAAGCTACGTAAATCTCTTTATGGTCTTCGACATGCTCAACGAAATTAGTTTGCTAAGCTTGCTGCTGCTCTTCGACTCTTGTTTTGTTCAGAGTAAGGCAGATTACTCTTTGTTTTCTTATCTCCGCGATGGTGTGTCTCTTCGTCATCTGGTTTATATTGATGATCTTACTATTGTTGGTTCATCTCCAGAGATGATGATTAAATTCAAGAAGTATATGTGCTCATGTTTTCATATGAAGGATCTTGGTGCCCTAAAGTATTTCTTGGGCATTGAGATAGCTCGTCGCCCTGATGACATGTTTCAGTGTCAATGAAAATATGTCTTAGATATTTTGTCGGACATTGGGTTATTGGCGGCAAAACCCACTGATTTTCCCATGGAACAGCATCACAATTTGGTGCGAGATAATGGTCCCATGTTTGACGTTTCGGAGCAGTACAAGCATCTTGTTGGGAAGCTCATTTATCTTACCATCACTTGTCATGGGCTTAGTTATTCAGTTCATACCTTAGCTCAGTTCATGGAGAAACTGTGGCAGGCTCACTGGCAAGCAGCCCTACACGTTTTACACTACCTCAAGAGTCATCTGGTCAAGGTTTGTTTCTGACCACTAAAATTTTACCTTAGCTTACAATTTTCTGTGATTCGGATTGGACAGCTTGCCCAATTACTAGGAAATTGTTGAATGGATTTTTTGTGATGATTGGTGAATCTACAGTTTCTTGGAAGACGAAGAAACAACCAATTATTTCTCGTTCTTCGGCTTGGGTGGAATATCAGGTCATGGCAGTTGCATGTTGTGAGTTGTTGGGGCTCAAGTACTTTCTACGTTCCTTGGGCATTGTGCATCCTACTCTGATGCGTTTATATTGTGATAGTCATGCAGCTCTTCATATTGCAGTCAATCCAGTGTTTCATGAGAGGACGGAGAAAATTGAGATTGACAGTCATTTTGTCTGTGATTTGATTCATTTTGGTGATGTGGTTACTTATCATATTCATACTGCTAGTCAGCCAGTAGATTTGTTTATAAAGCCGTTGGGACGACAGACGTTTCATACTTTGCTTGGCAATTTGGGCATCCGGGATCCACATGCTCCAACTTGAGGCGGAGTGTATGAGATATTTTGTTAATATCTTCTTCAATATTATTGTACCCTAGATAGAATCATATTCCATTTATGACTCTGTATATGATGTGTATATATATATATAAATATATATTGTACACGTGTACCATTAATGAAAACACACATTCATATTTTACAGATGTTTAATTAATTCGCAACATCTCATTCTTTACAAAAGCAAACTCTCCTTATTTATATAGCTCAAGAGCAGCTCTCAATTGCTCGCCATTAATAGACTCTTGAATAGGACCAGACTTTTGAATAACCCACTATTAACGGCTCATGAATTCCTCACCATTAGACTCTTTGAATTCCTCAACTGAATGGAATTTGAGGAGACAACCCAACAATTCCCCCTTGCCTTAAAATCTAATATACATAACAAAGAGAAAAAAACATAATAAGATTTAAAAAACTCCCCTTTGACTTGAATCTTCTAACAGCCAGATACAGACAGACAGTTGTACCATACGTACGATGATTTTTCCAGACATACCAAATGCACGGTGGTCATGTCAAATGTACCAGAAATAAATGAGCTGGAGTCACAGATGTACCAAATGTACCCAAATACCAACCAGAATAAATACAACCAAGAAATGAATTTATTAAACACAACCGATAACAAAATTCTTAACAAGTTCAATCAGAAAAGAACCTGTCAAATAGCTCGGTAGAGGCGACCAAAACAAACGTCTTCTAGATTCACCAACTGATAAAAACAGACTAATTGCCATCTTTCCATGCATGTAGACTAATTGGTCACCGGGTGAATTAAGCAATTGGCCAGCAAGAAATGAACCTGTTTGGTAGATGATGCAATTATTCGCCCCAAAAATAAACCATCCACATAGACCAAACAACCTGGGAGTCCAATTTGATGGTCACAAAAATATGCAACATACTTAATTCATCAAAACCGGCCAATACTTCTCAAACCAGAAGACAAAAAAATTGACTGAATAATTAGTCACTGAAACTGAATTATCATCACGGTAGTGCTTTCCAAAATTATTCAATTAGACTTCAAAAAAAGCCATATATACTAATTAAAGTGACCCAAAAACACTACTCCAGACAAACCAGAAATTAATCAAACTCAAAGATTAATTATCCCAGCAAACCCCAAACACAGAACCAGAAAAACTGATTACGCAGTAGTGTTTTCTGAAAAACAACAATAGAGTTAATTTCTTTTATTTTGAATAAAACCAAGAACCATTGGCTCTGATACCACTTGTTAGGAAAATTAATCCCCTTGCGCATTAATCAAGATAACAAAAAGAAAAACATAAAAAAAGATGAACACGTATTTAACGTGTTTCACCAATATTTGGCTACATCCACGAACAAACACATATTTTATTATCAGAAGGATCAACAAAATATAGACTCGGAGAATACAGGTACATAATGGACTACATTCTTCCCACATCTTACAGATATAGAATGAGTGATTTGAAGACCAAACAACTCACTGCTTTTTACAAAAGTAAACTCTCCTTATTTATAGAGTTCGAGAGCATCTCTCAATTGCTCGCCATTAGTAGACTCTTGAATAGGACCAGAATTTTGAATAACCCACCATTAACGGCTCATGAATTCCTCACCATTAGACTATTGAAATTCCTCAACTGATTGGAATTTCAGGAGACAACCTAACAATTCCCCCTTGCCCCAAAATCCAATATACAGAACAGAGAGGAAAAAAAAGAATGAGATTTAAAACACTCCCTCTTGACTTGAATCTTCTAACAGCCAGATGCAAACAGACAGTTGTACCAGACGTACGATGATTTTTCCAGACATACCAGATGCACGGTGGTCATGCCAAATGTACCATAAATAAATGAGCTGGAGTCACAGTTGTACCAAATGTATCTAAATACCACCAACCAGAATAAATACAACCAAGAAACGAATTTATTAAACAGAATAGATAACAATTCTTAACAAGTTCAATCAGAATCAGAAAATAACCTGTCAAACAGATTGGTAGAGGCGACCAAAACAAACGTCTTCTAGATTCACCAACTGATTAAAAACAGACTAATTGCCATCTTTCCATGCATGTAGACTAATTGGTCACCGGGTGAATTAAGCAATTGACCAGCAACAAATGAACCCGTTTGGTAGGTGATGCAATTCTTCACCTAAAAATAAACCATCCACATAGACTAAACAACCTTGGAGTCCAATTTCGATGGTCACAAAAATATGCAACAAACTTAATTTATCAAAATCGGCCAATACTTCTCAAACCAGAAGACAAAAAAATGGATTGAATAATTAGTCACTGAAACTGAATTATCATCACGTTTGTGCTTTCCGAAATTATTCAACCAGACTTCAAAAAAAGCCATATGTACTAACTAAAGTGACCCAAAAACACTACTCCAGACAAACCAGAAATGAATCAAACCCAAAGATTAATTATCCCAGCAAACCCCAACACAAAACCAGAAAAACTGATTACACAGTAATGTTTTCCGAAAAACAACAATAGAGTTACTTTCTTTTATCTTGAACAAAACCAAGAACCTTTGGCTCTGATACCACTTGTTGGAAAAATAATCCCCTTGCGCATTAATCAATATAACAAAAAGAAAAACACAAAAAGAGATGAACACAGATTTAACGTGGTTCACCAATATTTGGCTACATCTATGAACAAACACAGATTTTATTATCAAAAGGGTTCACAGAATACAGACTCACATAATACAAATTCATAAAGGACCATATTCTTCCCACATTGATGATGAATAGGCCTTACGGCCTAACTCTGGGCTTCCCAGCCCAAAGTCATGAGATAGGCCCACCCGAGGCCCCAACGGGCAGAACCAACGGATGATGGGATAAGCATACGGCACCAGTCCTGTCAGCCACCAAATTGCATAAAACAAGGGAAAGGCATGACAGAAGAGGTAATTTACAATCCATTACACTATTCACCTAAGATTCTCTCCAACATGCTCTCATGGCTGACCGGAGCGTCGGAGCAGGCACGACCATGCGCCTGCCTGCTTGACCATAGTCTACATGTCTTGTAGGTCTGGAAGCATCCCGGGCTGGAGGAGAGCATTTGTAGGGGAGTAGCAAATTTTGGCATTAACACACATCTTACAGATACAGAATGAGTGATTTGAAGAGCTAAACAGTTTTCTACAAAACTCACTGCTATTACAAAAGCAAACACTTCTTATTTATAGAGTTCTAGAGCAACTCTTCAATTGCTCACCATTAACATACTCTTGAATAGGATCAGACGCGGCCGGAGCAGCTGAGGGCGAGCTGTTTGATCGCTTTTGAATAGGATCACACTTTGAAAAATCCACCACTAACAGCTCATGAATTCCTCACCATTAGACTCTTGGAATTCCTCAACTGATTGGAATTTAAGGAGACAGCCCAACAATGAAATCATACGTTCATATAGTACAGATGTTTAATTAATTCCCAAACATCTCATTCTTTACTGCCTTCTGAACATGAGATCATATCAAGGATTCAAAGTCTGACTTCATTGCTCCAAACTTAGCAACATGTTGCCTCATATTTTGAGCTAATTTCAATATTTTTCCTTTCTAATCTTTAATGAGAGCCTCAGTACTCAAATAGGACACATTCTGGTACTTTCTACCATTTTTTATCCGGGCAAAGGCTAGCTCTGATGCCAATTATCATAATCCGGGCAAAATTAAAGTGCAAAACATATACTCTCTCCATCCCGGAATAATTGGCAAATATATTTTTGGCTCGCTATTTTATGCAAGGTGATATGGCAAAGAATAATTATGAAAAAATAGATATATTTTGGGAATAAATGGGCCAAGTCAAAAAGTTATTGAAGTTAAAGAGAATACTAGTCTTGTTTGACAATTAGTTGTTGGAGGTTGGTTGTTGGTTGTTCATTTAGCTGGTTTGACCAGTTGTTCGTGTTACCTGTTAGTATTACTTGTTTGATCATTAGCTGTTTACAAAATGGTTAAGCAAATATAACCGTCAGTTGTTAGCGGTTTTATGCAAAATGATATTTAAGGACATGACGACCATTCATTATTTGTAAACTTATTTTTCATATTTTATTATTGGTTTTTCATTAACATTAATATAATTATTTTTAATTATTTAACATATTCACAAATATTAAAAACAATATATTTATAAATTCATTTCAAATATTTTTTTACTATTATTCATTACGAGCATTAATATAAGAGAATAAATATAAACTACGTTAGTTGATTTATTTTCATTAGATATAAGAAATTTTAATTATATTTAAAGCTAAAAATTACAATATTGTATGAATATAGAGGAATATATGAAATTAAAACAGGAGTACTTGAGTTTTCTAAATAACACAATTTTTTTAAAAAAACAACTAAATTTTAAAAATCTAAGATTAACATCCAAGACTGATCGTCTAAATCTTCACATAAATATTCATATAATTCGAAAAATGTCCAACTTGAATCATCTAAATATTCATAAAAATATTCAATAAAAATCATCACACTCAACAAACTATTATAAGTTAAGATGATGATAATATAAATTTTGTAAAACAATGTAAAATACAATTAGAAAGATTCATACTCCACTATTGTTATGGATACTTAATTGGTTTCAACAATAATCCATTCCGCCTAAGTATGTAATAGTGGTATAGTAGCGATACGTCCAACGTCTGCTTTAGAAGTATGCCGTAAATTCACCGCAGAAGTTTTTGTTAATGGAATATACGTCGTTGCTAATGGAATGACGTTAGGTTAAAAATGTAGAAGGTTAAAAAAGTAATTATTAAAGGTAAGAGCTAAAAGTTAAGGAAAAACGATACGTGAAAAATCCAAGCAACCAAACTTTTTTTTTCATGTTCATTGGCGGTTTGACCGAATAAAATGCCAACAATCAAAACCCAATCAAAAATCCAACCAAAACGCTAATACCAAATGCAGCCATCGTAGAAATTTTACAACATATTATTTACCATTTTGGGCAAGAATTAAAGTGTGTCATTTTATGTGAGACAAACAAAAATAGAAAGTGTGACAATTATTCCGGGACAGAGGAGTACTATTACATGAGAGAAACAATGTATATACCAATACAACCCTACCTACTTGAGTAAGTGTCAATATAACTCTCAGATAACTTATAGTGAAAAAATAACCCTAACTAGTTTATCTATGTGCCAAGATGACCCTAAAACACCATTTCTGACGTTGATCAATATAGCTCTTTGATAATTTTTAGTGCAAAAATAACTCTAACTAGTTGATCAAAGTGCCAATATGACCCTAAAACACCATTTTTTACATTGATCTGCGTTGACCGCACATAAAATGACTAAAATGCCCTTTGGCTTAAAACCTAAAGTGTTAGGACAATTTTTCACTCAGGCCACCACTACCCCTAGGTTGCCACCGCCACTACCTCCCCCTCCGCCAAAATTTGGACTTTTGTCGGTATTTGGAGTTCTGCCCCAGCCTCTCCCAATTCCCAGCCCCACCACGGTGGCACCACCCCTACCAGAAAACACCATGCCCCTCAAAAATGCCCATGCCCCTCCTGATTCCCAACCCCACCACAGCAATGACTCCTCTGCCAGAAAACACCCTACCCATTCTGATTTCCAGCGCCACACCTAACGAAAAATACCCCTACTGTAAAATCTCCAATCTCCTTAGACCAATTCCTGTGGATCCATGCCTGCGACACCAGAGCCATGATCTGTGGCTATGGCATCGGCGTCTACCTCAGACCAGAAATCCTGACCCCACTTGGCGCCACTCCGCCCCATTGTCAGCACCAGCGTCGGGCTTAACTATATTGTCCTGCTCGAGTTCCACCGTTGCGGTCTTTCACTCACGTAAGCTGCCACCGTATTCTTCGTGGATGTCATGAATGCAATGGTTGGGTTGCTTATCGACGTGATGGGGAGGACAGTGCCGCCAATCATTTCGTGAAAAGTTGGAACTAAGCGCAGCAAGCAAGAGTGGCGCAGAATAAATTAAGCCCAAGAATAAATTATGTAAAAAATGGCTGAGAAAATTAGGGTTAAGGGCATCAAAGTCATTTCACAATTTTTTAAATTTTCAGAGGGGTAAAATAGTAATTTCACATAATTCTGGCTAAAATTGCTCGGAATGGATAGTTTTACACTTATGTTAAACAGGTAAGGTTATATTGACATTTTTGAACACTGAAATGTAATATTTGTATTTATGTTAATTATGTATAGTTATAGAGACACTTTTTAAAAGAAAGAATTACAATAGAAGTTGGGAAAAGATCAATAGAAGAAGAAAAGAACACGTGAGAAGGAGAAAATCATAGAGGAAGAATAAAGATAAAGCGGTTTTCTGTTACTCCCTCTATCCCACTTGTTTTTGCACTTTTACTTTCTGCATGATGTTCAAGATACATATTTGACCGTTAATATCTTTACCTACGTATAATAAAAATAAATAAATATTTAATATTTAAAAACTACTTGTTACGACGGTTTGAACAAGACTAAATTATTATTTTTAGTCCCCTACAAAGTATCTTATATCATGTTTTGGCCCCCTTTTACAAATCAACCCTTAGACAGTACCCAACAAATTCAGAATGATTTGTTTGTTCCCCAAAGGTGGTTTTCAGGGAAAGTCAACGGTAAAATTGGTAAAAATACGTAAAATGACCATTATACCCCTAATTTTAAAAAATAAATAATAAAAAGAAAAGCTTCGTCTTCTTCGCTGTGGTTCGTCTCCGTCATCGCCACAGCCGTGGCTTCGTCTCTACCACCGCCGCTTCATCTAGAGCAGTCTCCGCCGCTGATTCGTCTGAACCATATCCGGAGCAGTCTCCGTCGTTGCCGCTTCGTCTTCTTTGCTCGTCTTCTCCGCCGCCGAGGAGCTTCACTTCGTCTTCTTTGCTTCGTTAATGCCAGCTCGGAGAAGCTTCTCCAGCATGGGCTTCGATCATGAGCGCAGGTGGACTACGTAAGCGTCACCATGTAGTCGTCTCCGCTGTCAATCTCCGCTGAGAGGTAGGCGTGCAACGAGTAGCTCCGCCGCACCGGAGAACGCTCCCCCTTGCATATGTTGCATACTTTCGGCTTCGATGTGGCGCAACCCATGAATTGAATACCTTTTCTTCGATCAATTGAATACCTTTTCTTCGATCAATTGAATACTTTTTCTTCCACCCATGAATTGAATACTTTTTGTTTTTTAAAGCTTTTAGAAATTATTTTTCAGATTTTAAAAATTCATTTTTTAAAATTTATAGTCAGGGACACGTTACACCATCTGGTTGGGCTACATGTACCAATCAGCTGTACAAAAAAATTTTAAAAGGACCAGCAACAGTTCAACGCGTGGCCCAACTAGAGGGTGCCACATGCCGCTGCTGGTGAAAAGAAATGGCATGCAGGCTTCACGTGGTTCTGCCACAAAGAGAATTGGGAGCGGTCCCAATTTACTCCAACCGAGCAGCGGTTCACGAATTGGGGAACCCATTTGGAACCCCTATTGTGGGTTTCCAAAATTGCAATTGGGTTTCCAAAGTTGCAATTGGATTTCAAAGCGATTCGAGTTCCGAACTCGAACCAATCTGAAACCTCCGTTGCACATGCTCTAATCCTTTATTTATAATGCTCAGAATCCATGCTTTAGGTGTGATCTAGCTTATTGAATGAATGCAACAGATACGTTTAACTGATTCCATAACAGCAAATTTAAAAGATTTCAAATTAACTGATTTAGATTTTGACATAACATCCTATTTAATAAGTGTAGTTTTCATACTAAGGAATATCAATTTTCCAGTGTCTAAAGATCACTCTTATTATAAAAGAACAATATTGTAAAAGCCTAAACAGTCTAAAAATAACCACGGGGAGTAGCCCAGTGGCCAGGGCGTATGCCCGCCCCAGAGGCACCCCAGGTTCGATTCCGGCCTGAGGCAGTTTCTGGGGTCTAATCTCCAATTGATTGCACCATGTTGATGTAGGAGACTCACTTCGTGTGAGTTATGTGGGAGTCTCACCCCACCTTTGTCTTTGTGTGAGACGCAAGGGGAACCTCACCCCCTTTGTGTGAGGCAACTGGATTGTAGTAATAGAGTGTGTGTATTCCAAAAAAAACAAAAAAAAGTCTAAACTTGATTTGGTTGCTTGGAAAGCTTAAATATGCCCCTTTTCCCCTCTCCCTTCCCCCAATTTATGTAATAGACAGGTTCATCTCAAAAAATAATAAAATGAATCGAATGCCACTCAGCAAAAAGTATAATCCCAAATGATTAAAAAAACACAAGGAAACTCTAGAAGCTGCTGAATCTATGATAACAGACCTAGCTAAAACTACTGGGACATCTATGGAACGAAGGAAATGATCGTCTGGCTGTGTTTTTTTTTAAACGAGTAGCCTTCTACAAGTTAATCTCGAACTAAAATTAAACGACGCTACCTAGTGATAAAGATGATTTGGATGTATAGCACAACCACGACAGCAATCTAAGTGACAAGTTTTAAATAATAAAAAAACACTTCCTAAGAACATAAAAGAGTTTTCCAATCAATCCTTGGATGAAGACACATTCATATCCGAAACACCATCAGTTGGAGTAGAAGATTGCATGGAACCTCTGAATTTTAAGTCACCGGATTGCTGCAGCAAATTGTCATGTGGCTGGATGAATGATTGCGGCTGCGGCTGATACTGGTGCAGTTGATGCTGCTGCTGAAACTGCTGCTGCTGCTGCTGTTGCTTCTGAGAATTTATCTGCAGTTGCTGAAACTGTTGGGCAGTTAGCATTGTGTGCGCCGCTTGATTACCCATATAATATTGTTGGCCGGTTCCAAAAGACTGAGGATAACTCATCATAGGTCCGCCATTTGGAATCTGGCCGGTAAGGACCTTCAGATGCTGAATCTCCTCCTTCAGTGCATCATTTAAAGCTATTCAAAAACAAAGGGAATAGTTGAGCATCAGCTGAGGCATTCCTGTACCATTCTATTTTACCTCTAAATGTCCACAAGGATGAAGTGTGCATACACGAACCAAAGAAAGAAAAACGAGTAACAGCCTCCATTGACAACTACCTTATACGTCAACTCATTATATTAGTCATCTATGTGGGTGAATCAAATATGTGTTCAGAGAGGTGGGTAGCTCCCCCGGACATACAGTAAAAGAGTGGAGACGAGCTATAACAGGACTGGAGATTATTAATAGAATAGGGAAATGGCATTACCATCTTGTAGGTGCACCTGCTGTTCCATTGACTGCAGCCTCATTTTAAGTTCACTGTTTTCAGCAGTAAGACCATTTGTATCTCTCTGCAAACATCGATGGAGCCCGTAAATTACAATATGCCAGATAATTAAGTTTCTGCACATAATATTGAAAAATCCAAAACAAGCTGAAAGACTGAATAACATCTCAAGCGGTAAAAGTTTGACACCTCACGAGCAAAAGCTTTGACCACTAAAGTTCAGCTGATGAACATAGAGAAAATAGCAGAGGAGATGATGAGGCACACAACATAATCACGGCGAGGACCATAACAAAGATACATAAGCCTGCTATATATGAAATGGATGGTCTATAACTTCACTCTTCAACAGTACAATAAAAACAGAGTAAGACTTTATACTACTATGAGGGGTCGGCAACAATACGTGTTACATCTCGCCATCATGTTTGGTTTAGCCATTTAATCTTCAAAAGTCAATTCAAAAGTTCACCAGAATTACATATCTTACGGTCAATAAAAAGCCAGAAAATCACGTACTATATATACACACACACATATATAGACAGATTACAAAATATGAAGTGACTTTGTTTTTATTCTATTTTTCAGAAAGAGCGTGATGAGCAGGGGAAATAATACCCAAGTAAATGAACAGTATCAATGATAATCATTTAGAAAATTCTGACACATAAAACACGACAGATATTTTTTCCTAGTCTTCCTTCCACAACAAAGCTCTTCAGATGTACCCCCAAAGAATTAAACAACACACACCTATGGGGATTGTGACACCAACTAGAAACAAAGCAATACTGCAATCCTCTACCTTCCATACCACATAGATGTATGCACACACAATCAGCACTCCATCTAACAGATATGGGTGACGCCAGGTTCAAGTACACTTCAAGTCACCAAACAAATTTTGCTTAACGACGACAATAAGCATACCTGCAGTAGTGTAAGCTGAGCAGACAAGGAAGTTGCTTCCGTTTGCAGGGTCTGGACTTTCCTTTCAAGTTCAGCAATGTACCTCATCTTCCTTTCCTTTGATCTTGCTGCTGACTGCCTATTAGCCCATATCCTGTAATGTAAAACTAAAGCCTTAGGACAATGTGGCATTCATCTTAATATAGAAGCATCGAATCATTTATAATGAGCAAACGTACAAGTTGAGGCTTCAAACTACTTTTAAGTCGGCTATCATGACTTAGTAAAGTAACAGAGAAGCCTTCATGCATTCAATACTTTGGGAAAGGGGGACAAAATAAGGCTAAAGTAATGAAGGTAAACTTCAATGGAGAAGGTTCTACCCTGTTTGGACTTTGGATGTCTGCACAGTGTAGCTCTGGAAATGGACAGAGCAAGTATTAAGCTACTATAGTTTATAGTAGACAAAATTCATGTTTTCAGCCTAGGTATGTTCTAGTTCATTATTCATGGATTCATGATACAGTTTCTCGGACAAACAGGCAATCTTGTTCAAGATTGTATACTTAATATGTAAGTTAGAGAGGAACAGGACCTTTGTTAAAGAGAAGCACAGCACAGGTCAAAGGGATGGGATCTTTCCATCCCCGCCATGATCTCAAGCCAAGACAATGAATGGAAAATTCATTACTTCCCTATGCTTAATACTTATAACTTAAATCCTCGTCTAGTTATTTTTGTTCATGCTACAATCAATTAAGATTCCAAGCCAATAAAAAAAAACCTAAAATCCTGTAATTTTAAACCTAAAATCCTGTAATTTTAAACCTAAAATCCTGAGTTTATGCCAAACTAGTCCACCAGATACACATCCAAAGTGTGGATTAAGTTTGAAAATCTTAGGAATTAGTTTATTTTATTTTACTTTTGACTATGGCAACACGAAACGGAACTTCAGAGATTAGAAGAGCTGCATATTGTAGAAAAACTGCAAGAAACGGAAATTCCATTAGGAATCACTCTTAGAACTCTTAGGCATCACAACTAATGCTGAGTTGCCTAAAACAATGCTTGAAGAAAACAAAATTTTGTTTGAATTTATTTTTTTAGCAATTCTGGAATCTCCTCTTAGAGCAGTACAATATTTTTAGACTAGGAAAAAAATAATCCAACCTAATAGAGTATGGTTCTCTGTAGTTTCCAGGGACTCTCCTATCTAGAACAAGCAACAAAAAAGGAATACTTTGCTAAAAACGTAACACAAGCTAAAAAAAATTTAGCAACAAAACACATACTCCCTCTGTCCCATAATTAATTAACTTCCTATTGGCTTTTGGCTCAATCTTTCTAGCAAGCTGATGTGGCAGCATCTTCTAGTGTCAAAAATCAGTTTTCACAAGTTTTTGCACGAGTGATGTCAGGAACTGTGTCAAAAGTAGCAAATAATGGTAAATTTGGGCTTTAATGGGGTAAATTTGGTAGATTGAATGACCGCATACTCCCTTCGGTTCACTAACATTGGCTCACTTTCTATATTAGGCTGGTTTTATGGCTCTCTTACAATCTTTCCTAATTTGGAGGAGACAAAAAATTGCCCTCAACATTGCATTATTAGAGAACATTTAACATTTGCATTATTTTCAAAAAAAACTCATAAAGCCCCTTCAACCCATCATTACCCAATCAACAGTTCCCTTCATCCACCAAAAATACACTTCTTCTAAATTAAAAGTGTCATTTCAAAGGAGGCCAATGTTAGTGAAAAAGGAGGAGTATGAATTACAAATAGGAAGTTATTTGTAATACATACCTAAGAAGGAAATTAGGAAGTTATGGAGGGAGTATCAGGAAGTTATGGAGGAAATAGAACATTGTGGACTTAAATTTACTACTCCCTACGCCCCAGCAAAAATGACAAATTTCTTTTTCGTCTGTCCAATAAAAATGGCATGACTTGAAAATTACCCAAATTGACAAAGAATATGTTGTTAAATTCCCACAATGTCCTCTTTTTCTTCAACTTTTAGATTGGGCCACTACTTTCCCAAAACATCCCTACTTATTCTCTACCTAATCAACTCGCATAAAAGAGCGAGCCAATAGCAATTCCGCCATTTTTGGCGGGACGGAGGGAGTTTTAAAAAATCCTAATTTCTAAGAAAGAGAATATGCTCAAAGAATTTCTGGCAAAGCTTGAAAAGGTGACTACTGAGGTTTCCAAATAGACTCTCTCTCATCCAGAACAAGCCAAGTCAAAGTTCAACTTTGGATGCCTCCTTCCCTTGCCTATACTATATCGTTTATCCGCATCACAACCTCCAGGCACCATAAAGGGAAAATGCATACAACACATAGCCCTATGAGCCAAGCAAATAGAGGCAGACACTAAAATATAACCAGACATGTCATATGCTAAAAACAATCTAGACTATCGTAATGGTGAAACGAACTCAACCTCCAATTATTGTCACGCCTTAATATTCCATGCCACATTCTACGAGTAGCTGAAGCACTAATTACAAGAAATCTAGCTATTAAAAATAATACCAATATTAAGAATCAATTTTTAGAAAATAATGTATTTCTCAAAATTAGGCAAGAGCATTCAAATTAGGGGATAAAACTAGAAGCATCAAATAATCTTAAGAAGCTTCTTATAGCACACAAAGTGTACCCCTGTGATTTTCACAACACGAAGGAAAAATATTCCTGATTAAGAGATGAAATTAGAACAAATTGATATAACAGACTACTCAGAATGAAAAAGAATACTCAAAACTGAACTATTTAACAAATCAAACTATACGACAAAGGCTTCAACTAGGAAATGGAGGCATGGGACTTAATATTCTAGTAAATCCCTCACTTTCAAATAGACAGCAGTCAAACCAAGCATTCTTCCCCACATACAAAACTAATTATTAAGTGTCAGAAATCTTGGTCTGAAAGCCTGGATTTGTCTGGGTTTTAAAGTGCACAAATAGCCAACATTATTGAGGCCTGAAGGGCAAACATGGAAGAATAACACAAAACTGAAATGAAGTCCAAAACGACGACTGAAATTCAAGTACGGAAAATGAAGTTATAAAACACAGTCCTAAATCCATTATCTTAAGAGTTATGACTAAATCCATCATTTTAAGAGTTATGACTAAATCCAAAATCTTAAATGAAGACACTAGAGACCATCAGAATTATCACCTCTACCAAAAGTATACTCATTATCACACTGAACTCCATTAAAATTTCAACATCATTTTCACTTCCAATATTTCCCTCCACCTCTTCTTCATCTACATCGGGGTTTTTTTCTGTCTATATTCCCTAGTAAAATCTCAACTCAACTTATCAAACGTATTTACCGTGTACAAATTCAGGTACACTACGCATAATAAACATAAGAATCTTTCAAACACAGCCTATAATGAACATAAGCTTAAACGAGTCAGAATAAAAACATCAAATTTCTTTAGAGCTTTACTGAACTGAGAAAGTAGACGTGCTAATTGGCCAAAAACAAGCTCAATATAATTTTGAATTGCTAATACTGCACAGAATTACCCAGGTATTTCTACGGGCCAAAGATGAACTCCTTAACATCATCAACAGGCATAAAACTCAATTGACTTTACTTGATATGATCACAAGCATACACACCCAAGAAAATTCATTGATCAATTGTTCATTCTCTAATTCAAAATGAATAATTGAGCCAGGCATAGATTATTGCCATTGCAAGGCATAGACTTCTGTAGCTTCTACAGAGAAATCTTAGAATGCTACCTGGTAGTGAATTTTATGCAGAATATGGGAAGTGGTACACAAAATTGCTGCCTAAGACAAATTGGGGATTATAGGTATGATTATGGTTTTTTTCTTCAAAACATATACATAAACATGTTAAATAGGAAGAGAGAGTAGTTATCTGATGCAAATAAAATGTATGATAACTGTACAGAAGTTATTCTAGGAAAGAGTAAATAGCAGACTTTTCGTTCCTTTGCCCCTCACCCCACCCAATACTGTGTACCCCAATGCACAATTGTTTTGAGGAATTTTATTCATCAAGTGCCTATGTCTCTCTCTTCTTCTTCTTCCTTCCTCCTCCTCTTTCCACTTCTTCCTCCCCCCTCCTCTTTCCACTTCTTCCTCCCCCCTTTGCCAATGCCTCCAGAAAGTAGTGCTGGGGTTATAAGGCAGCCACCTCCCAGCACAACCCAAAATGCAAACCCTTCATGCTTGGGGATGTGCGACCCAGTTCACAAATCGTTGGGTAGCTCGCAACCCCGGTAACTATGATCAGTACAAAATACAAACATTCATAACCTTCCCTAACTAAGCAAGAATTAGATTCCTCAATATCATCTTTTAAAACCATTACGTTTAGAAATCTCAAACACTGCTGCAGGCCCACCACAGCCCCGAGAGGGATACATCCAAAGTCACGGGCATAGATCTCTTTGCACCAAGCTACAACAAGAAGCCTTTCTCCTAGCCTTTCCCCGGTCCCACTTTGCGAGATCAGCTATATGAGTTTTATCTCACCACCATGCTTGATTTGATACTTACAATATGTAACTTATACTTAATAAGAATGGCTTGTTGATAGTTTCATTCCTAAAAAAAATCAGATCTAATTCTACCCTTCTGATTCCTTTAGTGGTTTGGGACACACACCTTAGGGGGTATCCTAAGCCCCTGTACTAACCATCTTCTGCGTGATTAGCTTATTTTGTTCATTTGGGACTACTCCACTTTGTTTCTAGTAGCTTTGTTACGCATTCTGTCAAATTAAGTGTGTTCACACATCCTAGTAGCTTTGTTACACATTGTCTAATAAAGTGTATTCACACATCCTAGCAGCTTTGTTACACATTCTGTCAAATTAAGTGTGTTTATACATCCATAGTAATATTGTACCTTCTACTGTCCTCCTTTTAGTTCATGTTCATATGTAGTTGAACAACACTCTGAGTTGCCAAGCATCGCAGGTGGACTCATAAAGTTGTATAATCACAAGTGAGTAGCAAACATCTCTGTCCATGTCTTCACAACAGCCATTTATATTTTGTGCATATAAGGAGGGTTAAATCATAATCACACAATAATCTGAAGTCCGGAAACCTTATAATTGAGTTTGGAAGACTCAAGAGTGACTTTAAATTTGTGTGTGACGTTTCATATAAGGTAGTCCTGTTCAGGGTTTAAGGCAAAAGCACTCAGCAATAGGTCAAATCGGAGGCTTGATTAGAGAGGGTGTAGTACAAGCAAATAGTAGGAAATGAAGAGCTTGAGGGGTAGGGGCTGGACCTCATATCATATAGTCTAAATAAAACAACAGTTACAATTTGTGATTCATCATTACCAAATACCTCAGAACGAAAACAAGTTATTTTGCACCACTGAATCAAACCTCATTCATGGAGGTAGCAAAGAAGTTTCAATCAGAAAACAATGACCCACAACTGCCATAATCTACAAATCTCATCAGTACTCAGTAACCAACTAAGAGACTGCTTTTTATTTCCAAGTCTTTTGTACTTTCAGGACAAATTATATGCATCATTCATTGAAGGCAAAATAATAAGTGAGAGCCTGACACCCAAGGTACATAGTTTAAAAGGCTTTGCATTCGCATTTAATCTTCTCATGTTGAATGAAGCTGTACACAACTACTATCACACTCATGTCCCAACTCATGCAACACTGGCAAGCATACTCCCCCAGACAATTAGACCAAAATGATCATCATACCATGTTGAAGAATCGCAAAATAATCATGAAGTGAGACTCCACACACTAATCATGAATAGTTTAAAAGGCTTTGCATTCGCATTTAATCTTCTCATGTTGAACGAAGCTGTACACAACTACTATCACACTCATGTCCCAACTCATGCAACACTGGCAAGCATACTCCCCCAGACAATTAGACTAAAATGATCATCATACCATGTTGAAGAATCGCAAAATAATCATGAAGTGACTCCACACACTAATCATGAAGACTGTTGAAATTAAATTAAATATGCTCATATGGTTATGCAATTTATTGCTGCAAATGGGGATAAAAGTCAGATCCGTGCAGGTAGAAAATTCCATGAACAGAAACATATGTGCATGCAGACAATATTCATTCTATAAAATGGAAAGAAAAATTACCTTTTTGCACGCTTTGGATCAATTAGAGCTAGCTCAGCAAGTTTAGCAGCAGACATGGATTTTTTGGCGTCGGCCTGAGATAGCTCTTCAGCACCTGATGCAAGCATTTCCGCCTTAATTGTAGTTGAACCATCCATAGAATGGCTATGCTGATGTCGAACTCTTGGCTTGTCACTTATACCAGACACCATATCACTTGGTGGCACCATTGATGACGATGCCGGAGTTGATGAATTTAAGGTTGTAGCTCCAGCAGCAGAAGATGATTCACCAGCTTGGAAATTGGAAGTAGCAGAAGAGTAATTGATTTTGTCTATGTCAAGATAAGAGAACGGGTCTTCTTCTGTATCATCAGAAAATGACGGGCCATCTAGAGCACCCACAACACCGAGATCGCTGTCAAAGCTAATATCATCTGGAAGGGTAAGAATCTCAGAGTGAGCTCGCCGATGCCCTGAGTTCTTAGGTGGGTTGTCAGGCATCCTACTGACATCATGGCTGAACCGACTGGACTCAGAAGTCATTCCTTGACCAAAGAGGCTGGCTTCTGCAATACACCCGGACCCCAACGGAGGCAGGCTCGTCAACGCAGCTGACTCAGGTTTCACACTGAAACTATTTCCTGGGGACGAAAACATGTACCTCCCTGATGGGGGCAGCCCGCCAACATGGTTAACACCCTTATCCTTATCCATGGACCCAAAATCTACTATCTTACACGATTTCCTGTGCACCTGCCAATCTCTCTGTAATACAATTTTAACAACTATTTCACTCCCACAGCTGAAGACTGCTCTCGGAACCTAGACTGTCACGGCACAAACAACGCTTTCACTTGGTATTTGTAGAATAAAAAGTAACCAAACAGGTCTTCAAATCAATCCCCAACAAAACAACTAATAAACAAAACCTGCCAACACACTGTTCTGCTTCCAAACCCAGATTCCTCTACGAATTAAACCTTAAATATAAAAACAGATAATAGTCAGCACAGATTAAAGAAGGGGGGGAAACCCTATTTATTGAATTTCAAAAAAAAACCAACAAAAATTCATCTTCAACAATTTAAATGATGTAGCTCAAGGTTAACGGGGGCGAACAAAAATCATCAAGCGCATAACGATTTCTACAAAAAAAAATTAAAGAAAAGTTACCGTAGAAATATTCAACGAGTACATCTGCTGTGAGGGGAACGGACGGAATTCGGGAGAGGGAAAAAAGTGAACACCAGAAAGAAAGAAAGAAAGGGGAAGAAAACGGCGATTCAAAGGGCTATGGATGAATCACTTCAGACAAGTTGAGATTAGATCGTTGCGAGAGAAACTAACGTAAGAATCAGAGAAATGGGCTTCAAAGATATGGTCGATAAAATATTTAAACCAAATTGCGGACAAGCATCTTATTTTCTTGGTAAGAGAATCCACGATAGTGTTTGGTTTTTATGACGCTCGTTTTAATGCGGCTTCATTAATTAATTAATGGAATGAAGAATTATGTTAACCACTCTAAATCTAATCATATCTTTGTTTGTGACAAGTAAATCAAATTAAAAGGCTAATGAAATCAATATGCATAATTTTTAAGTTTTTATTAACACGGAGGATCAACCTCGACAAATTGTGGTATTGCTTGATTGGTGTTGGTGGTTATAGTAGTTAAGGAAAAGTGATATATACAAATATACTCCATTCAATCTTCTAATAATTGCTCACTTTCTACTTTTAGATGGTTATTTTATATTGGCTCATTCCCTTTTTAGCAAATCCTAAATTATTTTTATCCACTCAATTTACTTTTTACTCTCCTAATACAACCTCCACCACTCATTATATATTTAAAAAAACTTTATATCAATTCAAATGAAATCAATTATAGAGAACCAGGGGGAGTAACTATATACTCCTTCTGGCCCACTAGGTTTGTTCTAATTACTTTTTTTCCAAGTTAAAATTGGTAAATTTTGACCATAAATATAAATTAATATATTTATAATAAAAATATCATATGAGATATATTTATATCCATCTTAACATCTATTTTCTAAATATCAATTTTTTATGCGGAGTTGTTATATGCAGTTAGAGAAATTGACGGTTAAACATTATCATTGAACACCGTGAAAAAGTAAATAGGTCAAAACTGGTAGGATGGAGGGAGTATATTTTAGTAAGTATCAATATAACTTCCAAATAATTTAAATTGCAAAAACAACTCTAACTTCTTCTTCTTTTTTTGAAATAAAAAAATAACTCTAGCTAGTTGATGAAAGTGTCAATCTAAGACACCATTTTTCTGACATTTACCGCTTATAAAATGATCAAATTCATTTGACCTAAAACTTAGAATTGTTAGGACAATTTTGCCCTCAGCCCATCACCGAACTGCCGTCATATTGCTCCGCTCGGTCACTAACCCCACCCCATTCACAGCCCACCAGTCACCATCCCCAGCTCAGCTCACCACCGCCCAGACACCACCTCACCCCCTCCACAGCCCACCCACCACCAACCCTAACTCCGCCCAACCACCACCCCCACCTCTCCACAACCCACCCGCCACCAACCCTAACTTCACCCCGCCACCACCCCACCCTTCCACATCCCACCAGCTTCACCATCACACACCCTCTCCATAGCCCACACCTCTAGCTATGCCCACCAACGCTTGCCCACCACCCTCACTTACTCCACAGCCCACCTGTCACCACTTTTACTAAATTACGTACAAGCAACCAAATTACATATTAACATCCTAATCTAGGACCTAACTATGAGACACCTCCATTGAATCTATTGAATCTCAGTGAAGCCTGAAACTCCATCCATTTGAATAGTTAGGGACACCCTCCTAAGAACACTCAAACGCCGCACCACCAACGAACCACTGCCGCCGAAGCCGGAACCACCACGATCTCACCATCATCGACCACCAGCAGGTTGGGAAACCACAACAAGGGCCACCAACACGGTCCCATGAAGCAGGGCCACCAACACGGGCCACCAATTCTTGACAGGGTTGTGTTTTGAACCATGTACCTCTCACTTATAGAAAATGTGGAATACCACTAAACCATGCTCAATTCACGGGTACATTTGCACTTACACTTACTATTTAGGGTTATATTTGCACTTTTAATTATCAATAGGTTATATTGGCACTTAATTATGTGAATTAGGTAGGGTTATAAAAGCAATTTTCTCTAACGAAGTAATCAATCATTGTAGAGGACAGTATGAGTAAATTAATTTATATCTATAAAAGAAAGAAAATCATTTAAGGAGGTTACGGTTAATTTAGTTGTTAGATTTCAATACAAGAGTTTAAAAGTACAATCAACCCAAATGTGTAAATCATAAAATTAAATGAGAAACTATTGTATTCATTTCTCATAATTTGACATCGAACCATTATAAAAAAAAATCTAAATTGTCAATAGAAACGAACTTTTCGAATTCTAATTAAAAAATAAGCATATTCTTGAAGTATAAAACTGTCTCATAGCAAAAATAATGATTAATATGCAATATAATGAAATTTAATTACTCCCTCCATCACAGCCGAATGTGCACACTTTTTTATCAACTTTCTCGGGCTCTGTTTGACCATCAATAACTTTGATTACGTATGCTACTAGTGTATTAAAATTTGATATTTAGAAATTACCTGATACATGGAATCTAACAATATCTCACATGATGATATTGGTGCCTATATACTAACTCAAATTTATGGTCAAATGTGTCCTGAGAAAGTTGACAAAAAAGTGTGCAGATCCGCCTGGGACGGAGTGAGTAGAAAAGAACCAAGTACACACTTGAAAAAAGTAAACTTATTATATTACTCTAGTAAAAATTCTAGACCATTGAACTAACCCATAAACTAAGATTATCTGGACATGATAGCTCTTCCAGAACCACATCGGTAAGAAGGCTCGAACACCAAAGTCACACAAAAATTCTCTTCGTCTTGTAAAATTACCTCTAACCTTCAACGTGTGTGTAGATATACCTCATTGCACGTATTCCCAACAGCCTCCATTTGTCTTATGTGCTTCAAATAGTAGGACTTATGTACATCCTAGTTGCATACAAAGTATGTGTAAGTCTCTAGGTCACGTTGTAGTTCCTTAACCTATTGCTCCTAACAATGACAAAGAGTTGTCGTAACCTCATTAGAATCCATGTGTCTCCCTTCCATAGCCTTCATAATCTCTTCGCAAAGTTTTGAGTTTAACTCATATTGTGCCTTAAGAAACGCCTTAAGCATACAACATCGTTCCTCCAGTCGAGCACATTGGACATCCCGAATCTCAAATCTCATCTCCATATTATCATACTTAGTCAATAACTGAACACTATACTCAAGCTCCTCCGCATATCGGGTTTTCCACTCGTCGAGCATCGCTCCCAAGTGGTGGCACTCAACCTGAAGCCCTTTTATCCAATCGAACATTTCCTCTATACAATCCGCCTACTTCAAAATTATAGTTGCTTCTGAGAAACTTCACAAGTTTTCTCCGTAACAACCTTTGTCATTCCTTTTCCTGCCACATAATTATCATTAATTCCCTTTTAAGATTGCTAATCACATCTTGTTCCGAGACACGTTTATCACACTCGCCTATAGCCACACTTGCCTCAAGCTTCGTCTTCCATTCAACTTCTAGATCCCTAAAGTTGAGTAGCAACCTGCTTATCCGTTAGCCCAGTTTCACCGCCAACTCCTTATAGTCATGTGGAATATTCAAGATCCTAAATGGGTGTTTTCAACTTCCAAATGAAATATACTTACCTTCACAGCTTCCCCAAAGTCACCCGCGAAAGAAGCACTTGACGAAGTGTCATACGTATCCACATGACCACTCTAACTCGAGGCATCCGGTTCTTTATAAAAACTCCCAACATTAGAAAGCCCCTTTAATTAACCATTAAACCCAAGATTACACTTAATGTTGGTATCAACAACCTTTTTGGATATTTTCTCACAATCTCCACCATTAACAACCAGTTCACTGCAAACATAGCTAGTTTCCAATTTCATATACCTCTCACCCACAAGAGTCATCATACCATCGTCAAATACTAGCTACCTCAGAATATCTTCGCTAACATCAAACAAGGGCAATGCTCAAGTTAGTGCTCGACACAACACCTTTTTGACAAAAAAACTCCAGCTTTAACTCGCTGAAAAATAAAATACATAACATCAGGGATGAATTCCTAAAAGCAACATAACGAGTATATACATGGCCCGCAAATCCCTAGTATAAGAACCACCTCGATACAACCAATTCACTAACCACTTGGAAACGAACCAAGTTCACTTCACTATCAGATAACTGCGGAAGAAGTGCACAAGCACCACTCACTATACCTCGATCTAGAAGAGTGGAGCACATCACGCGAGCCATGATCACAAGAATAAGGGGGCCTATAACTAAATATGTAAAACGACAGTCCAAGGTAAGTGACTTTTCCCAGACTATATTAATAAAACGCCTATATTGACTGAAGCATCAGAGCCTTCTCCCCGAGGACATCCCTTGGTGTTTCTTGTAGTTGCTCAGAGGAGTAGAACTTGTCAGAACAATCCTAAAGTCTATCATTTCTTGGAAATATTACCTCGCATAAGTAACATCGACTGTGGGATGATTTTTCTTTCTAGGTTTTGTTGGTCGCCGGGAAAGGCCGGAGACTAATCCAAAACCACTGCCCACTCAGCAAACACACAAATAAAGAATCAAGAACATGGAGAAGCCAAAAAATAAGATATTGGCTCTATAAATCCAAAGAGAATCACAGACAACAACTTGCACAAACATCGAGTTCAGTGAGACAGACCAAGGAAAACCATGATGATAGCATAGTTGTACGTCTGCAAGCTTTACAAGACGAACCAATAACAAAGCACAGAACAGTAATTGCAAGCAAAAGGAAAGAGTTAGCATGTCAAGCCAGTGATACAATAACAAAGGCACACCCAAGAAAATCAATGGCAAAGGTACGCCTCATCATAACACCATACTCATAGATGCACGAATCACCCTAGAAGACGTAGTCATAAGAATTGTTCAGCAGTGGAACTAGGCACACTAGATCTCACTCTGGGAAAGCCTGGTAAAACTATGCCCTCGAAGTTAAATTAATGTGAGAAACGAACCAACAACCGGATTCCCACAGTTGGAATCAGCTCCCAAAAGCGTCAACAAAATTCATCTCGCCAACTCGATAACGCAACCCACCCAAACCAACCTTATTCAATTAAACCAAAGGATTATTTAAATAAAATTAGTAAACAAAGTGATATGTACAATAAGAAGACAATATAACAAAAATACCTGGTTGCAAAACCAATAATATATTTATTAATCTTAAAAGTCTCAATACAAAAACTAAGGACTACAACAAGAATCACATTCCTAAACTACAAACCTTTTCCTATGGAAAATTAAAAATCTCAAACCCACTACATCAAAAACTACTTAAATCCTAGTTGTATACTAGCGAGGCTACAAAAGGCCTCAAGGCGAGAAATTGAAGCCATTCATCCCCTTCTCTCTTCTACTGCCCACAATGAAGGGGCATCATCATCCTCACCAAATAGGTAAAACATGCCAACGAGAACAACGATATCGCTCTGCCAATACGCCAAACCTACCATTCCACAGCCTAGGCGCCAAACTTACAAAAACACCCATTGCATTCCCTTTGCATCTTCTTCTCCCAAATATAACCTAGAGAAGACTTGGGACTTATCCAATATTAGTTCTTCCTTGCGCCCATATTAGTGGCCATCCGTGATGATGTCAGGATAACACTATCCATCACTCTTCCACATTCGCTAATCTCATCCTTCGATCCTGCCAAAATCAATAAAAAACACAACACTCAATAGAATACAATAACATAAAAATATCAATAAAAAATCTATAACAAATATTTACGACATGTATCAATGGCCTCAAGCCACATCACAAATGATGGGGCTTGCACCCTAGCCAACCAGAGTAAACGCTCTAAACAACTATGGCCATCACATAACCGGTGATGCGCCCACCTTTTACTATGGATAGCTCTGCATTAGGAGGACGTCGTTGTGCCTCTCAAAGACAGTATTTATAGGCCCTAATTGTGGATAACTACTAGAAATTAGTCAGTGGCAAGCCGGGGTCCTCCATGAGGAAAATGGGGGATTTTATCGAATGTTGAACGTAGTTAAAAACATGCCAAGATGTCACTCTAAGTGTGTGTTAACAAAATGGGGTTTTTTATTTGCGAAAACAAAACACCACGACTACTTTAATCAACTAAAATTAATAAACAACTAGCACGAAGGATGTAAATCAAATTATAACGAGTCTTGTGTGTGATTGGTTATATTTCTAGCTATCCTTTGATAACTGATTAATTATCCTATTATCGTGTATCAATCATGTATTGTGCAGAACTTGTCAACACCTTTCATGTATAGATATTTCTCACCTCTCCTCTATTATAGCTAGAATGGGCGATCGATGCCACAAAATACCCCTTACCCTCGGGTCACTCTAGACGATTGGCATCATAGAATGCCACGAGGATAGATATAAACAAAGAGACCCAATACAACTAGCACAATGTCCTACAAGAGAGAAACATAGAGATATCAAAATTATATTTTCTAATTACGACTACGAGGATCGACCTTCATGCTAGACGTTATTAGTGAGCCACATCGATAATCAGCCAACCCATTAAAATTCATCATAAACCTAAGATGTCACCCCTAATTTCAACCTAACATCAATCAATAATAATCACATCGACAAAAAAATAAAGTCTTTCGGGTTTGACCAAAAACCTAACAAACAATCAATCTATAATCATCAACTAGTTGATCATCCTAGTCTAAATCATGCATTAATCACACAACAAAGCACAAAACACAGTTGATAATCAAAGCACAAAATAGGATAAACCAAATCTCACAAATTCATACTTGAAATGCTTACCAATTGCTCCAAATAGTATATTTAGCCTAGAACTAAAACTCATAACAAAAGAGCTAAAATCCATGGTAAACAAGTGATAAATGAAGAGAATTAAATGCAAACTAGGGTTTTGAAGGTAAGAAATTCTTGTTCATAAATGGGCAAAGAGAGAGCATTTGTAGTCCTAAAATTGAAGAAGAAAAATTAAGCTAGTGGGCTTATTGGCTTTCTTCGCAGACCACGATGCATGTCATGGTCCACAAAGGGCTTGTTGTTCATCTTTCACCTTTTCAAGAAAAATGGCCTTTACTCCATAATCTCGTCTTCTTAAAAACTGACTTGCTCATGGGGTATTCAAAATGACCTCTAAAACACTTCATAATTAAAAGAAAGGATTTTTACACTTCCAACCATAACTGCAGGCTGAATGTGCCAACATAACCTTACAATATGAGAAAGTGTCAAAATAACCCTAACTTTATGATAAAATGTGCACTTATTTCCTTTTGTCACTATTCCAAGTTTGATTCATCAATTTGGGTGTTGACCGGACCTGAAATAATGAAAATACCCTTGCCCCCTTAAGCTAAATGGGAATTCGGATCATGGGAGCAAGGGTATTTTTCATCATTTCAGGTCCGATCAATAACCAAATTGATGGGTCAACGCTAAAATAGTGACAAAAGGTTATAACTGCAAATTTTATCATAAAGTTAGGGTTATTTTAGAATGTTCTCATTTTGCAGGGTTATATTGGCACTTTAAGCCTAAATTTAGGGTCATTTTAGCACTTGACTCTTAAAAGAATTAGGATATAAAGACACGTAATATTATCCTAACCTTCTAACTGATAAAACAATTCTTTTCCAGATAACCCTCTAACCTATTACAAAATTAGATTTCAAATGTGCTAAAAATAGGATGTAAATTGAGCACATCACACATCCAAAACAAAAGCAAGAAAATTATAGAACACACAGGACATGATTCCCACAAAGGTATTGTCTAATACACTTACTAAAAACTACTTTCCCAAAATACTATCTCACAACCACAATGGCGTAAAAACTCTAATAACACCCTTTTTTGCACAACTTAACCTTGGGCAGGCAACCCTTCATTATTAAAACACTTGGAATGATGCACACACACGTTCTCCAAAAATTGACTAACCGATTAGTCAGTTTTGAGAAATAAAACGCCGCATTATTCTCAACATAAAGAATCTGGACAATTCTTGCTCATGTGGCATCTTATCCACAACTCACTTCCTCGTAGTCCAAATGAAAAGTCTAAATACTAGCCCATAATAGCAACAACCCAAGACATAATATACATAGCATTCAGAAATTTCTAGCACCTGCAGCTTCTATATAGAAAAACTATATCTAAATAATCCCCGTTTGTCAAAATGACAAAAGTAGGGACCTACGGATTCTATTGACAACAAAGACACCCAGCCCTCGCGACAGACACAAGATGATCACCCACGGCTTTGCTTACGGCTAGAAACACACCAGCCAATGACACAATTGGAATATCAACTACTTTCTTAAACGCGGAACCACTACACCTCAATCTCATAGAAACCTAGAAACCTGAGACCAGACCAATAGAAACCTAAGATTATCTACCAACAACAAAACCAAACACATCTCATGGTGGACATAGGATGATTGCCCACGGCTTTACATACGCCTGGAAACACACCACCCAACGACGCAAGTGGAAGATCACATGTTTTCTTAAACGTGGAGCCCCTAAGCCTTAAACACATTGACACCTAGAAGCCTGAGACCAAACCATTATGAGTTTAAGACCATCCAACATCAATAAACCAACCATATCCCATGACATATACAGGAAGATAGCTCGCAGCTTTGTATATGCCTAGAAAATACACAGTCGCCGACATAAGTGGAATATCCCATGTACTCATAAAACGTAAACCTAGCAAACCGCTCCCCTACCCCCTAAATACAAAAACAACCAAACAAACTCAAACCCCTAAAAATAGTTTACCTCACAAGAACACACAATAGTCACCATAAAAAATTAGATTTGCTGCAATACGCCAGTAGAAACCTAAGATACTTCACCAAATAATAAAAATAATTATACCTCGACCCGATCGCATGAAGATTTCCCAAGACTTTGCATGTGCCTGGAAAACCACCAGTCAGCGACACAAGTGCACAATCACTGGCCCCATAATTTTGAGGCTACAACCCCAACCCCCTAGTTTACTGGTGCCAAATAGCCAACCAAAAGTGTTACCAACAAACCAAGTGCACCTAAACACATTAGATAACCCTACTTCAGACCTAACATAGTTTGGAAATCATCCCCAAAATACTATTGCCAGATCGTAGCTCATCACCCCTATAAATTTAAAAACACACCCTGAAGAAAACACACACCCTCAATACACAATACCTTCAAATTAATCAAACAATATAGTACAAAATAAAAGATACAAAAAACACGATCGGTCCACACGACTGACAAAAACTCATCAACATGAACATAAAATATTAACGCCACATAAGCCCCTACTTACACCCCAATTACAGTCTTACAAGCATAAATTAACAAACCAACAATCATCACTTAAACAAACCTGGAACATCATAAACAAAATTAATCATTAAAACTTCCCCTCGACTGGCAAATAATTACATTAATAAAGTAAAATTACATATACTAGTATAACCAAACATGTCAAGCGGTTGAAACGGGTTGCGTAGAGGATTAACCTCTATATCAGACTTGTTATTCCCTTCCTTAGCCACCTTCGCCTCATACTTATCCACCTCGCATTTCTCAAGCTCTTTTAACAAGGTTGATGATAACATCTTCTCCATCTCATCCACGAGACGGAAATTATTCCATCCCCCATAAACTTCTGGGAAAAATCCTTATCCAACTTCCACTTAGCATTCGCTACGCCCTCGGCAATAGTGTTGGCATCCTCTAACCCCTTAATTTCTAGATCAGGGTTCTTGGTGCTTATGTTATCCCATGCATGACACCATCCCACATTCACGATCTAGGCATAAATATCGGCAAAGAAATCATAGAAACCTCTTATTTTCACCAACTTGTTCACCAAAACTTGAGGGTACCTCAGGCTAGTGGGGTCATCCTTCTGTAGCTTAAACTGTTGGTCGCTCTCTTCAACCACCTTTACTTCCAGCTTGGTGCGCTTCTCCTCATTTCATGCCAACTTTGCTTCAAACTCAGACACCTGCTCAGGTGAACCCTTTGCCACCTCGGCATAACCGGTTAAGCGTTGGGCCACATATACCATAGCACCACCCTGCTGAAACCAAACAAGCTCATTTTTACTAACATAACGACACACTATTGAACCAAAAATAGTTACCACGCCTTAGTTGTCGAGTCAAATAACTCAGCAAGATTATTTCCATCTTCTAGTGACATACCAGAATGAGCGAGCACCCTCCCAGTACCCAAAACCTTCCATCCCTTAGAAACAGCCCCAAAAATATGCATAGGGGAAACAACACTACATTGGTTAGATACATCACCACCTAGCCCAGAGCCCCCAAGACTGAAACCTTCACGGCAGGCTAGCAGACTACTTTCACCTTGCCAACTCTCGCACCCCACCCCTCACCAACCTTCTTCTTCTTCCGGTGGTTCAACTGTGTATCAGCGTAACACCTCTCAGCTTCCTTTCTGCCATTTCCCGGTCCATCCACATCAGTCTTTGATAGCATCATTCCTGTATAAAAATATGTAATCATCAACAAAAGACAACAACTACACTTTGAAAAACAAGTGGAGTTAAACACACAAAAATATCATAAATATTAATGTCAAAAGCGACGACCTCGCTTCCCCCTAGACATTCTTATCTTAATGGAACGTGCAGACAATTATAC
The DNA here is from genome assembly GCA_037428765.1 of Rubia yunnanensis. Lineage (NCBI taxonomy): Eukaryota > Viridiplantae > Streptophyta > Magnoliopsida > Gentianales > Rubiaceae > Rubia > Rubia yunnanensis. The sequence continues at coordinate 42,768,933 of CM075066.1, forward strand.
TACAATCTTTCTCTTCTTCGTCAATTTCCCTAACTTGTCTGGTTTCCTATCCATGGGAACAACTGAATTCCACAAAGACATAAGCTTCCATCCACACCTTTAAAAAAATATAATTGTACTTCCACGTCCGACAGTTGGTGGAAAAATCCTTCCCAAGTTGAACCCCAAAAATAATGGGATGTAGATTAAAACACTTTCCTCCATTCCCCGCATTTCATGGGTGAAAAAATACAGTAAAATCACCCACCTTAACTGACTTTCTGGCATGTTTACGTACCCCCACAAAACCACTCATCATAGCTACACCTTGCAGATGAAGCTAGGAAAGAGCAACCTCGTAAGCTTCCAATATAACCACCACAAAATCCGAGATGTGTAGAGTCAATCCATATATGAAATAAAGCTCATAAACACCAAAGTATCCAGCAAAAGGGTTCCACACCCTTGTGTCGTTAACAAGTATCCTAATCTCACACCCATCCAAACTTGGATGATTTTCGTTCATAGCCACTAAGGCACCCTCGGTCATAACATTGTCTTTGTCGTCCTCATCTTGAATAATCACTTCCCCCACCACTCTGTCATCCCCGACGATCACGTCATCCCAAGAGTGCACGTCACTATGTGCTACCCCATTAACAACCTAATTAGGTTGGACAATGTAGTAAAATTATTCAGAAAAAACAACCACTATATCCGTAGAAAATAAAACAAAAATTGAAATAGTGCCTTGAATAGATGACAACTTTAGCGAACAACAATACAATATTTGCTTATGCTTTTGCAAACCAAAAGAAAAAAAAGTAAATACTCTTAACACATCCTTACCCTTTATATATACAAGCGTCATAAAACCCAAATCAATAAATCCACCTTTTGGAAACGTGCATTTTTAGGCAATAAGTAAATTGTGTTAGTTATGAATATGAGTTATCACTCGTCAAACGCGCTCTGAAATGATTACTACACATGTTTTTCTTGCGTATCAATTCCATTCTCGATCTTCAGGACAACATAGGCCATCCAAAAAGATTAAGACATGTTAATAGACAACCAAAATAAAATCTGAAATCTAAATGCGCATTTTTCTTTACCCACAAAGTCATACTCAGTTTCGTTCCAACCTCACTATTATTTTAACTACCTAGAACAATATATATTTTGCCACACACAAAAGCAAAAAGAGCAAAGTGCATATATAAACACTACATAATTGGGGAAAGTGCATACATAACCCTGCAATAATTGAAAGTGCAAATATAACCCTAGATATTTAGGTTTTATGCAAATATAATCTTTTCCGGTAGTTTGATGCTGGAATTTAATGAAAAGACAATTTATCCCCTTTAAAAAAACTAAAAATAAAATGAAATTACTATTATACCCTAACTAAATATCCTTCGTCTGACATCTCCTTGTTATGCTTCTGCTTCATCTCCTTGCCTTTATTACAAATCACAAAAATCTTTCCTTTATCATCTCTAACTCCAAAAGCTGACGAAAGAAGAAGATGCGCCGCCAGCTTTCTCTCCCACTACCGGCGTCAATTCTTCCATCTCTGCACCACCTATGCTCCACCACCAATCCCAATCAAACCCCAATTTGACCCTAAAACCTGACCCCAATCATCTACCCTGAATTGATGGGCGCGACTTCAACGAGGCACCGTCGATGCTGACTGTGTTTGGTGTGGAGGCGGAGTTCGAGGAGGATGAGGGCAGCGTTGGGATCATGCTCTTTGTCCCCAACGATGATGCGTTCTCCAACTCTCCGTTGTAGAGGTGTTTCCCAACGAGGGCTAGTGGTGGTTTTAGGTAGCGGAGGAGGGAAGAATGGTGGTGATGGGTTTAGGTGGCGGGAGCGGGAGCGGGGGTGGGGCTGAACAGACATGTAGTAGTGGCACGGCTCTGGTTCTATGGTCACCGGGAAGAATGGCGATGATTGGTTCAAAAACTCTAGCGCTTGAATGATCAACGTTGGGGTCTAAGTGGGCATGGGGCTGAGCGCCAATAGGGTGTTCGACAACAGTGGGAGGGTGGGGTGTCAATCGAATGGTGGTGGACCTGGAGGTGGCGGTGTTGGCTGGGCAGTGGTGGTGGGGGTGAAAGGTTGGCTGGGCAGTTGTGGCAGGATGACTGGTTATGGTTGCTGGGGGTGGTAACGGGGGTAAAATGTGGCAGAGGGGCGGGGCTGGCTGGGTGGTGATGGTGGTGGGGCAGAGCTGGCTAGGTGGTTGTGGAGGGATAGGACATTTTTGTCTTTTAAATTCTAGTATTAGGCTGAAAGGGCATTTTCATAATTTCTAGTCAGTCAATGACCCAAAATGGCCAGTCAATGCCGGAATAATGGCTTCAGGGTTATATTTGCACGTATGTATAATAGTTAGGGTTATATATGCACTAAAAAACAACTCAGGACTATATATGCACTTTCTCCAACATATAGGGTTATATTTGCATGTTACCCAAGAAAAAAATACATTCTTCAGTCCGCCCAAAATTTTATAATGTTCGCACTATGCATTTTATAACTTTGTGCATGGGGGCTTATGGTATATACATGGCCCGCAAAGCCTTAGCATAAGAACAACCTCACTACAACCGATTTGCTAACCACATGGAAATGAACCAAGTTCACTTTGTTGTCAAATAATGGATCCCAAAACAAGTGCAGAAGCACCACTCACCACAATACCCTCTGGTAGACCACGATAGAGAAGAGTGGATTGCATCATGCGAGCCATGATCGTACGATCAAGGGGCCTATAAATAAAGATGTAAAATACTAGTCCAAGGTAAGTGACTTTTCCCAGACTTTATGCAAAATAAAACACCTATACTAACTGGAGCGTCAGAGCCTTCTCCCGGGAGACATCTTCCTGTTCCTTGTAGGTGCCCGGAGGAGCAGGACTTGTCAGATAGATCCTAAAGTCTATCATTGATTGGAAGGATTCCTCCGCACAATAACAAAATAAATCCAAAAAACTAAAACTAGAAGCTAAACAACATTGCCACTAGTTAACTTGCTATCACAACTAGAAGGTGTCTTGGTAACCCTATCCTTCCTTTATCTTGGCACACTCAAAAGTACTCACAGCGTGATGTTGAACCTCAGGGCGATCAATTTCCATGGAATCATCCTCATTTTCCTTGCCAGCATCATAAGCTGAATGACGATCTTCCATACATGCCCTAAGCTCCATCATTGATGGCAATAAATCTTGCTTCCCCAATTTTTTAATCAAAGGAAATGGATGACAATCATCCTTAATCTTCTCAGCAAATGCCCAGTCCACCTTTTACTTAGCGCTTTCCACGGCCAGACATATGGCGGCCTGGCTAGCGAGACCCTTAGTATCCAACTTTGATTCTTCTCACGAATATCCAACAATGCCTACATCACCCACACTTGCGGCCTTAGAATATTTATATAGATACACATATATATCCGCAAAAAATATGGAAAACCCATTGGTTTTTACAACCTCATTCATCAGTACGCATGGATAGTCCGGATCAGCAGGGCCTTCAGTATCCTATTTAGGTTACTCTATTCTTGGCAAAGACTTTGCTCTTTCGCTAACTCTATCTCACTATGCTCTAGAGCCTTTTTCAGCTCCTCAACCTTCCCAGGAAGGAAACCTTCCTTATAAAAAAAATTTGCAAGACGGTGGCCGAAGGACACCAGTTACCCCACCATCTGCAATATATAATTAGTTATTGCCAACACAATTCTAACATACCAACAGTGCATATATTTAATGCATGCATAAAGTGATAGCCAAGGAAACCAAGGAACTAATTGCTCTCTTAAAAAACACTTGCTAACTTATGAGAATGCTTTGTTGCATCCACGATTGATGACTCATTGGGCGCATCGAGACCATGACCTTTCAACTTTTGTACTTTGGAGTGCTCACTATCAGTGTCTTCCTTCTCCTCGGTCTTTCACTTGACACTTCTAGAACCTGACCTTGCCAGGTGGGCAAGATGACATTGGTGTGCTTTGTCTCCAGGTTATCCCACACTTCAGCTGCATTTTCTTTTAATTTAGTATCACCACGAACACATTTCTTGCGCCGATGAATAAGTCAAGCACACTCACCATAACGAGCATCCTCTTCTGCATCCCAAATAACGGGACCTTGAATCACAATGTTTGACATCTTTATACATATATAAAAATCAATAACTTAGTACTTAGCACAAATACTACTATAAATATATGATTGTATCCAAAATAATACAAAAATCCATAAAGACTTAAACAGAGAATAGAAAACAATCTCGCTTTCCTCTAAGCCTCTCCAGCTTTGTAGAATGGGCGGCCAAGGTCTTCACAATACCACTATCCTTTGTTAACTTCATTTCACTACAAGAAAAATGACATTTTACATTTTACTTTGCCCCTTTTACCTCAGTTTTTTTGTTAACCCCAAATAACCGAGGTAAAAAGTTATTTTACCTCGATTCCTTTTTTGAAGTAAATAATCATTTTTACCTCAGTTTAAAAAAATTGAGGTAAAAAGTTTGACATGACCGATGTTGCATGCATGTCTGGCTTACCGACGTCGCTTAATTTTGTGACCAACTTACACGTGACCCTCGTAGACATGAATGACCGACGTCGCAAGCATGTTTGTCTTACCGATGTCGTCTGATTTTGTGATCATCGTCGCACGGACTCTCGCAGACATGAATGACCGATGTCACACACATTTCTTGCTTACCGGCGTTGCTTATTAATGTGACCAATGTTGCATGTCACTCTCACATACATGAAATGACCAACATCGCACGTCTTTCTCGCTCACCCAAGTCGCTTGTTTTTGTGACCAACGTCGCATGTCACTCTCGCAGACAAGTCACTTATAAGTATATGAATAGCTAGATAACACCCTTGCAATACACAATTTAAAATAATTGAATATATATATATATATATATATATTAATGTAATTTATTTTTTAACAAAAATAAAATATAATTTTTGTAAATTTTTTATGCAACCCATTTCTTTTTTAATTTTAAAAGATTTATAATTATACTTATAACTATGAATTTATATTTATATTTTCAAATGAAATAAATTAAGCCTGGAGTTTGAGTAATACATGATCAGAGTCAAATATAAATAAATAAACTTTATATTTTCACCGAATAAAATTTTATATACTATTTATTCATAATTATATAAAATAAGTTGTATATAAAATAATTAGTATATAAAAATTTTATTCGGTGAAAAATATAGTTTATTTATTAATATTCGACTTCGATCACATATGACTTAAACTCAACATTAAATTCATTTCATTTGACATGTGGCTAATTCCAAGAGTGACACGTGACAAAGGTGATGTGGCTAAAAGTTGCTCTATTAGTATTTTCCATTTGACCAAAGCTAATACATTTCTTACTCCTATGTAATTAACTTTAAGTTACTCTAGAACATGTACCAGCGCTTTCCAACATTTCACAAAAAAATCATTTGTTTAATATTTCTACATTTTTGCAAGAATAACAAAAATCATGTATTTTGGAAAAATTGATTATAGGGTAACACAATTTTGGGCCATAGTGAAATTTTTCAAGATTGTGTAGAAGTAATCAATGCTGACTTTCGAGGCCCTTTCATTCACCCATACATGCCCAAATTGCAAAATCGTGCTGGTGTTGCCAATTTCGTAATTCGACAACTCCAACTTTCTTGGAGGGACCTAAGTGCAAAAGTAAACACTTTACTCAGACATCCAAATTGAAATTCGCTCAAACGTGATGCTACCCTATACACCCAAATTGTATTTTCCAAGTCCGTAACATAGTATTTATCAATAAACATGCACAAAAATATATTTGTAATCTTTTTCAATTTCTCTTCTTACTTCAATGTAACCAACTCTAAGTTACTCTAAAACATGGACTAGCGCTTTCCAACATTTCACCAAAAAAAATCATCTATTTAATATTTCTATATTTATGCAAGAACAACAAAAATCATATATTTCGGAGCAATGGATTATATCTAAATCTGGGCTTTAAGTAATTTAAATCTGTTTCATCTGTGTGCGATTAAAAAGTGCGATTTTCCCAAAATGAATTTTTCTACGTCATTTCACTCTTGCTCCGTTCTTGGTCTTCTTCCTTTCTCTGGTTTTCCTTCTGATAACGGCTATATTTTCGCCCTGTGTGCGATTCTTCCACTGCTCGGCTCCGCCGTCTGGTAGCGGTGGCTATGGGGGAGGGAAATCCTTCCTCCAGGCCCTCGCTAATCGCCCTCCGCCCCTACATGATTCCCTCCCCTCGAATCCGGAGATTAAACCTAAAGTCCAATTCAAAGGGGAGATTGCGTGCCTTGTCACTGCTTGCCTCTCACTATAGCAATTCTTTGATCAGTAAGTTTGCCCGAGGGAAGCCGACGATGATCCAACTAAACAATGCTTTTAATTCTGTAGGTTTTAAAGGCAAGTTCCAGATTGGCTCGATTGACTACCGCCACATCCTCATCCGATTCCATGAAAAGGAAGATTACCAACGATTCTGGCTCAAAGGACAATGGTCCTTTAATAACTCTCAAATGAAGGTCCTCAAATGGACTCCTGACTTTTCACCGGAGGCAGAATCGTCGATTGTTCCGGTATGGGTATCAATCCCCCAAGTTCCTGTTTATTTTTATAACTCTTCTATGCTTGAAGTTATTGGGAATCAAATTGGGAAATTTATTAAAGTTGATGCTGCTACTGAGGCTCTGTCCAGGCCTTCCTGCGTCAAAATGTGTGTGGAAGTTGACCTAAAAAATAAATTACCAACACATATTAGAGTGGGTATTGAAGAGGAAGGTAATGAATTTAATGTGCGCAAATTACCTCTAGAATATGAGGATATCCCACCCTATTGTTTCCACTGCAAATGTATAGGTCATGAGGACAGTTACTGTGTATATTTACATCCTGAACTTAAGAGAATTTGGACAAAAAAACCAGAGCTCAATATAATGAAAACATCTGATGCTCAACAGATTAATCTAACTCAGGTAGATTCTCTTAAAGCAGGGAGCTCTGGATTTTCCATAATGGAAAAACAGAAAAATTCTCAAACTCAGAAAATGATATATGTTCCTAAGAAACTTTCTAATGTTGAGCAGGGCACTAATAAGACTAATCTTTGTGGCTCTGTTCCCCTAATGGCTCCACAGATTTCACTGATTCCTGATGATGTGACAAAGGATCTGCCAGTTCATATTGCTAAGAATGATTTTATTGCCTGTACTAATGAGTTGTCATGTCATGAAGAGAGCCAAGTAGTGACAATAGAACAAGACAATGAGAACCCACAGCTTAGTAAGGTAATGCTGGTTCCCCCTCATGATATGACAGAAAAAGGTAATGATCTTAACACATGTACTAACCAGAATGCTCATGTAGTCTCTGGAAAAGATCTTTCCTCCCACCTTTTTCAAGGGGGTACTTCCCCTTCTGCTCCCCCTTCTGTTTATAGTCCAATTATGCATTTGAACAAGATATCTCAATCTGACCCTACTAACCTTAGGAAAGTCTTTGCTAAGGATGATTTGCATGGTAAGCGAGGTAGATCTTTCTCTCCTTTCAATTCCATTATTGCTGCAAAAAACTTCATTTTTTCTCAACAGAAACATAAGGAAAATAGGTTCTCTCTCTTGGCTGATGATGAGGCATTGGCTGATGACCTACCCATTACTGAGGATCCTTTACAAACGGGCATACTGGAGGGAGTTTCCCTCTCAGCCTCCCCTGGAAAAAATGATGATCTGATCCATAAGGTTAGTCCCTCCACCCCTCTCCAAGGTAAGAAAGGATCTGATAGCTCTGAAAGGAAACAATCAAAAAAAGGTAATGATTCCTTTTTTTCACAAAAGAATATCATTATGCCCAGATCAAAAAGCTCCTCTAATGTATCCCAATGAATAGTACATCCACTAAGCTTAAAATGTTGGTCTGGAACATTAGGGGCATGGATACATCCATACTAAGGCTCTGTAATCTTTCCCAAAGGCATAAACTTGATCTTATTTGCCTAATAGAGCCTAAACATGATAACTCTCAATGTGATTCATATAGACAGAGACTGAAATTGGATTACTGTTTCTCAGCCAATAGTGGTCAAATCTGGTTGTTCTGGTCATCAAGTTTAACACTAATGGTTAATAATGATAATCTGTAATTTCTAGCAGTTAACTTGAGCAGTGCAAAGCTTAATAATTCAATGGATGCCTTCTTCATTTATGGTCTTAGGACCAGATGTGGAAGACTTCCCCTTTGGGCAGACCTGAGCTCTTACAGTCACTCTGAATCCCTATTTATAGGTGATTTTAATGCCATCTCTTCTATTAATGAGTATAAAGGTCCATCCTCTCCAAATTTAGGTAGTATAAGGGATTCCAATGGCTTCATAAATGGTCTGGCTTTGGAAGATATTAACACTTCTGGTAATCTGTTTACCTGGTCAAACAACAGACTAAGATCTCCCACAATTAAAAGATTGGATAGAGGTTTGTGCACTCAATCTTGGTCTTCATGTTTTCCTCAGTCTTCTATTCAGATTCTAAATAGAGCTACCTCAGATCACAGTCCTCTGTTATTAACTGTAGGTAGTGACTCTCCTTCTTGTCCAAAGCCTTTTAGATTTCTTGATACATGGTATAAGAGGAAAGAGCTTAATGAAGTCATCAAACAAAACTGGGAAATTCCTGTAAATAATACTGGAATGTTAGCTTTTTATCTTAAGTTAGTCAGACTTAAAAGGATTCTTAAAATCTGGAATAAGGAAAAATTTGGTAACATTCATGATAATGTGATCCAAGCTGAACTAACATTACAGGCTCAAGAATCTTTAACTGATAGTTCAGGTTCTTTGCCAGATCAGGTTAAATTGAAAGAGGCTAGGGCTAGGTTAGTTTTGGCATTGTCTGAACAGAAAAATTACTGGAAACACAAGGCTAAAGTTAAATGGTTGCAAGAGGGAGATAACAACACTAGTTTCTACCATAATTCTGTAAAGGAGAGAAATAATAGACTGAAAATCACAAAAATCAGGAGCAAAAATGGACAGTGGCTAGACAACACTCATGATATTGAAATGGAGGCTATTAATTACTATCAGGAACTTCTGAGTGAGGAATCTGCCACTTTCAGCTCTCCTTTTCAGTTTCATTTTCTGAATCATATCCCATGTTTAGTCACTGAGGCTGATAATGAAAATCTACTGATGCCAGTCTCTTTGGAAGAGCTTAAAAAGATTGTTTTTAGCTTGAATAAATCTAGCAGTCCTGGTCCGGATGGTTATACTGCTAAATTTTATATCAAGTCTTGGAACATTATTGTTATAGATCTACTTAGTGCTGTTCAGGATTTTTTATCTTCATCCATTATGCCTAGGGGCATAGGAAGCACATGGATTACTATTATTCCAAAGAAGAAAACACCAATTACCTTTTATGATTACAGGCCTATAAGTCTCTCTAATGTGATTAATAAGATTTGTTCTAAGGTGCTTATGGAGAGACTTAAAGCTATTATGCCTAAATTAATCTCCCCTAATCAAACAGCATTCCTACATGGCAGGGACATTTCAGATAATGTCATTTATTTACAGGAAATGGTAAGGCTGCTCAATAGGAAGAGAAGGGAACCTAATTGCATAATAAAACTAGATCTTAAAAAGGCTTTTGATAGGGTTAGATGGTCTTTTCTATACAAAGTACTTGCTAAATTTGGTTTTCATCCAAAATTCATTTTCTCAATTATGAAAAACCTTTCTCAAGCATGGTTCTCTGTTCTTATTAATGGTAAGCCTTGTGGTTTTTTTCAATCTTCTAGGGGTATTAAGCAAGGGGATCCTTTATCCCCATTTTTGTTTAATATTTTCTCTGAGTCATTTTCCAGGAGTATGGATTACATATTCCAAACTGGTAAGCTTTCACCCTATGACCTGCCAGGTAATCCTCCAAAAATCTCACACTTATCATATGCTGATGACACTGTCATTTTCTTTAAAGCAAATAACTTAACTTTGGTAAGATTAAAAGCATTCTTATCTACCTTTGAAGAAGTCACTGGACAATCAATTAATTATAATAAGAGTGACATTTTCATAGGTAAGTATGCTACTGCTCAAAGGGTGAATCACATTAAGAGAATTATGGGAATGAAAATTGGCACTTTTCCATTCATGTATCTAGGTGTTCCAATTTTTACTGGTGTTTTAAAGAAGATCTACTTTCAACCCCTTTTTGAGCAGATTGATAGCAGGATTAGTAATTGGAAAAATAGGTGGTTAACTACAGGTGGAAAACTTATACTAATTGAATCCTGTATTTATTCAATTCCCCAACACATCTGGCAAGTAATTAAGCCCACAAATCTGATTGTTTCCACCATGGAAAAAAAATTGAGTAGATTTTTTTGGGGTGAAAATGATCATAAACCAAAAAGAGCATGGAGAAAATGGACTGCTCTTTGTGCATCAACTGATCAAAATGGCTTGGGTTTTAGAAGTATAAGGACAATTGTCAAAACTTGCTCAGTAAAGTTGTGGTGGAAATTCCAGATGGCAGATACTCTATGGTCTCACTTGTTGGCTAACCTTCCACCATCTTATAGAACCTCCCCTAATTGGAAAAGAATTTGCTCAGTTAATCCTTGGGCAGAAGCTAACTCAAGGGTAATAATTGGAAATGGTGAATGCAATTTCTGGAATGCAAATTGGCTGGGGATTGGGATTTTATCTGATTTGTGTGATCAAAACAATATAGGAATTGATGACAACTGTTCTGTTGCTGAATTTATAGCCAATAAATCTAGCCTTATACCTTTAATTCAACCATTTCTGCCACCTCACATTACTATTCTTTTGCAGGACTCAAGAACCTGGCCTCATAGACCTGATAGACTAATTTGGAAGCCAGGTGCTGATGGTAATTTCTCATTCAAAGCTACTTATTTGTTACTGTGTAACAACTCAGGTCAGTATGCATCTCCAAGTCATTTCTGGAACTCTAGAATTGAGAAAAAAATATCTGTGTTTATGTGGAAAGTGACAAACTCTCTTCTTCCTTTTGATAATACTCTTCAACATCTCAGAATCAGTTTGGCCTCTAAATGCTGTATGTGTAATTTACATGAGGATGATCTTGATCATTTTTTTAACTCCTGTGAGTTTTCCCTGAATGTTTGGAAAACCATACATCAGTTTATGGGAATCAGAGACAGGGATTTTCATTCTGTGTGGGATAGACTATCTGCTTATTTATCCCTCCCCACCCTATCTAAATTACACTCCATTATTGTTAGAACAGCATCAATTTATACATTCTGGAATCTATGGAAGATGAGGAATAGATTTATTTTTGATTCAGTTAAGCCCTCATCTTCCATAGTGCTTCAGCAGATTAGAGATCAAATTTTCTACTCATTCTCTGCTAAACCAGTATATATAGTCTCTCCACTTGATATTGCAAACCACTCTTACTTGCCTCTCATTAAGAGACCCCCAAAGCCAAAAATCTGGAAAATTGCATGGGTCAGACCAACAACTGGTTTTAAAGTAAATGTGGATGCTGCTTGGTGCTGTAAGACAAATAAGTGTGGCCTTAGCATGATCATTAGAGACTGTAGAGGGTGTTTTAAGGAAGCCTATACCTCATTTACTAATGCAAAATCTGCCCTAGAAGCTGAGTTAAAAGCTATTTCATTTGCTATTCAATTTTCCAATTCTCTGTCCACTGTTTGCATGGAATCAGACTGCCTTAATGCTGTGCTATATGCTACTGATCCATTAAGATCCCCTTGGCAACTGTTTGATTTAGCAGATGAGATTCATTTTTCTTTGGGAGATATACACATTATGCACATATTTAGGGAAGCCAACCAGGTTGCTCATTTTTTGGCAAAAACTTGCTTGTCACAAAAATGTAACCTGGCTTTTCCACATTTTTCTCTGCTGCCTAACCGAGTCCAGGGCTTAGTTAGACTAGACCAAATGAATACTTCTTCTCTGCGGATTGCCTTCTAGTTCGGATGCTACTCAGTCAAAAATCTTTTTTCTTGCAGATCAAATGTTGATATCAGGCTTCATGGAAATAGGGCTCCTTGCTGCTTCTGTAGTTGGATTCGGACACAGATGGTTTGATCACACATGTTGCTAAGGGTGGATACTACTGGCCACCTCTCTTCTTCTGCAAGCAGCTAGTTTAGTTTTACATTTCAACTTCAGGCTAGTATATGGAGGCTAGCTCTTTATTTATGTGGAGAGGGTTTCGACTGCCTTGTGTTTCTTTTTGGACTCACTAATAAGTTTCGATCCTTTCCACCATAGATAAAGAGGCCTCTGACTTGATGCTAATATGCATTTCTTCTCATTCTTTTTGGGGGCAACAAGCGTTGCTCTATTAGCCAGTGAGCATTCATGTATATCCTACTATTGCTTCGGCTTTTCTTTTCTGTCTATTTTTTCGGCTTGGGAAAGCCTAATAGAATTTCCTCCATCTATGGATGGTTTTAATTAAAAAAAAAGCAATGGATTATAGGGTAACACAATTTTGGGTCATAGTGTAATTTTTCAATAAATGGTCAACCCTTATTTGACCTTTTATACATCAACACTAATGTAATGTTTGGCTTAACCAATCAATGATCAACCCTTATGTGACTTTCTATGTATAAACACTAGTTAAAAGGTTTGACCTTAACAAATGAACACTCACCCTTTAATATTTATCCAAATGAAGTTAAGTGACGTCAACAATCCACATGAAGTTCAACTATGACTTTATATCTGTATTTTCAAATGAAATAAATTAAACGTAGAGTTCGTGTAATATATGACTGAAGTTGAATATCAATATACAAACTTTATTTTTTTAACAATTAAAATTTTATATACTACTTTTCATAATTATATAAAATAATTCATCAACGATCAACCCTTGGTAGACTTTCCATGTATAAACATAAATAAAATTGTTAGACTTTAACTAATCAACGGTCAACCATTAGTTGACCTCTCATACATGAACACTAATAACTAAGTTTGGCCTTAATTAATTCATGGTCAACTCTTATTTGACTTTCCATACATAAACACTAATGAAAAGGTTTGACCCTAACTAATCAACGGTCAACCCTTACTTGACCTTTCATACATAAACACTAATGAAAATGTTTGATCTTGACTAATCAAGATTGATCCTTACTTACTTTTACATAAATGAACACTAATAACTAAGGTTTGACCTAAATTAATCAACAGTCAATCCTTATTTGACTTTCGATATATAAACACTAATGAAAAGTTTTACACCTTAATGAAAAGGTTTGACCCCTTACTATATAACTTTGTAAATTCATATTTTGATAATGTTTCTTTTATATTTTATTATTGATAAAATAATAATTAATTGGGTTTGATTGGATGTAATTATTGATAAAATAAGAATTAATTGGGTTTGACTAGAATTAATTTCTAATTTATAAATAGTTGTTATTTGGGTTTGATTTCAGCCCAACAACTATCTAAAAGCCCATAAACTCATACCCTATATTTATGCAAAAGCCGTTGTACCCTAATTTATAAATCTCTTCTCCTTCATTTCAGATTTCAACATAGCATTCACTTCTCCTTAACCACATTGTTCAACCACCGGCCTCCTCTTCGTCACCGCCTTCACCTTCACCTTCTCTTCTCCTTCCTACGCCACTGCGATGCGCCACCACTCTCCGATCCAGCGATGTTGTGCCACCAGCAGAGTCCTCCCACGCCGACGGCTTCTTCTTCGATCAAGTGATGCTGAGACAACACCGGAGACTTCCCAGGCCACCGCTCTCCGCCTTTGACGTTGCCGCTCTCTTCATTTGCCCCATCGCTTCCCGCCTCTATCCTCCAATCTCCGTCGTGCTCCCCCGCTATCCGACGTGCCTCGTCGCTCTCCGCCACGCTGCACCGTGCTCAGCCAGCCAAAGTCCCCCACGCTCAGCCAAAGTCTGCCTCTACTCAGTTAAAGTTCGCCTTTGCTTTGTCTAGAGCTAACATGTTTTTCTTAATCTCTTTTAAATCATGTTTATGTTTCTATGTATAGCTCTATATTAGATATGTATCTTGTTGATTTCATTTGAATCGATTCTGTGCTGTTAACATTTTAGTGATTTGTTATTGCTTTTGTGCTGTTTTTTTTGTTGGAAATTATTATGTACTGTGAGATCTGGCCGAAAATGCCAATGAACTACTGAAAGCAGAGTCATCGTAGTTTTTTTAAAATTTCTGGAAAATTAATATGCGATGCCGCAATCTCCTTGGCAATATTTTTAACCGCAGTTTGTATTCTTGCGACATCGCTAGTAAGTCGCTCCATTAAAATTTTTACCTCTGCTAATTTTTTAAAATCCAAGATAAAAAATATTTTTTACCTCAGTTTTGAACCAAGGTAAAAAAATATACTCTTTACTCTACATACATTTACCTCAGTTGTTTAGGGCTAAAAACTGAGGTAAAAATCACTGCATTACCGAGTAAAATGTGTTGTTTCTTATAGTGTTTCCCCATCATATTGCCTATCTAAAGGCACCACATAATTCCACTCGGGCATATAAATGGCAGCAGAACACCCGATTAATACATATCATCTTTCCATGCCCCACAGTTTCTAAGAAAATCTCGCACCACCTAAAACCCCATAAATACATGGGTCAAAGGTAAATAAATTCTCGTTATTCTTCTACCTCTGAAGCTAATAAAAATCGAAGAACCAACGAACACTAAATTTATTCCCAGCCCTACTACACACCTCATCAAAACCCATAATCACAGCCATATCCCGAGGATAAAGTTGTGGCAGAGCAACACCATAAAACTCCAATAAACTTACAACGTAATTCGGAACATGTATGGTTATCCCATACCACAAATGGTGTTCATACACTAAAAATATACCAAGTAGGACTCTATACTCCCTCCCCTAAACTAAGTATTCTAACCTCACAATTGTCTCAGAATGGGCACTGCTCCTTCACATCGATTAAGTGGTTTTTAGTCAAAACACTCTGACCTCTCTCAACCACATTACTTCCTTCTCTTTCCCCTGTGACATACCCCCTGACGTCACCCTCATCCTCAATATTTACACCACTATGAGTATCCCTACTGCTGCACTTATTAACATTAGGTTTAGTAGAGGAAGATGAGAACTCAGTGAGAACAATTACCAGATTCCAAATTGGAAAAAAGTAGAAAGAATATTTACCTTCTTTAAAATGAGCTCTTATGAAGAAGTTTAAATGGCTTCTGAAAAAAAAATTAACACCTACTAATAAAGAAAGAGAGATTGTGGATACGTCTGAACTAAAATAGATTTTATAAGGTTACTAGGGAATACAAATCGATAAAGTAACTTTATAAATTGTGTACCTTTTCAATGCAATAAGTTGCTTGTGTCACACGTCAGAACTGTCACACGCCAACACAGGGAAACATGATTCGTAACGATTACTCCCAATAGATTTTAATTTATGCAACACGCATTGCCTTATTTTTGGGCTATTATTAACCAACTTCCAATAGTTTAGTGGCATAACCGTCCCCTAGTAATGTGAATTCTAAAGTAAAGATAGCACATCGAGCCCAGCAAACCAGATAAGCAAACAACACGCATAGTGAAAAAAGAACCTTGTTGGGTCTTTCTTAACCATGTGAAGCCTATAGCCAGAATAGCAACTAGCATCTATCAAACCAAGTAAGTGAACCTAAGTAGAAGGATGATTATCATCCACAGTCATACAAACGAGATCATGACTTAGAGACACATGGACCACGACCAGCGAAGATCACCAACTTTAAATAGATGATTTGAACGACAAGATGATAAGGGATTTTTTTCCAAATACTATGTATACAATGATGATACACTGACTTAGGCATCTTAGGTTTCATGAAGCTAGCATGGAGCATTGCGCTTAATCTAGATATTATGTTGGTGTGGAAGGATTCCCCCACATCATTTGATATACTAAACGGCCAACTCATAATTTACAATTTATATATTCTTACTTAGCTGATTCAATTTTTTCCCAAAATAGAACGAAACAAAAGCATTTTTCTACCCACGGAGTCATTTAAAACTAACCTGATTAATTTGATTTTCCTCTATCATCACATTACCTAAAATATCACGTCGTACACATCACATGAGCAATCCCTTTATGCTTCATTCTCCATGACTCCATGTTGAGGGACTTATGGTATACATATGACCTACCTGGTCCAACTTATTTAAAACTAAGCATATGACCTACCTGGTCCAACTTATTTAAAACTGAGCATATGTAGCGACCGCTTCACTGAATCATAACGGTTCGCCTAATCCACGTAAACATGAAACATAGAAATGCCCCTAACCGATAAACCGCAGAAATAGTGGACCACGACACCCATAATCATACCACAATCCAAAGATGAGAGCGCGATAATCTGACCATGATCACACGATTGGAAACCTATAAATGAAGATAAGAAACAATGATCAATGTAAGTGACAATTACTCCTGAAATATACATAATCAAGCCATATTGACTTGAGCATCAGATTTTCCTCCCCAATACCAAACCCAAGACATTTGCATGTACTCGAAGAGGCAAGAACTCGTCGTGAGCTGATTCCGGGCACTATTATCACTCACAGGGGATTCCTTGAATTAGTCATTTTAACAATCATTAGAAAAAGTTGTGTGGCACTCGAGTGACATCTCTTACCCAATTTTTAGGGGGTATTTTGGTCATTTCCTCCCTTTAAAAATTTTATTCCTTTTCTTTTCTTTTCATTTATTTTTTTTAATTTTCCTTCAACCTCTAAAAGTACGCTTGCCACGTCGACTAGCGGTGTTCATGAACTGGTCTTAACAATAAAATGGACTGAAATGTAAAGATTGGAAACAAATATATGGAATTCTAGTCTGGTTCTTGATCATGTTACTTTAAGATTCCACATTCTAGTTTAGTCTAAAATCAGATTTTAGATTTTTTTTATCCACATCAGATGGAGCGGTTTAGATTTTATTCATATTTAAAAAAAATTATAAATTAAGTTAATATACTAGTTGACTAAATTTTTTTTATAGTCCCCTACAAAGTATCTTATACCATGTTTTGGTCCCCATTTGCAAATCAACCCTTAGACGTTACCCAACAAATTCAAAAAAATTTGTTTGGTCCCCAAAGGTGGTTTTCAGGGAAAGTCAACGGTATAATTAGTCAAAATATGTAAAATGACCATTATACCCCTGAGATTAAAAAATAAAAACTTCATCTTCTTCGCTCTAGTTCGTCTTCGTGGGTCTAGTGTTGTATCTGGGCCTAAGAATTCATCTGGGCACCTAAGTGGGTTTGGCCAAGCTAGGATTAACACGTGATCTAACCAGATGGACTGTCTTCCTAGGAAAATGGCTATTGACCCGAGCTGGAGAATAGATCGGCTTAAGTGGAGTCAAGAGTTGGTGGTGCCCTAAAGCAAAGCAGCATCGGCCGTCAAAGACGTGAGGAGCAACGATGAGAAAGCTCCAATGATCTAAAATTGTGCGACGCGGGTAAGGGAAGAAGAATGAACGCGGGTGGAGTAGCGGCAAAAATCTGTTGCGGTGGTGGCAGCACATAGACAGACTTGATCAGGAATGACTGTGGAGCTAGCGGCGATGCGTACCGAATCAACTGGAAGTTGATGCTGTGTGGCGAAGCCTGGTAAGGCGATGAGGCGCATGCATATGAGATGGTTCACGAACCACTAAGTCGACGTCGGTGACCTGACTCGGCGGGGGTGGATCCACCTGACGCCCGGTGGTAGAGTGGAATCCAGTTTGTGGCAGCGAGGTAAACTCCAACACTGGTGAAGGCGTCAGGGTTGATCGAGCCAGAGTAGACAATGCAAATCTAGCGGCGGCGATGGCGGCGACGGCGGTGACAAACAAAAAAGAAAAAGAAAATTTTAAAATTAGGAATTTTTGAAAATGTTTTTTTATTAGTAAAATTACCATTATACCCCTAACTATACCAGAAAACCACCTTTGGGGACCAAACAAATTGTTTTGAATTTGTTGGATACCGTCTAAGGGTTGAATTGCAAATGGGGACCAAAATATGGTATAAGATACTTTGTAGGGAACTAAAAAAAATAATTTAGTCATACTAGTTTATATTTATTCATGACGACTAGTATTTTTCTATTATTTTGAGGCAAAATTTTCTAATAACTTCTACTTTATAATCTTTTAAAGAAAAAAATTAATTCAATTTTCCAACACAAAAATTTTAAAGTGAAAAAATAAAATAAAGTATATTATAATTTGGTCTGGCGGTCCAAAACCAAAATTCCTAAATATCTAGTGTGTGTGAAGGGTTCAATTGACACCGTTATTTTTACACCAAATTCTAGCCATTCATTGCATTTGATCTCAACCATTGAAAACTCTTGCATTTTAGAAACTCTTTAAACTGAAATATGATCATGGTCTATCCTGAAAACTACTGGCAATAGGTGAACAGAAAAAACCTACTGGCAAGGGCAATAAAGCTTCCTCTTCAGGTCTATCTTCTCAGGAAAAAGTATATTTACCTGTCAACAAGAACAAATCTAACAATCAAATACAGGTTAATAAAGACACACTCAACAAGGGAGTAGATAAACAGAACAATAATCCCACTCTTTCAGAGGTCCAGAAAGGGATACAAGAGAAAAGTTCTGAAGTATTGAACCTTGGTCAAGGTTCCCAGGTCTCTTCTTTAAACCCTCATCAATTAGATAATGTGAACACTGGGAACTCATCACGAGTACTGAGCATGTTACTTTTGAAACAAACACAGATGCTAATACCCCAGTGGTTATTTTAACATTACCTAATGATCCTACTGATGATCAACTTCTGCAGTCAGGAAATGGCCTTGATGGTCAACATATGAAACAAACAGTAACACCAACTGTTAATGATCATATGAACAACAATATTCATATTGTTGAACACCCAAGCAAAATATTAGTTTCTACCCCCATATCAGAAACTATCTCTAATCAGACACATAAAAACCTTCATAAAGATAGCTTAAGTTTCGAATCAAATAATACCACAGAAGAAACAGAATGTAATGAAGAAATCTTCATAGAAATAAACGGAGGCAATTTTCCACTGCTTTCCTCACACTCCAAGCCCAAAAACAATTCAAAATCATCTACAGCCTCTTTATCTATAGATGATTTTGAAAACTCCAAAACAGCTCTACAAGAATCACATAATAATTTTAATTTATTAATAAACTCAGAAGAAGACTTAGATAATATTGACATAAACAAGAACAGAAAACATAACAAGAAAACCTACACGCAAACCCCTAAAACGGTCATTACCCGTTCAGCTTCGACACATAACAAATCTTCTCAATGATAGGATTAAAAATATGTGTCTGGAATGCTAGGGGAGTGGGCAATTCTGCCACCATAAATAGGTTAAAAGACATAAAGAAAAGACATCACATTAATATCCTAACCATAATTGAACCAATGTTGGAAGCCAACTCCATCAAGAAGGTGGCCTTCCAGACTCAATTTGAACATCATTTTTCAGATCCAAAATGTAAAATTTGGATTCTTTGGGATGAATCAATTAAAATGCAGATCATCTCAGTAGCGGAACAAATGATCTTAACCAAATTTCATAATCAATTAATCTCCCAAGATTGTTTCACAGGTTTCATTTATGCCAAACATACTATAAATGAAAGAAACAAACTATGGAAACAAATTCTAAACCATAATAATTCACCATTGTGCTTAATAGGAGACTTTAATGTCATAAGTTCCATGGAAGAATATCTGGGACATTCTCAACCTAACACAAAAAATATCCAGAATTTTAATAATTTCCAAAAAGCAGCTAACATGCCTACAATTCCAACTTCTGGATCTACTTTCACTTGGACATGCATAAGATCCAAAGGTAGAGTTTGGAAAAGATTAGACAGAGGATTATCTAATGATCTATGGTGGGATTTGTTTAAGGAATCTGGCATTAAGACTCTAGCAAGAGGAAACTCAGATCATTCTCCCTTACTTTTCACCATAGGTGAAACAAAATTCTTTACCAAACCTTCCCCTTTTAGGTTCCAAGAATGTTGGATTAATCACCCAACCTTTATGAAGTTAGTAGAGGATTCTTGGAATATTCCCTCTAATAAATTTGGAATTGACAATTTCTTATTCAAGCTAAAAAATTTAAAAGCTGCTCTTAAATACTGGAATAAACACACTTTTGGGAATATCTTTGACACAGTTAAAATATGTGAAAATTTTTTTCTACAAGCAGAATCTACCTTACTACAAAATGAAACACAATTGAATTTGGAACTTTTCAATAAATCAAAAGCAAAGCTAACACTGGCATTGACTAATCAAGAAACTTTCTGGAGGCAGAAATCAAGAATAAAATGGCTTAAAGAATGAGATCAAAACACTAAATTCTACCATCAAAAAGTCAAATCTAAGCATAAGAAGCAAACCATATTTTCAATTAAAACCGAAAATGGTATAACCTTAAACACTCAAGAGGAAATAGCAGCAGAGGGTGTTAAATATTTCTCTAACCTTTTACAGGAAGAGTACAAAGATCCTTCTGGAATTAACACTGCATGGTTATTGGGAAATATTCCTAAACTAATCACTGAAGAAATGAACCGTGAACTCACTAAACCAGTAACAATGGATGAACTATCTACCATAATTAAAATAATGGATGGTCATTCAGCTTCAGGGCCAGATGGTTTTTCAGGCTTTTTCTATCAAAAATGTTGGCACATCATTAACACTGATGTGCTACATGCCATACAGGATCTCTTCTCATCAACTAACATCCCTAAATCAATTGCAGTCACTTTAATCATTCTAATACCAAAAAAAAGAAGTTTGCTCCTCATTTAAAGATTACAGACCAATTAGCCTTTGTAATTTTATTAATAAAATCTTAACCAAAATCATTACTGAAAGGATTAAACCTATTATGGACATCATTGTCAGCTAAGAACAGACAGCTTTCATCACAGGAAGAGATATATCAGAAAATATACTCCTAATGCAAGAACTTACATCTTTCATTAAAACCAAAGCCAAAGGTTTTAACATGATCATAAAACTTGATATGATGAAAGCTTTTGACAGAGTCTCTTAGACCTTCTTATCCAAGTTATTAGGTCAGATAGGTTTCTCCTTTAGACTAATTGAACTAATAATGAAAAACTTAAAATCAGCCTTTTTTCCATCTTAATAAATGGATCATCATATGGCTTCTTTCAAGCAACTAGGGGTCTAAAACAAGGAGACCCTGTTTCTCCACTCCTATTCATTATAATGACAGAAGCCTTTTCCAGGAACTTAAACTTCATGTTTCAATATTCAAACCTGAAGTTTTATAAGCTTCCAAATTCAATACAGAAGATCTCTCACCTATCCTTTGCTGATGATACTGTCATATTCCTAAACTATTCTAAATTTGGACTTAAAATATTAAATTGTTTCCTACAATCCTATGAAATGGCTTCAGGCCAAAAGATCAATTTTGAAAAATCTTCATTTTATATTGCCAAACACTGCCCACTTAGAGCTATTGGTGTTATTAAAACCTCAACAGGAATGTTGCAAGGTAACTTTCCCTTCAAATATCTTGGATGCCAAGTCTATATAGGTAGGAACAAAAATGTTTATTTCTCAAGTATTATATCTTCAATACAGTCCTGAATAAATAACTGGGAAAATAAATTGTTATCTCAAGCAGGAAAGATAATCTTGATCAAGCACATATTAACCTCTATCCCCTTACATCAGATTTCAATTCTTAAACCGACTAAACACATAATTGATGTTCTTAACAAAATCCTAGGCAAATTCCTATGGTCATCCAACTCTGAAACCTCACAAAGGAAAAGAATTTGGAGAGCTTACCCAAAGCTATGTTATCCTATTGAAGAAAATGGCATTGGATTTAAAAATATTGAAACTTTGGTTCAAAGTTTCTCTATTAAATTATGGTGGAAGCTACAAGTTGGAAAATCCCTTTGGTCTAAATTCATGTGGTCAATCCCCGATCATCACAAAACTTCAAAAACCTGGAAAAGAATCAAAGATATTCAAGAAATAACCATACTAAACTCAAAAGTACAAATAGGGGAAGGGGAAATTTCTTTCTGGAACTCAGGATGGACAGATTATGGCCCTCTTCATAGGTTATGGCATAATAACCAACCTATTCCTTTTCCTGACTTAACAGTTGGTGATTTCATAATTAACAAACAAGAATATATTAACCAATTGAGTCAGCTGCTACCTGAACACATAATCTCTGAACTGAACATACCTCAAGGACTTTCTCTTGAGTATGAGGATACTATGATTTGGAAACCTACTAGCAATGGTAACTTTACACTAAAAAGTGCTTATGAATTGCTAAGGAAGAAAAGAACAGGAGTATCCTCTTTAAAAAATGTTTGGTCCACAATTATGCCAAGAAAAATAAGTTTCCTAAACTGGAAAATGCTCAATAGATTAATCCTACTTCCTGATGTTTTAGAAGATTTATCTTTCAATCTTCCATCCATTTGCTGTTTTTGTTTAGGTGATGAAGAGAGTATTCACCACAGTTTCAATTCTTGCACAGAAATTAAAAAACTATGGACATGGATTGATACTGTCTTTAATGTTCCAACAAAGCATTCTCCATATCTATGGGATAGGTACTTCAACTACTGGAATAGCAGTAACCTACCTGATCATAAAAAACGGATTCAAATTATACCCTGCATAGTTGTTTGGACAATATGGTGCTTTAGGAACAAACACTATCATGAAAGTGTTAAACCTAACATCATACTAATGTTTAGGAAAACTTTACACCTCTTCAATGATATTTTGTTAGCCTATAAACTGAATTTCAAATGGGATATTTCTAACACACTGCCTAGGCTGTTAATAAACAAACAAAAAGAAGATGGCAGAGTTGTCCATGTTGCCTGGACAGCTCCACCCCATCTACTCCATAAATTAAACACTGATGGTTCATGGAAACATAAAAATCAGGCTAGAATGGGATTAAGTATAAGAAACTCATTGGGTGACATATTAATAGCTGAAGCCCAGATTTTAACTAGCCCCTCTCCTCTTCATGTGGAAGCAGGGGCAGTTAGAGCGGGTTTACAGTTGGCAATTTCCATGGGCATTAGTTACTTACAAATTGAAAGTGACAATCTAATGCTCATTAAAATTGTAAACAAACAACTGCAACCTCACTGGAACATAATCGACGAAATTAGATTAATATGGGATCTAATGAAGCAGATTTCAGTTACTGTGAATCATATTTACAGAGAAGCAAATGGAGCAGCAGATTTTCTAGCAAAATGGCTAGTTCAAATCAGGTATATAAGTACCATTCCTTTACTCAATTGCCAAGAGAGCTTAAAGCTATAATCATTGCAGATAAACAGGGTTTACCTTCTATCAGAAGAATTTACTCATAAGCATGTAGCGGATGTATTCTAATTATGATTTTATCAATTAGAACGATGTACTGCTGGGTTTATTTTTCTTTTCAGATGGTGAAGCGGAGTGCTGAGATGCTGAGTGATGGAATGCTGCACACATCCAATGTTCAGTAATTATCTTCAGGGGAAGATAATTGCAAGGGGACACTATGGAAGGTCACCTCTTCTAAGTCGACACTGGGTGTGGAGGCTAGAAAGTGTAAGGCCATAGTTAGTCCTCGAACGGGTAATAGGGTCATTTCCTTCATTGAGATAGGGAGTAAATGAAGGTTTTGGGTAAAACTCAATTTTGTAATTAGTTACCACTACTGTATTACACGCATTGAACTTTGAAAGGCCTGGGGAGCCAATATACACCCCTCACTTATGTGAGTTTCGAATAAAAAAAAAAAAAGTCTATCCTGAAAACTGTGAGATGAACGGAACATCAGCGGCGGGGTTAAGGAGATGTTTGCGCTGGCCTCGGAAGCTCCCGTGATTCGTTCTTGCGGGCCTCCGATGTTGCCTTCCGCGTGCTCCAGTTTCCCATAAGTCTGATCGCCAGTGTAGCTTTAGCAATTAGTGGCTAGGGATCTTGAAATTTTACCCTTGTGTTTGGGTGCTGCCTGACCGATCAAAGATGCGTGTTATATGATGCCATTCGTGGAGTTCAGTAGTTTTCTGCTCTGTAACCAACAATTGCTTCGTGTTTGGTACCAATGCATGATAGTTATATACTATGTCGCTGCCCCCAGTCCCAGTAAGTGTTGTCGGTAGTGAAGGTTTAATTTGGTGACGGTAATTAAGAAGAGGATCACCTAACTAAACAGAGTGCGTTTCTTGTTTTGGAGATTATTTCAAAGCTTCCCGGGTCCCAACATAATTGGATGATTGGGACTGCGAATAATGTTCAGTCAACACTAGAAATGAGTAATGTACTTGAGCTCCAGTTCTTAGGCCATGTCAATTGGTAACGACCGTTAGCGATTTTTTACCAATTAAATATATTATTTTTATCTTTTTTTTTTATTTTATCTTAAGAGACCACTTAAGAGACAATTATTTTTCTCGTCACAATGGTAAGAGACCACTCCGTACTATTCATGGAATCCACTTGATTTTCTCTATCTCACTCATTATTTTGACCATTAAATTTTATTTTAAATAAATTTGTCCACCCAAAATAAGTTGAATGTGAAATTTAATATAATATTTTAATATTTAAAATATAATTTCATTTTTTTAAAAATATGTTAAATAATTTATTTTTCTCGTTCTTGTCAATATCATGCTTAGGTGTAAAAAATAAAATTAATTTCAATTTTTTAAAGAAACTATTAAAACAAATAAATAATAAGAGAATTCCCTATTTTTATAAAATAAATTTAAAAACATAAAAATTGCAAAAACCAATTATAACAACTATAAAAATTACAGAAAATACTAAATAAAATATTGATCTAGTCCAACCAATTATTACAATTTGAAAATCAAAATATTGATTTAATGTGACCAATTATTAAAAATTGAAAAAATAAATATTGATCTAGTCTGACCAATTATTACTAACAGGGAACAAGTTAAAAATAAAAAAAAATGAGAAAACATGGATGACGAAACCATAACGACATCTTAATTTTGACCACTCAAATATTGGTAAGTGGTTCGAGTAAGGAGGGTTCATGCATGCATTTTGGGAAGAGTGGTATTGATTTTGAAAATTCATGTACTCCCTCTGGTCCTCTTATTTTGGCCTACTTGCCCAAAATGGATGGGTTTTTTTTAATGGCTCTCTTACACACTTTCCATTTTTAAGGGGGGACTAAAGTTCAGAATTCCATCTTTGCCCCTCCACTTCCCATAATTTTACAACATTTAAACCATCATTACAATTGTTAATCTTGCTGACCCAAAAGCTGGAATGGAATTGGGTATAAAACCCAAATCCTTAATCCCTCCCAGACTTTTTCGAATTGGGTCTCCAGCCCAATTGTAGCTCTTTGCCAAATCCGTTCCCAGAAACCCAATCCATGCTTCAACCCAATGCTCCCAACCTTTATTAGGTTTGGAAACCCTAGACTCTTCATTTTCCCAAAGCCACTCCTCTGAAATCTTTTCTCTCTCGGCCAAGTCGCACCCTCGTATTAGGGTTCCGCCATGCCGTCACCGCCGCTTTCCACCTCAGATCCATACTCTACTCTGTTTTCTCTACCGCCCGATACCGATCCGGACCAGATCCGACCGGCCTCTCCTGTCGACGTCGATTCCTACGTGGAGGAGACTCCCGACGAGCTGCCTCGGAGCATCAAGCAAGATGGTCGCCTTTGCGAACTACCTCCGGCAAGCATAATCGAAGGCGATTACATGGAGTCGCAGTGGCCATCCGTACTTTTTGTGAGTTCAAACTCTCAGCCGGGCGAACGGTCGCCGTTGAGCTTAGGTGTGTTTCCATGTTTTTACAGCTTCCACGTTTTTACAGGTTCCATGTTTTTATGGCTGCTCATAAACAATCGACTGCATGTTTAAGCATTTTTATGAACTCTTCCGGTGTACACTTTACCTAGGTGATTCGGCACCCTCGCCTCATGAGCAGCCGTCGATTGGAAATAAACAGAGGTTAATATCGGTGTGGACGGAGGAGAAGAGACGGCTTCTTCAAAAGGTAAACCCGAAATTCGTACCAATGCTTCTTGGAAAGTGTGGGAACGAAGCTCCGACAGAGGCCCGTATCAATAGCTGGATTTATTTATGTCCAAGACATGAAAAAGAATGAGTTTGGAGTCGTATGTGTTGTAATACTTACTGTTATGAAACCACTGTTGTAAATAATTGTTTGTTGGTTTGTAATTCTCGTTAGTTGTTGGTTTGGAGGCTGTTACTTTTTATGTATTGTGCAAGTACCGTATGAATCAGTAGAATATTGCTTCTGTGGTGAACTATTCTTGGGAAACGTCTGGTGGTGTTTTTTTGTAATTTGCAGGGAGAAAAAGCAGGAAGTTGTAAATTTGTAATCTAGCTTCCCTCTGGAGAAGGTTAGATTAGTTCCTTCACTAGGATGTTCAGCCTGCATTCTTGGATGGGGTTGATGTGTGTGGCTCTGTTTGGTGCTCAGGTTCAATTTCTTCTTTTCTCTGTTAAAATTTGTTTGAATTCTTGCTAAAAATGGTGAATTGGGTTGAAAAATGGGAAGTATTGCACTTCTGTCTAGCTGTTTGAATGGTGGAAGCATCTCTAGATGTTTAGTAATGTTTAATGTTAACAGTTTGTTTCTTGGAGGAATTGTCTTGTTAGGTGGAGTGTTGCATCTTGGTTCTTGACTAAGTAAAGCTAATGATAATAATGTGTGAAGGAAATATGCTGATGTTTAAGATGCTGAAATGGTCTAATCATTTGTAATTAAGGGGAATTAGGGAAGTCCAACTGAAATATTTTGATCCACTGACTTTTGTTAGGGCTTATCTAATTGTCCTTTATTTTTCTGATTTCAACTTCCACCCTCAAATACCGCTGATCTTCTTCATCTTCTTCTGTATTACGATCAAGCAGGTCAGCAAATCATTTCGAAAGATAAAACAAATACGGAGGGAGCAATCGAAAGGCAAAGAGTTGTACCTCAGCACCTGAAACCATCGTTCGCGGCATCTTCTGCTGAAAATTTTGATTCTCCGATTTTCGTGAGTGTTTTTTCTGAATTTTTTTAAAGCATCCATTTAATTTCTAACAGTTTTATAAAGCTCGGCTGAAATTCATAATCGCAGGTGATGTTTTTTGCTGTTTATTAGGTTATGTTTCATTTCTTAGAGCCTGTATTGTAGTTTGGTATTCTTAGAGCCTGTTTTAACGGAATTCTAAATTTTAGTATCACCTACACTTTGATTTTGATTCTGTTTTTTATAAGTTAAATTCTAGAGAGTGTATGAAATGAAGCTAGCTTGTCTTTAAAGATTTCTAACATTACAAATGTGCTTTTCTGAACTCGATCAGGCTTCGGCATTTGCCACAGGGGATAGTGCTGCATATCACCGGGGATCTGTTCATGGGGATGATGTGGTCATAGTAGCGTAAGTTGTTAACTTCTGATTTGTGCTCGTAAACATTGATTACAACATCCACCTTGTTGTTGGTGACACTTGTAGGCTTGCATCGTTTGCAGTGCGTATCGAACTGCTCTGTGCAAGTCCGAGAGGGGTGGTTTTAAGGACACTTATCCTGATGATTTGCTTGCTCCAGTTCTGAAGGTGAGTTTTCTACCTGACAGTATATGTTCATAATTGTAGTTAGAGTTGGGACAGGCCAGATTTATTTTGATGCGTAATTACCCCTTAATAGGCATTGTTGGATAAGACGAAGCTGAACCCAAGTGAAGTAGGGGATATTGCTGAACCCAAGCTGAACCCAATGTGCATGTATGCTGGTTTTCTTGGTTGGTATTTTTGAAAGTTTGGTTGTTATGTGCAATGATGTCTCCTTGGCCCTAATTTTGACAGGCATACTTCTCCTTTTACTTGTACAAACTGTGGACGTCAGAACAGTGAACACTAAAATTGATCATCTGGCCTTCAAGCTGTACCTGATATAGCTGCAGCAATTAAAGCTGGTTTTTATAATATAGGTAACTAGCCAGGTCTCTGTAGGCACAATCTTGTTATATTTATTAACATTTAGATTATAACATTACTGAAAATTTCACCCTTGGTTTAGGAATTGGAGCTGGGTTGTAGTCGATGACCGCTAACCCAATGTCCTGGGAAGGCTCGGTACATTGCTTCTTTGTTTATGTTTGTACATTCGAATGATTTCCTTTTTCCTATTATAATGTTCCTGAATTTTATGCGTAGGTTGAGTCACATAAGAAGCCAGCAGCTGCTACTGCTTTGGGAAGATTTAAGGATGAGATCACTGCTGCTAGTGGACAGTAAGTATCCGAAACATTAGCTTTCATTCAATGTGGTTGCATTTAAACAAGCTGTTGCAGAAAATATAGGAGCATGTTTACATGATCTGACCCATTTCTAGAAAATCACTGCAACCATCCTAATGAAAGCTGTAGGAAAATACATTATAGAAAAATACATTAATAACATGTCTAGGCTGGTTGAATGTCACCCTCCTGTAGCTCTTGGATCAGCCTATGAAGCCCACTCGTTACATTCCTTTCCTGCAAATAAGCAACACAAGCTCTTACCAATGCGTCATCCACCTCTAGGTTCGTAGGCAACGCACCACTGCTAGCTAACCGTTCTTTGCTCATGTGCGGCTACTTATATCCATTTGAACCACGACATTTCATTATCTCCACCATGCATCCTTGGAGAGTTAGGAACACACTGTCGAGTGTCCTTGCATTCAATTCAAAAAATGCATGCTCAGTTGCTGAAATTAAGTCATCAATGGTTTTTGACGTTGTTTGGTGCTGCAAAGATTGAATAGACCTGAAAAAACCTAGGTCCAACACATTTAGATCAGGTGAGGTAGGTGGCTGGAAACCCAATCTGATGTCAAAACCATCCGCTCTGGCCACTTTTCTGAAATCAGCATCCTCATCACAAATATGTGGTCGTGCATTGTCCTGTTGAATAAGAATGTTTGTACTAGCAAGTAAGGGCCATTTTTGCATGATTGCAGGAACTACTTTCTCCAGCATGTATCTCTTAGTTACCTCATGATTTACTGATTTTTCAGGGACTGTAATCAGTGTTCCAGCGGGGCGATTCTTGCTTCTGTTTTTTGCAGCCTCCTTCGTCACCATTGGCCAAATGCCAATTTTGCCATCAAATATTAGGTCACCATCTTTGCTGTACATAGGCCTTGAAACGGCACATAAAAACATAACTTTTGTAATGTACCTCTTATTCTGTATAGTCCAATGTGGCTCCATTTCTTCGGGCAGTAGATAATATCTTTCAGCAACCCTTGTCATGAAAAACCACTTCTCGTCAATGTGAATAGTGTGATGCATGTCCTTGAAACTTGTTTTCTTACTCAAACTGTTGTGCTTCAAATGACTAACACAAAATTGTACCCTTTTCAATTGATTGATTTCTGAGATATGTGGTTTTATTGCATTCGAGTGGCTTCTCAATTGCTTTTCTTGAATCCATCTATGCATTGTTGTCTTGCTTACACCCATGGCTGCAGCAAATGATCTTTCCGTTGTTCTTTTGGGAAGTGGAGTGGCAAGAACCTGTTCTCTGTCTATTTTAATTGATGGCCGCCTTTTTTTGCCTTTATCTTTTGGCTGCAAATCTACTTTCAGCCCTAACCTTTGTTGTTTTCTATGCAGACCAGCAAGCCTTGTCACTGTCCTCCTAGAGATGTTCCACCGAGCTGCTGCCTCAATGCGCTTCTTCCACGAGAGCTTACCGTTTTCAGAATTCTGCCCAAAGAAAACACTGATGTGGGTGCGCTCAAGCTCCGACAGCCTTCGCCTTGCCGGCGGACTGACTTCTACTTCCTCCACGCCCTCCACATCACCCAGATCCCCAGCACCATCCATTCTCTTACCTCCGGAATTCCTGAAATGCAAACCTGTGTTTAAGTGGGGTTTATGTGGACTATTTTGATTTGTAAATGAATAGGTTCTGAGAACAGCAGATGCAATGGTATTTATAGGGATAATGCTCATTGGGAAACAATATGGGATAGGGCTGCTGTATCCCATTTTGTTTAATTTCAAAAAAATTTCCCTCTAAATTGTGTTGGAAATGTAGATTCCACCTCTACATTGGTGAGAACAGCAGGTTTTCCCTCCAAAAATTGGAGGTGTTTTTGAGGGAAAGTTTAAGCAAGAATTGGAGGCTTGCTTTTGGGATTTTCGAGATTAATCAAGTGTCAATTTCAGCACTTGTCAATCACTTCATTCTCCATTTTCAAAAAAAAGGACATTTAAAAAAAAAGAGTGTCAAAAAGATGAGGCCAAAATAAGAGGACCAGAGGGAGTATGAATGTTGAGAATTCATATAGACGTGGGGATGGATGTTTGGAGAATTTTCAATAAATTTTGAATTTGGAAATGGACGATAATTCGAATTTTGCAAAGAATTTTCCAAATTGAAAGAATTTGGAATTACCTTATCTTTGCCTTTCGACGTTCTTCGTGGATCCATCACAATAAATGGATTACAATGTAGAAGATGAATTAGTGAGGTAGAAGTATTGGAATTGGAATGATGAAATGGGTTGAAATCATCTATATTTATAAGCAAAAAGTGGAGGAAGATGGAATATAAAATTAAAATTCTAAAAAAATATAAAAAATTGCCCAAATTTTCAAAAAAATACGGTTGGACACATGTCCCACGGTTGCAGGGGGACACGTGTCACCTTCTGATTGGTTCACATGTCCCCCTAATTTAAATCAGTTCCCGGTTAGAAAAGAGCTGTTGCGGACACGTGGCCCAATCCATGGGTGACACACGTTCGTAACAGAAAATTTTAAAAAAGCCAATAACTTAGTGGGATACGTGGCCCATTTAGGGGGGCGACACGTGTCCCTTACGGACAAAAAAATAGGCCTCTTTTTAGCGGCCCTTGCACCATATGCTTTGGTAAGACAAAGACCCCACGTCCGGTCTCTTGTTTGGTCTCTTAGCAAGGGACTCTTGTTTGGTCTCTTGTTAAGAGACCACTCCAGAGACCACCAATGTGGTGGTTTTCGGTCTCTAGAGCGATCTTTTAATTTTAAGAGACCACCACTGCCCATGCCCTTAACTCCAAGGTGGACAAAATACATATTACTGATGTTCTGTGTCACTGATGATGGAGTGGCGTGCTTTCTCTTAAGTGCTCTGAAAATCTGTACTGTACTACTTGGCTGCTTGGCAAGATTCAACAAGCTACCTCCATGCGCAATAAGGCGACATCTCCAACTAGAGCAGTAAGATTTGAGGCAATAGTGTTCATTCTGCTTCTAAGGTAATCATACATAATACAACTGAGCTCTGTACTCAGCAAAAGAAAGAACTGATCTTTTATGTTCATCAAGTCGAGCTCACTGATTTCAGTCCCATGGATATCTACGAAGCTTCCTTGACCTGTGCTTCAACTTCATCAGAGAGCATCTCAGAAAAGTCCAACTTTGCAGCATTCACACCATTGCCCATCAATTTTACTGCCTTGGAATACAATATATTATCTTGCACAATCTTTGCAAGCTCTGGAAAATGCCAACCATTCCACTCTTGGACTCTATTCAGCTCTTCATCAATATCATCCAAAAGGACTGAACTTGAGTGGGCTGAACTTGAGCTTGTATCTCGACATGCTGTGGGACGGACCCAATCAGCTAAACCACCAATCAGATTGAAATCTTGGGCATCTAAACCACCAATAAGCTAAACCATCAGAAAAAGTACCACACTTGCATAGCATTATGTATAAATTAATTAGAAACTCAATTGATACGGACACGATACAGAAATGGTAGAATCATAGTCGATTGGACCAAATCAAAAGAAGGTTCTCCTAAAGTCCTATATAAGGTAGAGGTAAGAAATAAACGAAAAAACTAGAACTTAATGAATCGTAATGTAAATAGAGCTCGGGTTCAAATTCCATAGATATAGATAACATTGATCTTAAAAATCAAATCAAAGTGTTGATACAACGAACCTAGTATAAAGTAAAAACACTGTGAGCCATCAGGTTTGGCAAGTTTCATAGGAACGGTAATCAAAGCCCCATGAAACTTGAACACTGTCGATTAAAGAATTATACACGTCAATAATCTAACAAGAATAGTAATCCAAATCGCACAAGGAGTTGTATTGCTTCTACAATAAAAAGTGACTGAATCCATGCTCTCTGTTCCTCAATTGATACACTAGGCAGTTTTTATCTCAATCAGATTCATGGGTTTGGCCGTCTCCTCCAATCATGCTTCTACTACCAAAAATTGAGTAGAAGAGCAGCAGAAGCGCGCCCGTGAA
This sequence comes from Rubia yunnanensis, assembly GCA_037428765.1. Lineage (NCBI taxonomy): Eukaryota > Viridiplantae > Streptophyta > Magnoliopsida > Gentianales > Rubiaceae > Rubia > Rubia yunnanensis. Next base: position 42,801,430 of record CM075066.1, read on the forward strand.
GGGTGGGGATTGTGGTGTAATAATGTACGTGCTGAAAGCCAACGTCGGTAATGACCTAGCCCAAAAGAAATGGGCTGGCCCAACAATAAAGCAACGGCTAGAACGTGCACTGACGGGATGGATGGTACGACCATTGTCCCATCAGCCACCAAACACATATAACCTAGGAATAATCAGGCGATCGAGGTAAGATCAAATCATCTAAACACTATTCACTCCAGACTTCTCCTACACGACAAATATGGCAGACCGAAGCGTCGGAGCAGGCCCAGCTAAGCACCTACCTGCCTGACCTTAGCCTGTCTGTTTTGTAGGTGCCAACGAGAGTTGGACTAGAGTGGATCACGGAGGAACAATCAACAAATATTGGCATTAACATTAGCGCCGACTGTGGGAATTACGTAATCTTTTTAGCACCCACGAAGTTTGAGCGACATGGGGCACAACCGGTGGAGGATCTCTTCAACCAAATGGTCATGAAGGATGTGATGCACGTGGAGGATGAACCCGCCACCCCGACACTAACGCCAATGGGAGAGAGACACCAGCTTCACACCATGGCAGAGCTCACGAACAACTTGGAGGTACTTCAGGCTCTCTTGGCATCTCAGATTGAGGTGATGAAAAGGCTGAAGGAGATGGAAGACTGCCAGAATGGAGAACCAAGGTAGAGAGGCGCAGGCTTGCAACCAACTGAACTGTTCCTAGAGCAAGAAGGGGACAATTAAATAGCCCAAAGTAGGGCTAACTCTACGAAGAAGGCTCCAGCTGGGGAAGGAGAGACCACGACGATGTGCCACCGCCAAGGTTAGAAAAACGTGCCAGGTGCAAGAACCCAGTCAGGGGACTGGAGCAAGAAGCGAGAGCAGAGAGCATGAGCTCACCCTTCACCAGAAAGATCCAAACATTTGCCAACAAACTTGGGGCAGTATAACGGAAAGCAGACCCGGAGGGCCACCTGCACACATTTTGCACCAACATGGCTACTTTTGCGATACTGCAGGCCATTTGGTGCAAGTTGTTTGCGACCACCTTGATGGCAGCAGCCAGGGTGTGGTTCAAGAATCTGGAGAATGGGATGACTGACAGCTTCAGCCAGCTGGAACAAAAGTTCTTGTCGCGCAGGCAGAAGCCAGCAGAGACACTGTTGGTGAACTGGGAGTGTTTTAATGACAAGGCTAATCAAGTAGAGGAGAGGAGCAGCCAGTTCCTCATCGACACGTTCATAAATTGTTTGAGGCATGAGCTGTTGTTGAGAGACTGCACCCTGGACCTCCCAGGGACGATTGATGAACTGATGAATAGAGTAAAAAACTTCAACAGGGCCAACCTGGCCGACAGAAGGAGGAAGGAAACACAGAGCAGCCACGGGTAATGAAAAATAGGGATAGATGGGGATGAAAAGGCAAGGAAGGTTGAGCGCACCAATGGGGGTGCCCTAACAGGTTCAACAAATCAGAAAGGGTCTTCACACTGCTCATCAAGACGCCCAAGGAGATCTTTGCCCTGTACGCAAGGAAGGGTATACTAAACGTGCTGCCAAAGATGAGGAAGGACCCTGATAAGAGGAACAAGTCCTAGTTCTGTGACTACCACGATGATCACGGCCGTGACACAAATAACTACATCCACCTGGAGCATAACATAGAAGACTATGTGCAAAGTGGCGAGCTGGCGCATTTGGCAAAGAGTGCTAGGGATCATAACAAATCCACTTACCAGAATAAAATAAGCACGGAAAATTCTGTGGATAGGAAAGGGAGCGAGCTAGAACAAGGAGCCCCGATAAAGAGCGAAGGCAGGATAAAGGAAAAGAGGTGGCCTGAGTTGAGATAGGGAAAGAAAGGAGTAAAAGGAGAAGGTAAAGATCACCCACGGAGGACATCAGGGCATATACAGTAATGGATATATACGCCATTGTAGGCAAAAATGCCAAGGGAAGGACAAAATCTCAACAAAAGGCATGATGCAGGCAAACACCGTAGCCAACCCCAGTAGACAGGATGCTGGGCGCGAACGAAGCAATGACCTTTGGCGCCAATGATCCAGTGTCGAATAGGCTAGCAGGTGGCGATGTGGTGGTGGTAACATTGAGAGTGATGGACAAGATGATTCACTAGGCATATGTAGACAGTGGAATCTCGATAGATATCATGTATTGGAACTGCTTTGAGAAGCTAGTTGAGAACACGAAGAAGAAATTGGAGCCAACAAAAACCCCCTGGTGGACTTTGCAAACATGACAGTATAGCCTGAAGGAACTATACTGCTTCCGGTGATAGTGGGGGAAGGAGACAAGAGCAAGACCGTGGATATGGAGTTTATAATTGTGAAGGTGAACAACCCGTATAACCTGATATTGGGTAGGTCGGCGTTGGCACTATTGAAAGGTATAATGTCAACCCTGCATCTACTCCCGAAGTTCCCAACCAGATGGGGGATAGTCTCGGTCAGGGGGGATCAGCAGAAAGCCATAGAGTGCCATAGAGTGGTCCTCAGTAAATGAAAGTGAGAAATTGAGAATGACAATCATAAGGGATAGGCCACTGAGGTTAAGCTTATCAAGATGATCATGAGTATAGCCAAGCATAACCCTGCAGAGTTGGGAGCTGAGGTGGAAACTGTACAATTGAGCTGCCGCCAGTTGGTACAGGTGTGAACATTTCTCCCTCCTGAGGTGAAAGACAAGTTGGTGAGGGTGTTAAGAGACAACAGGCAGGCTTTTGCATGGAAACCAGAGGATATGATAGGAGTACCCAAGGAGATTGGTTGCCACGAATTGAAGGTTGACCAGGCCCACAAACCTGTCAAGCAGAAGAGAAGGATACTTTGCAAGGAAATGAATGAAGTTGTGAACCGAGAGGTCAGCTAGCTGGTTGCGGCAGGGATCCTGCAAGAAGTCCCCTACCCGACTTGGCTGGCTAACCGACTGTTGGTGAAAAAAGGTAGATGGTAGCTGGAGGATGTGCGTAAGTACATGTATCTAAACAAAGCCTGCTCGAAGGAATGCTACCCACTGCCGCTCATCAGCCAAAAGGTAGATGATCTTACCAACAACCCAATTAAATGCTTCCTTGATGCATATAAGGGGGTATCATCAGATTCCCATGCTAGAGAATGATGTAGAAAAGACTGCTTTCATAATTGAAAAGGGAGCATTTGGCTACCAAATGATGCCTTTCGGCCTGAGAAATGCCGGAGCCACTTACCAGAGAGTGGTGGACAAGATTTTCCAAAAGCAGATCGGTTGAAACTTGGAAGTGTATGTTGACGACATGGTCATTAAGAGCGGTCATTATGAAACCTCTGTGGAGGATATCAGAAAGACCGCAACGCAGCTCAGGGAGAAAAGGATGAAGTTGAACCCCACCAAATGTCAGTTTGGAGTGGGAGCAGGGAAGTTTCTAGAGCACATGGTGTCAAACAAGGGGTTAAAGGAAACCCCAAGACAGTGAAAGCTATCTTGGAGGTGAAGGCACCAAGAATGGTAAAGGAGGTCCACAGCCTGAACGGAAAACTGGCAGCCATGAACTGATTCATGTTTTGGGCTGCTGAAAGAGCACTCCCTTTCTTCAAAAATTTGAAGTGATGCGTAGACAGAAAGGGAGTGATATTGTGGGGGGGGGGGGGGTAGAAGAGAAATCCTTTAATGAAATGAAGGCCTACCTGAAAGTTCTTCCCACTCTGAACAGTCCAAGGAAGGGGGAAATCTTGTACCCGTATGTAGCAGCAAGAGATGAGACAATTAGTGGCGCATTGGTTAGGGACAAAGACAAGGAGCAAAGGTGTATTTCTTGAGCCGAGCCCTCCAAGTCTCAAAATGCGGGTATTAAGGTCAAGAGAAACTCACCCTGGCTTCGGTTCATGCGACGAGAAGGCTAAGATAGTACATTCAGGTGCACCCTGTGGTAGTGTTGACCAATCAGCTGTTGAAAGCAATCCTAACCAGGCTAGAGGCCTCAGGGAGATTGGTAAAGTGGGTAGTGTAGCTGGAGAGCACGCCATCAAATATGCCCCGAGAAAAGCTATAAAGGGGCAGGTTATAGCAGACATTCTTGCAGAAGTACCCAAAGAAAAAGAGGCAAAGATAATGGAGGAATAACAAGGTCTCACCCAGGGGGCCGAGATAAACAGATTGACAGGGCCCGATGTATGGAAGTTGTATGTGGATGGGGCCTCGGGTGTAGAAGGGGCTGGTGCAGGCCTGGTGATATCAGATCCAAACGGAGCGGGGGCAACTTACGCCTTACGTTTCAAGTTCCATGTGTCTAATAATGAGGGAGAATATGAATCACTGATAGCTGGATGCAGATAGCTAAAAAGCTGGGGGCAAAGAATTTACAGGCCCACAGAGACTCGATGTTAGTGGCTAATCAATACAATGACCAGTACACTGGCAATGAGCTAACAATGATGAGATATAGGGATAAAGTCAGAAGTTTGGCGGCTGAGCTCGAGGAGTTTAATATCGCCAGGGTGCCAAGATCACAAAACACAAGGGCATATGCACTCAGCAAGTTGGCATCTTCAGCTCATGCGTATCTGACTAAGTCAGTGCTAGTAGAGGAGCTGGCGTGCGGGTCGATTGACATGGACCAGATAGCGATGATACAGGAAGCGGAAGTGAATTGGATGACGCCCATCCAAAGCTACCTGAAACGCAGAAGGCTGCTGGTGGATGAGAAAGAGGCGAGAACAGTCAAGAGGAAAGCTCTTCAATATGCCCTAAAAGCAGGCTAATGTACAAAAGAGGCTACACTGAGCCATGGCTCAAATGTGCAGAGCCAGAGCTGGCGAACATTATTTTGAGAGAGATACATGAGGGGTGTTGCGGGAGTCATCAGGGGCCCAGGTCAGTTGCAATGAGTGTTATGCGCGTGGGCAACTACTGGCCCACGATGCAGGCTAATGCAGAAAAGATGGTAAAAGAATGTCACATGTGCCAGGAACATGCTCAGGTGTAGAGGCTCCTTGCAGAGCGGATGGCCAACATAAGATTTCCATGGCCTTTTGCTAAATTGGGAATTGATATTGTTGGACCATTCCCTGAAGCAGCATGAAGGAAGAAATTTCTAGTGGTGGCAATTGACTATTTCACTAAGTGGGCGGATGCTGAGGTCATAGCAAGTATAACGAGGAAGAGAATCACAAACTTTGCGTGGAGGAGCGTAGTGTGTAGGTTTGGAATCCCGCAAGTGATAGTGAGCGACAATGAGAAACAGTTTGCCCATGAGCTTTTTAAGTCCTAGTGCACCGGTCTGAATAGTAAGCAGCAGTTCACCTCTGTGGCCCACCCGCAAGCAAACGGGCAGAAAAAGGTGACGAACATGACGATTGTCCAAGGATTGAAAAAGAGGCTAGGACATGCAAAAGGAGAATAGGAAGAGGAGTTGATGAGTGTGATGTGGGCATACATAACGACGCCCCGAGCAGCCACAGGTTAGTCCCCCTACAGGCTGTGTTTTGGGACAGAAGCAATCATCCTCCCAGAGATTTCTGTGCCGAGTAGGAGGGTAGCTAACGCCCTGGGTCAGATGGAAAATGACAATGCACTCAGGGAAAATTTGGAAGTTTTAGACGAACTCAGGGAGAAGGTATCCTTGAAAGAGACCGCATACAAGTCATGGATGGAGTAGCATTATAACAGCAGGGTTTGCCCCAAATCCTTGAAAGTGGGGGACCTCGCGCTGAGAAGAAATGAGTCTAGTAGGTCCCAAGGCCAAAAAAAACTAGATGCAGAATGGGAAGGGTCGTACAGGGTGGCGGAGGTGCTAGGAAAGGGAGTCTACAAGCTGGAACCGCTGGATGTCAGGTCAATACCTCGCACGTGGAACATCGTTCACCTAAGAAGGTACTATGCTTAAAATTAGTTATAAGTATGAAAATGTATTTGGTGCCTGCATACAGAAGAGACAAAATTATTGAGGGGATCAAGTCTTTTGTAAGTCCATAAGGGGCATGATCCCAAGGAGGTCCCAGCCGCGTCTTGGTCTTTTTGTTGTTTGGGCAATTTTGGAATGCAGGAAGGAAAATGGCCAAAAGAGATTGTTGACTAATCCCGGCTAAGGTTGTGCTCCCTGACTCTGGCAACCAACGAAAATGATAATAAAAAGAACCCCCGCTATAATCACATCTGGGGAATGATGGGCCTTTTACAGGGCAAAGTCGTATCTGTTAGCCTGTACAGCTAGCGGAGCAGCCAAAGAAAATGAGCCCCAGCCACAACCATAGCTGGGGAACAAAAAAGTCGATGGCTCCAACAGCCAGCGAGACAAGTAAAGAAAATGAACTCTGGCCGCACTCGCTGAAGAAGAAAGACCAAGTCAACCCAGGCCAAGATACAACTCTGGTCCCAAAGGCCAGGAGATGGTTAGCTGGGAATGAGTAGGCAAAGAAAACAAACTCCAGCCACAACCGCCACTAGAGGATGAAGCTTTAGACTCAAACAAAAAGAAAATCACAAGACTTACCTCTAACGGCTAGGAAATTGTGTGTCGGAATCAGACAAAAAAAGATAAAGAGACAATGTTTCAGCTAGTAAGAAAATTACCAAATGAAAAGTCTCGAAAACAACCTAATAGAAACCTAGAAAGAAGGCAAGCCAAGAAGAAACATCTTACGAACAAGACATGGCTCTGCAACGAGCAGGCATGCAAGAAAGGGAAAAACAACAAAGACTCTGCAAGGAAGACAAACATGAAAGAACATACGAGCATAAGGACACGCCAATTTAAGGTGAATATCACCATTAAACTAAAGAGGGGGGAGAGAGAGGACCCCATGATTCAAGTAAAAGAGGGTAAAAAACACACCCCGCATAACCAGTCCAAGGGGGAAAGGGCACCCTAAAACATAAACAAAGAAAACAAAAGTATTTGTTCAAGCCCTTTAGGGGACAATACAGACCAAGATAAAACTAAACGCTTAACAAAGATAGTAGCATATCAAGGCTAGTGAACGTTAGCAGCATTATCTTTACCAACAGACTGGGCCTCCTCATCGTCTGAAGCATGGGTTATCACCTCCTCAGGACCGCTAGGGCTAGCAGCTTGGTTAGGCTCGCTAGTGGAGGGCGCACCAGGTTCAGGTTGTGCCGCATCCAAATCCCATCGAGCAAGCCCATCAAGGGTCATATCAGAGCAAAGATTGGAGAAGTAACCAGTGAATCCATGCTCCCGGAAGGGGATGAAAACCCCTCCAAGGCGAGCACACAACCACTCCTCATCCTCAATCTCGGTATAGAACTTGATCCCCTCCATCATAGCCTGGCCTAGCATATTGGAGGCTTTCTGGCTCCTCACAACACGGGAGTGCATGCTCAAAAAACCTTGAGTGAAGGTCTAATCACGAAAGGCTTCCAGCTCAGCAACCCTCGACTCAGCCCTAGCAAGAGAGGTTTGCAGCGAGCCGGTAACCCCCCTTTCTAGCTCTAAGTCTTGCTCCAGCTTGCCGACCTTCTTTACTTTACAAGACAGGTCACCGTTGGCCTGATTCAGAGAAGCCATCACGTGATGAAGTTCCCCAATCTCATGGTGCAGAATATCGAGCTCCATCTACACAGCTTTAATAGAGCAATGAACCTGAAATATGACAAAAGAAGAGTCTTGAGTACATGAATAAAAAAAGGGGAAAAACAGGAAGAAAGAACAATGCTACCTCCAATGCAGCAGAAACAGACCGATCCGAGGCTGAACAGGTAGATGTCGCGGTTACGTTCAGAGCATGCTCCCCAAGCCAAGCATTAAAATGACAAACAATGGTGACCTCCGAGATGAACTTAGTGCAGACGGCGGCGCTGCGCATAGGAGCAGGGTCTGGTAGCCTTGCGACGAAGAAGCACCATGAAGAGGCAGAGTTAAGACCAAGAGCGGAGCAGCTGTGCTGCAAGGACCTGGGAGTCTGACCTTCGAGCAGGATGTGAAACAGGGGCCTCTGGAATCTCCTCCTCCGCCACCGTGGGAAGCCCGCTGATATTAGCAGTAGTAGAACAAGGCCCCCGACCATGGCGGGGTCTCTTCACCAGGGGCCTGTCATCGCTTACCTCTGTGTCAGACAGTAGCTCTATTGTCTGAGACAGACATTCTGCGACATTGTCCCTATCACCAGATGGCTGGATAGGGCGGCTGCTGGCTGCATGCCTAGGAAGTTTGAACAAATTCCCAATGAAGATGGCAATCGATATATTTGAAAAGGGGAGAATAAGAATTAGACGACCAGATGCTCAAAGGATTAAGTAAGAAAAACATGCAAAGACAGAGGCCACAAAGAGGAACGAGTAGTAAAGATTTGAGCAGAAAGCACATAGACACGACGAGCCTGTACCCTACGAGTATTCAAGGCGGCTTCTCGCACGATCAAGTCAGCCTTCACACTGATTTTCTTAAGAGGATAAATTAGGTCCTACAAGGTGACCATTTCCGTCGAGCTGGGGTAAGCGCCTTGCGCTTGTTTACGGCCTGCCGGGAAGTTTGCCCTCTCCCCAAAACTAAACACCAACTCGTCATTCACAATAAAAAGCTACACTTCCACTCGACCCTAGTAGGAAGCCCAACCAGAAGCTTGACCCCATCTTGTCGGAACTTCAAGAAGGTCCAATCAGGAGGCATCCTGGCCGAGTGACAGAAGATGTGAAACAGGGTCACATAAGGCTCTATGCCTAGGAGATGACACAATACCTCAAAACCTAAAAGGATTCAGACGAAGTTAGGAGGAAGGTCTGTGAGCCTCAGACAGAAGAAGGCAAACCCAGATTGAAAAAGGAAGAAATAGGAAATTGAAGGTCACCATTCTCTAGGGTTTCTAAATAAACAGTAGGCATGCCCTTGGGCACATCTGAAACAGTTTGGGTAAATTCTAGCTGAGATACATAAACACTAACATCAACAAATTCCACCCCGCCTGTGTAAAACACAGATTCTATGATCCTACATGCCACACGATAGTTGTTGGCGGTGGTGTCATAGTACGAGTCTTTCTTAGGGGGGCCTACGGTGGAAACCATAACAACAAGAGGAAAAAAGAGGAAAAGCAAAGAAGAGAAAAACGAAGAAGAGATGGATTAGAGTGGATCACGGAGGAACAATCATCAAATATTGGCATTAACATGGTGCTCATTCTCCAGCTGGATATATTTTGATGAGACTAGGTCGACTAGAGATTGGAGGATGGAGAATGGGAAATCGGAGTATGCAGAAGGCAGCAAAGAAGGCTTGCAAGAACAAATCACGCAGGCTTATAGTTTATCCTACAGCTTTTGAGATAGACTATGATCATATTTAAGTTTAAAGGGTTTCTAAAATGCAAGAGTTTTCAACGGTTGAGATCAAATGAAATGAATGGCTAGGATTTGGTGTAAAAATAAGGGTGAGTATTGAACCCCTATATATATAGTCCAAATATTAGGCTCAGTTCATGCGAGGTACAATCCAGCGAGGTCAGCAAAGTATTCACATCAACGAGAAGTGAACAACAGATGACAGGATCACTCCATGTACTAGGTATAATCCAGCCACAATCACACAAAATTCCACTACTCCGCCAATGATAGAAAGAACGTGACCCATAACATACACGCTAGTAGGAGTCATACAACCAACACGATGACCACGGTTAGTATGACCTACATATCACGCAACACCCCTATACGGTAGATTATATGTAAACACACTATACTGACTTAATCATCAGAGCACCCCCCCAGATATAATCCGGGAAATTTTGCATAATCAAAGTACCTTTGGCTAGTCACAAACTGGAGCTGTTGCCATCATTTAAAGGGAATATATGCATAACTAGCACCGTCTGTGAGGAAGGTAGTCTTTATTATTCCTTTTAAGATAGGGTGTCAAGGACCAGGAGAGTGACAAGCCAACATGAGAACTTGACAAAGTCAACACCACCATTGGCAAACCCACTACCACCAATGAGCACGCCAAGCTGACTAGGTCCTATTTCAATAGAAGAGGTTCGGGAATCTAGAGACAATACAAAAGCACAATCCCCTCATGCGGAAAAGAAAGCCTAGCCTTTGCGATTTTTCTTGAAGAAATCAGGGAAAAGCTCTACATAAAGTTTGTTATCACCACGGGGGGATTGAAGAATGACCACAAAGCCACTAAGGAACCCAAGAAGGAGCAAAGAATAGAAAAGAAGCCGCTAAGAGAAAAAACTGAAAACCAAGATGAAGCCAGGAACTACGACATTGAGGACGAAGCGGAATTCTCCCTGCTGGTGAAAGGGCTTCTAAACTTTACAATGCTAAAAGGCTTCAAACTACCCACCCAGCTCGAAGCCTACGACAAAATGATAGATCTAAATGAATTCTTGCACTCTTACAGAACTAACATGAGGTTTTGCGACACACCCATCCAACTAGTGTGCAAAGCCTTACCCATATTCTTAGTAGGGACTAGAATAATTTGGTACGATACCAATCCCGAGCAAAGTATCCGAGCCTTGGCCCAACTGGAAGATAAGTTCATTGGGAGATTCTATCAAAAAGAGAAGTTCCCCTAGACATTGCATATCTAATGAACATTGCACAAGAAGTGGGGAAAGCGTCGAAGAATACCATGATCGATTCATTTCAGAAAGCCTGGAAGTTAAAGATCTCATGTACTAGATATCGCCAGGGGCATTCATTAGTGGTATGAGGTTCAGAGAATTCTACAAAATACTCACATCAAATATGTTAGAAAGCCCGATAGATCTCCAGAATATGGTGGTGAAATTTATTTGAATGAATGAAACAAACAACAAAAAGATAGAAAATGAGTGAGGCAAGAAGAGGTATGGAAAAGGCGCCTAAGGGACATAAGCGATTAAGATAGGGAAAAACACCACGATGGCCAGCGAAAAAGAACCAATGTTCAACAACTTATCGTTCCCCAAAACACCCTCACCAAATCAAGGAGGGGGGGATTTGGCAGAATCATAAGGAGCTGTTTCAGGAACTAAAGCCGATGAGAGCTCCAACAGATAAAAGATCCAAATATTCCTATTGCAAGTTCCATGGAGAGCACCATGACATAGATAGTTGCAATAATCTCCAAATGCAAGTAGAAGACTTGCTCCATCAAGGACAACTTACCTTGTATGAAAAAGAACACTGCTCATCGGTAAGTTCAGGGAATTATGGTGTAGAGAAGAACACAAGTGCAGCCCAACCTCAAACAGAATATGTCAGTAGTTATCGAATAAGACATGTCAGACAATGCCTTAGATAGGGTAATATTGTCTATCCACAGGCATACCAAATTCACCTCCAACAATGTATTGAATTCACAGGAGACCATAGTTAAAAGAATGCATGTTGACGAGACAATCACATTTAGCAAACAAGATGCAGTTCCTAATGTGTCTCCCCACAATAATCCTCTAGTCATGACAGAGAAACAAAGATAGGAAACTCAAAGGTGCTTAGTGTCTTTATAGATGACGAGAGCACAATGGATTATTTGCTTATTGCTTTGACAAGATCAGATTCAAGAGGCCTGGCTTGAAGAAAGCAACATCATCCATAGTTGGCTTCACGAGAAAATCATAAATGCCCCTATAAAAACAACTACTAGTTACATCAGGCAAATATTACTATTGCAAGTTCCATGAAGACCACTACCATGACTCAGAAAGTTGTAACAATCTCCGAAGGCAAGTAGAAGACTTGCTTTGCCAAGGACAACTTACCTAATATAAAAAGGAAAAATACTCATCGATAAGGTCGGGGAATTATGGCACAGAGAATAACACCAATGTAGCCCAACCTCAAGCCAGGCCAAGTCAGAAAATAGCAGTGGCAATCAAACAAGGAGAAGACATGTTAGACAACATTTGGATAGAGTAATATTGTCTATCTATGGGTTTAACGAAATACTTGTTGTCACAGGAGCCTACAGTTAAAAGAATGCATGTTAACGAGACAATCACAATTAGCAAACAAGATGCAGTCCCTAATGCGTCACTACACAATGATTCTTTAGTCATAACGGAACGACAAAGATAGGAAACTTAAAGGTGCACAAAGTCTTTAAAGATGATGAGAGCGCAATGGATGTGTTATTCGTTAATTCCTTCGACAATCTCAGGCTCAAGAGGTCGGACTTCAAGAAAGCAACACCATTCATAGTTGGCTTCCCAGGAAAATTAGAAATGCCCTTGTGAAAACAACTACTAGTTACCATCGGGCAAAAAGATAGAGCTTGCATAGTCTTTTGCAATTTTTTGGTGATGAATGTGCCAAGTCCTTTCAATGCTATCATAAGGAGGCCTTGGATGAACACCGTCAAAGCTATCTGGTACTCATACCATATATTTATGAAATTCCCTACCACAACAGGCATAGCAATGGTGAGAGGCGACCGGCAAGTAGCAACGAATTGTATGGCTATGTTAATAAAGCCCCCGCCCCTTTGCAGACCTCAATCGATGATGTATTCAATTAACTAGAAGCAGCCTACAGAAGATGTCAACCGAAGAATTAACTTAGACAAAGACATCGTGCTAGTATACATAGACGAAGACGATGAGGTAAGAAGAGTAGTGACTTAAGAATCAGAGCTTCCTCCCTGGGGACTTTCTCGGATACTCAAAGATGCTGGACTTGTCAAAAAAATCTTGGGATATAAGGAATTGACCTTTAATTTTGGGACGCAGAGTGGACTCGTCGAAGCAATTGACCTTTATTTCCGATTACTTAGTCGAAGCAATCTCGAGATACAAGGTCATTGATATTCTAGATGCATAAAAGAGATACCATCAGATCCTAATGAACCTTAAAGATGTGGAGAAAATGACATTCATAACAAACTTCAGAGCATTGTACTACGTCAAAATGCCATTTGGATTCAAGAACGCGGGGGCCACATACTAGCAAATGATTGACAAAGCCTTATCCCACCATGTCGGTCGTAGCATTGAAGTCTACGTCAACAACATGGTCATTAAAAGTACGACGCTTAGCACATTCCCCCAAGCTATAAAAGAGACAATCATCACTCTCCAAACAATTGGGATGAAGCTGAACCCCAAAAAAAGTACCGTCGGGGTAGGCGTAAAAAAATTCCTAGGTTATTAAGTGTCATCTAAAGGCATTAAAGAAAATCAGAGAAGATGCAAAACCATTCAAGCAGTGTCCCACCGCACTCAGTCAAAGAAGTTCAAATCGTCACCAGCTCGCCGGCAACACTCAACCACTTTGTTTCAAAAGCAACTAGGAAACACATGCCATTCTTTCAAAAGCGCTACCCATGATGTTGTAATTCCTTCCAAGTGTTGGTAGATATCGATATCTTAGATTTCATTACCTGTCCTTGCTCATTAAAGGAAATCATGCAATAAGCTAAGAACATCATTACGACACCGATAAACATCTATTAGGATTTGTAATTGTCAAAAATTGATTTGTCGAGAGTGAGATTGGATATCATCAGTGGAAAATATTTAAAGATTAGTAGAATCATATGAACATCATACATAGTATATGACTGATGAATGGAGATGATTACCAATGTAACTTTTAATCTGTGTGTTCTATTTTTTTGCTGTTAAATATTAGTGATCAATGCTTAATCAAGAACAAGAACTACTTGAAAGATCATTGATATTTTTCAATCTTTATACACTTATTTGAACATTACATGTTTATGATTTTCCAGGCATTAACAGTGAAACATCATGGATTTCAAAATAGTTATGTACAAACAACAATCAGTTTGGTGAACATCAATTCAACACAAACAACAATCAATTCATGTTTTCACCAATTCAACAGAATCTAAATCACAATTATGAACATCAGTCCTCGACAACAATCACACTGATATTGAATAAAACTTTTAAACTTTTTATTTGCACGATTCTGTGTTATTCTTCTTGAAATTATGACAGATCTCCTATAATATTCAAAATTGGAGATTTGAGCTTCATAATGTTCATCATAATTGACCTATCTACATAATTAGTGGAAGCACATGTTAATAATAGCAGGAATTGAGGTTTTAAGATGAATTTCATGATGAAATCCTTTTGAGATCGAGTTTTCAATTTTGTTCTAGATTTGAGAAGAAATTCATGATTCACCTGGTTGATTGCTCATGGAACGTGCGCTGATCGACTTCAATCATCATAATTGTAGCAATTTATTGATTTAGTTTCATTAATTGAGGTGAAATTACGATTTTGGAGGAGTTTGAGTTGGGGAATAATTGGGAAAGAAGAAATTTGGAGAGGATTTGGGGAGATTGTTCGAAGTTGGAATTTTTTTTGTTATACTGCAGAAAGATCCTTATATTTAAAGGAAATTTAAGAAAAGACATCAAAATCAAAATAGTTACATAATAACCCTAGAAACTTTAGAAAGATGATTTGACAGGGAACTATTCAGACAGTTAGACGGTTTAAAAAATAGTTATATTTAACCTAGAAACTTTAGAAATAAGGTTTTATAGAGTTGGACTAACGGTTAGACTGTTTAAAGGGGCATCATTATTTTCATTGTGAGAAAAGTAGCACACGATCAATTCTACTGAAACCATGCAGTGTCGAGCCATGATTGGATAGATTAAGCTCCTAGTTTTCTAGTAGCCTACCATTTTTTAACACCTAACTAGTTACGGAGGCCGAACCCTCACAGTGTCCATCTCTCCCTTCCTCTCTCCCTCACTCATCTGTCTGGTGTTCTGGCTTTAATATTTAGTAAGTCTTCTCTCTCTCACACACTGATTGAAAACTGGGGCTTTTTGTTGAAACTGAATGAATCCTCTTGGGCTTGTGTCAATAGAATTCAAGGGTTTGCTATGATTTTTCTTGGGGGATTTTTGTGGAGTCAATTAGATAAGTTTTTTTTCTTTTCTTCCCCAGTTCTTTGTTTAATAGTTAATGAGATTGTGTCGTTTGCAACGTATTCATATCACACAGCACGAAGGTAACTTGTTTAACTCAACATCATTCACTGGATCTTAATTTCTTGAAAAAAAAGGTAAGTAACTTTGGTAACATTCTGTGTGTGTACAGTGGATTTTGAGGTTGATGTTGATGTCAATGGTGAGGTGGTTGGTAGTTCCGTTGAGATGGACGGAAGGACAGATGAAGACAATGCGATTGCTGGGAGCTCTGCAGATGGTTCATTTCACGAGTGCGTGGATGTAAAATTGGATCATCATCTTTCAGGAAGAGAGATGGTTGAACCTGAGGATCCACAAGCCGTAAATAGTTTGGCTTCTCAGGGAGACCCTTACATAGGCCAGGAGTTCGAGTCTGAAGCAGCTGCTCATGCGTTCTACAATGCATATGCAACAAGAGTAGGATTTGTCATACGTGTAAGCAAGCTATCTCGATCAAGGAGGGATGGATCTGCCATTGGCCGATCACTTGTTTGCAATAAGGAGGGTTTCAGGATGCCTGACAAGCGCGAAAAGATCGTGCGACAGAGGGCAGAAACAAGGGTTGGTTGCAGAGCCATGATTTTAGTTAGAAAAGTGAGCTCTGGTAGATGGGTTGTTACCAAATTTGTCAAGGAACATACACATCCTTTGACCCCTGGAAAAGGTCGGAGGGAATTAATATACGATCAGTACCCGGTTAGTTCTCCGAAATCCTTACATATCTTGAAAACATTCATGGCTGTTCAAATTTTTTTTATTTAAGACCATTTGTAAACTAAATCTTTCAAAAAAAATAGATAGTGTACTCTACTGGAGAGCCTGGGTACTAAAATGGCTGCCTTTGCATGGAAGCTCCTACCTGTGTGTGTTCTAGCCAGTAATGCCTGATGTACACTGCCTTGTCAAGTATTTCTAGAAGGGTCTGTGTATGAGGCTTGAACCTAGAAGTTCATTCTGATAATAATAGTTTTTCACTGCTCTAAACTCCCTGCACCGAAGAGTCTAGGCTATGTTTTGTAATATAGACTTGCTTTAGAATGTTGAACCACATACCCTGGTATTACCAGTTTTGGGCAACAAGGGATTGTAAAAAATTTGTCATGCATAGGTTTTCATGGGATTGAGTGGGACTTTTTGTTGGGGCTTGTTGAGTGAATACTGATATCTTAGAATTTTATTAGTGTGATAAGCAATGAAAGTGTAAAGATATATGTATATATAAATATATATATGTATGTATGTATGTATGTATGTATGTATGTATGTATGTATATTTGAACCATGAAGTTATTGGAATCTTGTTTTATATAACTTAAGAGAACTAATTTGCTTCAGCAATCTGTTTAGAAATCATTTTAACCATTGGTGTGAGACATTATTAATTTTATCTTGACTCTTGCATACTATGTAATAGGGAATCATGTCTTAAACACTTTTCCTAGGTTGTGCATCTGGAGCCCTGCATTTGTAACCAGTTTGATAGTTTTGGATGCATGCTGATTCAAATAAATGTCAACAAAGCCAAGAAAACATGAGCGATCTGTGAAGTTTGTAGTGCTAAAATGCAGCCCCGAAGCTATTGACATTGAATTATTAATTTTAAACCTAAATATGTAATGGATTCATTTCAATAAGATTTTGATGAATCATCTGTGAAGTTGACTCTTTGTTCGGCTCAAGAGATCATTAAATTAATCAAGGAACTGCCTTGCTACATTTCTGTCTTTGGACAATAGTGAGATAATATAATTTACATAGATATGGCAGACCCAACTTGATATCATAAAGGCTTTGTTTTGTATGTAAAGATACTTATTAGTTATGGTATAAAAGGTTAGTTGTTGCATGAAAAACTTCTCTAGGTTTTCAACATCTTAGCTGCTTTTGCACGTTAGCTAAGCAGGTAATAGGTTTTGATTTCCTAACCTCTCTCCCACACACAGTTCTTGTTTTCTCTTTGACTAGCGTGCTTAGCAGAAACCTTTTAGCAAGAGGCTTCCAAGTTTCAATCATCAGCCTGAGTTCTCTTTTGACATAGGAAGAGTAATTTCTGTTTGATAACCCCAAGAGCCATGGAGATAGAATGGCTTTGGATAGTTGGGATAATTGATGGGTTTTGCTCATATGGGAAATCCTAAATGGAGGCTAAGGAAGATTTTATTTTGTGCATCTTCTGGTCTTGAAGATTCATTGTAATATTGAGAACCGGATGAACTTGTGTTACTTAGTACCCATTGGTGTGTATACTTCTCTGATCCAGTTAAAGGATGTTAAGAACTGGAATGAACTCGTGTTACTAATACCCATTAGTAGTGTGTATACTGCTCTGATCCAGTAATTTGGATGGATGTTGATTATATAATGCTACGTGGGAGATGAAGGACATCACATTTCATATAATCTTCTGATTTTAAGAAGATTCCTGTTTCCGTGTAATATTGAAACTGGATGGCCTCGATTTGTGTTATTTGATGCCATCAAGTACTGAACTGCTTTTTTATACATTCCTAATTTCCTATTGTAATCAAAGAAGTTCATTTACCTGTAAACTGAGATCACAGAGTTCTTAGTCCTTCTGAGGTGGGTCACACCTTTTTTCAACAATTATTTTTGGGGAAATTGGTATTAAACGTAAGCAATAGGAAGAACTTGAATTGACAAGGATGCTATGTTAACAGCACATCCGGAGTAGGGTTTGTTGTTAGAACAGGTTGTGCAGGGGGATTGTTGATTTGAAATGGACATGATTATCAGATTATGAAGGGGAAGAATTTAGCTTACTCTATAGAATTTGTGTGAGTCGAGGTCATAGGCATGGAGATGTTGGAGAGAATTTGCGCCAGGATGATAGCCATGATATAACTGATACTATTCAGTAGATTACTTTGTTGGGATCAAGCTACTCAACCTTTAGGGTAGGGCCCACTCAAGCTCGGTACCACCTTAGTAACACAACCTTTATCAGACATTCTAGTTCCTTGTTTCGGTTGAAATTGTTGTTCCGACCACACATAGTGGAGTAAATGCTTGGCGGTGGTTGTTAGTTCCTTGTTGTTTGACTTGATTTTTCGACTTCAAGACTAAGAGTGGTTTTTTCTGAAGTTCGTGTTGAAATCTCTGAACTGAGAGGTTATAAGGTAACTCCAACTAGTAGCCTACTTAGGTGGAATTTGATGAAATGAATGAGCATGGAATGTGAAGTGGAATTTTCCATTTGTGCTACCCTTGTTTTGCATTCACGCCCATGTGTAATTAAAGCCAGAACACTTTCCCACAGCCATCAGATGCATCCATCGGCTGTTTAAATTGATTAGTTTTTTAGTTACTTGCCTTTACACCTAACTATCTAACTAGGATAGGTAAGGATTGTCCAAATTTTTGTCACGTAGAGCTGTTCTATTACTCCATATATCTTAAAGGCCCTTTAATTTTTCAGTTATATGCCACCCTAAGTTACTAGCTGAAGCGTTAAACTGTTACCTATTTCTCACAACAAAAATCTTGCTATGCTCTGTTTTAGTTCCTGCTTTTGCTAAGGCACTACTAAGTAAGTAAGTGCACATGAGCAGTTTTCGTTACCAGTCTTTATTCTCCTTCGCACTTTTTTCACATACTCAAACCCTTGTCTTTATGAACTTTGGTTAGTGGAAGCCCTAACTGTTGACCTTCATTGCATATCCTCAAGAGTCATAAGCATATCAGAGGTATGTTTGGTACGCGCTCATGCTAAATGAAAAAAAAAGATATACCTTTGTTGATCAATTGTCATGAACCAGCTTCAAAACCTCTCATGTTCTTTGCTTCAGGATAGCTGGTTTAGCCTAAAAAGAAAGAAAAAGAAGACTCATAAACCAAAATTAAGTTTCTTCCCTAGATATTTTGACTTAAATAACTCCATTTCTAGCTTAATTTAGGGGACTATGGAATCCTTTTTTTGTACCATCCCACCCCCCTGTAAGTTTTTAACTTTGCTTAATCTGTCTCCAGTGTTTTTCTGGCAATGTTATCGGTAGCAGCATAAAAGAAAAATACACCAATCCTAGCAATATTAATTCTTGTCATCCTAGCCCAGCATCAGTATTCCAAAGGAATGATAGTCGTTGTGCTCATTAGGTCAAGACCATCACAATCCCTTAAAACCATTTTTCTTTTGAAGTTCACGACCAAATTAGGGAATGGAACCTCCTTGAAAAAGTGAATTGTCAAGGGGCTCCCAAGACCGTAATAAATTTGGACATCCCCTACTGTGAAACTTGAAGTGTGCAAGTTGTCAAATGATATTGTTCTCATTCATATGTCCATTATTTTTTTATATTGAAGTGATACACATTTGAGTTTCAGAAAGTCAAGAAAAACCTTAAAAGGGAATGGAGAGGGTATTTGTTTGTCCATTTTTAAGTTTTCTGAGATTTGTGAGAGCCATTTCATCTTCCATCAGTCAGAAGGTTCTCTTCTCCAGCTACATCATTGTCATTCAAACATCACATTTCTTGGTGTTGGGTATCTCTTGGTCTGGTTCCTCATCACTTACTTTATTACACTCATGCGTGGTAACGTCACTAGGTGCAGTTGATTTGTACTTGTAAGTTGGACTGGAAGACATTTCTGTGCTATTTCCAGGGAGTTATCTTCTACCTACTCCTAGTTCATATAACTATACTCCTGTAAAATAAGCCTACTATCAATACTCCCAATTTCGTTCATGTTAACGTTCAGACTTTACCCTGTCAACCGGAGCTCTTTATTTTCCCTAAATGGCAGCTACCTGAAATGATTGTATACCCCTTTCCCTAGATGACAAGTCATACACTCATCTGTCTTTTACAGTTGATAATCTCTAATACTTAGTTAAAGGTCAATTGGTGGTGTTTAGTTCTGAAATTTACTTGTCAAATAATGCTATCCTTCGTCACTCAGTTTCTCATTTTCTGGTGTTTACCCTTTTATTAGAGAAGATAAATGACTGTCAGGGCACAGAATTAAAACGGAGGCAAGAATTGAGTCAATCCTCAGGGTTGTAGAATTAAGCAAGAGCTTGATCTTGTTTTTAGTTACTCGTTTGACATGGCAAGACTTGTAGATTCTGACTGTCTACCCTTCTTCTCGTTTCTGTAGAATGAGCACGATAAAATCCGGGAACTTTCACAACAGCTAGCCATTGAGAAAAAGCGCGCAGCAACATATAAGAGACACCTGGAAATGATCTTTGAGCACATAGAGGAACACAATGAATCACTCTCCAAGAAGGTTCAGGAGATTGTACATGATGTGAGGGAAATGGAGTCCTCGGAGCAACAAAATCATAGATAGTCATAGGTTGTAGCATTCAAAATCTGTCACTGAATGAGTGGAAGCAGGGAGAATTCTGGACAGTTGTTTTTAGAGGACTGTATGAACCAAGAAGACATTACACTAGTATTGCTCTTTACCAGATCACTTCGGAAGTTGGTCTTCAACCACACGACTAGATGATGTGTCGCAAAGAATGTTCACATTTGGGCGTTCTTTGTGGTCCTTCATCCTTGTAAATCTTACACTTTAGGGTGATTAGTAGCAGAAGGCAAGTGAAGAGAGCAGTTGTATTGCTCCACCAATATATGCGTCTGATTTGTGTAAAGTGTAATGAAATTATTAATAGTCAATAATGAATGTGAAGCAGCTTTATGTTTGCAGGTGTTTTCTTTAGGTGGTTACGCAGAAACATGTTCATTCTGTCCTAGGTGATCATGCGTCCAAGTATCAGATAATGTGTTTGTTGCAATCGTATCCTTCATTTTAAGCCTGCAAAATGGCAACTAACCTTGTTTCTAACTATGGGAAGAACAGAGGAACTAGTCACGGAAGAATGCACGAACTAGTCACAGAAGGATTCTCAAATTACAGGACCTATAAAATTATAATGTATCCAAATCAAATTAGACATTCACGTAACTAATCCACGTAACTAAACTACGCTCTATATTTTATTTTAATACATCCTCACGTATACGTATGTATAATTTTGTCTAATAGTATAATAGAGACATTAAGTATTTTGTTGAAACGACAAAGTTTTTGGATGGTCTTTGGTTGAAAATGTTTTCTTTAAAAACTTAAATTTTATAGAAATAAAATAATTTAGGGTAGTTAATGTATTGTTTGGGGAGACAGCGAGAGCGGAGGTTCTAACAACGAGGGGAGGGGAGGGGAGGGGAGGGGGTGGTTAGCCGGCTTGGGGAGAAGGGGTGGAGATTTGGAGTACGATTGAATGGATTCTCTTATTTTTGGAATTTTTGAAGGAGACACAAGCGAAGCAAGATGATAATGTCAAATTTCTAAACTACCAATCTTCTTTATGATCGACTCCACTTTCACAAAATCTTTCTCATGAAGGATTTTTGCCTCCACCTCCCTACTCTTGGTAGCTCATGGTGAATGAAATCAAACATTCACCATATGGCTTAAAGGCGAAGATCCGCTCGCCCTCAGCGGCCCATACCAACCGACACCCCGGCCAACGTATGAGAGGTAAATCACGGTAGCCCAGCACCAGGACCAATGGGCTTGGTATGGACTCGGTGCGCACAAGGAAGCCTTGCAAAGCAAGAACTCCCCACACTGCCGCTGCCGAGTATCGAACCTGGGATCATTGGCTTACCCACCCATCTCCCAACCACTGGGGTACACCCGTGGGTGTCAAACATTCACCATATGGATAACATTGACGTCGTGCCGATGTCTTTAAACATATAGAGTTGCTTCTTAGGAGTTAACACAAGTTTTAAAGTATGTCAGTTGTTTTTGTTGGGAGAAAAAAATATTTCCTCACCCTTGTCCCCATACTCTTACCCCAAAATCACAAAAGACCCTATTTGGTAATCAGTTGTTCGCTATTGGCTGTTTCATTTAGCTAGTTTGACCAGCTGTTTATGTGAGTTGTTTGGGTTAGCTGTTTACAAAAGTGTTTGACAAATTTAACTGTTAGCTGTTAGCAGTTTTATGCAAAATGACAGTTAAGGATATGATAACTATTCATTATTTATAAACTTACTTTATACATCAATATAATTTATTTTAAATTATTTATCATATTCACTAATATTGAAAACAATATATTTACTATTCATTTTAAAAAACCAATATATGTAATAGTAGATACGTGAATTATATTAGAGTATCTACATCATATATTATTGGATGATTATGATTTTGTATGATATTCAAGTCTATACGATAAGGTGGATGTATAGTATAAGTTTTTTACCTAACATATTTATACTTGAATAACATTAAAAATATATATATATATATATATATATATATTTTCTTATGAATATTTTTATGTGAGGTGGATGGTTCGTCGATTCAAATATTTATACAGTGTTAAAAATATTTAAAAATTATAATTTTATATCTAATTATTTATAATATAAATTATTAATGTATATTAGTACTAGTAAATTATATAAATCTAATGATGTGAAATTTTAAAATTTTAAAATTTGTATATATATGCTCATCAAACTAATGTTCTCCTATCGACAATTAGAATGGGTAAAAGATAAAAAGTGAAATAAGAGAGGAAAAATAAAATCGAATTACATTAAAATTTAACCGTGAAAAAGTTTAAATCCAATAAAATGTCGATGAAAAAGTTAAATTTAAATTCCAAAAGACATAAAAGGATGTCGTATGTTAATGGTATACCACTGGCGTAGAGAGAAAGGTAAAAAAGGTAAAAGGTTAAAAAAATAATTGTTAAAGTTAAAAGTTAAACGCTAGTATTATTAGCATTTTGTATTTGGCGGAAATGCTACGTGAAAAAACCAAGCAATCAAACACTTTTTTTTGTATTCATTAGCTGTTTGACCGAGCAAAAACGCCAACCGCCAAAAGCCAATAAAAACGTCAATGCCAAATGGTGTCAAAAACTACAACCATCCACCTCCAAAACCACCACCTTGGAGTTACTACTAGTGGTTTCTTTGTGTGAATATTGATCGAGGTTTATTTTTTTTGAAAATAATCATTCATAGCTATTGGAAAACGCCCAACAATATTATAATAAGTAGAATCAACATCAAATTCAACTAGCCTTTTGATCGAGGTTTGCTATGTTGTGGACTTGTAGTGGATTGGTCGAAGTTGCATGTTGGGTGGAGTTTGACGACATTGAGGAGAGAACAATTCATTGAGAAGTGGCCATTGTTATCATCGGGAAGGACCCCCAAGGTCATAACTGTGAGTTTTTGTTTCTCCTTCCATTACATATCCTGTTTTCTCATTAAGAAAGATGTGTGTTTCAAGTGTGGAGGAGGGAAAGGTATCTCATTGCATTGTATTGTACATATTTATTGTTTTGTGTGTTCTTTATTTGAGTTTTTGTTTTGCAACACTATCACGCTTGATATGCATGTTTGTTTTTGTAGGAATTGTTAGGTTTAGAAGAGAATGGGCAAGGGAGAAAAATGAGCAAACGAGGCTAGAGGCAGTCTAGCTCACAGACCGTGCAGATGCGCGCGATTCACGATGTTCATATATGCAGATGAGATGCTCAACCAATTCTTGGCTCATAGACCATGCAGGCACACACAGTCCATGGCGATTAGATAGAGCCAGGAGTGCTGGAGCAACCCCCAACTCATAGACTGCAAAGATCTGCGTGGTCTGCAACGCTCAAGTTGGCGAGAAGAAGGCCCGATGATTCCCTGGCTCGAGGACTGCGAGGAGTTGTGCGGTCCACAAAACCAGTCAGGTACTAAAAATAAATCTTGTTTCCCCCCAAACTCAAAATTCCCCATTTCCTTTCCCTACCACCCCCAAACACCAGGCAAACCTATTCACCCCTAAACTACTTAGAGCATACACTTCGTACCAACGAGGTATCACTTTCCTTTATTATTGATTTCAATGCTCTATCTGACCTGTTGTGTTTGATAGTGGTCATGATTAGAGTTGATTGATTAGGGTTGTGGGTAGAGTACATGTTAGTTATGGTAGTGTGTTTATTAGATTTTAGTATTGTGCAACTAAGCGTGTTTTTGTTGTTTGAACCTCATCGTGAGTATCTTCTCCCTTCATTCCCTTGATACTCGTCCTAGATTGTTTATATGCATCAAGGAGATGATTAGATGATACTTATGATTATATGTTTGTTTGTTATGTTTTTAGTTGGAAGTAATTTTATGGAAAAAAGGGGAGAGTGAAAAAATAAAAGAAAAAGATGAATAAAAAGAATCCCACTAAGTTGAAAACTCACTTGCAGGCAACTTAGGCAACATAAGGGGGTTTGGATAGGTCGAAAATCCGAAACACCAACCTATGAAAAAGTGAGAGGCCTAACATGTGTGGAAAAATGTGAGGTGCAAGGTCAAACAGTGAGAGGTTGGGATGAAAACCCAAGAGAGCTTCTAGGTAAAATGAGAGAAACTAAAAATTTTGAAAGCTCATTTTTCCTCCTTGGTGAACTCTTGGGGAGATTAAATCTCCTCTTGTTTTACTTTTGATGATTGGCATCTCATTCTTATTTTGGCTATGTTTTTTGTAATCTTTTTAGGTAGAATTTCTTTAGGTCAAAATATGAGGGATGGGTAGTTCTTTGTGTTTCAGACTTGAGGAATTATCAATGAGAGAATTCAAATGTGCTTTGGGGGTAGTGGATTAGGAAACCATCTTAGAACTTAATCATTTACTTGAGGACGAGTAAATGTTTAAGTGTGAGAGATTTGAAGTGACCATTTAATACCATTTTTTAAGCACATTCAATACTCATATCTGTAATAGTGATAAGTTTTATGCAAGTATAGTGGATATTTTGTTACTTAGAGAGTTAGAATAACATTGTATGTTTTCTATCCTAACTCTTTATTTTTAAGAATATTTTGAGGATTTTTTTAATCATGCCAATGGATTAAAGATTCTAGTATGCTGGTCCGAGGTACAAGCATAGAAGTGAAGGCCAACATGGTGGTTGGTGGAAGAAAATATCCAAGTGAAGATTGGATGACCTAGAGTACCCGGGCATGAAGAGCAATGAATGACAAATGCGAAGACTGGGTACACTCGATCGAGTGCACAGACTGCGTAGAATGGTGTAAGGTTAATGCGGCCAAACTTGGCATGGAAAACACACTCCAGGATCCCCTTGCACGGAGCGCGTAAGGAAGTGAAAGGTTTAGGTGCGACTCAACCGAGTGGTGGGCTTAAGCAAGCGGTGCGGGAGGTGCACGATATGGTCTGTGCATCTCTCTATGCGGCTGTGCACCTGTTTTACACGGTCTGTCCCCATTTTATCTATTCCATTGACTTTTGAAGTTCAATCTTGGCCACATAGACTATAAATAGCCTCTTTCTTATCCATAAGCATTTGAGCCCAAAATTTGGTCTACACGAACCCTAGTTTTCTTCTTCTCTTTCTAATTTACTCCATGTTTATTGCTATATGAGTGGATCTCCTGACATGCAGCCTGTCTGATATGCTTCATTTTGCGTGCGTTAACCATTGCATTCATCATAGTTTTTAGCTTTTTTTTTAATTTGTTGGATTTCTAGTATTAGTTGAGTTTACGTGACAAGGGGTTTAGACAGCCATGTTTTGTTTTCATGTCTAAATTCTGCATTTTGTAGACTTAGTTAGTACTAATGGACATTTTGTATCCAAGGGCTCATAGATCTTCCTTGTGATCATCTTTAGTAGGTCGCCTGTGGGTACTTTTTGGTTACATTCTATGTGAAGGCTGTTCGTAAGGGCGGTAGAATATATTGAAGGCCGTTCGCAAGGACGGTAGAAGAGATCTAAGGTCATTCACTTCTAGAATGGTAGTAGATGAAGGCCATGAACATCAAATCATGGTAGTAGAATGATGGAGCCAAAGATAGGCGGCATTGGAGTTCAAAACGACCAAGGGAGAAACAACGTGGTCCGATGAGCTGTGCCAAAGTTTGAGAATGATTTGAGAAGAACTATCCTTCAAGGCTAATTCCATTGGATTCTTCTTCTCGATCGCTATAAAATAGATTACTAAAACTCTCAAATCAGACTAACGGTTCACCTGTAGCGAAGGAAACAAGTTTAGCCGGCCAAAGTACCATGGGTCGGCATGGATCGCTCATGGATGTCACCAACGGCCCGCGCCAGATGCCACCACATGCGTCAAAATGACTCGACACGAAGTGATGGTTCATTCCAAAAGATTCAGCACGAGGGCTTGGAGCGACCCCCGCCAAATGCCACAGGCCGCAAGCACAAGTCTCAACTCCACTTAAAATTGTCTAAGTATGGGCGCTGACCATCCCATTTTTGACAACCCGTGCCGTTCCAAGTCCAAGATGCCAAGACTAGTCAACTGCACGCGTCAAAGGCCGCATCCCGCGCTAATTTTATGAGCAGACCAAGCCTTCTGACGATGGCCCCCACCAAAGGCTGCGCCCCGCGAATATGAAGTTCCAAATCCAGCACGCTGATGGCGGCCTGGGTTAAAGGCCACGGTCCGCGCCAGATGATGTGATGCAGCTTGCACTAGATCTAGCATCCCACACTGGATGAAGAGACATGGGCCGTGCCAAATGCTACACCCCACGCTAGCAAGGACAAAAGTACGTGCCACGGGCTGCGCCATCCACGACGGCTCGCGCCAGGCGGCGGTTTCCCACTATTTTTCCATAAATCTCTCAATTTTCATTCAATTTTCCTCTACCATATATCAAAATATTCATCTTTCCGAGCTCTATTTAATGCACTAAATCTCAGCTCTAGAAGATTTACAAATTTGAGCAGTTTATTCGAGAAAGATTCAACAATAAGAGGGAAAGGTGACTAGGGTTTTGACCTAATTTTGGCTTATTTTGGGCCTATCTTTAGGCCCAATCCTCCACTACTATATATAGAAGCCTTAGGCTTCTAGTAAATCCTAAGTAGGCATAATGTAGATTTTTTTTCTCTTTTTAGTTAGATAGAAGAAATAGGAGAATTTTCTCTCTGGAGTTCTTCTACCTTTTTCATTCTCTTTTCTTTTGTTTTCTTCTATGTAGAGAGAGTTTATTTCATTTTTAGTTTGTTAGGAGAGCAACTCTAGAGAGAGAAACACTCTCTCATATTCTTTTCTTTCCTTTTATTTTTGCTTTGATCCTATGATGTGGAATTCAAATCCATATTTGAATTTCATATCTATGGAGTAATTTCCATAGCTTGGGAATAAATTGTAGGCATGCTTATTTATATGCTTATGTGAGATTCATTAGATTCATCCTAGTATTTGTGTTCATGATATTATTGTGACTATTCTTGAATGTTTGAATTGCATGAATAGTACACCACATTAAGCACACACTTTGGGCTATATTTATGTATGGTGCAAATATTGATGCCCCCTTTGGAAGGGAAACCTGGATGTTAGAATGACTAAGGGAGTACGTTGTGTTTGCGTGAGTGTATGCACGGGAGACCCGGGTATTGCTCTGACTTATTTGCCATCGCACCAGTCTTAGCTGATTACGTAAAGTAGTCTGAGAGGTTACAAGTAGAGATAATGCATAGTAGAAAGCTAGGGTTGTAAGAGAGCCTAGTTTCATAGATACGGTGCTTACGACCCTTGGCCTAATTGATAGGACCGTTTGGAAAGTAGCGCATTCGTGGTGGAAGCCCGAGACGTAATCACACGGGGGAGAAACAGATCTACAACAATGGCTGGACCTTGCTGTACTCCCCTAATTACGATGGTGGTGTCGATGGAGGGTTGCAAGCGCACCCGACACGACATGTACGAGGAAGTGTATGACATCAACCACACCATGTGTTATGAACACTCTATTAGGTTGTTTAGTAAATCTTACATGTGAATGACTCGAGGATCAAATCATTAAATCATTCATGTCTCACAATGGTTCCCCAAGTGCTTAGCTAATTAGATTACTTGCCTTTTAGTTTCATGTTTTGTAGTTGTTAATTTGAAAAACCAAACCCCCCCCCAATTGTTTGCATTTTCTAGCTATTCATTTCACTCGTACGGATTGACGACCCGTACGAGGTTGTATTTTCATTGACTCTAAGACCCTAGCATCTCCGTGGACAAACCCAGGGCTTACCAATAACTACCCTATCGGTAGCGTAGCAGTGAGAACAGGTGCAAAATGTAAATTTTATTATTGACCTTTCCACAAAGCCCTTCGCTCGAGTTAATTAGCTAAAATTAACAACCTCGGGTGGAGGCGGGTCATTGTCCATAAGCTTATGGACAGGACATGGACCTATTAGTAATTTTAAAAATTGGGGAAGGAAAATAATTTGGGTTGGGCCAGGCTAACTTGCGGGCCTGGGTTATTACCCTTTTCTTCTTTGTAACCTGTGCCTTCTTCTTCTTCTTTCTTCGCCTTCCTTTTTTCGCCTTCCTTTCTTCGCCTTCCTTTCTTCGCCTTCCTTTCTTCGCCTTCATCTCGCTTTCTTCCTCCTCTTCTTCTTCGCCTGGCTTTCTTCTTCTTCTTCTTCTTCGTCTCACTGTCTTTCTTTCTCTTTCTCCGTTTCTTCGCCACTTTGATTCCATCCTTCATTGGAAAGATCGATCTCCGATTACGAAAAAATCTCCGATTGAATGTCTAAATTGTGACCAAAATTGTGACCACATCTAGAGGAGAAAGAATGGCGGGTTTCAGATCTGATCGAATAGCCTATTTTAATTTGATTAAAATTGAATTTCAATTGTATTGTAATTCTTCACATCCAATTAAGGTTATGTTATTCAATTGCATTAAATGTTAATGATATTATTGTTGAAAGTTCCGAATGTATGAATTCTGCTGCTATGAACATGTAAAAAACATGTGGCAAATATTCAAAAAATGAACTAAATGTTGCTGAAAATTTTTGTATATACTATGCGCCCGTTACCTTACAATACGTATCGCTTGTATTAAATCATGCATTTGTTTTAAAAGCTCTGAATATGAATTATGAAACTTTTCCAGTAGATCATGTATAAGTTAAGTTAAAATTTAACAATTTAAAATTGTCATATTAACTCTGCATTAATTACTTTACAACATGTATTTTTTAAATAAAAATACGCATATGATTTTAAATTATCAATTCCTTTTATGAATAGAAAAAATCATGAGCTAGTACATAAGTTACCTTATGAATCGATTATGTTTTGTTAAAACATGCATATGTTAGCCTTCAACTAGTATTTCTTATAGTATTCATAACATATATCACATAATTTTGTAGTTTTTCAAATTTTGATATGTACTGCATTTAATACCTTACAATATATACTGATTACATTAAAACATATACTTGTTTTAAAAGAACATGAGCACATTTCTTTGATTTAAATCAAAGAGAGGTCACAGAAAGTCTTGGTGGAGTGAAAACAACACATTTAAAACATTGCATACATTGTATAAAAAACATGGTAATTTTGTCAAATTCAAACACGAGAGGGGCTCTCAATATCTAAACAAAATGGAACATAAAGTGCTCATGTCAGAAATTTTCCATTAGGGAACTTACAATTACAATAATATTCTTATCTAGATTAACTAACAGTCTCTAATACAATGAATCAATTATTAATCTTCAAAAGGGGATCATCTTCAAATCCTCTATTTTAGTGTTATCTTCATCTGAATCTCCTCGTGTCGGAACATCTTGTGGAGTTCAATGTTTAATATGGTCTGATTCCTTAAAAGTTATAACCACTTCAAGTTTAGACCCAACTCTTACAAAAAGTCATACACATAGGATATTAACAGTTACGGCATATAAGCAAGAATGTACGATTTCTAATTCAAAACGAACAATAATCAACAATGAAATTAAAAGTCAATCACAATAAAACGAACAAGTACATACTAGATACTAACAGATGCTATATATAAGTAAACATATGTTGTTCCTAATTCAAAACGAACAACAAAAAACAAAATTTTAAAATTATATACAACACAACTAACAAGTACACACTTGATACTAACATATGCAACATATAAGTAAACAGATGCATCATATAAGTAAACATATGCAACTCTTTATTCAAAATGTACAATTAATAACAAATGAAAACAAAAGACCATACATACACAGTACAACTAACAAGTACAAATTGAATACTAACAGGTGCAACATATAAGTAAACAGATGCAGCTCATAATTCAAAATGAAAAATTAGCAAAGAAAAGGAAAAAAAAAGAATGTCAGTCACAGTACAACTAACAGGTACACGTTGGAAAATAATAGCTGCAACACATAAGAAAACTAATTAACCACGTAATTCAAAATGAAAAATCAGCAAAAAAGGGGGAAAATAAGGTCAGTCACTGTACAGCTAACCGTTACACATTGGATAGTAACAAGTGCAACATTTAAGCAAACTAATACACCTCGTAATTCAAGACGAACAATCAACAAGTTTTTTGTAACAACGAGAGGACAATTCAAAATCAAATCATAGAAAAATGCACATAGAAACTCAAAACACTGTAAACGATGTTTATCCAGCGCTCAACAAAACAAAGAACATACCAAATTTGACAAATCAAACAAAAATTGTGTAACATTACTGTCAAAAATAAACCTAGATATATGATATACCTCTATTGCGAATGATGAACAACAGATGAAGAAAAAATAGCGACATCGAAGAAGAATCAGAGAAACGAGCGGACGGAGAATCACAGAGAAGAGGCGAAGAAATGCAAAGAAGAGGCGAGGGACGTGCGACAATGGAGAAACGAAGAAGAAGCGAAGAAGAGGATGAGAAATCACCGGAGAGAAGAAAGAAATCGTCAGAGAAAGACAATATTTACTACCGTGTCGCAGAGAGAAGAAGAAGACTTGCAAAAAAGAAAGAGGAACTAGGGTAATACAATTAAAAAGTTAATTCTTCATTAATTACATAAAGAATCCCATTTTGCAAAATAGTCCCCGCATGTCCATAAGCTTATGGACAGGCTACCTTTCCTAAGACTTTCCCTTGTTATATTTGTGTTCTATGTTATGGGTTTTCATTATTTAGTGTAGATTTGTACTAGGGAGCATTTGTTAAGCATGTTTAGCTAAAGATTGTGAGATTTTTGGTTCCCTCTACTTATTTCCTTTGATTATCAAGAATGATTATGTTTAATGCTTATGATTATTGCACGATTAAGATTAGATTGATAACTAATTATGATTAAGCAATGATTTATTGCTAGGCTCGGGTATGAACCCAGAAGAATTCCATATTTTTGTCGCTTTAGTCATTGGTTGATGTTAAGATTGTGTTTAGGAAGGAAAACTAAGCATGTATATTAATTAATTGATTAGATTAGGCTTGATGATGAAATTAAATTAGTCTTGATTGTCAGTGTGAGGTTGCAGCTAGGAGTGACAACTATGTCATCATTATCTAAATGACTGAATTGAATCGAGGTTAAAGAGTGATTTTAAAGGTAATTTTTTTGAGTAGTGTAGCCATTAAGGCAATCAGTGTGGTTACTAGGTCTTAGAGAGCAAAACTGAGACACTGATGTTCTAAAAGTCAGAATTTCGGCTAGAATGAGTGTTCACGTTGGGTCCTAGTGTGTAATGTTATTTCCAAAGTTGGTCTATTGACGGAGTTCTGCATAGACTAACCTCAGGGGTAAGGACTAGAGGGTGGTACCGAGTATTCATAATACTCTAGCTATGTTGGAGGGAGGTGAGAGATGATGATGGGCATAGGCCTCAGGGATTCAAACTCTCCATAATGCATGATCAAGGAAATGTGGTAGAACTTGCTTCTAGGATGTGAACGTAAATCAAGAATCAATAAATAAGCTAAACATATGAACCATATGCCCCTAAGTCTCTCTATTATTATTTTTTATATCTTTTGTAATCTTTGCATGTTAGTTAGTTTTAATTTAGTTATTTAGTACTCCCTCCGTCCCAACTGAAGTTGCAGCAAGAGAAATAGGAAGTATTTTTATGGAGGAATTATTTTATTATGTAAGGAGGTAGCTGGCATGTTGGGTTGCATTTTTATTTTTATTTTTTGGGCCTGATTAGGCAACTTAAAATCCAAGCCCCATTTTAAAAAACCAATTTTATGTGGTGGGTCTGGTCATGAGAAAATGAAGGAAAATACTCGGAATGAAGGTAAAAACTGTAATACTAAAATTGTAAACTAGTGCTATTGTTTACAGAGCCAAAGTGAGCAGTTCAAAAGTTTAAAATTTTACACCACCTAAAAAATTACACCAACTTTTATTCTAACCCTAAATGGACATCTATAATAGCCATAAATCTGCTGCAAAACCTTCTAAAATTCAGAAACATTCCCCTACAACAAATATTTCCCAAACCTTATACAAATTCAAGGCTAAGCAGAAAATCAGTTTCTGTGAAATTTTTTTTGAGCCCTCATGTTCAATACCAACAGTCACCAGACCCTACCTTGCCCCCATGGGGAATTGATTGCTCTCTATGTTGGACCTTCCCTTCATCATTGAGCATCGAGAATACAATGAGGAAGAAGAATTTAACCAATGAGGAAAGGCAACACTTGTGTGAATATCAGCTGTAGAACTGCAAGAATGGGATGATTGTTCCAGGGAAACGAATCGAGGCATCTCAAATTTTTAGTTCCTCGCTTAGGACTATGAACTGCATATGGTCCGGGGCAAGGCTGCAAATTTCCATAAATGTCCCCTTGGATGTTTGCAGTAAGAGATTTGGCAAACCATCCAGCAACAAAAAGGTCGTAGATCTTGCAACCTAACAAGTGGTGCCTGCAAAATCGAGAAGGACCGTTAGAGGCACAAGCGCTGGTTCATGCATTAGAAAAAGTACATTTTAAAAGATGGTGGTAGCAAGAGTCATAAAAAGTCACTTATTGAGAAATTAATGTTTATGTGTTTTGTTAGGCGGCTTTTATATGACACGAATGGCCAGTTTCTATTTGATGGGAAGTTTGGGGTATTCCACTTTATTGAAAGAGTACCAGCTCAGAGGAAGAGCAACAATTATCCAACAAGAAAGATTGAAACAAAGGCAACACTAAAGAAAAACAAAGATGTTACAAGGAACATGATAATAGGAAAGATTATTACAACAATAAAGGCACGATGCCCAGCATTGATGAGCAAGCAAATCTACATACAACAAGACAATCGTAAGGCACATATAAAGAATTCACACCGAGAATTTAGAGTTGTAGCCGACTCTGATGGGTTCAACATCAATTTGGTAAGCCAACAATCAAGTTCACATGATATGAACATATTGGATCTAGATTTTTTCAATTCAATCCAGACCCTGCAATATGAGACACCAAGTATGACTGTGGAGGGCTTTTTAAATGCTATTTACAACTCATACAAGAAGGAAGATCCATCAACACTAAATAGGTGTTTTTGACTCACCAAGTATCAGTGATAGAGATAATGAAAGTTAAAGGATGCAATAACTACAAGATGCCGCATATGTCAAAGGATCACTTGGCTCGAACTATCCAACTACCAAGAATGCTATCATGTGATGAAAGTGTTGTTCGTGAATGCATGCAACATTTGGGTTCAAAAAGAAAAGACACAACGCACATGCAAGGACTAATGTAAGCTTTGTGAATGTGACATCTCTAGGCTAAGACAAAGCAATCCTTTTTTAATAGGTTAGAATAGTGGTTCAATTTTGTAAAACACCGAAACTTGTCTTTTTTGGTGTGATAGACAAGCTTTATTGGAAACCCATTTATGTGACTTATTAAATCATTTTCACATGCAACCCCTGATTAGCCTTCCATCCGTAGCAATTACTACATGGTTGCTAATTCATAATTTAAACTCAATATACTCAACAAACACATTTGCAAGAAGCATTAACTGGAATACAGCTGCACATGTATCTATGCACATTTATGTGCACGTTAAAGTTAATAGATTCCTACTTGAAGTTGTGTGTCCATTGAATCTCATAATCAGGCAGCCAACAATAATAAAGTGACAACACCATAACCAGCAATAAGAACCAGTAATAAGAAAATGACAACTTGATATCTAACCCTCAACAAGGTGCATCATAATCATACAAAATGAAAGAGAAATATCATCAACACAACCAGCAACATTATCAACACAAGACTGAGATTAACATAAACACTAAGCAAATCACAGACTGAGCATAACACAAGAACCAATATAAAACAAGGCTAGATATAACAAAAGGCTAAGCATAACAGAGACTTGTCATAACAAAGCATCAACAAAATAGAAAGACTTATCATAACAAAATGCCTGAGCATAACACAAGAACTAGTACAAAATAAAAACTAAGCATAACACAAAGCTTTCCATGACAAAGAATTGGCTTTACAAAGCATCAAAAGATAGAAAGACTTAGCATAACACAAAGACCAAGCATAATAAAGACTGAGCATAACACATGAACTAATGCAACACAAAGCTAAGCATAACGTAAAACCGAGCATAACAAAGACTTGGCATAACAAAGCATAACCAATACTAAGCATACCACAAAGACTTAGCATAACACACAAGTAAACATAACGAAATAGTCAGCATAACATAAGAGTGAGCTAAACACACAACGATTTAGCAGCACAGAATCTAATCATAACACTAAGAACTATCACAACTAGTAGCTTCATTCACAACATAACACAAAAAATTATCACAATAGGACAATATGACACTAATAAATAAACAAGGAATATACAACAAATTACAGAGGAACACAAATCATGAGAAAGGTTCAGCCAAACCAGTTTCATCCGATCAAGCATACATGCAAGCTACGTATCATTATTTTATCAACAGATCAAGTTAGTCAACCGGGAAGATCAAGAGTCATCCTAAAAACAAAACTTAGAACACTTAATTTCAAGACATATTATATATAAGCCTTATTTTAGATCTGTAACCAACAAGAAACGAAATAAAACATCTGTAAATGTCACTGGAACACAAATATAATAAGAAATTATTCCAAAATGTTCAACTCTCATCTTTTTCAAGTTTCATTTTATTCCTTGCAATTCATGACCTCATTGAGACGAGAAATCAATATTTCAGAGACATAATCTTTTTCGGTTCAAGCATATGATCCATTTGGGATCGAGAGACTTGCTGAATCACATTTGAAAGGCAAACAACAATGGTGGATGAGGAGCCTTCCAAGGCCAGTGAGTAATGTAGTGGCTCCTTCGGTGGCATGAGCCATAAAAAGCACAAAGGACGGAGGAGCAATGATCAATCATGCGTCCGATTACTCTCATACCAATGGCTGATCCACTTACAAAACTAGCGTTTCTAGGCAGCTCCATCGTAAGTAATACTCCTTTGGCATTACCAACGATTATGGTGAACACATTCTTCACCGGAGAAACATATGATCCGACCTCAAAAATGGAATTGGGAACAAAGCAGTAAGAACAACCACTACAAAAATTTAAATCGCACTTGTGAGACCTAGAATGATCCACGTGAAGGAAGATGAACAGAGGGAAGATTCAAATCACACTCGTGAGGGAGGTGAATAAAGAAAGCTGTGCAGGTTGAGAGTGAGAGCGGGGAGAAGTAATGAGAAATGCTAATCAGATTGGGAACATAGAGGGAAATGAGAGAGTTTAATTTAAGGGGGGGGACATAGAATAATGGTGAAGAGTGTCGAGGGGAATAAAGTTGTTCACAAAACAACAAGAGGAAAATGTAAAGATGTTTGAGAAATGGTTGTTGGGATATTAAAAGAATGGTGGTTTAATATTAGATGGAGGGAGAGGTTAACTAAGGTTAGTTGTAAAGCATGTATTAGGGTTTAGGTAATGTTAACTTTTAGTTTTGTTTAGGCCCAAATCTGGGTTAGTTAATCAGAAAATGGATGCAACATATGGGTACAATCCAAATTTTAAATTAATAAAAATAAACCCAAGTAGGAAACAAAATGGGTAGTGCAAACTACCCTAAGACAACCCAAAATAGAAAAAGTGCAAGTTCATGTGGAATAGAGAGAGTAGTCATTAGGTAAGATTTCCAAACAACCCCCCTTAGTTTAATTCAGGGGAGGCAGGAATAATGGTGAAGAATGTCGAGGGGAATAAAGCCATTCACAACAAGATGAATTTGTAAAGACTTATGAAAAATGGTTGTTGAGATATTAAAAAAATGGTGGTTGGATATTAAATGGAGGGAGAGATTAACTAAGTTTAGTTGTAAAGCGCGTATTAGGGTTTATGTAATGTTAACTTTTAGTTTTGTTTAGACCCAATCTGGGTTAGTAAATAAAAAAAATGGATGCAACATATGGGTCCAATCCAACTTTTAAATGAATAAAAATAAACCCAAATAGGAAATAGAATGTGTAGTGCAAGTTCAGGTGGGATAGAGAGAACAGTTATTAAGTAAGATTTCCAAACAACACCCCACCTTTTTTTCCACCACAAACTTAGTGACGCTTGTGTGCGTTTTATACTATGTAAGCATTCAACTTAACTCATTTTCTCTATAGACGACCCCAACTTGCCACTGACTACTTTTTAGTGGTTATCAACATTAAGGCATATAATTATTATCTTTCATTTGCACGTTAGTTAGCTAATCCTAATGTGCGCATCGGTATGTGAGGGTCAGAGTGGCAACTTCCAATTCTCATGTTGACACTTTTGGTGGCGACTCTTTTTGTTAATAAGAGTGGAAAGAATGTCTGGCCTCGCTTGGTCTTTATTATTGTTGATCAGGTTCCATGTGGCTCCAGGACCTTGACATATTTTTATTAACTGTTGGGGATTGCTTCTCCTACCTAGGCTCATGGGACGTAAAGGTGTTGCACACTACTGCATGCCTAGATCTATGAACATTTTCCTAAGTTTTCTTTTCTTCCATAAACTTTTATTTATGCCTGAATCTTCTATTCCATCAGAGTCCGTTGTATCTCAGAGGGGCTAGCTCTCCTTAGAGTGGTGCTTCACATCCCTCTATTCCTAACCCTAACTTGGGGAGGAACGTGAAAACGGTTTCTAGTCACTAGAACACTGTTCATATTCTCGGAGGGGAAATGATGGTGCTTATTATACAAGAGGTTGCTTCCCTGCTGCCAAAACTAGTTAAGGGTATTTATTACCCAAGAAAGTCTCTCTTGTATAGTTCGGGAAGAATAAATATGTTGTGGTATGATCTCTTTGGGTGATGGTGGAAACTCCTATCGGCGTTAGGTTACGAGCTCCTTTTTTCATGCTAGAATCTCTCGGATTGAATCCAAGGTAACAACTTTGATGCTAAAGTTAGTATAGGATAATTGTGTATAATCTCTTTCAGCCAGATCATACTTACATTGTTTGCTTAATTTCCTTCCTATTTATAAGCTTCCTTAGTCCTACATTTGGGGTGTTACCCTCCCTGCAGGCAGGGGTGTTAAAAAATATCCGTCACATAATACCCGACTTGTTAGCCCAGGTTAAAATAATCGAGTACTTTTTCATTTTTCAGTGTCGGGTAACCACCCAGGAAATTTTACGATTTTTAGGGGTCTGGATCCGAGCCGCACATATACTATTTTCTGGGTACCCAGTAAATTTAAATATTTTATAATTATAATATTAAATAATATTTTTTGCATATCTATTTTTCGATTCCAGTTGCCTGTATCTACGTAATATTGATTATTAAATAATGAGTGCTAAATTTTCAATAATTTCTTTCAAACTCTGAAATCTCAATTGTTTCTTCTAAAATTCTGGCCCTTTCCTTTCAACCTCAAATTTTCAGTTGTTCCCACGACCACAATCTTATTCTAGCAGTAGGTCCAAATGAATGTTTGAGTTCATTCACCCACTCCTTTAGCTTGGAAGAAATGTTAAGGGTTAAAAGATAGACACATATAGCTTCCAAATCAAGTATACCCGTCATCACAGCCTCTCCAAAGTCCATCGTGAAAGAAGCATGCGACTTAGTGTCAAATGTTGATGCATAGAAACTATTCTTCCGGTTACTTTGATCATCAGGCGTGTCTAAAAGGCACACGTAGCCCTTCACGAACCTTTCATAATCACGATTACCCTAAACATTGGTAAGG
Source organism: Rubia yunnanensis (assembly GCA_037428765.1). Taxonomy (NCBI): domain Eukaryota; kingdom Viridiplantae; phylum Streptophyta; class Magnoliopsida; order Gentianales; family Rubiaceae; genus Rubia; species Rubia yunnanensis. The sequence goes on from CM075066.1 coordinate 42,839,329, forward strand.
GTATTCAACTCTATTACTCTACAACTAGGTTCGTCCCTAGCCTTCTATTTTCCACAAGCAAATTTGTATGCCAATTTAATATACTTCTCATTTATGTGCGTCACCATTTCTCTATAAAACCCCATCCCAATGAGTACATCCCTACCAGCATTAATCATTGGTGACACTCCATGCATAAAGAATGTTGCACTCAATAAGAAACCCTTCTCATAAAAAAGTCCAAGTGATATGCACCTAGAAGCATGTGTTAACCAATGCACTTAGCACATTTCTTAGTATCTTTTGTATAGTTTATTGCTTAGTTGGGTTTATATCACAAGGGGTTTAGATAGCCTTTGTTGATTTTCTTGTCTGAATCCCTCGATTTTTACATTTATTTAGACTTAATGGATGCTATGTCCTTACGAGCATCTAAATCCTATTATGTGAGCTTCATTGTAGATTGCTCGTAAGCACTTCGGAGTAGGAGATTCATAAGAACAGTAGTAGATATTTGAAGGTCATTCGCAAGGATGGTACTAGACCGAATGCCACGTGTTTAATCGTGGTAGTAGATGGAAATATGTCAAGGAGAAAAGAGTTGAAGCTCAGACAACATTGAAGACCGGAACGACCATGTTCTATTGCACAACCGTGCTAGCCAATATGGTGGTGCACCTAAGTAACGACGCAGACCGTGTGCTATTGCACGACCCGTACCATTTAGTTGGCTCGTGTGGCTAAGTATGAGCGCAGACCGTATCCTTTTAAACAATCCATACCTATTGAAGATTAGAATCCGAAGACCAGCCCATGCCCCGTAAAGTTTTGCACGATCGCACCATCAGAACGAGGAAATCTCAGCTCCAGCCTACGACCCGCAAGGAATTGCACAGGCTGCGCTGTTTAAATTCTCAGAAGACCGTTCCAGCCGATGACCCACGAGGATAAACACGGTGTTGCCCCTCAGAGGCTAGGAAACCTCTTCTAGCCAGCTGCCTAAGCACTGTTGCACGGGCCGTGCTACGCGGGTCGTGTGCTATTGCACAGTCCGTGCTGCCGTTCCAACTAGGGTTTCTCTAGATTTTGGGGCTCTTTAAGTCCCATTTCATATCTACTATATAAGGAAGCTTATATCTACTAGGGTTTAACAAGTTGTAAGTTAGAAAGAGAAACTAATTTGTGTTCTCCTAGTTTTCTAAGAGTAAGTAGATAGAAAGGGAATAACCCTTCTCTCTTCTTTTAATCTTCCTGATTTTGCCCAAGGGGATTGAATCCAATGGAAAGATTGGGTTCAATGCTTAGGGAGTAGTTTATTTGCTTGGGGATCTAAATTTTTTACTCATGGCTTAGTAGATACTTTGTAAGATTCTAGGTCTCATTAATCCTTTTATGTTTATAAATATCATGCTTGATTTTATCTTTACGTTCTTGTGAAATGTATGTTATATATGCTATGATACACAATAGTTATATGTTTCATGTATGATACTTTGCAAGATTCTAGGTCCCATTATCCTTTTATGTTTATAAATATCATGCTTGATTTAATCTTTACATTCTTGTGAAATACATGTTATATATGCTATGCTACAAAATAGTTATATGTTTCATGTATGGTTCTAGGCTTGTTTCTCTTGGGAGTGTCCGGTTAGGATATACATGATCGTGACTCTCGACTATGTGAGTGTATGAACATAGGCCGTGAGCACCAAATCCACTTGCGTGTATGCCTAATTTTGACTGGGTCAATGAACCCCGATAGATAATGCATGGTAGTTTGTAGCAACTAAGGTTGTAGGATAGCGACCATTGTCGTTTCAACCCTGATTCATCATGTGACGCCGATCCCTTTGCCTCTATAGGCCTAAGGAAGAGCATTCATAGTGGAGGAACTGGGTGTAATTCTTTATAAGGAAAGAGGTGCACATATCGGTTTGACCACACGATGCACTTTCCCTAATTACGGATGTGGCATTGATAGAATAAACGTGAGCACCTTTGTGTGACAAACACTGGGACGTGTTGACTATCAACCCCACTATGTGACATAAATACAGGGATAAGTTTATACGTCTTGTACTTGATAGAATCTAGGATCAAAATATTTTACCGGTCATGTTACGCAAAAGTCCCCAAGTCTTAGCTTTATATAGTTTGATCTCTTGTTTTTCACGTCTTGTAGTTTATAGATAACTCCCCCCCTAAAACCATATTTTCAACACTGATTATTCCGATACGCAATCGGAGGGACGACTCGATTGCAAGTGTTGCGTAGTTAGCTTTTAAAATCCTAGCATCTTTGTGGATGACATCGGACTTGCCACTTGCTACCCTTTGGTAGTTTTGTAGTGAGTACGGGAGCAACAGTATAAATTTCTATATTTGTTAAGCGCTCTGTGGGTTAGTAGATTCTCATGTGATAAAGGATGGCTTATTAGCGATCCCACAGAGTGCAGATCACCAACAAACATTAACTGAAAAGTATAAAATAAGTAAAAAGGAATCATGAATGCATTCCCATGGGACATATGCGAGCATACGATAAACATAGTTTATGTATTTTAATAAAAAAACTTATATTGTCTTAATACATATTCATCATTATTATTTAACCAAAAATTAAAAATTCCATCTTAGTCTAGTCAACCCTGCTACTAGATGGCCCTACCCCACTGACACCCCCTGTAGGTAGCTTGATAGCCACAGTCTCCCGCACAACCGCACTGCTAGTTGCACCGAAGTGGTCGCTTCGTCGGAGCTAGCAACATTAGTTTAGCATTTGGTGCTTTTTCTTCCTCTTTCTCTTCACAACAAAGATCGTGTGGTGGTTCTTCATACAAGAGCAAAGCTCCTTCATCGAGGGTTGTGATTTTCTTTTTCCCAAATAGTGTATTATAGGGAACCGACGACCATTATTCTCAATATTTACTACATACACACAAAGTGCTTTATTTTGTTGTGCATGTTGGCAAAAATTTGGATGCAATTGTGCATCTTCTGAAATTTGGATGCCATGGTGGAGGACGCATTCTCTGAATGCGTCCTCAGGGTGGTTTTTTTTCTAGAATTTATAGAGGACGCATTCGTGGAATGCATCCTCATCGTGATTAAATTTATTTTTGCAAAAATTTGAGAGGACGCATTCGAGCGCTTGAGGCAGGAGCCTCGAGCGACAGGAGGATCGAGCGCTCGCGGCAGGAGGAAGGAGGTTTGAGGGTAAGAGGCAGGTCTCGAGGAAGGAGGTTCGAGGGCTCGAGGTAGGATGTTCAAGGGCTCGAGGCAGGAGGTTCAAGGACTCGAGGGCTCGAATGCGTCCTCTGAAAACTTAAATAAAAAAAAATTCCGACAACCCTGAGGACGCATTCACAGAATGCATCCTCAATTTTCTGTTACAAAAAAAATTAGAAAACCATGAGGACGCATTTCGTAAATGCGTCCTCTTATTTTCACAAAAAACTAAATTCTAAAAACATAAGAATGCATTCGCTGAATGCGTCCTCCACCTTCACGTCCACCGCCAGTTACTGTAGCCATAATAATAGAATTTTATCCATACACATGGTCAACGTAATCTTTCGCTTCTTGAAACATACTCAAGCTGTTGGACTCACGAGGAAGATCCATGGCCTTTAAAGATGGATTCTCCTAGCGTATGTAATGCAGTGCATTACACCATTCCAAACTCATTGCGGTGGAGTACACTTTCAAGAAAAATAACCCACCAGTCTCCACAACCTGGTTTATAACCACTCGAGGGTAATATGGTAAGCTTGGCCCTAGTCACAACATCCGCAACTCATCCTGGATTACTTTATTCATCTCATATTCAGCATGACGCAAGCTTTGTTCCTTCGCCAACCTCACCTTGCTGCTTTCTAGAGAATCATGTACCCATCAAAACAATGGACCTTCCTTAGTAGTGAACTTCGCCAGTTGGTTCCCAAAAGAAACAGTTTTCTCCCCAATCCACAACATTCGATTTCCTTATTTCAACCACACTGGACACAAAAACTATGATATACACACATTTAAACACACTAACACGAATATATGTAGAATTCAAAGGAAGTACTATCCCAGCATGACCAGCGGATCTTCAGGATCACGATGCAACCTCACGTCGTCCGCCTCTTTCTGCAAATCTCGATCAATACCCCGGGTCCTCTACGACTTGGATCGCTCAACATCAGCCCATGTTTTCTTTTGATTATCACTTACTACTTCGGGAAAGGCGGTGATAGAATGATTTGCTGTAAGGAATTGTATTATTGATAACAGAATATATAGAGAGTACAATAGATTTGTAATAAGGAAAGAACTCTAATCATAATAAATCATAATCTATTCAGTAATCTGATTTATCCTAACACCCCCCTCAAGCAAAGCGTCGGATGCTCGCCGACGCACAGCTTGGACCTGAAGAACTCGAACAGTTGACGAGAGAGTCCCTTGGTGAAGATATCCGCAATCTGAAGAGAAGTCGGAATATGAGCAACACACAGATTTCCAGATGTCACCAACTCACGAACAAAATGATAGTCAATGTCAACGTGCTTTGCCTGCTTGTGCGCCACCGGATTCTGAGCCAAAAAGATAGCACTGCTATTGTCGCATAACAACAGTGGAGAGCCAGAAAGCGGAACCCAAAGATCACGAAGTAAATGAGTGAGCCATACCACTTCTGAAGCAGTATTGGGGAGAGCACGGTATTCAGACTCAGTGTTAGAGCAAGAAACAGTAGGCTATTTCTTGGCACTCCAAGAAACCAGATTCCTATCAAGATAAACCGCATAATATAAGTGGACCGACGAGTCTCCAGACAACAGGCCCAGTCCGCATCAGAGTACCCTAGAACCTTAGGAGTACTAACATAATGAAAGAAAAGACCAAAATGAAGAGTGTCGCGAATATACCGCAAAATCTGTGTTACTGCAGCGAAATGATCATCTCTCGGATCCTGAAGATACTGACTCACCGTGTTAACCGAGAATGCCAAATCCGGGCAAGAGATGGTATTTATTGGAGAGCACCAACAAGAGAATGATAAAGTGTAGAATCCGGAACGGAGGACTGGTAGAGCTGTGAAGCTGAGAACCAGCGACAAATGGGGTAGAAACAGGTGCCGCGTCAGACATACCAGCCCGATTCAAAATATCACGAGTATATTTTTCTTGGCCAAGCAATAACCCTGAGGAGGTAAGCGAAACTTCAAGACCGAAAAAGTAATGAAGAGCACCAAGATCCTTGATTGCAAACTCTCTGTGTGTCCGACCGATGAACTGGCGAAGAAGAGTCGAGTCATTTCCTGTAAGAATGATATCATCCACATACACAAATAGGTACAGTAACGACGAACCTCTCGAGAAGAAAAATAAAGAAGTATCGGCTGAGCTGCCCCGGAAACCAAGTTGTGTCAAATAACTGTTGAAACACTGGAACCAAACCCGGGGGGCCTGCTTAAGACCATAAATGGCCTTTCGCAAGCGACAAATATAGTCTGAATGAGTAGAATCCTGATAACCGACATGCTGCTTCATGTAGACAGGAACATCAAGAACACCATTAAGGAAAGCGTTCTTGACATCTAACTGATGAAGTGGCCTGGAACGCATAGAGGCTATAGCAAGAACCGTCCCAACAGTGGAGGCTTTAACCACATGACTGAAAATGTGGTCAAAGTCAAAACCCAGAATCTGCGAGAAACCCTGCGCCACAAATCTAGCATTGTGACGCTCAATAGTGCCATCTGGTCGATACTTAAGCTTATAGACCCATTTGGAACCAACAATGTTGACATCTGAAGGTCGGGGCACCAAGTCCCAAGTGTGCTGACCACGAAGAGCAGCCATCTCATCATCCATGGCTGAAACCCAGGCTAGATCCTGAAGGGAAAAACGATAATTAGTGGGCTCTGTCTGAGAAATGAGTGCAACAGTGAGACCATGAGCAATAATATCCGAATAATCTCGGTGGTGGATGGCACCAGTAGAAGACAGAGTAGCCATCCGATGGGTATGAGGTTGTGGTGGTGAAGCTGGAGGAAACTTATCAGAGGCTGTGCGTGGCGGTGCGGGAAGGAGCGAGCTGGGACTATCTGAGGCTGCTCGTGGCGGTGTGGGAAGGAGGCCCGTGGTCATCCATGGCTGCACGGGAAGGAAACCCAAGGCAGCTGAGCGCGAGCTGGGCTCGGCCGTGGCCGTGCGTGGCTGGAGCCATCTTGAGCGTCCGTTGCTGCTGGGCGCGAGCCACCACGCCTGGGCCGGCGCGGGTGCAGATGCAGGCGAGAGACCACTTGGCGCGTGTGCGAGGTGGCCGCAGTCTGATGCAAGACAGGATGAAAGATATGGGTCAGCAGATCGAGACGGCTCATCTTCAGGAAAGCAAAATTGAGGTGAAGATGGAGCCGAGGCTGCTGGCGGAGCCATCCCAATCGATGAAGTAACATCTCCATAAAAAATGATGAAATCTCCAGATCTGAAATAGAATGACTGGCTGCGGAAGATGAGACATAAGGGAATAAAGTTTCATCAAAATGAACGTGGCGAGAGACATAGATGCGCCCAGAAGTTGGGTCGAGACACTGGAAGCCCTTGTGACGAGGGCCGTAGCCAATAAAAACACACGGAATAGATCGCGGTGCAAACTTATCAGTAACAGTGGCACATAGACATGGAAATGCACAACAACCAACTGGGTGAAAGAGAGTATAGTCAGGCACATGACCAAAAATAACCTCAAAAGGTGATTTGCCACCAAGAACTGAACTAGGCAGACGATTAATAATGTAAACCGCAGAGGAGAAAGCTTCCACCCAATAACAGTGCGGCACCGAAGAGTGAAAAAACATAGCAAGACCAGTCTCTGTGATGTGACGAGGCTTCCGCTATGCTCGGCCATTCTGAGCAGGTGTATAAGGCGAGAACATCTGATGATGAATGCCACATGATATGAAGTGAGCCTGAAGTCGGTGATTAGTAAACTCGGGGCCACCATCAGTCTGAAATTTTTTAACCCTAGCAGAAAATTGGGTCTTAATGAATTTCTGAAACTGGATAAATGTGTCATAGAAATCCAACTTATGCAGCAGTGGGAGAAACCATGTGAAACGCAAAAAATCATCGATGAAAATAGCATAATAAGAGAAACCATCGGCAGATAAAACAGGGGGCGATCCCCACAAGTTACAATACACTTTATCCAAGTAACCAGTAGCGAGCTTGTCTAGTGGAAAAAGGCAAACAACTACTCTTGGCCATCTGACAAGGAGAACAATTAACAGATGCAGGCATAGCAGAAGTGACAGAAATAAGGCCCCATCGATTCAATAACTGAACTATATCATGAGACACATGACTGGGGCGAGAGTGCCACTTCTCAAAAAGAAGCATGGAGCTTTCTATAGCGTAATTAGCCTAAAAAGCTGGAATCACCAGTCTCAAGAAAATAAAAACCAGAACTATGACGACCTTTACCAATTATCGTCCCTGTATGCTTGTGCTCAATGGAAAATGCATCGGCATCAAATATAACATGGACATGTAAGCTTACTAATGGATAATAAGCTTATAGTAATCTTAGGAACCATAAGAACATCATTAACAGAGAAACCAGAGAAATGACATTGACCGATGTGAGAAATAGATCCATTTCCAACAAGAATAGCATCAGAACCACGATAACATTGTACCTTATCAAGATGACTGGTATGAGCAGTGATATGAGATGTAGCACCGGGATCAACGACCTACTGATTCGACTAAAGATGACGGTTGTAACCATTCAAACTGGCCTAAAACAAAGCTTTTTCCGTAATCCAATTAGCGGAACAATCTTCCCGAGATAAAGGCGCCAAATAAACCATAGGGGGGTGGCAATCAGCCAAAAATAAATACGTGACAATTGGTCCAAACAATGTGCGCACATGAGACCACGTGCGGTGACGCTGACCGGGACTGAGAAGAATGGCTAAAGATATGACGCCTCTGAGGAGATTACGACGAAGGATGTCATTGGTGTTGGAGATACTCGCCGGAGATGAAACTGATATTGTTGGAACAGAAGTTAGAGATGATAATCGGGGACGACGCTGGCGCGTGCTCGGAGAGCAACAGCGTGAAGCCGCGGGGAGCTGCGTGGAGTGGCGTGGAGCGGAAAGGGGCCGCGTGCGTCCGGGAGGTAGCTGCGTGGAGCGGAGATCCGGAGGAACCGCGTGAAGTCACGGGGAGCCGCATGGAGTGGCGTGGAGTGACATGGAGCGGAAAAGGGGCCGCGTGCGTCTGGCGGAGCCGCGCAGAGCGGAGTGTGCCGGAAGGTGGCCGCATGACGGAGCTGCTAGAAGAAAACGGCAATGGAAATTTTAAGTTTTTAGGTTTTGAATCAGAAGAGGCTCTGATACCATGGTAAAATGATTTGCTGTAAGGAATTGTAATATTGATAACTGAATATATAGAGAGTACAATAGATGTGTAATAAAGAAAGAACTCTAATCATAATAAATTATAATCTAATTAGTAATCTGATTTACCTTAACAGGCGGGTTGGTGATGACATTCCTTCCTCGCATCCATGTTAGCATCGCCTAAGGGAACCTTCTCCTTTGGCTTAGCGTCATTAAAATCCTTTTTCCGATCCACGATGATTAAAATCCACCTCCTTGTCATAATTTCAGATAACTTGATTACTAACACGAGTCCTAGAGAGTCTCATATTTGGAAAAAAAATCAATTAAACATCTCAATCTGGAATATATCATGTCAGTCACAATGCAAAAATCCACCCATAAGTCACAATACAAAAATTAATTATTTGTTCTAACTTTTAAAAATTAATATTTTAATTTTATAAAAAAATATAATATTTAAGGTAAAAATCACTGTGGACTGTTGTCCATAAGGTTATAAAAAAATCATTTTTCCTGAAACTTTCTCATAATTATATATTGAATAGATATTTACATTATTTCGTTAAATGTTGCATTAAACTTTATTTAAAAAAATTACAATTCCGTCGACTGAAATTTGTCATGCAATAAAACTATTAGGTCTAAAAGTTATAATGACTTTGTGAACTATAGAAATTCCCTAAACTATTGATTTTGCTCTTAATGAATTGCTATTTCATGTTTTTTCCGCATAACAGAAATACAACAACTTTTCAAGTATTCGCACCTTATAAATTTGTTAGAAATAGACTTTAGTTTGATGTTGAAAGCTGGCGGGTTGAATCTTTTTTCTCTGCGGAGGGAGAAAGGGAACTGCGATCTTTTCCCAATCTTCCCGTTCCATTTTTGTCATCCACCCAAAATCAGTTATTCCATATGCTCACATATCTGAATAGAACCCAAAAAAACGCAATCTTGTTCAGATAATATAGCAATAGACGTAAAAATCACTCCTAATTAATTATTAGTCGTTATCAGCGGGACACAGTTTTAATCGGGATCCCGGTTTAATCATGAATCATGATGGACGGCCCTATTATTATTGCTTGGATCTTAATTCTATTTTAAAATACAAGTATTTTTCGCACCCAATTCTATACAAAATTTCAAACTTCACGCTTTCGAATTTAAACTATTTATTAACCGGATTTAGTTACTTGAATATATATATATATATATATATATATATATATATATATATATATATAAATATAAAGCGTGAAAGTCTTAGAGAATATGACATTTTCATAAATTTACAGATAGTTCACAAAAACTTTTACATTAAATGTTATGATTTTTTTTATAAAATTTAAATATTGCATTTTATAAGTTAAAACAAGTAATAATATGTATTTGAAGGTAAAAATATAAAAATATATTTTTAAAATTCTAAATTTTACATGTAATTTAACAAATGTTATACATATAACTTAAGAAATAAATGATATATCCATAAATTTATGAACTTATGGATATGCCGCCAGCAACACTATTATTACATATGATATTGTTGGCATCGTAGCAAAAACTGCAAAATCTTGAGAAAGACCGTCGTTCAATAAGCATATAGAAAGACGATGTTGAATTAGAATTATAGAAAATTTAAAAGTTTTAGTTGCAATATTAAAAATGTATTATACAGCGTGCAGTAGTCATAATTTATGACCCAATTAATGCAACATAGATATTTTATCTTAATTTCTTCTAATTTACCGTTTAAAACTAAAATCTTTCTCGCTTTAAAATATTAACTTTTTATTTAATCATTTATTTATTATAATAACAGTAATCAATAGTACTCCTCGGCCCTCGCCACCACCGCCCAATATATAAACAGACGCCCTCCGGAGTTTCCCATAGTCTCCCTCCCTTCATTTATATTTTTCCTCTCTATTTTCCGTTCACTGTAAGTACCCATGTCGATGGCGTCGCAAAAGGGCCTCATCGTCACCTTCGGAGAGATGCTGATCGACTTCGTCCCCACGGTTTCCGGGGTGTCATTGGCGGAGGCGCCGGGATTCCTCAAGGCCCCCGGCGGTGCTCCGGCGAACGTGGCGATCGCCGTGACTAGGCTCGGCGGGAGGGCCGCCTTCGTCGGGAAGCTGGGCGACGACGAGTTCGGGCACATGTTGGCCGGAATTCTCAAGGAGAATGGAGTCTCCGGCGACGGCATCAACTTCGACAAGGGCGCCAGGACTGCCCTGGCCTTCGTCACCCTGCGATCCGACGGGGAGCGCGAGTTCATGTTTTACCGGAATCCGAGCGCCGACATGCTGTTGACGCCGGAGGAGTTGCATCTGGAGCTCATTAGATCTGTAAGTTTTCTCTCTGCAATCTAAATCTCTCGTCTTCTTTTTCTATTGCGATCACAAGTGCGTGGATGATCACGCGCGATTGGGGAGACTGATACGTGGGGCCCTAGGCAGCTTTGACTAACCTACGATGTAGTCTTCGAATTCAGTAAATCTTTAAATGATAATTGATATCAATGGAAATTTATTAATCTCGTTGTGAACTTCAAAATGAAACTAAGTTTGGCGTATGAGTTGGAATAATGTGCACGATCAATTATTTCATAATCTAATTTATAGATGTATTCATAACCTTGGGACCCGGTAGCCACCAACCATGACTTGTTTCGCTTTGTTGGTGACTCTATTTTTTAAGAATAAGAGGCCATGTACACCTTTTCCTCGCTCTTTCTTTTCTTTACTCCGTACGCATGTCACCCCGCACGAATCAGTTAATGTCATTAATCATTGTTTTACTTTGATTATATACGTAAAGAGATATATAAATAATAATATTCATTACCCATTATTTTACTTTGATTATATATTTAAAGAGATATATAAATAATAATATTATTATATGTTATATGTGTAGATTCATCGTGTTAAGTGGTTTTAGAAAAGTAATTTTTTATTTACCATTATTATACCTAGTTAAACATACCAATAATTTGACAAGTTTCTTGACGAGGGTAAAAAAGAAATATCTTTTTCAGATCTAAGAGGCAGGTAAAGTTTTAACGTAGGACAGAGCGAGTGTGTAAAATTACAAGTTGTTTAAATCGCACTAAACTGATACATTAATGATGTAAATTTAAAACTTTGCAATTCTAAAGAGGCAGATAAAGTTGGTAGGTGGCGCAAGAAATTGATGCAGTTAGGTGAGATCTAGTGTACAGAGAAAAGGGTAAGGTGCACTGTTTTCAGATCCAAGATTTCAACCATCTTCTGAAGAACAAAATGGGTGTCCCACAATCGTAGTTTTTGTTTGGTTATGAAAATGTAATGTGTTATGATATGAATGATGAAATTTGGCAGGCAAAAGTGTTCCACTATGGATCAATAAGTTTGATAGTGGAGCCATGCAGATCAGCCCACCTGAAGGCCATGCAGGTAGCCAAGGACGCAGGGGCTCTGCTTTCCTATGACCCCAACCTCCGGGAGCCACTCTGGCCTTCTACTCAGGAGGCCAAGGACCAGATTCTCAGCATTTGGGACAAGGCCGACCTCATCAAGGTTAGCGACGTCGAGCTTCAGTTCCTCACAGGAAGCGACAAGGTTGACGATGAAACTGCCCTGTCCCTGTGGCACCCCAACTTGAAGCTTCTTCTGGTCACCCTGGGAGAGCATGGTTGCAGCTACTACACCAAGGTACATCTCTTCCTTCTTTTTTTAGAAACCGTCATTGACGAGTATTTTGTCAATCAGATTGGCCAATATATGCTTTAGTTAAGTGTTGGAGGTTCTCTAAGCAGTGCCTTGCCTTGGATGCTAAATATTGTATATTGGCCCCTCAACCATACTGTAATTTCTGACTCCACCAACAACTGCCACTAATTGATAACAGGCAACTTGCAGTAAAATAAGGAATCTTCTGCTGTTTATTGCATAAACTATGTGGACTGCAAGTTGATCCTTTTTTTATTAATTAGTGGGTGGCAAAGGTTTACATCTTCCATTTTGGACGTTCCAACACTCTCTTTAGCAATTTATTTATTTTAGAAAAAAGTGTTTTTATAACCCTACCTAGTTGACATAAGTGTCAATAATCTTTCAATATTCGAAAGTGCCTATATAACCCTATCTAGTTAGTGAAAGTGCCAATATAACCCTATAAATTTTAAAGATGTGCTGATATAACCCTACAAACATTAGAAATGTGCTGATATAACCATACAAATATTAGGAATGTGCTGATATAACCCAATAAGATTGCATAATGTGCTGATATAACCCTACCTGTTCTTGTGGCGATCCGGCGAATTATGAGTGTAAAATTGTCAACCTAATTTCAGAGTTAGCCCAAAGGGTATTTTGGTCAATTTACTTAGAGTCAACGCCAAAAAAATGAGGTCAATGCCGGAAATGGGGTCTGAGGGTTATATTGACACTTTTATTAACTAGTTAGGGTTATATTTGCACTAAAAATTATCATAGGGTTATGTTGGCACTTACTCAAGTAGATAGGGTTATATTGGCACTTATCCCTTTATTTTAATTTTACTTCTTTTCTTTTCCGGTGCATCACGCGCTTATGAACCTTAATTAGGGATCGAGTCTGTGAGAAATGGCTAAGACCTGTTTATTTTACAGAACTTCCATGGCAGTGTGAGTGCATTCCATGTGAAAGCTGTCGACACAACTGGAGCTGGTGATTCTTTTGTTGGGGCTTTGTTAACCAAGATTGTTGATGACCAAGCTATACTCGAGGTACTGAATAATCATCCCATTCCTAATCATCCCATCTCTCAAATGCACCAAATGGATTGAAAACTCTTGTCCTAATGATGGATTCACTTGGTTACTCATCCCATTCCTATACTACATGTCTCAAGTGCATCAAATGGATTGAAAACTGTTGTACTAATGATGGATTCACTTGGGCACTGCAGGATGAACCCAGGTTAAAAGAAGTGCTCAAATTCGCATGTGCATGTGGAGCCATCACTACTACCAAAAAGGGGGCAATTCCTGCCCTTCCTACCGAATCTGAAGCCCTCGCTCTTATCAGCGGAAAGTGATTCAAGATGCCATTTTCGCTTCATTTTGTTGCTTTGAGTTTTGTTGCCTCTTTTAACTTTTGACAATAATTCACCTGCTGCTTTAGATTTAGAAGCTCTTCAAAATTTCCGGTTGTGGGTGATCAAAGAGACCCATCTTTGGAAGTTATTTTGCAACTGAATTGTCAATTAAATGATGATTGCTGTGGCTCGAGGGGCCTTTTTTTGCCCAAATAATTTGTCGTGGGTTAGGAACTTGGGATATATTTGAAATGCACAAATGCAGCAACAAAATGAAGTACTCCATGTGACAATCCATATTGAAATGAGGTGCGTACTTTGACTCGTGTGGCTGGTCGGAATAGTGGATCCGGACTGATCCGATTTAAATTCCATAACGGGACAGGTTGGATTTGAAGTGATAGAGTGGTAACTTTTTTTTAAAAATAAAAAATTATTCTAAGATGTTGGAAAAAATGCATAGCGGCGATTACAATTAGTAGAATTGACATCCATCATAACTAGTTTTTAGCAGTAACTAAAATATTGCAATGATATCTAAGTTACATGACAACCACACTGATCGTCTGTACTATTATAGATCAGATATCCAATAAAAACTGTAACATTGCCGTCGGGGATATCAACTTGCTTCCCGTAAAAAATATGACCACTTGGCAAAGAGGAGCGTATCACGCATCAATATCAGTATATCACTGCGCCAAATAGGGATCTTCTACAACTGTAACACCACTTGATCCAACCATGATCTATGTTGTCCAAACTGTAAACACCTTGAAAAACACCTATCTGATAAACCCAAATTTATGAAACCCAAAATAAAACCACAAACGAAATTGCAAACACACGATCGGTAGAAGTAGATCGAGAACAATACATCAGCACGATCAATTAAATCGAGTTATCATCATGAAATCGATCATGTCGAAAAACAAAACTAATCTATGGAGGTAAATCTCACACTTATTCAATAAAAAAATATGAATTAAAATAAAATGTTATTCCCCATCTTCCATAATAGAAGAAGGGCTGCGACTTGGAGAGGTTGCGGAGAAGGGTTTAGCGGACAGAGGGGAGACGACTTTGGGTGGGTGATACACTTCTAATCCTAACTCTTGGGTAGAAATGTTAACATAATCGTTCAAAATGAGAAAGTATTATTCAAACTCTAACTTTTTACAAAGATTTGGGTGAGACCATCTCACCCAAGCTTATGGTGAGACCAAGGCTCCTTTTAAAATTTTATTAGTTAGAGGGACTTAACTGCAATAATATATAATATACATATTTAGTTTCATTTTTAGTTCTTGTTTTAGTTTCAATTCGTTCGTCTTCTTCTTCTAAAACCGTCAAAACCCTCTCTCTAAATCGCATCTATTTTCTTCGATTCAAAACCATTCCATTCCTTTTTAAATTGTCGATTTTACAGTTCGTATTGTTTCACCATTGAGAATCAGGTTTCCTCGAGGTAATTTTAGTTTAATACATTCAATTTTGTGGTCGGTTTTTGGGGTTTTTTGTTCTCAACGTTGTTCCGGAGGTTTTCTCAGATTTTCTTTGTTTTTCCGGTCATGCATTGTCAGTGTCAGTAGTTTAAATTTCTTTTGTGACTTCTTTTTTTTAATTCGCATATTTATTGCCATTATGAAAAAATTGAAAGAATGTAAGGAAGATTCTTTGGCTAATGTTGGAATGATTGGGAATGAAGTTGATGTTTCTTCTTCGACTGTCGAGATGAATGTATTACAAGGCAATTTTATGATTTTTATGATCGTTTGTGCATTTATTTAGGGTTTAGTCTTTTTCCTTTGTTTTTATGCTTTGTATATGTTTTATTCATGAATTTGTTGATGTATATTGTGTAAGATTGCTGCGTGATCAGGTTGTTGCAGAATCAAAGAAAGGAAAAGTTTGCAAGAAAACAAAGAAGCAAAGGAGTTTTGGTGCAGTTTTTTTACTACATTTTATGATACTCAATTTATAAGAAAAAGAAATCTACAAAAACAGAACAACTCACCCATGTAACACACTAACTAAATGGCTACGTGCATGTCTTCCTATATGCATGACACTAATTAACTAGATGGCTGCATGTATGGAACAAACTAAGACTCTTTCAAACATAGTGAAAGCTGTACCTAAGTTTACTAAAAATAGATAAAACTAAAACGAACAAGTGGTGCAGTAAACAAAAGAAAGCCAAGAAAAGCACAAGGGATTTTTCTGCAGCAATGCTGCACCAATAAGATGAAGGAGATTATCCAACAAATCACCCTATTAACCTTCTTCTTCATTTCGAACTAGAATGATCCCAAGCTTCTGCCGCATCTCGACGAACTTGATCTTTAGCAATGCCTTTGTTAAGATGTCAGCTAGCTGCCTATCAATGCACTATCAAATGTAAGAGCAATAGCAGATTTGTTATCTATCAGAATTTTGAAACCAAGTTCTTCACACCCGACTAGTTCGCCGATGAGCCGACTGAGCCAAACGCCTTGACATGCTTCACTTGCCACTGTAACATACTCTGCTTCGCAAGATGACAAAGAAACAATCCTTTGCTTTTGTGAAGTCCACAAAACCCTGTTGTTCCCAAGAAAGAAAGCTATCCCAGAAGTGCTTTTCTGGTTATCAATGTTGCTGACGAAGTCACTGTCGCTGTAGCCAACTAGTTTAACATCGCCTCCACCTGACTTGTAGCAGTATCTGTACCTTAGAGTACCTTGAATGTACCTAAGTATTTGTTTAATTGCACCCCAATGTTGAGTGCTTAGAGCTTCCATGTATCGACTTACAACGCCTACTGCATGAGCTAAGTCTGGCCGTATGTTTACAAGGTAGCGAAGACTACCAATCACTCTTCGATACATGGTTGCTTCCACAATATCGCTTCCATCCTGTTTGTTCAACCGGAGTTGATTCTCCATCGATGTATGACACGGGTTGCACCCATTCATACCAGCTAGCTCTAAGATTTTTTCAGCGTATGCACCTTGGCATATTGTGATCTCACCATTGCCTTGATACACCTCGATCCCAAAATAGTAACTAAGAAGACCTAGATCACTCACCTTGAAAACTTTCTTCATTTGTCCCCTGAACTCAACAATGTCTTGAACATTTGTCCCCGTGATAATTAAATCATCCACACACCAACAAGAAGAAAACAATGAGTGTTACCTCTCCGATAAGCTGCATGTTCAAGCTGACACCTTTTAAATCCAAGAGAGACAAGAGACACGTCAAGTTTGGAGTTCCACGCCCGTGGAGCTTTCGAAGCTTGCACAATGCTTTATTCAGTTTCAACACCTTTCCATCATTTTCACTATCAATGAACCCGGTGGTTTCTTCACATAAACATCCTCAACAAGATCTCTATTCAAGAAATCCAATTTTACGTCCATGTGGTGCACCTCCCACTTTTCATGTGCAGCGAGTGCAAGCAATAACCAAACCGTCTCCATTCTTTCCACCAGAGTGAACACTTCCTCGTAATCCACCCCCTGTCATTATGCATACCCCTTTGCGACGAGTCTCGCCTTGTGCTTAACAATGTTTCCCACACAGTCCTCTTTAACTTTAAAGACCCATTTGAGTCCGATAGCATGGTGGTTCTCCAGAAGTGATGAAAGCTCCCAAGTCTTGTTGTCGAGGATTGATTTCATTGCATTTATCCAAGCTACATCTCCGAGAGCCTCTTCCACACTTGTTGTCTCCTCTGCGGATAAGAAGAAGTGACCACTTTCTTTAATTTTCTTGATTTCTTTGGTGGCATACAAATCCGTTACCAGCATGTTATGCCGCAGACCTGATATAGTGTCGATGTTGTCATCATGTGTAGGAGGTGTTTCCCATTGTGTCTTAATAGGGTAGGCTCTGGGGTCCGTGGTTCGACTTCTGGTGCAGTTGGCTCAGGTGTGAAAATAGTGTGCTCACTTGTAAAGTAGACAACAGTGAACATGTTTTCTCCTTCTGCTGGTGTTATCTCGCTGGAAGCTCCCAATTTTCATGTCCAACGTTTCTCGAACACGACATCCCTTGTCACGTACATGCTCATTCCAATTGGATCGTAGACTCGGCATGCCTTAGCACCTACATGCGACACATGCATGACACATGCGAATGTTTTCAGGTGGTGTACGCTCGGCTTCTTCCCATTCCACACCTCGGATGGTGTTATGCCATCTAGACTCCGTGTCGACAAGTGATTGAGTAGGTAAACAACAATTTTCACTGCTTCACCCTATAATGTATCGGGAATTTCCATTAACTTCATGAGGCACCGAGCCATCTCGACCACCGCCTGGTTTTGCCTCTCTACTACCCTGTTCTGATGAGGTGAGTAAGGGACATTAGTGTTATGCTTAATTCTTCTTGCATCACACAACTCCTTGAACTCGGTGGAGTTGAACTCTCCACCACGATCCAATCGGAATGCAAGCAACTTGTCATTGATGCTCGGCCTTCGTTGCCGACTTGATTTTCTTGAAATGTCGCAGCGTCTCATCCTTCATCCTGAGTAGTTTAACCCACATGTATCGGCTATAATTATCAATAAAAAATTAGAAAATACCTTCTTCTATCTGCTGTTGTAGGCGCAATCGGACCACACAAGTCGTTGTGGACCAACTCTAAGTGACGTTTTGTTCAGTGGGAATGGTGTCCTGTGTTGTTTCCTGATCGCACAATCGTTGCAAAGCTCTTCCACATGTTCAATGTAGGGAATTACTCAAACTATTTCTTTGCTTGAAATAATATGCAATGCCCGAAAGTGAAGGTGTTCGAACCGCGCATGCCACAACCAATGCATCACTTTCCTTCTGTGCCAAAAGACTCACGAGAGTCGCAAGATTCAAGTTATTGTGTAGAGTCTGTTGCGCAAACGTGTGACCCGAGGAAATACTTTCCAAGCCCGATAAAAAATGTAAAGTTTCCCATCTTCAATGGTGATTTTGCAGCCGTTTTCGTCAAGTTGTCTGAGGGAGATAATGTTACTACACAGATTTGGAATGTAGTAAACATCCAAAAGAATGTGATGATCACCAGTGAAGCACTGGAACATTACCGTGCCTTTGCCACAATTTTTTACAACTGAATCGTCACCAAATCGAACTGTCCCATGCACAGTTTCATCAAGGGTTCTGAACACCTTCTTGTCTCTGTTCATGTGGCTGCTAGCGCCGATGTCGAGATACCATATGCCATCACTTGCACCTACATACACCACCTTCTTCTCATTCAAGTTCACTTCCTGAGCCGTAACATCCAACGATACAATCTGCACCATGAGTAGGGCTAGTTCCTCATCACCCCCACCTCGGTTTGAGCAAGATTTGTGTGCTCTTGCAGATCCCGATTATGTTTTGCCTTGCAGCACTCTTTTTTCCAATGCCCCGGTATCCCACAGTAGTGACAATTCCCCTTCTTGCATTTGTCGTTGCCACCACTACTTGATGATGACTTTACCTTGCTCCTAGCCGGTGATTTTGTCTTAGTTGGGGATTTGTTCCTCTTATCGCTGTCACCAGACGAACCTTGCCCCCGCTGCCAAGATTTCCACTCCTCCTCTGTGAGGAGTAAATGTCCTCTGGCAGGTGTGAAGTCCTCGAGTTTTCCACATTCTTCCACCACCAATAGTCGGCCCGTGAGTTCCTCGATGGATAAAGTTTTCAAGTCCACCAGTGACTTTATTGCCATTGCCATCTGCTTGTACTTTCTTGGCACACTTCGCAAGAATTTCAGTACCGCCTTGTGCTCCATCACTGGATCTCCCAGTACCTCTAGATCATTTATGATGGCGGTGAGTTGAATGCCAAAAGACTCAACCCCTTCCCCATCCTTGAAAGCTAGCATCTCGAACTCCGTCCAACACGTTTGTGCCTTTGCTTCTCGAACATGCTCTACCCTAACTCGCATGGTTTTAAGCATGTCCCATGCCTCCTTGGCAGTTGCCTTGACTCCAAGGGTATGCACCAACTCCGACGGGACTGCTCGAAGAAGGGCAGACATTGCCCGCCGATCATCACGTTGATCACCCGGACCATCCTCGATCACCTCCCACAAGCCATGTTTTTGAAGTTGCACCTTCATTAGGATCACCCAATCTGCCTAGTTGGTTTGAGTGAGAGTTAGATAGTGTGTCGTTCCATCACTCTCTCTTATAACCCGCTCCACTATGCGTGTCTGACTGTCTCAGCCCATCTCATTGCCTCCACCAAGTTTTTGCCATTCCAATGGTGGCGCTGTGGATGCTCCCCCCTTATTTTTGTCACCAGCTGCTCCTGTTCCTCGTCCTGCCAGAGTCTTTGATCAAACACCAACGCTCTGATACCACTTGTTGTTGCAGAATCAAAGAAAGGAAAGGTTTGCAAGAAAACAAAGAAGCAAAGGAGTTTTAGGGCACTTTTTTTACTACGTTTTCTGATACTCAATTTATAAGTAAAAGAAATCTACGAAAAATTGAACAACTCACCCACGTAACACACTAACTAAATAGCTATGTTCATGCCTTCCTATATGCATGGAACTAACTAACTAAATGGCTGCATGCATGTAACAAACTAAGACTTTCAAACATAGTGAAAGTTGTACCTAAGTTTACTAAAAATAGATAAAACTAAAACGAACAAGTGGTACAGTCGACAAAAGAAAGTCAAGAAAAACACAAGGGATTTTGCTGCAATAATGCTGCAAAAATGAGAAGAAAGAGATTATCCAACATAGATGTTTGTCGGTGTATCCGTATCATTTTTGCTCTGTTGTTGCCTGCCTAAGCCAGGTCTATATAATTTTTGCTCTGTTGTTGCCTGCCTATGCCAGGTTCATCCCAATCCATGACTGTGCTCTTAATTTGTTACCTATTTTTGATATTATTTATATATCCTTTTTTGTTCTTGCAATATGCAGAAATTGGTTAGTTTTGTTACATCCCAAAAAGAATAGAAAAGGTATGGTGGAATCATGTAGTCATTGTTCACCTCCTAATAGCCTTATGGATACCTTATTCTTTGGAATTTCTGAAGGTATCCCCACTGTGCAAATGTGGATAAAGATACCATTGCACCTTATAATCACGTTGTTAGAATTTTTGTCAATCACTTGAATGATTTTGATTGCCATCCAACTTTGCTCTTCTTTAAGGGAGCATTGTTAGAGCACAAGCATAAGTAGGAGGGGTTAAATTAATTTACATTCATGATTCATTTTCAATAGGAACTATTCATCAAGAATTGTTCTATCATCTAAAAGACGAGTGCATTTGTCATTCGAGATTGTGCAGAAGGATGGCAGCAATATGGCGCAAGAAGCACGACGCACACATGTATCAGCGTAATCCAATGATTGAATTTGAGTTAGTTAATCTATTTATTTAGTTTAGTTATTTTTGTGGTTTGTAAATCTAAATCTTTTTATATTTTATTGTTTCTCAATATATACGTAGACAGTCATATTTATCTGTTTACTTTTGTTGTTTTAGTTATTTATTCACGTGTTTATGTTATTACTTTTAAATGTAGATGATGTTGTTCATTGGAGAAAATCTAGTCGATCACAATCAAACTCGACTACAATAAATTGTATGTATATGGTTGAAATATTAACCGTGTTTACTTTTTTAACTTTTAGATTAGTAAAATTTTATTATTTGTTGTTTGTTTTTGGTTTTATTGAATTAGTTACGTTATGTATCTCATTTTTTTATCATGCAACTGTGGAGGAGGCTGAGGCTATGATTAATAATATTCCAGCTTCAACAAATATAAAAGAATCAGGTTGGATTAATGTTTTATGCTTTATTATCATTTTATGTAGTTAGTTTCACTGTTTACGTCATTAGTTTATACGTTAATATGTTTATTTTGTTATATTGTATATTTCAGGTTAATTTTGATTATGGTTTATTCTTATATATAGCGTATTAATTAGGGTATTAAACTCGTTAGTTTCTTTGTATCTTGTAGTTGTGGAAGTAGCTGTGATCAATAATCCTCCTGTTTTAACAAATATTCATGAAACTTAGGGGTGGAAAAATAAACTCGTTATTTGCAGGTCAAGCGGGTTGTTTATTTAAAACCCCGTTTGGGCATGGATCAAATGGGCACCAAGTCAAATGGGTAACGAGTCAAATGGGTAACGAGTCAAATGGGTAAGGGGTCAAATGGGTAATTAAAAATATGGGTCAAACGGATTGGGTTTGCTGATTGACCGTGGGTTTGTAAAATGGGTAAATCTGTGGGTTTGACCCCCGGGTTTACCCGTTTCTATTCTTTACGTGACCCATTTTCTTACTATCTAGGTTTGTTCATGACTCATGTTTTGGCACTTTTCTTTTCTGATTCGTGCATATTTTATACCTTGTTTTCTAGTATAAACCAAGAATCCCTTTGTACCTTATATTTTCTCCTTGTAGATCTCATCAAAACCTCAATAAAGCACGAATCAAGCTAAAGCTTTGGTAATTTTTTTTTTGCATGTTTAGTTGGTTTAAGATTCATTCTTTCTATTATGTTTCCTATGCACTCATAAAACCTTATGCAGTTGATCTTTCTTTGCTAGAGTTGTTCTTTTGTATGAAAATATCTTAGCCATTTGTCGAACACTGAAAATGATGATTAAGTCTATGCAAGTCAACATATTTCCTTCTCCCAAAAAGAACTTTGAGGAGATCATGACAGTGTATGTACAAGATCTGTGGTATTTGTTTAACAATTTCCCAGGTAGTGATGGAGATCTTTTGCAAAAGATGAGAAGGATGGAGACTAATATGCATGATGCTTTCACGAAGGCTCAATTCCAAGCATGGCTGGACAAGCTGGACTTGTTTGAAACATTCCTTAGGGGTGTCGAAATGGAAAATAGTAAGAACCAAGAACTTGTTGTTCTCTTACTCAAGTTTATCGAGCTGCGAATTTAAGTTTTTGAATTTATGTCAACCCATATGGGTTTGTAGATTAACCCACATGGGTTGAAATCCGTGGGTTCACCCATTTTTAATGCATGAGTTGAGTGATTTTTTACCCGCGGGTTGAGCGGATTTCATCTCAACACATTTTTACCCGACCCATATTTGATCCATATTAAAATGGGTCAAAATGGGTCATACCCATATTTTTTATTTACCCATATTACCTGACCTATATTTGACCCGTCCGCCCATTTTCCACCCCTAAAGAAACTGGTTACATTAAGTCCTTATGCTGTTAGTTTGATTGTTTTCTTTATTAGTTTATTTATTTATATGATACTTTGTTATGTTATATAGGTGTTGCTAATGCTGTGAATGATGCAACATTTAGAAAAGGTTCTTTTTAATTTTATTATTGTAGTTTATTTATATGTATAACTTGTTTGGGTATTTAACTCATTAGTTATGCATATGAAGCAGACTGAAAAGGGCTGTTAGAGTTGAAACTGATAAGGTAAATTTTTTTTGTTGTGCTTTTTGTATAATTATATTAGTTATTTCTTGTGTTGCTTTCTTATATTAGAAAAATGTGACCAAGTTGTAACTCGTCATATGTATGAGAGGTTGGGGAAGGTTTAGAATGATGTGGCTGGGGATCGCACAACTCACAACAAGGGACGATGTTACTGAACAAACCCAAATTCAGCCGAATGCTTATAATGATTCATAAGAGTTTTGGAATGAAAAATTATTTGCTATGATTGGTGAATAAGTCAATAATTTGGGGAGAAGGCCACAAAAGGAAACTCTTCCGAGTTTTAACTTGCTGAACGAAGATGAATTGGATAGCAATCTAAGAGCGCCAACAACTGTGCAATCCCCCAAAAAAGAGATGAAGTTATTTGCAAGAGTTTATTGAAATTTTAAAAAATAGATTGGTTGTTAGTATTTGAATGATGAATGATTTAGTTTTTGTACAATTTTGAATGTTGAATTTGTTTATGTTGTTGAATTTGTTTCGTCGTAACTAGATTAAAACTTGTAGTTTTTTATGATGATTTTTGTATCTAATCAGTGCTGAAGTTTATCTATTTAGTTCGATTGATTTAAGGTTTAGTTTTTTTAAAGTGTAGCAACATGTCTAACATTGCTATTTTTTGTGTTTAAATTTCGCTGATTAAATTTCTCGTATTGTATTTTTTAGTTCACTGATTAGGTTGGAGTTTTGTGTTATTAGTTATGGTTGTGACTTGTTTGATTGTTTAACAGTTTAGTTATTTACTTTTAACATTATTAATCTTAGAATAAATTATTTTTTGGTCCCTAAATATAATGCAATATCATCCTTTGGTCCCCAAGGCCAATACCGCGTTTGTTTAGCAACCAACAAATTCAAAATGATTTGTTTGATTCCCAAAGGCAGTTTTTAGGTAAATCAAAATTATTTTCAGGTATACCAGGAGTAATTTTGCAATTTCCTTTATTTTAAAAACATGAAAAATAAAAGTTTTAACCTATCACGTACACAAAAAATTTAACCCTGGAACGCGTGTGAAACCATGCGCATCTTCTTCCTCTACACACGTGAAATGTCAACGCCGACGCTTTGCCTAACTGTGCAGATTCCACCACCGAGGCTTCGCCTGACTTCGCTGGCGCAACTCTGACTCTGATGTCCATCTCACGTTTGCCTCCTTATCCATCGTCGACCCATCTTCATCCTCACGGGTCATGTAACCCGGTGCCGCCGACCCCTTTTCTGAAACCCTAAGTTGCCTTCAGCCCATTTTCTCCTCTCAGGTCATTTGACACAACCCAGATGGAGTCCGCCGTCAGCATATCCAAACTCGCCGGAACTCTGAATCTATAAACCCAGATGGTAAACAAATTTTGGTGACCCAAGTTTATTCGCTAAAAAAATGAGAACCCAAAACACGTACCTAAAATGTGACCAAAATTTCCATAATGATGCCTAAGCTCGCTAGAAAAATGATTAAACCAAATCTCAAAAATGATTAAACCAAAACCCAGATGGAGTCCGGCGACGGTGGCGTCAGAGCGCTGACAGTGGTGGAGTTAAGACCACCGACGAGCAGAGCAAAAAGCCAGAAACCCTAGCCCTTTAATTTTTTAATTTCAAGGGTATAATGGCATTTTACACACTTTGACCAGTTTTACCATTGACTTTACCTGAAAATTGCCTTTAGAGACCAAACAAATCATTTTATATTTGTTGATTGCTGAACAACACAGTATTAGCATGGGGACCAGACAAAGTTTAAGATGCTATTTAGGGGACCAAAAAAATAATTTAGTCTCAATTTTATAGCCATATGTTGTGGTTTAGTTTGTGATCCTCTTATTTTATTTTATTTTTAATGTAACATTAGTTCATGCATATATGCATTTAGTTTGGTTGTTAGAGTCATTAGTTTGATTATATTGATTGATGGTTAGTTTATACACTGTTTTATTTAATTGAACTGCAGTCATTAGTTCAGGTGTTGAATGCACTCAAATTCCAATTTAAATTATTAGTTTCACAATTTAAGAAAAAGGTATAAATACTAATATAATTACAATATAAAATTGAATCTTATAGGACTAGACCATTTGTTGCTTTGGTATCTTTGTACCAAACTCTTTTGTATTTTGCTTATTTCTTGCTTCCATCCTTCAATTCGCTTGCTTCCTCGTTTTGTCTTTGTGGGAGATGATATGGATCTTGAATTGTTGGTGGTTTATTGACAAAATATTCCACCACATCAGTGTTTCAATTTTCATGTTTCTGTGTAGAATTTGAGGCAATAATTTCCATCACTTTTCGGTATAAATCATGAAATTCTGATAGTATTTTTGCTCTCAAACTTGTGAAGCAATTTGTGTCGACTTTTGATAAGTCGCTCAAATTGGTGTCAAAATCTGTTCCTGCAAATATGTATTATTTCAGTAACTCATTAAATCAACTATTTTTGTGATTAGTTCGTGTATTGTACGACTTAGTTTGGCCTTGGTAAACAGTTATTTAGTCATTGATAAATATGAAATTTCTTCATGTGCTTAAGAGTTTACTTTGTGTCTAAAACAAGTTTCTTCGAACATTCATTTTAAGAAAATATCCCAATCCTTGATGAACTATATAGCGATTTTTATACACTTTATTTCATGTGTTCATGAGGCAAGATCATGTATTCAATATATTACTTCGGACATTTAAGAAAATTATACAATACCAAAATATTTTTTAAAAATTCAGCTAACCAAATTTCATACCTTCAGAATTACAATACTTCATGTATTTATTAAGTTACATTGTGTATTTAACATATTATTTCTTAGACTTCAGTAAATTTTAAAACATCTAAATATTCTTAACAAAATGCACATAATTGAATTCTAGATATTGACGAATCACTAACAAAGTTCGTGATGTTACTTCATGTGTTAATGCAGTTACATCATTTATTTAATATGTTACTTTATACGTTCCAGAAAATTTGAAAACACCTAAATTTTCTCAACAAAATGCTTATATTCAAAATTTCGATGTTGGCAAACTATCCATCATAATAATATCACGTTACTTCATGTATTCATGCCATTACATTGTGTGTTCATCATATTACTTCATACGTTCCAGAAAATTTAAAAACACCTAAATTTATCAACAAAATGCATATATCCAAATTCTAGGCCTTGGCGAACTATCCAACAAAAATAATATCACGTTATGAAGTTACATTGAGTGTTTATCATATTAATTCATACGTTCAAAGTACATTTAAAAACACCTAAAATTTCTCAACAAAATGCATATATCCAAATCCCAGACCTTGGCAATTTATCTAGAAGAATAATATCACGTTACTTCATGTGTTTATGCAGTTACATCCCATGTTCATCATATTACTTCATACGTTTCAGAAAATCTATGAACACCTAAATTTTCTTAACAAAATGCAAATAGCCAAATTTTAGATCTTGGCGAATTATCCAGTAGACTAATAACACATTACTTCAAGTGTTTATGCAGTTACATTGTACGTTTAACATATTACTTCAAACATTCCAACAAATTTGAAAACATCAAAATGTTCTTAATAATATGCATATAATTAAATTCTAGATCTGGAAAAAAATATATCAGAATATGAAAATGTTACTTTATGTGTTCATACTGTTACTTCATGCGTATGTAAGCAATCAAAACCAAACCTGGATGCAAGTTTGTTGAATTTTCATATTGAACATTTTCCTTTCTTTCTCCTCTATACAAAACAATTTCATTGCCTTGAATTGCTTCGTTTTCTATTGTTTATAACAACACCACCTTAGATCGTAGATTTCAATTGTTAATTTCCTAAAATTGAGATTTCAACCATAAAACTAAGATTTTCAACCGTAAATTTCATGTTGCCTCAATTATTTCACCTTCAAAGATCGTAGAAGCTTTCCAATCTGCTTTCGTTTGATCATTCCGACGCAAAATTCACGTTTTGAAGCAACAATTTGAGCTCCTCCAGATTTGTAAAATTTTACAGAAATTCCAAATCTGAGCTCGATTGAAGATTCTCGTTTCAAACTAACGATTTGCAGAGTTTTGATCGGTGAAATGAGATCTTGAATGTGTAGTTTAATAGCTCTGATTCCGATTAAGTTTGAGAAGGAATGAAATTCCTGGATTTTAGGGAGGAAAGGACATATGATTCTAAGGTTTTTTTTATTGAAGCCTATTTTGAGAAGGTTTGACCCATTTTTGTTATAACCCATCTTTTGCCCCATTTTCATCCTATCATCCTATATTTGCAATAAGGTCCCATTTTTCAGCTCCACTTTTATTAATTGCTGTCTGATCCCTTGTCTCACGATTTGCTATGGTGAGACTGTCTCATAGGAGTTTTTCTCCTAACTTTTAGATTAATTGTGCAGTTATTACCTTTCGTGTCATTTCCAACGTCGAATATCCCGGAAATAACCAATATATCCTTGATGAGTTTTCTAAAAAAAATTAGATGACTTGACCCTCTTCACTATTAGAACCTAACAAGAATTCTAGGGTCATATCAACACTTAATTTAAATGTCTAGAGTTATTTCAGCACTAAATTTTTATTTCTAGAGTTATTTCAATACTAAATTTTATTTCTAAAGTTATATTAGCACGTTAAAAAATATATATAGGGTCAGAAAAGTAATTTTAAACATTTTCCAAACACTGAATGTTACAAAATCTGACTTTTATCTATAGTCTTATTCACTCCATTCCCCATCTCCTTTTACCACCACTATTAGATTAAGAAAAAAAGGACAATATACCACGAAAAATGGAAATCAATTTAAAGCTCCAACTGAAATTCATTGAAAGACATAATCAACAACAAGAGCATTTTAAAATACACATTCAATGTTTAAGATTTTGATCAAAAATCTTAAAAACTAAAATAAACAAATAACCATAAAATTTCAATCTGCAAACATTTTTTACACTCTTACATCTGCAGCAAAATTCAACAAACAAAAGAGAGTCAAAAAGAAAAAAAAGGAACCAATAGCTAAAAAATATCGGTGGAGAGATTGGAACAAACGATGGATAAAAGGAGAAAATGAGAGGCATATATAGGCGGATAACCCTAAGAAATCCCTATTTCAATACTAAGGAACAAGCAAATTATGAAATAGACCTTGTAATTTTAAAAAGTACAATACACTACCTTCCATTTTAGTAAATGTAATCTAAGTACAACACGCCATGACCGTATCAACGACCTCCTTGGCGCGGCAGACATCAACATGCTCGAGGCGGTTGAGGTCGAGATTTGCGGTGAGGACGAAGTCGACAGTGTAGTCGAAGGAGCTGAGACAGAGGATGGGCTACCAGGGGCGGAGGAGATATTGTGGAGTGTGTGAGAGAAGGTGAAGGGGGGAGGAGCACGGTGGAGGCGGACTTGCTCCGCGCATTGGAAAGGCTGCTGGGTGAGACATGCTTCACAATGGGGACCTTGGAGAGGCACCGGACTCCTCCGGCTTCATCGTCAGTGGCAAGTTTCAGCAGTCATCATTGACCATCTGATTTCTTGGGTGGAGATGGGCGGAGGAAGATGGTGGCGGAGGGTGAAAGAAAGAGGTTAGGGCTGGAAGTGAGAAGAAGAAGAAAGAAGAAATAAGAAGAAAATTGGGTGGCGGGGGCATGAATTTATATGTTCAAGGGTAATTATGTCTATTATTTTTATTTATTTTTTCTTTCTTTAATCCAGGGGCAAAAAAAAGGTCATTTCATTAAATTTCGATCAAACTTCTTGTTGAAAATTGAAGTCGAAGGCACTCAGAGTTTGATTGACACATACATCAATAAGTTAGGATTATTTTGAAACTTTCTAGTTTTGCAGGGTTATATTGGTACTTTCAACCAAAAGATATGAGTTATTTTAGCACTTTTTTCAGTATAATTTCAGTTTGGATTGTTTTGGGCTAGACATTTTGGTCTAGCCCAACTCAATCAAAATTTGCATCTGTGCGAAAAAAAATTACTTATTTGGGAAAAGTGCAAAAATTACCCTATCAAATTGAGAAAGTACAGATATAACCCTGTAAAATCTAAAAGAACAAAACTAACCCCATATTTTTGTAAACTTTTGCAATTATACCCATTTTGATCAATTCCGGCATTTACTTAAAAAGTCAACTATTGACCAAACATGAAAAGACTAAATATCCCTGAATTTAAAGGTAAAATTTATAGACAATTTTACCCCTCATTTCTTCTTCTTCAGTTTCTCCTACTCTGCCACCCCATCGATCTGCCCCCAGCCGCTGAACCCCATCTCCCATTCACCGGTTCACCACACCGTCACCGCTGACCTTTCTCTGCTCCGCCACTGGCTCAAATCTTGCCCAAAACAAGCTCCCCCCTAAAGCCCGAGTGCCGCTTAGATTCGCCCAGCTCCACCTACAACCCACCACCACCACCACCACCTCTCCAAGTCGCTGAACCACAACCCCGCCACTAGAAACCTCACCCCGTTGCCCCTATGCATGCCGTCTAGAAACCCTAGCTTTGCTAGCTGCGCCATCCACCACCTCTGCCCCGCCACCCAAGGCCCACCAATCTATTTCCATCGCCCACCCTCATCGCCCAAAAACCCTAGCTCCTCCAGCTTTGTGCCCACCACCTTTACCCTAAACTCTAGCCCTGCCACCCTAGCCCTGACGCCCACCCTAGCCAGCTATATCTCCCACCCTAGGCAGTTGCGTCGCCCACCCCTTCTTCCATTGAGAGCTTCACCCCCGTCGGGAAACCATGAAGAAAGAAGAAGATAAAAATGGAGGGAGCGATGGTGGTGGAAAAGAAACCAGAAAGAAAGTAGAGAAAATGGAAAGAGAAAGAAAGAAAAATGGAGAAGAGAATTTTTTGGGTTAAAAAGCAGAGAGGGTATTATTGTCTTTCACTATTTTTTATTTTTTAAAAAATTTAATAGAAAATGGTTATTTTGATGATTTCCGACCAAATTGGCCATTGACATTTTGGTCAACGAAATCCAGGGTTATTTTTGCCTTTTCATATTTTACAAGGTCATTTATGCACTTTTGATCAAAACATAGGGTTAAAAGTGCACTTTTATCTACTTTTATTTGTCCATCTTAACAAAATTTGCTTAATATACAAAAATTTTCACTTGTCAAAATTTTGTGGCATAAAATTACCACAAGAACTCTTATATTTGAATCAATTACAACGATATCACTACTCATGCAAAAAGTGCAATTAATGGCACCAATGGACATCGAATTTTGTAAATTGGCTCAGAATAGCAATCCGTTAAATATTCTGATGTCGGAAAAAATTCACAATGAAGAAAAACTGAAGGATGACTATGTGCGACAATTCAATGGCGGTTCTAGTTAGACCTCCGTCTTAAGTGTGTAAACAATTACAGTTAGAATTTAACCGCTGTTGAATGATGATTGATGACATTTGTGAGTAAGAGCTAAGGCATGACTCATTGATCAAATATTGGAATAGCCACGGATATTGAGTCAATTTTGTATATTTTTTAAGTGATTGATTATGCCCATCTTTTGCTAATAGTTTGGAAAGCGAAAATGCATTACGCACTAAAATAATGTTGATGTGTCCATTTATGTGCATATTTTGGGGAATTTTTTAGATCACTTTTGTACTCATTTGTCATCTAGAGCTTTTGTTTTACCATGAAATTCTCTTAGGAGAGGTAAGAGTGACTTTTACGCTCTTATGCCTTTTCTAAATGAATTTTGTGTGATGAGTTAATAACATTGAGACTTGAAGACCGAAGACCATGAAGTTCACCTTTTAAATTTTTGGAAACTTGAAGAATTTAAGAGAAGTGAAGTGGAGGGTAGGCTAGAAGACAAGAAGAAGAATGAAAGCCATGATGCTGTTTCTGAGCATCCGTCGCAACGCGTGAATAACCTGTCGCAAGTCACGAAAGATAGGGTGACCAGAATTATTCCTTTTTTTCTTTTACTATAAATAGCACTTTATCCTCCCTCTTTCCTCACTTCTCCTTCTTCCCAACTTCCTACTGCAAAACCCTAGTTTTTCCTACCTTTTCATCTTAGTTTAATCTTAGATTATGTTTGGTTTGTTGTTGATAATTTGTATGGATTCTAGTATCTAAGTTAATCATTTGGGAGCAATTGATTGAAACTTCCAAAACCCATGTAGCGAGATTCTCTATTTTTCTCATTTGTGAACATTTATTGCTTAGCATTTATTGTGCCATTAATGTGATGTTTTACTTCATTTATGCCATGGATTATTTGAGAATATGAAATATTTGTATGATTGAAGTGTTAGGGTGTTAGGAAAGTGTACAATTTCTTAGCTCTTTGTCATGATATCCAAGAACATGGAATTAGAACTTCTTCTGTATAATGTGATGTTAATCTTGCTAGATAAGTATGTTAATATGGATTCTTCTCATATTTGTTATAGGGTAGCAGTGAAATGTTGAATCTTGAATGTTGTTTGTTCTAGGTTTATCCTAATGAATGCTTTGTTTGGTTAAATGGCTATGCATTTGGTAGAATGCTTGTTGTTATCAAATCTATGGTTTTTTTTGTGTACAATGCTATTGATGAAATACCTTTAGGCATTGTTTGTCTAAAGTGATTATCAATGAGGTTTGCAAAATGTCATTGTTTGCGTTTGCAAATTACTCTTAAGAAGAAATGAATGTTGATTTTCAAAATGGAAGTGATAGCATTCCCCATAGCCATTAAATGTGAATGAATGAGTGAATGAATCTAGGATCTATAAGAGGTTTGGAAGTGAAGATCAATTGCACCCTAGACTTTGTCAATTGTTGATTTTGTCATATTTTTAGTTGTTTGTTGTATGACTAGCATTGTTATCTTTCTTTGCTAGTTGTTGTCTTTCAATTCATATTTTAGGAAAAGCCAACCAACTGCCCCCCCCCCCCCCCCATCATTACTTTTTTTTATATGTATGTATATCTATATCTATTCTAGTATCCGCCTTATATGTTTAAAACCTTAGAAATATCTCTTTTCTTCGTGGACGACCGACTTGCTATTATCTACTTAGTTTTAGATAGGAAGCATTTAGGGCTTAAATATTAACTTTGAGAGGTACGGCGATGCCATCCCAAATTTTGGCGCCGCCACCGGAGAAGAGACATTTATTTTTTCAGTGTTTGGGCATATTGTGTGTGAATATGTGCTAGTTGTGAATATGTGTTAGTTTGTTTTTATTATGTTTTTTAGTTGATTTGTGATTTTCTCTTGGCTTGGAGACGTATAGTTTGAGTTCTTGGTGTATGGTTCGTACGTGATGCTCTTCACGAGAACACCTGCACTAGGACCTCGAGTTAGCGTTGAATTTGAAAAGGGCTGGGAGGCTTTCTTTTGAAAGTGTGAATAACACCACTCCTAGTGACCATTTTGCGGATCCTTCTACTTCTATGGAGCACCAAGATGAAAATTCAAAAGGACCTCAACACCCGCCTCTTCAAGGAGGTATTTCTTTGAGGCAAGTCCCTTTGAGGGAGACAATGGTCTCCAACCTTGATCAACAACCTATGTGCATCACATATCCGACGGTTGGACCAAATAGGCACTTTGAGCTTAAGTCTGGATTGATACACTTGCTACCTTCATTTTTTGGTAGGCAAAGGGAAAATCCCAACAAAAATCTCTTTGACTTCCACATGGTGTGTGGTGGTATGATTCCCAAAGGAGTAGATGAGGACCTTTACAAGTTGAAGGCATTCCCATTCTCATTAAGGGATGCCGCAAGGGATTGACTCCACTACCTACCACCCGGGAGCATTAAAACTTGGTGTGGGATAAAGAAAACGTTTCTCGCTAAGTACTTCCCAGCCCCAAAGTCTGCCGCCTTGAAGAAGGACATTAGCTACATATCCTTGGCATAAAGAGTAGTTCTATGACTATTGGGATAGGTTCAAGAAGCTTCTCTCAAGTTATCCTTATCATGGCTATTCAGAAGGATATTTCATCTACTACTTCTACAATGGTCTTCTTGATGAAGAGCAAAAGGCTAATGAGGGGAGCTTGTGGTGGTTCCATCGGTAATAAGATTTTGACAGAGGCTATGGAGCTCTATGAGGAGTTAGCCGAGAAGTCAGAGAATTTTAGTGCAAGGTTCGATTTAAGGAGACAAAATTCAAACTCCACAAGTACTCCTTCCAACAATGGTAAACTTGACGATCAAATATTGTCCCTCACTTCTATGGTGAAGTCTTTGATGACCAAGTCCGGAAATGCTCCACATGTAAAGTCTAGTGAAATTTGTTCATCGGTGCATCCCACAGACACTCTCCCTCGTTTGCAAGATGATTATGTCAAGGAGGTGAGTGCCATGGAATATCAATGAGGCCAACATTTTTATGCATGAGATATCAATTGCGCCCAAGGATGAACAAAAATAGGATCATCAATTGATGATCAAAGGTTGACTAGAAATGTAAACGAGGGATATCATTGTCGAGGGATATCCTTTGATCATCAATTGATGATCCTATTTTATGCATTAACCACATATTATGGAGAACTTATCAACACCTTTTGAGTGTTAATATTTCTAACCCCCCCGGTTATAGTTAGAGTGGGCAATCAACACCACACAATAACCCTTATCCTTGGGTCACTCAAGACGATCGGCGTCACAGACTTCCCCGAGGATAGAAATACACATAGAGACCCAACACAACTACTACAATGTCCTACAAGCAAGAAACACAAAGATAACACAAATATATTTACTAAAAACGACTACGAGGATCGGCCTTCATTCTAATCGTTATTAGTGAACCACGTTGATAATTAGTCAAGCCCATTCAAATTCATCTTAAGTCTAAGAAACTTCATCAATCAACAATCATAATTAGTTTTCACTCCTAATTATAACCTAGCATTGTCCAACAATAATTTCATTGACAAAAAGTCAAAGTCTTATGGGTTTGACAAAAAACCTAGCAAATAATCAACCACAATCATCAACTAGTTTATCATCCTAGTCTAAATCATGCATTAATCTCACAAGAAATTACAAAACATACTTGATAATCAATGCACAAAATCTCACAAATTTATACTAGAAATGCTTACCAACAGCTCCCAAGAGTATATTTAGCCTAGATTATGAAAAACCATAGCATAGAACATAAATCCATAAGAAACATGGCAGAAATTGAAAGATAAAAGTGAAAAGTAGGGTTTTAGAGGCCCCCAAGTCGGGCTTAGAGAAGTGGGAAAGAAAGGGGGTATTTATAGTCAAAATTGGTCAAGAAAAAGTAAAAAATGTAGCAGAGGTGTGCGGCCCCGCACTCGGATTCGCTGGCTGCACGTTTGGCTCCTGAGGGCTATTTTTCCCCTTCATTTTGGGCTCGCGGGAACGCGCCTCAGTGCCCTGGCCGCGCGCCCGTTGGTCCATTTTTTCTTCAACATCTTTTGCGCTGCTACGGGTGAACTGCTATGTGATTTGGAAGTTCTTGTAGTCGATTTTATAGTGCTAAAGAAGAAAAATCCAATGGTACACCCTTGGAGTCTGGTTCATTATAAGAACCTGGTTCAGACTTCAGGGTCACAATTCATCTGCTTCTTTGTCCTTTTTCTTTGACCCTTCTATTTTCTACCACATTTTGACTTGTGGCCTTCAATCTTATACCATCCTTGTGAATGACCTTTTCTAAACCAATCTAAAGTACTTATGAGCAATCTACAAATTAAGCTTACAAAAAGTAATCTTAACGCTCGTAAGGACCAAAAATCTATTAGACTATAGATAGGTTACCAAATGAATGGAAATTGAAAATGATCATCTAAATCCCTTATGAAGTAAACCAACCTAAATCTATCAATCTTCCAACAAAAATATGGCAACAGGGATGTTAAATGCTTTGGAAAATACATGCATTTAGCATCTCATCACAAGGCTATTAAGGAAATCAAGAGTACCAAAACTGGCCTTACAATGTGGGTAATCGAGATCATTCAAATCTCCAGGATGGTAATCCTCAAGAAGGTCAAAATTCTCGACCTTATCGCCTCGTCAACAACAATATCGGCCTCCTTAACTGCAATACCAAAGACTTAAAGACAAACACTAAAATCATGGTGAAGTTTGGGGTTGTCAAAAGATGAAATTATGCAAGCCATTGGGAAGTTGAGATATGTACGAAGAAGGCCAATAAATTTCAAGAGAAAGTTATCCAAGCCTCAAAAACTTGGAGACCCTAGTGAGCCAAGTGGCTCAAGCTTTGAATAGGATAAAGGCAAGAGATTTGGGAAAACTTCCTTTTCAACCCGAGTTGAATCCCCGCCAAAATGCTAGTGCTATCATTTTGAGAAGTGGTAAGGAGGTTGGCATCCCCCCGGATGGTGAGGTGGTTGAAAGTGAGCCTAAAAGGGTGTAGCTGTTTTACAAAGAAGTGGGAGAAGAGGCCGAGAACTTGGCCAAGGACAAAGTGAGGAAGGGGAAGGAGAAGGAAGATGATATCATCATTGAAAAACCAACTTCCATTCCCGAGCCTTCATCCCCTCCTCACAAGAAGGCAGAGATGGTGGAAATTCCCCCCTATGTGCCGGAACCACCATTTTTGGAGGTTTTGAAGGATAAATGGTGGAAGGAGATCAACAAGAACATCTACAAAGTCTTTCGTAGATGTGAGGTAAGTATCCCTCTTTTGAATGTTATTGAACAAATTTCTATTTATGCTAAATTTCTAAAGGAATTGTGTGTTGTAAATCGAAAAAAGAGCACAGAATAAGCTTAAGAATGGGAAGAATGAACATGTCTCCGCTTTGTGCCAAAAGGAGTTACCCCCTAAGTGTAGTGATCTCGACATGTTCACAATCCCTTACATGATAGGAAATACACATTTTGAAAAAGCCATGCTTGATTTAGGTGCATCAATAAATGTGATTCCTTACTCTTTGTATGAAAGCCTCAATCTAGGTACTTTGCACAAAACCGGGGTGGTAATCCAATTAGCCGATCGTTCTAGTGCATACCCTAAGGGTATTGTCAATGATGTGTTGGTTAAGGTGGATTCCTTAATATTCCCCGTGAATTTTTATGTCCTTGACATGGATCATGATAAACGTGCTACCCCAATTTTGTTGGGGAGGCCAATTTTGAAAACTTTGGGGGCTATTATTGATGTGCATAATGATACCCTCACCATGGAAGTTGATGGGATTAAAGTATCGTTTAACATAAATAACTTTATGCAATATCCTATTGAGGAACATTCTTGCCATGCTATTGATGTGATTGAAGATGTGGTGCAAGATGTTTTTGAATTGAATGGTGATGATTCATTGTTAGTTGCTTTGGAAAATAATGTTGAAGATATATATCTTATATATTTCATGAGTACTAAATTAAAGGAAAGCATTGAGGACTTGAGCATTCTCGAGGTGGTGGTTCGAAACACCCCCCTCCTCTAATCTTAGGATATTTCAAATGCCAGAATTTCACCCCTTTCCCTCATATTTCAAACACCAGAATTCTCAAGGAGGTGGTTCCAACGATGGAATTCCTCCCATCACTTGTGAAAGCCCTGGTTATTGAGTTAAAACCTTTGCCAAGTGACCACAAGTATGCATTTCTTAGGGAATGGGAGACACTTCCAACTATCATTTTGATTAAGCTCACCCAAGAGCAAGAGGAGGAACTAATGGTGGTGTTGTAGGAAAATAAGGAAGCAATTGGATGGACTATTGACAGCATCAAAGACATGAGTCTATCCACTTGCATGCACTGAATTTTATTGGAGGATGATACAAGACCTGTGCGACAACCTAAACGTTGGTTGAACCCACCTATGATGGAGGTAGTAAAGGCAGAGATCCTCAAATTTCTTCAAGCGAGAATGATCTATCCGATCTCGGATAGCAAATGGGTGAGCCCAACTCAAGTGGTTCCAAAGAAGAGTGAGGTGATGGTAGTTGAGAACGAGAAAGGTGAAACGGTGCCCACCATGTCCAAAACGGGTGGCGTATTTGCATTGACTATCGAAGGCTAAATGCAGAAACCCGAAAGGATTACTTCTCATTTTCATTCATTGATCAAATTCTTGAGAGGCTAGCATGCCATCCATTGTATTCCTTCTTGGATGGATACTCGGGGTTTTTTCAAGTAGCTATTGCCCCGGAGGACCAAGAGAAGACAACCTTCGCGTGCCCCTTTGGTACATTTTCTTATTAGCGTATACCTTTTGGGCTATGTAACGCCCATGCCACTTTCCAAAGGTGTACGGTAAGCATTTTCTCAGAATTTTTTGAAAACTTTGTTGAAGTGTTCATGGATATTTTCAGTGTTCATGGTAATTATTTTGACAATTGTTGCAAATCTAGCACAAGTTCTTACGTGTTGCATTGATACAAATCTTGTGTTAAATTCCAAGAAACGTCATTTTATGGTCAAACAAGGCATTGTCTTAGGTCGTGTTGTCTCCTCTAAGGGTATTGAGGTAGAAAAGTCAAATATAGACGCAATTCAAACTTTTCCTTATCCTACTAATGTGCATGCTCTTTTCTTTTTCATGAAGGATTCTATCATCAGTTTATCAAATATTTTCCAAAGATTGCATCTCCTTTGTGCAAGTTGTTGCAAAAGGATATGGACTTTGTGGTGGATGAGGGGTTTAAAGGGGTTTTCGATACATCGAATGAGAGGCTAATTCTGGCCCCTATCACACAACCCCCGGATTGGTCCATTCCCTTCGCAATCATGTGTGATGCAAGTATTACACAGTCAGAGCGGTGCTAGATAAAGGGTGGGGAGAGCGCCTCACGCCATCTACTATGCCTCTATGTCTCTCAATGAGGCCCAAAGGAATTGCTTCACCACAAAAAAAGAACTGCTAGCGGTGTTATTTTCTTTATAGAAATTTTGATCTTATTTTCTTGGTACCAAAGTTAGTGTGTACAATAACCATGTAGCGCTTCATCATTTGATGACGAAGAAAGAGGCCAAGCCGAGATTGATTAGATGGATCTTGCTTTTGAGTGAGTTTGAGCTAGAGGTGTGGGACAAGAAGTTATTGAGTACACTGACCATGTAGTGCTTCATCATTTGATGACGAAGAAAGAGGCCAAGCCAAGATTGATTAGATGGATCTTGCTTTTCAGCAAGTTTGAGTTGAAGGTGTGGGACAAGAAGGGCACTGAGAACCTTGTAGCCGATCATTTGAGCCGGTTGGTTCCATGACAAGAAGTTGAGGTAAATTCACCTATGAAGGAGAAACTACCGGAGGCATTCCCCGATGAAAAATTGTTCACAATTAGGGACCTCTAATCATGGTATTCCGACATTGTAAACTTCCACGTCTCCGGTAAATTTCCTCCCCATTTTTCCAAAGCTCAAAGAGATAAGCTAAGAAGTGATGCTAATTATTATGTGTGGGATGATCCTTTTTTTTGGAAACATTGTTTAGATCAAGTTGTTAGGAGATGTATCCTCTAATGAAGTACATTCAATTATTGCCTTTTGTCATTCTTATGCATGTAGAGGTCATTTTGGAGTGAAAAAGACCTCTAGAAAAGTTCTAGAGAGTGGTTTTTGTTGGCATACCTTGAATAAATATGCATACATCTTTTGCAAAGCTTGTGACAAATGTCATAGGGTAGGAAATATTTCTTCTAGAAATGAGATTCCCCAAAAATCTATGTTGTATTGTGATTTGATGTTTGGGGCATTGACTTTATGGGATATTTTCCTATTTCTTGTGGTTTTACATACATTCTTCTTGCGGTTGATTATGTGTCAAAGTGGGTTGAAGAAAAACCCACTAGAACGGATGATTCCAAAGAGGTTGGAGATTTCTTGAAAGATAACCATCTTCTCTAGGTTTGGGATTCCTTAAGCCTTAACTAATGACTGTGGCACCCATTTTTGCAACCGAACAATAGAGGCACTCTTGAAGAAGTATGGTGTCACACACAAGACCTCCACCGCGTACCACCCGCAAACCAATTGTCAAGCCAATGTTTCTAATTGGGAAATCAAGTCCATCCTCGAAAAAAGGGTTAATCCTAACTGGGAGGATTGGAGTTCTTGGTTGAATGATGCCTTGTTGGCATATAAGACAACTTAGAAGACACCGATCGGTATTTCACCATGCCGGTTATTCTTTGGAAAGCCATGTCATTTACCGGTGGAAATAAAGCACAAAGCTTATTGGGAGGTGAAGAGTTTCAACCTTGATGTAGATGATGCTGGTTTACATAGGAAGTTGCAATTGCAAAAGTTGGAGGAAATACGAAGATAATCCTATGAAAATGGCAAGATCTACAAGGAAAAGACTAAGGTGTGACATGATGAGATGATAAATAGGAAGGACTTTGTCGTGGGACATAAAGTTTTCCTGTTTCAATCCCGCCTCCGCCTATTTCCCTGTAAACTAAGGTCGTGGTGGAGCGGCCCTTTTGAAGTGGTAAAGGTATTCCCGCATGGTGAAATGGAGATCATGGATCATAACACGTCGAAGACCTTCAAGGTCAATCAGCAATGTTTGAAGTCTTACCATGAAAGTTTTGTGCTGGAAAAAGGACAAGATGTTAATCTTCTTGATCTAGTTTGTGAGTAAGCTCCAAAAGGGGGAGTGAGTCATGCTGACGATGTTAAATAAACTAGGTTTTGATCACCCGGGTAGCCATTAGTGACTTTCCTTTGATGTTGTTTGAATTTAAGTTTTTGTCGTTAGTTTCATTATTTTATTTTGATCTTTTCACGAGTGTCTTTTTCCCTGCTTTTGTAGCAATTTGAAGATCATGGGGCTAGATTTGTGAAAGAAGGAAGGCATGAAGGAAGAAAAGCTTTGACATTTGGTAAATTCAAAAAAAATTCTAAGTACTAGGAAGGGTCAGATTTTGCGAGTCGCAAAGTTCTTGTCGCACGTCACAACGAGATAAAAAAACTCGTGAAATATTGATCTTTTAGGCTCAATATTTTACAACTCGTGACAGGTGGTGTATCGCACGCCACGATGAGACCTCGCGAGTCGCAATGGTTTCGTCGCACTTCGCAACCAAATCAGGTGAAACTTGAAAAAAATGAGCTTTCAGATCTAACATTTCGTGAGTCACGATGGATCTGTCGCACATCTTGATGAGTCCTCGCGAGTCGGAAAGGTTCTGTCACAAATCATGATGGAATCAGAAGAATTTCTGAGAGATAGAGCTTATAGTTCTAACATTTTGCAAGTCGCAACCATGACCTTTGTGACTCGTAAAGCCCGGGTTGACTTTTTAACCTAGTTGACTTGCTTGTCGTAAGTCGTGAACATAACCTTCGTGACTTGCAATGCCTGTACAAAGCAGCTTTTTGCCGGTCAGACATTTCATTCCGCCTCGCCTCACTCCATTCCGCCTTGCCTCACTCCATCTCCACCACTCTACCACCATTTCTCCATCAAACTCACTTGAAATCTCCACCAATTGGCCGAAAACTATCACCCCAACAATCTCCAATCATTCTCTCATCCATAAACACCCAAAAATCTAGCCAATCTTCTCAAGAACCCAAACCTTAGGTTTGGGGATTTTTGAAATCGCTATTGAATCGGCTAGGATTTGTTGTGGGCTGCATTCTTTCATCTTCCTACACATCCAATTGGTACAATACCTCACTTTCACATGCTTAAATTGTAATATTTCTGCCGTTCTAATATTTCTTCACCTTGGTGCTAGGAATGTGATGATTTGTGTGAACTTACAAAGTTGGAGTGTTGGAATTTTTTGTGAATGGCTTGTGATATGGATTTGGAATGTTGACATGTTTAATATAGCTTGATATTGAAATGCAATTATTGGATGATACTTAGACTAGTTTAGCTTGAGCATGAATGTTAGCATTTTGGAATTGTTGATATTAGCTAAGCTTGGTGATAAGTAGAGATGATTATGCTTCTAGGATATTGCATATGGGATCTCAATGTGTGGGAAATACAATGCATGAACTAAATTGGTGAAATAGGACATAATTGAGGCATGATTTCTCTAGTGGTGCAATTTGTTTGAAATTGGTATGTATGAGAGTGAGTGCATTCTTACATATTTATAGTGGCTTTTTAATAATTGTAGTGTGTCAATTACATCATTTTCACTATGATTGCTAGATTCTATAATGGCGTTTAGATGTTGATCACTATGTGTTACATACTGTCACAAGATAGTGTCTTGGAAATGATTGCAAGAATTTTTCCATTTATATCCTTATGTGTTTTACATTTTTTGGTGTGTTGATAGACATGCCTCCCAAGAGACCTAGAGCCACTCGAGCTACGAGCACATCCGCTCCACCTTCACCTCCCTCACAGGTTCCGGAGCCAGCCCCGACACCTCCTCTAGATCGTTTCATGGGCTTGATCCAGATCACCGGAGCCTATGTAGAAAGGTGGGACATCTTAGCCACATACAAGATCCAAGAGACTTGTTTTATAGATGAGACGGCATTGAATGCCCTCGGGTTAAAGGAGCTGGTCCACTGCCTCATAGCCAAAGGAGACTTGGAGAGGTTTATGGGCAAGAGGGCCCCCACCTACAAGTGGTATCTTTGGAGTTTCTATCCACAATGTAGATGATCAGTACTAGGAATGATGAGCAATGCAAGAGATACATCCATTTCCACCTGGATGATATTTCTCGGGAGATGACATTGTCACAAATTGAGGCCGCTTTTGGGTGGAACACGGCAGAGATTCGAGCGGGATTGGACCCATAGGCCCCAGAGCGCAGTATTGAGCAGGATGTGAAATTTTGGTCCACCGTGACGAAGAGGGTGAGAAATTCCATGGACAAGAGCAACATCATTATCCATCCTATTTCAAGTTTGTGCATGGGTTCTTGACAGGCACATTATTTTATGTTGCAGAACCAATGAACGTGCCTGATTCAGACATTCATTTCCCGTGGCAGTTGACGACTGGGGGGATGGGCTAAGGAAAGTGGGATGAGTTGTGGTTGACAAGGGTTATAGGTGTGGCGAAGAAGACGAAGGGAGAGATTTCCATGGGAGGTATGATTACCGCCTTGGCAGAGTATTTAGGCCACGATATCCCGGATGGTTTTCCACATTTGGGCAGATATTCTTAATACCTCATCACATTGGGAAGGATGAAGAAATTCAGCCTGATCGATTCCACATATACTCGGGGCGTGTACCACTGGATGTATGGAGCGAGGAATGTTAAATTCATGAAGTTGCCCCAACCCCAGCAGACCAAGCTAGAGTTCGATAACACCAGTGGAGGATTTTGAGATAGAGCCAGATACTATATGTAGGGATGATTTTCGGCGGGAGCTCCACAACCTACATCTGTCGCCAGTCCGGACTAAGGAGGGTACCCTTCCATTCACTCAGTCACAGACGGGGCTCCAGCCAATGCAGGAGGACCACGTGCACAGCCAATTTCCTCTTCCCCCCCCCCCAATTTTATGCTTGTTTGATGCAGACAGTGGAGACTCATTTCCGTGAGCTGGTTGAGCAAAACATGTTCATCTCACGGAGACTGATGAAGCAGGATGAGGAGATCGATCTGCTCGCATCCAGAGTCTAGGATATGCAGGACATTTTGGTGGTCCCTCGGGCCCTGATTCCGGAGCAGCCATGCATCGGGAGCGGCATTAGAGGGACAAGGATTGGATGACATGGTATCGACATCGCTATTTTGGTGATGGTGGTTCATCCTCACAACAGTGATTATGAGCATATTTTTCTTGCACTTCCCTACTTTGATTTATAATATTTTCCCCTGTTTTGTCTACATTGAGAGCAATGTAGTGTTTTATGTGTAGGGAGGGGGTTTAGCAATTACTGTGTTCTTTTGGATAATTTAGGATGTTTTCTTTGTTTTGGATGATTTCCTTGGATGTAATTGGATTAGCTTTGACATGTGGAAAGCTTTTTGCTACTTTTAATTGGAAAAACACGAAAAAAATTATTTAAAAAATGAAAAATGAATATTTTGAAATTAAAAAAAAGAATAAAAAATAAAGAGAAAACCTGCTAAATTGAAAATCCGAGAGGGCAATTTAGGCAACATTGGGGGCTCAGATAGGACGAAAGCCCGAAAGGTCGGTCTAGGTAAAACTGAGAGGCTAAATGTGTGGGTGTGATGTGAGCCAAAGAAATATAATGTGTGACTAGGATGAAAACCCGAAAGGGCTCCAAGGCAAAATAAGAGAAAGAGAAAAAAAAAAGTGCTACAATTTACTCATTTTTCAGCGTTGGAGTCATAAGATTGCGGTTGACATATGGATAGATCGGGTAGCCTAACATCATGGGACTTCTTGGAATTGGGTAACTTAGCGGGAAAAATGAAGTAAGGTATGAAATTCTTGATTAATATGCTTCATTTTTTGGTTGATATATTGGTATAGAGTGAAGTATATGTTTGAGCCTCTTATATGGTTTTGACTTCATTTTGTACCATTGGACTTTGGATTGTCAATTCGGGAGTTAAACATGTTTTTATAAGTAGGGTGTCTTTTCTGTAGCCTGGCATGAATACACATGTGATTAGGGCGAGCCATAGGAATAGAATTCACAACCGACCAAGGAAATAATTTTTGGAGGCTTTGGTTGCACATTGATGGGTCGAGCCTCCCTCTTTTAGTGCTCTATGTTAGTTCTAAAAACTCTGAGTATGTTCCAACATGGGAACATGAATTGAACTACTTCAGCGATGAAGTATTAGATGAATTCTTCCAAGCTGTAAGGGCTAAGAGGAAGATGCATGTTGCTGAAGACTCCTCACCAACCAAGAAGTTCAAGAAAACCCAAGCTACTCCTAAGAAGAAGTTGTTGCCTCCTCCTCTTGTAAGTGAAACATTGTCTTTTTCATACTTTGATATCAATTGTGAGGAGATGGGAGAGGAGTTTGCTGGGAGAAAGATAATCTCTGAGAAACTAGTAGATCTAGAGGCATATAGGGCTAGTGGTTTTTCTGACTTTCTGGAGATAATTAGGATGAAAAGGGCTGCTACAGTACAACTTTAGTATAACAAGCGGGTTGTCACTGAAGTGTATTCTAACCTGATGGCTAGAAACTTGGAAGTTGATTCCCCATAGTATAATAGGGTCTATGTTAGGGGGAAAGTTATTGATTTCTCGGCGGCTAGGATAAACAAAAATTTTGGGGCTGAAAACTCCATATTTTGAGGGAGTTTTTCCAGATAGTTTGGATGTGTCTGATGACAGGATTCTGGAGGTAGTTTCAGGTGGATACAAGACAGAGTGGCTTGAGACAGGATACTCACATGCTTCCTGCATATCCTGTAATTTTTATGGTCTGTATCAGGTAGCTGTGAACCGCTGGATGCCATCTTCCAACACTACAACTATGACAAGAGAAATGCCAAAGTTGTTGTACTATGTTGGAACACAGAAATCAGTCAACCTGGGATTATTTATCCAACAGAGTCTGGTTAGGCAAGCCACTGCTCCAAAGGCTAAACATGCCCTGGTATACTCGTGTCTGATATCTACAATGGCTAGGAGTTCTAAGATGAAGGGCAAAGTAAAGGATGTCATCATTGATACAGAGTTTCTCTGACCTAACAAGAAGACTTTTGCCATGCGGGAAGTGCATGATCTGTCGTGGAATCCTGAAGCTACAACTTCTGCAGATGCTGAAAAGAAGGCCAAGTTAGTAGTGCTCAATGCAAGGTTGGGGGTTATAGCCATCCAAATTGCGGCTCTTGAAGTAGAGTAGGCCAGACTTGAGGAGGAGAAGGCTCAGATGGAGGCACATGATGTTGTTCCTGAATAGGATTGATGATCTTGAAGTGTGTATGTTCAAACATAGATCGTGTGATGTGTTCAGGGGGAGATGGTTTTATTATCTTTTTGAAGTTAATTTCTATGGTTTATT
Organism: Rubia yunnanensis; assembly: GCA_037428765.1. Taxonomy (NCBI): domain Eukaryota; kingdom Viridiplantae; phylum Streptophyta; class Magnoliopsida; order Gentianales; family Rubiaceae; genus Rubia; species Rubia yunnanensis. The sequence goes on from CM075066.1 coordinate 42,884,087, forward strand.
AGGTTTGGCATATTCATGGCCCCAGGGGGGGGATTGTTGGTGATTTTGGATATTATTTTTTTGGATGACTGTAATCTGAATATTATTTCGGTGTTCTGGAATTATTGTTTTCGGATGGTATTTTTATCATATTCAGTATCTCGCATATGTTCCAACATAGGTGGATTTCTGGAAGACTTATGTGAATAATTGAAAGTTTTTCGTTGCGTTCTTATTTCCAAAATAGTTGGGTCCACAAAATACCAAAGGGGGAGATTGTTAAGCCAAGTGATTTTCTCTGAGTATTTTAATTGGCAATTTGTGAACAGATTTGGAAACGAAAAACTTTCCATGTTGGAACATGTGGACAGCCACTTTCACACCTACAGGATCTTACGAGAGAAGAACAGAATACTATGGTATTTGTGATTTATGAAAATATGAATATTCTACAATATGTTAGGCGGTGGTAAAAGCATATTAGGTTTATGGAAAATTCCTACAAATATGATATTGAGTTTATCGAATATATGAGATATATTGTGATAAGGAAAATTCCTTTATTTATGTGATTTGGATATGCTTCAGAAGTAGATAAGGAATAGGAATTTTGTGGAGAGTTCCGATCTGCTCATGGCTTTAAAAAGGAACATCACGGCGGCATTAATCTCACTAATTTAATTGCAAAAATCTGCACTCAAATTTTCATCTTTCCGAGAGTCTTGCAAAGAGCCAGATTTATATGTTCCAACATACATAACCTGCTGTTCAAAGTTCAGAATCGTATGCCTTAATTCCTCGGGAGGAGGAGATCCAGCGTCGACGAGTTTCGAGGTCAGATGGAGTCTGATCAAGGTGGATCGGTAGTTAGGGGAGCTAGCAGAATTCACACATTTAATTAGTAAAAATAAGTATTTTGAATTGTGTACTTTGCACTGTATCTTTCTAATTAGTGGATTCATTATCAAGTGGATCAAGCCCTTCAAATGTAGGTGAATTTTACCGAACTGCGTAACCAAGTCTCGTGTTTTTATGCTTTACTTTATTGGATAATTGGTTAAATAGATTATGTTGGAACACAGTAGTAATAATTAAGAAAATTCGGCAAAACCAAATTTAAGGTTCCGTAACAGTCTTTTTTTATTGTGTTGTACGGATATTGAGGATTTCATCTCTGTGGATTCGATGGAAAAGAAAAAGGATTCATATTTGATAATTATATACTTAAGTCTCTATAAAAGGGAAATTCACCAAACATGCTATGATGTCTCTGCTAATCTTATCCTAGGAAATATTAGAAGATAATTTCTGGCTAAAAAAATTAGCATCTTATTTCATAAAACAAAATAAATAAAAATTGTGAATTGGAAAAAAAACTAACATCACGCTATATAAGAAATGTGAATGCTTCATGCATTGCTCAAAGCAAGGTAACGTGTTTTGAAAAAGCTCTAAACATATGCAAAGGAAATGAATTTAACTGGAGATTTAAACATAGAAAATGGTCCACCTTTTCTTAGGGGGCTTTTACTATTGGATAAAATTGGAGTCCATGGAGTGAGAATTAATACCTCTATGGGTAATACCTAGAGTTTTTTGAATACACTTAGATCTACCTCAGTAACTAAAGTTTTTTTTTCTATAATTTCATTCTTCATCCTATCGAATGGAAACTGCTGGGGGTTTTTTACTGCGCAGGAGAGGATTTCTTGAGCAATCTGATGCAAAGGAAGCCCATAACTGAAGCAAAGGAGCATAGGTTGATGTTTGGATTGAACATAGGGTTGGATCGGATTCAGATGTCTTGCAATGGTTACACAGGGATTTACAGCAATTTTTTTTGAACCCCAACTCCTCAACTGATACTTGAAGCTGCTACTCGGGATTTCAATCTCACTCAGGAACTAATCTAACCTCTCGGCTAGCACATTGTTGACAAATAGGAGTCTCAATTTTTCGTTTCTCCGACCTGTTCGCGATGTACTAGCTAGTAGGTTTCTCTTAGCTAGGTGTTTTTAGCTAGATGTTTTGTTATTGACTGTTAGGGTGGAAACACCGCTTTTGGAAGCAAGTGCTGCTTTGCTTCAGGAGCTTTATTTAGCTCTGGGATCATCTATGGGATGATCTTTTGTAAATTGCGATGTACCAAGACTGTTAGCGCCTATTTTGGCTAACTCAATTAGGTCTGGGGTGCCAAATATATCCCCCCCATCCTCGGATGGTTTAAAAAAAACGTAACGTGTTTTGGAATAGTCACAGTTTATAGGAATGTTAGGGGAGATTTGTTTAAGAACTTTTATAAGATTTGGCCTTGCAGATCTACTTTTAGAAATTGAATTGCATACTGCAAAAATAGGCTATCACCTGATATTAATTTTTTTGGTTAGGATTGCAAAGTTATCAGGTTACGATATAAAAGAAATACTCTGAAACCACACGCTTGTGTCAACCGTCGTCAGGGGCATACTGGTCATTTCACAGGCAAGCCAAACATGTGCCCCTACATGTGCTCTGAAGTGGCCGCCCAAAATGTCGTCGTTTTGGGCACCATTTTTTTTTGTTTTGTGCATCCCCTTTGTCAAACATTGCGGCGTCGCCATGTGCGTCTACATGTGCTGCTAGGTGGCTGCCCAAAATAACGTCATTTTGGGTACCCATTGGAGGGGTACCCATTCGAGAGGTACCTACTCGAGAGGTACCCATTCGAGATGTGAGCTTCCAGGTAGAGGGGTTCGAGATGTACCCATTCGAGATGTAAGCTTCTAGGTGAAGGGGTTTGATTGGATGGGTTCGAGCAATTCCCATTCGAGATGTGAACTTTCAGGTGGAGGGGTTCGACAGGATAGGATCGAGAGGTGGCCATTCGAGAGGTACCCATTCGGAGGTACTCACTCTAGAGGTACCCATTCGAGAGGTGAACTTCCAGGTGGAGGGGGTTCGATAGGATGGTTTCGAGAGGTACCCATTCGAGATGTGAACTTTCAGGTGAAGGGGATCGAGAGCTACCCATTCGAGAGGTGGCCATTCGAGAAGTTCCCACTCCAGAGGCACCCATTCGAGAGGTGAAGTTTCAGATGGAAGGGTTTGGTTGGATGGGTTCGAGAGGTACCAATTCGAGAGGTACCCATTCGAGATGTGAACTTTCAAGTGGAGGGGTTCGTTTAGATGGGTTCGAGCGGTACCCATTCGAGATGTGAACTTTCAGGTGGAGGGGTTCAACTGGATGGGTTCGAGAGGTACCCATTTAAGATGTGAACTTTCAGGTGGAGGGGTTCGAGAGGTACCCATTCGAGATTTGAACTTTCAGGTGTAGGGGTTCGACTGGATGGGTTCGAGTGGTGGCCATTCAAGAGGTGGTCATTCGAGATGTACCCATTCGAGAGGTGAAATTTCAGGTGGAGGGGTTCCATTGGATGGGTTCGAAAGGTACCATTCGAGAGGTATTGTCCCAGGTGGAGGGATTCAACTGGATAGGTTCGAGAGTTAGCTACTCGAGAGGTACCCATTCGAGATGTGAGCTTCCAGGTGGAGGGGTTCGATAGGATGAGTTCGAGATGTACCTATTCGAGATGTGAACTTTCAGGTAGAGGGGTTCGATTGGATGGGTCCGAGCGTTATCCGTCCGAGATGTACCCATTCGAGATGTGAACTTTCAAGTGAAGGGTTTCGATTGGATGGGTTCGAGTGGTACCATTCAAGATGTGAACTTTCAGGTGGAGGGGTTTGATTGGATGGGTTCGAGAGGTACAAATTCGAGAGGTACCATTCCGAGAGGTGAACTTTCAGGAGGGGTTTGATTGGATGGGTTCGAGTGGTACCCATTCGAGGTGTACCCATTTGAGATGTGAACTTTTAGGTGGAAGGGTTCGACTGGATGGGTTCGAGAGGTACCTACTCGAGAGGTACCCATTCGAGAGGTGGCCATTCGAGAGGTGGCCATTCGAGAGGTTCCCATTCCAGAGGTACCCATTCGAGAGGTGGTCATTCGAGATGTACCCATTCGAGAGGTGAAGTTTAAAGTGGAGGGGTTCGACTGGATGGGCTTGAGAGGTATTGATCCAGGTTAAGGGGTTCGAGATGGTACCTACTCGAGAGGTATCCATTCGAGATGTGAGCTTCCAGGTGGAGGGGTTCGATGGATGGGTTCGAGATGTGAACTTTCAGGTGGAGGGGTTCGATTGGATGGGTTCGAGCGATATCCATTTGAGATGTGAACTTTCAGGTGGAGGGGTTGGACTGGATGGGTTCGAAAGGTGGCCATTCGAGAGGTATCCATTCGAGAGGTGAACTTCCAGGTGGAGGGGTTCGATAGGATGGATTCGAGAGGTACCCATTCAAGATGTGAACTTCGAGATAGAGGGGTTCGATTGGATGGGTTCGAGAGGTACCATTCCGAGAGGTGAACTTTCAAGTGGAGGGGTTCGATTGGATGGGTTCGAGCGGTACCCATTCGAGGTGTACCCATTCAAAATGTAAACTTTCAGGTGGAGGGGTTCGACTGGATGGATTCGAGAGGTGAACATTCGAGAGGTATTGTCCCAGGTGGAGGGGTTCGATTGGATAGGTTCGAGAGGTACCCATTCGAGAGGTTCCCACTCCAGAGGTACCCATTCGAGATGTGAAGTTTCAGATGGAATGGTTTGATTGGATGGGTTCGAGAGGTACCCATTCGAGATGTGAAATTTCAGGTTGAGGGGTTCGATTGGATGGGTTGGAGCGGTATCCATTCGAGATATACCCATTCGAGATGTGAACTTTCAGGTGGAGGGGTTCGAGAGGTACCCATTCGAGAGGCCAATCTTCAGGTGAAGGGGCTCGAGAGGTACCAATTCGAGAGGTACCATTCCGAGAGGTGAACTTTCAGGTGGAGGGGTTCAATTGGATGAGTTCGAGAGGTACCCATTCGAGAGGTGGCCATTCGAGAGGTTCCCACTCCAGAGGTACCCATTCGAGATGTGAAGTTTCAGGTTGAAGGGTTCGATTGGTACCAATTCGAGAGGTACTCATTCGAGATGTGAACTTTCAGATGGAGGGGTTTGATTGGATGGGTCCAATGGAACCCCTAACCTTCACCTCTCGAATGGGTACCTCTCGAACCCCTCCAATGGAACCCCTATCTTTCACCTCTCGAATTGTCCAATGGAACCTTTACCTCTCGAACCTACTATGGAACATTCACCACTCGAATCTGCACCTCCCGAACCTTCCGCTCCAACCAACTACCTCTCGAACTTCCACTGCAACCTTCACATCTCGAATCCGTACCCCTCGAACCCCGCCACTTGAACCCTCTCCACCTGAACCTTCACCTCTTGCCATCTCCACGCTTCAATTACATGTATAATTGGTACATTTGTAGCTTAAATTACAGCTCTTTTAACATTCCTATAGAATTTCTATAATTTGTTATCAAGTTCACCGCGCAACACGCGGTGTAGCCAAACTAGTTTTAACAATATTTAGATATTATTTTACGCGTTAAGTCTTACTTGCATGGTTTTTTATATTTTTTTAATGCTTACTTAAAATTCCATATTAATATAGCGTTGCTCTTACTTTTATTTAAGGTAGTTTTTACGTCTACTTTCATTGTGAAACTTGAGTTGATACACCCAACAATTCTCCTCTCAAATCAAGAACGACACTTCATTATGCTATCACCATTATCAACGGGACATGAGGGTGTGACAACTACATAATCAAAAAGAATTTTGGCACAAGGCACTACCTCGAGGGATAAACCAGGCGTCTCCCGATTGGACATATGTGATTTCCATCTCCGAACACTAATGTGATATCAATTTTTTTTTAAAAAAAATAAAAATTGGGTAATAACTCAAATAAGCCCCCAATAAAATCCCTTGAACCCATAATCTCATGGTAGTAGCACTAGATTTCAACCGCTAGGCTAACATTCAATTCCCTAATGTGATATCAATTGTTAAAACCGCAAATCTCACTTTTAACCACAATAATATGATATTGTCCACTTTTATTTTAACCTTAATGGCTTTATTTTCGAATTGCTTTCCAAAATTAGCTATTTAGGAAATTAGCCATTTTAAAGTATCGTTGACTTCTTCCTTCTAAATTCTATTTTGGTTTGGTGCAGTTTGAGTTGTCAAATAGATCCCGCCTTTGGTGGTTTTATAATAAGACGAGAAAGAAAAAAAAACAACAAATGCATATTTGTTTAGTTTGCAACAGATGAGGAAAGTAGAAATATAAAATCATTAGGAGCTCCACTAACTAAAAGGAATTTTCACATCCCAACTTTGTCAATGATAGTAACAGATTCAAATTAAAACATTTGAATTCATGAGCTCCATGGCTTCTTCAACATTGGACCCCATACTGCTGTAATGGAGATACTCAGGAATACATCACGCATTTACAGCCTGAAGCAATGTTCGCATCGAAATAGATCATAGCCATGTGAGGGCTGCGAAAATGCCTATACTAGTTTGGAGAACAATATGCCCATACTAGCCACTGGGAGTAGCCCAGTGAACAGGGCCCGCCCCAGAGGCATTCCAGGTTCAATTCTGGCTTGGGGCAGTTTCTGGGATTTAAACCTCCAATTGCACCATGTTGGTGTAGGAGCCTCAATTAGTGTGCATTATGTGGGAGTCTCATCCCACCTTTGTGTGAGACGCAGGTTCAATTCTGGCCTGGAGCAGTTTCTACCACCTTTGTGTGAGACGCAGGGGAGCCTCACCCCCTTTGTGTAAGGCAATTGGGTGATAGTAATAGAGTGGTGTGTGTATTCCAAAAAAAAAATTATGCCCATACTGATCTGTTCGAGGATTTTCCAGCCCTATCATCTTTCGCATACTTATCCAACGTTCTTTTTCTCACCAGTAAGCCTTTCACACAAGTAATATCAAAATCATCATTTTCCTTCAGTGTTTTAGATTTTGAAGACCTTGTACCCATATTCAGAGCTTGTCATACCCTCTTCCCAGTCGCCCAATTTACGACCACCAAAAACAACCTGCTGAATGCCTAAGTACCTACACAACAAATTTGGCATGATACTCAGATCATCGCGAGAAAAAGGAAAGAAGCTCCACCCATGAAATGAGGAGCATCACTGGTTAACAGCAACAACTGCCAAGTATGCGATCTTACTCGAAGCTAAGCAAATACTTACTCAGAGCTCAGAACCGTCAAACAGTTGAGCAGAACATCTATTGAAAAAAAATCAGATGTGCCTAGATCCACCCTGTCAAAATGCCAAGCTTGATGATCAGTTAATAGAATAGGATAGAGTAAAAGTCTTTCATTTACAAGATACGGAAGAAACAGTACCAAACCCTGCCCCAGTTATCCTGGAACTCAACATCACCAATGTCATGAAATGAGGAAGGCATCACCATGAAGCCCTTCTCGGCATCATACAGAGGATCTTGTTGCATGGAGGAATTCCCCAACTGCATAGTCAACAATGAATTAGCATCCAATTCAGCAACCAACTTGATACAGAACCACAAATAATAGAAGTATTACTCATCCGTAAAGTAAGGAAGCTGGAAGAAGGAACTCTAAATCATATAAGATTATCATTGGACCATCATGCCCAAGCTTTTGTAAGTAGCTTGGACTAACTATGCCATAGAATAGGTAAATCACACCATAGAAAATCAACTTCATTAATATGAGAAAGCACATTGCATACCTCCTCCCACTCATGATTGGAGAGTAAAGTGTGTAAAACGATTCCCATATTTGATTCCTGGTACTCAAGTAACTAAAGCTTGTTGCCGTTAATTCATTCTTTGATTCAGAAACGATAAACTATGATTCTTATTAAAATTAATAATCTCTCCCACTGGGAGAAAGTTCCAAGATGAAAAGTACAACAGATGAAAAATTACAAGGTGTTACATATATCGTGGGCTGTGTCCTAATTGTGGGTCACAACTCACACTAATGCTTATTGACTGAAGAATATTACAGAGATTTCCCTAAAACTGACCAAGGATGGGACTTTAATTACGGAGGCATGAAAAAAGAGAGTAAAGTATGGACTCTTTTAAGCATGTATATTTCAAGGAAAACATTTCCTCCAGTGACCAATAACCATTAGATGTTGTTGGCTACAAATTTTCAGATTTGCACCAATCACGATGGCCTTTTGATGCACATAACTTTTTATTTAAAAACACGTGCATCTGTATGGTTACCATGCAAAAATTTCAATTATACTTCCTCCATCTCATTGTTATTGTCCTAATTTCCATTTTTCAATGGCCCACCGTTTTAGTCCTACTTTACTTTATTTTTATTTTGGAAAAGATTCCATTCATCGTCGTCCACTAATCTAATTTTTTTTCCTTTCATCAATTCTTTTCTTTCTCTTCCTTAGTTTTCCCACTTACATTCACACCCTCATAATTCTCCGTGCTCACTGATGCAACACCAAAATAATGGGATGGAGTAAGTATCTTTTATTATAGTAAAATTGAAGACTATATAGATTCAAAACCACATTAAAAACTTTCTATTTTTGTATCTAGAAAGCAATAGAACAGAGGGTGTGCAAACTCACCTGCAAATTAGAGGAATTAAATCCCCCTAAACGGCCCATGATATACCAGGACTGGATAACCTACAAAAAATCATAGATAATTCAAAAGGCTGCATAGGGTAACCAATTGTGAACTTATGTAGCTGTATCTGATTAAATAAATACTTTTAAATAGTAATGAAGAACAAATAACTATTTTTCCTTAACTCTGTCAAAAAAAATAATAAAACCATAGAACTGGAAAGAGCAAAGTTCAAGGATATTACTTACGCTACCCAGAAGGTCAACATCACGATCAGATGGTGATCCATAGAGTTCAAACCAAATATGAGAATCAAGAGGATTGAAGCTGTCAATCACAATAACAAATATCAGCAAAATATATTGACTGCAGTCGAGACCAAAGTTCAACAGTACTAATTAGATCTCCACATCCAAGAGAACGTTAGGGTATTAATCTCTTTACATGGTACATGTAATCATATAGATCAAAATTTAAATTTGAATAGATACATGTGGAATTATAGAACATATTGAGCATAAAAGACGACTGTGAGAACTATAAAATAAAGTCCACGAAGTATAAATATACAAATTGAAGTGATCAATACATGTTTGAGATGAAACGCATAAGCTCAACAAAACGTCAATAATTATTAATAGCTTTGCAAACTCTATTAGAGTTCTATTGAAAATGATTATGATTATGAAAAGATGTGGGATACTTGATGTGATCGTAAATTCCCTTCTACTCAATTTGATCAGGAGTAGCATCGCACAATGCTTTTGCCCAAATAATTTGATATTATGCATGCACAATGAAAAGATTGCTGCAGTCATTGCCGAGAGGCCAAACAAAGCATCTCCAGCAAAACCAAAATGTTACAGAAGATGGAAACTTAGCATTAGGAGAGAAATATGGGTACTGACATCCTCTCTCTCTCTCTCCTTAGTTTTTCTTAACCCTGCTTAAACTGTTTAGGGTTCATAATGTCCATAGATTCTACCAGTTTCATCAGTTAGGAATGCATTAAAAAACAAAAGAGGCTCTAAAACAACAAAGATTTTGGCATCCATGATGGCTTTATCTATTCGAAAAAAATGAAAGATACAGTTCAAAGTCAACTTTAGCAAGAAAAAACTTCATTCAGATCAATCTTTTCACATCATAACATGATCAAATTTACAAAATCTACCACAAGATTGAAGCTTAAACACATGCTGACGGAAGCCACAAGTGCAGGAATTAATAAGTAAAAAAACAGTAATATAAACTACAAGTCACTTTAAATGATGCTAATAGTCAAACATAGCAACTCATCACACACTAAGAACAGAAAGGAAACAGGAGGGAGCATTATAAGAAACTGGGATGTCGCAAAGGTGAATCCAAAGAGTTGAAAAGCATGAACTGCAGTTGACATTGACAGTGTGGTATAAGTGCAGAGTTAATTACTCTCTAAAGCTAACTTTGAAGGCAAGGACAGATCCAGCCTTAGACTTCTGAAAATCTCGGCCTTTCCTCCGAACCCTGTCCTCAATCTGTCAAAGTACCATAAAAGGTGTCATATATATTCACCAAGGAGGTGGTTAGCAAAAACATCAGGTCTATGAGTGTTCATCGACTTTAAGATGTAGTAACACACAGAGAAGTACAAGTGAACTTTTCTCCTATTGTTCAAAGCACACAAAAACTCAACCAAACTTATAGTAATATTGCATAGCTTGTCCAACATCCAGACAGAGGAAAACAGTTGTGTTAAATTGACACCCTGAGTAAACCCCATTGCATATCATGATAAGGGGTCACATAACTCTTAAGAACTAATAGTGAACATGAAAAAAAACTGGAAGTGAAGTGAAGTAAAAAAAGTATATTTTGATAGAATGTGCACCACACAGCCAATCCAACATGGGGTCATAAATTATAACTTCTATCTGATCCAAAGAGTCCACAACTATAAAAAAAATCACAAACATGTTACAGCTAGAGATAAAGTAAAAAAAGACGTCCATAGAATAGATCTTACTCTTTGCCTCATAAGTTCTGGATTGCCAATGCTATCTCCTAGAACTGCTCGAAGCTCTGCGTCATTTCTACAAGCATCTTCCAGTACTCTTCCAAGAATTCGATAAACTTATCAGTGAAACAAAAATCAAATCTAAAAAGAAGTGAAAAGAGGGACATACTTTGCCCAAGTGGGATAGTTGTGTAAACGGTTGTACTCCCTTTTCCTCTTCTCCTCCCGAACCTTTAACATCCTCCTTCCTCTCGCTGTCGTCCCCGAGCCTTTGGCAGATTTCCCATCAAGAGTTGTACTACTACTCTTACTTCTTGGGCCACAAGAAGGATCAGAACTCTCTTCAAGAACTTGAGGACTATTGTTGGAAGCTGCCACCAAAGTCAGACGCGGCGGAGGACTGGTGAAAGGAGGTAGCATTCCACTATTATTGCGTGGCATTACCACAAAATTGGGGCATAGATAGAGTGAGGAGCAGCACAAGCTGGCATGACGATCACGGTTATACTGAACTTTTGTACTTGAAAAGCAAATCTCCATCATCCACAAACCTATCTCCAGCAAAACTTAGGAGAAATAATCAAAGTTGAAACAGTTATCGGATTAAGAATAGGCACGTACAAATTCCATCAACAACCAATTGAGAGCAAACACTAAGAACTAAGTTTAGAAAACAAACAGGTGTGAAAAGAATGGAAGATAAGTACGGTTCTCTGATTATTGCAATTCGCAGGCAAGGAATCCACCACGGCGAGCTGGCCGCTCCAATGGCAATACTCAATGTTGGTCCTTTACCTGCTACAGTATGTAATGATCAAAGTTAACTACTGGGTAAGACATCGCAATTTCACTATTTCAGCCGGGTAAGGCTGAAATGATACTTGAAAATGTGTCCCCCAAATTTTTACTATGTAATAATAAGATTTTGAATTTTTTAAAGTGTCAATAATTTTAAGGTAGTTTCAACACTGGTCAATGGTCAAATAATTGAAATTTCCTCGCATTTAATCATGTAGCCCTTAATTATTTCATTTGCAGTTAATTCATACGTAGCGATTTTTGTAAAAACTGTAGTTTGGAAATCAAAACTACAGTTTTTGCATCAGAACTCGATTTTTCTAAGGTGCCGAAATACATCAAGTAAGCATGAGCTCGCAGATATCGTCGGTTATGGTCATTCAATGTTAAAATGACCCAAAAGTTCATAAGTTCAATCTGTTGAAAATTTCAAAAAAAAATGTGATTTCTCTTCTGAATATCTTTGTTAGGGCACTCGTCGATCATTGTTTCATATAACTGAGTTCAAATTGTCCATCAATTAAAACAAAATCAAAGAGAGAGAGAGAGAGCTCACCAATTCATGAGATACAAATTCAGAAGAAAAGTAGGTACAGACCCAACTGGTGGAATGTGAGCAATCACAGTAACTATGAGGCATCCGAATCTTTATCATCTTACTTCGAGAATTCAATGCCGTCGTAGCACTGTCGGTTACTGTCTCTGGAAGAGCTATTTGGCAGGTGGTAAGAACCTGAGTGCGTTGGAAGCTCGGGCCCTTGCGACCAAAGATAAGATTTATAGGTTGCTCCCTATTTTACTCTGAACTACTAAAAAGTAGCTAGTGGTAAGATTAAGTGTTATCCACAGAGACCAAGGGGGTTGAAAGATAGATTTACGTGATTCACACACAAACATCACCAAGCGTGTATGTCGGGAGTAGGGAAAATTGGGGTGGTTTTGTTTGAAATAGTTAAGCTACCAATTAAGAACATGCAAATGTAAACTACGGGGTAAAGACAATAATAAAGGTCTAGGGGCATTTGCATCACGTAATTGATCCTCGATTTCTATTCACATAGTAACCATTTGACTATTATATGCCTTATCACACGATGTGGAGAGGCTGATTTACCGGGAACTCCCACGGTGACTAATATCCCAGTTCTGCCCCCTCGTCAGACTCTCATCTCTGCCCATTATTACTAGAAAGGCACTAGAAGGAATCTAGAAAGAGCTCCTAGTAGTCTGGAGAAAAAGAGGCGCAACCTCTCTAGAATATATTTAGCCGTTTTTCTCCATCAACTCGAGTATTTTGTAAATTTCTTATAATTTCATATTCAGGGGATGGAATCTGATTCCTAAAATAAAAGGAAGAAAAATTAAATAGAATCCTACCGAGATTGGAAATAAAGGAATAGAAATCAAAATCAGAAAAGGAAAAGGAAACATAACATGAGTAGTATAAATAATCGAAGAGTAGGTCGGTTTGGGATCATAAGGTTTTTTGCATTGATTCAGCATGTCGCCGACATCCAAATTGATCGGGTTGTAAAGCTCAGACGAACATAGTTTTGAGTTGTCGGAGGCGGTGGCATTGCGATCCTAGACCCTTAACCACATGATTGAGAACGATTGTGCCAACAAGACCATCCCTATTCCAAACATGACCGCCAATATCCTGCCAATGGTGATCGAATACTGCAAGATTCACGTCGAGGCTGAGGCCAAATCATCAACTTCCGACCAGAAACAAAACGTCAAGACTTTCGACTCTGAGTTTATGAATGTTGATTAGGCAACCCTCTTCAATCTCATATTGGCTGCAAATTATCTCGACGTTAAGAGTTTGATTGACCTCACTTGTCAAGCAATGGCAGATATGATCAAGGGCAAGTCTCTAGAAGAAATCTGTGAGACTTTCCACATTAAGAATGATTTTACCCCGGAAGAAAAAGCAGAAATTTGCAGGGAAAATCCTTGGCCATTCGAGTGATTTTTATAGACTAAATTATTTTTTTGGTAACCAACATATTATGCAATACAATATTCAGTCCCCAAGGACAATAACACATTTGTTCAGCAATTAACATACTGAAATTGATTTGTTTGGTCCCCAGAGGTGATTTTCAGGTAAACTGGAATTGTTTTTCGATATAGTCGGGGGTATTTTCAAAATTTTACTAATTAAAAATATTTTCAATTAAATTTTGGGGTCAGTACACAAATATTCTATATTAGGGATCATTTTCAAAGATCATACAGAAGGTGATAGGCTTAACTGAAAATAAACTAAAAACAAGAAAACTTCTCCGATGTATCTGCAACCTTCGTCTTCTCGAGCGAGGCTGTAATTCATCTTTCCCGCCTATCGGTGTCGCCGCTCTAGCCCTTCACCCCACTCCACCCCTCTATCGGGCCTCGATTTTCCCTCCACTTCCCTTCGCCCCGCTCGATTTGCCCTCCACCACTGCGGCTCTCGTCGTCATCGCCGCCCTAGCCCTCCGCCCCACTCTACCCCTCAACTGGGCCTCGATTTTCCCTCTACTGCCCTCCGCCTGCTTGATTTGCTCTCCACCTCCAGCCATCTTCCCCGCTCGATTTACCCTCCACCATCGCGACTCCTATCACTATCACCGCTCCAACCCTCCGCTCCACTCCACCCTTCCACCAGGCCTCGATTCCTCCTCCACTGCCCCATCTCGCTCAATCTAACCTCCACCTCCACCTCCAGCTCTCCACCCCGCTCAAATTGCCCTCCATCACCGCGACTAGCTTTCTCCATATTTGGTTACAACTGGCTTTTGCGAATGAGAGGCTAGCTTCCTCATCGTACGTCGTTGTAAAAAACAACGTGGTTGTCATCTCATATGTCGGGGTCTGATGGAGCTAACAGCTGTTGTCCGCTGCTCGGATCTGGTCGTTCCGCTCAGCTAGTTAACCGAAGACACGCCGAAGAAGTCAAGACAAGTGCATCTGTGCCACCTGCTCAGCTTCCACCATAACAGTACCGCCAACTTTGCCAAAACCCTCACATATCCCTATTCACTTTTTATCTCAGGGGTATCATGGTCACTTTACAGATTTTTGACCAATTTTGTCGTTGACCTACCTGAAAACCACCTCTTGGGACCAAGCAAATCAGTTTCAGTGTGTTAATTGCTGAACAAACGCGGTATTGGCCTTGGGGGCCAAAAGATTTCATTGTATAATATGTTGGGGACCAAAAAGATAATTTATCATTTTTATATTTGGACTACTACAGTTAATATAAATTTTATTCCATTGTTTTGTCTATTCCATATTTTCACTCTTCTTAGTAAATATATAAGATATTCTTCCCACTTTTTATGTTTCATTAAAGGGACGGTGTTTCTAACTATATTTGTTTAAGGACTATATATTATATGGTTTTTGTGATTACTTTATGCTTCTGGAAATTAATGAAAAAAAGTACTCCAGCTTATCAATGGATGATAATAAGACATGCAAATTAAGTGAAGCCCTTCGACGGAGATCGTGGCAAACAAACTGGCAAGGTTTACAAGAGAGTTGTGTACCTTATCGCAATATTAGTTTAGAGATTATTAAACTCCAATAAAAAAATTATCATTGTAATTTTGAAATTGTGTCGCTAATACCACTCTGACAGCTAGACTAACTTTTTATGGCAGAAGAGTTTCACATATTTTTAGAGTTAATTAAATAGGTTTTCAACTTGTTATAAAGGTTGCACTATAAATTGACTCTTAAAATTACTCTACTGCCCATGGCATGATTTTCTTGGAATAAACACTCAGCTGAAACTTTTCCAATTAATAGCTAAACAAAATATCATCTTAGCTAACCACGCACGAATAACTGGTACATAAATATTGGGAAAAGCTTAAAATATTCATGAGAATTTGTAAAGCACTCATGCTCTGCTCCTAATTAATAGAGGGTATTGAGAAACACAAGATAAATGATCAATTAAATTTAACTCCTGTTCCGGTTAAACTTTCGATTCAAAGATTACTTTATTTACATAAGTAGTTTTCAAAGAATATAAAATCCTCGTTTCCCAAGACATCATTTAGCTATCTAGTTAAATAGAGGAAGTGGTATAAGAAGGTTCCAAGAGGTCAGAAAAAGTTCATAGAAGTTTTCATCCTCGGCGTAAAGGGAAATTTGAAGTTCATTGCAGAGTATATGCATCCAAGTCTAAATGGACATTCATGGAAGATATAACAAAACTCACATTTTTCATCGCGAAGATCAATTAGCTGATGAGGAAATAATTATATTTTAGCCGGAGACTTTGTGTATAATACTTTTGAAAGATAGTGTAAATACTTTTTTGTGGCTTATATATTTCTACAACTTTTTTAGATGAAATATTTGAATAAAATTCATAATTCTTATTTGGGGTTACTTGATATTAACATGATTTATAGTTTTTTTTTGCACTCTTCGAAATGAAATATATGTGCTCAATAGTGAGATATGAGAATATCATTCGTGAAAAAAAAAGAATCGTAGAAACTGTCCGTAAGAAACAGCTATACCTAATACAAAACTTTAGAACCGGATGTTGTGAGTTCATCCCCATTCGGAAATTTTAGTTGTGAAGGACAAAAAATAAACATATTGAAGAATATGCCACTACAAAATGACATAGAATCCAGCACTATAGAAGTGTAGCTATAGAGGAAAAAAGTGTTGACAATTGTTTTGAAAATGTTGTAGAATAAACCCAATGCAAAATGATATTAGGGTCAACCACAACATTGTTCCAGTGTTGCTTTAGCTTCTTTATGTACAAAAAATTGATTAAGTATCCTAAATACCAACTAATGCAATATGAAGACAATCAATAACAAACCAAATTAGTTTTCACAAGCTAACAAAAAGAACTCCTTAAGTTCACTACTGGATAATAGGTACAAAGGCACCGGTACCTAGCCTAGGGGGACTTAAAACTGGTGCTAACATTATGAAAGGCACCAGTTTTATGACCAAATTCTATGAAACTGTGCTGAAGTAGGGTAACAACACCAGAATTTTGGAACCGGTGCCCAAAACTGGTGCCATAATTGATAATTAGCACCAGTAACCTTATAAAATGTGCTATGTACAGATGCTGGCAATTTTACCCATATGCGAAATAATGTTTTTCACGCGGAAAAAAGTGGAGGGAAAAAATAGCACCGGTACAAAACCGCCTACCGGTGCCTTTGATGGCAATTAGCACCAAAATTGAGGACACCCGTGCTTGAAATATGGGACCCATATGAACAGTGTAAGGTATTGTTAACATTACCAGCACCAATTTTTGAAAAATCACCCTAAACGGTGCTGGTAATGCATTAGTAGTCAATTCGGCAGGTAAAGTTTTGGAGGGAAATTTTCTAGCAGCGGTATGTAGCCATGAAACCAGTGCTAGAACAACATTTAATGCTCACTTACCACTATTCAATGGTGGGTAAAAAGTGCCTTTTTGGAAGGATTGTCATTTATGGTGTTTTGGTAGGGTTTTAACATTTAATGCTCTAATGAAGACCCACAAAGGTAGGTTTTAAATTGATTGGAATTTTAGTAATGATCTAATGCGTTAAATATGGTTTGTATGCATATATTTTGTGTGTTTGATCATGATTTTATATGTCTGATCATGTTCATGATACTTGTATTCGTGGCAGAAATTAGATTGTTTTCTACATTTGTTGATATGATTAATACCTTGCTTAGGAATGTGATAATGTTGGGGTAGTTTTGAATGTTATGATCCGAGTTGTACATAATCTTTTCCAAATGGAATTTTAATGTTTAGAATCTTGCGTAGCCATGGTCATTTTGTGGAACTATAATTGTCCTACTTTCCTGAATTTGTAGAGATGGAACGGGCAATGGAGAAGCGTAAGCATGTGCATTGCAACGTTAGTTGGTTGAGCAAAAAATATGTTGATTTTGTGGAGGATTTTTTAGAGCATGCTTTGTTCGTGAGAAGCGAGTGTTATGTCCTTGTCGTGATTGCAAGAATTGTAACTGTAGTGGTAATAGAGACATGATGAATTTCACTTGGTTAGGAGAGGGTTTGAAAAAGATTATTCAATTTGGACCTTTCATGGCGAAAAGGCACCACCGGAGGTGGTTGTAGGTAGTGGAGGAGAGTGTTTTGTAGACTTAAATTTAGATGACATGTGTGAGGAGGTTTTCGATGAATTTAGGGAGATCCTTGAGGTTTTGTCAAATTTCTAAGGTGAGAAGGACATGTCGTTGTATCCCGGTTGCAACAAGAGGGATACAGTGATGTCATGTTTGATGAAATTGTTTAATTTGAAAGGCCTTGGTGCATGGAGCGACACTAGCATGAACAAGTTGTTGAAGTTCCTGAATAAGAAGCTTCCCGCCGGTAACGGGATACTGGGCAACTTGTATGATGCGAAGAGGATACTATGTTTGATGGGATCGAAGTATGAAAAAAGACATGCTTATCCCAACGATTGTGTTTTGTATAGGGATGACTTATTGAAGGAGGTGGAATGCCTAGTATGTCACGTGTCATGCTACAACAAAAGGAGAAATGCAGTTGTCAATGGAGATCTTGTTGTGAAGTTAAGGAAACGTGTTCCCGCAAAATGCATGTGGTATCTTCCAATTAATACAAGGTTGAAGAGGTTGTTTAAGAATGCCAATGATGCAAAGAACATAACATGGTACATGGGAAGGGGTTCTGTTCAAGATTATGCCATTCGTCATCCAGCTGATGCCGATCAATGGAAGAGAATTTGATAAGAGGTATCCGGATTTTGCAATTAAGCCAAGGAAATTGCAGATGGTTTTGTGTACCTATGGAATGAATCCGTTTGGCAACATGTCTTCTAGGCACAGTTCATGGCCAGTTATGCTGTCTATATACAACCTTCCACCGTATTTGTGTATGAAGAGGAAGTATGTTTTGTTGTCTTAATTTGTTGATTTCTGGGCCGAAATAGCTCGGAAATGACATCGATACATTTATGGCACCTTTGATAGAATATTTGTAGGCTATATGGTCTGACGACGTTGATGTGTTTGATGGTTTTAGGGGATTGGAGTTCAATTTAAAGGCAATGCTTTTCTGTACTACAAATGATTTTCCCACATACAAAAACCTTTCGGGTTATGTGGTGAAGGGGCACAAGGCGTGTCCGGTGTGTGAAGAGTCCACGAATACCACACAGGTGAAGATTGGTCGCAAGACTGTGTATTAGGGTCATCGGAAATTCCTCCCGATGAAGCACAAGTTGCTTGAGGATGCACTTCTATTTATTGGCAGGAAGGAGGTGAGGAAGGCTCTAAGACCATTGAAGGGGTTTTTCATACACAAAAAGGTGAATAAATTGAATGTTATTCTTGGGAATAAGATTAAGAAGGTTGGTACAGCTCCCGATGGACCTTGGAAGAAGAGGTTGGTTTTCTTAGATCTACCTTACTCAGAGCATTTGGAGGTTCGGCACTGTCTAGATGTGGTACACATTGAGAAATATGTGTGCAAAATTTTGATTGGTGCCTTACTTACATTCTAGAAAGACGAAAGATAACTTGAATGCGCGGAAGGATTGGGTGGAGCTTGGAATTCGGTCGGATCTAGCATTGGTGGTGAGAGGGAAGCGAACATACCTCCCTCCCCCTCCGTACAATCTATCAGAGGATGAGAGGAGATCGGTTTATGAGTGTATCTAAGGGATCAAGGTACTATCAAGATACTCTTCAAATGTTAGTCGATTTGTGAATGATGATTTGTGTATGAACACCTTGAAATTGCATAATTGTCACGTTCTCATGCAACAATTATTTCCCATTGTCATCTGTGGCATTATAAAGAAGATGTGCAATTTAGCATTATGCGAATGTGTTTCTTCTTCAACTCCATTTGTTGGAAGAATATAATCAAACAAATGCTTGATGTGTTAGAGTGGGAGGGGGGTTTAGTGTTATGTCAGTTGGAGAAGTACTTTCCATAGTCCTTCTTTGACATCATGGCTCATCTAGTCATGTATTTGTTTAGGTAAATTCGGCTATGCAGTTTGGTGGGTATGCATTGGATGTACCCTTTCGAGTGGCACATGGGTGTTTTCAAAGGTTACGTTCACAATCGTAGCCATTCAGATGCGTGCATCGTGCAAAGGTTCATCACCAAGGAGATCATTGAATATTGTATCTCAAACATAGTCGGTAAGATGTCATTTGGATTACCAGAGCAAGCCCACATTGGTGGGAAGAATGGGGTTGTACTTTCTAAAGGTACACTTCATACTCCCTTCTATGATGAGTTGATGACAGTTCACCTTTACGTTTTAAGGAACAGTAGTGAGACTACAATCTATGCTCAAGAGCACATGTCATATTTACAAGCACTCTATCCGAACTATCCTTCGAATAAAATACAGCTAGAGCATTCTTCCACATTCATTAATTGGTTTTATAATCGTTGCAATGTGGAAGGCATGCCTAGTAAACTTCGTGTCTTTGCTAGAAAGCAAAACTACACAGTTATGAGGTTCCTAAGGTATGATATTAATGGTTTTACTTTTGCTCCGGCTGATTGGGATAGCAAGATCACAATGCAGAATAGTGGAGTTTACATTGAATCTAAATTGATGTGGTAGTCTAGCAAGAAAGACAAAAACTCTATCGTAGTAGTGATGACCTTTAACATGGTGATTGAAGAAATTTGGGATTTGGACTATGTTGAATTCAAAGTTGTGGCTTTTAAGTGCCGGTGGGTTGATAATGTATCAGGGGTTTGTACGGACCCATGGGTTCATATTGGTGGACCTTAACCGAGTTGGGTTCGAGGATGACAAGTTCATCTTAGCTGCCCAAGCATGACAAGTTTTTTATGTTCGGGATCCTAGCAATGAGAAGTGGCATGCCGTCCTACATTGGAAGAAGTTTCACTTTGATGAGGAGATTGATTGGCCCGTCCGAGAAGAAAGTCCAGAATTCCCATCTGTATTTCCAAGTTTGGAAGATGTGGGTGGAGCTTTAGCAAGAAAGCGGTTACATAGCGATGGATTGTAGGTTGATGAGAGCGGTCAAATTATGGGGGTGATTTTGTGTTGAAAAGGAAAAGATATGTTCATCCAATGATCGTAAATGTAATTATCATTATACTTTTGTGTAATCGACAATGCTCTATGTACTCAGCACAATGATATTAATATATGAAATTGGGTTTACCTTGTTTGTAGTGTATTGTTGCTCGTTTATGTTTTTCACTTCGTTGTAAAGGTTCGTTGGTACTATTTTAAAACCAATCAGAATTGGTTAATAGCCATCAAACCGGTGCTGAAAAATGGAGTATGTGCTCTGTTTCATGTTTCAGCTCCATTTTTCATCTATATAGCACTGGTCAACAGATCGGTGTTATGTACATATAATTATTTCTTGCCCCTTACCTCTTAGTTTGGATAAAAGATGTGAATATGCAATACAAAGCAGCCTCAGCTCCTATCGGTGAAAAGGCACTGGAATTGCATGTTTCAGCACCAGTTTCATAACCGATGCTACGTACTTTGAGTAATTTTTTACATTTTGCTCTCGGATTGGAAAAAATATTTTTAAAATAATACAGGCAGCCGCCTGGCGGTGAAAATGCACCGAACTTACATGTATCGCCACCGAATGTTTAACCGGTGCTATGTACTTAGAAACTTTTTCTGTTTTGCTCTCGGGTTGGAAAAAAGATGTGAAAAAATATTACAAGGTAGCCATATCGGTGAAAAGGCAGCGTTATTGCATGTTTCAGCACTAGTTTCATAACCGGTGCTACATACTTGGAATAATTTTGATGCCTTTGCTCTCGCGTTGGGAAAAAACCTGAAAAATTAATCCTAGGCAGCCACAGGCAGCTATCTTTTTTCTCAGCACTGGTTTTTTTTACGTACCGGTGCTACGATTTATTCTCCATCCATCCACCAACCCAAGCTCTGTAAATAAATAAGGTGATTTCTCTTTCAAAGATTATATATTATTCTACAAAATTATTTAACATTACAAAAAATAAGAATTTCCATTGTAAATTACAAACCAATTTTACCGAGAACTTAGCCTACAACATGTACTAGCGCTTTGCAAGTAATACTATAAGAAAATTATATTATATTATATTTAATTCATTTATTTATGCTATAATAACAAGAATCAAGTTTTTCAAGTGAATGGTCAAGGCCATACTTTGTTTCGGGCAACAATGCAATTTCTGAAAATTTTGCACTAGTAATCTATGTTCACTTCCGAGGATGTTCGATTTACACAATCAAGTTCTAATTACATAGTTATGATCATACAATACTCAATTTCGCTTTTGAATCAGTAATTTTGAATTTTGACATTTCCAAGATTCTTGGAGGGACCCTAAGTGCAAAAAACAAAAACTTCATTCGAGGGTCCAAATACAAATATGATCGGATGGAATCCTATATTATGACACCCTAATGTCAATTCCAAGTTTGGATTAAAACTGATTGATATTTGGTTGGAAAAAGTCACAGGTATACCTTATCATTTGGACTTCCTAACTTCTAAGTCATTTGGAGTAGGATACTCTAAGACATGTACTAGCATTTTACCAAATTTCATGATAACATGAAATTCTTTTCAAAACCATACATTAACCCAATAATACATAATTGGAAGTAAATAGGATGCGAGATAGACGGTGTAACTTAGTTTTGGGTAGCAGTGATATTTTAACGAAGTTTTGATATGAGCGTTTCTGAGTTTCCATCGACCACAATATCGAAACACAGGATATATTGAATGGTTAATTGAATATTTCTCAATCCTATTGCATTTAAAAAATAGAGAAAATGCTCCCCCTAATTAGGTACTTATATTAATTATAGGGAAACACTAGAGAATTAACACAACGCCGGTATAACATGGAATGAAACCGGTGCCCAATGTTGAATGGGGTCACAATTTTAAAATTTTTGATCTTTTTCTGGCGGGAAATTCAAAAATCTTTAAGATTTTGGGCCAAAACTATTTTAGCCTAGAAGTTTTTAAATAGGCACCGGTTAGTGAAAAGAAGGCACCGGTAAAATAAAATGGTTCTGATAATTGAATCATTGTCGGAATTAAGCAGCCATATACAGCTGCTTTATATAAGTCCTAGCACCAGTTTTTGTATACAGCCACTGATTTGTATACCGGTGCTCTGTACTTAGAAAAGATTTTCTTCTCATGCTCTCAGGTTTAGGATTATAAAATACAAGGCAGCCATATACAACTGCTTTTTACAATTATGGTACCAGTTTCAAACAATACTAGCACTAGTTTCGAGACATGTATTGTGTACTTAGAAACTTTTTTAGTCCTTACTCTCAGGTTGGAGAAATGAAATACAAACACAGCCTTACGTAGCTGCATTTTG
Organism: Rubia yunnanensis; assembly: GCA_037428765.1. NCBI lineage: Eukaryota > Viridiplantae > Streptophyta > Magnoliopsida > Gentianales > Rubiaceae > Rubia > Rubia yunnanensis. The sequence continues at coordinate 42,906,798 of CM075066.1, forward strand.
AAAAATAGACACTGGTTATTTAAAATTAGAACTGGTATATCAGGTGTGGTACTAGTGCTAAATATGCTTATATAAAAGCGGACCGATCATCTTCCTCACATAATGGTCCCCTTTTCTTCTTCCTCCACCTTCTCTGATTGGTTTCCCCACGATCTCCACACTCTCCACCTTTCATTCCGCCAACATCCACCATTTAACACATTATTCCTCCAACATTAAGCATTTAAGAACCCTAGAAGACCCCATTCAGCATTCACACGGTGAGATTCTCCATTTTCCCATTCGACGCCGGCGAAGTATCATTGACAAGGTTTTTGGCCGGAATTTTCAGGGTTACACCATGATTCCATCAATTTTTGTGCAGGAAAACCTATAATTTTCATCACTTTGAGTAAAATTAGTATCACATTCTATGTGTTCGATGAAAATTTTCAGTGAATCTTTTTAATGTTTTCTTTTGTTGGGTTGTTTATTGTGCGATGTTTAAGTATGATGTTGTTGTCCATGTAACGTTCAAGTGTTTTTTATGGTCATATTGGTATGTTTTTAGTGTGATGCTATGTTGTAGTGTGATGTTATGGTGATTGGTATGTTGTTATGTTTGTAATATAGTTGATGATGTGAGGTTGTTATGTTTGTAGTTCTTGATCCATTCTACCGGTATTTTCATTTGTAGATGCCTCCTAAAATAAAAAAGACAGGCGAGATGAAGAAGGGTGGCCCTCCACCCAAACAAAACACGGTGGAAAATAAAAAAAATTGCCTACAAAGGCGAGAAAGAGAATGTTACACCCATGGTTCCCCTCAAAATAATATTTGAGGAAGATGTAGCGGATCCAACGGATGCTCCCGAGGAAAATGTTCCACAAGAATCAACGGGTGCCAGCGAAGATAAGACCCATCGCGATCCAAAGAATGATGACCTTACAAAGGCAGGCGGGAGTAATGGGAAGGCATTTGACAAATTTGAGATAGACAACTGGTGTAGGGAACGTGGGAAGGCTACGTGCCAATCGGTTATGTTAGCCAAGTAAAACAACTGTGTCCCCATCGCATTCGATGAGGTTGACGGTCAGTTGGTTTGTACAAGAAATTGGAGCGCCTGGACCGCATATTGTAATTACACTTTTAGAAGGCGCATTCGATTTGGTACGTGGATACACTGGCCTAACGTGCCAAATGATGTTAAAAAGGAAACGTGGAAGGACATAACGGTAATGATAAATTTTATAATACCTAGTTCATCAATGCCTACTTGTTAATAATTATACATTGTACTCATTTGCCTGATATTTAATTCTGAGCAATCTTCCATCGCAAACAATTTTTAAGTTTGAAACACTGAAGAACAATGGAAGAGTTTTAGGAGGACTGTGGTGATTAAGGTTGGCAATGCACACCGTAATTGGAAGAGCAAGGTAGAAAACAAGTACATCTGGCTTCTCTTGGATAGCAAAGTTCCTATATACAAGCCCTGGGAGAAATACAGGTGGATGGATGAGGAGGAGTTGAAGAAATTCGAGGAACACAGAAGAACTGAGGATATGCTAGTAAGTACAGTTCTTACATTATATAGACAAAAATATATCAATATTCTTTTGCCATATATATTAAGCTGTTAATAACTAATTATTTTATTTTATTTGTAAAAAAAGGAAAAAAGAAAGCAAGAACTCAAGGGAAAACAATTATGTCCACCACACCGGACCACCGGGAATAGGGCGATAAAAGAAAAAGTTGGTGGAATAGATGAAGGAGAAAGAGAGGAAGGGGCTAAGAGACCTGGGATACACAGAAGAGGAGGTCGAGGAGGAAATTAAGGCAAATAATTCAAACCGGACAAATCCCTGGTGTACTTGGAGTCAAACAAAGGGAAAAAAGAAAGGATTACACAACCTCATAAGTGAAGTCCATAGTGGACAACATTGTAAGTATACATTTGCATAATTTTTCTATTTTAGGTAAACTGTAATTTTCAATTCTAACACGAAAAAATGAACCACAGTCAAGGATGAACGAGGAAAAAGAAAAGGGAACTCTAGTGTTGGCTTCGTAGGAGGACATCTTGATAAGAGCGACCGAGAAGAAGGATCACCCTGGACGATATGGAGGTACCCAATCTTGACTTTCGGGAGCTATTGCTATCCCTGGCATATCATGAAGCAAATGCAGCAGTAGCTCCTCACCTCAAAATAAGCTTGGCAAGAAACCCTCCGTTGATCAGCCAGTTGTAAAGGCAATGGTCTCGTACCTCGAGCAGTTCGTCAAGAGTATAGCTACAGCTGGGGGAGTAAATATCCCCGAGGGCCTAGCAGACCCAAAGAGCTTCATTGAGAATCCAATGTTTGTAGGTATATCCACCGGTCTCAGCAGCTCGGGCCAAGACCCCCTCCCCTTAGCGACAGAGAAGCAAATGAGGAGGTAAAATGCATTAACCAAAAAAGTTCATAGCATTTGGATTTTTCCTACTCAACATCAAAGGCATTCAAGGAAAAAGAATAAAGGTTGAAAAAGCTTGGCTCCAAAAATCAAGGCATCCCGAGCAATTACATGGAACATTAGCTCGCGTTCGAGTGACCGAGCCAGTATACCATCCAAGAGGTGGGTTGTCGTCTACCAACCACCAATTCAGTGACGTGGGAGACGCTTTGGGGAGTGTAATAGACTGGGTGATGACTTTAGTCACATTCAGGGTTGACACTCAGACAGAGGACACTGAGGAGGGCAAACAATGGACGGATGAGTTTTACTATCTGAATATGAGAGACAATGAGATAATAAAATGTACTAATATATCAAGAGCTTTTACATTAACTAATGTTGGATAATAATTGAAATTGATTACATTTCCTGCGTAGGTATCCACCCCTAAACATTCTGGATCAACCAACTCATTCTGTCCCTCAGAGCAGCAATTTTAACATAAGAGACCTCAAGCAGGTATTTCTCGCTAACAAAAGTCACTTGTACTTTATATCTTTCTTAAGAAGTTGCCTAATTTTATTGCAATTACGTAATTTCATATTTATCAACAAGCGCCAATTCAATGCATATCCCAACAAGGGGAAGTACATCAAATACTACAATGAGCTCCATAAGAGCATGCAATTGTTGGAATTGGTGGCATTGTTTCCGGAGTTCCGACCATCGTGTGTTTCCAAACCACATAAATAAGGATTATTTATAAAATGCTTGGTGGACATCGGGAACAAGCTTGGAAACCTAAGAGGAATGACTTGGCTATCAAACTCAATGATAGATGTCTGGATGGGGTGAGATTTACTTGTTCACAATTTCTTAATGAATTTGTACACATATATGTTTCAAATATTAACTAATCTTATTTGTCAAGGCACCTCTAGGATCAAGTCTTCAAAACAAACAATGGCCACATTCAATTTGTACCGTGTTGTACGAGAGGACACTCCACGAAAATAAATGAAGTGGAAATCGAAGGTCATGCTGCAGCCATTCTTGAAACCATGCTCGCTGCTGAAGCCCAGGTTTATGTGGTTCCATATATTAAAATGAAAGTGTCACTTTATAATATTTCACATTCTTATAGGCGACTAAAATTTTCATTCATGACATACATTCTTTTGAAAACACTGATCATTGGAACTTAATACTCATCCGTCCTAGTACAGAGAAATTTTTTACCCTTGACTCGATGACTAGAGGAATCAAGCCAAAAAACATTAATGAAAACAAAATCATTACTAGGTACATACATTCATTTCATCGATGTTAATTTGAACGACGTAAAGTATGAGTTCACTAGCATTTATAAGTTCAATATTACCGGGATTGCATGCGAATATCAAAGGTGGAAGTTGAAGATTGAACCACCTCTGGACTACACATGGAATATAACAAATAACGATGTAAGTCATACAATCCAAGAGTCCCTTCATATCTTCAATTTTTAGTTGTAAGTCATACAATTACGTTTAGCGTGATATTTTCATTACAGTTTCGATTGCAATTCAGTGGTTGAGAATGCAGATACTACGTCCTCCTCTTCATGGAAGAATTTGTGCTCAACACCACCTCTACAGATGTTCTACGGGTTTCTCGACATATTTCAAATTAACCATTTGTTCTTCTAACTTACTAAACACTTTCATGTATTTAATCATTTGCTTGTTTTCGACGCAACAACTGTTTCCCTCTAAACAATGACCATACAATGAGAAGGAGATATTATATGTAGCCGAGGGATGGTGTGAGGTTTGGGTGGACACGTATTCCAAAGATTGCAAGACTTTGATGGACATTGATGAGTTTATTCAAGTGTAGAAAGTGGAATTCATGAAAATAACTTGTTTTTCCTTGAATTTGTTTGTTGATGGATTATGTTTCTTCACAGTCACATTTAGTTTTTTATTCATTCTTTACTCCATTCAAATGTTTATTCTTGCTTGTGGATTGTTGTTGGCTGTTGTGAAATCCTTCATTCATCATTACCCAGGTTTCAATCTGGTTGGGCTAGGAAAAATTAAAAATGGGGATTTCAAAATTAAAACCAAACCAGCACTGGTTTTCAAAACCCACACCGGTGCCAGAAAATTCACATCATAAATAAAAAAAATGCACCGATTTCCCAAAGTACATGACGGTGCTGGAAAATTGAAATACATGTAATTGCTAGCATCGTTTCTATATTTGAACCAGTGCAGAAAATATGGGCACACATTTACTTAAAACAAGCATTGGTGTTGTAGAAACAGTCCTATCACAAATCATTATGCAGTAGTTTGACACTACCGGTGCTTGTTATGCGGGGCAAGCAACTATAAACGAATCTTGGCACCGATATAGAAATGTCACCGATGCTGGTTTATAGAAGTATGAGCATCAGTTTTAGAAACATGTGTCATATTAACTACATTTCAGCACTGCCCTACTTAGGGACCGGTTGACTTGGGGCCGAAATACTAGTGCTTTAGGCCCCAGCGACCGGTGCCATAAGGGGGTGCCCACAGTAGTGGTTAAAGGCTAGTTAAGCACATCAGATAGTTTATATTTGGCGCTTTTAATTAATAAATGGTATCTAATTAGGTACCTCACATTCATTTGAAATGTGTTTCAGTGGAATCTTCACATTATATAATAGCTGCCAAGAGAAATAGCTACGAATTGAACACATATTGGAAAGAATATATGAACCAAACCTATTTTCATCTTAATTGATTAGACTAACTATAAAAATCTTTTACTTATGTAGTTCACTAATAAGTAACTTGGTTTTTGATAGTTCTATAACTTGACTGCTTTATTGTGAAAAAAACAACAATATGTCCCATTATGCCTCATATCTTTCTAGGTCTCATTGACTTTGCTGAAAAGTTTCTCCTGATTCACCGTGTTCAATGGACTCAACACATCACCTCATCACCTCATCACTAGTGGAGATGTTTGGCCTTGGCTTTAAAAACGAAAAATGAAGTTATAGATTGCAACAAATTATCAAGCTATCTCTATAATCCAATATCACAATATATTTTGGATTTGTGGATTTCGTAATTTTATATAAAAATTCAGCTAAACTTCGTGGAATGTAATATAAAATGGATAAACATTGCATTAATGTTACAAATCAAAATCACAACTTGATGGTTGGCAATCAAATTACGTGAATCCAGTTTATCTTTCCCTATAAATTCTCATTCAGATATGTATCATCCCAATGTCAATCATCCTCTCTCCACTTAGTAATTAAATACATTTATAACCCTAACTTTATGATGAAAGTGCCAATATAACTCTGTAATCTCAGAAAGTGTCAATATAACCCCAACTAATTATTTTATGTGTCAATTTAAACTTGACTTTCAAAATATTTGTGCCGATATAGCCAAATTCCCTATTTTCGACATTAAACAGATGAATTCCGGCATCAGCTGAATTATTTTTCCCATTTTACCCCTCTTTAAAGAAAACAAAATACAAAACAAAAAAACCTTTCGCCTGATCTTTTTCCTCCCTCCCATCTTTTACCTTTGACATGATTATAAGCTTACCAGTTCATACATCAAAAACACTATCTAAAGAATGATTACCTAGGCAATTACACAGTTGATGCAACACCATCATCATAGAATCCGGCCTTTTACCTTCCATTCTCACCCTCCAAGATGCTCCATCCACGGTTCAGCAGCACCATGTCAATATACAACTCTAATAAAATATTTGAGATTCACTGGAAATAGGTACAGTGGAATGTTTAACCTTAAACTTGTCAGTTTTGACCAGAGATAATCCATTGATGATCAGCATTGTCATCTCTCCTCCCACCCACCTACCTCTCATCGCCTCCCCCACTACTGTTTGCCCTCTCCCTCACCACTGCCGAAAACCCTAGACCCAACCTCTTCCCTCCCCTTCCCCCGCCCATGCAACCCTCTTCACTCCCCCTCGATGCCGCTCTCCTCCATCCCTCGTTTTCACCAATGTTGAAAACCCCTCCTATCCCCTACATCCACCACCCTTTTCTCTCTCCCTAGTCGCCGCTAACCCACCGTCGTCTCCCATCCTTCTTGTTTTCCTCTTCTATCGTCATCACCTCAGTGTCGTCTCTCATCCCACTCATTGCCTCCAAAAACCATAGACCCAACCCCTCCCCTCCCCTCCCCTCCCCCGCCTCCGCCACCCTCTCCCTTCTCCTACCGTCATCGCACTCCTCCTCCCTCTCTCCAATTGTCGCTCAGCCCCACCCCACAGCCACCCCAGAAGGATCACATTCTTTGGATGTCGTGTACTCCATAATTCCAATGTTATAACTCGTTCTTGCTCTTGTTTTCTAGGATTCATCTGATCAGGAACCAAGCTTAATGAACTAGATTGAAGCTTAACGAAGCCCAGATTTTCACTTTTTCTAGTAAATATATAAGAGATTCTTTCCTATTTTTTAAGATTCAATGAAGAGATTGTGGGTCTAACACTATTTGTATAAGGACTATATATTATATGGTTTTTATTATGACTATTCCCTTCTGGAAATTAATAACATGTACTCATACAAGATAAAAATAGTTACCCCAGCTTATCAATTGCATGATAATAAGACATGCAAATCAAAGAAGCCCTACGACATGAAACAAATCGGTAAGATCTATAATAGATTTTTTTACATTGTTGCAACATCAGTTAAGAGATTATCACACTTCAATAAAAAATTTATCATCATAATTTTGAAACAGTGTTGCTTGATACCACTCTAGTAGCTAGATTATTTTTTATGGCATAAGGGTTTAACATATTTTAAGAGTTTATTAAAGAGGGTTTCAACTTGTTGTTATAAAGGTTGCATTGTAAGTTGACTCTTAAAATTGCTCTACTGCCTGTGGAAAGATTTTCATGGAATGAACATTCAGCTGAAAGTTCTGCAATTAGTAGCTACATAAAATAGCATCTTAGCAAACCGCGCCTGAATAACTGCAACACACACACACACACATGTGTGTGTGTGTGTGTGTATATATATATATATTGTGAAACCTTGAAATATTCACGAGGATTTGTAAAGCACTCATGTTATACTCCCAATTAATAAAGGGTATTGAGAAACACAAGATAAATGATTAATTAAATTTAACTCCCATTCCGGTTAAGTTTTCAATTCAAAGATTACTTTATTTGGATAAGTAGTTTTCCAAGAATGTAAAATCCTCATTTCTCAAGATATCCTTCAACTATCTAGATGAATAGAGGAAGCAACCATTACAAGGAGGTTGCAAGAGGCCTAAAAAAAGTTCATAGAATTTTTCATCCTCGGCACAAAGGGAAATTTGAAGTTCATTGTGGAATATATGCATTCGAATCTAAATGTACATTCATGAAAGATATGACAAAAATCACATTTTCCATCGCAGGGATTAATTAGCTAATCAGGAAATAATTTTCTTTTAGCTATAGACTTTGTGTATAATACTTTTGAATTTAGTGTTAATACTTATTTGTGGTTTATATATTTCTACAACTGATTTTTAGATAAGTGAATAAAATTTATTTATCTTAGTTGGAGTTACTTGGTATTAACTTGAATTTTTATATTTTTTGCACTCTTTGAAAAATGTGTTGCCCATTGTTTTGAAAATGTTGCAGTATAAACCTAATGCAACATGATATTAGGGTATGTTGTTATATATAAAATATGCGCTTTTCTAGTCAGCCACAACATTTTTCAAGTGTTTCTTTAGCTTCTTTATGTAGAAAAAGTTGATTAAGTATCCTAAATATCAACTAATGCAATATGAAGACAATCAATGACGAACCAAATTAAAAGGATGTCGGATCTAGTTTTTGCAAGCTAACCAAAAGAACTCCTTAAGTTAAAGGCTAATTAAGTATATCTGATAGTTTATATTTGATAATTTAATTAATAAATGGGATCTAATTAGAAACCCGGTCTTTATTTTAATTGTGTTTTAGTAGAACTTTACATTACATAATAGCCGCCAAGAGAAATAGCTAGGAACCGAACACATATTGGGAAGAATATATGCACCAAAACTATTTTCTTCTTAATTGATTAGAATAACTATAGAAATATTTTAGTTATGTAATTCACTGATAAGTAACTTAGTTTTTGATAGTTCTGTAACTTGATTGCTTTATTGTGAAAAACACCATAATATGTCCCATTATGCCTCATATCTTTCTAGGTCTCATTGATTTCGCTATAAAGTTTCTCCCGATTCACCGTGTTCAATGGACTCAACACATCTCCTTATTACTGGTGGAGAAGTTAGGCTTTAGCTTTAAAATCAACAATAAAAGTTATAGATTCAAGAACATTATCAAGCCATCTCCGTAATCCAATATCACAATATATTTTGGATTTGTGGATTTCGTAATTTTATATCAAAATTCAAAAAATCTTCATGTAATGTAATATAAAATGGATAAGCATTGCATTTATGTTACAAATCGAAATTACAACTTGATGTTCGACAATAAAATTACATGAATCTAGTTTAATTTCCCTATAAATTCTCAATCTGATATAATTTTCCTTAATTCATCCCAATTTCAATCCTCCTCCCTCCTCCTAATATATAAATCAGACATAGCATGGAAGCTTTTTTTGCCTGCTATCGCTATTCTTGCTACATTAGCAGTGAAACATCGGACTTAGTAATTCCCATGATGGTCGGATATCTTTTTGAAGTCTCAGTCTATAAAAGGTACGAGAGAGTGTATTTTAGTTCTGTTAATGATTTGTGGGTTTTGGGCAGCATTACAGAGGGGGCACTGAACCTGGTCCCTGAAGTGTTCCACATACCCCGTGGTAAGATGTTGTTTGGACAAAATGGTCTTGATGATCTGGAGGCAGCGTCTCGTGTGGTTTTCATGCTGCAAGGCCTTGGTGTTTCAGAGGAGGATCATCCAAAAATGGTTTCCCAAATCCAGGATTTCTTAGTGACGATGCACCTTAACAACACCTATGGGCCCCAGGGTATAGTTCCTATCCAGATTGATATTGGACGATGGGGGTTCGTTAACATCACTGACCAAGTGATGTTAATTCATGATCTGAAGAATAATGAAGACAGAGATGAAGAAGATGAAGAGGAAGAGGAAGAAGAGGAGGATATGATTATTGAAATTTCCTGTGAATCTTAATGCGAGCGATATGCATGCTGCAAATTATTTAGTTGTGTTTAATGGCAACACTATTCCTGAGGAGCTAGAAAATTGTACAATTTTCCTAGACCAACTCTCGGTTAGAGATTAGACACTTAAGATGTCGTGCAAGAACAATTTTCATCCAGAGGGCATTTTTGGATGGCTTTCCGGCAACCTGAAATGTCCTCTTTGTCGATTCGAGATAATTGTTTAGCCGTCTACATATATCCTGAACTTTTAAATTGTTACTTAATTTATATGTGTTACATAGTTGACAAAAAAGAAAATTACTTTAGTCGAAAAGCAAGGTAAAGGGAAAAAAAGAACATTGTGCACTAGCCTCCTCAAAGGCCTTTTTTTTCTTTCTATGTAACCAAAATATTAAATTCATGACATATTTTTACTGAATTGTTTTTCCTTTTGAATTCTTGTTAAAAATGTAAGCACTTGGGAATTCACTTTGTATTTAAAATAAAATCATTCATAAATAAATGTTAATAAGAAGGATTCTCATAGATATTAAGTGAGTATCTAGGATGTCCAATTTAAAAAGCTCGAAATTAGTTGTCTATTTGTAAGGATTTATTGATAAGGTCTACTTAAGCAAAAACATACTTAATTACACCACAACCCCCGTTATCAAAAAATTAAATGCCGGTACAAATGCGCCCATCTATATTATATGGGATTATATTGACAATACTAAAGCTTCTCCAACTTAAATGCGAAGTGATAGTATGGATATCCTTAGATTGATATCATATGCCTGTGATTTACCAGAAAATGGTGACTGAATTTGGATTATTACAAGTCCAATAGGTTTCTTTAAACCAACTAGAGGCATTAAACAAGGAGACCCCTCGTCTTCCTTTTCTGTAATCTCATTAAAGATCACTTTGTCGAGAAACTCTTTCACTCAGATTTTATTTAACCTTATGATATGAGATCAAAATATCATTTATTTTAGCTTTCTTAGTGTAGTTTTATTTATTTTGGCCCATGAATTTTAGGATCTTAACAATATACTCTTTTTCCACTGGATTTTTTAGTGAGGCAGTGTGCTCACATTTAGAATTAATTTCTAAATTATTGTAATTTTAGGAGATTTAGTTTATTAGATTATATTCAGTAAGTTTAGATAAGGCAGATTCATTCAAGAATTCAGCCAATATTTGGAATGATTTGCTTGGATGAATTTGGTTATCATTTTGGTTGGATTAGGAATTTTAGTTTGATTTGTTTTTAGCTTCTTAAAGCCACTATAAGTCATTATAGTTTTTGTCAAGATTTAAAAAATCATGTCTTCTTTGTATTCTTGAAGGCTGAAACTATGTACTATAAATAAGGGATGGTTTTCAACATTTTAATACATTTTTTGTCAATCATATGTTTAGAATTTGAGTTTATACTCTTTGCTTATCAAGCGTTAAACCATTAGGTTTATTTCCACTATAAATTAGTGTTTAGAACCGTTGGTTTCCTTGTGTTAATTTGGTGCAACTAGGGCTTGAGTTTGTGAATTAGTCCCTTGTGTTAGTGAAGTTCATAAAGTTGTGTCTTATATAACACGTCTGTTTGTGTTTTCTTCAATTGAAAGACAGTGCTATGGATTCTTTTGTATTGAGTGCTTCTCAAAATTCCACAAACATATTCTTTGGAAGTAGATTCGTATCACATTACCTTGTCCCGGAATAAGCAACAAGCCCTACACACCTAATGTATTTGGACGACACTGTAATCTTCACAAGGGCTGGAACAAATGGCCTTTTAAAAGAATTAAAAATTTCTTAATGACTTGTATGAAGTAACATCCAGGCAGAAAATGAACTTTAATAAAAGCGAGCACTACGTAAATCTTAAGGTAAGCAGCATAGCTCATATTAGGATTAAGAAAAACCTAAACATGAATAAGGGCGTAGCTTTTTTCAACTATCTAGGTGCCAAAATTTTTATAGGTGGGACAAAAATAGTATATCTCATTCCCCTAGTGGAGAAGATTGAAAGAACGACGTGTAACTGGAATATAAGTGGCTGAGTCCATTCGGGAAACTAATGCTAATAAAACACTGCTTACACTCAATATGCATCCATGTTTTTCATGTTGGGTTGTAAAACATATCCAATAAGACTTTCTTCTTTCTTATGGGGTGTGACTGAATAAGGTAAGACACAAAAATGGAAAGCTTGGAAAAATTTTGCATGCCAAAAATGAAATCGGATTAGGAATAAGAGACCTTAACTACGTCATATGATCCATATCATGTAAACTGTGTAGAAAATTGGGGGCGAAATTGTTGCACTTGAATGACACATATTTTAACAAATACAAATGTCAATTTGAGCACAATTTTTCCCTCTAACATAAGGTCCCTCTGCGCAAATGCAGCCTCGGCTAAACTATCTTTTTATGACATGACTATCATAAGGCTTCCTTTGTTGTTCATATTTTGGACAAGTACAACTTCAGCTTTTGGGGTTTCATTGACACTTACCTTTTACATAAGCAGTTTAAAGTAATGCTTAATCATAACGAAGACAATGTACTTTCTATTTAGTAAGGATCTTTCCTTTTCACTCAAAAAGCTGAATGCACACAATGCATTTCCGGCTAAACAGTGGCAAGGCTAATTCCGTGTCGCTCTGTATGCAGTCTCGACTAGGTCTCCCATGTTCTCTACTAAAAGGGTTATGGCCAATAAATCTATTCCAGAATGATCATATTCTTTGGATGTCGTGCACTCCATAATTCCAATGTTATAACCCATTCTGGCCTTATTGAGAGCAGATTATTCTCTAGGATTTATCTTATCCAGAACCAAGCTTAATGAACTAGATTTAAGCTTAACGAAGCCCAGATTTCCACTATTCCTGGTAAATATATAAGAGATTCTTCCCATTTTTTTAAGATTCACTAAAGAGATGGTGGTTCTAACTCTATCTGTATAAGGACTATTTATTATATTATTTTTATGATGATTGTATGTTTCTGGAAATTAGTAACAAGTACTCATACTTGATAAAATAGTTACTCTAGCTTATCACTTGGATGATAATAAGACATGCAAATTAAGTGAAGCCCTACGACGTGAAACAAACTAGCAAGATCTATAATATAGTTTTGTACCTTTTCGCAGCATCATTTAAGAGATTATTACACTTCAATAAAAAAATTATCATCATAATTTTGAAATTGTGTTGCTGATACCACTCCAGCAGCTTGACTTATGGCAGAAATATTTTTAGAGTTTATTAAAAAGATTTTCAACTTGTTATAAAGGTTGCGTTGTACATTGACTCTTAAAATAAGCATATGTGGCAAGATTTTCATGGAATGAACATTTAACTGAAAGTTCTGCTATCATCTTAGTTAACCACGCCTGAATAACTATATATATATACATATATATATATATATATACATACATACATATATATATATACATATTAGGATAACCTTAAAATAAGCATGAGAATTTGTAAACCACTCATGTTATACTCCCAATTAATATAGGGTATTGAGAAACACAAGATAAATTATCAATTAAATTTAACTCCTGTTCCGGTTAAGTTTTCGATTCAGAGATTACTTTATTTGGATAAGTAGTTTTCCAAGAATGTAAAATCCTCATTTCTCGAGACATCCTTCAACTATCTAGATGAACGGAGGAAGCGACCATATACAAGGAGGTTGCAAAAGGTCTGAAAAAGCTCATAGAACTTTTCATCCTCGGCGTAAAAGGAAATTTGAAGTTTATTGTGAAATATATGCATTCAAATTTAAATGGACATTTATGGAAGATATGACTAAAATCATATCTTTTATTCAAATATTTCCATCGCATGGATGAATTAGCTATTGATGAAATAAGTTTCTTTTAGCTATAGACTTTCTGTATAATACTTTTGAATTTAGTGCATGTACTTATTTGTGGTTTATACATTTCAACAATTGATTTTTAGATGAAATATTTGAATAAAATTCATATATCTTAGTTGGGGTTCCATGGTATTAACTTGATTTTTCGATTTGTTTGCACTCTTTGAAAGAAATATATTAGTGAGATACAAGAATATCCTTTGTGGGAAAAAAGGAGCCATAGAAAATGTCTGTAAGAAACAGCTATACCTAGCACAAAACTTTAGAGTAGGATGATGTGGGTTCATCCCCATCCAGAAATTTTAGGTGTGAAGGACAAAAAAGAAACATATTGAAGAATAGGCCACTACAGAATGACGTAGAATCCAACATTATAGAAGTGTAGCCAAAGACGAAAAAGGTGTTGCCAATTGTTTTGAAAATATTTTAGTATAAACCTACTGCAACATGATATTAGAGCTTGTTGTTGTATATAAATTCTCCGTTTTTCATGTCAACCGCAACATTTTTCAAGTGTTTCTTTAGCTTGTTAATGTAGAGACAATCAATGACGAACCAAATGACAATCAATGTAGTGAAGCAATGTGCTCACATTTAGAATTAATTTCTAAATTATTGTAACTTTAGGAGATTTAGTTCTTATTAGATTATATTCAGTAAGTTTAGATATGGCAGATTCATTTAAGAATTCAGCCAATATTTGGATTGATTACTTAGATGAATTTGGTCATCATTTAGGTTGGATTAGGAATTTTAGTTTGATATGTTTTTAGCTTCTTAAAGCCTCTATAAGTCATTCTAGTTTTTGTCAGGATTTACATAAATTGTGTCTTCTTTGCATTCTTGAAGGCTGAACCTATGTACTATAAATAAGGTATGGTTTCAATATTTTAATACATTTTTGTTAACCATATATTTAGAATTTGAGTTTATACTCTTTGCTTATCAAGCGTTAAACCATTAGGTTTATTTCCACTGTAAATTAGTGCTTAGAACCATTGGTTTCTTTGTGTTAATTTGGTGCAACTAGGGCTTAGGTTTGTGAATTAGTCCCTTGTGTTAGTGAAGTTCATAAAGTTGTGTCTTATATCAGACGTTCTTTTGTGTTGTCTTTGATTGAAAGATAGTGCTCTAGATCCTTTGGTATTGGGTGTTTCTCAAAATTCTGTAAACATATTCTTCAAAAGGAAATTCATATCACCTTACCTTGTCTGTAAACTGAATTTGCTGCATAGAGACAACCCAATCAAATATGCTCCTAGGGAAGCTAATACTGTGGCTGATTTTTTGGCCAAATTTGCAAGGGATGAATCCCTAAATGGAGTTTTTAAAATTAGCAATGCCCCTTCTTTCCTTAAAGGTTTGATTATGCTAGATAAAATTGGAGTTCAGGGGGTAAGAATAAGAACTGTAAATGGTAACTCAGATTACACATAGGCTGGTATTCGCTGTGGAACAGAGACTGCTGTTTTTCTGTTTTGCAGATCTCTTGCTCAGGTCAGTTCTGAGCCACATCTGAAGCAAAGGAGGATTTTGATCATAGGAGAGGAAGCACTGACTGAACATAGGAGACATCGAGGATGGCAACAAACAATGGACACTCAGGCGGTCTTACCTCCTATTCGGCCGAATAACATTGACTAATAAGGGTTTCGATTCTTCGCTTCCCTGACCATGTTCGTGTTATTTATGCTGGATGGATATAAGACTAGCAATCTGTATTTTCACACTTCCATTTAGCTTAGATTTGACTGAACATAGCGCTTTTGGAAGCAATTTTTTATTTGCTTCGAGGGCTTCTCTTGCTCTTGGATCATCAAATGAATGATCTTTTGTAAAAAACTCTACATGTAGCACCTTTTGGGTCTATTCCGTTTGGGTTCGGGGAGCCTAATAAATTCCTCCCATCTATCAGGATGGTTTAAAATTAAAAAAAAAAAGTGATAAACAACAAGCCCTACACACCTAATGTATTTGGACGACACCGCAATCTTCACAAGGTCTAGAACAAATGGCCTTACAAGAATTAAAAAATTCTTGTTAACTTATATGAAGTTACATCTAGGCAGAAAATGAACTTCTATAAAAGCAAGCACTACGTAAATCTTAAGGTAAGTAGCATAACTCACTTTAGGATTAAGAAAACCTTAAACATGAATAAGGGGTAGCTTTTTTTCACCTATCTAGGTGCCCAAATTTTTACAAGAGGGACAAAAATAGTATATCGCATTCCCCTAGTGGAGAAGATTGATTGAACGACGTCTTATTGGAAATATAAGTGGCTGAGTCCATACGGGAGACTAATGCTAATAAAACACTGTTTACACTCTCTATGCATCCATGTTTTTCATGTTGGGTTGTAAAACATATCCAGTAAGACTTTGCACTTTCTTCTGGGGTGAGACTGAATAAGGTAAGACACGAATTTGGAAAGCTTGGAAACATATTGTATGCCAAGTAATGAAATTGGATTAGGAATAAGAGACTTTAACTGTCATATGATCCATATCATGTAAACTGTGTAGGAAATTGCAAAAGAACATTGCACTTGAATGACACATATTTTAACAAATACAAATGTCGATCTGAGCACAATTTTTCCCTCTAACGTACGGTTCATCTGCACTAATGCAGCCTCTACCAAACTATCTATTTATGACATGACTATCAGAAGGCTTTCTTTGTTGTTCACAAATTCACAAAACATTTACAACTGTGATGTCTAATAAAGACATATTAGTAAAGTGCTGTAATAATTTGTCGTAATTATTGTAACATTATATAAAAAACAATCTGCAATATGTGTCCCGAGAAAGATGACACAACAACAAAATGACACAATTGTGTCACAAATTTGCAACAAACTTGCAATTGTGTCACTTAACTGCAATTGTGTCTTATAATCCAGAAATTTTACTAAAGTGTCGTAGATAATTTGTCATAAACTTGAGACACTGTAGAAAATGTCGATTATATGTTACAAAACATGCGACACATTACAGATATGATACAATTGTGGCATAAATTAGCAACAAATTCATAATTGTGTCGTCTAATTATGAAAATTCAGTAAAGTATAGCAAATATTATGTTATAATATTAAGACACTAAACAGTATGTTTCATACGTGTCACAAAAAATGTGACATAGCAATGATATGACGTAGAAATGTCACAAATGAACGACATAGAGCCAAAATTGTGGTAAATACACAACATTTACACACTGGTCGCATGTATATATGTCGCAAAAGGTTAACTTTCTTGTAGTGTTGTATAAGAGCTATATATTATATGGTTTTTATAATGACTGTGCGTGTCTGGAAATTAATAACAAGTACTCCAACTTGATAAAAATAGTTACTCCAACTTATCAATTGGATGATAATAAGACATGCAAATTAAGTGTAGCCCTTCGATGAGAAACAAACTACCAAGGTCTACAATAGTGTGTTGTACCTTGTTGCAACATCAGTTCAGAGATTATCGAATTTCAATAAAAAAAATTATCTACCACTCCAGCAACTAGACTATTTTTTTATGGCAGAAGGGTTTCACTTATTTTTTGAGTTAATTAAAAAGTTTCTCAACTTGTTATAAAGGTTGCGTAGTACATTTAATCTTAAAGTTACTCTACTACTCGTGGCAAGATTTTCATGGAATGAACATTCAATTGAAAGTTCTGCAATTAATAGTTACAAAAATATCGTCTTACCTAACCGCGCCTGAATAACTGCTATAATATATATATATACACACACACACATACATATATATACATATATATAGGGAAAACCTTAAAATCTTCATGAGAATTTGTAAAGCACTCATGTTATACTCCCAATTAATTGAGGGAATTGAAAAATACAAGATAAATGATCAATTAAATTTAGCTCTTGTTCCGGTTAAAATTTCAATTCAAAGATTACTTTAATTGGATAAGTAGTTTTCCAAGAATGTAAAACCCTCATTTCTCGAGACATCCTTCAGCTATAATGAACAGAGGAAGCGGCCATATACAAGGTGGTTGCAAGAGGTCAGAAAAAAGCTCAATAGATCTTTTCATCCTCGGCGCACAAGGAAATTTGAAGTTCATTGTGGAATATATGCATTCAAATCTAAATGGATTTACAAATCATGTCTTCTTTGTATTCTTGAAGGCCAAACATATGTACTATTAATAGGGGATTGATTTCAACATTTTAATATATCTTTTATCAATCACATATTTAAAATTTGAGTTTATACTCTTTGTTTATCAAGCACTAAACGGTTAGGTTTGTTTCCACTATAAATGGGTGCTTAGAACCATTGGATTCTTTGTGTTAATTTGGTGCAATTAGTGCTTGGATTCTTGAATTAGTCAATTCTGTTAGTGAAGTTCATAAAGTTGTGTTTTATATCAGACATTCATTTGTGTTGTCTTTGATTGAAAGACAGTGCTTCGAAAGATGATTCGTATCAACTTACCTTGTCCCGGGATAAGCAACAAGCCCTACACACCTAATGTATTTGGACGACACTGCAATCTTCACAAGGGCTAGAAATATGGCCTTACAAGAATTTTTAAAAAATATTATTTTATATGAAGTTACATCCAGACGGAAAATGAACTTTGATAAAAGCGACCACTACGTATACCTTAAGGTAAGCAGCATAACTCACTTTAGGATTAAGAAAACCCTAAACATGAATAAGGGGGTAGCTTCTTTTCACCTATCTAGGTGCCCAAATTTTTACAGGTGGGACAAAAATAGTATATCTCATTCCCCTAGTGGAGAAGATTGAAAGAATAACGTATAATTGGAATATAAGTGGCTGAGTCCATGCGGGAGACTAATGCTAATAAAACACTGCTTACACTCAATATGCATCCATGTTTTTCATGTTGGGTTGTAAATCATTTATAGTAAGACTTTCCACTTTCTACTGGGGTGAGACTAAATAAGGTAAGACAGGAAAATGGAAAGCTCGAAAAAATGTTGCATGCCAAGTAATGAAATCGGATTAGGAATAAGAGACCTTAACTACGTCATATGATCCATATCATGTAAACTATATATGAAATTGCAAAATAATTTGTTGCACTTGAATGACACATATTTTAACGAATACAAATGTTGATTTGAGCACAATTTGTCCCTCTAACATAAGGTTCCTCTTCACTAATGCAACCTCTGACAAACTTTCTATTTATGACATGACTACCAGAAGGTTTCCTTGGTTGTTCGTATTTTGGACGAGTACAACTTTGGCTTTTGGGGTCTCATTGACACTAGCCTTTTACATAATCATTTTAAAGTAATGCTTAATCATAAAAAAAGACAATGTACTTTCTATTTAGTAAGGATCTTTCCTTTTCACTCAAAAAGTTAATGCACACAATGCATTTCCGGCCAAACACTGGCAAGGCAAATTCCGTGTCGCTCCATATGCAGTCTCGACTAGGTCTCCCATGTTCTCTGCTAAAAGGGTTGTGGCTAATCAATCTAGTTCAGAAGGATCTCATTCTTTGGATGTCGTGCACTCTATAATCCCAATGTTATAACCCGTTTTGGCTTTATTGAGAGCAGCTTGTTCGCTAGGATTCATCTCAGCAAGAACCAAGATTAATGAACTAGATTTAAGCTTAACGAAGCCCAAATTTTCACTCTTCATAGTAAATATATAAAAGATTACTTCCCTTTTTTTAAGATTCAATGAAGAGATGGTGGTTATAACTCTATTTGTATAAGGACTATATATTATATGTTTTTATGATGACTGTGTGCTTCTGGAAATTAATAACAAGTACTCATACTTGATAAAATAGTTACTTCAGCTTAACAATTGGATGATAATAGGACATGCAAAACAAACCGACAAGGTCTATAATAGATTTTTGTACCTTGTTGCAACATTAATTAAGAGATTATCACACTACAATAAAAAAATTATAATCATAATTTTGAAACTGTGTCGGTGATACTGCTCCAACAGCTAGACTATATTTTTTATGGCAGAAGGGTTTCACATATTTTTAGAGTTAATTAAAAATGGTTTTCAACTTGTTATTATAAGGGTTCCGTTGTACATTGACTCTTAAAATTACTCAACTGTCTGCAGCAAGATTTTCATGGAATGAACATTCAACTAAAACTTCTACAATTAATAGCTAAACAAAATATCATCTTAGCTAACTTCGCCTAAATGATTGCTACATACATATTTTGGGAAAACCTTAAAATCTTCTTGAGAATTTGTAAAGTACTCATGTTATACTCCTAATTAATAGAGGGTATTGAGAAACACAAGATAAATGATCAATTAAATTAAATTCGCTTTTCAGTTAAATTATTTATTCAAAGATTACTTTATTTGGATAAGTAGTTTTCCAAGAATATAAAATCCTCATTTCTCGAGGCATCCTTCAACTATCTAGATGAACAGAGGAAGCGACCATATACAAGGAGGTTGCAAGAGGTCATAAAAAAACTCATAGAACTTTTCATCCTCGGTGTAAAGGGAAATTTGAAGTTCATTGTGGAATATATGCATTCAAATCTAAATGGACATTCATGGAAGATATGACAAAAACCACATTTTCCACCGCAGTGATCAATTAGCTAATGAGGAAATAATTTTCTTTTAGCTATGGACTTTGTGTATAATACTTTTGAATTTTAGTGTAAATACTTATTTGTGGTTTATATATATTTCTACAACTGTTTTTTAGATGAAATATTTGAATAGAAATCATATTTCTTAGTTGGGGTTACTTGATATTAACTTGTTTTTCATTTTTTTTTGCACTCTTTGAAAAGAAACATATGTGCTCAATTGTGAGATGCGAGAATATCATTCATGAAAAAAAGAGGCGTAGAAAATGTCTGTAAGAAATAGCTATACATAGTACAAAACTTTAGAACCGGATGTTGTGGGTTCATCCCCATTCAGGAATTTTAGTTGTGAAGGACAAAAAATAAACATATTAAAGAATAGGCCATTGCAAAATGACATAGAATCCAGCATTATAGAAGTGTAGCCATAGAGGAAAAAAGTGTTGCCAATTATTTTGAAAATATTGGAGCATAAACCTAATGCAACATGAAATTAGGGCGTGTTGGTGTATATAAAGTTTGCGTGTTTCAAGTCAATCCCGGCATTGTTCAAGTGTTTCTTTAGCTCTTTATGTAGAAAATTTTTATTAAGTATCCTAAATACCAACTAATGCAATATGAAGACAATCAATAGCGAACCAAATTAAAAGGATGTCAGGATCTAGTTTTTGCAAGCTAACAAAATGAACTCTTTAATTTAAAGGCTAATTAAGTACATTGGATAGTTGATATTTGATATTTTAATTCATGAATGGTATGTAATTAGATACCTCACCTTGATGTATAATGGATACGTCTACAATATACGAGACATCGGTTACCATTAGAATAGTGGATGTCACACTTCCTGAGCATCCCGTGAGGGGCAAATATTGGGCAAGGTACTGTGACAATTGCAATGATGTGGGCCATTTTACCTCAAATTGTGATGAACGAAAAAAGTGGCAAACAGATGTGCAAATTAAGAAGCAGCAAGAAAGGAAAATTAAGGTCGATCGTGAAAGGAATCAGAATGTGGTTGAGAATGAAAATGAAGGGAGAGGAAAGCTTCAGGCTGAGAGTGGAATTAAGGGAAAAGAAAATACCAAGGACGTGAATTATGAGGGAGAAACATCAAAGCTGGGGCAATGGAGACCTGTGGAAGGAAAGAAGGCGGAATACGGGAAGAAGAGGAAACAAAGGAAGAAAAAGAAGATTTTAATGAAGAAAGTGAAAGAGAGAACTCCTCGATGCAAGGATCAATTGACTATCTGGACGAAGAAGATGAGGGGGATGATGTCGAAGAAAAGAATGAAGGTGAGGTTGTGGACACTACGAATAGTGAAGGTAAAGAGGGTCAAACGCAGGCTGTGCAAAAAAATCATAAAGCAAATATGAACAATGAAGGTTAAATATTGCAGAGTCAAGTCCTAGCCAAAGGCCACTGCAAGGTTTGGTAAAAATTAACTTACCACCAAATTGAAACTCTAGAATGCAGCAACTAGCAATTGCAGATGAGAAGATTAACAAAGAAACCCTCCAAGCAGTCAGCAAAAAGAATTGTATATGGGGAGAAAGATAACCCGATGAAAGGGAATGGAAACTTTTTGAAATAAATACAAAAAAGGTAGAGGTAAGCAAGGGTGCGAAAGGGGAGAAGGAAACAACAACCTCATCTCCAATAAAGCATGTTACAGAGCAAAATAAAAATTAGAATACATGCGGTAGTGATGGGTTGAAACTCACCTCAGTGGATCTATGATGATCGCATGTTGGAATATACAGGGGGGGTCTTTGGACGTTCACGAAAAAAAGACAAGTCACACGAATCATAATTGAATTCCATATTGGTATTTTTGGGATTTAAGAAACTAATTTAGATGTTAGTGGTTTTGATTTTCATGGGCGCAGTGAAATGATTGAAGCAAGTTGATAATTTTCATGTGATAGATAATGCATGAATTTAAGTAGTGTGGAAACCTAAACCTTTTGGGGTAGAGGTGATAGAAATACTGGAGCATTACATTCACTTACAAGTACACTATTAATCTACTAATATGGAGTTTCTTTGTACTGTGATATATGCTCTAAATGAGTTGTAGGATATGAGAAGGTTATGGCAAGAATGAGCTATATATTGGCAGTACCATGAGCAGTAGTAATTGGTTTTAGGTGATTTTAGTAACACTTTAAGAATCTCAGGGAGTAGTGGATCGGAGCCACGGTCTCAATATTATATGCGAGGGTTTCGAGAAATATGCAGAAGGTGCTCTTTTACGAATACTCAATATCGAGGTCCTGTTTTCACATGGAGTAATAGATCTACGAAGCCGAAATTGGATAAAGTATTTTAAATGACTACTGGGGTCAGGGAGCATGGTGCATGATTTTTTATGAGCCAGGTGTTATTTCATATCATGGCCGAGTGGTGGTGAATTTACAGGAAGAGGAAAAAATGCTGCGAAAGTATTTCAAGATTCAGAACATATGGTTGATGCACCCTGAATGTAAAGAAGAAGTCCAGAGAACATGGGATAAAGAATATAAAGGTTGTAAGCAATATCATCTGATCCACAGGCCAAAAACAATGAAATTTCCGTTGAAAAAGTTGGGAAAATTTGTTTTAGCCACATTTTAGGAAGAGCATCACGGGCGAACAAGGAATATAATTTGGTTTTGGAAAATTTAGATGCGGTTCATGCTACAGAGGAAGAAAGAGTTGCGCTATTGGAGGTGAAGAAAAGGACAGTATTTCTCTAAGAGGCATAACAAATAGTCTGGCGCAAAAGATGAAAATAAATCACTTAATTTTGGCTAAGGGGGGCTTCTTATTTTCATGGGCAACACAAGTCACAAAAAGGAGAAATAATGCATGCAACTATGGTTGAAAATGACAGAGTAATTACATCATCAATAGAAAAATGAAGCATGTTCGTAGAATTTTATAAAAAGCCTTTTTGGTGCAGCGAGAGAGTGGATTACGATTGATGCAAGGCTATTTGAAAAAGGGCCGGGAATTGAGATCTATTTGAGCGATCTATTTGAGCTCAACGGTTACTGCAGCAAAAATCAGAGCTGCTTTATTTTCAATTAAAGATAATAAGGTGCCTGGACCGGATAGATATACTTCATCATTCCAAAATTTTCAATGGGATACAGTTGGAAAAATTTTCACAGGAGGTGCAATGAAGGCAGACCAATCATACGTCCATTTCTTTAATCCCAAAGAAAGAAAGCAATGTGAGAGTGGGGATTTTAGATTGATTGCTTGTTGTAATGTCTTATATAAGAATATTACAAAGGTGATTGCGACAAGAATGACAACTATGTTACCGAGGATTGTTAACCCGGCTTGGGCAGGATATCTGGAAGACAAGAGTATTTCATATAATATCATGCTAGCTTAGGAAATTGGGAGAGGATGTGTGAGGATATCTGGCTTAAGGAGGGTCACTATTATGGTTGATATAACCAAGGCATTTGATACAGTATCATAGGAATTCATGGAGGTAGTTCTCATCGGGCTAAAATTTTTGGGAAACTTTATGCAATAGATTATGCCTTGTGTTACAACGTCATCTTTCTCAATCACAATGAATGGAGAATTACATGGAAAATTCGATGGAAAGTAGGGGCTTAGGCAAGGGGATCCAATGTCACCACTATTGTTCGTAATATTTATTGAGTATTTATCCAAGATCTTGACGGAGCGTACGAAGTCGACTTTCTTTGCTCAACATCCTAGGTGTATGGGTATGGAAATCACACATCTAGATTTTGTAGACAACTTGATGTTTTTTCTCTAGAGGGGATGAAGACTCATTTAATATTCTTATGCAGTGTTTGAATCAATTTTAAAACACGTCGGGACTCGCTATAAATCCATCAAAATCAATGATGTTTATAGTTGAAGTGGCTGATGACCTCACATTCACGGGAATTCCATGGGGGGGGGGGGATTTCTGTAAGATACTTAGGAGTGCCTTTGGTTGCGAATTGGCTCAAAGTATCTCAATACGGGGGTTTAACAAGTAAGGTAAGCAAGGTCATTTTGCCGTGGAAGATACACACTGCCTTTTGCTGGGAGAATGGAGCTTTTGAAATTGGTGGAGTGTGGAGCAATTGGGTATTGGATTCAATGTTTCTCCATACATAATCATGTCATGAAAGCATTACAAAGACTTTGCAGAGAATTCTTGTGGGGTGGGCCGAAGAAGAATAAAATAGCACGTCAAAAAGTTTGTTCGCCTAAATTAAATGAAGGACTTGGTTTGAGAGATTTTGGTGTATGGAACAAAGCATCACTTGCTTGCAAATTTTTGGAATTTTCATGAATGAAAGGAGACAGTTTGGGTTAAATGGGTGCACTTGTTCTACCTTAAGGGTGTGGGTATATGAGAGTATCAACCGACGAAGGATGGCACGTCTCCAGACATGAAACAACTATGTAGAATTTGGGACATGTCGTTGCAGAAGATTGGGGCTAGATACAAACGTATTATACTTGATAAGATGTGGGCTTGGAATGATTTAAATGGAAAAGGCTTCACAGGTTAAGCATATGATACCATTCATCGGGTAGTGTGGTCAACACTTTATGAGGATATGGCCTCGCCGGAGGGAAAATGTTACAATGTAATATGGAGGGGGTATATGCCACCAAAGCACTCATTTATAGCTTGGTTGGCTCTGTATGGAATACTAGGAACAAAGGATGGAACAACTACGGACAAGGGCGGAACTAGGGGGCGAGGGGGTGAGTCAGCCTCCCCTCGATTAACTACGGACACATAGATATACTTGTGCTATCTATGTGTTTCTCGCTTGTAGGATATTGTGGTAGTCATGTTGGGTCTCCGTGTGTATTGCTATCCTCGAAGAAGTCTATGATGCCGATCGTTTAGGGTGACCCAACGGTAAGGGTTATTGTGTGGCGCCGATCACTCACTCTAACTATAACCGAGGAGAGATGAGAAATATCAACACTAGAAAGGTGTGGATAAGTTCTCCACAATGTGTGCTTAATACATAAAAATAGGATAATTAATCTATGATCAAAGGATGACTAGAAATGTAAACCAATTGCGCCCAAGACTCGTTACAATCTTAGTCAAGTTATTTGTGCTACGTGTGATCGTATTTACATCATTCTTTTAATAGTTTGTCAATTTAGTTGTTCAAAGTAGTCTTAGTATTTTCCAAAAGAAAAACCCCCCATTTGGTTACCACACACGAAGAGTGACTCCTTCATGTGTTTTTTAACTACATTTTAACACTTGATAAAACCCTTTTTCCTCGTGGACAACCTCGTCTTACCACTAGCTACTATTTAGTAGTTAGTCATAATTTGGGCTTATAAATACTATCTTTGAGAGGCACGGAGACAGCCTCCCAAATTTTGGTTCCGCTTTCGGGGAAAAGGCGTATTTTATTAAAGTGTTAGTGTAGTTTATATGTGTCTTTGTTTTTAATTGTTTTTTTTTGCTTGCTCTTGTGATGCCACTTGGGATAAGGTTGTATTTCTTTGGTTCTTGGTTTATGGTCGATACTCGTACTAATAGACAAGAACCCTTTCACTACGACCCATATCTCTTAGGAACGCTCCGAAGAGCAAAGAGAGTAGCCTGTTTTGCTAACCAAGCCACCCAATTATCACCCAAAGTAATTACACCAACTATGGTGGATAATAATAGATCCTTGAGGGAGCTCATGGCTCCGGACCTAGAAAGCCAAGCCCTTTGCATCACATTCCCTCCTCTCCTAGAAAATGTCACTTGTGAGTTTAGGTTCGGGATGATCCATTATCTACCAACTTTCCATGATGAGCCGGGAGGACGCAAACAAGAATTTTTAGAGTTCCACTATGTGAGCATGAACATGAAGCCATCCGGAATTTCAGAGGAAAATTTCAATCTAAGGGCGTTCCCTTTCTCTTTGAAGGATACGGCCAAAGATTGGTTATACTACCTTTCCCGGGAAGCATAACATCATGGAAGGAGATGAAGGGAAAATTCATGGATAAGTTCTTTCCGGCAACCAAGTCGGCGGGCTTAAAGAAGGAGTTAAGCGCATCTCTCAATATTCAGGTGAATCTTTATACAAATATTAGGAGGGGTTTAAGAGATTGCTAGCGAGTTTCCCATACCACCCACACAAGAAAGGAGATTGTGTGTAATATTTCTTCGATGGTTTGTCCGTTAAAGATATGGGGATGATCATTGCTGCTTGCAATGAGTTATTTTCCAACAAGAGCCCAAAATATTCCATAGCATTGTTTGACGAGATGGCTAATGGAATAAGACAATTTAGGGTGAGAAAAAGGGCAAGGGTGCAAGAATCTCCACATTCAAAAAACCCCAAGTTTGAGGATCAAGTTCAAGCTTTGGCCTCCATTATGAAAGAGTTAATGAAGGGGAGGATGCATCAAGCCAAATTTTGTGGGGTTTGTTCTTTGAATCCCCACACCGATGTATGCCCTCAACTCCAAGATAGAGGACATGAAGAAGTAAAGGAAATAGGCTACCAAGGTGGTCAAGGTCAAGGTTTCCAAGGAAATCTGAGATACAAAGGTGGACAAGGGCAAAGAGGACAAGGTCTCCAAAGGGGACAAGCTCATGAGAAGAAGTATGATTCATACTCCCAAACTTACAACCCCGGGTGGAGAGACCATCCAAACTTTCGGTAGAGAGATGAGCAAGTCAGCCAATCAAATCATCAAGAGGCACAAGCCCAATACCAAGGAAACCAAGGGTACAATCGAGAACCACAACAAGGCTACCCAAAGGATGAGGGCTCATCTAACCCCCTAGATGGGAGATTAAGGTCGGAACATGAAGAATGTATGCATGCCATAACCACCATGGTTACAAATTTGGAGGACTGCACCTCGGCTAGATTCAAGAACTTGGAAACTCAAGTTATCCAAATTACATCCTCTGTGGCCGATTGGAGGATGGAGATTCCGAAAAACTTCCCTCACATCTGGAATTGAACCTAAGGAAAAATGTAAGCTCAATCACCTTGAGAAGTGGGAAAGAAACCAAGTAGCCCGAGAAAGTTGTTAAGGTTGGGAAGGAAGTCGAAGAAGAGCTTATGGTTAAAGACCAAGATGTTGATGAGGTGATTGCTCAACATCCGAAGAAGAGGGAAATTGAAAAAATCCTTCCACCAACACCTTTTCCGATGCCTTTGCAAGATAAGAATTGCAAGGATGAGAATAAAGCCCTTTTTGAGGTTTTTCGCAAATGTGAGGTAAAAATTCCCCTTTTTTATGCTATCAATCAAGTGCCTAGGCTTTCTAAATTCCTTAAAGAGTTATGCACACCTAATAGAACTAAAGCATTGACGAATGTTGAGAAAATTAAAATTGGTGGACAAGTGTCGGCTCTTTTTCAAAAGAATCTACCTCCTAAATGTAATGGTTCCACCATGTTCACTATCCCTTGTGTCATAGGTGACAAAACTTTTGAAAATGCAATGATAGACCTAGGAGCCTCTATTAATGTAATTCCCTACTCTCTATACAAGACTCTTAACTTAGGGACTTTGCATGAAACTAGGGTGACCATACAACCAGCCGACCATTCCCAAGCTATTCCAAAAGGACTTGTGCGAGATATGTTGGTTAAAGTGGATAGACTAGTTTTTCCCACCGATTTTTATGTTCTTGATATGTCGCATGATGAGAGTGTGCCCCCTATCTTTTTAGGGAGACCTTTTTTGAAAATGACAAGAACTAAGATTGACGTGCATAGTGGTTCATTGACCTTAGAGTTTGATGGAGAAAAATTAGGTTATGAGATCTACAAGGATAAAGAGCTTCCAAAGGATAAAATGTCTTACCATGGTGTCACTATACTTGAGAGTTTGCATAAGCCTCACAATGAACTTGAATATTTCCACATGATTGACTTAGTTGAAGTTGATAATGGAATGAGTAAGGCATCTAAGCAAGTTTCTAGTATTTTGAGCAAGGTCAATGTTGCATATGCGAATGTCTCTGGTATTAACTTGCTCCGAGTGAAGAAGGGGTTAAAGAAACATCATCTAAACCCACTTCACTCCAAAGAGTCCCCAAAACCGACTAAAAATGGACAAGGCGCACAAGTCCATTTGGCTCTGAAGGTGAGGTTTAAGGCTAGACAATGTTAGAGACCAATACATGTGGAGATAAGAAGGGGTGGAATCACGGATAGTGATTCCGAAGACCCGAGGAGTATTTTGAATGAAGCTTCGAAAAAGGGAGTATGTCATGCCGACGACGTTAAATAAACTTGGTTTTGATCATCTGGATACTCATTTGTGACATTCCGTCAATGTAATTGTGATCTCCTTTTTGTTAAGAATTGTGGAGATTTGTTGCTTAAATTGGAATTCATGATTGATTTTTCTTCTTTTTATTTTGAATTTTTTTGGAACACTACTATGCTTGGTTTGCAAGATTGTTTTGCAGGGAGCATTTGGTTTTGGATAAAAAGGAGCAAGAAAAGTGGGCGAGCAACCGGGGCTAGGAGAAATTCAACTCACGAACCGTATAGAAGTGAAAGGTTCGCGATGCTCACACAGTCCCCATCTCCAAAGTACCAAATTCCCTCCCTACCACCACTAAATACACCCTGAACCTATTTACCCACAACCCACTTGAAACACACAATTCCAAACCAAAGAGGTATCTCTCTCATCCATTGCAATTTCAATGCTCTATTCGATTTGTTGTGCAAGATAGTGGTTGTTATTGGACCTTTATGATGGAAGTTGTGGGAAGAGTATATTGTGGTTGTGGTAGTTTGCCCATTAGATCTTATAGTTGTGCTACTAAGATTGTTTAAGCATTTGTTACTCATCATGAATATTCTCTCATTTTCCATCCTTAGCATATACTCTAGAATGTTTATTTTCATTGAGGACAATGCAACATTTAAGTGCGGGAAGCGGAATAAGATGATACTTGTGATTAGTAGTGAGTTTTGTTGTAGCAAGTAGCTCTTTTGAGAGCATTTGTAATAAAGAAAATTGAAGGGAAAAAAAAAGAGAATAGAAAACACCCCGCTAAGTTGAAAACTTGAGAGGGCAACTTAGGCAAAATTGGGGGGTCCGGATAGGTTGAAAACCTGAAAGGGCAACCTATACAAAAATGAGAGGCCAAATGGTGCAGAAAAATGTGAGGGTGAGCCTTGAAAAATAAAATATGTGTGAAGCTAGGATGAAAACCCAAGAGGTCTCCTAGGCAAAATGAGAGAAAATGAGAGAAATTGAACAAAATGAATTTATGCTCCTCTAGATTTGTCTATTTGGCGGCTTCTTTGGTAGAGTAAGCTAATTTTTCACTTGTATTATGTACCTCATGTTTGCTTGGTATGATTGTTGTTTAGATTATCTTAGACTTTGGGATGTGAGAGTGTGAGAGATTCTTATGTCTTAGGGGTTAGGGTAGTCTAGGATTATAATGTTGGGTGTTTTGGGGAAACTT
Organism: Rubia yunnanensis; assembly: GCA_037428765.1. Taxonomy (NCBI): domain Eukaryota; kingdom Viridiplantae; phylum Streptophyta; class Magnoliopsida; order Gentianales; family Rubiaceae; genus Rubia; species Rubia yunnanensis. The sequence goes on from CM075066.1 coordinate 42,936,351, forward strand.
TTGCATGCCAGCTTATGCTTAGATCTTTGCTTGTTCTTGTTTACTCGAGGACGGGTAAAGGTTTAAGTGCGGGGAGGTTTGATAAGACGTCAAATGCATGTATTTTCCAAGGCATTTAACATCTCTTTTGTCATCTTTTGGTTGGAAGATCGCTAGATTTAGGTAGGTTTACACCATAAGGGATTTAGATGACCATTTTTGGTTTTCATATCTAAATCCTTCATTTTGTAACCTATTTATAGTCTAATGGATTTTGGTCCTTACAAGCGTCTAGATTCCTTTTTGTATGCTTAATTTATAGATTTCTCGCAAGCACTTTGGATTGGTTTAGTGAAGGTCATTCGCAAGGATGGTAGAATATTGAAGGCCACGAGTCAAAACGTGGTAGAAGATAGAAGGGTTGAAGAAGGGAGACAGAGAAGTGGATGAATTGTGACCCTGAAATTTGGACCAAGTTCTTATAATAATCCGAGAAGAACCAGCCTCTAAGGGTGGTACCATTGAATTCGTCTTCACGAGCACTGTAAAATTGACTACAAGAACTCCCAAAATGGATCAGCGGTTCACTCAGATCGATCAAAATAAGAAGATGGCAGCAGCACCATTGCGGGCCGCAGAGCCCCTTTGTGGCCCGCAGTGAAAATGGCCCAGCAAAATGAGAGAGGCAGCATCTCTCTTGCAGGTCGCAGAGCCCCCTTGCAGCCGGTAGCAGCGAGTTTTGGCCTTCTTTAAAAGTGAATTTCAGCCTCAAAACCTCTCTCTCTTCATTCACTTCTTCCCCAAACTCAAAAATACTCTCCCAAAAACCCTAGTTTACATTTGGTGTTCACCTTTTCTCCTATGTTTACCATGGATTCTTGTTATTTTTTATGGGTTTTCATAATCTAGGATAAATATACTCTTGGGAGCAATTGGAAAGCATTTCTAGTATGAATTTGTGAGATTTGATTTATCCTATTTGGTGCTTTGATTATCAAGTATGTTTGGTGCTTTCTTGTGTGATTAATGCATGAGTTATGCTAGGATGATCAACTAGTTGATGATTATGGGTTGATTCTTTGTTAGGTTTTTGGTCAAACCGGGAAGACTTTAACTTTTTGTCAATGTGATTGTTGTTGGTCAATGCTAGGTTATAATTAGGAGTGACAACTAATTATGATTTTTCATTGATGAAATTTCTTAGACTTAGGATGAATTTGAATGGGTTCGACTAACTATCAATGTAGCCCACTAATAACGATTAGCATGCAGGTCGATCCTCGTAGTCGTTATTAGTAGATATACTTGTGCTATTTGTGTTTCTTACTTGTAGGACATTGTGGTAGTCATGTTGGGTCTCTGTGTGTATTGTTGTCCTCGGAGAAGTCTATGACACTGATCGTCTAGGGTGACCCAAGGGTAAGGGTTATTGTGTGGCACTGATCGCTCACTCTAACTATAACCGAGGAGAGGTGATAAATATCAACACTTGAAAGGTGTGGATAAGTTCTCCACAATATGTGATTGATGCATAAAAATAGGATAATTAATCTATGATCAAATGATGACTAGAAATGTAAACCAATTGCACCCAAGACTCATTACAATCTTAGTTATATTATTTGTGCTACTTGTGATCGTATTTACATCGCTCTTTTAATAGTTTGTCAATTTAGTTGTTCAAAGTAGTCTTAGTGTTTTCCAAAAGCAAAACCCCCCATTTGGTTACCACACACGAGAGTGACTCCTTTGTGTGCTTTTTAATTACACTTTAACACTTGATAAAACCCATGTTTTCCTTCTGGACGATCTTGTTTTACCACTAGCTACTATTTAGTAGTTAGCCGTAATTTGGGCTTATAAAATTGTGTAGGTGTAGCCCAGTGATCAAAGGACTGAGAGTAGCTAGGCCCAACCCAAGATTATCCTATCCAGTGTCGGCCCAAAGCAAGGAGCGTGTAAATGCAATGAACATAGAGATCGTGGATAATGACAGAGAACATGGACCGACAAAGATGGGATATGCAGCAAACACAAAGACAATGACCAAGGAACGTTGCAGGAGTGGCATACCCATGATCTTGAGTTCCTAAGAACAAGGAACTACAAAGGGAATTAGCCTATAAATACAACACGCTCTGTATGAGCTAAGGTAAGCGCTACTATATAGAGAAATTACATTTCTTGAAGAGAGGACTGAATTGATTGTCAGAGGTGCTCTCCAGGAATCACTTTCAGGGCTGCATTTGCAGGTAAAGGAATTTAAACAAGTGAACCAAGAAGGGGCTACCTAGACATGCTACCACATCATTTGGCGCCGACTGTGGGGAATGGAATTTTTTCTTTTCATTTTTTTACTCAGGTAAGCAACGACGTCACTAGGAGCATACAAAGCCACAACCATCAGTCACAAGAGTAAACGTTAGGACAAAATGAGGGAACGCATCACTAGCAGCATCATACACCTAGTAAAAAGAAAGGGTTCAGTAAAGAAGAAACAGAGGAGGAAGAAAAAGAGGCAGATGCTCCAAACAACAAATGTGACAAGGAAAAACGGGTGTTCGCAACATTCTTAGAAGTGAACAGGGAAAACATGTATGATCAATTCTTGAAGACTCTGAGGCAAAAACCCTCAAGGCCGGAGAAAAGGGAAAATCAAGAGCGCAAACGTCTCTGCTATGAAAAAGATCTACATGACAGTGTCGTAGAAGATGATGCGGATAAGTAGCCTCTCGCACCACATTTACAAGATTTCAGGATGCCTAAAGATTTCAAGCTTCCTCTACACGTTAAAGTCTATGATGGTACCACGGATCCAAAAGAGTTCTTGCATTCATATAGAAATAGCATGAGATTTTGGGACGCGAACATAGAACTAGTATGCAAAGTGTTTCCCATCTTTCTATCAAGCACTGCGATTACGTGGTACGAAGACCTTCCACACTGAGGTATCAAGTCTTGGGCACAGCTGTCAGATTTATTTTAGGGATGTTTCTACCAAAAGTATAAGTTCACTATAATGATTGCGGATCTCAACAATATAGCACAGTGAAGTGATGAAAGCCTTGCGAAATATCATAGCCAATTCGTCACGGAGAGCCTACAAATTTGAGATTTGTCATTTCAATCATCATTGGGTGTTTTTATAGGGGGTATGAGATCTGAAGAGTTCTACAAGGGACTGACAAAAAATATGCCAGAAAACCCAAGGGAACCATAGAAAATGATTGAATATCATGTGCGAACAGAGGAGGCAAACAACCGAAAGATAGAAAAGGAATGGGGTGAAAAGAAAACAATGGAGGATTCGCAAAAGAACTAGCCTAAAAAGGAAAAGTAAACACCACTTTCAAAAGAAGGGAGCCAGGCTCGCAGGTTTCGCCATTTCAAGAAACACCTTTAATGAAGACAAGGAAAGAAAAATGGCTAGCAAATTAGGATCTATTCCGAAAACCAACACCAATGATTGCACCACCAGAAAAAAGATCACGAGAGTTTTATTATTCCTTTCTCAAAAATCATGGCTATGACATAGAGTACTGTAGGGACCTAAGAAAACATATTGAAGAAAATCTGAGGAATAGCAACTTGGGCCAATATAGAAAAGAAGCAACAACTCAGTACGGGGACGCAATAAAGACACCAAACATGTCTCCACAAAACCAAGGTACTACGACGACAATGGCTAAAAATAAAATAATGACGACGACTATAGAGTATAATGACAACGTGGATAGCAAAACACCAGAGACAGTTATCTTCTCTATACACGGATCCACAGAGTCACTGTCCAACAATGTGTGGAAGGCCAAGGCAAGGTATTCTCCTCCACAAGAGCCTGTTGATAAAAGGTTTCGCCCAAATGAAGCAATTACCTTCAGCGTAGAGGATGCAGTACCCAACGCCTCACCTGCACAACGATCTTATGGTCATCATAGAAAAAATCAGAAATGCAACTATCCATAGAGTTTTCGTGGATGACGGTAGTGCGGTCGAGGTACTATTTGCCGATTGCTTCGACAGGTTAGGCTTCAAGAGAACAGATCTAAGAAAGCCCACATCTTTGTTGGTTGGGTTCATAGGGCAAGTGGAAAGGCCCCTAGGAAATATACAGTTGCTTGTTACGGTCGGAGAAAGAGAGAAAATTACACAATTATGTGCGACTTTGTGATTATGGATGCCCCAAGTAAATTTAATGCCATAATTAGAAGACCATGTGTGAACAGTGCTAAGGAAATCTGGTCCCCTTATCAATTGGTAATGAAATTCCCAACCCCAGCTAGAGTAGCAACAATTAGGGGAAACCAGCAAGCAGTCAGGCAATGCATAGTTATAGCGATGAAGGTAGGAAAGATAGGAGAAAAGGCGAAGGTGGTTAACAGTATTTCAGAAGGAAACTTATTAGAACATTTGAACGAATCAGTCAACCTAGGTGAAGAAACTAAGTTAATAAACCTAGATGCCAAAGATGACTCCAAATGCGTAAAGGTTGGAAAACATCTTCCAGCTGAAGAAAAGGCGAAGGTAATTAAAATCTTGCAAAGCCATAGGGATACGTTCACATGGGACGTACAGAACATGGAAGGCGTACGCCTAGACATCGCTACCCATTCATTGAATGTCAGTAGCTCAGTTAAACATGTTAAGCAGAAATAGTGTTGCTTTACTAGCGATGAACTAAAAGTGATCAAAGAAGAGGTTACATTGTTGTTGCAAGCCGGCATAATAAGGGAATTCATATACCCAACATGGTTAACAAACCCATTCATGGTGAAGAAGTCAGACGATGCTTGGAGAATGTGCATTAATTTCACAAATTTAAACAAACTATGTCCAAAAGATTCCTATCCTCTTCCAAAGATTGATTAACTTGTGGAAGCGATCTCAGGACACAAATTCTTGGCATTTTTAGATGCATGCAAAGGATATCACGAAATACTAATGAACCCGGACGATTCAGAGAAAACATCCTTTAAAACAAGCTTCAAAATGTTTTGTTATGTGAAGATGCCATTTGGGCTAAAAAATGCGGGAGCGACATACCACAGGGTGATTGACCAAGCGTTCAGAAGCCATAGGAAACTTCGTTGAAGACTTGAAAGAAACTTTGGACACTTTAAAGGCCATAGGGATGAAACTCAACCCTAAAAAGTGTGTAATTGGAGTGGGAGCTAGAAAGTTCTTGGGGTAAAAGGTTTCCTCAAAGGGTATAGAAGCTAACCCACACAAGATCTTAGTGAATCTTCCCCAAACGCGAACAGTTATAGAAGTACAAATCATAATAGGATCATTGGCAGCGCTTAGTCATTTCGTATCAAAGGCTGCAGAAAAGCATTTTTCACTCTTTGAAGTGCTAAGAAAGGCAAGTAAATTTAGGTGGAGCAAAGACTGTCAGAGAGCATATGAGAGGTTAAAAGACCAGGTTCAAACGTTGCCAACGCTAAAATCGCATGTATCTAGAGAAACATTGTACTTGTACTTAGCAATTTCACAAAACACTGTCAGCTTTGTGTTAGTTCGCTTGGAAGGGCGGAGACAGGTTCTAGTTTATTACATCAGTATAATCCTGCAAAAGACGGAGATAGCTTACATGCCTGTAGAAACGTTAACCTTTGCTTTGGTCTATTCAGTGCAAATATTGAGAATATCCTTTCATAGACACGCCATAGTAGTTTACACAAGTTTTCCAATCAAGAACATCCTCTCTAAGTTGGAGTCTTCAGGCAGACTGGCAAAGTGGGCTCTGGAACTAGGTCAATTTGAAATACAATTTCAACCTAGAACGACAATCAAAGCTCAGGTGTTGGTAGAGTTCATTGCAGATATGTCAAGCGAAGAGACATATAGAGTGAGCATCCATCATATTTTCACAATTGACAAAGGTAGGACAAAATGGGAACAGGTGGTTTGGACGTTATTCGTTGATGGTGCATCAAGCAAGGAAGGATGCGGAGCATGACAGCTTTTAGTAGACCCAAATGGGGGTGAACACATACACTCGTTATGATTTGACTTTCTTTCTTTCCAACAATGAAGCAGAATACGAAACTCTAATTTATGGATTATATCTCTTGGTCAGAATAAAAGTAAGAAGTGTCCGGGCATCCAGTGATTTACTAATTGTAGTCCAACAAGTGCGAGGTGACTATTAGGTACGAGAAGACCAGTTGATGAAATATTTGGTGAAAGTGCGACAGCTCATATCCCAACTTGAATATTTTGACATAAAACACGTCCTGCAATGCAAAAACACACAGGCGGATGCATTAAGCAAGCTAGCGGCTGTAGGATTTAATTCCCTTACTCAGCAGAGGGATGCCATCATGGAGGTTATCCCAGTTTGAAGCACCATATCAATGGTTGTGCTAACAATCCAAGAAGATGAAGCATGCTGGATGACACCACTAATGATTTTTTTTGCAAATGGGACGTTGCTAGAAGATAAGGTGGAGGCTAGAAAGTTGGAATTGCATTCCACTAATTCTTATCCCCATGGATAAAATGTGTAGGGCCAACAAAGGTGACTGAGATCTTAAAAGAGGTTCATGAAGGCTTATGTGGAATTCACCAAGGAACTAGAATGATAGCTAGAAAAATTATCAGAGCAGAGTACTACTAGCCGACTATGTTCAATTATGCACATAACTTCGTTCTCAAGTGTAGGATTTGCCAAATCAACGCTTCGCTATCGCATAAGTCGCAATCAACTTTGACAGGAATCTACGGAGCCTGGCCATTGACAAGTGGGGATAGACTTAGTGGGACCATTCTCAAGAGGAGAAAGTAGCTAAGTTCCTCATTGGAGCGGTCGATTACTTCACAAAGTGGGTCGAAGATAAACCATTAGGATGTGTCACATCCAAAGCCACTAGGATATTTGTATGGCAAAACATTGTGTGCCACTTTGGAGTGCCGCATACCATTGTCACGGATAACGGCACACAGTTCACAAGTGTGGTGTTCACCGACTAGTGTTTGAAGCTGGGGATTATTCAGAAGTTTACCTCCGTGGCACAGCCTCAAGCTAATGGCCAAGTGGAAGTGACAAACAGGACCATAGTTCAGGGGATACAGAAGCGATTAGAAGGAAAGAGAGCATGATGGGTGGATGAGCTACCAAACACGCTATGGTCATGTAGAACAACCATCAAATAACTTTGGTGTATGGTCATGAAGCAGTCATACCCGTAGAAATTGGAAATTCACGTCTAAGGATAAGCAATTATAAGGAGATGGACAATCTAGATGTGGTGAAGTTGGAACTAGATGAACTGGAGGAGCAAAGAAAATTGGAAAATATCACATAAGCCAAACACAAGGAAAGAGTGGTAAGAGCGTACAATTAGAAAGTGAAGGAAAGGCGATTTCAGATTGGTGATCTGGTGCTAAGGAAAAATAATGCTAGCCTGACTAAATAACGAGGAAAGCTATGCCCAAAGTGGGAAGGACCATACAAAGTCACGAAGGCTCACAAGTCCAACAGGTATGAGTTAGAAAGAATGGATGGCACCGCAGTCTCAAACACGTGGCATGTGACCAACTTAAGAGAGTTTTATGTCTAAAAGAAAGATAGCGAACGACTACCTATATAGACACAAGGACATTATCCTTGTTTTCCTTTAGTTTGTCATCATATATATTAATATAAAAATCTTCTTTTCTGGACCATATTTGCGATTCTCATTCTCTACGATCAGGTTACTTGGACAATTTAACAGTGGGTAGTAGATCCCGCATATCGGCCAGCGAACAAAAGCTTTCGATCTTTTAAATCAAACACTTTGTAAGTTATGGATCTAGCACAAACATCGATGTCTGTAAGCTTTAGATCATTCAGCTTCGCTAAGCAAATAAAATGCAAGCTATAGACCTTGCATAATAATAAAGGGTTGCAAGCTTTAGATCTTGCAACACCGCATGACAAACAAAAGCAAGCTACAGATCTTGCGCAAATATAATGGATTGCAAACTCTCGATTTTGCAACTCCACAATTCCAACAAATGCAAGCTATAGATCTTGCTTATTGGCAAACTAGCCTTTAAAACATAGCGATAAAAGTAAGCAATAAATCTTACTCCTTTGCAACATCAACAAAGCAAGCAATATATTTAGCTACAAAGTAGATATGCCCACAAAGCACAAGATTGCGGAAGATCGATCTTGATAGAAAAGCATGGCAAGAAAAAAGATAGGAAACAATCGTTATTAGTACAAGATGAGTCATATACCCCAACAGCAACAAAACATACAGGCGTTCATATCATCTATAACAACAAAGAAGACGCACTATCTACACCTTGAAGAGCCTGATGGTCCAGAAGAAGAGGAACCATCACGATGATGATTGAGTTCAGCCTCGTAAGGAGGGCGCTCAGTTTCACGAGAAGATTGTTCACCACCGTACGGACATTGCTCAGCTCGGCGGTGACTTTCCTCTGCCTCATGCTCCTTGCTAACTAAGTGATCATATTTCCATTGCATGTGTAAGTATGCAGGATGGCGATTCATACCTCTTCATCCCATAAAAATCAAGATATTTGGCATAGTAAGCCTTAAAGTCAGTTATAAGACCAAACTCTTTGTTATCCAACTGCATATTCATAACGTTAACCATTTCCATGTATTTTTCTATTGTTGTCCTTAAATTCCAAACTTCCTCTTCAAGACAACGAATATGATATTGGATAGCGTCTGACAATCTAATTCTTTGACTGCCGCTACCAACAGTCAAATCATCATGGCTTGACGAGGGGGGACTTGAAGTTGATCCTTGTAGTCAGAGCAAGCTTGCTCCAACTAATGAATAGACGAATCAAGATGATTGCATTCAACATGAAAAATATTCATTTTCTCCTCGTAGATGTGTATTTATGGCAACTTATTCGTCAAACTTATTTTACCATCCAATAGCAAAGGTCGAGAAGTGGTCGCATTCACCCTATTTCTTCTTAAGCTTTTCCAGTGAGTCTTTAATACGAGCATATTTATTATCAATAGTCGGCGTCTTCTGATGGGTTTTGCTAGTGTTGCTCGCGATACACTCCCTAGCCTCCATTTATTGTTGGAGCATCTTTGCAAGGTTCAGTTGCTGAGGGTAAATAAGATTATTTTGTTCGCTTAGGATTCTGCACAGAGCTCGCAAAGCATCCTGAGCTTCCTCCACGACCGTACCCCATTTCTTTTCAAGATCATTGATACCCATGAGCATATACTTCAAACGGATGCCCAAACAAAGAGCCCATTCTTGAACACGAACAGGAAGGTTAAGCGATCAAATATATGCACCAGCAGACTCAAGATCGCCTAAACCACGAACAATGTCCTTCCCAAGCGATTCAACATTGTATCGATCTGGAATAAACTTGCTACAAGGGTAACTCACGGACGAAGATGGAGGCACAAAAGGAAAAGGAAGTTTCCACCTAATACATAGAGGAAGTGATTCCATTCGTGTAAAAAGGTCAAAGGAAATGACCACTGCACATTCTTCAGTGAACGATCAATAGCACAAAGCAAACTTACAGGCTCAGAGAGAGAGAGAGTCATTAACTCCCATAAAATCAAAGCTTTTTAGAAATTTACTATCAATCAAAATGTTGAAACCTTGTACACGAGTAAGGCTGATAAGAAAATATGGAACAACAAGTATATCAACTCTTAGAAATAAAGCCGTGCAAATAGTACATGCAAACACTAAAATATTGTTTTAAGAGTACAACCCAAAAATCCAAGATATATATGGAGAAATACTAAAAATTAACTAACTTCGAGGTTAGGGTTAGGCAGAATTGGAGCGGCGATTGCAGAGACATCTTGGTTAGGCCGCTGAGTGGAATCACCATCGTTGGCTTGAAGGAGATGAGTTTTAGTACTTGCATTAACCACATTAGCATCTGGATTACGAGTCGCAACATCAGCGTTGGGCTTAAATGGAAGTTCTTCATAAAAATCCACCTCACACTATTTCAGCTCAGCAACTGAAGAGAGACTAGCAAGATGTGAAAGTAAGGAGTATAGATGCCCCCCGTCAGTAATCTTATCGATGAAGGCTTGATTCAGATCGACTCTCTTGCTTTCTAGGGTTTCAGTGCACTTCGCCAGAATAGGCATACTTTTGCAATCACATCTGGATTTCCATTGTCGTACATTCTTCATGGCCTCTTCAAAAAACTTATAAAATGACTTTGTCTTGCATAGCCGATCCACCAGCACTTAGGGGTATTGTAGGGAAGCGGGTTCATTGGTTCACATCTCATCCAACTGGAAAAAAAAAGCTCAAAAGCTTCCACCCATGTGAGCTTGGCAACTCTTCTTAGCAGCACTCGCATCTTCTTTGCAAGCTTTCACCATCTCCTCAGCAGCCTTTTCTTTTTCCTCAGCAGCTTTCAATGAAATCTCTAATAATGAACACTTCTCTTCAAAATATTTCTATTTCTCCACCAATGAATCATCAGCGAAAGAATGCTTGGACAATTACTCGCTCACAATCTTCAAGCCCTCACCAACCTTAAAGTAATCAAAATTGGGAACAAAGTTATTCACTATGTTACAAACAATAGATTAATACATAAGAAAGGTTACTCAAGGAAATTTACAGCCTTACCGCAACCAGTGTGTCAGGTAGTGAAAGGCCGAAAAAATTATCAGAAATTACCCCCTTAGCCAAAAAGTCCTCAGTTTTCTCTATAAGTTACGAACCAATTTGGTTACCACGCCCATTTTTAAGAGGAGGAACATAATGTCACCATTGCTTTGATCCCTCTTGTTTTTCTTCTCCCTCTGCGGGTTCAGGGCTCGACGATAGCTAGTTTGCCCACCCTCAGTCAGTTTATCCCTAAGGCCTATAATGATCAGCGGTGAAGGCATGGCATTATCACCACCAGCATGGTCAGTCTGAATGACAACCATGTTTACTTCACTGTCATTGAAGATTGATTAATCAATGTCACCTTTCGTGAGATCCATATCTACCACAATAAGAAATGGAAAACGTCAAAACGAACTCACGCAAGAAAGAAAAATAATGATACAACAAACTATAAAAAAGAATACACGATAAAATACAGTATAATATAGGCAAATAAGACACCTTCAGCGTCAGAGTCAGTGTGGCAAAGATTTTAGGTATGTACGCGAGTGTCTTCTCAGTATAACGAACACTCAAGTTAAGAAGCTTAGACTTAGGAACTTTGTAGTTCCATAAAAGTACATCAGACTCGGGAATTTGTCTGGCTTTGCTAAGAAAATATCTCATATGCCAATCGCCAACGTTACTTGGGAAGCCACTCACAAGCTCTACCCCAGAAATCACAGGATATTGGGTAAATTCGTCCACAATGTTTTTCACTTTTTGAAGGTGGTAGAAATTGCGAAATAAATCAATTGTGAAAGGTATGTTCGCATTTTCACGCACACAAAGAAATCCATTTATAACCACGATTCCCTTAGGATGAAATATGGACAACGCAATTTTATATGAACGAAGCAATGCAATCACATGTTCGGAAAGTGGAAAATAGCGGCCAAAGTTCATATATGCTACATAACAAGAAATATAGCCAGGAAGAGGGTTACGAACACACCATATTTGGAAGGAGAACAAAGCTTATAAGTGAACAGATAAGGAAAGAAATTCTTTAAGTCATTTACATAGGAGATGGTCAAGATACTGGGAATAGCGGGAGATACAACAACATGGTCGGAAGCCCCATCAAAAGCAGCATCCTCTACGAGGACTTACCGAGGTTAGAAGAAGACATGGAGGTCCTAAAATTGGGAGGTAACAATCTTAGTCATGATCAAATTCACTGGAAACAAATCTTGTGAAAATAAGGGATTTACAAAAAACACACCAGAGAAGAAAATCAGAAAAAAATCACAGAGACTATCAAAATTAGAGAAAGTACTACAACCTTAAAAGACACAGCAAAGATATGAAAATTTTTAAACATTAAAACTTACTCTTGACGGAGCTCTGGGTGGATTACGCTCAGAAAAATTAGGGATTGGCAAAGGAAGAGAACCCCTGGATAACGGAGAAGAGAAACTGACATGAAAAGTGAAAAGTGAAAAAAATACTTGAATATAAACAATAAAAGGAACAATCAATGAGGAAGGTGTAATGATGAGTATCTGACAAAAGGCAAAGTACCTTTTTGCTTATATCGAGATGGCGGTGGTATATGAAAAGACAGCACAATGTTTAAGGGCCACATTAAGTTCTTCATTTTAAATTCCCCATTTAAGAGATAGATCAATAACAAATATCAGAGAATTATGGGTTGGAATACCTAACAACGGGGAGCATATCACGGAGTTAAAAAACAAACCACCACAAATACGGACTTGTTATGAGGAGCTTAAAATTCAAAAAATTCAAAATTTCAAGAGTGACCGAAGACAAAGAGGCAGTTAACAAAAATACATCACTTCGCAAGGATAACGAACATAGCTTTTCATTCCAAACATCATGTACAAAACTGACATCAGTTCGCACTCAAGCTACAAACAACACCATCACTTTGTTTCTTAATAGTCTTCATGGCTAGGGGGGCTTATGGTGTAGGTGTAGCCCAATGGTCAAAAGGCTGAGAGTAGCTAGGCCCAGCCCAACATTATCATATCTAGTGTCGGCCCAAAGCAAGGAGCGTGTGAATGCAGTGAACATAGGGATCGCGGATCGTGGCAGAGAATGTGGACCGCCAAAGATGGGACATGCAGTGAACACAAAGACTATGATCGAGGAACGTGGAAGGAGTGGCGTACCCATGATCTTGAGTTCCTAAGAACGAGAAACTGCAAATAGAATTAGCCTATAAATACAACAAGCTCTGTATGAGCTAAGGTAAATGCTACTATATAGAGAAATTTCATTTTTTGAAAAGAGGACTGACTTGATTGTTAGAGGTGCTCTCCCAAAATCATTTATGGGGCTGCATTTGCAAGTAAAGGAATTTAAATAAGTGAACCAAGAAAATGCTACCTAGACAGGCTACCACATCATAAATACTATCTTTGATATGCACGGTGATGGCCTCCCATTCTCCTCTCTCCTTTTCTCTAAAACCAAATGCTCCCCATATAGCAATCACTAAACCAAGCGTAGAAGTGTTCCACAAAAACTACTCTAGAACAAAACAAATGAAAAGCAAAAATTCAAAGCAAACAACCATTTGGTATGTTCATTGTTGTCTTCACGGCTTATTCTCTTGAGAAGATTCATTCATAAACTGGGTCCTTGAGGGTTAGAACCTCTTTGAATGACTGTAAAGTTCCATTCTCAAGGTAGGGCTTCAACTGGTGTCCATTGACATTCCCGCTAATGCTACATGAAACCTGATTATGCAGTGCCGCCAATCCCTTCACCGTGACCTGTAAAACAAAGCCCTGGGGGGTTACCTATGGGGAGAGTCTCTGATAGTAAAGTAAACCCCAATGTGTGTAATGAGGAATAACTGAGCATAATAATAATAGGAGACAAACCTGAGTATATATTCTCTCTCAACCCTAGGGTTTTCATGGGATTACCCTTCAACCTTATTTGGCCAATCATGGTCCAATTGTTTATATTATATGAATATTCCTTATTTTAGCTTGTGGCCCAATATTATTGGGCCACTGAGGATTTATGCACTATCAAGAAGTCCCTCAGAAAATCAAAGGCCCTTTCGAGGTCTGAGAGGCTTCTTCAAATAGGTTAATACCTTATGAGCCTTTTGGGGGGACCCGTTCGAGGGATTTGAGACTTCAGTCCTCGATATGACATTTGGTTTTCTAAAAAGGGGCTACCTATATGATTTTATCATATAATATTCTCTCATTTGAGCGTTTCACCAGATAGGGAGACCATTGGGCTGAAACTCGAGAGTGAAAGGCTGATCAAAGCAAATTTTGGGTTGTGCCAAATCTCGAGATAGAAGGAGCAGTGGGGCGAAACTCAAAAATGAAGGACTGGTCAAAGCCAATTTTGATTTGAAGCTCAAAAACAAAGGCAGATCGAAGCCAATTTCCAGATGAGACTCGAAAATGAAAGGCTGATCAAAGCTAATTTTGAGCTGACACTCGAGAATGAAGGAAGGCTGATTGAAGCCCATTTCGAGCTGAAGCTCAAGAGTGAAAGGCTGATCGAAGCCAATTTTGAGATGAGACTCGAAAATGAAAGGCTGATCAAAGCCAATTTCGAAGTGAGACTCGAAAATTAAAGACTGGTCGAAACCAATTTTGAACTGAGACTCGAAGATGAAAGACTGATTGAAACCAATTTCAAGTAGAATCTTGAGAGCGAAAGGAAAATTGAAACTAGTTTCTAGAAAAAGCTCGAGGACAAAAGCCTGATCAAAGCTAATTTCAATCAGAAGCTCGAGAGTGAAGGTCGATCAAAGCCAATTTTAAGATAAGACTCGAAAATGAAAGGTTGATCGAAGCCCATTTCGAGTTGAGACTTGAAAATGAAAGACTGATCGAAGCCCATTTTGATTTGAGACTCAAAGATGAAAAGGTTTATCGAAGCCCATTACGAGTGAATCTTGAAAATTAAAGGCTGGTCGAAGCCTATTTTGGACTGTGCAGAATCTCGAGATAGAAGGACCATCGGGCTGCAACTCGAGAGTGAAAAGCTAATGGAAGCTAATTTTGAGTTGAGACTCGAAGATGAAGGGTTGATCAAAGCTAATTTTGTACTGTGTCGAATCTCAAGATAGAAGGACCACCGGGCCGCAACTCAAGAGTGAAAAGCTTATCGAAGACAATTTTGAGTTGAGACTCGAAGATGAAGGGCTGATCAAAGCTAATTTCAGACTGTGCCGAATCTCGAGATAGAAGGACCACCAGCTCACAACTCGAGAGTGAAAAACTTATTGAAACCTATTTCGAATTGAGACTCAAAGATGAAGGGCAAATCAAAGCTAATTTAAGACTGTGTCGAATCTTGAGATAGAAGGACGACTGGGCCGCAACTCGAGAGTGAAAAGCTGATCGAAGCCAATTTGAGTTGAGACTCGAAGATGAAGGACTGATCAAAGCTAATTTTGGACTGTGCCGAATCTCAAGATAGAAGGACCACATGGCAACAACTCGAGAGTGAAAAGCTGATCAAAACCCATTTCAAGTTGAGACTCGAAGATGAAGGGTTGATCAAAGCTAATTTCGGGCTATGCTGAATCTCGAGATAGAAGGACCACCATGCCAAAACTCGAGAATGAAAAGTTGATCGAAGCCAATTTCTAGTTGAGACTCAAAGATGAAGGACAAATCAAAGCTAATTTTGGACTGTGCCAAATCTCAAGATAGAAGGACCACCAGGCCGCAACTCAAGAGTGAAAAGCTGACCAAAACCCATTTTGAGTTGAGACTCAAAGATGAAGGGTTGATCAAAACTAATTTTGGACTTTGCCAAATCTCATGATAAAAGGACCACTCGGCCGAAACTCGAGAGTGAAAAGATGATCGAAGCCAATTTTGATCTGAGACTCGAAGATAAAGGGCTGATCAAATCTAATTTTAGACTGTGCTAAATCTCAAGATAGAAGGATCACCTGGCTGCAACTCAAGAGTGAAAAGATGAATGAAACCCATTTCGAATTGAGACTCAAAGATGAAGGGTTGATCAAAGCTAATTTTGGATTGAGCCAAATCTTGAGATAGAAAGACCACCAGACCAAAACTTAAGAATGAAAGGCTAGTCGAAGCCCATTTTGAGTTGAGATTCTAAGATAAAAAGGCTGATCAAAACTAATTTCAAGCAGAAACTCAAGAGTGAAAGGCTGATCGGAGCCAATTTCGAGCGGAAACTCGAGTGTGTAAGGCTGATCGAAGCCAATTTTGAACCATGCCAAATCTCAAGATAGAAGGACCACCAGGCTGCAACTTGTGAGTGAAAAGTGGATCGAAGAGTTGAAAATCGAAGATGAAGGGCTTATCAAAGCTAATTTCAGACTGTGCCGAATCTTGAGATAGAAGGACAAGTGGGCCGAAACTTAAGAATCAAAGGCTGGTCAAAGCCAATTTCGATTATTTTGAGGGGTTTAATCTATCGGTGCTCATATATTTTATGGATCTCATCCCCGGGCGCTTGACTGGCTGTAGGGCCTTTCAAGTGTTTTCAATTATTCAATTCCTGAGCACTCATATATGTAGGGGATCTTGGCCCCGAGCGCTTGACGAACTCTGTAGGCCCATCAATTTTTTGCCAGGTTTTTATCCCTGGTACTTATACATGTAAAAGGGGGTTTCAACCCTAAGCATTTTATTATATAGAAGGGGATTTCGACCCAAGCGCTTATTATCATGAAAAGGAATTTTGATCCCCAAGCACTTAATACGTTAAGGGTTCATTCCAGGTTAGCTTCGAATCTGTTGTTCAAGCAGATTAATATGTCGGGGTCCGACCCTCAGCTTTATAGTCTGTGTTAGAGCCCAAGATTTTTTATCCCGCCTCATTTATTTCTCGGGGGGCCTTCGGGCCCCAGAAGTTTGGAGTTAGGGGTTTGAACCTCGGCCTTCTAATCTATGTTGGGAAATGAGTGCCTTCGAGCCCCAATGAACAGAAGTAGGGGATTCGACTCTCAACCTTCTAATCCGTGTTAGAATCCAAGGGCCTTTAAATCCTAGTATTTAGAAAAGAGGAGATTCGAACTTTGGGCTTCTAATCTGTGTTAGAGTTTGAGGATGTTCGAATCCTAATATTTAGGAGTAGGGGATTTGAACTTCAGGCTTCGAATCTGTGCTAGAATCTGAGGAGGTTCGAATCCTAATATTTAAGAATTGGGGATTTGAACTTCGGGCTTCTAATCATTGTTAGAATCCAAGGATGTTCGAATCCCTATATTTAGAAAAAGGGGATTCAAACTTCGGTTTTCTAACATGTGTTAGGGACCGAGGATGTTCGGATCCTAATATTTAGGGATTGGGGATTCAAACTTTGGGATTCTAATCTGTGTTAGAATACGAGGATGTTCGAATCCCTGTATTTAGAAAAAGGGGATTCAAACTTTGGTCTTCTAACATGTGTTAGAGACCGAGGGTATTAGAATCTCAGTAATCAGGGATATGGATTTGACCTTTGGCCTTTTAATATGTGTTAGAATCTAAGGGCCTTCGGATCCCAGTGTTTAGGAATAGGGCATTCAACCTTCGGGAATCTAATCTGTGTTAGAATCTGAGGGCCTTTGAATCCCTGTGTTTAGGGATAGGGGATTCAACCTTCGAGCTTCTAATCTGTGTTAGAATTTGAGGGTGTTTGAATCCTGGTACTTAGGAATAGAAGATTTGAACTTTGGGTTTCTGATCTGTGTGAAAATCTGAGGAGTTCAAATCCCAGTATTTAGGGATATAGGATTTAACTTTCGGCCTTCTAATCTGTGTTTGAATCTGAGGGCGTTCGAATCCTAATATTAAGGAAAAGGGGATTTGAACTTTGAGCTTCTGATCTGTGCCAGAATCAGAGGAGTTCAAATCAATGTACTTGGGAATAGGGCGACTTCGGCTTCGTTAAAGGTAGAGGGCACTCTACGACCTATGTCAATGTTTGTGTTAGGTGCGCTACACCCTGGTCAAGGATTTCACATCGAGTGTGTGTAAGGATTTTAATCCTTTAGCGCTTATATATGCGGGGGGTTTGACCCAAAGCGCTTATGTATATGCAAGAATATTATCCTTGAGCGCTTGAGCATGTGCAGGGTTTGACCCAAAGCGCTTAGCAGGCCCTTGAGAACTTTAAAGTGTGTGCAAGAATATAAACTTTGAGCGCTTATGTGTATGTCGGGTTTGACCCAAATGCTTGACAGGCCATGAGGGCCGCTCAAGTGTATGAAAGGATTTTATCCTTAAGCGCTTATGCCTATAGGGGGCTCGACCCCAAGCGCTCGTGCAAGAATATGATCCTTGAGCGCTTATGTGTGTGGGAGGTTCGACCCCAAGAGCTTTTACACATGTAAGGAGGAGGTTTCGACCTCAAAGCGCTAGACAGACTATAAATGCTTTGGCGTTCATATCATGAAAGGGGAGTTCGGCCCTGAGCGATACATAAGCTATGAATACCTTGGCACTCCTATCATGCAAAGAGAGTTTGGCCTCGAGCGTTCGACCGGTCGCAGAGGCCTTACAGTTATATACAAGGTTGCAGAGGCATTTCAAAGAGAACCCTTCGACCTATAGCATCATTTGTGTTATGCGCACTATACCCCAGTCGAGGATCTCGTTATTTGGAATCGATGAGGGTATCCTTGGATTTGCAGTGGTGCATTCCCTCGGGTGCACTACCCCCAATCGAAGGGTACCACTCATCGGTAATAAAGGGTTCCATATTGATTAATCACAATGTGTTTATCCCCGTCATTCTTGTAAAAGGGGATTTCAATCCTTAATGACCGACGAGTTGCAGAGGTCTTATAAGTATATGATGCTCCTTGTTAAGGAGAGTGAAACTCGAGAATGAAAAGTTGCTCGAAGCCCATTTCAAGTTGAGACTCAAAAATGAAAGGCTAATCAAAGCCTATTTTGAGCTGAGACTAAAAAATGAAGGGCTAATCGAAGCCAATTTAGAGCAGAAACTCAAGAATGAAAGCTAATTGAAGCTCATTTCGAGAGGAGACTCAAAAATGAAAGGCTGATTGAAGCCAATTTTGAGCTGGGACTCAAAAATGAAGAGCTTATCGAAGCCAATTTCAAGCTGAAGCTCGAGCACGAAAAGCTGATCGAAGCCAATTTCGATTGCTTTCGAGGATTCAATTCTTCACAAGTTTATTTACGTAAAGGGGGATTTCGTCCCCAAAGCGCTAAACAGGCTATGAATGCCTTGGGACTGATATCATGAGAGAGGATTTTGAAGCCTTGAACGTTCGATGGGCTGCGTTGACCCTTTGCACGCTTGCAAGGTTTGTACCTTGGGAGCTTGATGCGCGTTGAAAGGATTTTGACCCCCAAGTGTTCGATGGGCTATGTTGGCCCTTCGATTATGTATTACTCTGGTTGAGGAGAGTGGCGCTTGTTGCGGGTTTGATGGGCTTTTCCAGGCCTTCAACTATGTGTTACTCCAATTTGAAGAGAATGGCGCTTGACGCGTATTTGATGGGCTTTGTTAGACCTTCAAGTATTTTACAAAGTTTGTGCCTTGGGCGCTTGTTGCACTTTTGATGGGCTTTGTTGGCCCTTCGAGTATTTTACAAGTTCTGTGCTTTTAGGTGAATGTTACGCATTCGATGGGCTTTATTGGCCATTCGAATACTTTACAAGGTTTGTGCCTTGAGCACTTGTTGCACGTAAGATGGGCTTTGTTGGCCATTCGAGTACTTTACAAGGTTTGTGCCTTGGGCGCTTGTTGCGCATTCGATGGGATTTATTGGCCCTTCGAGTATTTTACAAGGTTTGTTCCTTGGGCGCTTGTTGCGCGTTCGATGGCCTTTGAGTATTTTACAAGGTCTGTGCCTTGGATGCTTGTTATGCATTCTATAGGTTTTGTTAGCCCTTCGAGTATTTTACTAGGTTTGTGCCTTGGGCACCTATTGCGCGTTCGACGGGCTTTGTTAGACCTTCGAGTATTTTACAAGGTCTGTGTCTTGGGCGCTTGTTGCGTGTTCGATGGGCTTTATTGGCCCTTCAAGTATTTTAGAAGGTCTGTGCCTTGGGCGCTTATTGTGCATTCGATGGGATTTGTTGGCCCTTCGAGTACTTTACAAGGTCAGTGCCTTGGGCGCTTAACGTGCGTTCGATGGGCTTTTTTTGCCCTTCGAATATGTACCAATGAGGGTGTTCTTGGATTTACAACGGTGTTTTCCCTCACCCGGGTGTGCTACCCCCTATCCAAGAGCACCACTCATTGATAAATTTTCAATTACTTCACAAAAATCACAATATGAGCATACATATTGCACATTTCAAGGTTTAGGTGTGACATGAGGTCTTGTCTGAAGAAAGTTGTAAAGTCAAGAGGTATTCATTGAATATTTTAATTGGCAATTTTGTGAAATATTTGGAAACAAAAATCTATCAATGTTGGAACATGAGATTAGCATAAATACGCCAATTAGATCTTACGCAGAAAGGACAGAATATTATGGTATTTGTGAGTTATGAAAATCTGAATATTTTGCAATATATTAGGCGTGTGTAGAAGTATAGTTGGTTTATGAAAAATTCCTACAAATATGATATTGAGATTATCGAATATATGGGAGATATTGTGATAAGAAAAATCCATTTATTTATGGGATTTGGATATGCTTCAAGAAGCAGATAAGGAATAGGAATATTATGGAGATAATCATGGAGAGTTCCAATCTACTCATAGCTTTAAAAGGGGACACCACGGCTGCATTCAATACACGAATTAAACAGAGAAAATCTGCACACGGATTTTCCTTCTTTCGATAGAATTGCAAAGAGCCAGAATTCTATGTTCCAACGTACGTGACCTAACGTTCAAAGTTCAGAATCATATGCCTTAATTCCTCAGGAGGATGAGATCCAGCGTCGACAAGTTTCAAGGTCAGGGGGAGTCTGATCAAGGCGGATTGATAGCTAGGGGAGCTAACAGAGTTCACACGTTTGATTATTAAAGATAAGTAATTTGTATGGTGTACTTTGTACTGTATCTTTCTAATTAGTGGATTCATTCTGAACTGGGCCAAGCACCGCAGATGTAGGTAGATTTCACCGAACTGCGTAACCAAGTGTAGTGTCTTTAATGCTTTAATTTATTGCATACTTGGTTAGATAGGTTATGTTGGAACATACTAGTAATAATTAAGAGAATTCGGTAAAACCAAATTTCATTTGGTATCAGAGTTTGGTCACTTATTTTTTTCCTTGGTTGTGGCAAGGAAAGTGTGATCCAATTTTACCATGGCAGTCAAAGAAGGAACTTTGGTGTCTTGGCCACCTCTGCCGGAAGGCAACAACTACAATTATTGGAAGGCACGCATGAGAGTTTTCATGAACTCACTAGATGAACTTGTATGGGACTATGTTGAAAATGAGTGGAATCATCCTACTGAAGATGATGATACAAGCTCTAAGGAGAAAGAAAGAGAGTCAAGTCAAAGGGAGCAGAAACTCAAAGACAAATCTACTTGGGATCCTGATGACCTCAAGGCATCTCTGGCGAATTCAAAGGCACTAGACACTATCTTCACTTCGGTTGATGAAAATCAGTTCTAACTCTCTCTACATGTCATCAATCCAAGAAAGCATGGTATATTCTGCAAACTGTTCATGAAGGAACTAGTCGAGTTCGAGAATCTAAACTACAGATCTTGGCTACTAAGTTTGAGGAACTCAAGATGGAGGAAGATGACACTATTGCTATATTTAACAGAAAACTTAGGGACATCTCCAATATGCCGTATCAACTTGGAAAAGTCTACAAAGAGGCTAAATTGGTGAAAAGGACCTTTAGATCACTTCCCAAAAGGTTTGCAATGAAGGTTGTAGCAATAGAAGAAACAAGAGATGTAGCTACCATGAGTCTAGATGAATTAATAGGATCATTATAGACGTATGAAATGATATTCCAGCCAGCTACAAAAAGGGTTCAAAAGGAGTTGGCATTCAAAACATCCTCATCAAAGGATAATCACAAATCCGATAGTGATGATGAGCTTGACAAGCTTGCACTTATCACGAAAAACATCTCAAGAATGATGAAGAAAGTAGTAAATAAGAAATCTCAGGAAAGGTATGGTGGAAATAGACCGAGGCCACAAGAATTTGGATGTAATCGTGGGACGAGATTGGAACAAGGAAATCAGTAGTTTTCTAGAAAATCAAAGTGGTGAACTAAAACAGCCTGGACGAATTCAATGCAGAGAATGTGAAGGATATGGTCATATTCATGATGAATGTGCAAATACCCAGAAAAAGCAAGGAAAATCATGTGTCACCTCATGGAGTGGAGATGAAGAGGATGACAAAGACGAAGAGGAACTCACAAGTAACTATGTGGCATTTGGAGCAAAAATTCATGATGTATCAGATGATGGATGTTCCAACACATCAAACAGAAATGAAGCCTTATGTTCCAACATAGACTCGTATGAAGTATCCAGTGATGAAGATGATGTACTCGCTGTAAGTGATGAAGAGATCTACAGCACTTATTAAAAGATGTATGCTATGGGCTCTAAGTAGTTGACACAAACAAAGAACTGAAGGAAGAAAAAATGCAGTTGGCGGAAATAGAAAAAGAATTGTGTGTGGAAGTTGCTGAACTTAAAAAGGAGAATGAAGATTTGAATGAAAAGCTAATGTTAGAAACCAAGAGAGCTGAGACTTCTGAAGCGGTATTCTAAGCTGAACTCTGGAAAAGAAAAACTTGACAATATTCTGGACATGGGAAAGAACTTTGGAGATCGACACAAAATTGGGAATTACAACCTACTCAATAACACAGTCACACGCAAGCCTGAGACATAAGAGATACTTAAGAATCCAGTAACTCTCAAGACAAAGATTTGAGAGGTAAAGAGAAAGTTTGGCAAGCCTCATTAAAGGAAACCTCTCGTCTACAGCTACTGTTCATATCAAGGTCACTCAGAGGAACAATGCCAGAAACTGATCAGAGACCTAATGGCAGGACGTCAACTCTTGGTATGTTCCAACATATGCAAAGTCCAGAAAATAAAAATGGTCAGAAAGGTATGGGTTGTCAAACGTTCTAGTACATGTTTTGTTGCACATACTTCACTTATATCGTATTACACAAATTTGTGGTACTTTGATAGCGGTTGTTCTTGCCACATGACTAGTACTCAAGAATTCCTCACAAATATCACACCATACGATGGCGGTTATGTTACGTTTGGTGATGGAAAGAAGAGTAGAGTGGTTGGAAAAAGTGAACCACAGATTGAGGGATTTCCAGTATTCACTAGTGTGATGTTTGTTGAAGACTTGAAGGCCAATCTGCTGAGCATAAGCCAATTGTGTGATGACAATATGACTGTGGAATTTCAGAAAGACAAATGCATAGTGAAACACGGAGAAGCCAAGGTTCTTTCAGGCATACGATCATCAAATAATTGCTATTTTCTGGAACAGCAAGTACGGTGTATGATCTCGAAATAGGATGAAATAATTCTATGGCATAGGAAGATTGGTCACATCAATTACAAAGCTTTGGAGAAAATTACAAATGCAAAGGTTGTACGAGGTATTCCTACCTTAACAAGCAAGGGTGGAATTGTGTGCGGACCATGACAACAAGTAAACAAATTTGATCTCCCCACTCTTCAGTTCAATACATAACCACCTCAAGAAATCTGGAATTATTGCATATAGATTTGATGAGTCTGGTCAATACACCTAGTATAGGTGGAAAGAAGTATATCTTTATATGTGTTGATGATTTTTCCATATTTACATGGGTAGCTTTTCTAAAAGAAAAATCAGATACGATGGAAGTATTTAGAAGTCTGGTGATAAAGTTACAGACTGAAAAAGGAAGTCCACTTGGGAAGATTGTTTGAATTCGTAGTGATCATGGTAGAGAATTTGAAAATTTTCAATTCAGTGACTTTTGTGATATGCTCGGGATTCAACACGAGTTTTCTACACCAATCACTCCTCAGCAAAATGGTGTTGTAGAACGGAAAAATAGAACCTTGCAGGAGATGGCTTGAGTTATGTTGGCCGAGAAATAAATTCATAAAAATGGTGGGCAGAAGCTATTAACACATCTTACTATACAATTAATCGAGTACATTTGCGTCCATTCACCAGCAAAACATCCTACAAGATTTGGAAGGGTAGGAAACCAAATGTCTCATACTTTCATGTGTTTGGAAGCAAGTGCTACATCCTCAGAGACAGAGAGTAATTGGCAAAATTCTATTATTGTAGTGATACTGGAATCTTTCTTGGTTATTCTGTGAACAGTCGGGCTTATCGTGTTTATAACCATCGGACAAACACACTCATGGAGTCTATAAATGTTATTGTGGATGATTCTGAAGAAGGACAAAATTCAGATGTCGTAGAAGATGAACCTGGTAATACTCATGTTCCAGCACAGCCTCGTCAACCTGACAAGGCAGATCCATCGCATGTTGGAACATCTGAGCAGACTGATGTTAAACCAATTGAAACTGAGCATATTGGAACATCATCCCCACTGTCGTATCCTATGTTCCAACACAGGATCAGCCTGAATTAATGGCACGGAGTACTCGATCAGTTCCTCCGGTGGATTACAGGAAGTTGGCAGGATTACAATGTTTCATCTCTCTCATTGAACCAAAGAATTACAAGGATTCATTACTGGACGAATACTGGATTGCTGCAATGCAAGAAGAACTAGGTCAGTTTGCAAGAAATGATGTATGGTATCTCACTCTTCGTCCTATCGGCACAAAGTGGATTTTCAAGAATAAGTCTGATGATGACGGACATGAATAAGTCTAAATGGTGTGGTAAATAAAGAAGTTTATGTGGAACAACCTAAAGGATTTGAGGATCCTCATTGCCCTCATCATGTGCATCGCCTCAAGGAGGCTTTATATGGCTTAAAGCAAGCACACAAGGCATGGTATGAACAACTTACTAACTTTCTTCTTAAGAAAGGTTATCGTCGAGGGGGAGTAGATCACACTTTATTTGTGCTTGAAAAGGCATCAAAAATTTTGATTGCTCAAATTTATGTTGATGATATAGTATTCAGCTCTACTTCACCATCTATGGTACAAGATTTTGTCATGGTTATGCAAGCTGAATTTGAAATGAGCATGGTTGGAGAGCTCACATACTTTCTAGGACTGCAAGTTAAGCAAGGAAAATATGGCATGTTTATAAATCAGAGTAAATATGCACTGAATCTAGTAAAGAGATTTGGTTTAAGCAATTCTCGAGCAGTTCGAATATCTATGGGGATTTCTGACAAACTGGTCAAGGATGAGAAAGGAGTCGCAGTTGATCAAAAGTTATACAGTGGAATGATTGGGAGTTTATTGTATTTAACAGCAAGTAGACCAAATATATGTCTCAGTGTAGGGATATGTGCAAGATTTCAGGCTGATCCAAATGAGTCTCATCTCACTGCAGTCAAAAGAGTTGTTCGATATGTAAGTGAGACATCTGAGTATAGTGTCTGGTATTCTAAGAACCAAGATTCTGATTTAATTGGATACAGTGATTCTGATTGGGATGGTAATACTGATGATTGAAAGAGCACTACAGGTGGATATGTCTTTATTGGTACGAACTTAGTATATTGGTATAGTAAGAAACAAAATTCAATCTCCTTGTCTACTGCGGAAGCTGAATATCATGCTGCTAGAAGCTTTGTGCACAATTGTTATGGATGAAGCAAATGATGAACGACTATGGAATTCATCAAGGCCATTTGAAGATCTTATGCGACAATACAAGTGCTATTGATATTTCAAAAAAATCCAGTCCAGCACTCTCGAACTAAGCATATTGACATAAGGCATCATTTATTAGAGATCTTGTTGAAAGGAAGGAAGTTGTGGTAATCTATGTTCCAACACACGAGCAATTTGTTGATATCTTTACAAAGCCATTGGACACCGCCACTTTTGAAAGTCTCAGACAACACTTAGGTGTTTGTCAAATTTGAGGTAATTCTTGCCTTTATTTAACTGTAAATATTTTGTTTATTTCTGTTCAAAAAATTAGAAAAATAAAAAAAATAGAAAGAAGAAAATTTTCTACAAAAATAGAAGCTGCATATCTATGGTATGTTGAAAGTTGGTATGTCTTGAGTTGATATCTTGAGTTGACAAGAGAGAAAAGAAACATCATTGCTCATCTTGGAAAAAGAAAAAGTTTTTGCGGCAAACGAGAAAGTGAAGTGAAGAGTTCGTGTTGGTTTCAAAGTTGTCTAAATCTCTCCAAATCCCTCTCTTTTTGGTCACTCTCCCACTCCTCTTGGTTTCTTTTGGATTCTTGTTGCCAAACTCCTCCACGATTTTCTCCTACGCAACAAATCTTTACCGAAAGATGTCTTCAAACCCCAATTCTCCCACGGTTGAAGAAGAAACTCAAGAAACTTCTCAATCTCTGGAGGATGATAATGTTGAGCAAAGGAAAAAGAATGTAGAGGCTGATGGTGACAGATAGGATGAACATTCCAGAGGCAAAGAGAATCAGAAGGTAACGGGTCCTGATCCTCCTACTCTCAAAATTCTTGGAATGGAATTTAATATTGTAGATGAGATTTTTGCATGGTTTGAAGCAAATAGAGGTACTGTGGATTTGCGTCAACTTAAGAGTACAGAAGGAGAGTTCTTGAATGTGAATTTCAAGGAATTAGAATCTGGTGATATTGGTAACCTATGGGATATTGAAAATTATAAAGTTAAATTTTTGAGGGGGAGATATGAAGTTTACAGAGGGAATGATAGGTTTCATGTTTATTCATCTAGTCCTTGCCCGAGTTGTGTTATAATTAAGGAGATAAGTGATGATGAGGCAGCATGACTAGAAGTGGTTAAGTCTACGGACATGATGCTTGTAGGATTTTTTTATTCTAAGGCTGGTCAGAGAATGGAGGAACTGATAAAACCAGTAATAATAGAAGTTTCTGACAGTGAAGAAGAAGACAATCTTGGCTATGTTCCAACACAGAATGCAGATTCTGAATATATTGAGGAGATGGAGATTGATGATGAAGACATTGGAGGTGAATACCAGTTTGATGTAACTGGAAATGCTGATATTAATGTGGATGGAGATCAGACTGGAGAATCTATCTCGAGACAAGGTGAACTAGATAAAGATCAGTATGTTAGAACACAGACTACTGGAGAAGAAGGGGTTGGAGATACTGAGTATGTTCCAACACTGGAGCAACCTGAGTTGAACTACTCCAATGATGAGGTATTAGATGAGTTCTTACAAACTGCCAGGGGTAAGAGAAATGTGGCTACTACTGAGGATTCCCCACCAACCAAAAAGGCCAAGAAAACTCAAACAGCTCCCAAGAAGAAAGTGGTGCCACCTCTGTCAGTAAGTGAAGAGCTGTCATTTTCATACTTTGATATAAAATTTGAAGAAATGGGAGAAGTTTTTGCATAGAGGAAGGTGATAAGTGAGAGACCCGTAGACCTGAATACATATAGAGCTAGTGGGTTTTCTGATATTTTGGAATTAATTGGAATGAAAAGGGTTGTCACTGTACAACTTCAGTACAATAGACAGGTAGTCATTGAAATGTACTCCAATTTGATGGCTGGAAATTTAGAGGTTGATTCCCCTTGGTTTGAGAGAGCTTATGCAAGGGGGAGGTTATTGACTTCTCAACTGCTAGGATAAACAAGATTTTGGGGCTGCATACTCCAGAATTTGAGGGAGTGTTTCCAGATGACCTAGGAGTGACGGATGATTAGATTCTAGAGGAAATCTCAGGAAGATACAAGACCAAATGGCCTAAACTGGATATTCACAAGCTTCCTGTCTGTCGTCGAGATTCTTTGGTCTGTATCAGGTAGCGATAAACTGCTGGATACCACCCTCCAACACTACTGCCTTGACTAGAGAAATGGCTAAACTGATGTACTGTGTTGGAGCATAGAAATCAATAAACCTTCGGTTGTTCATACAGCAAAATCTAGTTAGGCAAGTTACTGCTCCAAAGGCGAGACATGTTATTGTGTAACCCTGCTTAATTTCTGCATTGGCTAAGAGTGCCAATGTGAAGGTGAAGGGGAAGGCAAAAGATGTGATCATTGATACAAAATTCCTACGGCCTAACAAGAAGACCTTTGGCATGAGCCTTGGAACCCTGAAGGCTCTACTTCTTCAGCTGCTGAAAAGAAGGTCAAATTGGTGGTACTGAATGCAAGGTTGGGGCGATAGCAATTCAAATGGCGGCACTAAAAGCAGAGAAGGCTAAACTTGAGGTGGAGAAAGCGCAACTGGAGGCCTAGACTGCTGCTCCTGGACGGGGATGATTTTCTGATGTATCTAGGTTCCAACATAGATCTAGTGTCACATTCAGGGGGAGCCTGCTTTCTGTTTATGTCAACTTTTTGGTTTATTTGCCTTTGGCATCTTCATAGCCCCAGGGGGGGAATATTTTGGTTGTAATCTGATTATTATTTTGATGTTATTCTGGTATTCGGTTGGTATTTTTTTTATCAGATTCAGTATTTTGCATATATCCCAACATAGATGGAGTTTGAGAAGACCTATGTGTTTGATTACAAGTTTTTCGTCATGATATTTATGTCCAAAATGGTTGGGTCCACAAAATGCCAAGGGGGGATTGTAAGGTCAAGAGGTATTCATTGAATATTTTAATGGGCAATTTTGTGAACATATTTGGAAACAAAAAATTTTCCATATTGGAACATGCAGATTAGCATAAATACGCCAATCATATCTTACGCAGAAATGATAGAATATTATGGTATTTGTGAGTTATGAAAATCTGAATATTCTGCTATATATTAGGCGTGTGTAGAAGCATAGTTGGTTTATGGAAAATCCTTACAAATATGGTATGAGATTATCGAATATATGAGAGATATTGTGATAAGGAAAAACTCTCTATTTATGGAATTTGGATATGCTTCAAGAAGCAGATAAGGAATAGGAATATTATGGAGATAATCATGAGGAGTTCTGATCTGCTCATGGCTTTCAAAGGGGACACTACGGCTGCATTCAATACACGAATTAAACAGAGAAAATATGCACACAGATTTTTATTATTTCGAGAGAATTGCAAAGAGTCAGAATTCTATGTTCCAACATATGTGACCTGACGTTCAAAGTTTAGAATCACATGCCTTAATTCTTCGGGAGGAGGAGATCCAGCGTCGACGAGTTTCGAGGTCAGAGGGAGTCTGATCAAAGCGGATCAGTAGCTAGAGGAGCTAGCATAATTCACATGTTTGATTAGTAAAGATAAGTATTTTGTATGGTGTACTTTATACTGTATCTTTCTTATTGGTGGATTCATTCTGACCTGGCCCAGGCCCCGCAGATGTAGATGGATTTCACCGAACTGCGTAATCAAGTGTTGTGTCTTTAATATTTTACTTTATTGTATATTTGGTTAGATGTGTTATGTTAGAACATACTAGTAATAATTAAGAGAATTGGGTAAAATTAAATTTCAAAAGCGTTGAGCAAAAATAATCCAGCGCACACTTAGCATCCATCGTGGTGTGGCTAGGCATAAAGACCAGTTGCACGATCACATGATTTTCACCAAAAAAAATTAAAATAATTATTTATCGTCATTATTGCAATAGGCTAATTAATTGTCATTATTTAGAATAATTGGATAGTTTAAATTCAATACTCAAACTTATCTTTGTGCCTTTTGCAGGGCACCATCGAACTCAATGGAGCATCATCAAATTCTGCAGGGGCACCACCAAACTCAGTGGGGCACAATCGAGTTGTTTAATGGCCGCTCCTCAAACATCATTTTTTTTTGTTTGGATTTCCGTATTTCTTGGGCCCAAAATCACCATTTTGGCCTTGTCCAGAATCCTTATGGTGGCCATGAGTTTGGTGATTAACATGAGGCCACCTGATTTGAGTCTGCGAAAATTTTTACGCATGTTTTTGACCAAAAGCTTCCACAAACTCAAATAATAAAGACTTTTCCAAAAGTTTCCAAAAACTCATCCATTCTGAATTGTGGCCCCTATTCTCCATGGAAACAAGTGCGTAACAATGGAACCTTTTGGATGGCGTGACCTTCAAGCTCGAACTCCATGGGCGGCGTGAGCTCGAGGGCCTCCGTCTAGTGGCAGCGCTTATGGTGGAGCTTCGGGCTCCATGAAAATCGGCGAACTCAAGCAGGCGGATTTTGGAGGCCACCACCACCGGAATTCGGAGGTCACCACCACCGGAATTTCGAAGCCCATCACCGAAATTTCGAAGCCCACCCGCCGGAATTCGAAGCTGTGTTCGAAGGCAATCCGCCGGCATCCTTTTCTGGGAGCTCGACCTCGAAGGTGGCTTCGGAGATGGTCGCCGGCTCGACAACGAAAAGCTCCCACCCGTTCGGACACGTGTGAACTCGAATGGGCTTCGGCCAAAGGTAAACTCAAACGGGCTCCGGCCACAGGTGAACTCGAACGTGGCTCTGACCACGTGTGAACTCGAACGAGCTTTGGCCATAAGTGAACTCGAACGGGCTCCTGCATGGGTGAGCTTGAACGGGGCCTTGTAGAAATGATGAATCAGAAAGAAGAAAAGGTTTCAGAAAACAGAGGAGCTAACCAAAAAGCATAAGAACCATTCTTCCCATTCATGGTTTCTCAGCCAAAAAAATCACACCCAATGCACTGCTGAGCAAAATGTTTAAAACGGATCCAACAGAAACTGAGCTACCTATTACAAAGTGACACGTGGCCATTCTATCAACCAAACAAAATAATAAGCAAAACGACATGAAGAAGTGCATTGCTACATTCAGCATTCGAATGGAGTTGGCGCCAAATTTGAAAACCGGTTGAACACCCGCCTGAAACATGGATGATCATGAAAATGCTACTCATTTTTCACCCCCTCCTCAAGCTCTGCTGTGGGAGAAACAAAGCTGAGCTTGGAAATATTGGCACGGAAAAGAACTGGTGGAAGATTTTTGGTCAGCAAATCCGCAAGCTGCAAATGGGAAGACACAAAAGAAGGGAGCAAGAAACCTTCAAGAAAGTAGTCCCGAACCAAATGGCAGTCAATATCAAGATGTTTAGTACGCTCATGGAAAATCGGATTTGCTGTGATGTGTATGGCAGCTTGATTATCGCAGAACAGAGGAATAGGAAAGGTAACCTGAAGAAGAAGATCTCGAGCCAAATAGCTAATCCACTTAAGTTCACAGGCAGTCATGGAGAGACTTCTGTATTCAGCTTCAGCAGATGATTTGGAAACGGTGGATTGCTTTTTGGACTTCCAAGACACCAAAGCAGTACCCAAGAAGACCGCATAACCAGTAACATAGCGGCGTGAAATCTTGCAGGTTGCCCAGTCGGCATCACAATAGGCGTGGAGATTGAGATTATTCTCTGAAGCATAAAAAAGTCCATGATCTGAGTGATGATTAAGATACCTAACAGTGTGCAAAGCTCCTGTGAGATGATGATGAGTAGGTGCTTGGACAAACTGACTCAACTGATGCACTGCAAAAGTGACATCAGGCCGAGTATAATTAAGGTAGAGTAATCTCCCAATCAGCCTTCTGTAAACACTTGGATTAGGTAGGAAAGGAGAAGATTCATCATGAATAACCCAACTTATTGGCAGTGGTGTGGAGACTGACTTGCAATTAGTTAGACCACAATCAGCAACAATATCAGAAATGTATCTGTTCTGATGCAGGTGCAGACCTGATCTGGTTCTGTGAAGTTCCAAACCTAAGAAATAATGGGCATCACCAAGATCCTTGATGGTGAATTTCTAATCCAAGGAGTGCTTAACCTCTGTGATAGCTTCCAGAGAAGTCCCCATAATGAGAACATCATCCACATAAACCACCAGTGCCAAAAAACATGTGGAACTGATCTTCAAGAAAAGGCAGTGATCATGGTAAGATTGAGTGAAATCCAAGGATAGGAGATGCTGAGTGAACTCCTTATTCCATTGCCTAGATACCTGTTTCAAACCATAGAGACTCTTGGTTAATTTACAAACCAAAGAAGAATCAGGAGCTGTATAACCATCTGGCAATTTCATGTACACCTCCTCATCCAAATGACCATGAAGGAATGCATTATTAATATCCAATTGCTGTATAAGCCAATTGGAAGCAGAAGCTAAGGCAAGAAGCATTCTGATGGTGACTGCCTTTGCTACTGGTGAGAAAACTTTTGAGAAGTCAATTCCCTCAATCTGATTATAACCCTTTGCCACCAATCTTGCTTTATGCTTAGCAAGTGAACCATCTACATTATATTTTGTTTTGTACACCCATTTAGATCCAATTGCCTTCTTACCAGGGGGCAAATGAACCAAATCCCAGGTGTAATTCTGCTCCAAAGCAACCAGCTCATCATCCATGGCCTTGATCCACTCAGGTGAATCCTTTGCCTGTTGATAAGTGGATGGTATTGGAATATGTGAAATGCCATAAGCTGTATGTGCAGTGATATTGGACTGAGGCACAAAAGGAAGAAGTGAGGAAGAAGATACATAATCCTTTGACCAGACTGGTGGTTTGATAACCCTAGTGCTATGTCTCAGATTAGTATCAATGGAGGGTGTGGAAACAGAAATAGGAGTAGGATCAGAGTGACTTAGTATCTGTGATTTATTAGGAATGGAGAGATGTTCTGAATCAAGGTAAGGCAAAGAAAAAGAGAACTGATCTGGATGAGAGTAAGGAAAGACTGACTCATGAAAAACCACATCTCTGGAAACTATAATTTTCTGGTGATGGAGATCAAAGAGTTTGTAGGCCTTTTGCCCTGGTGGATAACCAATGAAGATGCAAGGGAAAGCTCTCTCAGCTAACTTATCTTTGTGAGGGGTAGTGTTTGCAGCATAGGCAAGACATCCAAAGGATCGAAGGTTCTGAATATCAGGATTTTGATCAAAAAGAAGTTGATAAGGAGATTGCCAAGACAGTGTTGGTGTTGGTAATCTGTTTATGAGATATGTAGCAGTAAGTATGGCATCTCCCCAAAAAATCTTTGGCAAATGTGATTGAAACAATAGGGCTCTTGCTACTTGAAGTAGATGTTGATGTTTTCTCTCAACCACTCCATTCTGCTGTGGAGTATAAGAACAGGATTTCTGATGCAAAATGCCAAAATCTGAAAAAAAGCTTCTTACATTCATGGTTCACAAACTCACTTCCATTGTCTGACCTTATAAACTTGACAGAAGCATTGAAATGATTTCTGATCATGATCAGAAAAGTGTTTAGAAGAGCTGGGATTTGATCCTTGGTTTTGAGGAGATAAGTCCATGTGCATTTTGTAAAATCATCTACTAATGTCAAAAAATATTTGCAATCAGTAGTTGATCTCACTCTATATGGCCCCCAAAGATCTATATGCAACAAAGTGAAAGGTAGAAAAGTAGAGGAGGTGCTCGATGGAAATGGCAATCTGTGTTGCTTTGCCATAGGACAGATAGGACATAAAATATCACTTGGAATATCTTTGATTACATCAAAATGTTTCAATACATCAGTAGAAGGATGACCTAATCTATAATGCCAAGATTCAGGAGACAAATGAGTATGACTGATTGCTGCATTAGAAACTGGAACTCCTGATACTGAAAGGAGACAAGCTGACTGAAGTCTTTGATGTATGATTTCTGGCTGGAAAGAATGAGAATCTAGAATGTATAAACCATTGTTTTCTTTGATCACTGCCAGGACTTTCTCAATCTTGAGGTCCTGCAGTAAGCAATGGTTTGATAGAATTTAAACAGGATTGGCATTGACCTAGATAACTTATTGACTGATAGAAGATTGCATTTGAAATCTGGAACATGCAGACAATCAAGTAAGATGACTGATGAAGATAAGATGACAGTTCCTTTCCCTTTAACCAACTTAGTGGTATGATCAGGCATGTAAACTGGAGTAATGTGGCTTACTGGTGCAACTGAAGTGAATTGGGAGATATCTCTGCACATATGGCTTGAAGCCCCACTATCCACTATCTAATTATCATCATTCAAAGAAAACACAATAAGTGAAAGATCAGTAGTAACACTACATGCAGAGTCATGATAATGAGCATAGTTTGCCATTGCTCCCTGATGCTGCATAGGCTCCTTCCCCTTTTGTTTCTTTTCAAACTGTGCTTCCACCATTTTTGCAATTAGAGCTTGGAGTCTTCCATCAACATCACTGAGTGGACTCTCTTCTTCTGTTTCAGTCACTTCATGTGCTGAGTATTTATGATAATTCTGATTTGGTTGATATGCCTTCTGATATGGTTGTGGAATGAACTGTGGTTTTTGTGTTGGTTGAATCTTAGTTGCAGTGTCTTTGCTTCCTTCCCACCAATCTGGATAACCTTTGATTTTGAAACAATTCTCCTTCATATGTCCCAATTTCCCACAATGATCACATTTCATATCAGGTCTCCTTACATTTCTTCTCTTATTACCATCTCCATCCTCATTTTGTTCAGCAGAACCATCTCTATATTGATAAGGCATCTTGGTGTCCCTATACACTCTGACTGCCATTACTGATGTGTTTTGGATCTCTTGATATCCCTCATGCACTGATTTCTGCTTCTCTATTCTACTGATCATCTGACAAGCCTTCCCAACACTAGGAAATGGATCCAACAGTAAAATCTGGTGACTAATTGAGCTGTACTCTTCATTCAATCCCATAAGGAATTGATGAAGTTTATCATCTTCTTCTTCAGCAGGCAGACAAGCATAGTTAATGCAATCAACATTACATCTTCTCCTAGGTCTTAAGCATGCAAATTCATCCCATAATCCCTTCAACTCAGTAAAATAAACAGCCACAGAGTCATTTACTTATTTTAGTTCACATATGTCTTTCTTCAATTTATGAATCAGAGGTCCATTACATTCGCCAAATCTCTCCTTAAGTTCATTCCACAAAGTATGCGCATCCTCACAAAACATAAATCCTCTTGCTATTTTCTTCGAAATTGAATTCAAGATCCAGGAAATTATAGTAGAATTCACCTTATCCCATCGATCGAACAAAGGATCATCCATCTCTGGTGCCTTCAGCTCTCCTGTCAGAAACTTGAGCTTTCCTCTGGATCGAATTGCCACAACCATCGATCTGCTCCATGTTATGTAATTGTATTCGTTCAGTGGTTCTGCAACTAGTACTAAGTTTGAGTTGTCAGAACTTTGAAGATTAAAAGGATCATCCGCATCAATCCTTCTAGATCTGATGCCTCTCAATGAATTCCCAACAGAATTGATAGATTCAGAATCTGAATCCATATCTTATGGATATTGATTGAAACAGAAAAATCTAAGAAGCAGGAGCAACACAGGATCTACCTAGAGTTGCTCTGATACCATGTAGAAATGATGAATCAGAAAGAAGAAAAGGTTTCAGAAAACAGAGGAGCTAACCAAAAAGCATAAGAACCATTCTTCCCATTCATGGTTTCTCAGCCAAAAAAATCACACCCAATGCACTGCTGAGCAAAATGTTTAAAACGGATCCAACAGAAACTGAGCTACCTATTACAAAGTGACACGTGGCCATTCTATCAACCAAACAAAATAATAAGCAAAACGACATGAAGAAGTGCGTTGCTACTTCAGCATTCGAATGGAGTTGGCGCCAAATTTGAAAACCGGTTGAACACCCGCCTGAAACATGGATGATTATGAAAATGCTACTCATTTTTAAGGCCTCCGTTGAGGGACGACATCTAGCAGCGAGCTTGACGGGGCACTAGTAAACTCGGTGAGTTAACTCAGCGGACTCGGCGAGTTAACTCAGCTGACTCTGCGAGGGTACCAGCTTTTGGAAGCCACCACCAAGGTTCTAAGGATACCACCTCTGTCGACGTTATTTCGATGGCAAGCTCCGCTGGGGCTCGAGCGGCAAGCCGAGAGACCATGGCAGAAGGCTATTCAAGGACTTCGAGAATGGCCAGTTTGAGACAGAAGACAGAGATAGAGGTTGCTCAATAATTGGCGCATGAAATCACGCGCCTCAAAATAGGCATTTGACCAGCAGGCGTGGATCTCATGCACTGGGTTTCCCCCTTCAGCGGGGCAGGTGAAGTACACGCGCTACTGCAGCTTCAGGCGTCCAGAAAACCTGCCGGCGATGCTAATAAAGAGCTGGGGAAGACCATCGGAATTCGGAGGCTCACCAGGGGAAGACCAAAAGTTTTCCGACAGTGGTGAGGTCGAAACTTCACCGGAAAAGAAGAAGGGCTGGCCGTGGTGATGAGCTCGACCTATGAGAATTTGGTTCTCCTACTATGGCATAATATTGATTGATGCCACCAACACTGACAATATTGGTGTGTAATTTTGGGATTTTAACCAGCACTGATTATGCTCATTTTAGACCCAAAAAAAATGGGATCTATGATGCCCACTTTGACCAAACCCATTTGGAGGAGAATTTGCCCGCAGTATATGGACGTCAGCGGTGAAAGGATCTGACTTCTCACGTATCCTATCGAGAAGGCTATTTGATGCTACATTAAATCCGATTATACAGCATTACGAATTTCTTCACTGTAACTTGTAAAACAAAGTCTCCGGGAGTTATCCGGGAGAGAGTCTCCAATGATAAAGCCAGTCCTAATGTGTGTAATGAGGAATAACTAAGCATAATCATAATATGAGACATACATGGATATATATACTCTCTCAATCCTAGAATTTTTATGGAATTACCCTTCAATCATATTAGGTCAATCTTGCCTCAATTGTTTATATTATATAACTATTCATTATTTTAGTTTGTGGCACAATATTATTGGACCACTAAGGGTTTATGCACAATCACTCGGTGTGGCCATGTCCTTGCCTTCTACCTACACCACACCATGGGGAAAGACTTTCCTCACCGCATATGGACCCATCCACCTTAAGCACAACTTACCCGAATAAAGGTGAAGCCTCGAATGGAATAGAAAGACCTTTTGGCCAAACTTAAAGTCCCTCTTCACTACTCTCTTGTCGTGCCAAGATTTGGTCTTTTTCTTGTAGATTTCTGCATTGTCATTGGAGTTACACTAGATTTTTTCAAACTCTTGAAGTTATAACTTCCTATGGACTTAGACTTCATCTAAATTCATATTTAGGCTTTTAATGGCCCAATACGCTTTTATGTTCTAGCTCAACCGAGAAAGGACATGCTTTCCCAAAAAGTAGTCGGTAGGGTGACACACCTATTGGGGTTTTATATGCAGTTTTATATATTAAAGTGCATCTTCTAGATGGGTACTAAATATTTTCTTGACGAGTTCACAATTTTTTCAAGGATAACTTTTATCTCTCTATTAGAAACCCTAGCTTGCACATTTGTTTGGGTGTGGTATGCAGTATATTGGTGACGCTATACTTCTTCATTAGTGTCTTAATGATCCAATTGCAAAAATGAGCCACTATCACTAATTATAGTTCGAGGAACCCTAAACCAAGAGAATATGTTAACCTTTAAGATCTGCGCCACCATTTTTGAGTCATTGGTCTTGGTGGCCTTCACCTCTACCCACTTACACACATAGTCGACGACTAGCAAAATGTACATGTTTCTGCGTGAGCTTGGAAAAGGCCCCCATGAAGTCCATCCCCCACACATAAAAAATCTCACCATACAAGAGAGGAGATTGTGGCATTTCATTTTTAGCCAAGTTGTTGTCCATCCTTTGACAATTATCACAAGAGTGGCAAAATTGGTAGGTTTTCTTCAACGTGTTAGGCCAATAGAGACCACTCTCCAAGAATTTCCTCACGGTCCTTCTAGACCCAAAATGGCCTCCACAAGCGAAGGAATGGCAAAAAGTGAGAACAAATTTCACCTCATTTTTTGGGATGCACCTCATAATTATTTGGTTGGAATAATGCTTCCATACATAAGGGTCATCCCACACATATTGCTTTGCTCCACTCCTTGATCTATCTCTCTTGGCTTTGGTGTATGAGGGTGGAAATTGGTCAGTGACTAAGTAGTTAACTAAGTCGGCATACCAAAGTTGCCTCGTGTTGAGCCTTAATAGTTGCTCATCCAAAAATTCTTCCTGAATGGGATGTAACTCGGACCTTTCTTTGGCGGGGTCTAGCTCTTGTGGGGACACTAGCCTACATAAATGATTGGCTACCCCATTCTCACTCCCTTTCATATCTCCACCTCCAAGTCAAACTCACTCAAGAGAAGTATCCACCTCATCAATCTAGGTTTTACCTCCTTCTTAGTCATCAAGCGGTGAAGGATTGCATGATCCGTGACAAAAATAATCTTTATGCCAAGCAAGTAAGGTCTAAACTTCCCAAGTGCAAATACCACGACCAATGTCTCTTTCTCGGTAGTGGATTAGTTACATTGGGTTGAAGCGTTGGTCCTCCAAATCCAGCACTGTCGCAAGGTTCCATATTAGGGTTTCCAAAAACAAGTCTTTAAAACCCTCATCTATAGGTCGAGAGTCAATGAAGAGCCCAAGGTCCTCATTAGACGGTGAACCAAAGACTGGGCATGACAATTCGTTGTCATGAAAGGATGATTCATCACAAATACAAGGATGATAAATGATGTAGAGGGGGGAAAAGAGGGGGAATCAAAGAAGAAGAGTCATTGTTGTGGCTCATGAGTTAAATAGGGAGAGAAACTAGGGTTGGTGAACTCAAAAGTTTGATGTGAAAAACGAGGGGATGAATTGAATGAATAGAGCTTTAGCGTGTTTAGCTAGGGTAAGAGATATGAATGAGAGCTTTGGCATGTTTCAGTTAGCAATTCAATTTTGTACAAAACACATCTGCTCATTCATTGGCCATTAAGGCTGGTAAAATTCGCTGATTGGCCACGATTGGCGGTGGAAATATTGGTGGGGAATAAATGTAGTGTCAATTGCAGAGGCTACTGGACTTTCTCGATCAAGTGGGGCAACGATTTGAATTATGGAAGCTTTATAAATTGGTTGGTTAGTTAAGTGGTAATTGGACTAATCAGGTTTAGTAAAAATGATTTGGGTCTTATTTCGTCCAATACATGGAACGCATTATATATTTTATTGAAGACAATTCAGTTCAAGTGTCAAATTTTGAGGGACAAAATGGTAAAAACATATCTACAAATTTGGTCAAAATTAGAAAAGAATCAAATATGCCATTAACTGTGGGATATATATTTTTGGGAACAGATAGTCAGGTTCATTCTCATTAAAAATATAGAAATTGGTTACAACTTGCAGTTGATTATGTGCACAATCACCATTGTTAGTCTATCTACTTTTAGCTGATAAACTAGTCTAGCTTCTATTACAATTAGGGAACTGATAAACTCTAAAACAACATAACTTAAATGAGAAAAGAAACCAATTATTACAAGGTGGGATTAATGAACTCCCACATGGATGGCTCACACAGAGTGAGTGGGGTGGCCTCCCACTTGAGCTCCACACCAACATGGTGTATTAGAGCTTGTCTCACTCCAACTTGACATATAAAGACTTAAAGATCATCATTTATTAGGGGGGAGAACCCGAGTTGCGTCTGGTCAGTCGAACACAATGTCATGCATGCCTTGGTGGCTGAATGGAATGTAATACAAAGATATGGTCCACATGTACTGTGATTACGTCCAGCAGTCTCGACCTCCACCCACTAAACAGATGCATCAGCTTAAGTCGGCGTCCTGGCTCAAACAGTCACAATACCACACATTAGACTTGACATTTTTATCTCATAAGCATGAAGATCTCTAACACGAACCAAACAGGACATTTATGATATGTCAGCTTATCTTGAAATTTCCAAAATGACCTTAGTCTACTGATATACTCTTTAACCTTAGAGAGTATTGCCAAAAGTATGTTGTCTAAACAACTTTTGACTCGTATTTCTCCTAAAAAGACTCTCCAGAGAGTAGATCGGAAGCCAACATGATTTTACCGTTTCAAAGGTCGTAGAAAAATCATAGGTTGCGGAAACTTCCTAATCTAATGCTTTATACAAAAGACCCATTTTTGAACTCGCCTTCCTTATTTGACTAATCTAAAGTTAGAAACAAAGACAAACAAAATGACCAAAGCACCCAAACCCAGTGACCACAACCCCTACTGAAGTAAGGAAAATCCTGCCCATATGTTGAGCAAGATTGATGACCGGTTCGGTTGGACCAAACCTACATGCACCCCATTTTGGGTAGATCTGACCCACGGAATATTTCTGGCTTTTGCAACGTTTCCCACTGGTCACCAATATAGAAGAACGCCAGAGTTTCCATCTTACTATCACCAGGATCTGAGAAGAGTTTTCGACCTCATTGGTGATGTGCCCATTTTATACGATTATATTAGGACCTTTAGGATTCACTTTTGTACACTTTTGTGCTCTAAATGTGACATTTTTCCTTGAAATTCTCTAAGGAGGGTTAAAAATGACTTTTACATTTTTATTACTTTTGAAGAGAATTTTGTGTGACAAGGTAATTTGTTTGAAGACTTTGAAGAATACCTTTGAAGATTTGAATATTTGAAGACTTGTATTTGATCTTTTGAAGATTTGAAGAATTGAAGAAGTGAAGAGAAGAGGAGGATATGAAACAAAAAGGAGAAAGAAGAAATAGTGCTGGAAGTGGAGTCCGTTGCGAGGCCGTCACGAGCCCATCGCGACTCGCGATGGACGAATGGCCAGAAACTCTTCTTGCTTTTTGTACTATAAATACTCACCTTATCCTCTCCTCTTCAAACAACACTAATCCATCCTCTTCTTCCTGTATTTTCTGGGTTCAAACCCTAGTTTTTCTTTCTTTCTTTTCTTAGTTTTTGTAGGTTAATCATGTCTTTTTATTATCTAGCTTAGTTTTATCTTGGGAGCAGTGGATTGAAGCTTTCATTTCTATGTAGTAAAAATCATATATATATATATGGTGCTTTTGCTATTGTGCATTTATTGAGCTTTGAATGTGACTTGTTAATGGCATCGATGTTATTGGAAGCTTAAGTATATGAATTGCTTGTATGATTACTTGTTAGGGTTGAGAGAAAGTAGCTAATTCTTCCCTCTTTTAATGTGGAATCCAAGAGCATGAGTTAGAGCTTCTTAAATGATGTTGGTGTGTTGATAATTGCTAGATGAATGTGATGATGTCGAACTCGTTGTCATGTTTATTTTAGGTAGCAAATGAGAGAAGTCTATGAATGTCGATCGTTCTTGACTAATCTTGTGTAAATGCATGAATTGGTTAAATGCTTAGACATGGTGTAATGTTTATAAGTGTTGGCAAGCTTGTTGGTTGAGATATTCTTAGTACCAGGGGAGTCATTGGTGATGTTTGACAAGAGATGTCTAATTCACTCTTGAAAACTATTATCCAAGAAGGATAGAAGATTTATCTTCACAACAAGTAGTGGAAGTAGTGAATAGATTGTTTCACTTGTTCTTGAAGCCTTTGTTATTTAGCATTCATGTGTTCTTAATGATATGTTTTACTTCATTTATGCCATGGGTTGTTTGAGAATAGGGATTGTTTGCATGATTGAAGTGTTAGGGAGTTAGGAACGTGACAAATTCCTTAGCTCCTTTGCATGAAAATCTAAGAACATGAACTTAGAACTTCTTATGTATAATATGTTGTGACTCTTGCTAGATAAGTATGTTAATGTGGTTTGTTCTCATATTTGTCATATAGATGCAAAGAAAGGTTGAACCTTGAGTGTTGTTTGTTCTAAGTTTAATCTAATGAATGTTTTGTTTGGTTAAATGGCTATGTCTCTGGTAGAAGGCTTGTTGTTATCAAATCTATGGTCCTTCTTGTATAATGTCATTGATGAAATACCCCTATGATCGTTGTTTGTCTAGGGTGATCATCAATGAGGTTTGCAAATGGTCGTTATTTGTGCAAATTACTCTTAAGGAGGAATGAATGTTGATCTTCCATTGGCATTCCCCATAGGTAACAAATGTGTAGGATGAGTGAATGGTTCAATGATCTACATTAGGTGTGGAAGTGGATATCAATTGCCCCCAAGGCTTTGTTTTTGTAGTTTTAAAACCATTTTTCTTAGTTTGTTTGATGATTAGCATAGTTACTTGACTTGCTAGTTGTCTTGTCTTTTAACTTTCATAACTTAGGACAACCAACCAACCAAACCTCCCCATTTACTTGCTTTTATATGTGTGTATATATATATATTTACTCCTAGCATAATAGAAACCTTTTGTGTCTAAACGCTTAAGAAAATTCCCCATTCTTCATAGATGACCCCGACTTGCCGCTATCTACTTAGTTGTAGATAGTAAACATTTAGGGCTTATAAATATTAACTTTGAGAGGCACGGCGATGGCCTCCCAATTAGCATCAATCCACCACCGTGCGCCGACCTGATGCCACCAATCGCCGTTATGGTCCTTGTCTGCCCGGGAATCTATACCTTATCCGGACCATATCGTGGTCCATCTCCACAGGAAGACGGGCAGTTGCACTATTTCTTAGCACTTTGTTGTTCTGTCTGACCCTACTCTGCTAAAGGTATGATCTTCTTTGAGAAATGGCGATCAATGCAGGTGTGGATCTTGTTCACTCTGCTTTTTGGTCGAAGTTTTGGT
Source organism: Rubia yunnanensis (assembly GCA_037428765.1). Lineage (NCBI taxonomy): Eukaryota > Viridiplantae > Streptophyta > Magnoliopsida > Gentianales > Rubiaceae > Rubia > Rubia yunnanensis. The sequence continues at coordinate 42,978,500 of CM075066.1, forward strand.
ATATTGACCCCTTGCCAGCTAGTTTTAGATCTACTGAAGGAAAGGAAAAATAGTTGCAACTTAGGGAAATATCAAGAAATAACCGGGGATGGTAAAAAGCCGTCCGTCAGTAAAAAATCTGTCCGCGCGCTGGTATCCGCTGGTCATCGGCATCGAAGTTTCGCTTTCCGCCTGACTGGTCTGCGTCTCTCTACTGGTGGGTCAGTCGTCTGGTTTTCGGACCCGCATAAGTTTTCTCGTGGCTTTGCGCCCAGATCTCGTGGCTCCAGCTTCCTCGTATGCGTCTTGGCCGTCGGAGGTGAGTTGGTTCCGCTCGATCGTCGGAGATCGGCTTGCACTTGGTCCTGGAGCTCGGCGGAGCATCGGCTTGACCCTCTGTTGACGTCGGCATCTGGTCTCCACCAGTAAAGGGCAGGGGGGCAGTTCTTCGCCGAGAAGATGTGGGTAGTGACAGTGGCTTCCTAAGCCTTAATTATGCTTGCTACGACTACGAAACATAAAAAATAGAAATGAAATAAAGGGGGGAGTCACTGGCCCGTTGGCGATGGCACTGCCCCCCAGCTAGGGTTTCCTTTTAATTTTTTGGGAGGAGTCTTTAGGAGCATTTTTTTAGTGGGTGTTCCTTACTTTTACTTTTAGGGCTCATTGTGGGATAGATGAAAATAGAAAGTATATGCTGGTGGAAATGACAAGTTTATTTAGAACAAGTCCAACAACTTCCCTATAATAGGAATTTTTATTGATTATAGGAATTTTACATTGTTTTTCAACTCCAGCAGCTTCCATATTCTATTCCCTAAAATATGGATTTTGATGAGAGAGAATATTTGCTTCCTTATATTTGTAGAAAGAAATTTTTTTATAGCGAATGGAACTTTAATGCAATTCCAATTGAATGCATCAAATCATAACACAATATTCATTATTCTATTAAAAGGTTAAGTCTCACATTTCCCTCATTCTTCCATTTCTTCTAAGAGTCCGTCTCCTGTGAGACCGTCTCATGGTGAGACCAGGGTGGAAAATAGGAAGATAGCAAATCAAATCTGGGGACAGAATATGGAATACTTTGGACTCGGGGTATTAAATGAAAATACAAAAAATGTGAGGGACTAAATTGCAAATGCCACAAAATAATCACAAAACGCGTCTTTCTTCTTCTTGCTCCCTCCGCCGTCGGCTTCTGGCCTCTCGCCATCGCCACCTCGCTTCATTCCTTTCTTTGCTCTACTCCCTCCTTTCACCGATGGTTAATCACAAACTCATGCCTCCGCTCCCTCCTTTCACTGGCGCTGAAACCTAACCCCCAAATCCGCTCTGGCTCAACTCGATCTGGCGGATCTCCACCATCGCCCATCCGTCGGATCTGATACAGCATCGATCGTCTGCTTATCATCGCACTACCGTGCCGTTTGTCCGCCGAAATATCACTTATGGTGCTTGCGTGATCATCCTTTGGCATCCTCAGAGGGCTGGTCGTACGCGGGTGGTACGGTATCGAAATGATGAGGCAATCCACGATGGCTGAAATGCTGCCATGGCTGGGGAGTTCAGCAGTGGAATTTGGGTGTTTCATATGAACACGGTGAATCGAAGGGATTAGGGAACTTGAAGACAGGGCACCAGCGCAGAGTACCTGAATTGGCGCAAATAAACTGAGGGCTTTGCTTCGATTCCGACTGATTATTTGCATTCTTGCTTGGTCATATGCATTTAGAGGAAATTGCAGAGTTTCTGAAATCTGCAATATCAATGCTATATTTGAGTATAATTCAGGTGAATTGGACATACTCCGTATATTTGAGCATAGTTAAGTTGTTTCCAATTCGCAAGGAATTTTGCGCATACTCTGTATATTTGAGTATCGGATGATGAAGTTGATGAAGAACATGGTGATGCAGATGGGAGATTCGAGATTGAGATGGACGACAAAATTGGGAATATGGGCAGCGGTGGAGGAATAATGCATCATGTGCACACCAATAATGGTGAAAAGGTGATGGGGCTAGACAAAAAGAATCTGGCTTGGTCTTCATGGTTCAACAAATGGCTCAACTTGCTAGAGCTAGAGGATGATGCACTATCTCCAATCCCTATACCTCACTCTCTTCCCCCACCAAGACTGCCATCGCTCATCTCCAACCCACCATCTTTCAACGTCTATGAGTATTTCTGGAGGGAGAAGAATCCTGCGGTGTCGCCCGGAATCATCAAGCCCATTGATCAAGGCCACCAATCTCCTCCAGACAAAAATGCCATCCATAACCAACACTAAAATCTTGTCCTGACGAGGGGAAACAAGGCTGAATCAGTCCCTTCCTTGAGGAGATCATGCAACAAGTCTACAAGAAGATCTCTACTGCTTTGGGAGCCTCACTGCATTGCCACTTAATCACTCATCATTTTGTTCTTTTCTTTTCAAAATTCGTGTAAGATCGCTTATATACTGTCATATTGTGATGTTACACTGTAATGCTGTGATGGTTCAATTTTTTGTGTGTGATGTTACATTGTAATGCTGTGATGGTTCAAGTTTTTGTGTGTGATGTTACACTATAATGTTGTGATTGTTCAATTTTTTTGTGTGATGTTACACTGTAATGCTGTGATGGTTCAATTTTTTGTGTGTGATGTTACACTGTAATGCTGCGATGGTTCAATTTTGAGTGTGTGATGTTTTATAAAAGTATCGATGAAAATGTTGATTTAAACAAGATAATTATATGTTTCACTGCACTTATACATTCCACTGTTATTGCATTTCAAATAACTTGTTAAATATCATTCATTACAACAAAGGTTCAAATGCCCTAAAACTTTGCTAACATAAAAACTGAAAAAAATTCAAGTCAAGCTATAATATCAATAACTATCAAGCGCCTCAACACTTACAATCAACCATCATAACTGAAAAATCAATAACAAACAATACATCCCAAGCAAACAAATTCTATTTCCCCCCCCCCCCCAAAATTATTTTCCTTCGTTGCTCGCTTGTTCACATACTTGTCTTCTCACATGCTAGTTTTGAAGAAGATGGCTTTTCTACTCCACCAATGCCAAAATCAAAGGTCAATTCAGTCCTCTATTCAAGGGAACATCTTCAGCAGCATGATTCCTCATAGCATGTTTTTATTATCTCATCAAATACATCGTAGAGCTCTGGCTTGAAAAGTGTTCATGTGAAAAAAAATATAAAACGTCACATACATTAATAAAAACTTCAATATATGAAATTAAAACATCACAATAGTACACATAACATGACTGACAACTACATTGAAAAACATCATATACAGCATTTAAAACATCAATATCAAATATTTAAAACATCAATTAGTACACACTAAAATATCAAAGAACGAAGCTGAACATCAATTGCGTACTTAAATATGAAAACACCACAAGCATCAAACACTGAAATTATAACATTACACCAACACACTTAACAATACGCAATCACACAGAAAACCAGAAACATCAACAACAGTATGTAAAACATCACATATGAAAAATAACAAAAATTACAGATCCTACTTCCTTCCCGATTGCAACAACAATGGACAAGCATTCTTAGACATCTAAGAAACAATAACAACAACACAAAAATTTGCACAAATCGTAACAAAACCTTAAAATATCACACACAATCAAAACTGAACATCAATTGCACACTTAAGCATGAAAACACCACAAGCATCAAGCGCTGAAATTAAAATATCACACCAACATTGATAACATTATTTAAAGATTAAAACCTGAAAACATCACATCAACATTGATAACAGTATTTAAAGTCTAAAACCTAAAATATCACACTGAAAAACGAGAAACATCATTACCTGTACCGGAAACATCACTGCTGAAAATTAAGACAAATCCTTCTTCCTTCTCGATTGCAGCAGCAGTGATGTAAATCTTCTTAGACATCTAACAAACAACATCAACAACAAAAATTTAGCATAAATCGAAACAAAGCCCTAATATCACACACGCAATTAAAACAACAAAAATGAACATCAATTGCACACTTAAAACACTACAAACATCAAATACTGAAATTAAATCATCACACTGGCACAGATAACAATACTTGAACACTAAACATGAAACATTAAACAGTATTTAAAATATCACATTTGCTAAAATAACAAAATTTACAGATTCTCTTTCCTTCTCCATTGCAGCAACAGTGGCAAAAGCATTCTTAGACATCCAATGAACATCAACAACAACAAAACTAGTACAAATCGTAACAAAATCCTAAGATATCACACACAATCAAAACTGAACATCAATTGCATACTTGAGCATGAAAACACCACAAGTATCAAGCGCTGAAATTAAAACATCACAACGACGCTGATAACAGTACTTAAATCCTAAAACCTGAAACATCACACTGAAAATGAGAAACATCATCAATCGTAACCGAAACATCACAGCCAAAAATTCAGAAAACTTACAAGCGATTATTTCTTCTCAATTGAAGTAGCAGTGATGCAAATCTCCTTACAAATTTAACAAACAACAGCAACAACAAAAATATTAGCACGAATCCGTAAGAAAAACTCACAAAAAAATAGAGAAATCCCCAAATATTAACACATTAAACAACATAAACCCTAGAAAATCGCATAAACCAAAAAAAGCAAACAAAAATTGAAAAAAAAACAAAATATGCATAAAAACTCTGAGCAAAAACATCACCTCTGAAAATAAACTCAAATCGAAGCTCTATTATGTTCGTCCGCTGGAAAATTTGCTGGAACATTCGCCGAAAAAACTCCAAAAATTGCGATGAAACACCGTGCGCAAGAAAGAGGAAGAAAAATGGAGATGATGAGCGGTTGAATCGAAGAAAATGAGATAGAATTGAAGAAGATGGAAGAGAAATAAAGATGAGGGAGAAAAAGGAGATTTGAGTTGGAGAGAGAATAAGAAGGAGGAGTAGAAGCGGCTGAATCGAGAGAATAGGAGAGAGGAAAAGAGAGGAGAGAGACAGTTTAAGAAAATATGAGAGAATAATGAGGTTAGGTAGATATTTATACATGGACTTAAATGTAAAATAGTGAAATTTCACATCCAACCCCTAGACTTTTAAAACTTTAATTAGAAACTCCATTTACAATTAAATCCTTAATCTCACCATGAGACGGTCTTATACAAGAATTTATCTTCTTCTAAAACGTACTTTCCACTTCCAACAAGTTTCTTAAGAGAAAAACTACTATTTTCTTTTTAAGACAAACCACATATGAGGTGGGGGATATATTTCTTTGGCATCCCAAACCACTAAATTTTTTTACGAAAGTATGGACGTCTTCGGTGAGCAATATACAACTTTTTTTAAATAGAAGGATAATATTTGGTTGCTACACACTTAACGCAGCAAAATATTTCCTTGTCATGCACTGCAAAGCATTACTTTGGTCTCTACTACAACCACAAACTTGTGTGTAATGCTAATTTATAATTTTTTATAGCATTTTGTCAATAATAACTTGTTTAGAATTTTTGAATTAGTCTCTTTGATTCTTAGTTTATAACTTTTTGAATTTTTTGGATGCTTTTACCTTTTATTTCAAAGTGGAAAATATATAAAAAGAATACGAAAAGAAAATTAGTTTCTAATTAACATCAAAATTTTAGTTTCAAATTTATTATATTAATTGTTTTTAAAAATTAACCTAATTTTAATATTGTAATATTTTAAAGTGATTAAAAGTGAGCTCTTAGCTTTAAATGAAAAAAGTGACTATAGTATAATTAATGTCAATTTATGCAAAATAGGGAAGACAAAGTCTTGGGAAAGATCACTTTTACATAAGCCTATGGAAAGATGAGATTTAATTTGAATAATAAATGGTGAACGATTTTAGTTGCAATATTAAGTAGTTATAAAATTTATAACTCAATTCATGCAACCCGAAAATTTTATCTTCATTTTTTCTTATTTACACTTTAAACATTCGTTTTTCTATAGATTAGACGGAGTCAATAGGAAATCTGTTGGGACTGAGTAAAAAAAAAAAGGAAATATTAAGTTTCATTCCTTAGAGCAAGTGCAATGGAGGTTTCTTAAATTTAAAAAATCGCTCCAGAAATCGAAAACACCACAATGGTGATTTCTAGGCCGATTTCTTAACAAAAAACCGGCCATTGGTTGCCAAGGAGAGAATCGGTTAAGAAACCGGATGTGTCAGGCCTCACATGGCATAGGGGGGGCCGCTTCTAGCGGCCCATTTTTCTTTCAGCATGTGGGACACGTGTCCCGCATGCAGGATTTTCTTTTTTTTTTGTGTTTTACAACCGCTGACATTTGGCGCCATCTTGTTGGGCCACATGTTCAACGGCTAACTAATTTCTGGTTCCAGGCCAATAAAAATGAGTGAGACATGTGTCCCCATTTATATGGCGACACGTGTCCCATTTATATGGTGACACATGTCCCACTTATATGGCGACATGTGTCCCATCTCAACGATTATTTCTAGTTGCAATTTTTAAATGGGACACGTGTTCCAACCGGATGGTGACACGTGTCCCAACGGCTATTTAAAAAAATTATTTTTCTCATCACCTATTTTTTTTAACCTATAAATAGTGTCAATTCACCTAATTTAACCACACCACTTTCAATTTCATCACTTCTACCTCAATCTTTCATCTCCTAAATTTGTCTCTAATATTCACATTATTATATTTTAAAAATAAAATCAATATGTCTAACTATTTATTTTAGATAACAAAATATTTAACAATTTTTGACAAGAAAATAGAAATTAAATTTCATTTTTGAAAAATAAAACACAAAAATAAAAAAACAAAAGTGAATTATTTTATATTTTTTTAATAAAATGAAATTCTATTAATAAAAATTATAATGAATTATTAAATTTTACATTCAACTTATATTGGGTGAACAAAGTAAATTAATTTAAATTTTAATGGTAAAGTTAATGAGTAGAATAGAGAAAATCAAGTGGGGTCAATGAATAATTAAAAGTGACTTCTTAACATTGTGGAGGTAAAAATGAGTAATTTCTTAAGTAATTTTTTAAGATTAGATGGAAAAGAAAGAATGAAAGAAATAATATATATATAATTGGTAAGGGTTATCACCACTGCACTTCACTTGATCTTATTATTCTAATGAAAAGTTTAGGAAGCCGTCGGCCTTGCTCTTCGTTGCTACTACGAGGGGTTGTTTAGTAATAAATGGAGGTGAGTGAAAAGAACGGAGCGGAGGTCTTAGCTATTGGTTACCGAAATGATAAGAAAAGACATTTGGCGCAACCCAGCCTCTCCTGCCCCGCTCTCCCTTTCCCGCCCCTGCTGAGGCTTTCAACTATCACAGCTGCTGGTTTCCATTCCATTTCCACCCACCTATCCATTGAACAAATTCGACAACAATGGCTACTTCTTTCAGTTTCAATGCCGTCTCCATTTATCCATACAAACCCTTGTGTCCAGCTGGAATTAACACTCTCAAACGCTTCGTTTCTTGCTGCAGCCCATCTGCTTCTCCCCCATCCACCGGTACGCCGCATGCAAACCAGACTATTTTCCTCTGCTTTTGATGCGGACGATGTTGTGAAATCTTATCTTTTATCTATGTGTGCAGCTGTTTTTCAGTTTTTTTTTTTGTGTAGGACTTGGTAGTTATGTTTTGTTAATGTTTGGACACTGAAGAAGACGGGAGATTGTGTTTCATTGTTTTGGTGAGTTTAGTGTTCTTGTTGGACAATAAGTTAAGGATTTGGAATTTTTCGTGTTTTAGGTACCCGTGGGACTAAAGAGCCCCGGAGAAGACCTCGAGCTAGAAAAGAAGGTGCTGGAAAGAGTATGGAAGATTCTGTACAACGTAAGATGGAAGAGTTTTATGAAGGTTCAGATGGCCCGCCTTTGCGTATTCTTCCCATTGGTGGCTTGGGAGAAATTGGGATGAATTGCATGCTGGTTGGAAATTATGATCGATATATTTTGATCGATGCGGGTGTGATGTTTCCCGGGTGAGTTTACAGTGGTTTGTGGACTTGTTTCTCCGTGGTCTTAGTGGCGAGGTTTGTATGATTGGACTTTTTAGATTTAGAAGATGAATTTCTTTGCATATACACCCCCACTTGTTGTGTATCTCCTGTTTTTGTTTGTTCTTTATTTTTATGTTGCCTGAGATGCTTGACATGTATACTCTCATATGCTTTCCAGCTACGATGAACTTGGCGTCCAGAAGATCATTCCCGACACCATGTTTATAAAAAAATGGAGCCATAAAATCGAAGCAGTTGTAATAACCCATGGTCATGAGGACCACATCGGTGCGTTGCCTTGGGTAAATTTTCTGGTTTGCTCCCTACTATTTTCCCCCAATATTTTGTAAATGATTCCATGGGCATTTTCCAATTTCAATATATTCTTTTATTAACCTGAATTAAACCGGGAATGAAGTTGGTATAAATGATTGACTATGGACATGTTTTATGAAAATGAAACTCTCTTATTGTCACTGAAGTCTAGTATCATGAACAGGTTAAATACGCTGGATTTTTCATTCTGATTATCTGAATGAATAATTAAGCATCACTAGCTTTTGGTTTGGCTACATGTTTTTCTTTGTTTAATATTTGTCACTGTGGAGGTGCATATCTTAAACTAATTGAGGCTCTTTAGATCACCTATTGTAGCTCATTGTGAAGTTTGCATGTCTTACTTTGGAAGTAGTAAGCATGTATATGGAAGGGATACAATGCTTATAGCGGGCCTTAGATATCCACTGATACTGGCAAACAAATTCAATTGATGACTTTGTTGTGTTTCTCTTTTAATGTCGTTCTACAAAATCATAACATTGTATAATTATTCTGCCAATGCTTATTTCTTTCTCTGCATTAATGTTCTGATATGGTTACAATGTGCTAAAACATTCTCTATTCATAAGCTGCCTTAGTTTTGTAAACAAATATTCATGTATTATCATTCCTTTTTTTAAATTCTGTTTTGTATCTGCTTGCATAACTAGAACCGGATTTGGTAGAAGTGTATGTTTGCTCTTTGAAAATACGTTTGATTGACCTGGTTCTGTCTTCATCACTTCATTTACTCTCTCTTAACAGGTGATTCCTGCTCTTGATCCAAGCACGCCAATATTTGCATCCTCCTTCACAATGGAGGTTTGTGCTTATGCTACAGCTTTATGAAGTTGGTGTGTCATATATTAATTTCCTATGCTACCTGTGACATGGAAAAAGTAAACATGGTCAGAGAGACTTTGTCAGTTCTTATTGTAGTACTCCTTCAGTCCCCACAAAAAAATGCCGTTTGTAAGCCTATTTTAGTTCAACAAATGGGACTCCTTTTTTTGGACAGATGGAGGGGTTGTCAATTAAAAGTTCATGCCTATGGATTTGATGAAAATGATCTAACTTTTAATTGGATTAGGACTGTATTGGGTTATCTTTTAAACACGGTAGCAACTGGATCGATAGTAACTGTTACACCTCGCATGAATGAGAGGTGTATGCACAGTGGATGATATCAAGAAATGACAAACTGCCTTTTTTTTTTGTAGTCAAGAGAAAGCATGTACATGACCATTTTGTTTTAGGTCTGAAACACACACAACACACAGACAGGTTTCATGCATTCCCATGTATTGAACTATTAAAACCAAGGGTTTAAGGTATACTTGATAATGTACTTGAATTCACAATTCTACCAGCTGTGGCAGGCATATCCGGTGTGCGTACTTCTCTTGACTGACCCCCCTTTTTACCCCCAGAAAGTAAAGTATAATTGCTTAGAGCTTTGAAGTGAGGGACACGACCTAGTGATCTAGTCTTACTGGTATTGTTGCTCTGTGTAAACCTATTTTTTTTCCCCAGAATATTCAGCACAGTTCAGGTTTTATGCATTCTGGTGTGTACTAGATCATGTGTGGATTGCCTTTCCACTGAAGTGAGAAGTTGTGGAAAGTACTCTTTATTTTAAAACAAGTTCGTTATGGTTGTGTGCAGCTTATTAAGAAGAGGCTGAAGGAATTTGGAGTGTTTATTCCATCAAGGCTGAAGATATTCAAAACAAAAAGAAGATTCAATGCTGGGCCCTTTGAAGTGGAACCAATACGAGTCACCCATTCGATCCCAGATTGTTGTGGATTGGTTCTTCGATGTGCTGATGGTACTATACTTCATACTGGGGACTGGAAGGTACTTGCTTGGTTGTATTTAACTCTCCTTTACTTCAAATCCTTATGTGGAGGGTGATTATTTTGTTGAAATGCATCAGATTGATGAGTCACCATTGGATGGGAAGTATTTTGACCGTGAAACTTTGGAAGAACTTTCCAAGGAAGGAGTGACTTTGGTCAGTGACTAAGTGCTTTACTTAAAATATTCTTAAGCTTCTGCTCTTATGGCTAAACATGAAATTTTGGCTTGCTCCAGTCACAGCTTTAGACTATGAAGATTTAAGATTTTTTTGCTGAATGTATAGAGAAATCTTTGGATTTCCGAGGCTAACTGTACTCTTGTGCTCATCTCATTTTCAGTTGTTTTGCTTGTGATTTTTCAAAATATCCCTAGTGTTTGCAAGTTCTTTGTTGTATTATCATCCTTTCAAAAGTTGTACTCCCTCCGTCCCATAAACATTGGCCTACTTTCTATTTTCGTCTGTCCCACACGTAATAACATACTTGAACATTACCTAAAATGGTAAAGAATATGTTAAATTCCTACAATGTCCTCTTTTAACTTTAACAACTTTAACACTGGACCCACTGCTTTCCCAAAATATTCTGACTTTTCCACAATTATTCCATGCCACATCAGCTTACATAAAACTTTGGTCCAAAAGCAATTAGGCCAATACTCTTGGGATGGAGGGAGTTAATTGTTACTGACAGTGGCAATTACAGTGCTAACTTTTTACATAACTACGTATATCACATGGTATCATTTTCTTCTGACTATATCAAAATAACAGATGTGAAGTTATATCTGAATCTTTGTAGACATGTTAGTAGATGTTGAATGTTTCTGATTCAAATCATTCCAAAAGCTCAAGAGCATATCAGAAAAAAAACGCCCCTTAAATATTTAAGCCACGAAATACTGGTAAAAGATTGTGGATGTAAATCGAGGTGTGCTTGACAAGGCAAACAAAGTGATTTTCGGATGTATTGATGCTACCCATGCTTTAGCAAGATAGGCTGTGAATGTGCAATGTGGCATTTTCTAGTGGCAAAGCATCTCATATCCTACAACTCCTATCTTTTGATGGAAGCTTCTCCTTGGCTGCTAGGTGAATGAAAGTTGTTCAGTTTCTTATCTGAATAACAGGGAGTGATAATAGTCTTGATCTATCATAACTTCCGGTAGCCTGTTTCAGGATTTTAATGTAAAAATGCAAAAGAGATAAGTTATAAATGAAGTTTGTGGATAAAATGTTTAGGAGGCTTCTAATGCCCCTGCCCCACACTGGATCACTGTCAATAAAGTGTCACTTAATTAAGTTCTCGGTAGCTTAACTTGTTATCAATTGCTTTTGAGATGAAGTTAGTTCAATGCGGATGTGTGTAGACAGTTAGTTCAATGTGGAAGCCCACAGTCCATGTTGCACGTGACTGGGGGTTTGTAGAAAAGAATGTGGAGGGGGCTTGTGCTCCACACTGAATAGTTGTGGATGAAGTATCCACTTATGAACCTTGGCAACTGGGATGCTAAGAGGGTTTAGTTTGGAACTCTGCTGATTTTTGACACCATGGACTAACTTTGATCATTACCCATCACTATTTTAATTAGGTTTTCCTGCCATTCTCTTCTCTTATCTGCTAGTTCTACTGTCATTGCCCCTGTCAGTCTCCCCAAATTTTCCTTGTATGCTCTCTATTGTCTGTCCTTCTGACTAGTCAATTCAATATAGCATCATGCTGTGATCTTCCATTTCTATTTTGTTCTGCTCTTTTCTTCGTTTTGTGTTGTGCTTATTCCGTATTAATTCATATTCAGATGATGAGTGATTCAACAAATGTCTTGTCACCTGGAAGGACACTGAGTGAGACTGTTGTAGCAGATGCTTTAATGCGGCGAATATCAGCCGCTGAAGGTAGGATTATAACCACTCAATTTGCATCAAATATTCATCGTCTCGGAAGCGTGAAGGCTGCAGCTGATGCAACTGGGAGAAAGTTGGTAAGCTTTGTGAGATCCAATCATTTTGTTTCTTACTCATATCTTTGATGGCGAGATATAATTGGGTTGTTCTATTAGGTTTTTGTTGGAATGTCCCTGAGGACATATCTAGAGGCTGCATGGAAAGATGGAAAGGCACCTATTGATCCGTCCACCCTGGTAATCACTTTTAAAGAAAGATAGTTACTTTTCATACGCCTGCTTCAGCAACAACTTAGCAGTTAAGTTGAAAAAGGGAACTTTTTTCTCTGTTAAAAAGTTTGATAGTGCTTTCTGTGAAAAAGAAAAGTTGTGCTCCCTCTTCTCCTTTTAAAGGTTGTTCATTGACCCTTTGAAAGTAAAAAATGTGCCGCTTTAACTGTAAACTTTCATTGATATATAAATTAGAACAATATCATGTGAGGTATTAGTTTTGTAGTAATGTATATTCTTTTAATATCATAGTTTTGTAACTTTTTAGTATAGACGTGTGAAGTTATTAGTTATGCAAAAAGGGTCTCTATGAAGAAGTCAAAGAGGACCTTTTAAGAGGACGGGGGGTATGCTTAGCACATTATTTATTCTGTTAGAATTTAATGCTCTACAAGAGAAAATCTTATATCAATTATCAAGTCTAAACTAAAAAAAAGCATGTTTTAGGACTCAAAGCTCCCCTCGGAACAGTTATCTAGTTTCTAGCTTCACCACTCCCTTTAGTGCCATGAATATATTGTGCTCAAAGTTCGGTTCTAATTTTAGTGGCTCATAAGCAGGGTCCTTAATCTTTATCTGATCATATTTGGCTGAAGATATATCTTTTATAGTCAGGACAAGCTATAAGTTATTTTGTTAACACAGAATGTGTTGGTCGCCTATCTGTCATTTGGTTTCAAGTAACTAAAGAATGCTATAGCTCTTAGATGGGATGTAAGGATATAAATTTCAGCTTCTGTGATCATATCCACTGATTACCTCGTGCCAATTTTATATAATTATCTATGGTTAAGATGTAGCTCTTTTCCCCCTCTTATTAATACATGTCGATGGATAGGTGAAAGTCGAAGATATTGATGCTTATGCACCCAAAGATTTACTCATAGTTACTACTGGGTCTCAAGTAAGCGATGCTCATTTATTTTTCTCTATTTATTCGTAACTCAGATTCCCTCTAAGAATGGTGTTGGTGAATGATTATCCAAGTCGGGTGTGGCGTATAACTATGTGCACTATTTGTGTCAGGCAGAACCACGTGCTGCACTGAATCTTGCGTCGTATGGAAGTAGCCATTCACTCAAACTAAACAAAGATGATTTGATTTTGTATTCTGCTAAGGTATTTTTATTTACATGCATGAAGGATTGTGTACAAGTTACTATATTGCTTTTGGGGTATCTTATTTCTGCTGATGTTCACTGAGATAATGCTCATAAATTTGTTGAGTTTAACTCTACTGAAACTCCAAAATGTTTTCTGCTGAAGGTTTTTTAGTGTAGATGTTCACTTAATTATACTTCTTAGAGTAGTTTATAGTAGGAATGCTTTAGCTTAAGTTAAGTCTTACTAAGTGATACTGCTTTACGGGACCATCACTGGACTAGCCATTCAGAGTGATGAACTGAGTTAATGTCACTCTCAAATGTGATTATGTTATGGTAAAGATGCAGTCTCATTATTTATTGATTTTGGTGGAAGTTTAATGATTGCACTTGGATAAATTTTTGTTGCTACCCCCAAGGTTCTTTGCATCCAAGTATGATGGCTTTTTAACCAGATGATCGGATAGTTGCTAATGCTTTTGTATAGCACAGTGTTACCTTCTGAATGGAATGTCAAATAAGAGCTATCTATAATACTCCCTGTGTCCCATTAATTCTTACTTAATTGCTTTTTCATGGTCTTCAATGATCATGTTTGACTGTCAATACCTCTAACTGCATATAATAATTCTGAATACAAAATTGATATTTAGAAAACAGATGTTAAGCTGAATCTAACAAGATCTCACATGATATTTTTATTATATACATATTAGTTGAAATTTAGGGTCAAAGTTTACAAGTTTTGACTTTCAAAAGCAATTAAGCAAGTTTAGTGGGACGGAGGGAGTATGTTTCTTCAGCAGATAGTATACCATACTGCTATTCATAAGAAGTCTCTTTCTGATCTTAGCATGTTTCTGCTCATAGTATAGCAATCATTAATTTTTTTCTAGGGTACATGTGTAGCTTAATTTGTGCCTCTTAGAAGAGAACCATCAGATAGTGGATCTTAGTAGCCTACCCACTTCCCGTCGGCATTTTACTTGTCAAAAATTGAATACCATTCTTGATAGGTTGATTGGATTGTAAATTAGACATAGGATGTAGAAATTTATTTTTAATGTTGTTCAACTTGTTGGGGAGGAGGATCTAAAGGATAAGGATGACCTTCTTTCCTTAGTTTGTGTAAATGAGTGTTGAAGCTCATTGGTGAATTTATGTTTAGTTAATTGTATAATACCAACACTTTATGTCATTGATTCCTCTTTTGTTCATTCAGGACTCTGGTTGAGTTTTTCCTTTTCTGTTTGTGACCAATTCACCAATGCAGCTTTGATCTCAACTATTCAATGAAAAGAAATGCAATTTCTTTTATGTGTGTCTGTTTTCCCTAGTTTGTTTGCTATTGTTTTTCCTTTGTTTAGCTTGTTTGCTAGTTAATCTCTAGAATAAAAAATTTATGGCAGAAGAAGCATTGTATCATACCTTACAAGTTTTATATTTACTAGATGGTCTGACAATTTTGATGTATGGATTGCATGTAACTTTTCAGTTTGTTTGGCACACTAGATGTAATTAATGTAGTCATGCTCCTTTTAAAATTTGACTGGAATGCATATTTTGAATAGAAATATATACTTGATTTGTTTCCATCAATAGCGAAGTTAACTATGGATTTTTCTTGTTTTTAATAACTTGTTCTATTTTCATAGGTGATACCTGGCAATGAAACTCGGGTAATGAAAATGCTAAATCGTATATCAGATATAGGATCAACCATAGTGATGGGGAAGAATGAGTTCTTGCATTCATCTGGTCATGCTCATCGTGATGAGTTGGTGAGTATTTTGTGAAGTAGACAACTTAATATTTGTTAAATTATCCTCAAGTAGTACTGAATCATAGAACCTATATCTTGCTTTTGTACTTGTGTAACAAACACGCACACACACACACAGACACAAAAAATATACTGTGTATATATACTGCTCTGTCCTATTTAACTAGTTACATTGGCTGTTTTAGAGTTGAAAATTTTAAATTTTGACTGTAGATCATAGATATAGAAATAAGAATATTTCGATGCGGAATCTTGTTAGATTCATTGTAATAGGTATTTTTCGAGGGAGAGGAAGACCTAGAAAGGCTTGTAAAGAACATCATGCAATATTTACATATAAACATGATTATAAGATATGAGCCACAAAGCGACCACACAGTGGTTACAAAGGCTTGGCTATTGCTGGTGGGTTTTATAAAATATGAAACTACATTTCTACTCAATATTAAAACTTCATTTAAACCTACATTCCAAATCTGCTATAGCAAACGTAGGTTTTGTCAACTCCAACTTGATTTCATACTCCATTCCAAGACCCAGTTTAACAAAACTCAAAATCAAGTAAAACAATTCACTTGCTGAGCAGCCAAGTCTCTCCCACCAGTTTTTCTTTCCTTTTGAATTCTAAATCTTCTTGCTAGTTAACTCCCATGTCTTTGGTACGAAACCTCATATAGTTGAACAAAGGCTTGGTTGCTGTGGTGATTGTTGATGGATCAGATCCAATCTTAATAGAATTACATATCCCCCAATTTCAGACATCATCTTATAAACTGTATATTCTCAAGTCCTCTTTCTTTTCAGCCCTTTTTCTCTCTTATTCCGGCACTTTCAGTTCTAGATATGAAATAGCATATCCCCAATCATGGAATCAATCTCCATTTCTTGGTCTTGTCTTCTCACCAAAAGTCATAAAAGCTTAGATCAGTATTTCGTATTTGGATATTAATTCTGTGCTTGTAAAATGTAGTAGCGGGGGTTTGTTAGGTTTATTTTATTGGTTTCTAGTGTTTTATTGGGCCTTTTTGTGGATATTAATGCAGTTTCATTTGTCAAGTGGAACTTCAGACTTTTGGTATCGCAGCAGTTGCAACACCATTAGTTAGGTCTAGTATATAGTTCTGGAAGGGAGAAAATATGATAAGGATTATGGAATGTAAAGTTTATATTGTGAGAAAGGTTTCATGGTAGATTCCTGTCATTGTTGTTCTCCTTGTTTAAACCTTCTACAAATTCACGCAATTAGTGCAACCTTCTATTACTGGATGGGATGGGATGCTGAAGTGCTTCAGTTGGTAGATTAAGGTTTGAGTATGTACATAAGATAGTTTAAACGAGGTGTCTGCATGTAACCCTGGATTTTATTATTAGCAGTTTGTTGTAGTCAAACTTTCTTGGTCCTTTTCTTTTCCACTTAATCATGACGCATGATAAAGAAAGAATGATTACGAGCATTGGAGAATGCCATTTTCCTTACTGGGATCCTTTCTGTTATATTGTTGAAGTTAATCTGGTTTTGAGATGCTATCTAACTGGTTTTCACTCTTGAAGGATGAGGTTCTTAAAATTGTGAAGCCTCAACATTTCCTACCAATTCACGGGGAGCTTTTATTTCTGAAAGAGCATGAATTGTTGGGGAGATCAACTGGAATTCGGCACAGTGTGGTATTTTTTCATTTTTTTAAATGTTGCATTTCACTAAATTTATACTAATGTCAGTGTCAACAGAAAGGATTCTTTCTTATGTTAAGTGCAGATTGTAGAACTTTCACAAAGCTCCCATGGAGTTCTTTTGCTCCCCCTCTCTCTCTCTCTCTCTCTCACACACACACACACACATATTAAAATTCCAGTGCCTAGTCCAGTATATGCTCTCAACATTTTATCAAGTAGGATGTAGCTTTCTTTGTACTGAGATAGTTGCTTCTTAACTTAACTTTCCCAACCAAGGAAGCCCATTCTATTTTTAAGTTGATCTGTTTGGGTATCAATGTTAAACCTTGATCTTATTTTCAAAAAATTGACATCTATTTTATTATGCTAGGTTATTAAAAATGGAGAGATGCTTGGGGTGGCTCACTTGAGAAACAGAAGAGTTTTATCAAATGGTTTCACTTCCCTGGGAAAAGAAAACCTACAGGTGGTTTGTCTTACAATGCAAATTGAGTTTATCCGTGTCTCTTTGCACAATTCTACTATTGAATATTGCTCATCTATGTTATAAATTGCAGTTGATGTATAGTGATGGTGATAAAGCATTTGGGACCGCAACTGAGCTTTGCGTAGATGAGAGGCTTAGAATTGCATCGGATGGTATTATAGTCATCAGGTTAGTTTGATTCAATGGCTCCTAAACTTTCTGCAGCTTGCACCATGATGATTGATAGCAGTCTCATCTTACTTGCAGTATGGAAATTCTACGACCCGAGGCTGCGAATAATCAATCTGGGAAAGCATTAAAAGGGAAGATAAGAATTACTACCCGCTGCTTATGGCTGGACAAAGGCAAACTATTAGATGCACTCCATAAAGCTGCACATGCTGCACTATCAAGCTGTCCCATAAATGCTCCTCTAGCTCATATGGAAAGAATTGTGTCTGAAGTTTTGAGAAAAGTTGTTAGGAAATACAGCAGTAAAAGACCTGAAATTATTGCAATTGCTATAGAAAACCCAACTGGAGTCCTTGCTGATGAAGTCAATGGAAAGCTGTCTGATCGGTTACATGTCAATTCGGGCATTTCAGCACTCAGAAAGGTTGTTGATCGACGTCAAAGACAGATCCACTCTAATGAGAGTAGAGAGGATGAAGCTGTTAGCCAAACCCGTTTGACAAGTAGTATTGCACAAGAATTAGAAGGTTCCACTACTATATTTATGTTTAACAGGCACAATTGTGCATGCGTAATATAGCCTCAGTGTGCCCTGCTTGCTTGCTTGTGCATAAGTCTCCTTATTTATTCTATTCAATAAATCATCTAATTTCCTTGGCATTTTCTGTTTACACATTCCAGTTCATGCAGATCCAGGGGTGAATTTTGAGAGACTTTTACCTGAGGATGAAATTAACGCAGTTCCTGATTCATCAGAGATGTCATTAGATGATCCAGATGATTTTTGGAAATCATTTCAGCAACCAACAACTGATGACTCGTTAAAAGAAGGAAACCTTGGCATGCTGCAGACAAGTGAAAAGCATGATAGCAATGAGCTTGATTTAGGTTCACTGCAATATAAATTTAATTCTTCTAAGTCAACTAAGCGAAACAAATGGAGACCTGAAGAGGTTAAAAAGCTTATTAAAATGCGTGGTGAGCTTCATAGCAGATTCCAAGTCCTCAAGGGCCGAATGATTCTTTGGGAAGAAATTTCTTCATATTTGTTTTCTTGTGGATTCGATCGAAGTCCTGGACAGTGCAAATCCCTGTGGGCATCTTTGGTCCAGAAATATGAGGTTCGTTACAGTATTTGCTTAGATGCGTCTGGTAACATTATAGTTGTTTAATGATGTGATACTTTAGTTTTAATTGTATGAGAACCAGATGTCTGCTGAACGTTTTTCTTTGTTAATGGCTATGCATCCTATGCTCTTATTCCATCCTATTCTCCTTACAACTCTCTTGCATTATTGGTAATACTGGAACCACCTGAAATCTAGAGACTTTTACTTGTAAGTAGCTTTTTGAAGAAATGATTGAAACTATACAACATGAACCCAAGTCTAATTCTTATTTATTTCGTTGACTAGTTTTCAAACATGGATTTTAGAAACAAATATTGGCTGTTTTACTTACATATCTATGGATACGAGTTGTAGTTCGGGACGTGTTTGATCTGAACACACTTGATGATTTTCTTTGTAGCTTGATATCCTGTTTGCAAATCATTAGAAGAATAAGGCTAAGATAGCTTTAAGTTTTTCTAGATTCGGTCAGTTTATGACTTTTCTTTGCATTTCGACACAGATAGCAAGCAACGTAGTCTCTAAGATTTTGAGATATCCAGATTTTGCATATTTTATCCGTTTCTTCAGTTTTGCTTCCACAATTTCATTTATAGTATTTACTAAACTTAGACTGTTGAAGCCATTGTATGAGCTCTGATTAAATGGCTTGAATGGAGACATCTCTTAGCTTTCAACGCAAAAACACTGCTTACCTGAACTCAAAAATGTGTTTGCAAGTTTGTGATGTTATTGGTAAAAAGTATACATTTTGTGCTAGTAACTCTTTTCTTCTATGTGTTGTCAATCTGTTGAGTGGTGAATGGCAAAAGGTGAAGGAATTATTAAAACTGTACTGTGTTAGTTATGTTTATTGCCCTTCAGAGTTCGAGAATGGTTATGTTTTTGTGTTGGTATATGGTTTGTTCCAGTGCTCTGGACCAGTTTTATGCAGGCTTCATTTGCAAGTGCATTGCAGTTTTAAAAATATCCTCAGGTGCTGACAGTTGTGTTGTGTGTGTGAACAGGAAAGTAAAGCTGACTCAAAAAGTCAAGAGAAATGGCCTTATTTTGGTGAGATGAATGCAATCTTATCAAATTCAGATGTCTCCTCGCAAAATTGATTCCAGAACCACCACGTACACCATACCCTCAGTCTGCAATAGGATTGACTTGTCTCACAGTGAAGCAGTAGCTGCTTTCTCATGTACGAGTTCATGGAAAGAGGTATGCTACCCTTGATGCCTCTGAGATAAATACATTTCTTAAGCATAAGTTTCCGGGCTACATTAAAGTTCCAAGATTCTCCATAAGTAAAGAGAGAAGCCTATGATAAAGGATAAACCCCCACAGCATTATATTCCTAGAGTTGCTTTTTATATTGTATAATAAAAGAGAATATGCTTTATGGCGTACATAATCTCCTGTTATAGGAAACCCTGTGTCACAAATATAATTTTGAAAAGTGGATAATCTTCACCCCTTAAGGTCACTTATTCAAAGGTTTGGGAACATTATTCTGGAAAAAAATTACTTGTGATTTATATGGTAGTACAAGTTCTGTAAAAGAAAATACGAAGTGGCTTTCATGAAAGGTAGATGGCTGTAAACAAAAAGAGGAGGATAAGAAGTTTAGTTTACAATCATGCGATCTCAAAAAAATGAAAGTAAATGATTGAAATACACTTTTTAGCTAAGTCAACACGTCCATATTTGTCGGACCATGACAGGGGTATGTGTCTTATCCCAAACCCATATCATGTCGCGTCAACATTGGTACTTAACCCAGATTTGAAGAGTCTGGTTATTAGAGAGTATGATAGGGCTTTTATGCACTTGGTTGCCCTTCGGCTGAAATGCTAAGTATTTTACTGTTTTTTGAAGTGAATTTGCTTCTGAATTCTAATCATATGCTCTTTTTTACAAACATTAAGTGACTTGGATTTGTTGCCAGATATTGGCATTATGTGCATCTCTGATGCGAGGAAGTTGTGATGGAAAATGAATAGATGATGGGATCAGTAGATCAGATAAAGTGAAAGGCATGCTAGCCTGGATGGTTGGAGATCATCTCATGGATTGGCCCAAAATTTTTGTGTATACGTTTTCTTATGCTTTGTTCTCTAGTAATCATAAGACATAGGAAGCCTTGAAGTTTTATTTCATGAACTTGGACAACTTTAATTTAATCCTCGTTAGCTAGTTCTATGTTTTACATCGATGTATTAAACCTAACTATGAGATAAGTGGGGAATATTTCATGATATTCAGGAATAAGGTCTTCTTTGTTCATGCGTGGGGATTGGGAAGTTGAACGAGAATAATAATGAAAATAAGCCCCCACGAGTTCTAAAATGAGAGCACCAACTCTTGCCTTGTTTGGAAAATTGCTCTATTTTTAGTACTGTAATTTTTGACAGGTTTTGTACTACCATTTTTATGTATGATATTTTATAAATTTATTTTATTTCAGCTACTTATACTCCCTCCATTCCCG
This sequence comes from Rubia yunnanensis, assembly GCA_037428765.1. Lineage (NCBI taxonomy): Eukaryota > Viridiplantae > Streptophyta > Magnoliopsida > Gentianales > Rubiaceae > Rubia > Rubia yunnanensis. The sequence goes on from CM075066.1 coordinate 42,999,707, forward strand.
TAAAGGCTAATGTTTTACATGCAGTGTATTGATAAGTACGGTTTATGTAGGATGCAAGAATGAGATTGAAAGGGAAGTATATATCAATCCTATCATATCTCATTCATAAATCTTGTCTATCCTAACACTCATTTTAAGTAAAGCGTTGGATGCTCGTAAGTTCGAACTTTGAATTTGAAAAACTCAAATGAAGGATGAAGCAATCCTTTCGTGAAACAAAGGACAGGACAAAGGACATGGAAATTTGAAGATCACGTAAGAGATGAGAAAGAGCTGCAGTATTATCCAAAGTACAATACTCAGACTCTGAACTTGAATGGGAAACTGTGGGTTGCTTCTTAGCACTCCAAGAAATGAGATTGTGACCAAGGAAGAAAATGCACCCATATGTAGAACGACGAGTCTTGAGACATCGTGCCAATCTACACGGAGTAACCCAACATGTCAGAAGAACGGATTGAAAAAAGCAGACCATAGTGCATAGTCCCACGAACATAGTGAAGAATATGAGTAACTGTGATAAAGTGATTATCCCTAGGATCATGAAGATACTAACGAAATTAACCGCAAATGCAAGATCATGACGAGTGTTAGTAAGATACTGCATTGCATAAACTAGTGACCTACAAATCGTAGGGTTGGCAAATATCCCACTGGTACTCTTGTGAAACTAAAGATTATGGGAGAATAGCGTATAGACGCCAACAATATCGATCATACCAGCTCTACGAAGAATATCATGAGCGTACTTGGCCTGACCCAAGAACAAACCCGGAGAAGTAGACTCTTCTCCAAACTGAGAAAGTAATGTAAGGAATCTAAGTCCTCAGTGGAAAACTCCTTATCAATTCAACTAATGAAATGACTAATGACCGAGGAGTCGTTTCCATTAAAGATAATATCGTCCACATAAACTAAGATATACAGTAGAGTAGGACCTCGAGAACAAACGAACAATAATGTCAGCTAAGCTGAAAATGAACCCAAGGTCGTGGAGATAAGTGTTGAAATGCTGGAACCAAGCATGATGAGCCTGTTTTAAGCTATAAATAGCTTTTCGCAGACAACATACATAATCAGGAAGGGCATTGTCCTTGTGACCAACTCGTTTGGCCATGTAGACATGGGAGTCAAGAACACCATTGAAGAAAACGTTCTTGACATCAACCTGATGAAAGGGCCAATGACGCATGGTGGTTAGGGTTGGATTTTGAGTCAAAATACCGTACTAACCAACCAACCAACCAACCAACCAAACCATGTATCAATTATACCGAATATGTTGGTAACTAATGATGTGGCATGGTAGTACCGTACCACACATTTGTGATGATATGACAATGGTATTGAGAAAATATTACCATGGTGTTACCGTAGCGTACCACACATTTATATATTAAAAACATAACTAATGTTATGTGAAATTTGAGCTTTTATTCAGTTAAGACTAAGTCATTAGTTAATATTAGAACCAAATCAATAATTTAAATTATGTAATTTATATTTTGGTTCCAATATGCTGGATACTGGTAAAAGTTAAATTCTTTTTCTTAAATTAGATCTCTTGACAATTGACATTTTTGTTCTAAAACTTAAAAATATTTTAAAAATTATGATTCTCTTTTATTTATTATAACTTACTTATTACACAAAATCTTGTATTAGACCGACTAACCGTTAGACGAGGGTATTTTATAGTTGATGTAACTAATGTGGTAGTTTGTTGTTTGTTTTTATTTATTGCAACGAGATTCCTATAATTTTGATTTTTTTTATGAATAATTATAATTTAACTTTAAAAGTTATTGGAACAAGGTTTTTCATGATTGGTCTAACCGTTAGCCGGTCAAACAAGAGATTTTCTCTACTTATTATAATTCTTAATTTAATGTTATCTTACTTTATTATTATTATGATTAGAGAATGTTCAATTTTCTAAAATTAAGATTATACAATGATTTTTTAAATTATTTGTAATTTTGTACAAGCTAATAATTAAATCATTATAACTTATATTTGGTGTTATTCTACCATAGGTACCGATACCAACCAATTTTTGTGTATACCGATGTGTTAGTATGCCAAATTTGGTATGATATTTATTTTTAAAATAATACTTACGTTGCTGGTATGATAGATGGTATTAGTAAAAAGTGTTGGTAACTATAATGAATCCACTCCTATGGGTGGCAATGACAAGAACAATAAGAAGAATGGTAAAAAGTGATGGTAACCATACCGAATCCACCCTTATTGGTGGCAATGACAAGGACAGTACGGAGAATGGACACCTTTACAACAGAGCTGGAAGTATAATAAAAATCGAGCCTTGGAATCTAAGAAAAATCCTGGGCAACCAGTCAAGCCTTGTAGTGATCAACAGTACCATCATGCTGTTACTTGAGACGAAAAACCTAATTGGAGCAGAAAGCATTCACATCTGGAGGAAGAGGCACCAAATCCCAATTATGTTGGTGGTGAAGCACATTCATTTCCTTATCCATGGCTGAAACTCGGCAAGGATAACGAAGAGATACACGATAGTCTGGGGGCTCGGTCAGAGCAACCAATGCAACAAGAAAACCAGATACCTTATAAACAGAGAAAGACCGAGAGTGCCAAGAACCATCCGTCATCCTAGTGATCATCCGATGCGTACGAACAAGTGGCAACTCAGAGGGTGGGACGGGGACGGTGGGAGTGCGAGCTGAAACCAAAGGGGCTGGAGGTGTTGATGTTGAGGTCGGAGAAATGGGCAACAAGGCTGGAGAGGAAACAATGAGTGGTGGAGCGAGCGGTAAGACAGATGGTGGTGAATTATATAAACATATCAAATAAGGCAGTGTTGCGGGAGATTCCACCTTGGAAGAAGCATGAATGTCAACATGAGTATGTGCAGAGGCAGACAATGAATCACCGGGGTCAAGAAAGGTAGAGACATCTAGAGAGAATAGATATACTGAAGTAGAACCACCGACATAAGAAAATAAAGTGTTCGGTGACATAAATCTTCCGAGACTTAGGATCCAAACATCAATATCCTTTTTATAGGGAGATGTACTCAAGAAAGATATATGACAAACTGCGAGGAGCAAGTTTGAAAGTTACAGATGGACAAATATAAGGGTACACACAAAAATCAAATGCATGGAAGTTGGTGTATATAAGAACCCAACCATTAAGAACTTCTAATTGTGATGGCCTACCAAGAGCAAGAGTGGGCAACTGGTTGGTGTTATAAGTGCCTGCAACAAAAGCATCAGGCCAATGTGAGAGAGGGATGTGTGTGCTATAACATAGATAAGCCAATCTCAACAATGTGTTGGTGTTTACGCTCGGCTTGACCATTAGGCTTAGGAGTATATGGGAAAGATATTTAGGAATCCATTTATCCCTCGATATAGACACTAACTCATACACATCTACCCTAATCTAAAGGACATTAACATATTACGAGTACAGACACTACGAACAATCTTCTAAGAACTTTAAAAAGTCAATCACAACCTACAAAACCATAATAACACAACTCCTGATGCCGGCTTCATGTTCTCCAACCATATCTACCTTCACTATACCTTTACCCACAAACCACCACCTAGCCAGATTTACATTATGACAAGAACACTACAACCCCAGTCACAACTTCTCTTCACTAAAACCACTCTTACTCACTATAGCGACACATGTGTGTAAATCACCTGCGAATTTGCGTAGTATAGGAGACACCCCACCTTGAGGAACAAATAGGTAAATCAACCGCGGAAGATAGCTGGAAAATCACTAATCCAATGACACAACTGGAAGATCACCCTGCAATTTTGCCGCAACACCATTCTTATACCACTAAAAATCCTCTCTCTTTAGAACAATGATTAATATACAAATTTTCATAATACACCCTTATACCCTTCAAGTACACCATTACCACATCCAGATCTACTCCCCTGAAGTCCCTAACACACCACTTATACTACTACACAATTTAAGATAATCACATACCTCAAAATTTTGGCTATAAGAAAAATTATACCTTGATACAAAAATTATAACACTTAAAGACCTCGTAAACTCAATCCATCAGCTCTCTACTAAAAAAAAAGCCATATATTAATAAACACGGGAGGCCCTTATTAAGAAAATTTATGCTTGAACAAGCAAACTTATACCTTTACTATGCTAAAAATTCTAGACATTCAAATAGCCATCAACCAAAATGATTGCTAGATGTGCTAGCTCCTTTATAATGACATCGATAAAAAAATCTCGGCAACTGAAGCCTTCTCAACATTATCTTCGTCTTGTAATATTACCTCAAACTCCCAATTCATAGGTAGATATACTTCATTGCGTGTATCCCCAACAGCTTCCACCCACCTCACGTGTTTTATGTAGTGGGACTTACAGTTTGCAATTGGCCCACAGTCAGAACGTCCTAGCTACATACTTGGTAAATATATCGAGTATGTGTAAGTTTCTAGGCCATGTTGCAATTCCTCGACCTATTGATTCAAACAACGACAACAGATTGTTAACACTTCATTAGAATCCTTAGGTCTCACGACTGGAGCCTTAACAATTTTTTCATGAAGAGTTTAATTCATGCTGAGCTTTGAGTAATGTCTGAAGAGTACAACACCGCTCTTCGAGGTGGGAATGTTGGAATTCTTGATGCTCGATTCTCCTCTCCGTAGCCTCATACTTTGCTAATAGTTGAACATTATACTCACACGCATAAGCATAGCGTGTTTGCCACTTTTTGGACATCACTCCAATGGTGGCATTCAACCTAAAGCCCTTTAATCAGATCAAACATCACATCCATACGATTTGCATGCTTAGAAATAATATACGTCTTCTAATCAACTTCTCGAGTCTTATCCTCCAAAAACCTATTCTTTTTCTTTTCACATAATATTCAGTAACTCCCCTTTAAGCTTATCAATCACAAAATTTTGTTTTGATAAACATTTATCGTACTCTTCAATTTTAGACATGCTTGCCTCGAGCTTCTTCTCCCAATATACTTCAAGATCCCTAATTAGCCACTCATCTATCTGATAGCCTTGTTCTATCACCCTCGAAAGGGGTACGCCATGAAGCGCCATACTTATCTGCATCTTCACTTAGATTCCATCCTTTCAGTTCGTTGCAAATTCCGAGACACGTGAAGACCCTCCGTAAACTCATCAGCGTTACGCTCAACATCAACATAAATATGCTTTTTGGACACCCTCTATCAACCCACACCATCAACACCAGTTCATTGCAACCACATCTAGTGGCTAATTCCACATACTGCTCCCCCAAAGGAGTAACTATATCATAAAAAATATAGCCTCCCATACAATCTCTTTGCTACCACCCAAAGATAGTGCTTCACTCGTGGCCAAGTTGACGCTAGATACCACACCCTTTTGACGTACATTCCTAAAATCCAAAATATTAACATAACGTAATAAGTCCTGAAATATTATTTTCCTCTATAGCTTGATTTCCAATACATCCACTACACATAGAACAACAAGATATAAAAGCTATAAGCTCAAAAACTTGGCCACTGGTTGACTCACTAGTATCATGAGTAGGTGGCTTAGCAACCCTTTCCTTCTCTTGCCCCATCTTGTTAGTAGTGCCAAAAGTGTTCACTTGGAAATGTGGGTCCTTTAGGGGATCAACTTCCATGGCATCCTCCTCCTTCTCATTGCCAGTTATATCAACTGGATCACAATTCACCATATATGCACGAAGTTCCATTATCATTAGCAATAAAGGAAAGAGCATCGTCTTAGATCTTGTTAGCAAACTCCTCATCCACCTTCTGTTCAACACTTTCCAATGCCACCGATGTGGCAGTACGACTACCAAGACCCTTGATATCCAAGTTTGGATTCTACTTACGAATATCCCCCCAGAATATACACCAACCCACACCCGCAACCTTAGTGTACACATATGGAAAGAAGTTGTAAAATCCTTGGGTTTTTACAACCCGATTCATTAGCATGTGGGAATATTCCAGATGAACATGACCCCGTTCTTCAATTTTTGGAGCTCCACCTTTAATACACCATTTAACTTAATCTCCTCTTGGTGAAGAATTTTCTCCTTTTCCAACTCCACCCACTTAGCTCCATAGCCGCCTCTAGCTCTTCTATCCACTTGACAAGGGAACTTTCCTTCTTAGAATCTTTCGCAAGACGATGCCTATAAGATGCCAAAAACTCCCCATCTGCGAATCATAAATAATTTACATCAGTATAGTTAACATACACATGCCAACAGTGCATGTTTTTACCGCATATATACTTAGATAGCTCAAGGTAGTTGTTCCCTTAGCAACACTCGCTGGCTTCTGTGACAGCTTCATCACATCTACGGTCGATGAGTCCTTTAGGATTGTTCAACTTCTACACTTTGGGTGGATCGACACTAGCCCCTCATTCACCTACAGGCTTATGTTTGACACTTTTAGAGCCTAATTATGCAATATTAGCTAGGCACCACTGGTGAGCTTCCGACGTCTTCAAGATAGCCCACACTTCACCTTCCTTCCCTTTTAACTTAGGGTCATCATATACATTTATTTGACGTCGATGATTCAATTTAGCATCCTCATGACAATGGACTTCTTCCACATCATACCGAATAATGGGATACTCAATAGCAATACTTGACATTGTCGTACCTACGTAAAAAATAGGGATCATTAACGAAGATCATAATCCCTAACAACTTAAATAAACCGGGAGGCCATTGTCGTGCCTCTGAAAGATACAATTTATAAAGCTTTAATGCGGCTAACTACTAGGGAGTAGCTAGTGGAAAGTTGGGGTCGTCCACAGAGAAAAGGAATTCAATCAAGTGTTAAATGTAGTTAAAAGCACACAAAGATGTCACTCTAAGTGTGTGGACAAAGTGGGGAGGTTGAGTTTAGAAAACACTACGACTACTTTAAGCAACTAGATTAACAAACAATTAGAACAAACGATGTAAATACGATCACAACTAGCACGAAAGATGTAACTAAGATTATAACCAGTCATGGACACAATTGGTTTACATTTCTAATTATCCTTTGACCATTGACTAATTATCCTATTTTTATGCATTAACCACATATTGTGGAGAACTTGTCAATGTTTTTTGAGTGAAGACATTTCTCACCTCTCTTCGGTTATAGGTATAATGGGCGATCGGCACCACAAAATAACCCTTACCTTCAGGTCACTCTAGGAGATCAACGTCATTGACTTCTCTGAGAATAGAAATAAACACAGAAACCCAATACAACTAACACAATGTCCTACAAGCGAGAAACATGGGGATATCACAATTATGTTCCCTAATGACGGCTAAAGGATCAGTCTTCATGCTAGGCGTCATTAGTTACTACTTCGATAAATTGGAAAACCCATTCAACATTCATCCTAAATCTAACAAATTTCATCAATAAATAATCATAATTAGTTGTCACACCCAATTATAATCTACCGTTAACTAATGAAAACCACATCGACAAAAAAGACAAAGTCTCCCAGGTTTGACCAAAAACCTAGCAAAGAATCAATTCATAATCTTTAAATAGTTGATCGTTCTAGTGTAAATCATGCATTAACCACACAACAAAGCATAAAACATAGTTGATAATCAAAGCACAAAATAGGATGAACCAAATCTCACAAATTCATACTAGAAATGCTTACCAATTGCTCCCAAGAGTATATTTAGCCTAGATTATGAAAACTCATAACATAGAACATAAATCTGCAAAGAAACATGGAAGAAATTGAAAGAGAAATGAAAAAAAACTAGGGTTTGGAGGTCCCAAGTTGGGCTCACTTGAAATGGGGAAGAAGGCGGGCTATTTATAGTTTCAGTTGGTCAAGAAATGTTAAAACGTGTAGCAGACATGCGTGGCCGCGCACTCCATTGCGCGCACCCCTTTGTTTTGGGCGCGCGGGTGAGCGCCTAGGTGCATGGGCCTCGCGCCCTATAGGTTGTTCTTTTGTTCAACTTGTATGCACTGCTACGGGTGAACCATTGATCCAAATTGGGAGTTCTTGTAGCCAATTTTATAGTGCTCGAGAAGACGAATCCAATGGTATCACTCTTGGAGGCTAGTTCTTCTCGGATAGGTATAAGCACTCGTTTCAAAGTTCCGGGTCACAATTCATCCGCTTCTTTGTCTTCCTTCTTCGTCTCTTCTATCTTCTATCACATTTTGACTCGTGGCCTTCAGTCTTCTATCATCCTTGCGAATGACCTTCACTAAATAATCCGAAGTACTTACGAGAAATATACAAATTAAGGCCACAAAAAGGAATCTAGATGCTCGTAAGTCCATTAGACTCAAAATATGTTACAAAATGAAGGATTTAGATACGAAAACCAAAAATGGTTGTCTAAACCCCTTATGATGTTAACCTACCTAACAAAAAGATAACAAAAGAGATATTAAATGCTTTATAAAATACATGCATTTGACGTCTCATCATAAAATAATAGAAACAAACTTGAGTCCCCCTAAGCCTCCCAAGCCTTATCGAATGAGTGTCCAAGACCTTCACAATACCACTCTCGTTTTTCAACTTCATTTCTGTATCAGCTAGCTTATTTAAAGGCGTCACTTTATTCCATTGTGGCATATACTTGACATCAGAAAACATGTTGAACATATATATCTTTCCATACCGCACAATTCCTAGGAACGTCTTGCACAGCTCGAACCCCTAGAATACATGGATAAAAGGTAAACTAGTCCTCACCATCCTTCAAATTCTGGAGTTGATAAAATCCATAGAAAAACCAACCCTAGATTTCTTCCCAGCCCCACTGTACACTTCCTTAAAACCCATAATCATAGCCATACTCCGAGGATGAAACTGAGATAGGGCAATAACATAAGACTTAAATACGCTCAGAACAAAATTCGGAACATGTATGGTTAACCCATATAAAAAATGGTGTTCAGACACAAAAAATAACCATTAGAAGGACTCCATACTCTTTCCCTTATGCTCGGTATCCTAATCTTACAATCATTTAGGAAGGAGCATTGTTGTTTGACCGGCACCCAAGGGTCTTCGTTTTAATGAATAACCTGGGGCGCTAGCAAGTCAAAGATAAGATTTGTGTTGTTGAACCCTTACTCACTCTTAATTACTACAAAGTAGATATGGGTAAGTTAGGGTGTCGTCCACAGAGATTTAGGGGTTTAGATGATAGATTCACATGGTGCACACACAAGAGTACCAAGTGTGTCTGGAATAGAGAAAATAGGGGTTTTTTGGTTTGAAGTAGTTAAGCTACAAACTACAAGCATGCAGATATAAACCACAACATGAACATGATAATAAAAGCCTTGGAGGCATTTGCATCACATAATTGAGCTTTAGGCTTGATCCTTGATTATTATTCTCCTAATAGCAATTTGACTATTCTATGCCTTATCACACGATGTGGAGAGGTTGATTCACCGGCAACTCCCACATTGACTAATATCTCAGTTTAGACCCCTCGTTAATAGGAGGAGAGAGAAAGGTTTTACTCACTGGTCAAAATCCTAGTCAATTGACTGGCACATGACCATAGAAGAAGGAGAGTAACTGTGGAAGTTACAAAATTTCTTATTCTCTACCTTTTGCCGCTGAGCCCACACTATCCGTCACATTTTTCTTGTTTATTCTGACCAAGTCGCACTCTATATTTCTTTTGAATTGGAATCTCAAACCAATTCAATACTTACATATTTTATATTTTAGCACATTTTCCGTAAAATTAATATATCATTTTAAATACAAGTCATATTATGATCCATTTAATCACGTGGCTGTTTTAAACATAACTTTGTACCCATAAAATAATCATTAATTTTAATTAGTATAAACTGAATTTATACCCCAGTTCCTTGTTTAGTGCACACACACCCTTCAGTTTTTCAATATTCGGCTATAAGAGTATATATGGACTTTAGAAAAAACATGGAAGTGTATATATGCACTTTCAAAAAACATAATTATATATACACTTCAAAAAAAAAATGGGGGGTATATGTTCACTAAACAATGAACTAAGGACATAAATTCCCTTTACCCTTTTAATTATTGATGCAAATATACAAGCAATAAAACTACAATGGATATAAGACTACACCAAAAGAACCAAACTTTTGGTGTCAAAAACAAAATAGAGAATTGCTGCTTCAACAAACATACTGATATGAAAAAGAGTTTGAAGTCATAGCCAAAACACTGCTAGAGCAAACTTTGGAAACACAGTACCTATCCCATGCTTACATCTGCAATAAAAGAACTTCGGCCAATTAAGCGTACAAATCAATGCCCCAGAACTTGGAGGGCTGATTTGTACGTAAGTTTCTGTCCAAGGATTTGATTTCTTCCATGTCATTTTCGTCTAGCTCAAAATTGAAAACCTGAAAATTCTCCTCCAATCTCTCAAGTTTTGATGTCTTTGGGATAACTATGGTTTTCCGCTGAATTCCCCAGCGAAGTACAACCTGAGCAACTGTCTTCTTGTGCTTTTCAGCAACAACCTGATACAAAAAATATGTGAAAAGAAAAAGAAGTTAAATCCCCCTTCCGTATTGTTTTGTCTCTTAAACTTTTGTTTTTGCTACACTAATGTGTGCGCTAGAGAGGAATAAGTAATTCCAGCCTACCTTGAGAAGAGGATCGTCTAAACATGACACTGATCCAAACCACTCTGTGTTAGCTGCAGCACCTCCAAGAGGCGTGTGGGCTGTAACAGCAATGCCATGCTTCTGACAGAATTTCACAAGAGAATCACGCTGGAAGTAGGGATGTGTCTCAATCTGATTAACAGCAGGCTTTATCTTCGAATAAGCTAAACAATCTCTGGTCAGGAATATGTCATAGTTGCTGCACATTGATGATTCCAATATTCAATTAGATAGGAAAAAGATATTAGCTCCTAGAAGGACCTAGCTATACATACTTTAGTTGGTAGCTTGTGCCCCTGTACTTTATCATTACAAATACAATGAGCTATGAATCCTAGATATTTATGAGTACATATATTACAGCATCGTTAGGTTCTAGTGGGCCTTTAATAAGAAGTGCAATGGGAATTCACAGGAACTGTTTGCCAAAGACATCAAAGAGAAACACACAATATCGAACACACCATTTGACTTTAGTTTATTGGTCTATGCAAATGGGACTGTGTCCAGCGAAAATTCCAGATAGTTTAGCATCTAACATTATAGCATTGGTCCACAGCCACCAAGTGTTCTTACATTTAAATAACATCATCTTTAAAAGGATGTCGTCAAACAAGAACTCAACAGAAAACTGAAGCAGCTATCTGAAATAAAGGAGGTAATGAGATGAAACATCTGCAATTTAAATACCTGATTCCAATGCTTCGAGCTAAGCCCATGGAGACTAGCTCTTCCATGGCATGCCATGTTGTTTCAAGTGATATTGTCGTGTCTATGTCCAGGACACCATCTTCTCCTATTGCACTTGAAGTTGTACCAACCCCTATGTTGAGACATTCAGCAAATGAGCACCCTTGTATGAAATAAGGTTCCATAGAAGCAATAAGGCACGTAAAATCAGGCAGATCCAAAAAGGGCTTTTTTTTTTGCATGTAAAGGGCTTCCGCCGTCCCACTATTATTGTCCAACTTTGTTTTTTGGATGTCCCATTGTTTTTGTCCAATTTTTCTTTATTCATGTCTAGGATAAAATTTCATTTATTCTTATATACAAATTCAAGTTACTTTCTTTTCGTCATTTTTCAATTCTCCCCATCACTTTTCCCTCACACTCACTCCCTCCTTAATCCCCATGTCCATTAGTGGCAAAGCACCCACAATAGTATAAAACTTCTATGCAAATAGGCCCCAAGCAATTTTTCTAGGTGTACCATTCTTGAGTTTAACGAGTGTGTGCAAGAAGAAAGCACATAACCGATACCAACATATGAACCCCGAAATGCTGTTTCAATAACGTATTGCAAATATTCTTGGCCAATCATATGCAATGCAAAAGTAAGCCGAATACAAATTATTATATTTATCCTTCAGAGTTGTGCATTTTTTAATGCTTGAAGGATAAAATTTTAAGAAGCAGATAATCAGTTAAATATAGAATCCTATGAACTATCTTTCTGAGGGAGATGTAGTTAACTTACCAGTATGCCTAGTGGCTACGGGAAAATGAACAAGGTACATATCCAGATAATCAATGCGCAGCTTCTTTAAGCTGTCTCTACAGGCCTCAAGAACATGTCCATGGTCCGAGTTCCAAAGCTGCAAAAATTATCATAAAGAGCTCAGATTGAATTCTGAATTCAAAGTCAAGAAGAAAATGACAAGATCTTGCCTTAGTGGTAAGGAAAAGATCCTCCCGCTTGACCAATCCTGCCTCAAATGCTTCTGCAAGAGCCTCACCAACCTCACTTTCGTTTTGGTAATCAGCTGCAAAAATTGCCACTTTTTCGTTTTAACTATAATATTACTATGAATTTAGGGCATTCCTTACATATGAAACAGGATTCAGTATCCTAAACCGCAAATAGTCTACAACATCAACATTTAATGAAATAAAATGGAAACCTCGAAAACTAAATCTAAACATTCCGGAACATCCAATCATTCAATTGTAATCATCAAATTAATAGAGTAGGGATAATTCAGATGAAAAAAAAAAGAGAGAGAAAACGAACCGGCACAATCAAAATGACGATAGCCAATACTGATGGCTTTGAAGAGCAAGTTCTTGATATCCTTGCTTTCCATACGCCAAACACCCAGACCCATCACTGGCATTTTGAATCCGCTATTTAGCTCAATCGCCATTCCCCCCGAATTCTCAGTGTTTCGCAAGCACAAGATGAGCCAACGCGTTGCTTCAGAAGATGACGCAATTTCTTCTCCAGTATATCTTTCACTTCTTCTCATTACACCGTTCTTATATGGTATCCCTATATGATACAATATTGTGCCTTTTAATTATTTTATGACTAAATTATTTTTTTGTGTTGGGATGAGCTAATACCACCTTTTGGTCCTCGTTTCCTAAACAATCTCCTTTAAATACCCTATAAATTTAAAACAATTTGTTTGGTCCCAAACTAGATTTCGGGTGATTTTCAGGTAGACTAAATTATTTTTTCGGTCCCTAACATATGATCTTATACCATCTTTTGGTCCCCAAATCCACCTGAAAACCACCTTGGAGACCAAACAAATCGTTTTAAATTTGTAGGGTGCTGAAAGAAGGTGGTTTTGGAAGCGGGGACTAAAAGATGGTATTAGCTCATATGTTAGGGACCAAAAAGATGATATTTACATTTTTAGTTTTAAGACTAGGGTTATTTTAATCTTTTTAGTTATGGTCAATGCCGGAAAATGCCAAGTCAATGTCGGAATAGTGCCACAGGGTTATATCGGCACTTTTGATGCAAAACACATGGCTACATAGCACTTTCCAACTTTACAGAGTCATATCAGCACAAACCTTCAAAACATAGGACCATATGAGTATTTTGACCTAATTAATTGGTACTTCCATAAATTTAATATTATTATAATGTTATTCATATATAGTACTTCCAATTACCTAATTTCTTTACCACAAAGGTTCGAGTAGAGAGGGTTCGAATGGAGAGGGTTCGACTGGAGAGGGTTCGACTGGAGAGGGTTCGAATGGAGAGGGTTCGAGTGGAAATGGTTCGAGTCGAGCGGTTCGAGTAATAGGAGTTCGAGTGGTATTGGGTTTGAGTGGAGAGGGTTTGAATAGAGGGTTCGAGTAGAGTGGGTCCGAAAGAGGTTCGAGTGGAGAGGGTTCGAGTGATACTGGTTTCGAGTGAAGAGTCGAGTGGAGAAGTTCGAGGGAGAGGTTTGAGCGAAGAGGTTCCAGTGGTGAGTTTCGAGTGATGAGGAATCGAGTGGAGAGGTTCGAGTGCAGAGGGTTCGAGTAGAGAGGTTCGAGTAGAGAGGTTTGAGTGATACTATGTTCGAGTGGTACTGAATTTGTGTGGAAAGAGTTCGAGTAGAGGAGGTTCGATGGTTCGAGTGGAAAGGTCCGAGTGGAGAAGTTCGAGTGGTGAGAGTCGAGTGGTGAGGGTACCATCCAACACTGGAGAGGGTACTATCCACCCATCGAGAGGGGTATACCATTCACCACTGGAGAGTATTATCCACCACTGGAGAGAGTATTATCCACCACTGGAGAGAGTATTATCCACCCCTCAATAAGTTTGGCAACCTCTCTTCGAGGGTACACCATCTACCTCTCGAGAGGGTAAACCATCCACCACTGGAGAGAGTATACCTTCCACCCCTCGATGGTACACCATCAATGTCTCGAGAGAGGTGTACCAACCCTCGAGGGTACACCACCCCTCAAGAGGTCACACATCCACCCCTTTAGAGTACACCAGCCCTCGAGGGCACACCACCCCTCAATAGAGTATACCACTGAGAGCGTCAAACCATCCACATTAGCTCTCGAACCATGACCCACTTGAGGCATATACCCCTCGAAACTACCATTCGAATCACCTATCCCTCGAACACCAACCATCCATTCCTGGAACCATCACCCCTCGAACCATAGTTCTTGAACATCCACCACGCCACCACTCGAACCATCCACCTCTCGAACATCAACCATTCGCCTCGAGGCTTCCCTATCACTCGAACCATCCACCCTTTGAACATCAACCATCCGCCTTGAGGGGTGTTGATTCGAGGCATCTCCACTATATTCATTAACCCTCGAGGCCCTAGAATCATCAACCACCCCCCTCTAGGCTTCACCCCTCGACTCAAACCTCTTCACTCCAACCTCTACTCGAACCCTTTCCATTCGAATCCTCTATTCGAACCCTCTTCACTCGATCCTCACCACTCGAACGCTCACCACTCGACCCCTCACCACTCGAACCCTCTCCACTCGAACACTCCCCACTCGAACCCAGTACCACTCGAACCTCTTTACTCGAACCCATTACCACTTGAACCCAGTACCACTCGGACCTCTCCATCGATTCATTAACCCTCGAGGTCCTGGAACCATCAACCATCCTCCTCGAGGCATCACCCCTCGATCCATCAACCATCCGCCTCGCCACCACTCAAACCATCCACCCTCGAACATCAACCATCAGCCTCGACTCAAACCTCTCCACTCGAACCCAGTACCACTCGAACCTCTCCGCTCGAACCCAGTAGCACTCGAACCCAGTAGCACTCGAATCCAGTCCACTCGAACCCAGTACCACTCGAACCCTCTCCACTCAAGCCCAGTACCACTCAAACCCTCTCTACTCAAACCCAGTACACTCAAACCTCTCCACTCGAATCTCGACTTGAACTCTCTCCACTCAAACCCTCACCACCCGAACTCTCTCCACTCAAACCCTTACCACCCGAACCCTCTTCACTCCAACCCAGTACCACTCGAACCTCTCCACTCGAACCCAGTACCACCTGAACCCTCTTCACTCGAACCCAGTACCACTCGAATCCTATACTACTCAAACCTTCTCCACTTGAACTCTCACCACTCGGACCAGTACCACTCAAACTAGTACCACTCGAACCCTCTCCACTTGAACCTCTCTGCTCACGTTACAGTTTCCTTACTTCACGAGCTATTATTTTTTGTATGATTTGATAAACGTAAGTTGATTGATTAATGTTAGTTGGATCTATGAATCTCGGGAAACATATCTAAACCACGTAAAGCTGTTGTAAGCAATATATATATTCCTTCTTAATTCGATAACAGTTGAATAGAAACAACTGACACACATAATAAAGATTTCCCTTTACTGCCGTCGAAACTTTACCAGCACATGATAGTTCTAATGGTACAAAGCTACAACCAAATAGAAAATTGAAAGATCTTTATCCATACTACAGAGTTCAAACTCAAATGACTAGACAACATAAGCATATATAAATCGAATTCCAACAGAAAAATGCAACAAGGAAATGCATCCTCAAAGACGCATTGCCCGCTAGGTGTACCACACAGGAAAAACTGTGGGGAGGCACATACTTGGGAGCAACAAAAGCCACCCTAGCAATGTGACTCTCACAAGGCAATGCACCAAGAAGTTCTTCATCACATGGGGTCCGGAAACTCCCTTCCCTTAGAACAACACTCTTTGATTCCCACACAGTTTTCCAGACGGGATCAACCATCGGCAAAGGCCAATTCGTGCCTTCAACAAGCGAAAACCATTGGTTTATCATTCTCTCAAGAAGATCAAGCTTAGTTCTGCCCCATCCTCTGGAAAAAAATGGTGGCCTTATCCTAGTTCTATGCACAAACACACCATATACATGGTCCAACACATAATGTAGCATTCCTGGATTTACAGACACCATTTATAAAACAAACCCACAAAATCTAAACACCGGGAATTCATTTGGAAACTTAAGATTACTATGATCAAATTCAAAGTACTAAACCAAAGCTCAAATAGGAAAAAATAAACAGTTTCGAATGAGCGAGTGATACATGTGTGTCATGATACAGAAAGTATGATGAGGATGTATGTGTTTAATTATCTGGCCATGCCAAAGAAAATATTATGGTAATGGTGATGCAAGTCTTGGACTATAAATCTATGATTACTGCTATAGCCTTATGTGCCATTGTTTGTTGGTGGTATTGAAATTAATTCAAACAAAAGGGACTCAAAAATAGAAACTCCCGACATAAATGAATTGGTTAGTTCATTTATAATTTATCCTAATACAATGAACAAAAGTAATTCTTATAATGACTCCTCTGAATCCATGCAATTCGTTCTCCTTTTGATTCCAAACAAGGGAACGCATAAATGTCACTCCCAATAACCATTATTTGTGGTTTTACAAGGTACATTGCACATTAATACAAGTGAAAAAAAGTTGTTTGAAGGTTCGCCAACAGAAGCTAGAACTATTGCAGGCACCTTAGGATTTGAGATACATTCTCTTAAATCTACTTTATCATTAATTGAAAATATAAAAGAGAATTGCTAAAACAGAACCTAAAATCTACTTTGTTATTAACAGTTAAGAAAAAAGAGAACAACTAAATAAAAACTCATAAAGCAAACAGAATATACCCTTATGAACTTAAGGGTTCTTGGTTACAAGCCTTGGGCGACACTCATGTATAATGAGTGCGTTTGATTAAAATAAAAAAAAGGTGTAATTAGTTGTGAAGCATGAGAATGGTGTGGGGGAAAATGTACAATATTTTTAGATCGATATTAGTTGTGAGCATGAGAATGCTGGTCTTAAAAGAAGACTTGTGCAACAAAAAAAATGCATGTTTCCTGAATGATCACTATTTATTTAGGTGGTTTCTATTGAGTTTCAGAGCTTGAGAGTAACCAAAGAAGGGATGCAAAATATGCTACTAAATGTTTTTACTGCCTTTGTTTGTGTAAAGAGAGGTGTGGGAACAGAAGAATGGCTTTGGACAACATAACAGATAACGTGGACAAGAAAGAGCGACAACATCAACGTATTAATCTTATTGGAAAAACTGTGCTAAAAATGGAGGAAACCCATATTTAATGAAAATAAAAATGCAAACAGCGAAGAACACATTCAATAGCTTATTCAGATCTAAGTTAAAATGTCCAGTATGTCTCGACTATTATTTGAAAAATTCCATTACACCTCTAACACCCAGTAATCTAAAGTCAAATCTCGATCTCAAGCATAATTCTACAAACTCTCATCTTCCGAAACAACACAAAAAAAACATATTATAACCTAACACCCAAACTATTTGTATAGGAGGCTTAACTGAAGATGTGTGGATATGACTAATACTCTTATCATACAAATATAATCATAACGTTAACAGAGTCCATTTCAGTTTAAAGTTTTGCAAAAATAAAGGCCTACTTCGTAATACCAAGAGAAAGAAGTTCACCTTATATTCTCTTCTTATGCGCTCTACATAAATGTCCAGATGCAGTTCTCCCATACCAGAAATGATAGTCTGATCATAAACCAAAAAAAGGACTCAACATTAGGCCTTACACTCCCCACCCATCTGCTATTCTCCCTTTATTTCAAGTTTGTTAAGGAATTAGAATATTCTTACCATACTACTTGTAGATGTAATTTTATTCTATTACCTTTTCCTAATTTGTATAGGTATCACATACTACTATATAATATACCCTGAATTTATGAATACAGACACACAATTATTACCCTTATTTTCTACTTGGTATCAGAGCGTAAAATCCTGAAACCTCAAATAGAAAAATTCCACTGAAATCCTGAGCTCCTGCCGTCTGCCGGATCTGCTGCACACGCCACCGTTGCTCGGCCACGCGCCGCTGCTACGTTCTCCACTCACCGCTGCTCCGCTGTCTCGCCGCACCGGTACACGCCGCCCCTGGTTCTTCTAGCCAGCCGCAACTCTCCAATCCTCACGCGACACCGCTAGTTCAATGCGTCGGTGTGTCCTGTCGATTTGATCTGTTGTCAGTTATTGTACCTGCTGCTGATCTGTACCTAATTTTACATTATGTCTACCCCTGAAGAACATCCCCATGTTGATACTACACCTGAGGTTCCGAAGCTTTAGGATATGAGTGGTTATGATGTGATTGCAACTTTACTTCAACAGTTGCAGTTGCAAACTGGCCCTCGGACTGCTTTACCTATTGGTCGTATATCGACTGATCCTTACTTTATTGGTTCTGGCGATGGTCTAGGTTTACAACTTATACCAAACACTCTGAAAGGTCAAGAAAATTACATTGAATGGTCTGACGCGATTTGCCGCGCATTCCTTGTTAAGAACAAGATTGGGTTCATTGATGGATCCATTAACAAACCCTATGATGGTCATCCTGATGCTGCTGATTGGCCTGAGGTTAATGCTACCCTTGTCTGCTGGATCTTGCAAACCCTAGATCCGGTGTTAAGATCTTCTACAAGCTCGTTTTCCACAGTTAAGGATCTGTGGGATAGCCTGAAGGCACGATTTATTCTTGCCGATAGTATGAAGGTTTTGCAAATGCAAGAGGCTATTCAGAGTTGCAGGCAAAATGGCCAGTCCATCAACATTTACTTTGCCAAATTAAAGAAGTTGTTTGCAGATTATCACTGCATGCGGCCATCCCTAGTTTTTTCCTGTGAAGAAAGCAAGGCATTATGCCATTGCAATATTTCTGCGAAAGTCTTCCAAGAAAGAGAGAATGATTTGATCTATCAATTCATCTCTGGCCTCGACGAAGGCTTTCACACCTTGTGATCACATATCATGAGCATTGATCTAATGCCATCTGTCATGAAAGTGTATGCCCTTTTTGCTCAGGAGGAGAATCATAAAGCTGTCATTCGAGCTCGTGAGCCTTCTTCTAACTCTATGGCTTATGCTGCTCGACGTCCACCACCTGCAAGTTCTTCACCAGTTGTTCTTTCTGCATCTGACCGCAGGAATCTTGTTTGTACACATTGTCGTCGCAAGGGTCATGATAAGAATACTTGTTTCTAGATACATGGTGTACCATAATGGTTCAAGGAGTTGAAGGAGAAAGCCGAGTTCACTAAGAAACCGGTACCAGCTTCCCTGATGTCTGCCACCACCGCCGGTCCCGGAGGTGCTGCTGCGGCACTCCCTCTCCAGCAACCGTTCGCCGGCGTAGCCACGTGGCCGCCCAGTTTAGCGGCGGTGGCTTTCTCTGGCCGTGTCCCTGCCCGATCTGACTTTGGCCCTGCTCTGTCTAATGACCAATGGAGCACGACTATGTAGTTATTTAATCAGTTTAATTCTCTTACTGACAATGAGTCTGGTAACCCTACTTTACCATGGATACTTGATTCGGGAGCCTCATATCACATGGCTGGTGAAAAAGGTTCTCTTACTGATCTTACTACTACTATTGATACTATGAATGTCATTCTACCTGATGGCTCGGTGTCATCCGCCACTCAATATGGTTCTATTTTCTTTTGTGGTGTTTCTCTACTTCATGTTTTATATATACCTACACTGCAGTGAAATTTGTTATCATGTTCTAGATTGTTATCTACCATGAACTGTCTAGCTTTGTTTACTGAAAATTATTGCATTTTACAGACAATCAGTACGAGGAAAGTGATTGGCGTGGGTGAACAGAAGGGGGGGGGGGTGTTTTGGCTTCGTATGCTGGATACTCGTGTTTATCGTCCTATCCTGCAGTCTCTTCCTACAGTGGCTTCCGTGTCTTCTTCTGAATTATGGCATCAGCATTTTGGACATCCTTCCTCCACGGTGTTGTCTTCTATTTCTACTATTGATTTTGGCACTAGAAAAACTATGTTCCTTGCTCTATATGTTATAGAGCAAAACAGACTAGATATAGTTTTCCATTGAGTTCTACAAATGCTACAACATTGTTTCAATTAGTTCATTGTGATATTTGGGGACCTTATCGAACACCATCTTCTAGTGGTGCATTTTATTTTTTGACTATAGTTGATGATTATTCCCGAGCTGTCTGGGGTTTATTTGTTACTAGCTAAATCTGAAGTAGCTTCTAGATTTTTAGAATTTAGTGCCTTAGTGAAGAATCGGTGGGGTCAAACAATTCAACGAGTTTGGGCTGATAACGGCACTGAATTTTTGCATTTGAGATCTCACTACTTATTCAACGAGTTTGTTAAGGAATTTGAATATTCTTACCATATTACTTGTAGCTGTAATTGTATTCTATTACATTTTCCTAACTTGTATAGGTATCATGTAATGCTATATGATGTATTCTAAATTCATGAATACAGACACACAATTATTACCCTTATTTTCTACAAAGTTCAAATCAATGTGACCATAAATATTTCAAAAAGTGTGGGTGCCAAACCTTACCACTTTCAGATCTATACTGACATGGAAGGTGGGATCTTCTCTCTAAAATTAATTCAATGCTTTGGAGAAATGCTAGAGATCATGTATAGCTAAGAATAAATAAGAGAAAAATGAAACAAAAAATTAGACTTAGACGCGGTAGCTTTCCTTTCATTCATTCAGAAACAAAACCATGCAAACATATATAAAATAAACCATTAGATAACTCCCGTATATTCTTCTGGCATAAACCTGTAAGTGAGTTTTTTTCCATTAATCTTCCAATTTGTCCACAACTTCATCTCAGTAAGTCTAAACCGTAAACTCTAAATAACATATGTGATTTTCCTTATCTAGACAATTCCATCTAATAAGCAGCTGTGAACTACAACATTCTCATGCTCCCTATACGACCCAAATTAATCAGCAACATATCACTCAGGCATCTTTCATGTTAAATAACAAACCGATATCATAGATATAAAGAAAAAGGTTATTTGAGTGGGCTGTCATCATAGAATGTCTACACATCTGCACTTGGATTTTGAACACATAACCTAAACTCAGATACAATCTTAACCCAAATTCAGATCGTTCTAAACTCTGAGAATTAAACCGTTGAATAAGATCTAATATAAAAAATATTAACAATATCCACCAGCAATAGAGAGAAGAGAAATGTTTGTAGTACCTGAATGTGAATAGGCAGAGCACTAACGTTGGTGGAAACAGAGAGCGACGAAAATGACGTCGGACATAAATAGTGAGTGACGAAAAACTAGGAAACATTTAAGATCATCATTAGATGCATTACCAATTTAAAAGATAATCAATCATTCATACAAGCGCATTTTCGAATGTTGTTCGATGCTTTTAAGCAAACACAAATTGGAAACCAAAATAGATTATCTAAACTGAATGCTAATTGCATTCCTCTGGGAATGGCCTACTTGAGCAACAACTATTGACAAAAACTATTAAAGAAAAAAAAATATGGATCATCTAAACTGAATGCTAACTGCATTCCTCTGGGAATGGCCTACTTGAGCAACAAATATTGACAAAAACTATTAAAGAACAAAAAAAACTAATGCAATTGAATGTATTTTAATGAAAATCTTAGAAAAGCTAATGAGTTACTCATATGGACATATGCAGATCCATCACGGGCTCGAACACTTGAATATTTTTATCATCTTATCGATAAGCAACCAATAACTCATAACAGTATGTGATGCACTCGCAGAAAAACAAGTTTGTAATTAGGAGCAATTATGAGTACATAGCAGATAGTCAAAATATACCTACTGTACTCTTCTTTGGAAGAGGAGGGATGAAAACCCCCTTGTACTTCTGAAAAATTTGATCCCGTAACCAGAGAAAATAACTATATTTTCTTATAACAATCTTCTCCGGACCTTGATACTCAGGAAGATTAGTCTGCAAGACCAACTTCAAAATTATCACCCACCAAACCGATCCACTCATTGAGATAATTAATGTAAATTCTAGAAGCAAAACATACAAATAAAACCAGTATTCAAACCAAAAAGAAATCTATATAAAAAATGGCAATGGCAGTGGAGGAGACAATGATAGAGGGGTCGACGTTGGGTAAGGAGGAGACAATGGGAATAGTCGTGGAGGAAACAGAGGTCAGCCTTGGGCGTGGAGGAGATAAGGGGAATAGCCGATCGACGTAGATGTGATTGGGAAAAATAGTACGGCCACGTGATTGGGCAAAATGGTACGGGCACGAGGGAATGCGACGGAGAGGTTGAAACGGTGAGGTGCAAGAAGTGGAGGAAATAATTGTGCGAAAGAAGAGGAAATAATTGTGCGATGAAGAAGATGAACAAACAGTAAGTTAGAAGTTGGCAAAACGGTATCGTTTTTGCAAGGTAAGGAAGTCAAGTAATTACTCAAATACCCCCGATTGACAGACAAAAAGCAAACAATATCTATTATAGGGTGCTTGGGAAGAAGAAGAAAGAATCGTACGATGAAGAATATGAACAAACAGTAAGTTAGAAGTTGACAAAACGATGTCGTTTTTGCAAGGTAATGAAGTCAAATAATTACTCAAATACCTCAGATTGACAGACAAAAAACAAGCAATATCTATTATAGGGTGCTAGGGATTAGTGGAGGTCTTTCGCGTGTTGCGCGATATTTTTGATTAAAAAAATTGGGATACAATTTAAAATTATTTTTGTCTCAACTCTAAATTATAAATAAATAAATAAATATATATGTATATAGTTTTAAAATTATATAGTTCCATTTTCTGCTTAGTAAAGGCTGCTTTAGGCCTTTGCTCTCTCCCTCAACAAGAACTTCTGAACTTTGCCCATCAAAGTTTTTGGGAGGTGTGCAACTATTATTGTCCTCGATGACATATAATGTGACAACCTATCTGGGAGGCCGTCGCAGCACCTCTCAAAATTAATATTTATAAGCCCTTTTTGCTTACTTTCTACAACTAGGTAGATAGCGGCAAATCGGGGTCGTCCATGGGAAGAGGGATTTTCTCTAGCGTTTAAGCACAAATGGTTGATATTATGCTAGGAGTAAATATATACACACACATAAAAGAAGTAAATGGGGGGGGGGGGGGGTTTGGTTGGTTGTGGTTTTCCTAAGTTACGAAAGTAAAAAGACAAGATAGCTAGCAAAGTCAAGTGACTATGCTAATCATCAAACAAAACTAAGAAAAAGGGGTTTAAAACTATAAAGATAAAAAAAAAATCCTTGGGGGCAAGAGATATCCACTTCCAAACCTAATGTAGATCATTGAACCATTCACTCATTCTATCACATTCATTACATGACTTAGCATTAACATACCCATCTAGCATGAATCACAACACGTTATGCACAAGAAGTTCTAAGTTCATGCTCATAGATTTTCATGCAAAGGAGCTACGGAATTTGTCACGTTCCTAACACCTAACCAATTCAATCATACAAACACTTCCTATTCTCAAACAACTCATGGCATAAATGAAGTGAAACACACCATCAAGAATACACAAATGCTAAATAACAAATGCTTCAAGGATGAGTAAAACCATCTATTCACTACTTCAACTACTTGTTGTGAAGATAAATCTTCTATCCTTCTTAGGTAGTAGTTTGCAAGAGTGAATTCGACATCTCTTGTCAAACCTCACCAATGACTCCCTTATTGCTAAGAGTATCCCATTGATGGCATTTAGCACGAAGAATCAACAAGCTTAGCAACACTTATGAACACTACACCGTGCCTAAGCATTTAACCAATTCATGCATTTACACAAGATTAGTCAAGAACGATCGACGCTCATAGACCTCTCTCATTTGTTACCTAAAACAAACATAACGAAGAGTTCGACATCATCACATTCATCTAGCAATCATCAATCCATCAACACAATCAAAAGTTCTAAATCATACTCATAGATTCCTGACAAGAAAAAGGGGGAAATTAACCCAAATCCCCCAAACCCTAGCAAGCAATTCATACAAGTATTTCATATGCTCAAACTTTCAACAACATTAATGATATCAACAAACACATTCAATACCCATAAATGCATAATAGCAAAAGCACCAAATAGATAGATAAAAATGGTTCTTACTACATAGAAATGGAAGCTTCAATCCTTTGCTCCAAGTACAAAACTAAGCTAGATAATCAAAACCCATACCATAAAACAAAAATCTGCAAAGGAAGAAGAAGAAATGGAAGAAAGTGGTGAAAAACTAGGGTTTTGGAGCCCCAAGTCGGGCTTAGAGCTGTGGAGAAGAAGGGGTGAAGAGGTATTTATAGTGGAAGAAAAAGGGGAGAAAAAACGCTGCCGCAGGGCTGAATTCGCGCTGACGTCGCGACTCGCGACCAACCATCGTGACTCGCGACCAAATCAGTAAAATCCAGCCCTGTTTTGTTTTGCTTCCTCCGGGTGAACCGTTGATCCATTTTGGGAGTTCTTGTAGTCGATTTCATAGTGCTCGAGAAGAGAAATCCAATGGTACAACTCTTGAAGGCTGATTCTTCTCAGAAAATTCTGAAAACCCTGGACCATCCTTCACCCGTTGCTTTGCTCTCCTTTCTTCACTTTATCTTCTACCACTTTGTGAGTGGCCTTCACTCTTCTACCATCCTTTCGAATGACCTTCACTAAACCACTTCTAAATGCTCATGAGCAATTTACAAATTAAGCTCACAAAAAGGAATCTAGATGCTCATGAGGACAAAAAATCCCTTAGATTCAACATAGGTTACAAAAATGAAGGATTTAGATATAAAAACAAAAAAGGTCATCTAAACCCCTTATTATGTAAACCTACGTAAATCTAGCAATCTCACACCAAAAATATAACAAAAGTGATCCTAAATACTACTAAATAATGCATATAAAATGGACACATCAAACCTCCCCGCACTTAAACCTTACTCGCCCTCGAGTAAGAAAAGATCCAAGCACACGAAGGAAATGATATATCCACATCCTAACTACTAATCCCCCAATCAAAGCCTCACAAAAACTCTCAATATCATAAATCCCAAAATAAAAGCTCACATGAGAATTTTTCACACACACATTCCCGATCCTAAATCTAACCAAACCTACCACTTATCAATTCACTACCCATAAAAATATTTCAAAGCCCCGAATTGATATTCCCAAAGTCCAATGACACAAGATGAAGTTAAAACCATTTAAGAGGTTTAAGCACATACTTCACCTAATGCCAATATATAAACCAAAATCCAATGACATAAAATGAAGCTAAAATCATATAGGAAGTTTAAACACATGCTTCACCTAATGCCAATATATCAACCAAAAACGAAGTAGAAAGAGATCAAGAATTTCATAACCATACTTCGTTTCCTAACCCACTAAGTTACCCAATCCCAAGAGGTCTCTAGATGTTGAGCTACCCGATCCATCCATGTGACAACCGCAACCTTATGACTCCAACACCGGCAAATGAGTGAAATCATAGCATTTTCCCTTTTCTCTCTTTTTCTCTCTTTTTCTCTCATTTTGCCTAGGAGCTCTTTCGAGTTTTCATCCTAGCCACACATCATGTTTCTTTGGCTCACATCTCACCTTTTTTCGCACATTTTAGTCTCTCTTTTTTGCCTAGGCCGCCCTTTCGGGGTTTTGACCTATCCGGGCCCCCAATGTTGCCTAAGTTGCCCTCTCGGGTTTTCAACTTAACGGGTTTTCTCTTCTTTTTTTTTCTTTTTTTAATATATATATTTTTTTTATTTTCTCATGTTTTTCCAATCAAAAGTAGCAAAAAGCATTCCAAAACAAGCTAGCATGCATGTGATTCCTCTAACCCCTTCCCGCACTTAAAACATTACATTGCCCTCAATGTAAACATGTAAGGAAAGAACAATAAAACTCAAGGCAAGGGGTAGAGTGACACCCGTTTCTCCGCGATATGGCGCAATTCCATGTACTTGTATAGAATTGGCCCCGCTATTGGTTTCAGAGCCGAAAGGGGGAGCAAAGATGCCGTAGAAGGACTCACCCCTCGAGAAAAGCATTATCTTCGTGGCGCCGTTTGATCAAGACTAACACCACAAAGAACAACATTAAACTCACAAGTACATAAGGATTTGTAATACTAGGTTTAGCATAGAGAATTAATAACCATAGTATTCTCAAAGAACAACCAATCCACCCTCAACCACCACTATAAGATTATTCATTAAAAATATCCAACATATATCAACATATATACAAGCATCATTATAGGATATGCACTTATGGTCACAATGATGTAGTCGGCATACTACAATCAACAAAGGTACTATAAAGATGCAAGAATGTTCATATGCCAATATATGTAGGATGGTGGAGGAATGAGCAGGTATGTGGTGGTTCTTGGGAGTGTTGGGTGGAGAAGAAGGAAGGATCATGCAATGTTTAAGAACAGGTGAAAACTTGGATTTTCCATCGCGATTTGCGACTCGCGAAAAGTTGAGGCCGGGAGCAGAATTTTAGCAAAAATTTTCTGGTCACGTTGCGACTCGCGACCTCTATGTTTCTAGCACCAAATAGATAGATAAAAATGGTTCTTACTACATAGAAATGGAAGCTTCAATCCTTTGCTCCAAGTACAAAACTAAGCTAGATAATCAAAACCCATACCATAAAACAAAAATCTGCAAAGGAAGAAGAAGAAATGGAAGAAAGTGGTGAAAAACTAGGGTTTTGGAGCCCCAAGTCGGGCTTAGAGCTATGGAGAAGAAGGGGTGAAGAGGTATTTATAGTGGAAGAAAAAGGGGAGAAAAAACGCTGCTACAGGGCTAAATTCGCGCTGATGTCGCGACTCGCGACCAACCATCGTGACTCGCGACCAAATCAGTAAAATCCAGCCCTGTTTTGTTTTGCTTCCTCCGGGTGAACCGTTGATCCGTTTTGGGAGTTCTTGTAGTCGATTTCATAGTGCTCAAGAAGAGAAATCCAATGGTACAACTCTTGAAGGCTGATTATTCTCAGAAATTTCTGAAAACCCTGGACCATCCTTCACCCGTTGCTTTGCTCTCCTTTCTTCACTTTATCTTCTACCACTTTGTGAGTGGCCTTCAATCTTCTACCATCCTTTCGAATGGCCTTCCCTAAACCACTTCTAAATGTTCATGAGCAATCTACAAATTAAGCTCACAAAACGGAATCTAGATGCTCATGAGGACAAAAAATCCCTTAGATTCAACATAGGTTACAAAAATGAAGTATTTAGATATAAAAGCCAAAAATGGTCATCTAAACCCCTTATTATGTAAACCTACGTTAATCTAGCAATTTCACACCAAAAATATAACAAAAGTGATCCTAAATACTACTAAATAATGCATATAAAATGGACACATCACTATCCCTACAAAATCTTGTGATTTCTTGATCATCAACACTGAGGCCCTCCATCACTTTCACAAATGCAGAGGTCGGCCTCCGGTGATCATCCGGTCTTGCAACAACCGCGGCCTCAAGAACTGCAGGATGACTGAAAAAAGCAGTTTCAACCTCGACGCTCCTAATGTTCCCTCCTCGAGAAATTATGATATCCTTAGACGATCCTTAACCTCAATGTACCCGTTTGGATGCTTCACAGCTAGATCACCGCTCCTGAACCAGCCCCTGCGAAAGGCCTCCTCCGTGGCCTTCACATTCTTAAGGTATCCGCTCATCACAGTGTTCCCTCACCAATGGTTTTACCATCACCTGGAACGCTATCCATGTTCACAAGGCCCTTCCCATCAACATCCTCTAAGGCAAGTTTCTGAATGCCCTGTTGCGATGACATCAATGTCTATTTCTCTGTTCCAGAAGTTTAGTACAGATACCTTTCAATGGAAGGGCGGCACCGTCGTCATTTAAAATACAAAAAGCTCCAATTTCAGCCAAAAACCTATGGTATTCACTAAACTATTAACATACAACAGTCAAACACTTGTATTGTAGTAAAAATGCAATAAAAAGTTCACTTCAATGACTTCCAGTGAGGAGGCAGTCTCCTCCCACAAAACCGAACCCTTGTCCCTCTCTCAACGTCCCCTCTTCTCCACACACACATACACCAAATCATCTTGCAAAACCTTAAGTGCTAAAACAAACATAAAATGATTAAGTGACAACAAAAATAAAATACCAAGAAACACTTTGATAAAGAGGAATGAATAGATGGGTGTGGATAAGCAATGCATTTATAAAAAGGGGATCATTGACGTCTACCAAAAACATCAGTTTTTAGTGTAGCATGAGTTAAAGGAGCCAGTTTACATTCAAGGAAACTCATTTCCTCATATCCATTATTGATGTAGTTTAATTATCTTTTTTTTTCTCCACAGAATTCACAACAAAATAGGCAAAATCAACTTTCTATAGTGCCTCTAAACAACCTGGATCCATTATCATCAATTTTCAAGAAGCTGAAAGTGACAGAATTGATGATAAGGACTGCAAAGTACGGTTTTCTATATAGTATTTAACATATTTATATCCCCACGAAACCAATCAATGAAGACAGTTTGAGAAGAAGAAATTCATAGAAGCTAACCATGCCAACCATAACCTAAACAAAAGACCTAAAGATAGTCAAACCTTATAAACCCAAGGAAACAACATGGTATGAAATTCAAGACCTCTTTTGGTGAATGTGTCGCGAATATCTGATTCGACCACAACAGCAGCCTAGGTATGGTTTCTCTCAAGAGAGGCAAAAAGTCAGTCATCATCCTGCAGACCTTAATCTCAGAACTTCTGAAGAAAACCAAGGACATAGCATTATTTTCAACAAACTAAGGAGTCTCACAGTAACACAAGCGACAAATATAAACTGAACTTACAGTTTGACGTCTGACTCACTACTCTCCACCCCCTCAACACGAACAATATCGTAAAAATGGAACATCATTTCACTAAGATCTCCATGACGATCTGACTCGCTCTTTTCCTTTCTAGTTCTCCATATTTTCTCAAAGCGAGCATTTTTGGACAAGATCTATACCATAGAGCACAACACCCAACCCAGACAGTTTCATATCGACGGGAAGGTAGGCCCGTCAAATGGGTTAATTGGATAAACCCATTATCCAAACCCAATAGATCATTATCCAATGGGTCATTATCCAATTAACCCAACAAGCTGTCATTATCCAATGTGATCAGGTATTAAATGCTCATTAGTTTTTGGGATTGAGCGGGATGAAAATAATTGTGTTAATGGAAAATTTTGATCTCCATGGGTCCCATATTATGTTAATTCAATAAGAACGTAACAAATACCCAATAAATATCCAAAATTACCCAATTAAATGCATGTGTAATATTTAACACAAATATTCACTATAATTCACAAATTATACAAATTATAATTCACAAATTATTCAAGCTCAATCTCGTACAACATTCGAGTTCGTACAGTATTCGATCTCGTACAGTATTTGAACTCAATCTCGTATAGTATTCGAGTTCGTACAAAATTCGCACTCAATCTCGTACAGTATTGAGTTCGTACAGTATTCGAGTTCAATCTCGTACAGTATTCGAGTTAAATATCGTATAGTATTCAAGTTCATACAGTATTCGAGTTCAATCTCGTACAGTATTCGAGTCCGTACAGTATTCGAGCTCAATCTCGTATAGTATTCGAGTTCATACAATATTCGAGCTTAATCTCGTACAGTATTCAAGTTCATAGAGTATTCGAGTTTGTACAGTATTCGAGCTCAATCTCGTACAGTATTCGAGCTCAATCTCGTACAGTATTCAAGTTCATACAGTATTGAAGCTCAATCTCGTACAATATATGAGTTCGTACAGTATTCGAGTTCAATCTTGTACAGTATTCGAGTTTGTACAGTATTCGAGTTTGTACAGTATTCGAGCTCAATCTCGTATAGTATTCGAGCTCAATCTCGTACACTATTCGAGTTTGTACAGTATTCGAGTTCAATCTCGTACAGTATTTGAGTTTGTACAATATTCGAGTTTGTACAGTATTTGAGCTCGAGCTCGATCCCAAGTAATATTGTTCGTTAGTTTCGTCGAGTTTACAAAGCCAACATATTATATATTTTTTATTTTTATTAAATATAATATAATATAATGTACATAATATTATATTACATAATATAATATTATGAACTCGAATATGAACAAAACGCAGACCGATTGATGAACAAAATGCAGACTGATTGATGAACAAAATGCGGACTGATGAAACAAAAGGCGGACTGATGAAACAAAACGCAGTCTGGAAAGTGAGAACTGAGAAAGAACGCGGATTTGATGGGTAATTCACGTTTCACCCAAATAAATGATATATACCCAATTGGTCATTTAGTTCGACCCAATGGATAATTAGTATAGACCTAATGGATAATTAGTATAGACCCAATGGATAATTAGTATATACTCAATGGATAATTCAGTATATACTCAATGGATAATTCATTATATACTCGATGGATAATTGGTGTTTTCAACCATTTAAACTTTAAATGGATAAGCCACGTAATATTTTACTTGGAGTAAAAAATTATTTTTAACCGTAATCATCTTTTGATGTAGGTTGAATCGTGTACATAACTACAAAAAAAAGAAATATTTATTCGAGTGGCCAAATGTGGGAATTTCATTTATTATTTTCTTATGTTCAATAAAAGAAAATATTTTTTAAAAATCTTCATATTTCGAGATTTTTTAAATTTAGTAAAAGTTTCTTAAATACTACTTCTACTTCTTTCGTCAAGATCATTTATCAAATTTTAATTGGTTCAAATTAAAATTGATTGAAACATGAACCGAAATCGACAAATATGATAATCGAGAATTTGATCGTTTCTAAGTTGATTATATATGATAGGAAAAAAATAAATTATTCGTAATCAAATTTGTGAAAATTTTGTTATCTTATGATATGAAATTATCCACGGGTCACCCATTATCCAACCCAACTCAACCCACCCAAAATTATCCAACGGATAACCAATTATCCAACCCAACTAAACCCAATAACTACAACCCAATTATATCCATTAACCCAATGGGTCATTATCCAATAAGTCTTATCCAATAAGTGAAATTAGTATATGGGTAACAGTTATCCAACGGGTGACCCAACCCGCTTGACGGGCCTACTTCTGATTAAGCATTTAGAACCTTGTTTTCTTTCAAAACAAATACAGATATGACCCTCTTGAGGAAATCATTCAATGATTATATATAACAAAATTCACATCATGAGAGTTAAAAGAAAACCACTGCATACAAAAACTTGAAAATATGCTGATAGATCTTTAAAAATTGTCTCCAGTTGCATGAATGCTTTCTTTCACTGTACAACATTCATCAAAGTTGGATGCAACTGCGGTGTCTCTGGAAATTGGGCACCTTTGTGGATGTGTCCTCTTCCGTTTAATTTTTTTCACGCCTCATTTAGAGGACACATTATTATGCATTAATATTTTTTTGAGCATTATTTTATGCATTCTTTGATTGCATCCTCAATATTATTTTAAATATTTTTTCCGCGGGTGATGAGAATGCGTCATCTCGATTTTATTAAATTAATTTTGACATGCATTTTATTACAAAAGCATCCTGTATATAAGTAATAATATTTTTTAATCCAGCATTCTCTGAATGCGTCCTCAATTTAAAATCAATTTTTGAATCAGTCTTCTGTTTGATTTTACAATAATTGATTTATATATTTTCGTTTAGGGTGAAAATAGCGCATAAGTAAACATGTGATTGTTTTATATTTTTAAAAAACTACAGTAATTATAAATGTATCGGAAGAATTTGAACTGAAGATAATGGAAAAATTTGAACGTGGGATTTGCAATTTTTGAAAAAAAGTCTAGAATATTGAGTAGGAATGAATTATTTTATAGCGTAGGAATGAATTATTTGAATCGTAATTTGGGAAATTCTTTTTTTTGTTCAAATTTTACATTTTTCCACTATTAACGAATATAAATAAACAAAAATATACAATATCCGAAGAAGTCGTGTCAAACAGATAGGTACAAACGTGATGAAATGAATGCTCAACGACATGTAATGTACTAATGACGCCCTCTGCAAAGCTTTCCACCCGTTCCACACGGGAGGGGGGGGGGGTCGTATAGTGCGGGATGTGCATCGTGGAACATCCATCTCAGTAGAAACATGTACGTCGTCATGCGGAGCTCCTTCTGTAAACTCCTCCTCCACATCGACTCATGCGTCCTCATTCGAATCATATTGGACATGTGGAACACTACCTGTATCTAATGTAGCAGTAGGCGACATGTATGCCTGACTAGCAGTGGGAGTAAGATATGCAGTGAAATAAGTTGTAGTAGTGTCATAGTGTGAGGGTCCATCATGTGATAGTCCGGGGTTCGTTGGACTCGCATATGAGGATCCGGCTTCAGATGAACCAATGTGGTCTGTTGGGGCCCGAGCATGCGGTCACCGACCGCCAGATGGAGCTGGACGGTGGCTTCTGATGTCATTATATCTCACACCAGGGGAGGTTGCTCACAGTGCACATATGATTGATGAAACTGCAGTCTGGAGGGCTCATGCGCATATTGTAGAGTACGTGTGGCAACACCATGTACCCCCCTGATAACGTCCGCAAAATGTGGGGACATTCATCCAAATTAATAACTGACATGAGGCGCTTCTGGGACATTGTATGCAACTACATAAATAAGATAAATATGTTAGATATTTAATATTTAGGGAATCTAAAGTATTATTTGTTAAAACTATTAGAAATATAGGAAATACCATATACTCCATAGTAGCCCCGTCTCTATGGAAACCCTCAGTAATTGTTTGAGGCCATCCTCGCTGATCAATTAGGGTTACTGTCCTACAAAAATACCACTCCATGTATTCTCGACCGGGTGTGTATGGATCCGCTAACCCAAGTGCATTACAATGTTGCTCTGATCGATGTTCCCAAGCATCGAGATATCTTCTTAGTTCAACACGCCAATCCATGCCTGACATCCCTCGATGGGTCCCTACTATGAAGTAGTTTATGTCCATCCCTACTGATCAACTGAGTGGGTATTGGCTGGATAAGGCCAAACTGCCTGAGGACACGATGAACATGATGGTACTCCACAACGTGCCAGCAAATGAGGTAATCACACAGTAGCCAGTTGTTGCTAGCAGTTGTACAGTACTGTGGGAGTTGTTGCACGACATTCTCAGTGTATGGCTGCCAGGAGAGAAAAACCCTTTTTTCCATTAGTTCACAGAAAGGAAATCCGAATTAAAAAAATACCTGACTGTCATGGAGAGATGCCAGCTGATTGCAGTACACTTTTAGTACATGTATGGGTGATTGTGATAAATCATATCAGGCTCTCCACCTGTGAGGAACATAACGAATAACATTAGCAATTCCTAGTAATTTCAAAGGTTTAAAAATTGTGTCCTTACTAATTGATTATGAACCTGGACTGAAGAGAACTCATCATGACAGTCACTAGAAGTCGTCCGGCAAGACGGATGGTTGGTATTCGCTCTCATGCCAACAACTGATAGTAAATAAAATAAAATTTAATGTAATATAAGAGCTCATTATGGACAATATGTACAACGGACAAGTTTAACCAACAATGTCACTTGTAGTAAGACCAGTAGCCCAGATATGGATTTGACTTGAGGGATTGCAGCGTCACATAAGCACCTGTACAAGTGTGACAAAATGGCACTCCCCCAACTGTACTGATGTGCTACATCTAGGTCCATCAGTACCGATAAATAGAGCAAAGGGATTAGGTGTTCAAATGTGTCTGACCTGAGCATTCCACTGACCAGCAGTAGGATAACAACCCTAGCCTGCTGTTGAAAATCTACCTCAGTGGCATCAAGAGGCAATGGATTGTACAACAAGTTTCCCAACTAGGTGGCCCTTATACGACCCCCCCTAATAGCACTCATGTCTTGTGTAGCCCCCAGGTAGTCTGTGCACAATCTCTGCCAGTCACCTGTGCACCTGCTAGTGTCTACACCAGCGATTGGCATGCTATCGATTGGTAGACCCCATAGGATACCCACATCCTGCAAAGTGACGGTAGCCTCCCCCATCGGCAGGTGAAATGTGTGCATCCCTGGTCTCCAACACTCGACTAAGGAAGTGATGAGGGAATGATCAATGTGGATTGGTGCAGAATCCAATAGTTCCTGGAATCCAGCTTCACGCATATAGCACATCACTCGATCAGGGATCCGACCACTCCAGCAAGCCTCATCGTACCGCCTCACCTTCAATACCTCATCCTCTAAATTACTGTTTTACAGAGCATGTACACGATGCTCCCAGCGAAGGTAAAGCAAATTCTCATCAATGGGTCCTGGATGATACATAGTGTATCCCTGTTGACAATCAGAATCACATGGCAAAATGATTCAGTCCAGATAAATATTCAAACCAAATCGTGCATTTGCTTCAATTTAAACAAATACACTTAATACGAATCCACACAATCAATTCCACTAAAAAAACAAAAGAATTTAGCATAACAAGTTTACTTGGTACATAAAATAATGTTATACATATTGGTCCAAATATAAAAACTCCATATTACAAACACGACCCTAAGCACACCCTCGCCTACGTCCACCTCTGCAACCACCCAGTACCCTCTCCTCCATTTGATTCCTTATCCTTCTCTCCACAAACTAACCATGCCTCCTATTGCAAAACTTTTCAATATCGGGAATCAACCTCCAACTAGCACATTGGAATAGTGATGGATCTCGTACAGGTATGGAAACCTGACTATATTGTTGCACATATGTGGTCATGTGATATACCTTGTCACATAGAGTAGATGGATCGCCACGCCTATGCCTACAGACATCCAATGCATAGGAACAAGGGAAACGGAAAATTTTCCATTCACGACAACTACACTCATTTCTCTAGTATTTCATTGTGTATTGGCTCTCACCATTATTGCTATCAATGGTCCTTGTCACAACCCTAAAAGTCTGGTACGCATAACCAAACACGGTGACAATATGTCCATGTCCCCAAGTGTCTTGCTTCTGAAACTTTTTCCAAATCTTACTAGGGAACTCGGACCTACACAATTCAACATCAATTTAGAATACATAAAATAGTCCACAAACACATAAAGAACTGTAATGAATCATGACAGTACCTCCAATTTGTGGCATCCATTACCCTTCGTGCAAACATTTCACCTGTTCGTTCAAAATTGGCTTTGACACACGCAATTATTGGGAGATGTCGTGCACGCCTTAAATAGTTGTTGTAACTCTCGGGAAAATTGGTTGTAAGAATTCCCCAACGACGATCACTCTTATCAAAGGCAAGGCACCACTTACTACTATCATGTTGTCTCAACCAATCCCAAGTAGATGGTTCGATCGCCTCCAACTCCTCCTTATACTCCCACCACCTGTTCTCCAAGTTGCGAAACCAGAGTCTTCAAATGTGAATTCTTGAACTTCCCACCCTCAGCACTAAGGAAGTTGGACTGAAAATGCCGCAAGTAAACCTGGTGGTATCCTGCTGGCTCCATCCATTCATCTATATGTCTCATTGCATTCAAAATTCCATCATAGCAATCCGATATAATACAGATTGGCCTATTATCACCACCTACCATGTAGATTTGCAGTCTTTGCATGAACCAGTTCCAACTCTAATTGGTCTCAGCATCAACGATTGCATAAACAATGGGGAGTATGTAATCGTTTGCATCGTGCGTCACGAAAACTAGCATTGTGGCCTTGTATGCGACTCTCAAATGAGTCCCATCCACACTAATCACCATCCTGTAGTGGAAAAATGCATCGATAGCCTGACCAAATGCCTAGAACACGAATTTAAATTTCCTATTAGGTACGTCTGCCCAATCAACAACGGTGCTCGGATTGGCCCTGATTAGCTCATCCATGTATGTTGGCACCTATTCAAAGAATTCCTCCCAAGTTCCGAATACCAAGTCAATAGGCTTCTGGAAAGCATACCACGCCTTCTTGTAGGAAAGGAACACATTTAACTCTGTCTTCACATGCGCTTGGACATCTTTCACCATGTAAGAAGGGTTCACGTCACTCTGGTGGCAAATAGAATGGGTGATCATCAAAGATTTCAGGTTAGTGTTACCACTCGATCGACCAGCCCCAACACAACCATGACTACTTGCCCATTTGGTGATCTCTCACATCCCATGGGAAGCCTTTTTTGCCGACTCTAACAATCCAATGACAATTTCCAATTCCTTCAACCACGTCTTTACATTTCGCATACTATGTACGTGACCTACTCTTCACGACCCGGTGTTCCCTGTTCATAATAGAACTCCACCTGGAAATAGCTTCTACCAACTATAGCTTCCTTTGGAATCGCATATCTAATGCCACTTCACCAGTTGCTTGAACATAACTAGGAAGTCCTTCACAACAATTAGTTGGGTCATAGCCATCCTCATCAAGGCCCCCATAATCCCTAAAGTAGGCCTCCGTATCACGATTCACCAAAAGATAGAACGACGTGGCTACATTGTTTGTGCTTACCACTTGTTCATCATTGTCCCCTGGATTTGAATCAGTTTATAAGGAATGATCATCTTCACTTTCTTCATCAAGTTCCCCTTCCTCACTATTATCAACGCTACCAACATGACCAACAACATGCTCTGCAATTTCACCCACATAATCATCATCGAGGACATTAAGCTCCTCATGATGCACACCATATATACCACCACTTGTGGATGGCTGAGCACAATCGACGTGAACATATGCACTGGGTTGGCTGGAATCACCAATGACAAAACCTTCGCAATAAACAGGGGGTGGTAAGGTTGGCAAAGGTGTACAAATCTAGATATTGTTCAACAATGACATGAACATGCCTGAACTAACATCACACGCACGGTCAATGGTGCTTGACATCTTCTTGATAATAATGTACAGATCTGCTGATGACAAGGACATTCGATAAAAAATGTTGAAGAAGATCGCGGTAGACTCATCATCATCCACGTTATAACATCGATAGTATACAGCCAAACCAATCAGCTCAGGAGAACGATAATATATTTTCAACAGAAAATCCTCACTTGCAATGCCAAGCCTTCTGAAAATTATATCAACTAGCTCAGAGTGGCTTAACCTCCGTTCGAGAGTCACATTCCTCTCCGATATGAGAGGATCATAATACACATCCACAGTTAAATCAAACTTAATCTGACCCCCTTTGTACAGGTACACCGTCAAAAATATCGTGGAACTGCATTATACAAATATAGAACATGTAATTCGATATTCGAAAAGATGGTATTATTCAGCAACTTATATTCAACTCCTCAAACCCTGAACCATACAGGGTTCCATTATCATCGGTCAACCACATCATACACTATTATCAATTTTTAAACTATTACACTGTCATAAAATGTGTGCTCACTTACGCCAAACTAATTAAACCGTTACTACAACTTCAATACAAAAATTAGTGAACAAATCACACATAGTCACACATCCTCATTCAACACTTTCATAGAATTAGACCAAACATAATCATTCAAACTACACACAATCATTCAACACATTCATATCAACAAGATTTTTTCAAATACTTCACAAATTACACTATTACTACAAATTCAATAAAAAAATATTAGAGAACAAATCACACATAATCATTCAACACATTTGTATAATTCTGAATTGCTCAACTACCTCTTGGATATTCAAAAATATTGGCGGTGCGTGTCTCAAACTTATTGACCAGGTAGTGGCGCGTGAGGTCCATGCGTAGTTGTCCAGGCGGCACGTGTGGCACGTGCATCGCTCAGGTGGCTTCTGCAGAGTCGGGGACAGCCAGCCGGAGGTTTCAACTATAAAATGGGCAACATTTAACACCAAAAAATAGAAAC
Source organism: Rubia yunnanensis (assembly GCA_037428765.1). Lineage (NCBI taxonomy): Eukaryota > Viridiplantae > Streptophyta > Magnoliopsida > Gentianales > Rubiaceae > Rubia > Rubia yunnanensis. The sequence goes on from CM075066.1 coordinate 43,037,992, forward strand.
AGAGCAGATCTGAACAAAACAAAAAAACTAAAGCTTCACGGGAAACCAACCGAGGGCTGAAGACGGTGGTGAGCTGAGCTACGATGGCGGCCTGAGCAACAGTGGAGACGGCGGTGGCCTGAAGAAAATGGCAGAGGAACCAAGGAGGAAGCCATGCGTGTGTGCTTGGTTTTAATGAAGAAAATGGCGGACAAAACAAGGAAAAAAGGCATTTAAACCAGCAAGATGATGAGAACGTATTCACTGAATGCGTCCTCTTAAAAATTACAGTAAAAAATGCAGAATATTTGGAGGACGCATTTGCCAAATGAGTCCTCAACAAATAACATTAAAAAAATTGGAATATTGGTGAGAGAGGTCTATGAATGTCGATCGTTCTTGACTAATCTTGTGTAAATGCATGAATAGGTTAAATGCTTAGACACGGTGTAGTGTTTATAAGTGTTGCTAAGCTTGTTGGTCCTTCGTGCTAAATGCCATTAATGAGATACTCTTAGTACTAAGGGAGTCATTGGTGAGGTTTGACAAGAGATGTTAAATTCACTCTTGCAAACTATTATCTAAGAAGGATAGAAGATTCATCTTCACAACAAGTAGTTGAAGTAGTGAATAGATTGTTTCACTCGATCTTGAAGCCTTAGTTATTTAGCATTCATGAGTTCTTAATGCTATGTTTCACTTCATTTATGCCATGGGTTGTTTGAGAATAGGAAGTGTTTGTAAGATTTAAGTGTTAGGGAGTTAGGAAAGTGACAAATTCCTTAGATCCTTTGCATGAAAATCTAAGAACATGAACTTAGAACTTCTTGTGCATAATGTGTTGTGATTCTTGCTAGATAAGTATGTTAATTTGGTTTGTTCTCATATTTATCCTATAGATGCAATGAAAGGTTTAACCTTGAATGTGGTTTGTTCTAGGTTTAGCCTAATGAATGCTATGTTTGGTTAAAGGGTTATGTCTTTGGTAGAAGGCTTGTTGTTGTCAAATCTATGGTCATTCATTTATAATACCGTTGATGAAATACCTCTATGGTCGTTGTTTGTCTAGGGTGATCATCAACAAGTTTTGCAAATGGTTGTTGTTTGTCTTTGCAAACTACTCTTAAGAAGGAATAAATGTTGATCTTCCATTGTCATTCCCCATAGGTAACAAATGTTATAGGATCAGTGAATGGTTCAATGATCAACATTTGGTTTGGAAGTGAATATCAATTGCCCCCAAGGCTTTATCCTTTGTAGTTTTAAAACCCTTTTCTTTAGTTTTGTTTGATGTTTAGCATAGTTACTTAACTTTGCTAGTTATCTTGTCTTTTAATTTTCATAACTTAGGACAACCAACCAACCAAACCCGCCCCCCTTACATGTTTTTATATGTATGTATGTATATATATATATACTCCTAGCCTAATATCAACCATTTGTGCTTAAGCGCTTGAGAAAATCCCCCTTCTTCGTGGATGACCCCGACTTGCCGCTATCTGCTTAGTTGTAGATAGTAAGCAAAAAGGGCTTATAAATATTAACTTTGAGAGGCATGGCGACGGCCTCCCAGAACTGTAAAGTGATGGTATAATACCTCTCATCACACAAGTATTAACATGACTCCATATGAAGCCTTATATGTAGTTAAGCCTCATAATTTTCCATTGGGAGAATTTACTGAAGTCATTTTACTAGTAACTCAAGAACTGGTGCAGCAGAGGGAATCCGTTTTGATTTCACTGCAAAATCATCTTTAAAAGGCTCAGGAATGGATGAAAATTAATGCAGGTCAGAGAAGGATGGAAATGAGTTTCCAAGTGGGGGAAATGGTTTATCTAAAGTTACAAAAATATAGGCAAGGGTCAGTGGTTCAGAGAGCTAATATGAAGCTGTCACCAAAATACTAAGGCCCTTATCCTATTGTTCAGAAGATTAGAGTTGTATCATATAAGCTCCAATTACCAGTATCATCAAGCATTCACCATGTCTTCCATGTCTCACTTATTAAACTTCACCATGGACCCGTGCCATTTGATATCACTCATATTCCTAACTCTATGCAAGAAGATGAGCAATCACTACTGCCATAACAAATATTACAGAGAAGGATTATCAATTCTGGTTCTGATCGAACCGTTCAATGGCTAATTAAGTGGAAAAATTTTCCAATTGAAGAAGCTTCATGGAAAAACTGTAACTTCATCAAAAACAATTTCCTAATTTCCAGGACTGAGCTATTAGTTTGAGAATCAGCTTAAGAGCAAGTTATGTTTAAGGAAGGGGGATTGTTATATATCCAAGTTAAACACAAGGGTAAAATTGAGAAAACACATCTTCAAAAGCTCAGAAGCTGTTTTTGATGCTGATAAACCGAAGATGCATAACTGATTTTCTGTTAATCAGTTGGAATGACCAAGGAGGAAGCCTACAACAGTATATGAGATGATTTTTTCCATAGAGAAGGGCATGTATGATTAGTGTGATCAAGATTCTATTGGATTCATCCCTCATTCTTTCCCAGACAACTCACTTTTCTCTTTTCCTTTCCTTCTTATATAATCCCAGATTTCATGCTGTAAAACTCCATATTCACAGTGCAAATTCCATTTTAGTTCTCGGTTAAGAGTGTGCATGTTACATAAACTGAAAGAGTAAAGATAGAGTTTCTTGAGAATTAAGTTATGTTTAGTGTTATGTTGCTCTTGTACCATTCGTGTACTCTTTATATTCTCAATTATACAACATCTCCCACTTACGAATTTTCACACTTTCATTGTATCAGAGCAGCTCCAAAGCTAGGACTGTCGTAGTTTAGTTAATTTTAATTAATGTCATTGAGTGTGGATTTAAATGATGTGTGTCACACTCTTCATACTATTACAAACTAAGGTTATCGTAACACTTTAGAGTGTTGATTTAGGTACTAAAAATCTTAATTTAGACCTATTACAAATTTCACAAGCATTACTTTAGGTGATTGATGTTGCATTAGATCTAGCACACACTTTTTAAGATTTAGGCAATATTTTTAAAGATTTAAGTAACAATGTTATTATAACATTTTAGTAGTGTTGCTTGAAAATTGCTACTTTAACCCTAATTTGTAGTAGTGTCATTTCTTGCTACCATTTTTTTGAAGTGTAAATGCTAATTAATTATTTTTTATTTAACTTTCACCATAAATTTATATTTTTTCATAATTAAATATCTTTATACATTAAAAGTGGGGATCCTGAAATGAACAGCTTTTTTCGTCGTTCATTTGAGTAGCGATAAAAAAAGTAAAAATGTATATTGAAATTATTTGGTACGAGTTTCACTATGCGCTCTCCCCCTGTGATCACTCTTTAATCTTTACAATTTTCTTCACACTGCTTTGTTTGCCAATTCCTTTTCACTCCAGCAGCCCTTTCCTTCAGCAATTCCTTCAGCCTTTTCATAATCTTTCAATCCCTTCTTCTTCTCCTCAGCCTTTTTGTAATTTCGTCTTCACCTTCTCACCCTAAACGATGACAATTCCGACCAGACATCGGTGATCAACCTCTGCAACACCGACTCTTACGATGACGACCCCTCCGGCTCTCGTGAGAGCTAGAAGAAGAAGAAGAAGAAAAAGAAGAAGAAGAGAGTGGATAAATAGCAGGGGAGAGTACCCTTGTCGGTTGGGTTCCTCGATCCCGTACCTTTTAGAGAAACGCCACCGGCAATGCAGGTCACCGGCGAGACAGTGGTGAGGTTTGATGTGCAACGGTGTTATGACAAGTGACAGTGGCTGAAAAGTGTTGGGGTAGATTCTGTTCCAAATGAATGACAAAATGACGTTTGGATGATTATGGTAAAAATTTTCATGGATATTGATGTGAATTGCATTACGTACGCTTTCCTTAAAGAGTAATTGGACCCTATTACAGCCTTGGGTTACACGAATTCCCTTTGAGGATAAAACAATCGAGAACCCCTCCTGTTCTAGGCTTGAATCAGGAGAATACTTTTGAGTACCCGTGTTTTTGGTTGCTATGTATATCTGGGAAAATTTTATCTTTTTTCCTATGTTTGTATTTTCTTGTTTGTCTATATCTCTGCCATGCATACGTACCACACATGTATATATAGAGAATAAGTGTCATCAAAGGATACAGCCGTTCATGCGTAGTTATCAGAACTGTACCGATGTATCTTTTCACATCCCAGGATAATGCAGTAAACTCGTTTACTTGTAAGAAGAGTTAGGCATGCTACCAACACTGCAACCTGTAGACAATCTTTAATCCATCTTCATCCTTTTAGTCAAGGAATTAGATACTACACACCACCACCGTCAGAATTATAAAAAACTCTGAAGTGATACATCTTTCCACACTCCAGGACAAACTATGTTAGTTATCACCAACACAATTAATCCTTATCCTTTCAACTGTAAACTCGTAGATAGTTTATACAAGTGTGCACTCCACACCACCAAACTTGTTTTAACGTCCCGAGTTTACAATTACTCGAATCCAATTATACTTAAATAACTTTGTGTTTCATAAAACACCAACAATCCTCCCCTATTTAAGTATTATCCTTGAGTCAGAAAATTCAATCACCAAACCAAACAAGTGCATAGATGAAAATGTCTTGAAGATTGAATTTTCTCCTTAGTGAACTACGCATTCCAAATATTCGTGAATCGGGGTGTCTCTAAAGATTGAACCCTTCAACCCATTTGAACAATTGAAGGTAATCCACACACAAGTTCAAATACAACTCAAAAGTTCAAGCTTGACACTATATAAGCCATGTGTCCCTATCCATCCATGAGTGCTTACAAAAGACAATCCTGGGCTTATTGAAGCGGCTACACTTCGCACTTCATATAGGTGAATCTCTTTAATCGTACACCTGCAATTGTACTCTGTCAAATGATCCATTAAGAAGTTAAAACTTCAACCTAACTTCCATGCAGGTCCAAACAAATTACCTTCGGGATATGAAATCATATGTTTCAATCTTAAACAATAAGCCTCCCACATTGAATTTTACTCTAACGTCGTATTAGAGCAAAATTGGGTATCCCATTATCAAAGATTTTAATAGGCTTTAAATCCATCCCGATCACCGATTTGTTTATTAAGTTTCTAACTAGTCACTTCGGCAAGTGTTTCGCTAGATTGCGTTGATATCTTACAAAATCAACTGAAATCACACAATGAGTAATTTAACTCACGATTCATGCTATGCCAAGCACCCAAGTGTCTAAAGTTTCATTATACACTTCATTATAAACCTTAGCCATCTACCGGCTTAGGCCACAACAGAACTTCATGTACCAAATTCTATAACCATTCTGCTTCTTTACCAGCAGTTTACATAACCATTTCATTCATCATACAATTTCATATTTCTTTTTTCATGCATTTATAAGAACTTTTAACATTCACACATCAACCATGCATGAACAATATTTCTCAAAATTCCTTAATCCCGTTTACAAGAAATTCATATTTCCTTAGAATCATGGTTCTTTTCACGAACTAACACTGCCTCTTATCAGAGTTACACCAACACGAGTTTTAAGATTTCATTAATCAATACTCATTTATATTTCTTCATGTTACCCAACAATATCAAGAAATAATTTTCATGTTGCTCTCATTTATGCAATAATTTACAAAAGTTATTACACATAAATAGCTAATTATTAATAAATATTTATTTATTTTCTTACTTTTTAATACTTTTTTTTAATTAAACCATCCTTAGATGGGGGAAATTATATTAGGCCTTCCCAAGCCGTAAAATAAACAAAAACTGAAAGGTAAAGAAAGAGAGAAGCCATTGGCTTAGTTGATATGTACATTTGTGTCCCATAGGCTCATTGAAGCAACATTTGTTGCTTCCAAAATGAATAAAAGAGTATAGCTAATTGTGAGAGGATTACTAAACTCTTAGTTGAAAATGGAGATCATCGAACTTATTAGTGGATCGTAATGACGAAACACTGGTCAGTCACTTACTTTTTAATACACCATCCTTTAAAGTAAAAGGTAGACCGAAACCACATTCCGTGGGGATAAAATCCTTTCGGGAATTAGTCATCCTTTTAATAAAAATAAATAAAATAAAAAATTGATCAAACATTACAAATTAAAAATCCCATAGCTATTTATTCATTTTCTTTTATTCACAAAAGCAAGTGTTTTCTCACACCAAAAAATTAACACAATATATATGATCCATATATCATGCAACGTCAACATGACTTTAGTACCTAAGTAATTAATTTCTTAGCATGACCGTTGATGATATAATCCAATTCTTTTCAATACACATTAGTCAAACATAGCAAAAATCATACACGTGAATTGCAAATTTACATGGCATTAATTAATCAAGAAATTAAGAACAAAGCACAATACAATTTCTCATCCATATTTGAAATCAAATCTACAGTATTACTGCCATTATAGTTTTTATTTTCATGCAAGCAATTTATAAATTTATTCATCATTATCCTTCATGATTTACAGTAATAAACCAGGACAAACATGCATTTCATTAAAAATTTCATCATTGTCATGATGTCTTCTAGGAATACACTGTCATGTATTTGATAAAAAAATTCCAGCATCACCATGATGCTTTTCAGGGATATACTGTCATGTATTTGATAAAAAAATTACATCATCGCCATGAACCTGACAGTCCAAAAATACTTCTGACATTTATTATAGGTTTTAAACTATTTTACACATGTAATTAATTTCATGTTTCACTACCTGCAATATGACTCTATAACAAAGAAAAAAAGTACCATACCTTGTACTAGCATCTCCATTTCTATGCTGCAGTCATCATTTTCCCGTATGTTCCATATGTTGCTACGATGTAGTTCCTCGCATCCTTTCAATTGTCGCACGTTGTCACATGCATGCTGCACCACTGCATCCCTCATCCAATATATAATTCATCCATGCACCACATGTATGCACCACCGAACTCATCATCCAATACATTCAGAATTACTCTTTAAGATTGTTGGGGTAGATTCTGTAATAATGCATTCTAATGGAATGACAAAATCACGTTTGGATGATTGTGTAAAACTTTTCATGGATATCGATGTGAGTTGCGTTACGTACGCAACACACGTGATATGACATCCAAGTTTGGGAAAATGGAGAAGTTTGAAGGCGTTGATTTTCGTAGATGGTAGAAGAAGATGCATTTCCTCCTTACAACTCTGAAAGTGGCATATGTTTTGTCTACTCCAATGACAGAACCAGCAGATGATGAACCATTGGAAGAAACTCGTCGGAGGAACAAATGGGAAAATGATGACTACACCTGTCGTGGTCACATCTTGAATGGTATGTCTGACTCACTATTTGATGTTTATCAAAATGTTGAATCTGCAAAAGAGTTGTGGAATTCCTCAGAGTTAAAATACATGGATGAGGATGCTTCTAGTAAGAAATTCCTTGTCAGTAATTTTATCAATTACAAGATGTCAGACTCTAGGCCCGTTATGGAGCAGTACAATGAATTGCTCTGGACTTTAGGATTGCATAACACAAACTGGGAATGGATGAATCTATTTCTGTGTTAAGTATAATCGACAAGCTTCCACCTTCATGGAAGGTTTTCAAGCACATGCTTAAGCACAAAAAGGAAGAATTGTCTCTTGTTCAACTCGGAAGCCATTTGCGCATAGAGGAAACTCTAAGGGCACATGAAAATGGCAAGTCCAAAGATAAAGAGACTGTGAGACTCTTTTCGGTTAATATGATGGAAGAGGGTGATAGTTCTAAGAACAAAAAGGGGAAGAAGCGCCCATTTAACAACACAAGCAAAGAGTCCAACAAGAGGCCTAAGGGTGCATGTTGGATTTGTGGCAAGACAAGACACTTCAAACGAGATTGCCATGTCAAGAAGAGCAAGAAAGGAGTGACACCAAATCATTCCAGGCAAGGGTCTAAGGACCAAGGCCAAACTCCTCATCAAGGTCAGAATGTTAATTATGGTTTAAATTCGGTTGAGAATTATGTACCATTAATTTCTGAAGCATTTTATGTATATGATGATGAAATTGCTTGGTGGATAGATTCTGGAGCAACCAAACATGTTTGTAAGGACCATAGGTGGTTCAAGTCATATGAACCTGCTAACGATTGTTCCATTCTTCATATGGGAAACTAATCTACCGCCACTATTCTTGGTCGAGGAGATGTTGTGTTGGAATTTAGATCTGGGAAAAATCTTCATCTAAAAGATGTTCTACATGTACCTAGAATTAGAAAGAACTTAGTTTCTAGTAGTATATTGTCTAAGTGTGGCTATAAGCAAGTGTATGAATCTGATAAATTTATCTTATCAAAGTTTGGTGTGTTTGTAGGATTCGAATATTATTGTAATGGAATGTTTATGCTCAATATAAATAATATGTGTGGTTCTATTTACATGATCTGCTCCAATGTTGATTTACCATCTTTATGGCATGCTAGACTAGGACATGTTCATTACAAACGTATGCTTGATATGTCTAAAGATAGTTTGATTCCTGCTTTTGATATAAATGTGCAAAAATGTAATATTTGTATGTTGAATAAAATTGTTAGGAAACCATTTAAAAGTGTTGAAAGTACTTCAAAATTGCTAGAACTCATACATAGTGACTTGTATGACTTGCATGCAACACCTTCTTTGGGGAGTAAAAAGTACTTAATAACATTCATTGATGATTATTCAAGATTTTGTTACATTTATTTGTTGCATTCCAAAGATGAGGCAATTGAGAAATTTAAGACTTTTAAAATTGAGGTTGAATTACAAAAATCAATTTTGATAAAAAAGTTACGCACTGCTAGAGGAGGTGAATATTATGATCCTTAATTTTTTTGAATCTTGTGGTATCATTCATGAGGTTACTGCTCCATATACACCGCAACAAAATGATGTGGCAGAAAGGAAAAACACGGTACTTAAAGAAATGGTTACTTCCATGTTATCCTATTCTTGATTGAGTGACGGATTTTGGGGTGAAGCCATGTTAGCGACTTGCTATTTATTAAATAGGGTTCCTAACAAACGGAACAAGATCACTCCATATGAGCTTTGGTATAAAAAGAAACCAAACTTGAATTATCTTCGAGTTTGGGGTTGTGGGGCAGTTGTTAGACTTCCTAATCCCAAGAGAAAAACATTAGGAGAACGAGGTATTGATTGCATCTTTATTGGATATGCTATGCCTTCCAAGGCATATAGGTTCTATATTATAGAACCTAATGATTTTATTTTGATTCACACCGTAATTGAATCAACAGATGTTATATTTGATGAAAATCGATTCACATCAGTACCAAGGCCAAGGGATTTAGTTCCTACTTCAAGTATAACTATGGAGGAAGATGAAATGTCTCATCAAGTCAAGTCACCCGAGCTTCGAAGGAGCAAGAGAGGTAGGATTGAGAAGTCTTTCAGTCCTGATTTCCAAATTTATTTGGTTGAGGGATCAAGAGATGAGATGGGTTATAAATATTCGTATTGTTATCATATTTAAGCGGATCCTAAGACATTTAGTGAGACTATGAAGTCTCGGCATGTTTCTTTCTGGAAAGAAGCGATAAATGAGATGGATTCCATCATGGGTAATAATACATGGGTTTTTTCTGATCTCCCGCGTGGTTGTAAAACTTTGGGTTGCAAGTGGATCTTCAAAAGGAAGATGAAAGTCGATGGCTCTATTGACAAGTATAAAGCTAGATTGGTTATCCAAGGCTTTAGGCAAAGGGAAGGTATTGATTATTTCGATACATATGCCCCAGTTGCTCGGATCTCTACTATTAGGTTATTGATTGCATTAGCGGTTATTAACAACCTAGTGATCCATCAAATGGATGTCAAAAATGCATTTTTGAATGGATATCTAGAAGAAGAGGTTTACATGAAACAACCTGAAGGGTTTTTTATGCCTGGAAATGAGCATAAGGTTTGTAAACTTGTCAAATCATTGTATGGGGTAAAAAAATCTCCTAAACAATGGCATCATAAGTTTGATGAGGTGGTTTTATCGAATGGCAATGAGTTAAATCAATCTGACAAATGTTTGTATAGAAAATTTGATAGTACTGGAAATGGAGTTATCATTTGTCTATATGTGGATGATATGCTAATTTTTGGTACAAATCAGATCCAAGTTGACCTTACAAAGGTATTCTTGTCATCAAGTTTTGACATGAAAGACATGGGGGTGGCTGATGTGATTCTTGGTATTAAGATCAAATGAGAGAATAAAGGAATTTCTCTGACACGGTCTCATTACATTGAGAAAGTACATAAGAAATTCAATTGTGAGAATTGTTCCTAGGTTACCACTCCAATGGATTCAAGTATGAAGATTATACCTAATAAGGGTAAAGCGGTATCACAACTTGAGTACTCACAAGTAATTAGTTGCTTGATGTATGTCATGACAAGCACAAGGGCGGACATCGCTTTTGCGGTTGGCAAATTGAGTAGGTACACAAGCAACCCCATATCATTGGCAAACAGTTAGGCGTGTACTTAAGTATCTAAAGAAAATAATGAATTATGGTTTGTGCTATGTTGGATTTCCTTCGGTTTTAGAAGGTTATTCTGATGCTAGTTGGATTACAAATACAGAGGATCGTTCTTCTACAACTGGCTGGGTATTCTTACTTGGTAGAGGTGCTATTTCATGGGATTCTAAAAACCAAACTTGCATAACCAACTCCACTATGGAGTCAGAATTTGTAGCTCTTGCACCGCAGGTAAGGAGGCGGAATGGTTACAGAATCTGGTATATGAAATTCCATTGTGGCCTAAGCCGATTTCACCTATCTCTATTCATTGTGATAATACAAATAGTCTATCTAAGGCTTATAGTGATGTGTAATATGGAAAATCTAGACACTTGGGCATTAGGCATAGCGCGATACGTGAGTTTATAACTCATGGTGTGATTTTAGTTGATTTTGTAAGATCTCAACACAATCTAGCAGATCAATTGACGAAGGGACTAGCTAGGGACTTGGTAAACAAGTCGGCGATTGAGATGGGTTTAAAGCCTCTTTGAAATCTCTGATTATGGGATACCCAATTTCGCTCTTATATGACATTGGAGTAAAATTCAATGTGGAAGGCCTATTGTTTGAGATTGATACATATGATTTCATATCCCGAAGGTAATATGTTTGGACCTGCATGTAAGTTAGGTTGAAGTTTATCTTCTTAATGGATCTTTTGACAAAGTACTTTTGCAGGAGTATGATTAAAGAGATTCACCTATATAAAGTGTGAAGTGTAGCCGCTTCAAGAAGCTCGGGCTTGGCTTTCTATGCACTCATGAATGGATAGGGACACATGGCTTATATAGTGTCAAGTTTTAGCTTTTGAGATTCGTACTTGAAATTGTGTGTGGATTATCTTCAAGTGTTCAAATGGGTTAAAGGGTTCAATCTTTAAAGACACCTCGATTCTCGAATATTTGAAATGTGTAATTTACTAAGGTGAAAATTCAATCTTCAAGATATTTTCATTTATGCACTTGTTTGGTTTGGTTGTTGGATTTTCCGAATCAAGGATAATACTTAAATGGGGGAGGATTGTTGGTGTTTTAAGAAACACAAGCTATTTAAGTATGATTGGATTAAAACAAGTTTGGTGGTGCGGAGTGCACACTTGTATAAACTATCTACGAGCTTACAGTTCTGGGATATGTATTAAAATTGTTGGCAAGACTAACATGTACTATCCTTTTTGTGGAAAGATGGATCATTCTAACTACATCCGTATTTATACATAATTATAACGGTGGGGGTGTATAGTATCTGACTCCTTGATTGAAAGGATGAGGATGAACTAAGGATTGTGTACAGGATGCAGTGTTGGCAGCATGCTCCACTTACTGCATTGTTATGGGTAAAAATGCACAATTCAGAGTTTATTAAAATTCTGATAACTACAGTACACTGGATGTGGAAAATGTAATCATTTGTGGAAAGATACATTGTATTACAATTGTATCAGAGTGATGCATCCTAACCATGGTGGCCTATAACCCATAGATTCCATGATGAGTAACATCTTTTTGGACATCTTATAATTATATCAGGGTGGTGCATCATAAACATGGTGACCTATAACCTACAAATTCCACGATAGGTAGTGTCTTTTCGGAACATCTCCTATATAAACATGTATATGCATGCACAGATACATAAGTGAAAATCTTAGAATTTTCAGACTTACTCAGTAACCAAAATACTGCACTCAAAACCTTTTTCTTGTTTCAAGCCTAAATCAAGAGGGTATTTTCGATTATTTTATCCTCAAGGAGAATTCTTGTAACCCAAAGCAGTAACTGGGTTGAATTACTCTTTAAGGAAAGCGTATGTTAATGCGATCCAAATCGATATCCAAATTCCATTACACTAACATTTACAAGAATACAGTTTTATAAGTTTACTTCTACTTCTCCCAAAAGCCAAATTGTCATTTCTCTTTTCCAGTATTTTATGTTGGGGTAGATTTTGTAATAATACATTCCAATGGAATGACAAAATCACGTTTGGATAATTGTGGTAAAACTTTTCATGGATATCGATGTGAGTCGCATTACGTACGCTTTTCTTAAAGAGTAATTGGACCCTATTACAGCCTTGTGTTACACGAATTCCCTTCGAGAATAAAACAATCGAGAATCCCTCATGTTCTAGGCTTTAATCAGGAGAATACTTTTGAGTACCCGTATTTTTGGTTGCTATGTATATCTAGGAAAATTTTATCTTTTTCCCTATGTTTGTATTTTCTTGTTTGTCTATATCTCTGTCATGCATACGTACCACACATGTATATAGAGAGAATAAGTGTCATTAAAGGATAGAACCGTTCATGCGCAGTTATCAGAACTGTACCGATGTATCTTTCCACATCCCAGGATAATACATTAAACTCGTTTACTTGTAAGAAGAGTTAGGCATGCTACCAACACTGCATCCTATAGACAATCCTTAATCCATCTCCATCCTTTCAGTCTAGGAATTAGACACTACACACCACCACCGTCAGAATTATAAAAAAACTCTGAAGTGATACATCTTTCCACACTCCAGGACAAACTATGTTAGTTATCACCAACACAATTAATCCTTATCCTTTCAACTGTAAACTCGTAGATAGTTTATACAAGTGTGCACTCCACACCACCAAACTTGCTTTAATGTCCCGAGTTTACAATTACTCGAATCCAATTATACTTAAATAACTTTGTGTTTCATAAAACACCAACAAAAATGAGCGGCTCCGGAAGCATCTTTTGAAAACCCGAGTATCAGGCTGAGGTGAGCCCTTTATTTCTGTTGATTGATTCGTTTTGCAAAGTGGGTTCTTAAGGCTTTTTAAATTTGTAGTATTTCAGGATGAATACTTTATTTATGTGTGTTTGAAGATGTTAGAATTTTTAATTTTAAGGGGATGACAATCAGAGTCTAAGAATTTGATGTTTACAAATATTGTGAATTATATTAGTATTTTTCTTGTATTTAGAAAGTGATGCTATTGAAGTAGAATAAGAGTAGTTCTTGGATATTTGAAGGCATATCTTTGAATGAATTCTTTATTTTTTTGAACATGTTTAAGTGTTTGTGGATTTGTTGTCTTTTGGTATGAAATGGGGATTTCGAAAGTTGAAATCTTTAACTGCAAGTTAGTAAGCTGCTGGACTTGATTGTTCATAGTTTTTACTTTTTTTTTAAATAAAACCATCCGAGAGATGGGGGGAAGTATATTTGGCTCCCCAAACCGTTAGAGAAAGAAAAATATAGATGAGAAGAAACAAAATGACCTCGGAGAGAGGCATAGTACTATACAAAAAGGTAATCCTATTGATGATCCCGGGGCTGTATTTAGCTCTCGAAGCAACCTATTTGCTCCCAAAAGCGTTGTAGCCAACTATGGTAATGATAAAATTATACTAACTAATAAAACTCAAAAGGGGGGTATGATACTATCCATATGTACCATCTAACCGAAAATCCACGAACATGTCGGCGAATCGAAATTTCGAGACGCCAGCTTGTCAATGACAGGTCAGCTAGATGGCATTAATTCAGAATGAGACCCCAAAGAAAACAGTTCTCCGAAAGATAGATTGGCCAAAATGAGTTGAGAAAATGTCCCTGTAGAAAGATTTGCCTCCATCCGGCCGCCTTCCATTTGTTGAGATAAGCTGCTTCAGTTTGGTGGTTGTATAGAGAAATCAGCAGCTGTTGTGTTAATCTTCACGCCAAGTTAGGGTACCTGTAAACACAGAGAAGGAAGGACTCATTGTGTAGATTCTATTCAGAGATATCATGTGCAATTCTAAAAGAGGGGACACTCCTTTGATCCAAATAGATTAGGCCTTTAGTCTTGCCATCCAAATCATCAAAGTTGAAAATAGAGTTTATATTCTCAACTCTGGCCCTATTTGCCAACCAGTCTGCAGGCATGTTGCCTTGCCTAAAGACACGAGAAAGTTTTTTATTACCCAACAGGTTGTGTATCTCGTCAGATAACTCATATAGTATCCAAGGGGCACTGAAAGGATACATTTCACAGGATATAGCATTCATACAATCAGTTTCCAGCTCAAACTCCGATATGTTTTTCTCATGCATCAGTTGAATGGCACTCTGTATTGCGATCAGCTCCGCATTCAGAGCTGAACAAGCATTTATACTGAGAGCTTTTGCCAACAAACATGTACCATTTTTATTTCTAACAATCAGTCCAATACCACATTTTTTTGACTTTGAATCCCATGAGGCATCCGCATTTACTTTGATGAAATTATCAGGTGGTTTCCATATTACCTTTGTGATTGTTCTCACTCTTTTAGTTGTCAGGAAAGGCACTATGTTGGATGATGTCCATATTTTATCAAACTCACTGCCTAAAAGGAAGGGGTGAACAGTGGAGATATCATGCAGTGACTTCTTAATGTCCACTAAAATAGTACCATATCTCGGTTTGATTTCATCAAATAGCAGTTTATTACGTGCTTTCCACAGATGCCAACAAACTAGAAGTGGTAGAAGATGAATGAGTGCAGAATGTGTGTTTGTGAAACCCACTGTTGACCAGTAGTAAGACAGTCTATCCCACAGTGAATTAAAAAGAAGTACAGGTAAGGAAAAGGAAGTATTTCTTTGAGAACTTGTCAGGTGATGCTTTCTCAATCTTTGTCATTTGTATATACATGATGATGCATCAATGTCTTTTGTTTCATGTATCTCCGTTTATAATTTGAATGTATTAATAAAAAAGAGAAAACAAAGTTTCAAATTGGGGGAGTACCTATAGAAAAGTATACTCTGATTACGGGACAACTGCAGTGGCTAAAAGACATGTGCTTTTGTTTTAATATACTAACTGGTGAAATGCATTGATATGGGAATTGATGGAAGCAAGGAAAAAGAAGAGGAGGAAGCGTCATACACTGGAACAAGTAAGTTGTTTGTGTTCAGATGTAGCATTCTGTCAAGTATCTTATGCATATTCTCTTTAGCTAAAGCGATTCTAGAAATACTTTCTTGTGGCACGGGAGCTTTCAAAGTAATGGAAAAAGATGAAGCTTTTAGATATTACAAAAGGTAGAAGATTTAAGTGTGTTTAACTTCCTCTTTTCGTGTGTGTGTGTTAAACATAATATGGTGTTTGAGTACCTTAGAACCTGATTAATTTATAACTTATGTGTCTTTTCTGCTAATGTCCATTAAGATTGGTGACTGTAGCTCTAATTAAAATGAAAGGGAAGATTATGGAGATTGCTAGCTCTCATGTTTTGTCTCATGTAATTCAGGTACTCCTTTGGATTAAGTTATTTTCCTCTTTTAATTGTGTTTTTGTTGCTGATATAGTCTTTTGTATAGACTTGTGTGCAATGGCAAAATTAGGATTTTTTTTCAGGTGGGGCTGGAGGAGGGACGGACGGATGGTGATGGGAGTCTCTGGCTGCTGGCGGGACGGCGGCGGCCGGAGCTGGAGGCTCGAAGCCTGGAATGGCTGATTTACGTTTAGTTTTTTGGGTTTGTTGAAAAATTGGTTTGTTGCAAGATTTGGCAAAGGGTTTTGTATTTGGGCCATCCTTTTTTGGATTTTGGCCCAATACAAATACTCAAATTCAATTTCTTTTTTTTCCCTTCTGCACTAATCAAAACGACGTCGTTTGATTTGAGCGAAAACGACGTCGTTTTGATGTATTATGGGCAAAAAAAAAGAAGGCCTGCTGCGGCCTTCTTCCCTAGTTGCTTATGCCGGAAAATCGTGGAACACGCCGGATAACTCCGCTCCGCTGCCGGGAAGCGCTTTAACCGCTTTTAACCACTACTACCATGGCACCGGAATCTCAGGTAGGGCTGGAGCCCTACCACGCGCCATGGTAGTTCCGCACATGCTTGTGTGAAGCATTGTACACGAGATGAAAGGGAATGCAGTATTTGAGGAAAATCACCAATCAGGAAGGAGTGAACAAAGCTCTGGTTGAAATCTGTTCTGCTCGGCTCTTCCTCCTTCAGTGTTTCCACCTGTCTGCAAAATTATTAACCGTTATTGCACACTAAAATAAAATACCTCTGGATTTCATTTGATAGGTGAGTATCCCAGGTTTGGGGAGGGGCGTGGAGATGCTCTAGCAATGATTGTTCTAAATTAGCAAAAAAATCTTTTCTGCATCTTGAAGTCTAATTAAGTGTTCTTATTCTGTTTATATAAAACCATTAAGGTTGTGCAGCTCAAGGAACCTCGAGATGCTTGTGCTATTATTGTTGCTGAATTACATCATCTTTGGCTACGATTTGAAACTCTTATTGATGATATCATTGTGATAGTTGTGCAGATTTGTGGCTTGACTGAGGCTAGGAGATCCCTTACCCTTTAAATTTAAGGGATAAGTGCCAATATAACCTTACGTACTTGAGTAACTGACAATATAACCCTATGATAATTTTTAGTGTAAAAATAACTCTAACTAGTTAATGAAAGTGGCAATATAATCCTCAGACCCCATTTCTGGCATTGACCTCAATTTTCTGGCATTGACTCTATGTAAATTGACCAAAATACCCTTTGGGCGAAATCTGAAATTAGGTGGACAATTTTACCTTCACAGTTCGTCGGACCGCCGCCAAACCACCGTCGGACTGCTACCGAACCACTGCCTTAACAGGTAGGGTTATATCATCACATTATGAAATCTTATTGGGTTATATCATCACATTATGAAATCTTATTGGGTTATATCAGCACATTCATAATGTTTGTAGGGCTATATCAGTACATTCTCATGTTTGTAGGGTTATATCAGCACATTCTTAAAACTTATAGGGTTATATCAGCACATGTTATAAATATTAAGTGTGTGGTACTCGGCTGACCTTAATGGACGACCAAATCATCATATACACCATTATCACATCATAACAATATCTTATACAACATAAAATTTGACATCATAACACAATCATTGTATTAAACACCATTATCACATATTATAACCACATTTCAAAACTTATCAACACTAAAAATCCTAGGTCAAACGACACAACAAAATAACAATCACACACAATACCAAAGGTCATCCAATCATCAATCTGGGCTAAACACAACAAAATACACAAAATATCATTAAAATCCCTATATTCTATTATATGCTGATATGACTCTACATTTTTTTTACTAATGTGCTGATATAACCCTATAAATTTTAAGATTGTGCCGATTTAACCCTACTAGTTTTCATAATGTGCTAATATAACCCTACCTATTACGGCGGTAACCTAGCAGTGGATTGACAGCGGTCCGGTGGTTGTCCGGCGGCGGTCCTGAGGCGATCCGACGGTGGTCCGGAAATATTAGAGTATTGATGAGTCTAAGGGTAATAATGGCATTTCATATTTTTTTAAAGTATTTTTAAATTTATTTTCAGAAGGGCAAAAATGTAATTTTACAAAATTCCTGCCAAAAGTTGCCAAAGAGGGTTATATTGGCACTTTCACTAACTAGATGGGATTATATTGGCACTTTCAAATATTAAAAGGTTATATTGGCACTTTCAAATATTGAAAGATTATATTGACACTTATGTCAAGTAGGTAGGGTTATAAAAACACTTTCTCTAAATTTAATCTCAGAGTGCCTCATAGCAGTGTAGTATACTGATACTCCCTCTGTCACAAATAGGGGTGTTCGAATTGCCCGACCTGACCCGACACGTTTTGAAGTAGCCCATTTGGGTTGGGTCAGGTCAATGTTCCATTTGGGTCAAAAGAGTCGGGTCAAAATGAGTCGGGTCGAATTTTGGCCCAAATTGACCCATTTTGACCCGTTTGCAATTGTCTCATTTTCTCGAAAAAATTATAAAGAATAATTAATTTAATACAATATATCCACTATTAATTTATTACATAAAAAAATCAACATTCTTGAAAAATATATATATATTTATAAAGCTAAAAATGTTTTAAAATTTTAGTTTACTATTTTTATGTGATTTTGGTCAATTTTGGTCGATTCCGACCGACCCGATCCTAAACTATGGGAATTTTAATCCAACCTGACCTATTTGACCTTAAATTTAAGGTCAATTTGGCCGGATCAGCTGACCCACCCTGACCCATGAACACCTCCAGTCCCAATTTAAGTTGTGATTTAACTATTCATTACTCAAAACTTCTTAACTTTGACCCTAAAATTGAATTGGTACATAAATATTGTGTGGCTGTTCATTGTGTGTATTCAATGTTGCTGTTTTGGTCTGCCAATGTGTGAAAATGTGCAATGGGTGGTCCTGAAAGCAATGTTCTGCCTTTTCTAAATGTGGAATGATCATCTTGATAATGAGGTCCATTAAATATGTAGACAAGTACATATTTCAGGAACATTGGTCGCACCTAATTCTTTCTTTTAGGTCACATGGTTCCACATAATGAAGGTGACAACTGTGGCTATTTCTTCAACATCATTATTCTTTGAACAATATATGCTCTCTTTTGGATAGCTTGAATGCTGTGTATTGGATTCTTGATTTCTGCAGAAAATTATGTGTATTCAATGTGGCTATTTCTTTTGCTATACAATGTGTTTATTCAATGAGGCTGTTTTGTTCAGCCTATGTGTGTTAATGTGCTCGCCTTTGTCTTGAAAGTTGACAGTGGTACAAATTCATCTATTTTTAAAACTGAAAGCAAATGTTTTTCATTACAACGATGGTTGGATTGCAAACACAACAACAAAACCTAGCATTGTAATTGCATCTTTGCCACCCCTATCTAACCACATTGTAAAACCAAATGACACTTCAAACATCTTTGCTATCACATAAGTTGCTGAATAATGTACTCAAGACCCATTGATTTGTTTGTTGCTATCAAGCTTTGTAAGCCCTCCCTAACTACAACCGTGTCAACCTCTATGTCATTTGGTAGCATATCTTGTAGTTGGAGTGTATCTTTCTTCATATGTGGAAGCTTGTAACTATTAGACCCCTTGCATTTGATTATCTCCACCATGACACATTGGAGTGTTAGAAACACTTTGTTTAGTTTTTCTGGCTGCAATTCTTCAAAAGCTACTTTTGTTGCTGAAATGAGTTGATCCAAAGTGCGTGATTTTGTCTTGTGCTGCAAACTTTGTATTGAATTAAAAAAACCCAAATCTAAAACAATTAAATCAGGGCTTCTAGGTGGCTGAAAACCCAATTTTATGTTGAAGACGTCGGAACTTGCAGCCATTCTAAATTCAATATCATCATCACATATATGAGGTCTTACATTGTCTTGTCGAATTGTTATATTTGTACTAGCTAGTTACACGGCCATTTCCTTTTGATTGTTGGAACCAACTTTGTCAACATGAACGCTTTAGTAACATCACGGTCGATTGATGGAATTGGTTTGGTTTCTAGAGTATCGGCTGGTCTATTCTTGCTTGTCTTCTTTGCTGCCTCTTCATGTGTGAATGGCCAAATCCCAATTTTCCCATCGAACAAGACCTCCCCCCCATTGTTGATGATTGGTTGACATACGGCACAAAGGAACATTATCTTTTTTATATACTTTTATTTTGAACAATCCGGTGAGGCTCTTCCTCATCCGGGAGAAGATAGTACTTCTCCGCAACTCTAGTTATGTAAAACCATTTCTCGTCCATATGTATAATGTGATGCATATCCATAAAAGATGTTTTTCCTGAACTTGTTTCATGCTTCAAGTGAGATATTGAGTAGTATAACATGTGTAGCCGGTTAGTTGCTGAAATTTATGGTTTTATTGCATTTGAATGGTTTTGAATTTGACCCTCCTTGATCCAACGTTGCATGGTGGAAGTGCTTACCCCAATTGCTGCTGCATATTCCCTTTGTGTTGTGCGCAATGGGAGGGAGACAGCCATAGCTAGCTCCTTGTTGATCTCAACTTTTTTTCCTTCCATGTTTTCCTTCCACCTTCCTTCTCCAGTCTGTACATAACCCTAGTTGTCCTTGTCTTTTGTGCAGGTTTGAAAGATGGCTAATGGTGCGTACCGAAGTATTCCATCATTAGGATGCCTCCTTCCGATGATGGGTTGCAATCTTGCCTTCATTTAAATTTTGGAGGATGAACTCCCCAATTTGACAGCGCTGAAAAATAGTCAATCGATCTCGTTCCGCCATTACGATGTTGTTGCTACATAGGTGAAAAGGTTAAAGAGGGAAAAAGATGGAGAGTGAAAGAGAAGTGGATGGTAGCACCCTAGTTCTTGTTTTTTATGAAATTTACCACAACCCCTCATTTCATTTTGTCAATACCTTGGCCAATGGACCGTGTAAGGTACTTTTGAATTAAAGTGTAGATTTTCCCACCGTTTTCATAATTTTAGGAGGCAAGAATTAGCTTATATTTTGGTGGCTGGTTGTACAGTAATTAGTGTACTTTTAGAGACCAAACATACTACATCCATCAACTTTATGTCTTCTCCTATATCTAGCAATTATCCAAGAGCCAAAACATATGTGTCATTCTTAAAGAAACAGAGGGAGTATCATTTATATACTATTTCAATGACTTTTAGAAAAAATGATTTTTTTTTCTTGATAAGACAGTTATAGAAGGATAGAGGAAATACATCCCTTTAAATTAGAATCTTAAAGAAACAAAGCATAAGAGAATAAGCAATACACCAATTAAACATGACATTACAAGGACTCATTCGGCTCTCACGAGAGGCAGAAGAAGAAGAGAGTGGAACAGTCATAGGGGACTGTATCATTTCCGGTAGAATTCCCGATCCTCTGCACTGTTGGCAATCCAAATTCCCTACGAGGTGACAGTAAGGATGGAATATACAACAAGCAGTTACAGAAAATACAATATTGACAAGTTGCGCGTAGTGCGGCAGGCAAACCTATTAATAACAAAAAAAATGAATAGTTTTACAACTTTAATATGTTTGTATTTTTGTATTGTTTCAGTAAAAGATTAAAAATACTTAAGTTTATACATAAAATGATGTGGTTTAAATATATTGATAGGTTGCGTGACTTAGAGTCAAAAGTTTGAAATTGAAACTTTATAAATAATATACGGACAATAAAATTAGTTTTTAAAAGGATCAAACGAGAATTTACGAACCCAGTTGTTCTTGACAAATCCCCCCCCCAATCTTATCATCGGTAATAACATCAAGCAATTAAGCTTATCTTTTAACATGTCCCGTGTTAAAAAACCCCCTCCATCCTATTTTAAATTACAGCCTAATCATTGAATATCGTTCGATAAACATGTTTGACCGTTAATATGTCTAGTTACGTATAATAACAGCAAACAAAAAGTTACTTTCTAGAAACTACTTGTTACGACGAATTCAATAATATCACATACGATAATATTATGTCTCATATATCTATTCAAATATGCGGTCAAACTTTGATGAGAATAGTATCATAAAGTAAGTGTATAATTTAAGCTGGGATAGAGGGAGTACCCTTTCTCTCATACTCACCCCGTCCAGGAATAATTGGCACATGCATACATTTTTGACTCGGTATTTTATGCAAAATAATGTGGCATAAAATAGTTGTGAAAAAATAGGGATATTTTAGGGAAATGGTGGACTCGGTAAAAAAATTGTTGAAATTAATGAAGATATTGTAGGAATTTTATAACATATTCTTTACCATTATGGATAAGAATTGAAATGTAGCATTTTATGTGGAACAGACAAAAATAGAAAGTGAGCCAATTATTCAGTGACGGAGTGTCATGGGTTGCCCGCTGAGGGTGCTAACGTGCGGCCTAGCCGTGTACTACCTTGTCACGACTACCGCCTAGCGTCCACGTGCGTCACACACCACTCGGTTTCTCGTAGCACACCGAGCCTTTCGAGAAACATGGTCGAGTGTGCTGCAGAAAATACACACGAGGGAGCATGGCCTCACACACACAAGCTAACGTTGCAATATGAAGCCTAACAACATGGGAGCAAACACTCACAATCATTATATTACAAAACGGTAACCAGACGCTAGGCAGCAGTCGTGGCAAGGTGGTACACGGCTAGGCCGTACAGTTAGCACCCTTAGCGGGCGACCCGTGACACGGAGGGAATATTACTTAATTGAAAAGTTGAAATAAATAAAGTATTTTTCTAACGAGTTCTCATGGGCACTAGATAACATTAATAGATTCTCTCAAAAGTTGTGTAGTGGTAGACTTCTTTATGAAGCCATAATGATTAGTACCACCTAGATAAAATACAAAACAACAATACACCTTATTAAACTCAATTCCTCCATTAATTAATATTTCACATATTTTTAATTTTCCTCCTATTCACATATTTTGAAATTTCCTCCAATTCACGTACTCTAATCAGTTCCTTCATATACATCTAATTATTATACATAGTATTCTAATTGATATAATTAGTATTTGAATTTGAGACAAATTTAGAATAAACAAAATTATATATATATATATATATATATATATTATTTTTTTATAGTTTTCACTTTTTTAAAGAATTTGTATATACAATGACATATTTTTTCAAAAAAAATGTATTTTTTAAATTATTAAAATTACTAGGTGGATGTTTTATACATTTTACCAAACGTGTGCGATTCGTTCAAGAACAAATTTCTTGCTCTTACCTTTGTCAAAATACACATCACATTGAATCCATATCATAACTTTAAAATATCACACTGAATCTATATCATAATTTTGACATCTGTTTGTATCAGTGGTATTAATTTGGATTAGGCATTATTTATATATGGTGGAACCAAGTAGATTATGTGTATACCTCCTATCCGTGTATTCATGGGTACACATGTAATTAGTATTCAGCATATATGTAAAGTCTCGATTTATCTAGTTGGCAATTTGTGGAAATTATGCAAATATGGTATGATTGAGTTGCAGTATCAAAGAAGAAATTTTGGTGAAATAAGGAAAGGTTGAAGACTGAATCCAAGAAGGATACATCTAGTCCAAGTTGTATTTGATTTGGAGAATATATCAGTTCCTATATATGTGAGATTGAATTAATGTTATGGAATTGGAGATGGAATAAACTTTATGTGTGATTGAAAAATGCGGATGGGGTGTATTTACGCAAGGATGATTTATGGAAAAAGAAGACAGAATATTATGGTATTTGTGATTTATGGAAATCTGAATATTCTGCTATATATTAGGCGTATGGAAGCATAGTTGATTTATGGAAAATCTCTATAAATATGAAGTTGTTATTATCGAATATATGGAGATATTGAGAGAAGGAAAATCCCTTTATTTATGGGATTTGGATATGCTTTAAGAAGAAGATTTCGAATGGGAATATTATGGAGATAATCATGAAGAATTCAGATCTGCTCATGGACTATATATAGAGGACAAACACGGCTGCATTATTTACGGTCTTAATAGAAAAAATTTGCATACAGATTTTTTATCTTTCGAGAACTACAAAGAGCCAGAATTCTATGTTCCAACACACGAACCTGTTGTTCAAAGTTCATAATCATATACCTTAATTCCTCGGGAGGAGGAGATCCAGCGTCGACGAGTTTCGAGGTCAGAGGGAGTCTGATCAAGGCGGATCGATAGCAAGGGGAGCTTGCAGGATTTACATTATAGTTAGATAAGATAAGTATAATTTTATGGTGTACTTTGTACTGTATCTTTCTGATTAGTGGATTCATTCTGAACCGGCCCAGGCCCCGCAGAGGTAGGTGGATTTCACCGAATTGCGTAACTAAGTCTTGTGTCTTTTATGCTTTACTTTATTGCATACTTGGTTAGATAGGTTATGTTGGAACACAGTAGTGATAATTGAATTAATTAGGTAAAACCCAATTTCAATTGGTATCAGAGCTAAGTCACTTGTTTTACCTTGGTTTTGACAAGGAAAGTGTGATCCGATTTTCTCCAATATGGCGTATCAACTTGGGAAAGTTTACAAGGAAGCAAAATTGGTGAAAAAAGCCTTGAGATCTCTTCCTAAAAGATTTGCTATGAAAGTAGCAGCAATAGAAGAAGCAAGAGATGTAGCCACCATGACCTTGGATGAACTAATGGGATCACTACAGATCTATGAGATGACAATGCAACAGCCTGCAAAGAAAGTCCAGAAGGAGATGGCCTTCAAATCCTCTTCATCAAGGGTCATCAATGAATCTGATAGTGATGATGGAATTGAAGAACTTGCTCCTATCACCAAGAGTTTATCAAGAATGTTGAAGAAGGTGGTAAACAATAATTCACAGGAAAGATCTGGAGGGAATAAAACTCGTCCTCAAGATTTTGGTAATCGTGGAATTCGGATGGAACAGGGAAGTCAGCAATTCTCTAGAAACCAAGTTGGTGAAGGAAAGCAGTCTGAAAGAATTCAATGTCGAGAATCTGGAGGATACGGCCACATCCAGGCCGAATGTGCTAATACCCTAAAGAAACAGGGAAAATTATACATCACCTCTTGGAGTGAAGATGATGAAGAAGACGAAGGGGAACTTACAAGCAATTATATGGCATTTGGAGCAAAATTTCACGGTGGATCAGATGAGGTATGTTCCAACATGTCAGAGAAAGACGAAGCTGTATGTTCCAACATAGGTTCTGATGACACGTCCAGTGATGATGGTGGACTAGTTGTGAGTGATGAAGATATCTACAGTACATATGAGCAGATGTATGCCATGTGGCTTCAAGTTGTTGATACAAATAGAGTGTTGAAGGAAGATAAAAATCATCTGGGCGAGAAGGAGAAAGAGTTGCGAGTTTTAGTTAGTGAACTCAGAAGAGAGATTGAAGAGTTAAATTTGAATCTAAGATCAACAACTAAAAGAGCTGAGATGGCCGAAGCAGCTATTACTAAGTTAAACACTGGAAAGGCAAAACTTGATGACATTCTGACCATGGGAAAAAACTTTGGAGATCGACATGGAATCGGGTTTGACAATTTATCAGGAAGCAAGGTCAGTCTCAAGTCGAAGGTTCAAGAGGTAAAAAGAAAGTTTATCAAGACCCATCAAAGGAAGCCTCTCATCTGTAGCTACTGCATGTATCAAGGTCATACAGAGGAACAATGCTAAAAACTGCTCAGAGATATCATGACAGGGCAACAACTCTCAGTATGTTCCAACATAGACGATGTCCAACGATCAAAAATGGTAAAAAGGTATGGGTTGTTAAACACACAAGTACTTGCCTTTTTGCTCATACGTCTCCTGTTGCACATTCTAGAGACTCGTGGTACTTTGATAGTGGTTGCTCTTGCCACATGACTGGAACTCAGGAATTACTAACAAATATCCAGCCATATGATGGTGGTTTTGTTACGTTTGGCGATGGAAAGAAGAGTCGACTGGTTGGAAAAGGTGAACTCCATATTGAAGGATTCCCCGTATTCACTGGTGTTTTGTTGGTGGAAGACCTAAAGTCTAATCTCCTAAGTATCAGCCAACTATGTGATGATAATATGACCGTGGAATTCCATAACGAAAAGTGTATAGTGAAACATGGCAACAACAAAGTGCTTACTGGTATTCGGTCATAAGACAAATGTTACTTATTGGAACAAGAAGTAAACTGCTTTAGTGTCAAATGTGATGAAGTGGATCGTACGGCTGACCATGTTCCAACATTGGTTGATTTCTCAGATCAGGGATGTAATGATGTTGGAACATCAGATGAGGCAGATCTTAAAGATGAAGCCGATGACTCTTATAACTTCAGCAATGTTGGAACATCGTCCTCTTCAGAACTCTCCCATGTTCCAACATGAGTGCAGGCTGAATCAAGCAGAAAAAAGACTCGATCGATCCCTCAAATTAATTATGGGGAACATGTTGGTCTGCAATGTTTTCTCTCCCTCATTGTTGTTTCATCAGTTGCCAAGTTAGAATCTATTCGCATTCTCCTTGTTATGGCGTGCACTATGAATTTTATGATGTACCAAAAAGTTGTCAAGAGTGTTTCTCTACATGGAGTGGTTAATGTGGAAGTATATCATCAACTCAAGAAGGCTTTGTATGGATCAAAACAAGCACCATGGGCGTGGTATAAGCGACTCACTACCGTTCCTATTCAGAAAGGTTCTCGTCGAGGGGAAGAAGATCGCACCTTGCTTGTTTTTCGAGAATCATCAAATATAATGATTGCTCAAATCTATATTGATGATATGATCTTTGGGTCTACTTCACCATACTTGGTACAAGATTGTGTGGCTTTGATGCAAGCTGGATTGAAGATGAGTATGGTGGGAGTATTTGTAAGAATTCAGGATGATCTTAAGGAATCTCACTTGAATGAAGTCAAAAGGATAATTCATGTTGAGAGAAAAGTTGTGGTAGCCTATGTTCCAACATCGAAACCATTTGCGGATATTTTCACAAAGCCGTTGGGCACTGCTATGGTTGAGCTCCTCAGACAACACTTAGGTGTTTGTCAGATTTGAGGTATTTCTTTAAAGCTTTTATTAGCTGTAGGTTTTTATTTTATTTTTTTCCAGAAAATTCAAAAAAAAAATAAAAATTGAAAAGGAGAAAAATGGAGGCGTAGTTGGACATGTTAGAAGTTGGTGTTGAAGATATTATGGTGATTGATGAGATGCATAGATTAAAGAGATGGCCCTTCCCGGTATTCTGGTTTAGGATGATGAGAAGTTTGGAAGGCAGTGATGCTGGTCATGTTCCAACATCGAGTATGGAGACAGGTTGAGAAGATGGGGAAATGGATTAGAGATTCCGATGTTCAAACATCAGTAACTGTGGCTGGAGAAGATTATGATCTGGATGGTGAACAAGTCTATATTCCAACACCAGATAGGGGGAGAAAGTACTGATGAAGTGAAGGAAGCTGAGTAGGTGATGTGTTGATTCTGAAGCAATGAAAGGATCTTATGTTCCAACATAGAGAAAGCGGGTGAAGCTGAGAGCTGTTATGTTCCAACATCGGTGACTGATGTTCCAACACAAGGTGTGCAGATTATTGAAGGCACTTCTGATCAAACTACCATGAGAGATATAATTTTAGCCGAAAGGACAACTGATCTGGGTGTATATGAGGAGTGTGGATTTACAGCTTACCTGGACTATTTCGGTCTCAAGACTGCTACCTCAATCTACAAGGAGTACAACCGAGAGATTGTAGAAGAATTATATGGAAGGCAACATTGATCCAGATTTTGAGTGGTATAATGGTGTGAAGTTGAGAGCTCAATCCATTTAGATGGTAGATATGGAGGTAGAAAATTCCAGATTATATGAGGCACAAATAGCTGCTCTTGAAGAGGTTTAAAGGTTCTATTATGGCTATGTTCCAACATAGGCCAGATATTTGCTTCAGGGGGAGCTACATTTAATGGAGATTTTGGTTTTCTGTGTCCATTGTGTTTGGCATGTTTATGTTCCAAAGGGGGAGATGTTTTGGATTCTTGGATGACTTTATTGGCTCCGTTGGGTTGATGTTCCAACATGATCATTATTCCTGGATGTTGAAGGAATCTGAAATTTAGGGGGAGATGCTATATTTCTATTTCCAACATCCAGAGTGGTTTTCAAGGTTGATGTCTGTATTTGCATAAGCTCTTGTGATGAAATGCAAAAAGGTGATTGGTCCACAAAATGCCAAAGGGGGAGATTGTAAAGTCTAGATTTATCTAGTTGGCAATTTGTGGAAATTATGCAAATATGGTATTATTGAGTTGCATCATCAAAGAAGGAATTTTGGTGAAATAAGGAATGGTTAAAGACTGAATCCAAGAAGGATTGATGTGTCCATTTTAGATGGTTATTTTAGGCTTTTTAGGATTAGGTTTTGTGCAATTTTGTGCTCTACATGTGGCATTTTGCCTTGAAATCATCTAAGGAGGGATAAAGGCGGCTTTGACGTTTTTATCACTTTTTAGATGATTTTGTGTGACAAGGTGATTTGTTTGAAGACTTTGAAGATTTGAAGACTTTGAAGATTTATCTTTGAAGATTTGAAGATTTGAAGACCTTTACATTTGAGCTTTGTGAAGATTTGAAGAAGTGAAGAGATGAAGAAAGGAGAGCAAGCAACGGATGAATGATGATCCGGGGTTCTCAGAATTTTTCGAGAAGAATCAGCCTTCAAGAGTGGCACCATTGGATTCCTCTTCTCGAGAACTATAAAATCGACTACAAGAACTCCCGAAACGGATCAACGGTTCACCCGGAGGAAGCAAAACAAAACAGGGCTGCAGTTTACTGATTTGGTCGCGACTCGCGACGAAGCTCGTCGCGACTCGCGACGACAGCTTAAAATCAGCCCTGCAGCAGCGTTTTCTCCCCTTTTTCTTCCCCCTATAAATACCTCTTCACCCCTTCTTCTCCACAGCTTTTGGCCCCTGTTTTGGGCCAAAACCCTAGCTTTTCTCTTCTTGTTTTCTTAGTTTCTATGTCTTTTGTTGTTCTAGACTAGTTTTTGTACTTGGGAGCAAGGATTGAAGCTTCCATTTCTATGTAGTAAGGAGCATTTATATCTATCTATTTGGTGTTTTTGCTATTGTGCTTTTATTGTGCTTGAATGTTAATTGTTGATGCCATTGATGTTGTTGAAAGCTTGAATGAAATACTTGTATGAATTGCTAGCTAGGGTTTGGGGGATTTGGGTTAATTTCCCCCCTTTTCTTGTTAGGAATGTATGAGTATGATTTAGGGCTTTTGATTGTGTTGATGGATTGATAATGTGCTAGACGAATGTGATTGATGTCGAACTCTTCGTCATGTTCGTTTGTGTAGCAAACGAGAGAGTTATATGCTCTTGGATGAATGTGCGTTGCACGTTCATCCAATCTCGTGTAATTGCATGAATTGGTTAAATGCTTAGTCACGGTGTAGTGGTCATAAGCATTGCCAAGCTTGTTGGTTCTTCGTGATTAAATGCCACCAATGATACCTTGAGTCGTGGTCGCGACAACGGGAGTCATTGGTGAGGTTTGACGAGAGATGTCGAACTCACTCTTGCAAACTACGAACTAAGAAGGATAGGAGTTTAGTCTCCACAACAAGTAGTTGAAGTATTGAATAGATGATTTTAACTCATCCTTGAAGCATTTGTTATTTAGCATTTGTGTATTCTTGATGGTGTGCTTCACTTCACTTGTGCCATGAGTTGTTTGAGCATAGGGAGTGCTTGTATGATTGAATTGGTTAGGTGTTAGGAACGTGACGAAATCCGTAGCTCCTTTGCATGAAAATCTATGAGCATGAACTTAGAACTTCTTGTGCATAACGTGTTGTGATTCTTGCTAGATGGGTATGTTGATGTTGAGTCATGTAATGCTATATGATAGAATGAGTGAATGATTCAATGACCTACATTAGATTTGGAAGTGGATATCCCTTGCCCCCAAGGCTTTATCTTTGTAGTTTAAAACCCCTTTTCTTAGTTTTGTTTGATGATTAGCATAGTCACTTGACCTTGCTAGTTATCCTGTGTTTTTACTTTCGTAACTTAGGAACAACCAACCAACCCCCCCTTTACATGCTTTTATGTGTGTGTATATATATCTACTCCTAGCCTAATATCAACCATTGTGTGCTTAGACGCTTAGGAAGATCCCTCTTCTCCTTGGACGACCCCGATTTGCCGCTATCTACCTAGTTGTAGAAAGTAAGCAAAAAGGGCTTATAAATTATCTTTTGCACGGAGGGCGCGACGACCGCTCGCCTGTCAAGGATACATCTAGTCCAAGTTGTATTTGATTTGGAGAATATATCAGTTCCTATATATGTGAGATTGGATTAATGTTATGGAATTGGAGATGGAATAAACTTCATGTGTGATTAAAAAATGCGGATGGGGTGTATTTACACCAAGGATGATATACGAAAAAAGAAGACAGAATATTATGGTATTTGTGATTTATGGAAATCTGAATATTCTGCTATATATTAGGCGCATGGAAGCATAGTTGATTTATGGAAAATCTCTATAAATATGGAGTTATTATCGAATATATTGAGATATTGATATAAGGAAAATCCCTTTATTTATGAGATTTGGATATGCTTCAAGAAGCAGATTTCAAATAGGAATATTATAGAGATAATCATGGAGAATTCAGATCTGCTCATGGACTATATATAGAGGACAAACACGGCTGCATTATTTACGGACTTAATAGAAAAAATCTGCATACAGATTTTTTATCTTTCGAGAATTACAAAGAGCTGGAATTCTATGTTCCAACACACGAACCTGTTGTTCAAAGTTCATAATCATATACCTTAATTCCTCGGGAGGAGGAGATCCAGTTTCGACGAGTTTCGAGGTCAGAGGGAGTCTGATCAAGGCTGATCGGTAGCAAGGGGAGCTTGCAGGATTCACGTTATAGATATATAAGATAAGTATAATTGTATGGTGTACTTTGTATTGTATCTTTCTGATTAGTGGATTCATTCTGAACTGGGCCAGGCCCCGCAGAGATAGGTGGATTTCACCGAACTGCGTAACCAAGTCTTGTGTCTTTTATGCTTTACTTTATTGCATATTTGGTTAGATAGGTTATGTTGGAACACAGTAGTGATAATTGAATTAATTAGGTAAAACTAAATTTCAATATATTTTACATAGATCCTCCATATAAGTAATGATAATCCAAATTAATATTTTCAATACAAACATATATCAAAATTATGTTATGGATTCAGTGTGATGTATTTCAATGAATGTAACAGTGAGGAGTTTATTCTCGAATGCAAATCTTTGAATCGCACCAAACGTTTGGTGATTTGTATAAAACATTCACATAGTAATTTACAAACTTTACAAAAATACATACTATTAAAAATACGTCCTTGTATGCAAAAAATATTTTAAAATTTAAAATGGAAAAATAATATAGAATATAATTTAGTTATTCTAAATTTTACTCAAATTTGAATACTAATTACATTAATTAGAATACTATGTATACTAAATACACGTATATGAAGGAATTGATTAATATATGTGAATTGGAGGAAAGTTGAAAACACGTAAAATGTTAATTAATGGAGGAAATAAGGTGTAATGTTTTTGAGTCGGTCTCTTGAAATGCGGTATTTTCATAAGTTATGGAAAGATCAAGGTTTAAAGTGCAAATTAGAAGAAATTAAGATAAAATTTTTGGGTTGTATAAATCGGGTTATAAACTTTATAATTACTACATGTTGCATAATAATTTCTTAATATTGCAACTAAGACCTTTTACCTTTTATTATTTTAATTAAACTTCATCTTTTCATAAGCGTATAGAAAGACGGTCTTTCCCAAGACTTTGCCAATATTTTTTTGTATTTTATCTAGGTGAAACCATAAAGAAGTCCATCAATACACAACTTTCAAGAGAATCTATTAATGTTAACAAGTGTCCATGCCCATGGACACTCGGTAGAAAAACCCATCAAGAAAAACGTCAAATGTAGTCATAATCATCTCAAACCTATGCATTAATGAAAGATTGAAGTTTGTACATAAGGAATCAATCTCCTTGTATACTGTTCTTAATGCTAAGTTACAAAATTTAATGTTACTATCTAAAGTTACTGATAATAGTACTAGCATTAACAAAATTTAATGTTACTATCTAAAGTTACAGATAATAGTACTAACAGGACTTTCTACTAGAGTGAAGAAATTAGGCTGATGAAATTTTCTTCACTGCAAGGGATTGTTAAACCTCCCGTTGGGCCGAATTCTTGCTCAGATATGCTCAACAGTTCTTGAAAGGAGGCATGGCTCAAGTAAGCAATCGGAATCACGTGTCACTTCTGTTCGCTTTCTCCAACATAGACCGCAAAATGACCTTTTAGAACATCTACTGATGAAGCATTGTTTGATTTGAAGGAGGAAGACTGCTTTAAGAGTTGCTTAGCTTGAATGATACGAGGCAAACATATGGATGGATTAAAGAAGAATAATTGAGTTGGATGAAGAAAAGTGAAATGTTTTTGCTAGAAAGATATGATTGGGTTTCTTAGCTTGGTGTTTGGAAAAGAAGTCATGAGAGTTTATACATAGAAGATCTACAACTAAAGATGGTATAATTTAGCTTTCCCAAGAGGCAGAATCACATGGTTTTGTATTGTGTTGAGATGATAAATAGGGCCTACAAATTCATTCAACAAATGGTAGATAAGAGTAGATATAAATAGTTTGTTTCATAGAGTTAAGGGGGTCGTAGAAGAAACATATATATGGTTTGATCACACATGGATTTGTCTTCAAGACGAAACAAACTTGTATTTACTCTAACTCAATTAAATGGGGAACATAGAAGAGCCTCAAAATTCATAAGTGGTCTACTTATGCTTAGGTGTAATAACAGGTGGATTGATAAGCTGAGATGGCATACATGTTGTGTGGCTATAGTTTCAAGAATTATCACAAAAATCAGAACTTTGATTGTTATAAGGAAACCGATCACATTAGTATTCTCAGTGAGAACCATCAGTAGTGAGATCGATGTAACTATTCAATGATAAGTTGGAGAGAATTGTGTGTTCTTAATTTAAATCATGAAAGAGAAGAATTTATGGAGCGAATATGATTAAATATCGAACATGAACTCAATCAAGATGTTATATTATATAATAGTGAATTATTTGGAATTTCAAGATTTAGGTAAAAATTCCTGGAGTGACTACAAAACAGGAGCTCTTTAGTCTTTATTCACAGGCCTCAGAATATGTATTTGTCACATCAAACTAAATAGATGTGAGTAATTATGCTTTTTATTCCCTGTTTAAAATTTACGAGTAAAGGATATGTTCAGCCACTCAAAAAAGACACATACGAGTACTAATGAACTCTAGATTTAACTAGATTGTAAAGTATATTGCACAGTGTACACATCCAGCCCTAAACCACAAATGGAGTTGTGATCAATAAAATTATCCAGTCCTTTTTCTTGGATTTATCCTGAAATCTAATGCGTTTATTTTTTTTGTTTCATTGTACTCAGCCTTAGTTGTAGTTCTATGTCAAAAAAAATATGAAAATAAATTTTCCTGATAAGAACAAAGTACAAACTGATGAATAAAGTAAATTCCGCATTAATGATATGTGTATTATATACATCAAGAATCTATTTAATTGATTTTCTCTATGCTACAAATTTTGCTTCACTTTCTCAAGTGAAGTAATTCTAAGTCCTAACATTATTCATGGATCGATATCCAGGAACTGATTAACTTGAATTTCGGCTCAAACGACAAGTTAGATGGATGAACATATCTTCCCTGCAATGGATAGCCAAACCCCCCATTGGATGATCATAACCAAATTCTTCCTCAGCCTGGCTTAATAGGTCTTGGAAGGGCGTCTGGTTAAGGTACGCGATTGGAATCACGTGGCATTTCTTTTTGCCTTCTCCAACATAAACTGCCAAATGTCCTTTTGGAACAACATCTACTGAAGAAGCGTTGTTCGATTTAAAGGAGGACAATCGCTTTAGGAGTTGCTTCGCTTGAATGATACGAGGCATACATATCACCATTTCTATGAATACTAAGGATCAAGAAGAAGTTCCACAAAGATTCACTAGTGGATGAAGGTTTTATGCAAACAAATGGGGGAAATGTTTTTGAATGTTTCGTGTTTGGCAAACAATTTATGCGCTTGTTTATATAGAAGAGGAAAGACTGCAAGTTTGTTTCTTGATGCATGCAAATTAACTAGTAAGAAGATAATGTTGTTGTGAGGAATTATTATCACATGGTTTTGCCTTCAAATCAAGTATTTAGAACCTTGCATTCTTTCAACGAAAGACAGATATATAGGACCCTCTTGAGAAAATTATTATTGATTACATAAAAAAATTCACATCATGACAATTAAACGAATATTTTTGCAGACAAAAGTTTGTGTATATATGATTTTTAGAAATTGTCTCCTTCTGCATTCGTTTTGTGGCATTTGGAGGTGGTAGCTAGGGCATTGGATTAGACAAAGCTATGTGAATCTTTATGTAACTTGATGATACATAGACACAGGTTACCTTAATTCTTTAAGATTTTTTACAAAAAATTGTGTGCACTCATATGTGCGAGTGTGCGTATGGAGGCTGAACTATATACGCGCACGTGGAACCAAATCATATGCTTGTGTGTGGAGGGTGAACTCATATGCTCAGCGCGTGGAGCCACTTGGTTTGTAAAAATTCTAAACAAAATTGTTGCTGCCCGTTTTGAACCTAAAACCTCCTCCAATAAATCAGCTGTAACAATCCACAAAACCAACATGTCGGAAGTGACAAATTCCACAATTATATTAGTATTCTTATAAATGTCTTATTTTTATGTTTCCTTTAATTTTTAAATTTAGAAATTCGTGGTTTTAATTTTAGCTGAAATTATATTTTTAAATTCATATTTTAAAACTAAATTCATAATTTATATATCTTATATTAGTTTTAAAACTATATTTTCACACTTATTTAATAAGTGTGATAGTTCATGGGTTTAGAATGTTTGTTTATGGTTTTAGAAACTTAGTTCAAACTTTCATTTTCTACAAGAGTTACAGCTAGCATCGGTACACTAATTAGTTCGTGCGTTGAGAATAATTGTTAAACATTTTGAGGATTTAGTTCAAACTTTCATGTTTATGCAAAACTTACAACTATTAAAGATATATTAATTCATGTGTTTAGATAGTTTGTTAATCGTTTAATGACTTAGTTCAAACTTCCCTTTTTTTACAAAACTCACAATCAGTAAAGATATACTAGTTCATGTTTATAGAATATGCTTGTTGGTTGCTTAAAAACTTAGTTAAACTTTTTTTTGTAATACGTATATCTAGCATTGGTATACTAATTAGTTCATAGGTCGATATAGTTTGTTAACTATTTTAAAGACTTTGTTCAAACTTTCATTTTTCTGCAAATTTATAACTACTAAAGATATATTAGCTCCTGAATTTAGAGTGTTTGTTGGTAGTTTTAAAGACTTAGTCCACCCTTTCATCTTCTACAAGACTTATAACTAGCATCGTTATACTAATTAGTTCATGTTTTCATAATGTTTGTTAACCGTTTTAAGGACTTAGTTCAACTTTTCTTTTTAAGGACTTAGTTCAACTTTTCTTTTTCTGCAAACCTTGCGACTATTAAAGATACATTACTTCATGTGTGTAGATAGTTTGTTGATCGTTTTAAAGACTTAGATAAAGTATTCATTTTTTTATAAAGCTTACAATCAGTAAAGAAATTTTAGTTCATGTGTTTTTTTAGACAACAGGGCAATAGTTATTGATGTGTAATTAAATTACAAGGGTCACTAGATTGATGGGGGCCGGGTAGTAAATTAGTAATATGCCCAGTAATTGGAGAAACAGAGGACACAATTTCTTTAATTAGCTACTTCACTACAACTCTGCTCATTGAGATGTTCTCTCATACCCGTTTCCTGTCTGTTGCTCCTGCGAAACAAAATGAGGTAAACAGGGTCCCTAGCCGATAAATGGAGAAGTTGGAGGACAATATAGGTGCATGTGCTAATACTGCCAAAACATATGAATAGCAGTATCCACACAAAAGCAGCAGTACGACTTGATTCTTTATATAAGGCGATCACCGCTCGCACTCATTGGCCCATACCAGCCTACACACATGTCATCGTATGAGATGTAAATTACGGTAGTCCAGCGCCAGGACCCATGGGCTCGGCATTGCCTCGGTGCGCACAAGGGAACCCTTGCAAAGCAAGCACTCCCCACACTGCCGCTGCCGAGGATCGAACCTGGGAACACTAGCAATCCCACCCATGTCCCAACCGTTGGGGTACACCCGTGGGTGTGATTCTTTATATAAGACCCAAACCAACAACGCCACAACATTGATGCAAGTTGAAAAGAGTTTCTAGCATCCACAGCGTTAAAGGTTCTATGCAGAAGGGAGAACCATCAGTAATAATAGTGTATATCAATGTTCCCAACATCAAACAACTCAAAACAGCAAATAGAGCTCTTGCAACTGCAACAGAAAATATCCTTTTATCTTCCATTCCTTCTTTTTATCTCATATTTTACCAAAACATAGTAAATTGGATCTGAAGATTCCTGGCTGGATGAAAGCTTGAGAAATTGCAAAAATATATAGATACAAGTTGTGATGCTTCCAAAACATATCAACAAAACAATCTAAAGTAGAGTAGTGATCCAACTTGTCTCTTTGTAGATTACCCAAAGCGCAATCACAAGAGCATTGATGTAGAAATCAATCAAAGTGGTTGCCATCCACGGGGTGAGGAGTTCTTTATGAAAAGGGAGGCCATCAATGATGACAGTGGAGACAACGCTGACTGTCACGAAACAGCCTACCGGCAAGAAGAGAATCTTCAAGGCCTTGGGCGAGGGCGCCATTGCATGTACTATGATTAGTTCATGTGTTCAGAATGCTTGTTAATAGTTTAAAGAGTTATTCTAAACTTTTATTTTCTACAAGACTTATAGCTAGCATTGGTAAACAAATACACACGGGATACTAATAGATGCAAAATATAAGTAAACAAATGCAACTCTTTATTCAAAACGTACAACTAACAATAAATAAAAACAAAAGGTCATAGACAGTAAAAATAACAAGTACACATTAAATACTAACAGATGCAACATATACGTAAACAAATGCAGTTCATAATTCAAAATTAACGATTAGCAAAAAAGAGAAGAAATAAAAGCCATTCACAAAAGGTCATAGACAGTACAACTAACAAGTACATGCGAGATACTAACAGATGCAACATATAAGTAAACAGATGCAACTCGTCATTCAAAATGTACAACTAACAACCAATGAAAACAAAAGGTCATAGACAGTACAACTAACAAGTACACATTGAATACTAACAGGTGTAACATATAAGTAACAATTTTCTTATCTAGATTAACTAATAGTCTCTAATACAATGAAATATTAATGTTCAAAAGTGGATCATCTTCAAATTTTCAAGTTCAATGTCATCTTCGTTTGAATCCACCTCGTGTCGGAATGTCTTCTGTAGTCCAATGTTCAGTGTTGTCTGATTCCTTAAAAGTTAAAACAAATTTTTTTAGATCCAACTCCTGCAAAACGTCATACATAGTGGATATTTACATGTGCAACATATAAGCAAACAAGTACACTTTATAATTCAAAACGAAAAATAATCAACAATGAAAATAAAAGTAAAACACAATAAAACTAACAAGTACATACTGGATTCTAACAGATGCAATATATAAGTAAACAAAAGTAGTTCTTAATTCAAAATGAACAACGAACAACAACAATTTTTTTAAAAAAAAAGTCATACACAACACAACTAACAAGTACACATGAGATGCTAACAGATGCAACATGTAAGTAAACAATTTGTTAAGGAATTAGAATATTACTTATCATTGTATTTATATTCTATTACATTTTCCTAGCTTGTATAGGTATCATGTACTACTATATAATGTATCCTGAGTTCATTAATAAAGATACACATTATTACCCTTATTTCCTACATGGTATCAGAGCCTAAAATCGTGAAATCTTAAAATACCGTCCTAAATTTTCCGCCGTCGTCAGTGCGTGACTTCCACGCGCCACCGATCCAGACTACCTTTCTTTTGCAAAACCAAAAAAAAACCAAACAACTTTCAGCCCGCCGCCGTCGAGTCTCTTCTCCGATCGCCACCGCTGCCTCCGATCCACCGCCGTTCTGTCGCGGTACAAGCTCGCCACCACCTCTGCTCAAATCGCCGTTGTTCACCTCCGACCGCTGCGACGCTGCGTCCTTTGTTCACTCCGGCCACGAGCCTCAGTTTTGCGCCTCCGGCGACGAAGCCTTGGTTTGCTCCGCCAACAACCGGATTCTTCTCCGCCAATTCTTTTCAACAGTGATCAGATTCTTCTCTGCCAACCTTCGCCTTCGCCTTCGCCTTCGCCTTCGCCTTCGCCTTCGCCTTCGCCTTCGCCTTCGCCTTCGCCTTCCGAGAACGACGTTCAGAACGGCGACGACGCAGGCGCGCATGAGATTCACGCGCGCACCTTCCAAAAGCGCGTGTAAGCCACGCGCGATACACCAAACGCGCGTTCCCCTCTAGTAGTGCGTGTGTTACACGCGCCATACAGTGACGCGTGACACGCGCAGTAAGCTGCTGGTGTAGCGCATTTGTTGCCCTCTCCTTATTATTTGTTTACACAATTTATTTTAGTTGTTGTGTTATGGCTCTTTTCGCCGGCGCAGTGACGTCGCCGCATGGATTTGCGGTGGCCGCCTCCTCTGGCTTACCTACACGATCCAATTTTGGTCCTACTCTGTCTGACGACCAATGGAGTGCGACCATACATTTATTTAATCAGTTTGAATCGTTATCTGGCCATGGGTCTAGTAAGTCTACTTTACCGTGGATTCTTGATTCGGGAGCCTCATATCACATGACTGGTGACAAAGGTTCTCTTACTGATATTACCACTGCTACCAATACTGTGAATGTCATACTGCCTGATGGATCTATGTCATCTGCTACACAATATGGGTCTATTTGTTTTGGTGATGTCACCCTTACTCAAGTGCTCTACATACCTACTTTGCGATGCAATTTATTATCATGCTCTAGATTATTATCTGCCTTAAAATGTCTAGCTTTGTTTACTGAAAATCATTGCATTTTACAGAAAATCAGTACGGGGATTGTGATTGGCGTGGGTGAACAGAAAGGGGGGGTTTATTGGCTTCGTCTATTGGATACTCTCCTTCGTCCTCATATCCTGCAGTCTATTCCGACAGTTGCTTCGGTTTCTTCATCTGATTTATGGCATCAACGTTTTGGTCATCCATCATCTACGGTGTTGTCTTCTATTCCAACTCTTGATTTTAGTACAAATAATACTACTATACCTTGCTTTGTATGTTATAGAGCAAAACAGACTAGACATAGTTTTCCATTGAGTTCTACAAATGCTACTACATTATTTGAATTAGTACATTGTGATGTTTGGGGACCTTATAGAACTCCATCCTCTAGTGGTGCATTTTATTTTTTGACGATAGTCGATGATTATTCCCGAGCTGTTTGGGTTTATTTGTTAGTCGCTAAGTCTGAAGTAGCATATAGATTTTTAGAATTTAGTGCCTTAGTGAAGAACCAGTGGGGCCGAACCATAAAACGTGTTTGGGCTGATAATGGGACTGAATTTCTGCCTTTGCGGTCTCATTTTGCTGCATCTGGGATCATCTTTGAGACATCTATGGTTGACACACCACAACAGAATGGTCGGGTTGAAAGAAAGCATCGTCATTTACTCAATGTGGCGCGTGCTTTACAGTTTCAAGCCAATCTTCCTATTGCATTTTGGGGAGAATGTGTTCTTACTGCTGCCTACCTGATCAACCGAACCCCGACTCAGCTTCTCAACGGTCGTACTCCCTTTGAGTTACTCTATGGCCAGGCGCCCAATTACTCTTCTCTACGGGTTTTTGGTTGCTTGTGTTTTGCTGCTCGTGTTCCCAGATACCGTGACAAGTTTGCACCAAGAAGTCGGCGGTGTTTGTTCCTTGGTTATCCTGCCGGAAAGAAAGGTTATCATCTTCTCGACTTGGAGTCTCGAGTGATCTTTAATACCCAGGATGCTGATTTCTTTGAAGACCAGTTCCCGTACTCTGCTTCATCCGATGAACCAGGCGGTGCCACTACAACACAGTCGGATTCCTCCTCCTTCTCACCCGATTTGAACAGATTTTTCGATCCGCCTTCTGCAGCCGATCAACCACTGCTAGTCAACGTCAGTTTTCTGACTCCGACTGTCATTTTACCGATCACCGTCGGCCATTCACCGCCGGTCGATGCCAACCGGTCAATGCCGGTCAACGCCATCGGTTCACCGACGACAGTCATCGACCAACTCCGGTAGTCATCTCCGACGTCACGACGCCGGCATCCATCGGTCGTGCTCCGCCGCCGACGCCGGTTCCTCTTTACCGACCATCGTCGGTCTACCTACACCGTCCGTCACCGGTACTTCTCCGCCAGTTACCGTTGATCCACCTTCTACCAGACAGAGTGTTCGATCTCATCGTCCACCGTCGTATTTGGCAGATTATGATTGTGATGATTATGCTTGTGCTCTTACCATTGAAGAACCCCCCCATTCGACTATGTTCCCTCATGCTTCATCACTTTCCTCAAGTGTTCTCTACCCTCTTACTGATTATGTAAATTGTGATAATTTTTCTAGTATGCATTCTAGATTTTTGGGTGCTGTAACTTCTAGTGCAGATCCCACTACTTATTCTGAGGCTTCCCGTCATTCTCATTGGCAAGATGTTATGGTTGAGGAACTTACTGCACTGGAGCGAAATCAGACATGGACTTTGTCTCCTTTGCCTGCACACAAGAAGGTTATTGGATGCAAATAGGTTTATCGGACGAAGTTTCGATCAGATGGTACTATTGAACGTCATAAGGCGCGCCTCGTGGTTCTTGGTAATTGTCAGGTTGAAGGAATTGATTACACCGAGACTTTTGCTCCGGTTGCAAAGATGAGTTCTGTTCGCTTGTTTCTGTCTATTACAGTTATTCGTGGTTGGGAACTGCATCAGATGGATGTTCATAATGCCTTCCTCCATGGTGATTTGCATGAAGAAGTGTTCATTCGTCCTCCACCTGGCTATGCTGTACCGCCTGGTCAGGTCTGTCGCCTACAAAAATCTCTTTATGGTCTTCGACAGGCTCCTAGAAATTGGTTTGCTAAACTGACTCAGGCTTTATGAGCATTTGGATTTGTTCAGAGTAAGGCCGATTACTCTTTGTTTGTTTTTTTCTTGCGGATCAGCTTCTTTACATGTTCTAGTTTACGTGGATGATTTGGTTATTGCTGGTAGTTCTTCTTCACTCATCTCTGAGTTCAAGAAATACTTAGGTTCTTGTTTCCATATGAAGGATCTTGGTCTGCTTAAGTATTTTTTGGGCATAGAGATTGCTAAAAGACCGGAGGGGATGTTCCTTTTGCAAAGGAAATATGCTTTGGACATTTTATCAGATACCGGTTTATCTTCCTCTAAGCCGACTGACTTTCCGATGGAGCAACAGCATGATTTGGCACGTGTTGAAGGTCCAGCCTACTATGACCCGGAGCAGTATCGACGCCTGGTTGGGCGCCTGATCTACCTGACTATTACTCGTCCTGAACTGAGTTATTCAGTCCACACTCTTGTGCAATTCATGAAGTCCCCTTGTGTTCCTCACTGGCAAGCTGCTGTCCGTGTGTTGCACTACCTGAAGAGTCATCCTGGTCAAGGTTTATTTCTCTCTTCTCGTAGTACGATACAGTTGACTGCTTACTGTGATTCTGATTGGGCTGCTTGCCCTATTACCCAGCGTTCTCTTTCCGGTTACTTTGTGATGATTGGCGATTCTTCGATTTCTTGGAAGACCAAGAAGCAACCTACAGTTTCTCGGTATTCTGCTGAAGCCGAGTATCGTGCTATGGCTGTTACCTGTTGTGAGTTGTTATGGCTTAGGTCTTTACTGAAAGATTTAGGGGTTGCGCATACTGCTCGTATGCGTTTGTTTTGTGATAGTCAATCTGCTCTTCATATTGTAGCAAATCCAGTGTTCCATGAACGTACGAAGCATATTGAAGTTGATTGTCATTTTGTCCGGGATCTTGTGCAGTCCGGTGCTATAGTTACTCATCATATCCGTACTACAGATCAACCTGCGGATTTATTTACCAAAGCTCTCGGCTGTAACCAGTTTCATTCATTACTTGGCAAGTTGGGCATTTCTGATCTCCATGCTCCAACTTGAGGGAGGGTGTTAAGGAATTAGAATATTACTTATCATTGTATTTATATTCTATTACCTTTTCCTAGATTGTATAGGTATCATGTACTACTATATAATGTATCCTGAGTTCATTAATAAAGATACACATTATTACCCTTATTTCCTACACAATTGCAACTCATTATTCAAAATGAATAACTAAAAAATGAAAACAAAATTTCGTAGACAGTACAACTAAGAAGTACACAATGAATACTAACAGATGCAACATATAAGTAAACAGATGCAGTTCGTAATTCAAAACGAACGATCTCAGCAAAAAAGGAAAGAAAAAAAATCATTCACAAAAGGTCATAGATAATACAACTAACAATTACACATTGAATGCTAACATATGAAACATATAAGTAAACATATGCAACATATAATTACATTTAAACTTTTATTTGTTTTCAAACACGAGAATAAATTTTCCCACTTTCAATTAAATAGATGCAACTCAAAGTCCTGTCGGCATGAAACAACACATGTAAAAGCATTGCATACTTCGTATAAAAATGATGCAAATGTTGTTGGTTTCATACATGAGAAGAACTCTCAACACTTGAACAAAGGGCAAGATATGGGATAAATCCTACAAGTGCTCATAGCAAAAATCTCATATTACGCAACTTACAATTTCAACCGTGTTTCTGTCTAGATTAACCAACAATCATTAAAACATTGACTCAATTATTAATCTTTGAAGGTAGATCATCTTCAAATTCCTTGAGTTCAATGTCAGTTTCATCTAAATCAAGTTCGTGCCAAAATGTTTTGTGGAGTCCAATGTTCAATATTGTGTGATTCCATACTACTTTAAGTTTGGATCCAACTCCTCTAAAAAGTCATACACATTGGATATTAACAATTACAACATATAAGCAAACATGTACAATTTCTAATTCAAAACAAACAATAATCAACAATGAAAGTAAAAGTCAAACACAATGAAACTAAAAAGTACATACTGGATTCTAACAGATGCAATATATAAGTAAACATATGCAGTTCTTAATTTAAAATGAACAACCAAGAACAATTTTTTTAAAAAAATAGTCATACAGAACACAACTAACAAGTACACACGAAATACTACCAGATGCAACATATAAATAAATAAATGCAAATCGTTATTCAAAATGTATAACTACCAACAAATGAAAACAAAAGGTCATAGGCAGTACAACTAACAAGTACACATTGAATACTAACAGATGCTACATATAAGAAAACAGATGCAGTTCTTAATTCAAAACGAACGATCAGCAAAAAAGAGAAGAAAAAAAAGTCATTCACAAAAGGTCTATAGACAGTACAACTAACAACTACACATTGAATACTAACATATGCAACAAATAAGTAAACCGATTCCAATTCGTAACATAAACGAACGATCAGCAAAAAAAAAAGAAAAAATAGGTCATTCACTGTGCATATGTTCGTAACTTTGGAATGTGACCAAGAAAATTATCATACCTAAAACCTGGTCAGATATCAATTGTTTTACCTTGATTGACTGAATGAGAGCAGGTGTAGCATCA
This sequence comes from Rubia yunnanensis, assembly GCA_037428765.1. Classification (NCBI taxonomy): domain Eukaryota; kingdom Viridiplantae; phylum Streptophyta; class Magnoliopsida; order Gentianales; family Rubiaceae; genus Rubia; species Rubia yunnanensis. Next base: position 43,081,850 of record CM075066.1, read on the forward strand.
CCTAATTTATAGGTCACAGGATGCCAACCTCGGCGTTGACGGTCTCTTGATGAAAGATCCCATGATGTATGAATTAGTGACCTCCTTGTTATTTCTCTGTCAACCCTTGAGTTGAATCTGAATCGGAATCAAAGATTCCAGAGTTCCACAAAGGGTAATATATGTCCCAAAAGTATTATTTAGTAAATTTAAGCAGAAATACTACAACAATCATGTGTTAGTCAAGATCATTTGAAACTAGAAAATTTCTGCGATTATAAGATCACTACTCTCCCTCTACTAAAGCTAAGTTCACTTTCAATGAAATAGTAAAACTTAAGAGGGGGAAAGATGCTCAGATACTAAAATACACTTAAAGTAGAGTCTGGACATAATGTTCATCAAGTATGCAAATATGCTCCTTCCATCCATCTATTGTGTTATGGGGTGGGGATCAACACCCGACCTCAATGCAACCCCATGCCCGCATCGGTGCTAAAACGATGACGCGGTCCCGTGCTGCTCAATGTGCCACTGCGAACTAGCCTCCCCCGGCCGTGCCGCATACGTCTCTGGATCATCCAGTGCTGACTTCCTAACCGCCCATGGCCCGTGATGTTCCCCCTCTACACCCACGTCACGTTGTGCACAATGCCCAAGCCGTCTGTGCCCAACGCCCGTGCGCGTAGCGCCCATTTGCCTGTCAGACCAGCGCCCTAAGTGCTGCGCCACGACCTGAGAAGACACGTCCCAAGCTCCTTGTCCCATAAGTCTTCTCTTTTGCTTGTAAATACTTATAATAGCTTAGTTAGTAGTGTAGCTTAGCTATTTTGATCAAGGTCCAGGCCTACGTGCCGTTTTAGCCTTTGACCTTATTTTGCCTATGCAGCTAGAACTCATGATAACATTTGCACAACATATATGTGGAGTACTGAGCTACCCACACTCGGTTACCTTTTTGCAATATACTGAACTACGAGCGTTTGCTCCCCAGTGTTGGGCTTTGTATTGCATATTTAGCTTGTGTGTGTGAAGCCATACTCCTAATCTAAACTCGTGTGTGTATTTCCACTGCATACTCAACCACGTCCCTCTAAAGGCTTGGTGTGCTGTAAGCAACCAAGTTGAGTTCGACGCACGTGGGAATCTAGGCTGTAGTCGTGATACGGTTGTACACGGCTAGGCCACACGGTTAGCACCCTTAGCGGGCAACATGTGACAGTTGGTATCAGAGCTCAAGCAAGCCTTGAGCGCATAGTGAGTGGTCGTCGCTATGTCTAAGAAGTCAAATCGGTTGAAGAACATTGAAAGGGTTGTCTTTGGTGAGGCACAAGGGTCCAGGAGCCTAGTTGACCGACTGGATCAGACGAAAACGGATGTTGCTATTATCAGTAAAGACCTCGAAGTGGCCAACACGAGGGTGGGACGTCAGGATGAGGAGATCGCTGGGCTGAGGGAAGATGTGGCATCTCGTGAGTCGGATGTTACCGAGTTGAAGGGAATCATCGAGAAGCTTGGCAGAGACGTAAGCATTCTCATGCAGGCTGTGGCTAACTTGTTCCAAGGTGGGGGCGATGGCGGTGGTGTCTGTGCGGTGCCTAAATGGAAAGTCCCCGAACATTTAAAATACGGCGGGGCATGTGACGCGAGAGAGCTTGATAACTTCTTGTTCAAGTTGGATCAATACTTTAAGGCAACCGGAACGGATTTGGAAGCTGAGAAAGTCACTGTCGCGACCATGTACTTGGAGGGCTCTACTATAGTGTAGTGGCGATCCCAAGATGCGGAGATAAAGGCATAATGCTTGGCCATCGACACATGGGATGAAATGAAGCTCAAGGTGAGGCAACAGTTCATGCTCACCAACGTGAAGGAACATGCATTGTTGAGAATAAGAACCTTGGCGTAGACCGACAATATTATGGGAAATGTGTCGGCGTTCCAGGCATGTATGCTAGATTTACCTGACCATCCGGAGGAATATAAACTTCATGACTTCAGCCAGGGATTGAAGTCGTGGGCTAGGCTCGAGCTAAGGAGAGCTCACTACACTGACTATAACTCAGCGGTTGCATTCGTCGAAAGTCTGGAGGACTGTAATGGCGGAGGATCGCAAAGAGTTGATAGGGAGGTGGGCGGCTCTATTGTTGCCAAGGTGGGTAATGATGCGGGTGAAAGTTCTCCCAAGGTGGGGGGTAACTTTAGACCCAGTCTTAACAGCAGAGGTAGCTACAGGCCCAATTCAGGTGTTGGAAGGAATAAGATAAGCCCCAGTTCAAGCGCGGCTAGTTCAAGTGGGTCCAAACCAAGGTGGGATGGACGAACCGGGAAGGCGCAACTGGTGTGTGAAACGTGCAAAGGGAATCATACCCTTGTTGATTGTCTAACAGAGCAGAGGATAGCTGCTATGTTGGTCGAGGACTCGAGACAAATCAGGGAGGCACTGAGCGAGGTAGTTCAGGAGCAGTCGGCTAAAGAGTCTCGGCCCAAAGAGGAAGAACCATGCTCTGTGGGGGCATTAAATCTGCAGTGCAATACCATGGTGGGATCAAGAGAGCTAGGGCAGTTGAATCCATTAACAGAGCCTGAGATTGACCGGGTGGTTGCTACAGTATGATAAAAAGAGCCACAAATTGGTTAAGCAAAGCGGGGAAGGCCGCACCGAAGCTTGACAAACCTGAGACAGTCCGTGTGAAACCAGTGCAACAACCGAATGGAGCATTGATGCATATGGACTTGCGCATAAATGGAAAACCCATATGAGCGATGGTCAATATGGGAGCTAGCCATATGTATGTCTCCAAAAAAAAGGCATCAAGATTGGGGCTCGTTGGAGAAAGTTGTGGGAAAAATGAAGGCCGTTAACAGTATAGCTCAACCGGTACTAGGTGTTGCGAGGCAATGCTTGGTTCAGGTTGGCACCATTAAAGCCACGGTGGATTTCTATGTCGTTAAAATGGATGACTTTGGTCTAGTCCTCGGCATGGATTTTCTAAGAGATGCACGGATTGTCGTATACCCATATGGAAACTGCCTTTACGTCTCAGGCATCAATCCATGCACGGTCAAAACGACTGCAAAGAGATCACCTGGGCATAAACTCTTGGCTTTATAGCTCATCATGTGCTTAAGACAAGATCCCGGTGGGGAGAACAGGAATGAAGGGTCAGAAGGGTCTACACCAGCAATGGGTTTGCCCAATGGATCTGGGAGCTTTGTGAAGCAAGTCTGAAGACTGAGCAGGTTGTGGGTAGCTCCCCAGCTGTAAGGGACAAAGATTTATTGAACAAGGAGGATAGGAAGCGTTCGTCGGTTGGCAAGAAGATATGGATTCAAAAGATATATCTGCCGGCTAGCGCGCCCCATCAAACTTCCCGTTTCAAGTCATTCAAGCAACCTAAACCTTGTAAATCTCGATGGGGAAAGACGAGTAATCATTCACATCAGCAACCCCTTTTTGTTCCACAAGGCCGGAAGTAGAAACGTGAACGGATAATGACGCGTATCGGACAATATCCAGAGTTGGACATTCCTTTGGTTATTGATCAAGGAGTGGGTGCTATAAAATCAAGCCAGCTCAAACCGGAACTGAAGAGAAGCCGAGGACCATGGCTACATCAGAGTACACCAACGGTAGCAATTAAATCAACCCATTTCTTAAGGCAGAAGTGTACGAGAACAATTTGTGTAGCAAAGCACCTTGGAGAATTAATGGCTCCGAGGATGTTCGCCGAATTGAGTGGAGGAGTATGTTACGGGGTGTGGCTCAACACCTAACCTCAATGCAACCATATACCTGCATTGGTGCCAAAACAATGTTGCGGTCCCATACCGCTCTACGCGTCACTGCGAACCGGTCTCCTTTGGTGGCACCGTACACGCCTCTGAGTCATCCAGTGCCGACCGCCTAACCACTCACAGCCCGTGATGTTCCTCCTTTGAGCCCGTGACGTGTTGTGCACAACGCCCGAGCCATCTGTGCCCAATGCCCGTGCGCGTAGCGCCCATTTGCCTGCCAGGCCAGCGCCCTAAGTACGGTGCCACAGCTCGAGAAGACACGTCCCAAGGTCCTTATCCCAGGCCTACGTCAAAGTAGCTTAGCTATTTTGATCAAGGTCAAGGCCTACGTGTCGTTTTAGCCTTTGACCTTATTTTTCCTATGTAGTTGGCACTCGTGATAACGTTTGCACAACATATATGTGGAGTACTGAGCTACCCACACTCGGTTACCTTTTTGCAATATACTGAATTACGAGTGTTTTCTCCCCAGTGTTGGGCTTTGTATTGCATCTTTGGCTTGTGGGTGTGAAGCCATGCTCTTAATCTAAACTCGTGTGTGTATTTCTGCTGCATACTCGACCACATCCTTCTAAAGGCTTGGTGTGGTGCGACCAACCAAGCTGAGTGCGACGCACATGGGAATCTAGGCGGTAGTCGTGACACGGTTGTACACGGCTAGGCCGCACGGTTAGCACCCTTAGCGGGCGACCCGTGACACGTTGGCTGCAAATGATAAGTATGTATAAGAGAATCACTCTCCAGAAATAATTTTCATCACATTTAATCTCATTACCTTCAATACCAAGTTCTTGAAGGAAAACATATAAAGAGAGAGAATTCACACCAGGTTTTGACATATAACTGGCATTAGTACATAGCAATAGATTTCTAACAGGTTTTAAGACTATATGCACACAATCAGTTCCATAGAGATTTATGTACATGTGTGTTATGCGAAGGGGCGAAAATCATATCAGACATCAAAGAATGGAGTTTAACTACTTATGTGGATCACTTAACTTCAGAATATGAAAGACCATATTGCATAAACATTAAACGGAATCTAAATACTCCACTTACCTATCCATGAAACTTGATGAGGTTGACATTATGTACTCATACGTGTAGCTGAAGTTGTACAACGGTATACGGCTGACAGAAAGGATTAGATCTTAGAATTTGAACTAGCAAAATAGTTCCTTTATAATTTCTTGAAACTAGCACCTCAAGAAGAGGACAGGGAAAATATGGAAAGAAGCACCTCTAGTACAAATGCTCACCTGTCCGAAAGAAAAACAAATCGCGCATTTTTTTGATCCTCGGGTGCATTTCTAAGTAAAATGCATTCTGCCTGAAGCATAATCGCTTCTCCCCAGTTTACCTGGAAAAAGGCAGCTTTAGTCTACCTAGTAGCATTGCAATTTATAACCATAACTTAAGTCACAAATCTACAACCTGATTCTTAATTTAAGGAACACTTTATCCAAAATGCAGTCAGATATTAACAATTATTTTGAATTTCTTGGTGGAAAAACAAAATTCGAAACATGACTCTAAACATTGAGCAGAGAGAGTATACAGCTTCACTAAGGCAAAAATGCAATTCATTCTCATATTAAGATGCACAATTTTGTAATTTTGATAGGCAGGTGTTCGTAAACAACTTCAAGGAAAGCAAACAGCTGTTACATAGGGTGGTTTTGAGGACAAAAAACTTGAACGCTACTGTTGACTTGACGATCCAAAAAATACGCTGATCTGGTTGTTGCCTTATTCAGGATGAATCCAGGTCTCGAGTGAACATAAATTGAGAATTTCTTCTCGTTATCGCCCTGAAAACACTACAAACAAAAAACTGCTCAAAATTTTGAAGACAGTAGAAAGTAAACAAAAAAAACTCGGATATTAATTACCTGAAGAAAAGCATCTCAAACCATATCCAATGGGAGCCAATTTCTGGAAATAAAGAGGAAGACGATTTTAGGCTTCTGGACGAACACAGGCAAAGAATTCATGAAATCTAACTTCTTAATGTGAGAATACTGTGTCTCCATCAATGTGAATGCCGCTTAGCACGTTACAATGGTGAGCACGCCAATGAGCTTCCTCTTCCATCGATGGTGAACTTTCTACGAACTAGACCTTCGCATCACCGTCATCGTCTCCAAAACCGTAAGTTTTCAGATCGAGAATAGCATAGAGAAGCTCAAGATTTTGAAATCGTCAATTGCTTTCACATGCCGCTGGGGACGTAGTGTGTGTCGGAAGCTCGTGAGTGGAAGTATGACTGAGAAAGTTGGGGTCTGAATTAGGACGACGATGCAAATCCAGGCTAGAAGGGACAGACTCTTTCTTGATGGATCTGAACTAATGGACTTGGCCCACAGTTTCCTTTTTTTAAAATTAATTACAAGTAGGTCATTGGCCTGTTTATAACAAGCCTTTCCTGAGACTTTCCAATGTAAAAAACTAATAACAGAGTAAATATAGAGTCGTTTGAGGACTAAGTTAGGGTTAGTGTTATATTACTATTGTACTATTTTTATATTCTTTATTATATTCTCAATAATATAGCTTTTAATGAAAAACTAGTAGAGTCTCACCGTGAATTACAGGATATTATTAATTAAAATGTTAGAATTATTTTTATGTACTTTTAGTGTCTCACATTTAAATTGGAAACAAAAAAAATATTTAAAATTTTAAAGATTAGTCATCGAATGAAAATTGTATGAGTTATGAAGTGAAATAATTAATGCAGTTAGAAATCGTTAAATATTGAATACAATAAAAATGATTATTTTTATAATATTTTATTCATATTACTTAAAAAACAATTATTTATACGTTGAGATTCATTTAAAAAATTTATCATAAGAATATGCATCTCAATGCAATAAATGAAAGTAATATCAAATGACCTTATTAGTCCCAGTAATTATGAAATGTCTCATCTAACAGGTAATTGGTCTAAAACAAAACTTTGTGAAGTATAAATAAATAAATATTTATGTATATATAGATTTCAATAAAATTACGTATAAAAAAATCAGAACATTTTTTTATTTCCAATTATGTGTTTCTTTGGATTTTCTTCAGTGATATATGTAGATATAGTACAATGAGATATTCATGATTTTAAATATTTTAATTTTAGAAGTTATATATTTCAACAAGTTATGATTGATTATGTATAGTATGGAAATAAATCATGATCAGTAGCATATAATAATATTGATATGTTGTTTTTGACAACCTGGGTTTACACTACTAGAAAAAAAACCCTCAAAAGCACCGGTAATTCAAAACAAAGGCACCAGTAAATCACCCCCTGAGATACCGGTGCCTAAGTGACCCTGTGCAAATTTTCACAGTTTTGAGCACCGGTACGACATACCAGTTTTATAAATATGAACATTGGTATCGAAAGATACTAGTGATAAATTATTTCCATATCGGTGTTCAAGAAGCCATGACCAGTTGCAGATATTTGGCACTGGTATGTTGAAAAAGTTACCAGCGCTCATTTTTTTCCTGCACCGGGTATTATACCAGTGCCTATTATATTTTAGAAATAGCTTGTACTATAGAACCCGCATAGCATTTCCTATCACCAGAATGAAAATGTTTGGTATCAATTCATAGCACATGCATCAATTCAAAGTAACGTTTCATCAATTTGACAAATATGGATGAATTGTAGCACCAATATGGTGCTAGTATTATTAAAAATTGAAATGGATAATTTTCAATTTTTTGCCCCCATCCCGGATTAAATAAGGGAAAATGGATTCAATAAATCCCACCAAACTTATTAAAGTAAGTGTAAACTTTCTATTAAAAAAAATATGAATCCACAATTGAAAATAAAGAAATCATAAAATATTATTGTTAATAAACTACCCCCATCACTCATCCACACCTATCAATCAACCAAAATCATCAATATTTGTTTTAGTCTCTTTTGCAAAAACATTAACCCATGCCTCGCACCATTTATCCACCACCTCTTGAAGTTCATATGCGTTGTATGACTCTTGGTTCTCTAGAAAACCTGCAATTTGATTAAATGTTAGGCAGTAGGACGTGGCACTAAAATTAAAGGCAAGACTGTTGTTTTTTTGTTTAGTGGTTGTGATACTTACGTCAAGTGGAGTCTTTGAAGTTGTCTTCAGGGCCAGGTCTTCCAGGAATAGCATGAAATAATAGTCGCATTCCCAGCAACCCCCTTGTTTTTGGTAGAAAGATTATAAACACCAATTCCCAATGTTGTGTATGGAGACTAGAAAATTTATGAAATACTTGTAAAATCATTTTTGAAGGATATGAATATTTATGCTGATGTTTGTTGTGTTCCAGGTGAAATCGGCTGAGTGTTCATTCTCCCTCTTCTCCCTCTCATACTTATATGCAAGCATGCAGATATATTATTTTCAAATATTAACATCAAACCTTTGAAGGGAAAACAAAGTATAATTGAATGGATAGAAATACCTGGAAATCACTTGGCTTCCGACGTAATTGGTGGATTTTATACCACAGAATAATGTGTCGAAGGTGAAAACATCGTTCGTATCGGGACAAATTATGACGAGGAACCAATGTTGCATGCGTTATTACTTAACAAATTAATATGTTTGGAATATGTTTATTAAACGAATAGTAATGGTATAAGATTAAGAAAATGTGCTTCGCCTCTTGAGGTAGGGTACCAAATAAATGTCAGCTTTAGATGCAGCCATCGTTTCTTAGATGAGGGCAACCCGGTTAGTGATATCACTCTCTTCATGACTGGTGTCTTGCCTTCCCGTGTTTGAGACACAGAATTGGATTCTAGACACATTGTTGTCATTCGATTTACTCCACAGGTCTCTGTCAGAGTAAAAAATCAATTTATGTCTTCGATTCTAGTGAAATATAAATTGGAAAATTTTAAATCTGAAACTTACCTCATCCACAAATCCATATGAGCATTTGAGATCCATGTCATGCCATGAAAATTTCCGAGCTTGCCTCTGAACTCCAACATTCGCTTGATATCTAGGCAACATCTGTAAGGTTTGGCAAATGTGGATTTCAGAAACATGGTGTAATACGCAACCTTGCCCTTAGCATTCATTTCCTTTGCCCACCTTATTGCAATATTTGATTAACTCCCTCATCATTGGATAGTCCATCAATTTGCGTCTGTTTACAATCTGCATGTACAAAGTTTAAATAGAAGGCACTAAGTATATGAAAAGTGTTGAAATAAAATAGTAACAAGTTATAAATGTAGGGCCAGTTTCAAAGGCTTGAATGTTTTGACCAACAATTGTTTCCCCGGCCTATAACTGGTCGTAGAACTGGATGGCTGGGTTGACGATGTATTGGCAGGCTATTACACATGATAGAAAAAAAAAAGTCATATTGCTATAAGGAATTGAACACTAGGTATATATACACAATAAATTATTTATATAAATTGTTTTAATAGAATTACCTTGTCATCGGTGACGTCCAGGAATTCCCAGTCCTTGTCCATGGAAACCTTCAAAGGTGCTTCTGTTTCCTCTTCATTTGGGAGCTCATCATCTTAGTCTACCAATGCTACCGACCAATCAACCACATGTCCAACAGCCTATCCAACATCAATGAATTCGTGGTTGGACAAAGGCAATCCTGCCTTAGCATGGAAGACCAGCTCACAAACTCAGACATGAGCAACTCCACCTATTGATTTGTGGCTATGACAGGGTTTTTTTGGAGAAACTCTTTTGACACTATGGCCCTTGACCCTTCAAGTTTCTTGATGAACAAAGAAACCTTCTCCCCAATTCTTTCATGCATTGCAGAAAAAGATTTGTTAGAAAATGAAATAACATTAAATGGATAGAAACACTAGGGATCACATAAATTAAAGGGAATTGAAGTCTAATTTTTTTACCTACTCTTCATCCTCCTCATCAGTAGGATCACCCTCAGACTTGGTTTGTGCCGCGTTGACCTGGCCTAATGCCTTCTCAATGAATGAATTCAGATCATTAAGTCCATTTGGGATTTTAACTCCTCCAGCAGCTGCAATCCTCTTGAATAGCTGGTCAAGGTATGACACCATTGCCTTGACCACAGGTTGTTCAGTAGGTTGTTTCTTTGGGATTTTGGCCCCGGGGGATGAGCTGCTACCACACTTTCTTTGGTTGCGGGTCAGATGGGGTACCACAGTATATGTTGTGAGGTTAGTTTGAGTACCCCTATTCCTCCATGGGTGATCCTTCCTACCGGTGGCCTTTATCAAAATGTCCTCACTAGGTTCCAGGATCAGTATTCCCCTAGCAGCCTCCTCGTTTGTCCTTATTTATAATTAGGGGCAAGTTAAATACATTACAATGAAGGGGTAATACTATGGCCAAGTATAAAAAAAAACTTCCAATATCAACAACGATGGCCCTGTCCTTCGGGTCGGTATATGCACCCTTATCCCCTAGCTTGTTGTACTTGAGGTAGACCAATGATATATCAACATTGAAATTCCTTGTACTCAACTTATGTTCAATCTCATCCTCCGTGTAGCCATGAGCAGCAGGTTTGGCTCTTACCTATTCTTTCAAATTCTAAACAATCTTTGCCCGAGTTACCCGATGACTGCTTCTACCAATCTGATGGGTATAATTTTGCTGCTTTGATTGGAAGCTAGCCATCACCCTGATTTTCTATCCAAATGACAAGTAGTAAAATAAGTATATTGTAATTCATATACGTAACACATAATGATAGAACTCTTAAGACACGAATGTCCATAAACAGGATACCTCAAATTCAGGTGTCACCATCATTTTGTAGAACTTGTTCCACTCCCCCTTTTCCGTCCACTTGTATTTTTCCCAAGGTTTTACTTTGGATTTGTTTGTGCTATCAACCACCTTATAGATTTATTTTGTTGCAATCTTTGACATTCAATTGTGGTGGGTGTTTCCCGTCGCGACATAAACTAATACCTTCAATTTTTTCGAGCAGTGTTACAGTCCATATTTGCTTGAACTTGAAGCTTGCCTGCATTGAATTCACAAAATAAATTTTGTAGGCTAGAAATTCTTGATAAATATTTTCTACCAATGGTCATGAAAAACGTTATGGAAATTAGCAAATTGTCGGTATGAATGGATCATACCTAAATATCCTTTCGTTCCTCCTCCTTGGTATCAGCGGGGATATTATTCCAATGTATAAGTATCGAACTTGATGCGGTGCGGGAATGCATAGTTAACAATGTTCAGTCCACGCAGTCCAATTCTTTGTGCAGACCATGTTAGCCAAGTTGAATTGACCGGCACAAGATCCCTCTCCTTTGCGAGCATCACAGATTGACACGTGGTTGTACCACTTTCCTTGCACCAAGTCTCAATTTCAAATTTTTCGAAGGCTTTCCCATTCTTTCCCCCCGTCTTTGATACACCACCTGTTCCGAGTTTCTTTCTCGAACCTTTTTTTACAGGAAGCTCCTCATCCAATGAAGAGGGAAGTGCATCATTAGTGGTACCGAGTTTCTCAATTTGTATGTTGTGGGGAACACCGGGTGTGGCGGGCTCATCAGACACGATTTTTGTTTGTGTCTCACCCCTCTTGCTCTTCCCGATGCCAATGCATTTCTTTGATTTGGGAGGCATCTACAGTCCATAATGCAATGTTGTCAATGCTAAAGAGGTTATAAATTCACAACCAATAAATAAGAATCACCAATAAATAACGTAATCCACAACATAATAAAGGGGGGAAAAAGCAACCAATAAACTTAACCACAATTGACATACGATAGACGATTAGGACATATTAAGGCCAATCAAGAACCACAAAATTCCATTTTAACTAAATCCACAACCTACAAACAATACACAATTAGAACTCAAAAACAATGAATGAAATAGCTAAAGATTACCCAATACACATCAAAACGTAATACACTTTTAGAACTCAATCACAACAGAGAGACAACAATCCATCTCAACTCAATCTACAACCAATATACACTATACCATTTCACCCTAAAAACTTGTATAATCAATCCCCATAAAAAGTAATAGAATCCATTACCACGAAACACAAAGAGTAACCAAAAACATGTAATTTTTCTTCTTCGAGGCAATTCATCGAACATGAAATGTGCATAACATGATTCTAGATTCCAAAGGCAAAATCACTAACTTTATGAAACATGTAAGGGATTTGGGAGATTTACCTTTGATTTAATGGCCAGTTTGTTGTTTGGTGAGGCCGGAATGGCCGCCAGAAAATGAGACAAATGAAGAACTCCCTGTTGATGGTGAGGTTGGTCCAGGGCTGAGTTCCACTGTTTTGAAGCCAAAAACCTTATGCCCATCGATGTTATATACAAGGAGGGGTAAATGATGGAGTTATTAGAAGTTATTGAGCTTTATTGAAAGGTGAAACGTGGGAGGGTGGCTGTTAATGGCGGAAGGTGAAGAGAAACGGCTATCGGGAAGGATTAAACTGATAGCGGTTCCTTCACATTGACGTTTTATATCACTGAAAATTGCACCGGTATAAGTGTAATAATACTAATGCCTATGCTAAATAATAAAATATCCCAGGATGTTTTTGGATCTCAAAAAAAGTACGTAGCACCGGTACATTGTACCAGTGCGAATTAGTGGTAAAACAGTGCCTATGAAGAATATACCGGTGCCAATAATTGGGTAACGCAACTGCATCAGGGTACCTTTAATCAATAACAATAATTTTTTGAAGCACCTGGTAAAATGCCATGAAAAATTTTAAATTATGGGCACCGGTATCAAAACCGGTACCTTTGAGAATAATACTGGTACCTTTTTTGCATAACGCAGCTGCGCCAAGATGCTTTAATGTGGCTCTTTAATTTCTGGCTATAGTAGAGAGCAAATGTCAAAATTTTTGTCTAAGTACTGAGTACCGGTATCTAAACGAGTTCCATTGAATTGAATACCGGTGACTTTAATAATTAATTTTTCCGCCTTTTCTTGTCAAAAATATTTACACATTTTTGGTTCCCTTAAAAAATATCTAGCATTGGTAGAATGGTCTACATACCGGTTCTAAATTTTTTTTACCATCTTTTAAATGTAATGATTTGGGCCATGTTACTAATTGGTATTATTCGGATGACAAAATTGACCAATAAATTAATTAATCCACATATGTACGATGTAGAGATCACAGTTTTGGAGTTAATTGTGTAATCCATATATGCCGTAATATGTATGTAGTAAAACTATGTTACGGCCCAAAAGGTTTTGGAAACTATTATGGTCATTAATTACCCCTACAAGAGTAATAACTCAGTTTATAAAATGCATGTGTACATGTTTGAATAATAACTTTATGAAAAGTGTGTTCCCGAGGCCAATTTTAAATATTATTGCAAATAGGCCCTTATGAAATTTTCCTTTACGTTACCTTCCGTTACTACCCTACCCATGAATTTTCATTTCATTTAATTATGATAAATACAAATAATTCTTGATTTTTTGACTCATGAGCAAACCTTTTACTTTCTGCACTTTGGTCCCTCCAAGAAAGTTGGATTTGTCAAAATCCAAAATTGGCTAAGCATAAATGAAATGCAACATTATGGGAGGGAAACTTTGTGTTCTATACATGGTTGGGTTAAAGGAAGGGCCTCGATTAGGAAATTTGACCGCTACGATAAATTCTTTAAAAATTACACTATTGCACAAAACTAATTTACCCCTTCTTCGTTGCGTCAAAATATCTTGATTTTGGGTATTCTTGGGTGAATATAGGTCTTATAATTGGAAAGGATTTTTTTGATGAAATTTAGTAAAGCGCTTGTACATGTCTTAGAGTATCTTACTCTAGCTTACTTAGAAGTTAGGAAATCCAAACAAAAAGGATTATTGGTAAGTCTTTTTCCACGAAATATTAATAAATTTTAAGATTTGAAAAATGAATATGCATCAGGTTTCCATAATGTACCATTACATTTGATCGGATTTCAAATTGGACATCTGAGTAAAGTTTTTGCCTTTTGTACTTAGGTCCTTCCAAGATTCTTGGAATTGTCGAAACACAAAATTGGTGATTCCATAGTGAAATTCAATAATATATGATTAGAACTGTAGAATAGGTCATGATTGGGTAAATGGAATGTCCTCGAAACTATAAATAGAAATATTGTACAACATTTTTATGAAATTGCATTGTTGCCCAAAATTGTGTGAACCCCTTATCCATTGCTCCGAAATACTTGATTATTGTTATTGTAGCCTAAAGACAATAACTTTAAATAATTGAATTTTCCATGGTATAAATTATAGAGCGGTAGTACATGTTCTAGACTAAATCATGGAAGATAGTTTGGAATTAATGAAGGAAAATCGGATTTGTTTACGGAACCTTTGTTTTGCTCTATGATTTATTATTTTTCCTTTGCATACATGGAAAATTCATTGCGATTTAATATCTTATATTCACATCTGATCGGATTTCAAAAATGATAATGTGGCCCAGTTCATTCTGGTACTCACCTTCCACCTCTATTAATCCATGTGATAATAATAATATTTTGTCTACAAAATAACGTTGATTTGTTCAAAACAGCCCAAGAAAAAAGTGCAAAAAACCACAGTTTATGAATTTTTTATACTAAATCATGAATAATATTGAGCGAACGGTTCTTCATCACACATCTCAGCATCTTGTGAGCTGGTCCCCACGTCGCTCTGCTAAACGGCCAGGTCGGGATATGTAGGGAAAGGTCCAACTGCTTTCAACGCATCAGGGATTTTATATTGAAAATCCTTACCCATGTGATCGCATTAGGATCTTCATTAGTGTGATTCTGTAAGCAGATTTTGAACACCAACATCCAACGCCACGACTCTAGATTCCAATAAAGGAACGACATTGTCATGAGCTATTTCGTAGAAAGATTCCACCGTAATTTTACCCATTGGTTATCCGTATATGTCGTGCGGATAGTGTGGGACACCCATTTTTGTGCACAATGCGGAAATGAGGTTGCAGTAACCGTAATAACCGGATTTCTCTGCGTCCTGTCTCAATCTGCTCACCATTTGACAACCTACATTCCATCACAGTTTCTGCTTAATCGCGTATAGATATGTAAACCTCAATTTGTGCACCTCTGTGTTCATTGTGACCGAGTCCTCTCTAGATGCTATGTGTCACACAACTTTTCCCATCCAAGTATCCGGTTAGATTCTTTAAAGGGGGAAGATGATTCTATTCCCCTCTCTGGAAATGGCCGGATTGTTCTATAATTTTGTTCGATTAGCCTTTACACCTCCGACACGAACCTCTTCTATTGTTGTTTAATATTGGATTGAATCCCTAGAGAGGAAGGGGATGCCTGCGTGTCCTGTTCAATGGAGTTTTTTGTGCCATATCCTGCAAAGTCCACTCAATCTTTTTAACAAACACCTTCCATGCATAAAAAAACATTAACAATACTTATGTCTCAAGCATGAACAAACAATCAATGAAAATCAATATAAACCTTAGTATAGAGATGTATAAATAATCTATATTAATGGTATGTACATCATTTCATCATAGACTATATCTTATTGTAGAGAAAGCTTAACAAACATTTTTCCAAACGTTTGCATGAGTAACTATCTTGTTAAAATGATAAATATTCTTGCAAGAGAACTTACCTTATTCCTTTGGAGACCCTGGGTTGATGATCCGATGGTGATAGTAGGGAATATTTTTGCTCCAACTTCGTGAATTGGAAGGTGAAGCATAAAGGGATATGTTTTTTTTAATTATATAGTGGCGAAGTTAGCACCTATATGAACTAATGATACCGGTGCCTGTTTAGACTAAGGGAACTGCCCGGCGCTGCTTTAAATCAATTGGTCAGATTTGTTTTCCAACCCAAGACCAAAGTCATGAAATATTTTCTAAGTACCTAGCACTGGTAATATTATCAGTGCAATAAGGACATCTATCGGTGCCTATTCAGACTAAGGCAACTGCTAATGTTGCTTTAAATCAATTTATCTGAATTTTTTTCCAACCTAAGACCAAAGTCACAAAATATTTTCTAAGTACCTAGCATTGGTTTAAGGACACATACCAGTGCCTAATCAGACTAAGGCAGCTGCCTGACACTGCTTTAAATCAATTTATCTAATTTTTTTCCAACCCGAGACCAAAGTCACAAAATATTTTCTAAGTACATAGCATCGGTACTACTACTGGTGCTATGAGGACACATACCAGTTCCTATTCAGACTAAGGCAGCTGCCTAACACCGCTATAAATATCTTTATCAGATTTTTTTTCTGACTCGAGACCAAAGTCACAAAATATTTTCTAAGTAAATAGCACCAGTACTACAACCGATGCTATAAGGACACATATCGATGCCTATTCAGACTAAGGCAGCTGCCTGGCACTGCTTTAAATCATTTTATTAGATAATGTTTTTTCACTCGAGACCAGAGTCACAAAATATTTTCCAACTACATAGCGTTGGTACTATTACTGGTGCTAGTTATGCCAAATGCCAATGGTTTTACAAGAAACGGAGCATATACTCTATTCATTTACACCGGTATATGATTGAAATACCAAAATATTAATGACCATTAATTAGGGGTATACAAAAGGGCCCAAAAGGGTACAAAAGGGAACGATACACCAAACATATTTCCCTATATTTTTCTTTGCAAGACTACACCATCACCCGCAATATGACCATTCTAGCCACCGACAATCCATTCACTCGTGATCATCTACATATGGGTGATCCACCAATGTCCTTCAAACTCAAAAATGCCAAGGGAAACTCGAAAGTTTCAGATTTGACAGGACGATCAATTTCATCTTCAGAATAGAACTTTTTCTTATTGAGTACAACATGCCACTTCTTATTGGTTGGGTCTTGTATATAAATTACATGGCGATCTTGGGAGGCTAAGATGAACTTGTCATTCTCGTAACCCACTTGATTCAAGTCCACCAGCATAAAACCGATGGGCTTTTGAGAACGAACCCTATACAATTTTCAACCCATTTATACTTGAAGACAAAAACTTTAAACTCAACATAATCCAACTCCCAAATCTCCTCGATCACCCCATAAAAGGCCATAACTGCGAGGATAGGTTTTTTTATCTTTCTTGGTTGACTAACACATGGATTAAGATTCCACGTAAACCCTGTTGTTCTGAGTTGTGCTCTTGCTGTCCTTGGATACTGTTGAAAAACTGTATCCATTAATATCATAGCCCTGGTATCCTTTCACGGTGTAGTCGGGTGTCTTTGAAAATGCCCGAGTTTGGCAGGCATTCCGTCCACATTGTAACGATTATAAAATCAATTGACAAATGTTTAAGAATGCTCCAGTTGTATCTGATTCGATGGAAATTTGGGATAGAGTTCTTCTAACAGTGACATGTGCTTCTCAACATATATTGCATTCTCACTACTGTTCTGTAAAACACATCGATGAACTTTCATCAACTTAGCATTGTAGGGTGTGTAAAGTATACTTTTGGACCATGGGATCCCATTATTCCTACCACTTTGCTCATCCTGCTGAACTCCAAGTGATGTCTTCCCAATCAAATGTGAAATGCAATACTCAGTGATATCCTCCTTGACATACCTCTGCACAATGCTAGTATCGATTCAGCTTCGATTGTATACATAACCCTTAAAGACCCCCATGTGCCGCTCGAATGGGTACATCCAATGCATCTCCACGGGACTGCATATTATGATTTCCCTAATCACATGGACAATGAGGTGGACTATAATGTCAAATAATGTTGGGGAAAGTATTTCTCAAACAAACAAAGCACTACAATCCCCTCACGCTCCAACTCATCAAAGTGTTTCCTACTAATATTTTTACGAAAAATGAAGTTGAAAAAGAAAAGCATGTGTGTGATGCAAAATATCACCTCCGCCTCATCCATGTCACCGCGGATAGCAACGAACAAGAGTTTTTGCATCAAGATATGACAGTCAGGGGACTTCAACGCATTAAGACACAATTCATCATTCAAAAACCGAATAACATTGGAAGAGTATCCAGCCGGTACTTTGATTCTCTGAACACACTCACAAAATGACCTCCTCTCACTGATTGAAAGGCTGGAAGAGGCGGGTGGTAGGTGCGTTTGCTTACCTTTCACCTTTAGAGCTAAATCAACTTGTTTACCGAGTTCAACTAAGCCCTTATGTGCATTCAAGCTCTTATTTTTCTTACATGGACTGTTAAGTAGAGTCCCAACTAAAATCTCACGCACATTATTATCTATATGCATCACATCCCAACAATGGCGAACCTCCAACTTCTCCCAATGCGACAAATCAAAGAAAATTGATCTTTTCTTCCAAGGTCCATCATTTGTGGAAAGCACCTAAGATATCTTTTTTCCAAGAACAACGTTTAATTTCTTCACCTTGTTGTGGATCGAAAACCCACTCAATATTCTTGGTGCTTTCCTCCTCTCTCTCCAGCCAACAAAATGAATTGTGTTGTCTCGTAACTTGTGCTTTGCTGGGAGGAATTTCCTTTAACCCAGATACACGATCTTCCTACCATTTTTCAACTACTGGAAATCAGTACATTTCTAGCACACTAATCATGCCTTGTGACCCTTAACCACATAACCTGAAAGATTACCATAAGCCGAAAAATCATAGATCATGCACAAAAGCATGACCTTCAAGTTGAACTCGGTCCTACAATAACTATCGAACACATCAACACCGTCGAATGAAAAAACCTTCAAATCCTCAATGAGAAGGTCTAGATAGTTATCGATGTCGTTTCCAGGTTATCTCGGACCCGAAATCATCAAAGGCATCAAAACATATTTTCTCTTCATGCAGAGATGCAAAGGTAGATTGTAAATGGAAAGCATAACCAGCCATGAACTATGTTTCGATGACAAGTTACCAAAGGGATTCATACTAATAGTACAAAAAGTCATCCTCAAATTCCTGGGTCAGCTGCAAACTTAGGATACATCATGTCAAAATTCTTCCATTTATCTGCATGTGCAGGATGACTGATAATATAATTATCAAGACAACCCCTATCTATGTACCATGTCATGTTCTTCGCATCCTTAGTGGGAGGTTAATGTCATACCTCTCTATTATATAATTTATAGCCCTGAAGTGCTTCCTAAATACAACTAAGTAGATAGTGGAAAATCAGGGTCATCCACGAAGAAGAGATATATAAGGTGGATATAGGCATAGATATATAGATAAAAGCAAGTGAAGAGGGGGGCTTTGGTTGGGTTTTTTCTTAAGTTATGAAAGTAAAACATAAGATAACTAGCATGTAATGGTAATTATGCTAATCATGCAACAACTAAGAAAATATGATAAAATCAGCATGTAATGGTAATTATGCTAATCATGCAACAACTAAGAAAATATGATAAAATCAGCATGTAATGGTAATTATGCTAATCATGCAACAACTAAGGAAATATGATAAAATCAACAATGACAAATCTTTGGGGGCAATTGATTCCCACTTCCAAACCTCTTTTAGATCATAAAATCATTCACTCATTGAATCACATCAATTACCAATGGTGAATGATATCACTTCCATTTTGACGATAAACATTCATTTCTTCTTAAGAGTAATTTACAAAGGTGATCAACGACTAGTTGCAAACCTCATTAATGATCACTTTAGAAAAAAAACACCTAAAGGAGTTTCATCAATGGAATCATACAAAAAGAACCATAGATTTGATAACAACTACAAGCATTCTACCAAATGCTTAGCCATTTAACCAAACAAAACATTTACCGAGTTTAACCTAGAACAATCAACCTTCAATATTCTACCTTTTAGTGCTACCTTACGATAAATATGATGACAAACCACATTAATATACTCATCGATTACAGGCAAAATGATGAATCAATCCTTACATATCTATCAGTTACATGAAAGTAGGTGCGCTAAACCTCCCCTATTCTTTCTTACTTTATCGACAGTTAATCAATTATAATTAATTAACTTTTCCCCTTACCAAAATTTCCCTAGAAAGTATTCACTGAACCAGATACACATTTTGATAGTATTCCGAAATAAAAGAACCTGATATAGCATTTACCAAAGTAAAAGAAAATAGCAATGCATACTCGACTGTTCCCTATCTTGCTATTATAGTCTTAGCTAGTTAGCTATTTTTCACAAGATTGTGCTACTTACTAACCATTTCCAACTATTACGTATTGATGGAATTAGCTAGCAATATCATAACATTATTCAAGTTGGCCAGACTTAAACATATTATAAATTAATTAAATCAAGAACAAGTCAAGAACACTCAATAATCAATTATAAAACAATTAGGCCTCACAATTCATAAACTAACACTCGTTATGCTCTGCCAATAAAAAAATTAGCTACACATGATATGCATATAAAAATTTTAAAAGATAATATTTGAAAATATGATGTCGAATTAAACTAAGAAAAGAAATTACTCCTAGAAAATGGGTTCCGTTTGGGCAAACTGGACCCTCTGCGGCAGACTAGAATCAGGAAAATAATTAGTAAATATGTTTGTGAAAATATGAACTAATTTTAGACTGAAAAATACGTAAATAAATGTCTAAAGGAGTGCCTCTTATTTAGAGAAGAGACTAAGCCCAAAATATCATCCAAATATGTTTCAAATTTAAATTCTAATCTTATCTCTATCATCTAAATAAAAGATAAGAATCAAAATCTAATCAAATCTCTACAAAATCTTCAATCAAATGTGATCATATCTCCATAAAATATAATCCATATCTCCATAAAATCAGTTCCAAATCAACTCCAAATCAAAATTAATTCTGGTTTCCATGCTTCCCCCGAGTTGCACACGGCTGAAACCATTTCTGTGAAATTTCAGTCTTCTTGTCTGCCATATTTTGCCAGTTTCCTCCTCAATTTCCCCAAATTTATCTTAAGCCCACAAACATGTAATCTGTGACAAATAATACACCTACAATGCAAATTAATCCAATGACCAAAAAAACAACATAATTTATATGCATAACTCACGTTAGAAGTCATCCACTCCTTGTGTGCATCTCTAAACTTTGTTTGATTTGAAAATAATTACTCTAGCCATTTTTTAAAAAAGTAATCATTCAAAGGTGTTGGGAAAAATGGCTAAAGCGATTACAATAAGTATAACTGACATCCAACTCAACTAGCATCTAGCAATAACTAATATGTCGTAAGGATATTTAAATTGCATGTCAACCAGACTGGTTGTCTGTACTATTAAAAATTAGAGATCCAATAAAACTGTAGTATCACCCTCGGGGGTATTAACTTGTTTCCCACAAATATCATGACTAATTGGCAGAGAGGAGCGCATTACGCATCCATATCACTGCGCCAATAAGGGATCTTCAAGAACTGTAACACCACTTTATCCAAAGCACAATCTATATTGTCCAACTTGTAAATACCTTGATGAACACAGTCATGACCACTTGAAAAATAATCGAAACACGAATACACGATCTGTACAACCATATCGAGAATAAAACATTGACGTGAATAATTAAATCAAGTGATCATCATAAACACAACAATATAATCAATCAGGTCGAAAAACAATACTCCCTCCATTTCTTTTTGTTTAGCACACTTTCTAAAAATGGCTGTTTTTTTTAAATGGCACCCCTGCAAAATGCCTTAAAAAGGAAAGGGACAACCTCTGTTTTTACCACTTTTCCCTCATTACATATTAGTATTTACCATTAATGCTATCCTTAATTTGCCATCAATACCCATTTAATCCTTCCTAAATCCGTAACCATGGCTAACACTTCCCTCCATTTTCTCCTCATCTCAGCATTTGACCCAAGTTGGTAGCCCAATTTTATGGCCCAAATTTGAAAACCTACCCCATTTCTTGAAACCACTATATAAGAGGAAGGGAGAGTGGAAACCGTAGTTCAAAATCTTTCTTTTTGGCGTAGGTGTGGCGCAGATCCACTTTACCCATTTTGCTGTGCAATGTGTAAAATTTTGCTTTGCTGTAACCCAATTTCCTCAGATCCGATATCAATGTTGAACCCAAACTCCACCCGACCCAAAATTAATCTTCCTCTACCCGGAGAATCAGATTTGCTGGTCCAATTTCAGAGCTGCATCGATGACACCGTCGTCGAGGAGATGGAATGGCCCGACAACGATGTCGTCTCCGCCATGGGTCCTGCCGACGATGGTTTTGTTGACCTCCGGGCGACGACATTTTTGGTTGAGGAATCAACTGCGGATCTGGTGTGGTTGTCGTCAGAGGTGATAAGCTGGTCTCGAAACCTAAACTTCGAGAGGTAGAGCAAGTTCACAGCAAGGCGGGTTCGGTCCAGTTGTCGCGAGTTCATTGATGGTGAGGGCCAGGCATTGCTGACACATACGAATCCGACGAAGACGATGATTTGGACTTACTGGCGGACGACGCCACCTTCGCTACTCCACAGAAGACGGGAGATGTGGAGGCTGAGAAATCCGAGCAGCATATGTATGTGTACGATCTGAATGGAGTGGCTGTCGACATGTCGGGGGTAAAAAATTTTCTGTAACATTAGTACATTTGCACATTTCAGATAGTCGAAAAAAGAACAATGTGTGAGAGTAATCAGTACTGGATTAAGAATGTAATATTTCACTGTCTAATACTTATTCAATTGCGGTTTCACGTGAATGGTTTTTGTCCCATCTCAGGTACATCCGTGGGCTCACAAAATGCTACTGTTGCAATACCGGAGTGGTGACTACGGGAAATTGCCTCCAAAAGCAGTAATGGAGATGTGGAAGGATTGGTTCCCTTTGTAGGTATGTCGTCGAAAACTTTAACCATGATACCAGTGCTGCAAATGGTAATGTAAGCTAGTGCTAATGATTGGGTTGCTAGTGGAAAATTTGTGTTATGTTAGCTTCTCGTGTGGCTATTCATTGTGTGTATTAAATGTGGCGGTTTTGGTCTACCAATGTGTGATAATTTTCTATGGGTTGTCTAGTTCGGCAATTATCTGTTTTGCTGAAATGCTGCGTATTGGATTCTTGATTTCTGTAGGAACTGATGTCCATTTCATGTGGCCATTTATTTTGTTGTACAAAGTGTTTATTCAGTGAGCCTGTTTTGTTCACCATATGTCTATTCAGCAGTAATAGTTCAAGGCAAAGTACATATTTTAAATTCTAAGAGCAGATGTTTTTCATTACAACGACGGTTGGATTGCAAACACACTTTACAAAACCTAGCATTTCGATTGCATGTTTGCCATCCCTATCCAACCATATCGTAAAACCGAAAGGCACCTATGTTACCTATAACATAAGTTGCTGAATAATGTACTCAAGACCTGTAGCCTTGTTTGCTGCGATCAAGCTTTGTAAACCCTCCCTAACTGCGTCCGTGTCAACCTCTATGTCAGTTGGTAGCACACCTTGTAGTTGGAGTGCATCTTTCTTCATATGTGGAAGCTTGTAACTGTTAGACCCCTTGCATTTGATTATCTCCACCATGACACATTGGAGTGTTAGAAACACTTTGTTTAGTTTTTCTGGCTGCAATTCTTCAAACGCTGCTTCTGTTGCTGAAATGAGTTCATCCAAATTGCGTGATTTTGTCTTGTGCTGCAAACTTTGTATTGAATTGAAAAAACCCAAATCTAAGACATTCAAATCCGGGCTTCTAGGTGGCTGAAAACCCAATTTTATGTTGAAGTCGTCGGAACTTGCAGCCATTCTAAATCCAGCATCGTCATCGCATATATGAGGTCTTGCATTGTCTTGTCGAATTGTTATATTTGTGCTAGCTAGTAACGGCCATTTCCTTTTTAATTGCTGGAACCAACTTTGTCAACATGAAAGCTTTAGTAACCTCACGGGCGATTGATGGAATTGGTTTGGTTTCTAGAGTACCTGCTGGTCTGTTCTTGCTAGTCTTCTTTGCTGTCTCTTCATGTGTGAATGACCAAATCCCAAATTTTCCATCGAACAAGACCTCCCCCTCGTTGTTGATAATTGGCCGACATACGGCACAAAGGAACATTATCTTATGTATGAACCTTTTGTTTTGAACTGTACGATGAGGCTCTTCTTCATTTGGGAGAAGATAGTACTTCTCCGCAACTCTAGTTATGTAAAACCATTTCTCGTCTATATGTATAATGTGATGCATATCCATGAAAGATGTTTTCCCTGAACCTGTGCAGCTGATTAGTTTCTGAAATTTGTGGTTTTATTGCATTTGAATGGCTTCTAATTTGACCCTCCTTGATCTAACGATGCATGGTGGAAGTGCTTACCCCTATTGCTGCTGTATATCCCCTTTGTGTTGTGCGCAATGGGAGGGGGACAGCCATAGCTAGCTCTTTGTTGATTTCAACTTTTTTCCTACCCTGTTTTCCTTTCACCTTCCTGCTCCAGTCTGTACATAACCCTAGTTGTGCTTGTCTTCTGTGCAGGTTGGAAAGACGACTAATGGTGCGGACCGAAGTGTTCCATTGTTGGGCTGCCTCTTTCCGACGATGGGTTGCAAGCTTGCCATCCTTTAAATTTTGCAGGATGAACTCCCCAATTTCACAGCGCTGATATTCAGACAAAAGACGTCTTTCCGCCATTACTATGTTGCTGCTACGTAGGTGGAAAGCTTGAAGATGGCAGAAGATGAAGAGGGAAGAAGATGAAGAGGGAAGAAGATGAAGAGAGGACAAGATGAAAATGGAAGGAGAAGTGGATGGAACTTGTGAATGTTCCTGTTTCTGATGTAATCTATTTGCTATGTCTCCTCTTTTTTGGGTTAGTTCCTTGGCCAATGGGCCGTGTGATGTAATTTCAAATTCAAGCAGCAACCTTCCCACCATTTTCAGAATTTAGGTGGGAAGTATTAGCCAAGAATTTGGGGGCTATATGTACAGTAAATATTGTATTACAGGGGAACAAAAATACAACTCCCATCAGCTTTATGTCTAATCCTATGAGTTGCAATTATCCAAGAGCCCATGGATAGGTGCCAAACAAAAAGAAACGGAGGGAGTACTAATGTATGAACATAAATACACACTTATTTAGAAACATTAAAAATGTGAGTTGAAAATTTTACTATTTTCCCATCTCTCCATAATGAAAAGATGGGGGAAAAATGGAAGAAAAGGTGGAGTTTTTATTTAAAGAGGATGGGAGTTGCGGCAAAGGGTTTATAATTACTCTAGCCTTTTAATCTTATGAGTTAAGATTTTAGGTCGTAGAAAAAATTTATCCTTTAAAATCATACTAGTTTACTTATTATTATTTGTGACTTGTCACTCTCCATAATGTTTAACCTTTCATATATTTTGGCTATATATTCCCCTAGTAGAGTGGAGAAATAAACTTGAAAATCAAAAATCAATTATCCAAATATTGAATAAATCGAACTAAATTTAATATTTAAGTATTCAAATATTTAAACCAATTAAATTGAATTGTAAATGTAATTTATTGGTTTAGTTTTCGGTTTCTAAACCCAAACCAAAAACCGACCTGAAAATCGAAATACAAGCATATAAATATATTAAATATATGCCAATAAAATATAAAATAATATAAATTTTACAATAGTTTTTTAAATTGGAGAAAATAAAGAGGTAGCTTAAGGAAATTAAGCTAAATAAACTTAATTGTATTTCTTAATTTCTAATGGTTCTATTAAGTATTTCTTTCAAAACTATTTGATTGAATAATTTGGTAGTTTAATACGCATAGATTGTGATAAATGGCGTTTAGAAAGATGGCGTTTAGCTCGATGCTTTGGAGGTTTGTATCTTCGAAGGGTCTGAGCCTTAAGCATGGTAGTCTTGTGTTTCCTCGAAGGTCATGGCAGATAACTTTCTATACTTTGAATCTTCTCTTGTTGACGAGGTACTTGGGTTTTCTTAAACACTGTCTTTAAACCCATTTGGTTTCTTTTGAATTTTGACAGTCGCGCGTGGAACTCAATGCAGGCGGGAAAGTAGAGGAAGTAAGGCACACGCATGTCATTAATTAGATTCTTACATCCCCCAACCTTTTCAATATTTTGCTTCCCCTAGGTAATCATTAACCCTTTTCATCTTCCCCTTCTCTCTTTCTTCCCCTTTTATTTCTCTCAAATCCGCTATCTTTCTCCATGTGGATTGCTATTTTACGCCCTGTATTTTACTTGTTTACGCCCTGTATTTATACTATGTAATATACAATATGTATTTTTAATTTAATTTTTATATTTTAGATAATTTAAATAAATTAATATTAAATTATTTGAATTTAATATGTTAGTCTCAGCTGGTCCGCTGCCGGAAGTCTGCCGCCGCCGCCGGTTCTCCACTCCGGCTCTCCACGGCCAAGTGGCTCCGAAGGGCCCTCCGGTTCTCCACTCCGGCTCTCCACGGGCAAGTGGCTCCAAAGGGCCTTCCGGTTCTCCACGGCCAAGTGGAGATCCGGGCTTGCTCCAGCTCTCCTCGGCCAAGTGGCTCCGAACGGCCTTCCGGTTCTCCACGGCCAATTGGCTCCAAAGAGCCTTCCGGTTCTCCATGGGCAAGTGGCTCCGAAGGCCTTCCGGTTCTCCACGACCAAGTGGCTCCAAAGGGCCTTCCGGTTCTCCACGGCCAAGTGGCTCCAAAGGGCCTTCCGGTTCTCCACGGCCTAGTGGCTCCAAAGGGCCTTCCGGTTCTCCACGGCCAAGTGGTTCCGAAGGGCCTTCTGGTTCTCCAAGGCCAAGTGGCTCCAAAGGGCCTTCCGGTTCTCCACAGCCTAGTGGCTCCAAAGGGCCTTCCGGTTCTCCACGGCCTAGTGGCGAACCGGGCATGCTCCGGCTCTCCTCGGCCAAGTGGCTCCAAAGGGCCTTCCGGTTCTCCACGGCCAAGTGGCTCCAAAGGGCCTTCCGGTTCTCCACGGCCTAGTGGCGAACCGGGCATGCTCCGGCTCTCCTCGGCCAAGTGGCTCCAATTGGCCTTCCGGTTCTCCTCGGCCAGTGGAGAACCGGGTCTCCCTTTTAATTTTTCAGCTTTCTCCCACAACTACCATCTACCCACATTTAATGTCATTTACTCTTTTTTATCCGAAAAAATATAGTTTTTTCCTATAAATTGGGTAAAAACCTCCATTGGGTAAAAATATCCACTTTTTTACTCCAAACAAGGGTGTTGAAAATTCCATGTCTATAGAGGTAATTTCTCTAATTATTGTCAAGTCCATAAGTAATAGTTACATTTATTATTTATTAGTTTTTTAATTAGAAGTTTATGTTCATCTAATTACTGTAATGGATTAATTGCAATCTAATAATTATTGCAATTTACTGTATTTGAGTATAGTCGGGATGTATTTAAATTTCAATACTGTAATGTACTGTATGTATTTATTGTATTGTAGTGTACAAATTTATTTCATGTATGTATTTTCTGTATGTATTTATGTACTGTATTTATTTAACCCTTTTTCGGATATGTACAAATTATTTCACGCCTCTTTTGATTGTATTTATCTACTCCTAATTAATGAATTGTTAGAGTTGAATTTTTCTTAATGGAACTACGCTAATTTGTTATTTTAATTTGTAGAAATGTAATTACTTTATTTTACTTTATATTATGTAAATGTAATTATTAACGGTTAATCTGAAATGGTTTAATGCAATTTTATTAACGGTTATCTAAATGTTAAAATGGAAGAATGTAATTTTAGTTTCATTAATCAATTGTTAAACTTAAATCTTATAACCATAATTTTATTTCATCTAATTTAATTTTTACTTTATTATATTTTTATATTTTAATCCATGTTTTAGACGTTAACTGAAAAATGGAGCAACGCACTTGTAATTCCGAAAGTTAATTATTAAACATTAATTTTGTAACGTTAATTTTATATTATTTTATTTAAACCTTAATTTGAAATGGATGAATGTAATTTTAGTTTTGGGAGTTAATTTATATACGCAAATTTTGTAATTTTAATTTGATTTCATCTAATTCAATTTTAACTTTATTATTTTTTTGTATAATAATTTGTAACCGTTAATTAAAAATTGAACAATGCAATTTTATTTTCGAAAGTTAATTATTAGACGTTAAATTTGTAGCGTTCATTTTATATTATTTAACGAGATATCGACTCATTGGCCTAACTATGTTCCCATATACGGTTCGAAAGACAATGTTGAATTAGCTAGAGCCCGTATACACCACACCAAAGGTCCATGTGGACGAGAACATTGGTTTACGGTCATTGCGTACATGTTTCCTGTCGCCACCTACTACAACACGGTTGTAGTTTTATATTACATTCTAGAGAATGGGTCGGCAGACTATTGCTGTACAGTCCTTCCATTGAGGGCAGGCGGGGGCGAGGATGGAACGAGGAGGGAGCTACACATTGTATACGTTCGCAGTGCAAGCCATTTCGTTCGTTTACATGTCAAGGAAAACTGCCCCATGCCCCCTGTGGTTAATCTGTGGACCACATTGAGGAAATCTGATGTCGTTGGTTAGGAGTTACCCTTTCGTAGGAGGATGATGGCTTGGACCAAAAGCATACACGCCTCATAATTAATTATTGTACCCAATGAAACAGTTCGGCATGTACGCAACCGTAAAAATTAATATCAAATAGTTCCGATTACAGAAATGAACAAATTGAATGCGAACAGTGTGTTCATACATAAGTTATTCAGTCGCCTGTCTGGCCGATGCACTAATACCTCTCCGTCGTACAGAACGACCATCGTCGTCGGGTTGACCAACAGTGCTCATCTACAACACAAGATATGTAATTATTATAACAACAATTGATTTAAACTGATAGGATAAAATAAATTAACATACATTTCAACAAAATGTAAACTGATATGACGAAACAGTGCATAATTTCAAACAACTTATGGAAACTACATATTCTATAATGCATAGAAAAATGTGAATATAACGTAAAAAACCTCGCCCTAAACAGCACATTTAATTCTTTTGAAATCCCATACAACGAACTACTAATTTTTATTAATTGTAAATTATAAATTACATTACTAAATCATTGTACAATAATTAATTTTTTTACCAAGTGAAACTAATATTAACATTCAAAGAAATAATTGTTAAAACATATCATAATCATTTACTACACAATTGTTTTCATCAGATTAATAAAATAGATTTTCATAATGTTAATTTAAATAATATTATATTCTATTATGTTACATATACTTTCCAAATTACTAAAATAGTTACCATTTTCAAATTTAAACTAAACAATTTCTAAAAATAAAAATTTCTTCATTTTAATTCCAAAGTTCATAAAATTCCTAATATTAGATTTTTCCAATTTAATTTACTATTTAATTTCCAATTTTCTGATTAAAGAATTTAATTTAAGATTAAACCTTCCTATTTTCTTATATTTACAACCAAACCCCTCATCTTCCTCATCCCTCCACCCAACCTACACACTAAACAACCTACCACCGCCGGCGTCCTCCTCCGCCTCCGGCCTACTCCGGCGCCGGCCTCCTCCACTTCCGGCCTCCTCCGCCACCGGACGCCGCCTCAGCACCTCTGCCCCAAGCCAGCTCCTCCCCTCTTCTTCTCCTATCCTTCTCCTTCTCCTTCTCCTCTACCTCTCCTTCTCTTCCTCTGCGACGCCGCCATCCCTCCGCCACCGGCATCACCGCTCTTCCTCACCTCGGCCCGACGCACGCCGCCCAAGGCCAGACACGCGCGTCCCTCCGCCTCGCCACGCGCCACTCGCCGCCGCGCCCGACTTCCCTCCGCCGCGCGCCAACGCCTGACCCGGTTCATCTCCTCCAGCCCAACACCACCTCTGACCATTACGCACCACCAACCCAACATCCATTCCAGATTTACTAAATTTCTAACAAACCCCAATTCAAACAATTCTAACAAGTTCAACTAAATTCGAATAGATGGGCAACATTCAGGCAAGATTCATACAATTCCTACGAAAATTAAAATTTTTCCCTCAAAAACTTACGTTTTCCGGTGAGCGGCGGCGGTCGGCAGCGGCCGTGGACGGCGGCGGCGGCAGAATCCGGCGACTGGAGCTGCTTGGTGGAAGAAATGGAGTGAGGCAATGTTGGGCAAATTAACGTTGGGCAAATCTGAGCAAACCAACACAGCACCACTTTTATACTACTTTCTCCAATTATATTTTTTTATTTTTAAAATTTAAATACATGCATTTATACGTATTAGGGCGTGGATAGTAAAATACGGGACGCGTGATATAGCAATGCCCTCCTCCATTTAGCATCTTTTTTTGCAGGTAACATCTCACAACTTCCCGACTTCTCCTCAATTTAATCTTCTCCAAATCAATTTTCTTCCTCAATCCTCTGCCGCTACCATTTACGAGTAAGTCTTCTCGACTATGGCTTCTTCTTTTGACACTAGTCTGTTATTTGAGAGTCCTTCTTCTCCCAAATCCCTCCCTAAATCCTTTTCTGCTTCGGGTTCTGGCCATCACACTAAGTCAAAAGTGTGTTCATTAGAAAGGACTGTCTCGGAGGATGTTGAACCGCAACATGAGGGTAGCGTCTTTCCAGATTTCGATGAAATTCCGGTATATATAGGCGGGCCAGTTTCGGGTAGATCCAAAGAGGAAACTTTGAATTCCGGCCTATTTATGACCGGGGATAGATCCGAGGAAAGGGGGAATTCCCCGTTCTAGGTGAGGGTATAAGGGACTCTTCGAGGCAGCCGAACCCTAGTTCTGAGCATGATAAGCCCCCTAAGACTGGTAGATCAGATAGGGTTCATCATACAAAAGCATCGATCAATGGGGGGTTTGTTGAGTGGAGGGAGCCCGAGCTCGGAAGGGGTATATGTTATACCCCCAGAGGTAGACTAGATTGTAAAAGAGCTCACCTCTTACCAACATGCTTAGGGTGTTAAGAGGAAGAGGAATCCCCCTTCGTTTTTCCAGCGGAGAGGTCAATCACTTATAGCAAGCACCTTCGAGTGGGGGTTTTTTTTTTAGATTAAACCATCCTTAGATGGGGGGAATATATATGGCTCCCCAAACCGTAGAATTACCCCCGAGGGTAGCAAAAAGAGTTACATCTGAACAATATCAATCATGTGATGATACAAAAAAAGGGGAAGCAAAGTATAAATAACATCCTTGTCTCTCGGTTTGTGTGAATCTTCTACCGTTACTAGAGATCAAACCGAAGTAAGGGAACACGAACAAGTCAGGGAGATGAGAATTCAAAACCCTTATCAGTCAATGTCCCTTTACCTAGCGTTTGATCTCATAGAAGTCCTCATCTGTGAAGATCTCGTGCTCCTTTGTGCCTGAACCTCTCCTCCTGAGCATTTCCAGTCTGCAATAAGAAAAGAGAAAACAACAGCAGTCTCTGTCCAAAAAAAATTGTGTAAAGCCGGGAAAAGAATTCAAACTAGAAATCCAGCCGTTGTGTGATATGTGTTCCCTTTTACTGTGCCTATTCTTACTCCATGAACTCCATTTTTATCTAGCAAGATCAAACCTCTAAGGAAAGATGGGGAGTTTATGATTTTTAAGTCTCCGTTTAGGGATTTCTCCCTTGCATATTTTGCCAAAAAATCAGCCACTGTATTAGCTTCTCTAGGAGCATATTGGATTGGATTTTCTTTATGCAACAAATTCAGATAACTGGTAAGAGAAAAAATTCTCCATGAACCAACATAAGGATCTTGTATTGCTTTAACTGCTGGTTTGCAGTCAGACTCAAGGGTACTACCTCTAATATCCAGTTCTAGGCAAACATGATAGGCAAAAAGAATACCTTCCAACTCTGAATGTAGAGGAGATTCTGATCTAAAAGTTTTGACTCTCATGTGTTTCACATCTCCCCTCCAATCTCTAACTACTACAGCACAAGAAGAGTCTCCTCCATTTACCCATGATGCATCTGTGTTAATTTTAAAACCAGTTGTTGGTTTTTCCAATCTTACTGCAGATACTGTGGTTTCCTTCTTTTTTTGAGTTATATGAGGTAGATTCCAACCTGAACTAGTTTCTTATACTTTTTAAGCTTGCCTTTCACTGGATTAGCAGTAAAAATTAGGAGCATCAGCTCCTTGATATTCTGAAAACATGTATCCACTGAAAAGGGAAGATTGTCATAGAGTATTTTATTCCTATAAGTCTAGAGAGACCAAGTTGTGACAATGAGAGCAGCAGTATAGACTTGATTGAGAATCTTTGAGCCTACCCTGATGGAGAGATAATATTCAACTAGATGTCTAAAACTCCTGAAGACAGGTGTTTGCAGATTTAGAAGGCTGTTAACTTTATTCCATACTGCAGTTGCCTTATTACAAGAGGTAAAAAAATGGTTGATGGAGTCTGAGTGATTAGAGCATATAGGGCACTTAGAGGCTAGTGAAAAACCAAGCTTGCACAGAACATTTTCAAAAGGAAGAATTCCATTCAGAGCTCTCCATATAAGTACTGACATTTTAGCTGGTATGAAATTTGCCCATACCTTGTGCAGATGTCTAATTCTTGTTCCCTTCTGCCTCAGGATCTTGTAGGCCGAACTGACTGAGAAGTTTCCATCCATTGAAGATTTCCATATCAGTCTATCCTCATGTGTGTTCTTGATGGTCACATCCTGCAATATTGAAACTACATTGGTAGCCAAATATGGCTCCACAAAAGGAAGATTAGAGTCTTTGTTCAGGATAAAGGTGCTCAGTGAGATATCAGGGAAAGGAATTTCCACATCATCAGGCCATTTATAGTATAGTGCACCTTCTCCTGACCATTTTGAGTTCCAAAAGGAGCATTCACCTTTTCCATGAATTACTCTAGTTAAACTATTAGTTTTTTCAGTTATGTTACAGATTCTTTTCCATACATGAGATTTCTTATAAGCTTTTCTGGGGTTAAGCTTCCCTTTTCACCCTTTTCTGAATGACCTAAGGGAGGAATTTAATGTCAACTTAGGTCAGCTACATCCTAACCTTATCATCATCATAACGGTTTTAAATTTTGGTGCAAGGATGTGGAAGTTATACCTCGATACGACTTATTTCAAGCTTTATATGGTTTATGTGCTAACCATGATGTGAAAGGTACATACACCTTGTATAATAAGACTTCAGACCAAAGGTTCATCGTTCCCCTTTCAAATAATAAAGAATGGCAAGATAAGGCCTTCATCTTCAACTATTCGGGGGATTATCGAACCCCTCGATGGAATCCCAACGTGGTAGTCGAGCCTAGGAAGAAAGGAGGAATTCCTCCATCCTCGACCATATGCCTGAGGATGTAGATCGCCTTCAGGGCCCCCCGCCCATGGACGCCAAGGAATATCACCCTGATGTGTTGGCCAGGGTGAAGCCTTTTGTTTGGCTGCAGTGGGTGTATGAGGAGAATTGCCTCCGCGGCTCTTCATGTCCCCGAGCGGGCGGTCGAAAGGGGGCCTCACCCCAAGGTCCATTTTGGAGGTGTTAGAAACAGAAAAGATCGATCCCCTCAACTGCCAGATGGCTCAGAGAAGGTTTGGAACAAAGGGGTCACTTTACATATTTCCAAAGGTTTTCAGGGCAACTTGTTTTCATTGTTGTATGTTACCGCCTATTTTGCATATCGAGGTTATCTAACTTGTGCTTTCGTTACAGTGGACGGCGACCTCTTCAATGACCTTCGGGATGACGTGATCGATACTACCACTCATTTTTTTTCCTAGATCCCAATGGAGGGCACCGTTAAGTCTCCCCCTGCAAACAATACGCAGGATCTATCACCATCTCCCTTCAAAGAAAACAAGAAGCTCGGGGTAGATGTTCATGTCTCCCAGCCAAAGGAGTTACACTCATCTAATATTGTTGACCTATCCTAGTCCCTAGAATTCCTGGGGGAAATTGGTCATGATCCCTGTAAGTTCTTATTTTATTGTTGACTTTTTTTGTGATATCTTCTCACCTTCGATGTCTCTCAGGTCTTTGCCGCCATCCGATCGTACCTTGACACTTTGAGCATCTTCTCGGGCCCCATCTTTGAGTCTGCTTGAGGCGGTGACCGGGAGAAACACTCTAAGCTCAAGGAAGAGCGCAAATCCCTCCAATAGAAATCTGAAGGCATGGACAAGAGGCTAGAGAGGGAGTTGGAAATGCTGAGGGAGAAAGAGAAGAAACTTACGAAGAAGTATCAGCCAGAGGCTCAACACGCCCTACTCGAGTGTTTTGCCTACCAGCTGATGAACTCTCATGAGGTGTATAAGCTCTTTGTTGACCTCCTGAAGGCCTCAAAGCAGATTGGCCGCAACAAACTTATTGCTCGTCTGACCCCTCCATTTCTTCTAAGTTCTCTAAGAGTCTCCATAAATTGTATGTCGATGATGAAGCTGAGAGGCGCTTGAAGGCCCGATGGGATGGGGCTCACAGTGCAGGTGGCCTTAAGTTCAAACTCATTGATCTCATTAAGGAGTCAAAGAATTTTCTTACTGCCGACGAACTCCAAGTGATCGGCCTTAAAGCCTCGACTAAACACGAGGAGGGTCAGAGCTCACAGCCTGCTGGTTCATCGAAGAGCAAGGGTGAACCATCCACAGCTACCCAGGAGATGGTTCCAGAGGTGGCTGCTACTAAGGATGCTCAGCGTAGTGTAGGCCAAAATGATGATGTATGAACCTCTTGCTCTTGGTTGTACTTTTGAATGAAACACATGAATGGAATTTTTATTTTTAATTCTTTGGTTTTTGTCGTAGTGTCTGATTTTAAGAAATGAGTTGGAAAGAACCAAACAAGATTTAATTAGGGTTGAGGCTAGGGCTGAGTTGGCGAAGGCTAGTACCGAGCTAACTCGATTGATGGACTTGTCCATTCTGGATAAAGAATTACTATCTTGGTGCGATAACAGCCATCCTTCGATCAAGAAACTTCTTGAAGAAGCACAGAGGAGTTCGTTGCCTGGTTTTTCAGTGGTGACTCTTGCAGTTGTCGAAGAGGCCTGTAACCGCAACAAAATGCTGAACCAAGAGGTTTTACGTGAAATGATGAAGGAATGTCCTACCCTCTCCCACTGTCGTACTGATGCTAGGTTATATCGTGCTCTAAGCAAGGGAAGGGGCTTTGAGGATTATTAGAAGGAGGCCATAGTCATGCAAAATCTAGGTCTCGAAGATGAAATATCTCGCCTTAAAAGGACCATCGATGATAATGCTCTACTTTGTGATGATCTGGCCGTTTAGAATTATAAGCTTCAAGATCAAGTGGTTGAAATAGACTTTTACCATTACGACCTTCTTTGACAGCCTTTGAGCTATCGCATGGAGTCCTTGACATGGGCCTTATTAATGACATACCCGGGTTTCTCTACGACCTCGAAAACTCCATGATGAATAAAGGCTTAGACAGAGATCCTTCTCACCAGGGGGTGTTCGATGTTGTTTACGAATGGCTTGTTCGTGTCCGGCCTTTGTTTCCTTCTAGCTCCCATCAAATAGTTTCTACCCGTAAGAAGGGTCTGGCTAAGAAGAGTGGGTCTAAAGGTGGTCGTCCTAAGAAAACTACCGCTGGAGAGGACTCAACAGTTGCTCGTCGCAATGGAGGGGTTTCTCTTTGACACGAGGTAGTACTAACGAAGAGGTTGTCCCATCTGGAGGCTCGATTCCTCATCGAAAGCGTACCACTCTGGCCCCCAAGGCTTTGGAAGGTGAAACCAATTGTTTGTTCGAAAGGGCTACTGGACTTAAGCTTCAAAAGATCTAATGGTCGGAATAAACGTAGTCAGCTGGATTGTAGTAGCATAACGTTGAATGTATTGTAATATAGAGTGTAATTTGATTATGTTGTTCAACTTAATAATTGAAAATTAATGCATTTTATTGCACAATTATATGATGTCACACTGTCGAACTCAGTCTTATCGACACAAGCAAAATTAATGAACTTGGCTTTCAGCACGAGTGGTCAAGCTTCACAATCGAAATTAACAGACTCGGCTTTCAAGGCAAGTGGTCATACTTGGTCTCATCGACACAAGCGAAGTTAAATTACTTGGCTTTATTAGCGCAAGTAGTCAAACTTGTCTTATCAACGCAAGCGAAATTAAATAATTTGGCTTTATCAGGGAAAGCAGTCAAACTTGGTCTTATCGATGCAAGAAAAATTAAATAATTTGGCTTTATTAGTGCAAGCAGTCGAACTTGGTCTTATCGACGCAAGCAAAATTAAATAACTTGGCTTTATCTGTGCAGGCAGTCAAACTTGGCCTTATCGAAGCAAGCAAAATTAAATAACTTGACCTTATCAATGCAAGCAATCAAACTTGGTCTTATCGATGCAAGAAAAATGAAATAACTTGGCTTTATCAGCACGAGCAATCAAACTTGGTCTTGTTGATGCGAGTGAAATTAAATAACCTGGCTTTATCAGCACAAGCAAGCGAACTTGGTCTTATCAACGCAAACGAAATTAAATAATTTTAGGAACCAAGGCACTTTCATTCAACAAACTCATGCATGCACTATACAAAATTAGGGAACTTCACACCTCATAAGGCCACGTTACATCACAGCTGGTGGTACTGTCGAAGGTTGAGGATATTTCACCTGTGAGGTAATTGTTCTCCGTCCATATCACTCGGCACATAACTTCCGTCTGGGTATGCTTACACCACCATGTATGGCCCTTCCCAGTTTGGGGCTAGCCTTTCCTCGGGCTATCGTTTGCTCTTCTCATAACTCCTCGTAACAATATCTGCCACTTGGAATTGTGCCTTCTTTACCCTTCAATCATGATATATTTTGACCCTTTCCTTCACCTTAGCTTCACGAATCGCAACCAGCTCTCGTTTCTCCTCTGCCCGGTCCAAGTCCAATGGCTGATTGTCTTCATTTTCCTCCCCTCTGGTAGCCACTACCCTTGGGCTTGGAAAACCGATCTCTGCTGGAATCACAGCTTTAGAGCCATAAATCACTCTGTACAGTGTCTTTCCCATGGCGGATAATTGGGATGTCTGGTACGACCATAGTACGCTCGAGAGTTCATCGACCTAGTTTCCTACCACTCCTTTGAGCCTCGCTTTGATCTCCTTTATGAGTTTTCGATTAGTCACTTCAACTTGGCCATTCGTCTGTGGGTGGTAAACTATTGTTAACTTTAGTTGAATCTTGAATGGATCATTTGCGTATTGTCTGCCGTTGTCGGCTATGATTGCCTTTGGGATTCCGAAGCGACAAATGGCATTCCTCCAGCATATTGAGATGATAGATTTACCTTTTATGTTCTCTAACGGCTCTGCTTTGACCCACTTTGTGAGGTAGTCAACAAACACTATCAAGTACTTAAACCTCCTTGGTTATTCTGGAAAAGGCCTCACCAGATCGAGCCCCACTTGTCAAAAAGTCATGAATTGTGTATGTTGATCATTTCTGTCTGGAGAATGTGAAACATTGGTGCATGCCTTTGACACTGGTTATAAGCCTGGACATACCGATTAGCGTCTCCAAACATAGTGGGCCAATAATATCCTGCCAAGATCATTCTTTTAGCCATTGAGCGAGCCCCCTGATGACTACCACAAATTCTTTCATGCACTTACCTGATTAAGTAATGAGCATCACCTGGTGTAACACATTGAAGCAGGGGGTGCAAATAACTTCTTTGATATAAGTGCCCATCTTGTTCTACTACCTTGGTACCATAAGGCGAATTTTCCTAGCTTGGGTTGGTTCTTCAGGGAGAACTCCTTCCTGTA
This sequence comes from Rubia yunnanensis, assembly GCA_037428765.1. Lineage (NCBI taxonomy): Eukaryota > Viridiplantae > Streptophyta > Magnoliopsida > Gentianales > Rubiaceae > Rubia > Rubia yunnanensis. The sequence goes on from CM075066.1 coordinate 43,119,357, forward strand.
GGCATTTAAAAATGGGGGTCATCCATGTTTCACCTTCTTTAATCACCATCATGACCAACTCATCGATGCTTTGATGATACAATGTTTCGAACGGGACCTGCTTTTGCGTCAGCCCTCCTTAGTCAGAGGAGGCTAGCTTACTGAGGGCATCCACCTTGTGATTTTTCTCCCTGGGTATTTGGGTCAGGGTGTATGAATGAAAACACATCAGCATAGGCTTTACTAATTCCAGATAGCGTTGCAAACTGGGCTCCCTTGCTTTGTACTCCCCACTGACCTACTGAACCACGATATGAGAATCGTTGAATACTTCTAAATTCTCCACCTTCATATCCTTAGAAAACTGGATCCCAGTGATAAGGGCTTCATATTTGGCTTTGTTGTTCGTGGCCCTGAACTTAAAGTGTAGGGCATAAGGGAAATCGGTGCCATCGGGGCTCGTGACAACACTCCTGCTCCACTTCCCCAAGTGTGAAGATCCGTCAACAAATAGCTTCCACATTTCCTCTATTGGAACTTTTTCATCTATCTCTATCACCTCAGTCGTTTCCATAATAAATTCTGCAAGGGCATATCCCTTAATCGCGGTCAGGGGTTGGAATTGGATATCATGTTCACCTAGCCCCACTGCCCATTTCATCATCCTTCCTGAAACTTCTGGTTTCAGAAGCACCTGCCTGAGGGGAGAATTAGTCAACACCACTACTATATGACCCTGGAAATAGGGTTGAAGCCTCCGTGCTGCTTGGACCAATGCTAAGGTTAGTCTCTCGAGGGTTGTATACTGTGTCTCTGGACCTTGCAATGCTCGACTCACAAATTATATGGTATACTGTTGTTTTTCTCTCTATTTCACCAGGACAACACTAACCGCCAAAACTGAAGTGGAAATGTAAATATACATCACTTCCCCCTTGTCAGGCTTCATCAATGTTGGCAAGGTTTGAAGGTATTCCTTTAACGATACAAATGCCTTTTCACAATCCTCTATCCATTCAAACTTTTTGGCTCTACGTAAGACATCAAAGAAGGGTATATGCTTCTCCGCACCCTTTGATAAGAAACGTCTCAGAGCAGTGAGGCATCCTGTTAACATTTGGACTTCTTTCACATTCTCTGGGATCTTCATATTCATCAAAGCTTCCACCTTTTTTGGGTTCATTTTGATCCCTCTTTTCGATACCATAAAACCCAGAAGTTTTTCGGCCCCCGCTCTGAAAACACACTTAGCAGGATTTAGCTTCAAATTTGTCCTTCGTAATTCCCCGAATATTTCTTCTAGATCCCTCAAGAACTGGGAATAGTCTCTTACTCTTTACTACCATGTCATCAACGTATATTTCTAAGTTTCTCCCAATCTTCTTTTTGAACAACTTTTCAACCAACCTCTGATAAGTAGCCCCAGAATTTTTCAAGCCAAATGGCATCTTCTTATAACAAAAAGTGCCACCCTCCATTATGAACTAAGTTTTCTAATTTTCTTCCTAGGCCATTAATATCTGACGATAACCCTTATGTGCATTGAAAAAGGCTAAAACTCAATACCCTGTTATTTCCTCTACGAGCATGTCGATCAAACAGAGGGGGTAGCTATCTTTTGGACAACACTTGTTCAAATCTTCGGGACAATCACTGGGTTTGCGAGCCACACCGGGTAAAACACTTCTTCAATGAGTTTCCGCTTTGAGAAGAAAACATCCTCCTCTATTGTTTGATAGGCTTTATCGATGGGTCGATATCCAACCTATGGACCGCCAACTCCGTGGGCATTCCTGTCAAATATGTTGTATCCCAAGAAAATACATCAGAGTAATCATCAAGCAAGGTTTGTAGAGTGTACCTCGTCACATCCGGTAACATCTTCCCAACAACGACCGTGCCCAAATTTTGAACTGGAACATGTTTTATGTCGACTAGCCCTATTTCTCCATGACCGCTGCTACATCTTTTCCCCTCGCTCCTTTTACAGCTGTGAAGTTACAACTTTTAGCCGTCATCTGATCTCCCCAAATGCACGTCACTCTATTATTCATTGGGAACTTCATCATCAAATGGTAGAGCGACCATACTGCTCAAGCCTGGCACATCCAGGGCCTCCCTAAAATCACGTTGTATGGGGAATAGGCATCCACGATCGCAAAATTACAGTATATCATCACTCTTTTTTCTCCATCTGCTACTCTAACCAGCAAAGTAACCTCTTCCAGGGGGTACACCGTCTTTTCTGTGAATCCCGACAAGGGAGATGTGGACTTATTCAAATTGCCCTGACCAATGTCCAGCTAGTTGAAGCAATTGGCTAACATGATCTCAACTTTGCTTCCATCGTTGATGACAACCCTCTTGACCAACGAAGTCCCAATCACTGCTGAGATCACCATTGGGTCTGTATGAGGGGTTTAATTGGGGACTGCATCTGCTTCCGAGAATGTTATGGTCTCGTCTGGCCAAAATCTTTTATGGGATGGCTCTCCTGTTGGGATGCACCTTGCATCAGACTTCAACACAGTGTTCGAAGACCTCTCGCCTACCACCCTGTTAATAACATTGAGCACCCTAAGAATGATGGGGTTCTCTTCACTTTGATTTAGGTTTCTTGGGGGATGATTTTTATGCGGCTCTAAATGACGCTCTTGCCTCCTATCCTGTGAGCGTGATCAGCTCTAGGGGCGGGCAGGAGGGGGTGGGTAGTTCTTCCAAAAGGGCCGACAATTTCTTCGATCATTTCTATACCTTAATGGACCCTCCCGAGGAGGTGGTGGACGAAGGTTAGCTCCCTGAGTAGACCTTCCCTCTCACACCTCTCGATCTCCAATTTGAGGTGTTCACGGTCATTCGTATTGTGACCGTAATCTTTGTTGTGATCGCAGAACCTGTTTGTGGCCCTTTGCATTGCCACAACTTCATCTGATCCATTCAACAGTGGGGGCGCTCGAAAAACCCCTCGATGGATACTCCAAATCTCCGTCTGAGAGCGCTACTTGGGTTTGTACTTGTTGAACCTTCCTCTATACGATTCCGTTGGTCTTTTTCCCCGATCACCAGACTTCACATTCTTAGCCATCGTTCCTTCTCTCTTTTTCTTGGTTGCCTCATCCACCTTCAAATGCTGCTCCACCACCTCCTGGAGTTGCTGAAGGGTTTTGGGTGTTTTTTCCGTTAACTTCGTGTGTAATTCCAAATCCTCCATCCCTAAGAGTGATGTGCCCATTTTATACGGTTATATTAGGACTTGTAGAATTCACTTTTGTACACTTTTGTGCTCTAAATGTGGCATGTTGCCTTGAAATTCTCTAAGGAGAGTTAAAAGCGACTTTTACGCTTTTATTACTTTTCTAGAGGATTTTGTGTGACAAGAAAATTTGTTTGAAGACTTTGAAGAATACCTTTGAATATTTGAAGAATTGAAGATTTGAAGAATTGAAGAAGTGAAGAGAATAGGAGGATATGAAACAAAAAGAGGAAAAAAATCAAGCTGCAGGAAATGGAGTCCGTCGTAAGGTCGTTGCGAGCCCATTGCTACTCACGACGGACGTATGGCCAGAAATTCTTCTTGCTTTTCATACTATAAATACTCACCTTATCCTCTCTTCTTAAAAAAACACGAATCCAGCCTCTTCTTCCTGCGATTTTTTTGGGTTCAAACCCTAGTTTTTCTTTCTTTCTTCTCTTAGTTTTTGTAGGTTAATCATGTCTTTTAATTGTCTAGCTTAGTTTTATCTTGGGAGAAATGGATTGAAGCTTCCATTTCTATGTAGTAAGAACCATATTTATCTATTTAGTGCTTTTACGATTGTGCATTTATTGAGCTTTGAATGTGAATTGTTAATTGCATTGATGTTTTTGGAAGCTTGTGTATATGAATTGCTTGTATGATTACTTGTTAGGGTTGGGAGAAAGTAGCTAATTCTCCCCTCTTTTAATATGGAATCCAAGAGCATGAGTTAGAGCTTCTTAATGATTTTGATGTGTGATAATTGCTAGATGAATGTGATGATGTTGAACTCGTTGTCATGTTTGTTTTAGGTAGCAAATAAGATAGGTCTATGAATGTCGATCGTTCTTGACTAATCTTGTGTAAATGCATGAATTGGTTAAATGCTTAGACACGGTGTAGTGTATATAAGTGTTGCCAAGCTTGTTGGTTCTTCGTGCTCAATGCCATCAATGGGATACTTTTAGTCATGTTTCGGCTAAGGGATTCATTGGTGAGGTTTGACAAGAGATGTCGGATTCACTCTTGCAAACTACTAACTAAGAAGAATAGAAGATTTATCTTCACAACAAGTAGTAGAAGTAGTGAATATATTGTTTCACTCATTCTTGAAGCCTTTGTTATTTAGCATTCATGTGTTCTTAATGCTATGTTTTACTTCATTTATGACATGGGTTGTTTGAGAATAGGAAGTGTTTGCATGATTTAAGTGTTAGGGAGTTAGGAAAGTGACGAATTCCTTAGCTCATTTGCATGAAAATCTAAGAACATGAACTTAGAACTTCTTGTGCATAATGTGCTGTGATTCTTGCTAGATAAGTATGTTACTATGGATTGCTCTCATATTTATCCTATAGATGCAATGAAAGGTTGAACCTTGAATGTGGTTTGTTCTAGGTTTAGCCTAATGAATTCTATGTTTGGTTAAATGGCTATGTCTTTGGTAGAAGGCTTGTTGTTGTCAAATATATGGTCCTTCGTACATAGGTAACAATTGTGATAGGATGAGTGAATGGTTCAATGATCTATATTTGGTTTGGAAGTGGATGTCAATTTCCCCCAAGGCTTTATCTTTTGTAGTTTTAAAACCCTCTTTTCTTAGTTTGTTTGATGATTAGCATAGTTACTTGACTTTGCTAGTTATCTTGTCTTTTAATTTTCATAACTTAGGACAACCAACCAACCAACCCCCCCCCTTTACATGCTTTTATATGTGTATATATCTACTCCTAGCATAATAGCAACCTATTGTATCTAAATGCTTAAGAAAATCTCCCTTCTTCGTGGACGATCCTAACTTGCTGCTATCTACTTAGTTGTAGATATTAAGCATTTAGGGCTTATAATAATTAACTTTGAGAGGTACGGCGATGACCTCCCAAATTTTGCCGTCGCTGCAGGGGAAGAGGCGTTTATTTTTAAGTGTTTAGGTGATTTGGTTGCATATTAGCTAGTTGTTTTTATTTTTCACTCCTTGGTGGTTGTTTTTGTATGGAGTAGGTGTTTCTTGAATTCTTGGTAATTTTTTATCGAGAATCCTTGCAATATGATTTTGGACTTTTGAAAAAAAAAATTTAAAAATAATAATGGAGCGTCTCACCTTGAGGGAACTCATGATGGGAAGAGAGGCTCAACAAGCAAGGTTTTGTAGGATGTGTCATTCCGATCATCCTACCGAGTCTTGCTATTTGTTGTGGGAAGAGCACTATGAGGGGGAAAGAACCCTTGGTTTCCAAAACCAAGGGTATTATGAAGAGTGCTACCAAGAGGTAGGAGATGTTGGTTTTCAAGGGCAAGATACCCAAGAATGGTATCCATACCACAATTCTTACAATACGGAATGTAGTGGTAATCCGGATTGGTGGTATGAGAATGAGCCGGAAAACCAACAATACAAGCAAAATAGTTGGCCATCACCACCTTATACCATACCCCAAAACCAAGCCCAACAAAGAAGTTCAAGTTTGCCACGTGAGGAAGTCATAAATACAATAGCAGACTTGAACAACTTTACTAGTGAAGAACCGGACACCTGGCTCTCCTCTAGTGTTGAGGCTATTGATGGGCATGCGAGGAGTATATTAGAAGAGTTGGCCCGAATAGAAGCTCGTGATTCCAAAAATACACCATCCCAAATCGAACTCGAGGATTCGGTGAGTGAGTTCACAGTGGGAAATGATCTTGAGTTCGAAGGGGATGAGGAGTTAGTTGTTGAGGATGATAAAAAGAAGGAAGAGGTGATTGTGCTACATTCATTAGCATCGTCACCCCTACCCCTACCTATTGAACCAACTCCACCATTCTTGGAAGTTTTGAGGGAGATAATAGAGGAGCCAAAGGACAATCCCAAACCTCCTCACCACCTAACTCCTTTTAAACCATCTCCACCTCAACAAAACTTTCCTCTTGAAAGTTTTGTACCCCCACCTCTCTACTTATGGATACTCATGGTGAAGGGGTCCAAGCCTTCACCATATGGATAACATTAGAGTTGTGCCGACGACCTTAAATATACGGAGCTTTATCATGCTGACGAAGTTGATTTTTGTTGTTTAGTTTTTGTTATTTTGTCTTGTTCTTTTTACGGTGTGTTTTTATGTGATTTTGTAGCAAAGTGAAGTGCATTGCATTGGAGGAGATGAAGGAATGAGATCCATGAGAAAGGGAAGAAAGCTTGGAATGTTGGTAAGAAAAGATTGAATTATTTCTAAGTGATGGGAAATCCTGTCATTGCGACTCGCGACGACCTCGCGATAGATCATTGCAAGTCGCTACAGAGTGGTCGCGAGTCGCGACGCAATCAGAAGTTTTGTGCTAAAATTCAGCTCCCAGACTCCACTTTCTGCGAGTCGCGACAAGCTGTCGCGAGTCAAACCATCTCCTCAAGACCTCGAGTCAATCTGAACCTGAAAAGCCATCAGTCCTCGAGACTACAGGCCCTGAACTCGGGTCGGACCTGAAAGTCCATCAGCTCTCAAGACCTCAGGTCCTCGAGACTGCAGTCCCTCAACTCAAGCTGAAGTCCTCAAGACCTCGGGTTCTCGAGGCTGCAATACCAGCCCTTTGAAAAGCCATGAGTCCTCGAGACCATCATCCCTCGAGATCTCGACTCGAGCCGAACCCAAAAAGCTATGAGTCCTCGAGACCATCATCTCTTGAGATCTAGACTCGACCCGAACCCAAATAGCCATGAGTCCTCGAGACTATCATCCCTCGAGACCATCATCCCTCAAGACCAGTCCCTCAAGACTAGTCAGCCCTCGAGACCGCAGGTCCTCGAGGCCACAAGACCTTGGCTCAAGCCGAACCTAGACCATCATTTCTCGATTCGACCGAAGCCCTCGAGACCGCAGGTCCTCGAGGCTGCAATCCATTGACTCGAGCTAAAGCCCTAGAGATATCATTCCCTCGAGACCTCGGGTCCTCGAGGCCACAAGCCCTCGATTCAAGCTAAACCCAATAAGTGCATCATACCCTCGAGACCTCGGGTCCTCGAGGCCACAAACCCTCGATTCGAGCTGAGGCCCTCGAGACCTCGGGTCCTCGAGGCTACAATTCCTCGACTCAAGCTGAAGCCCTCGAGACCTTGGGTCATCGAGGCTGCAAGCCTTGACTCGAGCTGAAGCTCTCGAGACCTCATCCCCTCGAGACCTCAGGTTCTTAATGCTAGAAGCCCCCGAGACCAGTGAAGCCTTCTAGCCCCTCGAGACCAACACCCCTCGAGACGTTATCTTTCATTCTCGAGCCCAGCCAGACCCGGGCCCTCAATACCTATCGTGACTCGCGACGATGCATCGCGAGTCGCGACCAGTGCTATCACGAATTGCGATGAAAAATCCAACTTTCCAACTGAGCTTAAACACTGCATAATCCTTTCTTCTTCTCCACCAAATACTCCCAAAAACCACCACACATCCACTCATTCCTCCACCATCTCACATATATTGACATATGAAAATTCTTGCATCTTTATAGTATCTTTGTTGATTGTAGTATGCCGACTACATCGTTGAGTCTTTAATTGCTATATTCTATATTGATGCTTGGATATGGGTCGATATATGTTGGATATTTTTATTGGACAATCTTATAGCGGTGATTGCATGATGGATTAGTTGTTCTTTGATAATACTATGGTTATTAACTCTTGATGTTAAACCTAGTATTACAAATCCTTATGTACTTGTGAGTTTGATGTTGTTCTTTGTGATGTTAGTCTTGATAAAACGGCATCAAGGAGACAACATTTTGCTCAAGGGGTGGGTTCTTCTACGACACTTTTGCTCCCCCTTCTAGCTCTGAAACCAATTTTGGGACTGATTCTATACAATTACATTGGATTGCGCCATATCACCGGCGACTATGCGGAGAAACGGGTGTCACTCTACCTCTTACCTTGAGTTTTATTATTCTTGTCTTACATGTTTACATTGAGGGCAATGTAATGTTTTAAGTGCGGGGAGGGGTTAGAGGACTCACATGTATGCTAGCTTTATTTGGAATGCTTTTTGCTACTTTTGATTGGAAAACCATGAGAAAAAGAAAAAAAATTGAAAATTTTGAAAAAGAATAGAAAATGAAAAAAAATAGAAAGAAAAGAAAACCGACTAATTTGAAAACCCGAGAGGGAAACTTAGAAAACATTGGGGGCCTGAATATGTTGAAAACCTGAAAGGGCGACCTAGGTAAAAATGAGAGGCCAAGATGTGTGAAAAAAGGTGAGATGTGAGCCAAAGAAACATGATGTGTGGCTAGGATGAAAATCCGAAAGGGCTCCTAGGCAAAATGAGAGAAAGATAGAAAAAAAGGAAAAATGCTATGATTTCACTCATTTGCCGACGTTGGAGTCATAAGGTTGTGGTTGTCATATGGATGGATCAGGTAGCTCAAAATCTTTAGACCTCTTGGGATTGGGTAATTTAGTGGGTTGAAAAATGAAGTATGGTTATGAAATTCTTGATTATTTTACACTTTGTTTTGGTTGATATATTGGCATTGGGTAAAGTATGTGTTTAAACCTCCTCTATGGTTTTGACTTCATTTTGAGTCATTGGATTTTGGTTGATATATTGGTATGAAGTGAAGTATGTGCTTGAACTTTTCCTATGGTTTTAACTTCATTTTGTGTCATTGGACTTTGGGATTATCAATTCGAGACTTTGAAACGTTTTTATGGGTAGTGAATTGATAAATGGTAGGTTTGGTTAGATTTAGGAATTGGGGTTGTGTGTCTGAAAAATTCACATGTGAACTTTGATTTAGGAATTTACGATATTGAGAGTTTTTGTGAGGTTTTGATTGGGGTAATATTAGTTAGGATGTGGACATGTTAATTCCTTCGCGTGCTTAAATCTTTTCTTACTCGAGAGCGAGTAAGGTTTAAGTGTTGGGAGGTTTGATGTGCCCATTTTATATGGTTATATAGGACTTGTAGAATTCAATTTTGTACACTTTTGTGCTCTAAATGTGGTATTTTGCCTTGAAATTCTCCAAGGAGAGTTAAAAGTGACTTTTACGTTTTTATTACTTTTCTAGAGGATTTTGTGTGACAAGGTAATTTGTTTGAAGACTTTGAAGAACACCTTTGAAGATTTGTATTTGAGCTTTTGAAGATTTGAATAATTGAAGAAGTGAAGAGAAGAGAAGGATATAAAACAAAAAGAGGAAAGAAATCAAGCTGCTGGAAATGGAGTCCGTCGCGAGGTCGTCGCGAGCCCGTTGTGACTCGCGACGGACATATGGCTAGAAATTCTTCTTGCTATTTGTACTATAAATACTCACCTTATCCTCTCTTCTTAAAAAACACGAATCCAGCCTCTTCTTCTTGCGATTTTTCTGGGTTCAAACCCTAGTTTTTCTTTCTTTCTTTTCTTAGTTTTTGTAGGTTAATCATGTCTTTTAATTGTCTAGATTAGTTTTATCTTGGGAGCAATGGATTGAAGCTTCCATTTCTATGTAGTAAGAACCATACCTATCTATTTAGTGATTTTGCTGTTGTGTATTTATTGAGCTTTGAATGTGAATTATTAATTGCATTGATATTGTTGGCTTGAGTATATGAATTGCTTGTATGATTACTTGTTAGGTTGGGAGAAAGTAGCTAATTCTCCCCTCTTTTAATGTGGAATCTAAGAGCATGAGTTAGAGCTTCTTAATGATGTTGATGTGTTGATAATTGCTAGATGAATGTGATGATGTTGAACTCGTTGTCATGTTTGGTTTAGGTAGCAAATGAGATAGGTCTATGAATGTCGATTGTTTTTTACTAATCTTGTGTAAAAGCATGAATTGGTTAAATGGTTAGACACGGTGTAGTGTTTATAAGTGTTGTCAAACTTGTTGGTCCTTCGTGCTCAATGCCATAAATGTGATACTTTTAGTCGTGTTTCAGCTAAGAGAGTCATTGGTGAGGTTTGACAAGAGATGTCGAATTCACTCTTGCAAACTACTAACTAAGAAGAATAGAAGATTTATCTTCACAATAAGTAGTAGAAGTAGTGAATAGATTGTTTCACTCATTCTTGAAGCCTTTGTTATTTAGCATTCATGTGTTCTTAATGCTATATTTTACTTCATTTATGCTATGGGTTGTTTGAGAATAGGAAGTGTTTGCATGAATTAAGTGTTAGGGAGTTAGGAAAGTGACGAATTCCTAAGCTCCTTTGCATGAAAATCTAAGAACATAAACTTAGAACTTCTTGTGCATAATGTGTTGTGCTTCTTGTTAGATAAGTATGTTAATGTGGATTGTTCCCATATTTATCCTATAGATGCAATGAAAGGTTGAACTTTGAATGTGATTTGTTCTAGGTTTAGCCTAATGAATGCTATGTTTGGTTAAAGAGGTACCCCTGTATTAATTCATTCTCCGTACATTCGACCACTCCCTGGCTCTCATCAACATATCTATGATAGAACGTTGCGGTAGAATCCCATGGCCTCTACTTGGTCTGATATAACTCTGTCAATGCCTTTATAAACTTCTTATTTTGGCAGTACTAACTTAAAAATGCCCTGCTAAAGTCTCGGTGCGATAGCAGGGATCCCTTGGGCAACTTGTTGAACCACTCCTGAGCCTCCCTCGAAGGTACCTACGAGCTTACAGGTTATCTTTTCATCAAAGTCTCGAGAGTTCATCAAACTCAGAAATATTTGAATGAACTCCCGTGGATCCGGGTCTCCTCCATAAGTCGGTAGCCCTTCTGGTGTCTTCGTGTCGACCGGCCATGACACGTGGTTATCACCAAACTGAAAGGGGATCCTGTTGTTTGCCATGTCGACCTGATCAACCTGAGTAGCTCTCTTCCTAGGGTGTCTCATGTTTCTCCAGCTAAGGGGTTCCTGTTCTGGTTTTTACTTCAATAAGGATCTTCATATGGGAACACATACGCGGGCTGCGCTGCCATAGACCTCGGATAAAACCCAGCCCCCGTGTATCCTAGGTTTCCGAGGGGGACAGACCCCCGATCATGGCAGTCACGACCAACCAAAGGATTACTCTGACCTTCGACCCCTGATGTCTAGATAACCCTTTGCCTCTGCTCAGTCCCTAGGTAGGCGAGCACACCTCACATCGAATAGTGCATCCGCATATTGTTGGGAAACGAAAGCTGCGACCTTTGCTGAAAAGCATTCTGACACCCCAAGTATGGGATCCACATCATCTAGCTCCCCAGGGGCAAATCCCTCACTTGTTCAAAAGGCACCATTGATAATACCATCCTCGATGACCCAGGTGCTCGATGGTGGGACAACCTGATATCCCGCTGCCATCAGCATCTATGAAATTTGATTGAATTTCGGTTATTGCCCCCATCGTAGCCTCTACGTTCTGATTTCCCTCGATGCCTCTCCCATAGGCTTCGATATGAGAGTCAACATAACATTAAGTGAAATGGCCATCCATGCTCCTTGATCCATGCACAGGTGGATCAGGTATTGCGGTGGCGTTCCCCACTCCTGGTTCAAGAGTGACCTTTTGCTCCCTAGACACATCTGACGCTCGCGGCTTTTCGACGGTTATCGCCAAACTAGGGCCTGGCGGTGCTTCCATCGGATTTTCCTCCAAACTCTAAGTCGTCGGGGTGACCATCATCTTCTTCCAGTAGATAGACTGCACCTCATCACTGGCTCCCGTTCCTCTAATCTTCAACCGCTCATTCCTTCGAGCGGTAATTGTAGAAGTGGACATACACTAAGAAATCTGGATCTAACTTCCAATCAATTCCACCGGGTGTGCCACTGATGTAACCGAGATCCAATCCGAGCCCAACTCGATCTGTCGTCAAAGATCCACCACCTGCGAAAGAAACAGACCCCAGAGAATTTCGAGGGGAGATACTCTGATGCCATAGTCAGTCACCGACAGCCAGATAATGAATAGTGCTTAAAAATAGATAAATGACACACCTCTACCTTTTATACCTTCCTAGAAATGGTTGCCTAAACCCTACGCTTGCCTAAAACCTAGGCATCGTCTTAATAAGGCCTAATCTTCAGTCTCTTATGAGACCCCGTTGGGCTGACCTCAAGTTGGGCTTCTCTATTGGGCCATCGAAGCCCTGGCTTAGTACATCAATGGGTATAGTAATAATTTTCCTTTTTTCTCAAAGGGGCAAAAAGTTTTTTTATCAAATTTCGAACTATCTACGGAAAATTGGAATGAGTATGTTTGTACTTTCACCTATTATTTGGGATTATGCTGATACTTTCAATTATCAAAAAGTCATACCTAATATAAGCATTTTTCTCTTATTATTTTCACAAAGCACCGTATAAGGATTTTCTGGTATGAACCGGGGTTAGTTCTTCATTTTGACTTCCCTTCCTAACTGAAACCCCTTTGAATGATTTCCTTCTTGATGCCGCTCTTCGTTCCCAAACTCCTTTTCGATTCGCGGTCACCTCAGGGACATTGAGCAGTACGGCAATTTCTTCGTCGATATATTGGTACAGTTAATCTGTTCTTCCTTCCTTTAAATTGCGACATGGAGCATTTCTTTGTGTTTGTTTAGTTGCGTGCATGGTGTTTGTTGATTTGCTAGTATGAAGATTATGTAAACCCAAGTCAATTCAAAAAATGAAATAAAGAATCCATTTGTGCTTTCTATATTTTCTCTACCGGTTTAATAATGAGAATTTGTGTACAAGAGCAGGTATGCTTGCAATTCGACGATTAAAATCTGTATAGAAATAGTCTCGGTTTGGACAATGTTAAGAACCAACAGTTAGTCAAGATTTTCTGAAATGAGAAACTACAAGCATCAAACTCTATAGGAATGTTTGGAATGGGTAATATTTAGTGGAAAGCATGGTGCTTTTAGATAAATTTGAGGAACAAGTTGACGATGAAAACTGGAAGCTAAGGTAAAGAGAGCAGTGTGTAGCATACTCTGAAGTTGAAGTGTAAATGTGTTCAACAAGAGAAGCTAAGGTAAAGAGAGCAGTATGTAACATACTCTGAAGTTGAAGTGTAAATGTGTTCAACAAGAGAGACCGTAGATGGGTAATATGCCGAACGGAACCACAACACATGAATTTATGAGATTACAAGTAAGAGAGGTTATTATTGAGCAAGCCTAACTAAATTGTTTAATGAGATGATGTATGTAATGTAAGTGAGACTATTTGTCGCAGCTTTTCTCCTGCAGAGAAGTAGGAAAGATTCATGAATTGAGTATTACACTAAAGAAGATAGAACAAGGAGGAGTTTTGGGGATACCTGGGGTTTGTCAATGTTACGGTTGGGATCATGCGCAGCCAGAGTTGCCCTTTGCCTTATATACCGCTATTCAATTAATCCTAGCTTGAGTTTCTGTGGCATTGCATTAAAGAATATGTTAGCCTAAGTCAATTTATCATATTTTGTGTTTTCGTGGCATTATATTGCATGTTTATGGAAGTCATTGAATCGAGTATTACACTAAAGAAGATAGGACGAGGAGGAGTTTCGGGGGTACCTGGGGTTTGTCAATGTTACGGTTGGGATCATGCGCAGCCAGAGTTGCCCTTTGCCTTATATACCACTGTTCAATTAATCCTAGCTTGTGTTTCTGTGGCATTGCATGAAAGAATATGTTTAGCCTAAGTCAATTTATCATATTTTGTGTTTTCGTGGCATTATATTGCATGTTTATGAAAGTCATTGAATCTAAATTTTGACACCCTTTTGAAGTTTGAGCCATGGAAGCAAAGGATTTGGAGAGAATTTCTGAATCCAATGATTATGAGGGTTATGCGGAAGATTCAAATGATGATGATGATGTTTTCTACACATCTGGTTCTGTACCCAAGTTGCAATTTAGGTTCAGAAAAAATGCTGTGTGTATGTGTCACTTCTTTGGTCCTGTGTAACTGTGTTTGTTTTGTCTGTGGTTGTCTTCATAAGTTATTGATGTAGTTATTGTTTGTCTGTGGTTGTTTATTGAAGATTTGTATTTGGCTGAGGAAGTGATAAGGAGGGTTAAAATGTGGAATACAACGGGAATAACTCTTAATATCAGAATGGATTTAGTGATAATGGTAGGGAAATCCAGTAGACAATGTAGCTGATCCTCTGGCAATCTGTCCTTTCTTGATCAATTTCACAATGAAAAACTATTTTGAGCAATCTTGTGTATCACAATTTAGTATGTCACTATCCTTCAAACTGGATCATAATTTTAGAACTCTGGATAAAACTCCATTTTCCCACAACCACAAGTGCTCTTTTCCTTGATAGTTGGATAATAAATGTTATGTTTCTGAAAGAGTAGAGGCTGTGTGTGATATGATTAACTGTGTATGTTCCTTGATTCTAAAATTTGGAATAATCTGATTATTTACTTAATGTTGAACAGGGTTAATGCAGGAGCAGAAGCAAAAAGTCATACTAAACGGGCCTTCAAGACAAAGTGTGAGGCTGATCCCTCTTGTCATTACTACTTGTACTTTGTACTTTATGTGTGTGTTAAGGATATGCATGTGTTTCAATGTGCATACACCAACCATTTCTTAATTACCGGTGGATGTGTATTTTCACTTGAGGAATTCCCATGATGTCTTCATCTATTTGAGCCTCCACCCTTGTGTTCATCCTCTAAATTTTTATTTATTTTAGCACATAAAGTTGTTCTTATATTTTGACGTATGGCTGGACCTTGTATTGTAGGGTCCCTGAAATGGATGATGTTATTTCTGCAATGTAATTTATTTTTGCAATGTAGTTATGACATTATAATCACCATATGCATTCCTTATGAGTACCACTGGTCAGATTTTGAGTTTTTCCGTAGATAGGCATTATTGTCCGACATAGTTTCTGTTCTTGGCTACCGCACCTAATTCCAAACTCTTGATTTCTTTTATAATGTTTACAGAAGCAAGACCAATTGCTGGCAAGAGGTATACAAACTACTTTTATTAATTTTAATTTCCTTTCTGTCAACCCCCCACTTAGCTGAGTAAAATCATGTTTGTTGCAGTCCCTCTGCTTCTTAATTTTTGTGAATTTTATTTGTGTCTTTATTTTTCTAAAACTTTTGGGAATTCTATTTGTGCCTTTATTTTTCTAAAACTTTGATACTGATGGTTCTTTTTCCTTCTGAAGATGATTTATATTTATTTCCTTCCCGTAGGCCCGTCAAACGGGTTGGGTCACCCGTTGGATAACCGTTACCCATATACTAATTTCACTTATTGGATAAGACTTATTGGATAATGACCCATTGGGTTAATGGATATAATTGGGTTGTAGTTATTGGGTTTAGTTGGGTTCGATAATTGGTTATCCGTTGGATAATTTTGGGTGGGTTGAGTTGGATTGGATAACGGGTGACCCGTGGATAATTTCATATCATAAGATAACAAAATTTTCACAAATTTGATTACGAATAATTTAATTTTTCCCTATCACATATAATCAACTTAGAAACGATCAAATTCTCGATTATCATATTTGTCGATTTAGGTTCATGTTTCAATCAATTTTAATTTGAACCAATTAAAATTTGATAAATGATCTTGACGAAAGAAGTAGAAGTAGTATTTAAGAAACTTTTACTAAATTTGAAAAATCTCGAAATATGAAGATTTTTAAAAATATTTTCTTTTATTCAACATAAGAAAATAATAAATGAAATTTCCACATTTAGCCATTCGAATAAATATTTCTTTTTTTTGTAGTTATGTATACGATTCAGCCTACATCAAAGGATGATTATGGTTAAAAATAATTTTTTACTCTAAGTAAAATGTTACGTGGCTTATCCATTTAAAGTTTAAATGGTTGAAAACACTAATTATCCATTGAGTATATAATGAATTATCCATTGAGTGTACACTGAATTATCCATTGAGTATATACTAATTATCCATTGGGTCTATACTAATTATCCATTGGGTCTATACTAATTATTCATTGGGTCGAACTAAATGATCAATTGGGTATATATTATTTATTTGGGTGAAACGTGAATTACCCATCAAGTCCGCATTCTTTCTCAATTCTCACTTTTCAGACTGTGTTTTGTTTCATCAGTCCGCGTTTTGTTCATCAATCAGTCTGCGTTTCGTTCATATTCGAGTTCATAATATTATATTATGTAATATAATATTATGTACATTATATTATATTATATTTAATAAAAATAAAAAATATATAATATGTTGACTTTGTAAACTTGACGAAACTAACGAACAATATTACTTGGGATCGAGCTCGAGCTCAAATACTGTACAAACTCGAATATTGTACGAACTCAAATACTGTACGAGATTGAACTCGAATACTGTACAAACTCGAATAATGTACGAGATTGAGCTCGAATACTGTACGAGATTGAGCTCGATTACTGTACAAACTCGAATACTGTACGAGGTTGAACTCGAATACTGTACGAACTTGAATACTGTACGAGATTGAGCTCGAATATTGTATGAACTTGAATACTGTACGAGATTGAGCTCGAATACTGTATGAACTTGAATACTGTACGAGATTGAGCTCGAATACTGTACGAAATTGAGCTCGAATACTGTACGAACTTGAATACTCTATGAACTCGAATACTGTACGAGATTAAGCTCGAATACTGTATGAACTAGAATAAAATACGAGATTGAGCTCGAATACTGTACGAACTCGAATACTGTACGAGATTGAACTCGAATACTGTATGAACTTGAATATTGTACGAGATTGAGTGCGAATTTTGTACGAACTCGAATACTGTACGAGATTGATTTCGAATACTGTACGAACTCGAATATTGTATGAGACTGAGCTTGAATAATTTGTGAATTATAGTGAATATTTATGTTAAATATTACACATGCATTTAATTGGGTAATTTTGGATATTTATTGGGTATTTGTTACGTTCTTATTGAATTAACATAATATGGGACCCATGGAGATCAAAATTTTTCATTAACACAATTATTTTCATCCCGCTCAATCCCAAAAACTAATGAGCATTTAATACCTGATTTTATTGGATAATGACAGCGTGTAATCCAAATCGATAGAAAATGTTTAATGATAACTTATTGGGTTAATTGTATGATGATTTATTAGATAATGACTTATTGGATAATATATTTTAAGCCATTGGGTCATATGAATATCTCATGGGTTATCCAATGGGTTATTCATTTAATGACTCAACCTATTATGACCCATTTAATAAATGGGTTAATGGATAATGACCCATTAAATAATGATTTATTGGGTTTGGATAATGAATTTATCCAATTAACCTATTTGACGGGCCTAATCAGAAGGCAAAACCATGTGATGATTTTCATTCTTGAAAGGATTTGTTCCTTGGAGATATTGACCTCTGAATTGAATTTCAAAGAGGGTCCTCTACTCCTCTCTGCCATTTGTTGAAGAAATTTGTAGGGCCTATATTACATCCCAACACAATACAAAACCATGTGATTCCGCCTCTTGGGAAAGCTATGTCGTGTACTCACTCATAACTTCTTTTCCAAACACAAAACTAAGAAAATCATTCTTCAAGAGAAAACATTTCACATTTGTGCATCCAACTTAACCATTCTTCTTTAATCCATCGAATTGGCCATTCGTCTGCCTTGTATCATTCAAGCTAAACAACTCTTGAAGTGGTCTTCCTCCTTCAAATCAAGCAATGCTTCATCAGTAGATGTTTCAAAAGGTCATTTCACGGTCTATGTTGGAGAAAGCAAATAGAAGCGACACGTGATTCCAATCGCTTACTTGAACCATGCCCCATTTCAAGAACTGTTGAGCTTAGCTGAACAAGAATTCGGCTATGATCATCCAACAGGAGGTCTAACAATCCCCTGCAGCGAAGAAATGCTCATTAGTCTTACTTCTTCACTTCAGTATTCTGTTAGTACTATTTAACTGTAATTTAGATGGTCACTCAAAATTTTGTAACTTAGTTTTAGTAGCAGTATACAAGGAGATTGATTCCTTATGTATAGAATTCATTCACTTATCAATGTTAAGGTTTAAATTGATGACAAATCTTTATACCATCAAATATACTGTTGTTCCAACTTCAACAAGCAAGATCCGGGCCGATCGAGCACTAACTTTATAAAAGCAAATCAAACCTATCCAATAAAATGGCATGCAGAGTGGGAATAAGAAACTAAAGACAACTATTTAATTTTGTAATATTTCACCTATTTCTTCAACTATAGTTATGTGGCCTTATTTTCTACAATGGGTTTAATCTCCAAGTTGGAACAAGAAACTGTCAATTAAGGGCTTACATATATTATTCCATGCAGAAAATGCATGGCATTTGTCCCGGTGGGGAATGCTTAAAGAAAATTCAATTTAATTATGATTTATGATTATCACTTTTTTCTCTCTGTATGTCTTTTACATGAACATAAAATGCAATAAGTATGAATATTTTCAAGAAGAAGAAAAATCTCAAGAAGAAGAAGAAAAATATTTCAAGAAGAAGAAGAAAAATATTCATACTTATTGCATTTTATGTTAATGTAAAATATTCACGCACACACGCACACACGCACACCATGTTTATCATAGGATGTGTACAACTTACATAGATTCACAACAACTTCAATAACAACATGAGTCGCACAACTCACAACCACTAGAGCAGGCACATAAGAGAACTTAACACAAATCAGTCACAGGAAAAATACAATTGAGAATATCTTTCAATACGGTTGCCTTTATACAGGAATAATATGTGCATATGAAAAGTATTTAGAAGTAAGTAATTATGTAAAAAGTTGTGACTTTGCGCCTCCCCAAAACTACTCCACCCCTTAGCCTAGTCTTGGAAAATGAAAAATTATACATCACTACCTACATAATATGTAACCACAGTCCACGTGGCATGTTAATCTCCTAAATCCAAGCCCACAAACAACCTACATGGAACCACTTTGACACATTCATACTATACTCGCTAACCTACTGGACGCGACACAAGTAGGAAAACCACAATGCCGCTTCGCTCAGTGGAAAATAAAATAGCCTACACAAAAAAAGAAAGTGAGAGTACCGCGGTTTCACATACCTCTGGAAAATCACCAGGCTCGAGACACAAGCTGACATACATCTCCTCCTTTGTATGTCCAAAGATTGAGAGAATATTGTAGCTTCATATACGCCTGGAAAATCACCAACCCGGTGACACAACCAGATATTCAAGTCGTCTTCGCTAAGACATTTACCAAATACATACAATACACATTTACCACACAGAGACGGGGAGGACGATGTACGCCTGGAAAATCATCAGCCTCGCGACATAAGCAAAACATTGACTCGTTCTCTTTTCAACATACATATATTCAGCCCTGATTTATACCAGAATTTAAAATAACAACTACATTACAAATACAACAAGAGCCATAAGAACAAACATTCGCAATAATTAGAAAATTCTTGAGAAATTACAAACAAATCCATAGGAATGAAATTAAAACATGATAAAATACTAATAAAAAACAACTAGGGTAATCCACAGTCCATTGTATTTGTGGGCCTAGATTTTGTATCCAGAATTTCCTCGAGCTTCCACCACATGTGCATGTTAACCTCTTTTCGTGTGGAACCGGTTGCCGCCATACGCCACATATGCTTTAGTAAGAATTGAGATCAACAATAGGTTTGAATTCTGTCCGGTCTAGCTGCATACTCATTTAGTACACAAAGTATGCATAAGTCTCTAAGTCTCATTTTATGCCATCTATCCGTTGTTCCAAAATACGAACACGATCTTTCCAACATTCCCCATTTATCATTAATATTCTTGTGTAGAGTCTTACTAATATAGGCATGAAGGTTACCATTGACCTTGTACTATCACTTTAATAAACCTTCTAGTTTTTAACACCTCTCCTTAGCCCAAAAACAGCTTAGTTCCTTAACCTTCACTCGACTTTCTAACTTCTCATTCTTCGTTAAGAGTTGAGCTGAGAATTCATATATTTCACTATATCACTTCCTCCATTCCTAAATTCCTCCCGCCAACTGGTGATATTCAACGTCCAGTTTTTCTTCACGACGAAGAATATCATCAAAGTAATTAGTTTGCTTCGAAATGATTCCTCTATCTGATCATTCTAAAAAATGGTCCCTTCATTTGACCACCCAGTGCCATTATTCATTCATCAACCTTAGGTGAGACCAGTGAACCACTAAGAATCCCAAGAACTCAGTCTTGAACCAACATACGTATGGTAACTTCATTAGTTAAATCAGTGCAAGATTCATTCACACGGGGTACATTCCTATAACCCAGTTGACAAAACCAATTCTTTAGGACATAAAACAAGTCACAAAAATCTTTATAGATGATTCCCCTACCTATACGTCCTACAAACACCAGTTAAAATATACATATATATATATATTAAAATAAATATACCAATATAACCCTACCTACTTGATTAAGTGCTATGTAACCCTCAGATAATTTTTATTACAAAAACAATCCTAACTAGTTGACATAAGTGCCAATATAACCTTAAAACACTATTTCCAGCGTTGACCGCACATAAAATGATGAAAATACCCATGGACCTAAAACTTATGAATGTTAGGATAATTTTGCCTTCAGGACTACCACCTCCATTGCCAGGCCACTACCACTTCCACCGCCTCGAGCCAGCCTCCGCCACCACCCTTATCCCCACCACCTCCAGCCACCACCACTTTCACTGCCAGTTCACCACCTTCAGAGCCTCCAGCTAGCGTCTGCCCCCACCCTCACCCCCTCCAACCAGCCCCCGCTACCACCAACCCACCCCTAGCCCCAGCCACCACCACCACTCCCTCCTGACAGCCTCACCACCCCCAGCCCCTCTAGCCACCACAACCACCCCTTCAGCCAACCCAACCACCTCAGCCCCTCCAGCCACCGTAGATCCGCCTGCTGACCCTAAACCCTGGCCCGGAGCCGCCTCCAGCCACTCCACTTCCTCCACACTAAATACACCACCATAGATCAAACGGCAGCGAGAAAAGAATATCGGTGCCAACCTAACCTTAGTGAAAAATGAATAAATGATGAGGGTGGCTGGAGGAACGAACTCTCTCAGTTTTTGCACACCCCCATTCTGAACGGATAGTGAACGACGTCAGCATCGACATTAGCATCGGTGAGGAGGAGATTGAGCGGTAACTCTAATTTACTATGAACGGAATTTAGAACGAGGATGAATGGAGAAGAAATGGAGATAAGACCATCACGTAATTTCACTATTTTTTTCAGAGAGGTAAAATAGTAATTTCATAAAATTTCGGCTAAAAATTGGTCGAATGGGTATTTTTGCACTTATGTCAACTAGGTAGGGCTATTTTGGCACTTTTAAAAACCGAAAGGTTATATTGGCACTTATGTTAACTAACTATAAATAATTACCGCCAAATAGTTATACATTAAACTATTATAATCAATGTACTTATCACTAGGTTTACAGTTCAAGTACATTCATAACTATCCTACCTTAGGATTAGAGATCTCATCCTTGTCACCAGAACTACTAGGCAAACTGCCTCCCCTCAATACGATCACACTAGCACCGAAAAACTTAGAAACACCATCCCACAACTCACTATTAACCCTACCAGGCCTAATATTAGCTCCACACCCATAAACCTCACAACCTTCCAACTTCGCGAAGGTTGGCAGCACATACATCCTTTCTAGCTCTCTAATTAAGCAGAAGGTAGCACCCCTAGCTTGCACCTCCTAGATTAGGCCTTCATCCACAACAGTCTTAGCCCTCTAGAGGGCCCCTTTTAAGACATGCCTCTCCTCTAACCTGGCTATGCCTAATTCTAGGCTCTTCTCTTGAAGTTGGAACATAGTCTCGCATCTCCCAACCTCGGACATCTTAACATACATATCCCTAAGTAAACATCAGAAACCATGTGTGGCCATTTGTCGATCAACTAGTACATGGGGATAAACTTGACAAGCAGGCCCATTTTTATTTAATTCCCTAAGTTCCTCATGCAAAGAGAGGTTGGCAACATCCTTCTCCTTGCAATTGGTGAGAAGCCTACCTAACTCCATTTCTAATTCATTATTCATCGTTGCCCCCCTTCCCGACAATGGTTCCACTGACCCCCAACCGCTTCTTGAACTCATTTACGTTGTTAGCATACTCATTAGCATGTTTAGCAATGACGGTCAAGGCCTTATCAACTTGTACCATGAAATTTAGATAATTTAATTTAGGGATAAACCTAGACGTCAAATATATAGGAAATTAGTTTAATTCAGAGGCTAAACAGTGAAATAGAAGTGGAGATTATCAAGCCAAGTTTAACTAAGGTGAGTGTTGCATCACCCTAGCAGGAATTGGGTTAAATTGGGTTTATGTTTATGTATGTATACACATGATGCCATCAGAACCTGACTCTCTCTCAAACTGAACCCTCCACCTCTCGAATCCCTGTTGAATTCCACCTCTCGAATCCCTGCTGAAACTCTACCTCTCGAACCCCTGTTGAAACTCTACCTCTCGAACCCCTACTGAAACTCTACCTCTCGAACCCCTGCTGAAACTCTACCTCTCGAATCTCTGCTGAAACTTTACCTCTCGAACCCCTACTGAAACTCTACCTCTTGAACCCCTACTGATACTTCACCTCTCGAACATACTGAACCCTTCACCTCTCGAACCCCTACTGAAAACTTTACCTCTCGAACCTCTACTAAAAACTTCACCTCTCAAGCATACTGAACCCTTCACCTCTCGAACCCCTGCTGAAACCATTACCTCTTGAACCCCTACTGAAACCATCACCTCTTGAACCCTACTGATACTTCACCTCTCGAACATACTGAACCATTCACCTCTCGAACCCCTACTGAAAACTTTACCTCTCGAACCCCTACTGAAAACTTCACCTCTCGAGCATATTGAACCCTTTATCTCTCAAACCCCTACTAAAACCATTACCTCTCGAACTAGTATTACCGAAACATGTACCTCTCAAACTAGTATTGCTAAAACTTGTACCTCTTGAACCTTACCTCTCGAACTAGTATTACTGAAACCTTTACCCCTCGAACTAGTACCCTGACACCTTTACTCCTCGAACTAGTACCCTGAAACCCTTACCTCTCGAAACCTTCTCCCCTCGAAACCTTCTCCATAACCGTTACCTCTCGAACTACCTCCCGAACCGTACCCTCGAAACTGTATCCCTCGAACTGTACCACCTGAACTGACCCTCGTGAACTCACCTCTCGAACCAGTACCACTCGAACTAGTACTGCTGAAACCTTTGCAGATTCACCTCTCGAACCTTACCTCTCGAACTAGTGCCTTTAGAACCTTACCTCTCGAACCTCACCAACTGAACCCGTACCTTTAGGATCTCTCCAACTGAACCTCACCACTCGAACCTCACCACTCGAACTGGTACCACTTACCACTCGAACCAGTACCACCTGATACCCATACCACTTGAACCTTCTCCACTCAAATTTTGTACTCGAACCTCACTACTCGAACTGGTACCACTTACCACTCGAACCAGTACCACCAGATACCCATACCACTTGAATTCTATACTCGAACCTCTTGTACTCGAACCCAACTGCTCGAACCATGAGTACTCGAACCCCTGTACTCAAACTCATCTACTTGAACCCTAGTACATGAAACCTAATACTCGAACCTTTCTACTCGATACTCGAACCATGAGAGAGATAGAGAGATATGACGGTTACACTCAAATGATGGTATTTACTAACTGTTGAATTAAGTGTGTATTTTATCATACTGTACTAGATTATCGTGAAATTAAACTCCTGAACTGCTATGATAATTTTTGTGAAAGACCGGCTTGTACTTTGTCTTTCCATGTCAAACTTGAATCATATACTGCTTTAATGACCGGCTTTTACTTTATCTTGCCATGTCAAACTTGAATTACCTGCTACCTGATTACCTGTGTGTGATTTTGGGTGCCCCGATGCGATTGTAGTTTGGTTGAAGTCAGCGGGGAACGGTACTGACCAGACCGTTTGATTAGACCAGCTACACGTGGAGTTTGTTATGCTAGCATAACCACCTGACTGATACGAGCTCGTAACTGAACACTGGCGTGAATTGGAAAGTTGAATTCTGAACTGATAGCCTTCGGGCATCACTCATTGGGTTATATCGTGTATGTTAGTCAAAGTTGCCATATAGGCACTTAGCAGCAACTCGGCATTAACCACCTGTATCCTTTTACTATGTGCTAGGACATACGTGGCTAGTTGTTAATTGTTAATTGTTACTCTGTGACCACTAAATCTCAACTGGGTAAATACTGGCGATAGAACCTCACTAAGAAAGGAGAAACAACCCTTTTTCAGGTAAGAAGAATAGTAAGAGAATAGTGCTTGTTGTCTTTACTTCGTTTGATAAAGATCCTGGTTAAACTGTTAGATTTTTAAAATGAAATTTGAATCTGTAATAGTTAGGTGAAACTTTCATTTAAAACTTGTAATAATCTTGTCACTGTAATAGTAAAGTTAGGTTTTTGAATTTATCTAAATCGCTTCCGCATAAAATTTATCTGCTCGTTACTGTTAGCACTTTCGGTAGCACATTCAGACCCGACCCAAAACTTGTGTTGGGGTTTAGGGGTGTTACAATTACATTGTTCTTTGACTTCATCACCTTTGAATGACCCTCGTCGGGTTCCTCTCTCTCACTAGCCTAGCGCTTAGTGGAAACAACTCCCCCATGTTCAACCCCAACAAACTTGTCCCCATGGTGGCGACTATATACACTAGTATTTTGATCTTGGGACAATGGTTATTTCATACTAAAAAACCTCACAATCGTTAAACAAACACAATAAAAAAATGGAATGGTAAACATAAACAGATGATTCCAATGAACTGTCATATCTCGCCAGCTAGAGACCCTCTCTACCTTCACCAGATAGGCAAGCAATACCTTCATATGGCCTAGCTTCCTCACCCATTTTAGCTCCCTGTCCAGGGAGAAGTTGTTATTCTATGGTGGCATCGTCTCATGGCAACAACAACTCATATACAGAAACCTATCTTTCTAGTCCCCACAATCATCATGAACTATCTTCACGATTTCGATATTTTCCATAATCGGCTTAAATGTCACCCAAGATTCCTTCATGCTCGCCATATTTAGAATATAGTAAGCACCAAACAATTGCAAACTAAATCAATCGCAACCTCATAACATACACGCTCAAAACCAACTAGTATGGCCACCCCCTGCGGATGCATCTGAGAAAGAGCAATCACATAAGCCTCTAAAATGCTCATGAAGTAATCAGGATTAGGGAGGGACAAACCATACATCATATGACATTCATAAACACTAATCATACCAGGTGGTGGCCTCATCGCAACATTACAAACACGAGGAATTGTAACCTCACAAGCAGACAAACAGGAATGATATTCTTTTAACATATTTACATCAGCCAGTGTAAGTAAACTTCTACAACCCACCATTATTGGACAACAGTGGAGCTGAAAAATTGAAAGACTATTTAAGGAAACTTAGTCGAGACTTCAGGACAAACACTTAATATCGATTATTGAACGGCATTAAGTAAATCTTTACCTCCCCTTTTATATTTGAAATCTAACCCTATATTCTCAAACCACTAACAATTGTTGCCCGAAAAAATAGATGACTTAAAAGCTTAGTTACATCTTCCCATATATCTTCACTAGAGGTAGTAAATGGGCGAACGGGTCGAATACGTACGGGGTTGGTTAATATGGGTGGTTAAAAAATATTGGTACAACCCATTTTAACCCATTTTATAACGGGTAAAAAATGGGCTGGGTTAAAATCTGGTTAACCCGCAAGTCAAAATTTATTCAACTTACGGGTTGAAAATAGGTAAATCCACGAATTTTAACCCATATATTGACCCATGTTGGTTTACATACTAAGTGAAAACCCAAGCAAGAATATATCTTACAAGCCAATGAATTTCACTCACATGGTTGCAGTGCATGCTCCTTACCTAATAAGAACGAAATAAAGTTCTCATATCCACTAAAATGATGTATATTTAGGATCATCTGTTAGCGTGAAACAAACTCAGATAAGCACTAGCCATTCAAACTTTACGTAGCTCATCAAACCAAGCACTAAAACAATTATTGCATTCAACACATTAATGTTTTCCTACCAGTTGAACAGTTAAACTAGCTCCGACCACAATAGTTTTGTTACTTGTATGTTAATCCCACGTGTTATAGGTCTATTTTGCCCACCCACGTGTTATAGGTCTATTTTGCCCACCCGTGTGTTATAGGTCTATTTTTCCACCCATAATCTTCACCCAAGACACCCATGCTCACTTCGCCGTCAATTTCACATATTCACTCCTCGAAATGCATTTAATATGCACTTTATCATGGTTAAAATTTCCTTGTTTGAATACAAAAAAATGACAGTCTAGCTCATAACGACTCATTGGCTAAGGGGGGCTTATGGTATACACTTCCCTGAACCATGCGAATTCCAAGCCAAATGACAACACCTCATGACCAGCTAACTAGGTAAGCGAACATAGAGTATAGCTCTCATGGTACGGAAAGAACTCCACCTCGAGAAGGAAGATTTTCAGCGGCCACGATCATCCCAACAAGAACACGATTTATTAATGACAGGAGTAATGTGGACCACGATCAGCGGAGATCACACAATTCATCAGCTATAAATTGATATGTAATGGCATTTTTCCGGAGACAAATCAATGTAAATCAAAATACTAACTTAGGCGTCGGAGTTGGATCCTGGGGACATCCCCAAGACCTTGTTTTACAGGTCAACCAAGAGAGTATGCCACACCACGTCGATTCTAGTTATTATGTTGGCCGGAAAGGATTCCCCCCATCAGTATCATTTATAACAAAGCACGAGAGATACATAACATTGAAGGCATTAGAAGTAGTGATGTCAACAAGTAAACGCAGCCAATAAGCATTATCGTTAATGCCTTTAAGAATCTCAAGACCAATCTTCTTTGCCGTTAACTTGTTATAAGTGTGCACACATGGTCTCTCACTTCCAACACAAGATGTCAACAGTGAGAAGCAGTTGCAACTTTATATTTGGACGAGGTAGATTCTAAGTCCAAAACAACCTGTTCATAAACCTTGTGAATTTCGCAATATCGGTAGCACGAATTGAGTTAAATTGGGTTTATGCTTATGTACGTATACACATGATGCCACCAGAACCTGACTCTCTCTGAAACCAAACTCTCCACCTCTCGAATCCCAGTTGAAATTCCACCTCTCGAATCCCTGCTGAAACTCTACCTCTCGAACCCTTGCTGAAACTCTACCTCTCGAACCCCTGCTGAAACTCTACCTCTCGAATCCCTGCTGAAACTCTTCCTCTCGAATCACTGCTAAAACTTTACCTCTCGAACCCCTACTAAAACCATCACCTCTTGAACCCCTACTGGTACTTCACCTCTCGAACATACTGAACCCTTCACCTCTCCAACCCTAACTGAAAACTTTACCTCTTGAACCTCTACTGAAAAATTCACCTCTCGAGCATACTGAACCTTTCATCTCTTGAACCCCTATTGAAACCATTACCTCTCGAAACCCTACTGAAACTATGAACTCTTGAAACCCTACTGATACTTCACCTCTCGAACATATTGAACCCTTCACCTCTCGAACCCCTGCTGAAACTTTACCTCTCGAACCCCTACTAAAAAATTTACCTCTCAAGCATACTGAGCCCTTCACCTCTCAAACCCCTACTGAAACCATTACCTCTCAAACTAGTATTACCAAAACCTGTACCTCTCAAACTAGTATTGCTGAAACCTGTACCAATCGAACCTTACCTCTCGAACTAGTATTACTGAAACCTTTACCCCTCAAACTAGTACCCTGACACCTTTACTCCTCGAACTAGTACCCTGAAACCTATACCGCTCGAACTAGTACCCTGAAACCTTTACGGACTCACCTCTCGAACCTTACCTCTCGAACTAGTGCCTCTAGAACCTTACCTCTCGAACCTCACCAACTGAACCCGTACCTTTAGGATCTCTCCAACTGAACCTCACCACTCGAACCTCACCACTCAAACTAGTACCACTTACCACTCGAACCAGTACCACCTGATACCCATACCACTTGAACGTTCTCCACTTGAATTATGTACTTGAACCTCCTGAACTAGAACCTCACCACTCGAACTGGTACCACTTACCACTCGAACCAGTACCACATGATACCCATACCACTTGAACCTTCTCCACTCAAATTTTGTACTCGAACCTCTTGTACTCAAACCCAACTACTCGAACCATGAGTACTCGAACCCCTGTACTCAAACTCATCTACTCGAACCCCAGTACTTGAAACCTGATACTCGAACCTTTCTACTCGATACTCAACCCAAGAGAGAGAGAGATATGACGGTTACACTCAAATGATGGTATTTACTGACTGTTGAATTAAGTGTGTATTTTATCATACTGTACTAGATTATCATGAAACTGAACTGATGAACTGCTCTGATAATTTCTGTGAAATATTGGCTTGTACTTTATCTTACCGTGTCAAACTTGAATCATATACTGCTCTGATGACCAGCTTGTACTTTATCTTGCCGTGTCAAACTTGAATTACCTGCTACCTGATTATCTGTCTGTGATTTCGAGGGCCCTGACGCAATTGTAGTTTGATTTAAGTTAGCGGGGAATGGTACTGACCAGATTGTTTGATTAGACCGGCTACACGTGGAGTTTGGTATGCTAGCATAACCATCTGACTGATATGAGCTCGTAACTAAACACCGACATGAATGGGAAAAGTGAATTCTGAACTGATAGCCTTCGGGCATCACTGACTGGGTTATGTCGTGTATGTTAGTCAAAGTAGCCATATAGGCACTTGGCAGCAACTCAGCATTAACCACCTGTATCCTTTTACTATGTGCTAGGATATACGTGGCTAGTTGTTAATTGTTAATTGTTACTCTGTGATCAATAAAACTGAACTGGGTAAATATTGGCGATGGAACCTCGCTAAGAAAGGAGCTTACCCTAGTTAAACAACCTTTTTCAGGTGAAGAAGAACAGTAAGAGAAGAGTGCTTGTTGTCTTTACTTCGTTTGATAAAGATCCTGGTTAAACTGTTAGGTTTTTAAAATGAACTTTGAATCTGTAATAGTTAGGTGAAACTTTCATTGAACACTTGTAATAATCTTGTCACTGTAATAGTAAAGTTAGGTTTTTGAATTTATCTAAATCGCTTCCGAATAAAATTTATCTGCTCGTTACTGCTAGCACTTTCGGTAGCATGCTCAGACCTGACTTGAAACTTTTGTTGGGGTTTGGGGGTGTTACAGATGTGGTATCAGATCATTCTCAAACCAAGTAAAGGCAAATTTATACTTACCTTAATAAAAGATTCTAAAGGAAACTAAATGAACTGTGAATAAAGTGAGGGGGGCTAGTTGTGTATAAACTGTCAAGAAAATAAGTTTTTTATGTCGATAGATGGACAATAATGTAGAGATTGCGAGCAATGCCTTTCAAGAAATTTTTGAGGTGAAAAGAAATTACGGAGCATTCCCAGAGATGTTTCTCCTTTGGATGGAAATAATAAACAATCCACAATTGGTAGAAAATCATGCTTACCTAAATTGGATTATGCATGCTTTAGTCACGGAACGAGCAAAATTAATGGGAAGGGTCATTAGCCTCGAGACCTAAGAACAATTAACGAGAGATGCAATGTGGGAACAATATCTGTGTGCTAACGCAGAAGAAACAAGGGTAAATATAGCGGTCATCGAAAACAATCTACTGAGGAATCAAAGAAGTAGGGAGCTTGGACAATGGGATGCAGAGCGACAAGAAGTCTTTCGACAAGTAGACTTAGCCCTGGTAAATGCCTAAGAACTACATGGAGGTCTGACCGCCTATCATTGACAACCAGCGGAATCAGGTTGGAGGCATATAAGAGAGACTGGAGGTACGATGGAGCAAGCTCTCGCCACATTGCGGGATGATTTAATGGACCGAGCATACCCTAGAGCTGATCAAGAAGAAGGAGGTGGCTCCACCCAGGATTTGAGAGTTGATTAGAATTGGAAGCTGACTTTTTGGGGGAAATCTTACAGCTAAGATACTAATCGTTTGTAAGAAAAGTATTAGAACAAGAAGCGAGTCCAAATTTTTAACGTCGAAAGACGATGCTAGAGGACTATAAAATTTTCGCAAATATCTTATAATGAAGCTACAACTACTGTAAAAATTTTGTGATGATATAAAAATATTTTGTGAATTATATTCTT
This sequence comes from Rubia yunnanensis, assembly GCA_037428765.1. Taxonomy (NCBI): domain Eukaryota; kingdom Viridiplantae; phylum Streptophyta; class Magnoliopsida; order Gentianales; family Rubiaceae; genus Rubia; species Rubia yunnanensis. The sequence continues at coordinate 43,149,882 of CM075066.1, forward strand.
TTGGTTAGGTAACCAAATGAGGATTGGTTCAATCCATGGAACTAACTTATTGAGTATAGGATAATGGAAAGGGAACAAGGAGAAAGTTCAAACTCACCTGCGGGATAGAATCCCCCAGCCGCTAGGATGGAATTATTCGCAAGTCAAGTTACCAAAATTTTGAGCTGCATGATAGAGAGGGACAATCGAGCTTGATCTATGGTTAGGGATTGAAGTCATAGACCGGAGATAGAGGATGCGGCCTTAGAACGATTCTAGAAGTTCCATCCACCCAGGTTCAACGGCGGCCCAGAAGATAAAGTCACTGAAAATTGGATTGAAACAATGGCTCGAACCTTCCGAGCCTTGTAATATGCGGATGGACTGAAGGTGAATTTCGCTATATTCCAAATAGAAGGCGCCGCACTAGATTGGTGGAACATAATACAAAGGAAGTGGGACATGGAGGAAACTCCCAGGACCTGGGAAAATTTCGAAAAGGAGTTTAAGAAGAAGTTCATTTCACCTCTAGTTATCGAAAGGAAAGAAACGGAGTTCATAAACTTGAAACAAGAACTGTTAAGTGTAACAGTGTATGAGGAAAAGTTTTGCCGCCTCTCTAAATTTGCAGAGAAGATGGTCTCGACTAATGAGGAGTGCAAGAGGAGATTTATCCAAGGGTTAAGGCTAGAAATGAAGGGGGGCCTAGCCCCGACCTATCAGAACAGTTATGTCACAGCCATCGAATCCGCTTGCAGGGTGGAGGAAACCAAGAATGCCTTACGAGCCATGCACCAATCGAGAAGGACAAATGAGAGGTCCCAATCAATATACATACCCCCAGCCCACAGGGAGTAAACTTTGAGCAAAACAAAGTCCCTCGGAGAGACACATCCCGATCCTCGACCACGTCAAGGAGCTCGAGCATTGCCTCGAGAGGAACTACTCAAGTGCATTGCACATACTGCAGAAAGGGAGACCATGATGAGAAGGATTGCTGGAAAAAGGCAAACAAGTGTCTACGATGTGGAAGTTCTGAACATAGAATATACGAATGCTCGCAATCTCAGCCGAGTCACTTGTCCCAAACCATGGGATCCCAGGCATCGGTTGCCAAACCTTCATAGAAAGGAGGAGAAAGTAGGGGCAGTCAACCAAAGGTGCAGGCTCGTGTATACGCGATGGAAGATAGTGAAGTCCCAATTTCGACCGAGGTCATTGAAGGTACCTTTCCTATCGTGGATAAAATAGTTAAAGTTTTGATTGATCCTGGTGCTTCTCATTCTTTTGCTAGTTACTCCTTTCTTGAGAATATGGAAGAGAAAATAGAGGACTTACCCTATAAATTAGAAGTTAGCAAACCCACAAATGATATTAAAATCCTAACTGGTTGTGTATGTAGAAACTGTGAGGTAAATGTGGGACGTTGGGAATTTCCCATAGACTTAATTGCTTTACCTTTAAAGGGATATGAGGTGATACTTGGCATGGATTGGCTTGCTAAAAATCATGCCCTATTAAATTGTCATACGAAGGAAGTTAAGCTGTGTCGACCCGGGGAACTTTCGATTAAAGTAGATGTGGGAAGGAAGAGATCCTCCTCATTACTTGTGGTAGGAGTCAAAGCTCGATGAATGATTTGTAAGGGAGAAACTAGAATATTGGCTTATATCTTGAATAAGTCAGTGGACCAGTTAAAGGAAGAAGATATCACTATGGTCCAAGACTTCTCTGAGGTATTTCCAGAGGAACTAGTAAGTTTACCTCCTGAAAGGGAGACTAATTTTACTATTGATCTAGTACCAGGAACCGCACCTATTTCTTGAACTTCTTATCGTATGGCATCGCTAGAGCTACAGGAGTTGAAGCTACAACTCGAAGACTTATTAGCTCGAGGATTCTTTCAACCGAGTACCTCTCCCTGGGGAGCCTCGGTATTCTTTGTTAGAAAAAGGATGGCTCTCTTTGGATGTGTATCGATTATCGAGGCTTAAACAATGTGAAAATTAAGAATAAATACCCTCTTCCCATTATTGAGGAGTTGTTTGATCAACTCCAAGGGGCATTCGTATTTTCCAAACTGGATTTGCGACAAGGGTACTACTAGTTACGAGTGAAGAGGGAGGACATACCTAAGACAGCTTTCAATACTCGATATGGTCATTACGAATTCCTGGTAATGCCATTTGGAGTAACCAATGCACCAGCGGCGTTTATGGACCTCATGCATCGAGTATTTCGGCCATACCTAGACGAGTTTGTTGTCATCTTCATTGACGACATCCTGGTCTATTCAAAATCTCAGCGGGAGCATGAAGGGCATCTAAGGAAGGTATTACAACTTCTTAAGGAGCCTAAGTTGTACGCCAAGTTTAGAAAATGTGAATTCTGGCTAAACCAAGTGAACTTTTTGGGGCACGTGATCAGTAAGGAAGGAATATCTGTGGATCCCTCTAAAGTCGAGAAAATTCTAAACTGGAGGGTGCTAAACAATAGTACAGAAGTGCGGAGCTTTCTTGGACTGGCAAGATATTATCGACATTTCATTAAAGACTTCTCTAAGCTAGCATCCCCTTTATTCTGCCTAACTCAGAAGGGAGTTAAGTACGAATGGAATGAGAAGACTGAATCCAGTTTTCAAGAATTGAAGAAGCGTCTGACCACTGCCCCAATCCTTTCCCTACCTGAGGGAAATGATGGATTCATAGTATATACTGATGCTTCATGAGATGGTCTAGGGTGCGTATGGATGCAAAGGGGCCACATGATTGCTTATGCATCACCCCCCCCCCCATGACCTAGAGCTAGCTGCAGTGGTGTTTGCTTTAAAGAAGTGGCAACATTACTTATATGGAGTCACGTTTGAAGTAATGTCAAATCATAAGAACCTGAAGTACCTATTTTCCCAAAAGGGCCTGAATATGCGCCAACGTCGGTGGATGAAGTTTTTGGGGAATTATGACTGTGTAATCAATTATCATCTTGGCAAGGCAAATGTGGTGGCTGGCGCACTTAGTCGGAAGGTGAATTTGGCGCATATATAGATAAAGGAGACAGAGATGTTGTCACAGGCGGAGAATTGGGAATGCGAGACAAAACCTGACCGAGTTGTATTCTTCAATCTAAGGGTGCAAGCGGTTTTACCCACAGAGATTAAGAAGGCTCAAGAGTCGGATGAATCATTGGTGAAGAAGAAAAAGCTTCTCGCTAAAGGGTAGTTGCCGGACTTTGAAGTGGACGGCGAATGAGTACTGACCTGTAGAGGTAGGCTTTGTCTACCCCAAAATTCAGCAATCACTCAAAGAGTGTTGGAGGAAGCTCACTGATCCAAGTATACGGTACACCTAGGAGGGACCAAAATGTACCAAGACTTGAAACAGTGGTACTGTTGGGATAATATGAGCAGGGACGTAGCAGAATACGTAGCACGTTGTTTAGTGTGCCAGCAGGTCAAGGCCGAGCATTAGAAGCCATCGAGGTTGTTACAACAATTGGAGATTCCCGAGTGGCAATGGGATCACATCACGATGGACTTTGTGACAGGATTACCCCAAACACCAAAGAATTTTGACGCAATATGGGTGGTGGCTGATAGGTTGACCAAGTCAGCTCATTTCCTACCGATCCATGTTAAATACTCCTTGGAAAGACTGGCTTTCCTAGACATCCAGGAAATCGTAAGATTGCATGGGGTGCCAATAACTATCGTATCCGATAGGGACCCAAGATTCACTTCCCATTTTTGGAGGCAACTGCAAGCAGCTTTGGAAACCAAATTGAACTTTAGTACAAGTGCCCATCCACAAATAGACGGGAAGTTGGAGAGGACAATTCAAACCTTGGAGGACATGCTTCGAAGCTACGTTATGGATTTCGAGGGAAGTTGGGATGCTCATTTACCTTTGGTAGAATTCGCTTAAAATAATAGTTATCATTCGTCCATTGGTATGGCCCCATATGAAATACTCTATGGTAGGAAGTGTCGGACACCCCTCTTTTGGGACAAAGTGGGAGAGAAAAAGATCTTGCCAGTTGCCAGTATACCTTAGATTGAGGAATCCATGGATAAGGTCAAACTGATAAAGAAATGCTTGCAGATGGCTCAAAGTCGACAAAAGAGTTACGCGGACCATCGAAGGAAGGATTTGGAGTTTGGAGTAGGTGATTTGAAGGTAACCCTTCACAAGGGTCTAGTCCGGCATGGTAAGAAAGGAAAACTGAGTCCTAGGTACATTGGCCCTTTCGAGATCGTACAGCGAGTTAGGCCAGTTGCGTATCGACTTAACCTACCTAGCCAGTTGGGGAAATTACACAATTTTTTTATGTCTCACTTTTGAAAAAGTACCACCCTGACGCTGGACACGTGTTAAACCATGAAGACTTAGCAGTGAACAAAAAGCTAATGTACGAGGAAAATCCCAAGAAGATATTAGATCGAAAAATCAAAACTTTGCGAACTAGGGAGATTCCTATGGTCTTGGTGTTATGGAGAAATCAAAAGGTCGAAGAAGCAACTTGGGAGTTGGAAGCTGTACCCGGAGTTGTACACCGGAAATGGAAATTTCGGGGATGAAATTCATTAAGGTGGGGAGATTGTGAAAACCCCTACCGAAATGGAATTAGAGTACATGTAATAATTAAATTTTATCAAATATTCCAATCTTTCCTTCAATTTTTCCAAAAAATATATATATGTATATATATATATATATAAATATATGATAATAATAATAATACTAATAACAATAAGTAAATAAATAAATAAGTAAGAGAAATTACCGAGAAGGAATTATACATAATCATACATATATATATATTATGATAATAGTAATAATAAGAAAATAAATAAATGAGAAAATGAATAAATAAATGCAAGAAATTACCATGAAGGAAAAGCTGGCAGCAGATGAGAAAAATTATCCAAAGTCATTTTTGGGCAAGTGGAATTACCGGGAAGAAGGAACGGACGGCGGACGTGAGAAATTTGTCCAAAGCAATTTTGGGCAAGTAGGCTTGAGGTTTACAGGATAAAATTTTATGTTAAGTAGGTGTCAGAACCCTACATTTTACCTAGTATAAATACCAATGATTTCCTCCCCAAAACTTACAGCCTTAAGAGAAGTACCAAAAATTCAGAGGTTAAGCAGTGAAGTAGAAGCGGAGGTTGTCAAGCCAAGTTTAACTAAGGTGAGTGTTGCATCACCCTAGCACGAATTGAGTTAAATTGGGTTTATGTTTATGTATGTATACACATGATGTCATCAGAACCGAACTCTCTCTCAAACTGAACCCTCCAACTCTCGAATCCCTGTTGAAATTCCACCTCTCGAAACCCTGCTGAAACTCTACCTCTCGAACCCCTGCTGAAACTCTAACTCTCGAACCCCTGCTGCTAAAACTGTACCTCTTAAACCCCTGCTGAAACTCTACCTCTCGAATCCTTCCTGAAACTCTACCTCTCGAATCCCTAATGAAACTTTACCTCTCGAACCCCTACTGAAACCATCACCTCTTGAACCCCTACTGATACTTCACCTCTTGAACATACTTAACCCTTAACCTCTTGAACATACTTAACCCTTCACCTCTCAAACCCCTACTGAAAACTTTACCTCTCGAACCTCTACTGAAAACTTCACCTCTCGAGCATACTGAACCCTTCACCTCTCAAACCGCTACTGAAACCATTACCTCTCGAACCCCTACTGAAACCATCACCTCTTGAAACCCTACTGATACTTCACCTCTCGAACATACTAAACCCTTCACCTCTCGAACCCCTACTGAAAACTTTACCTCTCGAACCCCTACTGAAAACTTCACCTCTTGAGCATACTGAACCCTTCACCTCTTGAACCCCTACTGAAACCATTACCTCTCTAACTAGTATTACTGAAACCTGTACCTCTCGAACCTTACCTCTTAAACTAGTATTACTGAAACCTTTACCCCTAAAACTAGTACCCTGACACCTTTACTCCTCGAACTAGTACCCAGAAACCTTTACCGCTCGAACTAGTACCCTAAAAGATTTACCTCTTGAAACCTTCTCTCGAACTGTTACCTCTCGAACTACCTCCCAAACTGTACCCTCAAAATTGTATCCCTCGAACTGTACCACCCGAACTGACCCTCCTGAACTCACTTCTCGAAACAGTACCTCTTGAACTAGTACAGCTGAAACCTTTACGAACTCAACTCTCGAACCATAGCTCTCGAACTAGTGCCTTAAGAACCTTACCTCTCAAACCTCACCAACTCCATACCTTTAGGATATCTCCAACTGAACCTCACCACTCGAACTAGTATCACTTACCACTCGAACCAGTACCACCTGATACCCATACCACTTGAACCTTCTCCACTTGAGTTCTGTACTCGAACCTCCTGAACTCGAACCTCACCACTCGAACTGGTACCACTTACCACTCGAACCAGTACCACCTGATACCCATACCACTTGATTCTTCTCCACTCAAATTCTGTACTCGAACCTAACTACTCGAACCATGAGTCCTCGAACCCCTATACTCGATCTCATCTGCTCAAACCACGGTGCTTGAAACCTGGTACTCGAACATTTCTACTCGATACTCGAACCATGAGAGAGAGAGAGAGATGATGGTTACACTCAAATGATGGTATTTACTGACTTTTGAATTAAGTGTGTATTTTATCACACTGTACTAGATTATCGTGCAACTGAACTCCTGAGCTGCTCTGATAATTTCTGTGAAAGACCGGCTTGTACTTTATCTTGTCGTGTCAAACTTGAATCATATATTGCTCTGATGACCGGCTTGTACTTTATCCTGTCATGTCAAACTTGAATTACCTGCCACCTGATTACCTATGTGTGATTTCGGGGGCCACAACGTGATTGTAGTTTGGTTGAAGTTAGCAGGGAACGGTACTGACTGAACCATTTGATTAGACCAGCTACACGTGGAGTTTGGTATGCTAGCATAACCACCTGAGTGATACGAGCTCGTAACTGAACACCGGCGTGTATGGGAAAGGTGAATTCTGAACTAATAGCCTTCGGGCATCACTGACTGGGTTATGTCATGTATTTTAGTCACAGTTGCCATATATGCACTTGGCAGCAACTCGGCATTAACCACCCGTATCATTTTACTATGTGCTAGGACATACGTGGCAAGTTGTTAATTGTTAATTGTTAATCTGTGATCACTAAAACTCAACTGGGTAAATACTGGCGATGGAACCTCACTAAGCAAGGAGCTTACCCTAGTTAAACAACCCTTTTTCAGGTGAAGATGAACAGTAAGAGGAGTGCTTATTGTCTTTACTTCGTTTGATAAAGATCCTGGTTAAACTGTTAGGTTTTTAAAATGAACTTTGAATCTGTAATAGTTAAGTGAAACTTTCATTTAACACTTGTAATAATCTTGTCACAGTAATAGTAAAGTTAGGTTTTTGAATTTATCTAAATCGTTTCTGCATAAAATTTATCTACTCGTTACTGTTAGCACTTTCGGTAGCATGCTCAGACCCGACCCAAAACTTGTGCTGGGGTTTAGGGGTGTTACAATTACAATGTTCTTTGTCTTCATCACCTTCGAAGGACCCTCGTCAGGTTCCTCTCTCTCACTAACCTAGCGCTTAGTGGAAACAACTCCCCCATGTTCAGCCCCAACAAACTTGTCCCCATGATGGCGACTATATACACTTGCATTTTAATCGTGGGACAATGGTTCTTTCATACTAAAAAACCTCACAAACTTTAAACAAACACAATATAAAAAATGGGAATGGTAAACATAAAAAGATGATTCCAATGAAGTGCCATATCTCGCCAGCTAGAGACCCTCTCTACCTTCACCAGATAGGCAAGCAATACCTTTATATGGCCTAGCTTCCTCCCCCATTTCAGCTCCCTGTCCAGGGAGAAGTTTTTATTCAATGGTGGCATCGTCCCATGGCAGCAACAACTCACATACAGAAACCTATCTTCCTAGTCCCCATAAACATCATGAACTACCTTCACGATTTCGACATTTTCAATAATCGGCTTAAATGTCACCCAAGATTCCTTCATGCTCGCCATATTTAGAATATAGTAAGCACCAAACAAGTGCAAACTAAATCAATCGCAACCTCATGAAATACACGCTCAAAACCAACTAGTATGGTCACCCCCTGAGGATGCATCTGAGAAAGAACAATCACATAAGCCTCCAAAATGCTCATGAAGTAATCAGGATTAGGGAGGAACAAACCATACTGCATATAACATTCATACACACTAATCATACCAGGTGGTGGCCTCATCGCAACATTACAAACACGAGGAATTGTAACCTCACAAGCAGACAAACAGGAATGATATTCTTTTAATATATTTACATCAGCCAGTGTAGTAAACTTCTACAACCCACCATTATTGGACAACAGTGAAGCTGAAAATTTGAAAGACTATTGATTATTGCACGGTGTTAAGTAAATCTTTACCTCCCCTTTTATATTTGAAATCTAACCCTATATTCTCAGACCACTAACAATTGTTGCTCAAAAAAATAGATGACTTAAAAGCTTAGTTACATCTTCCCATATATCTTCACTAGAGGTAGCAAATGGGAGAACGGGTTGAATACGTACGGGGTTGGGTAATATGGGTAGTTAAAAAATATTGGTATAACCCATTTTATAACAGGTAAAAAATGGGTTGGGTTAAAATCTGGTCAACCCATGAGTCAAAAATTATTCAACTTACGGGTCGAAAATAGGTAAATCCGCGAATCTCAACCCATATATTGACCCATGTTGGTTTACATACTAAGTGAAAACCTGAGCAAAAATATATCTTAAAAGCCAATCAATGTCACTCATGTGGTTGCAGTGCATGATCCTTACCTAATAAGAACGAAATAAAGCTCTCATATCCACTAAAATGATGTATATTTAGGATCATCTGTTAGCGTGAAACAAACTTAGATAAGCACTAGCCATTCAAACGTAACTTATCAAACCAAGCACTAAAACAATTATTGCATTCAAACACCTTAATGTTTGCCTACCAATCGAACAATTAAACTAGCTCCGACCACAATAGTTATGTTACTTGTATGTTAATCCCGAGTGTTATAGGTCTATTTTGCCAACCTGCGTGTCATAGGTTTATTTTGCCGCCCATAATCTTCACCTGAGAAACCCATGCCCACTTTGCCGTCAATTTCATAAATTCATTCCTCGAAATGCATTTAATATTCACTTTATTATGATTAAACTTTCCCTGTTTGAATACAAAAAAAATGACAGCCTAGCTCACAACGACTCATTGGCTAAGGGGGGCTTATGGTATACACCTCCCTGAACCATGCGAAGTCCAAGCCAAATGACAACACCTTATGACCAGCTAGCTAGGTAAGCAAACATAGAGTATAGCTCTCATGGTAAGGGAAGAACTCCACCTCGAGAAGGAAGATTTTCAGCGGCCACGATCATCCCAGTAAGAACACGATTTAGTAATGATAGGAGCAACGTGGACCATGATCAGCGGAGATCACACAATCCATCAGCTATAAATTGAGATGTAATGGCATTTTTTCGGAGACAAATCAATGTAAATCAAAATACTAACTTAGGCGTCAGAGTTGGATCCTGGGGACATCCCCGAGACCTTGTTTTGCAGGTCAACCAAGCGAGTATGCCACACCACGTTGATTCTAGTTATTATGTTGGCCCGAAAGGATTCCCCCCATCAGTATCATTTGGAACAAAGCGCGAAAGATACTTAACATTGAAGACATCAGAAGTAGTGATGTCAACAAATAAACGCAGCTGATAAGCATTATCGTTAATGCGTTCAAGAATCTCAAGACCAATCTTCTTCGCCTTTAACTTGTTATCAGTGTGGGCAGATGGTCTCCCACTTCCAACACAAGATGTCAACGGTGAGAAGCAGTTGCAGCTTTATATTTGGACGAGGTAGATTCTAAGTCTGAAACAACTTGTTCATGAACCTTGTGAATTTCTCAATATCTGTAGCACTCCCATGAAGACGAGTACAATTCGGGAGAGAAGAAGGGTACACTGGACCGCGAAGAAGCAACTAGTAAACAACCTTTTCTTTTTACTAGAGTATTCAGGAGACTTGGCAGAACCCTTGCTTACTATTTTCAACCTATAAGCAACCCGCAAGGAAGCAATCCGTATCATTACTAGGGTTGAATAGTAATGATACTCCCAGTGAAAATACAGAGTGAAAATTAATAGTGGCTAACATGTCAGTCCAGTTGGCAAACATGTAAGTCTCTCTTATAAATCAAATAAAATAAAGAATAAAAGAAAAGTGAGTTTTTCACCTTATAATTTGGTCGAAAATGCAGAAATTACCTTGTAAAATCTGAAACTACAAAAATAACCCTGGATTTTGTAGACTGAAATATCAACGACCAAATTGGCAGAAAATCATCAAAATGATCATTTTACCCTTCGGTTAAAAGATTTTAAAAATCAAGAAATTATGAAAAACAATAATACCTTTTTCTTTCTTTCTTTTTTGTTTTCCATTTTCCTCTTCTTTCTTTCTGGTTTCTTTTCCTCTTCTTTCTTTCTGATGCGACTCTCTTCGACTCCCTTCTTCGATTCTGTTTTTCATCCAGCCCGCCTATATTCTGATGTGGGTATCGGGAAGCTGGAGCCCATAGAGAAATAGGAACCTGGATCCCATAGAGAAACAACCTGGAGCCTTATAACGAGGTGGTGCGATGAGATGGCGAGGTGATGGGAAACACGATCTGGATTCATCTAGCCCACCCAGTTTCGTTTCTCTTCTCTGTTGTGGCTCGGCGTTGCGATGGGGCAAGGTGATGGGACAGCGGAGCGATGGAAAATCCGATCCGGATTTCATCCGGCCCTCCCATATTTGACTCCCTTCTCCGCTGCGGCTCAGCAGCGGTGCGATGGATGGGGTGACGAGATGGCGGGGCGACGGTGGCGGTGCAATAGGATAGCGAGGCGACTGGATGGCGTTTCCTGGCAGGGCGATGGCGGCGGTACGAGGTTGCGACAGAGCTCTCGGGATAGCGGGGCGACAAGGCTTGGGTTTCGGGGCGAGTTGGTGGCGGGAATGGGGCGGGTTTTTGGCGGCGGGGCTAACAGTAGGGCTGGGCTGTGTTGGGTTTTTAGGTGGGGGTTAGTGGCGGTGATGCAATTTCGACGGACAGCGGGGGCGGAGATGATGAAGAAGATGATGTTTGAAGATAAAGAAGATGAAAAAGAAGGGGTCTAATTATCATTTCATTTTTAGTTTTGAGTCAAAGGGTACTTTTATCTTTTTATGATTGGTCAACACGATGTGTATAATTGCACAATTTGACAAAAAGATAGAATTATATATGCACTTTCAGATTTTATAGGGTTATATATACACTTTCTTAATTTAATAAGGTCATTTTTCACTTTAGTACATTCATGCCCTCTTGTTCCTTATTTAGTGCACATATACCCACTCAGTTTTTTGAAAGTGCTAATGTACCCTGTTCATTATTTAATGCATATACACCTCTAAGTGTTTCAAACGTCACTCTCCTACTATAGGGATATATGTGCACTTTCAAAAATAATTATAAAAAATACCCTAGAATCTAAAAAAAAAGGAAAAGGATAGGGTGCTTTCATCATGTTCATCGACTCTTTTTGCAGAAATATTCCTATAATTTTGTGAATCTTTTAAAATTAACCCCAAAAATAAAATAATTATAAAAAAAATACTCCTCGTCGATTCACCACCTTCTGTCATCTATATCATAATCTCTAGACTAACCGGTAGGCAATCTAACAGGAGACTTTCTCCAAGCACAAATCTGCTCAAGGATTCAATGTCCAAGTTGTCCAAAGTATCTCCCCGATATGGTTGCGAGGATGTTAAGCATGGCAACCTCCTCATCCACTACCGACTTCTCAGCTCTCAACAATGCGCACTTCCGAAGTAATGAGCGAAAGGATGCACATGTGTCGGCATCAAGGGGAGAATCAACTGCTGCGGACAGAGCAAACAGCCATAAACAATCATTCTTACACAAATTGCTCATACTTTCCGCCATATTTATGCGCTTCCTCAGAGTGGAAACTAGAGCTACAGAATCCATTCGCATAAGCGTGGACAAGGTAGGGTACTCAAAAGAACCTTCTCTTTCAGATGCTTTGGAAGCCAAATTATCAATAGCATCTGAAGCATTATCATCATTGGCAACAATGGAACATTGTGGGTCGTCGTAGGTTTGTGGTATGGAGTATGACGCAGATTGGGAGAAGTGTCCTTCACATGGCTCAGAATCGATACTTTCAAGAAAAATTGTTTCAAGAAGCTTGGAGGATCCTTCTTCGCAAATACAAGATTGTAGGTGCTCTTTAGAATCTCCGTAGCGTGATAATGCCTGATAACGTATAAACAAAGTAAGATAGCACATTTCATCTTAAATGCAAAAGAAGTGAACGATTGAAAACATGAGCAACAAATCAATACTCAGGCCACAAATAACACATTTTATGGGTAAAATTCTCTTCCCTGAGATTCATTAATCGCAAGTATGTATAACAGAGACTGAAAAGCGTACATATACAAGAAATAGTCGAGAGCATGAAGGCAGCAGGTTGTTATACAACATACCATTCTCAAGTCTGAAAATTCAGCAAGGAATGCATCCTCCCATTCTTTGAGTGGCTTTAATTGTTCTGGACACTCAGCAAGATCTGGTATTTGAGGCATATAATTGGTCGGTTCTGCAAATAATAAGCTTTCATCAACCTTGGCAATTTTCACCTTTGGTAACTGTGCAGCTTCCCACCTACAAAGGATTTGGTTAATATTATGATTAAGACTCGGAAGATTCCAGCCAATGGAAAACATCATAGAAACATGTCTGCCTCATAATACTCCATAATCAAAGAAGAATCTCGACATCAAAGAAAAAGAGCAAGGTGTAGGGTTATCCTGCCTATATGAATCTATCTGGTAATTATACCGTCTTTATGAATCTAGCTGGTAATTATATGTCTTTGAAGGGTGATATTTTATAGCTATCTTAGCTGCATGTTCACCAAGTACCATAATTGTTCTGATGAGCACATCAATAAAATTTTATGAGATGATACTCTGTTAACAGAAACTAGATGGAATTTCTCCAAATCTAAATCGTCACAAAACATTACTGTTTTTTCGTTTTACTTGGTTATAAACCAGAGACAGAAAGAACATGAAATGAAGCATCATAAAGATTAGTGAAGACTACAAATCACCAAGTGCAGGCTCTTCTTTGGTTACTAAAAATGCACAAACAAATTATCTCCAACAAAAGAGATGCTCTATAGGAGAAACCTTGTACAAATCTTCACAGAACATGAGAAGGTATGAGAACATGCTTCCCAGGGTAAAACATCATCCTAAAATATGAACATGCCTACATCTACCATCTACAATCCTAAACATAGAATGCAGATACAACTTGCACAAACATGCAAAGGATGCATTTCCTTTTGTCAATTGAGCAATTGACATGCTCTAATGATAAGCAATAAGCTTAGTTCAACAGACTCATTGAAGGGGGGGGGGGGGGGGGGGGGGGGGGGGGGGGGGTGGGGGGTACACAGCGTTGGTAGCAGCCATGCATAAATCCATCTAAAAACATACTCCCTCCGTCCCGCTTAATTGCTTTTTGGGGAGTCCAACTTTGTAAACTTTGACCGTAAATATAAATTAATCTATATATAAAGATATTGTTAGATTCATCTTAACATCTATTTTTTAAATATCAATTTTTTGTGCGGCATTATTATAGGCAACTAGAGATATTTACAGTCAAAGTTTAAAAAGTTTGACTCCCCAAAAAGCAATTAAGCAATTTATAGTGGGATGGAGGGAGTATGTGAGTATGACAAAAGTTGAAGATTCAGGAGACCTTGGTCCATGCCTCAATGTCCAAAAAGTGTTTGATTACATTGTGAAAAAAGCATCAATTTTAATGAATTTGAGGGTTTACCGTCAAACTGAAAGAGGACCAAAACTTATAGAGAAGATAATGGTGAGGGCACAATGTCCGATGTCATTATGAAATGATAATCCTAATGATAATACTACTTCAACAACTGAAGACAAGCAAGCCTGCTAAGATACTAATAATTAAAGCTTGATAGCTGGGATTTTACTCCAAAAAATAATCCCAGCCAGAGAAACACACACATGCTGCATTATGTGTGAGTGATTCATGTTTTTTTTTCTGGTAAAGGTCGACAAGTAAGAGTGAGACTTGCCTAAACACCTAGGATACACGTCCTCCATTTCGATACTTAGCTTCCAACTTAGTCGCTACATATTCTAATTTACCTTGTTTACATATAACAACCTTGTACTATATTATTCAGATGCAATTTATGTTGTGTACAAATCCAACCAATTCTGCGGCTTCTATGTTGGTCAGCACTGCAACAGCAAACAAATGGGTATCCAAACAATTAATTCAAAATAGAAGAACATCGATATCAACTAGCTGTCAACCTAAATGGATTCCGGTTGCAAATAGAGGCATAATGTTGCCAAAACGGTATCCTTCCCAACTATGAGAAATATGAGAACTAATGATCCAGATAAACTATGTCTTAAAATGAATGCAAGAGTTCCACTTTCTCTTAAGTGCTATTAAGTTATCTTCCCTAACTAAGAAGATGTCAGCCAAAATTATCCACCATTCTCATGAACATATTCTATTTGATTGGCACTTATAAAGCATCTACAGATATTGATAAAGAAATATGACAACAGTTTAAGGTAATACCTCACACGCCTTAGGTATTCAAATCCATCTTCTGGAGGACCAGAATCAAAATTAGGTTCACCAGTAACAGAAAATGCAGGTTTCAGAATACTGATGTATTCTTCATCACTATCATATTCCCCATACTCCTGCTCAATAGAACAGCCATTTTCATGCTTAACAGGGGGCAGGCCAGAGGTGACTTCCTTGGGAGTTTCCATGGCTATTTCCTTGCCTACATTATATTCTGAAGATCCCTCACCTCAAAAGCATGGCCAGATTAAGTTCAGTACATTCATACACAAGAAAACCATAAAAAAGATATTGACAGAGACAGAAAAGCCGACAAATAGCCTCATGTCTACTTAAGAAATATTATTTGACATCACATTGCAATCAAGCACCAGTTTACAAGAACTGTCATCAGCTAGCACCCTTTTTACAGAAGTTGACAGGCTGACAGTTATCACAAAAAGAGCAAAATTTACACAAGCGGTGATCTTGATACCAAGATCGTTGGCATGAAGCCTCAAACAAAAATTCACAGGAGTCAACTAGCAGAAAAGCTGTAATCAGCACAAACTATATACACGTTCTCCTCTCTATGTCCCTAACTATACAAGTGTAGAGAATATTCTCTCTTGTAGCACAGGAAGCCTTTACAGATTTCCTCTGGACACCTTCAAATTTTGATCTAAATATGAAGTGTCCAAATGTCATACCCATGTCGAAGTGTCGAGAATTTGAGACGAGTAAACGAAGAGTCCAGGTAACATAGACTAAAGCAAGATAGTGATCAATGACATTTCCAAATCCAGAAAACCAAGGTTACACTATGTTGTACCTAAACAATGACTGGGAAATCACCTACAATCCCATGCCAGTAAAACAATCAATAGAAAATAATCTTGATCATATAGGTCCTAATGTTTGATCCTAGAGTGCATGTCAATCCTACCAATTCAGTCACAATAAACAAGTAAAAGTGAAAGAAGAATAGCCGAAAAACTTACCCAAAGGGATGAACTTTCTGGGCTTTTTGTTGCAATGCTGATGGCGACCCACCAATGCATCATACTTCTGCTGCACAAGTGGTCCAAGTCCACAGTATATCTCACTCCATTTCTGCATCTGCCCTTCTACTCCTCCTATATTCCTCAACCCCTCCAGTTCCTTTCTTGAGTAACACTTTCTCTGCCCTTTCTCCTGTAACATTTCAACATTCTTTTCTTTCAAATCTGCCCCTAAACTCTTGCTTTCCCCACATGTACCCTTCTTCTCCTTGTTCTTGACAATCTCAGAAGTTTCTATCAATGCTGTTTCATCAATTACTGAAAGTTTAAAACAAGATCCTTCATTACTACTGTCCCCGCTATTCATTTTGTCATTAGATTCAGAGCTCTCACACTCTAATTGCGGTTTCAGTAAACCGCCACCTTCCACTTCACTTTCTCCTTTATCCCAAACAGCACTCTTCAAACAGGCCTCCTCCACTACCTTAGAATTACTATCGACTTCTCCAAAATAATTTCCCTCGTTATTCTGCAGAAGACTTACTTCCATTCTCTCAGTAAGATGAGCCCGAGCGGCCTGTTTCAAAGCCAAACCCAAGTCAACAAATACTGCCCTATGATCACGAATAAACCTATGATCACGAATAAATGACTAAACAGATGCACTGATCGGGCAATCAAAACATAAGGTTAAAAGAACAGCTATCAACTGAATTTTGAACAAACAAAACATACATAGCATAAACACATCAAGGTCAGATACAAATAAGCAATTACTCATATCGACTGAACTCCAAACATCAGCAAGACAGATTTCCTAATATAAAATTATTAGAGATTTACAGTTAAGTTGAATATATGCAAAAGGAACAGAGTAAATGTGTAAGCATTGAAGGAAAAATATCAGAGTAATGCACAAAACTAGTTAGCACAAAACTAGTTATTACAAAATATACAACTTTATCCTGCATCCACTATGAAGATAGCACAGTAACAAATTTCTTTTACTGCCATAAACTCAAAGTGATTTTAAGCAATGAGGACCAGTAGTAAACAACCCAAATAGAAAACCAAGCTTAGAAGGACAAAATGGCGCAGCGCGTCAAGCAGAGGTCCAATTTCTAAATCAACATGGCTTAACAATTAAGTACATTCAGAAGAGGTCCAGACATACAATTCATATGAACAATCATATAAAAAGAACCATCTAAAATCAAGCTGAGAGGCTCAAGGCTAATTATCAAGCACAGTAATGTAGTTATAAGAAGAAATTGAGTCCTCAATCTGCAGGTAATCAGCTTCCCTAATGCCAACAAATGACCTTAGCTTCCACCGGCTTTTATAGACCTTGCGTGACAGGCATTATCCAAAACCATCAAACTAAATGCTAAAACCAATGCGTAAGACACAAAATGTAATTTATAGTTTTATACTCAGGAAGAGACCTTGAGCTAGATTAATTTCTAGTAAAGACGAATTACTCGTACACCCATATTCAAATATATATACATTTATGCTCCAAAGGTTGTCTATCTACAACTGAGTACACATTCTGGCTTCTGGCAGTAGCAATTAGAGTTTGTTATGCTAAAATGGTATAATAAACCTTTCATGGTGTAGTGGTGTTTTTCCCCCAATTCTCACTGGAACAGCCTAATACTTGTACAGAAAACATTATACTTCAAGTTTGATCTTAGCCGTTATCAGCTCCAACAAAACCTAAAATGTAAACTGACAACGCAAAACTAATGCATCCAAAACAAAAAAAAAAATTTACATAGTGCGACAAAACTATGGAAATTTTTTGAAAACGATCAGAGTACAGACCGTGCTAAGGACCGAAAGAAGAGCTTCAATTGCTGCTGTAGCCGCGAAGTCTGTTGAGCTTCTCGACTAACTTTGAAATGTCGAGCCTCCGAAAATAGATACTCCAGCTTATTCCAGTTTTCCAGCCCAACTCGCAACTGGCCCAATGCTGACTGAAAATTTTACTCCCTCCGTACCCACTCAATTAGACAATGTTAATAATGGCCAACCCAACTAAAAATCTCAATTAAATATTATCTCTCTCATTTATCTGCACAATTTTCCATTCAACCAATTTCTTTTGAAAGGTTTATCAACGACCCAACCAACATAAAACTTCAGCTCTGTATATATTTTTCTAATACCAAACATAAAGAGTACATTTTAAATTTTAAATTATTAATTATTAATTAAATGATGTAATATTTAAATAATAATATTTCAAAATTTGTAAATAAATTTTTAATAATTATAAATATAACAATCTAAATCATGAAAAAGTTCATTTGCATAACTTCAATACCAAATTTTAAGATACATCAAATTATATTGCAAAACAATAAAAACTGAATTTGAACTATGACAATAATGGTCTCTATTTATAGGAAATGAAAAATGTAGTTTATTACAATTAATTTTATTACAAGAATATTTTTAAATATAAATATAAAATCAGATATGTAGATAAGGAGATAAAATATTAGATTGAATTTAATTTGATATATTTCCAGCTAATGGGCTGATGACACTTGGCGATGACCTTGGCTCCTCCCCATTTCCGGATCACTTTTGATTCCTAAGTTCTTTGAGGTTGGGCCACACTATTGACTTTTCTTTTTTTTTAAACCAAAACTGGTGACTGCAAGGCTTGCGGTCACCGATAAACAAGGCCTTAGCACACTTTTTTATTTTGAAGTGTCCCAACTCAAATCTCAAAATATGACTTTTGTCCAAAAAAAGATCAAGTTGACTTTGCTAAATAACCCAAAAAAAAACCCTTCTTTTTGCTGAAATAATAATTGAGCTTTGGGCTGATTATATTATGGTAAATGAGAAGATTTGAGGTGGGTGGAGGCAGGTGAAATGTGGGCTTGTTTTGCTTAAAAGCCATGCTTAATTAAAGCGTGGGCCCTCCTATCCCCCATTAAATTCAAGCGCTCAATCTCATCCCATCAGAATCTAACGCTCTTTCTCACTTTCTAATGCTCAACCTTATCATCTTTTAGGTTTTCATTACCCATCTGAACTTCGAATCCGTAAGTTGGGGTTTCAATTTTGTGGAATCATGTGTTTGCTATAACATCGTCTTTGTGTTTAATTTGTTGTTGGCTATTTCGTTCATTCTCTTTGATTTTTTTTTTGTTGATTTGGGTTAGGGTTTTCGTAGATCTATAACAAAAATTATTTTCAAACAAAGATTTGGCCTTCTTGTTGAACAGTTTGTATATTGGGTCATATTTTTCAATATTTTTCAACAAATTGTATGCTTGTTGTTGGTTTTTTATGATGTTGTTTAGGGCTTCAAGCTCTAAGGTACTGACAGACAGTGAAAATGATGATGATTCACACTCATTGTGGGGCTCGTTGGCATCTTCGGATGTTCCAATAGCCACTCACTTCATTCCAATCAAGTTTGATGAATACCATCCGAACTCGTCATAGACCCTTGTTGATTGTTCTGAAGTTGACTATCCTTCATACTCAATTAGATACCCTTGATTATGCGTCTATAGTTCATAAGCTAAGTCGAGAAAATAAATTTTGATATCCAAAACTTGAAGGTGTTACTGATTATCAGAGCATAAAGTATAAAGAACCTGGTTTCTTTGAATATGGCTCCTACTATTTTCCTAAGAACTAGTCTAAGAAAGAGAGGATTCAACGCAAGCCAACTTGGTCCTTGCATTATTTGTCCCGAGAAATTCTTGATGATATAGCATTTTTTGAGAAGAAGGCTGCAGTTGATGGGTTTGTGCCACCTGAGCCGAGGAAAGGAAACCTCCTAAGACCAGCTTCAAGTTCCTAAAGGTTGCATCTACCCTTTTCTTTTCTTTTTTTGTTTTATTTTAGATTAGACTAAATTATTTGTTAGTCCCCTACATATTCTCCAAAACCTTCTTTTGGTCCCCAACTCCAAAATCGCGTTTAATCGGCCAGTAACATTCTAAAAATGAATCTTTTAGTCCCCCAAACGGTTTCAAGGCAGTTTTCAGGCTGAACTCCGGCACATGATTTGTACGTGACATTTTGCTCCGATTTGCATAGGGGTAAAAACATAATTTTCGACTACAATCAATTACCAAAAAAATTTTAATTCCGATTTGACTTTCGACTTACCCATACCCATAATCCAATTTGCTTTAGCATAATTTCCCCAAATAGAAACCCTAATCCTAAAATCCTCTCAAACTCACCAAAAAATTGCGACGTTTGGAGAAGGCAGTTGGTCTTCTGTAGCATTTCCATCTTACGAGCTAAGTGTTGATTGTTTAACTGGGCGGGTAAGTGGCATTGAACGGCTTGTAGTGACAAATCATTCTGGTGGCATCACAGACTCATAACGGGGACGATTGTGACGAAACCCTGGGTAAGGCCAATAATTAAAGAGCTATTTTTTGTGCCTTCCCACTATAACCTAGCCCATGAATGAAATAGATTGTGCGTATGTAGGTGATAATGGACGGACATAAAAGGTTGTTGCTGCGAGAAGATGGAGCTAGATTTGGTGGCAAAAAGGAGTTCCTGAATATGGTTTGTGTGTCACATCTGTATGTTTATGGCTGAGTCCATGTACATATATGCGAATATGGATATTGATAGTAGTCCCCCCCCCCTGTGGTTGTTGGGTAGCAACAAGAAAACACACTTCTTCACCTTTATGGAAATTTGTCATTCTAATTCAAGCTGGAGTTTTAGATCGGCAATTTGTTTGCGCTCCCTTTGAAGCTCAGCATTCAGATCAGAAAAATTACCTGTCAACTTCGACAACACTTCCTCCAACACACGCATCTTCTCTTTAATTCCTTCGATAATCTCAGCAGCAATCTCACATTCCTAGTAACCCTCGTCGCACCATCTGAAAAAATTGCAACCAACTCGCCCCAGCTGACAACCATAGAATTTCCTTCCCTGATTTTCCGGTGTGTTAGCGATACGAATACGGCTATGCCGACCACACGTGCATTTTAGGTACGAGCCCACATACAAACTGGAGGAGATGCTAGAACTTGACATGATTTCAATCGGGTTTGGGTAGGAAGATTGGGTCGCGTATTTGGGGAGTTCGACCGGGAACGGAGAAGAAAAGATTGGTCTTCTGGGAACAAAGTATATATATATAGATAGATTATATTCTAGGAAAGTCAAATCGGAATGAAATTTTTTGGTAATTGATTTTAATCAGAAGTTACAATTTTACCCCTGTGCAAATTGGAGCAAAATGTCACGTGCAAGTCATGTGCTGGAGTTCAGCCTGAAAACCACCCTGAAACCGCTTGGGGGACCAAAAGATTCATTTTTAGAATGTTACTGGCTGATTAAACGTGGTTTTGGAGTGGGGGACCAAAAGAAAGTATTGGAGAATATGTAGGAGACTAAAAACATAATTTAGTCTTTAGATTATATCAGGAACTTCAGCTTTTTCTATTGGAATTTAATTTTTTTTAAAAAAATTTCTGGTGCAGGGAGCGTATGAGGATGAAGAAACAAGTAAAAATGGTGATTAACCAAGCTAGGCATGGGTAAATTTTTTATGATGGGTTATGTTGTTATGCTTTTTAATCGGGACTCTCTTGTTCGGGACATTTTCTAAGCTGTTTAATTTTCTAGACTCCTTTTGGACTTTAAACTTTAAATCTGAACTGTTTATTTTGATGGTGGACTATTTATTGTTCAAAGATTGTTAAAACATGTTGTTGGACTTTGTTTATTTGGCTTCAGGCAGTTTATTAATGTGTTTTGTGCAGGTTTTAGCCCTTATGAGGTTAAATTGATGACATTTGTTTTTAATTTGTGAAGTGTTTTTTATGTGAACTGTTGTGCATATTCATAGATTGTGCTGGACTAATAATTTTCAAGTGTTATGCAGACTTGTGAGACTGGCTGGACTAATAATTTTAAACTTTGATACTGTCGTGTAAGACTGATTGGACTAACAGTTTTCCTAATTGCATGAACTTGTCCTATTGTTTACGCATATGCTTCATGTGCAATATGAATCTGTGTTGATAGTAGACATGTTTGTTGTGAACTATTCTATTGGGGGTGATTAAGGTGAAGCGTTGAATCTGATAAGGTTGTGGGATAAGAATTTGTGACCGACACATTGCAACCATGCGGTTGGTTCATCAAACTTGGCTAAACTTGGCGGGACAGTGTGTTCGGGTTACAAAAAAATAAATTAGGTCATAGTTGTAATAGTAGGCTACAATCGATGATGAATTTGTGATGTATGCTTCCATTGTTATGCAGCCATGCCTATCAGTTACTAAATTGATTTGATCTTGACGAGGCATTCATATGATTAGAAAAAAAACCTGAGATTTACTGTGTAAATGAATTTGAGTCATGGCAGCTTGTCAATAATGATGATAATATGTTGAAAACAGCCGCTGAATGCAACCGGGCTTTGTTAATTCAAAGCGTTAGGATGGCGTTATGATGTGGTTTTGTGTAATTTGAGGGTTATTATAGTGTGCCTAATCAGCTTAGCTGCTTCTGTCCTATGAATGATCATAGTCTTTGACTTGGGTTTTGCATGAAATTAGAAATTTAGAATGCATGATGTACTCATTTTTTTTCTGAACAAAATGCATTTATTCATTAGTACAAACAGATTTTACATCCAGAATCAAACGGGGGAAATACCATTCCTATTTTACAAGGTTGCACTTTAAACATGATTTAGAAAACCAAAATGCATGTGTAAACAACTTTTTGAGCACAACCTTACAAAATACTTGAAACTGAAACATTTTCAACCCATTTCCATGCTGACCACTAGATCTCAAAATTTTCTTGTTCTTCCAACATCAATCAAGTCTCCCAATTAGCCTCTTACTATTTCAGAATCCACAATCAAGTTATGCGGCGAAATCCCCATCCTAATCAGTTTTTGCTTACCCGTATGGGCATTTTAAAATCATTTCCCCCCTAACCTTCATGATTTCAATCATCACATCTTGCAAAGACAGGAAAATTAGGTACATTTTTAGGATCCTCTCTTTCAAAAGCATTGTACACGCCCTGTAAAAGTCCCTCTAAGTTATTGCTAGGGGTTTGATACTGTAAACTTTGAATGGAAGAAAAAAACCCCAAGTCTAGGATGTTTAAATCGGGCGACTTAGCTGGTTGGCACACTAGAGTTATTGTAAAACCGTCTGAATTGTCAACTGCTATGAACTCGGGTCATTAGACAATATATGAGAGGGGGTATTGTCCTGCTGTATTGAGATATGCATGCTAGCCCAAACTGACCACTTAACTTTAATGGTAGGGATGACCTTATAAATCAGTTTCTTCCTAATGCAATCCCTATAGATCTTTTAAATTTGTGTTAAAACATTCCCCTAAGCCTATTAATACTGTTATTTTTGGCAGCAACATATTCAATGTAATGAAACACACTTATTTTACCATCAAAGACACAATTTCCCTCAAAGTCAAATATAGGCCCACAAATAGCACATAGAAACACCAATTTGGATATACAATGCTTGTTATGTTGAGTCCTATATGGTTCAGCTTCTTCAGGGGCTAGTAAGTACCTTGTGGTTAATTCAGTAAGGTAGAACCATTTTTCGTTGATATGAATGATGCCATGCATGTTGCATTTGATCTTTGATAAACACCATTCCATTCTTGTTAGCTTGGTTGCTGCTAATAAGAATGGGTGAACTGCATTCATATGGCTCCTTATTTCCTTGTTTTTCACAGCCTGGTGGACTGTACTCTTACTTATATTTAGACCAACAACCATAATTCGGCAGGTTCACCTCTGGCCAAAGGTAAAGTCATCAAGGTTGTGGTTTCGATTGGCTTATTTTTTGGGCACGATCTCCCATGTCGCCTGGACCTTGCAGTTATTGTTTCCCCAGGGTTATCTGTTGCTTGACTCTCGCCCAAATAAAGCTGATGGTGTGCGTTGAACACCACCACTGAGATGCTGCCTGAAAACGCTGGTGATGCCGAAACACGGCTTCATTTTTGTCCTCTATAAAAGACTTCATTCCCTGCACTTTATTCTCAGATCTACTTTTCCAAAACTTTATTCGTTGCGCTTTGTGCAACATAGCCCTCAGAATATCCACTTTTTGGCCAGTTCTTTGCAGAATTGGTCATTAAACACAACCTTGTCCCTCAATCACACTTCCTCATGGGCTTTTTTTTTAAAAAAAAAATGGAATCGTTTCTGTTTTTTGGCTCCAAATTAAAATTTCTAGAGCTAAATAGAAATTTTGGAGGGATATTTTAGCATGTAACAACCTTGTAAATTTATGTTTATCAATTTTGAAATTTACTATTCATAGCACACAAGACTCAACTTTTCAGTCTTATCCACAGTACTTTCGTCAGCTTTTTTCATCTTTTTGTTACAACTTTTTACTGTAGAAATTCCCCACCTCATTTTCTTTTTTTGAAAATTAAGGTGGACAGAGGGAGTACTAGTTTTTGTTAGGGTGAAAGAGGTGTGATGGTTCCCCAAATCAAGTAAAAGAACATGGAGCTAAATTAATTAATCCATTCGTCTCTGTGAGGTGAGTTGGTGTATTTTTACTTATTAGTTTGAGAAAAAGTTGGGTGAGTAGCTGAATATGACTGCGTGGTAAATATATATTGTAGCATGTAAATATTCCTTTAAATTTGGGTGGTGGTTACTAGTGGCCCAAAAATTCAAGGATGTTTTGAATTATATATTAAACTACATGTGAAGTAATCACTTTTTGATTAAGATTAAAAGTTATGATTTGACAATCTGATTCCAGACGGGCACTTGTATTTCAGAAAAGAGTGTGTTCAAAAGTAACTATGTTGCTATTTTTTGTTGGGATTTTTACACTTCGAACCTTAACTTTTGACCGAAAGTGCCAATATAACCTTGCAAAATGAGAATCTGTCAATCTAACCATAACTTTTGGATCAATTATGCAGTTATAACCAGTTGTGCCATTTCCAGCATTACCATCTCAAAAATGATCAAAATACCCCTAGTTAGTTTTCTAAAAAAATAAACTTTACCCTCCTCTGCATAGGGTTATATCTGCACTTAATTATAATTTCTAGGTTATCAACACTTAACTATTATTTCTAGGGTTATATAAGCACTTTTCTAAAAAATATAAGGCCAGATCAGTATTAACATTTTCCAAAATTATTTTAAACATAACGTATTTATTAATATCGATCTCTCCTGAGAAAAAATTGTACTTTGTCATAAAAG
Organism: Rubia yunnanensis; assembly: GCA_037428765.1. Lineage (NCBI taxonomy): Eukaryota > Viridiplantae > Streptophyta > Magnoliopsida > Gentianales > Rubiaceae > Rubia > Rubia yunnanensis. The sequence goes on from CM075066.1 coordinate 43,174,895, forward strand.
TGGAAACAAGTAAGAGGAATTAAAGATAAGGAGCCTACATTGGTTCAGATCCTAACATGAACATATTCATTCTTAGGAAAACTTTGCTAATACTTCCCTTGTTTTATTAAGTTTGGCACACTTATCATATTTGTATGTTTTTCTAATCTTGCCACCTTTCCTTTTATGGTAAAAAGTACATCATTCTCAACCATTCATTAAACTTTTTACTTTCTTCACTCAATTTCCTTCGCACATTTCAACTTACAAAAAAAAACACCTAAACATATGGTGCCAAACATAGTGAAACGGAGGACTAATCATATTAGTCAACCCTTTTTCTAAAATTCCTACAAAATTAACCAAGCCAAGTTTTGCAAAAGAAGCTATAAATGTTCAAAGGCAAAGAGCACATCACGCGAGTCACGATCACACAATCAATAGACCTATAAATGAAGATGTAGAACACCAATAAAATTTCCCACACTATATTTCAAACGAAACATCTATGGAGCGTCAAATCCTTTTTCCCGGGGACATCGCCTGAAATATCTTACAGATCCTCGGAGGAGCAGGAATCATCAGACCGATCCTAAGGCCCATCATCTATCATTGCTTAGGAGGATTCCCCACATGATAAATGGAATCAACGGTCTGATAATTGCCTTTTCTATGTAATGAAGGACTTTGGCTGCCTCTCTGTTTCATTTACTCAAGCCTCAAATCAAGCTTCTTTTCCCATTTTTGTTGACAAAATGCAAGTCTTCAAACTTACAAATATTGCTATTCCGAACTTTGTAAATATTCTTCATTTAATCTCCTAAATATATGCTTTACTTCACCGGACAGCCAAGAGAAGAGAAGAGAAGAGAAGATGCTTAACCAGGGCCGTCTCCGACATTTCGGAGGCCCTGTGCAAATAAAAAATGAGGCCCCTAAATATATTAATGTAAAATTTTCATATAAGAATTATATCAAGAGTGTGTCTCTTGAAAGACGGTCTTTCCATAAGTCATGGAAAGACCAAGGTTTAAAGTGTAAATTAGAAGAAATTAAGATAAAATTTTCGGGTTGCATGAACCGGGTTATAAATTTTATAACTACTACATGTTGCATACTAAAATTGTAATGTTGCAATTAAGACATTTTACCTTTTATTATTCGAATTAAACCCCGTCTTTCCATAAGTTTATGGAAAGACCGTCTTTCCCAAGACTTTGCCTTATATCAATACGATATTACAAATTTTCTAAACAATACGATATTACAAATTTTCTAAACAATACGATATTACAAATTTTCTATATATATAATACCTAATAATATAATTTTGGGGCCCCAGAAATTTTGGGGCCCTGTTCAACAGTACCGGTTGGGCCATATAAAGGCCGGCCCTGTGCTTAACCATTAGGCGTTAGGCCAACACAGACACAAAAAAATTTCAACCCACTGCAAAGAATAACATGCATGAGTGCAGAATGCCGCAAACTATTACTGTATCAACAAATACGCCAGTCTGGTATTATATTACCACACCACAGGAAGATAATCTCGCCATCAATTTATCATAATTCCAATAAAAGAAAACAAAAAAAAAGACAACACACACTCAGTTACACCAGTCAAACACAGAAATACAGCACTCCTCCCTAAAAAGAAGTCGGAAATTGGACAAAGATTGGAAAATTAAACATATATTCGTAAAGGATTAGGCCAAACTCATCTGTCTAGCATAGATAGAGAGAGAGAGAGAGAGGCCAGCTCAAATCACAAAGAAATGGACCCAAGAATCTATGCCAATTGCCACCATTTATACATCAGCCACCAGTCAAACCTCAGGAGGCGGTACTTGAGCTTTCAAAAGTGGTTGTAGAGCCTTTACGACTATGCTCATATTTGGACGAAATTCAGCTTCATACTGCACGCAGAGGGCTGCCACAGCTGCCAACTGCATTATCGATGGTAAAAGTTATTGGTTAGTTCTAAGAGATCAAAACAGTGGACAACTCTAGTAGAATGAGGTGATGGGCTTGCAATAAGAACATAACGCATAATGAGGGAGGGGGTAACTAAAATTGCAAAGCGATTATATTATGGACCTTCGCAACTCCTTTTGGAGGGAAGTCCTTGAGCTTTGGATCTATGCATTGCTTTACTTTGTCCTCACTGAGCCTTGGTGTAGCCTACAAAAATATGAGATTAAAGTTATGTGGCAGATAAATTCAAGGATGACAATAAGTTATTTTGCTTTCGGTACCTAAACTAAAAAATGCAAGCACTCACCCAAGTAACAAGAGACTGTTGTCCACGAGGCATGTTGTGATCAACAGGCTTCCTGCCTGTTAAAAGCTCAAGCAGAACTACCCCAAAACTATACACATCACTTTTCTGTGTCAATTGTCCAGTCATTGCATACCTGCATTACGCCAAGTTTACATCACTACAATGCATAATATCAAGGAAGACAAACTTTCAGAATAGATACCTACCATAAGAAAAACTAAAGCATATAATGACTATCATCTAAACAGGGATGGAAACAACCAACAAAGATTATTTTCAATCTCTTCAACACAAGAAAAACTATTTTTCTGGACGTGAACAATGAATTATGAGAGTGATTCTAATGAGATACAGAAATGGCTAGACATTAGACAAGTTACACAGCTGAAAGAAATCAAGATTATTTCAATCTCTTCAACTTTCCATGTGATGAAAGGACAAGTGATAACTTTGACCTTGAAAAAGATAACTCTCCTTTTTGTCCTCAACTATATTTTTGGTCAACAAAATGCCTATAAGAATGTCATTTGTGATTCAAACATGTGATGTGAACCCTTCAGAGAAAGAGAAAACGAAGAAGAAAGAAAATAAGAACCATGCTAACTTGTATCCTACCTAATATAGACCTAAAGTCACAGTTATATTTAAGGCCCTTGCTGTTACTATGAGGTTACCATCAACAATATTTGTCCACCAAATTCGAGAATATATTTTCAAGATACTTGGACATGCAAATAGACAATATTCTTGGTAAACAAAATGCTTGTAAGAATGTCATTTGTGACTCAAACAGGTGATTAAAAGCATTTCCTAAACATGAAAAGCCAATAACAAGTTCATATCCGGAATTTAATAACGATGTGCTTTATTTCAGAGAGAGAGCAAGTACTCTGGTGCATGATAACCAAATGTTCCCAGAACTCGAGTAGAATGAAGACGGGCAGCCATATCAGGAGCCTGATTTGAAAGGTTAAAATCTGCAATCTTTGCTCTAAAATCTTCAAACACAAGCACGTTGCTGGATCTAATATCTCTGTGTATAATGGCGGGGTTAACCTTCTCATGCAAATACTCCAGTCCTCGGGCAGCATCTACAGCGATTCTCACCCGTGTTAACCAATCAAGCACAGGCCCTGGTTGGGCCCCTTGTACTCCCTTCCTGCCTGTTAGCACAATTAATATTTAAACATATAATCATGTGGCAAGGAAATACTAACCAAATGAAACAATAAAAAAGACTCGAGCAAATGATGCTTCCTTTTTCTTACCATGCAATATGTCATGCAGAGAGCCCATGGTTGCAAACTCATAAGCTAGAACACGAACATTTCCTTCAACACAATAGCCAAGAAGCTCAACAAGATTGTCATGCTTCAATCTTGAAACCATTGAAACCTAAGAAAGCAAAATAGTCAGATATATTGAGAAGGAAAATAGTTTGCATGCATGCAGCGGCAATCAGACAGCAGCAAACTGTTGCTACCTGTGTCAAGAACTCAGAATTTGATTCGGGCTCAGACGACACATCAAGCTTTTTCACCGCCACGGCCTTCTCATTATCAAGGTTTGCATAGTAGACTCTCCCATAAGATCCTTCACCAATCAGAGACTTTGATCCAAAATTTTCAGTTTTTTCCTTCAACTCATCCAAAGGCAGTGCAGGAACCTCAATAGGTGGAATTGCCTTTTGCTCTGACATGACAGGGGCTGATACCTTTGAGCCCCTTTGGTACCCTGGATATGCCCACAGAAATTGTGTTTAGAAGGTGGCAAAAATAATTCAAATAAAGCTATTGCACAGTTAACAACTCAATTTATTGTAACGCGAGAAGGAAGATAAGACAACTAAACATGCAAGAATTATACAAAAGTAGGAGATTATAGCCATTGAGTTCTCCATCCTTATCATCAAAGATCAAACTGGAGCAATTTTTAGAGCAAGACCTCAAGAATCTACCTATAAAATACCCACCCAAAGCATGATATTGAGATCAAACTGGTCCGAAGAAGGATGACCCCAAGATACTTATTATACTAAAGGTCCCACTTTAGGGTCTTCCTCCATTAATTCACAACCAATGAATTTTCATGGGGTATGCTTTTTCTACATAATGACTTGTCATAACATACAATCAGTACGGTTATTAAATATAGTCATCACCACTTTCACAGAAATGTCAATTCATATAGCCTTTTAAACTACAAATTCAGTAATGAAAGGTGGACGATAATTTCCATTTCCTATTAGTTCAGTTCTCATGTTTGTTACAGTCCAGAAGAATTGTCCTGGTACTATGACTTGTGAAAGGAGATAAAAGAAACAAAGGGGACAAGAGGAAAAAATACAACAAATAAAAACTCCCAGTAAAGAATACTGCAGTCTTGTACTTGAGACTCTGAGTGGCCAACAATTGTTTGCAAACCAAAAAAGTTTCCTATTGATCCATTTAGGAAGAAAACAACATTTGAGAAATCCACAGGTAAGGCAATAATGAGTATTTCCAAACAATTAGCATTAATAGCATAAGAACAATCACCAAACAATTAGCAATAATTGCATAAAAAGGAGTCTCGAGATGCACCATCAGCATGGTTCTTTGGGCTTTTAAAGGGCTCATTCTCATTTGATGCGTATGACTCCTCAACCTGACACGTACAGCATAACCACCTACGCATCCTTGCCCTCTTTCTCAAATAAATATCGTCTTCAGAACTTCTATTTTCCAGGCGTACAAAGTAACCAGGAGGAGGAGCATGTGCCTGAAAAGTTCTAGACATAAGAATAGAAAAAGAAGGCAGTTGCTAACAGGATTACATCGGCCAGTATCACCTCGAAGATCATAAATAATTAACCAAACACTTAAAAGGTAAAAATTTAACAAAAGAATAATAATTAATAAATGACAAAGCAACTGATAAATGTCAACAAATGGATAGTTACTTTCACTGTCACCAGTAGAATGTGGTTAACAATCCAGTGGCAGTCATACAATTTCTCCAACATTTCTAATAATAATCATTCATATGAAGTCAGCTTAATATACATCCAATCCCCTCGATACCTAAATTAAACCTTATGACATCAATGAATAGAACTTGCATAAAAACGCATTCCGCTTCGAATACATACTACCCATTAACCATACATCAAATCACCGCACCGCCTTTCAACCTAATTTGTGGTTGTACTCAATACATATATCAGTAGATAATTGAAACAGAAAAAATGCGATCCCTCGCAAATATTGAAATACCCACTTCCGAAACATGAAAAACAGGACCTGGTCTGAAAGATAACAATAAAAACAAAATACCCCAAAAGAGTTGATCCATTTCTTACCACTAGACCAGACCGACGAAAATTGTCGTCCATGAAGATAAGTCAATCAGAAACAAGGATTCAAAAAAATACTGAATAACAAACCCCTTTCAGAGAGATCCAATCAAAACTCAAAAAGAGAAGATGGGGGCGGTGGGAAAGGAGGAATTCTGACTGAGTGGAACGAATTCCTCAAAAGGGTCAAATCAGAATTACAAAACAAAGGGAACCCACAAAAGTTTTATACGAAAACAACAACAATTAACAGCCATTAACAATCGAGCGAAACTCAAGGGCTATTCTTGTTTGTTTACCTGGAGTTTTGGTTTGTTTCTCTTTCTGTTTTTTGTTATTCCTCTCGTGCCCTTTTTATGAGGGATTACAACTGTGAAGAGAGGGGGTATATACACACATACGCGCAGATAAACGAAGGGAAAAGGAGAGTACAATGTTTGTTTGGAAACTTGAGGGATCGGAAAAGTTGGGATAAAGAGAAGGAAAGACAGGTAAGAGGACAGAGAAACAAATTCAACTAACCGACCGAACCAACCATATGAAATGAAGGTGATAGGAACAAACTTTTTTCTTTTCTACCCTTTTTCGGTTTATTATGTGGCAAATTCTTGGGAAAGACGGTCTTTCCACAGGCTTATGAAAAGATGGGGTTTGATTAGAATATTAAAAGGTAAAAGGTCTTAGTTGCAATATTAAAATTTTAGTATGCAACATGCAGTAGTTATAAAATTTATAACCCGGTTCATGCAGCCCAAAAATTTTATCTTAATTTCTTCTAATTTACACTTTAAACATTGGTCTTTCCATAACTTATAGAAAGACCGTCTTTCAAGAGACAGACTCTTATTATGTTTAGGGGTCGTTCGGGTTCAAGCAAGATATTAGGAAATGGAAAAGAAGAGAACGGAAATAATAATTTTGATTCTTTTTCACACTAGGTAGGTAACACCGTGCGATGTGCGGTGAGCTTGATAATAAAATATAAAAATATTGTAGGAATGTTGCTACTCGAACCCTCACCTCTTGAAGCCTCCAATGGAACCTTCACCTCTCGAAACTGATTCGAGATGTGAAGGTTCGGGTGCAGAGGTGCCAGTGGAGGGGTTCGAGAGGTACTGATTCGAGAGGGGAAGGTTCGGGTGCAGAGGTTCAGGTGGAGAGGGTTTAAGTGGATGGGCTCGAGAGGTACCGATTCGAGAGGTGAAGGTTCAAGTGGAGGGATTCGAGAGGTACTGATTCGAGAGGTGAAGGTTCAGGTGCAGAGGTTCAAGTGGAGAGGGTTCAAGGGGAGAGGGTTCAAGTGGAGGGGTTCGAGAGGTATCGATTTGAGAGGTGAAGGTTCAGGTGGAGAGGCTTAAAGTGGAATGGTTCCAGTGGAAGGGTTCGAGAGGTATCAATTCGAGCGGTGAAAGTTCAGGTGGAGAGGGTTCAAGTGGAGGGGTTCCAGTGGAGGGATTCGAGAGGTACTGATTCGAGATGTGAAGGTTCAGGAGCAGACGTTCAAGTGGACGGGTTCTAGTGGAAGGGTTTGAGAGGTACTGATTAGAGAGGTGAAGGTTCAGGTGGAGAGGGTTCAAGTGCACCTGAACCTTCACCTCTCGAATCGGGACCTCTCGAATCTTCACCTGAACCTCTTCACTCGAACTTTCACCACTCGAATCGGTACCTCTTGAGCCCCTCCACTGGAACCCTTCCACTTGAAGTCTCTCCACCTGAACCTTCACCTCTCGAATCGGTACCTCTCAAACCCCTCCACTTGAACCTCTGTTGAACCTTCACCTCTCGAATCAGTACCTCTCGAACCCCCAGCCGAACTATCACCTCTCAAACCCTCCACTGGGACCTTCACCTCTCGAATTCACTACCTCTCGAACCCTCCACTGGAGAGGAACCCTCCACTCGAACTCTCACCGCTCGAACCCTCCACTGGAACCTTCACCTGTCGAACCGGCCAATGGAACCTTCACCTCTCGAACCCTCCACTGGAACCTTCACCTCTCGAACCGTCCAATGGAACCTTCACCTCTTGAACCGTCCAATGGAACCTTCACCTCTCGAACCGTCCAATGAAGCATTCACCTCTCGAATCCGTACCTCTTTAACCCTCCAGTCAAACTCTCACCTCTCGAACTCTCACCGGTGGAGGGGTTCGAGAGGTACTGGTTTGAGAGGTACTGGTTCAAGTTAACCTCCACTGGAACCTTCCCCTCTCGAATCTGTACCTCTCGAACCAGTACCACTCGAACACACCACCTCTCGAACACACTACCTCTTGAACACACTACCTCTCGAACCTCCACTGGAACCTTCACCTCTCGAATCGGTACCTCTTGAACCAATACCACTTGAACCCACTACCTCTCGAACCTCCACTGGAACCTTCACCTCTCGAACCTCCAATAGAACCTTCACCTCTCGAATCCGTACCTCTCGAACCTCTAATGGAACATTCACCTCTCGAACCTCCATGGAACATTCACCTCTCGAATATGTACCTCTCAAACCAGTACCGCTCGAACCGTCCACTCGAACTCTCACCGCTCGAACCTCCACTTCTCAAACTGTCCACTGGAACCTTCGCCTCTCGAATCCGTACCACTCGAACCCACTACCTCTCAAACCCTCCACTAGAACCTTCACCTCTCGAACCTCCAATGGAACCTTCATCTTCGAAGCCGTACCTCTCGAAGCCGTACCTCTCAAACTAGTCACACTCGAACACACTACCTCTCGAACACTCTACCTCTCAAATCCACTACCTCTCAAACCTCCATTGGAACCTTTAACTCTCGAACCAGAACCACTCAAACCCACTACCTCTCGAACACTTTACCTCTCGAACACACTACCTCTCAAACACTCTACCTCTTGAACCTCCACTAGAACCTTCACCTCTCGAATCCGTACCTCTCAAACCAACTACCTCTCGAACCCTCAACTGGAACCTTCACCTCTCGAACCTTAAATGGAACCTTCATCTCTCGAATCCGTACCTCTCGAACCAGTACCACTCGAACCCTTCACTCAAACTCTCACCTCTCGAACCCTTCACTGAAACCTTCACCTCTCTACCCTCCAATGGAACCTTCACCTCTCGAGAGGTACCTCTCAAACAAGTACCACTCGAACCCACTACCTCTCGAACCTCCAATGAAACCTTCACCTCTCGAATCCGTACGTCTCAAACCAGTAACACTCGAACCCTCCACTCGAATCCACTACCTCTCGAACCCTCCACTCGAACCTTCACCTCTCGAACCTCCAATGAAACCTTCACCTCTCGAGAGGTATCTCTTGAACCAATACCACTCGAACCCCCCACTCAAACCCACTACCTCTCAAACCTTCCAGTGAACCTTCACCTCTCGAACCTCCAATGGAACCTTCACCTCTCGAACCTCCAATGGAACCTTCACCTCTCGAACCTCCAATGGAACCTTCACATCTCGAATCCGTACCTCTCGAACCAGTACCACTCAAACTCTCACCTCTCAAACCCCCCACTGGAACCTTCACCTCTCGACCCTCTAATGGAACCTTCACCTCTCGAGAGGTACCTCTCGAACTAGTACCACTCGAACCCTCCACTCGAACCCAATACCTCTCAAACCCTCCACTCGAATCTTAACCTCTTGAACCCTCCAATGGAACCTTCACCTCTCGAGAGGTACCTCTCAAACCAGTACCACTCAAACCCTCAACTCAAACCTACAACCTCTCGAACCCTCCACTCGAACCTTCATCTCTCGAATCGTCCAATGGTATATTATTATTGTTTTTTTAAAATGCACAAAACAACGTCGTTTTGGGCAGCCACTTGACAGCACCTGTAGATGCACATGGTCAGGTAGGCATTTTTTAAAAAAATGCCCAAAACGATGTCGTTTTGGGCAGCCACTTGACATCACCTGTAAACACACATGGTGAGGCAGTCACGTGTGTCTACAGTAGCTTGAAAAATTACCATTCTACCCCTGATGACCATTTGTGTCAACCATGGGGTTGGGAGGATTTCTTTTATATAGTACTCTAAGATAATCATTAGTACGTATACATGACCTGCTCAACCCAATTTAACAAGGTAGGCTAAAATTACAAATTAAGATATGCATAGAAATCATTTCGCTAAATTAAGGCACTTTGTTTAATTCACAAAAACTTGAACACAACAAAGCCATTAACTGGGAAATCACGGAAATAGCGGAAGACATCACTCACTATGATGCTCCATGACCTGACTATGATCGAAAGATGTGAGCATGATAATCGGACCACAACTACACAATGAAAGAAATATAAATAAAGAGAAGAAGCACCTACAAAGATAAGTGAAAACTACTACATGAGTACATATACTCCCTCCGTCACACTAAAAATTGCTCAACCGCTTTTTCCAAGTTAATGTTTATAAACTTTGCCTTAAATATAAATTAGTATATACAGTAAAAATATTAAGTGACATATTATTAGATTTATCTTAGAGTTCGTCTCTTGAAAGACGGTATTTCCATAAGTCATAGAAAGACCAAGGTTTAAAGTTCAAATTAGAAGAAATTAAGATAAAATTTGCAGGTTGCATGAATCGGGTTACAAACTTTATAACTACTACATGTTGCATAATAAATTTTTAATATTGCACCTAAGACCTTTTTACCTTTTATAATTCTAATTAGACCCCGTCTTTCGATAAGCCTATGGAAAGACGGTCTTTCCTAAGACTTTGCCTATATCTTAACATCTAATTTTTATATGACATTATTATATGAGTTAGAGATATTTACGGTCAAGCATTATCATTGAAGCAGTGAAAAAACAATTAGGGAAAATTGAATTGGAACAGAGGGAGTATGAGAAGGCTATACTGACTTGAGCGTTGGAGCTCCCTTGTTGGGATCTACCCATGGGATATATGCAGGTATCTAAGAGATATGGACTTGCCATGAGATAATTTCGGGCACTATCATTATTTAGAAGGAATCTCTCGCATCAGTGGCGCCGTCTGTGTGGAATCAATAATTTTCTTTTTAAGTTTTGATAGTTCCAGATAATTCTTGGATTCCGATTCAAATAGGTGAAGGATCACCATAACCTTGTCAACAACTTGCAATGTAGGTACATCTGCACATTGCTAAATAGCACAGAGAAGAAGAACATATACGGGTCACACGAGCACATGCAAATAAATAAGGACTAAATTGGTAAGCATAAGGACACATTTTCCTGATTAACAAGTCGTAAAGTAGTGAAAATATCTGTGAATTGGCCCTGATTTAGTGGTAAACCACACTCTCTATAACTGAGAGGTCCAAGGTTCAAAACACACCCCCAGCAAGAATTGTAAATATTAGAGCAATTTCTTTATGGAGATTACCTAGCATCATGGGACCGTATCGGTGATCCCCGTTATGGTTTCCCAACCTGCAGGTGGTTGATGATGTTGAAATCATGGTGGTTCCAATTTTGGTGGTAGCGGTTCGTTGGTGGTGCAACGTTCGGGTGTTATCAGGAGGGCATCCCTAACTATTCAAATAGATGGAGTTTCAGGCTCTTCTGAGCTCCAACAGATTCAATGGTGGTATCTCCTAGTTAGGTTATAGATTATGATGTTAGTATGTAATTTGGTTGCTTGAATGTAATCTTTCAAAAAAAAGTAGTGAAAATAGGTAACTAATTAGACGACATTAGCAAAAATAACTAATTATAAGATATCCTTAGAAACTTATAGACACCCAATATGATATATCTCTAAGAATCACATAACGATTATTTATCATTAATAAGGCCACTGTTCATATTACCAGCTTCGAGCCCCCCAAATAGGATTACTCGACATGCCAGTCGAGTTCACATCATCACCCTAAAAAGTTTCTCTAGGCCAAGGGGCATTTCGACTACAACCAGCAGTGACTTACTACAAGTTCCACTTTAGGAAAGACAACAACACAATCAAACTTATTTAAAAATGAAGTGAACATTGCGGCGTTAACACGTTATGCCCTTACAGAAACAAAAAAAAACCCATAACATAATTTTACAAACATCGGTAATACATTATTATGCCTCAACGAATACAAACTAGTTAATGGAGAAAACTTTAATTGGTGGCCATGAATGGGATGTTTAGGGTTGTGTGGGGCTATCAAGTTCACCTTATTTTGTGGAAATATGTTCTATATCTTATTTTTTTGGTTTGTTATAATGTTCATAGTCACATTACAAGAGATTGATACATGCTCGGTTCAATGTCTTTTTTGATGTGTCGTGTGGGTTGTATGTATGTTTAGGGTTGTGTTGTTAAAGTCCTATGCCATTTTCGTTCAAGATATATGTCGTGTTATATCAAGTTCTATCGCACGATTTTCAAGTTCTATTATTGAATTCTTCTATTTTTATACCATGTTGTATCGAGTTTTATCATTTTGTTGTTCAAGTTCTATGAAATTAAGAGCTTTCACCATTCATCATCAATTACATATTGTTTGGAATAATATGGTGTGGTCAAGGTATTAATAGAGTTGTTGGATAAATAATAAACCACCACATTGTCGTAGATGCCGCCAAAAAGGGGGAAGTTAATCACGAAGAGGAAGTGACTTGTAGAAAAGAAGAAGGAGGAGGTTGTTGTGGTTGATAATGAGGTCGATGTGGCTGAGCCAGAACCTGAATACACTTGGAAAATAAAGAACATTAAGGTCAGTCTTTCTGTCATTTCATCCACACCATTTGTTACGTTAAAAATTAGTAATGGCATATTCCATTCAATGTGCAGTACGGAACCCAGAATGGTTCGCGGAAATATGGGTACTCCATAATGCTCTTCATGGAAGAATTTATTAATCCCCCGGAGACAAACAATATCATAGAGGTACACATTGGATCTCAAAATTAGTTATTCTAAGTTTCTATTAGACAAAACATTCTTCACTAACATTGTAAGTTTTAAATTTAAATTGATAGATCTTCCCAGAGGGCCAAGGACCTTACCATGTGTACAACATTCAAGCCGTTGCGAAGAGATGGTGCGGGGCTTGGCTAGATGAGTACTAGCATCAAGCGAACACTCCATTGCAACTCCTGGATGACAAGAACGAAATAGTAGGTTCATAATTGATTTCTGTGGTTGTTCGTATTAGAATTGTGTTGTTGGTGTTTGGTCATACAAAACTTGTGTTGTTTTTTATTTTATTTCCATTCATGCTGAAGATACTTTTTCTTTTCATCGTTCAATAAATTATTGTGTTTTTCAATCAATATTGTCTCTAGTGTTTGAAGTTTATTACAATTTCCGAGATTTTAATTTTATAATAGTTCTGATTAAATTATTTCTGGCTGTCGTTACCCCGGAAATGATCCAGGAGGGACCACCGGAAAACAAATTGGTCATTGCAATTTTTTCCCACATCATACACCGGTATACATGATTCCTACCGGTGTAAACACAAATCATATTTAAATAATTTTTAATTTTTTTAAAAAAAATTACACCCGCATTTCAGACTATTGATTAAATACCGGTGTAATTCAATATATCGGTGTAATTTTAAATACCGGTGTAAAAATTATGTTGGTTTCTCATTCAAGCCGGTGTAAATTTCTAATAACCGGTGCATAAAGTTACACCAGTTTTGGAAAAGCTACTGGTGCAAATACTTTGTGCCCCATACTGGTGCATATAGCATTTTTTACACCGGTACAAATTACCGGTGCAATTACTATGTGCCCCCTACCTTTTCAAATTTTCTACACCGATTGGACATACCAGTGCAACATACATTGTTACACCCGTATGAATTACTGGTGCACAAAAAATTCTTTTTTACACCGTTATACTTACGCACCAGTATTTTGGGGGGCTAAAATATTTGTGCTATTGAAGCAAAATACCGGTGCTATTGCCCCTGTCCTGCAGTAGTGGACGCACGGCTGCCAATTGCTACTGCTAAGGTTTTTTATCCTATTTTGAGGCTCAATACTCTACTACTATATATAGGAGCCTTTAGTCATCTAGGAAGAACCAAGTAGGCATAATGTAGATTTTCTCTCTCTAGGTAGGTACAAGGAAGATGAGAGTTCTCTCTCTCTAGAGTACTTTTTCTCTTTTCCTTCTCTTTTTCTTTTCTTTTCTTCATCTTGTTTTCTTAGATTTATGGCATTTAACTTATATTTTTCATGGATCTATATCTTAGGGAGTAGTTTAATAGCTTGGGAATAATATTTGTATTCATTTTTTGACTTATGTTTTGTGAGATTCCTTAGATTAGCCTATTTCTATGTGTTCATGATATTATGTTGGCTTGTTCTTGAATTGTTATGCATGCATGAATGATACACTCAATTAGCACACACTCTAGTCTATATTCATATTGGTGCACATATTGATACCCCTTCCCCGGGGAAGAGAAACCTGAATGCGATATGGGTAGCGAGGTCCGGGTCCACGTGGGTGTGTACACGTAGGTCTTTTTCGAGTTTTACCATTAAGATGACAGCACACCAGTCTTAGCTGGAAAGTTGGCCCTAAGGGTTACAGGTAGAGATAGTATTTAGTAGCAAAACTAGGGTAGTGAGTTTGGGAGAAAGATTACAAATCTCTATCTTTGATCCAACACCTTCGCTCGGGTTAGCTACGACTTGTCTCAACAACCCCGAGTGGAGGCGGGTCAGTTTGTATGTGAAAGAATCAAGGGTAAGAGCCATTTATCAATCATGTTATGCAAATAATCCCAAGTTCTATTCTATATAGTTCAATCTCATGTGACCTCATATGCTTGTAGTTGTTAATTGAAAACCCCCCAAAAAACCTGTTTTGTAATATTTAGTTATTCCTTACATATGGACGAATTAACGACCCGTACATGGCTATGTGTAGTTTATTTTTAGACATTTAGCATCTCTATGGAAAAACTCGGTGTTGCCACTATCTACCCTATAGGTAGCTTAGTAGTAAGTTTGTGAGTAGAATGTAAAATTTATCTTTCACTCTTTTGAATGCCATCCGCTCGTGTTAGCTACATCATCTTAGTTAATGACCCTAAGTGGAGGCAGGTCATTAGGTAACCATCGCCCATGATCTATCTTGTGCAAACGAAGAAACGACGCCACTTTCTTCCTCCCGTCGGACCTGACAAGAAGTCATGAACCAGAACTTCAGCCGGTGACTGAATCGGGCTGTCAAAGAAGAGATTGGTCAGCCGGGACGTGCAAGCTTCAGTAGACGCATCGACTAGGCAGAACTAATGAGCTTCATCGATCAGGCTTCCGACGACTTGGTGATGTGTGTTATATTGTGTTAATATTTTGTTGGATTATTGTGATTTTGTTGAGAAATAATTTGCACTAAAGTTTTTTTGGTGTTGAAATTCATAGATTGTGAAGAATTGAGAGGGAGCTATACATTGTACTTTTTTCACCTTAACAAACGGTTTTTTCCACTGGGTTTTCCAGGTTATTTTTTTTGATGATACGATGTGCTTCAATGGAAAATTTTCTTATTCTATAAGACATTTTTCTAGAAATGAAGAAAAAAAGGCAAAACACAGAATTGCTGAAATTATGGGTTCAAGTGAAATTTTGTGAAAATGAGGAGAATTTGAGCAGAATAAGAATACAACTTTCGCAGAGTTGTCTTCTGCGTAGGAAGAGCTACGACAAAGGCAATTCCAAATCAAATTTTGAGAATATTTTGTTGGAGATATTGTAGTTGAAGTTATCTTATTTTTTTATAATTAAAATCTTCTCAAGGACGAGGGTTTATAGGGTTCCCTCCCTTTGATATTAAGCTCAAATTTTCACAATGTGCTATTACAACATATGAAATGAGATAGACCCATTAACACTGAAAATCTAGCTAAAATATTACAACTCTAATCTTGATTTCAGTGGCATAAGGAAAGATATACACATAGGCCCTAATCGCTATTACAATAGTGAGCAAAAGTCTATGTGACAATGATAAGGGCACTTGTAAGATAAGTGGTTTCCGCCATGTTGCCTTAGTGCAGCCATAATAAATAGACCGAAGGCTACCATCAGAACAAACACAGAGAAGTATTGCAAGATACGCATCCAAAATGAGCCATCAACACTTTTGATCAAACACCCAAGGCAATCAAAATAAAATAAATGAAGTTCCCCAACTAAAGATCAAATCCGCCTCCATCACCCCCTAATGTAGAAGACTAAGACCCGTCATTTTAATTGCCATTAATATCTGCTATCAGTGTAGTGAAATCACTTATAATGCATAGAATTTTTCCTAACCTAACTCCAAAAGGTATTAGGGACCAACTTAAGGATGTCCTAAACCTCCTTTTGGACCAAAGTCTACAGATATGATTTTCTTACATATAAGAAAACAGTATCGCCATAAGTTCGTATAATACAACTTGGATTTGGATTTCTCCTCACCGTCTCATATGAATATCAAATCTGAAATCAATCATATTTTAACAACTTAGGCAGTTGAAAAAATATATATTGACAGAATAAATTCCTTCCAACACTTTAAATTAAAAAACCCTTTTAAAACTGCCCAAACTAAAATCTGAAAAGGTGAAAAAGAAAACAAAATAAAAATACTTAAATAAATTAAAATCCTCGCACCCGAAAAATTAGTTATCTTGAAGAATTAAATTAGTTATATTGAAATAAGTTATCTTGAAGAATTAAAAATATCAACTTCCCATATTGATTAGGATTTGATTACCTTTTCCAATTGAAATTCTTTTATTTTAGGAATTTGTTATTTAGTTTAGATAGAATTAGAAGATATATTTTTTTACTTTCTTCGTTGAGAAGAATCTGCATTTGGTTTAGTTTTGATTTTTCGAAGTGGCCGCATAGGTATAATCCCCTTGTCTCACAACAAAGGGACACACACATTTTGGGTTAATATTTAAGAAAGTTGATGTGACCATTCACTTTTTAGCTTAATATTTAAGAAAGCTAATGTGACTCAACTAATGACCACTTCATTTTACTAAAATACAAAAGTTTTAAAAATGGTCAAAATTTATGGAACGAATAAAAATAGAAAAGTGGACAATAGTTATTGGCCAGAGGGAGTATATAGTTTGGTTGTTTGGAAAACAAAACACGCAGACATATGGAGTTAGATTATTTAGTTAGAATATATATTAGTTTTAGTTTCCTGGATGCAACGGAGACAAGCCGCATGCAAATTGTGATTTCGAATAAGGCGACACTGGACTTTTTCTTGACCATGACTTCTGCAACTAATCTGCTCCCCTGCTGTTTCAACATATACTAACACCTTCCCAATTCTTCCAGCAATGCTTAGGGTCAGGATGGCCTGTTCCTTTCCTCGGAAGTACTCTGCTGCCTTTGACTGTAACCTACTTATGTGTTGGTTTCTGTAGATATCGTTACATTTCAATCTGTATATGTGGGTTATATCCACTGAGTTACCTGGCCAAAGTGCGAATTAACACGGGGTGTGGAGATTCGTTTACTTTGGAATCGCAACTCATGGACATAACAACTACCATGTACAGTCTTGATTTTGCGGCAATGCTGCTGCCTTTTGTACAAACTCAAGCCACTTCTGATGGTTACTCTTCATGGCCTGGGGCGCCAATATATATACCCTCACCTTAGGGTGTTTCTATTAAAAAAAAATTGTGATTTCGAATACAATATTCTTCTGCTCGATTGGAACTATTGTATTATTCACGGTTTGGTTTAATTTCTTTATTACTTATTTAGTTAAGTATGTTTACGTATTGTGCTAATTATATATTTAATTTAATTATATGAGTAACTAATTTATATATTGGCATGGAATAACATGCATTAATTTATGAATCGTGATATCTAATTATTTTATAATTGATTCTTGAGTGTTTTTATTGTTCTTGATTTAGTTCATTTTTAATATGTTTAACTCTAACCAACTTGAATATTGTTAGGATATTGCTAACTAATTCTACAAATACATAATTGTTGGAAAGGGTTAGTAAGTAGCGAATTCTTGTGAAAAACAGACAACTAGCTAAAACTGTAATAGCAAGATAGGGAGCAATTAAGTGTGTGTTACTACCCTCGAATACTTGGGTAATTGTTGTATATATCAGGTTCTTTTCATTCTTATTGAGATGTGTTTCTGGTTTAGCGAATATTTTTCGTGGGCATCTTGGTAAGAGAAACAATTGGTTAATTATAATTGGTCAATTTTTGGTGTGACCACAATCTCAAAGTTCTAAGAACAAGGAACGACAAAGGGAATGAGCCTATAAATACAACAAGCTCTGTAGGAGCTAAGGTAAGTGGTATAATAGAGAGAAATTCCATTTCTTGAAGAGAGGACTGACTTGATCGTCGGAGTTGCTCTCCGGGAATCACTTCCGGGATCACATTTACAGGTAAAGGAATCGGATCAAATGAACTGAGAAGAGGCAACCTGGACATGCTACCACATCATTTAGCGCCGACTATGGGGAATGGATTTTTTTCCTTTCATTATTAGGCTGCTTAGGTAAGCAATGTCGTTCACTAGGAGTGCAAAAAGCCACAACCATTAGTCACAAGAACAAATGTTGGGACAAAATAAAGGAACATACCACCAGAAACATCACACAACTAGTAAAGAGAAAGGATTTAGTAAAGAAGAAACAGAGGAGGAAGAAGATGAGGCAGAATCTCCAAATTGTTATAAGGAAGCGAGCGTTCGCAACATTCTTAGAGGCGAACAGGGAGGATCTGTACAATCAATTCTTGAAAACTCTGAGGAAAAAACCCCCAAGGCTACAGAAAAGGGAAAATCAAGAATGTGAATGTATCTGCTATGAGGAATAGCTGGGTGACATTGTAGCAGAAGATGACATGGATAAGTCGCCTCTTGCACCACATTTACGAGACTTCTGGATGCCTAAATATTTCAACCTTCCTCTACACGTTAAATTTTATAATGGTACCACAGATCCAAAAGGATTCTTACATTCATATTGAAACAGTATGAGATTCCGGGATGTGGACATAGAACTAGTTTGCAAAGTGCTTTCCATCTTTCTATCTGGCACTGCGATTATGTGGTACGAATACCTTCCACACGGAAGTATCAAGTCTTGTGCACAGCTGTCAGATTTATTTTTGGGACGTTTCTACCAAAAGCAGAAGTTCACTAGAACGATTGTGGATCTCAACAATATAGCACAACGAAGCGATGAAAGCCTCGCGGAGAACCATAACCGATTCATTACGGAGAGCCTACAAGTTTGAGATTTATTGTTTCAATCATCATTAGAAGCTTTTACGGGGGCATGAGATCCAGAGAGTTTTACAAGGAACAGGTGAAAGATATGCCAGAAAACCCAAGGGAATTGCAAAAATTGATCGAATGGCATGCGCGAAAAAAGGAAGCAAACAATCTAAAAATAGAGAAGGAGCAGGGTGAAAAGCGAACAACGGATGATTCACAAAAAACCTGGCCTAAAAAGGAAAAGTAAACACCACTTTCAGAAGAGAAGAACAAGGATTGTAGGGTTCGCCATTTCAAGATACGCCTCTGACGAAGACAAGGAAATAAATATGGCTAGCGAATAAGGATCTATTCCAAGAACCAGCACCGATGATAGCCCAAAAAAATCCATAGATTTTTATTGTCTTTCACAAAGATCATGGCCATGGCATAGAGTACTGCAAGGACCTAAGGAGACAAATTGAAGAGAATATGAGGAATGGAAACTTGGGCCAGTACAGAAAGGAAGTAACATGTCAGTATGGTGACTCAAGCAAGACACCAAATTCATCTCCACGAAACCAACCGCGGCAACAATGGCTAAGAATAAAATAATGATGATGGCTGTAGAATACAATGATAACGCGGATAGCGAATCACCAGAGACATTATTTTCTCTATACACGGCTCCACATATTCACTGTCTAACAATGCGTGGAAAGCAATGGCAAGGTATTCCCCTCCGCAAGAACTAGTTGATAAAAGGTTCCACCCAAACGAAGCAATTACCTTCAGCGAAGAGGATGCAGTACCTAACGCCTCACTACACAACGATCCAATGGTCATCATAGCAAAAATTGGAAATGCAACTATCCACGGAGTTTTTGTAGATGACGGTAGTGCGGTCGAGATACTATTTGTCGATTGTATTGACGGTTTGGGCTTCAAGAGAACAGATTTAAAAAGATCTACATCTTCGCTGGTCAGATTCAGAGGGCGAGCGGAAACCAGCAAGCAGCAAGGAGCCAGGCAATGCATGGTTATAGCAATGAAGGTAGGAAAGATAAGAGAAAATACGAAGCTGGTTAACACTATTTGAGAAGGAGGCTTACTAGAACATTCAGATGAATCAGTGGACCTAGGTGAAGAAATGGAGTTGGTAAACCTAGACGCCAAAAATGACTCCAGATGCATAAAGATTGGAAATTTTCTTCCAGCTGAAGAAAAGGCGAAGGTAATCCAAATCTTGCAAGGCCATAGGGATACGTTCATATGGGATGTATAGAACATGGGAGGGGTAAGCCCAAACATCGCTACCCATTCATTGAATGTCAGTAGCTCAGCTAAACCGGTCAAGCAGAAACAGCGTTGCTTTGCCAGCGACAGACTGAAAGCGATCAAAGAAGAGGTTACATCACTGTTACAAGCAGACAGAATAAGGGAAGTCATATGCCCAACATGGTTAGTGAACCCGATCATGGTGAAGAAGTCAGACGGTGCTTGGAAGATATGCATTGAATTCACAAACTTGAACAAAGCATGTCCAAAGGATTCCTATCCTCATCTAAAGATCGATCAACTGGTAGAAGCGATCTCATGGCACAAAGTCTTGGCTTTCTTGGATGCATACAAAGGATATCATCAAATACTGATAAACCCGGATGATGAAGAGAAAATAACCTTTATAACGAGCTTCAGAATGTTTTGTTATATGAAGATGCCTTTTGGGATTAAGAACGCGGGAGAAACAAACCAGAAGGTGTTTGGCAGGGCGTTCAGAAACCAAATAGGTAGAAAAGTTGAAGCGTACGTTGACGATTTGGTGATCAAGAGTAAGAAGGTAGGAAACTTTGCTGAAGACTTGAAAGAAACGTTGGAAACTTTGAAGGACATGGGAATGCAACTCAACCCTAACATGTGTATAAATGGAGTGGGGGCTTGAAAGTTCTTGGGGTACAAGGTTTCCTCAAAGGGTATAGAGGCTAACCCAGATAAAATACTAGCCATAGTGAATCTCCCCTAATCACGAAAAGTTAAAGAAGTACAAATCTTAATGGGATCATTAGCAGCTCTCTGTCGCTTCATATCTAAGACTGCAGAAAAGCAATTTTCACTCTTTGAAGTGCTAAGAAAAGCAAAAAAAATTAGTTGGAGCGAAGACTATCAAAGAGCATATGAGAGGTTAAAAGACCAGCTTCAAACGTTGCCAATGTTGAAATCACCCGTGCCGAGAAAAACATTGTACTTGTGCTTAGCTGCCTCGCAAAATGCTGTCAGCTCTGTGTTAGTTTGCTTGGAAGGGCAGAAACAGGTTCCGGTTTATTACATCAGCAGAATCCTGCAAAAGGCGGAGGCTGCTTACATGCCTGTAGAAAAGCTAACCTTGGCTCTGGTCTATTCCGCGCAAAGGTTGAGAACTTACTTTCATAGCCACAGCATAGTAGTTTACACAGGGTTCCCAATTAACAACATCCTCTCTAAACCATAGATTTCAGGCAGATTGGCAAAATGGGCTCTGGAACTAGGTCAATTTGAAAAACAATTTCAACCTAAAACAACAATCAAAGCTTAAGCATTGACATACTTAATTGCAGAAATGTCAAGTGAAGAAGCACAAAAATCGAGCATCCATCAGAACTTCACAATTGACAAAGGTAAGATAAAATGGGAACAAGTAGCTTGGACGTTGTTCATTGATGGCGCATCAAACAAGGAAGGATGCAGAGTAGGGCTACTTTTAGTGGACCCAAATGGGAGGGAGCATAAACACTCATTACGATTCAATTTCTTGCTGACCAACAATGAAGCAGAATACGGAGCTCTAAGTTTTGGATTAGACATCGCGATCAAAATGAAAGTAGGAAGTGTTCGGGTATCCAATGATTCTATAATTGTAGTCCAGCAAGTGCGAGGTGACTATGAGGTACGAGAAGGGCAGTTGATGAAATATTTGGTGAAGGTGCGACAGCTCGGAGCCCAGCTTGAATATTTTGACATAAAACACGTCCAGCGATGCAAAAACACACAGGCAGACACATTAAGCAAGCTGGAAACTGCAGGGTTTGATTCCTTCGCTCAACAGGGGGATGTCATCATGGAGTTTGTCCCAGTTAGAAGCACCATATCAATGTTTATGCTAATGATACAAGAAGATGAGGCAAGCTGGATGAACCCGCTACTGGATTTCTTTGCAAAAGGGATGTTACCAGAAGATAAGGTAAAGGCTAGAAAGTTGAAATTGCGTTCCTCTAATCACGCCTATGAAGATGGGACGTTGTACAAACAGGGGTTCTTGTCTCCATGGACTAATGTGTAGGGCAAACAAGGAGACTGATATCTTAAAACAGGTTCATGAAGGCTTATATGGAATGCACTAGGGAGCCAGAATGATAGCTAGAAAGATAATCAGAGTAGGGTACTACTGGCCGACTATGTTCAATGATGCACACAACTTTTTTCTCAAGTGTAGGAGCTGCTAAATCAATGCTTCATTGTCGCATACGGTGCAATCAACTTTGACAGGAATCTACGAAGCCTAGCCATTTGACAAGTGGGGGATAGACTTAGTGGGACCATTCCCAAGAAGAGAAAACAATGCTAAATTCTTCATTGTAGCGGTCGATTACTTCACAAAGTGGGTCAAAGCTAAGCCATTAGGACATGTCACAGCCTAAGCTGCTAGGAAATTTGTATGGCAAAACATTGTGTGCTGCTTCGGAGTGCCACTGACTACTGTCATGGATAACGGCACACAATTCACAAGTGTGGAATTTATCGACTAGTGTTCGAGGCTCAGGATTACTCAGAAGTTTACCTCTGTGGCACATCATCAAGCTAATGGCTAAGTGGAAATGACAAACAAAACCATAGTTCAGGGGATATAGAAGTGATTGGAAGGAAAGCAAACATGATGGGGGGATAAGCTACCAACCACTCTATGGTCGTATAAAACAACCACTTGGCAGCCAACAGGGAAGATGTCATACGCTTTGGTGGATGGTCACGAAGTATTCATACCCGTGGAAATTGGAAATTCAAGTCTCAGGATAAGAAATTATAAGGAGATGGACAATCCAGATGTGCTGAAGCTGGAGCTAGACGAACTAGAGGAGCAAAGAAACTGGGCAAGTATCACAGAAGCTAAACACAAGGAAAGAGTGGCAAGAGCATACAATCAGAAAGTGAAGGAAAGGAGATTTCAGGTTGGGGATGTGGTGCTGAGGAAAAATGAAGCTAGAGTTACTGAAAAGCGAGGAAAACTATGTCCAAAGTGGGAAGGACCATACAAAGTCACAAAGGTTCATAAGTCCAACAACTATGAGTTGGAAAGAATGGATGGTCTAGCAATCCCAAACACGTGGCATGTGACTAAATTAAGGAGGTTTTATGTCTAAAAGAAAAATAGCGAGCAACTACCTGTATAGACACAAGGACATTATCCTTGTTTTCCTTTAGTATATCACTGTTTTACTGCAATATCATCACCATCATACATATTTAATATAAAAACCCACTTCGTTGGACCATGAATACACTTCCTATTCTTCCTAAGACTTGACAAATGAAATTTAACAGCGGGCTATGGATCTTGAATTCTCTTCAACATTCGCAAGCTTTAGATCCTGCTAGTCAAACAACCGCAAGCTATAGATCTTGCAAAATTGGTGATGCTTGCAAGCTTTAGATCTTGCAACTTTGCAAATTTAACAAACCCAAGCTATAGATCTTGCTCAAATATTGATGCTGGCTAGCTTTAGATCTTGCGGTTTCATGAATCACACAAATTGCAAGCCATAGATCTTGCACAAATAACCATTCTTGCAAACTCTAGATTTTGCAACGTTACAAATCAAACAACTGCAAGCTATAGATCTTACTCAATTAGTGATTTCGGCAAGCTTTTGATCTTGTGGCTTTGTAAACTAAACAATTTGCAAGTAATAAATCTTGTAACATCAACAAAGCAAGAAATATATTTAGGCAGATATGCATACAAAGCGCAGGATCGCAAAAGATCGATAAACGTGACAGCAAAACATATAGGACAAAATTGTTATCAGTACAAAAAGAGTAGTACACCCCAACGACAATAAAACATATAGACGATGAAATCATCTATAGCAATAAAAAAACACACTATCTACGCCATGAAGAGCGTGATGGTCCAGAAGTAGAAGAACCATCGCGACGAAGATTAAGTTCAGCTTCATAAGAAAGACGCTTGGTTTCAAGAGAAGATCGGTCACCACTGTACGGATGTTGCTCAACTCGTCGATGACTTACCTCTGCCTCACGCTCCTTGCTAACTAAGTGATCATATTTTCACTGCACATGTAAGTATGCAGGGTATCGGGACATACCTCTTCATCCCATACGATCAAGATGTTTGGCATAATAAGCCTTGAAGTAAATTATAGGACCAAACTCTTCGCGATCCAACTGCATACTCATAACGTTAACTGTTTCCTCGTACTATTCTATCCTCGTCCTTAGATTTCAAACTTTCTCTTCAAGACAACGAATATAAGATTGGACAGCGTCTGACAATCTACTTTGATCACCGCCACCAACAGTTTAATCGCCATGGCTTGAGGTACGCCGTGATGATAAAGGAGGAACTTGAGATTAATTCTAGTAGTTAGTGCAAGCTTTCTCCAACTGATGAACATACGAACCAAGATGATTAAATTCAACACGAAGATCTTCATTTTCTCCTCGTAGCTGCATGTTTATGGCAATCTATTCATCAAATTTAATTTGCCATCCAACGGCAGAGGACGAGAGATGCTCATTTTCAACTTACTTCTTTAAGCAGGTCATCAATACGACCACATTGCTTATCAATAATTAGCATTTTTGATGGGCTTTGCTAGCCTTGCTCGCGATACACTCCCTAGCCTTCATTTGCTGTTGAAGCATCTTTGCAAGGTTCAGTTGCTGACGGTAAATTAGGTTATTTGTTCGCTTAAAATCCTGCGCAGAACTTGCAAAGCATCTTGAGTTTCCTTCACGACCGTACCCTACTTCTTTTCCAGATCATCAATACCCTAGAGCATATACTTCAAGCAGATTTCCAAACAAAAAGTCCACTCTTGAAAATGAATAGGAAGGTTAAGCGATTGGATATATGTGCCAGCAGACTCAAGAACGACTAACCCACGAACAATGTCCTTCCCAAGCGATTCAATATTGTATCCATCAGGAATAAGCTTGCTACAAGGTTAACTTGGAGACGAAGATGGAGGGACAAAATGAAAAGGATGTTTCCACCCAATACATAGGGGAAGTGACTCCACTTGTATAAAAAGGTTAGAGGAAATGGCCACGACACATTCTTCAGTAAACGATCGAGTAGCACAAAGCAAACTGATGGGTTTAGAGAGAGGGTCATTATGTCTCATAAAATCAAAGCTTTTTAGAAATTTACTATCAATCAAAATGTTAAAACCCTACACACGAGTAAGGCTGATAAGAAAATGCGGGACAACAGGCATATCTACTCTTATAAATAAATCCATACGAATAGCGAATACAAACTCTAAAAGATTGTTATAAGAGTACAACCCAACAACCCAATGTATATGAAGAAATACTAAAAATTAACTAACTTAGGGGTTAGGGATAGGCAAAATTGGAGCAGCGATTGTAGAGGTATCTTCGTTAGGCCGCTGAGTGGAATCACCATCGCTGGCTTGAAGGAGATGAGGTTCAGTACTTGCATTACCCACGTTAGCATCTGGATCAACAGTCACAACATCAGCGCAGGGCTTAAATGGAAGTTCTTCATAATAATCCACCTCACACTTTTTTAGCTCAGCCAATGATGGAAGACTAGGGAGACTAGCGAGATGTGAAAGCAAGGCATACGGATGATCCTTATCAGCGATCTTATCAATGAATGCTTGATTCAAGTTGGCCCTCTTGCTTTCCAGAGTTTCAACACACCTCACCATTGTGGGCACACTTTTTTAGTCACACCTGAGGTTCCACTGTTGTACACTCTTCACGGGCTTACAATACCCGACAACTCACGTAGCCTTGGAGATATCCTCAAAAAACTTATAAAAGGACTTTGTCTTCCACAGCTGATTCACAAGCACTTGGGGATCTTTAGCGGAAGAAGGTCCATTGGTTCGTGTATCATCCAACTGAAAATGAAGCTCAGAGGATTCCACCCCCGCAAGCCTCGTACTCTCCCTAACAGTGCTTGCCTCTTCTTTACAAGCTTTCACTTTCTCCTCGGTAGCTTTCAACGGGCTCTCCAATAGCAAATACTTAGTCTCCAGAGATTTTTATTTCTCCACCATTGAATCATTAGCAGGAGAATGCTAAGATAATCGCTTGCTCGCAATCTTTAGGCCCTCGCCAACCTTACAAGTGTACAACATAGGAAACTAATTTACTCGATACGCTATAAATGACAGAGTAATACATAAGACAAGTTGCTCAAGGAAAATTGCAGTCTTACCGCAGCTAGTGTGTTAGGTAGTGAAAGGCCGAAAAAAATATTAGAATTTACCCCCTGGGCCAGGGAGTCTTCAGTCTGCTCTGTAATTGTAAAAGCATTTTGGTTGCCATGCCCCTTTTTAAGAGGATGAATAGGATGACCTGAGTGACCGCTGCTCTGATCCTTCTTGTTCTTTTTCTCTTTCTGCAGGTTCAGAGTTTGACGATGGCTAGTTTTCCCACCAAATTCTATTTATCCTTAGAGCCTATGAGGATCGGCTGCAGAGACACGACATTGGCATTGGCATTGGCATCACCAGCATGGTCAATCTGAATGACATCCATATTTACTTCGTCGTCATTGAACATTGACGGATCAATGTCAGCTTTCTTGAGATCCATGTCTGCCACAATAAGAAATAGCACATGTCAAAATGAACTCACAAGAAAGAAAAATATTGATACAACCCGCTATAAAATACACAGTAAAATACAGTATAATATAGGCAAACAAGACACCCTCAATGTCAGAGTCAGCATGGCGAAGGTGTTGGGTATGTACGCAAAGCGTAGCCACGATCAGCGTCTCCTTAGTATAGCGAAAACTCAAATTACGAAGCTTAGATTTAGGAACTTTGTAGTTCCATGAAGGTACAACAGACTCAAGAGTTTGTTTGGCTTTGATAAAAAAATATTTCCCACGCCAATCGCCAACATTACTAGGGAAGCCACTCATAAGCTCTACCCCAAAAATTACAGGATATAGGGTGAATTCGTCCACAGTATTCTTCACTTTTCGAAGGTGGTAGAAATTGTAAAATAAGTCAATTGTGAAAGTTATGTTCGCATTTTCACACATGCGAGGAAAACCCATCATAATAGCAATGCCCTTAGGATGAAATTGGGCAAAAGAAATCTTGTATGAATGAAGCGGTGCAATCACGTGTTCGAAAAGTGGAAAATAGAGACCAAAGTCCAAATATGATAGATAGCATGATATATTGCTAGGAGGAGGGTTGTGAACACACTCAGATTTAGAAGGAGAACGAAGCTTATAAGCTTACAGAAAAGGAAAGAAGTTCCTTAAGTCATTTACATAAGATATGGTCAAAATACTGGGAATAATGGAGAATTCGACAACATGGTCGGAATCCCAGTCGGAAGCAGCATCTTCTACGGGGGACTTACCATGATTAAAAGAAGATATAGAGGTCCTAAAATAGGGAAGGGATAATCTCAGTTAAAATACAATAGAAGAAAATCTACTACAAAAGGGAATTACAGAAAATGGGCCGGAGAAGATGATAGGAAGTAAGTCACATAGACAACCAAAACTAGAGAAAAAGAACACAGTAAAGGTATGAGAAATAATTCAAACAAGGGAACTTACCCTTGAAAGAGCCGAGGGTGGATTAAGCGTAGAAGATTTAGGAATTAGTACAAGAAAAACAAACTCTGGACGGTGGAGATGAGAAGCTGAAGCAAGAAGGAAGAAGAGGCCTTAAATATAGAAAACAGAAGGAGCGGTTAAAGAGGAAAGCAAAATAATGATGAGTATCTGACAAAAAGCAAAGTACCTTTTTTCTTATATCGAGATGACGATGGTATATGAACTGACAGCACACTGATTAAGGGCTACATTAAATTCTTCATTTTGAATTCCCTATTTAAGAGATATAGCGATAACAGCCGTCATGGAATTTTCGGCTGGAATACCGAATAACGGGGAGCAAATAGCGGAGTTCAAAAACAAAATCACCAAAAATACTGCCTTGGCATGAGAAGCTCAAAATTCAAAAAATTAAATTCGATGAGCGATCGAAGATAAAATTATAGCCAACAAGACTACATCACTTTGCAAGGCTAAAAGTAGCTTCTTCATCACAAACATTCTTCACAAACATTCTTCACAAACATTCTTCACACACAGTAATATCATTTTTCACTCAGACTACAAATAACATCATCGCTTTGTTTCTTGTAATTTTCATGGCTAGGGGGCTTATGGTGTAGGTGTGGCTTATCAATCAAAGGGCTGAGAGTCGCTAAGCCTAGCCCAACATTATCCTACCAAGCTTCGGTCTAAAACAATAAACAGGCGAGTGCAGCAAACACAGGAATCACGAGTCGTGGCAGAGAACGTGGGTCGGGGAAAATGGGACATGCACCGAACGCAAAGGCCACGACCGAGAAACATGGGAGAATTTCCTTAACCACGATCTCAAAGTCCTAAGAATAGGGAATGAGCCTATAAATACAACAAACTCTGTAGGAGCTAAGGTAAGCGGTATAATAGAGAGAAATTTCATTTCTTGAGGAGAGGACTGACTTGATCGTTGGAGTTGCTCTCTTAGAATCACTTTCGAGATCACATTTGCAGGTAAAAGAATCGAAGCAAGTGAACCGAGAAGAGGCTACCTGGACAGGCTACCACATCAATTTTTGGCAAGGTAAGAAAGAATTGGGAGAGGTCAGCAAATACTTTCCGTCCTATAACTGATAATGGCATATGAATTGATTTATCTTTGCACCGATGATCAATGTTTAACTAATGTGAGTTATTCGAGCCGATTACCTTCTTCATATATTTTCTAGATTTTATATTTTTTAGTTGCATTATTATTTCATATTTGATATTAGTTACTTGCATCATTAGTTGTTAGAAAAATCATGAAAATTAAGGCAAAAAATCATGAAAAATCATGAAAATCACCAAAAAATCTCTATATTAGTAGGTGTTATTTATAGTTATTGTTCTGATCCTCGTGGGATCGACTATGCTTACTACTGTGTTAGTTTCATCTTGAGAGTTTGCAGATTATTTTGGTGACTGAAATGACTTTCACCAAGTTGGCGTTGCTGTCGTGGAACGCTAAGTTAATTTCTATAATATTTTTTCTACTAATATGTGTGTTCGTAGTGCTTGGTTTGTGAGTATATCATCAAGGTCGAATTTAATATTAGAGCCTGAAATAAAGAAGACAACCAAGCAAAATAGAAAAAGAACCAAAGAGCGCAAATCATCTTCTATCGCGACCATCCCGTTAGCCAAAACCGGACCCCTCTTACGGTTTCAGCAACCACTACTGAATCGAGAACTGATACCAAAATGGACAGCGGGAGAAGATGCGAATCATGGGCATAAACCAAATAACCCATACATGTGGGAACTCACTAGACATAATGATGATGATCCCCCCACTTCCATTCAACTACAGGAGGCCAAGAATCTCATCGAAATCAAGTTGGCATTCTTAAATGTGATTTCAAAGTTACATGGGAGAAGCACCGAGAACCCCTACAAGTTTTGAGGGAATTTGTGAAGATTTGTAAGGTTCCGAAGAGGCCATCTACCATGACTGAAGATCAATTTAAGATAGTGGTGTTTCCCTTCAGCTTAACAGAAGAAACAAATAAATGGTTTTCAAGCCCGCCACCTAATTCCATGTTGACATGGTCCGAGCTTAAGAAGTTATTCTTGGAGTACTACATTCCAGTCACAAGAACAAATGCATTGGCAAAGGAAATTACAAGTATCAAGAAAGAGTATGATGAACCATTGAGTGCTTATTGGCTAAGGTTTAGAAAGTTGGTGGATAGCTGCTCCGATCACCGAATGATGAAAGGCCAACTCCTCCAATGTTTTTATCAAGAGATGATAGCCACCAACAAGGACTTGATGAATTCTTCCTGTAGTGGTGGATTTTCTCACCTTCGTGTGAATGAGACCAGAGAAATCATCAAAAGGTTAGTGGATTCCAAGAAGGAGTATGATCAGTCGGATATGTGAATCTTGAAGAAAGTATCACAAACATCTACCTCGAAAAGGATGAATTCAAGAAGAGTATGGAAAAATGAAGAGGATTCTATCTAAGTTTGTTAAAAAGGTTCCAGTTGTACAATAAGGGCCTTGCGACACGTGTGGAACATTTAACCATGCAACATCGCAATGCATTATGACCATGGGAGAGATACATGTTCAAGCAAATGCGATGGGGAACTACAATGAGAGGCATAAAAAGGGAGATCCATACCCCCCACACATTCAATCCAAGATGAATGGATCACCCAAATTTTTGTTGGAGAGACCAAGGTACCCAACCTCAGCATCGTCAGCATTCACAGCAACCTTATGTCCCACCAATGCAACGAGAAGCCTTAGTTTTTCCTCAACCCCTGCAAGGAGGTCAAGGGAAATCTTTGAATGATAAGCTGGACACACTGATGACATGATGCAGAAGCAACACCAAAATTTTGAGAAGGTAGAAGCAACTTTAGAGGAGCATACACACGAAAAATTGCCCATTTATCAAACTCAATGAACGAACTTAGGATGAAACAACCAAAGTTACCTTCTCAAGTTAAGTTAAATCCACATTAGATGGTAAATCAGGTTACCTTAAGAAGTGGGAAGGAAGTTGGTGTGTTTCCTTTGAAATTTGCAATCAAAAATACGAGGAGCTCACTGATGGAGGTTCCAGTTTTCCCAACCAAAACCCTACGACAGATAATCAGATTCTAGAATTGGAAGAAAAAGGTAACGAAACTACCACAAAAACCCCAATTCCTGAACGCCCAGAGTTTATGCATGAAGGTAAGTCCAGGGTGCCATCGGAGGTAAGTAAAAAGGCTAACCTTACATGATTCCTCGATTAAAATTCTTACACCCTTCCCTCGTAGATTGAAAAAGAAAAAAGATGATGTTATGGATTTTGTCTCGATTTTTGGAAAAATGGATATTAATCTTCCGTTCTTGTAGGCCATAAGATTACCACCAGCAAGCAAGTTCTTGAAAGATTTTTTTGCAGGAAAACCAGGAGATTCGAGCAAGATCATAATGGGGGAATATGTGTCGATTGTGATCCAAAAGAAACTGCCTCAAAAGTGCAAGGACCTAGGTATGTTTTCCTTACCTTATTAATTAGGAGATAAGAAGATTGATTCTGTCATGTGTGATTTAAGAGCTTCAATTAATGTTATTCCATTATCTATGTATAAAACTTTAACTGGAGTTTTGAATGGTAGACACTAGAGTAGTAATTCAATTGGCAAATATATCTTGCGTGATTCCTAAGGGTTGTTGGAAAATGTGCTTGTGAGAGTTAATGATTTTATTTATCTTGCAGAATTTTATGTGGTAAAGATGAATCATACCAGTGATAAGGGAACAAAAGGGGTATTGTTGGGTCATCCATTCTTGGAAACAACAAACATCATTATTAATGTTGGTAATGTAACCATTTCTCTTGATTATTTTGGTGATAAGTACAAGCTCAACATTGAAAAACTCATGAAGAAACTTATAGATGCTGATAATGTGAATGTGATCGATCATACTGGCCCTTTTATCCAAGATTCTCTTGAGACTAAAGTTTTACAGGATAAGATGGGAATTCAATTTCCTACTAGTCTAGGTGAGGTAAATGTTCCAGGCTAGAGCGATAAGGAAAACTGGGAATTGTTGGGTTCAATGTACTCCCATGAAGTCGTGACCTGCACTGAAATAAGCCACAAAGTGCCCATCCCGACTCACTCTGAATCGGATGTTTGGAAATTTTTGAAGTGCATACAGGGTACAGTTTGGCCAAACAGGACCCGTCCGCCAAACTAGTCCCACCGGATGTGAAAACCTCAAATTTGGAGTTGAAGATGTTACCACCCGATTTGAAGCATGTTTATCGAGTAGATGATATTATTCCAGTGAGTATGGAGTCGCTCAAGTGTGAGGAAGAAATAAAGTTCCAACTCCAAGAATTGAGAGATCTACGATTGGTAGGGTTTGATTAAGCAATGTAGTACAAAGAGCGTATTAAGATGTGGCATGGCATGAATTTAAGTCTAAGAAATTTGTGGTTGGGGAGAAAGTTCTTATTTTTTAGTCCAAGTTTTGATTTATATCATAGAAATTCAAGTCTAAGTGGACTAGCCCATTCGAAATGGCTTCTGTTTGGCCAAAAGAGACGGTACAAATTAAGAATACGGAGACAGGAAAAACTTTTTATTATAATGGATAACGTCTCAAGTCATTCTAAGATGCTTCTCAAGTGGCTGCAGCACTAATATCTGATCACATGAGAAAGTCTAGCCAAACACTATAAACAAAAGAGCTATTGGGAGACAGCCCAATTTTCTTCATTTTTCTTTTAATTTTTTTGAATTTCAATTTATTATCTGCTATCAGTTCTTGATATACATAGTAAAAGTATTTGAATTTTCACCATGGAGAATTCACACCTTTGGAGATATGGGACTCGTGGGGCTCTGTTTGGTTAAGTTGGGGGTCTGCGGCTGAACCTGATCCTGATTCAACACTCTCCTTTTGATCGGGAATTCCTCCAAACCCACACTATAAGTTCCCTCTTTCCCTTGTCAAATTTATTTTGTTATGTTTGACTATGTGTTTAAACTTTTTCTCATAAGATCTTTGCATTATTTGCTTGAGGGAAAGCAAAGTTTTAGTGTGAGGAGGTTATTGTGTGTTTTGTTTTGTATTTTTGTATTTAATTTTTTTTGTTATTTTAGTCAAACATGTGTTTTGAGTCGATAGTTTAGCATGAAGAAATTCTAATGGCTCTCGATAAAAGTATCATGCCCGTCATTTGTTTAACAAACTTGGTAAAATTTGATATGCCTTGGAGATTTTGAATGAGATTTTCTATGATTTGTGAAATTTGATCGATATAATTTTGGGATGACAAAAAAAGACGAGTTTACTTGAATATTTTAGCCTACTAAAGTGGGGTTTGAGCTAGAGTAGAGCACTCTTTACATTAATCTTTGTTCTGAGAGATCACATTGTCATATATACTTGGAGTTGGTATGTGTGAGAGTGATCGAAAGCACTAGGATGAACCACATAGCTTAAATTGCCTACCAATTACATTAACCACTAGTGAAACACTTTGAAGTTTTGACTATGTTCTTTGATATGAGTTATTATATACTTAGACATGTTTTATCCTTTCTCTTGGCCCTATTATGCATGTTCTTGGAGTTGTAGTTGATGAATTCATCCATTGTGTTCTCTTGAGTTGATGACATTACAGAGCATGTGTTCAGTTTGCCCAAACATAAGGGTTTCAAAATTGAAGGCTGAATCTTGTTATGAACAGTGATGTTGTGGTTCTATTTGGCCAAACTAGAGGGATAGCCGAAAAGAAAAAAAATCTTATTGTTTGTTATGTTGCCATTTCCCCTCACATGTACTGATTTTGGAGTGTATTGGAGAAGAAGGGTGCTGACGAATTTCGGAAAAAAGGAGAAAAAAAATAAAAATAAAATAGCACCTACATTTGATGTGATATTAGTTGGTTTTGTCACAATGGCCATGAGGTTGAAGATTGTTTGTGAATGTCCACTATACATGGATGATGGTTCAAGAAAAAGACATGCATAATATTTTAATCATTATTTGAGCTTAGAACCCTTAGGATCTCACCAATCTGAATGGTCCCTTGCCCCGTTACAACCTTAAGAAAAATCTTCCTGATTTGCATGTTAACTTCTCTATGTATTGTGAATTATTTGAGTGATTGTCCTTCATATATTGAGAGTAATTGAGTGAAACCGTGAGAAAATATTCGCTGCTTGTCTGATTTTGAATAAATTGATGATTAGATTTCATGATCTTGATTTTTTTTTTCATTTCAATTCCATTTAGGATAATTATTTCCGGGTGTGTACACGTGATCCTTTACTCCTTGGCATGGGAATATTTATCATTATAAGAGCAGAATCTAGAGTTTTAAAATGTTGAATTTTTGTCTGTCTAGTCGTGTGATTTGTGTTCTTTTTTTATATATGACCCTTTTAGATAAAGTCTTATGAGGGAATAAGAAGTTATGAACACTGTGGATTATTGATTGATCTTATATTCTTCACTTCATACTTAAGGGCAAGCATGATTCAATTGTGAGGATATTTGATGTGTGTGATATTGTGTTCATATGTAGTGAGATTATTGTGATTTTATTGAGATTTAATTTTCACTTAAGGTGTTTTTGGTGCGGAAATTCATAGTCTGTGAAGAATTGAGAGGGAGTTATACCTTGTACTCTTTTTTTCCTTAACCAACGGTTTCCCCACTGGGTTTTCCATATCAAAGTTTTTAATGAGACGATGTGCTTTAATGGAAAATGTTCTTATTTTATATGAATTTTTTCCAGAAATGAAGAAAAGAAGGCAAAGCAGAATTGCTGAAATTATGGGTTCAAGTAAAATTTTGTGAAAAATGAGGAGAATTTGAGCAGAAAAAGAATACAGCTTTCGCAGAGTTGTCTTATGCGCAGGAAGATCTGCGGCAAAGACAAATCCAAATTAGATTTGGAGAATATTTTGTTGGAGATATTGTAGCTAGAGTTATCTCGAAGAACTAAAGATATTCACTTCGCATATGGAATAGGATTTGATTATCGATTTCCAATCGAAATTCTCTTATTTTATGAATTAATTATTTAGTTTAATTATAATCGGAAGATATTTTCTTTTCCTTTCTTCAGTAAGAAGAATCTGCATTTGATTTAGTTTTGGTTTTTCGAAGTGCCTGCATAGGTACACTCCCTCCGTCTCACAATAAATGGATACACACTTTTTGGCTTCATATTTAAGAAAATTGATGCGATCACTTACTTTTTGGCTTAATTTTTAAGAAAGTTGATGTTGCTCAACTAATGGCCACTTCATTTTACTAAAATAGGTAAATTTAAAATGTGGGCAAAATTTATGGGACAGACTAAAATAGAAAAGTGGACAATAGTTATGGGACTGAGGAGTATATAGTTTGGTTGTTTAGAAAACAAAACACACAAACATAGGGAGTTAGGCCAAGGGCAATGGTAGAGACGCTAGTGGTCTCTAACCACTTAAATATATTATTTTTCTCAATCTCTCTCTTCCACCCCACCTTAAGAGACCACCCTTTCTTTTCTTCACAATGGTAAAAGACCAATATCTACTATTTATGGACCCTACTTAATTTTCTCTATCCTACTCATTAATCTTTTACATTTAATTTAAATAAATTTGTTCATACAAAATAAATTTAATATGAAATTTAATAATATATTTTTATTTTTTAAATTTAATTTCGTTTTTAACAATTATTAAATAATTTGTGAATAAAAATTTTCCAATTTTTTTTTTAAAAAATTACAAGATTATTAAAATATTTTTCATATTTTAAAATCAAATTTACACATTTAAAAATAGATCAGATTTTTTAAAAAACATTTTTTAAAAAAGTATGGGACACGTGGCCCAATTAAGGATGACATGTATCCCAGGAACTGAACAAAAAAAGGGACCGCATGTGAGCGGTCCCATAGCTAGCAATTGGATCGAAATTTTTGGTCCACAACCGGTCTCCAATGTGATCTTTAGCAAGAGCGCAAGAGGTGGTCTTTTATTAAGAGATCACTCTAGAGACCACCACTGTGTGATTTTCGATCTCTAGAATAATCTATTAATTTTAAGAGAGCACAACTGCCCATGTCGCTAGAATATATTAGTTTGGGATAAGTGTCAATATAACCCTATCTACTTGAGTAAGTGCCAATATAACCCCTATGATAATTTTTAGTGCAAATATAACCCTAACTAGTTAATGAAAGTGCCAATATAACCCTCAAACCCCATTTCTGGCATTGACCTCAATTTTTCAGCATTGCCTCTATGTAAATTGACCAAAATACCCTTTGGGCTAACTCTGAAATTAGGTGGACAATTTTACCCTCATAGTTCGCCGGACCGCCATAATTCACTGAAATTATGTAGGGTTATATCATCACATTATACAATCTTATTGGGTTATATCAGTGCATTCCTAATGTTTGTAGGGTTATATCAGCACATCCTTAAAATTTATAGGGTTATATTGACACTTTCACAAACTATATAGGGTTATATTGACACTTTCACAAACTATATAGGGTTATATTGACACTTTCAAATATTAAAAGGTTATATTGATACTTATACCAAGTAGGCAGGGTTATAAAAATATTTTTTTATTAATTTTAGTTTCCTGGATGCGACAGAGACAAGCCGCATGAAATTGTGATTTCGATTTCAATATTCTTCTGCTCGATTGGAACTTTTGTATTAGTCACGGTTTGGTTTAATTTCTTTAGAAAAAAAATGCTTTTATAGCTCTAACTAGTTGATATAAGTGTCAATATAACCTTTCAATATTTGAAAGTGCCAATATAATCCTATATAGTTAGTGAAAGTGCCAATATAACCCTATAAGTTTTAAGGATGTGCTGATATAACCCAACAAACATTAGAAATGTGTTGATATAACCCTACAAACATCAGGAATGTGTTGATATAACCCAATAAGATTGCATAATGTGCTGATATAACCCTACCTAATTTCAACGAACTATAACGTTCCGGCTACTATGAGGGTAAAATTATCCACCCAATTTCAGAGTTAGCCCAAAGGGTATTTTGGTCAATTTACATAGATTCAATGCTGAAAAATTGAGGTCAATGCCAGAAATGGAGTCCGAGGGTTATATTGGCACTTTCATTAACTAGTTAGGGTTATATTTGCACTAAAAATTATCATAGGGTTATATTGACACTTACTCAAGTAGATAGGATTATATTGACACTTATCCCATTTCTTTATTATTTATTTAGTTAAGTATGTCTATGTATTGTGCTATTTATTTGTTTAGTTTAATTATTATGAACAGGTAATTTATATATAAAATGTAATAACAATCATTAGTATATGAATCGTGGGACCTAATTATTTTATAACTGATTCTTGTATGTTCTTGATTATTCTTGATTAATTAATTCTTAATATGTTTAACTCCGGCTAACATGAATATTGTTAAGATATTGCTAACTAATTCCACCAATACGTAATTATTGGAAAGAGTTCGTAAGTAGCAAGTTCTTATGAAAAACACATAACTGGCTAAGACTGTAATAGCAAGATATGAAATAATTAAGCGTGCGTTAACTTGCGAATACTTGGGTAATTGCTTTATTAGATTTTTTTCATTCTTATTCTATTGAGATGTGTAGCTGGTTTAACGAATACTTTTCATGGGCATTTTGGTAAGAGAAACAATTGGTTAATTATTGGTCAATTGTCGACAAGGTAAGAAAGAATTGGGAGGGTTCAGCAAATGCTTGTCGTCCTATAACTGATATATGCATATGAATTGATTTATCTTTGCGCCGATGATCGATGTGTAACTAATGTGAGTTATATTTTCTAGATTTTATATTTGTTAGTTGCATTATTATTTCATATTTGATATTAGTTAGTTGCATTATTAGTGGCTAGAAAAATTCTAAAAAATTAAGGCGTGGTGGCTAAACAAAAAATTTCCTAGTAGGTGTTATTTATAGTTATTGCCTTGTTTCCACGTGGGATCGAGTCTATTTATTACTGGGCTAATTTCACTTAAGAGTTTACCGATTATTTTGGTAAGTGGAACGACGTTCGCTAGTTGGACAAGCAGAACCGGCGAGAAGGAACGGCAGGAGGTAACCAGTGAGTCGGCCGACGGCCGGCCACGGAGTTACGCAACTCCGGGAAAAAAAAGAAAAGGAAACCAACAGGCAAAGAGCTTAATAGCAGAACAGGGCGGACGGGCGCTGGCTGGCACTTCAGATCAATTTCTTGAGGCAACGAGCTGTCCGGCAAGGTTAACGGCGGAGTGGCGAGGTCGACGACCACCTAGCGTGGTCAACAGTCCTCTGGTGGTCAACGGCAATCCTACGGTCAGGCGTTCAAGCAAGGCCACTGGTGGCACGGCAAGACCAGTACGGTCCTACGAGGTCAACGGTATTCTGGCGATTGCCCCCCAGGCTCTTTTTTTTTTCTTTTAGTTCTATTTGTTGTAGAACTGAAGTTGGCCGAAGAGGGGCCAACTGATCGGAATTTTGACCAAGAAGCAGAGTTGTAAAAATAAGCCACAACTGCATCAATCGTCGTTACCCGGAAAAGGTACATACCTTTGGCAAAGTCGTGTCAAACGGAGCAACAAAGTGCTAAAGAAAAGCGCAAATATTGGTCCTCCCGCAGAGATGGGCCACGACAAGGTCCGGAGAAGGTACAGAACCCGAGCAGAAAAGGACTACGATGGCGATCGGTGATGCAAGGTTGGCGTACAATGGTGGATTACTGCCGACTAGGTCGGGGAGTCTTCTGATATCCCTATGATAGTAAGGTAGAAAATTCTAATGTTTCTCTTTATTGATGACCGGCGGAAACATTGCAGATGACGGTTAATAACCGTGGATCAGATTCGTCCAAAATGGGTTGGAGGTGGGTTCGGTCTGACCAAACAGGGTCATCACATTAGGCTGAAAGCATAGGTAGGATTTTTCCTTACTTTTGACGGGGATAAGGTCATTGGGTCCGACGGGGATAAGGTCATTGGGTCCAGGTGCTTTGGGCATTTTGTTTAGGCTTCCGTTTATGTTGACTTTAGTTTAGTCCAATAAGGAAGGCGAGCTCAAAGTGGGTCTTTTGTCTGGAGCATTAGATTAAGTAGAGGCAATCTCTGCTGACTATGATTTTTCTGCAACCTTCTTTAATAGAAAATTCATATCGGCTCCTGATCTACTCTCCAAAGAGTTTGGTTAGGAGAACTCCAAGTTAAAAGTAGTTTAAACATCTTACCTTTGGTGAAACCCTCGAAGAGGTTAACGATTAGATATGTACACTACAGTTAGTTTGGACTTTTTAGGATAAATCGACACATCTTGAAGGTTCAAATTGGGTTGGGTTAGAGATCTCTGTGATTATAAATTAGAAATGTCAAGTCAAATGTGTGTTACTGTGACTGTTTGAGTTGAGACGCTACCTTAAACTGAGACAAGTGTTCAGTAAGTCGAGACTGTCGAACGTAATCACGATACAGGTGGACCACTTCATTCTACGCAACACCTTCCATTTGGCCACCAAGACAACCGAGGCGTTGTGTTCGACTAACTAGGTGCAACTCAGGTTCTCCTCCCTAATAAATGATGGTGTTTAAGTCCCTATACGTCAGGTTGACGTGGAGCAAACTATGATACACCATATTGGTATGGGGATTTGATACACCATGTTGGTCTATCATGATACACCATGTTAGTCTATCAAGTGGGAAGCTCACCACACTCACCCTCTATGAGTCAACCATGTGGGAATTTATTCCACCATATAATAGATAGGTTTTTCTCATTTTAGGGATGATGTTAAATAGTTTATCAGTTCATCAATTATAATAAAACATAGACTAGTAGTACTAGTTTATCATAAAAAATTAGTTCAATTGTAATAAAACATAGACTAGTAGAACTAGCTTATCATCAGAAGCAGATAGACCAACAAATTGTAAACCATTTCTATAGCTTAATAGAAAGGGCCCAACTATTTATTTTTTTTAATAAAATAAAACTCCCATATGTATAACCACATATTTTATATTATAGTATTCTAATTATATCTATAATTGGTCTTACTACGAGACAAATTCTAAATACTTTAGGCTAAACTACTCCTACTAAATAGGACTCAAAGGACTAGTTAGGGGCATAATTATGCTAGCGATGGTTTTCACTAATGTGCATGTAATGAAAGTCATAAATGTACATGTAATGAAAGTACCTAATTCTAATGTAACTAGCGCCCATAACCTAACACGTGATGTAATGAGTGATCGAAATTACCGTATTCTAATATAAGGATCCGACGTTCTGTTTCCAAAAAATAAAAAATAAAGGTATGTTTACAACCGGCAGCCAGTTGTAGAGTAGACTTGGTGGCTCTGTACAAGAAAACATTTGAAGTGATCATGATAAGCTTAAAAAAATTCTCAACAGTGTCCATCGATCATTAGATTAGAGTAGAACCTTGAAAGCTTTTCAGCTGAATATCAAAGTCAAAAGGCAATCAATCACGGTGAAGCAAAACCTCTCAATGCAAGTCCGTGATCACTACACAGCTACAAAATTTCATTTCAACAGAATAGATAACAGGAAGTTTTCAAAAAAAAAATGATGGTGCTACATTTGCCTTCCTCAGGTGAACATAGACGGAGGAGTTCACATCAGAGTAATATCAGAATTCACAGTATCATATTGGAGAAGAAATGGATGTCCCGTGTATCAGACATCACTACCGGCACCCTCAGCTTTTTTCTCTTTCTGTTTCTCTCTTTTCTTCTTGTTTCGCAGCGCGTTCTTGCTCAACTCGCTATAGCATTGTGTCACATAGAAGTCAGTGAGCTAAAAACAAAAACAAAAACAAATAAACAAAAACCTACATAACAGCACAAGTAGGACTCTTACCCAGATGGGCTCGCACCAAATAGCTGCAGAAAAAATAAGAACCGTCAGCTATTGAATTGGGAAAAAACAATGAATGCCAAAAAGTACAGGCATGTGACAGCCATACCTAGTAAGACTATGCATCGATTCATTACATATACAAAAAACATCAGGACATAGCAAGATAGTAAGATGAATACAGTTAATCAGCATAACAGTTTACTTTTCCTTGGTCACGATTCAAAGCTACTTTAGCTTTAAAAAAAATATGTTAAGGATCCACCACCTATTTCTGAGTTTATGCATTTTCCCTTCTTAGCTAGTTTGGTTGCTCTATCTGTAAACATTCCGCCTATAATAATCAAGAAAATTTGCAGATTGTATGTAAACATTGACGTCTCTTATGTCCAAACCATAAAATCCTAAATACAAACCAACTACATTTTTGAAAGTCGTATTACTCAAAAAAAACATTCTTGAAAGTCGTACCTCCGCCTGAACAGCTGCAGCAGCTTTAGCATGAGGGGGTCGATAAGCAGCAGGTTTCTGTACAGGAGGAATTGCAGGCACTGCTTTTGAGGAGACCTGGGAGGGTTTTGACCCTTGTCCTGATATTTCATCATCAAACTGGATTTACTCTAAGGAAGAAACGAAAGGGCAGGAGAACCCAGGTGGGAAAATAGTGTAAGCATGGAAGGAAAAGACACCTTGGACTTTAACACCCTGAATTTTCATGTTATCAACATTCTTTACAAGTACTGCAATTTCGCCAAACATATCTGGCGATTCTGGTTTCCAATTGACCTGTTACAATGTTTTAATATATAAATGATTAAACAGAGGTACCATTCTGACAATCAATGTATATTGAGCTCACACAATACTAACCTGATACAATTTGTCAAACATTTTCTTGAAGTACAGGGATCCATTGTAGTGAAATATTTTAATCCTTTCAGATAGATGACAGAACCATGATCAGTGGCAATGTTAACTAATATTTATAACAATAAACCCAACCCAGAAACAATAAAATGAATTTTCATCTATTCCCATATCTCCTAAACAATACCGAAGTATGAGAGGCAATTTATGTATGACAATAGCTATCGTTAAATGATCAGCTAGATCCTTTTTATAAATGATGTTCACTTACAATAAAAACAGGAAGCAGGCCGGTAAATAATGGATGCGTTGATTTGATTCAGATGTTCAAACTTCAAATATGATCCACCAGTTAAGACTATCATAGCATATGTATAGTAAAATGCTGTTTAAGTTCTGCAACACTGATGACTATATTATAAAGAGAATTAAAATACTCGTTCTCAAATAAACCAAGGCAATCACAAATATATGTACTCATTACCCATTGTCAACTTGAAGTCTTGGCGCTGTGGTAGCAGTCATAAAATATTGACCATCAGGCGACCATTCGCTTGTCACAGACCATTCGGCTTTTGTGGTTCCAAGCTGTCTTTTCTCCACATAGTCCCAGAATACCTAACAGCATGAAGAGATATATGACATAAAGTACTGAAAAACCAATAGAATAAAGCTTTAGGAAGAAGAAAAAAAGTTGCTGAGCCACAGAGCAATGAAGGGGGAAAAAACCAACAATTCTCTATAACATTAGCGAAGCTGCAAAGGAAAAATAAGGATGTAACGGAGGAATGATCACTTTTGGGGCCTCATCGTGAAAGGAAAGCGGTTCTGTCCAGAACCTTGTGCACATATATACACGAAATGAATGATGAGAGTTTTTTTCCCTCTTAAATATGTTAGTTTTTTGTTGAAGAAATCTGCCTTCCATGAAGCAGCATGTTTGCCTTTAAGTAGCAGATTAGAACTCAAGAGTTACTGAAAGCTTAAAACTGTCACACTTTAAGTTGTGGATCATGTTCAAAATCAGTACTTGGCCTGTGTACCCAATTCCTGCAGCATTTTGCATGGACCACTGCATCTCCACAAAGAGCTTCAATGCAGTGCCAAAATGTGCAAGAAAAGAGTTCCCATGCACTTGTGGAATGGTTATAAGGGAAAAACGTGGAAAAAAAACTCACGGAATTGGTAGCTAGAATATTGGAACTTGACATGCAAAACTACAGAGTAGGTAAATACTGTTCAAACAGGAGGCGTAAATGCAAGGAACCAAATGAGTAGACGAGAAAGATTTATTGTTGGAAGCCACAAGGCATAAACTTTGGCATTGTAGAAAATTTAAGATAGGAATGATGGGTGTACCACAGCCAATTTCATAGAGATAGAGAAGCTGATATGAATAGTTAGAAAAAGGGATAGAACTAGAACTCCTATAGTGATCGTGGAAAAGGAACGCGTCAATACCATCAAGATATTTAGAGTACACAAACTAGAAATAAGTTTAGATGCATCTTGAGAAAGCCAAGACCTTTCATCCAAAAGTCCCCAAAAGTGTAGCGATTTATGAGAATGGGTGGTGCGGGAGTGAGGATTATGCTAATATTCCATTGGAAAGCCAATCAACAAAGGAAAATAATTTATTTTTGCAGTAATATATAATTTGGTAGGCCATACTTTGTTATGAAAGAGATTAGCACTTAACTACATCTCAGAAACTTTAAAGTGCTGTTTCAGGAAATGTCAAGAATTGCACCTAAGAGTAAGCGACAGGACCTCAAAAAATTAAAATGCTCTCTCCCTTTTGCAGAGAGAGTCC
Organism: Rubia yunnanensis; assembly: GCA_037428765.1. Taxonomy (NCBI): domain Eukaryota; kingdom Viridiplantae; phylum Streptophyta; class Magnoliopsida; order Gentianales; family Rubiaceae; genus Rubia; species Rubia yunnanensis. The sequence goes on from CM075066.1 coordinate 43,218,113, forward strand.
TTTTTTATTCCTGGGTAAAGATTTTCACTGATCAACACAAAATAAGTGTCTTGCCCCTATTTTTCCATTTGAGTGGGTCTCCTGACAGGCGGTCTGTTCATAAGCTTATGGACAGGCCATTTATTTCTTACCTTATACACTGCATTTCTTAAATTACATACAAAATTTAAAATTTTTGAAAATATTTTTTTATATCATATATTTTTAAATTTTCACCTTCAAATACATATTATTACTTGTTTTAACTTATAAAATGCAATATTTAAATTTTATAAAAAATTACAACATTTAAGGCAAATGCCCCTGAGGACTGTCCATAAACTTATGGAAATGCCGCCTTTCCTGAGAATTTCCCTTTCCATTTATATCATCATTACTTTTTAGCTATGCAATGATTTTTGGAGAGAAAAAAAAAGACAGAAGATTCAACACAATTCAGTCTATAAAAATGAAAGTGACAAATTATTAAAAGATTAGACAGAAGCAATACTTTTTCATAACTTTTTGAGTAAAAAGACTGGAGAAGAAATTTCTGTTATGGCATATTTAATGAGGTGCTACTGGGAAATTCTGGGCAGAACAGACATATTACATATACTTACCTCTTCTATGCAAACTTTGTTTTGGTAAGACAGATATAAATCATATTATGGCAGTAGGTACACTTGTTAACAATAAAACTAGGTTTATGGGCCTGAAGTTAAAGTTTTAGACTCTCTACTCTCATAAAAGGAGTCCACTTTAAACACTTCTCTTGTCCAAAGAAGTCACATTCAAAATTCGATTTTATTAACTTATATATACCTTGCTACCACATATATGACATTTTTTCATATGAGATGGGACATTTCAAAGTGTTCCACATTCAATAACACTGGTCAAATCAAAGATTATTTTGGTGCTGTAGCACCTCTCACATAAAAAACATACTTCAGCCAAAATGGACTCTTTTTATGAGGCTGAGGTAGTATAACTTTTGAGCTCAAGAACTGTGCACAGATTATCTTTGAACTCTGATCGAGAATTCATGAGACACTCAATGAAATAAGTTCTAAAATGGAGGCACATGTTTAAATGTGAATTGATGTTCCAGTGGATGATCTGTGCTGAAGCTTGTTTTGTGCTAAAGTGTAACCTCCCCTTTCTCCAAGCACCCCTTACAAATATAAGTGCTTGTGTACACAGATGGAAGTGGACCTAGAGACATTGAGGAGTACAATAATGAAGAGTGGTGAACCCTGCTGCACAGCTAAACCACTATTTGCAATTTCATCTAAGAGGCTATAATTTGTGTCTTTTTCTGGGAATGGTTCAATATGATATTGGGGTAAGCATATTCCCTTCATTTCTATTTTATCAGTTGACTTTTATACTGAGAACCAGCATTCCCTCTACTTGTGGCATGCCATCCAGATACTTCAGCATGTTACAGTTAATTGCATTTTCTGGAAAGCATTTACTAGAGAAAACATAACAATTTCACGTCTCAGGAAGTTGAACAGATATAAAAAGAAAATAATTAAGAAGCGAACAACCAAGAATCCACCGAACGATGTAGAAAATCACATCGAGAAAAAGTGAGTGACAGAAGGAAGTAACATACCATGTCACCAGGCAAGTTCCCAAACCCTGCCAAACATATAACTGTAACATTTATACTGAATTAAGGTCACCGCAATATCACTAAGAAATTAAAGGAACTACCAACCATTTAAGGCAAACTTCAATAAGTAAAAGTACAACAATAACTTGTGGTTCCTTCAGAAGGATACACTTCCCTTTTGGGTTCCACCGAATAGTATTATAAGGCCCAGTCCCAAGTTCAAGAATTGGATTGCACTTCGTGTCAAACACAGTAGCCATTGCAGGCATAACTAACAATATGTGAAGGAATGCTAAAAGCAGGAAGAGTATAAGTACCAGAGTCAAAGCACTAATAGAGGTATATGACCCCTATGTAGCGACCACAAAGACCTTTAAAGTCAAAAAATTTTACATAGTAGAAGAGAGAAAATGAAAATACTAAACAAACAGACACGCATATCAGTAAATGAAGGACACCCCCACCCCCACCCCAACACAGTAAATGCAATAAATCCGAGGCTCTGCTCTTATCTTTTATGCAATGAGTGGAATATTTTTCCACGCAATTTGAAGAAGCATGTCGGACAGTGGCATCTATAATATTACTCCCTCCGTCTCATCATAAGGTTCACACTTTCTTTATTTCCTCTTTTGGCAAACTCTTAGCCTACTTTCATTCTTTGTCCTCCTTACCTTCACTCATTCATATTATTTTATCCAATTTTATTTCTTTCTATTCCCTCTCAACTACCATCAGCACATTCACCCCCTCAATATCTGGTCCCAAACAAAGTGTATACCTTATATTGAGATGGAGGGAGCATATTATTATCATCCCATACAGGAGAAGAAACATCAAATGGTGATTAACTTGACAATGACTCCAACAAATTTACATTTAAAAAAGCACATCAGTCTCGATAAAACTTAGCATAAAAGCAGCCCTTTAAATATATCTCTAACTAGCTCCTACAAGTTGAATGCCGTTCCATGAATAATTCAGGGATGAAAATACAATATCCTTGTGTCAGCTCTTAAGTATAAGACGATGAAGAAAAGGATACATCCATAAACTACTGCAAACTCTCTACCAGAACATGACCACTGAACATCATGTACAGGGCCTTCTTTACCTGCAATCATGTGAAAGAGTAAGCAATTTGGAGATTCAGATTAACAATCTAACAGTACAAGCAAGAGAGGAAGAGGCAATGAAATCTACGAAGGGGGACAAGTCCTTCATGGGATCCATCTGTAGTCAAGTAGTTCAGCCTTGATTCTCCATAGTAACTCTGGTTAGTTTTGTCAACATCTGATTGTACCAGAACAAGTAACCCTGTAGAACCAGAGTTCCAATTTAGTTGCACTGATGAACAACGGAAGAAGCTTCGACGAGCAATAGGACTCTGCAAATCTTTCCCGGTAGAGGATATTTGAACACTAGCTGGCATTCCCTACAAAAGGAGGTAAATCAAGTAACAATTTGCACCACAAAATCAGCATCTTATGATGCTGCTGATGTATGAAGAATATATGATGACTATGCTCTGTAAAAGTACTCTTAGCCAGTTTTTGAAGGTAGACCTCTAGTTTCCACTAACTATACAGAATTTCCTTTGTAAAGGAAGTCTTCAAAAAATTAAGTTACATTAGTTTTGAAAGGTAATATAATAGGTACTCCCTTTGTCCCAGTCTAAACAACACAGGTTCCATGATTGGGGTTTCTTGCACACTTGTGTTAGTTCTATTTTTTCAATGATTATAGTATTCAACTACACCATTTTTCACTTTCTCTCCTACTTATGTTCCATTCATTTACATTACTAATATAATTCTCTTCACTTTTCATTCTCTCTCCTCCTTATCTTCCACACAACTTTGTTTTTCTTCCTGCTCATGTCACCAATGCAATCTAAGGTGGGATGAGGAGGTATGTTTTGTGCCAAGCCATGACAATACGACAGAATAGAGTCAATAGACTGCAGTTTTTAAGTACAGCATCCAGCTAAACAAGTAATCATTTGCTCATAATATTTCTTAGTTACATTCTCCCCAGAATCAAGTATTAGACATGAAATTAAATACCTTTGATTCTGAAACAAAAACTGCCACATAATTCACTGGCGGCTTAGATAGCTCTACAGCAGCTACTCCAGGAACTCTAAGCCGATTGAACACACCTTTAGAAAAATCCGCTGGGTCGAAAAACTGAACTTCATTAGTCATCAGACGACACGCAATAGTTTCGTCGAGGCTGAATTTAATTGAAGGCCTAAAGATGGCAAAAATTAATCAACAGCAGTAGTATAATCGCCACATCAAATCTGTACAAACTCAGACAGTTAAATATGACATACCAAGTTGCTTTGGTCATATTCTTCTGGGATAAATGATGAACTGAGTTTCCCGTGTCCACCTTCCATATGACAACATTCTTGTCTGATGGTGATGTTGGCTTATGAAAGGTCTGAAGATAAGTCCCAGAAGGGGACAGCGTAGCTGCAAGAACATTTGGAACACTGAAAGACCTTATCTCTCCCCAGCTTTTGCAATCATAAATATTAATTTGAGAATCAGACTTCATGACCATTAGCCGTGATCCATCTTCACTAAATTTCCCACTGGAGCATTGAACCTTATTAAGCTTGATACTAGGTTGACCATTGCCGAAAGGAGGGCCATTCCAAATGGTAAAACCATCTGGTTCTCTAATTAAGATATCTAAGGAAGGTGGTCCGGCGGTGGCCATTAGAGCTGTGATATCAAGGACTTCACCAGTTCCTAATTTTGTCCACAGGATAAGGGGAAAAGAACAGTTATCAACTGAATTTTGAACAAACAAAACATACATAGTATAAACATATCAAGGTCAGACATGATAAGCAATTACTCACATCGCCTGAAAACTCCATACATCAGCAAGACATATTTCCTAATATAACATGATTTGAGTTTTACAATGAAGTTGAATATGTGCAAAAGGAGCAGGGGAAATGTGTAAGCTTTGAAGGAAAAATTATTAGAATAGTGCACAAAACTAGTTATCACAAAACATACAACTTTATCCTCCATCCACAGTGAAGATAGCACAGTAACAAATTTCTATAACTGCTACAAACTCAAAGTGGTTTCAAACAATGAAGACCAGTAGTAAACAACCCAAAAGAGAAAACCGAGCTTAGAAGGACAAAATGGTGCAGCACATAAAACAGAGGTCCAATTTCTGAGTCAACATGGCCTAACAACTATGTACATTTAAAAGGGGTGCAGGCATATCAGAACCATCTAAAATTAAACTAAGATGTTCAAGGGTAATTATCAAGCATGTTAATGTAGTTATAAGAAGAAATTGAGTCCTCAATCAGAAGATAATCAACTTCCCTACTGCCAGCAAATGACCTCAACTTCCACTGACTTTTATAGAACTTGTGTGACAGGGATTATCCAAAATCATCAAACTAAATGCTAAAACCAATGTGCGTAAGCCACAGAATGTATTTTATACTTTGGAAGACACCTCAAGCTAAGTTAATTTTAAGTAAAGACGAATTATTCGTACACCCACATTTGAGTAAACAGTCTGGCTTCTGGTAGTAGCAATTAGAGTCTCATCTGTTTTGCTAAAATGGTATAACAAACCTTCACTGACATTTTTACCCCAATCCTCACTAGAACTCCCTAATGTTTCTATAGAAGACACAAAACTTCAAGTTTGATCTTAGCCGTTATCTGGCCCAACAAAACCTAAAAATGCAAATTGACAACGCAAAACTAATACATCCAAAACGAAACAATTGCACAGTGCGGCAAAACTATGGAAATTCTTTGAAACGATCAGAGCACAGACCGTGCTTAGGACTCAAAGAAGAGCTTTAATGGTTGCTGTAGCCGCGAAGTCTGTGGTGCTTCTCGACTAACTTTGAAATGTCGCGCTGTGAAAAACTGGGAATAAATGGCAGCTTATTCCAGTTTTCCAACCCAACTCGGCAACCTGGCCGATTGCTTGATGAAATTTAACTAGTTTTTGGAAGGGTGAAAAGAGGTCAAAATATTTTACATGTTGGGAAATGAAGTATGTAGGGGTTTTAATTTATGTTTTGTTATTCGTGAGATTTGTCTTCACAGATTAATTTTATTTTTTGACATGATCGATTAGATCATTGTATTCACGATGATAGTTTGATATAGTTGTTCACGTTGATGGATTGTTCTCTATCTGCTTGTTAAGATCGTATGATCGCAATTTTGTTTGTGGTTTTATTTTTGGATTTCCATTAATTTGAGTTCGTCATATATGTGTTTTTCTAGGTATTTACAGTTTGGACAACACAGATTGTGGTTGGATCAAGTGGTATTACAGTTGTAGAAGATCCTCGTTTGACGCAGTGATATTGATGCGTAATACGCTCCTCTCTACCAAGTGATCATGATTTTCGCGGGAAGCGAGATAATATCCCAGAGGGCTATATTACAATTTATATTGGATTTTTGATCTGTAATAGTACAGACGATCAGTCTAGTTGGCATGTAATTTAGATTTCCTTGTAACATGTTAGTTATTGCTAGAAGCTAGTTGGGTTGAATGACAATTCCACTCATTGTAATAGTTGTTGGACGTTTTTCCCAACATGTTGGAATGATTTTAAAAAAAGTATGTAGGGGTAGAAGTCCAATAACATTTTAACAAGTGTCAAATAACTTAAGAAGAAAATGAAAAGGATATTAAAAAACAAAAAATACGTTTAACTTTTCAATCCAATTGCGCTTGTCAAAATGTTATTGGATCATCATTCTCACGTGCTTAATTTTCCAATATAAAAAATTTCCTGTGAAGAGGTGTTAGGGTTCTCCAAATTTTATTTTATGTTATTTTTTAAAAAAGGGAAGAGGTGTTATGTGTATCATTAAGTAGATTTTTTTTATCACCATCAAGTAGATAGGAGTACTATTGGAAGAAACTAGTAAAATTGTATCCCAATGACACAGTGATTTGGGTTGTGAAAGTTGTAGGAGTAAATTTATAAAACCGTATGGTAATGGAACTACATGAGTGCATCGGGAATATTGTAAAGAAACTTGGATGTTGATGTGAATCGCTTGACGTACACTTTCCTTACAGAGTAATCCGACTCTGCCTTGAGTTACACGAATTCCCTTCGGAGATATAACAATTGAAAATGCCTTCTTGTTCTAGGTCTGAATCAAGAGTATAGTATTTGAGTGAAGTGTTTTGGTTACTGAGTAAGTGTAATAAATTTATGAGATTTTCAGTTGTGTTCACAATGCATGCGTTCGCTTGTATATATAGGAAATAATTGTCCAGAGACGATGTAATAGTTGATTGTCTATCACAAAACATGCATGTATCAGAATTATAAATAGTGAAATGATGTATCTTTCCACTCGATACATCCTTCCACATAAATAAGGGTAGGCATGTTACACCACTACATTCAATGTAACGTCATTAATATGATATCATCCTTATCTTTTCAATCAAGAGAAGTTAGGCAATACGCACTGCCACATCAAAATTATAATAAACTATGAATGATACATCTTTCCACCCTAGGATAAGACATGTTAGTCATCATAATCTGACCAACACAATTTTAATACTTATCATAAAACTGTAAGCTCATAGATAGTTTATACAAGTGTGCAATCTGTACCACCAAACTTGTTTTAATATCTCGAGGTCACAACTACTCGAATCCAATCATACTTAAGAGTAATGATATTCTCGGTGAAAATTCATAGTGAAACATTATAGTAAATGATGTGACATTAATGAAAAGACCAAATCAATAAGCACCTTCCTTGAAAGGTGAAACAAATTAGATATAATAATCTTTTCTTTAGAGCCACATCATTCACTATAATGTTTCACTATGAATTTTGATTGAGAATATCATTACTCCATACTGAAGTAGCTTGTATTCTCTATCTAAGTATTATCCTTGATTCGGAAAATTCAATAACCAAACCAAACAAGTGCATAAATGAAAATATCTTGAAGATTTAACTTTCACCTTAGTGAACTACACATTCACACTTCAGGGTGTCTATAAAGATTGAACCCTTCAACCCATTTGAACACTTGAAGATAATCCACACATAAGTTCAAATACAACTCAAAAACTAAAACTTGACAAAATCTAAGCCATGTTTACTTATCTATTCATGAGTGCATACAAAGCCAAGCCCGAGTTTCTTGAAGCGGCTACAGTTCACGCTTCACATAGGTGAATCCCTTTAATTATACTCCTGCAAGTGTACTTTGTCAAAAGATCCATTGAGAAGATAAACTCCAACCTAACTTACATGCAGGTCTAAACATATTACTTAAGGGATATGAAATCATATGTATCAATTTCAAACAATAGGCCTTCCATATTGAATTTTACTCCAACGTCGTATCAGAGAAAAAATGGGTATCCCATAATCAAAGATTTAAAAGGTTTTAAACCCATCCCGATCACCGACTTGTTTACCAAGTCCCTAGATAGTCCCTTCGTTAAGTGATCTTCTAGATTGTGTTAAGATCTTAAAAAATCAACTGAAATCACCCCATGAGTTATTAACTCATGAATCGTGCTATGTGTGATGCCCAACTATCTAGATTTTCCATTATACACTTCACTATAAGCCTTAGATAAACTATTTGTAGTATCACAATGAATAGAGATAGGTGAAATCGGCTTAGGCCACAATTGAATTTCATATACCAGATTAGTAACCATTATGCCTCCTTATCGGCTAGTGTTAGAGCTATAAATTCTGATTCCATGGTGGATTTAGGTATGCAAGTTTGCCTTTTAGAATCCCATTAAATGGCACCTCCACCAAGGTGCCCAACCAGTGTTAGAATAATCATCTTCTCTACTTTTTATCCAACTAGCCTCTGAATAACCTTCTAAAATCGAAAGAAATACATGTCTAATTTCTTGCCAATGATGTGTGTTGGGGTTACTTGTGTACTTACTCAATTTGTCAACCACAAAAGCGATGTTCAACATTATGCTTGTCATGGCATACATCAAGCAACCAATTACTTATAAGTACTCAAGTTGTGATACTGCTTTACCCTTATTAGGCATAAGCTTCACACTTGAATCCATTGGAGTGCTAACCAAGGAATAATTCTCATAATTAATTTCTTAAGTACTTTCTCAATGTAATAATATTGTATCAGAGAAAATCTTTTGTTCTTTCGTTTGATCTTAATACCAAGGATCACACCTGCCTCCCCCATGTCTTTCATGTTAAAACTTGATGACAAGAATGCCTTCGTAAGGTCAACTTGGTTATGATTTGTGCCAAAAATCAATATATCATCCACATATAGACAAATGATAACTTCATTTCTAGAACTATTGAATTTCCTATACTGACATTTGTCAGATTGGTTTAACTCATAGCCATTCAACAAAACCACCTCATCATACTTATGATGCCATTGTTTAGGAGCTTTTTTTATCCCATACAATTATTTAGAGAGTTTACAAACCTTATGCTTATTTCCAGGCATAACAAACCTTTCAGTTTGTTTCATGTAAACTCCCTCTTCTAGATCTTCATTAAGAATGAAGTTTTGACATCCATTTTATGGATAACTAAGTTGTTAATAGCCACCAATGCAATTAACAACATAATAGTGGAGATTCAAGCAACTAGGGTGCGAAATAATCAATAGAGCCATCGACTTTCATCTTAATTTTGAAGATCCACTTGCAACCCAATAGTTTACAACCACGAGGGAGATCCAAGAACCCACGTATTATGATAGAATCCATCTTATCATTTATTGCTTCTTTCCAGAATGCAACATCTAGAAACTTCATAGCCTCACTAAATATCTTAGGTTCCTCCTCAATATGATAACAATGCAAATATGAATAACCTATCTCATCTCTTGATCCCTCAACCAAATATATTTGGAAATTAGGGTAAAATAACTTCTCAATTCTACCTATCTTACTTCCCTTGAAGCTCAGCTGACTTGACTTGAGGTGATATTGCATCTTCCTCCATGGTTCTACTTGAAGTAGAAACTAAATCCCTTGGCCTTGGCATTGATGATAATCGATTTTCATTAAAGATAGCATCTATTGATTCAATTATGGTGTGAATCGAAATAAAATCATTAGGTTATGTAATATAGAATCTATAAGCCTTGAAATGCATATTGGTGTATACCTAGCCCAAATACTAAGCGGTAGGCCCAAACCACAAAGGGGCTTGATGCTAATAGTGACGCGAGCTGAGGCAGATGGATTCGGGACAAGCTAGGTCAACCCACGAACCGAGAAAAGTGGAGACCATGATCAGGTGTCAATCACAAATTTCCTTTCTCAGTTCCACAATTATGCACATGATGGAAAGCTCGGATAAAGCAAAGCCACATTTTTAATACACTATAAAAGGAGTAGAGAGGATACAAATCCAGGTAAGTGCAACTGGACTAGAAAGACTTGAATATGAAGAAGGAAGTGTCTGACTTGGGCATTGGAGTCTTTTCCACGGAACCACTTCCAGGATCTCAGGCACACCTTGGTGAACAATGATCAATTGGTCAGATTGGGAATACCACAATATTTGGCACCGACTATGGGGACATAATTTTTTTCTAGTCGTTTATTCCCGACAAGGTCAACAATGATGTTCACCAGAAGTGAAAGAAGTTAAAACCACCACACTCAAGAGCAAACAACTGGAAGAAACTAGAATGTACATCCCAGTAAAAATCAGGATCACATTCCCAGTAGAGAGCAAGAAAATGTTAGGGATGACACAAAAGATGAAGAAAAGGCAGAGTCTCCTAACACGAACAAGGAAAAGGAAATGAGAGCATTCACGTCATTTTTGGAAGCAAATAAAGAGCAACTGTATTATCAGTTCCTAGCTACTCTCAAACCAAAGTCCTCAAGGGTAAGTAAAAAAATTGGTCAAAACAATTATAGCCTTAAATATGGGGAAGAATTTAGAGACATAGTAGCAGATGGCGATGCAGACAAGTCACCACTAGCACCACATCTTCGCAACTTCAAGATGCCAAAATACTTCAAATTTTTATTACATGTCAAAATTTACGATGGGACAACCGACCCAAAGAAATTCCTACATTCCTATCGTAATAGCATGAGGTTCCGCGATGCTGAAATCGAGTTGGTGTGTAAGGCATTCCCTATGGTATGGAGATTTACTGGACGGAAGTATCCCATCTTGGGCACAATAGTCAGATTTGTTCTTGGGACACTTCTACCAGAAGCAGAAGTTTACCAAGGCAATCACAGACCTGAACAATATAGCTCAGCAAAGCGATGAAAGTTTGGTAGAATATCACAGTAGTTTCTTCATAGAGAGTCTGCAGGTTCGAGACCAGTCATTTCAATCTTCTTTGGGTGCATTCAAAGAGGGGCATGCAATCGAGAGGGTTCTATAAGGAACTAACAAAGAATATGCCAGAAAAGCCCAAGGGACCTACACAAAATGATAGAGCAGTATGTACGAACCGAAGAAGCCAACAACCACAAAATAGAGCGAGAGCGATGAGAGAAAAGAGTAATAGAGGGCTCACAAAGGAATTTGGCAAAGAAGGGGAAAGGAAACTTCCCTTTCAAAGGAAGAGAAGCGGGAAAACAAAGCATCTTGTCCCAAGAGACACAACTAACAAAATCACGAAAGGAGATCTGGCATGTGAACAAAGATTTTTTCCGCTGACCAGAGAAAAGATCAAGAGAAGACTATTGCGCCTTTCATAAGGATCACAGTCACTGTATCAAATATTGCAGAGATCTAATGAGGCAAATAGAAGAACACTTGAGAAATTGCTATCATGGACAACATAGGAAGGGAGATAGTGGTAATAGATACAATGAAGCAAGGAAGGGAGCTCCATGGCCAAAACCCAAGCCACACAAACATTAGAACATGAATCAAAAGATTACGGAAGCAGTGGATTATGAAGAGGATGTGTCCAATGAGGCTCCAGAGAAAGTAGTCTTCTCCATACATGGGTCAACATAGTCCCTATCAAATAATGTTTCGAAGGCTAAGGTCAGATATTCACCTCCACGGAAGCCCTTGGATAAAAGATTGCGTATTGATGAAACAAACACGTTTAGCAAATAGAACGTTGTTCCTAATGCCTCACCACACAATGATTTGATGGTCATTATTGCCAAAATAAAAAACACGATGGTTCATAGAATGTTCATAGATGATGGAGGAGCGGTAGAAATCCTTTTCGTATACTAGTTCAATAGACTTGGATTCAAGAGGACTGACTTGAAGAAATCCACATCCACTCTTGTAGGATTCACAGGGCAAGTAGAGACACCGTTAGGCAACATACAACTACCTGTAACAATTGACGAGAATGAGAAGAACTGCACCATAATTTGTGACTTCGTTGTCATGGATGCTCCAAGTTCATTTAACGCTATTATCGGTAGGCTATGGATGAACAGAGCGAAAGCAATATGGTCTCTGTACCATTTAGTCATGAAGTTCCCAACCCCAACAGGGATCACAACAGTGAGGGGAAACCAACAGACCGCCAGACAGTGTATGGTCATCACAATGAAAACAGGGAAAACCACGGAACAACCGAAAATGGTTAGTATTATCACTAATAGTGACTCACTTAACCAAGTTGACCATCCAATAGATCTTGGAGAACAAACTGAAGATGTTGTTTTGAATGACAACAATGCATCTAAGTGTGTCAAAATAGGGAAATGTCTTCCAGATCATGAGAAACAAAGAGTGATACAAATTCTGAGAGGTCACAAGGACACATTCGCATGGAGTGTACATAATAAGGGAGGAGTCGACCCAAGTATTGCAACTCATTCTTCGCTAATTCGATCAAGTCGGTCAAGTAGAAACAAAGAAGTTTTGCCAGTGATAGACAGAAGGCAATCGAGGAAGAAGTAAAGGCATTGTTGCAAGCTGGGATTATAAAGGAGGTGATATACCCAAAATGGCTAGCAATCCCAGTGATGGTAAAAAAAGGCAGTTCTGGGTGGAAAATGTGTATAGATTTAACCGATTTAAACAATGCATGCCCAAAGGGTTGTTATCCCATGCCAAAGATCGATCAGCTAGTAGAAGCAATGTCGGGGTGCGAAGTCCTTTCATTCTTGGATGCGTATAAAGGGTATCATCAGATATTGATGAACCCCGAAGATGCAGAAAAATGAGCTTCATAACAAGTTTTGGGATGTTTTTCTATGTGAAAATGCCATTCGGGTTGAAAAATGCAGGGGCAGCATATCAGAGAGTGGTTGATAATGCATTTCACAACCAGATTGGGTGCAATATAGAAGCATATGAGGATGATATGGTTATAAAAACATGCGAGTATGTGACTTCACGAATGACTGAAAAGAAACCCTGGATACATTAAGCGCAATTGGAATAAAGCTAAATCCAAAAAAAGCACGATCTAGGTAGGCACCGGAAAATTCCTGGGATACAAGGTATCATCAAAAGGGATTGAGGCTAATCCAAAGAAAATACAAGAAATTGTTAATCTCCCCCAACCACGAACAGTGAAGGAAGTCAAAATCTTAATGGGATCACTAGCATCGCTTGGTAGGTTTGTGTCAAAGGCAGCCGAAAGACACATCCCACTATTTGAAATCCTTAAAAAGGCTAAGAAGTTCAGCTGGAGCGAAGAGTGTCAATCACCATACGAGTCACTGGAGGCCAACTTCAGACACTGTCAACGTTGAAAGCACCAATTCAGGGAGAAACACTACACTTATATTTGGCGGTTTCAATAAATTTAGTGAGCTCAAATCTGGTAAGGCAAGAAGGCCAGGAGCAGATACCATTGTTTTACACTAGTAGAATACTGCAGCAGGCTGAAAGAGCGTATCTTCCAATTGAATGTTGACCCTAGCATTGATATATTTGATAAGAAGATTGCAAACCTATTTCCACAGTCATATGATTATATTGTATACTGACTACCCGATCAAGAACATCTTGAACAAGCCTGAGTTATCCGGGAGAATAACCAAATGGGCTATTAAATTAGGACAGTTCGAGATTTAGTTTCAACCGCGAGCCTCAATCAAAGTAAAATATTTAGCAGATTTCATCGCAGAAATGATAAGCGTGGGGGCGCAGTAGGTGAAAACACAACAGTATCTTTACAAAGAAAAAAGAAAGTCCAAATGGGAATATGTCGCATGAAATCTGTTCGTGGACGGGGAATATATCAAGGAAAGATGTGGAGCATGACTATTATTGATTAACCCTGACGAAGGAGAATACCGATACTCGCTTTGCTTTAATTTTTCACTTACCAATAATGAAGCTGAGTATGAGGCATTAATATGTGGCTTAGATCTCACAGTCAACATGAAGGTGAAGAGTGTCTGGGTGTTTATCGATAGAGTGTACGGGTGTTCATCGATTCACAGATAGTGGTCTAACAAGTACGAGGAGACTACAAAGTGCGAGAAGAGCAACTGATGAATTACTTAACCAGGATCCGTCAACGCATCGCTCACCTTGAGTACTTCAACATCCAGCATGTCCCAAGAAGTGCAAATATAATGCCAGATTCCCTAAGCAAGCAAGCAACGACAGGATTTGAGTCATTACCCGAACACAAGGATGTGAAAGTAGAGGTCATTCTAGTTAGGAGCACAACGAGGACAACCGTGTCAGCAATTCAAGCACAGGATTTAAACTGGATGACACCATTGATTGAATACTTTGACAATAGGAAGCTATGGACAGACAAAGTACAGACCAGGAAGCTAGAAATGTGACCCCACAACTATGTTTACGAAGACGGAATCTTATACAAAAAAGGATACCTATCTCCATGGATAAAGTGTGTGTGGCCATCACAAGCAAGTGAAATCTTGAAGGAAGTACACGAAGGATTATGCGGATCACATCAAGGATCTTGAACAATTGCGAAGAAGATCATTCGAGCTAGATACTACTAGCCAACCATGTTTAATGATGTATACAACTTTGTCCTTAAATGCAGAAGCTACCAGATGAATGCTCTAAGATCCCACAAGCTGTAGTTAGCATTAACAAGAATATACGGAGCTTGGGCTTTTGATAAATGAGGAATTGATCTAGTCGAACTTTTTCCAAAAGGTACTGGCAGTTCCAAATTTTTAATTGTGGCATTTGATTACTTCACAAAGTGGGTAGAAGCGAAGCCCTTCGGAAGAGTGACATCGGAAGCAACGAGAAAATTTTTCAGGCAGATGTAGCTCACCCGCAAGCGAACACTCAGGTATCCGGAAAATATTAGAAGGAAAGTGAGCAGGCTAGGTTGATGAGATACCCAATACCTTGTGGTCATACAGAACAACAGTGCGAGAACCAATAGGAGAAATGCCGTATAGTCTAGTATATGGACACGAAGTGGTAATACCAGTGGAAATCAGACAATCAAGCCTTCAAGTCGAGCAATATAAAGAAGACATCAATCCAAAGATGGTGAGGTTGGACTTAGATGAACTTGAGACAAAGGGCGATGATTAAGGAAGCAAAGCACAAAGAAAGGATAGCCAGAGTATACAACTAGTAAACCAAGGAAACATAATTCCAAATTGGCGATTTGGTGCTAAGGAAGAATGAAGCTAGCCTAGTTGAGGAAAAAGGAAAGTTGTGCACGAAGTGGGAAGGACCGTATAAGATTACGAAGATGCACCGATCCAACGGCTACGAGTTAAAGAGAATGGATGGAAGCAACATTCTCAACACTTGGCACATAATCAACTTGAGAAATTTGTATGCGAAGAATCAGCAAAGAGGCAGGAAAATCTAGTTTCAATGTATAGAAACCATGATAAGATCATTGGTGGTGTTCGTTCCCTTGTTATGCATTGAAGGCGATATTATCACAATATAAATCTTTTGGAGTAACATTTTTATTTTCAAACAGCTAAATATAGCGGTTGCAAAACTAAGTTACACATTCTTAAAAGACGAACGCATGTTGATAGCGGTATAAGTTATCGATTACAAACTCCACTCATCTTGCCTCTTCGTAAAATATAAATCTTAAGAAAACAAGTCATAAATATTGCAATAAGGTAGATATGCCCACAACGAAGTGATAAAAGCAAGCAATAGATCTTGCGATTTCTCACTCTCAATAAAAAGAAAGCTATAGACCTTGCTACCAGGAAAACCTGGCTTTAATACAACAACAAAAGCAAGCGATAGATCTTGCGGCTTCGTAAATTACATACTTTTAATAGAGCAAGCAATAGATCTTGCTACATGACAGATATGGCTAAGAAGCAGCGACTAAAGCAAGCTGTAGATCTTGCGGCTTTGCCATAAACAAAGTTTCAATACTCAAAAGTAAACAATAGATGTATGAGAAAGATATCTTGTGAAGAAAAATGAATCACGCGGTCAAGAACATTCAAAAGTATGAAGCTAGAAATAGGACAACCACAACATCCAAAAGCCGGAACAAAAAGAACATCATGCTATAATTGTCCAGAAGAAAAAATCATTACATATTATGTACGCCTAGATGCTTGTGATGATCGCGGAGAAGACAAACCACAACAACAATGACCGTGCTCAGCTTCGCGATGGGAGTGCTCAGCCCTACACCAATTTTTCTCAGCCTCACGCTCTTCGCTAACCATATGGTCGTATCGCCATTTCATGTGTAAATAAGCAGTATGGTGTATTAGACCTCTTCGCTCCATATGACCAAGATATCTAGCATAATACGCCTTGAAGTCAGTTATAGGGCCAAACTTCTCGCGGTCCAGCTGCATACTCATAACATTAACCATTTCTTCTATGCCATGAATATGAGATCAGACAACCTCAAACAAGTTAATCCTTTGCCCGCCAATTCCCACAATAAGATCCTCACGACCAGTAGTCCTGCGAGATGAAGAAAGGAGAGCCTGGAGTTTATCTTCATACTCAACACAATCTTGCTCAAGTTGGTGCACAGACGAATCAAGCCAATCGTACTCAGCGCGAAGTTGCTCATTTTCACTTTGCATTTGTGTGTTTATAGCAAACTGTTCATCAAACTTGCTTTGCCAACCGAGGGTAGAGGATGAAAAGTGATCACACTCATCATATTTTTTCTTCAACTTATCAAACAAGTCATCAATACAAGAACATTATTTATCAATGATGAGTGTCTTCTGATGGGCCTCGTGAGCCTTGCTTGCAGCATAATTTATAGCCTCCTCCTGTTGTCGAAGCATCTTCACCATTGTTAACTGTGAATAAGACTGTTCTGCTCATTGCAAATCCTACGTAAATCATGCACAACATCCTGGGTGTCCTTTACAGTCCTATCCCACTTTGCTCCAAGATCATTAATACCTAGGAGCGTGTACTTCAAACAAACGCCTAAAGATAACGCCCACTCTTGGACACTGACATGGAGGTTAAGTGACCGCATGTACGCACCGGCAGATTCAAGATCATCCAAACAGTGGACAATATCCTTGCTAAGTGATTCAACATTGTACCTATCAGGAACAAACTTACTGCAATGACATGTTGTAGATTAAGATGGAAATGGAGCGGGAATAGTAAGTTTCCACCCAATGCATAAGGGAAGCAACTCCATACGAGAGAAGCGATAAGAAGAAATAAGTTCCTCACATTTCTTGGTGAAAGATTGAGTTGCACGAAGCAAACTAATAGGGCAGTGAAAATCAAGTGGCAAAAATCCATAGCTTGGAAAAATGATCAGTACATCCCAGAAAGTCAAGTCGTTTCAAATATTTACGATCAACCAAGATATTAAAGCCCTGCACGTAAGTAAGTACGATGCAAAAATATAAAAGAAGAAGGATAGATCGGCATTAGTAACCACAATCACACAAATAATACAAGCATACACCAGAATATTTTCTTATAATTAAAACCAAAAATCCAAAAGCCCAATATACTAAGAATTAACTAACTTTAGAGTTGGAGGTAGGCAAAAGCTGGACAAGTATAGCAGTGTCTTCCATGCTGGATTGCTAAGCAGGGATGTCAATGTTTGCATGGGCCTCAGTTGCATCATTGCCATCAGAATTAGGAGGTGGCATAATAGTGTGAGAACCAAATGGAAGGTCCTCCATATAATCAACCTCACACACCTTTAACTTAGTTGTAGAAGGGAGGCTAGCAAGATGTGATATCAAAGCATATCGGTGTCCACCATCAACAATCTTTTCAATAAAGCCATCGTTAAGTATTACTTTTTGCTTCACCAATGCAGCAATACACTTCTTCAAGGAGGGAAGACTCTTCAGAGTCAAAGCTGGGTTCCATTCACGCATGTCTTTCACAGCCTCGCAATAACCTACGGTGCAAGTAGAGCTGGAAACATCCTCAAATACTTTGAAGAAGGACTTCGTCTTGCAAAGCCAATCCACCAGAATTTGAGAATATTCAGGACAAGAAGGTCAATTGGTGCACATCTCTTGTGGTTCAGAATGAAGCATAATGACTTCTTCATCTGCAATCCTATCACGCTCCTTAGCAGTGTTTGCCTGTTCCTGAGAGGCTTTAAGGGAAGCCTCTAAGGTCACACATTTTGTGTCTTTTGCCTTATATTTTTCCATGAGCGACTCATTCGCAGGAGAGAACTTTGAAAGCCACTCGCTCACAAGCTGAGGCTCTCACCGACCTTACAGAGAAAAAAAACATAGAAAAGAGATAATTAATATTCTTCATACAAAATATCAAGGTATAACAAAGGTCACTCAAATTAAGAAGCAAATTACCACAACTAAAGTATTAAGAAGAGAAAATTTAGAGAGAGTATCAGGTATTGTTCCCTCAATTAGCAGATTCTCGGTTCACGAGCAAGACTGGCTGCCACATTCCCTTTTCACTAGAGGTAGGGAGTGTCTCGAGGACCCATCAGTCCTGTCCCTCTTGTACTTCTTCTCCTTCAACTCGCCAGTAGGGTGAATACTAACCACCTCTCCGCCCTCAGTAGACTTGCCATTAGCAAGTGCAGTACTAGTGCTCATTTTGATAACACCCTGTTGGAGGGTGTTACTCGCAGCAATATTGTCAGGCTGAACAATAGTCTCAGCCACCTCTTTATCATCGCCATAGAAGAGCGATCTGTCGATAGCACCTCCAGCTAGGTCCATGAATACAAAAAAGTAAAAATCACAGATCAAACGAGCACACATAAGAAGTACATGCTCATTAAAAACAAGGAGGAATACAGATCAAACTCATTAAAACTTAACCAAAAAAACACCTTCAACATCAGAATCACCATAGCAAAGATGTTATTTATGAGCACGAAGTGTTACCACGATTTCGGTCTCAATAGTAAAACAGACACTCAGACTAGGAAGCTTAGATTTGGGAACTTTCTAGTTCTAAGAGGGCACAACCAATTTGGAATTTTGGTTAAGTTTTATAAAAAAATGCTTTGTACTCCAAAGACCAATGTTACTAGGGAAACTGCTCACAAGCTCAACCCCAGCAACTATCGGATAAAAAGTAAACTCATCTATGGTGTTTTTCACCTTTTAAAGGTGATAGAAGTTGAGAAACAAATCAAGGGTGAAACGAACGTCCACTTTCTCACACACCCAAAGAAACCCCATTATGATAGGGATACCCTTGGGATAAAATTGAGACATCACAATTTTGTACAAGCATAACATATCAACAATGTGCCGAGGAAGAGGAAAGTAAAGACCAAAATTCAAATAGGCTGAATAACATGATATATAGCTAGGAGGAGGATTGCGAATGCATTCAGAGTACGCAGGAGTGCAAAGCTAAAAGGGATAAAAAAGGAAATAGTTCTTCAAGTCATCTAAGTATGGAATAGATAGCATACTGCGTATGCCAGAGGATCTGGTGACTTGATTGGAATCCCCGTTGGAGTAAGCATCATCCACGGGAGACTCGACGCGATCAGAGGAAGATATGTGGGTAAATGGGGACCCTAGGGTTAGAAATAACAACCTTAATTAGGGTTAATGACTGCTGATAAGAGTCTTTTAGAACAAAGCTTAAAAGAAGACACGTTGGAGAAAATGACCATAAGATTATATTAAAAACCACAACCAGTAAATTTCCAGAAATTGAAGAAAAGATATACCTTATTATATTTAGAGCACGCAATAAAGAGATTGGAGATTGAATTGAAAACAAAACTTACGCTTACAAAAGATGACGAAGGTAGAATATCTAGAGACGACCGCAGAAGATGAAGATTTCGGTAACTTAGGAGATAAACTGAAACAAAAATTAAGCTTGGAGATTTAAATATAAAGGAAGAAACGACAAGATTGAGGAAAACAATCAGTTCAAAAACACAACGATGATGGTCTGACACAAAAGTAAGTTTCCTTTTACATATATCGAAGCGGTGGCAGAATATGAAAAGACAGCGCATTAAATGATGGTAGAGTTAAGCTACTAGTTTGAAATTCCTCATTTAAGAGATAGAGCTATAACATACATCAAGAAAATTTGGAAAAGAATAGCGAAAAGGGTGGATCTAATCTCGGTCGTTTGAAACAAAATCTACACAAACATCTTTATCACAAAGATAACAAAGATGAGGGATTCAAGATTTAAAATTTCAAATATGAAGAGTTGGCGATGATAGAGGTATAGCCACAAAGCTAACATCACTTCACAATGACTACAAAGGTAAAATCAAATGACGAGCAGGCTGTTGATGTACAACATAAGTACGCATTTAATTATTAATCAACACCATCACTCCATGCCTTTTAGTCTTCGTGGCTAGGGGAGCTTATGGTGAATACCTAGCTAAAATATTAAGTGGCAGGCCCAAACCACAAAGGGGCTTGATGCTAACCAGTGACGCAAGATGAGGAAAATGGACTCGGGACAAGCTAGGCCAACTCAGGACCCGAGAAAAGGGGAGACTATGATTAGGTGTTAGCCACAAACCGCTTTTCTTGGTTCCATGATTAGACACATGATGACAAGTCCAGATAAAGCGAAGCCGCATTCATAATACACTATAAAAGGAGTAGAGAGAACATGAATCCAGGTAAGTGCAAGTGGACTAAAAAGACTTGATTCTGAAGAAGGAAGTGACTGACTTGGGCGTCAAAGTCTTCGCCTCATAACCACTTCTGGGATCTCTTTTGGAGGCACACCTTGGTGAACAACAATCAATCGGTCAGATTTGGAATACCACAACACATAGCATATCCAATAAAGATGCAATCAATACCTCATTCCCCAAATGTTTTTCTCTTGGGTTTGGGAAGTCTAACAACGGCCCAACTATCCCAAACTCAAAGATAATTCAAGTTTGGTTTGTTCTTTTACCAAATCTCATATGTAGTGATATTGTTCCATTTATTAGGAATCCTATTTAATAAATAGCAACATGTTAACATGGCTTCACCCCAAAACCCATCACTCAATTCTGAGCAGGATAACATGGAATTAACCATTTATTTTAGGACCCTATTTTTCCTTTCCGCCACACCATTATGTTGCAGTGTGTATGGAGCGGTAACCTTATGAATGATACCACAAGACTAAAAAAATGTAAGATAATATTATTCACCTTCTCTATCAGTGTTAGCTTTAATCACATTTGATTTTTGCAATTCAACCTCATTTTTATAAGTCTTAAAATTTTCAATTGGCTCATCTTTAGAATGCAATAAATAAATGCAACAAAATCTTGAATAATCATAGATGAATGTTATTAAGTAATTTTTACTCCCCAAGACGGTGTTGCATGCAAGTCACACAAGTCACTATGTATGAGTTCTAGCAAGGTTGATGTTCTTTCAACATTTTTAAATTGATGCCTTGCAAATATTACATTTTTGCACATTTATATCAAAAGCGAGAATCAAACTATCCTTAGACATATCAAGCATACGCTTGTAATGAACATGTCCTAATCTAGCATGCCATAAAGATGGTAAATCAACATTAGAGCATACCATGTTAATAGAACTACACATGTTATTTATATTGAACATAAACATTCCATTACAATAATATCCGAATCTTTCAACCATACCAAACTTCGATAAAATAAATTTATCAGATTCATCACTTGCTTATAGCCACACTTAGATAAAATACTACCAGAAACTAAGTTCTTTCTGTTTTGAAGTACATGTAGCACATCTTTTAGATGAAGAAATTTTCTACAACAAAATTCCAACACAACATCTCCTCGACCAAGAACAATGTCAGTAGATTTGTTTCTCATATGAAGAATGGAACTATCGTTATCTGATTCATATGACTTAAACCATCTATGGTTCTTACAAACATATTTGGTTGCACTCGAATCTATCCACCAAGCAATTTTATCAGCTCGAAAATAAAATGCTTCATAAATCAATGGTACATAATTCTCATCCGAATTCAAACTTTAATTAACATTCTAACCTTGATGAGGAGTTTGGCCTTGGTCCTTTGACCCTTTCCCGGAATGTTTGATGTCACTCCCTTCTTGATCTTTCTGGCTTGACAATTACGTTTAAAGTGTCCATTCTTGCTGCAATTCCAACATGCACCCTTAGGCTTCTTGTTGGATTCCTTGTTAGTGTTGTTAAATGGGCACCTATTCCCATTTTTCTTCTTAGAACTGTCAACCTCTTCCATCATATTGACTAGAGAGAGTCCCATAGTCTCTTTATCTTTGGACTTGCAATTTTCCGGTTCCCATAGGGATTCCTTTATACACAAGTGGCTTCCGAGTTGTACAAGAGACAATTTCTTCCTTTTTGTGCTTAAGCATGTGTTTGAAATCCTTATATGAAGGTGGAATCTTGTCGATTATACTTGACATAGAAATAGATTCATCCATTCACTTTTTTTGTGTTGTGTAAATTGTCCCAAAGTCAGGAGTAATTCATTGTACTGCTCCATATGGGTCTAGAGTCTGACATCTTGTAATTCATAAAATTACTGACAAGAAACTTCTCACTAGAAGCATCCCCATCCCTGTATTTTGACTCTAAGGAATTCCAAAACTCTTTTGCAGATTCAAGATTTTAAAAAATATCAAAGAGTGAGTCAGACATACCATTCAAGATGTAAGCATGCTAGATGTAGTCATTATTTCCCCATTATTTCCTGCTATGGGTTTATTCCAATGGTCCATTATCCATTGGTTCTGTCATTGGAGTAGACAAAACATATGCCACTTTCAGAGCTGTGAGAAAGAAATGCATCTTCTTCTGCCATCTACTGAAATCAACACCTTTAAACTTCTCCAGTTTCCTAAACTTGGATGTCATGTCACGTACGGATACCATGTTTCGTACAGTAAATAATTACTCTTTAAAAATGTTGGAAGAAAAGGGTAAAATTGTAATCCAGTGACATAGTAATTTGACTTGTAGAAGTTGTAGGAGTAAATTTATAAAAATTTATAGTAATGGAACTTTTTGATTGTGTTGGGGATACTGTAAAGGAACTTGGATATTGATGTGAGTCACTTCACACACGCTTTCCTTAAAGAGTAATTCAACCTTGTTATTGCTTTGGGTTACACGAATTCCCTTCGAGGTTGATCTCTTGTTCTAGGCTTTAAACAAGATAATAGTTTTTGAGTGAAGTGTTTTGGTTACTAAATAAGTCTGAGAAAATTCTAAGATTTTCACGTGTGTTTTCTGTGCATGCGTAAACGCTTGTATATATAGGAAATAATTGTCCCAAGACGATGCAATAGTTAATTTTTTATCACAAAACATGCAGCTATCAGAATTATAAATTCTGAAATGATGCATCTTTCCACACAATGCATCTTTCTACATAAATAAGGTAGGTATATTGTATTACCACATATGATGTATCGTCCTTAAATTGATATCATTATTATCCTTTCAATTAAGAGAAGTTAGGCAATACGCACCACCACATCAGAACTATAATAAACTCTGAAATGATACATTTTTCCACTTAAGGATAAGACAGGTTAGTCATCACAATTCTAACCAACACAATTTTAATACTTATCCTAAAACTATAAGCTCATAGATAGTTTATAAAAGTGTACACTCTGCACCACCAAACTTGTTTTAACATACCGAACTCACAACTACTCAAATCCAATCATAATTAAATAGCTTGTATTTTTTAAAATACTAACAAGTACAAAGTATGGAGTTGAACTCCATGAAAAGGTGATGTATGTAGGGTTGACAATGGGGCAGGACGGGGTGCAGATTATGGTCTCTCTATACCCATGCACACCTAAATTTGTTTTATATTCATACCGCTCCCATCACCCATGATGGGTACAAAATTGAAATCCACCCACCCCATCGAGTATTATATCCATTTTTCCCCATCACCCACTTGGATCTCTTTGCCCCTAAAAATACATTGTACTCACCCACCTATGTCTCTTAGAAAAACCTAAAGTTCACTTTAATATATAATAATTTAAATATTAAAATTTTAATAAGTATTTACATGATTATACCATAGGTAAGATATGTACATTATGGACAAATAATAGTTTATTATATATTAAATAAGTGAGTGTATAGCAGATTTAGTGGGTCGGGACGGGGATGTGGCATGTGTAAATAATATCCATGCTTGACCCACTACCCATGGCGGGATCACTTTCATTTCCATATCCGCCCCACCTCCATGAAAACTACCTCCATTGTCTTTCATTGATGGTACAAGATATGTGCAAGTTAATCTAGAAGGAGTGTGATTGCTTGGCGGTCGAAGAACGTCTACCCTCATCTTCCTTATTTTCTTTCAACTCCTTCTTTCCTTAATGTCCCTTGTGAACTTTGTCATTTCCTTCACTTTGACCTAGTGTCGACTAGAAGACACAAATAAAACAATATGTTTCATTTAATTGGTTTATCATGGAATAAAATCAAGGATTTTTATAAGTAGTAACCCGGCTTGGCATTACGTGGCCTCTTGCTATAGTCGATCCTGGTTTTTGCACCCATTTACCTTGTTTGAGTACCCACATCTTGTTCTTCAAATACTTCCGGTCGTTAAACTTTCACGGAACCTGTTTACTCTTGTAATGTTTGTTCAGTATCCTAGTATGAGATTCCAAAAGGAAAGTTCTTTGCGCCCTTCTTGGAGTTCACCATAGTACAATCATGTGCTAAAATTTAATGTACACTACATTGATTTTTGTCCCTTGGATGGCATTGTAGAATTACATGAGGGTTGAGATAGTTAACTCCAAGATGTGGTATCTTTTTGGTACAATATTCCTTGCAACTATCTCGTACACGATCCTTTCTTCAATCATCATGATTATCGACTTATAGGACTCGACCTTATCGAAATCATTATCCCCAAGACCAAAACACAAGGGATCTGTGTTATAGGATCTAACATTGGTAGGTTCGACCACTTATTAGCATGGTTAATGTTAAGGAGGCCATTCAAATTTGTTGGGTAGATATCATCAGGACTTTTGTAGTCAACACCCAACAAGTCATTAGTGGTCCACATGCTAACTACAATGTCTCTATTGTTGACCTTAGTAGTGTATGGACCACCTACCCCCTTAGTCATTTTTTCATAGGATTGGAAAACTTCGTTGAAATACGTTGGATCGGTTATACACAAAATTTCCTTGGAATATTGTTGTTTAAATATACAAATCACATCATTCAGGCCTAACCTAATTATGTCATTTTGTTCACCACACTGAGAATCCAACATCTTAGAAGATTGCATATAATTGTTGTAACTAACCTCACATTATTTGGTGAAAAACAATAAGCAGTCGAACCAATCTTTATTCCTTCTTTCTTCCGCTTTTTCATCCTCTAAGGACTTGTTGCAATTTCCGTCAATTGAGAAGTTATTCCCTATATTTGAATGTGTATTTGGCATAGTTGGATGATTATTGTGGTCGGCTGGTGGTTCAATTTCAATGGGTGAATGATTTGGGTATGAGTTTTATGTTTGGTAAGCAGTGGTTTCTCCCGGAGTTTATGTAAGGTGCACACGTTTTCGATAGCGGAACCCTGTCCGCTACCAATAAACCTAATTTCCTACGTATGTTTTGATATTGGAACCATTATCATAATTATTAAAATTACATCCAACTCATTTACAATATCATATGTAAATGTAAAGACACCTATGATTCTCCATCCTAAAATTCTTCGTAGCATTCATGTTTACCATAAAGGGCCCCATTCCCAACTCCCATCTTTTCACCAGCGATTGAGTTTTAAATTAGAATTGGCATCGGAATTTTGAAAAGTCACGTGAGAATAATTTTGTGAAGATGCTTCCATTGATTGAAATAAATACCGAGATTTATATAAATACCTCTCTCCCCTTCAAAACTCTTCAAAATATAGTACTTATTAACCTACATTTACCAGGAAAACATATTATGACTGAATTTTGCATTTCGCCCGGCAAGATCCTTATGAGGTTCTAAAACATAGTTAGGAAATTTATGGATAATGTCAATTTGAATTTAAAATTAAATTGCTGTCTATCGTAGGTGTTGTGCATGTCGAGTGAAGAACCTAAATACTATGAACCCAAACCTATGTTCATTAACGCATTGAATTTTGAGGGATAAAGATGAGTGTAAGTTTAGTAAATCGTTTGTGCCGAGATGCTCCTAATACTGTATCGGTGATAAGTGGATCCAGGCAGACTATGGATTCCAAAGGGGCATTGAATGTGTTCTTTGTCCAAGGGGTGAGAATTTGGGAGCTTGGATTACATCTGGTTGGTCTGCATTTTTCAGAGACTTCAAACTCAAACATGGTGATCTTGTGTACCTTAATTACGCGGGTGAAAATCTATTCAAACTAAAGATTAGGAAGAATAAATATAATTGGAACCCATACAAACAATTTCCAGCATTTTGATTGCAAAAGATTGTTAATTTTTTCATTATGGGATCACCTTGTAGTCCACTTAATATTACCATGTTTAGATATAATGAAAACCTACTCAAATATTGAAACAAAAAAGATGTTTGCAAAGTTATAATAAATGATTTCCAAAGTTGGTACTCTGCCTTATTTAATTCCCGTCTCTAGGTTCCTGCTTCAGAACATTTAAACTAAAGAATTCAATTGAATTTTGTTTTTACATGCATCAGAGTATCAATTCCAATTCCATTCCTGCATTAGGAACCAAGTTCTTGTCTTAGCGTAGATCGATTTTCGTAAAATGTTTTGATTTTTTGGAACATTTGTAAAAAATTGTGTCCAATTTGGTAACTCCAAGTTATTGTACATTACTCACAGCTTGTTAGACCATAGGTAATGGGTAAGCCAAAACAGACACTGTTAAACGGACTTCAACACCAACATGGTACCATCTTGGTACATGAAAGGTAAAAGTTTTAAGGAAAACACCTACAATGATAAGCAAAATGAAACAAATAGCTATCTGAATCCACTCAAACTGAAGTTTCTAGGGGTGATGAGGGGGGAGCAACAACAGAGGGGTCTTATATGAATCACTATCTTTTGCACAAGGGTCCAGGATTGGTAATAATCAGTCCACCATTGTCATCGCTAGGTTTAACATAATTGTCTTTCCCATGAAAGTATGCCTGATGCTCCGTCTTCAACTCTATTAGCTCTTTTGTTGCTGACTCCATTTTTCTTGGAAAGAAAGCAACCATTTTCCCAATCCTTTGTATGTGTCATCTCTCTTCACCTACAAATGTCAGATACGTACAAGTAAACTCATGTTTCCAAATGCAAACCATATACTCCATGTAATCATGAATAATACTTACAAGTGGTTGATGTTGACAAAGTTTTGTCTCACCTTCTCAAGACCTTTTGTGATGTCTTTGACTAGCGACTGCCACAGATTTGAGCTAGTACTTGTTTCTTTCTAGGTCATCCTCCAAAAGTTTTTGATCCATCCAACTTTGATCGTAGTATTCCAATAGTAGGGGCTGATCAACAAGGGTCACTTTTCAATTCCTAATCATCAATATAATCAATCCTCTACAAGGCCACTTTTTGGTAATAACGCAAAAAGCTTTAAACATATGCAACAAAATGTAAACCTCGGGTTGATGGGATTATTATCCATAATGTAGTAGAATGACATAAGACTTCCAATGGTTAGTTTACACACGTGACAACTGAAGGTTAGTCTATTCAAAAAATCCAATCTAACACTAAACATTGTTGCATATTCAGTTTTCCCGAATCATATGTCTCAGCTTGCCTCGGTGTTTCATCCCTCGACCCAAAATTGGTCTTGGCCCTTTCTATATGACATATTGGTTGGCAATCTGACTTATCTAGCCATGCTTGTTAATGGTAAACCTCAAACAATCCTTCAGGTTTATTAGGGTGTGAGTGGATAAGGTCAATGTAAGGACACCTAAACACCTCATTGGTTGTGAATTTGGTTACGAGAACAACCATTCCATTAACCATAATACTATTAGGGTTACATGGGCGAATGGCCTCCTTTTCTCTTTAATTGGCTTTTGGGAGGGGTCCATGTTTAACCTGTGGACCATCAGCTATTTGAGTACCCCTATGAGATCAAATGTAGTCTATGAGAACACGTCGACATAGTTATCCAGGAGGTCCTTCAACTTTTCTTTCGCTGCAGGTAGTATCATTTTTCCCATGGGCATCGTTCTTTGAGCTCGAACGACCATTGGCTCCATGTCTGTGGGTTTAATTTCTTCATTTATCGAGGCCACCCTATCCTCCTTTTTAGCTTCTTTCAATGCTATCACCAAACAACTCTTGGCTGCCAGTTGGTCCCCTTGTATGACTACTATTCCCAATTTGGCGGGGAACATTCTCGTTAAGTGGTAGGGGAACCACATGGCCCGCACTTGGCACATCCAGAGCCTTCCCAATATCACATTATAGGGGGATACAAGGTCAATCACCACAAAAATGCAATCGATTGTAACTTCTTTATCTCCATCAGCCACTTTAACTGGTTGGGTTACACCTCCTAGAAGCAGCACCGTTTTCTCAGTGAAACCAGATATGGGTGAGGTTGTTCTCCTCAAAATTTCACGCCCTAGTCCTAGCTAATCAAAGCAATTGGAAAATATCACTTCCAGTTCACTGCCATTATCCACAAACACCCTTTTGACATAAAAGTCTCCGATAGTTGCATAGATTACCATCGGGTTTGTATGGGGGGGCTGGGCACCAGGTCTGCTTTTGAGAAAGTGATAGCTTCTTCTACTCGGAATCACTTTTGGTAGGGTTCTCTGGGGGGCACATATTGGGATTGTGCTTTGACGATGGTGTTCGAAGACTGGTCATTGACCTCCCCATTAATGAAGTTGATCACCCCATTAGCCACATCTCTCTAGTTCTCGTCCGCCTGGGCTTTGGTGTCAGGTTTGGCATTTTCTCTCACCTGATTTCTAGCTTGCTCCTCATTGTTCCCTTGATGCTTTCTTCCACCTCGATTGGCCCCTTTCTTGTAGCCTTTCCAGCGGCACTTTCCTTTTCCCTTCGAGGAGGCCTTTCCTCTTAGTTTTTCAATGCAATCTAGAAGAAAGTCCTCTCGTGCAAATATATCAATTTATTTATTCAGATGGTGCATTTTATCATATCATGGTGCTCTTTATGATGGTCAAAAAATTAGGGCAATTTTTTTAGGGTAGTCTCTGCCGGGAAGGGGAGCTTGAAACAACCCCTTGTGGATGAAGTGTATTTCCACCTAGGATTTGGTTAGGGGAACGTAGCCCTTGAAGCCTTTGTTCGAAGCTTTTGACCTTCTTGGTCTTGATTATGAGGCCTTAGTGCCCTTTTAACCCCACATGTCCCCCTCCCATTTTCTCTTCATGGCTTTCTCGATCTTCGAATATTGTTTCACAATTTCTTGCAATTGCTACAAGGTTTCTGGCTTCTTCGAGACCAAATTATTATACAAGTCAAGATTAGACATTCCATTCATGTAGCCAAGAATCACCCCATCCTCAGTGTGCTTCATTACACTAAGGCTTTCATCCACATATCGATGGTAGAACGCTTTCGTCGATTGGCCAAGCCTCTCATTACTCTGATAGAGCTCGATCAGGGTTTTCATTAACCGTTTGTTTTGAAAAAAAATTGGCCCAACAGGGACCTTTCAAAATCTCTGTATGAGTCCAATGATCCTTTGCCCAGCTTGTTAAACCACTCTTGAGCTTTTCCTCGGAGATAACTCCCTACCGGTTTACACGTCAGTTGTTTGTTGAAGTCCTTTGAATTCATCAGACTAAGGAAGGTCTGTATGAACTCTCGGGGGGAGCTCCTCGTGTGGTTTCACGTCACT
Source organism: Rubia yunnanensis (assembly GCA_037428765.1). Lineage (NCBI taxonomy): Eukaryota > Viridiplantae > Streptophyta > Magnoliopsida > Gentianales > Rubiaceae > Rubia > Rubia yunnanensis. Next base: position 43,247,945 of record CM075066.1, read on the forward strand.
GGGACATCGAGTGGTCATGATTACGGGACTGAAAGGGGAGGCTACAACTTGACCCGAAGGCCCGACCAATCTTTCAAGCTTTCTTGTGAGGGCATCGCTCAACTTTCCTTACACATGAGAATCTACAAATTTATTTGAACATAGTGAAACATCAATACTCGGTATCTGGTTCGAGGCCATGTATCCAGGTCGCAGTCCTCCCACAGCAGAGTTGTAATACTGCTGTTGTTATCCTTGATAATATAGGTCATATGAAGGGATCTCCAGTCTAGGCCATAAATGCATCTGGTTCTTGTAACCTGGGTAACGACCCAATGGCCAAGCCATCAAGAAAGGGATTGACTGGTTTGAAATGTGGGGAACTAAAAAGGCACAGAATGTGCCAATGTTTGGCCCATGCTGGGGAACATTGGTTGGGGCCAATCTTGAGCCCCTATCCCTATAGCTGCTTGGTAGTTAGCTTTTAAGGTGGAATGCAATGAGAATCTTGGCTGCTACACCAAAAGCATCGAAGGTGGGGGCACCACCTGCTACTGGACCATCCTCTGATATAGCATTGTGGGCTTCACCTAATAGCTAGCCAATCTAAGGGTTCGAGATAGTTGTGTTAAGTCATGGTGTGACAGTGGAAATGTGCCATTTGTGTCCCTTGTTACTCGAGCAGCCCCTACTGTTGCTTCTACTTGCGAGTCCGCCATAGCTTCCTTAAACTACGGCCCATTCTTCCTTGGTCGATGCACCTAGCTTTATGATATAAGGGCTCCAACACTTCCTACCGAGGGCTCAACGCTGGCCTCCATCCATCTCGGAGGTATGGTAGAATAAATCTGTGATCCCTCAGGCACCCATGTTGCCGGGATTTGGTCTCGAACTAGCTTTGGGATTTTTTTACCGGTGCTTGAGGGGGTAGGATCCAATTGCTCAGCATCCTCTTCATTTCCGGTAGGGGGAATTTACTTCCTCATCAGTGCCTAAGGTTTTGCCTTTTTGAAATTCACTTCTACACAAGGTGTTTGTTGTAGAGGTGGATATAAATAGCAATAAATACACAGATCTAACTAGTGGTCCCACAAGGAATGCCAACTTGATATGCCTCAATTTACCACCACCGTGTGCACCACCATTGTGGCTGGAATCTGTAAGACAAAGCCCTCGGAATTTTCTGGGAGGAAGAGGCTCCAACGATTAAGTCAGAAAATAATAGTGCAATAGTGCAATTAGGAATGAATAGTTAAATTTGTAGGGTTACCTCTAGCCTTTATTCAGGTTGACAAGTAGGAAAATTTTTTTGTTTGCTTGTGATGAAAGTACTCTTCCCCTGGGCCGGCCCAAGGGATATTATGGAAAGTGTAAAATAAGAGACCTGGGCCGGCTAGACTAGGCACTTGGGCCCAGTACAAATTTACACACTATCAATACAACTTGATGCGCCCCAATTTACCATCGCCATGTGCACCACTGTTGTAGCCAAAATCTGGAAGACAAAACCCCCAGAGGTTTTTGGGGGGAAGAGGCTCCAACGATCAAGTCAGAAAACAATAGTGCAATAGTGCAATTAGGAATGAATAGTTAAATTTGTAGGGTTACCTCTAGCCTTTATTTAGGTTGGCGAGTAGGGAAACTATTTTGTTTGCTTGTGATACAAATACTCTTCCCCTAGGCCGGCCCAAAGGATATTACCCCAGGAGTAAAAAAAGAGACCTGGGCTGGAAAAATTAGTCACTTGATGTGCTTCATTTTGCGTGCATTAACCATTGCATTCAGTATAATTTTTAGCTTATTTTATTTGGTGGATTTCTAGTATTAGTTGAGTTTACTAGACAAGGGGTTTAGATGGACTTAATTAGTACTAATGAACATCTTGTATCCATGGGCTCCTAGATCTTCCTTGTGATCATCTTTAATAGGTTGCTCACGGGTACTTTTTGATTACATTCTATGTGAAGGCCTTTCGTAAGGGCGATAAAAGATATTGAAGGCCGTTCGCAAGGATGGTAGAAGATATCGAAAGCCATTTACCTTTAGAATGGTAGTAGATTAAGGTGACAAACATCAAGGCATGGTAGAAGGAGAATGGAGTCAAAGATAGGAGGCAACACAATTCATAAGCGTCCAACGAAGAAATGGGGAATCGTGGTCTGATGAGTTGCGCCAAACTCTAAGAAAAATTGAAGAAGAATTAGCCTTCAAGGATGGTTCCATTGGATTTTTCTTCTCGAGCGCTATAAAACTTGACTACTAAAACTCTTAAATTGGACTAACGGTTCACCCGTAGTGATGAAAACAATTTTTGCTGGCCAAGGTACCACGAGTCGGCGTGGGCCATTTATGGTTGGCACTAATAACCCATGCCAAAGAAGTTGGCCCATGACAACAGTGTTCAGCACAGGGCAATGACGCAGATCGTGCCAAACGCCACGGGCTGCGCTCGCCAGTTCTAATCCGCACTTAAAATTGGCTAAGTACGGGTACAGACCATCCTATTTACGATGGCCCATGCCATTCCAAGTCTAAAATGTTGAGACCAGCCGATGGGGTGTGGAGAATCAGAGAGCCGGTGCCAAGTTTCTGAGTGAATCAAGCTTCCAGATGGCAGTCTGCACCAAGAGCCACGGTTTGTGCCAAAGGTGTTGGCATAGACCGCGCTAGATCTGGAAAACCACAGCAGCATGAAGTAGCGGCCCGCGCCAGATGCAGCACTCCGTGCCAAAGACATTGGCATGGATAATTCCAAATCTAGTGGCCTGTGCCATCATGGACAAGTACACGGTGCAGACCGTGCCATCCGCGATGGCCTGTGCCAAGTGGTGGCTGACCTGGGGTTTTAGACGTTTTTGGCCTATTTTGGGACTATTTTTAGGCATGATCCCCTTCTACTATAAATATAGATTTATTCTTCTAGGTTAAATATGTAGAGAGAGTTAGATTTGAGAAACACTCTCCCCCCTTTTGTTTTCATTCTTTTATTTTTCTTTAATCCTAGGATGTGGAATTCAAACCTATATTTGAATTCCATATCGATGGAGAGTTTCCATAGCTTGGGGATAATTGTATGCGCATGGTTTAATTTATGTTTTGTGAGATTCAATAGTTCATCCTAATTTTGCAATCATGATATTATTGTGACTTGTTCTTGAATGTTTGAATTGCATGAATAGTACACTCCATATAAGCACACACTTTAGTCTATATTCATGTTGGTGCAAATATTGATGCCCCATTGAGAAGAGAAACTTGGGTGTTTGAATGGATAATGGGGCACGAGGCTGTGTGGGGTGTGTGCATGGGAGACCCGAGTCATACTTTGAATTATTTTCCACTGCACCTGTCTTAGCTGATTACATAAAGTAGTCCAAGAGGTTACATGTAGAGATAGCAAAAATTAGCAAGCTAGGGTTGTAAGAGGTACTAGCGTCATAGATAAGGTGCCAACGATCCCTTGGCCTAATTCATAGGTGATTGGGAAGTAGAGCATTCATGGTGGAATGCTCAGGACGTAATCGCACGGAGGAGAAATAGATCTATAACAATGGTTAGACCTTGTTGTACTCCCCTAATTACGATGGCAATGTTGATGGAGGGTTGCAAGATCACCTGACGTGACAGGTACGTGGAAGTGTGTTCCATCGGCCACACCACTTGTTGTGAACACTCTATTAGGTTTGTTTAAATATCTATGTGAATGAATCAAGGATCGAAACATTAAACTAGCCAAGTGGTGCAACGACTCCTTAAGTGTTTAGCTTTATAGATTAATCTCTCTTTTGTTTTATGTCTCGTTGTTGTTAATTGAAAAATCAAACCCCCCTTGTGTGCTTTACTACTATTCCTATCACTTGTATGGATTGATAACCCGTACGAGGTTATGTTTTAGTTAATTCTTGATCCCTAGCATCTCTGAGGACATACCCAGGGCTTACCACTAACTACCTTTTTAGGTAGCGTAGTAGTGAGACTGGGTTCAAAACTATAAATTTAAATTTGAATCCCTTTTACCTTGGTTGCCTCTGCTCGGGTTTAATTTGCTACGATTTAACAACCCCAAGTGAGGAGGGTCACCACTTGGGCCTAGTAAAAATTTACACATTATCATTAAGCCCCTGGAAAGTTGAGGGTTCAACTTTCGAATTCCTCCCAAGGCCCTGGGTTTTGATTTAGGTCTGCCCCTACTTATTTGGTGATTTTCCCCCTCATAAGGTTGCTTCGAATTCACCATTGAGCAAGGGTAAGACTGCTATCCCCCCACAATGTTTCACGAGTATGATGTTTAAGCCCTTGTAATGTTTGGGGGTTCGTTTTTGGGGCCGATTCAGAATCCTCCAGGTTATCTTCAAATTTGTCCTTCAACTGAATTAATTTGTTGGGAGGGCTCGAACCTTAGCTTTCTAATCTATGATTGAGCCCAAGGGCTTGGTTTCGGCCTTGTTTATTTAACACGGGACCTTCTGGCCTCATTAGTAAGGAATAAAGAGGGGGTGCAATCTCTCTATTCATGAGGGGGCTCTGGTATGAGAAGTGGAAAATTCATGAGGGGCATGATGCTCACTCATGCCTTTAAGCACATTAGGTCCAAGGTGGATCTTATGTGCTCCACGTTTTCCATTAATGCCTGGAATCTATCACGCATGCGGCTCATTTACCCATATTCTCACTAATTATTTGGTGGCCCGAGGTAATCATTGCCTTTTTTACTGTCTATATAAGGCAATTCTTTATGCCTTAAATTACTTTTCACCCAAATTGTTTTTCAAATTTCAAAATCTCTCTCTCTCACTCACAGCAGGTTAGAGCACTTCGCCCCTCTCACTAACATTTTTAGAGAACTTCGGCCAAACACTCCGGCCAAGAACTAGTAAGTTTTCCCTTAATCAATCCTTTCTTTCTCTTTATAAGATGTTGCAAATACCATTGGGAGAAAAATTTCTATGCTAGCCTATTTCCTGCCCATACCTTCTGCCGGTGGGGTTGAAAGTTCCCGTCTCCAGGATTCTAGCATTATTCCCTCATCGGCCGCTAGCTCCAATTCATCTGGCAGGGAAGGCAAAGAGAGCTCTGCCAATTGTCTGGTGCCACCTAGGGGCTACTGCCGGAAATGGGTCACCTCGAGGCCTAGGGTTCCAAGAGAGGCCAAGGTCCAGAAGGATGAGGAAGGCCGACCCTTTTTTTCTGAGAAGATCTTAACCCCAGTTCTCAAAAGCCCCCATCTCATCCCTAAGGAAATTTCCCGCCTGCTATCGACCATTCCCTTCCTATTAGGATTTTGGAGGACCTGATATTGGAGGTCCTTCGGAAGACAAAACCCCTAGGGATACGAGTCCTGGCAGGTTCGCTGTTTACGAGCGCCAATTTAGATTTGGGCTTTGTTTCCCCCTATCCCCATACCAAATCAACTTGGACCAAATCTATTCAAAATTTATACTCTATGTTATGGCATTCATAATCCATTGACATAGCCTAGAAATCACCCTGAGCTACAAATTGTTTAGGTCTCTACACTACCTCACCTGTAGTAAGGCCATAGAACACGGGGGATAAAAATTGGGGGGATCCTAACCCTTAGCAACATGTTCTCTAACCATCCCATAAAGATTTATTCGAACTGCCAAGATTGGCATAAACCCCTAATCTACATGTTTGATAGTGAGGCCAAGAGCTATTATGTCCCGGGGTGGAATTCATAGCCCAAGTTCGAGAACATAGCTAATTATTCTGCTCCAGACAATGTGTTAGAGGATAGGGATAAGCTATTGAATGAGCCCGTAGTTATCTCTAGGAACTTTAACTATATTTGGTCGAAAGAGGTTTACGAGCAATTGGTCTACAACCAAGATCCGATTTTGATTGTACCCCCTCCTTTAGTATATCCTTTGAAGGCCCCTTCAATGGATAAAAGTAAGGGGAAGAATAAGATAGCTGAGGGTTATAAGCCCAAGAGAGTTAAAAGAAAAGTCCATCCGGTTTCTGAGGATGAGGTGACCAAAAGGCCGAAGAAGACAAAGACTGGTTCTTTGAAGCCCTCGAAACCCATTTCAAGGCCTTTAGAAGTCATTTTGGAGCCCCTACAACCTACTAATGCTGTGGAGGCCTCTTCTTGGAGCTCCCCTCCCCCACACAAAGGTTTTTATGGCATCTTAGTTTTTATTTTAATTTTTTCTATTTTTTGTTTCTTCAGCTAACTATTCATTCCTAATTGCACTACATACTTGATTGTTGGAGCCTCTTTCCCTTGGAAATCTCAGGGGGCTTTGTCTTGTAGATTCCAGCCACAACGGCAGGGCACATGGTGGGACCGTTAGTCAGATCTGCATATTTGTTTGCTGTTTATGTCCACCTCTACATCAAGCACCTTGCGTAGAAGTGAACCTATTAGTCCTAGAGCCACCTTCAATCCAAAGTCCAAAATAGGCCACTTCGACAAAACTGGACTGCATTTTACGGAATCAGAATGTGGAAATTTAAAAGCTCTTCTCAGATGCACGCTAGTGGAAAAATTCTCACGCAGTTGGCCTCGGATGGACAAGCTCAGAAAGGACTTCCACACAATAGGTTTCAAAGGCCATTACGAGATCACCCTTCTAGATAATTGTCAAGTTTTGATTAAATTTTCTTTACCTGATGACCATTATAGGTGTTGGCTTTATAAAATTTGGAACTTTGGAACATACCCGATTGGAATGACTAAGTAAGTTCCTAATTGTAATCCAAATGGTTATTCCCCGATTGCCCTTATATGGATTGCCCCAACAATTTTTTTTATCATTAATGTCAATTTGGAATCTATTTGGCCCTCAAGTTAGGTTTGACATGACTACTCTCAATATAATCAGGCCACATGTTGCCAATGAATGTGTTGAAATAGATTTAACTAAACCTCTGTTTAAAAGAAATCTAGCCGAGTTTTATAGATGTAGGTTTCTGGAAATATGTGGAATATGAAGGGCTCCCTTTGTATGTATTATTAACTGCCTTATACTAGGGCATGCATCTTCCATTTTTAGGTTTGAGCATAATACGTCTAATGTTTATGCATAGATGCCTAAGGACTCTCAACCACTTAACTAATCCACAGATAATAAGTCAAACCCCTCTGATGAACATAGATCCTGCCGAAGAAAATCCATCTCAGTCTCATACAAAAAGTGAAGCATATTACCAGTAGGACCCATGTCGAGGATCCTATATGATAACCCATGCGCTCAAAAGCTATCAGAGTAAAGTTGTATTGTAGCAGAATGAGCTAATATTGATTTGAGAGCTGGGAATCCTAATTTACAAGTTCGCTGCAAAATCGTTGTTTACCCTTGATGACCCCTTGTAACCTAGAAACCTCTTCGACAAGGAAGCTTATCTGTTTATCCGTCTTGCTAACTTGTGTTTTGAGCTCTTTTACCTTATCCTGAACCTTATCCTGATAGCGCCTACTCTCACCCCACTGCTTTAAATTTTGATACAACCTAGCATCAGTAAGACACTTATGTAAACTAGAATATTCCCTAATCATCTCTTGTAAAGTAGCCTGATGACTAAGCTTGTCAGCACTACACGCTTCGTCCACTATAGCAAGGGCAAAAGTAGATTGACCAGCAGCAGGCTTACCCTTTGATTTGTTAAGAAGTTCTATTATCAAAGGACGGCCACCATCTTGCCACAATGTCAGCTCCTTATTAGCTTTAGATAGATCCTCGCTCAACTGCGCCAACTTGGTAAGAGACTTTGAGAACTCTACCTTAACCATAGCAAGCTCTCGAGTCAGCTTTTCCAATTCATTGCACATTGGAGTTTTCTATAAAATATAAAGGATTATAAGTCAAGTGCTAAAACAAAAGGGGTTCGAACTATCCCAAAATAATTGCATCATTCGATTACCAATTTTTAAAACATTACAATACATTTCTAGCATGATGCCCTATGCTACGCTCATTCTCGTCCTGACCAGTCTTACCTTAATCAGCGCCGACTCCTTCTTGGTTATTCTTTGATGTTTGCTCACTAGACATGGAGCCCTCCCTCGGAATGCCAATGCTTGGAGGTCTGAAAAGGATAGAAATATCTTTCCCTTCTTGGTAACATCAAGTAGTTGAAGCTTCAGACTGCTAGGACTGGACAACTGGCCCCACCCCACCTTCATCTTCTCCTTCGCATCAGGGTCAGTGCGAGCCTTAAGCGCTTAGGCCTGCTCGGGGGTAAGGCAGTCGACCACCTAGTTGTAAATGATGGTCCGCCCTCATGCTTTCGCAATACCAAGAAGGTTAACGAAAGCAACCATTATATCCTTAGACCTCATTATCTTGCCAGCGAAGGTCGTCAACAGGGCATGTTGAGCTTCAGGAGAACACTTCTTGTCTAGGCATTTAACTTTCACCTTAAACTTCTTCAAATCCCCCTCCAAATATTCTATCTTCTTCTGTAGCTTGGCGTGCTCCTATTGCCAAACAATCTGAGCAACTGCCTCAATTGGTCCTTGTAGAAGGGGAAGGACCCGGGGGGCGAAGACGCCGCTCGACTGCAAGGTCGATCGAATAGCCACCACAACTAAAACAAAGAGGAAAAAGGAATTAGATAGAAGAACAAACAAACTAGAAAAGCCCAAAACAACAAGTGAAATAAAAGACAGTAAAAATAGCATACCGAAGACTCACTACCTAAGTTCCCGAGATAATCCAGGGATAAATTATCATTCTCAGCATTAAAAGAGGTTGTTGGTACCACTCTCACCACCACCAGTCTCATGAGAAGGCCTAGTGCCTTCAAATCTTAGCCTATTTGGTGGTCGCTCTTGAACATGAGACCTCTCCTAAAAACTTGTCGGGGGCAAGGACGGGGTAGGCTGCCTGGCCGACACCCTCGTCTGGAAGTTACCCTCCTGCTCAAGAACGTCAACGAAGTCTTGTGCACTGTTCATTGCACATAAGAAATAGAAGGGTTACGAATAGTAGCAAAAGAAGAAAATACATTTCTAAATGTAGAGACCCAAGGACCTTCGGAAGAGTCCGAAGAAGCTATTTCCTCAACGATCAGCCCTTGTAGCGGATTTAAGAACCGAAGGGGCCTTGGGCAAGGCATTCTACAATCCACTCTCTTCCTTTTATTAGCATTTACATAGTAGTTCCCCTCGAACACTCGACGACTAGCCGAAGCATAAATAATTTCATAAACCCCCTCTAGCCATACGAATGGTTTTGCGCCCTTAACAGTCTCAGGATGGAAAATATTTGTGTCTAAAGGTCCAGGTGTGCAAAGACGCTCTATATCCAAGCGAACACCCTCAGGAATAGAATATTTCCCCTTTCTATTCTCAGCCACAACCTAAGGATTCCATCGAGGGGTTTGATAAACTCCTGAGTAATTGAAAGACAACGATGCCAACCTGAACTATTAGGAGGAATAATTATGAACTTCTGGCCGGAAGGTTTATTTCTCAAAGTGAAAGTTCTGGCTATGTCTCGATAACTAATAAAGAGATAGATAGCCCTAAAAACTTTGTAACGAGGCTCTACATTCACTTATCTACATTGAACTAAGAAAGCCATTATTATTACTATCACATTCGGATGAAGTTGGGACATTCTTACAACAAAATCTTTCATTAGGCTCGATCGCAGGGGGGGGGGGGGGAAGGAAACAAAGTCTTGACCTAATATGCCTTATGTAGGTCTTTACCCTTCCTAAGGGTAGGGAATCTCAATCACTTATATCTAAAGGCCTCAGATCAGCGTCAGGAGGAATGCGCTGATAAGAGGGAATATCATCAATAAGTTTTTGAACATATTCAGGAAAGGTATATCCCACCGAACCATCACCCTTCGAAGATGATTCAACATTTTAATGGTTAAATTTCCTCTTCAAGGCTTCATATACGATATATGGTGCAATTTTCTCACCCTTGGAATTTCCTAAGTATTCATCTACCCTTTCCCTCATGAACCCATGTGATTTACTTATTCTAACCCTCTTAACGTTAACCCTTTCGCCAGAAGGGGACACATCACTTGAGCTGTGAACGAAGCTCGTAATCTCAGCACGCTCAAAATTAGCCAGAATTTGTACAAAATGAAGAGACTCTTCATCCAAAAAACCCACTTGCAATAAAATTACCCTCTCGTTACTTTTCTCAGGATGTATGGGAGAGGTGAGAGAAGGAAAAAAATGAAATATGTTAGAATTCATAAGAACTTACTTGTTAAAAGCAATGAAAGAAGAAAGCTAGAGCTCGGGAGGGCTGAAGAAGGTGACATGGTAGAGGCGATCGTAGGAAAACAACTTGCAAACAAGATAGAAAATGTGAAGAATGAAGGAATGAAATCATTTTTGCGGGATATATATAGAGGAAAAAGGGAGAAACCTAGGAAGCAATAATTGCCTAAAAAGGTGGGAGACATGAAAAGGCGTAAAAGGCTAAAAAGCTATCTGCACGAGCTATCTTTTAATGCATCGTTTCACTCATTTCTTCTAAAAAATCCTAAAGAATACTATCTAGAAAAATACAATTGATCTTCCAGGTACCAAACGGTTGAAATACCTTCGAGGATCCTCTCACCTCATAATCATCTAAGATTAGCAGAGATTAAAAAAGTTTTTAAATGAAACCTAAAAGCTGTACCCCAGACAAGGAAGAACCAGGAATTTCAATGATAATAGATTGAAGGCTACAATTGGCTCAACACAAATAGCCTTCAATCACAATGCCTCGTAAACTATGTCAATTTGATTTAGAATACCAATTGATAAACACATCTTGATAACAGATAACGAACCTTTGATGAGAGAAACCTTGAAAACTAGAAGATCACTTAAATTTCTCTAGGGGCTCTGATGGTATAGTAGAGCTGAAACCTAATTGGGCTAGTGCTCTCATGAAACCTAATTGGACTAATGCTCTCATCTCCTAAACAGAAGCCCAATACTCAAGATACCTACTGGTGTGCCTAATAATGGGCCATTCATTAGAGAATAAAGAGAGCCTGGCCATAGGCCTAGGAGATTAGGGTTTAGGAATAGTATGAATAGAGAGGCATGTATTCTATTTTTTGTAACATAATATTTTCCTACTTTTACTCTCTATAAGATTGCTGACTAGACTATCGGAGAATCTCTCCCCGGAGTTCCTGGGGTCTGCTTCTTTCTTGTAGATCACAGGCAGCGCTGGATCAGATTTGGGTCGGGTTGTGAACGAAGGTCACCATACACATCAAGTAGCACGCTTAGTGGGGACCAAGTTTTGACCAGATCTGAATCTTATAGCGTATGTCATTGACGATGACTTCAACTTGTTGTAGTGAAAGGTGAAAGAGCAAAGAGACTGGTGCAGGCGTTAAGGTTGGATCTTTGTATTAATCGAGGATAGGCAAAGAAATGGACCTGGCCCTGGCCTCTCCCATCATAGACCAAGATACATCTACAGTGCTAGTAAAAGCTTTGGCAGGACCTGGCCCAACGACCTTGTGATTGAAGGGTCATAGGCCGGGACCCTACCCGAAGCTTCAGCAAAAGCGGAGTTGACTATTGAACCCGTTGTAGGATCTTGTGTGAAAATACCACTGGCCAGGATGCAAAGTGTAGACGGACATCTCACGGAGTGTTCTGGTGAATTGCAGATTGAGGCCTATGAAAGAAGACTCAAGGAAAATCGCGTGGTCGCCGAAGTACGAGCTTCTTCAAAAAGCTTCGATCATATGACACAAATGCTGATAGCTATAGGAAATCAAGTCGTTCCCCTATCTGTCACCCCTCACCATTTGATGGCTATGGTACCTCTGTAACTCATCCCTCTTCGATAATCATGGAATCCCAGATTAGATCACTGCCCCTAGCCAGTCGAGCGTGTGGGGTTCTATACATGGGATATGCAAGAGAGGCTGCACAGTCAAGACCCCAAACTTCCTTCCCAGAGTACATACAGGTAAGCTACCCCAGGCCGGTGCTGTATCCCCCAGGATTTTGGACAGCGTCAAGGAGCCATGCCTTGGATGAGGATCAGAGACCTTGTGGGAAGCCTAGGGCCCTTACCTTTCGTCAAGCCAATGGACCCTTGAAGACCCTACCCTAGAGACCTTTAAAAAACACCTTAGAGTGGATGATACCAGTATGGTAGGGCTGAGATGGCCATAGGCAGGGAATTGGATAGATTGATAGGCCTAATGGTGCAAACGACAGGATCCCTGTTCAGACCAGTGGTGACGAATGTTCGATAGCCCCAGGATATGAAGCCACCAGAGGGATTGCCTACTTACTTGAGGGACTCAGATCACAAAATTTTATCCAAACTTTCCTTGGTTTGATGAATTCTCGAGACTTCGATGAGAAATTGACGGGTAAGCTGGTGGGCAAAGTTACCTTTGAGGAAATGCCCAGAAGTTGTTAAACAAGTTGCCTAGGAGTTTGTTGCATTTATATCAAGACTTTAGTGGGGCTCTTCTGAGTCAGTATTTCTAGAAAAAGGAATTCACCAAGACCTTGACAGAGTTGTGCCAAACGAAGCAGAAGTCGGGGGAATCTACTACCACTTTCTACCACCGATATGTCGATAACAGTCTTAGGGTAGTCGAGGGTATGGAGAATGAAATTATCCAGGGATATCTGTTAGGAATGAAGGACCTAGAATTGTACAGAAAATTGATGGTGAACACCCCGAAAACACTTCAACAGTTCCAGGAAATGGTGGAACAACATTTGAAGGTAGAAGAAGCAATTTGAAGGAAAAAGAAGGGCCAAGTGGCTAAGCAGTCCAAACCTAATAACCCTCGAGGTAAGGGACTAATCGAAAGGCTAAATTTTGAGAAAAACACCCCATGCACCGATCCCCGGCTGAAATATAGAGCATCCACAGAGGAATTTTTAAGCCATCGCCTCCCATGAGTAATAGTCAATGAGTCTTCACAAGTAGGAGGGCCACCAACAAGTTCTCCGATCACCACAAAGACTATGGACACACCACAAATGCATGTGCCCACCTTCGAACTGAAATTGACCCATGTGAGAGGGAAAGCCTCTTAAAGGAGCCATTTTGTCAACCCTACCAAGATGAGAATCCAAGGCACAGGAATGATAGAGGAAACATGTGGCTACCTAAGAAAAAATTCAATGCTAGAAATAGAGGAGATTGAGACCCTCAGGGGCAGTGGTATGAGTGTTGGGACGGGACCCAGCGAAACCCCCCAATAGAGAACAGGAATGAAGGCAATCCAACCATTCACAGGGTGGTTAATGTTATTAGTGGAGTAATGGGTGAAAGGTCTTTAAATACAGTTGTGAAAGTACAGTTGCAAAGGATCCCAGTAAGAGAACCGTTGGGGAAAAGGCTTCGATCAGATGAAATGATCACGTTCTCTGAAGCAGATACAATTCCAAATCGAACCATCCATGCTGATCCCATGGTTCTACGACAATGATTGGAACCACATTGGTAAAAGGGTGTTCATTGATGATGGAAGTGGTGTGGAAATCATGTTTGTAAACTATTTCGATCAACTGGGGATTGGGAGATCGAACCTTAAAAATCTACTTTTCCCTTATCAAGGTTCAAAGGAAAAATAGTATACACCATCGGGGAGATAACCCTACCGGTGAGGGTCGCAGAAGGTAGGGGGTCACAGTGCAGTGTAGCTTTGTAGTTATCAATGCTTTCTCTCTCAACAATGTGATCTTAGAGAGACCTTGGATGCGCCAAGCTCGTGTAGTATGGTAACCGTACCATTTGATGATGAAGTTTCCAATGGAGAATGGAGTAGCTTCTATCTGTGGAGATTAAAGTACTACTCAAAGTTGTAACTATGGAGCAACAAAGGGTGTAACAAAAGCAATGAGTGTTTCTATAGTACACGGTGAAGCTGGACCGGCCAACACACAACCACTATTCATTCAAGACATGGATCCATGGAGGTAGGGAGTATGATGCCCGGCATGGTAAGGCAGGAACTAAAGGCTCTATTAGATCATTATTATGATGTGTTTTCTTGGGATATTTCAGACTTGACAGAGGTACCTGCGGAACTAGTAGTCCACAGGTTGAACTTTGATAATTCGATAAAGCGTGTTAAAAAGAAGCGAAAGGTGTTTGCTCCTGAGAGGACGGAGGTGATCAAGTCTTAAGTAGGTAAACTCCTCGTAGACGATGTTATCGAAGAAGTGTTGTATCCTTAATGGCTGGCTAACCGTGTCCTCGTCCCAAATCCAGATGGGACATGGCACACCTGAACAAGTGTTGCCCAAAAGATAGTTACCCCTTGCCTTCGATGGATCAGTTGGTGGAACCAATAACAGGTTACCATATCCTTGCCCTTTTTGATGTGCATAAAGGTTATCATCAGATACTCATAGAAGAAGAGGACAAAGAGAAGAATTCATTCATCATGGATGTGGGCACCTTCTGCCATAAGAAAAATTTGTTTGGGTTAAAGAATGCTGGGGCAACTTACTAACGGTTGGTGGATAAACTTTCTAGAAAGCAGATTGGTAAAAGTTTGGAAATCTATGTCGATGACATGGTGGTAAAAAGTGTGACCTATGATCAGTTTTTGCAAGACCTGAGTGAACTGTTCAAAGGTTTACAAAGGTCAAATTTGAAGTTGAATCCTTCGAAGTATGTAATAGGAGTTGGTGCTGGTAAGCTTGTGGGATTAATGGTCTCGGAAAGGGGTATTGATGTTAGCCCAGAGAAGGTAGAATCCATGATGAACATGAGGAGCCCTCGTAATGTAAAAGAAGTTCAAAGATTAATGGGGTGTTTTGTAGCGTTCAACAGATTCTTATTGAAGGGGGCAGAGAAGCATCTCCCTTTCTTTGATGTACTTCGTAAAGTTAAAGATTTTGAATCGACCAAAGCATATGAGAAAGCCTTCGTAGCCTTAAAGAAGCACCTAAAAATTCTTCCCACGTTGATGAAGCCGGAAAAGGGGAGGTCTTATACCTTTACATCTCAGTCTCACCCTTAGACATTAGTACCGTACTCGTGAAGGAAAGGGAAAGGCACCAACACCCCATATGCAAGGCCCAAAAATGAGGTACACAACCATGGAAAGACTGATCTTAGCCTTAGTTATTTCTGCTCGAAGATTGAGGCCCTACTTCCAGGGTCATCCCATAAATGTGCTCACTAGTTGTCCAATCATGCAAGTACTTCTAAAGCCTGAGACCTCGGGGAGAATGATGAA
This sequence comes from Rubia yunnanensis, assembly GCA_037428765.1. Classification (NCBI taxonomy): domain Eukaryota; kingdom Viridiplantae; phylum Streptophyta; class Magnoliopsida; order Gentianales; family Rubiaceae; genus Rubia; species Rubia yunnanensis. The sequence continues at coordinate 43,263,094 of CM075066.1, forward strand.
GTAGGCTGTAGAGTTAGGAGAACATGATTAAACTACCATCCTAGGACTACGATCAAAGGCCAAGCCTTGGTGGATTTCATTGTGGAGACCACCGACCCTATTGAAGATATTTGTAACATTGATGAACATGGAGTATGGAAGTTGTTCATAGAGGGATCTTCTCATGTAGGTGGAAGTGGAGCATGTGTGTTTCTCACCAGTCCTGATGATACTGATTATCCTTACGCCTTACACTTCAAGTTCAAATCCACAAAGAATGAAGCAAAATATAAAGCCTTAATCACAGGACTTCGATTGGCCAAGGAATTGAATGTAGAAGAGGTGGAAATATTCAGTGACTTGCAGATTGTGGTAAATAAGGTGAATTAGGAGTACGAAGTTTGAGAAGCAAGCTTGCAACGCTACTTAGAGGTAGTCAAACCTTTGTTACAATTCTTTCGATTATATACTCTTTCTCAGGTACCCAGGGAGAAAAATCACAAGGCCGATGCCTTGAGTAAGTTAGCTTTATCTGATTTGGGTGAATTGTCACAGAAGCAAGTAAACTTCAAAACCCTTTATCTACGAAGCTTTGAGGAAATCATTGTGATGGCCATTTTAAAGGGGATACATGGATGACCCCAATTTTTTGATACCTCCAAGATGGGTTTCTTTCAGAAGATCGCATCAAAGCACAAAAAATTTGACTCAAGGCACCCAAGTATGTTGTACAGGAGGGAACATTGCATTGAAGGGGGTACCTGCAACCCTTGCTTCGATGTGTCACCCCCACTGATGAGCAATACTTAATGTGAGAAATATATAAGGGAGTCTGTGGTAGCCATCGAGGAGCACGATCCGTAGCAAGAAGGATGCTTCAGGAAGGGTATTATTGGCCAACCATGTTCTAAGTACCAACAAATATATCCAAGCTTATCACAAATGGAAAAAGCACGCACCTATGACCCATGTCCCTAAAGTGGAAATGATCAACAGATTCAAGTCCTGGAAATTCGATAAGTGGGGTATAGACCTAGTGGGGCCCTTCCTAGAAGCACCACGGAGATTCAAGTATCTGATAGTGGCAGTCGACTATTTCACCAAATGGGTCAAAGCAGAACCACTAGCAAACATTAAAGGGAAATCTACCATCTCTTTCCATTGGAGGAATATTGTTTATCGCTTTGGCATACCAAAAACATTTATCACGGACAATAGAATCTAGTTCACGAATGGTCATTTTAAAAGATGGTGTGAGGAGTTTAAGATCGAGCTGAGGGTCACATCGGTATACCATCCATAGGCGAATGGTCAGATTGTAGTCACTAACCGAATCCTTGTCAATGGAATACGGAAAAGGTTAGAGGGAGAAAAAATCAATTGGGTTAATGAACTACCCAGTGTACTATGGTATTATCAAATGGTGGAGTCTTTGACCAAAGGAGATACACAATATGGACTTGTGTATGGCTCGGAGGCTGTGATACATGTTGAAGTTGGCATGCCTAGCCCAAGAATGATGGTAGCCAGTGGTGTCAGCAATGACAAAAACCGTTGCCTCGACTTGGATATAATAGAAGAAAGATGTGTTGTAGCATCCATCCGTGAAGCAAAAGTAAAGGAAAGGGTGAAATGGTTGCATGATCGAAGGGTGAAAGGAGCGCAGTTTGTTATGGGGGACCTCTTCATGAGAGATAATGAGAAAAGTAAGCAGGAACCATAAGAGAAGCTGGGCCCTAGTTGGGAAGGACCTTACAGAGTGCTCGAGTCTCACCTAGGAGGGAGTTATACCTTGGGTTCGATGAATGTCTACCGTATTCCCAAGCGCTGGAATATAGCTAATCTTTGATAGTATCACCAATTGTTAGGAATAGTTGTGAGGACCTCGTCATGAAAGTTATGCTTGTTTTGCTATGTATCTATTATCAGAATAGTATGTTTCGCACAACAACTGGAAGTTTTGATTTCTCCCCAAGTTAAGTGAAATTTTATTATTCTCATGTGATCAAAGATACCCTGTTGGGAAATCCAATCATTTCTCGCCTTCGCGTGATAGAAATCTATTCTCACCCCTGCGCAATAAAATTTAATTCTGGCCCTTGCACTATAGAATTCAATTCTCGCCTTCGCGTGATAGAATCCAATTCTTTCTTTTGTGCAATAGAAATTGATTCTCGCCCTCGAGCGATAGAATTCAATTCTTTCCCTTGCACGATAGAATCCAATTCTCGCCTTCTCATGACAAAATCCAATTCTCGCCTTCGCATGACAAAATCCAATTCTCGCCTTCGCGCGATAGATTCAATTCTCTCCTTTGCGTGATAGAAATTTATTCTCACCCTCGCACGATAGAATTCAATTCTCGCCCATGTGTGATAGAATCCAATTCTCACCTTCGCGCGATAGAATTCAATTCTTGTCCTTGCACGATAGAATCCATTTCTCGCCCTCACGCGACAGGATCCAATTCTTGCCCTCGCGTGATAGAATCTAATTCCTGCCTTCTCGCGGTAGAAATTTATTCTCACCCTCGCGTATTAAAATTCAATCCCCGTGCCTCGAGCAATTTATTCTCTCCACTAAAAAAATCAAAGAATATTCATAAATATTAAGGTAGTCCTCGAGCACTTACCCACTAGTGGTAAATAAAATTTCCTCAATGATCGAAGGCGTATTAGAAACATAAAGGAAGGCATGCTCATTTTATAGGTAAAGGTGCATCCGAACGTATGGTTGGTGCAGGCAAAAGTTTAATTAAGGCATAACATACAACATAAATTTTAAAAGTATAACATACAACACACACGATCATTCAGAGCACTAAATGTTCTCTGGCTTCACCCCAGTGGTAATTATAAATAGGTGATCGATCTTAGTCTCCAAGGCCTCGGGGATGGGATTGACACGGTACCTTCGACGAGGTATCGAATTCCCTGAAGGCGACGATTCTCCCTTCTCATCATCTTCGACAATTATCGGCACCCTATCTTCGACATCACGAATGCAAGCAGAAACTTCCTCCACAGGTTTGACTGATAACACTCGATGGGAAGGTCCTGTGGGAGGTGTGGTGCCCTGAAGAGGGTATATACTTGGGGATGTCTTCATTGAATAACTATTTCCCTTCGATTGCCTTTCTTTCTTTGAACCCCTATTAGAATGTTTGCCTTTCGGAGGAATCCTGGAAGAGGGACCCCTACTCGAAGGACCAGCTCCTTAAAGGTGGGGATTGTTCTCCAATTGGAGATGTTCTTTCCACTCATATATTGCGTCAAAGGCTACACGATAGTCTGGATTCCTATCTTGATTTTGTTGAAGAAAAGCCATCTCAGTCTTATACAAAAACCAAAAATATATTGCCAATAAGACCCATGGCGAGGACTCCATATGATAACCTATACGCTCGAAGGCTATTAGAGTAAAGTTGTACTGTAGCAGAATGTGCTAACACTTGATTCGAGAGCTGGGAATTCTTATTTACATGTTTGCTGCAAAATCGTTGGTTACCCTTGATGACCCCTTGTAGCCTAGAAACCTCTTAGACAAGGAAGCTTATTTTTTTATCCATCTCACTAACTTGTGTTTCGAGCTCTTTTACCTTATCCTGGTAGCGCCTAAAATCACCCCACTGACTTAAACTTTGATACATCCTAGCATCAGTAAGTCACTTATGTAAACTAGAATACTTCCTCATCATCTCCCCTAAAGTAGCCTGATGACTAAGCTTGTCTGCAGTACACGCTCCGTCCACTATAATAAGGGTAACCGCAGATTGACCATTCGCAGGCTTACCCTTTGATTTTTTAAGAAGTTCTATTATTGAAGAATGGCTGCCATCTTGCCACAATGACAAATCCTTACTAGCCTTGGATTGATCCTCGCTCAACTGCAGCAACTTGGTAAGAGACTTCGAGAAATCTACCTTAACCATAGCAATCTCTCAAGTAGGCTTTTCCAATTCATCGCACACTAAAGGTTTCTATAAAATATAAAGGATTATAGTCAAGTACTAAAAAAGGGGGTTCGAATTATCCCAAAACAATCGCATCCTTTGATTACCAATTTTCTAAACATTACAAGGAATGCCCTAACATATAAGGAGGAAGTGGGGGATTAGGGTTCATACATTTCTAGCCTGATACCCTATGCTACGCTCATCCTCGTCATAACCAGTCTTGCCTTGATCAGCAACGGCTCCTCCTTGGTTTTCTTTTGATGTTTGCTCACTAGACTTAGAGTGGATGTGGGAAGGAAAATATTCTCCTCGTTAATAGTTGCTAGATTCAAGGCTCGACGAATGATTTTCAAAGGAGCAACTAGAATATTGGCTTATATCTTGAATAAGCCAGTGGACCAGTTAAAAGGAGAAGACATAAATGTGGTCCAAGAATTCCCTGAGGTATTTCTAGAGGAACTAGTACGTTTACCTCCTGAAAGAGAGACCAAGTTTACCATTGATCTGGTACCTGGGGTTGCATCTATTTCTCGAACCCCTTATCGTATGGCACCGTTAGAGCTACAGGAGTTGAAGCTATAACTTGAAGACTTGTTAGCTCGAGGATTCATTCAACCGAGTACCTCTCACTGGGGAGCCCCAGTATTGTTTGTTAAAAAGAAAGATGGCTCTCTTCGGATGTGTATTGATTATCAAGGCTTAAACAATATGACGATTAAGAATAAATACCCTCTTCCCATTATTGAGGAGTTGTTTGATCAACTCCAAGGAGCCGTTGTATTTTCCAAACTGGATTTACGACAGGGGTACTACCAGTTGCGAGTGAAGAGGGAGAACATACCTAAGACAACTTTCAATACTCGATATGGTCATTATGAATTCCTAGTAATGCCATTTGGGGTGATCGATGCACCAGCTGATTTTATGGACCTCATGCATCAAGTATTTCGGCCATACTTAGACGAGTTTGTTGTCATCTTCATCGATGACATCCTGGTCTATTCCAAATCTTAGCAGGAGCATGAAAGGCATCTAAGGAAAGTATTACACCTGCTTAAGGAGCACAGGTTGTACGCCAAGTTTAGCAAATGTGAATTCTGGCTAAACCAAGGGAACCTTTTGGGGTATGTGATTAGCAAGGAAAGAATATTTGTGGATCCATCTAAAGTTGAGACAATTCTATACTGGAGGGTGCCAAACAATAGTATGTAAGTTTGAAGTTTCCTTGGACTGGCAGGGTACTATAGGCATTTCATTAAAGACTTCTCTAAACTTGCACCCCCTTTATTTTGCTTAACTCAGAAAGGAGTTAAGTATGAATGGAATGAGAAGACGGAATCCAGTTTTCAAGAATTGAAGAAGCGTCTGACCTCTGCCTCAATTCTTGCCCTACCTGACGGAAATGATGGATTCATATTGTATACCGATACTTCAGTAGAGGGTCTAGAATGTGTATTGATGCAAAAGGGCCACATGATTGCTTATGCATCCAGGAAGTTGAATCCTTATGAAAAGAATTACCCCAACCATGACCTAGAACTAGCTGCAGTGGTGTTTTCTTTAAAGAAATGGCGACATTACTTATATGGAGTCACGTTTGAAGTAGTGTCAGATCATAAAAACCTGAAGTACCTATTCTCCCAAAAGGACCTGAATATGAACCAACGTCGGTGGATGGATTTTTTGGGGGATTATGACTGTTTGATCAATTATCATCCTGGAAAGGCAAATATGGTGGTAGACGCATTAAGCCAAAAGGTGAATTTGGCGCATATCTGGATAAAGGAGACGGAGATGTTATCGCAGGCAGAGAATTGGAAATGCGAGACTAAACATGACCGACTTGTATTCTTCAATCTAAGGGTACAAGCTGGGTTACCAACAGAGATTAACAAGGCTCAAGAGTCAGATGAATCATTGGTAAAGAAGAAAAAGCTTATCGCTGAAGGAAAGTTACCGGATTTTGAAGTAGATAGCGAATGAGTACTGACCTGTAGAGGTAGGTTTTGGCTACCTCAAAATTCAGAAATCACCCAAAGAGTATTGGAGGAACCTCACTGATACAAGTATACAGTGCACCCAGGAGGGACCAAAATGTACCGAGACCTGAAACAATGGTACTGTTGGGATAATATGAGGAGAGACATAGCGGAATACATGGAACGTTGTTTGGTGTGCCAATAGGTTAATGCCGAACATCAGAAACCATCAGGGTTGTTACAACCATTGGAAATTCCCGAGTGGAAATAGGATCACATCACGATGGACTTCGTGACAGGACTACCACAAACATCAAAGAATTTTGACGCAACATGGGTAGTGGTTGATAGGTTGACCAAGTCGGCTCATTTCCTACCGATCAACGTTAAATACTCCTTGAAAAACTGACTGTCCTATACATCCGGGAAATCGTAAGATTGCATGGGGTGACGATAACTATCGTGTCTAATAGGAACCCAATATTCACTTCCCATTTCTGGAGGCAACTGCAAGCCGCATTAGGAACCAAATTGAACTTCAGTACGAGTGCCCACCCACAAACAGACGGGCAGTCAGAGAGAACAATTCAAACTTTGGAGGACATGCTCCGAAGCAGTGTTATGGATTTCGAGGGAAGTTGGGACACTCATTTACCTTTGGTAGAATTCGCATATAACAACAGTTACCATTCGTCTATTGGTATGGCTCCATATGAAGTACTCTATGGTAGAAAGTGTCGAACACCCCTCTTTTAGGATGAAGTGGGAGAGAAAAAGACTTTTCTAATTACCAGTATACCTTGGGTTGAGGAATCCATGGATAAGGTCAAACTGATAAAATAGCACTTACAGACGTCTCAAAGTCGACAAAAGAGTTACGCGGATCATCGAAGAAGGGATTTGGAGTTTGGAGTAGGTGACCAGGTGTTATTGAAGGTAACCCCTCACAAGGGTCTCGTCCGGCATGGTAAGAAAGGAAAACCAAGCCCTAGGTACATTGGCCCTTTTGAAATCGTACAACGAGTCGGGCCAGTTACGTATCGACTTAACCTACCTAGCCAGTTGGGGAAATTACATGATGTTTTCCATGTGTCACTTCTGAAGAAATACCACCGTGATCCCGAACACGTGCTAAACCATGAAGACTTACAAGTGAATGAAAAATTGATGTATGAGGAAAATCCCGTAAAAATATTGGATCGGAAAATCAAGACATTGCGAACTAGGGAGATTCCTATGGTTTTGGTACTGTGGAGAAATCATAAGGTCGAGGAAGCAACTTGGGAGTTTGAAGCAGACATGATGGATACTTACCCAGAGTTGTTCACGAGAAATGGGAATTTTAGGGACGAAATTCATTAAGGAGGGGAGATTGTGGAAACCCCAACCGTAATGGTTGAACCTTGTCTACAAACTATCATTTTATTGATGTCACTGTATAATAGGGAAATAAAATAATTTATTAAACGTAATTAGAAATACAAAAATATACGAGAATTGTGAAAAATAAAAGGTAATAAATGAATCCAATCATTACCGAAGAGTAACAAAATTCTTCCGGAGTAAGATCTCCAGTGAGAATACTAACATGTAGTACCACGATAATTACAGCAACAAAGACTAACATTAGTCTCGACATGTTAGCAGCAAATTGAGTGCAGATATGGTAAGAAGGATATGACATAGAAGAGGAAATGTAGTTTTGAAATATTGGATAATTTCGTATGTATATACTATAAAATATAGCCGTTTATAACCGATATAATACTGTTGGGAATATACCCGTTTATAGCCGGTATATTACCACTATACATATATTGACTAATGATAGTTAAAAGCTAAGAGTTAATGTTATAAAAAAACAATAATAATAATAATAATGATAATAATAAATAAAAATAAAATAAAAGATATATATACATACATATAATAATAGTAATAAGAAATAAGTAAGTAATAAATAGATAAGCAAATGAATAAGCAAATGCAAGATATTACCGTGACGAGGAAGCTGGTGATACGCATATATATAAAATATAAATAAATAAGGAAATGAATGAACAAGTAAAGGAAATTAAGGAGAAGAAGAAATGGACGGTGGGGAAGTAAAGAATTTTTGCAAGTGAAATCACTGGGAAGAAGAAATGGCGGAAGTAAAGAATTTTATCCAAAGTAATTTTGGCAAAGGGAATTACTGGAAATAAGAAAACGAACGACGGACGTGAGGAATTCATCCAAAGTAGTTTTTTTGGCAAGTGGACATAGAGTTACATGATAAAATTTTAGGTAGGTAGGTGTCAGAACCTATGTTTTTATCTAGTATAAATACCAGATCCCCAGTTCTTACCTTCTCACACAACCTTAAGAAAAATTCTTGCCAAAGAATAGTGGTGAGCAGTGGTAAAGCAGGAGACAGAAGTTTCCCAAGCCCAAATCTAACCAAAGTAAGTGTTTGCATTGCCTTCGCATGAATTGAAGATATATATATATATATATATATATAAAATTTTATATGTGTACAGGATGCCCTGAGAGCTTTACCTCTCGAACCCCTGTTAAACAGTAACCTCTTGAACCCCTGCCCTCGAACCCCTGCTAAACAGTACCTCGAACCCCTGCTAAATAGTACCTCTCAAACCCCTGCTAAATCGTTACCTCTCGAACCCCTGTTAAACAGTAACCTCTCGAACCCTTGCCCTCAAACCCCTGCTAAACAGTACCTCTACCTCTCGAACCCCTGCTAAACCTTTACCTCTCGAACCCCTGCTAAACAGTACCTCTCAAACCCCTGCTAAACCTTTACCTCTTGAACCCCTACTAAATAGTACCTCTCAAACCCCTGCTAAACCTTTACCTCTCGAATCCCTGCTAAACAGTACCTCTCGAACCCTTGCTAAACTTTTACCTCTCGAACCCCTACTAAAAATCTACCTCAAGAACCTACTGGAACCTTCACCTCTCGAACCTACAAAAAACTTCACCTCTCGAACCCACTGAAACCTTCACCTCTCGAACCCACTGAAAACTTCACCTCTCGAACCCACTGAAAACTTCACCTCTCGAACCTACTGAAAACTTCACCTCTCGAACCTACTGAAACCTTTACCTCTCAAACCCACTGAAAACTTTACCCTCGAACCCACTGAATACTTTACCTCTCAAACCCACTGGAAAATTCACCTCTCGAACCTACTAAAAACTTCACCTCTCGATCCTACTGAAACCTTTACCTCTCGATCCCACTGAAAACTTCACCCTCATGAAGGGATCTCAAAATACTCACTAAGGGTGCCACTTGGACTGACGTTGCACCCTTAGTGAGGAGATCTCAAGGTTTACCCAGCGGTCCTTCGAACTCTTTCCAAATGCCAGAAGCCGAGGACTTAGAATAATAAAAGCTTCCCATTCCTTGAGATGGGCTTTCCTCAGTTGTATATATATAGTTGTTTGTATGTTGTAACTTGATCGTTTTACTTGTAACCAGCTATGGCATTTTGTATAATTTAGATAAAAATTTCTTTGCTCCTTATTCTCTTTTGAGCAATTGAACTTTTCACAAGGGGATGGACCTTTCTAATTTAGTTGAGTATTTCAACTCTTTCTTTTCTTTTCATTATAAGGCACTTTCATGCATGTAAAATATAGGGTTTTAACCTCAAGCGTTCAATAGGCCGTGGGGGCCCTTCAAATATTTGCAAGGTTTTTATCCTTGATGCTTACATATGTTAATGGTATTTCAATCCCAAAGAGCTCGATGGGCTATGGAGGCCCTTCGATTATTTGCAAGGTTTTTACCTTGGGCGCTTGCAAACATTAAGGGGATTTCCCCCCCAGAGCGCATGATTGGCCATGAGACCTTTCGGTTTTTCTCAAGGTTTTTACCTTGGGAGTTTGCACGCGTTAAGGGGATTTTGGCCCCAAAGTGCTCAATGGTCCAAGTCCAAGTGGCATTGCTCATTGTTGACCTCCTGGTTTTCATCGCTTATGGCAAACCATCGGAAGGTGGGTAGCCTTATCTCCGCAGGAATAACTGCCTCTGAACCATAGACCAGATCGTATGGGGTTTCACCCATGGTAGATAATTACGTCATTCGAGATGACCAAAGCACATTGGGTAATTCATTGATCCAATTCCTAACTGCCCCTTCGAGCCCCGACCAGATGCCATTCACGATGGTTTGGTTTGTGACCTCTACCTACCCATTGGCTTGGGGATGGTAAACACTGGTGACTTTATGATTGATCTTATATTCCTTACACCAGCTCTTGAATGGGTTATTGATGAACTGGGCACCATTTTCAGTTATGATGGTTCAAGGGATCCCGAAAATATAGATGATATTCTTCCAGCAAAACCCAGTCACCTTTTTCCCTCTAATGGAGGTTAAGGCTACGGCCTCGACCCACTTAGTAAAGTAGTCCACAGCCACGATCGGGTATCAAAAGTGGCCCGGGGCCTCTGGGAAAGAACCCAACAAATCGATTCCCCATTTGTCGAATGGCCAAGAGCTATTTATGTTCATCATTTCTTCTTGGAGAACATGGGTGATTAGTGTATGCCTTTGACATTGATGGCAGGCTTGGATGCACTTGTCAACCTCGTCGAACATCTTGGGTCAATAGTATCCCACTAGGAGGAGCTTCTTAGATATCGATCAAGCCCCTTGGTAACTTTCGTACGCTTCTTTGTGAGTCTCGCAGATCAGTTAGTCAGCTTCGTGGGGGGTTGCGTATTGGAGAAACTGCTGTAGATGACCTTACAGATAGAGCACATCATTGTGGATCACATACTTGGGTGCTTTCAACCTAACTTTCCTTGCTTCAATTGCATTTTCTGGAAGGGTACCATCTTGAAGGTAGCTCATAATAGGCGTTATCCACAAATTTTATTCCTCCACCATCATCACCATTGTTTCTTCTTTGAAGCTACGCTTACTCGGTATTTCCACCATTAAGTGCCCTTGGGATTGTAAATCCAAGTCCGATGAAGCCAATTTTCTCAAGGTGTCAACCTTGTGGTTCTTCTCTCGAGAGACGTGAGTGAGAGTGTAATGGTGGAAATGTTCGAGGAGGGGCTTGACCACTTCCAGTTAATGCTACAACCTTCTTTCCCTAGTCTCGTATTCCCCCATAACTTGGTTGACCACAATTTGGTAATTACAGAATATTTCCATGCTTCGAACTCCCAAGTCTTTAGCTATTCGAACGTTGTGACCAGTGCTTCATATTTTGCTTCATTATTTATGGCCTTGAAGTCAAAGTACAGGGCATAGGGGTAATCCTTCTTTTCGGGGCTTGTGAGGAGGACACTGATCCCACTTCCTCCAGAGTGTGTGATTTTTCAACGTATAGCTGCCATGTTTCTTCAGATTCTTTTGCATCATCGACTACAATTGGTTCTGTAGTTTTGACAATGAAATCTGCTAAGGCTTAACCTCTAATGGAAGTTCTTGGAAAGAACTGGATGTCCTACTCCCCTAGTTCGATTGCTCACTTCATCATTCTCCCCGAGGCTTCCGGCTTAAGAAGCACCTACCCAATCAATTGGCTGGTGAATAAGATGATTTTATGGCTTTAGAAATATGGCTGGAGGTGCCTTGCCAGATTGATTAGGGTCAATATAAAATTTTCAAGGGCAGTGTATCAAGTCTCCAGACCATGAAATGCCCTGCTTACGAAGTAGATAGGGTGTTGGGCTTTGTCCTTTATTTCACCAGAACCACACTTATTTCTAAGGGGAATGCTAAGATGTATAAGTACAGATCTTCCCCCTTCTCTGGTTTCTTCAGGGTGGGAAATCTTTGTAAGTGTTCCTTTAAGTCTTGGAAGGCCTTGTCACATTTTTCTCTACATTCAAATTTTTTGGCTTTTCGAAGCACATCGAAGAATGGAAAATGTTTCTCGACCCCTTTTGGAAAGGAATTGACTGAGCGCAGCTAACGATCCCGTTAGCCTTTGGATGCCCTTGACTGTTTGAGGGGGCTCCATGCTTATCAAAGTTTTGACTTTCTCGGGGTTCACATCGATCCCACTTTATGAGACCATGAATCCCATGAATTTTCCAGCTCCGACTTTGATCACGCACTTAGTTGGGTTCGGCTTTAGATTTCCTTCTCGAAGCCTCTGGAAGGTTTCTTCAAGGTCTAGTAGGAATTAGGCGTAGTATTTTCTTTTGACTATCATATCATCCATATATATTTCCACTTTTCTACCAATGTTTTTCCGAAAAGCTTATCGACCAGCCTTTGATAAGTGGCTTCTACATTCTTTAGACCGAATGGCATTTTGTTGTAGTAAAATGTCCTCGTATCCATTATGAATGACGCTTTCTTCTTAACCTCCTCCACCACGGGTATCTAGTTGTAGCCATTATGGGCATCGAAGAATGCTAGCAACTCATATCCTGTTATTGCTTCGACCAGCACATCAATGGAGGGTAAATGATAGTTGTCCTTAGGGCAGTGTTTGTTGAGATCCGTGAAGTCTATGCACATTTGCCAAGCCCTATCGTGCTTAGGAACTATATAGGATTCGCTATCCATTCGGGGTAAAATAAATTTTCCATGTCCTCTGGTCGAAGAAGTTTCTGAACTTCCTCCTTTATGGCCTTCACCCTTTTAGGGGCAAAGAACCTATTTTTCTATTTAATTGGCTTTTGGAAGAGGTCCAAGTTTAAACTTTGGACCATCAGCTGCTTGGGTACCCTGTGAGGTTGAAAGTATTCCACGAGAACATGTCAATATACTTATGCAGAAGCTTCTTCAACTTTTCTTTCATTGTAGATGGTATCATTTTTCCCATGGGCACTATTCCCTACGCTGAACGGCCATTGGCTCCATGTCAATGGATTTAATTTCTCCCTTTATCAAGGCTACACTGTCCTCCTTTTTAGCTTCTTTTAATTCCATTTCCAAACAATTCTTGGCTACCAATTGGCCCTCTCTTATAACTACTATTCCCATTTTGGTGGCGAACTTCATTATCAAGGGGTAGGGGGACCATATGGCTCGCGCCTAGCACATCTAGGGCCTTCTCAATAACACATTATAGGGGGATACGACATCAATCACCGCAAAGATGCAATCGATCGTGACTTCTTTATCTCCATCAGCAACTTTAACTGGGAGGGTTACGACCCCAAGTGGAAGCACCATTTTCCTATTGAAACCATATAAGGGTGAGGTTGTTCTCCTCAAACTTTCACACCATAGTCCTAGCTGATCAAAACAATTTGTAAACATCACTTCCACTCGAGAAAGTAATGGCTTCTTCTGCTCGAAATCGCTGTTGGAAGGGTTCTTTGAGGGGAACCATACGTAGATTGTCATTTGATGATGGTGTTTGAAGACTAGTCACTCACCACCCCATTAATGAAGTTGATCACCCGGTTGGCCCCGTCCCTATAGTTCCTGTCAGCTCGAGCTTTGGTGTCAGGTCTGGCATTTTCTCTTGCCTAATTTCCAGCTTGCTCCCCATTTGCTGCCCTCTTCCACCTCGATTGGCCCCTTTCTTGTAGCCTTTCCATCGGCGCTTTCCTTTTCCCTTCGAGGAGGCCTCTCTTATTTATTTTTTGATGTAGTCTGGGAGTAAGCCCTCTCTTTCACATCTGTCAATTTCTTTCTTCAGAAGGGTGCATTCTCTCATATCATGGCCATGCTTTTTATGATGGTCACAAAATTTGGGCAATTCTTTTTTCCGGGGTAGTCTCTGCCGGGAAACATCCCCTTGTGGATGAAGTGTATTTCCACCTAGGATTTGGTTAGGGGAATATATCCCTAGAAGCTTTTGTTTAAAGCTTCCAACCTTCTTAGTCTTGATTCCGAGGCCTTAGTGCCCCTTTTACCCCACCTGTCCCCCTCTCATTTTCTCTTCGTGGCTTCCTTGATCTTCGAATATTGTTCCACGATTTCTTGCAGTTGCTGCAGGGTTTCTGGCTTATTCGATACTAGTTTCTTATACAAGTTGAGATTAGACATTCCATTCATGTAGTTGAGGATCACCCCATCCTCAATGAGATTAATTACATTGAGGCTTTTATCCACATATCGATGGTAGAATGCTTCCATCAATTTTCTAGGGCTTTGCTTGCTCTGATAAAGCTCGATCAATTTTTTTGTAAACCATTTCTTTTGGGGAAAAAGGGCCAACAGGGCCCTTCTGAATCATTTGTATGAGTGCAATGATCCCTTTCGTAGCTTGATAAACCACTCTTAAGCTTTTCCTCATAGATAGCTCCCCATCAGCTTACATATCAGTTGTTTAAGTCCCTTGTATTCATCAGACTGAAGAAGGTCTGTATGAGCTCCCAAGGGTCTGAATCTCCATTGTACATGAGAAGTATCTTAAGTGGTTTCACGTCGCTGAGCTATCAAGTGGCCATGCTTACAGGACTGAAGGGGGAGGCTGTGACTTGACCCAAAGGCCCGATTAATCTGTCAAGCTCCTTTGTGAGGGCATTGCTCGACTTGCTTCCCATCCACGGGTCTCTAAATTTATTTGGCAAAAAAAATGTCGATACTGGGTATCTGGTTCAAGGCCATGAATGCATCTAGTTCTCGTATCCTGGGTAACGCCTCATTGGCCAAGCCATCAAGTAAGGGATCGCTTGGTTTGAAATGTGGGGATCTGAAATAGGCACTGAATATGCCAATGAATGGTCCATACTGGGGAACATTGGTTGGGGCTGATCTTGAGTCCCTATCCCCATATCTACTTGGTAGGATGCTCTTTGGTTAGCCAGCTATTGGAATCTTAGCTGCAACGCCAAGGGCATCGAAGGTGGGGACACCATCTGCTGCTGGACCATCCTCTGATAGACTATTAGGGGATCTACCTGATAGCCAACCAATCTAAGGGTTTGAGCTAGTTGTGCTAGGTCCTGCTGTGATGAGGGGGAACATGCTATTTGTGCCCCTTGTCTATTGAGCGATCCCTACCATCGCTTCTACTTGCAAGTCCACAGTGGCTTCCATGAACTGCGACTCATCCTCCCTTGGTCGGTGCACCTGGATTTGTGGCGTAGAGGCTCCGACGCCTCTAGTTCGAGGCTCAACGCTGACCTCCTTCCATCTCGGAGGTACAGTAGCTTCAATTCAAGATCCCCCCAGCACCCGTGTTGTTGGGATTGGTCTTGGACTACCTCTGGGAGTCTGTTATTGGTGCTTAAGGGAAAGAGGCTCTGACGATCAAGTCGGAAAAGAATAGTTCAATTAGGAATGAATAGTTAGCTGAGGAAACAAAAAGTAGAAACAACTAATACCAAAACTAAGATACCGATAACACCTTTGTGTGGTGGTGGTTGGAGGGGGGGAACTCCTAAAAGGGGCCTTCGGGGCATTATTAGGCTCTAGGGGCTCCGATATGACCTCAAAAAGCCTCAAAATGGGTTCCGAGCAGCTTTGAATAACCAGCCTTTGTCTCCTTCAGCCTTTTGCTGACCTCATTCTTGACAATCAGAGGGACTTTTCTCTTAAATTTCATGGGCTTATCACCCTTAGCTATCTTTTTCTTCCCCTTCCTTTTATCCATGGAAGTGGCCTTCGAAAGATCTACCAGAGAAGGGGGTATAATCAAAATCGGCTCTTGGTTATAGACTAATTGCTCATAAACCTCTTCCAGCCAAATATAGTTAAAGTTCCTAGAGATATCTAGGGGCTCACTAAATAGCTTATCCTTATCTACTACCAAATTGTCCGGAGTAGAATAATTAGCTATGTTCTCGAACTTGGCCTTCAAATTCCACCCCATGATGTAATAGCTCTCGGCCTCACTATCAAATGTGTAAATAGGGGGTTTATGCCAATCTCAGCAGTTCGAAGAAATATCTATGGAGTGGTTCAAGAACCTGTTACCAAGGGTCAGGATCCCCCCAATTTTTCATCCCCCCATGTTCAACGACCTTACTATAGGAGAGGTAGTGTAGGGACCTAAACAATTCATAGCTTGAGGTGCTCCTCAAGAAGAGGTGAGAGGATGATAGGTAGGAGGAAATAAAGGCCAAATCTAAAATGGCACTTGTAAACAACGCATCTGCCAGGAATGTATCCATAGAGGTTTCATCTTCTCAAAGGACCTCCAATCTCAGGTCCTCCAAATCCCTAATCACAAAGAGAAGGGCCGATAGTAGACGGGGAATTTCCTTTGGGATTGGCTGGGGGGCTTTTGGGAACTAGGGTTAAGATATTCTTGAAAAAGAAGGGCCGGCCTTGCTCATCCTTCCAGACCTTGGCCTCCCTCGGAACCCTAGACCACGAGGTGACCCATTTTCAGCGCTAGCCCCTAGGTGTCCCAAAAAATTTGGCAGAGCTCTCTCTACCTCCCCTGCTAGATGAATTAGAACCAGCAGCCAATGAGGGAACATCGCCAGAATCCTGGAGGCAAGAACTATCAACCCCGCTGAAAGAAGGTATGGCTGGGAAATAGGACGGAAATTGAACTTTTTTCCTCAAATTGTCCTTCTGTTCCCAAGGGGGCATCAATATTTGCACCAAAATGAATATAGACTAAAGTGTGTGCTTATATGATGTATTTTATTCATGAAATTCAAACATTCAATAACAAGTCATAATAATAGCATGAACACAAATACTAGGATAAATCTAATAAATCTCACAAAAGCATTAATTAAACATGTCTACAATTTATCCCCAAGCTATAAATCTACTCCATAGATAAGGAATTGAAATATAGATTTGAATTCCACGTCATAGGATCAAAGAAAAAATAAAAGGAAATAAAAGAAAATGAGAGAGTGTTTCTCTCTCAAGAGTTGCTCTCCTAATACAAGATGAAGTCTAAAAAATGATCTGATCTCTTTAACCTAGTACACTAAGGCTATATTTATAGTGTAGGGGTCTGGGCCTAAAAATAGGCCCAAAATAGGCAAAAAATGAGTAAATCTTGGTTCAGTCGCCGGGTGCGGCTCATCGCGGATGGCACGACTCATGGCACATACTTCTACATGGGCTGTAGGATCTGGCATGGGCCATGTCTTTTCAGCCAGCGCAGGATGCTGGATCTGGCGTGGGTTGCATTACATCTTCAGGCACAGACTGTGACCTTGATGCGGCTGCCATCAGTGTGCTTGATTTGGGACTTCTGATATACGGGACATAGGTTTTGGCAAGAGACATCGTCAGGAAAATCGGTCTGCTCAAAAACTTGGCACAGGATAAGGCCTTTGGCGCAAGCCATCGTCAGGTGCATTGGTTTGCTCAGAAACATGGCACAGAACATGGCCTTTGGCATGGGCCATAGGTTGGTCTTAGCATCTTGGACTTGGAATGGTGTGGGCCATCTTAAATGGGATGGTCAAAGCCCATACTTAGCTGATTTTGATTGTTGATTGAGACTTGTGCTTGTTTCCTGTGACATTTGGCACGGGCTGCGCCATGCCCTTGTGGTGATAAATTTGGTGCAAGATGACTCCTTTGGCGCGGGACGTTGGTGCTATGCCTGAGCGACTGGGGCTAACTTGTTTGTGCCTTGGCCGGCTGAACTTCTTTTCTTCGCCATGGGTGAACCATTAGTTCAATTTGAGAGTTCTAATTGTCAATTTTGTAGTGCTCTAGATTTAGTCTTGAAGGCTAATTATTCTCAGATTGTTCTCAGGCTTCAGCACAACTCATCGGACCACGAATCACCATTTTTTCGTTGGCCACCTTGAATTCTAATGCCATCTATCTTTGGCTCCAATATCCTTCTACCACGACTTGATGTCCGTGGCCTTTTTCTACTACCATTCTAGAGGTGAATAAACTTTGATGTCTTCTACTATCCTTGCGAACGACCTTCAATATCTTATACCGCCCTTATGAATGGCCTTCACATAGAATGTAACCAAAAAGTACCTTTGGGTGACCTATTAAAGATGATCACAAGGAAGATCTAGGAGCTCGTGGATACAAAATTTCCATTAGTACTTATTAAGTATACAAAACCTGGGATTTAGATAAGAAAACCAAATATGACCATCTAAACCCCCTGTCATGTAAACTAACTAATACTATCAATCCACCAAATAAAACAAGCTAAAAAATATGCCCAATGAAATGGTTAATGCACGCAAAATGAAGTACATTAGACTCCCCACACATAACCCCTCCCCTCTCCCTCTGTACATGAGGCATAATGTCCAAGAAATATAGCAACTAACACAGACAGAGTATAGCAAATACTTTCCTCCAACTACTCCCGACACAGAATAATATCTCCTAAGTAAATTTACCAACAACACTAATCACCAAAATTCTCAAGTATGCAAGCATAATCCCATAGTAAATATGCTAATCAGATTCCTCTAAATAAGAGTAAGTTTGGCCAAGATTACCTCAAACGGGGACTGTGGTGAAGTCTTCGCTCGAAGGTTGTACAACACCTCTCCTAGGGTGAGTCAAAGCTATTCCAATGCACCAAAAAGGATTAAAAAAATTCAAATCCCCAGAGAAAATACCAATTGTGGCAAAATATTCTTCTAATAAACAGCTTAAATTTATAGATTTTCTGGGGTTGGGATTTAGTGGGTTGGACAGAGTTTGGAAAGAGAAATATTTTGATATCTGGTATGGGAAAATTAGATGAAAGTCGAGAAAGTTATGGCCAAAATATTAAGAGAGGGGGATGAGAGGATTGGATATGTTGAAGGCTGGTGTGGGAAGGGGTTATGGACCAAGGGGTATAAATAGGGAATATGCTAGGTTAGGATTGGCTAAGGTAAGTGAGCGGCATGGATCCCTAGGTTAGATCTGTGCCTACACTTGGCTTTGCGTTGAGCACGTATTGATCTGCGTCGTCCACACGCTTAATCTTTGCCAGGTCCGTGCCCAGTGCGTGATATGTGAACATGTGGCAACTACATCGGCTTCGTTTTGATTGGCTTTGGTACGAATCATAGGCTCATGCCAAATTTCTGGGCACGAAACATCGATTTGCACCAAATCTCCAGGCACAAACTTCCCTTCGTGCCAAATCTCTGGGCGCGAACCATCCATTCGTGCCAAAACTCTAGGCACGAATCACTAGTCCTCTCTGCAACAAACTTTCTTTCATGCCTGCAACCAAAAACATTAAGAACTGGAGTAGTACTGTTCTACACCCAAAAAATAGATGACCAAAACCTCCTAAAAATATCCACCAAAAACCGAACTCATCCCAAAAATTTTAAAAACATTCAAAAGAAAATTCCTTGGAAATAAAAACAAAGTTTATTTATTGTCATCTTCCCAACTTATTTTTCCCTTAATTTTTGAAACTAAAAAGAGTGACTTGATGGGTCACCGAAATCACAATCCTTGCACCACCAGTGACCACATCACGGTGGATGGGTCGCCACATCATTCTAGGTTTACCTTTTACTTTCGGAGCAATGAACCAAGGAAACCCATTCTTCTCAATCATTGATATATTCTTGTTGAGTTTGGGGATCGGAAGGGATTTAGGAGTTTTTAATTCATTGGCCCGCTTCTTTCCTCGCTGAATATTAGTCATGAGATTTCGAGGTGAAATATCCTTGTTCAAATTAGAAGAAACATGCTCCACAAGAATAGTATCACAAGATAGATCAATCAAACACGATAAGACATTTAGAGTTTCAAGATCGGAAAATATTTCTTTTTAGGAATTGTCAATTTTTTTCCAATCATCATACAAATAAAACAAGAAACAAATAAAAGTAATACTAACTAGTTCACTAACATTTTGTACTAATTGACACTTACACTGAATAGCATCCCCGGCAACGGCACTGAAATTTGACCCGCCTCCGCTCGAAGTCATTAATTTTAGCTAATTAACCCGGGCGGAGGGCTTATGAGAAGTTAAAGATAAAATTTATATTCTGCACCTATTCTCACTACTATGCTACTGATAGGGTAGTTAGCGGTAAGCCTTGGGTATGTCCAAAGAGATGCTAGGGCCTAAGAGTCAATGAAAACACAACCTTGTATGGGTCATCAATCTGTAAGAGTGAAAGGAATAGTTAGTAAAGCAACTAAAATTGGGGGGGGGGTTGGTTTTTCAATTATTACTACTAGACATAAAAGTAAAAAAGAACAATCAATCTATAAAGCTCAGCACTTGGGGAATCATTGTGATATATGAATGATATAATGCTTTGATCCTTGACTCATTCACATGTAAGATTTAGAAAAACATAATAGAGTGTTCATAACACGTGGTGTAGCCAATGGCATACACTTCCACATACCTGTCACGTTGAGTGTGCTCGCAACCATCCATCAAAACCGCCATCGTAATTAGGGGAGTGCAACAAGGTCTGACAGTTGTAGGTTTTTTTCTCCCCCATGCCATTACACCTCAGGCTTCCACCACGAATGTGCCACTTCCCAATCACCTATCAATTAGGTCAAAAGGTTGTTGACACCTTATCTATAACACTAGGATCTCTTACAACCCTAGCTTGCTACTTTTTCCTATCTCTTCCCGTAACCTCTCGGACTACTTTACGTAATCACCTAAGACTGGTGCAACAGCAAATTAGTAAGAGGATCACCTATGTCCACCGCTTTGAAGGACATAAGAGTCTTTTTTTGACTATTGGGAGAGGTTCAAGAAGCTTCTCGTGAGTTGTCCGTACCACAGCTATTCAGAGGGAGACTTGTTCTACTATTTCCACAATGGTCTTCTTGATGTGGACCAAGACTAGTGAGGAGTTCTTGTGGTGGTACCCTTGGGACATAACTTCAACGGAGGCTATGCAATTATACGAGGAGCTAGAGGAGGAGTCAAGGAACTTTAGCTTGGGGCCGATTTGAGAAGAAGAAATCCAATGCCCACAAGTGACCCTTCTAATAGTGGAAAGCTTGAGGACCAAGTCTCAGCCCTTCTTTTATGGTGAAATCCTTGATGACCAAGCCCGGAAATGTGCCACATGTTAAATCTTGTGAAATCTATTTTTCGACGTATCCTACAGTTGCTTACCCTACTTTGCAAGATGATTATGTTCAAGAGGTGAGGGTCATGAGGTATCAAGGTGGGCAAGGCTATCAAGGCAACCAAGGCTATCAAGGCTATCAAGGTTATCAAAGGTACCAAAAATGGCTGTACAATTTGGGTAATTATGATAACCCAAATCTCCGATATGGAAACCCTCAAGGAGGTCAAAACCCTCAATCGTATTGCCCTCCTCAATAAAAATATCAAAGGCTTCAAGACAAGCCCCGAGGTCAAGGGGAGAGCTTGGGTTTGACAAAAGATGAGGTGATGCAAGCCATTCACCAATTGAGAATGTGCGTGGAGAAAGGTGAAAAATTCCATGATTAAGCCAAGCTGAGTATCAAGAACTTGGAAACTCAAGTGAGCCAAATAGCTAAAGTGGTGAATTGGATGGAGGCTCGGGAAAAGGTAAAAATTCCCTCCCAACCAGAGATCAACCCTCGACAAGAAGTGAGTGCAATCTCATTGAGAATGGGAAGGGAAGTGAAGAAGCCCCAAGCAAGGGTTGTTGTTGAGAGGATGGTTGAAAAAGAAGAAGACCTTGAAAAGAAGGCCGAGGAGTTGGCCAAAGAGAGCAAATAGGAAGAAATTGAGGTGGAGACATTTGTACCAAGGCCGGGATCAAATCCCAAAACCTTATTCCCATAGCACAAGAAGTCAAGAGGGGTGGAGATCCCTATCTATGTACTAGAACCACCATTTTCGGAGACATTAAAGATAGGAGGACCAAGGAGGACACCGAGGACATCTACGAAGTCTTTAGTAGAAGCAAGTTAAATATTCCACTCTTTATGCTATAAATCAAGTTCCTAGGTATGCTAAATTTCTTAAGGAATTGTGTACCGTCAATAGGAAACAACAATTGAAAAGTAAGAAAATGAGTGTGAAGAGTGAATATATCTCCTCCGTGTTTGATGATGAAATGCCCCCTAAATGTGATGATCCGGGAATGTTTACAATCCCTTGTGAGGTAGGAGGCAAATGTGTTAACAAGGCCATGTTAGACTTAGGTGTGTCAATCAATGTAATCCCATATTCCTTGTATGAAAATCTAAATCTAGGCACTTTACACAAAACTAGGGTTGTTATCCAACTAGCCGATCACTCAAGCACATACCCGAAAGGTATTGTGAAGGATGTGTTGGTGAAAGTGGATTCTTTGACATTCCCCACAGACTTTTATGTTCTTGAAATGGGAGGTGACAATAGTTCTAAACCTATTCTTTTAGGAAGACCATTTCTAAATACTTCAAGGACCATAATTGACGTGCATAAAGGAACATTGACCATGGAATTTAATTGGCGGAAGGTATAATTTGAAACTAATAATTCTATTGATCATCCTAGTAGATTCCATTCTTGCTAAGCTATTCATGTTATTGATGATAAAGAGCAAGATGTAGTTGAGCCCAAAGATGGTAGTTCCTTGAATATTGTCATAGATGATGTTTTGAGTGATGCTTTGATTTCAAATGTTAGTACTAACTTGAAGGAAAACAAGAATGGTGTGATATGCCCATTTTATACGGTTGTATTAGGACTTTTAGGATTCACTTTTGTACACTTTTGTGCTCTAAATGTGGCATTTTGCCTTGAAATCCTCTAAGGAGGGTTAAAAGCAACTTTTATACTTTTATTACTTTTCTAGAGAATTTTGTGTGACCAGGCAATTTGTTTGAAGACTTTGAAGACTTTGAAAAATACCTTTGAATATTTGAAGATCTGAAGACTTGTATTTGAGCTTTTGAAGACTTGAAGAATTGAAGAAAAATGAAAAGAAAAGGAGGACATGAAACAAGAAAAAGAAAGAAATCAAAATGCTGGAATTGGGCACCATCGCGACTCATGATGAACGAATGGCCAGAATTCTTTCTTGCTTTTTTCTACTATAAATACTCACCTTATCCTCTCCTTTAACAACAATCACAAACCCTTCTTCTTCCTGCATTTTTCTGGGTTCAAACCCTAGTTTTCTTTCTTTCTTTTCTTAGTTTTTGTAGGTTAATCATGTCTTTTAATTATCTAGCTTAGTTTTATCTTGGGAGCAATGGGTTGAAGCTTGCATATCTATGTAGTAAGAACCATATATATATATATATATATATATATTTGGTGCTTTTGCTATTGTGCATATATTGAGCTTTGATTGTGAATTGTTAATGTCATGGATGTTGTTGAAAGCTTGAGTATATGAATTTCTTGTATGATTACTTGGTAGGGTTGGGAGAAAGTAGCTAATTCTCCCCACTTTTAATGTGAAATCCAAGAGCATGAGTTAGAGCTTCTTAATGATGTTGATGTGTTGCTAATTTCTAGATAAATATGATAATGTTGAACTCATTGTCATGTTTGTTGCTTGTAGAAAATGAGAGAGGTCTATGAATGTCGATCATTCTTGACTAATCTTGTGTAAATGCATGAATTGGCTAAATGCTTAGACACGGTGTAGTGTTTGTAAGTGTTGCCAAGCTTGTTGATTCTTCGTGCTCAATGCCACCAATGGGATACTCTTAGTACTAAGGGAGTCATTGGTAAGGTTTGGCAAGAAATATCAAATTCACTCTTGTAAACTACTATCTAAGAAGGATAGAAGATTTATCTTCACAAGTAGTGGAAGTAGTGAATAGATTGTTTTAATCATTCTTAAAGCCTTTGTTATTTAGCATTCATATGTTCTTAATGCTATGTTTTACTTCATTTATGCCATAAGTTGTTTGATAATGGGAAGTGTTTGGATGATTGAAGTGTTAGGGAGTTAGGAAAGTGATGAATTCCTTAGTTCCTTTGCACAAAAATCTAAGAGAATGACTTAGAACTTCTTGTACATAATGTGTTGTGATTCTAGCTAGATAAGTATGTTAATGTGGATTGCTCTCATATTTATCTTATAGATGCAAGGAAAGGTTGAACCTTGAATGTGGTTTGTTCAAGGCTTTGCCTAATGAATGCTATGTTTGGTTAAATGACTATGTCTTTGGTAGAAGGCTTGTTGTTATCAAATCTATAGTCCTTCGTGTATAATGATGATGAAATACCTTTATGGTTGTCATTTTCCTAGAGTTATTGTCAACGAGGTTTGCAAATGGTAATGAGGTTTGCAAATGGTCGTATTTTGTCTCTGCAAATTACTATTAAAAAGGAATAAATTTTGATCTTTCATTGGCATTCCCCATAGGTAACAAATGTGATAGGTTAAGTGAATGGTTCAATGATCTACATTTGGTTTGGAAGTGGATATCAATTGCCCCCAAGGTTTTATATTTTGTAGTTTTTAAAACCCTTTTTTCTTAGTTTGTTTGATGATTAGCATAGTTACTTGACTTTGCTAGTTATCTTGTCTTTTAATTTTCATAACTTAGGACCACCAACCAACCCCCCCTCCCCCCATTTACATGCTTTTATATGTATATATATATGTCTACTTCTAGCCTAATATCAACCTTTTGTGTCTAAACGCTTAGGAAAATCCCTCTTCTTCGTGGACGACCCTGACTTGCCGCTATCTACTTAGTTGTAGATACCCCGACTTGCCCCGACCTCTTGTTTGTGCATTGCATTGGAGGATGTATCTATTTGGTGCTTTTGATATTGTGCATTTATTGAGCTTTGAATGTGAATTGTTAATGGAATTGGTGTCGTTGAAAGCTTGAGTATATGAATTGCTTGTATGATTACTTGGTAGGGTTGGGAGAAAGTAGCTAATTCTCCCTTATTTTAATGTGGAATCCAAGAGGATGAGTTAGAGCTTCCTAATGATGTTGATGTGTTGATAATTGCTAGATAAATGTGATGGTGTCGAACTCGTTCTCATGTTTGTTGCTTGTAGAAAATGAGAGAGGTCTATGAATGTCGATCGTTCTTGACTAATCTTGTATAAATGCATGAATTGGTTAAATTCTTAGACATGGTGTAGTGTTTATAAGTGTTTCCAAGCTTGTTGATTCTTCGTGCTCAATGCCACCAATGGGATACTCTTAGTACTAAGGGAGTCATTGGTGAGGTTTGGCAAGAGATGTCAAATTCACTCTTGCAAACTACTATCTAAGAAGGATAGAAGATTTATCTTCACAACAAGTAGTGGAATTAGTGAATAGATTTTTTTTACTCATTCTTGAAGCCTTTGTTATTTAGCATTAATGTGTTCTTAATTCTATGTTTTACTTCATTTATGCCATAAGTTGTTTGATAATAGGAAGTGTTTGGATGATTGAAGTGTTAGGGAGTTAGGAAAGTGATGAATTCCTTAGTTCCTTTGCATGAAAATCTAAGAGCATGAACTTAGAACTTCTTGTGCATAATGTGTTGCGATTCTTGCTAAATAAGTATTTTAATGTGGATTGTTCTCATATTTATCCTATAGATGCAAGGAAAGGTTGAACCTTGAATGTAGTTTGTTCAAGGCTTTGCCTAATAAATGCTATGTTTGGTTAAATGGCTATGTCTTTGGTAGAAGGGTTTTTGTTATCAAATCTATGGTCCTTCGTGTATAATGTCATTGATGAAATACCTCTATGGTCGTTGTTTGCCTAGAGTGATTGTCAACGAGGTTTGCTAATGGTCGTTGTTTGTCTTTGCAAATTACTATTAAGAGGGAATGAATGTTGATCTTTAATTAGCATTCCCCATAGATAAAAAATGTGATAGGATGAATGAATGGTTTAATGATCTACATTTTTTTTGGAAGTGGAAATCAATTGCCCCCAAGTCTTTATTTTTTGTAGTTTTTAAAACCCTTTTTCTTAGTTTGTTTGATGATTAGCATAGTTACTTGACTTTGCTAGTTATCTTGTCTTTTAATTTTCATAACTTAGGGCCACCAACCAACCAACCCCCCCCTCTCCCCATTTACATGCTTTTATATGTATATATATATATATATATATCTTTCTCTAGCCTAATATCAACCTTTTGTGTCTAAACGCTTAGGAAAATCCCTCTTCTTCGTGGACAACCCCGACTTGCCGCTATCTACTTAGTTGTAGATACTAAGAATTTAGGGCTTATAAATTTAACTTTGAGAGCACGGAGACGGCCTCCCAAATGGTGAGTACACTCTTGGGAAAGCAACATCCAAAATATTTTGTGTGACCACGGATAAACCAATAAGGGTGGTTTTCCCTCCTTCTCTTGAGAAGACTTTGGTAGAACAGTGCAAACCACCACTGAAAGCTCTTAAATGTTCATCCCTTAGAGAAGGAGAGAAACCCCCGAATGCTCACATGCTTGAGATCACCATGGAACAAAAAGGTGAGTTGTTGGTAATGTTGAGGGAATATTAAGAAACCCTAAGCTATTTGAAGAAGGTATTGTTGGGGGATGATGTGAATCTTGATTGTTTTGACCCGGATTGGGGAAAGGGGGCAGATCATCTCGGTTCATTTTGTGAGTAAGCTCTAAGAAGGGAAGTAAGGCATGCTGACGACGTTTAATAAACTTGGTTTTGATTATCCGGATTGTCATTCGTGACTTTCCGTTGATGTTGTTTGGTTTTGAGTTTTTGTCATTAGTTTCATTATTTTTCTTTGTGCTTTTAACAGTTTGTTTTTCCCATGATTTTGTAGCAATTTGACCCCGAGGCATTGGATTGATGAAGGTAGAAATACTTGGAGTCATGAAGGAAAAGCTTGGGCAATGGATGAGGTTGAGAATTTTTTTCTAAGTACCAGGTAGGCAACCCGTCGCGAGTCACGACGGGATCAAAAAAATGATCCAATTTTGGATCTCTCAGGCTCAACTTTTCGCAAGCAGCGATGGCCACATTGTGAGTCACGAAGGCCCATTACGAGTCGCGATGATTTTGTCGCGATCGCGACCAAATTAGAAAATGTTTGCAAACTGTGAGCCTAACATATCCACTTTTCGCAACTCGCGACAGTCCATTCACAAGTCGTGACGATCCATCACGAGCCACGACAGATTGGTCGCGAGACGTGACCTTTTCTTTGACCAGTGGTGATAGTTTATCTACTCATCATGACGAGTATGCATGAGTGTTTTAAAAGATGGCCAGAACACATAATTCCACACCATCTTTTTCCCGTCATCTTCTCTTCTTCTTCCCCACCAATTTCCATCAATCCCAACCACCAAACCACCACAAATCCATCGCACATCCATAACCCATCATCCCTAGCCTCTTAATCCTCCACAAACACTCACAAATCAACCAAAGTTGGGAAAATCCCAAAACCCTAGTTTTGGGGATTTCTCAAATTTGGGCGAATTAGGCTAGGATTGCTCGTGGGCTTCATTATTTCATCTTCCTACACACACTAGTGGTACGATTTCTCACTTTTGAACACTTGAATTGTGAATTGTGTGTAGTTTGATTTTGGTGAAAGTTGTGCATTTTGTGAATGATGATATAGTGTGTATGTTATGATAGTTCTTCACAATTTGTGCCTTGAATTGCAAATATCTTGTGTAGATCATTATGTTGGATATTTTGCAATGGTAAATGTGGGTGATGCTTTGTGGTTTAGTATTGACTAGGCTTTGTGCATATTATGCTTATGATTTGGTTTGATGGACATCTTGGCTATAGAGTGTTGATTAATATATGGTGGATTGAATTGATTATATTCATATGAAAACTTTAATGTGGGATAGAATTGTGCTTGTTTTGATTGTTTTGATTTTCTCATGTTGGTGTTGTTCTTGCATTGTGTTTATATTGTTGCTTTGGTTGAGAATTTGGTTGTGGCTTGTACTAGAGATTAGGCATAGTGGTTTGACTAAATATAGTTGATATTTTTATGTAATGTTATCATGCTTAAGGTAGTTTAGCTATGGCACTTGAATGTTAACATTATGAACGTACTAATGGTAGCTAAACAAGTTAGGCATGGCTATGATTTTAGGATATAGCATATTGGATGTTTAGCTATGTGACAATCTAATGGACTTGAAATTATGGGCATGTGGAATGTGACATGGATTGTATATACAAGTGGGAAAGACTTTAACTAGTTGGCTTGGACTTGATTTAGTTTGTGATGTTGGCTAAACTAGTTTGAGGTTGAGTGTGATTTTGTGATATCCCATGTATATATATATATATATATATATATATATATATATATATATATATATATATATATATTCTTGTGTGTTTGACTTATTTGCTGCTGTTGTTAGATATGGCCCCTACCAAGAGACCTAGGGCTCCTCCACGAGGTGGATGCACCGCCGCTTCACCTCCACCTCCGCCGCCTGCTCGGGAGCCAAACCTTTTACCTCCCCATCCTAATAGGTACATGGGTTTGACCTGGATTACCGGGCCCTATGCAGAGAGGTGGGATGTCTTGGTCACCCACCAGCTAAAGGAGACGAGCTTTGTCGATGTGCCCACACTAGACGTTCTTGGGCTAACCCAGCCAGTCTGGTGCCTCCTCGCCAAAGGAGGATTGGAAGGTTTCATGGGCAAGAGTGCCCCTTCCTACCGACAATACACATAGGAGTTCCTGTCCATGGTCAGGATACGCAGCATGAGGGATGATGAGCCATGTGAGAGGTACATCACTTTCAACTTAGAAGATATACCCCGAGAGATTACCGTCTTGCAGGTTGAGGAAGCCTTTGGATGGGACACAGATGAGATCCGGACGAGATTGGACCCACAGGCTCAGGATCGACTGATTGAGGATGATATGCATTTCTAAAGTGTCATCAATAGGAGGGTGAAGAACTCTCACGACAAGAGTAGTGTCATCATCCATCCCGCAATCCGTTATGTGCACAGACTTCTGGCCGGCATAGTGCTTTGTTCGGTGGAGCCGAAGAATGTGCTGGACAACGACATTTATTTCTTATGGCACTTGGCAAGTGAGGGGTTGGGATATGGTTGAGATATAGATGAAGAGGGTTGTAGAGGTGGTTGGGAAGCCAAAAGGAAAGATTATTGTTGGTCCCACCAAAACATATTTTGTCTCATAAAGTTCAAACACATACTCCTAAAAATATATGCATGCTTTATGCATATGTGTTTGAACTTTATGCATGCTCTCTCATTAAGTGGAGTATGTGTTTGAACTTTATGCATGCTTTTAGCTTTACCTTGTACCATTGGATTTGGGATTGTCAATTCGGGATATGGAGATGTTTGAGGGATATCAATGAATTGATAGGTTGATATGGTTTGGGTTGATTTAGGAATGAGGGTTGTGGGCAACTTCTTATTTTATCTTAACATTGGGATGTGTAATATTGAGAATTTTGTGAGGCATTGACTTGGGGGAATAGTAGTTAGGATGTGGATACGAAAATTCCTTCGGGTGCTTGGATCTTTTCTTACTCAAGGGCGAGTAAGGTTTAAGTGCGGGGAGGTTTGATGTGTCCATTTTATGTGCATATATAGTACTTTTTGGGATCACTTTCATGCTCTTTTGTTATCAAGAGCTTGTGTTTTACCTTGAAATTCTCTTAGGATGGGTGAGAGAGACTTTACGCTCTTTTACCTTTTCTAAGTGGATTTTGTGAGACAAAGGAAGAATATAAAGACTTGAAGACCAGAGGCCGTTGAAGATTACCTTTTTGAATACTTTGAAAACTTGCTTCAAAGATTTGAATACTTGAAGAATGAGAGGATTTATTGTGAAGAAGAGTGCTTGCTACAAGAGAAGAAAAGAAGCCAAGATTATGTTATGTCGCCCGTCGCGTGTTGCAACGAACCCGTCGTAAATCGTGATGCACGGATGGCCAGAAAACAAACTTATCCCTTTGTACTATAAATAGCATTTTTCTCCCCTCTCTTTCATTCATCTTCAAGAACCCGACTTTGGCACTATTCAAACCCTAGTTTTCCATCATTTTCATCCTTGATTTCTCTTGTTTTATGCTTGGTTTGTTAGCATTAATTAGTATGAACTCTAGTAGCTAAACTAATTCTCGGGAGCAATTGATTGAAGCTTCTAAACTTATGTGGTGAGATTCTCTATTTGCTCATTTGTGAACATTTATTGGAGAGCATTTATTATGTCATTAATGTTATGTTTTGCCTCATTTATACCATGGGTTGTTTGATTATATGAAATGTTCGTATAATTGAAGTGTTAGGGTGTTAGGAAAGTTGCAAATTTCTTAGCTCATTTGACATGAAATCCAAGAGCATTAATTTAGAACTTTTTGTGTATAATGTGTGGTGATGCTTGCTAGAGAAGTATGTTAATGTGGATTGTTCTCATATTTGTCCTATAGATGCAAATGAAGATTGAACCTTGAATGTTGTTTGTTCTAGGGTTAGCCTAGTAAATGCTTTGTTTGGTTAAATGACTATGTCTTTGGTAGAAGGCTTGTTGTTATCAAACCTATGGTCCTTCGTGTGAAATTCCATTGATGAAATACCTCTATGGTGTTTTTTGCCTAAGGTGATCATCAATGAGGTTTGCAAATGATCGTTGTTTGTCTTTGCAAATTACTATTAAGAAGGAATGAATGTTGATATTCGAATGAGAAGTGATAACATCTCCCATAGATTATAAATGTAATTGAATGAGTGAATGAATCTATGATCTGTAGGAAGTTTGGAAGTGGAAGTCGATTACCCCCCAAGCCTTCGTTAATTGTTGATTTAATCATCTATTTAGTTGTTGCATGATTAGCATAGTTCTCTTACTTTTCTAGTTGTTGTCTTTTAATTCATAATTTAGGACCAAAACCAACCAAAACACCCCCCCATTTACATGCTTATATATATGCTTATATCTAGTATGTTTTCCGCTCTATATGTTTAAACACTTGAAAAGATCCCTCTTCTTTGTGGACAACCCCGACTTGCCATTATCTACTTAATTGTAGATAGGAAGCATTAGGACTTAAAAATATAACTTTGAGAGGTACGACTACGACCTCCCAGTGCTATGCATGAGCGGCCTGTGCTAACCCGTTTGTGCCTTGGCCATCTGAACTTCTTTCCTTCGCTACGGGTGAACCGTTAGTCCGATTTGAGAGTTCTAGTAATTAATTTGGTATTGCTCGACAAGAAGAATCCAATGGAGTCAGTATTGAAGGCTAATTCTTCTCGGATCATTCTCACACTTTAGCACAACTCATCAGACCACTATTCACCATTTCTTCGTTAACCGCCTTGAACTCCAATGCCGCCTATCTTTGTCTCCAATCTCCTTCTACAATGCCCTGATGATTGTGGCCTTCATCTACTAGCATTCTAGAGGTGAATTTCCTTTGATCTCTTCTACCATCCTTACGAACGAACTTCAATAACTTCGGTCGCCCTTACGAATGGCCTCCACATAGAATGTAACCAAAAAGTACCCATGCACGACCTACTAAAGATGATCATAAGGAAGATCTACGAGCTCGTGGATACAAAATATCCATAGTACTAATTCAGTCTACAAAACGCGAGATTTAGACAAAAAAACCCAAACATGGCCGTCTAAACCCCATGTCACGTAAACTCAACTAATACTAGCAATCCACCAAATAAAATAAGCTAAAAACTATGCTAGATGGAACAGTTAAAGCATGCAAAATGAAGCATATCAAAGAGCATGGACATAAGAGATATAGGGTTTGGGGCTTGGCGGCGGCTCTGCCATCGCAGCATTGCCGGAGGAAGAGAGTAATCGAAGAAAATTAGGGTTGAGAGTAGGGGAAGATAATCGCCTCATAAGAGCGACCTGCCTTATTCATACTTATTAACTAAGTGGAAATTTTGTATTGTCTGGCATATTTTTTTGCAGGCATTATTAAGTAGGATGAAATGAGCAGTTCATATATCAATTATGATGGGTATATATACAAATATAACCCTATATACTTCAATAAGTGCACATATAACCCTGAGATAATTCAAAATACAAAACCAACCCTAACTAGTGAATAAAAGTACAAATATAACCCTAAAAAATATATTTCGGCGTAGACTACCCATTTATGGCCATTAACCTACTGGAAATGACCAAAATTCCCTTTGGGACAGATACAAAAATTTAAAAGATAAAAATGCCATTTACCCGCCAGTGTTTTTCTACCATCACCACTTATCCACCACATCCGCTGCCGCCACTCCACCTCCTCCGCCGCCACTCCACCTCTACCATCTCTACTGCTTCAGGATTCTGTCATTCCATCGTGGTATCTGTCATTCCACCACCTCCACTACCACCACCTTCCATCACCACCACCACGACAGTGACACAGAACCATCAGCACAACCCATCCTACTCGTCACCCTCCTACCACCACCACCCTTCCAGCCAGCCCCATCACCACATTCCACCGTTGCCATCATCGTGAAACCATAAACCCGCCATCAAAACCTTCAGCGTTTTTGACCGCACCTTCAACCATTCGAAACCTTTAACATTTCTTACCGCAGCTGCAACCCTAAACCCACGACCGTCGACCTCCAGCTGCAACCCACCACAGAAACCTTCAGCATTTTCGATCGCAGCGTTGCCGACCACAGCTGCAACCCTAAACCAGCCACCGAAACCTTCTCTTTGCTGCTCTAGCAAACCTCTAGAAGCTTCCATTATGCTCGCCGCCTGTCCTTTCACCACTCATCTTCTCCGGAAAGCTTCTTTGTTGTTCCAGATATGAGATTTGGGTGATCAACGATTTCAGTGGTGGTGGAATGGTCAGAGAAGAGAACCAGATCTGTTTGGTCAAAGATTTCAGCGGCGACGGAATTACCGGTTGCCGGAGAACAGGTGCGAGCAGCGAAGCTGTTTCAGATCAAAGAAGAGAACCGATCTAAAACGAGCGGCAAAGTTTTTTTAGACCCAACAGAGAATATGAGAGAAGCGGCGAACAAGGAAAAAGAAAGATGAGAAAGGAGGAATGAAAATTAGGGTATGGGGTGTTGTAGACATTTCTTTTTTTTTATTTTTTGTCCAGAGGGGTATAAGAGTATTTTCACTGAATTTCAACTTAAATCTGTCGGAATGAGTAAAATGCACTTACATCAACTATAGAGAATTATATTTGCACTTTTAATTATCAAAATGTTATACTCCCTCCGTCCCAAACCAAGTTTCACAGAATCTTTTTCACGGTCTTCAAGAAACATGTTTGACCGTCAATATGGTTAACTACGTATAATAACGACAAATAAGAAGCTGGTATTTTGAAACTATTTACTACGACGAATCCCACAATATCACATATGATAATATTATTGTTTATATGTATTCAAATATGTGGTCAACGTTTGATCATGTTGATTGTCAAATAGTAAGTGTACAACTTGGTATGGGACAGAGAGTATTTGTACTTGAATAAATTAAGTAGAGTTAAATTAAGTAGAGTTATATATGCACTGTTCTCATTTATGACGCCATTTTAAGTTGCTTAGTGTTTTTTTTGGAAACCATCCAGAGATGGGGGAATATGTATTAGGCCTTCCCAAGCCATGTAAAAAACAAAGGTGACAACAAAAAGAGAAAATGAAGCCATTGGCTTAGTTGATGTATACATAAGGGAGCTATTGGCTCTTGAAGCAACATTAGTTGCCTCCAAAATGAAGTAAGGAATGAATCTAATAGTAGGAGGGTTACAAAAACTCTTAGTAAGTTGGGAAGAGTGTCGAACTTATTAGCAAATCGAGAAATTGAAATACAAGTCAGTCAGACACACCCCATCTACACTAAGAAGCCTATCCTCTACATGACGACTTTTGCAAAAGAAACCTGCCAGTGCACTGTATCCTCATAGAAAAGGAAACCGCCCGCACCAGTGCACTCTATCCATGAGTATCCACAGCAAGTGAGCCATCGCATTGATGTTGAAACTCCTGCAAGTAATAGCAATAATCAGTAGCATCCGATCAATTTACCAACCTTAACGAAGGTGTACCTATTTGATCTAACCTAATTAGACCCTGGATGTTATTGGACAGCACATTAAACCTATACATAGATAAACCATACTCAGCATGTATACATTCTTTAGCAAGGGCATCAGCTACTAAATTGGCTTGTCTCTGAGTATGCAGTAGCGTAATATCACCCAACAATTATTTTGCATCATCTGCTAGTTGAAACAGAGTCCAAGGAGCATTGAGGGGATCATTAACATATGTAACCGCATTTATACAATCAGATTCTAAGTAGACAGGAGTATAAAACTCTTCAACTTTCCCAATTGCAAACTTGATTGCTTTCATTTCAGCCTCTAGTGGGGAGTTAGTAGCTGTAAAAATAGTATGAGCAGCAATAAAGCCACCCCTACTATCTCTTATGATCACTCCAATTCCACTCATGTTAGTTTGCCTACACCATGCAGCATCAACATTAACTTTATAGCCCCTACATGGTTTAGACCAAGCTATTTTTAATATCTTTGGCTTTGGAGGCTGTTTGATTAGAGGGAGGAAAGAATGATCAGCAATTTCTTGGTCTACCTTAGATACTATAAATACTGGTTTAGCAGTAAACATATAGAAAATTTGATTCCTTATCTGAGTTAAAACTACTCCTGGTTGTGGAATGGCAGAATCATATAAAATTTTGTTCCTCATTTTCCACATGTTCCAGCATGTTATGACAGCAGCAGATCTGATGATTATTGTGTGTAAAGAGCTCAGACTAGTATAGGTCAAATAACAAGACAGTCTATCCCATATAGATGGGTAAGCATCGTGTTTAATCCCCATGAATGCATGAACTGACCTCCAAACTTGCACAGCAAATTAACAGGAATTGAAAAAGTGATCCAAAGATTCCTCATGTTTATTGCACATACAACACTTAGAAGGCATTGAAAATCTCAGTTTGCGCAAGACATTATCAAATGGAAGGTAAGAGTTCATCATTTTCCACATGAATACTGAAACTTTTTTCTCAATTCTTGAACTCCAGACAGATTGAGTAGAAGATACTGTACCTCTCTGATTCCTGAGCAGTAGATAAGTAGATTTGAAAGTGAACTCACCCTTGATACCCGGTTTCCATATAAGTCTATCATTTCTGTGTGTTGATAGAGAAGCTTCCTGCAACAGAATAATAGCATGAGGGGTAGCAATGGGGAAATTTTTTGTAGCAAAACTGATTTGTTTGATATGAACTCTGCAACCGAGTATGATTCAGAGATATCAACAAGGTTTTGATCACAAAGATCTTCAATGGGACCTATATCTAACCAGTTTGATGTCCAGAAATTGCATTCTCCTTTACCTACTATCACCCTTGAGTTTGATTCTGCCCAAACATTAATAGAGCTAATCCTCCTCCAGTTAGGAGAGGATCTAGAAGAGGGTGGCAGTGAAGCTACTAGATGTGTCCATAAGGCCTCACCCTTTTGATATTTCCACCATAGCTTTACTGAACATGTATTTATTATGGTGGTTAATGATCTAAAACCTAGACCATTTTGGTTTATAGGATAGCAAAGTGCATCCCATCTCCTCCATGCTCTTTTAGGTTTCAGATCATTGGACCCCCAAAAAAATGTACTCAGTTTTTTTTCTATGGTAGAGATGATCTCCTTGGTAGGTTTTAGAACTGACCATATATGTTGAGGGATAGAGTATATACAAGACTGTATCAGGGTGATTTTCCCCCAGTAGATAGCCACCTATTTTTCCAACCCCCTATCCTACTATCTATCATCTCAATTACAGGTTAAAAATATATATTCCTTACTCTCCCTGTGAAAATGGGAACTCCCAAGTATGTGAATGGGAATCTCCCAATTTTCATCTCTAGTATCCTCCTTATGTTACTGACTGTATGTACACTAGCATGTTTACCAATGAAAATGTCACTTTTACTATAGTTAATCTTCTGGCCAGTAACACTTTCAAATTTTGTCAGGAAAGCTTTAAAACTAAGCAAAGTCTAATTATTGGCTTTTAAAAAAACCACAGTATCATCAGCATAAGATAGATGTGAGATTTTGAGTGCATTACCTGGAAGGTCATAGTATGCCAATTTCCCATTCTGAAAAATGAAAGCTAGGCTCCTAGTAAAAGACTCAGAAAATATGTTAAAAAGAAAAGGGGAGAGGGGGTCCCCCTGTTTAATCCCCCTAGTGGACTGGAAGTAACCAATAGGCTTCCCATTAATTAAAATTGAGAACTAAGCCTGTGGTAGGTTCTTCATAATGGTAAAGATGAATTTTGGAGAAAATCCAAACCTAGCCAGTACAGAATAAAGGAAAGACCATTTAACTCTATCGAAGGCTTTCTTAAGATCCAGTTTAACTATGCAGTTAGGGTCCCTGTGTTTTCTATTCAAAAACCTTACCATTTCTTGTAGCTAGATGACATTTTCCGATATATCTCTACCATTTAGAAAAGCTGTTTGTTGTGGTGAGATAATTTTTGGCATAATAGACTTAAGTCTTTCCATTAAGATTTTGGAAAAATTTTTGTTAAGAACATTAGAAAGACTAATTGGTCTATAATCATCAAAAGACACGGGGGTTTTCTTTTTTGGAATAATGGCAATCCAGGTGCTTCCAATACCCCTTGGGATATTATTAACAGTCAGGAAATCATTTACAGCAGCCAATAAATCATTAGCAATTATGTCCCAGGATTTAATGTAGAATTTAGCTGTGAATCCATCTGGACCCAGACTACTATTCTTATTAAGAATCATAACAATATCCCTAAGTTCAGTCATAGAAACAGGATTCAAAAGTTTGTCATTGTCTTCCTGAGTGATCAACTTAGGAATTTGACTGAGGAAATGTGGCTTGAAGAAATTGCTGTCAGAGGATGTGTCATATGTTAAAAGATCTTGAAAGTAGTTAATGGCATCATTCTGAATGTCCTCTATATTATCTAGCCACTGTCCAGTACTACCTTTAATTTTAGTGATCTTTAGTCTACTCATTCTTTCCTTAACCGAGTTATGGAAAAAACTAGTGTTATTGTCACCTTCCTTCAGCCATTTAACCTTAGCCTTGTGTTTCCAAAAACTTTTCTGATCAACTAGAGCCCTTACTAACCTAGCCTTGGCTTCCTTTAGTTTCACCATGTTTCCAACAGAAGCATCATGATCATAAATATGTTCTTGAGACTGTAGGGCAGCTTTAGCTTGTAAAAAATTGTCAGTTATGTTGCCAAATTTTTCCTTATTCCAAATTTTAAGTTCTTTTTTCAATCTAATGAGTTTAAGGTAGAAACCTAGCATTCCTGATTTTTGATGAGGCAATTCCCAGTTTTGTTTAATAACTTCACTGAAATCTCTCCTCTTGTACCATGTATTTAAAAATCTAAATGGTCTAGGAGTAGATGGTATGTCACTACCAATAGTGAGTAGCATTGGGTTATGATCCGAGGAGATCCTATTCAGAATTTGAACAGAAGAATTAGGAAAGGTAACTGACCACGAAGGGGAGCAGAGGCCTCTATCCAATCTCTGTACAGTGGGGTTCCTTAACCTATTATTACTCCAGGTAAAAAAATTCCCAACAGTATTAATCTCTTCCAAATCTATATTATTAATAAAATCATTAAAGTCCCTCATACTACCTAATTTAGGAGTAGAAGGACCTTTATATTTATTTATTGATGTTATGGCATTGAAATCCCCTATGAAAATAGAATCAGAGTGATTAATTGACCTAAGATCAGACCACATAGTTTTCCTGCCATTCCTATTCCTGAGACCATACACAAAGTAGGCATCCATATTTTTATTCAAAGTAAGACTGAACAGAGTAACAGCAAGGAATTGCAAGTTATCCCATTTTACTGTTACATCTATGCTGGATTTCTAAAAAAGCCAAATTTGGCCACTATTAGCCTGCAAACAGTTATCAAAGTTCAACAGTTGTCTGTAAGAATCACATTGTACATTTTCATGTTTAGGCTCAATTAAGCAGAGAAGCTCAAAGTTGTGCCTAATTATCAAGTTATGAAGTCTTATCATAGATGTATCCATTCCCCTAAGATTCCAAACCAGAAACTTTATCTTAAAATCGAGCTATTCATAAGGAAACATTGTTAGAGCTTTTTGATCTAATCATGATAGTATTTAACTGTGTTAAATAGGTCTCATTCCTATGATTAGACACTTTGTCATTTTGTTTCCCTTTTTTCAACTTGTTTTGCCTAGAGTGTAACTCCGAAGAACTTACCTGGCTTACCTGAGTATCACCCTTTTCATCATCATTGTCAGAATAGGTAGAATCTGAGTTGTTCCTTGGAGTAGCAACATCCGTGGATATGTCTTCATCCTCCAAAGGCAGGAATCTGTTTTGCCTATGTTTATGTTGGGGGAAAATAAATTTTTTTGCAGCAGTAATAGGATTAAAAGGAGAAAAGGGCTTACCCCGCTTACCGGGAATATCATCTTTAGCAAAACCTGTCTTAGTATGGAGGTGAGGTGAAGCAGATAAGGATTGTTTGGTCAGGAGCATAGAAGACTTCGAAAGAGAAGCTGAGAGCACAGCATTCTCCTCTTGTCTCATTATAGGGGAATCATTATTTGCGTCCATATTATTATTCTCCGAAACAGTATTCTGATTGAGGACTAAAAACTGATCCCCATCACATTCTTTACCAACTTCAGAGTCCAGAACGATGACATCAGACCGTTCAGTTACAAGATTGATATTGGTTAATTCCTTATTCAAAGTGTTATCCACCATATCCCCTTCATGATCAGCAATTGTTACTGACTGAACATTTGTTACCGAGTCTACTTTCTGTTTTGGAACATATCTAAGGTTTTGTGAAGACAGGGTTTTGAATTTTTCATAAGCCGAGACACCTGAACCTCCAGGCTTATTTAAATCATCATTCAATCTACTAACTCCAGCCTGATCAGGTTTATCAGAACCCCTATGTTGTGAGTGGGGAACTATCTTTCCTTCTCTTGGTTCAGTATGCATAGTGTTTCTTTTATCCAACTTAGAGGTCTTAGGTTTCCTAAGTTCTGGATGTAAGTAAATGCATAGATTATCCTCGTGTCCTATGGCTTTGCAGTGGTGACAGTACAGGGGAAGGCCCTCAAATTCTATAGGAAGTTTAACAACATTGAACTCTATTCCATCTTCCTCTATGCCCACTCTAATGAATGATGGCTATTTTTTTTAAGTCAGTCTCAATGCACATTTTAACAGCAGAAGGTCTAGTCAAACCAGCAGTTGCAGAATCCATTTTAATGTAATTGCCAATCTGATTTCCCATAGATTCTAGCATAGCTATGTTGTAAAAGAAAACCGGAACATGATGTATGGTAACCCAGACGGGGACTATAGACGATTCTACCTCAGGGGAGAAGTCAGTGGTCCATTTAAGCACTTTCATCGGAACATGATTAAAGATCCACTGACCTTTGATCCAGAGTCTCTGGTAATCCTCCCTGTGCTGGAAGTGAATGAGGACATGCCTGAAATCGATCGAAACAATCTGGAATTTTCCTTTGAAACCAACGGAGTTGAAAGCCTCGGTCAGTGCCGCCATCGTTGGTTTGCCTCTTGCAAACTTACCCACCAGGGCGTTTTGGTAGTGCGAGGTGAGAGTTTCTGCCTCCTTTCTGGTTACCAGACAAGCAATTTCCCCTTTGTAATTGGTTTTGGGAATGATTTCGGTATTAGAGGGAAGGGAAGTGTTTAACGGGGGGGGGGGGGGGGGGGGTCGATTTCCTAAAGCCTGTAGGAAGGTTTTGGCCGGCGCGCTTCCGCCGCGGCCTGGCGGAGGAGCCGCCATGTCAGTGGAGAAATTGGATCAGAAAGTGACCGTTATCAGTGGAACAGTGATAAAGAAAAGGGGAATGAACAGTAGCGTGTGTAATCGCACTATTAATCGCACGCACTGGAAATAATGGAATGTGAATCGATCAACTTGTTTAAGTTGCTTAGTGAAATCTAAACATACTCTTCTTGATTGTGGTTTTGTGGCTTTGTTCTACTTTTATCTAGTTTCAGTAGTACTTTTCTCATATGCTGAAAACTGGGTTTGGTTGTAATATTTTGGGCCCATGAGTGGTTGAATCAACGCACAAAGTTTAAAACTAATGGTAATTAACATTTTCCATAACAAACACACTAATATTCCTAAAAATAACTACAATCTTTTCCGTAATAATAATGATATACTCCATCTGTTTTATTGTTTATGACACACTTACTATAAATGAATATTTTCTTTTATTTGGTACTCTTTCAATTTCATTCATTCATTTTACTTTTTACTTTTGTATATTCAATTTCATCAATTTATTTTTTTACCTAAATCAGAGCACCTAAACTTATACGGTCAGAAATAACAAAACATATAAGGTAGAGTGTATTCAAAGGCCGGGGCTAACAACGATTTACGATGAAAATGAAACCAAACCGCAAAAGCCAAACTAATCATTGACCTACAAAATATAATCGCACATATCATTCAAACCATTGATTCATGATGGTATCAACGCGTTTTTAGGGGAAGCGCCCGAACTTCATTAAAAAATCCCAATTTGGCACCAATAATAACTATTACTCCGTTCCAGCCGAATGTGCACACTTTTTGGTCAATTTTTTCAGGTTATATTTGACCAATAATAACTTTAGTTACGTATATTAATGGTGTGTTAAAATTTGATATTTAAAAAATACAGCATGCAGAGAATCCAACAATATCTCACATGATGATATTGGTATCTATATACTAGTTGAAATTTATGGTCAAACGTATCTTAAGAAAGTTGACAAAAAAATGTACAAATTCGACTGGGACGGAGGGAGTATTAACTATAAGTACTCCTCCCTACCACCCATTTCAAACCTAATCAGTAATCACGCGTTTTGTGTCTTTTGACAGCTCTTAATTCACGAATCATTAGTATCACAAAGTCCCACGTCCCACGAAAGGTCGTTTTTGTGATATGGCACCTAATTTTATACTTTAATTGTTATAATTTTTAGATAAATTATTGGGAAACAATGTATTTCCACACGCATATGGAAATATACGATTAAATTAAAATTATAGAAAGGTAAATGATTTTAATTGCAATGTTAAAAATTTATTATGCAACATACAATAGTTATAAGTTTATTATCCGATTAATACAATCCAAAAATTTTATTTTGATTTCTTCTAATTTGCAGTTTAAACCTTAGTCTTTCCATAACTTGTGGAAAGATCGCATTTCAAGAGATGAACTCTAATTTTTAATAAAATTTAAATATTATATATTTAAAAGTTAAAACAAGTAATAATGCATATTTGAATGTAAAAATATATAATGTAAAAAATACATTTTTAAATTTCTAAATTTAGTAAGTAATTTAACAAATCAGTGTATACGTAAAAAAACACATGTTCCATCTATAAACTTCTGGACAGGCCACCCTGCCAAACGACTCACTTTCAACATTTTATGTGTTTACGAGTCCAACCATTCCATCCCCTTGGCTGTAAATTTCGGAACACAGAGAATTACATATTTTATTATAAATTTTAACAAACATTTTTATAATAATTGTAGCACTTTTCAAATAAAAATAGATATTGCCAGTGGTGAATCCAGAATCAAAAGTGAAGGGGGCGGTATATTCTCACACGAAATATTTTATTGTCAAATTTTTAAGAGTCCGTCTCTTGAAAGACGGTCTTTCCATAAGTTATGGAAAGATCAAGGTTTAAAGTGTAAATTTGAAGAAATGAAGATAAAATTTTTGGGTTGCATGAACTTGATTATAAATTTTATAACTACTCAATGTTGCATACTAAAATTTTAATATTGCAACTAAGACCCTTTACCTTTTATTATTCTAATTATACCCCGTCTTTCCATAATCCTATGGAAAGACCGCCTTTCCCAAGACTTTGCCAATACGTTCAAACTTTTTCATATTTACTAAAAATAGATACTACAACACAAATATTAGAATAGTTTTAAAATATAAAAAGTGTGTTAATTTTGGTAAAGTCTTGGAAAAAGATCATTTTTTTAATAAGTTCCACTCAAAGTGGAGGGGTATGTAATGATCTCCAAACCCCCTTTTTTTTGGCAAACTTTCATTACTTGTTATTAATTGCTGAGAAAGTTGCTACAACTTACATTGGCATGTGCTAGAATGTGGGTCTCGTTGACTGCTAGTCTATCCACCTTAATTATTGCTATTTGGTGGAACACCAACCTTAGAATTATAATTTCCTTAACTAAATGTCTTATATCTGATGGAATTTCTGGGTAATTGGTGATAAATCGTAGTACATTTTTGCAGTCTATTTTGATGAGTAGATGCCAACACCTTTTGTAAGTAGCCTGCTTCATAGCATGGTAAACAGCTAATAGCTCTGCCTGAACTGCCGAGGACGCATGGATGGTAGTTGTTCCTTTCCACCTTACCTGCATAGGTTCCTTTGTGCACAAAGCCGCCATTCCTTCTCCAATGTTGATGCAGAAGGCCGCATCGGTGGTGATGATTGTATGATTATGAAAGAGATGGTCTACGTCACAATCCTTCTTCAATCACATAAGTTTGATGTCTCCAATTTTTCTTTTCTTTCTGAATGGCTCCTCGTCTGTATCATTTTGGATTCCTGCATCCGGGAGTTTCAACACTGGGTCCAACCTGTGCGTTGACCGAACTACACCCCTTGCCATAGCTCTGTTGGTCAAGCCATATATTCCATCAATTATATGCTTAAAAGAAATATGCATTTGTTCTAAGGTGACTGTGCATCTCGCGCACCAAATACCCCATATTATGAAACAAGCAAGTTCTCGATCTTCCTTCTCTGGAGCGATTTGAAACCAATTTTGTATCCATACCTTGAATGAAGTCGAGGTGCCTATGTCGAAGTTCAATCCCAATCTATTGTACCTCCATATCTTCCTAACTATGTCACAGTCGAAAATGATGTGCTCTATTGTTTCATCCGCCGTGAAACACATTTGGCATTTTGTGGACAATAACATCCCTCTTTTCAGGAGATTAGGTGCTATTGGGCATGCACCACTTATCATTCTCCAAATCAGAAATTTAATGTTTTCTGCAATGTTAAAATTCCATAGAGTTTTCCAAAGTTTTAAATCTGACTGGATTGTTGGTGGTACTGAAGTTGATGGTGAAGGTTTATCCCGAACCTTAGCTTCATTTGCTATGTGGTAACCTATTTTGACTGAGTATTTCCCTAACGCGTCCTTGTCCCATGCCAAGTAGTCTAGATCCCCAAAACTGTGAGTTGGAATATGTATTTTTTGTATTTCCCTGATTGTAAGTGGTGGGAAAAGGATTCTGAGTAGCAGCATCCTCCATGATTTGTTTGCGTCAATGAGATCAGAGACTTTAAAACGTAGATATGGTAGAGTACTTACTTCGTATTTGATTGGATTAACCTGATTTGGTATCCAATTCTATTGAATATCCACTTTTTCCCCTATCACAATCTTCTACTTGGGATGAGGTTTAATTAGTTCCAGGCCCCAGAGTATCCCTCTCCATCCATAAGAATCCCCCTACTTCTGTGTTGTTTCTAGAAAGTCATGCATCCTACAATATTTTTCAAGAAAGAACTTAGAAAAAAAAGTGTCTTTATCTATTATCAGTTTCCACGCTTGCTTTCCCAACATAGCCTGGTTTATTTCTGATGTTGAACGCATCCCTAATCCACCGGTCCATTTGGATTCACACAGCTTATCCCATGACTTCCAGTGTATCCCCCTTCCTTCCGGGTCTCCTGCCCAAATAAAAATTGCCATCTGTTTATCAATCTCTTTTGCGATTGTTTTTGGTATTCTGAATGTCCCCATGGTGTGCTGAGATAATGAGCACAATACATGCTTACACAATGTGATCTTGCCCATTACTGAAAGGTCCATCTTTCTCCACGCTGATGTCTTTCAAATTATCTTCCTCTGTAATCCTTTAAACAATGTGACTTTAGAACTCCTGAAGTTGACATGATGGCCTAGATATTTTCCTTGTAAAAGGTCTAGCTTTATGTTAAATCTCAATTGAATCAGGTTCGTGGTGAAGTCATTTACATTTGGACTTATCAGAAATGAAGATTTCTCAAAATTCAATCAGTGTCCCGAATAAGATGCGAATAAATTCAAAGTAGTTGCTAGCTGCTTCATACTTGGCTCCATGACCTCAAATAAGAGAATACAGTCGTCCGCAAACATCAGGCTTGAGACTCGTGGTACACCTCTACCACATTGAATTCCCCTGCACACCTATTGGAATGGTTCCGATGCAATCATGGAAGACAATGCTTCTTGGCATAAGATGAATATGAAAGGTGAAAGTGGACAACCTTGTTTAAGCCTTGTCTAGGCTTGAATGGTTATGATAGTTCTCCGTTGAACTTGATAGAGTAGGTGACAGTAGTGACACATTCCATAATCCACTTAATCCACTTTATTGGAAAACCCATCCATCCCATGACATTCCTGAGGAAGTCCCAAGATACTCGGTCATATGCATTGCTCATATCAATCTTTAAAGCCACAAGGGCTACTTTC
This sequence comes from Rubia yunnanensis, assembly GCA_037428765.1. Classification (NCBI taxonomy): domain Eukaryota; kingdom Viridiplantae; phylum Streptophyta; class Magnoliopsida; order Gentianales; family Rubiaceae; genus Rubia; species Rubia yunnanensis. The sequence continues at coordinate 43,307,343 of CM075066.1, forward strand.
CCTCTCTTATGCTTTCTAACCTTTTCAATTAGCTCGTGTGCCACTAAAGAATTCTCAACTATCGACCTTCCTTTTACAAAAGCTGTTTGGTTGCCAGAAACCAGATACCCCATTATACCCTTAAACCTATTGGCTAGCACATTGGCAATTATTTTGTTCTTAACATTACACAAGCTAATAGGTCTTAGATGAGCAGGTTCCGTGGGCACCTTATTTTTAGGAATGAGGGTAATATTGGTAGCATTCCAGTCATTGAGCATTCTTCCGGTTAAGAAAAATTCCTTTACCACTTTGGTGAGATCCTCTCCGACTTGGCTCCAATATTTTTTATAGAATCCTGCTGGTATTCTATCTAGTCCCAGTGTATTCCAATTTCCCATTTGGAATATTGCCACTTTTACTTCCTCTGCCGTCACCCCTTTTGCTAGATTCCGTTGTTGTGTCGAGCTAACCGTTGGTTCTATAAGTTGTAGAATGTCCAGGATAGTTGTATCTCCGTATGCATCACGTGGCATATCATATTCATTCATGAAGACCATACTGACATATTCCACCACCTCTTATAAAAATGATTGTTCTTACATTTGGATTCAAGCATTACTTGAACCTTTCGGGACAAAAATAATATATTAGCTAACATTGTGGGTATGATTTTTAAACTATGTTTCCCCGTAAACTATCCCGACCCTCTATGTTAATATTTTAGGTGCCGGATCTTTTAAAAATGTAACTCAATTTGCAAAATTAGATCTGCTATATAAGTTCAAAATGTACCCCAATTTGCAAAATTAGATCTGCTATATAAGGTTTGTGGTTTCCCATATGTGGAACTATTATCCTTTTTTCTTTTGTGTCAAAGTTGCCTGAGATTTGAGTTCTCCATCCAGCAAACAAGTTTTCCATCTGAGTTCTCCATCCAACAACCAACTTCTCCATTTGAGTTCTCCATCTGCAAGTGGCTTCTAAGTCTTGCCAAACTTTATCTTCTTTGGTTGTGGCTTTCGTTTGATCTTCTCTGTATGTGTCTTCCAAGTAGCACCTCTTTGAACCTGCAAATATGATAAAGAAAACAAACTGAGTAGCATCTCATTCAAACCGCTATCCGAATCATTGGAATTTTTCTATCATTAAGTTTAATAGATGATTTTTACAGTTGTTTTTCAGGACAATTCTTGATAAGTGATCAGCAATTAAATTTCCTTGCCCGAAAGTGTTGGATAGACTGATGTCTTTAGTTCTCAATTTGATTGAATCAGTAAGATTATAAAGAGGCCATGGTGCCTTAATGTGATCCGCAATGCATTCTATTACAATCTTGCAATCAGATTCCATAGTGAGGTTCTTGATTTCCATCTGTCTAGCAAAGAAATATCCCCAGTAGATTATTAAAAGCTCAGTGTGAAGGCTAGAAATATCCATGACAGTCTTCATATAAGCTGATGTAAAATGACCTTTACAATCTCTGATTATAATACCCAATCCTGCTTTATTAAGTTGATTAGATCAAGCTGCATCCACATTAACTTTTTGGCCAGTTGCAGGTTTCATCCATCTTACTGTTATGATCTCCGGTTTAGGAGGAGACCTAGGTTTAAAAGGAGAAGACCTAGGTTCAGGGAAAAGACCGTCTTTTTATGGTCATATGGAAAGACGAGATTGAATTAGAATTATTGAAAGGTAAAATGTTTTATAGTTGCAAAATTAAAACTTGAGAAAGTTTCAGGATGGACATGCCAGAGAAAAATTTATAAAATGGAGTTTTTTGTAATTGATAAAAAGTTAACTTTTTAGTTGTATTATAACCTTGGTTCCTCATTCTTTTTGCAGCTCTTCTTCTTCTTCTCTCTCTGCGATATTGGGTCTCTTCTTTCTCCGATGATTCCCTCTTTTCTTTGGCAATTTCTCAGCCTCTTCTCCATTTCTTCGTCGCTGCACGTTTCTTTGTCTCTTTTCCGCAATTCCCTGTTCTCTTATTTCTCTAATTCTTCGCCGGCATAGTTGTTTTCTTTCTTCATCGGTTGTTCATCGTTCGCAGTATGAGGTATGTCGCATATCCAGGGTTCATTTTCGAAAGTATTATTACACAATTTTTGTTCAATTTTTCAGATTTGTATTTTGTTGAGCATTGAATATCAACAATCGTTTATAGTGTTTTGAGTTTCTATGTGCATTTTTCTGTGATTTGATTTTAAATTGTCCTCTCCTTGTTACAACAAACTTGTTGACTGTTCATCTTGAACTACGAGTTGCATTCGTTTACTTATATGCTACAACTGTTATTATCCAATGTGTACATGTTAGTTGTACTGTGACTGGCCTTTTATTTTCTTTTTTTTTTGATTTTTTGTTTTGAATTCCGAGATGCATCTGTTTACTTATATGTTGCACCTATTAGTATTTAATATGCACTTGTTAGTTGTACTATGTATGATTTTTTGTTTTCATTTATTATTGGTTGTCCATTTTGAATTACGAGTTGAATCTATTTACTTATATGTTGCTCCTGTTAGTAATCAATATGTACTTGTTAGTTGTACTGTGTATGACCTTTTGTTTTCATTTATTGTTGATTGTCCATTTTGAATTACGAGTTGCATTTATTTACTTATATGATGCATATGTTAATATACAGTGTGAATTTGTTAGTTGTATTGTGTATAACTTTAATTTTCATTTGTTGTTGATAGTTCGTTTTAAATTAGGAATTGTACCTATTTGCTTATATGTTGCAACTGCTAGTATCCAATGTGTATGATTTTTTATAGGAGTTGGATCTAAACTTGAAGTTGTTATAGCTTTTATGGAATCATATTACATTGAACATTGGACTCCACAAGACGTTCCGACACGAGTTTGATTCAGATGAAGATGAATCTGAACTCGAGGAATTTGAAGATGGCCTGCCGTTGAAGATTAATAATTGATTCATTGTATTAGACATTGTTAGTTAATCTAGATAGGAACACTATTGTAATTGTAAGTTTCATAATAGAAGACTTTTTTATGAGCACTTGTATGATTTATCTCGTATCTTTCCCCTTGTTCAAGTGTTGAGAGTCCCTCTCATGTATGAAAACAACAACATTTGCATGATTTTTATACAAAGTATGCATTACTTTTACATGTGTTGCTTTCATGCCAACAAGATTTCTAGTGGCTTCTATTTAATTAAAATCAGGAAAATTTGCTCTCGTGTTTGAAAGCAAATAAATTTTTAATGTAGGTAGTGCATGTTGTAAGGTATTAAGTGTAGTTCATATGAAAATTTTTAAAAATAATAAAAAGATTGTGTACCCTCTTTTATGTATACTATAAGATATATTAATTATAGCCTAAAATATACTTGTTTTAACAAAACATAAACGATTTATAATGTAACTTATGCACTACCCCCTGACAAAGTTTTGCTATTCATAAAAAGAATTTACATTTTTTTACAAGTTGTGTATTTTTGTTTTAAGCAGTACATGTTGTAAAGTAATCAATGCATAGTTAATATGACAATTTAAAATTGTCAAATTTTAACTTATCGTATACATGATCTCCTGGAAAAGTTTCATAATTCACATAGTTTTTATAACAGGTACATATCTTAATACAAACGATACGTATTGTAAGGTAACATGTGCATAGTATATACGAAAATTTTCAGCAGCATTTTATTCATTTTTCAAATATTTTCCACATGTTTTTTTAGATGTTCATTGCAGCAGAATTCATACAATCAGAAGTTTCAACAACAATTTCACTTACATCAAAGGCAATGCAACATCATAAGCTCATTTAGATGTGAAAAATCATATCTTTTACACTATTAGGCAAAATTCCATCATCTTGAAACTAAATTCATTCGTTTTAAACTGGAATTCGTTGATATAGATCTTTTTGCAGAGCGAAGAGCTCATCGTAAATTTTTCCGAACCCTAATTGGTCGTTTGAAGAGCTCATCGGAACAAAATGAATCGATCAGAGAAGGGTTTGGTCGGCTAGGAGAAGTTAGATCTGCAGAGAATGGAGATTGGAGTTTGGGAAGGAGAGAGATTGAAGTTTGGGAAGGAGAGAGATTGAAGTTTGGGAAGGAAGAAGGATAGAGAATGGAGAAATTTGCAGAGGGTGAGAGTTTGGGGGAAAAATGCTTCGCAGTTCAATTTGGGAAGAAGTTTTTGCTTATTTTGCTTTAATTGCAAATTGGTCCCTAATATGTTCATAAGCTTATGGACAAACTGCTTGTCAGGTTACTCGCTCTTAAAATTTTACTATGCAACATGCAGTAGTTATAAGTTTAAGACCCGATTAATGCAACCCAAAAATTTTATCTTAATTTCTTCTAATTTGTAATTTATACCTGGTCTTTCAAGAGGCGGACTTATTCATTTTAACAATAATGTATACAAACTAGTTTTAAGATACAACATAAAATTTTAATATATTATTAATTGAAATAATTAAATAGTACTATGATAAAATTATATTAGTATGTAAAATAAGGGTTTTTCTTTTTACCTAAATAGGTATTTCGAATTTTAAACTGAATTTTTTTAATTGGTATCAACATAAGAGATTGTAAACTAGTTTGTCAAAAATGTTTTTGGAATGAGTCTAGTACACGTGAATGACATGAAATTAGTTGAACGTTTCACTAGTCTAAGATCTGAAGTAAGCAAGATTTAATTAATAAAAAGGAACTTGTATTGAATGTTTCCTCCCTTTCCGTCAATGGATGCCTCTCGATGCTGAAATTCATCCAAAACCAAAATTTTTAAACACCCAGAATTTGAATCAAAGTCCAAAGAAATTAATATCCTTCCCATTCTTGTTATCACATTATTAATTTCTCTATACAAGTGCATGATTTGACAGTTAAAGGCGGTGATGGAGTATTTGGATGGGGATTTATGGCGCCGCCATAGATACAACCCCTTTGTCGCACGGTGGTTTCACGACGTTGTAAATTATATGCACGACATTTTTGAACTTTTTGGTTGTTATTATTTAAAACGCCTCGTTATTTTTTGGATATTGAAACCAACTAAAATCATCATGCTTGAAAATACTTCCGAAGTCGGAAATTTGTTCCCAGAATGTGTAGAAGATCTCTTTTAGCTGGAATAGAGATTGGCAGAGTTGAGTTTTGACGTCGAAATACAATATCATTTCTAGTATCCCTTCGGCGTCGAGAGATGTTGCAATTTCGTAACTAGTGTTGAAAGTAGGAAGGTTGTGATGTCGATAATGGATTTTGATTGTGTTTGTTGAGTTCCTTTATCAGTTGACTTTTCACATAGTTGTTTTTCTCTATGAACTGGAATAATTTTTTAGTTCAAAGATCGGATTGATGACCGACTCTATATGCTTCAATTGCAATATAACATCTAAACATTGTCAAAAAATGTGGTTATTAATATCAGGAATGTATTCATAAATTCAATTCATGTCTACATTCAATGACCAACATACGTAAGTAGTTTCAGAAACTAAAATACAAATTGTAAGACAAATTTAATTGTAAGACAAAATGAGAAATACATTTAATGTATTAAAGTAGACAAAAAATGTAATTAAACTTCAATACATAGCAAGACTTAATGTATTAAAATAGAAGAAAAAAATGTAACTAAATGAGGTAGGACTTTTGAGATTTTTATACACTAATGTTTTTAAAAGTTGTTCTGATGTACCTTAACTTCAACTAGTTTATAAGGTTTGATTTAGTTGAATTTCATGAACCAAAAATAGTAAGTAGTTACTCATCGAATGTATTGATGAGTGGGAGGTATGTTTACCTAAAGTCGTTGATGGTTATATATTAAGAAAACAATAACCATTCCAATACTCCATACTATTGCTCGGAGAACCTTGTACTTCCGAAAGGAGATGGCATGGAAGAAAGACTTCTCCAACAATTTCATACCTACAAAGAAAAACATCAAAGTTAACCATAACACTTTATTAACTCAAAACATGATGAATGATAGGAATGTATTAATCATGAAGAGATTACCTATTGGAGACTATCTCCCTAATCACCACGTCACGTGGATGACTTCTTCCGGATTCTCAAGTATAGTATTTTCAACCTTGACCACAGTTTTCAAACAATGATGATTCAAAATCAATCGAATGTCTGCCGATGAATCCCTCAAACCAATATTCTATTGGTATAAACTATTGGTATAAAGTACTTATTTTTGTGTTGTATGTCTTACCAATCAAATAATTAACACATATTATTAGTAATTAACGATCCATAACTACATAACAAAAACCAAAATAAACAAGCATGAAATAAAATAATAAATGAAACTACATCTATCTTATCAAGTCCAAGAATTTCCATGACGGCCTATATAGCGACAAGGTTAATCCTGACTCCAACTCTTCAAACTACCTTTATCCACCCTTTCCATAGCTTGAACACCTGTCCCCTGCGGCTCCGGACAATGAGCCCATCAAAAAGGGAAATGCTGGAGAATGGGATGTCAGCGGATTCTGTAGTGATGACGGAGATGGGATTGAGACTTGCAGTTAAGATAAGGTAGAGTGGTGATGCGAGGGTTTCAAACATGTTGAGGAATTTGGTTGTGGAGTCGTGCAGAAGAAAAAGATGAGGCATGTAATGAATGTCACCATCTTGTGTTGCCGATGAATCCTTATAACGAATATGTGAGGGTGGATGAGAAAATATGAATGATTGTTTGGAGATTGATAGCATGCAAGAAAATAAAGGTTTGGAGAAGGGGATAAATGGCTTCTTTTACACTTGTGGGTGTAGGGAGGTAGTTGTAATAAATGAAGTCACCTTTTAAATAAAGTGGTTGAACCGCCTTCTAACCTTACATTAATGTGTCACTTTATGAATGTTATGAATTCGAAACTACTTTCGATCATATAAAAATGGGAAAATTTCAATTTTTTTCAATTAACTAGACAACAAATGAGCGTTTTTTCGATAGGTACACCAGAATGCACTGCAACCAAGGTGTTGAACCCCTTGATTTACACTTTGGATACATATTGGATTATTTTTGCACCCATTATTTGCATAACTTAATTACGATGGATAGTCCAACCCACCCAGACAAAGTGATACAATTTTATACAAACTTTGGAAAATTTTGTGACATTGATAGATAACCAAGGTTAATGAAATTACCGTGATTGTTAATAAATTCACGATAAATTCTATGTTAGGATGTCCCTTAATTGACCCTAGTTATTTTGCAGATGGTCTTTATGATATATTCAATTAACAATCTTGGCTAGCTAAGATGGAATCCCAACCACTGTGTCCCATAGAAATGAGGCGTAAATATTTCAGGATACAGGGTGACACGGCTAGGCAAGTGGAAAACTATGATTTATCGGTGTTGACCGTGGAGAAACCATTGGTTTTTGAGTGGGTTTCCAAGGATGTTCTTCCAGCAGGAGGGGGGGGGGTGTGAAAGGCCACTATTGGAAGCCTTATGATCTTATGGGGAATAAAGTGTTAGATCTGAAGTTCATTATAGTGTCCTACATGAACAAAAAATCAACAAGGCAAAGAAGGAATTCCCTTATGGAATTAACTTGGATGGTCAAAGAGCACACTGTTGTAGCTATAAATTGCCAATTGACCTTGAATACTACGTTCAGGAATGGGTTGACCTGAAGATACTTGAATTGAATACAAATGCAAAAAAATACATGGTGAAGTTAGTTCAGGGGGCGGTGACTAGAGGTGCAGAGAGAACTAGATATTCGGAGACCGATGCATCGTTAGGGGCAGGTATTGAGTCATACACCATTTATCATTATATGTGGTTTTTATCTTTAAAAATGTAAATTCTGTTGTGTTTTTGTGTAGGATTCAAGAAAGGATTTATGTGGAAGTGGAAGAAGATGTTTAGTTGCTTCAATAGCCAAATGGAAGCCCTATGGATTGATGTGAAGGAATTGAGGGCCAAGCAAGAAACTTACCTTCAAGAGAAATGAATTATGATTGCTTTAAGTGAATACGAAGAGGAGATGGATTTCTGACATGTTTCTTCATCTAGCGGAGATGAAGAGGATGAAGACACAGAAGATGTCACATTGTACCTATGTGCTCCCTAAAAATGTCTTAATTACATACCCAAGAATTCATGAAAGGGTAAAATAATTTAGTTCATTTTGAGATTGATGATGGGATTGTAATGTCACATTTACACATTACGATGCTAAATTAAGTTGTCAAAAAAAAAAATAAATGTGTACAAGTCGATGGACTCAGTATCAAGTTTAGCGTGATTGTGAGTGGCAATATTAAGTAAAGGCAAAAATGGCTTCCAATAGAAGAAGACAAAAGTTTACGATTGCAGTTCCAAAATCGTATCTTAGAAATAGGGATGAGATGTACTACTGTCACTAATGTTCCAAATTCATATTAAATATGTTACGATTCTGAGATCCATTTCAGAACCTCCACTGGCCAAATAAAGTTCCCCGGAATTATTGCACAAAATGATTTTGATATAGGTTAAGATATCAGAACACCTAAAGATTATATCCAAATACCCTTTGAGGAACCCTTCAAGCTCAGAATTGATTGTGGAAAATACACTCTTATTGTATTTGGGGCACACAATTTCCTTCAAACACTTTAAAAAAATCCCGATGACTTTAATCGAGGACACCCCTGACATCAATTTGGATACTACGAGCATAACATCCACCTATGTTGCTCGTGGTGGAACACTAGGCAAAAGAAGCAAACTGCACCGAGAAATAAATTGATGACAAATTTTGATCCTACAAAGTTGGTATCTCTTACAACCTCTCAAAAGTACAAAGCTTTGCTAGAAAATGCAAAGTTACTATATTTGTGTGACCTTGAACTGAATGATACCACAATGCTAGGGCTGAGTAACATTATGTCATTAATTATTCAAATTTGAAAGTTGTTCCGGAATCCTTTCGATCAAGAATGCAACACACTTTCACGAAGTGCGATAATTTTATGCCAACATGGTGCCGGTAAATGGATGGTCATTTTCTACTATGGTTAAAGGTAAACAATTTGGTGTTGATTCATGGAAGAACAATGATTTTCCAGGTTGCCCGTACAAGTGCATTCAAGACCATTATGCGATGATTTTTTATGGTCTTTTGAACATATATCTTCATTTAAACTAGCCTGTACATGTTGATCCTCCCCTACTATATCCTACTCATTTAGCCCAGTTGTACTTTAATAGTTTCGTATCCAATCGCGACTCCAATGAGTGTTATAAACTCAAGTGTTTGACAATCGAGCAGATGATTGTATACAAGATGGAAGCACATAGTTTGGTGTTGGTAGGAGGTCACATCAGTGAGCCAATAGTGACCACTATTATGTTTTTATAATATTTGATTTAGAAGCTGAAGATTAATACAGGCTACACCCTTGTACGACACATGTTGGCATCCATTTTTCATACAAAGAAGAAGGCTATGAAGCCACCTTACGAGCCCATTATTTCTAAGTACTTGAAGTCGAATAACACATTAACATTTAGGCGCTATAAAATTTCTCCTAAAATTTACGACTATAAGTTCTTTGAGAACAAGAACTGGAAACTCATTGATGTGGTATGGTCGCACAGGGTTTATGGATGAAATAGAAAGAGAAGATGCATGATGTGCTTCATTTTGCATGTGTCAACCGTTGCATCCAGTATAGTTTTTAGCATGTTTTGTTTTGCGGATTGCTAGTATTAGTTGAGTTTACGTGACAAGCGGTTTAGACGGCCGTGCTTGGTTTTCTTGTCTAAATCCTACATTTTATAGACTTAATTAGTACTAATGGATATCTTGTATCCACGTACTCCTAGATCATCTATTTGATCATCTTTAGTGGGTCGCCCGTGGGTACTTTTTGGTTACATTCTATGTGAAAGCCATTCGTAAGGGCGGTAGAAGATATTGAAGGTCGTTCGCAAGAACGGAAGAAGAGATCAAAGGCCATTCATCTCTAGAATGGTTTTAGATGAAGCCCATGAACATCAATGCTTGGTAGAAGGAGATTGGAGTCAAAGATAGAAGGCAACGAAGATCAAAATGGCCAGCGAAGAAATGGGGAATCGTGGTCCGATGAGTTGTACAAATATTTGCGAACGATTCGAGAAGAATTATCCTTCAAGGATGATTTCATTGGATTTGTCTTCTTGAGTACTACAAAATGGACTACTAGAAGTCTAAAATCGGACTAATGGTTCACTTGTAGCGAAGGAAACAAGTTCACCCGAACAAGGTACCACGGGTTGGTGCGTTCATGGTTAGGCACCAACAGCCTGTGCCAGAGGAGACGTCCCATGCCAATAATTCCAGCACGAGGTAGTGGCGCAACCTACACCAAATTTCACCGCCCGTACAACACAAAGTCAAGACTTCGCTCAAAATTGGCTAAGTATGGGTGCAGACCATCCCATTCACGACGGCCCGCACCATTCCAAGTTCAAGATGCCAAGACCAGCCCAACGGCTAATGCCAAAGTCCGTGCCCCACGCCAAGTTTCTGAGTGGAACGAGCCTCCAAACCATGGCCCATGCTAAAGTATGCTCCCTGCCCCAAAATCTTGAGCAGACTTGCCTCCAGATTACGGCCCGCGCCAAGACCCGCACTCTGTGGTTCAGAAGCTCCAATTCTATCCTACAAACGGTGGCTCACATCAACATCCACAGTTTGCGCCAGGCCCTGCATCGTGGCCTCCGCCAGATCCAACGCCCCACGCTAGATATGCAAAGCGGCTCGTGCCACATCCAGCGCCCTACACCGGATGAAGGAGCACGGCTTGTGCACGATCGTGCAACCCGCATCACGTAATAGCGGGAACTGCGCCATCAGCGACGGCCTGGGTGGCTGCTGAACTAGGGTTTATGCACTTTTGGCCTATTTTGGGCCTATTTTTAGGACCAATACCTTTTTCCTATAAATATAGCCATTCTCTACTAGGTTAAACATGTACAAAGTAATTTAGGTTATTAGGAGAGCAACTTTTAGAGAGAGAAACATTCTTTCCTTTTCTTTTCTTTCCTTTTATTTTTTGTGTTCATCATAGATGTGGAATTCAAATCCATATTTGAATTCCATATCTATGGAGTATTTTCCATAGCTTGGGGATAAATTGTAGGCGAATTGTTTAACTTTTGTTTTGTGAGATTCTATTGTTCATCCTAATTTTGTGTTCATGATATTATTTTGATTGTTTGAATTGCATGAATATTACACCACATTAAGCACACACTTTGGGTTGTATACATGTATGGTGCAAATGTTGATGCCCCCTTGGGAAGAGAAACTTGGATGTTAGAATGGGTAAGGGAGAACCATTGTATCTGCGTGAGTGTGTGCACGGGAGACCCAAAAAATGCTCTGACTTATTTTCCATGGCACTAGTCTTAGTTGATTACGTCAAGTTTTTGGATAGGTTGCAGATAGAGATAATGCATAGTAGCAAGCTAGGGTTATACGAGGCTCTAGTATCATAGATAAGGTGCCCCTTGGCCGAATCGATAGAACTAGGGGGAAGTAGTGCATTCATGGTGGAAGCCCGAGACATAATCGTACGTGGGAGAAACAGACCTACAACAATGGTCAGACCTTGTTGTACTCTCCTAATTATGATGGCAGTGTTTATAGAGGGTTGTGAGCGCACCCGACATGACAGGTACGGGGAAGTGTATATCATCGGCCACACCACGTGTTATGAACACTTTATTAGGTTGTCTAGTAAATATTACATGTGAATGAATTAAGGATCGAAACAATAGATTAACCTTGTATTGCAATGATTTCCTGAGTGCTTAGCTAATTATATTACTTTTTAAATTTTGTGCATTATAGTTGATAATCTAAAAATCCAAAACCCCTCATTTTTGTTGTTGCGTTTACTAGCTATTTCTTTCCCTCGTATAGATTGATGACCTGCACGAGGTTGTGTTTTTAGTTGATACTTGAGCTCTAGCATCTCTGAGGACAAACCCAGGGCTTACCGCTAACTACCCTCTACAGTTGCAGAACTATAAATTTCTATCTTTGACCTTTTCCCAAAGCCTCCACTCGGGTTAATTAACTATAATTAATGACCTCAATTGTAGGTGGGTCAAATGTTTGCACCATTTTTGGGGGTTATATCCAGCTCAAGTATTAATTAGCACAACTTGTTAGTAGAGTAGTTAGTAGTTGTCTTTTACTTTCATTTTGTTTTCTGTTGATAGTTTGGTTGTTGAGCTGTTGTGATATTTTCTTGTTACCTTTTGATCCGTTTGCAAGTGTTCTGTTCAGAAAGGTATTACTAGCCCTAGTTTGTGGTACACACCTGTACCACTAATCTAGGCATCTTACACTACCCAACTTAGAACACAGGTGTTCGGAGGTGAATGAGACGGAGAACTAGGGCAGAAGTTCAATCGAGGCAAGCAGAGTAAGTTGAAAAACCACTAGCAATGGAGGAAGACAATCATACCTTACGTGAGTTTATATCCCTCAACCTGGAGAATCAACCATTATGTATTACCTTCCCGCTAATACCCACCAATGTTAGTTGTGAGCTGAAAAGTGGAATGATCCAATGCCTACCTACATTCCACGGATTGGCGGGAGAGGACCCAAATAAGCATATTTTGGAGTTTCACTTAGTATGTACAAACATGAAGCCACCGGGAGTTTCTGAAGACGATTACAACTTGTGAGCCTTCCCGTTTTCCCTTCAAGACAGAGCTAAAGACTGGCTATACTACTTGCCACCGGGATGCATTAGTTCTTGGATGGACATGAAGCGGAGGTTCTTGGAGAAGTATTTTCCATCATCCAAGTTGGCAGGGGCTAAAGAAACAACTTTCGAGCATCACCCAAGGGGCTACCGAGAATGCTTCAAGATACTTTTGGTGAGTTGTCCCTACCATCCCTTCAAGGAGAGGGATTTAGTATATTATTTCTTCAAGGGGTTGTGCGATGAAGATATGCAAATGGTGAGCGCCACTTGCAATGGTTCGATAGCGAACAAGATCCCTAAGGATGCAATGAACCTCTTTGAAGAAATGACTAATGGTATGTAACAATTTGGCACAAGACCAAGAGTTGGGGTTTTGAATGAACCCACACAATCACCTAAGTTGGAGGAGCAAGTCCAAGCTCTTGCTTTTATGATGAAGGATCTTTTGTGAGGAAAAGTGCATCAAGTCAAAGTGTGCAGAGTTTGCAACCTTAAACACAACTATGAAGAATGTCTCGAGGTCATAGATAATTTGCAAGAAGTGAAAGCCATTGAGTACAATAATCGGGAGAAACCATAATTTTCTAGGTGTCAACCACAATGGTTCTGAGGGAACTAAGGAGATGCAAGGTTAGATCCCTACACAAACTCGTTCAACCAAAGGTATCAAGATCATCCAAATTTCCGATGGAGGGAGGATAACCAACCTTAAGGATACCAGGGCGGACAAGTCCCTCCTTAACCTTACCCTCGGGGTGAAGGCTCTTCCAACAACCATGCCTCGATCTATAAGTTAGTTCAAGAAGAGATCTTAGAAGCCATCGGTCAATTGAGCAAGAAACATGAAGTCTTCACAGTGAGAACAAGGCGTGAGATTAAAGACTTTGGTAATAGAGCCTTCTTGAGTATAAAAAAAACTTGAAGTTTAAGTCGGGAAACTTGCCACCTCAGTGAGCCGACTTGAAGTCAAGGAATCCGGAAAACTCCCTTCCCAACCAAAGATCAATCCAAGGAATGTGAGTGCACTCAAATTTAAAAGTGGGAAGGAAGTTTGTGAGTCCAAGAAAAGGATTATGCAAGATGATGATAGGGTATTAGAGGCTACCAAGGCACACTTCGAAGAAGAGGAAATTGTGGTTAAGGAGGCACCTTCCAAGGAGTTTTCACCGCCCTAAACTTGTTGAAAATTCCATGATAGATTTAGGTGCATCCATCAATGTCATCCCTATAGTCTATATGAATGCCTAGAAATAGGTGAGCTTAGGGAAACTGGAGTGATTTTCCAACTCGCCTATCATTCCCAAGCTAGTCCACGTAGACTAGTAAAGGATGTGATGGTGCAAGTTGGCAAGTTGGTTTTTCTGGTGGACTTTTATGTCCTAAACGTGGTGCACGACGGTAGTGCACCCACGATGTGTCGCACGACGATGACCTTTCCTTAAAATATCCAGGACTAAAATTGATGTCCATTTGGGAACCTTGATTCCAAAAGATATGATGGATAAAGTGGAATTTCAATAATTATAAATCTAAGCATGATTCGACAAATTCTTCTTTTATGTACGAAGGTGTAACCTTATGTGATGAGCATGATGAAACTTCTTGTGTTACCAATAAGCATGAACATGTAGATGAATCCTGCTTCGATGATATTGTTCATGAGTCTGATGAATTGCATGTGGCTATCGATAATATGTCTGTGCTAAATTATTTTTCAATGCTAACCAAAGTGTAGCGGGAAAGGGAAAGTTTCAAGGGTTTAAAACCTCCTCGACCTCCCCTTAACCCCAAAGTGACATTCACAGACTCAATGCTAGTGAGACACGGAGAATTATGTCCCATCAAGGACAAGAGGTCCGAAGGTAAGGATGACTCATTTTGGAGACCTCTCCACAATGATGTCATCATGGGTAGAGTCGCCGATGACGATTCTAGGACCCACAGGTAGGCGTCTCTGACTAGACTTGCATGAAAAAGAAATAAGTCATGAAAACGACACTAAATATACAGTGTTTCTTTTTGCTTTTGTGTCTTGAGTAGTGATTAGATAGATTTTGCATTTTTTGCAAAGAGGATGTTTGAGTTGAAACTCTTGTTGGTATGAAAATTTGAGTTGGAGAGTCGTGATTATGTTTGGATGGAACTAAATTTGATGGGTGACATAGTCTTTCGGGAAAAGGAGGGAAAAACTAAGGATTAGGTCAAAATTTTGGCAATCTCATGCCAAAACCTGACACGGTCCGCACCAAGGGCCTAGGTCCGTGCCAGAAGAGTTGGCGCGAGGGAATGCCTCGTGCCAAGGAGTTTGATGCGAGGGTTTGATTTGTGCCAGGAGGTTTGGCGCGAGGCTTTGGTCCGCGCCAAACATCTTTTGCGCCAATTATCAATTTCCCATTGCCAAATTGTTCTAAAAATGTAAATTTTCAAAAATTATGAATTTCTAACTCAAAAATGCATCTTTGGTTAAAAAATTGAAATTCCTTGATTCCTTTGGAGTTTTTATACAAATAGTACTTCCTAGATTCCTATGAATTAATTGATTTGCAATATTGTCCCCTAATATGCAATTTTAAAAATTTCATTCTTATCCCGATTGTATTTCTCTCTCTTATAACCAAGGCTGAAATTCTAAATCCATAGTACACTTCTTCACCTAATTTTATCATTTGGAACATTCTTTCTTCTCAAAAAATACTCACTCACACACACACACTCTTGGTGAAACTTGAAAAAATTGAAGCTTTTCTTCCAAAAATTAGCAATTCGTGTTTCTTCTTGTGTGGATCTTGCAATTCTTAGCTTCAAATTATGGATAATCCATTGAACTCTTTGTTTATATGCTTGATTGACATTGTGGTGGTGTAATTAAAAGCACGATTCTTTAACGAGTATGTGTTTGTGAGATAAATGTTTGGACTTATATGTATGGTCATGTGTTGAAGGAAGCTTTGGGTGTTTGATGTGCTATTGTGTTTGAATGATAGGTTCTCCATGTATTGGGTGATTGGGGAGAAGATGAATCTTAGTTGCATAGTCTTATTGATGGGTCGTTCATGACTTACATGAGATTATTTGTCAATAAGGATGTTCATGTTTAAATGGCCTTCATGATTAGATTATCATGTTTTGATTGTCTAGGCTATTTGAGTAGGATCCACTTGTTTAATGGAAATGTGAGCCATGCTTCGTGTTAAAGATCACATTACCATTTTTTTCTTTATTTTGTTAGGTTTCCACCCAAAAGAAATACTTCGGATAAGGGAAAGGCCACTCGGAGTGAGAAAAGAAAGAAACTCGGTGAATGGTGCAAACCATAAACCGGTAACTCCTACTCTTCAAAACCCCGCCATTGTGAGCGATGAGTTTATGGAACTATCCAATATTTTCGTGACTGCAGCACGGAGGTGGAGGAACTTGAGAGAGCTAATGAGAAGTATCTTGGAGATTGGATTTTCATTTAAGGACACCTTGGCAGCTCAAGGCTTAGTTGAGCTTGTGACCTATCTCTTGGGTCGAGTAGGTCTAGAGGGTTTCTTAGAAAAACATTCTAAGACGTACATCGGGTGGGCCCTAGAGTTCCTAGCTACACTTGGTCAGTCACAGACGAGAATAGACACAAGGCGATTAAATTCAATCTTGACGACAAGGAGCATTAGATGACACACTGGGAGATAACCTGTGCTTTCGGTTGGAGGTACAGAAAAAAGATCCCTAGGACACACCGTCAAGGGATGCCTTTTCCTCTCGATAACTTTTGGAGGCAGCTAACAAGGAGTGATCAAAAGAATAGGTGCAAGATCACCGCTTTGGTTCATTTGGCATTTTGTTATGTTCACCGACTATTAGCAATCGGGGTTTTCTGCCACAGTGAGCAAACACAATGTTCGGGTTCGGATGTTCATTGCCTTTGGGCAATGGCTCCTGAGTGTAACTTTTATCCAAACCTAGTGGGGAACTTTGTACACGAGTGCACGATATGGGGGAAAGAAAGATAGGTAAGATAGTTATAGGTGGCAAGGTAGGTTTACTAGCACAACATTTAGGGCTTCCGATCACACAAAGAGCATTGGCTAAGTTGGGACGATCGGGTACAAGGTATAATATCAAGAAGTTAGCCAAGGCATCCATGGTGAGACCTACAACATCAGAGGGTAGATATGTATGGCTTTATGGTAGAGCAAGCACTTGTAGTTTCATGGTACTTCCATGCCACTTACCGCCATCAACCTTAACACATGCTTGCATAACTTATTTATTGAGCGAGACCAATGCTTTGAGAGAGAATCTATAGAGTCTTAGTTACCCCAGAGATAAACATTGAGGAGGCCGAAGGTGGGACATCCTAAAGAACACGTCATAGTCACTCTCGCCTATCCTCAGACACCATTGACCAATTGCAAGCACTGGGGAATCAACTTTTGAGCTCTACCCTAGTGTTGCAAGAGGTAGTCCATGCAATAGGAGGAGTGAGGATGCAAATGGAGGATCTTAGTTTGAAGATAGATCGCATCGAAGACACGTTTCAAGTAACAAGATACCTTGATAGGCCCTTCACTAGGCCCAACGGGGAGGAAGGCCCTTCGGGGCCGTAAGAGTGAGTGTCACTATTTCTCCCAACCTCACGTTTTGACATGATTTTTGTTGCATTGGAGACTATGCATTGGCTAAGTGTGGGGAAGCGAGTAGTGAGCACTTAGGGAGTTTTATTCTTGGATTTCCTTGGTGCATTTTCATGCTTTTGTTGGTAGTTTTTCTTGATTTTTGGTGATTTTGGTTTTGATTGTTTAGGGATGTTTTTGGATGGATGTTTGGTGGCATGTCATGCTATGCTAGGGGTTTCTAGTTTGCATGGGGCAAGTTGTTTTAGCTATTGGTGGTGTATTTTTATTTTGATCTTATCTTTTGTAGTATGAAGTCCACTTTTGGGGCGATTTGTGCTACACCAAAAAAAATTGAAAATTTTAAAAAGTGAAAAAGAATATAAAAACCTAGACAAGTCAAAAACCCAAAAGGGCGACTTGGGTAACATTGGGAAAAGCCCGCATAGGTCGAAAGACCTAGGTAAAAATGAAAGGCTATGCCCGGCTAGGCTTACGAGCCTAGGAAAAAATAAGAGGCCATGTGTAAAAAGGTGAGAAGTGAGTACCCTTTGTATGTTAAAGCTAGGATGAAAACCCAAAAGGGCTTCTAGGCAAAATTAAAGAAATTGAGATAAAACAAAAAAAATTGGGCTGATGATACATTTAATTCCTTGGTTGTAACTAGGTCGAGAATCACAAATTATCCCTATTTTACAACCAATTTTATGGCTCTAGGATTTCCTTGGTGGATTGTTTTTGGGAGATGACTCTTGGATTGCTTTAGGGATCATTTTGGGAAATGTAAGCTAGCTTTACACTTATCTTCTTGGCTTACCATTTTCCACATTTTATTTTGGGTGGTTAGATTGCTTATGTTCTTTGGGGAGTGTGAGAGTTGTGAGATTATTCCTCTTTTTGAGGGAAACGAGGAAATCTGGGAATAAGTGGGATGCCTCAGTTAACTTATGCTTGCATGCTACATTTCACTTAATTCTTTGTCTTGTCTTTGTTTACTCGAGGATAAGTAAATGGTTAAGTGTGGGGAGTATGATGTGCTTCATTTTATGTGCGTTAACTTTTGCCTCCGGCATAGTTTTTAGCATATTGTTTGGCAGATTGCTAGTATTAATTGAGTTTACGTGACAAGGGGTTTAAACCTCAATGTTTGGTTTTCTTCTCCAAATCATGCATTTTGTAGACTTAATTAGTTCTAATGGACATCTTGTATCCACAAGCTCCTATATCTTCCATTTGATCATCTTTAGTGGGTCGCTCGTGGGTACTTTTTGGCTACATTTTATGTGAAGGCCATTCATAAGGGCAGAAGAAGATATTAAAGGCCGTTTGCAAAAATAGTAGAAGAGATTGAAGGCCATTCACCTCTAGAATGGTAGTAGATGAAGGCCACAAAAATCAATGTGCAGTAGAAGGAGATTGGAGTCAAAGATAGGAAGTAACAGAGATCAAATGGCCAATGAAGAATCGAGGAATCGTGGTCTGATGAGTTGTGCAAAATTTTGAGAACCATCCGAGAAGAATTAGCCTCCAAGGCTGATTTTATTGGATTTTTCTTCTTGCACTATAAAATTGACTACTAGAACTCTAACATCAGACTAACGATTCACCCGTAGCGAAGGAAACAAGTTCACCCGGCCAAGGTACCACGAGTCCGCGTGGGCTGTTCATGGTTAGGCATCAACAGCCAATGCCAGAGGAGACGTCTTGTGCCAATAGTTCTAGCACAAGGCAGTGGCGCGAACCGCGCAAAATCTCATGGCCTGCACAGCACAAGCTCAAGAATTCACTCAAAATCAGCTAAGTATGGGCGCAGACCGTCCCATTCACGACGACCCACGCCGTTCCAAGTACAAGATGCCAAGACCAACCTACGGCCCGCTCCAAAGTCTGCACCCCACACCCAGTTTCTAAGAGGAACGAGGCTCCAGACCATGGCCGACGCCAAAGCACACGCCCCACGCCAAAATCCTGAGCAAACTATACATCCAGATGATGGCCAGTGCCAAGACTCGTGCCTCATGTTTCAGAAGCTCAAAATCTAGCCTAGAAATGGCAGCCTGCATCAACCGCCACAGTTCATGGTAGGCCCCGTGCCACACCCTGTGTAAGATCCAGCACCCCGCACCGGATGAAGGAGCACAACCCATGCACGATCGTGCAGCCCACGTCAAGTACATGTTGCAGACCTCGCCATCTGCGATGGCTCTCACCGGCAGCGGCTGAACTAGGGTTTAAGTACTTTTGGCCTATTTTGGGCCCTTTTTTAGGCTCAATCACCTTCTCCTATACATGTAGCATTTTTCTACAAGGTTAAACATGTACAAAGTAGTTTAGGTCATTAGGAGAGCAACGCTTAGAGAGAGAAACACTCTCACCTTTTTTTCTTTCCTTTTATTTTTTATGTTCATCCTAGACGTGGAATTCAAATCCATATTTGAATTCCATATACGTGCAGTAGTTTTCATATTTTGGGGATAAATTGTACGCGCATGGTTTACCTTTTGCTTTGTGAGATTCTATCGCTTATCCTAATTTCGTGTTCATGATATTATTGTGATTGTTCTTGATTGTTTGAATTGCATGAATATTACTCCACATTAAGCACACACTTTGGGTTGTATTCATGTATGGTGCAAATATTAATTCCCCATTGGGAAGAGAAACCTTGATGTTAGAATGGTAAATGAGTACCATTGCGTCTGGGTGAGTGTGTGCACAGGAGACCCAAAAAATGCTCTGACACATGTCACCGAGCTAGTCTTAGCTGATTAAGTCAATTTTTCAATAGGTTGCAGGTAGAGATAATGCATAGTAGCATGCTAAGGTTGTAAGAGGCCCTAATATCATAGATAAGGTGCCAACGACCCCTTGGTCTAATTGATAGAACCAGGGGGAAGTAGTGCATTCGTGGTGGAAGCCCAGGACGTAATTGCACAGGGTGGAAATAGACCTAAAAAAGGTCAGACCTTGGTGTACTCCCCTAATTAAGATGGCATCATCGATGGAGGGTTGCGAGCGCACCTGGCATGACAGGTACGGGGAAGTGTATGCCATTGGCCACACCATGTGTTATGAACACTCTATTAGGTTGTCTAGTAAATCTTACATGTGAATGAATTGAGGATCAAAATAATAGATTAACCATGCAGCACAATGATTTTCCAAGTGCTTAGCTAATTAGATTACTTGATTTTTATTTTTGTGCTTTTTAGTTGATAATCTGAAAATCCAAAAACTCACCTTTTTGTTGTTGCATTTACTAGCTATTCCTTTCACTCGTACGGATTGACGACCTGTACGGGATTGTGTTTTTAGTTGATACTTGAGCCCTAGCATCTATGTGGGAAAACTCAGGGCTTACCGCTAACTACCCTCTAGGTAGCGTAGCAGTGAGAATGAGTGTAGAACTATAAATTTCTATCTTTGACCTTTTCCCAAAGTCTCTACTCTGGTTAATTAGCTACAATTAACGGCCCAGGGTGGAGGCGAGCCAACACACATATGAAGCTGGATATCATTTAATTAAATCCATTATTAACATTTTCCATGTGTATTGCTCTTCTAATTTGATGCTCACAACTGTAGGTGAAGAGGACGACACCTCATTCATGGTGGATTTGTACAAACAACTGTAGGTGAAGAGGAAGACAACTCATGATACCAAGAAGATTGTCATGGAAACTAGGCATGTAGAAAGATGTGGGGAAGGATCACAATCTAGAACTTCTGATTAGATTTTTACTTCACCATTATTAATAATGTCTCCTTGTACAGAATCATTTATTCTAAAGATTCTTTTGTTTGGATGGTATGTCCAAAACAATGTTATTCGTTATGCTCAAAATATTTTCTCGTACACAACTTCAATTTATGAATCGGTTTGCATCCATCTCTTTCACTTGGTTAACCAAAGTTTTGCTAACCTTATTTTTCTACCGCACTTCCCTTCTACTATCACATTCATGATCATCCCTTGAGATTGATGCCTTGAATGCTAACTCTTTGTGAGCTTTCTTCAATGGTTGGTCAAATGTCATCTCAAATGTCTGCGATGATCCATCAACTCGTCAAGTGTCATGTTTGCCACATCTCTTGCTTCTTCAATAGCAGCAACCTTCATAGAGAACCGTCTGAGGAGGATCTTAATGTTTTCTTCACCAACTTTTCTTCCTTGTAAGTTCTCCCAAGTTGATACGCCATATTGCTAATGTCTCTAATCTTTCCATTGAATATAAAAATAGTTTCATCTTCTTCCATCTTCAACTCTTCAAAAATTTTTGGCCAACATTTGCAACTTTGAGTTATGTACTCGACTTGTTCCTTCGTACATTATTTGTAGAATAATCCATGCTTTATTTTCTTGGTAGCAATTTGATATGCGTTTGAATTGATTCTTATCCACTGCTGTAAAAATAGCATAGTTTGCCATAGAGGCCTTCTACTCGTCTGAACTCCATGTTGACTTATCTTTGACTCTTTACCTTTTTTCTCCTTCCTTCTCTTTGAACTAGATTCCAAATATTTCGTGGGGTGATTCCATTCATTTTGAACGGAATACCAGGCAAGTTCATCAAGTGAGCTGATAAATACTTGCATTCGTGCTTTCCAATAATTGTAGGTTGTTCCTTCTACCAGTGGAGGCCTAGACACCGAAGCTCCTTCTTTGGTCGCCATGGTAAAACCGGATCAACACTTTCCTTGACAAAACCAAGGTAAGAATAAGTGACTTAGCTCTGATACCAATTGAAATTTAGTTTTACCTAATTACTTCAATTGTGATTACCGTGTTCGAATACCCCCTAATTAACCAAGTTCGTAATAAAGTAAAACTTAAAGACACACGAATGGATTACGTAGTTCAGATAATGTCACCTACATCTGCGGGGCTTGCCCTAGTTCAGAATGAATCCACTAATCAACAAGATAGTACAAAATACACCATACAATATAATTATCTTTTCTAATTCCACACGTTAATTCTACTAGCTCTCCTAGTTGCCGATCCACCTTGATTAGACTTCCTCTGACCTCGAAAAGCGTCGACGCTGGATCTCCTCCTCCAGAGGAATTAAGACTTACGTTATGAAATTTTAGATCAAAAGAATTTGATCATGTTGAAACACTAATGTACATCTCCGCGCTACTCTTTGAATTATGAAAAACCTATGTGCATATTTTCTCTTTAGTAATGCGTACGTAGCTTAGCCAGAATATCCACCATTTATAACACAGTCACGGATTTCAATTACTTGTGCAACTAGAATCCTATCTCCACAAAATATCCTAATCACATTCAAATCCTTTGGAGATAGGATTTATGAAATCTAATCACTTGGAGATAGGAACTAGAATATTCTCGTCCTTATCTATACCATACTCGAAATCCATCTCAATTCCAACTCTTCATAATCTAATCCAATCGCACTAATATAAGAATTGATATATTATTTAAATCAAATCACAACTTGGACGGAATTATACTTCTTGGATCATTTCTTCAAGCTTTCCTTATTCTGCCGAAATTCCTCTTTTGATGTTGAAACATAATAATACCATATTTGCATGCTCACACAAATTACCAGCTAAGAATTTGGACTTTACAAGACACAAGAAATGTTATAAAACTATCTAGCATCCTTCAAGTATGGGTAAATTCGTTATTGACAAATGCACATTGCATTCTCTCTTTCATTTAATCTCCAACCCCATGAGGATTTCAAAGTGTGAAGACAGCAGTAAGCAAATGGAGTGGTCGGCAAATTATATTAAAAAGAAAATCCCTCGTGTAAGAAAATAAAGGAAAAGACGTTGTGTTATAAAAAGGCCACCCATTGATTGACCCCAACGTCCCAAAGAAAAAGGAGAGAGTCAGAATCAGTGAGCGAACACAAATAAAGCAATGCCGTCCATTGCATTGAGAATTATGAGCCTATACAATGCTCTCAGCTCTCTCCTCCGACACAAGTTGATCAGCCCGTTTCCCCCCAGTTCCCGGTACCCTCCACCGCCTCCGCCGAAAGCCTCCCATTCACAACCTAGAATGGACGCCGACGAGCTGAGGCGCGTGTTCCAGATGTTCGATCGGAACGGGGACGGCCGGATCAGCAAGAAAGAGCTCAACGACTCGCTGGAGAGCATGGGCATATTCATCCCCAACAAGGAGCTGGAGCAGATGATCTACAAGATCGACGTCAACGGTGACGGATGCGTCGACATCCACGAGTTCGGGTCGCTCTACCAGTCCATCATGAACGAGCGGGACGAGGATGAGGACATGAGGGAAGCCTTCAACGTGTTCGACCAGAACGGCGACGGGTTCATCACCGTCGACGAGTTGAAGTCGGTGCTGCAGTCTCTGGGGCTGAAGCAAGGGAGGACGTTAGAGGACTGCAAGAACATGATCACCAAGGTGGATAGAGATGGAGATGGCATGGTCAGCTTCATTGAGTTCATACAAATGATGAGGGCTGGCGGATTTGCTGCGTTAACCTGATTCCGTTTTCACAGTTTTACCCAAAATTTTGAATGTTTGTTAAGGTTGTAAATACTCACAATTTTTCTGTTATACCAACACCACATCCTAGAGTTTTCCCCAAGGTCACCAACGCAAATTGCTCCTGGATTTGAGATCTATGTTCTGCCAACAATCTGAAAATGGGAGGAGGGTTGGTACATGGTTTTGTAATGATTATATTATTCTTGGTGTCAGAGGCGGAGCTAAGATACGCATATAGTGGAGGCTGAATTATTAGTAAAGAAAAATCCTCAATAATTTTTCATATCAAAGGGGTTGATAATTTTTAAAATATTTTTTTACTACCCATATTTTCTGTAATTTTCGTCTTGGCGGGGGCTGGAGGGGACGATTATAATCCTGGGCTAGCCTTTATTCATCGCTCTTTTAAATCTTGGGAAAAGTACATAAATAACACTATTAAATTTCAAAAGTACAGAAAAATCCTGTAAAATTTAAAAGTACGAAATTAACCCTAAGTTTTTGAGCAATCACTAGTAAAGAGTCTTCTATTAAAGGCAACAATGGAAGGCAGTTTTAAAAAATTCGCCTAAAACCGCCTTTGATCCTCGTTTCCGAGCTCGGAAAATTCCATTCAAACTTGGCCTTTATATTTAAAGGCGGTTAAATTGTATTTTAAGGCAGATTTTGAAAAATCAACTTTAATTTGGGCTACTTAAATGCAGTTCAGGTCATAATCGCCTTTAAATTTACCCAAAATAAAGGCGGTTAGTCATAACCGCCTTTAAAAATGTCCTTTTCCGAGTTTGAAAACAAGGTCCGATTGCATTTCTAAACTCGTAAATTGAACGGCCTCCTGGATACAAAGAGAAGAATATAATTTCAATTTTGTAATACTTTCTGACCCATTTTCCGAGTTAGGAAAATAGTCTATTAGGGCGGTTTCTTTTATTTTGACAATTTTTGAGTTTGGAAATTGGGCAGTATATAAAAAGTAAAATACGCCCTAGTCATTAAATGGCCAAAGTCCAAAAATTGGGAGGGGTTTGCTCCAATTTCTTGTCCATTAATGAAGAAGTGATTCCATACTTTATAGTGTGTCATTTTTCAATTGGAAAATGTTAGTTTTATTCAAATTATTTATTTCAAAGTCTTGCAAATATTGAGGGTGGTGATGATTTTAATAATATATATATATAGAGAGAGAGAGAGAGAGAGCAAAGTGCATATAACGCTACATAATTGATGAAAGTGCAGATATAACCCTAGATATTTAGGTTATGTGTAAATATAACCTTTTCCAGCAGTTTAGCGCCGGAATTTAGTGAAATGACTATTTTACCCCCTGCAAAAAAATAAAAAATTGAAAATACAATCACCTCTGATGTCATCTTCTTGTTTCTCTTCTCTCCACAATTTCTGTTCTTATCGTCTTTCCCCATCCTTCGTCTTTCCTCATCCTTCGTCTTTCCCCATTTCTCTTCTCATTAATTTCCGGCTCTTGGCTGAGTGGCGCCAAAAATGGTGGTGGATGGTTGGTAGAGGTGGCAGCACCAGTGGAGCTAGGGATTTGGGTGGTGGCGAAGTGGTGCCGATATGCTTGCCTTGCCTTTGTGATTTGAGGTTTGGGTAATGTAATTGAGGGCGGAACCCTAGCTTCCTCCGCCTTGTTGGTGGTGCTCGTTGACGTCAACGACATCACTACTTGCAATTGAGAGGCTTTAGCGGTGCCAGGGCTGGGCATCGACGAAGGTAGCAGATTCGAGTCGGTGACGATTTTAAGTGGTGGTTCGTCGGAGGTAACAGATTTGGGTGGTGCTTCATCGACGGAGGATTTGAGTCGATGGAGGATTTGAGTCGACGGAGGATTTGAGTCGACGGATTCGAGTCGACTCTCCACAAGATATTGACTCGCCGGTGGGAGGCTAGGGCAGAGGAGGCAGTGCCAATTGGGTGAGGAGCAATGGCGGTGGCCTTGCCTAGGTGGACACTGGAGAAGTGAAACGGCGGGTGGTACCAGGGCTGGTGGGGGTCATTTTTTTCTTTTAAAATTTTGGTATTAGGTTAGAAGGGAATTTTGATCATTTTCAGTCAATCAACGGCCGGAATTGGCCAGTCAATGTCAGAATTATGATTTCAGGGTTATATTTGCACTAATGTATAATTGTTAGGGTTATATTTACACTAAAAAACAACTCAAGGTTATATATGCATTTCTCCAACATATAGGGTTATATTTGCACATTACCCACACACACACACACAGATATATATATATATATATATATATATTTTTCAATTAGGGTTTGTGAAATGGGATTTGATTATTGTTGAATGAATGGTCGTGTGTTGCATTGTAATGACTTAATTGTAGGATAATGGATCGAAATGAACTCATTAGTAATGCTCTTAGATAATCGCCCGAGAACATGCCATGGTTAGAATCTTTTACTTCTTTAGCATTTCAAGATGCTTCTAAAAAAGGTGAGTTACGAGCACGATGCCAGTGTAAGGATTGTACAAATGATTCCTATCTAGGGAGTAAGAAGATGCGGGAACATCTCGTATGGAGGGAGTTTCAAACTACCTACACTCGTTGGGTATGGTATGGGGAAGTATTTGAGGACCCTCTGAGATGATTGACTTGGGTGACAAGAAGGTGAGAGATAAATTAAATGGAAATGTGGAATTCGATGAAATGATTGAAGATATTGCAAGGGAGTTCAAAGGTAAACCTGAGTCGTTACAGGCACTGATTGATGACAAAAGGACGCCTCTGTACAACGGTTCCAAACACTCGGTTTTGAGTGCGACCTTGTAGATAATGAATTTAAAGGTGAAATTTGGATGGAACTCGGTAATATATTGCCCGATAGGTTGTATGCAATGAAAAAAATTCTACGCCCAATGGGATTGAACTTGCAAAAAATGCATGCATGCCTAAACGATTGTATGTTGTATAGGGAGAAGTAGATAAAGATCGAGAAACTTATCGGGTTTGTGGAGAGTCTCGGTACAAGTTCAGGAGCGATGAAACTGTGGTGGGTGCGGAAGTTGTATCCAAATCAAAGAAAAAGACACCAGAAAAAGTGTTATGGCATCTCCCTATCAGTCCCTATTTCAAGAAGCTGTATGTGTGTAGGGAAGATGCGAAGTTGTTGCATTGGCACACAGATTGGGTCCGATAGGCGGATGATGTGATAAGACATACTTCAGATGGTGAGCAATGGAAGAAATTTGATGCTCTATCCCTGAGTTCGGAAATGAATCCCAACATTTGAGGTTACGGTTGTGTACGAACAATATGAATCCATTTGGTAATATGAGCAACACTCATAGTAGTTGGCTTGCTATGATGGTCATTTACAACCTTCCGTCTTGGTTGACCATGAAACGTAAGTATGTTTTGTTGTCTTTGATGATATCAGACTCGAAGTAATCAGGTAATGATATTGATTTTTATCTTACTCCTCTCGTGGAGGATTTGTTGACTTTGTTCAAACACGGTGTTGGAACGTATGATGGTTTGGTTGAAGATTTTTTTCACTTTGAATGTTATGTTATTTTGCACCATCAATGACTTCCCCACATAAGGAAATTATTTTTAGGTATTATGTGAAAGGTCGCTTAGCTTGTCCCTTGTGTGAAAAGAATACTGATATTTGTCAATTGAAACACTGTTGTAAAGCACTTTATTAGGGACACGGGAGGTTTCTTACGGAGGGGCACCCATGGTGTTCGGCGAAGAAATGGTTCAATGAGAAAGTGGAGGCTAAAGGACCACCTGTGCCACTAAATGTGGGAGGCCGTCGCCGTACCTCTCAAAGTTACTATTTATAAGCCCTAAATGCTTACTATCTACAACTAAGTAGATAGCGGCAAGTCGGGATCGTCCACGAAGAAGGGGGATCTTCCTAAGCGTTTAAGCACAAATGGTTGTTATTAGGCTAGTACTAGACATATGTACACACACATAAAAGCGAGTAAATGGGGGGGATTTTGGTTGGCTGGTTGTCCTAAGTTATGAAAGTAAAAAGACACGATAACTAGCAAGGTCAAGTGACTATGCTAATCATCAAACAAAACTAAAGAAAAGGGGTTTTAAAACTACAAAGATAAAGCCTTGGGGGCAATGGATATCCACTTCTAAACCTAATGTAGATCATTGAACCATTCACTCATCCTATCACATTCGTTACTTGGCTTAACATTAACATACCTCTCTAGCAAGAGTCACAACACATTATGCACAAGAAGTTCTAAGTTCACATTCATAGATTTTCATGCAAAGGAGCTACAGAATTCGTCACGTTCCTAACACCTAACCAATTCAATCATACAAACACTCCCTATTCTCAAACAACTCATGGCATAAATGAAGGGAAACACACCATCAAGAATACACAAATGCTAAATAACAAATGCTTCAAGGATGAATAAAACCATCTATTCACTACTTCAACTACTTGTTGTGAAGACTAAACTTCTATCCTTCTTAGGTAGTAGTTTGCAAGAGTGAATTCGACATATCTTGTCAAACCTCACCAATGACTCCCGTTGTCGAGACCACGAATCAAGGTATCCCATCGATGGCATTTAGCACGAAGGATCAACAAGCTTGGCAACACTTATGACCACTACACCGTGACTAAGCATTTAACTGATTCATGCATTTACACGGGATTAGTCAAGAGCGACCACTCATAGACTTCTCTCGTTTGCTACCCAACACAAACATGACGAAGAGTTCGACATCATCACATTCATCTAGCAATTATCAACACACCAACACAATCAAAAGCTCTAAATCATACTCATACATTCCTAACAAGAACAGGGGGGAAATTAACCCAAATCCCCCAAACCCTAGCAAGCAATTAATACAAGTATTTCATATGCTCAAGCTTTCAACAACATTAATGAATCAACAAACACATTAAAAGCACAATAAATGCACAATAGCAAAAACACCAAATAGATAGATATAAATGGTCCTTACTACATAGAAATGGAAGCTTCAATCCCTTGCTCCCAAGATAGAACTAAGCTATAGAACTACAAGACATAATTAAACTACAAAAACTAAGAAAAGAAAGAGAAGAAAACCAAGGGTTTTCAAGCCCTAAAACCAGAGAAAAATGGGCTGGGCAAAAGCTGAAGAAGAGGAGGAAAGAGAGTGGTATTTATAGTGCAAAGAAGATAAAGTGGATATCTGGCCGCCCGTTGGTCGCGAGTCGCAACGGTGTCGCGACGGGTTCGTCGCGACGCGCGACGGGTGCCAGAATTTTGCATGTTGTCTTCTTCTTCTTCATAGTCATCCCTCTCAATCTTCAAGTCTTCAACGGCTCCAAAAATGGTCTTCAACGGCCTCCAGTCTTCATGTCTTCGAAGTGAGTATTCAAAAGTCTTCGAAAGTGTAGTCTTCAATGTCCTTCGGTCTTCCTTGCTTCCGTGTTCTTCCCTCGTCACACAAAGTTCACTTAGAAGAGGTAAAAGAGCATAAAGTTGCTCTTACCTCTCCTAAGAGAATTTCAAGGTAAAACACAAGCTCTCGATAATAAAAGAGCACAAAAGTGATCCTAAATACTACTAAATAATGCATATAAAATGGACACATCAAAATGGTACACATATTTTTGATAATGTGAAGAACTTTCCCAATGACTTAGGGAAGAAGAAAAGAAAATCAGCTGATGAAGGTAGTTGGAAGAAATGCTCAGTTGTTTTTTCAATCTCCCTTATTGGAAAGATTTAGATGTTATACATCGTTTGGATGTCATGCACATTGAGAAGAATGTTTGTGATTCCTTGATTGAGACGTTGTTAAATATCCCTGGGAAAACAAATGATGGGTTGAAAGCTAGGTTTGATTTAATTGAGATGAGAATTTGGAAGAATCTACAGCCAGTCACTTCTAGGGAAGATTTTTGTTTTCCCCTTGCATGATATTCTATGTTGCAGCTGGAGAATAAATATTTTTGTGATATATTAAGTAGTGTGAAGATTCCAGGTGCACATTCGTCCAACATTAGCACTTGTGTGTCAGTGGAGGAGTTGATGTTGGTTGGGTTGAAGTCACAAATGAACACATGACACACACGTGACAGAAGAGGGCATTGTGTTTTGCACTGAGTATAGGAAGGAATTTAAATATGCGGGTGTTCAAATTGGTAGAAATTATGGGGGTTGGAAGGTGTAAGGGTGAGACAGGGGAAGCTGTTCAGTCCTAGTGCTGAAGATTTAATTGTTGTCC
Organism: Rubia yunnanensis; assembly: GCA_037428765.1. Lineage (NCBI taxonomy): Eukaryota > Viridiplantae > Streptophyta > Magnoliopsida > Gentianales > Rubiaceae > Rubia > Rubia yunnanensis. The sequence continues at coordinate 43,337,381 of CM075066.1, forward strand.
ATCTTTACATTTTGCGCAACCATGAGGACGTAGTCCCCTACATCAAATTTTATATGGATGCCATACGAGTGGGGCACCCAATTTTCAATGAGGCCCAGGTCCTCCAATTACATACTGGGACATTTTCTTCACAGTTGAGGGATCACGTAGATGTTGGGGAATATCGCTCGAAAGTTAAATGGTTGGCTCGTAGACCATTGGGAACTGTTCTTTCCTATGGAAGTTACACCATCAATGGTTTCACATTTTCCACAAAATTAATGGATGATAAGAGTGTCTCTCGGAACAGTGGAGTGTCACTCGTCTTTGAAGCTTAGCATGTTGGAAGTGGCAATGAAGAGAATCCTATGTATGCTCAAAAGTGTTATTTTGGGACGATCTCTAAAATCTGAGAGCTTGACTATGTCACGATGCAGGTCCCCATTTTTAAATGTTAGTGGGTGGATATTAATAATGGTCAGCGCACCTAGGATTTGGGATTCACCTTTGTTGATAGAATAGGGTGGGCTGGGAGGACAATCCATCTATTTTGGCATCTCAAGCGCACTAGATTTTCTATGTTAAGGATCCCGTTGATCCGAGGTGGGAGATTGTTATAGAAGGAAAATAATATTTCTTTTTGCGTAGAGAATGAATTTGAGGAAATCATTGGATTCGGGATGCATACTCCGAGTGGTGGATTACAAGATGATATTTTCCTTCAGGAGGATGATATGAGTCATCAACAGTAGAAGAATAAAATCAAAGAAGGTGGTGAGGAAGAGGAAGCATAAGTGATTAATGGTTTCACCTTAAGGGTTGTTATCTCAATTTTCTAGTTCGGTAGCTTTTATTAGTCTTTTTTTGTACCAAAATATCATCCCCTAGAAATGAAAATTGTATGAATCAACTCATCATAAGCTTCCAGTCACTAGTTTTGCTGATCAGTAAATAAAAAAGAAAAATGAAAAGAATTAATAACAATTCTGAATAATATAATAAGTTTTAGTCAAAACATAAAACTAATGTAGTAGAATATAGATCTATTTAACATTGTCAACAGATTCACTTGTTCACAAATATTCATTCTTCATCATCTTTAATGTCGGTCGTCGAATTCGATCAGTTGAGTTGTGGGCGGGAGGTCGACGCAAGGTGTCACTCGTACGCTCTTTGTGATTTTTTCATAAATTTGATCTTTGCCTTCATTGCACAAAATTCCTTGTGCATCCACTTGTAGCAATCCTTGAAACTTTCCATATAAGCTTTTTGGGTACCTTATTGGAAGAACAATATTTATAAGTGAATAATTAAAGTATTCAAACAAAATATTTTATAAATCAAATGTCCCTAACCTTCCTCAGTTCGTGGTCTTTTATTAGTCCGGGTGGTTCGTCAAGCTTATGAAACTACTTGCGATTACGCAACACCCAATCCTCCTTCTCGAAGTAAGTTTTGTCAAAATACTTCGGACCTTTTTCCTCCTAGGTAATAAAAAGTCCTGGGACCGTCTTCAATAAGTGTGTGATCAAATTCCCACAAGGGAGGCTCTTGATCCGCTTCTTTGAAGTCGCAATTACAACATATGCCTAAAAATTTCCACCCCGGGATTTATTTTCCTACCCTCAATAATGTAATAGAATAGACTGAGCATGGAATAGTTAGGCTCGCTGATGTGCCAATTTTATACGGTTATATTAGGGTTATTGGGATTAACTTTTGTACATTTTTGTGCTCTAAATGTGACATTTTGCCTTGAAATTATCTAAGAAGGGTTAAAAGCGACTTTGACGTTTTTATCACTTTTTAGAGAATTTTGTGTGACAAGGTAATTTGTTTGAAGACTTTGAAAACTTTGAAGACTTTGAAGAATATCTTTGAAGATTTGAAGACTTGCATTTGTGCCTTTTGAAGATATGAAGAATTGAAGAAGTAAAGAAAGGAGAGCAAAGCAAAGGGTGAAGGATGATCTATGTTTTGAAGCAGAGTTTTCAGAATTTTCCTAGAAGAATCAGCCTCCAAGAGTGGTACCATTGGATTCCTATTCTCGATTACTACAAAATCGACTACAAGAACTCCCAAAACGGATCAACGGTTCACCCGGAGGAAGCAAAACAAAACAGGACTGAATTTTACTGATCTGGTCGCGACTCGGCGATCCTGCCCTGCAACTTGCGTTTTTCTCCCCTTACTATAAATACCTCTTCACCCACTTCTTCCCCAACACTCTAAGCCCGACTTGGGGGCTCCAAAACCCTTGTTTTTCACCATTTTCTTCCATTTCTTCTTCTTTCTTTGTAGATCTTTTGTTCTATGTTATGGGTTTTGATTATCTAACTTAGTTTTGTACTTGGGAGAAATGGATTGAAGTTTCCATTTCTATGTAGTAAGAACCATTATATCTATCTATTTGGTGCTTTTGCTATTGTGCATTTATTGAGCTTTGAATGTTAATTGTTAGTGGCATTGATGTTGTTGGAAGCTTGAGAATATGAATTGCTTGTATGATTACTTGTTAGGGTTGGGAGAAAGTAGCTAATTCTCCCATATTTTAATGTGGAATCCAAGAGCTTGAGTTAGAGCTTCTTAAATGATGTTGGTGTGTTAACAATTGCTAGATGAATGTGATGATGTCAAACTCGTTGTCATGTTTGTTTTAGTTAGCAAATGAGAGAGGTCTATGAATATCGATCGTTCTTGACTAATCTTGTGTAAATGCATGAATTGGTTAAATGCTTAGACACGGTATAGTGTTTATAAGTGTTTCTAAGCTTGTTGATTCTTCGTGCTAAATGCCATCAATGTGATACTCTTAGTAATAAGGGAGTCATTGGTGAGGTTTGACAAGAGATGTCGAATTCACTCTTGCAAACTACTACCTAAGAAGGATGGAAGATTTATCTTCACAACAAGTAGTTGAAGTATTGAATAGATTGTTTCACTCGTTCTTGAAGCCTTTGTTATTTAGCATTTATGTATTCTTGATGGTATGTTTCACTTCATTTATGCCATGGGTTGTTTGAGAATAGGAAGTGTTCTTATGATTGAAATGTTCGGGTGTTAGGAAAGTGACGAATTCCTTAGCTCATTTGCATGAAAATCTATGAGCATGAACTTAGAACTTCTTGTAAAAATGTGTTGTGATTCTTGCTAGATAAGTATGTTAATGTTAAGTCAAGTAATGATGTGATAGAATGAGTGAATGGTTCAATGATCTACATTAGATTTGGAAGTGGATATCAATTCCCCCCAAGGCTTTATCTTTGTAGTTTTAAACTCCTTTTTCTTAGTTTTGTTTGATGATTATCCTAGTTACTTGACTTTGCTAGTTATCTTGCCTTTTTAATTTCATAACTTAGGACCACAAACCATCCAACCCCCCCCCCCCCCTTTACATGCTTTTATATGTATGTATATATGTCTACTCCTAGCCTAATATCCACCTTTTGTGCCTAAACACTTAGGAAGATCCCTCTTCTTCGTGGACGACCCCGACTTGCCGCTATCTACTTAGTTGTAGATAGTAAGCATTTAGGGCTTATAAATATTAACTTTGAGAGGTACGGTGACGGCCTCCCGCTCGTTGATGTGCCCACCCGAGGGAACGAGAGTTCTAACAATAATATCATAAGTGATAAGTTGGTCAATTGTCAAAACTTTGAGATTAAAAGTTTTTGGCCTTCCTAATTCCCTTCTATCGCATCTGAAATATCTCACGCTACATTCCACAACGTCAACATATTTGTAATCACTATGTAACGACCACTTCTCCCCATGGTAAACATCATCCAACTGCCAATCAAAATCTTCCGGAAAAACATGTTCAAGGTTTTCATAGGGGCATTCTAACAACTTATTTGTAGACCATTGGCTAATCGGAATGTCTATGGCCCCAACCCTAGTCTCATAGTCACCGTCTACAATTTCTTGTAAATTTGCATAAATATGACAAGTTAAATCAAATTACTCGCTCCTGTTAAACGAAAGCAACTTCTCAACATGTTGTTCGATAAAATTACTAAGGGGGTCAGCCAAACCTATTGCAATATATTCACTAAAATCAACTATGTATCAATCTAATAGCTTCCCCTTTTCACGCAATGTTTCATAACGTTTACAGGCAAAGGGAGAAACAAACATTGTCTCATCGATGCCCGATGTGTTTCCAGTGGATCGAGACCTAGGGATTCCACTCCGGGATCCTCCTTCTCTTGCTATTGTCTCCAAATTGAGGAATTTTTAAGTTGGAAGGGGCGGACTGTGTTTGCGATTTTGCAATGAGTTGGTAGGGTTTAAGGATTTTGGGGTGTATTAGGGAGAATTAATTTTCATTCCGTTTTTTTAATAGTGAAAAGGGTTTCCAAGTTTGGAAATGTTTGATTAGCCCTTCAGTCAGCGTACAAGAAGCATTTTCGAACCAGGAAATGAATTATTGAGGGATTTTTTGCTCGTTCGCCAATTCCAGAGAGGGTCCGGAAATGATGAACCAGCTCGAGTACACAGATTTCGGAAAGTCTGTCTTCAGTTATCTCCTCTCATGTGAAGCTGAAGTCAAGACCCAATTCCGAACTCAGAATTGCTTCTATTGTATTGGTCATCTTCGAAGTGTCCAAGATTTCATATCTTTTGTCACTAGAAATGAATCAAACCAACATAATGCTAACTCATAGCATTTTCAACATAAAGCGACTATCAATGGAAAAAAATGATTTGTATGAAATAAATGTTTCATTCAAATATTAATTTCTCGAACATTAACAATTTGAAAAATTACCAAAAATTACTAAGATAGCAAAATATTGTCTAAAATCCAAATTGTCTAAAATTCAAATTACTAAATTGTTAGTCCCGATATAAAAACATTGTCTAAAATCCCCTCCAATATAAATATGACTCCCGATTACACACCTTCAAACATGCTTTCTTTTTCGAGGTCTGTCTCATCATTTTGGCCACCGCCAATTTTTTCCCCAGCTTCACCTCCCTCCCCGCCATTCCTGCCCTCATCACCATCATCACCATCCTCATCGCTCTCTGAGAAGACCGGATTGAAGTTTCCTTGCTCTTCATCTTCGCTTCAAGTTGAAGTCCTTGGGATTCCATGAACGCCACTTGCTGGGAGTGGGCCCGGGTCAATATCTCGTGCGTCTCGGTCATGTCCGCACGCAAGCAATCAAAATACTTTCTTAGCCTAGCCTTCCAACCGGTCTGTGAACCTGTCAATATAAATCAATTACAATACAAGAAATTACTACACTAATTCAACATGGCATATAAATCATGAAATTTAAATTTCAATGGATTACTCACTAGAGCTCGATGCTTCAGCTCTATCTAGGTCCACCTCGTAAACCATCTTGGCACTCTTGGCATGTTGACTGGGAATTACCCTATGCTCCCATTTCCCACCAAAATCAAGATGAAGCAGTTTGTGTTGGAACCAAGCTTTATCGTAATATTCCATGCGGAGGGGCCTATCCACTCCTTGAACTCCCGCTTCTTCAACATGAATGTGATCAAACCTCTGCTGGGGAGGTCCTTTTTTTTTCGTGTTCGCAGCCTTAAGCATGAAAGAGATGATAGTGAAGCTGGGGTAAATTTTTGCCCCCTCTAAGACATAGTAAAACAATATCAAGTTACCAATCGTCGGCTTGCAAGTGTGGCCATCTGTTGGCAAGATGTTGAGGCAAATTCACTCGTAGATGAGTTGTTGCTCGACGGTCAAAATACTTTGGCTTTTCCTGCATCATTTCCTACCCACTTAAAGCATTTCTTATCCATAGCGATAGGACATAGTGGGGTTGTGTCGCTCACGCCCGACCAACAACGAGTGGTAAATTTCTAGGGGACCGTGGGGATCATTGGGCCTCAATTTTTTTGGGGTTGTGTAGGGGCATCCTAGGGATTCATTTGTCGTATACTTAGCCACAGTAACTACTTTCCCATTCACCTTAGAAGTCACGATTGTTGTTAATTTGACCGAAATTAGTGTAAAAGTGGATCACCTCATAAACATGAACATGTTCCCCAATGCAAAACAATTTCTCAAGATGTTATAATTTAAAATGGGCAAGCAAATAACCAACCCCTAATTCACCAGTACTCAACTTTAATATACCCTTTGAATTAATATCTTTTCGTTTTTTAGAAAGCCATATACCTTTCCTCGGCATGGTCATTGAAGACTATTTTGGATATCCTGACCTCCGTTAATGGGCAATGGCTCCTATCGCTCACCTTTGACTTAGCGCGTGTGCTCCTATAGCTCATTGTTGATTAATTTGTGGTGTGGGTATGAAGGAATTGAGATAATAGGGTTTGGGAGATGGTGTAATTCGTATTGTTGGAATTGGGGGTTTTTGGTTTCTGCCTGTTAATTTTTTATATATAATCAACCAATTTCCAAACTCGGAAGTGGATCTGGGATGCTTTAATGAAGGGACAAAAAGATTACGAGATCGTAAAGAATCCAACCAGGGTTTCCAAACTTAGAAACCCTTTTAGTGGCGAAAAAAAGTCTAAGGGTTTTCAAAATGACATTTATTTCCCATTTGAAAATCCCCGCGAATTTTCCACCCATTTCCCCTTCCATAAACCTCCCTAACCGTTACCTCAGTTCCTCCTCATCTCCACTCCAATATTTCATCTTTACATCATTTAAGGTATGTTTTAATCATGTTTTTCATCCATAGTATCTTCTATTCAAATTCCTCCACCCAAAATTTTGATTTTACTAGGGTCTAGGTTTTTTTTCCATTGAAGATGAAGCTATGAGGATGAATAAATTCTAACCTTTGTTTGAGGAGAAGGTTAGTCTTCTTTTAATGTGCAACATAAGGTTTACACATGGGTTTATTTTAGTTTCCCTACAAAGGTTAGTGATATTTAAGAGTTCTATGTTGTGTGGGTTTGTTATTCATGGTCATTTGTGTAGGGTTTAGGGGTTTGGTCGAGAAATGGTATCCTAAGATTAAGTGTTGCATCTTGAGTAGGAATCGAAGTTTTAATGGTACGATTACCGGTATATAAATTTGTGAGACTGGTTTATTGATATAAATTGAAGGATTTATTATATATGTTGTGCATTTCATTTGAGTAGGGTTCAAGTATTCGTTGAGGATTTTTGTGTATTAAGTTGGGGTTAGGTAATGGAAAGAGTGGAGGATTATTTTTTGCATTTTTAATGGGAATCCTTGGTTTATTAGTATGTGAATTTCTAAAGATCGGAGGATCAATTGTTGCAATTTGAAATTAAAGGATTTGTTATATGCATGTTTCATTTCATTTTATTAGGGTAAATGTATTCAGTATGTTTTATTTATTTATTTAATGTTTAGTAATTTTTCGGGATATGTAGAGCCTTGAAGTACGGTTGAGCAATTATTTGGTATATTTTTTAACGTAGCATACAAAATGACGTCTAAGAAAATGAATCATGATCAAGTTTCACTTTCCCAAAATGAAAATCCGCCAACAACGAACCATGGTATGGATGAGAATTAGGATGAAGATGAAGATTCCAAGGATGTAGGAATACCCCAAACTCATTGTTGAACCTTACAATGTACTATGGCTATGAAAGAGTTAACCTCTTTGATATTCGATAAGTCTAACAAGTGTGTGTCGGCTCAACATGCTAAATGGTCTAGTTGGGTGGCAAAGGTGGGTAGAGCGAGGGTGGACATCCGCTACGATAGTTGGCATGAAATTCCCAAAGATTACTAGGCCACTTTATGGATGGAATGCAAGGTAGAATTAGTGAATTGCTATGTCCACATATTTTTCCTTGATTGAAAATTTATCCCCGTGATTGACCCTATGGAGTTCAAAATCCTCACAGAGGCTATTTGACATCAAATCACCAGACATGGATGATTTGAGAAGGAAGGCTATGTTGATGATGTCTAAGAGTTGGAGTCAACATAAGTACACTTTGTCAAGGGACTACATTTTTAGTGATAAGAGAGGTGATCGCCCATGTCTAACTTACAGTCACATTCAACTAGACAGTTTGGAGATCCACAAAAGGAGGGCATTGTAGAATAAGATAATGTTAGTAATAACAATTTCCTATTATTAATGAGTTTAGATTAACCGGTCTACATAATTCTAACACCCTAACTTAGGGTACGAGGGAAGATAAAAAAAATATTACCGTGAAGAATAAAATTCTTCACCAATTGAGCCGTGGGGGTTATGCCTAGGCAGCAATCGACCTAGTGAAACAATGTTTTGAAGAAGATGTGGAAATTCCAATAGAGGGTGAGTTGACCGAAGATGAGGCAAGGGCTTCGTGCAACCAATCGATGAGGATGACATTGAGAGGCACGATATATTCCTATAAGGCCGACAAAACAAAGATGGGGTATATGTGAAAGATGAAGAAAAGAATTGCAGAAAGAATTGTAAGTTTAAATGTAGTGAATATATTATTATTTTCAAAATAATTGTTGAAACCCGTATTAAAAATTACCTTCTATTATATTTATGAAAAATTGAAGAATGATTAATTACAAGAATGGTTCATTCCAACTGATAAGCACGACATTCTTTGTGAAGCAACGAAAAAACCTGACCACCTGGGGAATGCTAGGAGAGTGAAATCATTCATGACCTCACGAGAGGCGTTCAACAGTGTTAGGTCCTATGATCGTGTTGAACCATCGAGTGTCCACACCCTATGTAAAAAAATGCTCCTTCAATATAAATGAATTGAGCTGCAAGACATTCTCATTCGTAAGTTGATCCAACACACTGAGCTTGTTCTTTTGGACAACTTAGATGATTTGACACCCGATTGGACCCCTCCATCAAGGGGATCATGCCATTCCCCCGGAGATATTGAGGTGAATCGAGAGGATATTTTTCATACTCCGAGAATCTAGCGGCAATTGTTCAAACCAGACAATCTCAACAATGCCTTACTATTAAGTGAAAAAAGTATAAATTTATTTTTCATCAAACTTTTTCCTACAATTAAGTTTGTAAATTAACATATAGTTTAATGGGAATGTAGAAATCACTCAACTGTGAGCTTTATACTAACCAAGGCATTGGTGGTAGACCACTCCACGTAGCTAATGGAGTTCTGCATGAGTTGATGAAACACCATTACCTTGTACCTACTGCAGAGGGTATATAGGGTTTCATTGGGGGATCCATTGGTGTTGGGCACCCTTTTTCCAATCACAGGCGGAAAATACAAGAAGGTTGGTCCTGCATGGGGAATGTTTCTACTTTTTCCTCGTCGACTTATATATGGTAATCCTGTAACGGATCGACACTTGAAGGAAACACGCCCTGCATCACCTAAACCGGTGAAAAAGGACCAAGACCGGTCAAAGCAACACCTAAATTGGGCCCCACAATACCCATGAAGGTTAGACGTCCATTTGCAAGAGCACAAGTCCTTTGAAAGTCACCACACTTTCATACGAGTTCTGTATAATTGGCTTCAACTGCATGATCAAAACTCAACTTACTCATTCTTGGGAAATGAATGTGTATTCAAATAAAAATGGAAGATCATTGCATTTTGGAGTGATTTTGAAGATCTATGGAGAATCAAGTAAGTGAATCAAACAATCATGTCCATCTACACCTTGTCAGTTATTTCTATAATTTTTACTTAAATTCACTATTTTGATTACTTCATAGCTACATAAATAAATGAGTACATGTTTTTACCCATAATCAAAAGAAGGGATGGATTGGATACATGTTCCCAATGTTAGTTAAGAAATTGGCTGTACGAAACAAGAGAGGATAGACTACATTTGTAAGAGTCTAGGGAGAAAGGATAAGAAGTTTTTCATTGCGCCATACATCGAAAGGTTACAATAAGTTTGTTTGATTTACTAACCGGAAACAAACCACACATTTTGTAGATAATGTAAATTTTCTTATTCAGGGACCATTGGGGATTGATTTTGATTGTCCTCGCCTATAACCACGTGTATTAGATGGATCCCCTGCACTTCCAACCGTCGGATGCATTTGTCAAGATTTTGGAATTGGCAATGAAGGACAATAGCGACCAAAATAAAATTAATTTAGATGTGGTCGAAATCAAGGTGGACTATGAACATTATTTTTCAATTTACAGTAATTAATTGATATAAGAGTTTAATTGAGGGTTTTATGTTGATTTAAATCTGTACAAGAAACCGGTGCTGACTTGGGAGTGTGAATATTACGTCATGTTATACGTTGCTGAGTGCATTCAACAAGTCAAAGATGACTTACTAAAAATTGATAAGGTACGTATAGAATTGTTTCTAGCAGCCAATCTAACTAACTTTTCTAGTATTTGCTACTAACTAGTTGATGACAGATTTTCCAGAAAGATTCGAAACCCTACTCCCGAGATGATATCAACAATGCGAGAACTTCTTTGGCTAGGCATCTATTACTCAATCGGCCAGCAACCTTAAGGAATCCAGATATTTCTAGAGTAACACAATTAGATAAATAATGAAACTTAGAACTATTGGAATAGATTCCTAGTGTTTCCTATTCCTATCTATAGATTATTGGTTGGTTAGCGTTATCTATAGATTTTTGTCAACATACAAGATACAATCATCTATTGTGTTATAGTTGTTGTGGATTGAGGCCCTTTTATGAGCTAGAGATATAAATAGAAAGATTTATTGACCAAAAGATCAGAACTCATTTCCAAATTTGGAAATGAAATCAGATTTTCTATTTGATTTACCATAGGCACGATCATTCTTTTCCGAATTTGAAAATTTAAGATGCAAACACATTTTTGAGTTCGCAAATAAATATTATTTATGCCGAATTAGAGAAATCATTGGCTAGAATGGGAACATAAAGGGGACACGGGATCGGAAACAATAAAGGAATTTTTGAAGAGCATAATGTAAAGTTTTTGAGTTTGGAATTAATAGACTTTCCGAGTTCAGAAATGACATATAGGGTTCGAGGGAAGCTGGAAGTTTCTGAACTCGGAAACATTTAAAGGCGGTTTTTAACTGCCTTTGTTGGTGTTTTTAAAGGCGGTTCTTGGAACCACCTTCTATTTGTGGGCGATTGAAGGTAGGGCCATAGAAGGCACAATGAAAGTAACTTTAATAGTCCGATATAACTGTCTTTAATGCCTCTCCCCCCTAAACTAGTGAATGGTGCAGATATACCCAAATTACACTATTTTGGTGTTGACCAGAGAAATTGAAGTGTTGACCTAATCTAAAAAGACAAAAATACCCTTAGGTTTAAAACTAAAATTTTAATGGCCATTATACCCCTAGTCTCTGCTGCCGGTCAACGGTGGTCAACGCCAGACCTCTGCCGGCTAATGGTGGCCAAGTTAGATCAGTACTTATATTAATAATGCAGGGTTTGATTAGCATTTTAGTAAAATATACAGGGTTAATTTAACACTAATGTAAATAAGAGAGGCTCAGATCAACACTATCATAAAAAAATACTCTTTTTAGGAGAGCCCACTCCTTATAAATATGTCTTCATTACAACTTCATAGTCTAATTTTATAATTTGTATGTTAATTTATATGTTAATTTTCAATACTCAATCTATCCTAGATAAATTGGCACATTTTAACTTTTGAAAGTCAATTGAATCAATTTCAACTACTCTCTCTGGTCCTCTAAATATAACCTCTTATAAAATGGCACAAGGATTTTCAATTTATGGAATGTGTGGAGGAAGTTCTATTGGGAGAGTAAAAAGTAAATTCGGTGGATGAAAATAATAAAGAATTTGCCAAAAGAGGAAGAAGTCAAAATAAAAAGTTCATCCTAAAATATAAAGTGAGCCACTATAACAGGACCAGCGAGAGTATTAATATCTTTACTCATGTGTGGAAAAAATAATAATTTAAAAATATATGTGAGGATGAATCCAACAACCTTTAACATGATAATAGTCTTTCCACTACTAGAAAACAAGTACATAGGCACTGGTACTTTGCCGAGGGGGAAAAAACGATGCTAATAGTATGAAAGGCATCGATTTTATGACCAAATTCAACAAAATCGGTGTTGGAGGAGTGTATAAGCACTAGAATTTTGATACTGGTTCCTTACGTAGGAACTAGCACCGGTAACAATGATGAACGTGCAAGTGACCATTGCTGGAGAAGGTTTCCATGTGCAAAATAGTGTCTTTGGCTCGTAAAAAATGGAGGGAAAATAATAGCACTGATACAAAGTCAGTTTGCCGGTGCTATGTAAAATTTTAGCACTGGACTTCACAATACCGGTGCCTGTAATTTGAGGCCCATATGAGAAGAGGAAGCTATTGTTTTATAATATTAGCACCGGTACCCTGAAATTTTCCCAACCGGTGCTGAAATTGGAGAAATAGTCATTTTGGTGGGTAATTTTTAGGTGGGAAAATTTCCAGCACCGGTATGTAGCCATTATACTGATGCTAGAAGAGTATTTAATGCTCACCTATCACTAATCATTGGTGGGTGAAAATGGGATTTTGGAGAGAGAAGGTCATTAATGGTGTTTTTGGGAGGGTTTTGACATTTAATGCTCCGATGAAGACCCACAAAGGTTAGGTTTTAAATTGTTTGGCATGTTATTAGTGATCTAATATGTTACAAATGGATTGTATGCATATATTTTGTGTGTTTGATTATGTTTATGATACTTGCATTCATGGTATAAATGTGATTGTTTTCTAGATTTCTTAATGTGATTAACACCTTTCTTAGGAATGTGATAATGTTGTGTTAGTTTTGAATGTTGTGATGTGAGTTGTGCATAATTTTTGACGAACTAATTTTGAATGTTTAGAAACTTGCGTATCTATGGTCATTGTGTGGAACTATAATAGTCCAACATTTGTTAATTTGTAGAGATAGAATTTGCAATAGAGGGGCGTAAGCATGTGTATTGCAATGTTAGTTGGTTAAGAAAAGAATATGTTTATTTCGTGGAGGATTTTTTAGAGCACACATTTGGTCGTGAGAAGTGAGTGTTATGTCATTGTCGTGATTACAAGAATCATAACTGATGTGCTTCATTTTGTGTGCATTAACTGTTGCATCCGGCATAGTTTTTGGTATGTTTTGTATGGTGGAGTGCTAGTATTAGTTGAGTTTACGTGACCAGGGGTTTAGATGGGCTTGTTTGGTTTTATCGTTTAAATCTTGCATTTTGTAGACTTAATTAGTACTAATGGACATCATGTATCCATGGGCTCCTAGATTTTCTATTTGATCATCTTTAGTGGGTCGCATGTGGGTACTTTTTGGTAACATTCTATATGAAAGGATATTGCAAGGACGGTAGAAGAGATCAAAGGTCATTCACCTCTAGAATGGTAGTAGACAACAGACACAAATGTCAATGCGTGTTCAAAGATAGGTGGCAACGGAGATCAAAGGGGCCAATGAAGAAATGGGGAATTGTGGTCCGATGAGTTGTGCCAAAGTCTGAGAATGATCCGAGAAGAATTAGCCTTCAAACCTAGCTCCATTGTATTTTTCTTCTCAAGAACTAAAAAATTGACTACTAGAACTCAAAAATTGGACAATGGTTCACCCGTAGCGAAGGAAATTAGTTCACCTGGTAAAGGTTCCACGGGTCACCGCTGACCATTTATGGCCAAGCACCAACGGTTCACGCCAGAGGAGATGCCCCACATCAACAGCTCCAGTGCCAGGCAATGATGCTACCTGCACCATACAACATGGTCCGTGTAGCTCAAGTTCAAGGCTTTGTTCAAAATGACTAAGTATGGGCGCAAATCGTCCCATTTTCGATGGCCTGCGCCGTTCCAAGATCAAGAGGCCAAAACCAGTTGTTGGACCATGCCCAAGTCCATTCCCCATGCCAAACGTTTGAGCAAACCGTGCTTCCTGACCATGGCCCATGCCATAGCCAACGGTCTGCACCAAACTTCTTAGTGAATCATGCTTCCTGGCCACGACCCGCAACATAGCTCATGGTCTGTTCTAGAGCCTTGCGCCATGGCCCCATGCCAGACCAAGCGCTCTGCACCCATGAAGACACATGGCTTGCACGCAATGATTCATCCTATGACAAAGTACTTGGCGCGGATTACGCCATCTGCAACGGTCAGCACCAGGCAGTGGCTAAAGTAGAGTTTTAGCATTTTTGGCCTATTTTGGGTCTATTTTTAGACCCAATCCCCTTCTCCTACATATTTGACCTTATCTACTAGGTCAAATATGTACAGAGTAGATTAGATCATTAGGAGAGCACTTTAAAGAGAGAAACACTCTCTCCTTTTTTTCTTTTTCTTTCATTTCTTTTCATGTTTATCCTAGATGTGGAATTCAAATCTGTATTAGAATTCCATGTCTATGGAGTAGTTTCCATATCTTGGGGATAATCGTAGCGCATGATTTAATCTTTATGTTTATGTGAGATTGATTAGATTCATCCTATTATATGTGTTCATGATATTATTATGATTGTTCTTGAATGTTCTAAATGCATGAATATTACACCACATACCAGCACACACTTTGGGAAATATTCATGTATGGTGCATTTATTGATGCCCCCTGGGGAAGAAAACTTGGATGTTAGAATAGGTAAGGGGGCACGTTGCATCTGCGTGAGTGTGTGATTGGGAGACCATAATCATACTCTGACTTATTTTCCATCGCACCAGTCTTAGCTGATTATGTAAATTTTTCCAATAGGTTGTGGGTAGAGATAGTTGAAAGGTAGAAAACTGGGGTGTAAGAGACCCTAGATCATAGATAAGGTGCCAACAAACCTTGGGCCTAGTTGATAGGACCCGGGGGGAAGTTGTGCATCTGTGGTGAAAGCTTGAGATGTAATCGCACGAGGGAGAAACATACCTAAAACAATGGTTGAATCTTGTTGTACTCCCCTAATTACAATGGAAACGTCGATGGAGGGTTGCGAGTGCACTCGGTGTGACAGGTACTGGGAAGTGTATGCCATCGGCCACACCACGTGTTGTGAACACAATATTAGGTTTCTTAGTAAATCTTGCATGTGAATGAATCAAGGATCAAAACATTAGATTAATCATGTTTTTCAATGATTCCCAAGTGCTTAGTTTAATTATCTTAGTTTAATCATGTTATCTTTTTACTTTATGCTTTGTAGTTGATAGTTTGAAAATCCACCCCTCCCCCCTTTTTTCAATTACTAGCTATTCCTTTCACTTGTACAGATTGACGACCCATACAAGGTTTTGTTTTTAGTTAATACTTGAGCGCTAGATTTTGTGGAAAACCCAGGGCTTACCGCTAACTACCCACTAGGTAGCGTAGCAGTGAGAATAAGGAGCAGAACTATAAATTTTATCTTTGACCCCTTTGATCTCAGTCGTTGCTCGGGTCAATTAGCTACGATTTACAACCCCAGGTAGAGGTAGGTCAAATTTTGGCACCGCTTCCAGGGATTCTATCTAGCATGAGTATCAATTAAGCTTAACGTGTTAGTAGAGTCGCTAGAAGTGTTTTTATCTATTTCTTATTTTATTTGCACGATGTTAGCAAAAATTTTTTTTGAAAAATCCCAAAAATAGATATTTTCCAGTACTAAGACTTTGTGTGTCTTTTCTTTTGTGAATGATTTATCTTGTTATACTATTTTTGTTGAGCACGATTCTTCTAATGTGAACAAGGATACTTCACCTCAATATCTCATGTCTAAAGTGCAGCGGGGAAAGAAGCGGGCTAAGGAGTTAAAATCCCTAAGCCCCTTCCAACCCCCAAAATCAACAAGAATATATCAAGGCTTGAGAAGAATAGGTTTACTTGGTTCATTGCTCTAAAGGTAAAAGGTACACCTAGAATGATGTGGCAACCCACCTATCGTGATGTGGTCACTGGTGGTGTCAAGGGTGGTGATTCCGGCAACCCACAAGGGCACCTTCAAGTCTTTGAAATTGAGGAAAAAAAGTTGTGAAGATGAAAATAAAGAAACGTCGCTTTTTTATTTCAAGTAGGAGTTTCCTTTCATATGTTTTAAATTTTGGGAATGAGTTTGATCTTTGGTGGAAATTTTTTAGGAAATTTAAGCCATCAATTATTTGTGTGGAATAGTACCACTCTAGTTTTGGTTGTTTCTGGGTGTAGGTACAGAGAAAAGTTCATTGGAAAAAGGAAGGCCAGTGATCTGCACTAGAGGCTTGGTGCGAAGGGAAGTTCGGTGCCAAGAGATTTAATGCGAATGGATATTTCATGCTCAAACATTTGGTGCGAGCCTAAGCTTTACGCCAGAGCCAGTCAGCACAAAACTGTTATGGCTACCATGTGCTCTCATAATCACAGACGTGCCACGGGTTGGCACTTACCATGTGTGTGTGCAGCGCGGATCACCACTCTACCGATGCGAGGCCAAAGTGTAGTCACAGATCTAACCTAGGGATCCATGCCAACCACATATATTAGCCATTCCTAACCTATCCCCTTCCCTATTTATACCTTCGCGCCCGGAACCCTTCTCTCCCACACCAACCTTCATCCTAGACTGGTTTATCCTCTCCCCCTCTCACGTTTTTTGCCATAACTCCCCGATATTTTATCCAGTTTCCTCATATCATAGACCAAAATTTTTATCTTTCCAAGATCTATCCAACTCGCTAAATCCCAAACCCTGAAATTCCTTGAATTTGAGCTATTTACTAAAGGAAGATTCGGCCGCAGATTGGTATTTTCTCCGGGAAGCCGGATTCTTGGTTCCTTTTTGGAGCGTTAGATTTTTTTTTGGCTAGAATTAGGAGTAGTATTGTATACACCTCAAGTGGATATCCCACCACACTTGTCATTTTAGGTAATCTCTACCTATCCACTCTAATTTGAAAGAATCAGTTTAGCTTATTGACTGTGGAGTTGTGATTGCACGTTTGAGAGTTTTCGTGATCAGTGTTGTTGATAGACTTACTTGGAAAGTATTATTCTATGTTGTGGGTAATTTGAGAAAATATTGTGCCATATTTTACCTGTGTTTAGTAGCTGCCTTTGTTGGACATTATGGCTTATGTACAGGGGGGAGCCTATTGAGCTACCTTATATGGGATTGCCCACCCTTTCCAAAGCCCATAAAAGAAGGTGGGGCATCTTATGGGGCACCCAATTCCAGAGACAAAGTTTGTAGACGAAGAGACCCTCAAGGGCCTCAAACTTTACAAACCTGTCTGAATTCTGCTAGGGAGATTAGGAATGAAGAATTTCACCACCCTATTTACGCCCACCTGCACTAGATAAACCCTGGAGTTCTTAACTACTACTGAGAGGCATCAAAACAGGCACATATGTTGCTATATCACTTTCCATCTAGAAGATGAGCCCCACACCTTGACATATTATCAGCTGGAGACAATCTTCAAGTGGAAGGAGCAGCGAGAGGTGCCGGGGTATAGGGAACCAAACACGTGTAACTTAGTTCAATTTTGGGGAGCCATCACTAGACAGGTAAGGGAAAAGAAGACAAAGAACAGCGACATAGTGCATCCTGCTCTTATATACATGGCCATGTTGTCCATTATAGTAAGTTTCCATGGGGAGACCACCACTTCCACTGATGATGACTGTGGGATTCTTCTATGGTCTATTTTCATGGGGAGATATTGTCCCATCTTGTTAGATAGGTTTGTCTCTGGAAGTATGGATCTCACTTTCTGATCTGCATGTACTGGCAAGATATCAATGGGAGGAATGGTTACACTGCTAGCACGATATTTCCACCTTCTAGAGAGAGAGGATGTGAGAGCCAACCCTGGCTCGATCTTTACGCTCAATTTTTTAGTCATAGCAGAGGTGAAGCTTATAAAGAAAGAGTGTGGTTCCATCTTCTGGAAATACAAGGGGAATAAGTTCATGAGGCTCCCCCAGAGTGAGATAACCAAGTTGGGCAAGTCCTTCAGATTGACAGATCTTATTTTTGAGCCTGATGTAGATTTAGAGGAAATTTTGGGGGAGTACGACCCGAAATAAGAGCAGTCCAAAGAGGAGTATGCTGCAGGAGGAGCATGAGTGGTTAGATTGCGTACCTTTATCAACATTTTATTTTGGGTGGTTAGATTGCTTATGTTCTTCGGGGTGTGTGAGAGTTGTGAGATTCTTATTCGTTTTGGGGGAAACAGGGTAATCTAAGAATAAGTGGGATACCCTGGTTAACTTATGTTTGCATGCTACAATTTGCTTAATTCTTTGTCTTGTCTTTGTTTACTCGAGGACGAGTAAACAATTAAGTGTGGGGAGTCTGATGTGCTTCATTTTGCGTGAGTTAACCATTGCATCCGGCATAGTTTTTGGTATGTTTTGTATGGCAGATTTCTAGAATTAGTTGAGTTTACGTGACAAGGGGTTTAGACGTTCATGTTTGGTTTTATCATCTAAATATTTTTTTGTAGACTTAATTGGTACTAATTGACTTCATGTATCCACAGGCTCTTAGATCTTCCATTTGATCATCTTTAGTGGGTCGCCCGTGGATACTTTTTGGTTACATTCTATGTGAAGGTCGTTTGCAATAACGGTAGAAGATATCAAAGGCCATTCACCTATATAATGGTAATAGACAAAGGCCATAAACGTGAATGCATGGTAGAAGAAAATTTTAGTGAAAGATAGGCGGCAACGGAGATCAAAGTGGCCAAAGAAGAAACGGGGAATCACAGGCTGATGAGTTTTTCCAAAGTCTTAGAATGATCAGAGAAGAATCATCCTTCAATGCTAGTTCCATTTGATTTGGCTTATTGAGCACTACAAAATTGATTACTGGAACTCAAAAATCGGACTAACGGTTCACCTGTAGTGAAGGAAACAAGTTCAGTCAGACAGTTACCATGGGTCACCACAGATCTTTCATGGCCAAGCACCAATGGTCCATGCCAGAGGAGACGTCCCATGCCAAAAGTTCCAGTGCGAGGCAATGACGCGACATGCACCATACACCACGGTCCGCGCAGCCCAAGTTCAAGGGTTTGCTAAAAAATGGCTAAGCCATTCCAATATCAAGATCCTAAGACTAGCCGTTAGCCCGCACCCAAGTCCGTGCCTCACCCCAAACTTCTAAGAAAACCGTGCTTCCTAACCACGGACCGCACTATAGCTCACGGTCTGTGCCAAACTTCTGAGTGAATCATGCTTCCTGACCATAGCCTGCGCCACAGCTCACAGTCTGCACCAGAGCCTAGCGTCATTGCCCCGCACCCATGAAAACCCATGGCCCACGTGAAATGATGCGTCGCGTGATAAAGTACTTGGCGTGGACTGTTCCATCTGCGACGCTTCATGCCAGGGGGCAGCTGAACTAGGGTTTTAGCATTTTGGCCTATTTGGGGCCTATTTTTAGGCCCAATTCCCTTATCCTATATATATACATACACATATATATATATATATAAATATTACCTTAGTCTACTTGGTTGAATATGTACAAAGTAGATTAGATCATTAGAAGAGCACTTTAGAGAGAGAGAAACACTCTCTCCTTTTTATTTTTCTTTCTTTTATTTTCGTGTTCATCGTAGATGTGAAATTCAAATATGTATTTGAATTCCATGTCTATAGAGTAGTTTCCATTGCTTGGGGATAACTGTAGCACATGAATTACTCGTTATATTTATGTGAGATTCATTAGATTCATCCAATTATATGTCTTCATGATATTATTATAATTTTTCTTGAATGTTCTAAATGCATGATTATTACACCATATACCGGCACACACTTTGGGTTGTATTCATGTATGGTTCATTTATTGATGCCCCATTGGGAAGAGAAACCTTAGTGTTAGAATGGGTAAGGGAGTACGTTGCGTCTGCGTGAGTGTATGCACGGGAGACCCGATTCATACTCTAACTTATTTTCCATCACACCAGTCTTAGCTGATTACGTAAAGTTTTTCGATAGGTTGCAGGTAAAGATAGTTGAAAGGTAGCAAAGTAGGGTGTGAGGGACCCTATATTATAGATAAGGTGCCAATGACCCTTGGGCCTAATTGATAGGACCCGGGGGAAGTTGTGAATTCGTGGTGGAAGCCCGAGATGTAATCACACGGGGGAGAAACATACCTACAACAATAGTCGGACCCTTTTGTACTTCCCTAAATACAATGGCAGTGTCGATGGAGGGTTACAAGTGCACCAAACGTGACTGGTACGGGAAAGTGTATGCCATCGGCCACACTATGTGTTGTGAACACAATATTAGGTTGCTTAGTAAATCTTGCATGTGAATGAATTGAGGACCAAAACATTAGATTAATCATGTTGTGCAATGACTCCCCAAGTGCTTAGTTTAATTAGCTTATTTGTCTTTTTAGTTTATGCTTTGTAGTTGATAATATGAAAATCCCCCCCCCCCTTTTTTGAAATTACTAGCTATTCCTTTCACTCGTACAGATTGAAGACCCGTACGAGGTTGTGTTTTTAGTTGATACTTGAGCCCTAGAATTTTTTGTGGATAAACCCAAGCTTACCGCTAACTACCCACTAGTTACCGTTAACTACCCACTACCCGCAAACTTCACTTGGTTAGGAGAGGGTTTGAAAAAGATTATTTGGTTTTGACATTTCATGGTGAGAAGGAACTTTCGGAGGTGGTTGTAAGTAGTGGAGGAGAGTGTTTCAGAGACTTAAATTTAGATGACATGTGTGAGGTGGTTGTCGATGAATTTAGGGGGAGGCCTGAGGTTTTGTCAAATTTCTTAGGTGAGAAGAACAACCTGTTGTATACCTATTGCAATAAGAGGGATACGGCGATGTCATGTTTGATGGAATTGTTTCATTTTAAAAGCCTTGGTACACGTAGAGACACTAGCATGAATAAGTTGCTAAAGTTATTGAGTGATAAGCTTCATGCTGGTAATGAGATATCGGACAACCTATACGAAGCGAAGAGGATACTATGTCCGATGGGATTAGAGTATGAAAAAATACATAATTGTCCCAACAATTGTGTTTTGTATAGGGGTGGCTTATTGAAGGAGTTGGTATGCCCCATTTGCTATGTGTCACACTATAAGAAAAGGATAAATGCAGTTGTCGATGGGGATTTTTTCGTAAAGTTAAGGAAATGTGTTCCTGTGAAATGAATATGGTATCTTCCAATTATTTTTGGGTTGTTCAAGAAAGCCAATGATGCAAAGAGCATGATGTGGTACATGGGAAGGGGTTCTGATGAGGATACTGTGATCCGTCATCCAGCCAATATCGATCAATGGAAAATATTTTATAAGAGGTATCCAAACTTTGCAAATGAGCCAAAGAACTTGTGGATGGTTTTGTGTACCAATGAAATGAATCCATTCGGAAACATGTCTTCTAGGCACAGTTCATGGTTTGTAATGCTATCCATTTACAAAATTCCATCGATTTTGTGTAAAGAGGAAAAATGTGTTGATGCCTTTGTTGATTTCTGGGCCAAAACAGCCCAGAAATGACATCGATACATATCTAGCACCTTTGATAGAATATTTGAAGGTTCAATGATCCGATGGTGTTGATGTGTTTGATGGTTTTAGGGGATCAAAGTTCAATTTAAAGGTAATGTTTTTTGTACCATAAATGATTTTTTTGCATATGGAAACCATTTGGGTTATCTTGTGAAGGGGCACAAGGCGTGTCCTATGTGTGAAGAGTCCACAAACTACCAACAATTAAGAATGGTCACAAGACTATGTATTTGTGTCATCGGAAATTCCTCTCAGTGAAGCACAAGTTGAATGTGGACACATTTCAGTTTGTTTGTGGGAAGGAGGTGAGAAAGGCACCAAGACAATTGAAGGGGGTTTTCATACATAACAAGGTGAAGAAATTGAATGTTGTTCTTGGGAAGAAGATGAAGAAGGTTGGTACAACGCCTGATGGATATTGGAAAAAGAGGTCAGTTTTCTTTGATCTACCTTACTGGGAGAATTTAGAGGTTCGACATTATCTATATGTGATTCACATTGAGAAGAATGTGTGTGATAGTTTGATTGGTACCTTACTTAACATTCTAGGGAAGATGAAGGACAACTTGAATGCGCAGAAGAATTTTTTGGAGCTTGGAATTCGGTCAGACCTAGACCCGAAGGTAAGAGGGAAGTGAACTTACCTCCCTCTTGCCTCGTACAATCTGTTAGTGGATAATAGGAGATTGACTTTCGAGTGTATCCAAGGGTTTAAGGTAACATCTAGATACTCTTTTAATGTTAGTCGATTTGTGAATGATAATTTGTGTATGAACACCTTGAAATCGCATAATTATCACGTTCTCATGCGACAATATTTCCCATTTCCATCTGTGGTGTTATAGAAGAGGATGTGCAATTTTACATTATGCTACTGTGTTTCTTCTTCAACTCCATTTTTCAGAAGAATATAAGTAGGCAGGCTCTTGATGTGTTGGAGTGGGAGGAAGTTTTAGTGTTTTGTCAGTTGGAGAGGTACTTTCTTACTCCCTTCTTTGAAACTATGGTTCATCTAGTTATTCATTTGGTTAGGGAAATTCGACTATGCGGTCTAGTGGGTATGAATTGGATGTACCCTTTCAAGCGGCACGTGGGTGTTTTCAAAGGTTACATTCACAATCGTAGCCGGCCGGATGCGAGCATAATTCAAAGGTACGTCACCAAGGAGATCATTGAATACTGTACCTTGAACTTAGTCGGAAATAAATCATTGGATTAAAAGAACAAGCGCACTTTGGTAGGAAGAATGGGGTTGCACGTTCTGAAGGTACACTTCATACACTATTCTATGCTGAGTTGATAACAGTTCACCTTTACGTTTTAAGGAATAGTAGCGACACTGCAATCTATTCAAGAGCACATGTCGTATTTGCAAGTACTATATCCGGACTGGCCTTCGAACAAAATACAGTTAGACTATTCTTCCACATTCCTTAATTATTTTTTATAATTATTGCAATGTGGATGACATGCCTAGTCAACTTTGTGCCTTTGCAAGAAGGCCAAACTGCACTGTTAGAAGGGACCTAGGGTATGATATTAATGGTTTTACTTTTGCAACAAAAGAAAAGTATAGAAGTGCTCACTATTCCCACCCTCACACTTAACCAATGCATTTCCCTCAATGCAACAAAAACCATATAAAAACATAAGTGAGGCTGGGAGAAATAGCAGCACTCACTCTCGCGGCCCGAAGGGCCTTCCTCCTTGTGCCCCGGGTTTTGATTTTTTTAATGAATCTCCATGTGGTGTATATGTAGCCCAGAGGTTAAAAGGAAAATGGCTGCTAGGCCCAGCCCAATCTTATCACATAACAAGACGAAGACATTTCAACCAAAGGTGCAAATTAGCTAGGTGTGGGAATTCCAATCGTAGCAGAGAACGTAGGCTGAGAAACACGTAACAAACAAAAAAACAAAGCCATGAACAGAGAATGTGGTGATCGTGGTGTGACCCACGATCTCAATTCCTAAAAACAAGGAACCACAACTATATCAGCCTATAAATACAACAAGCTCAATAGGAGCTAAGGTAAGCGTAACTAACTGAAGAAATTCCAATTTTTAGAGGAGAAAAATTGACTTGATTGTTAGAGAGTTTCTCCCAGAATCACTTCCGGGACTATTTTGCAAGTGCAAAATTTTAAGGAGTGAACAACAAGCAGTTTCCCTGAAAGGACCACCACATCATTTGGCGTCAACTGTGGGGGAATGAATTTTTTTTCATTTCAAAGTCATTAATGTAAACAATGGTGTTCACCAAAAGTGAGAAGAGTCATAACCACCAAGTAGAGAAGTAAACACCAGAACATAGTAAAAGCATTCATCCTCCCCGGGATCAGGACTACGGCCCCTGTAGAGAAAGAGAGTGTAGCAAAGAGGAAATGGAGGAAGGGGAAGAAGCAGAATCCCCCAACACAAACCAAGAGAAAGAAGGAAGGGTGTTCGCATCATTTTTAGAAGACAACGGGGAAAGTTTGTACAACCAGTTCCTATCAACACTCAAACCACACAATCCAAGAATAGAAAAAAAGGGTAGGTGGGAAGTCGTCACCGTACCTTTCAAAGTTAAATTTATAACCCCTAAATGCTTACTAACTACAACTAAGTAGATAGTGGCAAATCGGGGTCGTCCATGAACAAGAGCAATTTTCTTAAGCGTTTAAACATAAAAGGTTGATATAAGGCTAGAAGTAAATACATATATATATACCTATAAAAGCGATTAAATGGGGGGGTTGGTTGGTTGGTTTTACTAAGTTAAAAATAAAATACAAACTAACTAGCAAAGTTAAGTAACTATGCTAATAATCAAACAAAACTAAGAAAAACGGGTTTAAAACTACAAAAGATAAAGCCTTGGGGGTAATTGACATCCGCTTCCAAACCAAATGTAAATCATTGAACCATTCACTCATTCTATTTGTTACCTATGGGGAATGCCAATAGAAGATCAACATTCATTCCTTCTTAATAGTAATTTGCAAAGACAAACAACGACCATTTGCAAACCTCGTTGACAATCACTCTAGGCAAACAAAACCATAGAGGTATTACATCAACGACATTAAACACGAAGGACCATAGATTTGATAACAACAATCCTTCTACCAAAGACATAACCATTTAACCAAACATAGCATTCATTAGGCAAAACCTAGAACAAACCACATGCAAGGTTCAACCTTTCTTTATATCTATAGGATAAATATGAGAACAATCCACATTAACATACTTATCTAGCAAGAATCACAACACATTATGCACAAGAAGTTCTAAGTTCATGCTCTTAGATGTTCATGCAACGGAGCTAAGGAATTCGTCACTTTTCTAACACCCTAACTCTTACATCATACAAACACTTCCTATTCTCAAGCAACATATGGCATAAATAAAGTAAAACATAGCATTAAGAACACATGAATACTAAATAAAAAAGGCTTCAAGAACGAGTGACAAAATCTATTCACTACTTCCACCACTTGCATTCATCTAGCAATTATCAATACACCAACATCATTAAGAAGCTTTAAATCATGCTCTTGGATTCCATATTAAAAGAGGGGAAAATTAGCTACTTTCTCCAAACCCTAACAAGCAATCATACAAGCAATTGATAGCCCCAAACTTCCAACAACATTAATGCCATTAACAATTAACATTCAAAGCTCAAGAAATGCACAATAGCAAAAATAATAAATAGATAGATATGATTCTCAAGACATTAGTAAGGAGGTCTCAATCAATTGCTCCCAAGATTAAACTAAGCTAGATAATTAAAAGACATGATTAACCTACAAAAACTAAGAAAAGAAAGAAAGGAAAAACTAGGGTTTTAGCCCAGAAAAATGCAGGAAAAAGAAGATCTCCTCAAGAGGAGAGGATAAGGTGAGTATTTATAGTACAAAAAAGCAAGAAAGATTTCTGGCCATACGTTCATCGCGACTCGCGACGGAGCACATTTCTAGCATCTTGATTTCTTTCTTCTTTTTGTTTCATGTCCTACTCTTCACTTCACTTTTCTTCAATTCTTCAAATCTTCAAAAGCTCAAATACAAGTCTTCAAATCTTCAAATCTTCAAAGATATTCCTCAAAGTCTTCGAACAAGTTTCCTAGTCACACAAAATCTTCTAGAAAAATAATAAAAGCGTAAAAGTCGCTTTTAACTCGTCTTAGAGAATTTCAAGAAAAAAGGCCACATCTAGAGCACAAAAGTGTACATAAGGGAATCCTAAAAGTCCTAATATAACCGTATAAAATGGGCACATCAAACCTCCCCGCACTTAAACCTTACTCACCCTCGAGTGAGAAAAGATTCAAGCACACAAAGGAATTCATATGTCTATATCCTAAACTAATATTCCCCCAATCAAAACCTCACAAAAACTCTAAATATCGTAAATCCCAAGATCAAAGCTCAAGAGAGAATTTGTAACACACTCAACCCCAATCCTAAATCTAACCAAGCCTACCACTTATTAATTCACTACCCATAAAAATGTTTCAAAGTCCTGAATTGATAATCCCAGAGTCCAATGACATAAAATGAAGTCAAAATCATATGAAAGGTTCAAGTACATACTTCACCCAATGCCAATATATCAACCAAAATGAAGTATAAAAGAATCAAGAATTTCATAACCATACTTCGTTTCCTAACCTGCTAAGTTACCCAATCCCAAAAGGTCTCTAGATGTTGAGCTCCCCGATCCATCCATATGCCAACCGCAACCTTATGACTCCAACGCCGGCAAATGAGTGAAATCATAGTGTTTTGTTTCTCTCTCTCTTTCTCTCATTTTGCCTAGGAGCCTTTTCGGGTTTTCATCCTAGCCACACATCCTGTTTCTTTGGCTAACATCTCACCTTTTTTTCGCACATTTTTGCCTCTCATTTTTGCCTAGGCCACCCTTTCAATTTTTTGACCTATCCGGGACCCCAATGTTGCCTAAGTTACCCTTTTGGGTTTTCAACTCAGCGGATTTTCTTTTTAAATATTTTCTTTTTATATGTTTTTTTCAAAATTTTCAATTTTTTCTTCCTTTTTCTCATGTTTTTCCAATCAAAAGTAGCAAAAAGCATTCCAAATCAAGCCAGCATGCATTAAGTCCTCTAACCCCTCCCCGCACTTAAAACATTACATTGCCCTCAATGTAAACATGTAAGGCAAGAAAAATAAAACTCAAGGTAAGAGGTAGAGTGACACCTGTTTCTCCGCGTAGTCACCAGTTATACGGCGTAATCCCATGTATTTGTATAGAATCGGTCCCAAAATTGGTTTTGGAGCCAGGAGGGAGAGCGAAAATTCCGTAGGAGCACTCACCCCTCGAGCAAAACGTTATCTCCTTGGCGTCATTTGATCAAGACTAACACCAAAGAGAGCAACATCAAACTCACAAGTACATAAGGATTTGTAATACTAGGTTTAGCATGGAAAATTAATAACCATAATATTCTCAAAGAACAACCAATCCACCATGCAATCATCACTACAAGATTATCAAATAAAAGCATCCAACATATATCGATACATATCCAAGCATCATTATAGAATATGCAATTACAGTCACAATGACGTAGTTGGTATACTAAAATCAACAAAGGTGCTATAAAGATGCAAGAATATTCATATGTCAATATATGTGGGATGGTGGAGGATTGAGTAGAGGTGTGGTGGTTCTTGTGAGTCTTTGGTGGAGAATAAGAAATGATTATGCAATGTTTAAAAAAAATTGAAAAACTGGTTTTCCGCCGCGACTCGCGACAGCACTGGTCACGACTCGCAATGCATCATCGCGACTCAAGACCAAGCCATCGCGACTCGTGATATATTTGGTCTTAGAGCTCAATTCTTTCTAAAATTTTCTGATTCGGTCGCGACTCACGATGGTCATGTCGCAACTCGCGATGGATGGTCGCGACTCGCGATGGCCATGTTGGGACTCGCGGAAAGATGGTGTTGGGAGTTCATTGCTGCTCCCCTGTTCGTCGCGACTCGTGACAAAGCCATTGCTACTCACGACGACAGGATTTCCCAGCACTTAGAAAGAATTCATTCTTTTCTTACCAACATTCCAAGCTTTCTTCCCTTTCTCATTGATCTCATTCCCTCATCCCCTCCAATGCAATGTACTTCACGTTGCTACAAAATCAAAGAAAAACACACCGTAAAAAGAACGAGACCAAATAACAAACACTAAACAACAAAAACTAAAATAAATGCCAAATTTATTTAAGACAAAACTCCGTATTTTTAAGGTCGCAGGAACGACCCTAATGTTATCCATATGGTGAAGGCTTGAACCCCTTCACCATGAGTATCCAAAAGTAGGGAGGTGGGGGTACAAAACTTTCAAGAGGAAAGTCTTGTTGAGGTGGAGATGGTTTAAAGGGAATTAGGTGGTTAGGAGGCTTGGGGTAGTCTTTTGGCTCCTCTCTTGTCAGCCTCAAAACTTCCAAAAATAGTGGAGTTGGTTCAATATGTAGTGGTAGGGGTGACAATGCTAATGAATGTAGCACAATCACCTCTTCCTCCTTTTTTATCATCCTCAATAACCAACTCCTCATTCCCTTCGAACTTAAGATCATTTCCCATGGTGACCTCACTCACCGAACCCTCGAGTTCGATTTGGGATGGTGTATTTTTGGAATCATGAGTTTCCATTCGGGCCAACGCTTCTAATATTCTTCTCGTATGCCCCTCAATAGCCTCAACACTATAGGAGAACCAAAAGTCCAGTTCCTCACTAGTAAAGTTGTTCAAGTTTGCTATTGTATTCATGACTTCCTCACGTGTCAAACTTGAACTTCCTTGTTGGGATTGGTTTTGGGATGTGGTATAAGATGGTGATGGCCAACTATTTTGCTCGTATTGCTGGTTTTCCGGCTCATTCTCATACCACCAATTCGAATTACCACTACATTCCGGATTGTAAGAATTGTGGTATGGATACCATTCTTGGGTTTCTTGCCCATGAAAACTAACATCTCCTACCTCTTGGTAGCACTCTTCATAATACCCTTGGTTTTGGAAACCAAGGGTTCTTTCTCCCTCATAGTGCTCCTCCCACAACAAATATCAAGACTCGGTAGGATGGTCGGAATGACACATCCTACAAAACCTTGCTTGTTGAGCCTCTCTTCTCATCATGAGTTTCCTCAAGGTGAGATGCTCTATTTCTTTTTCAAAAGTCTGAAATTATATTGCAAGGATTCTTGATAAAAATTCACCCAAGAACACAAGCAATATCTACTCCGAACAAAAACATCCACCAAGGAGTGAAAAATAAAAACTAGCTAATATGCAACCAAATATACCCAAACACTTAAAAATAAATGCCTCTTCCCCGGCAACAGCGCCAAAATTTTGGAAGCCGTCGCCGTATCTCTCAAAGTTAAATTTATAAGCCCTATATGCTTACTAACTACAACTATGTAGATAGTGGCAAATCGGGGTCGTACACGAAGAAGTGGGATTTTCTTAAACTTTAAACATAAAAGGTTGATATTAGGCTAGAAGTCAATATATATATATATACATATATATATATACACATATAAAAGCGAGTAAATCGGGGGGGGAGGGTTTGGTTGGTTGGTTTTCCTAAGTTATGAAAATAAAAGACAAACTAACTAGAAAATAAAAGACAAACTCGCAATGGCCATGTTGGGACTCGCGGAACGATGGTGCTGGGAGTTCATTGCTGCTCCCCTGTTCGTCGCGACTCGTGACAAAGCCATTGCTACTCACGACGGCAGGATTTCCCAGCACTTAGAAAGAATTCATTCTTTTCTTACCAACATTCCAAGCTTTCTTCCCTTTCTCATTGATCTCATTCCTTCATCTCCTCCAATGCAATGCACTTCACTTTGCTAAAAAATCACAGAAAAACACACCGTAAAAATAACGAGACCAAATAACAAACACTAAAAAACAAAAACTAAAATAAAGGCCGAATTTATTTACGACAAAACTCCATATTTTTAAGGTCGCAGGAACGACCCTAATGTTATCCATATGGTGAAGGTTTGAACCCCTTCACCATGAGTATCCAAAAGTAGAGAGGTGGGGGTACAAAACTTTCAAGAGGAAAGTCTTGTTGAGGTGGAGATAGTTTAAAGGGAATTAGGTGGTTAGGAGGCTTGGGGTAGTCTTTTGGCTCCTCTCTTGTCTCCCTCAAAACTTTCGAAAATAGTGGAGTTGGTTCAATATGTAGGAGTAGGGGTGATAATGCTAATGAATGTAGCACAATCACCTCTTCTCCTTTTTATCATCCTCAACAACCAACTCCTCATTCCCTTCGAACTTAAGATCATTTCCCATTGTGACCTCACTCACCGAATCCTCGAGTTAAATTTGGGATGGTGTATTTTTGGAATCACAAGCTTCCATTCAGGCCAACGCTTCTAATATACTCCTCGTATGCCCCTCAATAGCCTCCACACTAGAGGAGAACCAAAATTCCAGTTCCTCACTAGTAAAGTTTTTCAAGTTTGCTATTGTATTCATGACTTCCTCACGTGTCAAACTTGAACTTCCTTGTTGGGATTGGTTTTGGGATGTGGTATAAGATGGTGATGGCCAACTATTTTGCTCGTATTGCTGGTTTTCCGGCTCATTCTCATACCACTAATTCGAATTACCACTACATTCCAGATTGTAAGAATTGTGGTATGGATACCATTCTTGGGTTTCTTGCCCATGAAAACTAACATCTCCTACCTCTTGGTAGCACTCTTCATAATACCCTTGGTTTTGGAAACCAAGGGTTCTTTCTCCCTCATAGTGCTCCTCCCACAACAAATATCAAGACTCGGTAGGATGGTCGGAATGACACATCCTACAAAACCTTGCTTGTTGAGCCTCTCTTCTCATCATGAGTTCCCTCAAGGTGAGACGCTCTATTTTTTTTTCAAAAGTCCGAAATTATATTGCAAGGATTCTTGATAAAAATTCACCCAAGAACACAAGAAATATCTACTCCAAACAAAAACAACCACCAAGGAGTGAAAAATAAAAACTAGCTAATATGCAACCAAATATACCCAAACACTTAAAAATAAACACCTCTTCCCCGGCAACAGCGCCAAAATTTGGGAAGTCATCACCGTATCCCTCAAAGTTAAATTTATAAGCCCTATATGCTTACTAAATACAACTATGTAGATAGTGGTAAATCGGGGTCGTACACGAAGAAGTGAGATTTTCTTAAACTTTAAACATAAAAGGTTGATATTAGGCTAGAAGTCAATATATATATATATATATATATTCATATATATATACACATATAAAAATGAGTAAATCGGGGGGGGGGTGGGTTTGGTTGGTTGGTTTTCCTAAGTTATGAAAATAAAAGACAGACTAACTAGAAAATAAAAGACAAACTCACGATGGCCATGTTGGGACTCACGGAAAAATGGTGCTGGGAGTTCATTGCTACTCCCCTGTTCGTCGCGACTCGCGACAAAGCCATTTCTACTCACGACGACAGGATTTCCCAACACTTAAAAAGAATTCATTCTTTTCTTACCCACATTCCAAGCTTTCTTCCCTTTCTCATTGATCTCATTCCTTCATCTCCTCCAATGCAATGTACTTCACTTTTCTACAAAATCACAGAAAAACACACCGTAAAAAGAACGAGACCAAATAACAAACACTAAACAACAAAAACTAAAATAAAGGCCGAATTTATTTACGACAAAACTCCGTATTTTTAAGGTCACTGGCATGACCCTAATGTTATCCATATAGTGAAGGTTTGAACCCCTTCACCATGAGTATCCAAAAGTAGAGAGGTAGGGGTACAAAACTTTCAAGAGGAAAGTCTTGTTGAGGTGGAGATGGTTTAAAGGGAATTAAGTGGTTAGAAGGCTTGGGGTAGTCTTTTGGCTCCTCTCTTGTCTCCCTCAAAACTTCCGAAAATAGTGGAGTTGGTTCAATATGTAGGGGTAGGGGTGACAATTCTTATGAATGTAGCACAATCACCTCTTCCTCCTTTTTATCATCCTCAACAACCAACTCCTCATTCCTTTCGAACTTAAGATCATTTCCCATGGTGACCTCACTCACCGAATCCTTGCGTTTGATTTGGGATGGTGTATTTTTGGAATCACAAGCTTCCATTCGGGCCAACGCTTCTAATATACTCCTCGTATGCCCTTGAATAGCCTCAACACTAGAGGAGAACCGAAAGTCCAGTTCCTCACTAATAAAGTTGTTCAAGTTTGGTATTGTGTTCATGACTTCCTCACGTGTCAAACTTGAACTTCCTTGTTGGGATTGGTTTTGGGATGTGGTATAAGATGGTGATGGCCAACTATTTTGCTCGTATTGCTAGAAGTCAATATATATATACACACATATATAAGCGAGTAAATGGGGGGGTTTGGTTGGTTGGTTTTCCTAAGTTATGAAAATAAAAGACAAACTAACTAGAAAAGTTAAGTAACTATGCTAATAATAAAACAAAACTAAGAAAAGGGGGTTTAAAACTACAAAAGATAAAGCCTTGGGGGCAATTGACATCCACTTCCAAACCAAATATAAATCATTGAACCATTCGCTCATTCTATCACTTTTGTTACCTATAGGAAATGCAAATAGAAGATCAACATTCATTCCTTCTTAATAGTAATTTGCAAAGACAAACAATGACTGTTTGCAAACCTCGTTGACAATCACTCCAGGCTAACAACACCACAGAGGTATTTCATCAACACAAAGGAACATAGATTTGATAACAATAAGCCTTCTACCAAAGACATGGCCATTTAACGAAACATAGCATTCATTAGGAAAAACCTAGAACAAACCACATTCAAGGTTCAACCTTTCTTTATATCTATAGGATAAATATGAGAACAATCAAAATTATCAAACTTATCTAGCAAGAATCACAACACATTATGCACAAGAAGTTCTAAGTTCATGTTCTTAGATGTTCATGCAAGGGAGCTAAGGAATTTGTCACTTTCCTAACACCCTAACACTTTAATCATACAAACACTTCCTATTCTCAAACAACATATGGCATAAATGAAGTAAAACAAAGCATTAAGAACACATGAATGCTAAATAACAAAGGCTTCAAGAATGAGTGATAAAATCTATTCACTACTTCCACCACTTGTATTCATCTAGCAATTATCAACACATCAACACCATTAAGAAGTTCTAACTCATGTTATTGGATTCTATATTAAAAGAGGGGAAAATTAGCTTCTTTCTCCGAACCCTAACAAGCAATCATACAAGTAATTCATATCCTCAAACTTCCAACAACATCAATGCCATTAACAATTAACATTCAAAGCTCAATAAATGCACAATAGCCAAAGAAATAAATAGATAGATATGATTCTCACGAAATTAGTAATGAGGTCTCAATCAATTGCTCCCAAGATTAAACTAAGCTAGATAATTAAAAGACATGATTAACCTGCAAAAACTAAGAAAAGAAATAAAAGAAAAACAAGGGTTTTAGCCCAGAAAAATGCAGGAAGAAGAAGATCTCCTTAAGAGGAGAGGATAAGGTGAGTATTTATAGTACAAAAAAAGCAAGAAATATTTTTGGCCATACGTCCATCGCGACTCGCGACAGAGCACAATTCTAGCATCTTGATTTCTTTCTTCTTTTTGTTTCATGTCCTCCTCTTCACTTCACTTTTCTTCAATTCTTCAATTCTTCAAATCTTCAAAAGCTCAAATACAAGTCTTCAAATATTCAAATCTTCAAAGGTATTCTTCAAAGTCTTCAAAGTCTTCAAACAAGTTGCCTAATCACACAAAATTCTCCAGAAAAGTAATAAAAGTGTAAAAGTCGCTTATAACTCGTCTTAGAGAATTTCAAGGGAAAATGCCACATCTAGAGCACAAAAGTGTACAAAAGTGGATCCTAAAAGTCCTAATATAACCGTATAAAATGGGTACATCAGTAGGTCAGGAAGGTGAAAAATCTCAAGTACTAAGAGGAGCTCGGGATATCGTTGCAGACGATGATGCAGACAAGTCACCCCTATCGCCGAATCTTCGGGACCTTACGATGCCAAAGGATTTCAAAATTTCCCTATATGTTAAAATTTATGATGGGACCACAAATCCAAAAGAGTTCCTACATTCATACAAAAACAGTATGAGGTTTCGCAATGCAAGCATCGAATTAGAGTGCAAGGCGTTCCCCATCTTCTTGTCCGGAACAAAAATCACCTGGTACGAAGATCTCCTAAGTGGATGCATCAAATCGTGGGCACAGTTATCATATTTATTCCTGGGTCACTTCTATTAGAAGCAAAAATTCACAAAAACAATTGCGGATCTTAATTACATAGCTAAACGAAGTGATGAAAATCTGGTGGAGTACCATAGTAGGTTCATTACGGAGAGTTTGTAGGTTTGCAACTTGTCATTCCAATCATCACTGGGAGCATTTATGGGAGGTGTGCGACTAGGAGAGTTCTACAAGGAACTAACAAAGAATATGCCCGAAATAAGAGAGCTACAAAAGATGATTTAACAACACTTACGAACCAAAGAGGCAAAGAACTGTAAGATAGAAAGGGAACGAGGCAAGAAGTGAATGATGGAGGATTTGGAAAAGGGTTTTATGAAGAAAGGCAAAGGAAACGTCATTGTCAAACAGAGGGAAACATGATCACAAGGTGAGACATTCCAAGATATGCCTCTAACCAGATCAAGGAAGGAGATATGGAAAGCGAACATGAACATATTTTGAGAACCAGCACACATGCTAGCAGTACCAGAAAAGAGATCCATGGAGTATTATAATGCCTTCCATAAGGATCATGGTCATGACATTGAGTATTACAGATACCTAAGAAGAAAAATTGAAGAAAATTTGAGAAAGGGCTACTTAAGCCAATATAAGAAGGAAGGAACAAGCCAAAATGGGGACACTAGCAAAGCAGTAAACCCATCTCCAAGAAACTAAGGTACAATGATCACAATGGCAAAAACATAAAAACAATGACTGCGGCGGTGGAAAGGAATAGCTAGGAAAGCAAACATGCAAGTAGGGGGTGTTGTTTTTCAAGCTATAAACTACATAACATGAAAAGTAAAAAAAAAACATAACTACAATATTAAGCTAAGAACTTGGGCAAATCATTGAGCAACTTGGTCAATCTAATGCTTCTATCCTCAATTCATTCATATAGGGATCTAAGCAAACCTAATAGAGTGTCAATAAAACGTGGTGTGGCCAATGGTATACACTTCCCCATCCCTGTCACGGTGGGTGCTCTCTCAATCCTCTATCAACTCCACCATTGTAATTATAGGAGTACAACAAAGTCCAACCGTTGTTATAGGTCCATTTCTCCCCCGTGCAATTACGTCTCGGGCTTCCATCACAAATTTACTACTTCTCTCAAGTCCTATCAATTAGGCCCAAGGGTCGTAGGCACCTTATCTATGATACTAGGGTTTCTTGTAACCCTAGCTTGCTACTATTTAGATATCTCTACTCGGAACCTCTTGGACAACTTTACAAAGTCAGCTAAGAATGGTGTAATGGTGAGTGGATCAGAGTGGCCCCCCGTGCACACACTCACGTGGACGCGTTCTCCTCCACCCATTCTAACAACAAGATTTCTCTTCCCAAGGAGGCATCGATATTTTCACCTAGCATAAATATAGCCCAAATTGTGTGCTGTATATGTGGTGTACTATTCATGCATTCAAACTCAAAAGCAAGTCATAATAATATCATGAACACAAAATTAGGATGAACTAGATAATCCCAAAAGGCATGTAGATTAGACCAAGTCACTACAATTTATCCCCAAGCTATAGAAACTACTCCCTTGACATTTAATTCAAATAAAGATTTGAATTCTACATCTGAGGATTAAAGCAGAATAAAAAGAAGAAAAGGATAAAGTTTCTCCTAAGGCAAGAGTCTCCAAAATACTCTTGAAAATGAAGTATGAGATATGAAAACCTAGTAGACAAAGGTTCTATTTATAGTAGTAGGATATTGGGCCTAAAAATCAGCCCAAAATAGGGTAAATCCTAGCTCAGCCACTGCCAGCATGGGGCGTCACGGATGATGCAACCTGTGGCTTGTACTTGACGCGGGGCACGAGGACTGGCCGAAGACATATCTCTTCATAAGCGTGGGGCACAAATTTTAGGGCGTGGAGCGGAGCGTGCGAGGTATGAGGCTCCGACTGGGTTGCGCCTAACCCCTGGCGCGGGCCGCATCGTATCCTGTAAGGTACCATCAGGGTACTAAAAACTGAAGTCCTGATCTGTGTCCATGGCCATTGGCGCGAACCGTGGTCAGGATGAGTGTTTTTCTGAGAAACTTTGGTGCGAGCCGCTTGATTTCCCAGACCTCGCTTGCTAGTCTAGACATATCAAACTTGGAATGATGTGGGATGCCTAAAATGGGACGTCCTGCGCCCATACTTAGCCACGTGTAGGGGTTCTTTGCTTGGTGCTGGTGGCCCATGGCCTCTGGCGTGGGCTGCTCCATAGCCTTATGCTGGTCTCCTTTAGCGCAGGTCGTTGGTGCCAAACTATGCATGACCTGTGCTGACTCGTTTGTGCCTTAGTCAGCTGAACTAGTTTCCTTCGGTACGGGAGAACCGTTAGTCCAATTTGAGACTTTTAGTAGTCAATTTTATAGTACTCAAGAAAACAAATATAATGGAACCAGCCTTAAAGGCTAACTTTCTCGTATCCTTCATAGACCTAAGCACAACTCATCGAACAACGATTCCCTGTTTCTTCGTTGGCCACTTTGAACTTCGTTGCCGCCTATCTTCTGATTTAATCTCTTTCTACCACAAATTGATAATCGTGGCCTTCATCTACTACCATTCTAATGTGAATGGTCTTCGTCTCTACTACCATTATTGCGAACAGCCTTCAATATCTTCTACCACCCTTACGAATGGCCTTTACATAGAATGTAAACAAAAAGTACCTATGGGTGACCTACTAAAGATGATCACAAGGATGATCAAGGAGCTCGTGGATATAAAATACCCATTAGAACCAATTAGGTCTACAAAATGCGGGATTTGGAAAAGAAAACCAATCATGGTCGTCTAAACCCCTTGTCACGTAAACTCAACTAATACTAGTAATCCACTAAGTAAAAGTAACTGAAAACTATGCCAAATGCATTGGTTAAGGCACATGTAATGAAACAGATCAAGAGCTAACCTAAAAAAGTCCACGCTTTTGCTGGTAGGATTCATTGGGCAAGCGGAGACGCCTCTGGGGAATATACAACTGCCCATCACTATCGGAGAAAGTGGGAAAAATTGTACCATAATGTGTGACTTTGTGGTCATGGATGCCCCAAGTACGTTTGATGCCATCATCGAAAGGACATGGATGAACAAAGCTAAAGCAACATAGCCCCCTTACCAAGTGGTAATGAAATTCCCAACTCCAGCTGGTACTACGACCATACGAGAAAATCAGCAAACTCCCAGGCAACGCATGGTTATAGCAACAAAGGGAGGAAAAGTGTTAACACAATCTCAACCAGTTGTTTAGTAAAGCATCTGGAATTATCAGTAAACTTGGTAAAAGAAGAAGAGCTGATTAGTCAGGATGGAAAGGATAATTTGAAGTACGTGAAGAACTGAAAACACTTGCCAAACATGGAGAGTATGAAATTTGTGGAAACCCTACGACGGCACAAAGACATGTTCGTGTGGAGCGTCCAGAACATAGGAAGGGAGAAACCAACCATCGCTACCCATCCTTTCAATATCAGTGACTCAGTCAAACAGGGTGAAAAAAACAACTTTGATTTGCCAGTGATGGACAAAAAGGAATCTAAAAAGAAATCTAAAACACTGCCTCAGGCCGGTACACTGATAGATGTCATATACCCAAAAAGGCCAACGAACCCAGTCAGGGCAAAGAAGTCAAAAATGGGTTGGTGAAGGCACATTGACTCTACAGATTTGTATGAAGTATGCCCAAAGTACTACTACCCTCTGCCAAAAACTTGTCAACAAGTTAAATCAATTTCAGGATATGAACACAGATACTCACTTCGCCTTAGGTTTTCACTAACCAAAAACAAAGCAGAATATGAAACCTTCATATGTATTATTCGACAACTAACGGGGAAGACAATGCATAGTTTGGTCTACGATCCCAAGGCGATGATACCGGTAGAGATTGGTATTTCAAGCCTTTGAGCATGCAGTCACATGGACAAACGAAATTCAGGGATGATAAAGTTAGAACTGGAAGAGAAGAGAATTGGCAACAATAGCATAAGTTAAGCATAAGGAAAGAATGGCTAAGGAGAAGAAAACATGATTTTGGATTGGTGATCTAGTGCTAAGAAAGACAGAGTCTAACCTAGCTATTGAATGAGGAGAGCTAAGCCCAAAGCCAAAAGAACCCTACAAAGCCACGAAGCCTAGCAAGTCCAACTGCTAGATTTGAGGAAGAAGATAAGAAGCACCCACCTGTACAGAAACCATAAGATTATCATTGGTTGTATTCATTCCATTACTCCTTATGCAACATTATCATAGTATATATTAAAAAAACCACTTTTCTAAGCAGCAGATACATTTTTGATTATCTACTTACAAATATTAGATGAAAATTACATTAGTAGCACAACACAATAAGTGTGAAACAGATAAGCATAAGGTTGCGAACAGCAAGCGATATATCTTGCACAATAGTTGCTCGCAAGCTTTGGATCTTGGGTCTTCATGAATCATAAACTCGCAAGCTACAGATCTTGCATGACTACCGATACTTGCAAGTTTTGGATCATACAACTCGGTGTAACATACGATCACAAGCTATAGATCTTGCACAAAAGTATATTTGCTCATAAAAGCCACAAAAGAATGCAGTAGATCTTGTAGCTTCACACATTACATACTCTTAATAAAGTAAGCAATAGATCTTGATACATGATAGATATGCCTACAAAACAGCAACTATAGCAAGCCATGGGCCCTGCAACCTCATGAAAAACGGAGTTTATACCAAAAACAAAAGAGATATGAAGAAAAAATCTTATGAATTAAAGAGAATCAGACAGTCATGAACATTCAAAAGTAGGACGATGGAAAAAAGACAACCACAAAATCCAAAAACTACAACATAAACCATGTCATTACTCAGAAGGGAAAATCACTACATATCATTTACGCCTAAACGTGCGTGATGATCCAAAAGAAGATAAACCACCACAACGATGACTAAGCTCAGCATCGCAAGAGAGTCGTTAAGCCCTACACCAATTTTCCTCAACATTATGCTCCTCGTTAATTATATGGTCATATGGCTAAGATACCTAGCATAATATGCCTTGAAATCAGTAATACAGCCAAACTTCTCGCGGTCCAGCTGCATACTATAACATTAACAGTTTCCTCATACAGCTTCATTTCAACCTTAAATTCTGCACTTCATCATCTAGGCAGAGAATATACGACTGGACAACTTCTGACAAGTTAATCCTCTGCCCACTGATTTCCACGGTAAGATCTCCACGACTAGTATGTCTGCGAGATGACGAAGGAATAGCATGAATTTTATCCTTGTACTTAATACATTGTTTGAGTTGGTGCACAGACAAATCAAGCTGATTGCACTCAGTGAAAAGTTGCTCATTTTCACTCTGCATCTGCGTGTTTATAGAAAACTGCTAGCCGAGTTCAGAAGATTAAAAGTGATCACACTCATCTTGCTTTTTCTTTTACTTATTGAACAAGTTATCAATACGAGTACAATGTTTATCGATAATCAGCATCTTCTAATAGGCCTCGTGAGTCTTTCTTTCAGTGTAATTCCTAGTCTCCTCCAATTTCCGTAGCATCTTCACAAGATTCAACTGTTAACACTGAATAAATTTGTTTTGCTCATTGCAAATCCTATGAAAATTGCACACAACATCCTAGGTGACCTTTACAGCTGTATCCCACATTGCTTTAAGATCATTAATACCTAGAAGCATGTACTTCAAACGAATGCCTAAAGATAACGCCCACTCTTGAACATAGACAGGGAGTTTAAGCGACCGCTTGTACGCACCATCAGATTCAAGATCAACAAAACCGTGGACAATATCCTTACTAAGCGCTTCAAAATTATATCCATCAGGAACAAACTTACTGCAAGGTTATGATGAAAATGAAGCAGGAATAGGAAGTTGCCACTCAAGGCATAAGGGAAGCGACTCCATACGAGAAAAACGATAAGAGGAGACGAACGCCTCACACTCTTTAGTGAAATATTAGGTGGCACAAAACATGCTAATAGAACAGTGGAAATCAGATGGTGAAAATCCATAGCAATCAGATAAAGGACCAGTACACCCTATAAAGTCAGATCATTTCAAATATTTATGATCAACCAAAATATTAAAGCCCTGCACATAAGTAAGGGCGATAAG
The DNA here is from genome assembly GCA_037428765.1 of Rubia yunnanensis. Lineage (NCBI taxonomy): Eukaryota > Viridiplantae > Streptophyta > Magnoliopsida > Gentianales > Rubiaceae > Rubia > Rubia yunnanensis. Next base: position 43,377,186 of record CM075066.1, read on the forward strand.
AACATTTAGAAAGAAAAAGAAAATGGGATACTTCAACATTCATAACTAAAATCACACGATACATCAAAATATTATCTCAATATTACAAATTAAACATCCAAAAATCCCAGTGCACTAGAAATCAACTAACTTCGGAGATGGAGGCATGCGAAGGCTAAACTACGATAGTAACGACTTCCTAGTTTGGTTGATGAGCGAGAGTTTCCTCGTTTGGCTATTGCGTGGAAGCTTCAATGCTCGAACTAACTCATGTGGACACACTGGCATCAAGATTAGGAGTGAGAATAACAGTGCGAGATCCAAGGGAAGGTCTTCTAGATAATCCACTTTACAGCACTTGAGCTCAGCCACAGAAGGAAGAAAAAGAAGGCTGGAAATATGTGATATCAAAACATAGGGATGGCCCCATCATCAATCTTTTTTAGGAAAGCTTCATTGAGTATTGTCTTATGCTTCTCAAAGGTCCCAGTGCACTTCTTCAAAGAAGGCAGACTTTTCAGCGAACAAGTAGGATTCCACTGGCGTTGATCCTTAAAAGCCTTGCAATAACCAAAGGTGCGAGCATTTTTGGAAACATCCTCAAATAACTTAAAGAAGGACTTGGTCTTGTATAGCCAATCTACCAAAATTTGAGGGTATTTGGGGGAAGGAGTTCTATTGGTACGGATCTCTTCTATCTCTGAATGAAGCCGAGTCACCTCCGTCTCCACAAGTCTAGCATGCTTCTCAGCAATACTCGCCCTCTCCTCCGCAGCGTTTACCCTCTCCTGAGCGGCTTTAAGAAATGTCTCTAACATCACACATTTTATTTCTTGTGCTTTATAATTCTCAGTTTGCGACTCATCAATATGAAAGAACTTAGAAAGTCGCTCACTAGCGAGTTGAAGGATTTTTTCTGACCTTACAAAAAAAAGAACACATGGGACGAAGTTCATCAAAACCTTACATACAACATGTCAAGATATAGCAAATGTTGCTGAAATTAAGCTGTAAACTTACTGCAACCAGTGTATCAAGAAAAGAGAGGTTGGAAAAATATCATATATCATCCCATCCACTAGAGATTGCTCAGCTCGGGCCAGCATTTGCGAATGAGATTAATTACCATGCCTCTTTTTCAAGGGAGGAAGTGAATGTCCTGAAGGTCCATCACTCCTATCTCTCTTTTGTTGCTTCACTTTTTGCCCACCAATGAAGTGATGGCCGCACGTCTCCCCACCCTCAGCGAACTTACCCTTATTACTAGAGCTTGTTTTGTTACCACCCAACTGGAGGGTGTTATTAGCAGTGGCACCGTTAGGATGAACAATGGCTTCAATCACCTCCTCATTGTCGCTATCGAAGAGTGGCTTGTCAATGTCACTTCTAGCTAGATTCATGTCTGAAATTAAACAAACATCATAAATCAAACGAACATGTAGAAAAAGTAGCCATTCTTCAAAATAAGAAAGAGTACAGGTCAAACACATTAATACAATAACAAACAAAACACCTTCGGCATAAAATTTAGCATGGTGGAGATGTTGTTTATGAGCACCACGATCTCTGTCTCAGTGGTAAAACAGACATTTAAACCAGGAAGCTTACATTTGGGAACCTTGTAATTCCAAGAGGGCAAAGCCACTTCAAGATCTGGACTTAATTTTTTTTATAAATATTTTGTACGCCAGGGACATACATTACTAGGAAAACCGCTCACAAACTCAACCCCAGCTATTACGGGATAGAATGTAAACTCATCTAATGTGTTTTTTTTATTTTTCAAAGATGATAGAAATTGCGGAAAAACTCAAGGGAGAAAGAAACATCCGCTTTCTTACACACGTGAAGAAACCCCATTATAATAGCGATGCCTTTGGGGTGAAATTAGGACAACGCGACTTTGTACGAACAGAGAAGTTCAACCACAGGTTGAAGGAGAGGAAAGTAAAGGCCAAAGTTCAAATAGGCTAACTAACATGGCACATATCCAAGCGGAGGAGTGCAAACACATTCACAGTTCGTGGGAGCACGAAAGTTTAAAAGGAGCTAAAAAGGGGAAATAGTTCTTCAATTCATCTAAATACGAGCAAGACAACATACTGCGTATGTTAGAAGATCTGGTGACTTGGCCAGAGTTCCCATCAGAGTGAGAAGCTCCCACAGGAGACTCAATGTGGTTAGAGGAAGACATGTGGATAAATGAGGAGCCTAAATTGGGAAGCAACAGCCATAATTAGGGTGATGGACCGCGGACAAGAATTTGTTAGAACAAAGCTGAGAAAAAGGTATGCTAAAGTAGACAACCAGAGTAATATGAAAAAAGCACAAATGATATTTACCAGAAGATCGAAGAATAGAAAAGCATATCAAATTCAATGCATTCTGTAAGGAGATTGAAAATTAGAAACAAAACTTACTCTTCAGAAAGACGGAGAGAGTTGATATGCTAAAAACCTAGAGAAAATAGGAGAAGGTAAAAGATTTCGGCAGATGAAGGTGATAAAACTAAAATAGAAAGCAAGCTGCAATATTTAAATACAAAGAATGAAACAGAAAAATTGAGGAGGACAAACAGTTCAAAAGCATAATAATGAGAGTCTGATACAAAAGTGATTTACCTTTTACATATATCGATGAGATGGAAAAATGTGAAAAAACAGCGCACTGAGTGATGGTAGAGTAAGTCACTCATTCCAAATTCCTCATTCAAGAAATAGAGTATAACAAATGACAGGAAAATTAGGAAATGAGCAGCGAAAAAGGTGGATCGAATCGCGGCCCTTCTTGAACATAACCTTTGCAACAAACCTTATCAATAAAGATAAGAGATTCAAAATTCAAAAGTTGAAGTTGGAAGAGTTGGTAAAAAAGGAAAGTATAAGCCACCAAGCTAATATCACTTTGCCGATGACTACGAAGGTAGAATCAAAATGACAAGCAAGTTGTTGATATACAACATCAGTTCGCATTTAATTCCTTCGACGTCATTGTGCCATGGTTATTATTCTTCAAGGTTAGGGGGGGCTATGGTGTATATGTAGCTCAACAGTTAAAAGGCTAATGGCCAGTAGGCCCAGCCCAATGTCATCCCGTAACAAGACGAAGCCATTTCAGCCCACGGTGCAAATCAGCTAGGCGTGGGATTTCCAGTCGTGGCAGAGAACGTGGGTTGAGAAACACGTAACGAACAATAAAAACACAAAGCCATGAATAGAGAACGTGGTGATCGTGGTGTGACTCACGATCTCAATTCCTAAAATAAAGGAACCACAACTATATCAGCCTATAAATACAACAAGCTCAGGAAGAGCTAAGGTAAGCATAACTAACTGAAGAAATTTCGATTCTGAGAAGAGAAAAGCTTACTTTATCGTCGGAAAGTTTCTCGTGGAATCACTTCCGGGACTGTTTTGCAGGTACAGAAGTTTAAGGAGTGAACAATAAGTGGTTTGCTTGAAAGAACCACCACATCACCATGAATCCATGCCAACGGAAGTTTTGAAAACCTTGTATCCAAAAACATGAAACCCAAGCGTAATTCCATTCCAAACAAAACCATGATTCTCAGACTCAAAATTCCAAATTCAACTTAGGACAAGAATGGAATTTTTAAAATTTGCAAATTAGGGGATATTAGTACAGATCAATTAATTCACAAGGTATATTGGAAGTACTAACTGTATCAAAAATCCTAAGGAATTAGGGAATTTCAAAATTTATGAACCAAAAATGCATTTTTCAGCTTAAAATTCATAACTTTAAAAAATTTGCATTTTAGGAATAATTTGACAGTGAAAATGGGGAAACGACACAGATATCTTCGTGTCAAAGACCCTTGGCACGGACCCCTCGCGTGTCGATGGTCCGTGCCAAATATTTGGCGTGAGGCCCTCTCGTGCCAAGCTCCCCTGGCACAGACAGTGGTACTTGGCGCAGACCATGCCAGGCCTTGGTATGGAGCTGCCACAAATTTTGAGCTATTTCCTTGGTTTTTCCCTCTTTTTTCAAAAAAAAACTAAGTCACCCATCAAGTCTAATTCCATCCAAACACAATCACGAGACTCGAATTCAAATTTATAAATTAAACAAGAGTTTCATCTAAAACATCCTCATCACAAACAAGAACATGCAAAACCTATCTATCACTACTCAAAATATTAAAGAAAAACAAGCATCGTATATTTATTGTTGTCCTCATAACTTATTTTCACTAAATTGAGTTATCACAAATTTTGTTCACCAAAGAGGGGATCACCCTCCTTGTTCACTCCCAATACTCCCCACTCAAAGTAGGATTTCAATCTTTACCCATTTACCACCAACTTTGTGCCATCCTTTTCATTTTTAACATCTACAACTCATGATCAAATACCTTTGTCACCTTATACGGCCCTTCCTACTTTGATCTTACTTTGACGGGAAAGAGACATAACTTAGATTGGTATACAAGAACTCTTTGTCCCACAAAGAAATCCTTCTTTACTATATTCTTATCATGTAGGGATTTTGTTCCTTCCTTATAGATTAAAGTTGTACCATAGGAGTTACACCTAATTTCTTCAAGTTCTAGCAATTTTGACTTCCTATGCTTCCTGACTTCACCCAAGTTCAAGTTAAGGCCTTTAATGGCCAAACGTGTCTTGAATTCAAGCTCAACCAGGAGGTGACATCTTTTACCAAACAGTATCCGGAAAGGTGACATACCAATTGGAGTCTTATATGTTGTGCGGTAGGCCCAGAGAGCATCATCCAGCCAAAAACTCCAATCTTTTCTAGAGGTATTCATTGTCTTTTCAAGGATGGCTTTAATTTCCCGGTTGGATATCTCCACTTGGCCATTGGTTTGTGGATGGTAAGCAGTGGAAGTCTTATGGGTCACTCCATATTTTTCAAGCAATGTTTCCAAAACTCTATGGAAAAAGTGGGTTCCTCTATCACTGACTATGGTTCTGGGAACACTGAAACATGAAAAAATGTTGGATTTGAGGAAGCTAACTACTGCCGAGTCATTTTTACTTGTGGCCTTGGCTTCTACCCACTTGGACATGTAGTCCACTACCACTAAGATGTAGTAATTCTCACTGGAGTTTAGGAATGGACCCAAATATCAAAAATCTCAATTGGCATTGAAAAGACATAGTGCATCTCATTTTTTGGATGAGATGTTCCCTATTCTTGTACATTAGTCACATGATGACACAAAATATTTAGCATCTGTTAGCATGTTGGGCCAGTAAAGACTGCAGTCTGTTACCTTCTTTGTGGTCCTTTTTTACCCAAAGTGTCCCCCAACTTGGGAGGAATGGCACAACCTAAGGACATGACCTAACTTATCATCGGAGATGCACTTCATAATTTCCTGATCAGAACAATGCTTCCACCGGTAAGGATCATCCCTGAAATAGTCCCTCGTATTATTCACCAATCTTTCCTTTCTCGATTTGTCAAAGGATGGGGGGGAATCTCCAATGGTAAGATAATTAACTGTATGAACATACCAAGGCTGGCTAGTTGTTATCCCAAAAAATTATTCATCGGGAAATTCTTCTCGAATAGGTTCCAACTTTGCCCTTTCCTTGGCTGGTGTTGGGTTCTTAAGGGTTGGTTGTCTACTTAGGTAATCTATCACTACGTTTTCAATGCCCTTCTTATCTTTTACCACAAGGTCACACTCACTTAAAATAAGTATCCACCTAATAAGTCTAGGTTTGGCTTCTTTCTTCGTCATTAAATGACGAAGTGTTGCATGGTCTATGTACACTATAACCTTGGTTCCTAAGATGTATTGACGAAATTTTTCTAGGGTAAAGACTACGACTAGTAACTCTTCCTTCATGGTGGAGTAGTTGAGTTGATCATCGCTAAGAGTTACTGATGCATAGTATATTATGCGTGGTGCTCTACCTATTCTTTGGCCAAAAATAGCTCATACAGTATGAAAAGAGGAAGAAATCGGCCAAGGGTGCAAACCATGAGCCGGTGACTCCTATTCTTCACAGCCCTGCATTTGTGACTGAAGAATCCATGGGATTGTCCAGCATCTCCGGGACTGTAGCTTGAAGGTGGAGGAATTCGAGAGAGCCAGAGTGAGTATATTGGAGACAAGATTTTCATGCAAAAAAACCTTGGCGGCTCTAGGCTTACTCGAGCCTATTTCATATCTATTGGGATAGGTAGGTCTAGAGGAGTTCTTAGATAGACACTCGAAGACCTACATCGGGTGAACCCTAGAGTTCCTAGCTATTCTATAGTCGGTCACGGATGAGGATGGACTCAAGGTGATAACGTTCAATCTAGACGATAAGGAGTACATCATGACCCATCAAAAGATAGCTCACACCTTCAGATAGAGGTACGACAAAGGGGTCCTGAGAACACACCGTCAAGGGATGCCTATTTCACTCTGGAACTTATGGAGGCAGCTGACAAGGACAGACCAGAAGAATATGTGCACGAGCACTGCCTTGGTTCATCCGACATTTTGTTACGTTCACTGATTATTGGCAATGGGAGTTTTCTGCCACTGTGAGCTAATGCAATGTATGGGTTTGGATGTTCATTGCCTCAGGGAAATTACTCCTAAAGGTAACTTCTACCTGAACCTTGTAGGGACTTTTTTGTACAAGAGTGTGTGGTGACGGGGGATAGAAAGAGTGGGATTCCTATAGGTAGCATGGTAGGGTTTTTCGCATAGTATTTAGAGCATACAGTCACTCAGCGTGCATTAGCCAACTTGGGTAGATCGGGAACAAGGTACAACATTGAGAAGTTGGACAAGGCTTTCAAGGTAGATCCTACCACATATGAGGACAGTTTCGTGTGGCTTTATGGTGGGGAAAGCACTTATAGCTTCATGGTACTTCCTCAGCAGGAGCGCACTGCAATCACCCATGACACATGTTTGGATGACCTATTCCTTTTGCCCAACCCGCATTTTGAGAAGATTTTTATAGAGTTCTAATTGGCCCATATATAGATATTGAGGAGGCCGAGGGTGACACTTCTTTGAGGGCACCTCCTAGGCGCTCTCGCTTATCTATGGACATCAGTGACCAATTGCACTCCCCTGGGGAAAAGCTTTGAAGCCCTACCTAAGTGATGGAAGAGGTCATTTAAGCGATAGGTCGCATGAGGATGAAATTGGAGGAGATGAGCACGAGAATGGATTCCATGATGGCTGCAATTCAAGTTTTTGGGTACATTGAGAGGTACAACATGAGGCACTAGAAGGAAGGCCCTTCGGGGCCACGAGAGTGAGTGTCTCTATTTTCCCAACCTCACATTTGTTTTTACATGGTTTTTGGTGCATTGGGGGGTAATTCATAGGTTCAGTGTGGGGGAGGGAGTAGTGAGCACTTAGGGAGTTTTCATTCTTGGGATTCCTCGGTGCATTTTGATGCTTTTCTTGGTAGTTTTTCTTGTTTCCTTTGCAACTTTGGTTTTTGATTGTTTGTGGGATGCTTTTGGATGTATACTTGGTGGTATGGCATACTAGGTAGGGTTCCTAGTTTGCACGGGGTTGGTTGTTTTAGATAATTGGTGGTGTAATTTTTGTTATGATATTATCTTTCTTGTAGTATGAACCCCAACTTTGGGGCAATTTCGTGCTACACCAAAAAAATTGAAAATTTTGGGAAAATGAAAAAAAAAAACCCGGACAAGTTGGATACCCAAATGTGTGACTTGGATAACATTGGGAAAAACTCGGATAAAAGACTAAAGTAAAATTGAGAGGCTAGGTCTGACTAGGCTTACGAGCCTAGGAAACAAAATGAGAGACCGTGTGGAAAAAAGTGAGAATGTGAGTACCCTTTGTGTGTGAAAGCTAGGATGAAAACCCGAAAGGGCTCCTACGCCAAATGAGAGAAATTGAGATAAAACAAAAGGCTAGATTCACAATACATTTTCCTCCTTGGTTTTAACTAGGTCAAGAATCTAGAGTTATCCATATGTTATAACCAAGTCGACGACTCTTGGATTTCCTGGATGGATTGTTTTTGGGAGACGACTCTGTGATTGCTTTTGGGGATCATTTTGGGAAAAGTAAGCTAGCTTGACACTTATCTTCTTTGCTTACCTTTTTCCATGTTACTTTTGGTGGTTAGATTACTTAGATTCTTTGGGTAGTGTGAGAGTTGTGAGATTCTTGCTCTTATTTAGGAATAAGTTGAATGTCTCAGTTAACTTATATCTGCATGCTACATTTCGCTTAGTCCTTTTCTTGTCTTTATTTAATCGAGGATGGGTAAAAGGTTAAGTGTGGGGGGTAGGATGTGCTTCATTATGCGTGTGTTAACCGTTGCATTCTACGTAATAATTGGCTTGCTTTGTATGTTGGATTGCTAGTATTAGTTGAGTTTACGTGACAAGATGTTATGACGACCATGTTTGGTTTTCTAGTCTAAATCCCATTTTTTTAGAATTAATTAGTAATAATGGCATCTTGTATCCACCAAAACCTAGATCTTCCTTTGGGATCATCCTTAGTAGGTTTCTCGTGGCTACTTTTTGTTACATTCTATGTGAAGGTCGTCTGCAATGGCGATAGAAAATATTGAAGGCCGTTCGCAAGGACGATAGAAGAGATCGAAGGCCATTGAAATTAGAATGGTAGTATATGAAGGCCACAAGCTTCAAATCGTAGAAGTAGAAGGATGGAGCCAAAGATAGGCGGCATTGGAGTTCAGAACGACCAAGGAAGAAACGGAGAATCATGGTCCGAGAGTTGCACCAACTTCTGGGAACGATTTAAGAGGAATCAGCCTTCAAGGTTGGTTTAATTGGATTTGTGTTCTCGAGAACCATAAAATTCAATACAAGAACTCTCAAAACGGACTAACGGTTCATTCGTAGCGAAGGAAAGAAAATCAGCCGACCGAAACACAAACAGTTCGGAGTAGACCTCTCATGGCTAGCACCAACGGCCCGCACTAGATGATGCAGTCCGTGCCAAGGGTATTTGGCATGGACCGGACCGTGCCAAGGCCCAGCGCGGACCACGCCAAACTCCACGGGCCACGAGCACAAGTTCCAACTTTCACTCAAAATGGCTAATTATGGGTGCGGACCGTCCCATTTTCGATGGTCCGCACCGTTTCAAGTGAAAATTTTCAAGGCCAGCCGGTGGGATGTGAAGAATTGAGTGACCCACGCTAAAATATTGAGAAAAACTAGGATTCTGATAATGGTCCACGCCAAATGACACGACCCACGGATCAAAAGTTCAAAAATGATCATCCTGGCGATGGGCCATGCCAGACACCACGGACCGCGTCAGCACGACCTGGTCCATAGCCTCAAAGCCTTCACTCGAGTTAATTAGCTACAATTAACAACCCTTAGTGGAGGTGGGTCACTGACCATTGACCACACCACGTGTTATATGCACTAGATTATGTTGTCGATGCCTTATATGTGAATGAATCGATGATCGGAACATTTAATCAATCATGTTATGAAAATATTCCCCAAGTGCCTTACTATATAGTGTACTTGCTTGTTATTTTTCATGTTAGTAGTTAGTTGAAAAACCAACCCCCCTCCCCCTTCCCATTTTACAATACTATCTATTCCTAGCAACATGTACCGATTGGCGACCCGTACATGGCTGTGTTTTAATTGACTGTTAGATCTTATCATCTTTGTGGACGTACCTGGGATTTCTACTAACTACCCTATAGGTAGCTTAGTAGTAAGTTGAGTGTACAACTATATTTTATATCTTTGACATTATTCAACCTTCGCTCGGATTTAATTAGCTACTGTTGATGAGCTCGAGTGGAGGTGGGTGACTAAAGTTTCTACTCATTTACTAAGATGTACATCCACGCTTAAGTTTCATAACACGTTTAAAGATTTAAAGCATAACTCATACAAAAGTCAACGCAATGAATAGTTATAAAGTTGTACATGACATCTTTTTTTTTAAATATAACCATCCTTAGATGGGGGGATATTTATGGGCTCCCCAAACCGTAAAAGAGCTAGCAATAGCATCATGAGTTCGTTCGTTACAAAAAGTCATCCGATTGATGATCAAGAGCCCTAAGAGCACTTGTAGTGGAAGCAAAGTAAAACCAACATACAATATGATCAGTAAAAAATAAGTCTAAGTGCCAAACTGAATCAGAAACAGATTTTCTAAGCCCCGAGATATCACGAACGAGTCGGGGAGTCGACATTCGAAACCCCAGTTAGTCAATGATATTCAGACCGTAGGAAATATGTTTAAAAGCCTCATAATGGGCAAACATGGATCCGGATTTATCTTCCAGCTGAGAAAGCAGCTGAGAGGACAAATCAGCCTTCATCCAATCAGTCTGCAAAAAGCAGCGGAAGGTGTCCGCAGTCAGCATCAGTTCCCGTAGGAGTCTTCTGGTACCTGAGAAATGAAGAGGAAAACAGCAGTATCTATACTCGAAAGAGCAGCTCAGTGATAAGCTTAATCAGAGAAAACTAACATCACAAAAGGAGTCATACAGTCCTTCAAGAAATGTTAGCCGCAGCAAAAAAAAGGGGTGGGAACCTAATTTATTGCCACTCTAATCCCCGAGACTCCAGAGATATCCAGGGCAAGGAGACCTTTAAAGAAAATTGGGACTGACATAATATCCACATCTCCTTGGAGATGGTTAACCATAGCCAATTTTGCCAAAAAATCTGCAGGATGGTTAGCTTCCCGGGGGATATACTGGATAGGGATTGAGAGATGTGCCCTGTGTAGTGTACTACAGATTGAGAAAACTTTCCAAGGACAGAGGGATGGATTAATAATCCCCTTGACTGCAGTTAGGCAATCTGATTCAATAATGCAGTTGTGCAAAGAGAGTTCTGAACAGATATCATAAGCACTTTGAATAGCTAGAAGCTCAGCATGTAAAGGATCAGAACTTTGAAAAGTATTAACTCTCATTTTGATCAAGAATCCCCTCCAATCCCTTACAATCACTGCAGTAGCAGATTGACCACCAATTTTCCAGGAAGCATCCGTATTTATTTTGTAGCCTCTATCTGGTTTTTGCCATTTAACAATCGATATCAGTTTTTTCTTCTTACTGGAAATTTTAGGAATGATATTAGCCAGAATCCATCTCTTGTTCTTTTCAATATTACCAAAAAATTGATGAGCAGTAAAGATTTGGTAAATCATCCCTTTGATTTCAAGGAAACATGTTTCAGAAGAGAAAGCTGTGTTTTCAAAGATTATTTTGTTCCTATAGATCCATAAGAACCAGACAGTAGCCACTAGTGAAGCAGAAATCAGGTTTCCATGTATCTTGGAATCAGCTGGATATGCTAAAAGAAATTGTACTCTATTTTTAAAACTACTGAATCCAGGGGAAGGTAGCTGTAACAGGGAGAGGACCTTTTGCCATACAGCATTGGAAGATATGCATGAATTAAAATAGTGATCAAGATTATTAGAATGATTCATGCAGATAGGGCATCTAGAAGCAAAAGAGAAACCGAATCTGTTAAGTATGTTGTCAAAAGGTAATAGACCATTTAGGACTCTCCATAATAAGACTGACATTTTACCAGGAAGAAAAGAGGTCCAGACCTTAGAAAAATCTCGGATGCTTGGTTTCCGTATTCTGAAAATTGAGTATGCTGACCTGATTGAGAAGTTTCCATCCAAATTGGGAGTCCAGACGAGCTTGTCTTTGTGTGTATAGTCCAAAGTAGCCACATGCAGGGAATAGATAATGTTGGTAGCCAAGTGTGGCTCCAGAAGTGGTAGGAAAGATGATTTACCCTCAATGTAAGATCTGAGGGAGATATCTGTAAAAGGTAGTTCAATGTGTTCTGGCCATTTGTAAATTAGAGCTCCATTACCTATCCAATTTGCATTCCAAAAAGAACAATCTCCTACTCCATAGAGGACTCTGGAAGCACTGTTTGCAATGGCAGTAATTCTTGTAATCCTAGACCAGGTGTGTGATTTTTTATATGAGTCAGGTAAGGACCACATGAGAGAAGCCCAGTGAGTATTGTTATGTTGCAACTTCCACCACAGTTTACAAGAGAAAGCTTCTACTGTTGCATTTAAATCTCTAAATCCTAAGCCATTTTCCTGAACTGGCAAACACATTTTCTTCCAGGTTCTCCACTTTTTTTTGTCTCCATGTTCACCCTTCCCCCAGAATAGACTCGAAGCAGCTCTCTCCATTTTTTTAAGGATTATCCTAGGGGGTCTTAAAACTGCAAAAATATGAGTAGGGATAGAGAGGAGACAGTGATTAATCAAGGTGATCCTACCAGCTGAGGATAGCCATCTATTTTTCCAATTGTTAATCATTTTTTCCATTCTTTCTAAAACTGGAAGGTAATGGACCTTTAAGTTTCTACCAAAAAAAATAGGTACACCTAGATATTTGAAAGGAAAAGAACCTTTCTCCATTCCCAAAATCCTCTTGACTGTGAGAACAGTTTGAGGAGGGATGTTCTGAGCTAAGAAAAAATCAGATTTGGAGAAATTTACTTTTTGTCCGGATGTACTCTCATATGCTAACAAAAACAATTTAAAAAGTTTCAGATCATTTGACCTGGTGGTCAAAAATATGGCAGTGTCATCAGCATACATGATATGTGTAAGGGGGGAGCATGTAGTGGGGAGACTGAAATATTGCAAATAACCATCTGAAAACATTTTCTTGATACTTCTAGAAAAAGCCTCAGACATAATGTTATACAGAAAAGGGGATAGAGGATCCCCTTGCTTGATGCCTCTGGAGGAAGAGAAAAAACCAGATGTCACACCATTCACTAGAACAGAGAAGTGTGCAGCAGCAATGTTGTGCATTATAAGTGCTACAAATTTTCCATGGAATCCAAATTTTAGTAGGATAGAATTTAGAAAAGACCAGGAGACCCTGTCAAAAAGCCTTTTGCATATCTAATTTAACTATCAGGTTTTTAACCTTAGATTTCCTAGACAATAATCTGGTCATCTCTTTCATTAAAATGACATTATCCGAGATATCCCTCCCTTTGATGAAAGCACTCTGCTCAGGAGAGATCAGAGTGTGCATTAAAGGTTTAATCCTCTCCAGAAGCAGTTTAGAAAAAACTTTATTAACAAAGTTAGATAAGCTGATTGGCCTAAAATCTGCAAAAGTTATGGGGATTTTATTTTTTGGGATTAAAGTGAGCCATGTACTTGAAATGGCTTTGGGGGTGTTACCATTTATTAAGAAGTCATTTGCAGCAAGCAAGAGATCTTCTTTGATGGTTTCCCAGAAGTGAGTGTAGAATTTACCTGAAAATCCATCAGAGCCAGGAGCACTGGATTTGTTAAGATTAAAGACTGCAAAATGCAGTTCCTGTATGTTAAAAGGATTGAGAAGTAACAGATTTTGTTCTTCCGTAATGAGATTAGGAATCTCCTTAAGAAAGTGATTATGATAGGTTCCTTCTATTTGTGGTACATCCTGATTAAGTAATTCCTGAAAGAACCTAACTCCTTCCTCTTTGATCAGTTTAGGATCTGAGATCCAGTTACCAAGTCCATCCTTAATTTTGCAAATTCTTGATCTTTCTTTTTTTTCTTTAATGGTATGATAAAAGAAACTAGTGTTTGCATCCCCATGTTTAATCCAATTAAGCCTAGCCTTTTGTTTAAGGAAAATGTTATGTTCTTTTTGAGCTCTGAGAAGGTCAGCTTTAGATTTTGTGAGTTCCATTAACATTGCATCATCAGGTGAAAGCTGGAAAAGTATCTCTAGTTCATTTACTCTATTCTCAGAAGTGATAAGATTCTTATTCACATTGCCAAAGTTAGACCTATTCCAATATTTTATAACAGTCTTCAGTCTTTTAAGTTTATACACCAGATTATGCATCCCTTGAAAATTAGATCCCAGATTCCAATTTGAAACTACCAGTTCCTAAAATTCAACTCTATTAGCCCACATTTCTTGGAATCTGAAAGGCCTAGGAACCTGCTCTAGAGCTGATTGAATTGAAAGCAGTAAGGGAGAATGGTCAGAGGTTAGTCTATTTAGGACTTGTATGGAGCTGTTGGGAAATTGTTCAAGCCATTCTAGGTTACTAAGTCCTCTATCAAGTCTCTGAAACTGTAAATCACTACACTTATCATAATATCTATTATTTCTCCATGTGTACGAGTTACCTACAGTTGGTATTTCATGCAAATCTTTACTGGATATAAAATCATTGAATTGTTTCATACTCTTCCTGGGGGTGGTCTTTCTACCCTTGTACTCTGTAACAGATGTTACAGAGTTAAAATCACCTATGTAGACTGATGGATCAGGCTCAGAAGATACTGACACAGGCATAGAAGACTGTAAATCAGACCATAATACTTCCCTTAAGGTTCTATGAACACTAGCATAGATGAAAAAACATATCCAGGAAGAAGAGGTAGCTCTTTCCTCTATTTTAGTTTTAATGAACTGATCTGACTCCTGTAAACTTTGTATGTTGAAATTATGATTCCATAGGAGCCAAATTTTTGCATACTGAGCACATATTGCATTTTCAAACCCTAAAACATGCTTCAATTTTATCAAATCTTGATTATCATGCCATGGTTCAATTAAACACAGGATGTCTATCTTGTGTTTCAATTTGAGAGTCTTTAATCTATCAATTGAAGTACCATAACCCCTAACATTCCAGACTAAAATATTACCATGTTTGGTGTATTTTATCATTTAAAACTAGCTGGGGTAGCTTTTTGTGATGATCTTAAAATCCTTTGTTTACTAACTTTAGCCTTGCTGTTTTGTGTCAGTGAAACTTCACATTTCTCACTAGTTCCAGAGTTTGAGATACCTACCTCCTGAAGAGCCTTGTCTTGACTATTACCTGGAGTATCATGGTGATTTGTGGATTCTGTCACTAGATTTTCCATATGAACTGAGGGATCCTCCTGCACCTCTACAGTTGGTGTCACTACCAGTTCCTCAATAGGCTGCACAGGAACCAGGGCAGAGAGATCACCTTGCACGGCATCTGGTGTTAACACTACCTGTTCCTCAATGGCCTGCTCAGTTATATCCTGTGTTTCTAGTGACTCATGGAAAATGTCAACAATATCATCTTCTTTAGAAACAATATCCATATCATTTAGGTCATTTAAAGATTGGAAGGCATTTGAGATAGAAACCACATTTTTGTGACTTGGAGTTTCTACTATAGGGGGAAGTACTGATTGCTTTTTCTTTCTCCAAAAGAAGTTTGTGATTGGTTTTGAGATGTCATCTAGAGAATAAAAGGTGTTATTTCTCTTCAACTGATTAGCTTTATATGGATTTAGATTCTCCATTATTAAAACCGGATTTTTTTCCTGATTGTGAACATCTTTATTTTTTTGTGTCACTGATAAGGTTGAAGTTCCTTCTACTTCCACTGTGGCTTGTGGAATAATGCCTACATCAGAGCTGGACTGATTCTGTACTGGGGGTTTCCTAACCTGAGATTCTTTGATTTCACCTTTTTTTTTGTTTTGTTGTTTCTCAGTTCAGGGTGCAAGAAATTACATGTTAGGTGGCTATGTCCTATTATCTTACAGTGGGAGCAATAAAGGGGCAATTGATCATATTCTATGGGGTATTCTGCCACCTTATTTCCAATTCCTACGACAATAGTAGAAGGAAGCTGAGCCAACAGATCGATTTCTACACAGACCTTAATAGCAGAGGGTCTAGTTAGTGCCTTAGTGGCGGCATCCATTTTCAAAAACTTGCCAATTTGACTACTGATTCCTATAATAGCTGAAGTGTTGTAAAAATGGATTGGAAGTTGATGAATCGTTACCCAAGCCGGAATTACTGAAGACTCAGCTGATGGAGAGAAATCTGGTGACCATTTCTGTACCTTCATCATCGATCCATGGATCATCCATTGTCCTTTCATCCAGCAACGCTGATAGTCGTCATTGTCCTGAAAACGAATCAAAACATGACGGTAGTCAATTGAACCTAATTGAAATTTAGCATTGAAACCTATTGACTTGAAGGCAGTAAGGAGAGTCTCCATAGGAGGTTTCCCTTTGTTGAATTTTCCAACCAATGCATTTTGATAATGCATAGCCAGGAGATCGCCTTCCTCTGGTGGGAGGATAAAGGCGATCTTACCCTTATACTCAGTAATGGGATGAAGGTTCGGAGTGTCGGGAAGGGATGCTAAGAGAGGGGATGGTTTCGAATGAAGAGCTTGAAGAAAGCTTTTATTGACCGGTAGGGAAGGAATAGGAGGCGTCGGAGGCGGCGTAGGCGTCGGAGACGCCATAGTTTGTGACGAGAACCAGGAGGAGACTCTGGGAAATGACCGTTATTAGGCTAATGTGGGAAAGAGAGGAAGAAGAGAAGGAACAGTGTGTGTGTGTGTTTCGCACTTTTTCACCCGCAGTAACAGTAATTCGAGAGCATTCAGTGAATTCAAATAACTTTCCACCTAAGTTGTACATGACATCGAGTACGAATCTAAAGTGCACTTCCCACACAAATAAAAGCCCTCCACGTTAATAAACTCAACGCGACAATTGGGATTAAGACAATTTTCCAACAAAATCCTTCGTTTAAAAGTAATTAGGAAAGAGATGGTCTTCTGTTAGATAGTCTAAACATTAGGTAGAGACTTTTATATAATTTTAACTCTATTCTAGTTAAGGACCTATTTTTATTAATTTTATAGAAACCTATCTTTAATATTTTTTCAGGGACCTATCTCTTTTATTTTTTCTGGGACTTGTTTGTCCATTTTTTCCCATCATTTTCCACCAGATACAATCTGTAAAAAAATCAAAAAATATTTTAAAATAATTTTAAAATGTAAGAAATCAACATGATCATCGAAATCATAAACAGCAACTACAAGTAACAAAATATCAACGGAAAATCATAAATCATCAACTAAAAAATAACAGCAAAAAATATATAAAAAATCATATAAAAATCAACAAAAATTTGAAAAAACACCGAGTACAACTAACAAAACATTAATTCAATACCATAAACATCATAAACTAAAAATCATAAAAACATCAACAAAGGTTAAACTATCAGGTTTTTTTTAAAAAAAACTACAAACATAAACCTTTATCACCCAAAAACTAAAAACATCAATTCCTATCAACTAAACTTCACCTGGAAAATGAAAAACATCAACATAAGAAAAACAACACTACAAAACATCAACCTATATCACCAAAATAGGTACAAACCACCTAAAACTCATATAGAAAATGAAAAATATCAACATGAGAGAAAAAAGACTAAAAATGTCAACACATATAACCCAAAACAAACTACAAAATATCAAGTCATATAAAATAAAACTCACCCAAAACAAGAAAAATATCAACATAGGAAAAAAACCATCAATAAAAAAGACACTACAAACATAAACTCCTAACACCTAAACCTCATTCGGAAAATGAAAAACATCAACATGAGAAAAAAAGACACTACAAACATCAACTCCTATATCACAAAAAAACCTACAAACATCTACTCCGATCACCTAAACTTCAGCCGGAAAATAAAAAATATCAACATGAGAAAATTTTATAAAAACAACTACAAATATTAATCCATATTACCCAAAAATACTACAAAAAACAACAAATCATATCAACCAAACCTCACCCGAATAATGAAAAATATAAAAATAAGAAGGAAAAAAACTACAAACATCAACCAAAAGAAACTACAATACCTCAAAAATACAATTCTTCAAAAGAAAACTAGTGAGATTCGATCCCGGGTCACTAACCTCAAAGACTAGAGTAATAACCCTTACACCAGAACTCATTATTGAACATATACTCAGTCAAATAATATTAAACCTCATCATGTACCTCAACAACAAAAATTCTTCAAAACAAAGGTCCCGGTGGGATTCGAACTCAGGCCACTAACCTCAAAGTCCAGAGTACCAACCAATAGAGGAAAGAACCATCACTGACACTGACGTACGTGGATCTCACAAGCCTGAAGAAGAGTGCATCCACGCCTTGCAGACACCTCACCATCGCAAAAGTGGAACTATGTGGTCGGCATCCCCTCACGTGGTGTTTCCACCGTTAACATCCCATTCAAATCATAGAAGCCTAGGGTTTCAACTTTGCTGTCGCAGCTGGCTTGCCGTCTGCAAACCAATGCCGTCTTTATCAAACCTAACCCCTCACCGTCATCGTCGATTGCTCCTCGCCACCGCGACTATGCAAACATAGTGGCAGAGCTCCTCGCCTGGTGTGCTTCATTATGCGTGCGTTAACCGTTGCATTCGACGTAATAATTGGCTTGTTTTATATGATGGATTGCTAGTATTAGTTTAGTTTACGTGACAAGGGGCTTAGACGACAATGTTTGGTTTTCTTGTCTAAATCCCTCGTTTTGTAAACTTAATTGTTACTAATGGATATCTTGTATCCATGGGCACCTAAATATTCCTTTGTGATATCCTTAGAAGGTCGCTCGTGTGTACTTTTCATTACATTCTATGTGAAGGCCGTTCGCTAGAGCGATAGAAGATATTGAAGGCCGTTCGTAAGGACGGTAGAAGAGATTGAAGGCCATTCAGATTATAATGGTAGTAGATGACAACGGACATCAATTCATGGTAGTATAAGGGTGGATCCAAAGATAGGCGGCTATGGAGTTTAAAATGGTCGACGAAGAAACACAGAATTGTGGTTCGAGAGTTGTACCAACTTTTGGAATGGTTTAAGAAGAATCATCCTTCAAGGTTGATTCCGTTGGATTTTTCTCCTCGAGAACCATAAAATCGACTACAAGAGCTCTCAAAATGGACTAACAGTTCATCCATAGCAAAGGAAAGAAGTTCAGTTGGCCGAAGCACAAACGGCGCAGCGCGGACCGCTCATAGGTGGCACCAACAGCTCGCGCCAAATGACTTGGTCCATGCCAAAGGTCTTTGGAACTAACTGTGCCAATGCCAAGCACAGACCGCACTAAACTCGATGGGCCACGCACACAAGTTCCAAGTTTCACTCAAAAAATGGCTAAGTATGAGTGCGGACCGTCCCATTTTAAATGGCATGTGCCATTTCAAGTGTAAAATGTCAAGACCAGATGGCGGGATGAGAAGAATTGAGCCGCCTGAACCAAACTACTGAGCAAAATGAGGTTTCTAATGACGGTATGCGCCAAACAACAATTCCCGCGGATCATAAATGCATAAACGACCATTCAAACGATGGGATGCGCACAACGCCACGGACCGCACCAGTACGACCCGTGTTAAGCATCACGATCAACGCTAAGGGAGAAGACACATATCGGCCCAAATCACACGGCCTACATCGAAGAGACGTACAGACCGTGCTAGATCCCGTGGATCACACGGGCCACGCCAGATTTAGTGCCTCGCATCAACACAGTCCAAGTACACGACGCAGAGTGTGCCATCCGCGACGGTCCACTCCAAGCGGCATCTAAACTAGGGTTTCACACTTTTTGGGCCTATTTTTAGGCCCAATCCCCTACTAGTATAAATATAGCCTTAGTCTACTAAGGTTAAAGGAGGTCTTAGACTTTAGATTCTACTCTTGTAATTTGGAGAGCGTCCTAGGGATAGAAACATTCTCTCCTCTTTCTTTCTTTCCTTTTTATTTTGCTTTGATCCTATAATGTGGAATTCAAATCTTTATTTAAATTCTATGTCTAGGGAGTAGTTTTCATAGCTTAGGGATAATTGTGTTTATGTGTTGATTTATACTTTTGTCAGATTCTTACTTCATCCTAATTATTTTTCTTGTGATATTATTGTGACTTGTTCTTAAATGTTAGAATTGCATAAATACTATACTCCATTAACACACACTCTAGTCTATATTCATGTTGGTGCAAATATTGATGCCCCCCGGGGAGGAGAAACCTCGGATGTGTTATGGGTAACAGGGTCCGTGTGAGTCTGTACACATAGGTTTTTTCTGAGTATTGCTCTATTATGTTTCCAGCACACCAGTCTTAGCTGATTACATAAAGTAGTCTGATAGGTTACAAATAGAGATAGCGAAGAGTTGAAAGCTAAGGTTGTAAGAGGCCTAGTGTCATAGATAAGGTGTTTACTTTCCTTTGCCTCGTTTATAGGCCTAGGGAGTAGAGCATCAGTGGTGGACCGCCAAGGATGTAATCGTACGTGGGAGAAAAAAACCTAAAACAACGGTCCGACCTTGTTGTACTCCCTTAATTACGAAGGCGGTGTCGATGGAAAGTTGCAAGCACATCCGACGTGACAGGTACAGGGAAGTGTATGTCATCAACCACACCATGTGTTATAAGCACTATATTAGGTTTGTCTAAATCTCGTATGTGAATGAGTCGAGGATGAAAGCATTAAATCAACCATGTTACGTAAGCATTCCCAATGTGTTTAGCTTATATATTTTTCGTTCTTTTCACTTTCATGCTTTGTAGTTGTTAATCGAAAAACCAATTCCCCCCCTGTTTACCATACTATTTATTCCTAGCAACACGTACGGATTGACAACCCGGACGTGGTTATTTGTGATTGGATTTTAGGCCCTAAAATCTCTGTGGACATACCCAGGGATTACCGCTAACTACCCTATTGGTAGCATAGTAGTGATTTGGGTACAGAACTATAAATTTTTTCTTTGACGTTTGATGCTTTGATCTAAGCCTTCACACGGGTTAATTAGCTATAATTAACGACTCCAAGTGGAGGCAGGTTATCGCATTGATGTGTCCATTTTATGTGAATATTTTAGTACTTTTTGGGATCACTTTTGTGCTCTTTTTTTATCAAGAGCTTGTGTTTTACCTTGAAATTATCTTAGGAGAGGTAAAAGTGACTTTATGCTATTTTACCTTTTTTCTAAGTTGATTTTGTGTGACAAAGAAAGAGCATCGAGACTTGAAGACCGAAGACCATTGAAGATAACATTTTGAATACTTTCTAGCTTTGAATATTGAAGACAAAAAGAATCAAGGATTTGAAGGCAAGGCAACACAAGAGTGAAAATGGGCAGCCCGCCCAGGAGATCCTATTCCCCCCCCCCCCCCCCCCCGGGCGGGAACCTGCTACACTTTTTCTTTTTGCTTTTCTATTCCTCCCTCTTGTACTATAAAAGGAATATTTGGCTACCCACTTCATATCTTATCCTCTTGGCCGAATTTCCTCTTCAAAGAACACTAGGTTCTTCATCTTTTTCATCCTTTCTCTCTTTATTTCTGGATGCATTTGTTTATGGATGTTAGTATGATTTGTATTAGCTAATCTATTTCTTGGAAGCAATTGACCATGGCTTCCAAGCCCACGTATTAAGAACAATTTGTAGCCTATTTGATACTCTTACTATTATGCATTTATGGAGTATTGAATGTATTTGTTAATATCATCAATGTTCTTGAAAGCTTGAGTATATGAAGTACTTGTGTGATATGCTTGTTAGGGTTTGGGGAAATGGGTTGATTTCCCATTTTCTTAATAGGAATCCAAGAGTATGATTTAGAGATTTTAATTGTGTTGATGGATTGATGATTGCTAGATGAAAATGATAATGTTGAATTCTTTGTCATGTTTGTTGCTTGTAGCAAATGAGAGAAGTCTATGAATGTCGATCATTCTTGACTAATCTTGTGTAAATGTATGAATTGATTAAATGCTTAGACATGGTGTAGTGTTTATAAGTGTTGCCAAGCTTGTTGATTCTTCATGCTCAATGCCATCAATGGGATACTTTTAGTAGTGTTTTGACTACAGGAGTCATTGGTGAGGTTTGACAAGAGATGTCGAATTCACTCTTGCAAACTACTATCTAAGAA
The DNA here is from genome assembly GCA_037428765.1 of Rubia yunnanensis. Lineage (NCBI taxonomy): Eukaryota > Viridiplantae > Streptophyta > Magnoliopsida > Gentianales > Rubiaceae > Rubia > Rubia yunnanensis. The sequence continues at coordinate 43,398,950 of CM075066.1, forward strand.
GGATAGAAGTTTAGTCTTCACAACAAGTAGTGAAAGTAGCAAATAGGTTGCATGTTCAATGATGGATAAGAGGCTTGGAAGTGGAAGTCAACTGCGCCCAAGGTTCCGTTAATTGTTGTTTTAATCTTGTCTTAGTTGTGTTGCATAATTAGCATATCTCTCTTCCTTTGCTAATTGTATTCTTTCAATTTTATAATTTAGTATAAAAAACCAACCAAACCCCCCCCCCCCTTTTTTACATGGTTTTATATGTATCTATGTATGTATATGCCTAGTATGTTTTCTCCTATATATGTTTAAACACTTGAAAAGATCCCTCTTCTCGTGGGTGACCCCAACTTGCCATTATCTACTTAATTTTAGATAGGAAGCATTAGGGCTTAAAAATATAAATTTGAGAGATACGACAATGCCCTCCCAAATTTTTACGCCGCTGCCGGGGAAGAGACGTTTATTTTTAAGTGTTTAGCCACATTATGTGTGATTATGTGCTAGTTGTAAATATTTGTTAATTTTCTTTTGTTTTGATTTCTTAGTTTACTTACCATTTTTTCTTGGCTTGGAGATGTATTGTTTGAGGTCTTGGTGTATGGTTCTTACGCGATCATCTTCACAAGAACCCATACACTACGACCCCGAGTTAGAGTTGAATTTGAGACGAGCTAGGAGGCTTTCTTTGGAAAGTGTAATAACACCCCTCCTAGTGACCATTTATTGGATATCTCTACCTTTATGGAGCATCTACAAGAGCATGACGATGAGCATCCAGGAGGAGGACCACAACATCCTCCTCTCCAAGGGAGAGCTCCTCCTCTCCAAGGAAGGGAGATTCATTTGGGCCAAGCATTGTTAAGAGACATTATGGCTCCCAACCTCAATCAACAACCGATGTGCATTGAGTATCCCTTGGTTGGATCGAATGGGCACTTCGAGCTAAAGATCGGGTTCATAAACATGCTACCCATCTTCCTTGGTAGGCAAGGGGAAAATGCCAACTAACACCTCACCGAGTTTCCCTTTTTGTGTGGTTGTACTGTCCCCCATGGAGTAGATGAAGACTTTTATAAGTTGAAGGAATTCCCGTTCACACTACGGGATGGTGCAAGAGATTGGCTCCACTACTTACCACCCAATAGCATCAAGAGTTGGCTTGATATGAAGACGAAGTTTCTAGCCAAGTACTTCCCGGACTTGAGATCCGCTTCCTTAAAGAAGGACATAAGTAACATCCTCCAATGGCATGAAGAATCTCTCTTTGACTATTGGGAGAGGTTTAAGAATATTCTCGCAAGTTGTCCTTACCATGGTTATTCGGAGGGGGATTCGGTCTATTACTTCTACAATGGTCTTCTTGATGAGGATCAAAGATTAGTGAGGAGTTCTTTTGGTGGAACCCTTGAGAACAAGACTTCATTCAAGGCTATGCATTTGTATGAGAAGCTAGCGGAAGAATCAAGGAACTTTAGCTCAAGGGCCGATTTGAGAAGGGGAAATCCAATGCCCGCAAGTAACCCTTCCAATAGTGGCAAGATCGAGGATCATGTCTCAGGCCTCACATATATGGTGAAGTTGTTGATGGCAAAGCATGGAAATGTGCCGCATGTCAAATCGTGACAGTATGAGACTAAATAATCCAGTAGAACATGGGTTCTGCACTTCAAACGTACAGAATGTACGATGGAGAGCCCTGGGAACAGTTTTAGCTTCTTGGAAAGGAAGCCCGGTTCCACCTTTGGGGAGCCCTCCATTGTGGGGTTTCAAAGTTTCATACTGCCACGTGATTGTATGAGACTAAATAATCCAGCAGAACATGGGTTATGCACTTCAAACGTACAGAATGTACGATGGGGAGCCCTGGGAACGGTTTTAGCTTCTTGGAAAAGAAGCCCGGTTCCACCTTTTGGAAGCCCTTTTGGAATCTTCATTGTGGGATTTCAAAGTTTCAAATTGGTTCCAATTCAGAACTGGAACCGCTCTGAAACTCCCATTACACATGCCCTTAACCAGAAGGAAAATGAGAAAATTCTAGAGACACATATCTGACCACCGAAAATCACCCATCCAGAGCCCAAATTTTAATCAAAACCAGTTGTCCGTTACCAAATTAAATCGGAAACTATATTCTCTTCCCTTTTAATTAAACAGGTACACAAAAATGGAAGTGCACAAATAGCAAGAGTCGAATTCTTGGAACGCTAAATCGAAGTGGGATACAAGCAATAATTACCTTGGTAAGGTAACTTTGGTATGCTATTTGGGTAATATAGCAAAGTTAGGGAGTTAGCTACAAAGTAATTAGGAGAAGGAAGTAACGCTGATTGGCCGCATGAGGTGGCCATTGGAACGGTCGCTAGTGTAGGAATGATCTATTAAAGGCGGTTCCATCGGTAATTTAAAGATACTTTTTTACTGCTTTTACTGGTCTTGTCTTTAATCAATCTGAAAATAATGCAGTTCCAAGAACCGCCCTTAAAATTGTAATTTAATGCAATTAAAAACCGCCTTAATGTATACCCCGGAACCGCCTTTAATTTATTTTCGAACTCTGAAACTATAGACTTCCTCTTGTGTCTTTGATACCTTTCCGAAATCGGAATATATGTATATATGTTCCGAACTTGGAAATTGAAATCTTCCTTTATAAAATGAGTAATTTCCGATCTCTTGTCCACATTCCGGTCTAATTTTTTTTTGAATAGCAATTTTGTTGATAAAATAGTTTCGGAGTTCTAAAAAAACTTCGTGTCAAAGGTTTTTGAGTTCGTAAAACCTTTTCTGGCCTATGGCGAGGAAACACTACATGAAGTGTGTATTTTTTGTACCATGCGAGGGATTGCTATGTATGGTTAACATTGATATGTTTCCTTTTCATCCATAGTTAAGGTTTCATATGAAATATTATATTGCATTCATTAGTTAATTTTGTGTTTATTGAACTCTACATTTAGGTCTTCTAGTCGTAATCCACGATAAGAGGAAACAACCCTAAGAAGGGAGAGATAAGAATCGATCGAAGAGACATAGGCAAGGTCGGGGTAGGGAAATTTGCAAGAAATTGATAGACATGGTGGAGAAGGGTACAAAATGTCCTATGAAGTTTGATTACATTGGGAATGCGATAAGGGAACAAAGTAATTGATGGTCTACTTACATCGGTTTGATTGCTAGGACAAAGTTATACATATTCTTGTACGAGTCGTGGCCTTGTGTCGATGATGCTTACAAGGATAAACTATGGAGGGTCATGCAACATGCCTTTGAAATCGAATGTGATAATATGGTAAAATTGAAAGAAGAGAACTATGCGGCGCTTTGGTGAGAGATGGAGAGATTTCAAAGCCAAATTGGCTAAGGATTACGTGTTTGGTAAGAAGAAGAATTGCAATCCCAGAATTAAGCATCCATTCATAAGTGAATCGAGTTGGAAGGCTTTTGTTACAAGAAAATTGGCATAAGAAACATTGGTAAGGAATTTACATTGAAATGCTTACAAGTATATACATAATGAGCACATATTTATAAATTCACATATGCATTATATTATTAGATAAAATTGAATATGCGTGAGTATAGATTTGTTGCTAGCGACAGAATGTGTATGTTGTGCATGATTGCTATGGTTCTAGAATGCTAAAGGTCTACCCTTTGCCCAGAAAATAGTAGCATTTGCTTAACATACAACGTCGTACACTACTAATCGTGTTGTAGGTCAATAAAGTCGACTCATTTGCGAGATCGTGAGTACACTTAGTTTGGACACTGCATTAGACCGACCAATTGTGCAAAATTGCACAGTTACCTGCCGCTAAATGTGATGTACTTACCGACGGGTGCCCAATGTCGATCAGAGAAGGGGCATTGTGTTCGAAGAACGTTAACATTGTTGGTTTGTATTATGAACCATTTGTTCTAATGTTCTTACAGGGTGTAAGGGAAAAAAGTGAACTAGTAGGAAGGAACAAGATGCACCACACTATGAGTCGTGGAGGATTTGCACTAGCAACAAGAATAATCATGAAGGAAATGTTCGAGGCTAGAGTGTTTGAAAAGGTGGAGCTAGGAATGACGGATGAGAAAGCAAGGACTTCAACAGATTATCCCACGCCCGAAGAGGTTCCTCGATTTGAGAAATGGCTAAAAGGCTACAAAGGGCGTGGGAAGAATATGGAGGGTAAGTTCCATACCAAAGATGCGGAGGTTGTTGCCAAACAAATTGTAAGTTTTGCTTATGTTTTAAATGATATGATAGGAATTAATTTGTTCAAGAAAAAATTATATGAGATTTATTATTGGTAATTTTTAGGAGGACTTAAAAAGGAAGCAAGTGTCCGGCGAGTTCATCGGTGTTGGAAAGAAGGACACAATGTGGGTTGCGCTTAACAAGAAAGAACATCCAGGCCGTCCAGGGTGTCAGAATGCTAGCTACACATAGGGACATCTTTGTCAAACCCCGAATGCGTAAGGTTGATATTGCGACAATTAGTCAACAAAGAGAGATTAATGCATTGAAATCCACATTGAGCCAGCTAGTGGCTTATGTCTCACAAGAATCAAATGGGAGGAAAATGCCACTAGACTTAGAGAGAATTATTGCATGTTCTAAACCAATAACCTCAACTCCACCTAGCCTTTCTTCTCCAACATCAACACATGATATCTTGGAGCCTTTTAGTAGGTTCGTCCCACCGTCTCCGACCTCTACGACACTTAAAGCATTTGATCGACTAAGAACAAAGTTAGTAGAGGCCACCCAACACAACATAAAGGTATAAGTAAATATATTACACCAATCATGTTCTTAATTATTTTACACTAATTACCAACTCTTCATTTATAGGATAATTCATTGTGCATACTACTTGGCGAACATGTTAATGGAGAGAGCAACATCGTGGCGGAAGGTAAAGTGTACACATCAATACGAGTGCATCATCAAAAGACGGTCGCGAATGATAACGTCGTTGTAAATGTCACAAAGATCCTTGTAGATGGTATTGCTTTTCCAATCCCAGAACCCGAGGCCATAATAGTGGACGCGACTTTAGGAATGTTTGTCGAATGGCCCCTTCGTTTGGTTGATATTTTGGAGAACATGGAAACTAAGAAGGTATAACATCGATAATCTGTATATTATTTCTTATGAGTTGAGACAAATGTTTAGAAAATAATATTTGCGGTAGATTTCATGTAGATTGAGACAAGGGTTATAGGTAGCCCGGAAAAAAATTCCCAATACATGTAGGGATCCAAAGCTAACAAAGTCCTGTGTTTCTAGAATCAAGCCACCGCCATTCAATCCCACAAAAGGATGGTTCCCTAAAGAACATCCACACGATTGTGACACCACACCCTATCTCATGTTCGTATAAAATCCCCGTGGAAGAAGTGAGTATTTTATGGTACAAGGTAGATGCAATCGGGAATGAGGATTTGGCATCATTGTTCCATTTCAATAATCTGCCCCCTCCCGTGATGAAACTAAATTGCGTGTAAGTATTAATGCATCACCCTAACCTGATTCAGCTGCTTACATATTGCGTTTGACTTCGAGTAAGCAAGACTAACCATGTTTACAGGCTTTTGCATGTACAATCCATTTCCAAAATGAAAGGAGGGATAGGGGTTCTTTGCCCAATGAAGATCCAACATGACCATATTGCGATGGAAGAGCGTTTGGCCTACTTCAGCTCCCGGTTGATGAAAAAGAACCATCTCATATATATCGCACCTTATTATGAGTGGTGAATCAACTATACTTACTTTATTACAATTATTTGGTTTCTATTGATCAATATGTGATTGTATTGAGGTAACGAGGATTTCATTTTTGTAGCAAACATTGGATGGTCGCCATAATTGTTCTTCCTACTAAAACGGTGTTCTGGTACGACCCATTACATCAGACGCCGCCAGAAACAATTTCATTTGCAATTACAAGTGATGACATATCACATAATTAACAAGCACCGAGAGTTCATGTGGAAGTCCCTAAAGGTTAATGTTTAATTTGACATTGTATTATGGAATAACTATTTCCATAAGTACTTATCAGTGTGTTCGTGAACAATTTTTCCAATCGACTAGCATAAGAAGCAAATGGCCCCGTGGGAAAGCGGTTACTATTGCATGCGGTTAATGAAGGAATTGGTCATGCAAATGAGGGAGAATCAATTAGATCTACAAAATGTATCTATTACTCTCACTTGTTGAATCTAATCAATAACATCATATGACTTTGCACAAACTATGTACAATTTTTGACATTACTCCTTGTTGTAGTATTTTAACGAGGACAGAGAACCGTACACCAAGCAATTGGAGGAAGTACGCGTCAGTTGGGCAAACTTTATGATGGTAAGGAATTTGAAGCATTTACTTAATCCAACGACATGAGGAAGTTTGAATAGGTTGCTTTTTTTGTGGCAGAATGATTCACTAAAATGGCCATTAATACTTTCCGAGTTATTTTTGGACACCTTGATATAGATCTCTAGTTAGGAGTATCAATGGTATAGTTTATTTTGTGAGAATTTTGATAATATACTAAGTGTATGGATGGTGTAGTGCTTCTCGTTCTTGTCTTTATTCCTTGTTGAATGGTGTAGTAAGATTCAATCTAATAGGGTGTTCGACTCCAAGTATTCTATTTATGAAATATTTTTATTTCTGTTATTTATATGTGGGCCGACTTTACACACTTTAATAGACAATTCGATACAGTTGAACTACACTATGCGATGTAGCATATATTTATCATTGGCTTACCGTTGGGACAGGCCACCGAGCAACATCACCCAATGAACTCAGACATTACAGACAGATCGACTATGTAATCGTTCTCTGCAACATCGCTAACACTTCATTCGTCCCATCTTTTATTACTGCGGACATTTTTTCCAAAAATCTGAAGCAAAAACATTTGATTTACAACGGTTCACAACCGTAGTTAAAAATCATAGTCTGCAAATTCCGTTTATAAAATATGCCATTTCAACAAGGGTCAACGACGTTGCAAATTACAATCAAACATCGCCTACCGCAACTTCATTATATACAAAATTTGTTAATTTATCACATATATTTATATATCCTGCAGTAAAAATCATTCTATAAAAAGTAGAGTGAAGTCGCCATTTAACTTTTGATCCCTCTAAACCATATTTATCAATGTAGTCTAAATATAGATACATGATATGATTTCAACCAAATATATATACTCAAAAATAAAAACTAAATCATATAGAGTTCGCACAACATAACCTTGTTCAATAAAACAAGATTTAACTCATCGGAGGTATGTTTCCAACAGTAATAAAATCTCGTCACGAAAGTACCAAACAAAGTTTTGTTTACTTCCTTTATTCATTCCAGACTTTCTGGCTCTAAGAAGCAATTGTCGAGCTCTCCCATGTGCTCTGCCCTCAAGGACATTCTGTACCCATGAATCTACAATCAAAGTTTTTCAGGGAACTTGTTGGTTCTTGGTTCTTCGTCCTGAAAGTTCATGTCCTAGAGGGATTGTATATGCATACTGGAAATTAACCTGGAACTTTAAGAACAAAAGTGTATTGCTATACAACATGATAGAGCAAGAAGAAGGTGTCAGACAGTAAAATTACGATCCCAAGGTGACAAATTTTGATACTGTCTGCTTTGATTTTCTCAATTACTATAGCTACTACTAACAACAAAATATTTAATCATACTCAATTATCATGAATTTCAAAATTTGGTGTAGGATCTACTATACTTAACAGAAATAGAGGAAAGGAGAAGAATCACAACAAACGTAAAGGAAACAAAGTAAAATATTCTAGAACTTTATTTCACATCTTCCATTACTTGGCACAAAAGAGCAGCCTGAGAAGGAAAAAGAAAGCTGCAATCCTACACTTACCAACTCTCATAAAAACAGCACATACAATATTCCAAGAGTTTGACCCACATTCATAGAGAGACAAACAAAAGCTTAAGATCCAATCACCAACCTTTCAGAGGAGAATGAGGAAAGTCATGGGACAATATTATCTTCATGCAGAATATACCAAGAAACTATAAATGTCAGTACTATGAGCATACCCAATAGAGATGACACAATTTCCTTCTCCAACTCCTTCAAGGTCTGCAAATCAAGAGAGGCATTGATAGTCCTTGTTCATATCATAAAGATTAAAATTTTAGAATTAAAAGTAAAAAAGGAATTGAAGTCGCCATAGTATGCGTAGCTCATGCCTAATTGCTGTCATGGTCCTTTTTAAATGGATTATTCGTTTATTTTCTTTTTGAAATCTGAGCATCCTACCTGAACCACACCCGTAGTCATTGTAACAGATTGATCAAGTGCATAGAAGTTAGAACATGAAGCATATAAGCAGGTACTCTTGACACTTACGTTATATCAGTTCATTTTAGGCTGCTTGACATCTTAAAGCGAAAAGAAAACATATAGTACCTGCTTTTGTCCTTGAGACTTCTTCCACAATCTGAAATGTATACAGGGAACACCAGGAAGTAATCATTCCTTAGGAAGCCACGGTAAGAGCCATCAATTGGTGAAAGTTAAAAATATCAGAGAATCATGTTATATTTAGTTACTTGTAGAGAGTGATATATCAGGTTATATTGAGCAAAGTGATATATCAGAAAGCAAACCTGATCCTTATTAACTACAACTGCACGCATAGCTTTAGCAAAATCACTTCGAAGAGAGGACCTAACAACAATCTGATACTCTGTAGCAGCCTCATAAAGTGCTTATTTAGAACACATGTCCTTTGAGCACATAAATAATATAATTTAATCCCTAGCACTTCAAAACAAAATGCTTAAATAATCAGAAAAAAATGCATCAGCGACAACTCAAACCATATTATAGCTCAAATCTTATTCAGCTGATTTTTTCATGCATTTTAAGCACAAACCAATGCATACTCACAGTAGAGTTTTGCAGCTTACAGTTGCGGAAAACACTGAAACCAAAGTGTGATAAATGTACAAGCCAAAGCTATTGCAATTGCACATTAATTCAAATTTTGAGTAATAGTCCATAAGCAAACATTAAACAAGCACCTCCAGTCACCTCATAAATTCAAATTATACTCAAGTTCAAAATGATGCAAATATAGCATGTGTGATTCATTCTGAAATCTGAGTTACATCTTCTTCTTTTTTATGAAAAAGATAAAATCAGAATTTCCATCTTCGGAAGCTTTTATTTTTCTTAACAGAACAGGCCCAACATAGGCAAAATTTCTCTTGCAAAGAAAAAAATCTAGAGATGGTAAATGAAAACAACGCATTGGTGCAAAGCCTAATGCAGAAGGTCCAATTAAAAAGTAGCAAAAAGAGTTGCAATTAATTTTAAGACATTTCATAAATATACAACCAAACACCTATGGCCTTCTGTATACATAATATATCTCACCCATTATTGACAACTTTATGAAACCATAGGACTTGAAACACAGGAAGTACTATCATATTATTTCCTCTCTCTCTTTTCCTAAGAAGTTGAGGCAGGATGAAGGAAAATTATCAAAATTAACATATTTCACTAATTATGAAGTTTAATTACAGGAGAGTGGAACAGTATCTAATACAGATACGATAAGAGTCTCCACACCAACAAATACAATAAATGCATTGAGATAGAGACAGGTTCTATAAACAAGCATATATTATGCATCACAATGGCAGCTTAGTACGCCTAATGCCACATCAAAAGATGTAGATTTGGCGTAAAACCTTTTAACTTATATAATAATTAGGTACAACCATTGCTGCAAGATACGAGGACAAGATTATCACTTGCATAAATCAGTTAAAACCACTAAATAGAGTAAATTTCACAAATTCAGTAATTCTTCAACACCACATCTGTCACGCACAACATAAACATTACGTATTTGTAATTCTTCAATCCACAACAAGAATAGTAAGCATTAAGTAGTATGATTCACTACAAAGAAAACAACATAGAGATAAACAACAAATATGATCACCCAACCAATCCCAAGATTTGATTTGATTTGATTTGATTAGAGGCATATTCAGATTTGAATGCGGATCACAGAAATAGATTTAGAAGTGGCAGGAACGCAGAAACCACTATTAGTACCTTTCTCCTTGAAATAGTTCTCGTGAGTTGGGCAGAAGCACCAAAATCTCTTTGAAATAGTTCACTTCACCGGATCTTGTCGTAGCATCGAACGACAGCGGATGCCCTTCGAATACCTCATTGAATACCTCAATACGACGTGGTTTCTCAGGCAGGCTCTCCATCACCTCTGTAGCGGTTTCCACATCGGCGTCATCGCCTATAATCGCGCCAACAATGACGGAGTTCAACGAGCTTCTGCTTTTACTCAAGTGAACAGAAGCTCTGCGGGGACTGCCGAATTTTGCCATGTTCTTGAGCAATCTCGCAAATATAGAAGTGAATTTGGGAGCGTACGAAGGGAGGGTAGAGCAGCGGAGGAGCTCCATTCCGAGAGCTCAAATCACTGGCGCTCCAATTGATTTAATGTACTGAAATAGTGAACTTAAGATCGACATTGTGTGATTGTGTGTGTGATCTCTCACTATAGAGTGTGACTGTGTGTATGCGGTGATGGCTTATCAAGCGGCGGTGGTGCAAAAGCAGAGATAATGGCGGAGGCGGGAGAAATGAACGGTTGAGTCTGGGATATGATATGGGTGTTCTATTTTACTATTCTCGCCCTAATACGTATAAATACACATATTAGTATTTTAAAAAAAAATAAAAATTAAAAGAAGTAGTATAAATTTGGATTTCTCCCATTTTCTCTCCATTTCTCTCCTTCCTTCTCTCTTTTTCTCTCCTTCCTTCTCTCTTTTTCTCTCCTTCTTCTTTCTCTCCATTTCTCTCCCCCTTCCCTCTCTCCATTCCAGCCGCCCAGGTGCTGGGCCTCCGCCGCCGCCCGCCGACCGCCGCCCGACCGCCGCCGAAAATATGCCGGAAAATTGCCGGAAAACGTAAGTTTTGGAGGATTTTTTTTAAGTTTTCGTGCGTTTTTTTTTTGTTTTCGTGCGAATGAGGGGTTTGGTTGTAAATATAAGAAAATATGAGGCTTTACTCTTAAATTAATTTATTTCATAAGATAATAGGAGATTAAGATGTAGAATAATTTGGAAAAATCTAATATTAGAAATTTAATGAATTTTGGAATTAAAACGAAGAAATTGTGATTATTAGAAGTTATTTAATTTAAATTTGGAAATGATTACTATTTCCGTAATTTGGAAAGTATATGTGACATAATAGAATATAGTTTTATTTAAATAGACTTTATTAATCCGATGTAAACAATTGTCTAAATGATTATGATACGTTTTAACGATTGTTTCCTTGAATGTTAATAATAGTGTGATGTGGAAAAAAAATCAGATTATTTAGTAATGTAATTTCCAATTTGCAACTAAAAAAATGTGTAGTTCGTTGTATTGGATTGTACGAGAATTAAATTTGCTGCTTGTTGTGCGGTTTTTTTATGTAGTTTCCATTATAGAATATGTAGTTTCCATTAGCAAATTGAAATTATGCACTGTTTGAAAATATTAGTTTACACATTGAAATGTATGTTAATTTTTCTTATCATATCAGTTTAAATCAATTGTTGTTATACTAATTACATATCTTGTGTTGTAGATGAGCACTGCTGGTCAGCCTGACGGCCATGGTCGTTCGATACGACGAAGAGGTGTTAGTGCCTCGGCGAGACAGGCTAGAGGCCGCGTGGTGGAGGATGAACAGTCGTCTCCGCCGCAGGAGTGTGATGTAGGAGCGGAGCGGGCTTCTCCACTGAGCGTTCATGCATTCGATCCCATGCCGACATGGGACGGTCCGGAGCTTAACATCCTCGCGTCCGGTGGAATCCGTGACGATAGTGACTGGCGCTCGATGTACGACTTGCCGGCAGATGTCCCCCCGGCTGGCCAACCTGGGACGAGTGTGCCATTGGATGCTGGGATCGAACGGTATGCTGCTGGACGAGCCAGGCACACCGTGAGGAATAGAGCTGGTCAATTCGCGCAATCTTCTGGTGGATCGTGCAATGCCGGTGAGACTGGCACCGGAAGGGCACCGAGGAATAGGAGGAAGCGACACGCCGATGAGACGTGGCTAGTGCGGGGACCGATGGCTGGTGGCCCGCAAGATGACCTCGTCATACCAAGCTTCGGAGGACACGTCGCTGTTGACGTTTGGAATGGTATCGAGCGAGGTGTGCTGAGATGCCATGCTCGGTCGCCGCTATGCAAGCAGCTAGTCGCCACGCTCCCTGACCTCAGCGATGTTGCACAGGCCCGGATACGTGCGACCGGGTTGGCCCACCTTCCTGCGATTATGTTCCAGTTCCTTGACATGGCACTGATATCCGCTTTTGTCGAGAGGTGGCAGCCGGACACGAACACGTTTCACATGCCTTTTGGGGAGATGACCATCTTGATGCACGACGTAGAGATGATTCTTGGCATTCCCATCGTTGGTGGCGCTGTTGCGAGTACCATTTTGGCGGAGACTATTCAGGAAGCATGCGCTGAACTGTTTGCGAAAGACGTGGTGTCCTTTGTCGCGGAAGACTGGAACGGGGGTAACATAGATGGCTAATCATTGATGGCGAGGTGTGTAGCGGCGGGTCAGAGCGATAACTTCCAATTTATGTGCTACATGCTGACCTTGTTTTCATCCACGCTTTTTGTGGATAAAACTGGGAATAAGGTTAGAGCCAACCTTCTACCCCTATTTGATTCGTAGTTGTCGTGGGGCTCGGCGACGTTGGCCAGTTTGTATCTGCAGTTGGGAATTGCGTCCCGGTCCAAGGCGCGCGGCCTATGCGGATGTTGCACGCTGCTTCAAGCATGGATATACGAGTACTTTCCGATGTTTCGGCCGAGACCGAGTACATTGCCAGCTCTTCCGGGCCGCGCCAATCGGTGGCACACAGGGGATAAACGGGGAGGGATACGGGGAGGCTCGGTGCCATCAGGCGACAGTTGGATGCCTTACAGCCCGACCAGGTATGAATTCCATGCTTTTACTCTTATTCTGACAGTAGTAGGTAGATCAGATTCCATAGGAACGTAACATTTCTGTGAAACACGCGCAGGTGGATTGGTTGCCATATGGACTGGACGTGGTTAGGGATGCGAGGGGGAGGACTCACTACCGTGGCGTGATTCGATACCTCGACGCAATGGAGGCGTACATGCCAGATCGCGTTGTGCGCCAGTTCGGTCTCGTACAGGGTATACCGCAGGGGCTTGCGATTGCGCCAGAGGCTTGTTCCCGCCCGGCTGATCCAGCCAGCTATTCAGTGACCTACCCAGGGAGGCTGCAGTTAAACCTATGGCAGATGGCACACGCTTGGCACGACGGTCAACTTGCAGAGTTCCCGATTGCCACGAGTCCATCAGAGTGTACCATGGATTACGAGGAGTGGTACGCGGCTCATTCGCACCCATTGATCGCGAATCCTGAACATGCTGCCACGAGTGGACCGGATAGGACACATCATCAGTTATCGGTAAGTTTTCTCGGACTGTTTGCTTTGAGTAATTATATTGCATTTTACTGTCTCGTTATTGTAAAATGTGTTTCCTGTGCATCAGATGCTGAGTGACGTGATGAGCGCCCTGGATCCGTTTGACTTGGCGACCGTTGCTGGATTCGCCGACCCGTGCGTCAAGGAGTCGTTGACCACTTTGGTCAGTCTTCGCGATGAGTATCGCAGGCTCGGTTATGGACCCATTCCTTAGTCGACTGTTTGCTTACGTATTTGCCCACAGTATGCTCATAGTTTGTTCATTTATGTAATCGGCAACTGTTTGTGCATATCAAATTTATAAGTCATCGCTTTTTGTAACGGTAACGCTTTCAAAATAATTGTGACCCTTCTATTATAAATGTAACGGTTGCGTACATGCCGAAATGTTTAGGCGGGTAACAACAGTTAATTACTCTCAGAGTATGCTCTTGTCCAAGCCCTTATCCTCCTACGAAAGGGTAACTCCCAACCTACGACATCAGCCTTCCTCAACGTGGTCCACAGATTAACCACGGGGGGCATGGGACAGTTTTCCTTCACGTGTATCCGGACGAAATGGCTTGCACTGCGTACGTATACAATGTGTAGCTCCCTCCTTGTTCCATCCTCGCCCCCACCTGCCCTCAATGGAAGGACTGTACAGCAATAGTCTGCCGACCCATTCTCTAAAATGTAATATAAAACTACAACCGTGTTGTAGTAGGTGGCGACAGGAAACATGTCTGCAATGACCGTGAACCAATGCTCTGGACCACATGGACCTCTGGTGTGGTGTATACGGGCTCTGGCTAATTGAACGTTATCTTTCGAACCGTATATGGGAACATAGTCAGGCTAATGTGCCGAAATCTCGTTAAATACTGCCCGACGTGCTGCAGACCATTCACCTTCACCGTCTACGTGGAACGCATCAGCAACGTATCTGAAGCCACAGTTTCCATCACTCTCGACATCGTTCCAGCCTTCGATGTAACTCCGGACAATGTGGGGGACACTTTTGAGGAACGGGAATGTCGCTGGAGGAGAAAACATTAAGATTAATATCTTGTTTAGGCGGCCTTCATTAGGAAGAATGGTGCTTGTACTTACCGTGCTGGCGACCGCTCCCTGAAGCACGCCCCGGGGACCTTGAACTACGCCCGTATCGCCTGTTCACGTGCTCGTGGTAGCTCGGTGAACGTCGGGTTGATCTTGATCGGGGGACCTGCTCGCTTGGTCTCCCACGTGCACTAGTACAATTGTCCGGCTCGCCAATGCCGCTGTTCTCCGGACGCAACTGCTCATCTATGTAGGTTGAAACTCATCGGAGGACCGAAGGGTCGCTGCGTGCCAGCTCCTCCAACTGAGTGTTGAACCGCGACTGATCCTGTTCGGCCCTCGAAATGTTTTCCATGCTCCGCACGTGATCACCCAATGCCAGGCTCTTAAACAGCGGATGAATGTCGTCCAAGTACAAGGAGATTCCTTCAGCAACTGCCCCCGCCATGACTCATGCACACGGTATTCCATGTGTCGAGCGCAGCACACAGCCACAGTAAGCATATACCTGTGCTCCGAGTGCATCAATCCTCCCAGACTCGACCGTCAATTTATCCAGACAGTATTTGGACACATTGTTGATCAAGTTGCTGAAAAGGGCCCTACGGTGCAATCTTCCAATGCACGTTCTTGATTTCTCCAGGCCGGTCTTGATCATAGTAATTTACTGGGCTATCTGCAGGTCGACACGCCTCCATACCGTATCCAGTGAACCAGTTGACGTTTGTAACCACCCTTTCAATGACGAGTGTGCACTTTCGACCCTGCATGTAGTTGTGTTCCCGAAATGCAGCAATCTGTTTGTCCATGCCCTCACAAATTTCTCCTTATGGGGGGTGAGCCACGTCGTCTCAGCGTAACTAATAACAGCCTCGCTCCAAGACCATCCAACCCTCATATCTAACAAGGCGGCTTCGTACTCTGAAACGGTGGACGCATTGCAAACCCGGAACCATGCACCATTCTTGAAGGCTGCCCCGTTCCTCTTATTCCCTGCCAGCACGGTAACACGTGCCTCCACATCCTTGTTAATATGCCAGGTGCAGAGCAAATGATTCGATTCTGGGAACACAGTCCGAAGTGGCCTAATCAGTCCCATCTCTCGATCGGTGACCACAACCTCAGGGAACGGTCCATCCACAAGCAAGTTCTTGAGCGCGTTCAGCACCCACTCATAGGTATCTGCCGTTTCGTCAACGACAATTGCGTAGGCAATCAGGAAGTTTGTGTTGCAAGGGGACATCCCAACCATCTCAATGAATGGCATGCCGTAGCGATTAGTCTTGTACGTTGAGTCGATGGCCACAACCCACGGAAACGTGCGAAATGCCACAACAGCATCGGGATGAGCCATGAATAAATGAGTCAAAGTACCATCAATTGCTGAGCGGTGACTAGTGACATAACATTTCGAGGTGGCCAGATGCAAACAATTCTCCGCTGTGTTGCGCCCGCCTCGCCTTTCTGTTACATATGCCGATCTCTCATTGTACACCTGCCTAATGGTCTGATGCAGGTCTGGAAACGAATTACTGAGGCTGGCATTGATATGCCTTGGGGCTGTTTCTGAATCTGTCAAATCTCTGATCATTTATTTCGCGTCCGCATGGAGCTTGCAGCTCTGTCTATGACCCTCGGGGTACACTGAGAAAGAGTGGTTATGCATCCCTCGTCTAGGATCCTTGCACGGCACTACATTCCAACCATCCCCCGTGCTTCTCTGTTTCAAGACAATCGTGAATGGGCAGTCACAACTTCTGGTCGAGGTGTTACTTCGTCGGACTACATCAGAATCGCTCGTATCTACAACCTTATCCTTTCGGCCCCGATTGCAAACGCAATATAACCTCAGGGGACCATTCCTATTCTGTTTGTAGGACCCCGTGACAAGTTCAAATCCCACCTGCAGAGCAATCCGTTGCAGGTAGGAATAAGCCTCGGCAACACTTGGAAACACATATGAGGTGGCAAATGGAGAGTCTGCATTCCGCCCTGCAGCAGCTTCACATGACTGATTGTCATCCTTAAACAGCAATAAACATCAAGTAATTAGACTTCCTCAACTGCTATACCAACGACAATGATGTCGTCAATTAACGTTTACATATGAACGAATAAAGATAAAATTACAGTCAAAACGTTAAAACATACACTTAAAGAAGAGAACATAAAGATAAAATTATATTACATGAAATAACATTACAATTATAAAATTCCCGTACACAAATTAACTCACTAAACTAAAATTACATTCATCCATTTCAAACTGTCCTCCTAATGGACTTAAGGGTGCACTCCGCCATTTCTCATTAACAGCTAAAACATACATGTAATGGAAAAAAAATGTGACAATTACATTTGATGAAATAACATTGTGGCTAGAATTAATATTACATTCTTACATTTCAACAAATTAAAATAACAAAATAACGTAATAAAACGTAACTTAACGGTACAATAATTAACAAAATAACAAAATTAACAAAACAACAAAATTAACGTTACAATAATTAATAGGACATAAATTATTGTAGATAAATTAACAACAGCATTACGTAACAAAATTAACAACAAAATTAACGTTACTGCTATTAATAGGAGATAAATTCATAGGAGATAAATGTGCAATAATTTTTCCGTAACAATTAATAAATTGAAAAACAAAGACGAGCATAAATTTCTACTGCAAAAATTATTAAATTTAACTACTACTTATGGACAGAAAACTAATTAGTAAAATTACCTCCGAAGACATGGAATTTCTAACACCCTTGTTTGGAGTAAAAATTTGCCGCGCAAAAATTTGGAGAGCAAAAATTTTGAGTTCCTCAAATTAACAGTAGAATTCGAGGAATGACATTTCGAGTTCCTCAGAATCAGAATTTATAGCAGTATTTGGGGAGAGGCAGCCAGGCACGGCTCGCGCCCAGCCCACGGCGAGCGGAGGCACGTCCGGCTCGCGCCCGTGGCATGGCGAGCGGACTCCGTCCAGCTCGCGCCCAAGGCACGGCGAGCGG
This sequence comes from Rubia yunnanensis, assembly GCA_037428765.1. Taxonomy (NCBI): domain Eukaryota; kingdom Viridiplantae; phylum Streptophyta; class Magnoliopsida; order Gentianales; family Rubiaceae; genus Rubia; species Rubia yunnanensis. The sequence goes on from CM075066.1 coordinate 43,416,570, forward strand.
AGGCCCGTTCCGCTCGTGCCCAGGGCACGGCGAGCGGCGCCGATCCGACTCGCGCCCCAGGCACGGCGAGCGGCGCCCGTCCTGCTCGCGCCCAAGGCACGGCGAGTGGCGCCCGTCCAGCTCGCGGCGGAGCCACGGCGAGCGGCGCCGGTCCATTCGCGCCAAGGTGACGGCGAGTGGAGGCAGCTCCGGCTCGCGCCCGGTCCGCTGCGAACGGCTCGGCGGTCCGGCGGCGGCGCCCGGATTTATTTTTAAATTAAATTTAATTTATTTAAATTTAATCTAATCTAAATTTAATTTAATTTAGTTATTGAAATTAAATTAAAAATACATACTGTATACGTATTAGGGCGAGGATAGTAAAATACAGGGCGAGGTATAGTGATTCACTTACCTAGGGTGTAATTTTAAATGAAGAGTAGTGTTTATAGTTTGTCATCTAACCTTTTATTTACAAGAATTTTGTTTACCTTCTTTCAATTTATTCTTATAGTAGCGAGACACTTGAGTAATTGTCAATATAATCCTATAATAATTTTTAATGCAAATATAACCATAACTAGTTAATGAAAGTGCCAATATAACCCTCAGACGGCACTGACCACAATTTTCCGGCGTTGACTCTATGTGAATTGACCAAAATACCCTTTGGGCTAACTCTGAAATTAGGTGGGCAATTTTACCCTCATAGTTCGCCAGACCACCGCCGGAACAGGTAGGGTTATATCAGTACATTATGAAATCTTATTGGGTTATATCAGCACATTCCTAATATTTGTAGGGTTATATCAGCACATGTCTAATGTTTATGGGGTAATATCAGCACATATTAAAAATATTAAGTGTGTGGTACTCGGCTGGCCTTAACGGGCGACTACATCATCATATACACCATTATAACATCATAACAATATCTTATATAACATAAAATTCGACATCATGACACCATCATTAATATCAAACACCATTATCACATATCATAGCCTCATTTCAAAACTTATCAATATTAAAAACCCTAAGTCGAAGAACACAACAAAATAGCAATCACACACAACACCAAAGGTTATCCAATCATCAATCCGGACTAAACACAACAGAATAAACAAAATATCATTAAAACCCCTATATTCTATAGTATGTGCTGATATGACCCTACATTTTTTACTAATGTGCTGATATAATCCTATAAATTTTAGGAATGTGCTGATTTAACCCTACCAGTTTTTCTAATGTGCTGATATAACCCTACCTAATCCGGCGGACCTACCTAAAGGTAATAACGGCATTTCCTTTTTTTGTATTTTATTTTTTTCAGAAGGCCAAGCATGTAATTTTACAAAATTCCTGCTAAAAGTTACCGGAGAGGGTTATATTGGTACTTTCACAAACTAGATAGGGTTATATTGGCACTTTCGAATATTGAAAGGTTATATTAGCACTTATGTCAACTAGGTAGGGTTATAAAAACACTTTTTTCTTTCTTATATAAGTATCCTCATAGAGCATATTAGGTCGCTTATAAATGTATTAATTACATATATAAAGGGATGCTTTCAACATGTGACATATATTGTTATGACGTTCAATTTATAAGCATCCTAATTTATATCTATTTGGGATGCTTATAAATGTTTCAATAATTTATATATTAGGACTATTTGTAATGTCCTAATTACATATATATTGAGACGCTTCTAATATGTGTCACACAACAATGAGACACTTAATTTATAAGCGTCCTAGTTTTTTTATTATAAAAGTGTCCCTATATAAGCGTCCCAATATGCCTTTTTTGTTGTAATGTTGTGATGCAAGGCTGTATCTAAGTTTTTGAATGTATGAAAGCAAAATATGGCCTCACGTATAATTAAAACATAGTTAATTTCACGATGTTCTCAATAATTCATATGTCAAATTTATAAAATAAATTACTTCTTTAATGCGAGTCTACTCATTTTCTTAAAATCAAATTCACTGATTAAGGTGTTATAATCAAGCTCATTAACCAAATTAAGCTCAATATATAGTATAGCTAGTCCGTTCAACCTATCTTATGACATGCTAGAGCGAAGGTGCGGTTCAATCAACTTCAAATTGAAAAAACTTCTTTTTGCAGAAGCAACAGTCATATGTATAGTGAGTAGTATCCTTCAAATAATAAAGACATGTCCTCATTTATCTTTCTAGAAATACATCACTCAATTGCTTCAATTACACAAACAAGTCTCCTCTACCTATGCCTAAAGTCGTATCATTTATAGATACATTTCCAAACTATAGCAAGATGCCTTCTAATATTCATCGCTCAATATCTTCGATTTCCCCAAATCAAACAAGAAGCAAAAGTTTTGTTGATATGAGCTACCTTAGAAAATTTGTAGAGGATGTTACCCCAATCCGTGTCATTGGCAACATAGATAATAACTCTGAGTAACCCATCTGCGATAGATTACTAGTAAGCCAATAACATCCTTGAGGCATGTTACAGCAACCATCAGGAACCCATGCCATATTCTCTAGAAGAAGCTTATAACTTAGCACAACACAACACACAATGTAAAAAAAATAGAACAAACATAGAGGGTAATTAATCACAACTCAAGCACACACAAACTAAAATTGAGTAAAATACCTAATACAACTATGCTTTTATAGAATAGGGATAACATTATGATAGCTCCTAGAAAATCGTGAATATATACCTACCCATGCCTATCCGACCCCTTATTTTAGCAATGAAAGGCGGATAAGTACTATCAATAAGGTTTAATTAACATACAGATAATTTTAATCGACACGTGCATTCACCTACACAACACTCACACACCTTTACAATGCACCTCACTGAGCAAACCTCAGAGGCACGTACTTCACAAGTTTGTTCAAAAACACCAATCCAACGAGGATGGAAAGAAAATTGCGGCTTCTCATACACTTGGCAAAATCACCAGCCTAGCGACATAGCAAATATTTGATTCCTTCTCCATTGCAATGCACATCCAAATACAACTCATGAGACTGTAGCTTCGCATACGTCTGGAAAACCACCACCCTCGTGAATGCTAACAGATTCTAACCTTACCTAAACACAACACACACTAATAACACACACACACACACCATGCAGGCAGACAGAAAGAAGATTGCAGCTTCACATACACCTAGAAAACCACTAGCATCGTGACACAAGCAACACTCCCTTCCGTTTTCCACACACAAGTCACACATTTCACACACTACACATCCAATCACAAACACATATTTCAAAAACAAGGGGAAGTCTAGGAAAGAAATACCTAGAAGACCTAAGCTTACTACAGAAAAAAATTATACTGCTTAAACAGCCCCATAGCAAACCTTTAAGTCATACAACCTTGTAGTACTTTGAAGAATAGTTCTCATATTAGGTTCTTAGCACACTCAACTTAAGAACAATCTCAGTTTACTATAGCTAGCATAAGCACCATAATACCCAACGGGGGAAGTAGCCAAAACACAACCAGGATTTAAACATTTAAGATTAAACCTTAAGGTATCAAGGATTACTAGATAAGAAATCCTACACAACATATTGCACACAATCTTATATATTTAGGAAACAATTACCACTACCTCCCACATCAATCAGCCCACGAATCATACTTACCCAATCCACTATCTAATAAGCTTAACTTATGGGATTTAGTTTACCTAATCAAAACCAGCCCTCACAATACAAAGTTGACAATAAGAAAACCTATTAGAATAAACAACTAATGATTTAGCATTTACAACTAGCAATAGTAAAGGATCAACAGTTGCACACTGACAATCAGGATTACACAAATAACCAACATTAAGTTTGTACTCCAGTCCCACCATATTGACAATTGTCTTGAGAACCTTAATCAAATAACTCCAACAAGATAATGCCTTGTATGTCCATGAGGTGTCATCTATTAGCCCCACCTCTAAAAATGAACGTATAAAACATTAAGGTTTTGGCATGATCAACTTAGATCACACATACACAATAGAACCAAGACTAACAAATTCAAATTATGAAGTTTGTTAACTTAATAAAAAAGAGTATCAAACATTAAAATCCTTTAAGTTACAAAATTACAATGGACATTCTATCCCCGGAAGCAGAGGCCACAATTCTCCTACACATTAAGTCACGAAACTAGATATTAGTTCACCCTAAAACCTAGTCCGGAACCAACCAATTATCCAATAAGAGACCTATCCCCCCAAAGCGTTCAAATATTGATGAAGAGACAAGATCTAAGTATCTTTCTCCTCAAATAGAGTGCATAGCCCCTTCAACTCAATTTCCAACCTGGTCACCTTAGGAGGAATATTATCTAGACCTTTCTTACTATCATATTTACGTTTAAAATTACTACCAACAGATGAGTTCCTTAAGAACATGCACCCTTATCAAGTAGAAGAGCCTCCGTCGAACATAAAAACACAAAAGTTGTGAGAGAAAAACAAATATTAAAAAGGAAATCCTATTTTCTCAATAAAATTGAATAAATCATACCTTCTCGGCTAGTCGGCCTTTCAACCACCACTGCATGGTCACACATTTTGCTAAAAGGGCTAAGTGAACCTCCCCACTTAAGCTCTTTATCCAGGAGTACATTATCACTTCAAGGGGGTATCATATCATAACCACAATAACTAATATACACATAGCGGTTCTCCATCTCAAAAACTTATCAGGGATACCCCGCATAATTTAAGTAGTTAACTGAGTAGGTTTAAAAGTCAGCTTACCAGTCTCAACTCGGGGTAGTTAATTGTAGCTAAACTCGAGCGAAGGCTTAGACCGAGGTTAAAGGTCAAAGATAAAATTTATAGTTCTGCACCCAACTCACTACTATGCTACAAATAGGGTAGTTAGCAGTAAGCCCTGGGTATGTCCACAGAGATGCTAGGGCTTAAAAGTCAATCACACATTACCATGTCCGAGTTGTCAATCCGTACGCGTTGCTAGGAATAGATAGTATAGTAAACAAGAGGGGGTTTGGTTTTTCAACTAACAACTACTAACATGAAAAGTAAAATAACACTTAAACTATATAAGCTAAGCACTTGAGGAATGCTTGTGTGACATGGTTGATTTAATACTTCGATCCTTGATTCATTCACATGTCAGATTGAGACAAACCTAATATAGTGCTCATAACATGTGGTGTGGTCGATGGCTTACACTTCCCCGCACCTATCATGTTGGGTGCGCTTGCAACCTTCCATCGACACTGCCTTCGTAATTAGGGGAGTACAACAAGGTCCGACCATTGTTGCAGGTCTGTTTCTCCCGTGTAAGATTATGCTTCAAACGTTCCACCATAGATGCTCTACTCCCTAGGAATATAAACGAGGCAAAGGGAAGTAGGCACCTTATCTGTGACAATAGGGTCTCTTACAACCCTAGCATTCTACTTTTCGTTGTCTCTACCCGTAACCCATCAGACTACTTTACGTAATCAGCTAAGACTGATGTGCTTACAACATAACAGAGAAATACTTGGAAAAGACCTCCGTGAACACACCCATGCGATTCTTACCCATAACACATCCAAGGTTTCTCTTCCCCGGGGGGCATCAATATTTGCACCAATATGAGTATAGACTAGAGTGTATGCTAATGGAGTGCACTATTCATGCAATTCTAACATTCAAGAACAAGTCACAATAATATCACAAGCACATTAATTAAGATGAACTAAGAATCTCATAAAGGCATAAATCAACACATGAATACAATTATCCCCAAGCTATGAATCTACTCCCTAGAAATTAGATCGATGGCAAATATTAAGTTAGATACCATGGATCTAGGAAAATAAGATGAACAAAGAAGAGAAAAAGAGCAGGAAAGAGAAAGAGAACTCTAGAGAGATAAAAAGAGAACTCTCGTCTTTTTTCTATCTAAACTAGAGAGAGAGAAAATCTACATTATGCCTACTTAGGTTTTTTAGAGGACTAAAGGCTCCTATATATAGTAGTAGGGGATTTGGCCTAAAATAGGCAAAAAATGTGTAAAACCCAAGTTTATCTGCCACTGGCGCGAACCACCGCAGATGGCGTGGCCCGTGCCAACTCCTTGGTTCGTACTAGCATAGACCATCGGATTTGGCGTGGTCTGCTTTGACTCCTTGGCATGGACCATGGGATCTGGCACAGGTCGTGTTGGGCACGGTCTACATCGTTTGGTGCATGCCACCATCAGACTCCTTATTTTTTGCAAATCTAATCCTTGGTCCGTGTTGTTTGGCATGGGCCCTATCAGAATCCTCATTTTGCTCCGCATTTTGGCGTGGGCCGCTCAATTCTTCACATCCCACTATTTGGTCTTGACATTTTAAACTTGAAACGGCACGAACCATTGTAAATGGGACGGTCAGTGCCCATACTTAGCCATATTGAAGTGGAACGGGGCAAAACAGGATGCTCGAATGGGTACGGTTCATGCCGGAGTCCCTGTCACTAACCCCCCTTGTGCCAAGCCCTGACACAGCTCATATAGGGTGTAACGATCTGCGCCGAAGACCCTTGGCACATAAGCGTTAGTCCGTTTTGAGAGTTCTTGTAGTTGATTTTAGGATTATCAAGGAGAAAAATCCAACGGAACCAACCTTGAAGGTCGATTCTTCTTGGATGGTTCCCAGAATTTGGTGCAACTCTTGGACCACGATTCTCCATTTCTTCCATGGTTGTTTTGAACTCTAATGCAGCCTATCTTTGGCTCCATCCTTCTACTATCACAAATTGATGCCCGTGGCCTTCATCTACTACCATTCTAATGTGAAAGACCTCCTATCTCTTCTAGTGTTCTTGCAAATAGCCTTCAATATTTTCTACCACCATCGCGAACGACCTTCACATATATAGAATGTAACGGGAAGTACCTACGAGCGACCTACTAAGGATGATCACAAAGGAATATCTAGGTGCTCGTGGATACAAGATGTTCATTAGTACCAATTAAGTCTACAAAATGTGGGATTTAGGCAACAAACAAAATAGGGCTGTCTAAACCCCTTGTCACGTAAACTCAACTAATACTAGCAATTCAACATATAAAACGAACCAATTTTTACTCCGAATGCAATGGTTAATGCACGCATAATGAAGCACATTAGACCCCCAAACTCAACCCTTTACTAGTCTTTGATTAAATAAAGACAAGAAAATGACTAAGTGAAATATAGCGTGTAGGCATAAGTTAACTGAGGCATTCAACTTATTCCTAGATTACCTTGTTTCCCCCACAAGAGCAAGAATCTCACAACTCTCACACTCCCCAAAGAACCTAAGTAATCTACCCACCCAAAATAAAATGTAGAAAAAGGTAAGAAAAGAATGATAAGTGCTAAGCTAGCTTACCTTTTCCCAAAATGTTCCCCAAAAGCAATCAAAGAGTCATCTCCAAAAACAATCCACCAAGGAAATCCAAGAGTCATCGACTTGGTTGTAACATGGGGATAGCTCTAGATTCTCGACCTAGTTACAACCAAGGATGATGGAAATGTATCGTCAACTCAGTTTTTTGTTTTTTCTCAATTTCTCTCATTTTTCCTAGGATCCCTTTGGGTTTTTCATCCTAGCTTTAACACACAAAGGGTACTCACTTCTCACCTTTGTCCACAAGGCCTCTCATTTTTGCTGAGGCTCGTAAGCTTAGTCGGGCCTAGCCTCTCACTTTTACCTAGGTCTTTTGACCTATCCAGGCTTTTCCCAATGTTACCTAAGTTACCTTTTTGGGTTTCCAACTTAGACGGGTTTATTTATTTTTATTTTTTTCATTTTTTCAATTTTTTAAAAATGCTCCCAAATTCTCTTAGAAGAGCTATTAGCTACATAGAAATAACTAAAAATCATAAGTGCTATTAATCCCCTCTCCCACACTTAAAGCTTTCCTTTTCCTCAATGCATATACATAATCAAAGAACATATGTCAATGGAAAGAAATAGGAAAGCACTTATAATGAAAAATGAACACTAAAATCTACCCTTTATGGAAAAATCTTGGAATGTAAAGAACAAACTACCATTACCCCAATATACTACACTTAACCTCTAATCAAGAAAGTTCAATCTAACCACTATCATGCACCACAAATTGTATTGAGAATTGAATCACAATGGAGAGTTACCTCTTAGGTCTCGATGTGTGTGTTCAAGGGTTTTGAGGGTAAGTGGGTTTGGGTGGTACTTTGGTGGTGGTAGGGAAGAAACGGTGATTGGGGTGTAGGAAAGTATGTGAGATTCATGGGTCATGCACGTCTACATGCCTCATAAATTTGGGGTTTGGTTCCCCTACTTGTCCACCATTTTGAGCATCATGAACCATGTACGTCTACATTGTCCATGAGTTGGACTCCATGTTTACTCACCTTCCTCCATGAACCATATGCTTCCTACAAAACAAATATGCATACCAAGTGTAATAGTTCTGCACCCAACTCATTACTATGCTACTGATAAGGTAGTTAGCGGTAAGACCTGAGCATGTCCATAGAGATGCTAGGGATTTGGAAGGTCGTCGCCATGCCTCTCAAAGTTAATATTTATAAACCCTTTTTGCTTACTATCTACAACTAAGCAGATAGCGGCAAGTCGGGGTCGTCCACGAAGAAGGGGGATTTTCTTAAGCGTTTGAGCACAAATGGTTGGTATTAGGCTAGGAGTAGATATATGTACACATATATATAAGCATGTAAATGGGGGGGGGTTTGGTTGGTTGGTTGTCCTAAGTTATGAAAGTTAAAAGACAAGATAACTAGCAAAGTCAAGCAACTATGCTAAATCATCAAACAAAACTAAGAAAAAGGGTTTTAAAGCTACAAAAGACAAAGCCTTGGGGGCAATTGATATTCACTTCCAAATCAAATGTAGATCATTGAACCATTCACTCATCCTATCACATTTGTTACCTATGAGGAATGCCAATGGAAGATCAGCATTCATTCCTTCTTAACAGTAGTTTGCAAAGACAAACAACGACCATTTGGAAACCTCGTTGATGATCACTCTAGACAAACAACCCATAGAGGTATTTCATCAATGACATAATGCACGAAGGACCATAGATTTGACAACGACAAGCCTTCTACCAAAGACATAGCCATTTAACCAAACATAGCATTCATTAGGCTATACCTAGAACAAACCACATTCAAGGTAAAACCTTTCATTGCATCTATAGGATAAATATGAGAACAAACCACATTGAAATACTTATCTAGCAAGAGTCACAACACATTATGCATAAGAAGTTCTAAGTTCATATTCTTAGATTTTCATGCAAATGAGCTAAGGAATTCGTCATTTTCCCAATTCCCTAATACTTAAGTCATACAAACACTTCATATTCTCAAACAACCCATGGCATAAATGAAGTGAAACATAGCATTAAGAACACAAGAATGCTAAATAACAAAGGCTTCAAGAATGAGTAAAACAATCTTTTCACTACTTCAACTACTTGTTGTGAAGATGAATCTTCTATCCTTCTTAGATAGTAGTTTGCAAGAGTGAATTCAACATCTCTTGTCAAACCTCACCAATGAATCCCTTTGTACTAAGAGTATCCTATTGATGGCATTTAGCATGAAGGACCAACAAGCTTGGCAACACTTATAAACACTACACTGTGTTTATGCATTTAACCAATTCATGCATTTACACAAGATTAGTCAAGAACGATCGACATTTATAGACCTCTCTCATTTTCTACCTGAAACAAACATGAAAATGAGTTCAACACTATCACATTCATCTAGCAATTATCAACACACCAACATCATTTAAGAAGCTCTAACACATGCTCTTGGATTCCACATTAAAAGAGAGGAGAATTAGCTACTTTCTCCCAACCCTAACAAGTAATCATACAAGCAATTCATATACTCAAGCTTCCAACAACATCAATGCCATTAACAATTCACATTCAAAGCTCAATAAATGCACAATAGCAAAAGCACCAAATATATATATATATATATGTGGTTTTACTACATAGAAACGGAAGCTTCAATCCATTTCTCCCAAGATAAAACTAAGCTAGAAAACTAAAAGACATAATTAACCTACAAAAACTAAGAAAAGAAAGAAGGAAAAACTAGGGTTTTTAGCCCAGAAACTGCAAAAGGAAGAAGGAGAGCAAAACTTCTTGAAGAGGAGAGGATAAGGTGAGTTTTTATAGTGCAAAGAGCAGGAAGGGTTTCTGACCCCTCGTCCATCACATTCGCGACATGCTCGCGACGGACTCCAAGTCCAGCACCATTTCTTCTTTCTTTTTTTTGTTTCATATCCTCCTCTTCTCTTCACTTCTTCATTTTTTCAAATCTTCAGAAGCTCAGTTACAAGTCTTCAAATCTTCAAAGGTATCCTTCAAAGTCTTCAAACAAATTACCTTGTCACACAAAATTCTATAGAAGAGTAATAAAACCATAAAAGTTGCTTTTAACCCTCCTTAGAGAACTTCAAGGTAAAATGTCACATTTAGAGCATAAAAGTGTACAAAAGTAAATCCTAAAAGTCCTAATATAACTGTATAAAATGGGCACATCAGGCTTAATATTCAATCACACATAGACACATCATGCACGCGTTTCTAGTAATAGATAGTATAGTAAAAAAGGGGGGTTTGGTTTTTCAACGGACAACTACTAACATGAAAATTAAAAAGCACTTAAACTTTATAAGCTAAGCACTTTGGGAATACTTACGTAACATGGTTGATTTATTGCTTCGATCCTTGATTCATTGACATGTGAGATTTAGACAAACCTAATATAGTGCTTATAACACGTGGTGTGATCGATGGTATACACTTCCCCGTACCTGTCACGTTGGGTGTGCTTGCAACCTACCATTACACCGCTTTCATAATTAGGAGAGTACAAGAAGGTCCGACCGTTGTTGTAGGTCTGTTTCTCTCCTATAAGATTGCATCACGGGCGTTCCACCATGGAATGCTCTACACTTTAGGCATATAAAAGAGGCAAAGGGAAGTAGGTGCCTTATCTATGACACTAGGGCCTCTTACGACCCTAACTTTTTACTTTTCACTATCTCTACCCATAACCCATCAGACTACTTTACATAATCAGCAAAGACTGGTGTACTTGCAACATAACAGAGCAATACTCAAAATAAACCTCCGTGCACACACCCACGCAAACCCGTACCCTGCTTCCAATAACACATCTTAGGTTTCTCTTCCCTGGGGGGCATCAATATTTGCACCAACATGAATATAGACAAGAGTGTGGGCTAATGGAGTGTACTATTCATGCAATTATAACATTCAAGAACAAGTCACAATAATATTACAAGCACAATAATTAGGATGAACTAAGAATCTCACAAAGGCATAAATCAACACATGAATATAATTATCCCCAAGCTATGAATCTACTCCCCAGAAAGTAAATCCATAGAAAATATTAAGTTAGATGCCATAGATCTAGGAAAATAAGATGAAGAAGAAGAGAAAAGAGAAGGAAAGAGAAAAAGAACTATGGAGAGAGAGAAAGCTCTTCTCTTCCTTTTATCTAAAAATGAGAGCCTAGGCTCGGCTAGGGTTACGAACCTAGGAAAAAATGATAGGCCGTGTGGAAAAAGGTGTGAAGTGAGTGCCCTTTGTGTGTTAAAGCTAGGATGAAAACCCGAAATGGCTCCTACACTAGTAGAAAAACCTCTATTAAAGGCACCATTAGAAGGCAGTCTCATCAATTTTTTAAGGAACCGCCTTTGATTGAGATCCGAATGAGATTACAAACTCGGAACTACTTTCGGATTCGATTAAAGGCAGTTAACATTGATCAAAGGCGGTTAACATTGATCAAAGGCGGTTCATGAGGAACCACCTTTAATGTAGATAAATTAAAGGCGGTTATATTATATAATTTCCTTTGATTGAGGTCCAAACAAGGTTCCACACTTGAAACTACTTTTTGTTCCAATAAATTGAGTGATTTTTTGACCCACTACAAAAAAACATTTTAGGGTTTCACCCATAAACATTTTCTGAGGGTGACTTGGTTAACATTAGGAAATTCCTGAATAGGTCAAAAGACCTGGACAAGTCGAAAACCCAAAAGGGTAACTAGGGTAATATTAGGAAACACTCGGATATGTCGAAAGACCTAGGTAAAAAAAATGAGAGGCTAGGTCCAGCTAGGCTTACGAGCCTAGGAAAAAATGAGAGACCATGTGGAAAAAGGTGAGAAGTGAGTACCCTTTGTGTGTTAAAGCTAGGATGAAAACCCGAAAGGGTTCCTAGGCAAAATGAGAGAAATTGAGAGAGAACAAAAAACTAGGTTGACGATACATTTGACTCCTTGGTTGTAACTAGGTCGAGAATCATGAATTATCACTATGTTACACCAAGTTGACAGATCTTGGATTTCCTTGTTGGATTGTTTTTGGAGACGTCTCTTGGATTGCTTTGGGATCATTTTGGGAAAAGTAATCTAGATTGAAACTTATCGTTTTGGAAAAAATGCGGGATTTAGACAAGAAAACCAAACATTGCCATCTAAACCCCTTGTCACATAAAATCAAATAATACTAGAAATCCACCCACTCAAACTAACCAAAAAATATGCTAAATGCAATGGTTAACGCACGCAAAATGAAGAAGATCAAAGATGTGTAATGCACTAGCTTGGAATTGTTTGACATCATTTGTGATATGGTATTGAATATTTGGGTGTTTGTTGAGTGTTGGTGAGCTAGTAGCATATTGGGGATGATTATTTTGGTGATTGAGGTTTGTGACACTTGTTATGACACTTTGTGACACTCCTGAGAATTTTGTAGCATAGTGTATCTTTGTTGATTTTTGGAGTTTGTTCTTGTTTGTTAGGTGTCTTATGGCTCTGAAAAGAAAAACCACTTGTACTACTAGTTCTTCCTGACCTCTTGCGGTTAACCACATGGAGTTGATCGGCATTATGGGGAAATATGCTAGACGGTGGGAAAACTTGGTCGCTCATAAATGTACAATACATTCAACAAAGTTTTCCCATCAGAACACTTTATAGGAATAAAGGTTGTGAAAACCTATTATGAAATTGTTTAGGAAGCTCGGCATGGATGGTTTTCTAAACAAGCAGGCGCTGACCTACACTAGGTTCACACTTGAGTTATTTTCCACACTCAAGAAGAAGGTACGGGTGGGTGATACATACATCTCATTTTTCCTAGATGTTGAGCCATATGCGTTGAGTTATGAGACCTTATCTGAGATTTTTGGACGGGAGCTTGGGAAGGAGGTTGGTAATTACACCAATGCCCCTGGCTTCTCTGAGTTGACCTTTTGGCCAGCAATCACCGGGAGGGAAAGAGTCTGAACTAACGAGGCATCCCTTATCATCCATCTATCTTTACGTATTTCCCATCACTTACTGGACATGTAAGTGTTGTGTTAGGGAAAAATTACTCAGTGTTCCAATGGCTTTGTCAAGTGTTTCTTAGTGATGACTTCTGCTAGACCGGGCCACCCAGACTGGATTATTTTTTGGTCAACAGATGCATTGAGATTTCAAACAAGGACAAAGGGAAGATAATCATGGGAGGGTTAGTGACCCTTATTGCCTTCGAGGTTGGGATACTGTTGGTGAACATAGCTAAATTTATTTCAGGCAGGCATGATTTCTACCTAGACTATGACATGCTCCTTAAAGCCAAGATGTTGCATGATGCTTGGGATGGCTACATTTGGAAGTATGAAGCGCAACATCAATTCATGTTCATGAGACTTCCCCAGCCAGACATGGTGGCTATCAGTGAGAACACACCGGTCAGGGATCTTTTCATACTGCTAGACCTTAAGAATAGAAAGAATTTTTGGGTTGCACTGCAGGCGGGGGAACTTCATATGCGATAGCCGCCACCTAGGCAACAAGAACCTCCTAAAGAGAACCAACATGTACACCCAATCTGAGACAGTAGGTACTTGACAGGCTTGTCATTTTAAGGGTGCATTTGACTAGTTTCAGCTGGATGTCAGCCTGCAGTTTTAGCAGGTCTATAACATGCTTGGTGGATTGAAAGAGGGGGTTGATACCATCATCTCCTTGATGGGTTCTGATGTGACCTAATTATTTCCACCGTTGTACCGGCGTGGGTGATCGGAATCTGTAAAGACAAAGTCCCCCTGAGGTTTCCGGGAGGAAGAGGCTCTGATGGCCAAGTCAGCAAACAAGCTACCGAAGTGTAATTAGGAATGAATAGTTAAGTTGTGTAGGGATGCCTTTGGCCTTTATATAGGTAGGCAAGTAGGGAAACTATTTTGTTTGCTTGTTGAGCAAGTACTCTCACCTTTTGCCAGCCCAAAAGGCTTAGCGAAAGGGCAAAGCTATAGACTGGAGGTCATTCATACAGATATTTAGGCCCATACAGATTTACACATTATTAAGAGTCCCTGGAAAACTGAAGGTTTGACCTTTGAATTAATCCTGGGATCGTGTGTTCAAACTGTGGGATCAAATCTGTGCTTCAGTCCTCGGGTTCATCACAATTACTTTGGTAAGGATGCTTTGAACTGACGTCTGAGCAAGAGTTTACCCTCCAAAATCCTTCAACACCTCCAGGGGTACAATGTTAGTGCTCCTAACGATGTGTTAAAGGTTTGTCCTAGGTTGAGGCTTTGAACATGCCGTTCGAACTGATAAATGTGTCAGGGGTTTGACTCTTGGCTTTCTAGTCTGTGGTATAGCCCCAGGGCCTAAATATGCCTCTTTTATTTCCCCTTGGGCCTATGGGCTCCTAATAATTTTTCATGAGTGATCCGGTCTTTGATATTCTAATCTGTGTTAGGGACCAATAGATCTCCAAGCCCCATGGACAAAGTCACGAAATCCAGCTTTCTTTCTCCTAATCTGAGTTGGAAGATGCTGGCCTTTGAATTATGGCATATTTATATATAAGAAAAGATAAAATATCTTAGAATATGGGGTTTCTAATCTACACCAGAACCCATGGTTGCTCCAATTTTGTACATCGATCTTCCAATTTTGAGCTAAAAGTTTGAGTGTGTCTAAATACAAGCTTATGGTCGTATATGGTTTGAATTCCACTCTTATGACTTGTGTTAAAACCCAAGGAACTCACGTCCTATGAGTAATGCATTCTCCCTTTGAGCATCTGGTTTGTGCAATATTTTGAA
Source organism: Rubia yunnanensis (assembly GCA_037428765.1). NCBI lineage: Eukaryota > Viridiplantae > Streptophyta > Magnoliopsida > Gentianales > Rubiaceae > Rubia > Rubia yunnanensis. Next base: position 43,431,745 of record CM075066.1, read on the forward strand.
GGGTTTGAATTCATGCATTTGAGCATAAAGGCTCAGGGCATCCGGGGTTCTAATCTGCGTTGGAATTTCTGGAGCTTGAATTTTCTCATAAAAATGATGAGGGGTTTGACCTTTGGGCTCCTAATCTGCTTCAGAAAAGGATTCAAATTCAGAGTGGGAAGCAGGAAGTCACATAGGATTCCCTCAATTTCCACAATTCAAATTCAAGGTGGGAAGTAGGGGAGTTGTAAGTGTAATTTTGACTCTCTAATTTTGGGGCACGTGAAACCCCTGTTGGATTCCACACACACGGTGCTTTCCCCATAAATGCCTTGGGTTTGCCTCCACTACGCGGCCTATTTACTCATTAAGTTACTTTGTGCGTGACGACTCAAGGTAATGATTACCTTTTTATGCCCTCTATATATAACAGGGCTTTCCACTATTCTCACTTCATTTTTTTCCCGAATTGCTCCAAGTCTCAGAAACCTTCTTTTCTGTCCGCACGATTTTCCTACGATCTTTCTTAGAAAGCTCAAGTCTTTTTTCTGGCCACTCTACCAGTAAGTGACCTTTCCCTTAACCTCTCATTTCCATTTTATAATTTTTCATACACCATCATCGGGAAGAATTCCATTCCGGCCTATTTCTGGACTATTTCTACCACTGGTGGTTAGAAAGTTCTCGCCTCCAGGACTCCGGTGTTGTTCCTTCATCACCAGCCGGTTCCCTTTTGACAGGTTTGGAGGTTGGGGGAAGTTCTACCAGTTGTTCATCGCCGCCTCAAGGTTATCGCCGAAAGTGAGTTTCTTTGAGGTTGCGGGTTCTGAGTTGGGCGAGTTCAGGAAGACAAGGAGGGTCATCCCTAATTCTTTGAAAAGATCCTAACTCTCATCCTCTAAAGCCCTCTACACCCCATAGATCCGGAAGTCGCTGAATTGTTGAAGATGCTACCTCTGTGGGTTTGGCTTCCCAAGGATTTACGGTTGAAGTTGCTTCAGGAAGATGAAAATCTGAGTGATACAAGGCCTGGTCGGTGTGCAGCCTATGACCGTTACTTTTAGTTTGGTCTATGTTTCCCCTTGATCCCCATCCTCTATCATCTTCTTGCTGAGCACCGGATAAGTCTAGCCCAAGTGCATTTGAATGTTATTCTCCTCATCATGGCCTTCGAGCCCCGCTACAAGGTCTTTTGATCTCTATACTATCTCTCTGAAAGTAGGGATGCGGTGCATTCAGTCGGGGGTAAGAATATGAAGCTTGGAGGGATCATAACCCTATGTAACAGATTCTTCAACCATCCTTTAAAAATCTCTTCTAACTGTAAATGGTGGCACCTATCCCTCATTTACATGTTCGAGAAAGATGCCGAGGAGTACTGTGTACCCAATTGGAATCCGAAGCCCAACTTTGAGAATCTTTCCATCTATGTTGCTCCAGAGGATGTGATAGCTGATGAAGATCGGCTGCTGAGTGACCTCCTCGACATTTCGAGGAATTTTGACTTAATCTGGATGGAGGAGGTGTATGATTTGATCTATCTCAAAAAGCCAGTCCTGATAGAATCCCTTCCTCCTCTCAAAAAACCAGTATTCCTTCCTCCGGCGGAGATTGTGAAGCCCCATTTTGGCAAGAGGAAGAAAAACAAAAGTTTGAAGGATAAGAAAGGGGAAGGATCTAGGGGTGATCAACCTAAGAAGGAAAAGGAAAAGAGGAAGACCTCTTCGATTGAGAGTAAAGAGGCTTCGTAAAAGCCAAAAAATAGAAAAACAAGGTTGACAGATTGAAAACATCCAGGAATGCCTTGAAACCTGGTGAGGCGGAGCTGGAGTCTACCAAGGCAAGCAATTTTGGGAAGGCACCCATTGGGAATTCTTCCTCCCCTTCCGAAGGTGTTTACGACACCCTTAGTTTATGCTCTAGTTGCCTTTGCTTTTATCTAGTCCTTTTTTACTTTCTTTATGTTGACTAATTGGTGGTTTCCATTTTTTGTTTAGTGGATTTTGCTGCTACTCTTGGCTTTGACAATTAGATAGAGGTAGAGACAATATTTTAAGAGGCCTATACTGAGGTCCCTCACAACCTTCCAATTTTAAGCCCCGACCGATCAGAAGCTCAGTCTGAGGTTCAGTCGGAGCTCCAGGATGAAGCCACTAGGAGCAAACGGGATCGTGATGGTACCTACCCACCCCAGTCTTCCTTTTAGAGGCCAAGAACTGAAACGACACACACCCCTCCTTTCAGCCACCCTCTCTAGCCCAAACCTGGTTTGTCCGAGAACACCAGCTCGGAGGCTGGCCACCTCTTGGGGAGGAGCAACTTGCCCCTCCGAGTGGGGGGGGGGGTCGCTATTTGAACCTTGTCTCGGAGGCACCTTTCTCAGTTACCCTGGGCTCTGTTGTCCAAGCTTATTTGGCCAAGGTTCAAGAGGCCGAATAAGCTACTGCTAAATCCAAAGAGCTTGAAGGGGAGTTATGCGAGGCTGCTTCCCGTTACAAGGAAGAACTTGAAAAGGTGGCCTCCGATTACGCGACCGAGCATGCTAAAGCTGCCGTTGTCCACAAGGCAAAGTTGGAGAAGTTGGCCCTTATTAATAAATAGTAGATTGAGAAATAGGCCATCGAGAAAGACAACCATTTGAAAGAGCTCGAGCTGAATCTCTTGGAGGCCCTGGTAGAAATTTTCAAGCTATCTACCCTTTGCACTCCCGATCAACATGCTTTTGCTTTTGAGGCCTATACTAATCGGCTAGTGAAGACCCAGGGGTTCCGGGATTTTTCCCCCCGATCTCTACTCAGTTTTGGTTAGGGTTACCTAGAACAATTTGGCTCATTCTGTTTCCAAGGATCTCCCGACCGAGTACACTACTATGCTAGACTTTTATAAGAACAACTCTGAGCCCAAAAAACTGAGCCATCTATGGTGGAAGTCCATCCAAGATGGGGGGATTAAACTCCCCCTGCTCGACCATTTGCAGCTTCCAGCAAGTACTTCTCAGCAGAGGAACTCTGCAACCTGGAGGTGGACAAAGACACTGAGTGAAAGGAGAAGAATCCCCTAATCACTCCGAGGTCTTGGGGTAGGCCTGCCCCCTCGAGTTCTTCCCAGGGGACCCCTAGCATAGGAAAAATTGTATAAAAATTTTCCCCTTTTAGGGCTCCTGATGTACTTTCTTTTTTACTTATTAATGAAGACTTTACTTTTCTCGTACTTACACGTGTCTCCTTTTATCTTTCATTGACTTTAGAATTGGTACCTTTTCACCCCCTCCCTCCCCCCATCTGCAAAGGGGTACTTTCTTAGACTTCTTCTTTCAAGTCATGAAGGAGTGGTATCACCAGATCGAGGAATGGGCTTGGGAGCATTGAATCGAGGCATCCTGGTTGTGGCACAAGTCCGTCTAGCTCGAAGAGGAGCTTCGAGCACCGTATGAGGAACTGGGCTAATGGCGCATTAGACTTCACAAAAGGCAGCAAGAACTCCTCGATGCATTGAGTCACTTGAGGGAGGAAAGAGATTCCTTAACTGCTTCGAAGGATGAAATTTTGGGGAGATTTATATTCTCTTAAAGTCCGATATAATGAAGTTCTTGAATAGATAACTAATAAAGTTGGGTTCACCTCAATGCATGAATGTCTTACGGGTGTTAAAGCGTATAAAGTTACTGGGGGTATCATCTTCTTGAACAAATGAGTCCATCGAAAGTTACCATCGTGAGTCTCAAGTGGCTCAAGAAAACGCAGAGGTGGCTCGAGCAACCCTAACAACTGCTACCAAAAAACTTGGGCAGTGGAAAGAAGAACTGAGGAAATATTAGCAAGACGTGGTCCCTTTGTTGGAGCAAACCATTAGGGAGAATCATGCCCTTATCACTGTTGTTTGTAAGGAAAAAGAGAAGGTTAACAAAGAGCTTGATGAACTGTACACAACTTACAAGGCAACAACTAATAGCCTTTGAGCGTATGGGCTCCAACTCGAGACAGTTGAAGCTTCACTGATTGAAGATTTTAAAGACTTTCTTCGAGAGACTATCAAAATTATGAAGCAGAAGCACATTACTAGGAATCTCACGTATTGCAAAGCATATGAAGAGGCATGGAGGTGGCTGAAGAGGGTGCAAAAAATGAAAATGGTTGCTTCGAGTTCCCATACTGCCCCTAGGAGAGGCGAGACTTCAAGATCTAGTGAAGCCCCTCCTCCTGGGGCTTCAACTAAGAGAACTAACATGGGAGGCAACATGATTAGCACCACTGGCCGAGGGGGAAATTCTTCATCAAGTAGGGGAGGTAACACGGCTAGTCGAAGCTGACCATGGTCCCTCGACAACGAAGAAGAACCTTTAGTTAGGAGACCCCGACGCTAGGTCTTAGGGTTCCTGTATTTTCCATCTGAAGGCCAATAGCGTAGGTTCCCAAGAAGTTTTCCTACTTTGTAAAATAGTTGAAATTAATTATGTGTACTTGTAAGCCATGTTTTCTTAGTATTGTAAAATAATACTCTCTTCTCTTTGTCATTGTTAGAGAATTTTTCATTTTTGGTAGGGCAATTGCCCCCAAGCTAAATTTCTTTAACGTTTTTATTTTTCCACTAGTCCTCTATCAAACTGTGCTGAATTTTTTGAGTGACTTACAAGGTCTAAGCCTTGTGTGTTTGCTGCGCATTCGAGGGGACTTTGTTGCTCCTTTGAATCTTTTACAAGGTCTGTGCCTTGGGTGCTTGTTGCACATTCAATGGAGCTTTATTGGCCCTCAGAATATTTTACAAGGTCCATGCCTTGGGCGCTTGCTACGAGTTCGATGGAACTTTTTTTTGCCCTCAGAATATTTTACAATGTATGTGCCTGGGGCACTTGTTACGCGTTCGATGGGGCTTTGTTGGCCCTTCGAATATTTTACAAGGTATGTGCCTTGGGCGCTTATTGCGCACTCGAAGGGGCTTTGTTAGCCCTTCGAATATTTTTCAAGGTATGTACCTTGGGCGCTTGTCGCGCATTCGATGGGGCTTTGTTGGCCTCCGAATATTTTACAAGTTCTGTACCTTGGGTGCTTGTTGCACGTTCAATGGGGCTTTGTTGGCCATTCGAATATTTTACAGGATCTATGCCTTAGGCACTTGTTGCGCACTCGATGGGGCTTTGTTGGCCTTTTCAATATTTTCAAGGTCTGTGCCTTGGATGCTTGTTACGCGTTCGATGGGAATTTTTTGGCCCTTAAAATATGAGTTACTAAGATTTAAGGAGAGTGGAAACCAAGAACGTTTTGATACAAGATTGCCAAAGGCAGTGGAGTCCTCTCAGCTTACAATGCTATCGAGCTAAGGGTTTCCTCAGACCCAAAGGTGCCTCTGAGCAGGCCATTTTTTTATCTTCCTGAGCCTATTCGGATTTTGGAGAAAAATACCACATAAGGTTGGAAATGTTCCATCTGCGTGGAATCTTTTCACCTTAGAGGGTTTCTAACTCATAATTGCCTCTCGGGTCGGCTTCAACAACTTGGTAGGGTCCATTCCAGTTCACTGATAGCTTTCCCTACGGCTCTCTACGACTCTTCTTATTCCTCCTCATCACATGGTCTCCTTTAGAAAATTGGATTTTTTGAACCCTCCGGTCGTGATACCTCTTTACCCTTTCTTTGACCCTAGCTTCACAAAGGTTTTCCTGCTGTCTCTTTTCTTCAAGAAAATCCAGGTCTAAGTGGAGCTACTTGTGATTATCTTCTTGTCGTTCATTTCTTATGGAAAACCTTTGAAAGGTAGGCAACCTTATCTCCACTGGAATAACCGCCTCAGAATTGTAAACTAGGCTATATGGGGTTTGTCCTGTAGCAGAAGATTCCGTGGTTCAAAAATACCAAAGTATGTTGGGCAACTAATTAATCCAGTTCCCGCCTGCCCCTTTGAGCCTTAATCAAATGCTATTGACAATGGTTTGATTGGTGACTCTATCTGTCCATTGGGTTGGGGGTGGTAAACGTTGGTGACCTTTTGGAAAATTTTGTACTCCTTGCACCAGCTTTTGAATGGGTCATTTATAAAATGAGCGCCATTGTCGCTTATGATTGTTCAAGGGATCCCTAATGTTTATATGATATTCTTCTAGGAAAACCCAATCACCGCTTTTTCCTTTATGCTGGTCAGGGCTTCGGCCCCGACCTTCTCTGTAAAGTAGTCTATGGCCATGATCAGGTATCAAAAATGACCAGGGGCATCTGGAAAAGGTCCCACCAAGTCAATCCCCTATTTATCAAATGGCCAGTAGCTGTTCATATTCATCATTTCTTCCTGGGGAGCCTGGGTGATTGGTGTATGCCTTTGGCATTTGTGGGAAGCCTGGATGTGCTTGTTTACCTCTTCAAACATCTTTGGCCAATAATATCCTGCTGGGAGAGGGTTATTTGCTATTGATCGAGCCCCCTAGTGGCTTCCACAAGCCCCTTTATGGGTCTTACGGATAAAGTAATCAGCTTCATAGGGGGCTACACATCGGAGGAATGGTTGGAGATGGCCCTAGCGGTGCAGGACATCTTCATGGATCATGTATCTAGGCACTTTTAGCCTAACCTTTCTTGCTTCGATGGGGTCTTCCAGGAGATTCTCATCTCGAAGATAGCTCATGATAGACGTCATTCAAAACTTTTGCTCCTCTATCACTTTTGTTTCCTCTTTGAAGCTACGCTTATTGAGCGTCTCCACCATTAGATTCCCGTGAGATTTTAAGTCTAGATCTGACGAGGCCTATTTGTTTAAGGCATAGGGGTTTTAAAACTTCTAAATATCATTGCAAACTTATCTCGGTAGCCTCATATTCCCCCTTGACTTAAAGGACCACGATTTAGGAATCACTAAAGATGTCAAGTTTTTGAACCCCCAAATATTTGGCGATTCAAAGGCCTGTGATTAGCGCTTCATATTCTGCTTCATTATTTGTGGCCTTTAAGTAAAAGTTTTAGGAATAGGGTTAATCATTCTGATCGGGGCTCGTGAGAAGAACTCCAGCCCTACTGCCTCCAGAGTGAGAGGACCCATCAATGTACAACTGCCATGTCTCATCTAGTTCATTATCCTCTTCGATTTATATCGGTTTGATGGTTTCAACAAAGAAGTCTGATAATTCTTGGCCCTTGATAATATTTTTTGGGTGGAGCTTGAAGTCATGTTCATCCAGTTCGATTTTCCATTTCATCATTCTTCCCAAGGCCTCTAGCTTTAGAAGTCCCTACCTGGTTGGATAGCTGGTGAGCAGGATTATCTTGTGGCTTTGGAAGTATAGTCGGAGGCATCTTGCAGCATGAACAAGAGAAAGATTAATTTCTCAAGAGTAGTGTAGTGGGTCTCCAGGCCAAGCAGTGCCCTGCTTACAAAGTATATTGGGATTAGGGATTTTTCTTTCTCTTCTACCAGAATGGCACTTATCGCGAGGGGGGATGCAGAGATGTACAAATTCAGATTTTCCCTTTTTTTCTAAATTCATGAGGGTGGGCAAACTTTGCAAGTTCTCTTTCAACTCCTGGAAGGCTTTATCATAGTCATTTTTTCACTCGAATTTCTTTGCTTTTCGAAGCACATGAAAGAATGACAGGTGTTTTTCAGCTCTCTTTGAGAAGAATTAGCTGAGTGCCGCTAATGACCCTGTGAGCCTCTGGACATCTTTGACTGTTTTGAGGGGCTTTATGTTGATCAATGCTTCAATCATCTCAGGGTTGACAGCGATTCCCCTCTCCGAGACCATAAACCCCGTAAATTTTCCCACTCTTACCCCAATTACACATTTAGCTGGGTTTAGCTTTAAATGGCTTCTCGGAGCATCTAAAAGGTCTCTTTGAGGTCAAGTAAAAAATGGTCCAAGTCCCTGCTCTTAACCACCATGTCATCGACATATATCTTAATTTTTTCTGCCAATTTTCTTTTCAAAGAGCTTATTGACCAACCTTTGATAGGTGTCCCCTGTGTTCTTTAACCCAAATGGCATTTTCTTGTAGTAGAATGTTCCCCCATCATTTATGAAGGATGTTTTTTGCTTATCCTCATCTTACACGAGTATCTGGTGATAGCCCTTGTGGGCATCGAAGAAAGCTAGGATCTCATATCCCGTTATGGCTTCGACCATTACTTCAATAGATAGAAGGGGATAAATATCCTTGGGGTAACACTTGTTGAGATCTGTGAAGTCAATACACATTCTCCAAGCCCCATCGTGATTGGGAACCATCACCGAGTTCATTATCCCCTCAGCATAGAACACGTTTTCAATAACTTCAGCTTTCAGCAATTTTCAGACTTCTTCCTTTATGGCCTCGGCCCTTTCCAAGGCAAAAGATCTGTGCTTCTATCTAATTTTCTTTTGAGAGGGGTCCACATTCAGCTTGTGGACCATCAACTGCTCAGGTACCCTTTTGAGGTTGAAGGTGTCCTAAGAAAACATATCGACATAATCATCTAGGAGGTTCTTCAGCTGTTCCTTTGTTGTAGGTGGAATCATTTTCCCTACGGGCACCGTTCCCTTGTTTCGAACAACCATCGGCTCTATGTCCATAGGCTTAATCTCTCCCTCGATCGAAGCCACCCTACCCCCTTTCTAGCCTCTTTGAGGGCTATAACCAAACAGCTTCTGGCCGCCATTTAATCCTCTCTAATAATTACTATCCCCCATTTCTTATGGAAATTCATGGTAAAATGATAGGGGGACCATACCGCACATGCCTGGCACATCCAAAGGCTTCCCACGATTACATTATTCGGAGAGACAACATCAACTACTACAAAGCTACAATAAATTGGGATTTCCTTGTCTCTATCATCTACTTTAACCGGGAGGGTAACAACCCCTAGGGCTAGATCTATTTTCCTGGTTAAGCTGGACAAGGGAAAGGTTGTCCTTCTTATATTTTTGCATCCAAGCTCTATCTGGTCAAAACAGTTGGCGAACATTACTTTGACCCTGCTGCCGGTGTCCACGAACACCCTTATAACATAATAATCTCCTTTTGTACAATGAATTACCAATGGGTCTGTGTGAGGGGTTTAGCTTGGCACTGGGTCAGCCTCCAAAAAAGTGATTGCTTCTTCGGGTTAGAAACATTTTTAGCAGGGTTCCTCGGGGGAACGTATCGGGAGTGAACTTTGATGATTATATTTGAAGGTTGGTTGCTTACAGCTCTATTTATGAAGTTTATCACACAATTTTCTCCATCTCTTCGGTTTCCGTCAGGCCAAGCCTCAGCTTTGGTTCAGACCAGTTCTTGGTTTTCTGCTCGGTCTTCATCGTTCGCCTGCTATTATCTGCCACCTCAATTGCCTTTCTTTTTGCCTTTCCAACATCGTTTTGATCGGCCCCTCGAAGAGGGTTCTCCTCTCAGGCCCTCGATGCAATCGAGGAGTAAACCTTCTCTTGCACACCTTTCAACTTCTGGCCTTAAATAGGTACATTCATTTGCGTCATGGCCCCATTGTTTGTAGTGGTCACAAACCCCTGGTAGTCTTTTCCGGGAAGGGGGATTTGAAACATCCCTTTATGGATGGAGTGTATCTCCATCAAGGACTTGGTTAAGCGAATAAAGCTTTCGAACCCTTTTTTGGGTGATCATGCCTTTTTGACCTAGGCTTAGAGTGTTAAGGTCCCTTTTTGAGCCATCTATCCCCCTTCATTTTCCTCTTTGTGGCCTCTTCAACTTTTGAATACTGCTTCACAATTTCCTGTAACTGCTATAGGTTCTCCGGTTTCTTCAAAACCAGTTTTTTGTAAAGGTCAAGGTTCGACATCCTATTCATATACCCAAGAATTACTCCATCCTCAGTCTGATTGATTACGCTAAGACTCTCATCCTTATATCGATGGTAGAATGCCTCTATCAACATGCCCGGCCTCTGCTTGCTTTAGTACTGCTCTATTAAGGTTTTCGTAAACCTTTTCTTTTGAAAAAACTTGCTTAGAAGGGCTTTTCTGAAATCTCTGTATGAATGCAGCGCCCCCCTGCCAATCTTTTTGAACCATTCATAGGCTTTTCCTCAAAGGTAACTTCCGACCAGTTTTCATATCAACTGTTCATTAAAGTTCCTTGAGTTCATCAAACTATGGAACGTTTGTATGTACTAGCGAAGGTCCGAATCTTCACTGTATGTGAGGAGCCCTTCGGGTGATTTCATTTCACTGGGACACTGAGTGGCCACTATTGCGGTACTGAAAGGAGACGTTGTGACTTGGCCCAAATGACCTATCAATCTATTGAGTTCTCTTGTCAAAGAGTTGCCCGATCCCCCTTCCATCTAAAAATCTCCTTAAGGATTGGGCTAGACCGGGGCATCAAAACTTGGAGGCATAGGGAGGAGCTGATTTGAGGCCATGTACCCTGAGCGCAACCCTCTCCCTACAGAGCTGTAACATAACTCTAGTTGGTAAGGGTCATATGGGGGACCTTCGATCGGATTCCTAAGTATATTTGGCTTTCAAAACTCGGGAAAAATCCCATCAGCCCTACCATTGAATGTGGAACAGTCTGGCTTGGTGCCAAAATCATCAAGATAGGCATCGAAATTGGTGTCGAGTATGGCATCATTTGTGGCATGCTCGAGAGCGTTGGCTGGGGCCGTGTAAGAGAACCAACATTGGCTTGATAGGATACTCCTAGGAGGGTGTACAACTGGAATCTTGGGTGCACCACTAGGGGTATCGATGGTGGAGGCCCAATATGTTCTTGAACGACCCTATGTAGAGCATTGAAGGCTACACTTGATAACCAGCAGAAATGAGGACCTGAGCCCACATCGCTAGATCTTGCTGCAGTGAGAGGCCCACTTTGTTCGTCTCCCTTGATTCTTATGCAACCCCTCTCATGGCCTCCGTTTGTGAATCCGCCATAGCTTCCGTAAATTTTAGCTCATTCTTCTTTTGTCAACGTGCCTAACTTTGTGAGGTGGAAGCCTCAGCTCTACCTACCTAGGGTTCAACGCTGACCACCATGGTCCATGGGGGTGTGTCTGCTTCTGCACGAGAAGCTTCCGAAACCCTTACTTCCAGGACCTGGTTTTGGCCAACTTCTGGAGGCATGTTACCAACACTAGAGGGAATGGGATCCGGCTGCATATTGGATCCACGCCCTCTCCTTTTCGATATGGGATGGTACTTCTTTGTCAATGCCTAAAGTTTTGCCTTTTAACCGTTCACTCCTACGAAAGGCACTTACCGTAGATGTGGACAGAAATAGACACCTAGAACACAGATCTGACTGATGGTCCCACCGGGCGTGCCACTTGATGTGCCCCAATTTACCGCCGCTGCTGCACCGGCGTGGTTGATCAAAATCTGCAAAGACAAAGCCCCCAAAAGTTTCTGCGGGGAAGATGCTCCAACGGCCAAGTCAGCATACAAGCTACCAAAGTGTAATTATGAATGAATAGTTGAGTAGTGTAAGGTTACCTATAGGTATGAAAGTAGGAAAGCTATTTTGTTTACTTGTGGAGCAAGTACTCTCACATTGGGCCAGCCTAGAAATTTTAGCAAAAGGGCAAAGCTATGGATTGGTGGTCATCCGTACGAATATTTAAGCCCATACAGATTTACACATTATCAGGTTCCCCTGACATGCTCGACCCTGCAGTTGACCCGAAGGTTTGCCAAGCCCGCGTTAGGGAGGAATTGGACCCTTGTGGTCCTATTTGTGAGTATTTTTGTTTTTTCATTATTCCACATTTATGCTTTGATCTTTTATATGCATTGGGGACAATGCTAGATTTTAAGTGTGGGGTGGGGGAATTACTTAATCCCATTACTAGCATGTGCTTTTGATGTTATATTGCTTATTTTGTATTGTAATTAATAACTTCTTAGGAGGTTTAAAAAAATTAAAATTTTAATTTCGCTTAGTTGAAAACTCGCTTGCAAGCTAACTTAGGCAAAAATGAGGGATCAGATAGATTGAAAAACCAAAAGGGAAATCTAGGCAAAATGAAAGATTTAAATTGTGTAGAAAAAGTGAGGCATGAGGAAAAAATAATGAGAAGTTAGGATGAAAATTCGAAAGGGCTCCTAGGCAAAATGAGTGAAATTGAGAGAAATGAAAAACATTTGAAGGCTCATTTTGCCATTTTGGAAACCTTTGGGTAGATTTAACTTTTTTAACCTTATTTTTGGATGTTGAAGACCTCACTTAGATGCAATATTGTTTTGAAAATTTTGTTGGGTAGAATATTTTAGGCACAATTATGGGGACATGTAGTCTCTCATGTTTAGGGTTAAAATAATTCTCAAAGAAAGGTTTCAAATATGTTATGAGATAGAAAAACAAATTAGGAACCACCTTAGGTCTTTATTTGCTTCACTTAAAGACAAGTAAAGGTTTAAGTGCGGGGTGTTTTATTGTGCTCAATTTATATCCCATTTTTATCACATTCAAAATCTAATTTCGTAATACATTAGGGACTTAATTGAAAAGAAATTAACATTTTATTAATTAAGGGGTGAGGATGAATTCATATATTTTATATCCTAATTATTTAATTTATGAAGTGTTTTAGATCTCGCTGAAGTAATTGGGTTTGGAAGAGTTCAAGTGTTGAAGAAATATTGAAGTAATTAGAAGATGTTGAAAAAGAAGGCCAATATTTCGGTAGAAGCAGCCCAGAGAAATGATCGATCTAAAAGTGAGGAGAAATAATGTTGGTCAACCGGTCTTCGCATGCCAAACTATATGTCGCAGCCAGCGATGGCTCCTCTGTTTGAAACATACAGTTAGACTAACTTCGCAGGTTGAGCTATCTATCGTGGCCCGCGAATGCCTTTATGCCTTGCTTCTACCAATTGTCCAATAAATTGGCCTTCTCTTCCAAATCTTCTCATTTCTTCAACTTTTCTTTTTTTAAATGAAAACACCCTTAGGTGAGGGATATGTATTAAAGGTTCCCCAGGCCTTGTAACCAGATCAAAATTAGTACCACCAGTGTATTTAGTTCCCTAAGCATTGAGGCAACACGGTTGCCTCCAAAAGTCCTAAGATTACCTATATTTAAGGGTATATGAACATCTATACAAAGTGACGTGTTCTGTAATGAAGTTGCGATCCCAAGGAGAGGATCTCCACCCCTCGTGTTAATTCTCTCCTTTGGCCAGGAAACCTCAAAGACAGATAGTCAAATTTAAGCTTGATAATTTCAGAAACCAAAAGTAAGATTGGAGAGTTTGAGCTGCACAAGAATTGGCAGCATCGGTTGAAGTCCCATAATGTGCATATGAACTGGAGAATTTGATTGACAGGCATTGGATGAACATCAGCTCCATTTATCTCGGTATCGAAGCGAGTATACCATGCGTAGCCAATTGATCCGCATACAAAAATCAATCCCGTCAGCAGTATCACTTCCTATGAAGGCCATGTTTGTGAATTCGAACATGAGGGAATTGCTTCATATCTAAGGAAATGAGACCTCTGATATGACCAGGCAGATTATTCAAGTTTAATGACTGGTTATGAGTCGAATTAGGGTATAAAACATGTGAATTTATCCTAACCCTCTAATTGATAAAATTAAAATTTTTTCCCAACTAAATCCCTAATCTATTACAAAATTAGATTTCGAATGTGGTAAAAATGGGATACAAATTGAGCACATCAAACACCCCACACTTAGACCTTTACTCATTCTCAAGTAAAGATGATAAAGGCCTAACTCCTAAGGGGGTTCCTAATTTTTTTCTATCCCATAACACACTCGAAACCTCTCCCTTGAGAATTCCTTTAACACTAAACATGAGAGACTACCCATCCCCATATTTGTGCCTAAAAGATTCTACCTAAAAACAATTCCCAAAATAATATTGCATCCAAGTGAGATGTTCATCATCCAAAATTAAGGTAAAAGAAGTTAAATCTATCCAAAAGTTTTCAAAGTGGAAAAATGAGCCTTCAATTTTTTTTTCATTTCTGTAAATTTCTTTCATTTTGCCTAGAAGCCCTTTTGGGTTTTCATCCTAGCTTCTCATTCGTTTTACATCACGCCTCACATTTTTCCACACAACTTGGTCCTCTCATTTTCGCATAGATTGCCCTTTTGGGTTTTTGATCTATCTGAGCCTCTCATTTTTGCCTAAATTTCCCGCAAGTGGGTTTTCAACTTATCAAGATTAATCTTACAAATTTTTTTTCTTTTTATTTTTTTAAAACCTCCTAAGAAGTTATTGATTACAATGTAAAATGAACAATATCACATCAAGCACATCCTAGTAATGAGCTTAACCATTTCCCCCACCCCACACTTAAAATCTAGCATTGTCCACAATGCCTATAAATTATCAAATAATAAATGTTTAGTAAAGGAAAAAAAGAAAAGTAATCACAACTAGGACACGAGGTTTCTGGTCCTCCCTGAGGGTGAGCCTATTTTGTGCCATCTCTTCCTGCCTGCGAGCGCGGTGAACCTTCGGATCAACAGTTAGGTCAATTGTATGTGGGGAATGCATATGGCAGTAATAGTGTCGACGCCCTCCTCTAGTCCACCCAATCTATGTTCAGTTATCTCCCACTTTTCATGTACTGATAATGGCGCTAATGGATCTACTGGAACTGCTGGCCAATGAGCAAGTCGGTCAACTACCGACTTGAAATGAGCAATTCGGTCAAATACCATGGTGTTCTACTGTTGGAAGTAAGACACCTTCTGCCTAAAATCAGGCTTATCCTCAAGTGCCTGGGGCTGGTCCTCATTGTCAATTGGCTAGTCCTTATGTGAGGGTGATAGAGGGTCTCGGAGTCTGCGATTATTGGTATTATATGCCGGCCAAAAAAACTTGGCAAACTGTGGGTCTGGGTCGACCCACAATGCCCAAATTGGTGTCGAATTAGTAATGGCTATGCGCTCTTATGGTAGCACCATGAACATGACATCCTATAGCCCACCATACTTCTAATTGAATGAACTGGAAATGTCGTGCAGCAGCTTGGTACGAATGCGTTCCCTGTTGTTAAAAAGGTAGTTTCCCGAGAGATATACGACCGCATTTATTGCATTCAGTGTGGGAACATTTAAGTTCCACCCAATAAGGTTTATCAGCCCGGTCATGCTAATCTTCCCCTTATCGAAATGGGAAACAGTGATGCAATGCCTCATCCACAAGTATGTCCAATCCGAGTGGCCTTTCCCCTTTGAAGTCATGGCCCAAAGGCACTTCACATCATAATAAGGGATATGAGTTTGCTCGATGTGGCATAAGATCGACATAGAAAGTAGACTGAGAAAATGCAGGGCTGGGTGGATAATGATCAAACTCTTGTCGTTGTTGCGCCTCGGTCTCCCAGTGATCGCTGGCCAGAAAGTTCTCTTGTTATAACAGGGGTTGTGTCAAAAACTCTCAATAAAAATGTGGGCTAAGTCAGCGTAACTTAGCTCATAGCTCATGTCATCGAGGTGGAATGTGACAAACATGCCCTCTCGTGCTCTACCCTCATTAGTGTTACGAGAAACTCCAAGGTGAGCCAACCATAGGTCCAATGAAACCTTGTCAAAAAACCCTCCAGCCCTACCTTCCTAAACACCACGGACACTGACTCCCAAAGCCCCAACCTCTCTAATGTCTCCCTGTGGGAAAACTGGGTGGTCTGTATGGTCCTCTCAGGGGCAACTAGGTTCGCTTATCTAGCAGCAAAGTCCCCCTTGAATTGGGTCAAACCCATGTAGTCAGAGGTCGGGGGGAAAAAGTAATTGGCACCAGCAGTTGTCCTTCCTTTTTTAGGGGACCATGGCTAATTTAACATCACCAACACAGTCAAAATCAATCAAAAGGACAATATGCTGAAATGTGTCACATGAAAAATATTACAACATGTGTCCCTACCTATCACAAAGTGTCGGAAATTTTCTAAAAGTGTCACAACATGTGTCACACATTCATTATACCAACAGTGGCATCCCTAATATGCTATTAGCTCACCAATAACTCAACAAACACCCAAAAAATCTACTAGCATATCACAAATGGTGTCACACAATCCCAAACTATAGCATCAACCAAAATTTCAAGAACACCCAATTTCAACACACTATAAATTCAAAAAGAAAGTAAAAAGTGTTACCGTGGAAGTGATGGAAAGAGTGTGGAAAACACCTAATGCAAAAAGCAACACGGATTAAATTCGACCAAAAATTCAAGAACCCCTAATTTCTAGGGTTTTTGAGTTTTTAATCAAATTTTTGGGGAAATTTGGAGGGAATGGATGGATAGGATAGGGGAGAGTGGAGGGAGAATGATGGGAGGGGAAGAATTTGGGTGGGAGAATGAAGTTTCCAGCAAAATATGGTGGTGAAGGATGGGAGGAAAGGGTGGCGGATGAAACAAGGGGTGAATAGAATGATGAGAATGGCTTCTGAAGGGCTTAAAGCATTTGAGAATTTGACCTTCGCGGGTCGCGCTACATGTTGTGGCCCCCAACACCCGTACTTCCTCTTTTAATTTTTCTGCGCTTACCCATCTCAGGCCAGCCTATATGTTGTGGGCTACGAAGATGCTTTTGTCCAACACCTTCGATTGCCCATCTTCCTTCGTGGGCTGCAATATATGTTGTGGGCCGTGAAGGTGCTTCTACCCAACATCACTATTTTCTTCCAAAATCACCATTTTTTGCCTCCAAAATTCCTCAAGAGCATTCCATTCCTACAAAAACACAACCAATGCAAACCTAGCATAATATTGCTTCAAAAACCAAATTAGAAAAAAATATTATAAATTTGACATAAACTAAAAAATTAAAATTTATACTAAAATTAAAAATAAATAACACTTGCATTGAAGAAATATCCCGGATGATCAAAACCAAGTTTATTTAATGTCGTCAGCATGACTTATTCACATAGCAAGAAAAATGAAGCTACATTAACGGAATTGCACAAATGGCCTCCGGATGATCAAAACCAATTTTAATTAACATTGTCGGCACGACGTATTCACATTCCTAAGCCTCTACTCACTAACCGGGCCGGCAAGAAGAGTTCTCAACTAGTTGTGGTTGGAAGTTTTCATAATAGAGCTTCAAGCGATGGCCATTTACTTTGATGACTTTAGAAGTCTCCTCACTCATAATCTCTACCACTTCATGTGGGAAAAATTTCACCGCGAAAAAAGGTTCAATCCACTTTGGCCGCAATTTACCCAAAAATAACCAAAGGCGTAATTGGAATAGAAGGACTTTTTGACCAATGTCAATGTCCTTTATAGTGATCAAACAATCATGCCTGGCCTTGGTTTTCTCCTTATAAATTGCAGAGTTCTCATAGGATTCATTCCAAATCTCCTCAAGCTCTTGCAATTGAAGCTTTCATTGCACAATGACTTCATCAAGTTCAATTGAAACTTTTTACAGCCCAATATGCTTTGTGTTCAAGCTCAACCGGTAAGTGGCACGGCTTCCCCAAAACCACCCAATATGGAGACATTCCAATCGGTGTCTTATAGGATGTTCTATATGCCCATAAAGCATCATCTAGCCGAATGCTACAATCCTTCCTATTCAGTTTAACCATTTTCTTGAGGATAGATTTGATCTCTCGATTGGAGACCTGGGCTTGGCCATTTGATTGTGGGTGATAGGCCATGGAGGTTTTATGGTTTACCTCATACTACTTAACCAAAGCTTTGATTATGCAATTAAAAAAGTGGTTTCTCGATCACAAATCACAGCTCGGCGAATCCCAAACTGGGAAAAGATGTTTTCTTTCAAGAACTCCACCACCACTTTTGAATTATTGGTTGGAGTGGCCTTTGCCTCGACCCATTTGGAAACATAATCAACAGCAAGCAAAATGTTGGTGCAACCAAAAGAGTTTGGTAAAGGTCCTATGTAGTCAATACCCCACACATTAAAATTCTCCCAATACAAGATGCTTGTTTGTGGCATTTCATTCCTTTGGGAAATGTTTCCCGTTCTTTGACACTTGTCACAAGTTTGAAAAAATATATAGGAATGCCTCATCATGTGAGGCCAATAGAGAACACTTTTTAACACCTTCAAAGTGGTTCTCTTGGCACCAAAATGCTCACCACATACAAGAAAGTGACAAAAATTATGAATTGAACTCACTTCACTCTCCGAGACACATCACTGGATTATTTAATCCAAGCAATGCCTCCATAAATATGGGTCGTCCCTTACGTAGTATTTAGCATCACTTTTCAACCTATCCCTTTGGGCCTTAGAGAAATTTGGAGGAAATTGGTGGGAGACTAGGAGATTAACAAGAGCGGCATACCAAGGGCGAGCCTCTCTAATTGCAAAAAAGTATTCATTGAGAAATTCCTTCTGGATGGTCTCCTTCGTAGGCTCTTCTATAGCGCTCTCCGACTCATTAGTCGATGCCAATCTACTTAGATGGTCAGCCACTACACTTTCACTCCCATGTTTTATCTCTCACCTCTAAGTAAAATTCACTCAAGATAAGTATCCATCTAATCAATCTATGCTTGGATTCCTTCTTGGTCATTAAGTGGTGAAAAGCCGCATGGTCTTTGAAGACAATGACCTTTGTACCAAGTAGATACGACCTAAATCTCAAGAGAAAATACTAGCACCAATAACTCTTTCTTTGTGGTGAAGTAGCTGTGTTTTGCATCATTAAGAGTTATCGAGGCGTAGTATATAGCATGGAGGATTCTCCTTACCCTTTGACCTTGAACCGCACCAATGGCATAGTCACTAGCATCACACATAATCTTAAAAGAGAGGTCCCAATTAAGGAGTTGGATAATGGGTGCGGAAACCAGCATTGCCTTCAAAGTGTCAAAGCTTTTTGGATTTCTAGGTCAACCACAAAATCCGCCTCTTTTTGCAACAATTTGCCCAAAGGGAAGGCAATCTTAGAAAAGTCCCTAATGAAACATCGGTAAAAAACCTGCATGACCTAGAAATAACCTAACTTCTCTAACACTCGAGGGGTAGGGTAGGGATAGGATCATGTCAACCTTAGCTTTTTCTACCCCAAGACCTTGGGAAGAGACCACATGACCCAATACAATGCCCTTTTCCACCCTGAAATGGCATTTTCGGAGTTTGATATGAGATTTCTTTCAATGCATCTCTTGAGCACTAACGATAGATGGTTTAAACAAATATCAAAAGAATATCCATGAACGGTGAAATCATCCATGAAGACCTCTGCGAAGTGCTCAAAAAAATCCAAAAATATACTAACCATGTGCCTTTGGAATGTGCCGAGAGTATTGCATAGACCAAAAGGCATGCGCCTATAGGCAAAAGTGCCAAAAGTACATGTGAAGGTGGTCTTTTATTGGTCTTCTGGGGCTATGGAAATTTGGAAATACCCCAAATACCCATCTAAGAAACAATAGAAATCTCGTCCGGCAAGCTTCTTGATCATTTGATAAATAAAGGGTAGATGGAAATGGTTTTTCCTAGTTACCAAATTCAACCTATGGTAGTCAATGCACACTCTCCACCCATTTTGCACACGATTGGGAACCAACTATCCCTCACTATTCACTATCACGGTCACACCATGTAACACCCCAGACCTGCGACCTACCTGCTCAACGCAACTATAGGGTCGGATCCGGGCGCACTAGCGAGAATCCTACGGGTTGGATTACTCAAAAGCAGTAACGAGCAAATAAATTTTATGCGGAAGCATATTTAGAAAAATTCGAAACCTAACTTACTATTAAAGTGAAAGTATTAGTACAAGTGTTAATCAAGAGTTTAACTAAAATTTACAAACAAAAGTTCTAAAGGATCCGGTAAGGATCAGTTCACGTTAATATTTTACATAAGTGTTTTACAATCTAACCAAAAGATTCTAAAGGCCCACCGAAGATCCTTCCTCTAAAGAAGTAAAGACACCAGTGCACTTCTCTCTTACGGTTCATCTACACCTGAGAGGGTTGTTTAAGAAATAAGTGGCCTGTTCATAAGCTTATGGACTGCCACCTGTCAGGAGACCCAATCATATATATATATATATATTATGTCTGTTAAATTTAAATATGTTAGTTTAGAATTTTATATATATATATATATATATTATACCTGTTAAATTTAATTGTGTTAGTTTAGAATTATATATATATTATGCATGTTGAGTTTAAATGTGTTAGTTTAGAATTTTATATGTATTATTTTATGCCTTTTAAATTTAAATGTGTTACTTTAGAATTATATATGTATATACTATGTCTGTTAAATTTAAATGTCTTAGTTTAGATATAGGCAAAGTCTTGGGAAAGACGGTCTTTCCATAGGCTTATGGAAAGACGGGGTTTGATTAGAATAATAAAAGGTAAAAGGTCTTAGTTGCAATATTAAAGTTTTAGTATGAAACATATAGTAGTTATAAAATTTATAATCCGGTTGATGCAACCCAAAAATTTTATCTTAATTTCTTCTAATTTACACTTTAAACCTTGGTCTTTCCATAACTTATGGAAAGACCGTCTTTCAAGAGACGGACTCTTAGATATATATATATATTATGCTTGTTAAATTTAAATGTGTTAGTTTAGAATTTTATATGTATTATTTTATGCATGTTAAATTTAAATGTGTTAGTTCAGAATTTTTAATGTATTATTTTATGCTTGTTAAATTTTAATGTGTTAATTTAGAATTTTATATGTGTTTAAAACCATTATGTTTTGTTCGTACCTATTATTTGGTTTCATACTAATTAAACACAGTGTGTACTTTATCACACTATGCTTAATTATTGTCAAACTGAGTGAATCAACTGCTCCGATATTTTATGTGGATGACCGGCTTGTACTTTATCCTGCCGTGTCAAACTTGGATGATGTGCTACCTGATTACTTTTCTGTGTTTTTGAGGTCCCTAACGCGATTGTAGTTCGATCAAAATTGGCGGGGATATAGACCGGACCGTCTGATTAGACTGCCTACACGTGGAGTTTTCTGGTATGCTAGCATAACCATTCGATTTTCTGATATGAGATCATCATTGAATATATCTAGCATAATCATCTGGTTTTTTTGATACGAGCTCGTCATTGAATATATTGGGCGTGGTCGACGAGTATGGTTTTCTGGATCGTGACGGTGGCCATATAGGCACTTGACTCCATCTTGGCATAGCCCACCCGTATCCTTTTATTATGTGCTAGGCTTTATGTGGCTATCTGCTTTATATGATCACTAAACTTAACTTGGTAAATATTGGTGATGTAACCTCACTAAGCAAGGAGCTTACCCTAGTTTAAACAACCCTCTCAGGTGTAGATGAACCGTAAGAGAGAAGTGCACTGGTGTCTCATGCATGGTAGCCTGCTGTCACCTTCCTAGGTAGAACGCAAAAAAAAAACTGTTACGGGTGACTCACGCATGGTAGACTGTTGTCACCTAGGATTACGGGTGATTATGGAACTTGGGTTGGTTTGAGCTACTAAATTATTTATTTAGTACATAGTTGAGGCAAGAGCGTGGCATGCTATGTCAGGGTGTATATATTTGTGCAAAATAATGTTGTTTCTTCGTGGGAAAACTGTTACGGGTGACTCACGCATGGTAGACTGTTGTCACCTTCCACGCATGGTAGACTGTTGTCACCTTCGCTACTAAATTATTTATTTAGTACATAGTTGAGGCAAAGCGTGGCATGCTATGTCAGGGTGTATATATCTGTGCAAAATAATGTTGTTTCTTCATGGGAAAAGCATAAGCACAATTACATGGTTTAATATTTTCATGACACAATAACATACACGTGTGGATGAATCAAACTCATCTTCAGGGATGAATCAAACTCATCTTCAGGGATAAGATTTATTGCAATATGAAAGTCTTAGTATAGGTTAATTATGCCTAGTACTCTATTTCCATTATTTTTATTGCTTTATTTTCTCTACCATTTCGTATTTAGAACTTGACCACATATATCCTTCCATTAATTTCTTTATTTTGGTTTATTTTATTTCTTCTTCTTCTTCTCCTTTTTTTATCCCTTTTAATTCCTTATTCTTCTTTTAATTTTTAATTTTTATAATTAATTATGCGTATAAAAAATACAAGGCAAATTCTTGGGAAAGACGGTCTTTCCATAGGTTTATGGAAAGACGGGGTTTGATTAGAATAATAAAAGTTAAAGGTCTTAGTTGCAATATTAAAGTTTTAGTATGAAACATGTAGTAGTTATAAAATTTATAATCCGGTTCATGCAACCCGAAAATTTTATCCTAATTTCTTCTAATTTACACTTTAAACCTTGGTCTTTCCATAACTTATGGAAAGACCGTCTTTCAAGAGACGGACTCAAAATACAATTCGATTCTCTGAAATCAAAAAAATATTTAAAATGAGAATTTATTTATATTAACTAAATCAAATTTTTAGTATTTGAGTTCAATATTACAATACTCGACATTTATATAGATATATATATATATATATATATTACTTTATTGTCACGCTCGACATCTATATATATATTATTCTATTATAATATTAACATAAATACTCACATATAAAATTAATGAATATGAAATAATTTATAAATTAAATATAGAATATAGAGTGACATAAAGTTTTTAATAATATTATTTATTTATTTTATTCTGATTTTTAATTATATTACATATGAAAATTTATTATTATTTATCATTATATAGTTGTGATAAGTATGCAATTTTTTTTTCGTTCTATTTTATCTTGGGTTATTATTATTTATTTTCTTTATTTTTATTTTGTAGGGTTTTGAGTTATAGTCGGAAATAGTCAAAGAAAGTACTCCGTAGATAAGATATTATGATTTTTGGTTAAAATATATGAGTGGTCTCCTGACAGGCGGCCTGTCCATAAGCTTATGGACAGGCCACTTATTTCTTACCTTATATACTGAATTTCTTAAATTACACACAAAATTTAAAATTTTTGAAAATATTTTTTTATGTCATATATTTTTATATTTTCACCTTCAAATACATATTATTACTTGTTTTAACTTATAAAATGCAATATTTAAATTTTATAAAAAATTATAACATTTAAGGCAAATGCCCCTGAGTACTGTCCATAAGCTTATGGAAATGCCACATTTCCTGAGACTTTCTCAAAATCTAGCTATTACATTCGATCAGACTTGATTAAGGTCGGGAGTCCCCCCATTTCCCATGAACAACTCTGGATAATTGTCCCTCATGTCAGCTTCTAGCTCCCAAGTTGCTTCCTCGACCATATGATTTTTCCACAACACCAAAACCATAGGAACCTCTCTGGTGCGCAAGGTCTGGTTTTTCCGATCCAGTATCTTTAAGGGATTTTCTTCATACATCAGTTTTTCATTCAATGCTAAGTTTTCATGGTCTAACACGTGTTCGGGGTTAGAGTGGTACTTCTTCAGAAGCGATACATAGAAAACATTATGCAATTTCCCCAACTGGTTAGGCAGGTTAAGTTGGTACGCAACGGGTCCAACTCATTGTAACACCTCAAAAGGGCCAATGTACCCAGGACTCAGCTTTCCTTTCTTACCATGCCGGACAAGACCTTTGTGAGGGGTTACCTTTAAAAATACCCGGTCACCAACTCTAAACTCCAAATCCCTCCTTCGATGGTCCGCGTAACTCTTCTGTCGACTCTGAGCCGTTTGTAAGCGTTGTTTTATCAGTTTGACCTTATCCATGGATTCCTCAATCCAAGGTATACTGGCCACTGGGAGAACCTTTTTCTCTCCAACTTCTTCCCAAAAGAGAGGTGTTACCAATGGACGACTGATAACTATTGTTAGAAGCAAATTCTACCAAAGGTAAGTGAGCGTCCCAACTTCCCCCGAAATCCATAACACAATTTCAGAGCATGTCCTCCAAGGTTTGAATTTTTCTCTCTGATTGTCCATCTGATTGTGAATTGGCACTGTGAATAGTTCTGTTTACAGTTTCCTTTAGAAGCGGGAAATGAATCTTGGGTCCCTATCTGAAACAATAGTTATCGGAATTCCATGCAATATTATGATTTCCCGGGTGTACAGGGCAGTCAGTTTTTCTAGGGAATATTGAACGTTGGTCAGTAGAAAGTGAGCTGATTTGGTCAACCTATCAACCACCACCCATATTGCATTAATTTTTTTTTGTGTTCGGGTTAGTCCTGTCACAAAATCCATCGTGATGTGATCCTATTTCCATTCAAGAATCTCCAATGGTTGTAATAACCCCGATGGTTTCTGAAGCTCGGCCTTGACCTGCTGACACACCAAACAGGGCATCATATATTATGCTATGTCCTTCCTCATGTTATCCTAATAGTACTGTTATTTCAAGTCTCGGTACATTTGGGTCCCTCCTGGGTGCACCGTATACTTGGACCTGTGAGCTTTCTCCAACACTCTTTGTTTGATCTCTGAATTTTTGGGTAGGTAAAACCTACCTCTACATGCCATCACTTCATCATCGTCCACTTCAAAGTCTGGTAACTTCCCTTCAACGGAAAGCTTCCTCTTCTTCACTAACGATTCATCCCATTCTTAAGCCTTCTTAACCTCAGTGGGTAAAATAGATTTTACCCATAGATTGAAGAACACAAGTCGGTTAGGTTTAACCTCGCATTCCCAACTCTTTGCCTGCGATAACATCTTCGTCTCTTTTATCCAGACATGCAAAAAATTCACCTTCTAATTCAGTGCGTCTACCACCACATTTGCCTTGCCAGGATGATAATTGATAACACAGTCGTAATCTCCCAAAACCCCTATCCAACGACGTTGGCGCATATTCAGGTCTTTTTGGGAAAACAGGTATTTCAGGTTCTTATGATCCGTCATTACTCCAAACATGACTCCATATAAGTAGTGTCACCATTTCTTAAAAGTGAACACCACTGCAGTAAGTTCTAGGTCATGGGTGGGGTAATTCTTTTCATAAGGTTTCAACTTCCGAGAAGCATTAGCAATCATGAGGCCTCTTTGCATCAACATGCATCCCAAACCATCTACGGAAGCATTAGTATACACTATGAATCCATCATTTCCCTGAGGTAGAGCAAGAACAGGGGTAGTGGTCAAACTATTCTTCAATTCTTGAAAATTGGCCTCAGTCTTCTCATTCCATTCATACTTAACTCCCTTCTGAGTTAGGCGGAACAAAGGGGATGCTAGTTTAGAGAAGTCTTTAATGAAATGCCTATAGTACCCTGCCAGGCCAAGAAAACTCTAAACTTCTGTACTATTGGTCGGCACCATCCAATTTAGAACTGTCTCGACTTTAGAGGGATCCACTGATACCCTATCCTTACTAATCACGTGCCCCAAAAAGTTCACTTAGCTTAGCCAGAATTCAGATTTGCTAAACTTGGCGTACAAGCTGTGTTCTTTAAGCAACGGTAATACCTTCCTAAGATTCCCTTCATGCTCTTGCTGGGATTTGGAATAGACCAGGATGTCATCGATGAAGATGACGAAAAACTTGTCTAGATATGGCCGAAATACTCTATGCATGAGATCAATGAAAGCGGCTGGTGCATTGGTTACTCCAAATGGCATTACCAGGAATTCATAATGACCATATCGAGTATTGAAAGCTATCTTGGGTATGTCCTCCCTCTTCACTCGCAATTGGTAGTATCCTTGTCGTAAATCCAGTTTGAAAAATACAACTGCTCCTTGGAGTTGATCGAACAACTCCTCAATAATGGGAAGATGGTATTTATTCTTAATCGTCACATTGTTTAAGCCTCGATAATCGATACACACCCAAAGGGAGTGATCTTTCTTCTTAACAAACAACACTGGGGATCCCCAGGGTGAGGTACTTGGCTGAATGAACCCTCGAGTTAACAAATCTTCCAGTTGTAGTTTCAACTCTTATAGTTCTAGCGGTGTCATATGATAAGGGGTTCTAGAAATAGGTGCGGTACTGGTACCAGATCAATGGTAAACTCAGTCTCCCTTTTAGGAGGCAAACTTACAAGTTTCTCCAGAAATACCTCAGGGAAGTCTTGGACAAAAGTTATATCTTCTCCCTTTAAGTGGTCTATTGGCTTATTCATGACATAAGCCAATATTCCAGTTGCTCCTTTAAAAATCATCCGCCAAGCCTTGACACCAGCAACCACTAATGAGGAGGATTTCTTTCTTCTCACATTTACTTCAATTGAAGGTTCCCCGAGTCGACACAGCTTAACTTCCTTCGTATGACAATTTAACTGGGCATGATTTTTAGCAAGTCAATCCATGCCAAGTATTACCTCATATCCCTTTAAGGGTAGACCAATTAAGTCTATGGGAAATTCCCAATGTCTCACATTTACCCCCTCCCCCCAGTTTCTACATACATGTCCAGTTAGGATTTTAGCATCGTTTGAGGGAGTGCTAACTTTCAACTTAAAGGGTAAGTTCTCCATCTTATCTTCCATATTTTTAAAGAAAGGAATAACTAGAAAAAGAATTAGAATCACCAGGATCAATAAAAAATTTAGCTAGTTTACCCAAAATAGAGAGGGTACCTTCAATGACCTCTGTTGAAATAGGGGCTTCATTATCCTCCAATGCATAAACACGAGCATGCACCTTTGGTTGATTATTTCCACTTGCTCCTCCTTTCTGAGTATATTTGGTGACTGATGATTAGGATCCCAAGGGTTGAGACAAGCAACTTGGCTGAGCTAGCGAGTACTCTGATATTCTATGTTCAGATTTCTCACACCGTAGACACTTATTTTCCTTCTTCCAGCAATTCTACACTCAATAAGTTAGCTTATTGTTATTATTATATTATTTTTTGAGCATTTAGATAAGGATTATACTAATATTTACTTATTTGCTTAACCAAAAAAAGAACACAACATATTAACTTCATATTTCATATTTGGAATGTCAACCGAGCGACGTCCTCCTAAGCCAAAATTAGGACTCACCCTAGTTCAACCACTTATTTTACAACAAGTTAGGCTTAGTCTCCTTCTGGGTCTAACACCGGTTCCTAACCTTAACTCGCAGGATCCGTCGGGTGCAAAATTTAGGATCAGCAAGTACCAAAAGCCATATCTTACTACTACTACTACAATTATTTTACAACCCAGTCCTAATCGACCCTTGAACCTTCAGTGGAGCCACCTCCTTCCTCTCGCTTGACTTCAGGGAATGCCCGGTTCACCAGATCATCGCGCAGTGTATCAAGAGTTTGATCCATTGTACCCCAGGTCTCCCTAGTGTGCCTACAAATTGGTTCAGTTGGTTTTCTATGATAAGCGGCCAGACCTCTTCATAGTACTTCAACATTCACTAGGGCTAGGTCCACTTCTCGTATGACTTCTTTTCGCTCCATGTCCCATTGCTCGAGCTCCAGAATCCTTTGGTTCTTCAGCCGATCGTGCTCTGCGATCGCTGTATTAGCCCATGCCTCTGCTACATTAGCACGCAGACAATGTTCCCACATGGCGTCTTTCATCAGTTGCTCATGGTTCTCAAGACTAAGAACCCTACCAATTAACTCTGCTCGCTTCATGACTAAGGCATACACAACACAATTTGGGTAGGAATGAGTCTCTACCCAACGTGTGTTATCTAAAACATCTGACCATGGAATGCACATCTCCATGGGAGCTCTAGAGTGTTTCCTCACCTCAATGGACACCTGAAAGTCATCAGTCGCAACCTCTCCGTCGACGTTGATCTATCAAAATAATAAAACTGTTAGTTTGACATCTTGGACCCAACTATCCCAAAACATATATTATTCACAATTTATTCAATTCCTCTAAAATATTTTATTTAAGGTAAGTATTGGTTTGCCTTTACTTGTTTTGAGAATGCTCTGATACCACATCTGTAACACCCCAGACCCGTGACCTACCTGCTTAACGCAAGTATATGGTCGGATCCGGGTGCACTAGCGAGAATACCACGGGTTGGATTACTCAAAAGCAGTAACGAGCAAATAAATTTTAAGCGGAAGCAAATTTAGAAAAATTCAAAACCTAACTTACTATTACAGTGAAAGTATTAATACAAGTGTTAAACAAGAGTTTAACTAAAATTTACAGACAAAAGTTCTAAAAGATCCGGTAAGGATCAATTCACGTCAATATTTTACAAAACTGTTTTGCAATCTAACCAAAAGAATCTAAAGGTCCACCCAGGATTCTTCATCAAAAGAAGTAAAGACACCCAGGATTCTTCACAAACTTCCTATTCATTTCTATAATACCTCTGCAATCATAGGAATGAGTAGTCAGATTGGTAGATACCTAAAAATGGATGCAGCAACTAGTTCACTGACTAGGCCATCTGCCATCAAAGTGTGCATAGAGGTTGATCTAATGTCTCAGCTTCCCTCTACCATAGTGGTTGGAATAGGTAGCAAAGTAGCAGAGTATCCTATAGAATATGATGAACTGCCCTTATATTGCACTCATTGTAGGATAATTGATCATAGTCATGCTACTTGTAACTTTCTGCACCCAGAGCTGAGGAAAAAACACCTTTCTAGACCCCCAATAAATGAAAAAGAGGATAACAAAGTGCCAGATCAGGTTGAACCCCTACAAGCTCTAGATTCTCATCCTACATTGGCTTTAGATGTTGCTGGATCCTCGGTTTTATCTGCCTCACAGAAGGAAGCTGGGTTTCAAACTCAACAAAGTAAGACAGGCATTCATCAGAAAATACCACAAGTATTGTGCAAGCTTTTCCTGGTATCCACAAGAAAAGAACTGGCTCTTTTTATTCACTGGATGACATTTCAAAGCCAATCACCGCCACCTTCTGGAGAAAGAAAAACCATCAGAATGATTTATTACCCATCCAAAAAATTTCAGCAATAGAAACTACTGTCAAGATATCCAATGCTTTTCAGACCTTAGAAGCCTTAAATGAGGGAGACGATGAGAAGGAAGCAGCAAAAATATTCCATGAAACATTGGAATCTCAAGAAGCAATGGTACTCCCTGATACACAGGACAAGATTACAACCACAACAGGAATCCACCCCACTGAAGAAAATAGCCCCTCAGCTCGACACACAGAGCTTTCCATTACCTCAGTAACAAATACATCTGTCATCCCAGATGCTGGAATCTACCATCTGTCATCGGTCATCCCAGATGCTGGCCTGATACAGGAGCTGAATCAGCCACCTCTGCTAGCTCATGCAGTTGAAAATGGAGCACACTCCTTATTTGATCAGAACACAAAGGTAGCTCAAAGCTCAAAGTCTGAGGTTAGCACTCACAAACCAGTTTCTATCCCATCTTTGGTGAAACATGATAAGAATCAGAGTAAGGAATCTAATAACAGTAATGCTTCCGCTATTAAACCAAGAAACCTTAGATCCTCACTGAAAGAAACCCCCACCTGTTTTAAATGATTAAATACAACATAATAGGAAACATGTTAGTTTGGAATGTTAGAGGCTATGGAACATCTATGGATAGAATAAAATATCTTCTGCTGTCTCACAAGATTGCTATTCTCTATTTGATTGATCCTTGGCATGATAAAAAGAATATAAACACCCTGATGCATGAACTTGGCTTTAAAAATGCTCTCCCTGCTCAAAATGCTAAAATATGGATCTTATGGAACCATGTTTTTAATGTAATCAGTTTAAAAGAGTCAGATCAATTTCTACAGGCTAGAATTACTGATATTTCCTCATCTGTCAGTTGGAACTATTTTTTTATATATGCTAGTGTCAATAGACAGTCGAGGGAAACTCTTTGGAATGATTTAAAAATCCCTACTCCAGAACCTTCTATATACATTGGGACTTTAATACAGTCGTTTCAGTCTCTGAGTATAAAGGAAGAAAATCTCTCTCTACAAGAAGCATGAAAGATTTTAATGCTTTCATTAACAATCTGGACTTGCATGAAATACCCACTGTAGGGAACTCTTTTACATGGTGTAATAATAGATTCAGGAATAAATGCAAGGACCTTCTGCTTCAGAGATTAGACAGGGGCATAAGTAATTTGGACTGGTTGGAACTTTTTCCAAATAGCTCAATTCAAGTGCTAAATAGATTGACCTCTGATCACTCCCCATTATTACTGTCTATTCAATCTTCTGAAGAAATGGTACCTAGGCCTTTTAGATATCAAGAGATGTGGACAAATAGACCAGACTTCCAGAATTTAGTGGAAAAAAACTGGAATTTGCCATCTCCTTTAAGAGGGATGTATAGGATAGTGCATAAGCTTAAGAGACTTAAGATTGACATTAAATTTTGGAACAAAAACACTTTTGGAAATGTCAATCAAAACATGTTAGAAGCTGAGACAAAAGTCAGTGACCTAGAAATAAAATTTCAACAGTCCCAAGCTGAAACTGACCTAGCTAAACTCAATAAGTCCAAAGCTCTACTTATTAGATCCCAGAAAGAAAAAAACCTTTTTTTAAAACAGAAGGCAAGGTTAAATTGGCCTAAACAGGGGGATGCAAATACTAGCTATTTTCACCACTCCATCAGGGAAAGGAGAGCTAGGTCTAGAATTAGTAAAATCAAGGATGGAAATGGGAACTGGATTACTGACCCAAATCTGATTAAAGAAGAAGGAGTCAGATTTTTTAAGGAACTTCTTAATGAGGATGTTCCTAAAAAAACAGGAACTTATCTGAAAAATGTTTTAGTGGAGATCCCTTATTTGATTACTGATCAGCAAAACCATCATCTGCTTCAACCTTTAAATATCCAGGAACTTGAATTTGCAGTCTTTGATTTAAACAAATCAAGTGCTCCTGGATCAGATGGTTTCTCTGGTGAATTTTTCACCATCTTCTGGGAAACCATTAAAGTAGACCTTCTTGAGGCAGCCAATGATTTTATTAGCGGTGGCAATATTCCAAAGGCTATCTCAAGTACCTGGCTTACTTTAATTCCCAAAAAACCTATCCCTATTTCTTTCTCAGACTTTAGACCTATTAGCTTATCCAATTTTGTCAATAAAGTCTTTTAAAAAATGCTCATGGAAAGGATTAAGCCACTAATGCATAATCTAATCTCTCCTGAGCAGAGTGCTTTAATTAAAGGTAGGGATATCACTGATAATATCCTTTAAATGCAGGAGATGACCAGGATGTTGTCTAGAAAATCAAAATTTTCTAATTTGATAGTTAAACTAGATATGCAAAAGGCTTTTGATAGAGTCTCATGGTCCTTTTTGAATTCCATTCTTATTCAATTTGGCTTTAACGGGAAATTTGTCAAACCTATTATGCATAACATATCTGCTGCTTATTTTTCTGTTTTAATCAATGGAGCAATTTTAGGTTTTTTTGCATCATCTAGGGGCATTAAACAAGGCTATCCTCTTTCACCATTTCTTTATAATTTGCTTTTAGAAGCTTTTTCTAGAGATTTAAAGAAACTTTTCAGCACAGGATACCTTCAGAATTTTGGTCTCCCTAATAACTGTGCCCCTATTTCCCATTTAATGTATGCTGATGACACAACAGTTTTTCTGAACACTAACCCTAGAAACATGAAAGAGTTCAAAAAGTTTCTGCTTGCATATGAACAAACCTCAGGACAACAGGTCAATTTTTCAAAATCTGAATTTTTCGTGTCCCATAGATCCTCTGATTCTACAGTTAACTCTGTAAAAAAGGATTCTTGGAATGGAAAAAGGATCTTTTCCTTTTAAATATCTGGGAGTCCCTATTTTTCCTGGTAGAAATTTGCAGGTACACTACCAACCTTTACTGGAAAGAATGGATAAATCCATCAATAATTGGAAGAACAGATGGCTCTCTCCTGCAGGTAAAATCATCCTGATAAATCACTGTTTTCTCTCTATTCCAACTCATATTTTTGCTATTTTGAGTCCCCCAAAAATAGTCTTTAAAAAATGGAGAAAATGGCCTATGGCCTGTTTTGGGGGTATTTTGAAAATGTTGGTAAGAAAAAATGGAGGTCTTGGAAAAATATGAGTGTACCTGTCGAAGAAAATGGAATAGGTTTTAGGGATTTAAAGGCCATTGTTGATGTTTTTTCATGTAAATTGTGGTGGAAATTGCAACTCAATTCCACTCAATGGACTACTCTCTTATGGTCACTTCCTAAGTCTTATAAATCCTCTCATACATGGTCCATAATCTGTTCTATTACAGCTAAAGCAAACAACAATTCTAGAGTACTATACGGAAAAGGTGATTGCTCCTTTTGGAACGCTAACTGGACTGGAGATGGGGCTTTGTTTCTATAAATGGCCTCAAGAAAGAGACATCCCCTTTGAGGATATTTCACTTAGGTCATTTATTAACAACAAAGCCTCACTTCTTCCTCAACTGGAGCCATTTTTGGCGACCAATCTGTGTTACCTGTTGCAGGAAGCTAAATTGGAACACACTCATGAAGATAGGCTCATCTGGATGTCATCTACAAATGGAATTTTCTCCATCAAGTCAGCGTACAATATTTTCAGACAAAGAAGCCAAAGATCCTACATTTTTATAAGGTTTGGTCCTCTTTTATTCCCAAAAAAATGTCTATTCCCTTGTGGAGGGCTCTAAATGGTTTATTGCCGTTTGATAACATTTTAAGGAGGTTAGGCTTCAAATTAGCTTCTAAATGTCCTCTTTGTCAGAATCACAGTGACTCACTAGATCATTTTTTCAACTCTTGCCCCTCATCTATTGCTATCTGGCACCGTGTCAATGGTTTTTTGAGGCTCCAACAAAAATCTTTTGCAAATTTGAAGAGCAGAGTTGAATTTTATCTATCTTTTAAGGCAGAATCCAAAATTCACTCCAATATTACCATTGATGCTCTTCTTGTCACAATTTGGTTTCTTTGGATTAGAAGGAATAAAATTTTGTTTGAAAATGAGTCCTTCTCCCAAGCTGCTTGTATTCAAGGAATAAAATGCATGATATATCAAATTTTCTCAGTGAACAATTTGATAGGCAATTTAGACAAGCATAGATACTGGACACAGGCCAATATTATTCCTCATATTTTACAAAAGGCAAGGAAATCTTTTAGTGCAGTAAAATGGCAGAGACCATTTCCGGATATAAGATTAATACAGATGCAACATGGATTAGAGGGGGTCTCTCTTCTCTGGCTGTGATAGTTAGGAACTGTGATGGGGATGTTGTTAAAATGAGGGAAAAATCTTTCCATTCTCCATCCCCTTTACAGGCAGAGATCAAAGCCATCCAATGTGGCTATGAGACTTTTTCAGAGCTGATTTTAAATAGATGTGTGATGGAATCAGACTGTTTAATTGCAGTACAGAGTATTCAAAACCCCAATAATTCCCCATGGAGGATCTTCTCCATCTGCAACACCTTGAACTTGAAACACCATATATACCCAATTCAACACACCCCTAGAGAAGGTAACAATGCAGCTGATTTTCTTGCAAAATTTTCTTTAGCAAATGATTTCTCTGGTGATCTAGACTTGCAGGCAGCCCCCCCTTCCTTAAGGAACTTCTTTATCTAGACAGATGTGGAATCCCTAGGATTAGAGCTGATTCATGATATTGTGCTGTCAATGTTATATATTGGAAAATATTACTGCGCTAGTTTTATCCCTTCTGTGCAGGTTGGAAACAGCAAGCAATCCTGAGGTGCAAATCAGTCACTCTTGCCCCTTTTTCTCAGTGAAGTTGTATTCTTATTCCACGTTGTAAAATGTCAGCTGTACTCTATTCCATGTTGTTTCCGTTGATCTTTAGGGTTAAAATAGGCCTATGTATCATTTTCTAAGATCAACGGTTTGAACACTCTGAGGTACGATTTTATTCATGTACCTTATTCTTCATTAATAAACGGGTAGGGGTCTGCCAAACCCCCCACCATCACAGGTGGTTTTAATTAAAAAAAAAGATAAAAAAAGACACCAATGCACTTCTCTCTTACGGTTCATCTACACCTGAGAGGGTTGTTTACACTAGGGTAAGCTCCTTGATTAGTGAGGTTCCATCGCCAATATTTACCAAGTTAAATTTAGTGGTCACATAAAGCAGATAGCCACATAAAATCTAGCACATAATAAAAGGATACGGGTGGGCTATGCCAAGATGCAGTCAAGTGCCTAAATGGCTGTTGTGACTGACACCACCACTCTCAATAATACTTGAAGGCTATCACAATCTAGAAAACCATACTCGTCAACCACGCCCAATATATTCAATGACGAGCTCGTATAAAAAAACCAGATGGTTATGCTAGCATACCAGAAAACTCCACGTGTAGCCGGTCTAATCAAACTGTCTGGTCTATACCGTTCCCCACCGATTTTGACTTAATTACAATCGTGTCGGGGACCCTGAAAACACAGATAAGAAATCAGGTATAACATAATCCAAGTTTGACACGGCAAGATAAAGTACAAGCCGGTCATCCACATAAAATATCGGAGCACTTGATTCACTCAGTTTCACAATAATTAAGTATAGTGTGATAAAGTACACACCGTGTTTAATTAGTATGAAGCCAAAAAATAGGTACGAATAGAACATAATGGTTTTAAACATTTTATATAACATATAAAATTCTAAATTAACACATTTAAATTTAACAGGCATAAATAATACATAAAAAATTCTAAACTAACACATTTAAATTTAGTAGGCATAAAATAATACATATAAAATTCTAAACTAACATATTTAAATTTAACGGGCATACTATATATATATATGGTGAGGAAAACACTCAACGATCGTAGCCGGCCGTCACCTTCCCAAGTAGAACACACACAAACAAAAGAATGACCAATCTCATTCACATTTTCTCCACTCGTCGGTATCTTTCGGCTCCATCGTGATTTACCACTGCTCTTCTCCTCACAAGAACTCTTCCGTTGATAGGTTCTGGATGCACTTACCGGGTGGCTGCTTTAAATTCCGAGCTTTTAGACATGACATCGAAAGCTAGTGGAGTGTCTAGGACTGAGAGGCCCAGAAGTTATCGGGGTGAAGGGCCGAACTGGGTTCTCATTGCAGGAGGGGCTTTGCTTAGTACCTTATCAGTTCGCTTAGGTTATAAGTTGAGGCAGGTACTCGACTCAAAACCGTCAGATAATGCAAACACCAGTAGTAAAGGTGGTGGAAAGTTTTCTGAGAGAAAGAAGTCAGGGAGCTGCGGTGTGCATTCCAATGCGTACTGTTTTCATCAAGGAGGGAACACTTGTTGCAGTTGTCTTTCAGGAGCTGGAGATGTGGTCGACGATAAGCCGCAGTGTGATGGTCTAATGCGGTCGAAATCTGAAATGGCACTCCCAATAGTGGCAGTTCCTGGTTCTGAGTTCAGCAAAGAGAATGGAGTGATGTGGGCATCATCTCCTGACCGTCTTGAACTGCTGCAGAAACCTTTCCACCTTTCTAATAGCTCTGACTCACCATGTGTCTCTGATGCTGGTTCTGAAATGTTCAGTAACCGAGAAGTCCTTCAAAAGCTGAGGCAGCAGCTGAAGAGAAGGGATGATATGATTATTGAGATGCAAGATCAGATTGCAGAACTGCAGACTTCTCTAAGCAGTCATTTGTCGCACTCTACCCATCTGCAAGCCCTGCTAGATGCTGCAAATAGAGATCTGTTTGAGTCAGAAAGAGAGATACAGAGACTGAGGAAGGTTATAGCAGACCACTGTGTAGCACAAGAGAGTTGTGCTGAGAAGTCTTCATCAGCACCCGTGTGGCCTGGTGAAATGAGGAATGGCCATTTAAATGATTACCCAGAGATTGAGGGACATTCAGATGCCTCTGAGAAAGAAAGAAACGGAGATAGGGTGGAAATGTTTAGAAGGGAAATTAATGAGTTGAAGGAAGTCATAGATGGTAAAGACTACCTCTTGCAGAGCTACAAGGAACAAAAGGCTGAGCTTTCCCTTAAGATCAAGGAGTTGCAGCAAAGTTTAGATTCTCAGCTCCCAAATATTTTGTAAAAAGAGGGGCTGTTTTCGTTTCGTGTACGTGTATTCGTCTTGGTTCTTTCTTATGTTTCTTGGCTTAGATCAGTTCATATTCTCAAGTTTTTGAAAAGCCGCGTTCTTTGTGTATAGGGTGTGAGTTGAGTAGAGAGGAAAGCTGAGTCACTAAGATATGGGCTCGAGTAGAACTTTTAGAATAGGTGCATTCGATTATGACTACGTTTTGAATTGGGCATGTAAATGCCATTTTAGCATTTTGATTAAAAAAAAAAATAGAACACACACAAAAAAAACAACTGTTACGCATGATTATGGAACTTGGATTGGCTGGAGCTACTAAATTATTTATTTAGTACTTAGTTGAGGCTTGAGCCGCATGCTATGTCAGGGTATATATATTTATGCAAAATCTTGTCAGTTATTCATGTGAAAATGATAAGCACAATTACATGGTTTAATATGTTTATAACAAAAGAGCACACACGTGCTGATGAATCAAACTCATCTTCATGGATAAGATTTCTTGTTATTTGCATGTCTCAGGGATAGGTTAATTATGCCGAGTGGGTCTGTGACAGGTGGCCTGTCCATAAGCTTATGGATAGGCCACTTATTTCTTATCTTATACCTTGCATTTTTTAAATTACATACAAAATTGAATTTTTTTAAAATATTTGTTTATATCATGTATTTATATATTTTCACCCTCAAATACATATTATTACTTGTTTTAACTTATAAAATGCAATATTTAAATTTTATAAAAAATTACAACATTTAAGTCAAATGCCCCTGAGAACTGTCCATAAGCTTATGGAAAGACCGCATTTCCTGAGACTTTCCCAATTATGCCTACTACTCTATTTCCATTATTTTTATTACTTTATTTTCTTTACCATTGCCTTTCCTGAGTCCGTCTCTTGAAAGACGGTCTTTCCATAAGTTATGGAAAGACCAAGGTTTAAAGTGTAAATTAGAAGAAATGGAGATAAAATTTTCGGGTTGCATGAACCGGGTTATAAATTTTATAACTGCTACATGTTGCATTCTAAAAGTTTAATATTGCAACTAAGACCTTTTGCCTTTTATTATTCTAGTTAAACTCGGTCTTTCCATAAGCCTATGGAAAGACCGTCTTTCCCAAGACTTTGCCTTTCCTATTTAGAATTTAATCACTAGACCACATATATCCTTCCATTAATTTCTTTATTTTGGTTTATTTTATTTCTTCTTCTTCTTCTCTTTTGTTTATCCCTTTTAATTCCTTATTTATTGATTTTTTTCTTCATTTACTTTTCAATGTTTATAATTAATTATATGTATAATAAATACAAGAGTCCGTCTCTTGAAAGACGGTCTTTCCATAAGTTATGGAAAGACCAAGGTTTAAAGTGTAAATTAGAAGAAAGTAAGATAAAATTTTTGGGTTGTATGAACCGGGTTATAAATTTTGTAACTACTACGTGTTTCATACTAAAACTTTAATATTGCAACTAAGACCTTTTACCTTTTATTATTCTAATCAAACCCCGTCTTTCCATAAGCCTATGGAAAGACCGTCTTTCCCAAGACTTTGCCTAAATACAATTCGATTATCTGAAATTAAAACAATATTAAAAATGATAATTTATTTATACTAACTAAATTAATTTTTTAGTATTTGAGTTCAATATTGTAATGCTTGACATTTATATAGGTATATATATTAATTTATTGTCATGCTCGACATCTATATATATATATATTATTCTATTAAAATATTAACATAAATACTCACATATAAAATTTAATGAATATGAAATTATTTATAAATTAAATATAGAATATAGAGTGACATAAAATTTTAAATAATATTATTTATTTATTTTATTTTGATTTGTAATTATGTTAAATATGAAAATTTATTATTATTTATCATTTTATATAGTTGTGATAAGTATGCAATTTTTTTCTCGTTTTATTTTATCTTAGGTTATTATTATTTATTTTCTTTATTTGGTAGGGTTTTGAGTTATAGTCTGAAATAGTCGAAGAAAGTAGATAAGATATTATGATTTTTGGTTAAAACCTAGCTATTAAATTCGATCAGACTTGATTTAGGTCGGGGGTCACACACCACTTTTCTTAGGCACAACTTAGGTGGGGATTACCCATTTGCTATCGAAGATGGGGTAAATCATTCCGGCTTGGAGCAATTTAAGAATCTCACTCTTCACTACCTTCATCATCGACGGATTAAGCCGACGTTGGGGTTGCCTCACCAGTTTTGCCTCATCATCTAACAAGATACGATGCATGCAAGTGAGAGGCTATTCCCCGTGATATCGTCAATGGACCACCCAATTGCCTCCTCATGGATTCTAAGAACCTATATGAACCTCCCATCTTGCTCCTTAGTCATTTTACTTGACAAAATCATGGGTAAAGTATCTCCTTCACCAAGGAATGCATATTTCAAATTCTCGGGTAGTGGTTTCAATTCCACTACCGGTGTCTTCTCAAGAGACGTGGGGATTCCCACATCTCGAGGTGCATCGAGAACATCACTAAGGAGTTTGAGAGGTAGCTTATCAACCAAATTAAGGTTTTCTATAGTCTCAAGCAAATTTATCCTCAAGGAATGATCGTGCAATTCATTTACATCAAGACTATTTTCTACAGTGACCTTTAGACAATCCATGCTATCAATCACAAATACATCTTGCAAATAATGATAAAAAATATCAATAGCATGGCAAGAATGACCCTCACTAGAAAATTTCATGGCATCATAGATGTTAAACTTCACAATTTCCCCATTTAATTCCATGGTCAAGCATTCACTATGCACATCAATTTTAGTTCTAGATGTTTTTAAAAATGGTCTCCCTAACAAGATAGGGGCGGCATATTTGTCATTCTCCATATCTAGAAGATAGAAATTGGCCGGAAAATTAATTTTTCAACCAAAACCAAAACATCTTCCACAATTCCCCTAGGGTAGGCATTTGAACCTTCGACCAGTTGGATCACTACCCCGGTTTCATGAAATTTCACAAGATCTGAGGATTCATATAAGGAGTATGCCCTACGAGAAACAACACATTTTTCCTTAGTTTTGCAGGGGTTTTTTACCTCATTTTTTAGTCAAAAACCCTAGGTAAATGTGGCTACCCCGGTTCAAAACCAAGGTAAAAGGTATTTTTACCTCTATTTTTTGTAAAAATAATCAAGGTAAATACTCTATAGCCGACAAGGATACCGATAATAGTGCAACCTCAGCTTACATGTCCAGGAAGCCGACATGCCAAGAAGCTTGCAACGTCAACAAGATGTCTCAAATTTATTGTGTGATGTCATCTTTACCTGTATACGATGCCACACAATTATGTTATCGACATCGCAAGTTCTGTCTTTTGACCACAGTTTCAAATCGTAGTAAATTTGTTGTTTTACTCTGGTTTTTTGGCAAAAATGCGGTAATTATGAATTTGTCAATCCCATGGCCGACCATTGTGCGACATCGATGTGAATGAATTCATCGTAGTCGATTAACATGAGCGATGTCTGGTTAACCAACATCGATTAGGTCGACACACGTTCAATTATGATGTGGCATATTGATAACACGATGTCGTTTTAACATACTAGCATAGCTTGTAATAGAGCGACGAGGTTGTTGTTTTTGAGATGTACGAGGTGCTTGTGAGGTCGTCTTAATCAACATCACTCTTTTCGTGCTACCAATGTGTAATGAACATTTAACGACGTCGCGTGTATGCGATTGATTTAACAGAATGGTAAATTATACATGTGCGACATCGATACATATATTATAAAGTGCAATACAAATTTCATTAAAAATATGTTTCCGGCGTCGAATGCAATTGAGATGACATATAGCTACATCAACCATAATTAATACAGACAAGAAGGATAAATAATACACCTTCAATGCACAAAAAACGTTATCAAAATTCTCACAAAATGAACTATACCATTGATACTCCACGGCTAGATAGAGATCTATATCAAGGTGTCAAAAAGACCTTGGAAAGTATCAATGGGATTTTAGAGAATAATGCTCGCACAAAAAAATTAAACCTAATAATAGTTCGTCATATAGTAGAAAATTCTTCAAATTCTTTACCATCATGAAAAGCGCCCAACTTTCACGTACTCCCTCCAAATGCCTGATGGCGTATGGTAATTTGTCCTCGGGAAAAGACTAAAACATGGAGTATTCACAAAATCAATATAAAGGTTGAGCGTGGTCCTTTCATTCTTTATTAAAACATAATGTGTGAATAAGAGATACCTTTTGTAGATCATATTGATTCTCATTCACATTCGCTACGAAATCTTCATAAATTGCATGCAATAGTAACTGCTTTGCCATGGGGCCGATTCTTTTTTGTGCTAAAAGTACCCACAATTTGATTAGGAACACATAGTGATTTACTTATAGCAATAATTATGTCATATTTATATTTTGATTTGAATCCCAACCTTTTGGGATTTCCAATGGAATGCCTTTTGATTATTGATTAAGGGATCTGTCATCACCTTTGCAATTGTGAATGAAATTGTCTCCGGGGGAGATTGATGTAATGGATCGAACCAGTACACCGTGCTTGAGGGAATCACAAAAATGACAACCATCGAATGTTTACTAGAAAAATGAAATTGTCATTAATTCATTATAATCCAATAATCTATAATAGAATCAAAACATTAGTTGATTAGGAAGGAATTACAGCTGACTTGCCTCTCGTAATAAGGTGTGATATATATATATATATATATCTAATTGTCATTTTTCATCAATCGGGAGCTCAATTAGGCTAAACGCTCTTCCATCACTACATGTTCATGTTGGATCTTGAATGGGTAAAGAACCCATATCCACCCTTTCATTTTGGAAATTGATTGTACATGCAAAAGCCTATATACATAGTAAGTCTCGATAAATTGATGCGAAATGCAATAATTTAGAAAATGATGGACGTTCGGTTGATGGATACATATATACTTACATACAATGTAGTTGCATCAAGGAAGGGGGGACATTATTGAAATGGAACAAGGCCTCGAAATCCTCTTTCCAGATGATTAGATTTACCTTGTAACCCAAAATACCAACTTCATCCATGGTAATTTCGTACGAAGATGGGGGAGGGTGAGTTTTCACAATTGCGTGGATGTGCATTAGAGATCCATCCTTCTAGGTATTGAATGGATGTGCCTTCACTCTAGAGATACAAGGTTTTGTAGATTTTGGATCCACACATGTACTTGCCAATTTTGATGGGCTACTAATCATTGCCTTGATCTACATGTGGGAGGTCGTCGCCGTACGTCTCAAAGTTAATATTTGTAAGCCCTATTGCTTCCTATCTACAACTAAGTAGATAATGGCAAGTCGGGGTCATCCACGAGAAGAGGAATTTTCTCAAGTGTTTAAACATATAGCGGAGAAAACATACTAGGCTTATACATATATAGATACATATAAAAGCATGTAAAGGGGGGGGGGTTGGTTGGTTTTTGAGCCTAAGTTATCAAATTGAAAAACAACAATAAGAAAAGCAAGAGAACTATGCTAATCATGCAATACAACTAAAGATACGATTAAAATGATAATAAATGGAGCCTTGGGGGCAATCGAATTCCACTTCCAAACTTCCTATAGCTCATTGATTCATTGATTCATTCAATTACATTTATTGTCTATGAGGAATGCTATCACTTCTCATTCAAAGATCAACATTCATTCCTCCTTAAGAGTAGTTTGCAAAGACAAACAACGACCATTTTCAAACCTCATTGATGATCAACCTAGACAAACAACACCATAGGGGTATTTCATCAATGACATTTCACCCAAATGACCATAGGTTTGATAACAACAAGCCTTTACCAAAGACATAGTCATTTAACCAAATAAAGCATTTATTAGGTTAAACTTAGAGCAAACAACATTCAAGGTTCAACCTTTCTTTGCATCTATATGATAAATATGAAAACAAGCGACATTAACATACTCACCTAGCAAGATTTACCACACATTATACACAAGAAGTTCTAAATCCATGTTCTTGGATTTTCATGCCAAATGAGTTAAGAAATTTGCAACTTTCCTAACACCCTAACACTTCAATCATACAAACATTTCATATACTCAAACAACCCATGGTATAAATGAGGTAAAACACAACATTAATGGCATAATAAATGTTCTCCAATAAATGTTAATAAATGAGAAAATATAGAATCTTACTACATAAGTTTGGAAGCTTCACTCAATTGCTTCAAAGAACTAGATTAGATAATACAAATCATACTAACCTTCATAGATGAATTCATACACAAACAAAGAGGAAGAAGATGAAAGAAAATGAAGAACTAGGGTTAGGAAAAGAGGAATTCCGGCCAAGAAGGATAAGATATGAAGTGGATGGCCAAAAATCTATTTTATAGTACAAAAGGGAGGAAAAGAAAAGAAAAAGAAAAAGTGTAGCAGGCTCCCTCCCGG
The DNA here is from genome assembly GCA_037428765.1 of Rubia yunnanensis. Classification (NCBI taxonomy): domain Eukaryota; kingdom Viridiplantae; phylum Streptophyta; class Magnoliopsida; order Gentianales; family Rubiaceae; genus Rubia; species Rubia yunnanensis. The sequence continues at coordinate 43,474,043 of CM075066.1, forward strand.
GCGGGAATGGCCTCGCCTGGGCGGGCTGCCCATTTTCACCCTTGTGTCGCCTTGCCTTCAAACCCTCGATTCTTTTTGTCTTCAAATTTTAAAGCTAGTCTTTAGAGTCTTCAAAATGTGATCTTCAATGGTCTTTGGTATTCAAGTCTCGATGCTCTTCCTTTATCACACAAAACCCACTTAGAAAATGGCAAAAGAGCGTAAAGTCGCTCTTACCTCTCCTAAGAGAACTTCAAGGTAAAACACAAGCTCTTGATAACAAAAGATCACAAAAGTGATCCCAAAAAGTACTAAAATATGCACATAAAATGGACACATCAAACCTCCCCGCACTTAAACCTTACTCACCCTCGAGTAAGAAAAGATCCATGTGCACAAAGGATATGACGTATCCACATCCTAACTACTATTCCCTCAAGTCAATACCTCACAAAACTCTCAATATCACACATCCTAATGTTAATATTAAATTAGAAGTTTCCCAAAACCCCCATTCCTAAATCTACCCAAACCATATCAACCTATCAATTCATTGATATCCTTAAAGCATCTCCAAATCCCAAATTGACAATCCCAAATCCAATGGTACAATGTGAAGCTAAAAGCGTACATAAAGTTAAAACACATACTTCACTTTATACCAATATATTATCCTAAAAACGAAGTATATCAACAATCAAGAATTTCATAACTTACTTCATTTCCCCGCTAAATTTCCCAATCCCAAGAGGTCTTAAGATGTCAAGCTACCTGATCCATCCATATGGTCACCGCCGTAAATAGGTAAATAGTATAAACGGTGGAACCTGCAGTGGAGCCCGAAAAGGACCCCACCAAATACAAAAGAATCCAACCTTAGGCTACTAAGTAAGCCTAAGGAGTAAAGTCCAAAAGAGGTAGGGGGGGAATAGAAGAATGTAAGTCCGTAGGACAGCATTCTACCATCCCCCCCCCTTATGTCCAAATAAAATAACAACCAACCCAATGCAAGATAGGCGAGCAGAGGGAGCACAAAACAACCTGGAAAAACACAGGCTATAACCTAAACGAAATGATGAGGTGAGAACAAACTCACTACCCATAAACAAATCCGCTTCTACCCCTAACAAATGGGGCCTTCTTCAATTCAATTCCGAAATGCAACCGAGAAGTGGTGTCTCGGGTCTTGAATGTAGTTGTTGGGACTTTGATGAAGGGACTAAGAACCAAGATCAGATGATAAGAAAATCCTAATGCAGCCGAGGATGTCTCGGGTCTTGGATGTCGCAAGAAAGTTGAAGCCGATGAACCAAATGAACAACAGCTTCTACCATATACATCCCTAAAATGAAGAAAGAGGGATGTTATTGGCCTTCTGGCATTCTCTTTTTGCACCGAAGCTGATCTTATGGGCAAAGATTAATGAGGCCGTGCCTCCAACCTTTGTGTCTCCCAGTGAAATCAACTTCCGAAGGATGTGAGAATGGATGCACTTATACCGCGTGCACCAAGCGTGGCGAGTATGTACTCGCCCACTCCATTTTGAGCAAATGGACAGCTGTATGCTATTTTAACACAGAGTGTAGCGCAAGCATAAAGCGCATAAATAACTGTCAAATCAATAGTAAAAACTAGGCTTAGAAGAAAGAGTATGAGGATGGAAATCCTGACTCTAAAACCTATTGCCTCCTCCTGAATACCGAGCTGCAAGTGCCAAAAGAAATCCAAGAAAACCGTAGGCTAATCAGGACTCCATCGAGCACAAAACAGGCCCTCCCGACGCTGAAAACCGCATCAACCATCACTGAAAACCGTGGCAGAAAATCCAAACCATGACACACCGTTCCAGCCTTGAATCGCCGAAACCCTCTCCGTTGCTGGCGTCCTGCATCCCTTTAACCGTAACGAATTCCAGTGCAACACCTGACGCCAGCACAGCGCCAGGAATGAAGCACTTTGACCTGAAATGTGAAGCACCCAGTACCTTGCCGCCAGCACCCTTCAATCCAAGCAACTTCTCTATTTAAAACAGGTGCTCATCCGGAGATAGCCTATTCATCACCATGTAGCAATCCTTCATGATGATTTTCACCACTCTTTCCGAACTTGGTTGAGCGCCATCCATAACCACATTGTTCCTTTCCCTCCAAAGGCGATAAACCGTGGTGATCAAGGCTAGAATACCAAACTTCTTTCGCAACTTTGAGCCTTTAATTTGCCTCTTCACCCAAGTCATGGAACTTGGGATTGAATTAGTTCATCTCCTTAAACCAATCCAAGTCCGAATACGCCCCCAAACAACCTCAGAAAATTCACACTTGAAGAACAAATGCTCATTTGTCTCCTCCTCCAAATGGCATAAAGAACATACATTCTCCATGCTATCCCCTTCCTCCATCCGATGCTTATCTTTAGTATGAAGTCTCTGGATGGCCGCCAACCAAGTGATGAATGAGAATTTCGGCGGAACAAACCCACGCCAAATACTGTTGAAAACCCTTTCACTTGATCGACCAACATCATAGACATTCGGGTATCTATGGCGATGCATATGAAGATAAGCTGCACTAGTAAACTTTCCCGAGCCAGACCAAACGCCAAGATGGCCGATTACCTCTTGCAAATCACCATTAAACATTGCGAACAATTCATCCCTGAGTTTGCAGAGATCACCAAAGTAGCTCGAGTATCTCTCTCCCAATCTACCATTTGCAATTCTCGGATTTAATCCCCAAAAGTCTACTCCCTGAAGATAGTACGAGTGAATCCATTGGACCCAAAGGCTATCCTTTTTCAAATGAACATCCCACAGCCTTTTAGCCATTGAAGCCCGATTCCACGTAATGAAGTCCCTCAAACCGAGGCCTCCAAAAGACTTAGGCGCACAGAGTTTCTTCCATGCAACCTTCGCCTTATGTTTACCTCCCCATAAAAATCTTTTGCATTTATGTTCGAGAGCATCCATGACCGTAGTTTGTATAACAAAATTCTGAATCCAAAATCCCGCAATACCACCAACGATTGATCTCACAAGTTCCAATTTGCCTGCATATGAGAGGGTATGGCCCTTCCATTTAGCTATTTCCGAATCTACCTTTCCTAATAGAGTACCGAATTGCGTCACCTTCAACTTGCTGGAGTCAAGTGGCACGCCTAGGTATCTAACAGGGAATGTCGCCCAAGGAATACCTGTGAAGCTCAAATCCTCCTTTATACCAACCCCAAAGAACTTCGACTTTGCAGTATTAATTCCCAAACCCGAAGTGCGCTCAAACTCATTCAAGGCGTCCATGAGTATATGTACTGAACTCGTGTTTGCCTTAGAAAAGAGCATGAGATCATCTGCAAAAGCCAAATGCGTAATCCGAAGAGTCTCGCATCTCGGATGGAAGGTAAAATGCCTAGATGCCGTCCTCCTTTTCAGTAATCTCGAGAAATATTCCATGCAGATCACAAACAGGTGAGGCGACAAAGGGTCACCCTGACGAATACCCCTCTGTCCCTGAAAGTGATCGCATAGTTTACCGTTGACTGCAATCGAGAACGAAGAAGTGCACACACAAGTCATAATTCTGTTTGTTAGCCTTTCTAGAAATCCTAGTCCAAGTAAAACTTCTTCTAAGAAATCCCAAGAGACTGTATCAAACGCTTTTTTAAGATCCACCATAATCATACATCTGGGCGAATTGCGAACTCTTCCATATCCCCGGACAAATTCCTGCGCTAACATGACATTGTCCGAAATGTTTCTGCCCTTCATGAATGCTCCCTGACTAGGGTCAATAATACCTGGTAAAATACCTTCAATCCTGTTTGCCATAATTTTCGTGATAATTTTATAGACCACATTGCAGCACGCAATTGGTCTGAAGTCGCCGACCTTCAGATTATCCGGCTTCTTTGGGATTAAGGCCACATCAGTGTGATTAAGCTGCGCCAAAATGTCACCTGTCTGAAAGAATTCAAGTACTGCAGCCGTAACTTCCTCTCCCACAGTGTTCCACTGCTTCTTAAAAAATCCTGCCGTATAGCCATCCGGACCCGGAGACTTATCATCTGCCATTGCAAATAGCGCCTGCTTAACTTCAATACTCGCCACATCCTGATCCAAGTAGGCTCTTTCAACTTCAGTAAGTTTCGTACTCGCATCAAATATGCTCGGATCCGTGGCCAATCTTTCCTTCCTCATACCGAATAGACCTTTGTAGAACTCAGCAAATAACTCTCCCTTGCGACTATTGGAAGTAACGATCCGATTGTCACTATCAATAATTGCAGGGATACCTCCTCCTTTTCGTGCAGAGACCATAGAGTGAAAATACTGTGATCCCTTATCCGCCTGAGTAATATGATTTATCCTTCCCTTTTGCGCAAGAAAAGAGGACTCCGCCAAATAGAACAACATTGCTTGCTTCTTCAATTTGCGCAATGCTGCAACATCATCCTCCGAGGCATCCTTAGCATCGAATTCATCAAAAGCCTTGTTGTACTCTGCATCCGCAGCCTTTGCCTTCTCGGAAATATGGCTTAAATCGAGTCTACCCAATTCCTTCAAGGGGTACTTCATACGAAATAATTTCCTGGTCACCGAAAACTGCTTAGTCTCTTCAACCGACGGACTCCAATAATCTTCTACAATTTGTCCACAATTCGGATGACCCAACCACATATTCTGGAAGCGAAAAGGCCTTCCCTTTCCATCTATCTCTTGCGACATATCCACCACCATGGGAGAGTGGTCTGATTGAGCCGAGATTGGTAAGAAGGTTGTACGACAAGCAGCTTCATCCCAACCGTGATTCAATAGTACTCTATCCAGCTTCCTCCAAATCTTCCAATCCGCACTATGCCAGGTTAAGTGCTCTCCCAATGCAGGTGCATCCCTAAGTCCACACTTTACACAGACATCCTGAAATTCCTTCATCGGATACAGACTAGGCACATTAGTCCCATAATGATCTTCAACACTAAGGATAGCATTAAAGTCACCAAGGACCATCCAAGGCGCATTCAGGCTAGCTCCAAACGACTTCAATTCCTCCCATAGTGGTAAACGCGCCAAACGTCCTTCACTATGCCCATACACAAATGTGCAGAAAAACTCAATACCGGAAGCAAGATTACGAACTTTCAGATGAATACATTGCGGCGTTTTCCCTAGAACATCAACCAAGAAGCCTTTCGGATCCCAGATGATTAATACCCTCGAGTTCTGCTACAGTTCAAAATTGTGCGTAAACTTCCATCCCTTAAAACTTTTCAGAAAAATGCGCAACACCTTATCCTCCATTTTTGTTTCCAACAAACCACACAGTCCAACTCTATTCGTGGAGATGATATTTTTCACCCACCTCCTTCTTACAGGGGCCGATAGACCCCTGACATTCATTGCTGATGTATTCATTGGGAAACAGAGGTCCCTTGTGGCTTCGGACCGCCGCCTTCAGTTGATTTACTTCCAGAACTGTCTGAATGACTCCTTGTAGCTAATAGCATTCGCTGAAAAGGTTTCTGGATACCCTTCCCTTGCTCATTTAATCGAGTCCTACTCTTGCTTCTAGACCTAGTCAAAACCCCTGATGCGGAGGGAGGTCTACTCTTACTCTTACTCTAATGCAATCTTGGTATTTTAGAGCCCCGAGCATCCGGATGAATCATCTGCTTAGGTAATTTTCCCGCCCCTTCAATCGGATTATCATCATCTCCAAACGCTTGCTGTTTTCTATCGGGTTCCTTAGCCGATCGAGTGCTGGATTGCTTGCGCTCAGTGCTTCTACCGCGCACTATTTGTGCTTGTTTTCCAACGCCAGCAGCTCCAGACGGTGCTTGGGCAGACTTGGTGCCAACGCCGTGTCCAACGCCAGCATCTCCAGGCGCTGTTTGGCTTGATTTTGCGCCCGCGCCACGAATTCCAGCGCCTGTGCTTGCAGCGCCAGTGCTTGTGGCTACGGGCGTTGGTGCTGCAGGCAGCGCAACAACGGCCCGATGATCTTCATCCTGCACTCCCCGAATGGTTATTCCTGGCCCTTTTCTTGCACTTCCAACTCTCTCGATATTCTTGACTATGCTTTCAACCACTTTTCCTTTCCCTTTCCTTTGCCTTTCTACCTCCTCATTGTCCGAAGAGGCGTCCTCAATGGTCACATTCTCATTGCCTCCAACCGAATTTGAGTTCTGATTATCTCCAATGGTTTCAATTTGCATCTTCCGAACCCAAACATGATCAATGTACCGAGTTCTCATGCTTTTCTTGCCCTTCGCCTTCACAACTTTGCTCTCGGCCATAGATTTCTTTTGTTGTGTCTCTTTGGCATTCCAATAGTCATCGCACTCATCCATGAGATGATTGTTTTCACCACAATTAGTGCACCAAGGTCTGCAATAATCATAGATGATCTTTTGCACAAACAAATCACCAGATGGAATACGAAAAGTCACCTCCTCCTTAAGCTTTCTTGATGTATCAATCCATACCAAGAGACGTGCATAATAGCCCCTTAACTCAAGAGTACCATTGTCCATAAGGATAGGTTCTCCTAGTGAAGTAGCAATTTTCTCTAACGACTTCTTGTGCCAGTACGCCTTTGGCAAGTGTTCCATCCTTAACCAAACTGGTTTAGTGGCTTGGATGGTCGCATCATATTGCCCAGATTCATCAACTAGCATCATGAACAACTTCTTCCCATGGAGATAATGGTCAGGACCATTCATCACCTGATCTCTATCCTCTGCACTGTTGAACTTGAACATGACATATCCATTCTGCTTGGTCTGAACATTACACTGTACCTTCCACTTCGCTACCAACAATGTACGAATGGCATACATACCTGGAAAGAATCCCGGAAACACACCCAAGAACCCGAAAAAAGGCTTATGTAAATCCTTATGAATCTCTTCATCAGTGAGCACAAAATCGACACTATCTCCATTGTTTGCAACAACTTCAATGTCCGACTTATTCATTAGAATTTCAGGATCATCCCATCTCCTTCTCCTCTCTAATTTCGGATCATTCCAATCTCGTGGATGCACTTGCTGATTCTTCCTCTGATTAACATTCATATCGGCCGTACCATTGTTGTTCTCTTGACCCGAAGTATTCCCCACATTCTTCACCATTGTTATGGATGAATTCTGATAAAACAGATCGGATTCACCAAAACAACCAAATCACAAAGCAAGCAAATAAAGTATCAATCCGATCGGAAACACACCGATCGGAAACACACCAACAAGCAAGAACGTAATGCAAAGTTCGCAATCAAGACCGATATACCCTAAGATCAATCGGAATTAAGAACGAACTAGAACAACAAAACCTAAATCCACCAAACTCAAAACCGAATTCAAAATCAAGCAAGAACAACTTGAATCTAAACCGATTAAACCCTATGACAAATCGGAATCAAGACATGAACTTAAATCCGAAATCCTTCAAGCACTAAATCGATGCACACACACATGAAATCATGCTCCAGATCGCAATTCAAACAAGATTCAAGAAGATGGATCGAAAAAACCTGGAAACCGTGATCACCAAGCAATCCGAACCCAGGACTTGCGGCCGATTTGTAGTTTGATCGTAAATCTCCAATCTTTGTGTTAAATCCGATCCAAATTGTAGGAATTTGATTAAAATTTGTGCTGAAAATTTTAATCAAACCCTTTATACTCCTTTGCGCAACCAAATCCAAATCCAAACCAAAGAAGGATTGAATTTTTTATCAAAACTCCTTCACGAACAAGGATTCAAGGGAAGAACAATTGCGATCCCCCTCCCAAATCCTGATCCGAAACCGAATCCACAATCCAAGCCCAGATCACGAACAAGATCCACCAAGAACTCTCCTTTGCCGAATTCAAACCCTACTCCAAAGCCGATTTAGATCAAAAACTCACCACGAATTGCATATAGTTTTGTGCGGAATCCAGAGTAGAATCCGTTAAACCATAATTCATCGGTGGATTGTTAATGAAATTGAAGAAATCGGCCTCCACAAGATGGAAGAAAGGCTGCGCCTTTTTTCTTCTTTTTTTGGCCCCAGAGTCATATGGTCACCGCAATCTTATGACTCCAATGCCGGCAAATGAGTGAACACATAACATTTTTCCTTTTTCTCTCTTTCTCTCATTTTGCCTAGGAGCCCTTTCGGGTTTTCATCCTAGCCACACATCATGTTTCTTTAGCTCATATCTCACCTTTTTCCGCACATTTAGCCTCTCATTTTTACCTAGATCGCTCTTTTGGATTTTCAACCTATCCGGACCCCCAATGTTGCCTAAGATGCCCTCTCGGGTTTTCAACTTAGCGGGATTAATTTTTTTTCATATTTTTCCAATCAAAAGTAGCTAATTATGTACATGTATATCATTAAACCCCCCCTCCCCACACTTAAAATCATACATTGTCCTCAATGTAAAACACATAAGGCAATAAGTTTCAAGTATAGGGGTAGAGGAAAAATGACTTACAAACTCTTGATGCAACGATTCCCCCAAGCTCCAAGAACAAAATAGCTCCAAGAGTCCAACAAACAATTGAAAATATAACACATCACCACAAAAATTCCCACACCTCAAATCAAATAAGCACAAACACCTTTCCAAGTGAGTCAAAGCAATTTGTTGCTTCCAAAGTGACCAATTCAACCCAAGAACAAAAATCCCAAAAAGTTAGGGTTCTTGGATAAATTTTTGGATTTAAAGATTTAATGGGTTGTAGGATGGAATTGATGAGTGGAAAGGATTGAAATAATGGCTAGGAATAGTGAAATTTGGAAGATGGAGATGGATTATTTGGAAGAGTTCTTGGATCAGAGAAAAGAGGAGATAGAGAAGAAGGAGTTCTTGAAATGAGGAAATGGAGAAGAAGGAAATAGAGAATACAAGAAAATAGGAAAGGAAAAAAAGAATAAATTTCTATAAAAAAATTTTAAATTAAAAAATTAAAATTTGCCCGTGAACAGTGCCCGTGAGATTCGTACGTTCTCCTCTCGCGCACGATGCATCTCCCAGCATCTAGTTTAGTTTTCAATTTTCAGTTTTTTTCCCGCGCCTGATGCGTGGGCGGGAGAGCTCCCAGCTTCCCATGGCCAGCTCCCCTGATCAGTTTTTTTTCTCCTTCCATGGCCAATTTTTTTGTTCCAAAATTGTCAGAGATTCTCTAACGCTCGGCCTATTTTACTACAAAATCATGGAAAATACAACCGTGATAGAAATAAATTAAAACAATGAAAAATAACAATAAAAATCAAATTGCGATAACATCGACCAAAAGTCAAGAATGACGATCCGGATGATCAAAACCAAGTTTATTTAACGTCATTGGCACGACTTACTCCCCTTCTTGGAGCTTACTCACAAAATGAACCGAGATAATCGGTCCCCTTTCCCCGATCCGAGTCAAAAAATCGGGATTCACATCATCCCCAACAAAACCTTCTTCAAATAGCCTAGGGTTTCTTCATATTCCCTCAACATTTCCAACAACTCACTTTTTTGTTCTATGGTGATCTCAAGCACGTGAACATTCGGGGGTTTCTCTCCTTCTCCAAGGGGTGAACATTTAAGAACTTTCGGTGGTGGTTTGCACTCTTCCACCGAAGTCTTCTCAAGAGAAGGAGGGAAAAACAACCTTATTGGCTTACCCGTTGACACACGAAAAGTGTTGGATGTTGCTTTACCAAGAGTGTATTCGCCATTGTTGTTTTCCTTCAAGTTAGTACTAACATTTGAAATCAAAGCATCACTCAAAACATCATCTATGGCAATTTTTAAGGAACTACCATCTTTGGGCTTAATTACATCTTGCTCTTTATCATCAATAACATGAATAGCTTGGCAATAATGGTATATACTAGGATGATCAATAGAATTATTAGTGTCAAATTCTACCTTCCGCCCATTAAATTCCATGGTTAATGTTCCTTTATGCACGTCAATTATGGTCCTTGAAGTCTTTAGAAATGGCCTTCATAAAATAATAGGCTTATAACTATTGTCACATCCCATTTCAAGAACATAAAAGTTCGTGGGGAATGTCAAAGAGTCCACTTTCACCAACACATCCTTCACAATACCTTTCGGGTATGCGCTAGAGTTATCGGCTAGTTGGATCACAACCCCGGTTTTGTGCAAAGTGCCTAGATTTAAACTTTCATACAAGGAATATGGAATCACATTGATTGAAGCATCAAAGTCTAACATGGCCTTGTTAACACATTTTTCTCCTATCTCACAAGGGATTGTAAACATTCCTGGATCATTACATTTAGGGGGCATCTCATCTTCAAACACGGTGGAGACATATTCACTCCTCACACTCTTTTTCTTACTTTTCAATTGTTGTTTCCTATTGACGGTACACAATTATTTGAGAAATTTAGCATACCTAGGAACTTGATCTTGAGCATTTGAAAGTGAAATATTTACCTCGCATCTACGAAAGACTTAGTAGATGTCCTTGGTGTCCTCCTTGGTCCTCCAATCCTTTAATGCCTCCAGAAATGGTGGTTTTGGCACATAGATAGGAATCTCCACCCCTCTTGACTTCTTGTGTGGTGGGGATAATGTTTCAAGATTTGATCCCGGTCTTGGCAAAAATGTCTCCACCTTGACTTCTACTTCTTTGCTTTCTTTGGCCAACTCCTCAGCCTTCCTTTCATGATCTTCTTCTTTCTCAACCATCTGCTCAACAACAACCCTTTCTTGGGGCTCCTTCACTTCCCTTCTGCTTCTCAATGAGATTGAACTCACATTTTGTTGAGTGTTAATCTCCGGTTGGGAGGGAAGTTTTCCTTTTTCCCGAGCCTCCATCGATTCACCACTTTAGCTATTTGGCTCACTTGAGTTTCCAATTTCTTGATGCTTTCCTTGGCTTCATCTTGGAATTTTTCACTTTTCTTCGTACACATGCCTAACCGGTGAATGGCTTGTATCACCTCATCCCTTGTTAGCCCTAAGCTCTCCCCTTGGTCTCAGGGTTTGTCTTTGAGCCTTTGAAATTTTTGTTGAGGTGGCCTATGTTGTTGAGGAGGCCAATATGGTTGATGTTTTTGGCTTCCTTGAGGGTTTCCATATAGGAGGTTTGGGTTATCACGATTTCCCAAATTGTACGGCCGATTTTGGTACCCTTGATAACCTTAGTAGCCTTGGTGACCTTGGTAGCCTTGCCCACCTTGATATCCTTGGTTGACTTGGAAGCCTTGATTTCCTTAATACCTATTCCACACACCTCCTCGACATAGTCCTCTTGCAATGTAGGGCAAGTGTCCGTAGGATGCACCAAGTAACAAATTTCACATGATTTAACATGTGGCAAATTTCTGGGCTTCGTCATCAACAATTTCACCATAGATGCAAGGGCCGAGAATTGGTCTTCGAGCTTCCCACTATTAAAAGAGTCACTTGCAGGAATTGGGTTTCTCTTTCTCAAATCGGCCCTTGAGCTAAAGTTTCTTGATTCTTCCGCTAGCTCCTTATACAATTGCATCACCTTGGATGAAGTTTTGTTCCCAAGAATTCCACCACAAGAACTCCTCACCAACCTTTGATCCTCATCAAGAAGATCATTGTAGAAATAATAGACCAAATCCCCCTCTGAATAAACTTGGTAAGGGAAACTTGCAAGAAGCTTCTTGAACCTCTCCCAGTAGTTGCAGAGAGATTCTTCATGCCATTGGAGGATGTTGCTTATATCCTTCTTCAAGGGGGCGAACCTCGAGGCCGGGAAGTATTTGGCTAGAAACTTTGTTTTCATATTGAGCTAACTCTTGATGCTCTTGGGCGGTAGGTAGTGGAGCCAATCTCTTGCACCATCCCTTAGTGTGAACGGGAATGCCTTCAACTTATAGAAGTCTTCATCCACTCCATGGGGGACCGTACCACCACAAACAAATGAAATTCGATGAGGTATTTGTTGGCATTCTCCCCTTGCCTACTAAGGAAGATAGGTAGCATCTTTATGAACCCGGTCTTTAGCTCAAAGTGCCCATTTGGTTCAACCAAGGGATGCTCAATGCACATTGGTTGTTGATCAAGGTTGGGGGCCATAATGTCTCTTAACAATGCTTGCCCCAATGGAATCTCCCTTTCTTGGAGAAGAGGAGCTCGCCCTTGGAGAGGAGGATGTTGAGGACCTCCTCCTGGATGCTCATCTTCGTGCTCATGTTCATACTCCATAGAATTGGAATTATCCACAAAATGGTCACTATGAGGGGTGTTATTCACACTTTCCAAAGAAAGCTTCCTAGCCCGTCTCAAATTCCACTCTAACTCGGGGTCGTAGTGTAGGGGTTCTTGTGAAGAGGATCGCATACAAACCATACACCAACAACTCAAACAATACGTCTCCATGCCAAGCAAAAATGGAAAGTCAACTAAGAAATCAAAACAAAAGAAAACAAACAAATATTTACAACTAGCACATAATCACACATAATATGCCTAAACACATAAAAATAAATGCCTCTTCCTCGGCAGCGGTGCCAAAATTTGGGAGGTCGTCGCTGTACCTCTCAAATTTAATATTTATAAGCCCTATTGCTTCCTATCTACAACTAAGTAGATAATGGCAAGTCGGGGTCGTCCACGAGAAGAGGGATTTTCTCAAGTGTTTAAACATATAACGGACAAAACATACTAGGCTTATACATATATAGATACATATAAAAGCATCTAAGGGAGGGGGGGGGGTTGGGTTTTCAGACTAATTTATAAAATTGAAAAACAACAATTATCAAAGCAAGAGAACTATGATAACCATGCAATACAACTAAAGATACGATTAAAATGATAATTAACAGAGCCTTGGGGGCAATCGACTTCCACTTCCAAACATCCTATAGCTCATTGATTCATTCACTCATTCAATTACATTTATTGTCTATGGGAAATGTTATCACTTCTCATTCAAAGATCAACATTCATTCCTCCTTAAGAGTAGTTTGCAAAGACAAACAATGACCATTTGCAAATCTCATTGATGATCACCCTAGACAAACAACACCATAGGGGTATTTCATCAATGGCATTTCACCCAAAGGACCATAGGTTTGATAACAGCAAGCCTTCTACCAAAGACATAGTCATTTAACCAAAAAAAGCATTTATTAGGTTAAACTTAGAACAAACAACATTCAAGAAGTTCTAAATTCGTGTTCTTGGATTTTCATGCCAAATGAGTTAAGAAATTTGCAACTTTCCTAACACCATAACACTTCAATCATACAAGCATTTCATATACTAAAAAAACCCATGGTATAAATGAGGTAAAACACAACATTAATGGCATAATAAATGCTCTCCAATAAATGTTCATAAATGAGCAAATGTAGAATCTTACTACATAAGTTTGGAAGCTTCAATAAATTTCTCCAAAGAACTAGATTAGCTAATACAAATCATACTAACCTTCATAGATCAATTCATACACAAACAAAGAGGAAGAAGATGAAAGAAAATGAAGAACTAGGGTTGGGAGAAGAGGAATTTCGGCAAAGAAGGATAAGATATGATGTGGGTGGCCAAAAATATCCTTTATAGTACAAGAGGGAGGAAAATAAAATAAAAAATCAAAGTGTAGAAGGCTCCTGCCTGTGCGGGAATGGCCTTGCCCAGGCGGGAATGAGTTCGCTCGGGCAGACTACCCATTTTAACCCTTGTGTCACCTTGCGTTCATATCCCCGACTCTTTTTGTCTTCAATCTTCAAAGCTAGTATTCAAATTCTTCAAAATATAATCTGCAATGGTCTTCAGTCTTCAAGTCTCAATGTTCTTCCTTTGTCACACAAAATCCACTTAGAAAAAGGTAAAAGAGCGTAAAGTCGCTCTTACCTCTCCTAAGATAATTTTAAGGTAAAACACAAGCTCTTGATAGAAAAAGAGCACTAAAGTGATCCCAAAAAGTACTAAAATATGCACATAAAATGGACACATCAACATGAAATAAATTTGAAAAGTTATGTGCAGAAATTTTGTATGCACTCATAAGTGAAACCACTTAATTTTTTGTTCACCTTCGTGGTGGGCCCCTTGTCCAAAATAGAGACCAAACAAAGGGGCCACTCAACAATTGTAGTTTCCTCTGCCTCTGGGATTGGAAGAACTATACCATCTACAAGGCTCTTAGTGACATTGACCACCACGTTCTCCTTTGCGACCGGTTTATGATGATGCAATCGTATGTACATGTACACTTTACCTTCTGCCACAACACGGCTCTCACTAATTTAAAACAAAGTATAAAACAATTTGAATATGAAAAGTGTAATATATTTACTTATACCTCCTTATTCCTTTGGGTTACCTCTACTAACTTTGTTCTTAGTCGGTCAGATGCAAGAGGTGTTGTTGAAGTCGGAGAAGGTGTTGTCCCCCCCCCCACTCTGTCTCCATGGCGCAACTTATGTACTCTAACTGGTGTATGTGTGGCTCGGTGATCAAGGGGTTAATGCCTGCTAGGCCCAACCCATTTGTATCAAGTAGCAAAGGGAAGCCGTTTTGGCCCAAGGCGCCAATTATCTATAAAGGATATTTCCACCCACTACAGGCAACGCGGGCCAAAAAATGTGGATTGAACTAAAACACATTAGCCATGATCTAAGAGTGTGGGGATCGTGATGTGACCCACATCTTAATTATCAAAAATCAAGGAACTATTAAGGATATCAGTCTATAAATACAACAAGTTCTAGAGGAGCTAGCGTAGCAATTGCTAGAAATTCTAATTCTAAAGATGAAGTATTAACTTGATTGTTGGAGTCTTTTCCCAGGAATTACTTCCGGGCCAAGTCTTGCGGGTAAAGGAACTCTTAGAGAGGATGACCAGTGCACCTAAGCAAACTACCACATCATTTGGCGTCGTATGTGGGGCGAGAGTTTTTCTTTTCATTTTGAGTCTATTCAAGTGAGAAAATAGTGTTCACCAGGAGTGAGAGGAGCCACAACCATCAGTCACACGAATAAACACTGGGATGTAATAGAGAAGTACTCCATCATCAGGAACGCACACCGTACAAGGAGAAAGAACACAGCAAGGAGGAAATGGATGAGGAGGCAGAGTCTCCAAACAATAATCATGACAGTGAGAAAAGAGCGTTCGCGGAATTCCTAGAAGCAAACAGAGAGAGTCTTTATGACCAGTTTCTGAAAATGCTCAAACAGAAACCCCCAAAGCCAGAAGGAAGAGTAAACCAAGAACGTGAAAATCTTAACTATGAAGAGGAGTTGCGTGATATTATTGCTATTGATAATAAAGATAAATCACCTCTAGCTCTGCATTTGCGCTATTTAAAAATGCCAAAGGATTTTAAACTTCCTTTGTATGTTAAAATTTACGATGGGACAACAGATCCTAAGGAACTTTTACACTCCTACAGAAACAACATGAGATTTTGCGATGCTGACATTGAGTTAGTTTGCAAGGCATTTCTAATCTTCCTGACAGGAACAACGATCACTTGGTATGAAGACCTTATGAACGGGAGTGTCAAATCGTGGGCACAGTTGTCTGATTTTTTTTCTTGGGCCGTTTCACCAGAAACAAAGATTTACCAAGACGATGCAGACCTCAATAACATAATTTAGCAAAGCAACGAGAGCCTAGCAGAAACCATAATTGGTTCATTACAGAGAGCTTACAGGTTCGGGACTTGTCATTCCATTTTTCTTTAGGATCTTTCACATGAGGCATGTAGTCAGGGGAGTTCTACAAAGAACTTATGAAGAATATGCCCGAAAACCCAAAGGGAGTTACAAAAAGAGATCAAACAGCACATGCGAACAGAAGATGCGAACAACCGAGAATGAGGCGAGGAGAAAACTATGGAAAATTCACATAAAGGATTTATAAAAAAGGAAAAGGGAAGTGCCCCTTTAAGAGGAAGAGAGTCAGGTTCACAGAATGTGACATTTCATGATACACCGTTGACTAGATCAAGAAAAGAAATATGGAAAGCACATAAGGATATGTTCAGAGAATCGCCACCTATGCTAGCACAACCAAAAAAAAGATCCAGGGAACATTATTGTGCCTTCAATAGGGACCATGGACATGACATCGAATACTGTAGAGACGTAAGAAGAAAAATGGAGGAGAATTTGAGAAATAGCCTCCTAGGTCAATATAGAAAAGATGGGGAAAGCCAATATGGGGAAAACAACAAGACTGTAGACACTCAACAAAGAAACCAAGGGACCTCGTCTACACTACCAAAGAATTAAAAGATGACTGCGACAATGATTACAAGGAAAACAAAGGCGACGAACTGCATAAAACAGTAATCTTGTCTATACATGGATCAACAGAGTCATTCTCCAACAATGCATGGAAAGATAGAGCGCGATATTCTCCTCCGCAAGTTCCTGTTGACAAAATATTCCACTCAGATGAGGCAATCACTTTCAGCAAAGATGATGCAGTAGAAAATGCTTCGCCTCATAATGATCCCATGGTGATCATAGCCAAAATCGAAAATACTATTGTACATAGAATGTTTGTAGACGATGGAAGTGCAGTAGAAATACTGTTTGTTGACTGCTTTGAAAGGTTGGGATTCAAGTGAATGGATATCAAGAAACCCACGTCTTCGCTGGTCGGGTTCACAGGGCGGTCAGAAACACCCTTAGGCAACTTACAACTACCTGTTACCATTGGAAAAAGTAAAAGAACATGCACCATACTCAGTGACTTCATAGTCATGAACACTCCGAGCATGTTTTATTCTATCATAGGAAGGCCATGGATGAACAGAGCAAAAGCTATATGGTCTTCTTACCACCTGGCCATGAAGTTTCCAATTCCAGCTAGAATTGCAACTATAAGAGGAAACCAGCAAATGGAGAATTAATGCATGGTCATTGGAATGAAAATAGTAAAGTTAGATGACAAAGCAAGGATGGTTAACGCAATCTCAAATAGTGGACCCCCAGATCAGTAGGAGCCGGCAGCAAACTTGGGAGAAGAAATGGAGTTGCTAAGCCTGGACAGCGACGATAGCTCAAAGTGTGTAAGAATAAGGAAATACATTCCTGATGAAAAGAAGAAGAAAATCACAAAAATCCTGTGAAGCGACAAGGAAAATTTTGCATGAAACATTCACGACATGTGGTGAGTGGATCGCATCACAACGCACTCTTTGAGTACCAGTGATGAAATCAAGCCGGTTAAACAGAAGCAGTGCATCTTCCCTAGCGACAGGAAGACGTCAATTGAAGAAGAGGTCACAACACTACTTCAAGCGGACATAATCCGGGAAGTCATATACCCAAACTAGCTCACAAACCCAGTAATGGTAAGGATGTTTGATGTAGGGTGGAGGATCCGAATTGATTTCACATATCTGAATAAGGCGTGCCCCAAAGACTGTTTTCCTTTACCAAAGACCGACCAACTAGTTAAAGAAATCATAGAGTATCAGGTGTTATCTTTCTTGGATGCATATAAAGGTTACCATCAGATATTAATGAACCCCAAAGATGCAAAAAAATGGCTTTCATTGCAAGTTTTGAGACGTTTTGTTACGTAAAGATGTCGTTTGGACTAAAGAATGCAGGGGCGACATACCAGCGAGTGATGGATAACACCTTTTGTGGTCTGATTGGGAGAAATGTTGAAGTTTGTGTTGATGACATGGTTATCAAAAGCAGGAGGGCTTATAGCTTCACAGCGGACCTACAAGAGACTCTAAACGCATTAAATAACATAGGGATGAAGCTTAACCCTAAGAAATTTGTGTTTGGGGTAGGTTTAGGAATTTTTTTAGGATACAAAGTGTCTTCTAAGGAGATTGAGGCCAACCCAGAGAAATTCCAAGCTATAGTCAATCTTCCTCAACCTCGAACTATCAAACAAGTGCAAGTCCTAGTGGGATAGCTGGCAGCACTCAGTAGATTTTTTTTGAAAGCAGCGGACAAACATTTTCCTCAGTCAGATCGGAGACTTGGTATGAAGAAAGAAGGAAGTTAGCCTGGCTCAAGAACGAGGGAAGCTATGCCCAAAGTGGGAGGGTGATGAGACGTCAAATGCATGTATTTTCCAAAGCATTTAACATCTCTTTTATCATATTTTTGTTGTAAGATTGCTAGATTTAGTAGGTTTACATGATAAGGGGTTTAGATGACCATTTTTGGTTTTTATATCTAAATCATTCATTTTGTAACCTATGTTTAGTCTAATGGACTTTTGGTCCTTGTGAGCATCTTGATTCCTTTTTGTAAGATTAATTTGTAGATTGCTCATGAGCACTTAGGAGTGGTTTAGTGAAGGCCATTCGAAAGGATGGTAGAAGATGGAAGGCCACTCACAAAGTGGTAGAAGAAAAAGTGAAGAAAGGAGAGCAAACCAAAGGGTGAAGAATTATCTATGTTTTGAAGCAGAGTTTTGAGAATTTTCCGAGAAGAATCAGCCTCCAAGAGTGGTACCATTGGATTCCTCTTCTTGAGTACTTTTTTTCGTCGTGACTCGCGATGAGTGTGTCGCGACTTGCGAAATGTTGACCTGGGAGCTCAAAATTTTACTGATCTGGTCGCGACTCACGACGAAGGCGTCGCGACTCGCGATAACTGCCCTTTAACTTGCGTTTTACTCCCTTTTTTCTAGTACTATAAATAGCTTTTAACCCCCCTTCTTCCCCAACTCTCTAAGCCCGACTTGGGGGCTCCAAAACCTTAGTTTTTCACCATTTTCTTCCATTTCTTCTTCTTTCTTTGTAGATCTTTGTTCTATGTTATGTCTTTTGATTATCTAGCTTATTTTTATCTTGGGAGCAATGGATTGAAGCTTCCATATCTATGTAGTAAGAATCATATCTATCTATTTAGTGCATTTGCTATTGTGAATTTATTAAGCTTTGAATGTGAATTGTTAATTGCATTGATGTTGTTGGAAGCTTGAGTATATGAATTGCTTGTATGATTACTTTTTAGGGTTGGGAGAAAGTAGCTAATTCTCCCCTCTTTTAATGTGGAATCCAAGAGCATGAGTTAGAGCTTCTTAAATGATGTTGGTGTGTTGATAATTGCTAGATGAATGTGATGATGTCGAACTCGTTGTCATGTTTGTTTTAGGTAGCAAATGAGAGAAGTCTATGAATGTCGATCGTTCTTGACTAATCTTGTGTAAATGCATGAATTGGTTAAATGCTTAGATACGGTGTAGTATTTATAAGTGTTGCCAAGCTTGTTGATTCTTTGTGCTAAATGCCATCAATGGGATACTCTTAGTCCTAAGGGAGTCATTGGTGAGGTTTGACAAGAGATATCGAATTCACTCTTGCAAACTGCTATCTAAGAAGGATAGAAGATTTATCTTCACAACAAGTAGTTGAAGTAGTGAATAGATTGTTTCATTCGTTCTTGAAGCCTTTATTATTTAGCATTTATGTATTCTTGACGCTATGTTTCACTTCATTTATGCCATGGGTTGTTTGAGAATAGGAAGTGTTTTTATGATTGAAGTGTTCGGGTGTTAGGAAAGTGACGAATTCCTTAGCTCCTTTGCATGAAAATCTATGAACATGAACTTAGAACTTCTTGTGCATAATGTGTTGTGATTCTTGCTAGATAAGTATGTTAATGTTAAGTCAAGTAATGAATGTGGTAGAATGAGTGAATGGTTCAATGATCTACATTAGGTTTGGAAGTGGATATCAATTGCCCCCAAGGCTTTATCTTTGTAGTTTTAAACCCCTTTTTTTTTAGTTTTGTTTGATGATTAGCCTAGTTACTTGACTTTTCTAGTTATCTTGTCTTTTTAATTTCATAACTTAGGACCACCAAGCAACCAAACCCCCCATTTACATGCTTTTATATGTATGTATATATGTCTACTCCTAGCCTAATATCAACCTTTTATGCCTAAACGCTTAGGAAGATCCCTCTTCTTCGTGGACGACCCCGACTTGCCGCTATCTACTTAGTTTTAGATAGTAAGAATTTAGGGCTTATAAATATTAACTTTGAGAGGTACGGCGACGACCTCCCAAATTTTGGCGCTGCTGCCGGGGAAGAGGCATTTATTTTTAAATGTTTAGGTGTATTTGGTTTCATATTAGCTAGTTGTTTTTTTCCACTCCTTGGTGGTTGTTTTTGTTCGGAGTAAGTATTGCTGGAGTTCTTGGTGAATTTTTATCGAGAATCCTTGCAATATAATTTTGGACTTTTGAAAAAAAATAAAAAAATGGAGCGTCTCACCTTGAGGGAACTCATGACGAGAAGAGAGGCTCAACAAGCAAGGTTTTGTAGGATGTGTCATTCCGACCATCCTACCGAGTCTTGCTATTTGTTGTGGGAAGAGCACTATGAGCGGGAAGGAGCCCTTGGTTTCCAAAACCTAGGGTATTATGAAGAGTGCTACAAAGATGTAGGAGATGTTAGTTTAAGCTCAGGAATGGTATCCATTCCACAATTCTTACAATCCGGAGCGGAGTGGTAATCCGGATTGGTGGTATGAGAATGAACCGGAAAACCAACAATATGAGCAAAATAGTTGGCCATCACCATCTTATACCATACCCCAAAACCAAGCCCAACAAGGAAGTTCAAGTTTGACACGTGAGGAAGTCATGAATGCAATAGCAAACTTGAACAATTTTACTAGTGAGGAACCGGACACTCGGCTCTCCTCTAGTGTTGAGGCTATTGAGGGGTATGCAAGGAGTATATTGGAAGCGTTGGCCCGAATGGAAGCTCGTGATTCCAAAAATACACCATCCCAAGTCAAACTCAAGGATTCAGTGAGTGAGGTCTCCATAGGAAATGAGTTTGAGTTCGACGGGGATGAGGAGTTGGTTGGTGAGGATGATAAAATGGAGGAAGAGGTGATTGTGCTACATTCATTAGCATCATCACCCCTTCCCCCACCTAGTGAACCAACTCCACCATTTTTGGAAGTTTTGAGGGAGATAAGAGATGAGCCAAAAGACAATCCCAAGCCTCCTAACCACCCAACTCCCTTCAAACAATCTCCACCTCCACAAGACTTTCCTCTTGAAAGTTTTGTACCCCCAGCTCTCTACTTTTGGATACTCATGGTGAAGGGGTTCAAACCTTCACCATATGGATAACATTAGGGTCGTGCTGATGACCTTAAAAATACGGAGCTTCTCGGGAGGCAGCCCGAGCTTTTAAGTTAGTTTAGTGTTTTTCTTTTCTTGAAAAAAAAAATCCTCAACCATAGCCTCAAACCCTTACCCCAAAACCACAAGAATACCACCACAACCCACCACTATAAACCACTACCAAAACCACCATCTAGGAGTATTACTAGTTGTTGTCTTTTGTGAGTGTTGATCGAAATTTGCATAGTTGTGGCTTTGTAGTTGATGGATCAAAGTTTCATATCGGGCGGAGTTGGAGAACATGGAGGAGAGAACATTCATTGAGAAGTGAGCATTGCCATCACCAGGAAGGACCTTCAAAATCCAAGTTGTGAGTTTTTTTTTCTTTCTCCCTTATCAAGTGCGGGGAGGTAAAGATAAATATATCTCATTGTATTGTATTGTAGTGTGCGTATGCTCCACTTTGATTTGTATTGTTTGAAAAAAAAGAAAAAAAATTCCCGCTAAGTTGAAAACCTGAGAGGGCAACTTAGGCAAAAGTGGGAGGCCCGGATAGGTTGAAAACCCGAGAGGGTGACCTATGCAAAAATGAGAGGCCAAATGGTGAGGAAAAAGGTGAGGTGAGCATTGAAAAAGAAAATTGTGTGAAGCTAGGATGAAAACCCGAGAGGGCTCCTAGGCAAAATGAGAGAAAATGAAAGAAATTGAAAAAAAAAATGCTTCTCTTGATTTGTCTATTGAGTGGCTTTTTCGGTGGAGTAACTTAGCTTGACATTATATGTATACCTCACTTTTGTTATAGTTTGTTGGTTGTTTAGATTATCTTAGGCTTTGGGATGTGAGAGTGTGAGAGATTCTTATGTCTTGGGGGTTAGGATAGTCTAGGAATATGATGTTGGATGTTTTGGAGAACTTTAACATGCAAGTTTACGCTTTGATCTTTGCTTGTTCTTGTTTACTCGTGGACGAGTAAGGTTTAAGTGTGGGGAGATTTGATGAGACGTCAAATGCATGTATTTTCCAAAGCATTTAACATCTCTTTTATCATATTTTTGTTGTAAGATTGCTAGATTTAGTAGGTTTACATGATAAGGGGTTTAGATGACCATTTTCGGTTTTTATATCTAAATCTTTCATTTTGTAACCTATGTTTAGTCTAATGGACTTTTGGTCCTTATGAGCATCTAGATTCCTTTTTGTAAGATTAATTTGTAGATTGTTCATGAGCACTTAGGAGTGGTTTAGTGAAGGCCATTCGCAAGGATGGTAGAAGATGGAAGGCCACTCACAAAGTGGTAGAAGAAAAAGTGAAGAAAGGAGAGCAAACCAAAGGGTGAAGAATTATCTATGTTTTGAAGCAGATTTTTGAGAATTTTCCGAGAAGAATCAGCCTCCATTAGTGGTACCATTGGATTCCTCTTCTCGAGTACTATAAAATCGACTACAAGAACTCCCAAAATGGATCAATGGTTCACCCGTAGGAAGCAAAATAAAACGGCACTTGTTTTCGTCGCGACTCGCGAAATGTTGACCTGGGAGCTCAAAATTTTACTGATCTGGTCGCGACTCGTGACGGAGGCATCATGACTCGCGATAACTGCCCTGCAACTTGTGTTTTACTCCCTTTTTTCTAGTACTATAAATAGCTTTTAACCCCCTTCTTCCCCAACTCTCTAAGCCCGACTTGGGGGCTCCAAAACCCTAGTTTTTCACCATTTTCTTCCATTTCTTCTTCTTTCTTTGTAGATCTTTGTTCTATGTTATGGGTTTTGATTATCTAGCTTATTTTTATCTTGAGAGCAATGGATTGAAGCTTCCATATCTATGTAGTAAGAACCATATCTATCTATTTAGTGCTTTTGCTATTGTGCATTTATTAAGCTTTGAATGTGAATTGTTAATTGCATTGATGTTGTTGGAAGCTTTAGTATATGAACGCAGTACAGATTGAACGCATCAACGCAAAATTGAACAAAACACCTTCTACTTCAGAGTCAGCGTGGCAGAGATGTTGGGTATGAACACGAAGTGTGGCCACGATCTCCATCTTTTCGTTATAACAAACACTCAGATCAGGAAGCTTAAGATCTAGGAACTTTGTAGTTCCAGGAAGGTACATCAGATTCAGGAACTTTTTTTGCATGAATGAAAAAGTATTTCCAGTTCCAATCACCAACATTAATAGGGAAACAACACAAAAGTTCTACCTCAAGAATCACGGGATAAAAAGTGAGTTCATCTATATTTCTCTTCACCTTTCGGAGATGATAGAAGTTACGAAATAAGTCAATTATGAAAGGCACATTCACATTCTCACACACACAAAGGAACCCCATAATGATCGTGACACCCTAAGGGTGAAATTGTGACAATGAAACTGTATACGAGCGAAGAAGTTCAATCACATGCTCAGGAATAGGGAAGTAAAAACCAAATTTCAGGTAGGCTATGTAACAGGAAATGTAGCCAACAGGAGGAGTGCGAACACATTCCAATTTAGAAGGCGAACGAAGCTTATAAGAGGACAGAAAAGGGAAAAAACCCTTTGGCTTATTAGCATAAGAGCTGGTCAGAATACTGTGAATGGTGAAAGATTCAGCAACATGGTCGGAATCCTTCCCGGATGGAGCTTCTTACATGGTGGACTTACCACAGTTAGAGGAAGACATAGAGATCCTAAAGGTGGAAGTAAATATCTTAGTTAAGGTCAAAACCCACAAATGCAAGTTAATTAGAACAAGGGTTACAGACAATAGGCCGGAGAAGAAAACCGGAAAACAATTAGGCAAATCACCAAAAATACTATAATTAGAAGAACTACCCCAGAATTTCAATCCCAGAAAATACATAAAAAGAGATGGGCAAAGTATTTAAGGATGAAACTTAATCTGGAAGGAGATGGAGGAGAGTGATGCATGGAAAACATAGAATTTCTCAGGCGAGAAGAAACCTTTGGCAACGGAGTAGAAGAATTGAAGTGAAAAAGTGATAAGGGATACTTAAAAGTAGGCAATAAGAGGCACACTTAAGGAAGATAAATGGCTAACAAAAAGCAATCTGACAGATGCAATGATGGTAATCCAACAAAAAAAACAAAGTACCTTTTGCTCATAATAAGACAACGACGGTATGTGTAGAGAAAGCTCACTGCTTGAAAGTCACATTCAATTATCCGTTTCAAATTCCTAATTTATGAGGAGAAGAAAAAACAAACATAAAAAAATTACATAATAGAATACCGAACGTTGAGGAGAAAATCTCGGAATTTACGAACTATATCATCGCAAATATAGCATCACCACGAGGAGATCAAAATTCAAATATTGAAAAGTTGTGGATTGAGAGAGGATAGAAATATAGCCAAAAATACTACATCACTTCGCAATAGCGTTACGCGACGAACATTCTGCATAAGAGTAATATCGGTTTGCAAGAAATCTCAACAACCATGCCATTGCTTCGTTTCTTGTAGTCTTCATAGCTAGGGGAGCTTATGGTGTATGTGTGGCCCAGTAGTGATCAAGGAGGTTGATACCCAGTAGGCCCATCCCATTTTCATCAAATAGTGAAGGGAAGCCATTTCAGCCCAAGACGCCAATTATCTATGAAGGAGATTTCTACCCACTACGGGGAACGTGGGCCATAAAATGTGGACCAAATGAAGACCACATTAGCCATGATCTAAGAGCGTGGGAATTGTGATGTGACCCACAATCTTAATTCTCGGAAATTAGGTAATCGTTAAGGATGTCAGCCTACAAATACAGCAAGCACTGGAAGAGCTAAGGTAGCTATTCCTCGAAATTCTAATTCTAAAGAAGAAGTACTGACTTGATCGTCGGAGTCTTTTCCCCGGAATCACTTCCGGGGCAAGTCTTGCAGGTAAGGAACTCTTGGAGAGGACGACTAGTGCACCTGAGCAACCTACCACATCACCAATCGACTCTTCATTCCTTAAGAATTCCATTCAGTATTCTACCGCCTCCTTGGTCACATACCACTGAACAATACTGGTATTCAGGTGAAACTAGTTTTTCAAATAACCCTCGAATATCTTCATATACCTCCCAAAGGGATGCATCCATCGAAAATAAATAGAACCACAAATCAATATATCCCGTACAACTTGAACCAACAAGTGCACCGTGATTTCAAAGAATGAAGGGGGGAAATACATCGCCAACTTGCACAACACGATAACTATTTCCTCATGCAGTTCCTCCGATTTCCGCAGCCTAATATCTTTACAAAAAATTTCCTTGAAGAAGCAACACAACTTGGTAATGCACTTCCTGGCGTGAGTTGGCAAGATGGATCTATACACAACCGAGAGAAAATCTTGAATCAAACAATGTGAATCGTGCGATTTCATACTCCCCACATCAAACACTAGATTGCACACCCGTTGGGACATCCATTCCATTCTGACTGGAACATATAAACTATTTCTCTGCTTTTGAAAGTGTGTAACAATTTGGTCGCAAGTACATCATTGTCCCCCGCACCTATTGGGCCAACTCGGGTCTAGTTCCCATTTCGACCATATCTTTCCCGGACTTCACAACATTCTTTGTCTTACCCGCGATATTCATTAAAGTACCAACCAACTGTCACATACATTGTTTTCAATATTCATCACGTCCAAACAATGTCGGATGTTAAGTATCTCCTTGATGTGCTTCATTGTGCATGCGTGACAGGCGGGCGGTCGTCGCGCCCGCCGTGCAAAAGATAATTTATAAGCCCTAAATGCTTACTTTCTACAACTAAGTAGATAGTGGCAAATCGGGGTCGTCCAAAGAGAAGAGGGATCTTCCTAAGCGTCTAAGCACACAATGGTTGATATTAGGCTAGGAGTAAATATATATACACACACATAAAAGCATGTAAATGGGGGGGGGGGGGTTGGTTGGTTGTTCCTAAGTTACAAAAGTTAAAAGACAAGATAACTAGCAAGGTCAAGTGACTATGCTAATCATCAAACAAAACTAAGAAAAGGGGTTTTAAACTACAAAGATAAAAAGCCTTGAGGGCAACGGATATCCACTTCCAAATCATACGTAGGTCATTGAATCATTCACTCATTCCATCATATAACATACATGATTCAACATTCACATACCCATCTAGCAAGGATCACAACACATACATCACAAGGAGTTCTAAGTTCATGCTCATACATGTTCATGCAAAGGAGCTACGGAATTCGTCACATTCCTAACACCTAAACAATTCAAACATACAAACACTCCCTATGCTCAAACTACTCATGGCACACACGAAGTGAAACACACCATCAAGAGTACATAAACACCAAATAACACATGCTTCAAGAAAGAGTAGAAGCCATCTATTTAACACTTCAACTACTTGTTGTGGAGACTAAACTCCTATCCTTCTTAGTTCGTAGTTTGCGAGAGTGAGTTCGACATCTCTCGTCAAACCTCACCAATGACTCCCGTTGTCGCGACCACGACTCAAGGTATCATTGGTGGCATTTAATCACGAAGAACCAACAAGCTTGGCAATGCTTATGACCACTACACCGTGACTAAGCATTTAACCAATTCATGCAATTACACGAGATTGGATGAACGTGCAACGCACATTCATCCAAGAGCATATAACTCTCTCGTTTGCTACACAAACGAACATGATGAAGAGTTCGACATCAATCACATTCGTCTAGCACATTATCAATCCATCAACACAATCAAAAGCTCTAAATCATACTCATACATTCCTAACAAGAAAAGGGGGAAATTAACCCAAATCCCCCAAACCCTAGCTAGCAATTCATACAAGCATTTCATTCAAGCTTTCAATAATATCAATGGCATCAACAATTAACATTCAAAGCACAATAAAAGCACAATAGCAAAAACACCAAATAGATAGATATAAATGCTCCTTACTACATAGAAATGGAAGCTTCAATCCTTGCTCCCAAGTACAAAAACTACTCTAGAACAACAAAAGACATAGAAACTAAGAAAACAAGAAGAGAAAAAGCTAGGGTTTTGGCCCAAAAACAGGGGCCAAAAGCTGTGGAGAAGAAGGAGTGAAGGGGTATTTATAGGGGGAAGAAACAGGGGAGAAAACGCTGCTACAGGGCTGATTTTAAGCTGTCATCGCGAGTCGCGACGAGCTTCGTCGCGAGTCGCGACCAAATCAGTAAACTGCAGCCCTGTTTTGTTTTGCTTCCTCCAGGTGAACCGTTGATCCGTTTCGGGAGTTCTTGTAGTCGATTTTATAGTGCTCGAGAAGAGGAATCCAATGGTGCCACTCTTGAAGGCTGATTCTTCTCGGAAAATTCTGAGAACCCCGGATCATCATTCATCCGTTGCTTTGCTCTCCTTTCTTCATCTCTTCACTTCTTCAAATCTTCACAAAGCTCAAATGTAAAGGTCTTCAAATCTTCAAATCTTCAAAGATAAATCTTCAAAGTCTTCAAATCTTCAAAGTCTTCAAACAAATCACCTTGTCACACAAAATCATCTAAAAAGTGATAAAAACGTCAAAGCCGCCTTTATCCCTCCTTAGATGATTTCAAGCCAAAATGCCACATGTAGAGCACAAAATTGCACAAAACCTAATCCTAAAAAGCCTAAAATAACCATCTAAAATGGACACATAAATGCGTTAACTAAGCATTCTGCATACTAATTGGCTTTTTTATATGTTGGATTGCTATTATTTGTTGAGTTTATGTGACAACGGGTTAGGAAGGCCATGTTTGATTTTCTTATCTTAATCCATGTTTTGTAGACTTTATTGGTACTAATGAACACCTTGTATCCACGGGCACCTAGATCTTCCTTTGTGATCATTCTTAGTAGGTCGCTCGTGGGCATTTTATATTTAAGGCCGTTCGCAAGAAAGGTGGAAAATGTTGAAGGCCATTCACATTAGAATGGTAGTAGATAAAGGCCACGAGCATTACAGCATGGTAGTAGAAGGAGGGAGCGAAAAATAGGCACATTGAAGTTCAAATGGCCAAGGAAGAAATGGAGAATCGTGGCTGAGAGTTGCACCAAATTCTGGGAATGATCCGAGAAGAAACAACCTTTTAGGTTGGTTCCACTGGATTTGTCTCCTCGAGAGCTATAAAATTGACTACAAGAACTCTCAAAATAGACTAACAGTTCATCCATAACGATGCAAAGAAGTTCTACTGGGCGAAGCATCAATGAGTCGGCACGGACCACTCATTAAAGGCACTAAACAAGGCACCAGCAGACTGCACCACTCCACAGGGCCTGCGCCAAGGGTCTCTGGCACAAGCCGTATCAAGCGGCATAAGTCGTGCCAATTCCTATAGGCCGCGTGCTCAAGTTCCCTTTTACACTCCAAAATGGCTAAGTATGGGTGCAGACCATCCCATTTTACACGGCAAATGCCGTTCCAAATACAAAATGTCCAGACCAGCCAGCGGGATGTGAAAAATTGAGCAGCTTGTGCTAAAAGACTGACAAAAATTAGGGTTCTCATGACAGCCCATGCCAAACGATACGGACCGTGGATTAGAAGTGTAAAAATGACTCTCCTGACGACGGAATGCGCCAGACAATGCAAATCGCGCCTAGGATGGCCTATGCCAGACAATGCAAATCTCTTGACACGAGGCTACATCAGCGGCGTTGGTCTATTTTGGGCCTATTTTTAGGCACAATCCCCTGCTACCATAAATATAGCCTTAGTCTATTAGGCTAAGGGTATCTTTAGTCTTGTAATCATTTTGGAATAGCTACTTAGAGAGAAAACACTCTCTCTTCTCTATAGATTCTTTCTCTTTTCCTTGTTTATTTTTCTTTGTTCCTAAGATGTGGAATTCAGTGAAATACTTGAATTCCATATCTAGGAAGTAGTTCTATAGCTTGGGGATGAATTTTTATTCATGTGTTGACTGTGTTTTGTGAGATTCTTAGTTCATCCTAATTTTATGTGCTTATGATATTATGATGGCTTGTTCTTGACTTTTTTTATAATTTTTTGAATGGTACACTCCATTAGCTGCACTCTAGTCTACATTCATGTTGGTGCACATACTGATACCCCCTGGGGAAGAGAAAATTGGATGTGATATGAGTAGTAGGGTCCGGGTCCACGTAGGTGTGTGCACATAGGTGTTTTCTGAGTTTTACTGTTATGATGATGGCACACCAGTCTTAGCTGGCGAGTTGGTCCGAAGGGTTACGGGTAGAGATAGAAAAAAGGTAGCAAGCTAGGGCTGTAAGAGGTCCTAGTGTTATCAATAAGGTACGTACCTCTCTTTAGCTCTTTTATAGGACTAGGAAGTAGAGCATCCATTGTGTAGTGCCCGGGACGTAATCGTACGGGGGAGAAACAGACATATAACAATGTTTGGACCTTATTTTACTCCCCTAATTACATAGGTGGTGTCGATGGAAGATTACAAGAGCACCATGCGTGACAGGTATGGGGAAGTGCTGATCATCAACCACACCACGTGTTATGAGCACTAGATTAGATTGTCGATGTTTTATATGTGAATGAATCAAGGATTTGAACATTTAATCAACCGTGTTTCACAAATATTCCCCAAGTGTCCAACTATAATGTTTACTTGTTTTTTTACTTTCATGTTTTTAGTTGTTCATTAAAAAACCAACCCCCCCCCGTTTGTTTACTATACTATCTATTCCTAGCAACTCGACAAATTGATGACCCACTCGTGGTTGTGTTCAATTGACTATTAGGCCCTACCAACTCTGTGGACATACTCGGGCTTGCCACTAACTACCCTATCGGTAGCTTAGTAGTGAGTTGGGAGCAGAACTATAAATTTTATCTTTGACCTTTCGACAAGCCTTCGCTCAGCTTAATTAGCTACAATTAATGACCCCGGGTGGAGCTGGGTTAAAATTTTAGCACTGTTTTTGGGGATATTAGTCAAGTTTAATTGTCAATTAGCATAACACGTTAGTTGAGTAGTTAGTATCGCTTTTGTTTTTCTTTGTTTATTTTGTCTATTTTTGTTGATTGAGTCAGTTTGTTAGTGATCTTGTTACCTTTAATCTATTTGATGGTGTTTCCTTGTGTAGGGTACTGCTAACCCTTTGTTTATGGTACATACTCGTACCACAAACTTAGAAGTTTTGCATTACCCGACTGATAACACAAGTAGTTGGAAATGAAGAAAGTGGACAGCTAAGGTAGTGGTTCAACCTAGATCAGTTTTGTTGATTGAAGAGCTATTAGAGATGGCAGAGAATAATATAACACTAAGAGGGCTCATGGCCCATAATTTGGAGAGTCAGCTGTTGTGTATCACTTTCCCCCAATCACCATCGATGCGAGCTATGAGCTTAAGAGTGGACTTTTACCTCCTTAACGTGGCGCATGATGGAAGTGCACCCTGAACCCTATCAGGGAGACCATTCCTTAAAACACCAAGGTAGGGTTTGACATCTATAAGTCTAGGCATGATTCGACAAATTCATTTCTTGTGTGCAAAAGCATCACCCTATGTGATGAGCATGATTTATGTGAAACCTTTTGCATGAAAAATGAAAATGAATGTTTGGATGAACCCCTTGTTGATGATAATAGTGTTGAGGAGTCATTTACATTGCATGATTCTAGTGATGAAATCTCTATGTCAAAATGCTTTTCTATGCTAACTAACTTGCAACGAGAAATGAAGAGTATTGAGGGCATGAAACCCTCTCGACCTCCTCTTAAACCAAAAGTAATATTTACGGACTCAACCTTAGCAAGGCACAACTTTTCTATGGAGGACAAGGCGTCTAAAGGTAAGGGTGACACGTTATGGAGACCTCTCCACAACGATGTCCTCATGGGTGAAGTCGGCAATGGCGATTCCAGAGACCCAATGGTAGGTGGTTTAAACTAAAATGCATGAAAAAAGAAATAAGTCGTGAGGACGACAATAAATATACGGTGCTTCTTTTTCTTTGATTTCGTGATTTTGAGTAGTGATTAGATAGATTTTGCATGTTTTAGTTGTGCTAAGGATTTTGAGATGAAACTCTTGTTGATTCATAAATTTGAGCCTGATTCTCGTGATTTTGTTTGGATGGAATTAGGTTTAATGGGTGACATAGTTTTTTTCAAAAAAAGGGGGGGAAAACTAAGGAAAAAGGGGCCAAAATTTTGGCAGCCTTGTGCCGAATCTTGGCACGAGCCATTCCAAGCGATACGACTCATGTCACAAAAATTGGCACAAGGGGCCTAGGTTTTGGCACAGCCCGTGCCATGTGTTACGGTCCATGCCTGATGACCTCGACATGAGGGGGTATGCACATGTACCCCTTACACGAGGGTATACGTGTCGTCACCCAATTTGAGTTGTCAAACTGTTTCAAAATGCAAATTTTCAAAAATTCTAAATTTTAAGCTAAGAATGCATTTTTGGTCATAAATTTTGAATTTCCCTTATTCCTTCGGATTTTTTATGCAAATTCCAACATCCCTTGTTATTTAATTGATTGGTTCTATTGTCCCCTAATTTGCAATTTTCAAAATTCCATCCTTATCTTCCTTATGACCTTTGCTGAATTTTTATATCCTCGGTACATTCTTCCACCTAATTGGGTCATTTGACACATTCAAGATTTTCAAGAAACACTCACTCACTCACACACACTCTTGGTGAACTTGAAATTTTGAAGGGTTTCTCTCAAAATTTAGCAAAGTTTGCTTCTTGTTTTGTGGATCTTGCAACTCTTAGCTTCAAATTCCAAGTAATCCATTGGACTCTTTTTTTTTAATTTTCTTTATCAACATTGTGGTGGCTTTATGTAAAGCATGATTCTTGAATAAGTATATGTTATTGAGAAATGTGTTTGGTTTGTATGCATAATCTTGTGTTGAAGAAAGTTTGGGTAGATTGATGTGCTATTATGCTTGGATGATATGTTCCTTGTGTGTTGGGTGATTTAGGATGGGATGAATCTTGATTGTATGATCTTGGTGATGGGTTGGTATGAATTTACATGATTTTGTTTGTTTAATGAGAATTTTCTTGTTTGGATAGCCTTCATGTTAAAGAATATCAAGGTTTGAATTTCTAGGCTATTTAGGAGGAATTTTCTTGTTGAATGACTTTGTGGGCCATGCCCTTGTTTATGATCACATTACTACTTTTCCCTTCATGGTGTTAGGATGCCTTCGAAGAAGAGTGTGTCAGAGAAAGGGAAGTCTTCTCGGGGCAAGAAAAGGAAGAAACTGGCAAAGGGTGCAAACCACGAGCCAGTGACTCCCCTACCTCGCAACCCTGCCTTCGTGATAGAAGAATTCATGGGATTGACCAACATCTTCAGGACTAGAACCCGGAGGTGGAGGCATTTAAGAAAGTTGGAGAGGAGTATATTGGAGACTGGATTTGCATGCAAAGAAACCTTGGAGACTCTAGGCTTACTCGAGCACATTACCTATTTTATAAGATGGGTATGCCTAGAGGGGTTCCTCGAGAAGCACTCAAAGACCTACATCTGGTGGACTTTAGAGTTCTTAGCTACTCTATGGCAAGTCACGGAGGAGGACGGACATCGGGCAATCAAGCTTCATTTTGATGACAAGGAATTTACAATGACACATAGAGAGGTGGCTCACGCTTTCGGGTGGTGGTACGGTGGAGACATTCCGAGGACACATCATCAGGGGATGCCATTCTCCCTTAGGAATTTTGGAGGCAACTGACAAGGACTGACTGGAAGATCTTGTGTGAAAGCACTGCCTTGGTTCATCCGACATTGCATTACGTTCACTAGTTACTAGCAATGGGAGTATTTTTCCAAGGTGAGGTAACGCAATGTCCGGGTTCGGATGTTCATTGCCTCTGGGCAATGACTCCTGGGGTTAATTTCTACCCAAACCTGGTAGGATTTTTTTTACAAGAATGTATGGTGATTGGGGAGAGAAAAAGTGGGAAGATTCTGATTGGTGGCATGGTGGGGCTTTTGGCACAGTATTTGGGACATCCAGTCACTCAGCGTGTATTGGCCAACTTTGGGAGATTGGGAATGAAGTACACCATTGAGAAGTTGGTCAAGGCTTCCATAATAGTACCTACGACTTCTGAGGACCGTTTCGTGTGGCTTTATAGCAAGGCGAACACTTGCAGTTTCATAATACTTTCTCAGCTGGAGCGTATTGCCATTACCCACGACATGAGTTTGGATGACTTTTTTCTTGAGCCCTCCCACAATTTGAGAGGGAATTTTACAGATTTCTATCCAGCCCAGAGATAAGGGTCAAGGAGGCCGAGGATGAGACTTCTTCTAGGGCACCGCCTAGCCGAGCTAGCCTACCTGCAGACATCCTAGACCGATTGCATACGCTTGGAGAACAACTTGTTATTTCTACCCAAGCTATGCAAGAATTCGTTCTCACGGTAGGTATCATGAGATCACAATTGGAGGTTTTTTCATTAGATTGGAGTTCATGGAGCCATGATTTAAGCGACATGGTACTTTGAGAATGACAAGGCAAGGCAAGACACTGAGGGCTCTCCGGGGCCACAAGTGTAAGTGCTACTATCTTCCCAACCTCACTTGTGTGTTTCTACTTTTTATGCATTGGGGACAATGCATAAGTTTTGTGTGTGTGTGAGGGGGGGGGGGTGGAGTAGTGAGCACTTAGGGAGTTTTCATTCTTGAGATTCTTCGGTGCATTTTGGCATTTTTCTTTTTGCTTTGTCATTTCTTTGGTGATTTTTTCGTTTGTTTTGTTGTGGGATGTTTTAGATGTCTACTTGGTGGTATGACTTGCTAGGTAGGATTCCTAGTATGTATTGGGTTGGTTGTTTTACTATACTGGTGGTGTAATCTTTTTGTTTGATCTTATCTTTATGTAGTATGAAGCCCAACTTTGGGGCATTTTCTGCTACAACAAAAAAAATGATTTTTTTAAAAAATATTATATATATATATATATATATACCCGGCTAAGTTGGAAGCCCGATATGGCAACTTAGGCAACATTGGGAAAATCCTGGATAGGTCAAAAGACCTAGGTAAATGTGAGAGGCTAGGGCCAGCTAGGTTTACAACCTAGGCAAAGATGAGAGGCTGTGTGGAAAAAGGTGAGAGTGTGAGCTCAACATGTGTGAAAGCTAGGATGAAATCCTGAAAAAGGCTCCTAGATAATATGAGAGAAATTGAGAGAAAATAAATAAATTAGGTTGACGATACATTTGCATCATCCTTCGTTGTAATTAGGTCGAGAATCTAGAGCTATTCTATGTTACAACCAAGTCAACGACTCTAGGATTTCCTTAATGGATTGTTTTTGGCAATGACTCTTTGATTTCTTTTGGGGTAATTTTGGGGAAAAGTAAGCTAGCTCAACATTTATCTTTCTTTCCTTACCTTTTTCCTCATTTTATTTTGGGTGGTTAGATTGCATTAAATTCTTTGGGGTGTGTGAGAGTTGTGAGATTCTTGCTTCTTTAGGGGAAACAGGGTAATTTAGGAATAAGTTGAATGTCTCAGTTAACTTATGTATGTACGCTACATTTTTACTTAATTATTTTTCTTGTCTTTAATTACTCAAAGGGTTAAGTGTGGGGGATCTGATGTGATTCATTTTATGTGCATTAACCGTCGCATTCGGAGTAATAATTGGCTTGTTTTATATTTATATTTCTAGTATTAGTTGAGTTTACGTGACGAGGGTTTTAGATGGCTATGTTTGGTTTTCTTATTTAAATCCCGCATTTTGTAGACTTAATTGGTACTAATGGACACCTTGTATCCACGGGCACCTAGATCTTCCTTTGTGCTCATCCTTCGTCGGTCACTTGTGGGTACTTTTCGTTACATTTTATATTGAAGGTCATTCGCAGGAATGGTAGAAGATGTTGAAGGTCATTTATATTAGAATGGTAGTAGATGAAGGCCACGGGCATTACATAGTGGTAGTAGAAGGATGAAGCCGAAGATAGGCGACATTGAAGTTCAAAACGGCCAAGGAAGAAATGGAGAATCATGGTCCAAGATTTGGGCTAAGTTATGGGAATGATACGAGAAGAACCATCCCTTAAGGTTGGTTCCATTGAATTTGTCTCCTTGAGCGCTATAAAATTAACTATAAGAACTCTCAAAACGGACTAACGGTGCATCCGTAGCGAAGCAAAAAGGTTCAGTCAGGCGAAGCATCAATGGGTAGGCACAAAAAAAAACCCCAGTGGCCCGCGCAACACCACGTGACCTGCGCCAAGGGTTTCTGGTATGATTCGTACCAAGTAGCATGAGCCATGCCAAAACCTAGAACGGTTCATGCCAACTCCTACGGGTCGCGTGCTCAAGTGCCTATTTTCACTCCAAATGGCTAAGTGTGGGCGCGAACCATCCCATTTTCACTGCCCACGCCATTTCAAGTCCAAAATGTTGAGACTATCTAGCGAGATGTGAATAATTAAGTGGCCCATACCAAAAGACTAAGAAAAATGAGGATTCGATGACAGTCTGCACCAAACAACACGGACTGCATATCAGCAGTGCAAAAATAACTCTTCTAACGACGGGCCATGCCAAACAATGCGGATCGCGTTCAGCACAGCCCGCACCAGATCCTGCACCATGTGCCACCAATGCAAAATAGCCTGTACTAGATCCCACACCCCACACCAGTGATGCAAACAGCATGCGTTCGATCGCGCACCCTGCACCTGCACGAGACCACATCAGCGGCGCGGGCTATGTCATCCGCGGCGGGCCATGTCAGTGGCGGCTGATTAGGGTTTTGACATTTGTTTGCCTATTTTGGGCCTACTTTTAGGCCTAATCCCCTACTACTATAAATATAGCCTTAGTCTACTAGGGTAAGGATATCTTTAGTGTTATAACCATTTTTGGAAGAGCAACTTAGAGAGAGAAACACTATCTCTTCTCTCTAGATTCTTTCTCTTTTCCTTTTTTATTTTCCTTTGTTCCTAAGATGTGGAATTCAATAAATACTTGAATTCCATGTCTAGGGAGTAGTTTCTATAGCTTGGAGATAAATTTGTATTCATGTGTTGATTGTGTTTTGTGAGATTCGTAGTTCATCCTAATTCTATGTGCTTATGATATTATGATGGTTTGTTCTTAAAGTTTTTACAATTGCATGAATGGTACACTCCATTAGCACACACTTTAGTCTACATTCATGTTGGATCAAATATTGATACCTCCTGGGGAAGAGAAATTTAGATGTTATATGGGTAGCAGGGTACGGGTCCACGTGAGCATTTGCACATAGGTCTTTTTCAAGTTTTA
The DNA here is from genome assembly GCA_037428765.1 of Rubia yunnanensis. Lineage (NCBI taxonomy): Eukaryota > Viridiplantae > Streptophyta > Magnoliopsida > Gentianales > Rubiaceae > Rubia > Rubia yunnanensis. Next base: position 43,510,326 of record CM075066.1, read on the forward strand.
TAGTTACGATGACAGCACATAAATCTTAGCTTGTGGGTTGGACCAAAGGATTACAAGTAGAGACAGCAAAAATTAGCAAGCTAGGGTGGTAACAGGTCCTAGTGTCATTGATAAGGTGTCTACCTCCATTTTCCTCGTTTATAGGCCTAGGGAGTAGAGCATCTGTGGTGTAGTGCCCGGGACGTAATTGTACGGGGGCTAAATAGACATATAACAACAGTAGGACTTTGTCGTACTCCCCTAATTATGAAGGTGGTGTTGATGGAAGAATGCAAGAGCGCCCTACGTGACAGGTACGGGGAAGTGCTGATCGTCGACCACACCACATGTTATGAGCGCTAGGTTAAGTTGTCAATTTCTTATAGGTGAATGAATCTGAGATCAGAAAATTTAACTAACCATGTTACGCAAATATTTCCTAAGTGTTCAGCTATATAGTTTACTTGCCTTTCACTTTCATATTCTCAATTGTAAGTAAAAAATACAACCCCCCTGTTTACTATACTATCTATTCCTAGCAACACAACAGATTGACGGCCCGTTCGTGGTTGTGTTCAATTGACTATTAGGTCCTAGCATTTATTTGGACATACCCAGGCTTTCCACTACCCTATCGGTAGCTTAGTAGTGAGTATGGTGCAAAACTATAAATTTTATCTTTAACCTTACGACAAGCCTTTGCTCGGGTTAATTAGCTACAATTAATGACCCGGAGTGAGGTGGGTCACTTCCAATATGGTATTTCAAAAAATAATGAACACTTCTTCCATCTACCAGCAACTGTAGGTTTCCTCCTCCTCTTCTAAAAATCATTACGCAAATCTTGCAACATGTCCAAGATTGACGCACATGTTAGTACGGGAGAAGGGGCGACGATTATACCTTTCCACTGAATTCATCACGTCAATTCCTCCACCAATAAGTTGTTGGAAGCCATCTCTGGTGCCCAAGGTACACAGTCTTGCTTCCATGCCTCAACTGACAATAGTATGTTCCATCTAAACAAATGAAACATGCCTTCTGACCTTTCACGGAATAGCCAGACAAGTTTTCATGAACAGGAAAGTCATTAATGGTGCAAAACAACATGGCTCTAAAATCAAACAACTCCTTCCAAAGCCCATTATACATCCTCATTCCTAGATGCCATCCACCAAGGGGGGTAAGTACACACCGATATCATTGCCCGATTATTTCGGAGTGAAGATCATTAGAGATAAATTTATGTATTTCCTTTTCATGCACAACCAAGGGGGCAAGTTGTAAATCATTACCATCACTGGTCACGAACTATGGTTGCTGCTCATATTACCAAATGGGTTTATTCCATCGAGCACAAACCAAGCCTCAAGTTACGTGGCTCATTCCCAAAGACTAGAAAGGCTGCATCTATCTTCTTCAATTGATCACCATCGGCTGGATGACTAATCACTTCAGGATCAACCACTATCTGATTTGCATGCCAGCTCAAATTCTTTGCATCCTCAGGATTGCCAAACAATCTTCTCAATCGATGAATAATAGGTAGATACCAAACAACCTTGATAGGTTCCTTCTCCGTCCGCCGATTTCAAATTTCTCCATAAACATCCACCTCTTTCAGTTTGAACCTTAGAGCATTGCATTTAGGGTAATTCTCTGCATTCAGGTGATCTCCCATATACAAGATATAATGATTCCAACAAGCAAGTATCTTTTCATAATCCATGCTCATCGGACATAGTACCTTCTTTGACTCATAGACCATTTTGGGCAGTGTATTGCCAATCAGAAGCATTTCTTTCAACACTTTCAACAAACCAGAGAAACCTACATCACTATAGGAGTACATAGAATTCATATTCCTTAACTGTAACGTAGCCTTCAATACCGTCATCCCTTCGGGGCATCCATCGTATAGAGTTGTCTCATTATGTCCTTGGAGGTTTGAAAGTCTTTTAGGATTTCCACTGTAGTTCTCGACAATCTCCTCAACTAACCCATCCATCCCATCATCCTTCTCGGTCTCTCCTTCATTTCTAGTATGCTCATCCACACTCTCCCCATACCAAAACCAAATTTTGTATATTGGATCAAAACCGTATATAAAAAATCTTCCTTCAAAGAAGTTGCTTCTTCATGAATAGCGGTGTTCTGGCACTTCTTGCAATGACAATATACATAAGATAAATTCTCCTCGCGTCATTCGCAAATGCATATTTAATGAAGTTGGCTACAAAAGATTGATACGTCTCGCTTGTTCGATCTTCATCAAAACAATGAGTTTTATCCATAGACATTCCTACAATAGAATCATAAGTACACACTCTTTATGGACCCATCTTAGCAACAAATACATCCACTTAAATTCATTCAATTCATGGCATGCACACACTCTTTATGAACCTATCTTAGCATTTCATTATTGTATATGGTTGATGTTATATATATATGTGTGTGTGTGTGTGTATGATAATATAATGAATGTTTTTGTTGACATATATATATATATATATTAACGAAAACATTCATTATATTGTAATAAACATATATATAACATCAACCACATACAATAATGAAATGTCTAATTTCAATCAACCCATACCTAAACACATCCTCTCATATGAAATGAACTAAACTAGAACCTAAATTGAAGATGAAACTACAAATTTTTGGCATTGGAAAACTTACTTGGTAATTGAGCACAATCAACAACCCTATTTCCCACCTTTAAGAATGTGGATTTGGTTTTTGAAGAGGCATATTGGAATTGGGGGAAATGTTTTGGGTATCATAATTGAATTTAGTCAATGGAACCAAACTTACTAACTAAATCCCGGTGGATGCGACGTTGCTTTTAGACGACGACTGAAAATCAGTCTTACCGATAAAGAGAGTGAAGTCAGTCATGTCACGAATAACTACTATTGCATAGTTTGACCCACACAACCGACGTCACATATACGTTGGTCATTCTATTTACTTCGGTTTTGAAAATTATTTACCTCGGTTTCCATAGAATCAGGGTAAAAAACCAATTATTTACCTCTGTTTTTTTATAACCGAGGTTAAAATTACCTTTTACTTCGGAAAAAAACAACCGAGGTGAAAGAACTTTTTACCTCAGTTATTTGGGGTTAACAAAATAACCGAGATTAAAGGGGCAAAGTAAAAGGTCATTTTTCTTGTAGTGATGGAATCACATTGATTGACGCTCCTAGATAAGCATGGCATTTTGGAAATTCTTACCACTATGATGCAAGGAATGGTAAATATGCCGGGATCATCGCATTTTAGGGGGAGTTTGTTTTGAAAAAAGGCTGACACTTGACAACCAATTTCTATCTTTTCACCATTTTTCAAGGTTTTAATTCTTTAAGGAATTTAGCAAACCTAGGCACTTGATAAATGGCATAAAAAAGAAGAATATTAACCTCACACTTGCGGAAGACTTCAAAAAGCACTTTGTTCTCATCGTTACGATTCTTGTCCCACAAAGCCGCCGAAAAGGGTGGTGGTGGAAGGATCTTCTCAATTTCATGCTTTTCCGGTGGTTGAGTGACCACCTCCTCGACCTCTTTATCCTTCACCACTAACTCTTCTTCTATCTCCTTCCCAATTTTCACAAGTTTCTCGGGCTCATTGGTCTCTTTTCCACTCCTCAAGGTTATGGCAGTAGCATTTGGAGGCAGTGGGTTTAATTTTGGTTGTGATGGGAGTTTCTTGGAATCTCTAGCTTCCAATCGGGCCACGGAAGATGAAATTTGGCTAACTTGGGTCTCTAAGTTCTTGATTCTTGCAGAAGAGCGGTCATCCAAGTTAGTCACCATATTTGTTATGGCATGCATGAGGTCCTCACACTCCAACCGCAGTCTTCCTTCTCGAGGGTTAGATGACCCCTCATCCCTTGGGTTAGGGTTTTTGTGGCACCCAATTTTGCCCTTGATTTCCTTGGTATTGAGGTTGACCTCCTTGACAATTTAGTTGATACACACCTTAGGGATTTGATTTCCCAGCTTGATCATCTCTCCACCTAAAGTTTAGATGGTTTCTCCTAATGGGATTTTAAGTCTTGGAATATGGATCATACTTCTTCTCATTGCCTTGTCCCCTTTGGAAACCTTAACCACCTTGGTAGCCTCTATTCCCTTGGAAACATTGGCCTTGTCCTCCTTGATAACCCATTGCCTTAGCCTCCTCAAACTCTTCATCCTGGATTTAAGGGCATGCATTGGTGGGATGTGCCAACGAACACACCCCACAAGCCTTGACTTGATGCACCCCCCCCCCCCCCACCCCCCTTCATTAGCTCCTTAATCATGGAAGCTAAGGGTTGAACTTTCTCCTCAAGTTTGGGAGTTTCCGGATTTGGAGAATCTTGCACCTTTGCCCTTTCCCTTACACCAAATTGTCTCGTACCATTAGCCATGTCTTCAAACAATGTCATGGCATCTTTTGGGCTCTTGTTGGCAATCAAATAATTACAAGAGGCATTGATCATCCCTATGTCTTCAACGGACAAACCATCGAATAAATAGTATAAAAGATCTCCTTCCTTGTATGTGTGGTAGGTGCAACTAGCTAGAAACCTCTTGAACCTCTCCCAATATTCATATAAAGATTCACCCAAATTTTGGGAGATGTTGCTTAACTCCTTCTTCAAACCTGCCGACTTGGATTCTGGGAAGAATTTCCCTAAGAACCTCCACTTCATATCCATCTATATCTATGATGCTATACTTCCCTAGGTGAGGTAGTACAACCAATATTTGGTTGCATCCTTCAAAGGGAAAGGGAAAACCCTTAGATTGAAATTATCCTCCAAAACTCAGGTTGGCTTCACACTCTCACACGGTGGAATTCAAAGAAGTGCTTGTTCACATCCTCCCGACTCATCCCGGGGAAAGATGTTAGACAATGAATCATCCCGGACTTGAGCTCACAAGTGACATTTTCTGGAAGATGATGGAAATGATGTAAAGTGGTTGGCACTCTAGGTTATGAGTCACGAGCTCTCTCAAGGTTCTAGTCATCCGCCATAGTTGGTGTAACTACTTTGGGTGATGCTTGAGTAGCTTGGTTAGTAAAATGAGCTAGTCTCATTTCTCCACGGAGTGTTCCTAAAAGATCGGGATCGTAGTGCAAGAGTTTTGGTCTATTGGTATGAGTATTGACCATAAACCAAGAACTAGAGCAAAACAACCTTATCCCAAGTAACAGTCACCAAAGCAAGCAAACGTCAATAACAAAAAAGTTAAAACATAAAACAAACAAAGAACTACACTAACACTTTAATAAAATATGCCATTTCCCCGGCAGCAGTGCTAAAATTTGGGAGGTCGTCGTCGTGCCTCTCAAAGATAGTATTTATAGGCTCTAATTGCTGTTAACTACTAGAAAGTAGCTAGTGGAAAATTGGGATCGTCCATGAGGAAAGTGGTTTTATATAGTATTAAAACATAGTTAAAAAGCACACAAAAATGTTGCTCTAAGTGTGTGGTAACAAAGTGGGGGTTTTGGTTTCGGAAAATACTACACTTACTTTGAACTACTAAATTAACGAACAATTATAAAGAACGATGCAAACACAATTATAACTAGCACAAAAAATGTAACTAAGATTATAACGAGTCTTGGCCACAATTGGTTTACATTTCCAGTCATCCTTTGATAATTATCCTACTTTTATTTATTAATCATATATTGTGTAGAACTTGTCAACACCTTTTGAGTGAAAACATTTCTCGCCTCTCCTCGGTTATAGATAAAGTGAGCGATCGGCACCACACAATAACCCTCACCCTTGGGTCACCCTAGATGATCGGTGTCATAAACTTCCCTGAGAATAGCAATATACAAGGAGACCCAACACAACTACCACAAAGTCCTACAAGCGAGAAACATATAGATAGCACTAGTATATCTACTAATAACGACTACGAGGATCGACCTTCATGCTAATCGTTATTAGTGATCCACATTGATATTTAGTCAAACCCGTTCAAATTCATCTTAAATCTAAGCAATTTCATCAATCAATAACCAAAATTAATTGTCACACCCAATTATAACCTAACATTGACTAACGATAATCACATCGACAAAAAGTCAAAGTCTTTCGGGTTTGATCAAAAACCTAGCAAATAACTAACCCACAGTCATCAATTAGTTGATCATCCTAACCTATATCATGCATTAATCACACAAGAAAGTACAAAACATACTTGATAATCAACGCACAAAATAGGATAAATCAAATCAAATTCATACGAAAAATGCTTACCAATTGCTCCCAAGAGTATATTTAGCGTAAATAACTAAAACCCATAACAAAATAGCAAGAACCCATGGTGAAATTAGAGTAAATGAGGAGAAATAAATGCAAAACTAGGGTTTCTTGATGGAAATTTTTGAATGGAGTAAAGAAGAGAGAGAGAGAGGATAGATCTAAAAGTGAGAAGAAATAATACCGGTCAACCCATATTTGTGGGTCATGCTATATGCACGGCCCACGAAGGCCTTTCTACCCTGCTTCTACCAATTGTCCAATAAATTGTCCTTCTCTTCCAAATATTCTCATTTATTCAACCCTTATTCCAAAACTCGAACTCTTCAAGACCCGAACACTTCAATTGATCTAAAAAACTTCATGAATTAAATAAATATGATATAAAATACGTGAATCCATCCTAACCCTCTAATTGATAAAATTTCAAAATTAGATTTCGAATGTGCCAAAAATGGGATATAAATTGAGCACATCACTAATCTAGGCCACAGGTTGTTTCTTCCAGACGGTCACCCATGGCGTGCTACAAATAAATGGTTCAACGGCGAAGTTAGAGGCTCACCATTTCCATTGACTGGTGTTGAAGTTTTTGAAAGAGTTAAGGATTTACCTAATGATTTTGGGGGAAAATGCAAAAAGCTTCTTATGAGGGAAGTTGAAAGAAATGCTCAATATTTTTTAGACTCCCTTATTGTAAGCACTTGGAAATCAGACATTGTCTTGATCTGATGCACATTGAGAAGAATGTGTGTGATTCTTTGGTGGGGACATTGTTGAATACACCTGGTAAAACCAAGGACGGGTTGAAGGCTCGGCTTGACATAGTCAAAATGGGTGTTAAGAACGATTTGTATCCTGTTAGAAATGGCGATGATTTTTATCTCCCTCCTACTTGTTATTCTATGTTCGAGTTGGAGAAGAAGTCGTATTATGAGACTCTTAGTGGTGTAAAGGTGTCGGTGTCGGTGTCTTATTCTTCAAACATAAGTTCATGTGTTTCTCTCACTGATTTGAAGTTGGTTGGATTGAATCACATGACTATCACAACTTGATGCAAAAATTCAATGCCATCGCAATTAGGTCGTCTCTACCATCTCATGTAAGATTGTGCATCACGAACCTTTGTTTTTTCTTCAAGTCAATATGTTTGAAAACCATTACTATTTCCTAACTTGATCTTTTACAGGCGATGATAGTTGAAGTTATGTGTCGGAGGGAGATTTACTCCCGTCCCCTCAGTTGTTCGATATTATGGTCCACTTGATATTCCATTTAGTGAGGGAGATCAAACTCCGTGGGCCTGTATTTCTGAGGTGGATGTACACATTTGAAGAGGTACATGAAAATTTTTAAACACTTTGTCAAGAACCAGTATAGGCCCGATGCAAGTATTATACAGCGTTACGTTGCGGGGGAAGTTATTGAATTTTGCACAAATCATATAAAGTAAGTAGATTCTGTTGGCATTCTGAAATCGAAGCATGAAGGGCGGTTAGACTGACAGAGTGTTAGGCAGGGAAAGCTATTAAACCCCAGTTATGATGATTTATGTGCAGCCCACCTTTATGTTCTTCACAACATCAAGGTTTTCGTCCAATATATCAAGATCCACAGGGGAGCTATTAGAATGATGCATCCCAAATTCAACGAAGCACTGTTTTGCAGCAACACACTTATACTTTCACTTTATGGCTACGGGATCCTGTGTAAAAGGGTAATCATCGTGTCGTTATTAAATGGTTTGCACACAGACCATCGACACTGTTCTGTCACACAAAAATTATGAGAAAAATGAATTTACCTTTGGGACAAAATCTATGGATGAAAAGAGTGTATCACAAAACAGTGGTGTATCTCTCTTGTCTAAGGCTTTACATGTTGCGAGCGGAGTCCGGTGAAGTGTCGTTTTTGGAAAGGGATGCCAACCGCCAAAGCTTCTTAGACAGAGCTTCGGTACCATCTTCTAGAGTTCTAATTTGATCTTTCGCCATATTCTTTCTTGTTGAGACATGAAACTAATAGGGAGGCTTGGGTTAAAGTAATATAGTACTCCGTAAATATTACAGGCTCGGGTTAATGATTGAAGAGAAAGATCTTCGGAAGTTTATAGAAGTGTTGGAAGGCGGAGGAATGGGGAGGAAGGTGGAGAAGGTGGTGTCTTTTGATGAAGAAAATATATAGGGTAGCATGTAGAAATTAATTGGGGTTTTAGAATGGGCTAGGTTCAAATGTAAATATTTGATGTTTCAGGTGAAACTAAGTCTTATGTTAGTTTAAATATTTTTTTTAAAATGGAAAGTGTGCATATTCGGTTGGCATAGAGGGGGATTATAATTGTTGGCATTGGTTAATGTTTGTTAAAAAAATGGCAAAGTCCCTCGGATATACTCCTTCCATCCCATTTCATAATATTTAATTTGATTTTTGCAAATCAAACTTAGCTGAATTCGACCATTAAATTCTATTATTGTATATGTAAAACTATTATCATGTTTTATGTTGTTGGATTCATCGTAATATATATTTTTATGTTATTATTTTTCAAAAAAAATTTCATATATAAATAAAGATATCAATATTTAAAAATTGTTACAGGTGACTCTCAAAAGTTAAATTAAGCAATATAAAGTGGGACAGAATGAGTATATGATTTTATTATTCGTAGCTGTGAAAAGTAACTGATTAGTTCGCTTAGCCGGCGGTCTTCGTGAGTCGGTAACCTTCTTTCTCTTTTTTTAAAAAAAACTTAGTACTCCATTTTTTCCACAAATTTCTGCAATTTAATTATTTATTTAGTTAAAATTACTTAACTTTGATCTCAAATTTAAATCGATAAATAAGCTAGGACTCCATTTTGTTAAATTCGTAATGATATGAATTTTTATAATATTAAATTTTATAACTTGTATTTACATATAATTATATATATCAATGACTAAACTTTTTTTTTGAATCAATTGATAAAGTCATTTTGTATAGAATTGACTGGACGAGGGTGTACAAGTTTTGGGACAAAATTGATTTTCTTTCCCATGTGATTGGCTAAAAAAGTCTTTAACGGTCTTCGTCCACATCATGTTCCTGCAACATGATTGGTGACATAAAGTCGTCGTCAATGTCATCCCCCACTTTGAGCTGAGTTGAGGATTAAAAGGTTGAACCCCAGAAAGCTGCTCTGAAATACCGAGTTCTTCATCACCATGACAAGTATTCAGTATCCCGTTTCATTCTGCTTCTTGTTTTTTCAATTCTTTTTTTGTGTTGCAATTGCACAATCGGATTATACTCTACCCGAACAATACTTCATTAAGTGTGGCTCCACCGGAACCACTAGGGTCTACGGCCGGGACTTCATCGGCGACCAGACTAAACCAACTGCTTTCAGCTTGTCCGCCCACCGTTCTACCGCAGTCACGAACCCAACAACTTCCGATCTCTACGGAACCGCTAGAGTTTTCAGGCAAACATCCTGGTACGAGTTGGACATAGCCAAGAATGGAACCTACGTGGTACGCTTCCATTTCTCTGCTTTCATATCTCCGGAAATTGATCTGTTCGCTGCTAAATTCAATGTCTCTGCATCCAACTATTATCTCTTGTCCGACTTCACTGTGGAAAAACACAGTAGCGATTCTGGTTTGGTTAGAGAGTTCTTGTTCAATGTCACGACCGCCAAGTTGAGGATCACCTTCACTCCTTCTGGCGGTTCGCTAGCATTTGTGAATGCAATAGAAGCATTCCTCGCTCCCCAGGATTTGATCAATGACTCCGCCCCTCGTGCCAGTGATCGTACCGATGTTGTCAATGGCTTGTGGTCCCGTGCTCTACAGGTTATTCATAGGATTAACGTTGGAGGAAACGAGGTAGAACCTCCAGCTGACGACCTCCTCAAAATTTGGGATTCCGATGAACCTTATATGTCCGATCCAGATGCAGCTGTTAACCAAAATTACCCCGGCCTGCTGGAATATACAGGTAGATCAACTATGTTTGATGCCCCAGCTTCGGTTTATGATACTGCCAAAGTGCTGAAAAATGGTTCCACAAACGCATCATGGCAGTTCAAAGTGAACCAGAAATCTGTGTTTCTAGTCCGGGCCCACTTCTGCGACTTCATTAGTCATTCAAGTGAAGTGATGATCTTTAATCTGTCCATCTACAGCTTCCCTCAGGAAGTCGATACACATTTGGAACCCATGGGATTCCGTTCGGCCATTCCTTTCTACCTTGAATATGTAGTAGATTCGGATGACTCTGGATTTATGAATATTAGTATTGGTGAACCTAGTCAAAATTCTGATAATAAAACGGCCTTTCTTAATGGCCTGGAGATCATGCAACTCATTGACAGCACAAACTCTTTAGCTGGAAATGGAGCATCCAAGAACCATTTGTTTCTAATTATTGGTTTAGTCATTGGGGGTGTGGTTCTAATCGTTGCTTCAGTGATGTTGTTATGGTGTTGCTGTTTCAGAGGTGGGAGGAAAAGAAAGCCGGTTCAGACTCTTGAGGACTGGCAGCGGTTGAATATCAACCGGAGAGGTTCCAGCAGGAGTACCGAAACTAATGCCAATGGCTCACAACTCCCTGATCTAAATCTTGGCCTGAAGATGGCTTTGGGTGAGGTTCTGTTTGCCACCAAGAACTTTGATGAAAATCTAATTCTTGGCGAAGGCGGCTTTGGCAAAGTTTACCGGGGGATTCTCAGGGATGGAACTAAAGTTGCTGTCAAAAGAAGTGAGCCAGGACGAACGCAGGGCCTTTCGGAATTCCAAACTGAAATACTGGTCCTCTCCAAGATTCGCCATCGCCATCTGGTTTCATTGATCGGCTACTGTGATGAAAGGTCGGAGATGGTTCTTGTGTACGAGTACATGGAGAAAGGGACTCTAAGAGATCATCTCTACCGTTCCAAAGAAGAATCCACACAAGGATCTTATTCTGACTCAAAATTGTCTTGGGAGAAAAGGCTTGAGCTGTGTATTGATGCAGCAAGAGGGCTTCACTATCTTCACACGGGACTAGGTGGAGCAGTCATCCACAGGGATGTCAAGTCCACGAATATTCTGCTGGACAAGCATTACGTGGCTAAGGTTGCTGATTTTGGCATTTCGAGGCTAGGTGCTCTTGATCAAAGCCATGTCAGTACAGAAGTGAAAGGCAGCTTTGGTTATATGGATCCAGAGTACTTCAGGTGCCTGGCTCTAACTCACAAGTCAGATGTCTACTCTTTTGGGGTTGTACTTCTCGAAGTTCTCTGTGCAAGGCCAGCCCTTGATAATATGCTTCCCAAGGAGCAAGTAAACCTCGCAGATTGGGGAGTATCTTGCATAACCAGAGGGGAACTTGACAAGGTAGTTGACCCTCTCCTCGCCGGCCAAATTGCCCCCGACTCATTGCGGAGGTTTGGGCAGATTGTGCAAAAATGTTTGCAAGATTATGGGGCTGATAGACCTAACATGGTTGATCTGTTGTGGGATCTTGAGTACGCGTTGAAGCTTCAACAAACTGCACAGCCCACACATCCACAGGAAGACAGCAATTTAGACATTTCATACATGTCACTGCCTACAATCACACGCTTACCTTCCCAGAGCATTTTTGTCGACCAAGATGAAACGGACTTGGATGAATCAGATACTCAGATTAATGTAAGTAACACAAATGCCAGTGAGGTATTTTCCCAGATCATTGTTCAGGAACCTAGGTAAACTGTGGCCGAGTTCTAGCCTGATTCGTATGTGCAGTGTTGCCGCCTCTATGATAGAAAAGGTCTGCTTGCGGCCATCACAATTGTGTTCATTGTTTGTTTCACAGAACAAAAAGCCGCTTCTGAAGGCACGATGCCTGCACATATGGCTGTATAAAATAAATACTCTTTATCTATTTGCTCTTGCAATGGAAGTTCAATTGAAATTGTTGTATCGTGTGCCTAATTCAAAAAGATGATCACCATGCAGCACACATGGCTTGTTTACGAAAGCGAAACAAAACTTAAACAGGCAGGAACTTCTTAACAAATTAGTGGTTAAATAGTATGTATAAATTAAAGATCCACCCATCCAAATTGTGAAACCTAAACTGCTCTAGACAAGGGAAAGATAAGGACAGCTTTCATCATCTAGAAGATCATTTTGTTCATTCATATCTTACTGTAATCATAACTGTTCTCTAGAAAACTGGGACCAAATACCCAAAGGTTACAAAATACATTATCTTGCATCACAAGTATGGGAGGAGATGATGCTTACAACACTCTCCACCTTTGCTCCACTGCATTGCAGATCCTAGATATACAATATGCAGCACTCAGCGGATAATCAGAAATTGCAGAAAACCACTATGCAGTTTAGGTAGCTACAAAAATTGAATCTGGACTACAAGATGCAGCACTCTCTAAAAATCCATCTCAAATGAACATTTTCGTAATTAACAAAAGCCTGATGCACCATGTTAGAACAAGCACCTAAAGGAGATGCCAATGGGATGATGAAAAGAAATTAAGTAAAAGTGTAATATTTAATCTGCCAGCCAACTTAATAACTAATTCCAGCCGAAACTGATGAGCTATATAGACGCTGACATTGAATTCGTAAGGAAGACATGCAGAGACAAATTACCTGAAACAAAATCCTCTATGTAATCTACATCGACTTTTCCATGAGCCATTGCACCAACCTGTAAAAGTACAGCCCCGAGAATGATACAAGTTCCAACCAAATTGACATTCATAACAGATTCAGTCTATCAAAGGACATGTCCATACCACAAATACAAGGTCCACTTCATTGCTAACAGCAGCAACATAATCATGCACATGCACCAACTTTTCTGAACTGTGTGAGAAACCTATGGTCCAAATAATAAATTTTGCTACTCCATCATGTTGACCATAACCTTGAGAAGGATCAGCAAACAAAAGTAGATGTACTCACCAACTTTTTTAGAGTTTAAGGGCAAATACTGAGTTGCAGGGTTTTGTATTGTTCGCAAAAGCTTATCACGCTTACCGACTGCAGTGATACTCAGCTTCTGCAGCAGCTGCACTGCAAAGTTACAAAGATCTACTACATAGAAGAATACAAAAATATCGAAGAACTCTAAAAAGACTATTTACAGAAAAAAGTATATCAAAACAAAGGAGAAATTAACTTACATAGGGTAGCAAAAGTAAAATGCAAAAGGGAAGAGAAACTTGAGCTTACCCATTACACCAGCAAACCGATCAAAAGTCCTTGGAATGCGAACATGAGGCTTGATTTCGAAAAGCGCACCTTTCTCTGTCTTCACATACAATCCCTATAAACATCCAGATTTATTAAGCGTACTATCCAAAATCATCAAAATTGCCTGAAGACACACCAGGTGCCTTAGGTTCAGTTAAAAGGCAGCACAACTAAGAATACAAAACTGAACATACTTTTTTGCAGCAAAGTGAATTTCAAATCAAGGATATAAACTTCAAAAGTAAACATTTGCGATGGTATTGGTGTCCATATGTTCAAAAATTGCCCCTGGTTTGTTCGCACTGTTCGTAGTGTCAGTGAGAACGATGGAAATGCTTGGAAGTTCAGACACGGATTCTTCAACCTCTTTGTTATCTTCTTCCTCAATCAAATTCTCATCTTGAGGGATGGATTTATCTGATTTTTCTGGAAATTCTTCTTCTCCTTATTTATCATGTTTATCCTCTCTCTTCCTTTTCTTCTGCCCTTTCATCTTGTAGTGCCTCACATTCTTTTCTCTTTTCTATCTCAGGAGATGGGACAGTTGATAGGGCTTTGTAATCCCAGGGGATGGGATTCTTGCTGGTAGTTGCTGGTCAGTTGCTAGGGTTTTAGAATCTACGTCTCGACTTCAAGGCAGTGGGTGTTGGCTGCATCCGCCTCAATGACTATGAATATAAAAATAGAAAAAATGTAAATATAGTTCTACCTAATTTATAAGTGTAAATGTAACATTTTGATAATTAACACAAATTCTTCTTTTCGCAACATAAATTTTAGGTCACGAATTATTATGCAATTATAAGGAGTTTTATTTTGGATGATTTTTGTTTAAAAAAATATTTTGACAAATATAGGGACTTATTGTGTAATTATCAAAATACTATATATATCGCAAAAATATCCAGGATTTTCATTTTCATTTTATTCAGAAACCGCCACGTGAATCCGACAACCACCATCGGGCATCGGCATCTCGTCGGTTTTTTTTGCCGAATTTCGCCGATTTGCTATGTATATCGGTTTCCCTTCGATTTCTGCTAGATTTTCACCACCTCCACCTCCATATTCCGTTGCGAAACAGCTGGTTCCCATCGGCGTTTCTTCTCCTCTGGCGAGCTCGTCATACGCTTCATCGTGTCGTGCCCTAGCTCACTGGTGCACCGATTCACAGTGATTCTCCGACGAATCGCAAGCGTCTTCTGTCGGCACGAGCCGAGGCAAATTCCATCGACGACGAGCAGCAGAGATCCGGAGCAGAGGCGACGAGTAGCAGCGGCAACGAGCAAAGGTGCTTCTGTCGACGATGATCAGAGGTTCTTCCGTCGACAACAATTGCTTCATTTTTTGTTCAAGCGCTCAAGATCCACTCGCCTCGGTGAGGAGGAAGACCTCACGTGCAAAAACATGCGGACGACGGCGACGACAGTGATGTCTGACAGTGGCGACGATAGAGGCGGACGACTAAGGTTATGCTCATGAGAGGTGAGGTTTAATATTGTGTTTTTCTTTTTCCAAAAGCTTACTGAGGTTTAATATTTACTTGGCTGAGCTTATTGCATGTATTGATTATCTAGTTTAGTGGTTAGTACTCTTGTTGTTGAGATTAGAGGTGTGGGGTTCGAACCTCACTTTGACCTTTATTTTGAAGCATTTATGTTGTTGATGTATATGCTAAGTTTTAATATTATTTGACTGTATATTCAATAAGAGTATTTGGTGTATTGGTTATTGCTCTAATCTCTGAGGTAAAAAACCTAGGTCCCACCAAGTTCTTTTTTCTAAAGAATTTTTATTTTTGAGGTACTGTAGCTTTTTGTTGATGTTTTTCACATTTTTTTTCTCTTATGTTGATGTTTTTTGCTTTTTTTCTCTTATGTTGATGTTTTCCATTATTCTGGTGAGATTTAATAGATATGAGTTGAGGTTTTGTAGATTTTTTGGGTAATATGTATTGATATTTTTAGTTTTTTTAGTTTTTTAAATTTTCCCATATTGATATTTTTTTTATTTTCCAGCCGAGGTTTTGGTAATAGGGGTAGGGGTGTTCGTCGGTCCAAGGCCGGACCGAAATCGGAATCACCAAAAACCTTGGACTGAAGACCGGACCGATTAGTGGGTATTTTGGATTGGGACCGGACCGGAATTGTTTCGGTCTTGGACCAGTCTAAACCGATTGGACCGGATTCTAGTATACTTTATTTTTTTACTCTAAATTTTGCTATAAAAAATCAACTCAATATTTTTTCCTTTAAACATGAGTCCATCTCTTGAAAGACGATATTTTAATAAACCATGGAAAGACCAAGGTTTAAAGTGCAAATTAGAAGAAATGAAGTTAAAAATTTTTGGGTTGCATGAATCGGGTTATAAACTTTATAACTACTACATGTTGCATAATAAAATTTTAATATTGCAACTAAGACCTTTTACCTTTTATTATTCTAATTAAACCCCATCTTTCCACATCTTTCCCAAGACTACTAGTTGTCAAAAATTTTAAAATAGAAGTTACTAGAAAAAAAATTCACCTCAAAATAAAATAAGAGTACTAGTTGTCACGAATAAATCTAAACTAGTAGGCTAAACTAATTCATTTATATTTTAAAAATATATATAGAAGTAAAATACCGGTCCATCCGGTCCGGACCAAAAAAATTTGGTTTTGGATCGGACCAAAACATGGACTGAGGACTGGACCAGAATTTTAATTTATACAATTCCGGTCCTTACATTTTCGGTCCGGTCCAGTCCATTTTACTGTTCTAGACCGGATCATGAACACCCCTAAATAGGAGTTGATGTTTGTAGTGTCTTTTTTCTTATGTTGATTTTTTTTATTTTCCGGATGATGTTTAGGTGATATATGTTGATATTTGTAGTTTTTTTAAAATTAAAAAATTGTTGATATTTTATGTTTTTCTAGTGAATAATTTATACTCTTGAGGCACTGTAGTTTTTTTGTTGATATTTTTGGTTTTTTTTCTCACGTTGATGTTTTTCATTTTCTATGTGAGTTTTAGGTGATAGAGGTTGATGTTTGTAACTTTTTTGGTGATATGGTTGATGGTTTGTACTCCCTCTGTCTCAATTCAAACTGCAATTTAACTATTCATTTAGTCAAAACTTTCTTACTTTGACCCTGAAATTGAATTGGTATATAAGTATAAATACTAGTGTGTGATACATTGTTAGATTCGTTATAACATATCTTTTGAAAATATCAAATTTTCACAACTTTTAATTACCCTTATTGAAAGATATTAAGGATCAAATATTTTTTAAGTCAACTGTTAAAAGTCAAAAGGTGAAGCTTGAATTGGGACGAAGGGAGTGGGGTTTTTTTTCCTTATGTAGACAATTTTCATTTTTCGGTGAAATTTAGATGACAATAATTGATGTTTTTAGCTTTTGGGTGATATAGGTTCATGTTTGTAGTTATTTTTAAAAATATTGATAAGTTGGCTTTGTTGATGTTTTTATGATTTTCAGTTATCTTTTGTTAGTTGTGGTCGACGTGTTTTTTCTTCAATTTTTTGTTGATTTTTATTTGTTTATATATGTATATATAAATTTTTTAAATTTTTTTAATGTTTTTTGCTGCAAGTTTTGAGTTGATGTTTTATGATTTTTCATTGATGTTCTGCTATTTTTTGCTGATGTTTATAATTTTCATTTCGCTGATCATATTGATATTTTTTATTTTTTAAACATTTTAAAAATATTTTTAAAAATATTTTTGCAGATTGCATACAACGAGAAAATGACGCAAAAAAATTGGCCAAAAAAGCCTTGTAAATTTATTAGCAATTAGTCCCTGTAATATAATTAGAGATAGATCCCTATAAAATTATTAGAGATAGGTTCTTGAAGCTAGAATATTGTTATAGTTGCATAAAGTCCTCTGCCTAAAGTTTAGTATGCTTCACAGGAGACTGCCTCATAATTGAAAGTGTAAATATAATCCTGAATAGTAACTATAAGTGTAAGTGTAAATGTACTCATTTCAACAGATTTAGACCGAAATTTAAGTGGAAAGACTATTTTACCACTGTGAAAAAACAAAAAACAAAAACAAAATATGAAATGTCTATAATGCCCCTAAACCCTTATTATCCTTACTTCTTTTTCCTACTCTTTCTTTCCTTCTCTCTTTTCTCAAATCGGACCCCTCGTTCTCTCTCTTTCTCTCCTCCATTTGATCGGTGCCTCCACCATCCTCTGTTATCGTGCCTGTCTCTCACCGCGCTGGTCCCTCATCGCGGAGCCCACCAGGTCAATCCCCTCATCCCTATTTGGCGATGGGTTAATGGGGTGGAAGGGGTGAGACGACGGCGAAAAGATGGAAACCCAAGCGGTGGACCAGGTGGTAGAAGCGAAGGCATGGCGGAAACCCTAGCGGTGGATAAGGTGGTGGAGGTGAAGGTGATGGAGGCACAGAGGGGTGGTGGGAAGGAAGAAGGTGGTGGCGACGGAGGGGGTGAGGTTGTGGCGGGGGAGGAGGCTTAAACTCTAGCGGTGGGGGAAAGCTGACGGCGGAGGTGGTAGCAAAAACCCTAGCGGAGGAAGAGGTGGCAGCAGAGGTGGAACAGCAGAGGTGGTGGTAGTGGAGGTGCTGGAGGTGGAGCGGCAGTAGAGGAGGCACGACAGCGAGGGTGGTGGAGTAGTGGTGGTGGTGGTAGAATAGTGATTGGGCAAGGGCATTTTTGTCTTTTAAAATTTTTTATTTGACCCAAACGGCATTTTGGTCATTTTCAGCCGGTCAATGCCGGAAATGGCCAGTTAATGCTGGAATATAGTCTTTAGGGTTATATTTGAAATTCTATTAAGTAGTTAGGGTTGTTTTGTATTTTGAATTATCTCAGGGTTGTATGTGTACTTACTGGAGTATATAGGGTTATATTTGTACATATCCCCATATAAAAATGATATCTGTCATGGGTAGTGGATCAGACGTGAATCTGCCATATTTTTTGCTTTGTCCCACTAAACCACTATATAATCGTTAATCTAATATATATATATATATAAAATTATTTATTCATAGTACACATATTTACTTATAATTTTATTATGTAATTTATTTTAATTATTTTATATAAAATTATTATATTAAAGCATAAGTGGGATGAGTACAATGTGTTTGAAGTGGGTTGGGAGACTTAAGTGAGTGATGAGCGGGGTTGGATTTTGTATAATACCCGATGATGCAGGGTGGATATCGATGTTGTACCCGTCATAGGTGATGGGTCGGATTTGGCTGTGAAAATTTTAAGTACTCCATCCACCACCTATAAGTGTCTTACTTGCCTTATTTGGTGTCCCTTTAGTGTCTTTCTTCCATTTTCGGCAAAAATACTGAATGTAAAAAATGTTGGAGAAAGAAATTTTAGTCTACTAACCATTTTTATGCTATTTCAACTATTTCTTTTTAAAATCATGGTAAGAAAATTATAGAGGGACAGATGGAGTGGACATGAATATGGAATACCATAATCTGCATGCACCCCACCCCACTGTCATATTCATAACCCCAAAGGTAAAGGGTGCTTTTAGCCACACTCACTTTTAAATATAAATGGGTATTTTGATAATAAATCTCAAAGTGAGATATTACTGTAATGTTTTAAAAAAAGAAAGTAATTCACAGTTGGTTGGAGGAATTATACTAGTTCTTCCAATCTATTTTATCACATACGTAAAAGAGCTAATCATTTCTTTGTTGTCTGATTTAGGCACGGTGCCCCTTCTCTCTGCCTTGAAAGGTCATTCCTTTAGCTTGGTTCCACTTGTCTTCTTCCCTTCAACCTACTAGAATTTGCAATTGGTTATTCCAGTTGATGAGATGGTCGACCGTAGTTGGTTGCCCTTTCAATTTTCAACCCCTTCGCCTACTTACTTCCACCACTCAACTCTTACCGTACACCGACCTATCCTGCCGGTCTCATTTAGTTTGCTATTTTGGGTTTACTTTCTTTACCAAAGGGCAATATGTCGACCTCTAGGTAAGCCATTAATATGTGTCTTCTTTTCGTCTCTCCTCTTCCCTCACGTCCCTGCATCAGCATAAATTACCTCCTTATTTAATGTGACTGGTCTTTTTACTCGTTGATTTTATTCTCAAATTGTACCGCTAACGAAACTCTATAATTGCCTTCCTTGCTTTATCATAATTGATTTATGTTGCTACCATGTTCAGATAGTTTAATTTCCCCTCCATGTGTGAAAATAATTGTTTTTTATATGTTATCCTTCGCTTCAGGAGATGCACGTTAGATTTTTGGTATTTGTTCTAAATCACGAATTTTTGTAGACCTAATATTATTGGTTTTAGCTTCTTTATTATTTTTAGGGAGCTGATGTTAATGGTTTCAGTTCCTTTAGGAAAATATTACTGAAACCAGGGCTGGACTTAATATTAGGGGTTTTACCCTTTTTATTACTTTTGTAGAGCTTTTGTAAGGGTTTAGACCTGATGTTACTTTTAATGAACTTTGGATGATTTTTATTCTTTTAGTCAGAGGTTAGACCCAGTGTTAGTGGTTTTATGATGTGCTTCATTATGCGTGCATTAACCATTGCATTTGACATAGTTTTTAGCTAGTTTTATTTAGTGGATTTCTAGTATTAGTTGAGTTTACGTTACAAGGGATTTAGACGGCCATGTTTGGTTTTCTTGCCAAAATCCCGCATTTAGGTGACGCGGCCCGCACTAGAGGGACACCATGACCCATGCTAGACTTCGTGCCCCGCACCGCTTGAAGATTTGTGCCACATGAAAAGGCACGACCCACGCCAGATCTTGCACCCCGCGCCAAGGACACGCCACGGGCCGCACCATCCATGATGACCCATGCCGAGCGGCAACTTAGCTAGGGTTTACCCCTAATTTGGCTTATTTTGGACATTTTTTAGGCCCAGTCTCCTACTACTATAAATATAGCCTTAGTATACTTGGGTTTAATGATATCTTTAGTTTTGATCATTTTTGTAGTTATGAGAGTAACTCTAGAGAGAGAAAAACTCTATCCTTTTGTTTTCTTTCTTTTCCTTGATCCTAATATGTGGAATTCAAATCTTTATTTGAATTCCATATCCATGGAGTCGTTTCTATATCATGGGGATAAATTGTATGAGCATGGTTTAATCTATTTGTTCTGTGAGATTTTATAGTTTATCCTAATTTTGTGTTCATGATATTATTGTGATTGTTCTTGATTATTTGAATTGCATGAGTAGAACACCACATATAAACACACACTTTGGGCTATATTCATGTATGGTACAAATATCGATGCCCCATTGGGAAGAGAAACCTGGATGCTAGAATGGGTAAGGGAGAACACGTCTGTATGGGTGTGTGCATGGGGGATTCGAGTATGCTCTGACTTATTTTTCGCACCAGTCTTAGCTTACTTCGTAAAGTTATCTGAGAGGTTCCGGGTAGAGATAGCGAATGGTAGTAAGCCAGGGTGTGAGAGGCCTTAGATCATAGATAAGGTTCCAAAGGCCCTTGATCCTAATATTTGGAATTCAAATCTTTCTATGTGAAGGAATCGAGGATCGAAACATTAGATTAACCATTTTGCTCAATGACTTCCCAAGTGCTTAGTTAAATAGCTTACTTTTCTTTTTCTTTTTACTTTTATGCTTAGTCGTTGTTAATTTGAAAAACCAACCCCCCTGCATGTTTGCCTTCCTAGCTATTTCTTTCACTTGTTGAGATTGAAGACCCGTACGAGATGTGTTTTGATTGATAATTAGACCTAGCATCTCCGTGGACAAACACAGGACTTACTGCTAACTACCTCATAGGTAACATAGCAGTGATAATGGGTACAAAACTATAAATCTCTTATATTTTGACCATGTCCTCCGCCTGAGTTAATTAGCTACAATTAACGACCCCGGGGGGAGGCAGGTCAAAATTTTGGCACCGCTGCCGGGGATGCTATTCAGTCTAAGTGTCATTTAGGCATAGAGTGTTAGTAGAGTATCTAGTATTGTTCTTTTGTTTGTTTGTTATTTTCCGGAGTAGGTATGGCTTGAGTTCCTGGTGAAAACTGAGGACTCTTGCACTACGATTCCGAAGTTTGTGTGTTTTTCTTTGTTAGTGATTAATTGGAAAAGAAAAAAAAATGTGGGAAAGTACTTAATGGATGACACTTTGTAGGGTGTGTTATTCTGATCATTCTACGAAGTGTTGACCAAGGTTGAGTGACTTTGGGAGAAGAGAGGCTCAACAAGTGAGATTTTGTAGGATATGTCATTGCGACCACCCTACGGAGTCTTGCTATTTGATGAGCAAAAATGAGAGAAAGGTAGGAGTTGTTTGTTCCGAAGGCCGATGGGATTAAGATTGTTACCCATACCACGACCCTCCAAATTTTAGGTTTAATGGTAACTCAAATTTGTGGTATGGAAATGCATCGGGAAACCAACACTTTGGGTTAGATAGTTGTAATTCACCAACTTACCCAATGCCTCAAAACCCATCCCTAGTATTGTTTCCCAAATTGGAGTATATAGATATTGTGGTACTCCTTTGTTCGGTTAGTTGATTGTGGTGCACCTGCAAAAGAAGTCCCAGAATTGGTTCCAGGGAAGACACTCTGACGCTCAAATCAATCACCTTCTTTTCCAGTTAACTTGCTATAGTTTGATTGCACTTACCTTCTTTCCCTCTTCTCATCTTCTTTTTATAATACACTATGGTTGTGGCTCCGCTTTATCTGAAGTTGGCATCGTGTGTATGATCATGTGTCCGACATCACCATCTTGTGCATGATCGTGTGTCCAATAAACCCGGTCTGTGAGTCACGAATGATTAGGGTTTCCTACATTTTTGGTTGGTGGGATGTCTTCCACTTTCTCTAGCTCTTAGATCAGCCTAGATAACTTTTCTAGTGCTTTGGGCTTCTACTCATTTGGGTTCGATATGGACCATAACACCCCCCAAGACACGAAGACTAAGTGGCATGTAGTAGATCCTGTTAAAGTGATTGACTATGAACCGAGGTGCTACAAAAGGTTTGTTCGTCACTTTAGGAATTTCTAAGTAGTAATAGCTTTATAGCTAATAGATATTTTGTCTGCTAAGCCATTCATTTTTCAAAATTTGAATTTTCAAGTTCTTGCTGTTATTGATAGCGTAAGACATGTTAGAAAGATCCATGATTTTATCCAATTTTTTCTCTAATCATTTCCGTATTTACCTAATGGCTGCTATTAATCCATCTCATAAATAGGTATTTTAAATCCGTTTCACTCATTAGTGCGCTGTCTTTTCATTTTTCGCCACCACTTCAAAATTTGTGAAAGGTAACTTTCTTTTGTCAGACTTTCATGATTATGTCACCACAACTCTTTATCTTCCACAACTTTGATTTCCTATTTCCTTGCATATAAATACTAAGATTTTCTCTCTTCCTTAGTATTGCCATCATCTGCTAAAATCGCCGTCTTCTCTAGTTCTCTGGTTGACTTTAAGATTCCCATGCGTTAGTTTTCCTTATCTTCTTGAAGAGCAACGTTTGTTTCCGTCTTCCACCTTATTACTATATGCTCTGAACTTGGTAGCCTGTCTTTTTCATCGTAATAGTAGTTGCTCTGTTTGTGTTGTGTAACCTCCTGGTCACCTACTTCAGCGAACTCCTTCTGAGTTTTTATTCCGAAGGACTATTAAGTACTATTTATTCACCTCATTAACCTTCTGCTATTATCGAATAACCTAGGCTTATTGTTTATCGTCATGTCTTCCTGTAATCATATTGAATCTTCTCCATCCGATAGTTATTCCGGCCGGGAATTTGGCCAAGCCACCGGATCCTCTTCCATACCTAGTATGCTTATTGGGTTGTGTGTGGATGAGTTAAATAAATACTTCTCATTCTAAGCTCTTTTAAGCTTCACGCTCCTGTGAATAATGAGTGTGTTCATACTTCACCTCCAGGATACACATCGTGCTATATATCCTATCTGAATTTGGCCTTTATTTCCCTCTTCTACAGCCTATGATAGACATTATGTGTTCGTATAAAATAGCATTGTCCCAATTTCACCCCAAGGGTATTGCAATCATAATGGGCTTTCTTTGGGTGTGCGATGCAGCAAACGTACACTTTACTATTGAGTTGTTCCGTAACTTTTATCATCTTCGAAAAGTAAAAAATACTATAGACGAATTTACGTTTTACCTTGTATTACTGGGGTTGAGCTCGTGAAGGGTTTCCCTTGTAATGTTGGTCTGTGGCGTACCAAATACTTCTTCATAAAGTTGAAACAAAACCTTGAGGTTGTTGTGCCATATTGGAACTACAGGGTTCCCAGAGTTAGGATTTCTGGCTTGAATGTCTTATTTACTGAAGACACGGACATCGTGGTCACACTTCGTGGTCATACACAACACCTCGGCCACGCTGACCCTGATACTGAAGGTGTTCTGTTTATCGTTGTTTTATTGTCCTTGTTTTGCAACCTTTGTTGTTTTCAAGAATCACTCTATTTCTTCCTTGTATTTTTTTTAACTTATAATGACTCTTATGTTTCAGACATAGACTTGTCGAAAGGTGATATCGTTAGCTTATTCCTTAAAGGTGACAATGAGGACACGACTGAAGCCATAGTTCAGCCGAATGACACACTGCTTCTAGTACCATCCCTCCGGGAGGTGCTAAGGAAATTGGCCCTAATGATAAGGGCAAAGATAAAGTGGGGAGGGGGAAGGGAGGAAGGCGGACATCGTCCCCCCGGTGTGCAGAAGCTTTAGCACAAAAGGAGTATGGGTGAGGGGTATTCAGGTCATTCACTTCATCCCCTTAAAAAAGGGCACGATAGCTAATCTCATTTGCAAATCATTATGCGAACAGAGGGTTCTGCCATGGAGGGGATGCTAGGTGACATCTTCTCAAACCTCTCATTGCCTGACATGCTTCCAATGGTAAGTATCGAAACTGAATTTCATTGACTCTTCCTTTATCCTTTATATTGACTTCTTGTGTATAATATGTTTATTAGCTTCGCTCTTTTTGTATTTGTGTTATAAGTTTGACGAAAGCCTTCAACTTGTGAGTGAGAGGCTTTCTAATCTTCCCTCCATTGATGAAGCCCTGGAAGATAAATATAAAGCCCATGAAATGAAATGTGAAAATTTGGAGACTTCGCTGAAGGCCAGTGAGGATAAAGCGGTTGCTGCTGAGAAAAGGTCAGCTGATGCTGAGAAAAGGGAAACTAATACTGATGATCACGTTAAGGCTGTCGCAAGAGAGATGACTAAGCTTCGCTTTGAGTTGGATTAAATACACATCAATAGGCCTGCAAACCCCAAGTATCCTCAGGTTGTTGTTGATCGACTGTTGAAGACCAAGTTGTTCTATACATTTTTTGAGGATGTCAGCGAGAATGCTCACACCATTGGCTATTCTGAGGCTATAAACGATCAGCGTGAGTGGAACCCCAGTTTCAGTTTGAAGAGTATTCCTATAATGAAGACCTGCGTTGAGACTTTGATGAAGAAGAGAGAGGAGTTGAACACGACATTCACTGCCAAGATTGCTGATGGGGGTCATCATTTGATCTGTTGACCCATCTCGCTAGCCTTTCTAAGATTCCTTCCATAAGCAAGCTGCAGAAATGCGAGGTGGATTATCTGGACAATCCGTCGCTCAAACCTAGGGCTAAAAGCTCAACTCCCTATGTTGGTGTGGTTGTTAGGGCAAATGCAAACAATAAGACCATGCTCAGCAGTCGAGCAATGAAGTCCACAGCAAGCCCCCAAGCCAGGATGTTGCTGCCATCGGTGCTCAGCCCCAACCGAACACTAAATTTAGTTAAATTCTTAGTAGATTTTGTTTTTGTGGGTTTAGATTATAGACCTAAAACAATATGTTGGTGTATGTCTGTACTAGTAATGTATTTTGGCTATGCAGATCTATTTACTTCTTTTTATTCGGACTTCTCATTTTGTTATCTTGCATGCAGGGCTTCAATATTCTGGTTGATCATAGATTTTTGAAAAGCTTTGATTTTATGGGGTCCTCTTTCTGAGCCCATTAATTCAATTCTCACTACTCGATTATTTTCCAAAGAGTGTGAGAAGGTTGTTTCTTCTGATCTATTTTTGTATCTGGAATCACTTCCTTTATCTATCACGTGGCAAGTTCCTATTCCTTCATCATCTTCTTCCTTGTCTACTGGTTGTCCTTGTAGAAAGCTTATCCCTGATGGGTACAATGTGGAGTCACCAGGAAAAGACATTGTTTGTGGCTTAGTTGATTATGAATCTGCTGGCATGTATTTACGAACACTTAACCTTCCTGTTCGTGTCAAAGAGTGGGCTTTATGTTTAGGTATGAAATATATGCTCTTGGGTATTAATGACCTTAAGAAGAAGTGGAATGTGATTGTAAAAGACACTCAGGATGGTGTTGGGGATTTACATAGGATCTAAACGAGCAGAATGGTCTTATTCACTGGCAATAAGTGAACCTGGTGAAGATGCTTCACCATTAAGTCGAGGTAGAGAATATGGTGCGGGAAAGACTCATGAAGCTCATTAGAAGACGTTGATTATTAACAAGAAATATGCCCGCATTGATCATTTGTTGGCCAGCTCAAGAAAAAACAAGACAAAAGTGATCACTTAACAATTTCTACTGATGGTTAGCAAACCAAATTCGACGAACAGTTCGCTATAAGCACACAACAGTGTGGTTAGAATGACAAACTTTGTACTGAATGCAATACCCTTGACTTGTTTGTACATCAACTGGAGCAATCTTGTGTGGATTAAAAAGATAGGTTACAAGCTCTTCCTTTATCTTTGCACCAATCCACCAGTCATGGTGATTTGACTACGGTAGTTTGTGGACAGAAAATTAGGCTATCTGACGCTGTCCACTCGCATATTCACCGTCTTGAAGAGAAAGTGCGGAACTAGAGGATAGAATGGAGCATTATGAAGAGACTGTTAACGTTATGAGCTGCAGTTAAACCACGAGGAATTTGGTCTGACAACTAATTTTAAAGCATATTATTCTAGGTATCTTGATCTTATGGAGCGAATGGGTATGACGCGACATCCCGCCTATATGCACATGAAATGTAGGTATGAACACTTGGTCAGCGAGGAGTGTGAAGTTGAGGAAAGATGTCGTAGGGCTGAGCACCATTCTTGTGGAGCTGAACAACTCCCTCGTGAGGTGGAGCGTTCCTCTTGCGATGTTGAGCATAGTCTCCATTGCGGTGGTTCTTCCAATTATAGACCAACGTAAAGCTCTAGGAACATATAGTATACTCTACTTTTCTTCCATGATCGATGCTGTCCTTTTCACTGTTCCTTGGATGATATAACAGTCTAAATTTTTGGATGGTGTGTTACTTGTCTTGTTTTAATGAAAATTATGTTTCACATTTTATGTTGGTATTGTCTTCGAATATGAAAGATTTGTTTATTGCAAACTTACAAGATCTATCGCTTGCTTTAGTCACCATTATTGTAGGCATATCTGCCTTGGAGCAAGGTCTATGGCTTGCTTTATTGAGTAATATGCGAAGCAGCAAAATCCATAGCTTGCTCTTTGCCGTTGTTTTGTAGGCAAAGTTTCTGAATAACAAGATCTATAGCTTGCATTTTATTTCGCTTGCGAAGTTACAAGATCTATAGCTCATTTTCACTTTGTTTGTGGGAATACAAGTTCAAGACTTGTTTAAACATATTTTGTCTTTGAAGCTTTATAGTTAGTAGCATTTATGTTACTAAATCTTTGTTACAGGGGTTGAAACTTTGAAAATGCGAAAAGAAGTTTACGAAAGAATGAATTTACTTCAGAAAATTTAAACTGCAATAATGTAACCTTCATAACAAAATGTTGGAAGAAATGCCAACCATGATAATTTCATGGTTATTGTACATGGGGATTAGCTTATCTTATCACTTCAGCTTTTTTACACATAAAACTTCCTTAAGTTAACTATGTGCCAAGTGTTAGGAATGCTGCTACCATCCATTCTTTCCAACTCGTAGCAGTTTAATCTGTGCACCTTCGTCATCTTGTACTGCCCTTCCAACTTTGGGCATAATTTCCCACGTTCTTGCACCAAGTTATCTTTGTTCTTCCTTAACACAAAATCACCGATCTGGAATCGTGTTTCTTTCACCCTGTGATATAAGCTTTAGCCATCTTTTCCTTGTACTCAGCTTCCTTGATCACTACTCTATCTCTCTTTTCTTCAAGCTCATCCTGATTTATCTTTATTTTGTCTGGGTTGGTATCTTCCTTGTTTAGTTCAACTCGAAGGTTTGCTTGTCCAATTTTGACCTGTATTACCGCTTTGTTCCATATACTAAGATGTACGGTGTTTCTCCAATTGGTTCTGTAACTGTGGTCCTGTACGACCATAAAGTGCTAGGTATCTTGTCGACCCAGCCTGCTCGCTTTCCCTCCAGTCTTCTCTATATACCCTGAACCATTGTTCTATTAATGACCCCCACATGGCCGTTTGCTTGAGGATGAGCTACCAAAGTGAACTTCTGTGTGATGCCTATCTTGGAACACCATTCTATAAAAATTATACTTGTAAAGTGGATGCCATTGTTGGTGACGATGGTTTGCGATACCGCGAAGTGACAATTTTTTATCTACCATACAAACTTCCTTGCTAATTTTATTGTCACTTACCCTAGTAGGTTTCGCTTCTACCCACTTTGTGAAATAATCGACCGCTACGATAAGAAACTTTGAGCCACCATCGCCTTTTGGAAAAGGGCCAGCGAGGTTAATTCCCCATTTATCAAAAGACCAAGGTCTGTATACTCCTTTTAATACTGACTGTGGATTTTGAGATGTTGGGGACTTCATCTGGAAGGTTTTACATTTGAGAACGAAGTTTTATGCATCATTAAACATGGTTGGCCAATAATATCCATTCAGAATAATCTTTTTTTGCGATCGTGAGAGACCCCTGGTGTGAGCTGCACAATCTTTCATGTACTTCCCTCAAAATTTTGCTTGCCTGCACTAGTGCTACACACTTTATCCATAGTGCTAAGTATCCTTTTTTGTACAGATTCCCATCTTCGAAGGCATAATTGCGAGACCGTATCTATAAATTCCTTGCTTGAACCTTGTCAGCTGGTAGCTTTCCTTTGTTGAAGTATTGAATCAGCGGTGTCATCCAATTCTCGTCTTGCTCTTAAGCTACTGACAAAGTTGTTCTTGCTGTACTTCTAATTGGAATGGCCTCCACCTTCACATCCTTGTGTTCAGCTAGTGATTCAAGTTCCTAATTTGCTTAGAGCATCTTCCTTTACGTTTTCACTTCTTAGGATGTGTTGGATGTTGAAATATTCAAGACTAGCTATGAGTTGTTGAACCTTAGTAAGCTACTTCACTAATTATTCTTCTCTTACTTTGTAATCACCGCGGACTTGTTGCACCACTATTTTTGAGTCACTAAAGGCTTGTACACTCCTCACTTTCATGCTCGACGTGAGATCTAGACCATATATTAATGATTCGTACTCAGTTTCATTATTGGTGAGTGAGAAGTCAAAGTTAAGCGAATATCTGTATTCCCCCCTGTTTAGGTTGATCAACAGCAGTCCCGCTCCGTAACCGTCCTTGCTTGATGCCTTATCTAAAACTAGTTTCCGTAAGACATCTTTCCACTTAGCCTTACCTTTATCTTCCTCCAAAAATTGTGGTGTGTTTGCCTTTTGCTCTCCTTCGTTTACCATTTCAAGAATGAAATTTGCTAGCGCTTGTGCTTTGATTGATGTTGTTGGTTTAAAGTGAATTTCAAATTGCCCTAATTCCAGAGCTCATTTGGTCATTCTCCCTGATGACTCAGGTTTGCTTAAGATGTTCTTGATCGAATAGTTTGTATAAACAATGACTGTATAACTCTGGAAATAGGTTCTAAGCCTTTTAGCCGAATATATCAAAACTAGGGTTAACCTTTCAATAGGAAGGTATGCCATTTCCGCCTACTGCAGTATTATGCTGGAGTAGATTACTGATATCTATTTCTAGCCTTCTTGTCTTACCAACACTGAGCTTACAACATTCATTGAAACTGCCAAATACAAGTATAATGTTTCTCCCTGAATTGGCGGCTTAAGCGTCAGGAGTTCCTAAAGTTTACTTTTCAATGATTCATATGCTGATTGGCACTCTTTGCTAGCCTTTTTTAGAATTTCAAAAAAAGGGAAAGTGTCTTTTTACTACTTTAGAGACAAACCTGGTGAGTGTGGCAAGTGATCCCATTAAGACTTGGACTTCCTTCAGTGTTCACGGTTGGGGGAGGTTGAGGATCGCTTGTATCTTGTCTAGGTTAGTTTCAATCCCCTTTGAGGGTACTTTATATCCAAGGAATTCACCTATCCCTACCTCGATTGTGCACTTCTTAGGATTCAACTTCATATTGCGCTCAACGTATTAAGTGTTTCTTTTAAGTCATCAGTGAAGTCCCCTGCTCGCTTAGTCTTGATCACCATATCTTCCACATAAACTTCCACACTGCGTCCAATCTGGTTACGAAATACATGATCGACTACTCTCTGGTATGTCGCCCCTACATTGTTTTTAACCCGAACGACATATTTTTATAGCAGAATATCTCAAAGCTTGTAATAAAGGCTATCTTTTATGCATCTACTGGGTTCATCAATATTTTATGATAGCCATTGTAAGTATCCAAAAATGCGAGGACTTCGAATCCTAAAATCGCTTCCACTAGTTGGTCAATCTTTGGCAGGGGGTAACAATCTTTTGGGCACACTTTGTTTAGATTGGTGAAATCTATACACATTCTCCAATCCAAGTTTACCTTCTTACCATTACCGGGTTTGCCAATCACGTTGGATATATCACCTCCCTTATTATCCCTGCTTGTAACAGTGCTTTCACTTCATCCTCAATTGCTTTTTGTCCATCACTGGCAAAGCTTATTTGCTTCTGCTTGGCTGGTTTGATTGATTCGACGATGTTCAAGGAATTGATTGATTCGATGATGTTCAAGGAATGAATTGCTACGCTTGATTCGACACCTCCCATGTTTTGTACACTCCATGCGAATTCATCTTTGTGTCTCCTCAGGATTTTTATCACTCTCTGCTTTTCCTGTTCTAGGAGATATCTTCCTATCTTGATACGCTTGGACTCATCATCGTTATCTAGAATGATATCTTCAGTTTCTTCACCAATTTCTAGTGGGTGGTAGATCTGGTTTGGTGAGTCCCTATTGGTAATGGTGCTAATCATCTTTGGTTGTTCCATTCTTCTAACGACCTTCATTGCTATGACCATGAATTGCCTGGTAGTCTGCTGGTTTCCTCTTACCATTGCGATTCCTTGTGGGGTTGGGAATTGCATAACCAGGTGATATGGGGACCATATTCCCTTTGCTCTATTCATCCATGGCCTATCAATGATAACATTAAATGAACTTGGGGTATCCATGACCACAAAGTCACATATTATGGTGCAGTTCTTCCTATTCTCGTCATTTGTGATGGGGAGCTGAATGTTGCCCAGTGGAGTTTTTGCCCTTCCTGTGAATCCCTCGAGCGCAAATGTGGATTTTTTTTTCAAATCAGTTCTCTTGAATCCTAATTTGTTGAAGCAATCTACAAAAAGGATTTCCACCACGCTTCCATCATCCACAAAAACTCTATGTAGAGTTGCATTCCCAATTTTAGCAATGATGACCATAGGGTAATTGTGTGGTGAAGCATTAGGGACAACATCCTCTTTGCTAAATGTGATTGTTTCCTCCATACACAGTCTTTTATCTAGAGGTTCCTGTGGAGACTAGTATCTGGATTTATCTTTCCAAGCATTATTTGATAGGGATTCTGTTGATCCATGTATCGAGAAAACAACTTTTTTGGGAGCTTCACTTGGCATATTATCTTCGTAGTCTACAACAGCCGTCATTTTCTAATTTCTGCCCTGAACATTTGCTGTAACCTGTTCCTTAGGCATGGAGCTTCCTACCTTGCTTGCTTCATTATATCTTTGAATACTTTCTTCCTTTTTGTACTGTTTGAGGTATCCATTTTGAAAATTTTCCTCTATTTGCCTCCATAAATCTCTGCAGTACTCAACATTCTGGCCATGGTCTTTGTGGAAAAGGCAATAGTACTCTCTTGATCGTTTTCCCGGAGGTGCTGCCATTGGTACCGATTCACGGAATAGGTCTTTGTTTGCCAGGAAAATCTCTTTCTGTGACTTTGTTAGCGGAGTCTCCTGTGATAGGATGCTTTGTGCTCCTGTTTCTCTTCCCTTAAAGGTGAAATTTCATTTTCCTTTCTTATAGAAGTTTCTCTGAGAGTTATCTGTCGCCCTTTTCTCACCTTGTTCTCTCTCGATTTTGTGATTGTTAGCTTCCTCGGTTCGCACATATTGTTCTATAATTCTCTGTAGGTCTCTCGGGTTCTCTAATATTTTTTTGGTTAGCTCTTTGTAGAAATCCACACATCACATACCTCCTGTGAACGCACCTAAAGAGTATTGGAAAGATAGTTCTCGAACCTGCATGCTTTCTGTAACAAACCTGTTTTGATATTCTACAAATATTTTGTCGCTTCGTTGCGCTATATTGTTCAAATCTGTAATTATATTTGTGAACCTCTGTTTCTTGTAGAAACGACCTAAGAATAAGTCTGACCGTTGTGCACAGGATGTGATGCTTCCGTTTGGTACCATGTTATTGCCATCCCTGATAAGAATATGGGGAATGCTTCACATACCAGCTCAACCTTGGCATCGCGGAACCTCATGCTATTATGATAGGAATGCAAAAATTATTTTTGGCTGGTTGTCCCATCGTAATTTTTGACATGCAATGGAATCTTGAAGTCCTTGGGCATCTTGAAGTTGTGAAGATATAGTGTGAGCGACAATTTATTCTCCTCATCTTCTGCAACCATGTCTCTAATTTCTCCCTGTATTTAAGGTCATCGTTGTTTTGAGCAGGCTTATGAATTACCTTTGGGGGTGTAGGCTAGAGAGTCGCTAGGAACCGGTTATACAATTGCTCCTTGTTCGCTTCTAAAAATGATGCGAATGCTCTTTTTTCTTTTTCCTTATTCATATTAGGAGACTCTACTTCTTCTTCCTCCTCTGTATCATAATTGATATGTTGTTGATCTTTCTTCACTATGAACTCTTGACTCTGGTGGGGTTGCGCATTTCCATTTTTTCCCACTGGTTGCTCTTGCATGTGATGATTATGACTCCTTTCACTTCTAGTGAACACCATTATCAACCCCTTTGGGAATGACCGACTGAAAAGAAAAATTCCCCCCCACAGATAGTTCCAATGTTATGGTATTCCCTTATCCAGCTAGTTGATTGCAATCACCAAAGCGCACCTGCAAAAGAAGTCCTGGAATTGGTTTCGGGGAAGACACTCCAACGCTCAAGTCAGTCTCCTTTTTTTCCAGTAACTTGCTATAGTTTAGTTGCACTTACCTTCTTTCTATCTTCTCTTCTTCTTTTTTATAATAAGTTATGGTCATGGCTCCACTTATCCAGAGTTGACATCATGTGTATGATCATGTGTTCGGCATCACCGTTGTGTGTGTGATCGTGTGTCCAATAAACCCGATCTGTGAGCCACAACTGATTAGGGTTTCCTACATTTTCAATTGGTGGGCTATTTTTTTGCCTTTTTTAGCTCTTTGCTCAGCCCAGGTGACTTTGCTAGTGCTCCAGGCAGGCTTTCTACTCATTTAGGCTCAGTATGGACCAATAGAAATTTTGCAAGCTATAGCTAATGTGACCAAGAGTAGTGATTCACTCCAATCACAAATGCTTAGCAAGATTAGCGATTTTGGAACTCATCTATTCTCAAGCATTGAGAAAGTTAAAGGGCAGGTTCTTGATTTGATGAAAAGGGTGAGCCAACTAGACACCTAATATTCTGAAAATGAACCATCCCTAGTTTAGTGTGAACTTTTGGTAGATGAATCTAAAGGGGATAGGGAATTGTTTGTTGAGAGTGAAGAAGTCGAGGACGGGGTGATTATACTAAATTTTCTATATTACCAATTTTCACCCCTACCTCCACCTATGGAACCAACTTCTACATTTTTGGAAACCTTAGAGGAAACCATAGGGAATCCAATTGATATGCTAAGCTTCCAAACCACCTATTCCCTCTAAGGTTGACTCATCCTTTACTATATCTTCCTCTTGGAAGATTCTTACCCCCACCTCTCAATGTTTGGTTGTCCAAGGTGATGGGGTATAAACCCGCACCATATGGATAACATTAGGGTCATGCCAACGACCTTAAAAATATGGAGCTTCTTGGGAGGCAACCCAAACTTTGAAAAAATTAGATTATTTTAGTATTTTTGGTGTGCTTCCCTGTTTGTAGCTTTTTGTTTTTGAGACACTATTACACTTGGTGTGCATGTTTGTTTTATAGGAACCATATGGTTCTTGGAGGAAGGTGAGCAAATAGGGAGTCCAACTCATGGACCATGTAGACGTACATGGTTCGTGATGCTCAAAATGTTGGACAAGGAGGAGAGCCAAATCCTAAATTCATGGGGTGTGTAGACGTGCACGACCCATGAAGGTCATATACTTTCCTACACCCAAATTACCATTTCTTCCCTACCACCACCAAAGTACCACCCAAAACTCACCTACCCTCAAAACCCTTGGGATACAAACATCGAGATCTAAGAGGGAACTCTGCATTGTGATTCAATTCCTTATTCGATTTGTGATGCATGATAGTGATTAGATTGAACTTTCTTGATTAGAGGTTAATTAGGGTAGTATATTGGGGTGATGGTAGTTTGTTCTTTACATTCCCTGATCATGTCATCAAGGGTAGATTTTAGTGTTCTTTTTCATGATAAGTGCTTTCCAATTTTTTCCCTTGACATGTGTTCTTTGGTTTTGTATATGCATTAAGGACAATGCAAGCTTTAAGTGTGGGGGAAGGGGATTAGATAGCACTTATAATTTTTAGTTGTTTCTATGTAGCTTATACCTCTTCTAAGAGAATTTTAGAAAATTGAAAAATGAAAAAGTAAAAAACTCGGACAAGTTAAAAACCCGAAAGGGCAACTTGGGTATCATTGGGAAAAACCCGTATAGGTTGAAAGACCTAGGTAAAAGTGAGAGGCTAAGCCTGGCTAGGCTTATGAGCCTAGGAAAAAATGAGGGGCCGTGTGGAAAAAGGTGAGAAGTGAGTACCCTTTGTGTGTTAAAGCTAGGATGAAAACCAAAAAGGGCTCCTAGGCAAAACGAGAGAAATTAAGAGAAACCAAAACACTAGGTTGACGGTGCAGGCTTCCGTGGTGGATTGTTTTTTAAGACAACTCTTTGATAGCTTTGGGGATTATTTTAGGAAAACTAAGCCAGCTTAACACTTATTTTTTTGGCTTACCTTTTTTTGACATTTTATTTTTGGGTGGTTAGATTGCTTATGTTTTTCACGTAGTGTGAGAGTTGTGATATTCTTACTCTTTGGGGGGGGGGGGGGGGAACAGGGTAATCTAGGAATAAGTTGAATGCCTAGGTTAACTTATGTTTGTATGCTACATTTTGCTTAATTCTTTGTCTTGTTTTTGTTTACTCGAGGACGAGTAAAGAGTTAAGTGTGGGGAGTCTGATCTGCTTCATTATGCATGTATTAACCATTGCATTTGGAATAGTTTTAGCTAGTTTTATTTGGTGTATTAATAGTATTAGTTGAGTTTACATGACAAGGAGTTTAGACAACTGTGTTCGATTTTCTCGTCAAAATCCCGCATTTTGTAGACTTAATTGGTACTAATGGACATCTTGTATCCACAGGTCGCATGTGGTTACTTTTTCTTTACATTCTATATGAAGGCCGTTTGTAAGGGCGGTAGAAGATATTGAAGGCCGTTCGCAAGGATGGTAGAAGAGACAAAGGCCATTCACACTAGAATGGTAGTAGATGAAGGCCACGAGCATCAATCCATGGTAGAAGGAGATTGAAGCCAAAGCTAAGAGGCAACAAAGTTCAAAGCAGCAAATGAAGAAACGGTGAATCGTGATCCGATGAGTTGTTCTTAAGTTTGAGAATGATCTGAGAAGAGTTAGCCTTCAAGGTCGGTTCCATTGGATTTGTCTTCTTGCGCACTACAAAATCAACTACTAAAACTCTCAAATAGGATTAATGGTTCACCCATAATGAAGGAGACAAGTTCAGTCGGCCGAGGCACAAACGGGTTGATGTGGGCCATTCATAGTTGGCACCAACGGCCCGTGCCAAGAAGACCAGTATTAGGCTATGGCGCTATGGCGTAGCCCACGCCAGATGCGACAGCCGCCAGAACGAGACTAGTCACACTTCACACAGCTAAGTATGGGCGTGGGACATCCCATTTTTGACGTCTCGTACGGTTCCAAGTCCAAAATACTAAGACCAATCATTGGAGTTTGGGAAATCACATGGCCAGTGCCAAAGTTCTGAGCGGAGTACCCTTCCTGATCATGGCTCGTGCCACCAGTCTTGGGCTCGGATCAGAAGCCCTAATTTCAGCACTCTGATGGCATCCCACGCCAAATGACGCAGCTCACGCCATATGGATGTCAAGACCCACGCCAGACTCTGCATCCTGCCTCGATTGAAGATCTGTGCCACGAACCTGAACGTGCACCTCGCACCACATAAAGAGGCACGACCTGCGCCAGATCTCGTGCCCCGCACCAAGGACATGCCACAGGCTGCACCATCTGTGTCGGCCCACGCTGGGCGGTGACTGAGCTAGGGTTTACCCTAATTTGGTGTATTTTGGGCCTATTTTTAGGCCCAGTCTCTTACTACTCTAAATATGGCCTTAGTCTACTAGGGTTTAATGATATCTTTAGTTTTAATTATTTTTGTAGTTAGGAGAGCAACTCTAGAGAGAGAAAAACTCTCTCCTTTTATTTTCTTTCTTTTGCTTGATCCTCTGATGTGGAATTAAAATATTTATATGAATTTTATATCTATGAAGTATTTTCTATAGCTTGGGGATAAATTATATGAGCATGGTTTAATCTATTTTCTTTGTGAGATTCTATAGTTCATGTTATTTTTGTGTTCATGATATTATTGTGATTGTTCTTGATTATTTGAATTGCATGAAAAGTACACCATGTATAAGCACACACTTTGGGCTATATTCATGTATGGTGCAAATATCAATGCCCCCTTGGGAAGAGAAACTTGGATGTTAGAATGGGTGAGGGAGAACGTGTCTGCGTGGGTGTATGCATAGGGGATTCGGGTATGCTCTGACTTATTTACCATTGCACCACTCTTAGTTTACTTCTTAAAGTTGTCTGAGAGGTTCCGGGTAGAGATAGCGAATAGTAGCAAGCTAGGGTGTGAGAGGCCTTAGATCATAGATAAGGTGCCAATGCCCTTTAGCCTAATTGACAGGACCATTTGGAAGTAGTGCATTTGTGGTGAAAGCCCAAGACATAATTGAACGGGAAAAACAAACCTACAATAATAGTCGTATCTTGTTGTACTCCCCTAATTACGATGGCAGTGTCGATGGAGAGTTGTGAGTGCACCCACCGTGATAGGGACGAGAGAGTGCATGCCATCAGCCACAACACGTGTTATGAACACTCTATTAGGTTTTCCTAAATTTCTATGTGAATGAATCGAGGATCAAAACATTAGATTAACCATGTTGCTCAATGACTCCCCAAGTTCTTAGTTAAATAGCATACTTTGCAGGCGGCATGTCCACAAGCTTATGGATAGGGAGGGATTTTTTTTTGCAAATAATGGAAAGTTAAACCAAAAAAACACGCGAAACACAAAATCAAAATCTCACATGGTGAAATTCAATCACAACACACAGTTTCACAAAAAAAAACACACACTACTCTCTATTTCTTCTCTGAAAAGCTCTCAACAGAAATCCAATTTTCCTTACCTTTCTGATCTTCTCGCTGGCTCATTTTCGATCTTATCCACGATGATGTCCTCCGACGATAACAATAGGCTCAATTCCATCGGCTCAATTTTGGCCCAACTAGATCTATCGCTAAAACCTATTGAAGCAGAAGAAATTTCAAGTGCTTTGATCGTAAAAACAACTTCTGTCAAATCTGAATTTGCAGGAGAAGTAACGATCGTAAATGAAAAAATTCAACTTCAAGCAAATGAAATTCATTTGCAAGAAGCTAAAATACTACTGAATTCGAATGAAGTTAAGATTTTCTGTTGAATTGGAATCGAAATGAATATAGTTATTTTTGAAACTTCTGCACACAGAAATTTGACTGCTACGAACATGTATCAACATGTTGAAACATTACCAATATAAACTACATGCTGCACAAAAATTCCGTATACTTTATGCATTTTTTAAAAACTTAAGTCATGTATAGGTTAAAAATAAATATGCATTAGATTAAAATGAACAAAACACAAAAAATGCATTTGTCAATTTCAACTTTTGACAAACTTGTGCATTATTCAGATTATAGCATGTACAAAATACACTACACTTTGCATACGTTGAACTAAAAGTAGTATTTGTTATGCTTATCAGAACAAAGCTTCTATAATTTTTTAATTTTAAATAGCTTCCTGAAGACTATGGACAACTTACATTAAAACATGCATATCTTACATTAGAAATTGTATTCTTTATTATTATAGGTACATATTTTCCAAATTTAAATGAAATTGATGCCACTAAAAATCTTACCAGCATAAAAGAAAACATTTTGGAAGCACTACATTCTCTTTGCAAGAAGTATGAAAATGCAATTGGTTTTAGCTACAGGAAAGGCTGCCAATGTCTAAATAGCAAAAGGTAGATTCGCGAAAAGTTTTACAAGTGCCCTGCTGGAGCATAACCGAAAAGATTAAAAACCTGCACTACCAGCTCTGTTCCTTGTGTGGATAATGAAAATGATTATGAAAATAAAAAAGAGAGGAAGAGAAAGGACCTGATTACAAAAGTAGGATGCCTAGCTGAAATTAGAGTGAAGCTATAGCAGGATTATTACATCATGGAACACCACATCACCGTACACAATCATGAGTTAACAAGACCAATCTGGCAGTATCTCAGTTGGAGGGAATGGAAGATTACAGAAGACAAAGGAAAGGCCCTCACAACAATGGAACAAGCAGGTTTAAGACCTGCTGTAGGATATAAATACATGTCTTTTAAAGATGGTGGATAAGAAATTCTAGGGAATACGATGAAAGACCATATCAACTTTGTGAGTCGACTTTGAATGAAATAAATAGAAAGTGGAGATGCTCAAAAACTTGCTGATATATTTATGGAAATCAATGACAAGGATAAAGATTTCTTCTTCAAAGTCAAGTTCGACAAGAAAACAAAACTATCAGCAGTGTTTTGGAGAGATTCAATGACACTGGAGGACTAAAAACTCTACGAAGATGTCATCATATTTGACACTACATACAGAACAAACAAGTATAACTTGATTTGTGCGGCAATAGTTGGAATCAACAATCACTGGAACATAACAATGTTTGCTTGTGCTTTTATAGAAAATAAGTTGGTTGATACTTTTGTGTGGCTCCTCAACACCTTCAAGAAATCAATGGAAAGGAGGAGACCTGTCACAATATTCACAGATCAAGATCTT
This sequence comes from Rubia yunnanensis, assembly GCA_037428765.1. Lineage (NCBI taxonomy): Eukaryota > Viridiplantae > Streptophyta > Magnoliopsida > Gentianales > Rubiaceae > Rubia > Rubia yunnanensis. The sequence goes on from CM075066.1 coordinate 43,549,448, forward strand.
GCAATGGGCAAAGAAATAAATGAGGTATGTTGTGAAAATTTGTTACTTACAGTTCTGAGAACTGAATATGCACGGTTAGACATTGCACATGTTACCTTACAATATGAATTACATAGCTTATAAGCTGCACTTGTTACTTTAGAAATCAGGTTTCCTGAAAATGATGTAACTTCAGAAATTTTATTTCTTATACCTGAAACTAAGTAGGAAATGTTAGCTTCTGCACCTGTCAGCTTACACTATGTATACTAATCAACTTCCATTTCTTCTTACAACTTTCAGGTTTTCCAAAACACAAAACACAGGTTGTGCTTATGGCACATAAAATATAATGAAATACAATATTATGGAAGATTATAGAAAGATTAATCCTTCAAAAGAAATTTAGACTACTGTATGAAAGATGTCGTAATCAAACAAAATTTGAAAAAAATGGATCTCCATGATCGCCACATAGTAGCACCTAGTTTCAACGAGTGTACAACATCCGTGAAAAATGGAACACGACATTCAACAATAATATTTTCTCAGCAGACACTTATTATCACAACGAAGCGAAAGCACCAACCACGCACCATGATTCGGCGCAAACAAAACAACAAAACTGACACACTGACACACTTCCATGAGTTCTTCAACCAAACAATCAAAAAGTGCAGGAGAGATGAAGTAGAAAAGGAAAATACATGTAAAAATAAATCCAAAATATGAAAACAAAGAAGGTATATTTACATTAAGAATATGTATTACTTAGCCTAGAACCTCAATTTGTTAGCTTACAATGTGCATTTATTTCCCACTACTGAGCCTATACGGGTTTGGTTAAAGATGCTGCTCAGGTTTGGTTAAACATGCTACTCAGGTTTACACACTTGCATTGTACAAAGGATTCAAAAAGGAATTTTCCCTAGAAATGACAACTAAGGTCAAGGAACTCTTCTCAGAACCACCGACAAGAAAATATGAGGTCATCCTAAAACATGATGAATCTAAATACGAGACAGTCGGGTACAAAAATGAAGATGGGCTGGTTGAAGTACAATTCAAATGCAAATGCTTTGAGGTGTTAGGTATGTCTTGATTTCACATTCTCAGAATATTGCACCTCCACTCCACAGATATACTTGAGAAGTACATCCTCAAAAGGTGGACCATATGGGCCAAAATAGAAGTATGGGACAGGGTTCTTAGCTAAGGAAAACAATTATCTGAAAACATCAATGGTGCAGTTTCATGGAGGAATCATATGTCACACAAATTCTACAATCTGGTTCTAAAGAGCGAAGGAAACTCGGAAGGTAAAAACGCTCTTCGAGAGATGTTTGACACCTTTTCAGCAAGAATAGAAGACTTGTTGGCATCGAAAACCAATGCCATAGAACATTCAACCACAAGTAGCCAATGCAACTCAACCATAGCAAGTGCACCTAAGGTACTGGATCCAGCCTAAGTGAAGACAAAAGGAAGAGGAAAAAGGCTGAAATCAGGCATGGAAAGGAAAAAATCAAGGAAGAAAACTACTGTGAATTTGGCACAAAAACACCAGTTGTGAGGACACTATAAAGAGTTGCATTATTTTGGATACATGTCGCATTTATTTAGCTATATATTGTATTTATTTAGCTATATATTGCATTTATTTTTCAGGATCATACTACATGCCTAAGATTTTTGTTTACCTAATATTTTTATTCATTCAGTAACATACTGTATTATTTAGCTTACAACTATGAATTATCAAATCATAACTTGCATTTGTTTGTGCTTGCCCAAGTACTAACCTTTGTATCATAGAATTTTATTGATATGGAATCACTGAATACCAACTAACTGATATGTGTTTACTTAGCTTACATCTGTAATTTATTAACCTATGGGTTGCATTTGTTTTCCTATAAGCTCAGAAACCCAACACAATAAATCACATAGCATAACTAAAATGTAACTTGGTATTAATAACCATACAAATATTATTTCTTAACATACAACATGCACCCGTTTCCCTAAAAGCGACTTGTATTATATTTCACATAATTTTAGTGATACGAAAACCACTGAATACATGTAGAACTACTTAGCTTACACCTGTAGTTGATTAACCTATCAATTGCATTTATTTTCCTATAAGCTCAAAAAATCAACACAATCAACCACATCAAATAATTCAAAAATCAACTTGGTATTAAAGATCATACAAATAGTACTTCTTCAAATGAAACAAGCATTTGTTTCATACAACTTGCAACCTTTCACACAAATCCTAAATCAGCGTCTAAAATGCGCTCAACATATCACCCATAAAAAAATCAGTCAAAAAAAATTCAAAAACACCTTCAACCTTAAAAACAAATCCCAAATAGCATCTCAAATGTGCTCAACATATCACCCAAACACCAATCAGTCACAACATAAGCTGATTACAAATATCCAAAAAAAATTCAAAGATGCTACAACTAGAGATCCCCAAGTCCTTCAATCCCAAAGGAAAAATGAGGGAATTATAGTACGAGTTTTCTTCTTGTATACATCAACAATCTTATCAACCCACGCATGCGTGGCTGGGTCTTCCATAACTTCCTGTGTCGTCTTGACATGAACATGATTCTCATTTTCTGTGGTTGTGCCTTCTTCTCATGGTTCTGATTGGGGTTGTGGTTGTAGTTGCGGCTGCAGTTGTGGTCTCCCAATCAGACTAGCATTTACCCTCTCAAGGTTCTGCACCAACACGCATGTAATGACCTCTATGTCTCGTTTGAAAATGATACATGCCCTATTCAGAGGCTGACTGAGAAGAACAAAGATCAGTCCAACAAAACATTATAAACTGTCTAAAAGGAATATGAACTATAAACTGCATTAGATTAACTAACATCTGCATTATTTTAAAAACAACGTGCACTAGTTTTTAAAAACTGTAAAATATAGACAAAAAATACTTATATTGCTGGTAGCTTTGTCAATATCTTCATTACTCATCACACCACTAGGAATGCGATGGGAAATAAATCTTAGCTCCTGAGCAATGCCATCGAATGCAGCAGTCGGTGTATGAAGCCCCTCACAACCAATATTCTCATTGTGAGTTCCCTCAGATTGTTGCTGGCTACTTCTTTTATTTTTCACCCTCCCATATCCTTGGTCAAAGGAAAACCAGGCTCTACCATAACCCTTTTATCACAACCCATTTTCTCAAGATAATGATCCCAATCGAGCAAAGATTTATTTGACCAATGCATGCACAAGGACAGTCAAGTAGGGTTGGGCTGACCCCTTGGAAACCTATAAGTATAAGCCAACAACAATACAAACACACAACCACCAACACGAGACACATTCCTTTTACCAGAATTATATTTAAAGCTACTAACACCCTCATAGAGACGATCAAGCACTAATCCACACCAATCAAGACTCTTAATATTCCTCGCATTCTCTAAGACACTAACCACCTTAAAATCAACCAAATTTCTTTTAGTTGGGGCCAAGAAAGTACACGTGATGTACATAACAAAAAATCTCTTAAGACAATCACCACCATCACCTAGTTTACCCAAATCCTCAAAAAAATTAGCATGTGAAATATTTCATACTTATCATCACCTAACTCATCCCTCCATCTATTCCTAATGTCCATATCTCTTGACAAACCCCTCCCATTATTCCTAACCAAACCAACAGGACAACCTAGAATCCTAGGAATATAGAATATGTCAAAAGCATCATCAAAGGTTATGATGTACCTTGAGGTGGCTATTTCTTGAACACAGCCAATATGATCAAGCCTAGAACAAAAAATAAAAATTCAGCCTAGAAAAACTTTAAGTCAACATAAAACAATATGAAATCATCCAACATAATCAAACATGTCAACCAGCCAAGGAACAATTCCAAAAGGGAAGGATGAGATGTCAACGGAAAGAAGTCTACCAAAACCTATCTCTTCAACATCTTTTTTTTTAAAAATTTAACCATCTGAGGATGGGGGGAATATATTAGGCTCCCCTAACCGAAACTAAATAAGCCAAAGGCACGACATGAATTTAGTCATTACAAAAGATCATCCGATTGATGATCCAAGAGCTAGAAGAAGCTCTTGAAACAATGAAGCACTTGCTTCCAAAAGCGGTGTTTCCACCTATTAAAAGATAAAAAAAACTAAGGGACATCATTGTGCTAACAGAGGTCTATCTTAGTATTCCATCAGACTGAAATACCACTAACAGGTCGGCGAATCGAAAGCTCAAAACCCCTGTTTGTCAATGATATGCAGCCGAATTGGAAATAAGAATAGAACCGGTATTAGCAGTAGAACACCTCCATAGAAAAGGTTTGCTGCACTCAGTTGAGATGAGAAAGGGGAGTGATGCTAGCATCCAGCCGGAACTCCAATAAACTCCCTTCGCAATCATCAGAAAGTGAAGAAGAGTAAGTAGCAGCAGCATCTCGGCATCAGACCTGCAAAGCATAGAAAGAGAAGGCAGCAGTTTCTATTCTAATTGTGAAGAAGATGATTATATGATCAACTAGTGGAGGCCCCCTAGCAGAATGAGAGAGCAGCAAAGTTTAAAAATAACCACAAAACCTAATTCCTATTACTCTCCATTAGAGATCCAATTCTAACCCCAGGAAAACCATTATTGTCTAGGAGTAAAAGACCCCTAAGAAATAGGGGAGCATTATCAATGTGTAAATCTCCCTGTAGATTATTTTCCATGGCAAATTTTGCCAAGAAATCAGCAGTAGAATTAGCTTCCCTGGGAGTGTGTTGGATTGGATACACTAAGTGTTTTAAATTTAGACTGCTGCAAATGGAAAAAACTCTCCACGGGCAGGTCATTGGATTCTGAATTCCTTTAACAGCCATTAGACAATCAGACTCTATCACACAAAAGTTAAGAGCCAGTTCTGAGCACAATTCATAGCCACTTTGAATGGTTAAGAGTTCAGCATGTAATGGGGAAAGAGATTGGAAAATGTTAACTCTCGTTTTAACCACATCCCCCTTCCAATTCCTAACTATGACTGCAGATGAAGATAGACCACCAAATTTCCATGTAGCATCAGTATTTATTTTGTACCCATTTAGTGGTTTATTCCAAATGACCGCAGTAATTGATTTTTTCTTTCTTGGAAGGATTTTGGGAATGATTCTTGCTTGGATCAAATACTTATGCTTATCTATATTACCTGTCAATTGATGAGCTGAGAAAATTAGGTATATCAATTCTTTAATATCCTGAAAACATGCATCTGTTGAGAAAGATTTATTGTCGAAAATGATTTTGTTCCTATTGATCCAAAGAGACCATGTTGTGACTAATAGGGCAGCAGTAATCAGGTTTGACTGTATCTTTGAATCAGCCCGAAAAGAAAGATAGAATTCGACTCTACTCCTGAGGCTTCCAAAATCTGATTGTTGAAATTTTAAAAGGTTATTAACTCTTTGCCATATAGCAATAGAAGAGGGGCAGGAGTTAAAGAAATGGTCCAATGAATCGGAATGGTTCATGCATAGAGGACATTTAGAAGCTAAAGAGAAACCAGACCTACAGAGAATATTATCAAATGGAAGGATTCCATTGAGAGCTCTCCACATAAGAACAGACATCTTTTTAGGAATGAAAGGGGACCAAACCTTGTTAAGATGTCTGATAGTTGTTCTTTTTTGTCTGAATATTTTGTAGGCAGAGCTGCTGGAGAAATTCCCATCTGTTGTTGGTGTCCAGACAAGCCTATCTGCATGAGAGTTAACCAGTTTTACTTCCTGCAAGAAAATTAGAGTATTGGTAGCCAGGTGTGGCTCCAAATTTGGAAGGACAGAAGCTTTGTTAATTATGAATGACCTTAGGGAGATATCCACGAAGGGAATATCCATCTCTTGAGACCATTCATAACACAAAGCTCCATCTCCTTTCCAGTTAGCATTCCAGAATGAACATTCTCCAATACCATAAATAACTCTAGAGAGGCTGTTGGCCTTGGTAGTGATTTTACAAATTCTGTTCCATGTATGAGATTTTTTGTAAGATGCAAGGAGTGACCATAAATGAGCAGACCATTGAGTATTGTTTATTTGCAGTTTCCACCATAGTTTACAAGAAAAGGCATCTACTATAGCATTTATATCTCTAAAGCCTACTCCATTTTCCTCTTCAGGGAGGCTCATTTTTTCCAAGATCTCCACTTTTTTCTTACTGTATTATCACAGTTCCCCCAAAACAGGCCAGAAGCTAGTTTTTCCATTTTTTTTAAAACTATCTTTGGAGGACTTAAAACTGCAAACATGTGAGTGGGAATTGAAAGAAAACAATGGTTAATCAGTGTAATCTTACCTGCTGTACATAGCCATCTATTCTTCCAATTATTAATAGATTTCTCCATTCTTTCCAAGATAGGATGGTAATAAACCTGTAAATTACGACCTGGAAAGATAGGGACTCCTAGATACTTAAAAGGGAAAGAGCCCTTCACCATTCCTAAATTACTACACACAGATTTAACAATTTCCACAGAGGTGTTTGGAGCAACAAAAAATTCAGATTTTGCAAAATTAACCTTTTGACCTGATGTTTGCTCGTATGCTTTCAGGAAATTTTTAAACCTTTTCAAATTGGTGGGATTAGTATTAAAAAAAAACTGTATCATCAGCATACATTAGATGGGTAGCGGGGGAGCAGGACCTTAGCAGACTAAAGTATTGTAAATATCCTATACTAAACAGTTTTTTTAAACCTCTGGAGAAGGCTTCAGACAATATATTGTACAGAAAGGGAGAAAGTGGATCTCCCTGTTTAATACCCCTAGAAGATGCAAAGAAGCCTGAAGTTATTCCATTAATTAAAACTGAAAAGTGAGCTGCAGCAATATTATGCAAAATGCGATGCACAAATTTACCATGAAAACCAAATTGTAGGAGGATTGAATTCAGAAATGACCATGAGACCCTATCAAAAGCCTTTTGCATATCTAATTTAACTATCAGATTTGAAGCCTTTGATTTTCTAGATAGAATTCTGGTCATCTCTTGCATTTGGATAACATTATCGGATATATCCCTTCCTTTTATAAAAGCACTATGCTCAGGGGATATTAGTAATGTCATTAGGGGTTTAATCCTCTCCATTACTTTTCTTCAACCTCCTTCTTCCTCCTCTAATAACGGTCATTTTCTTCATTCCGGCCGCCGACCATGGCAGCTCCAACGCCAAATCCATCGCCTGAGATTTCCTGTCCCACTAACAAAAGCTTCCTGCAAGCCCTCAATAGAAAACCTTCCCCGCTCCTGTCATCTCTCCCCGATACGCCTAATTTGCATCCCATCACGGAATTTAAGGGCAAGATTGCCTACATCCTTCCTCTGGAGGAAGGCGATCTTCTAGCCTCGCATTACCAAAATGCCCTTGTTGGAAAGTTTAACCGAGGGAAACCTTCAATGGAAACTTTACAATCGGCTTTCAAATCAATTGGTTTTAAATCAAAATTCCAACTAGGCTCTATTGACTACCGCCATGTTCTAATTCGTTTTCAGGAAAGCGAGGATTACCAAAGATGCTGGATGAAGGGCCAATGGATGATTCATGGATCGGCAATGAAGGTTCAGAAGTGGTCTCCCGATTTCTCCCCAGCTGCGGAATCATCCATTGTTCCTACCTGGGTAACAATACACAAATTACCTATTCACTTTTATAATACTTCTGCAATTATTGGTATTAGCAGCCAGATAGGTAAATACCTTAAGATGGATGCAGCCACAAATGCCTTAACTAGACCCTCTGCCATTAAAGTATGTGTTGAGGTTGATCTATTATCTCAGCTTCCCTTTTCTATTGTGGTAGGAATTGGTAACAAGGTAGCAGAATATTCTATAGAATATGATGAATTACCTACATACTGCACTAACTGTAGGATAATTGGTCATAGCCAGGTTAATTGCAACTTTCTGCATCCAGAATTGAGGAAAAAGAACACTAATAATTCTAAATTTAATGAGCATAAGGAAAGAAAATACCCAGTACATGTTGAGAATCAGAAAGTCTTAGAATCACCTCCAAAAGAAACAAAAAATATAGAGGGACCTTCAACTCTATCTGTCTCACAAAAAGAAAAAGATTTTCAAACTCAAAAAATGACTACAGGCTTCCATCATGATAACAATCTCAACTCTTTCAATGTTAGTCATAACAAAAGAAATGCTCCTTTCTATTCTTTGGATGACATTTCTAAACCAATAACCACATTTTTCTGGAGAAAAAAGAATCAACAACCTAAACTTTCTCCTATCAGGGAAGATTTAACTAAAAATAACACGGTCACAATATCAAATGCTTTCCAAATCTTAGATGACATACAGGATGATCAGGATGGAGAAGTTGTCGAGATTTTCCATGAGTCTTTGGAATCACAGGAAGCTGGTGTGCACTCTACTTCTGATGACAAGTTAACAGCATCAGCAGAAAAGTTGTCTATCTCTGAGGATGCACAAGTAGGTCTCACAGAGCAAATTACCAAATCAACATTCAAACTTTCAGACAACTACGACGCCCTCACTAATGGAGATCTGGTTAGTGAAACTAACACATCGGATCTGATTTCAAATGCAGAGCAAATCCCTCAGGTCAAGGTTAGTAATTCTGAACAGATATCTACTCAGGATAACATGGAGAAAAGTAGGGGCAAGTCTGGTAACAAAAATAAGAATTCTGTTACGACACCTAGGAACCTAAGATCTTCACAAAAAGCAACTCCTACAGTTTTTAAAATGATAAAACACACCATCATAGGGAACATATTAGTCTGGAATGTTAGAGGTTATGGAACATCACTAGATAGATTAAAGGCCCTAAAATGTAAGCATAAGATTGACATTTTATGTTTAATAGAACCTTGGCATGATAAACAGAATTTAAATACTTTGATGCATGACCTTGGATACAAACATGCCCTTCCTGCTCAGAATGCTAAGATCTGGATCTTATGGAACCATGTTTTTAGTATAATCAGTTTAAGGGAATCAGATCAATTTCTACAAGTTAAAATTTCTGATATTGCCACCTCTGTTAGCTGGAACTGTTTTTTCATAGATGCTAGTGTTAATAGACAAACGAGGGAGGCATTATGGAATGATTTACAAACCCCAACACATGTACCTTCCATATATATATTGGGGATTTTAATACTGTTGCTACAGTATCTGAATATAAAGGAAGGAAATCAACACCAAAAAAAAGCATGAAACAGTTTAATGGATTTATAAATAACATGGACCTGCATGATATCCCTATAGTAGGAAATACCTTCACTTGGAGTAATAATAGATTTCGGGATAAATGTAAGGATTTAATGTTTCAGAGACTAGACAGGGGCCTTGCCACTTTAGACTGGTTGGAACTCTTTCCTAATAGCATACATGTGCTAAATAGAATGACTTCGGATAATTCCCCTTTATTTTTATCAGTTCAATCAACTGAAGAACAAGTTCCTAGGCCTTTTAGATACCAAGAGATGTGGTCAAATAGACAAGATTTTCTGGCTTTAGTAGTCTCAAACTGGAATTTAGTTTCCCCATTCTGTGGGATGCATAGGTTAGTTTTTAAACTAAAGAGGCTAAAGATGGTAATTAAAGAATGGAACAAATCACACTTTGGTAATGTCAATCAAAATCTGCTACACCCTGAGACCACAGTTAATGATCTGGAAATTTCTTTCCAGCAAACACAAGATGAATCGGTCCTAGCTGAAATTATTAAATCAAAAGACATGCTTATGAGAGCTCAAAAAGAAAAAAATATTTTCTTGAAGCAAAAGGCTAGGTTAAATTGGTTTAAATATGGGGATGCAAACACTAGTTACTTTCATCACTCCATTAGGGAAAGGAGAGCAAGATCTAGAATTAGTAAAATCAAGGATGGTAGTGGGAAGTGGATATCAGTTCTGGGACACTATTAAGGATGACCTTCTGGATGCTGCAAATGATTTCCTAACTAATGGTAATATCCCCAAGGCCATCTCTAGCACCTGGCTTACCTTAATCCCCAAAAAACCAATTCCAATCACCTTTTCTGACTTCAGACCCATCAGCCTATCTAATTTTGTGAATAAAGTTTTCTCAAAGATATCTCTTCAACATCTATCTTTTGTGTGGGAGCGAGCGAGGCAATTAACAATTTCAGCTTCGAAGAACAACAGCTAGTTGAGAATTTTTTAGCAAACCTAAACAAAAATTTAATATGAAAATTTTAAGCATACATGTCTTGAAATTTGCAAGTTTAAATCTAAGACACAAAGATCAGTCATACATGATATACTTAACGAAGACAACATGAAGACTAATATATGCAATATTTAAATAAACAGAAACATTTACATGGAAATAAAATAACAAATACACTATGAATGTTAACTTATGCAACCTTAAAAAAATGTTTCTTAACAACATTTAGGAAAACAAAAATTGAAGACACACAAAATGTGAATAACAAGTGGACACTGAATATTATCAAATGCAACATTTTATGAAACAAATACAGGTTATAAAATATTCAAATAAAACTCTAAATAGGGCGAAAAACACTTACGTTTTACCCTTGTCATCAATACGCTCAACCACCTGCCTTGGATGGTTGCGTTGTTGTTTTGCAGCTCTTTCCTCACTAGAAACCATTTTCCTAACCCCAGAGCTTCACCAACAATACTGTCCGCTTTCCTCTTCAAACTAGGTTTTTTTTACCTTCTCAACAGACTCCTTCTCAACTCCAACATATATCTTCACCTTTTCAGCACCTTTCTTCACAACAACTTTTTAGTCTTTGTCTTATTCACCTTCTCAGCAGGCAACTTTGCAGCAAGTTCTTCCGCATTCATTTTAATCTATCTAGTAGAGGTCTCACATTGTTTACCCTTGTCCTTACTCAACATACGAGGAGAGGACCTCTCCTAAAGACCAACTGCAAACTTCTTCTTCTTCAAACAATTTTGTGACTTCTCCTTCTCTCCTTCAAAAGAGACCACCACAGTAGGTCGAGCATCAACACTCTCACCCATATCCACATCAGCATGACTAAAATCTTGACTCTCACCCACAACCATTTAAGGTTGATCAACCTCAATCTCCATCTCATGTGCAGCCACAGCAGATTACGCTACCTCCGCCCTCTCAACTGCATCCAAAATATAACGATGTTCATTAATATAGTCTTTAATCATAATGTCAGTAACTGAATTATCCAATGTCTGACACTCACCATCATCCTGACTCTCACCCACAGCCATATTACGTTGATCAATCTCAATCTCCATCTCACGCGCAGCCGTAGTAGCTTGCGCTGCCTCCCCCCTCTCAACTGCATCCAAAATATAACGATGTTCATTTATGTAGTCTTTAATCATACTGTCACTGACTGAATTATCCAATGACTGACACTCACCATCATCCCTAGACCCACCTTCACCATCATCCTCAAAATATCCATCAACTTCAGCTCAATTTCTATTGAAACATCCTTCCCCTCGACACCGTCAAACTCCCTTAACACCCTCAACACCACCACCTTCAACCTTAGCACCCTCTAAACCACCAGCAACTACCTTCTCTACATCACCAACCAATGCACCCACATCGACAGCTCTAGAAACCTCACCAGCCTCTATACCAGATTCCTTCTCACAAACCTTAGAACCCCTCCTCACCAACCTCAAAACCCCCAGCCTCATCAACACCAGCTGACTCTTTACTCATTCGAATAACATCAGCCAGCAGTGTGTCATAGTCAAATTCTTTACTTGATCCACCTTCACCTACAGTTGATCCACCTTCACCATTTTTCATCTTCTTCACACTCACATTCATCCGTTTCTTATTTCCCTGCTTAGGAACAGTAGGAACTGAAATCTGTGGAGTACCACCACCACCAATTCCGGCAGACCTATGTGCCAATGCAGCTACTACACAAAAAATGGAAAACAAAAATTGTATAAGCAAATATTAAAAAAATAAACATTATCACTCATATAGAATACAACATGTAAAGGAAATAAAATAACCTCCTGAAGCATAAGACTGCTGAACCTTTTTCAGCTGATCTTGAAAAAAGATCCATCCATCTTTTTGGATTTTCTAACCACCATCTTAGAAGCTAAAAAACATAACATATTTGAATAAGTAAATGTATAAGAATAAAAGTAAATAAATGTACAGAAAAATTACAATCACCTTCTTCTATCTCAGTTTTTTTTATGTTGAACTGTATCTTCACCTCCTTCAGACACAGCTAAAAATAATCATATACTACACAGTCAGAAACTCATGCATAAATCATACTAACATATGCAAGTTGTAATAGAAAAATGCATGCACACACTGACAGTCAATAAGCGAGCTAATCTGGAAAACACACTGTATAACAAACTAATGCATTAATTATACTGATATATGCAACTTGTAATGAAACAAATGCATGCATAGTCTGAAAGTCAGTAAGCAACATAATCTGACATACACATTAAAACTAACTTATGCATATAGTAAGCTAACACAAGCAACTTGTAATGAAACAATATACATCCTAGTAAATCAGAAAGAATAACAATAAGTAGATAACAATTAGTGAAAATCAAAACACAGACTAAGTAACTAATACATATGCTATATTAACATATGCAATCTCTAAGACAACAAGTGCACACTATAACAATCAGTCGACAAAAAAGTAAGTAACTCAAAAAACAGAGTAACTAACTTATACATATGTTAGCCTAACATATGCAACTCCTAAGAAAACAAATGCACATTATAAAACAAAGTCAAAACATGCGGATCTGACATACAAATCAGAAAAATAGGATGACTAACTAATACATCTGTTATCCTAACATATGCAACTCCTAAGAAAACAAATGCACATCATAACTGGACTGCTAACAAACAATAAAAAAATAGAGCAACTAACTAATAAGTATTTTACAATAACAGATGCAACGTCTAAAAAATCAAATGCATTCTATAAAAAGACTCAAAACATGTGCATATCTGACTTAAAAATAAACATTCTAAAAATCAGTGAAAATCAAAACAAAGGCTAAGTAACTAATACATATGTTATACTAACATATAAAACTTCTAATGCGACAAGTGCACAATATAACAATCGGTGGACTAACTATCGTCCACTAAAAAACAAACACCAGAGTAAGTAACTTATACATATGTTACACTAACATATGCAACTTATAAAACAATAAATGCACATTATTTAACAGAGTCAAAACATGCAGATCTGACATACAAATCAGAAAAATAGGATGACTAACTAATACATCTATTAACCTAACATATGCAACTCATAAGAAAACAATTGCACATCATAAAAATAGAGTCAAAACATGCGAATCTGACATACAAATAAAAAATTAGAATAACTATTTAAAACATCTGTTAGCCTAACATATGCCATTCCTAAGACAACAAATGACATTATAATTGGACTGCTAACATGCACAAAAAACACCAGAGCAACTAACTAATACATATCTTATGATAAGAGATTCAACATCTAAGCAATCAAATGCATGTTATAAAAAAAACTCAAAACATGCAGATCTGACTTACAAAAAAGTCAACAACAACTTGTATGTAGATCTCACTAACAAATAAACATACTAAAAAAGTCAACAAAAAGACCATGAAACTAAAAATAATCAAAACGGAAAACAAAAATACGAACCTGGAGAAGGAGAAGGCTGAGACAACTTCTCAGCTTTAGGAGGAAGCCCTTTCCCCTTCGCCCTACCCATAGACTACGTCAACTACACAAAAGAAAAATGTTACATCAGAATTGCGAACAACTATAAAGCAAAATGAAAAAGAACGACAATGAAATTTCAAAACCTAGAATGCCATACTTACCAAATCCTATTCCGGTGAGATCATGAATTTGACGGTGAGATTGTGAAAATTTGAACGGCGCAATTCCGGCAAGATCGTGAAGAAAAAGAGAAGAATTGAAGGAAACGAATAGAGTGGAGAAGGCACAAATTTTCTAGAATAGAAGGAGAACGCATAAGAAGAAGAAGAACAAATTTTTACAGTTCACGAAGCAGAGAAGACAAAGTAAATATTAGGACACACGTGAATAAATTGGATTGACAGTTTCCAAAAATTTAAGTGCTCAAAACGTTGACAAAAAGGAAACTAAAAAGGAAGAAAATTAATATCGGACAAGCCACCTAAATTAATTACTAGCTACCCTAATTTTTAATTAAATACAATATGAACCCAATTTTGCATATCACTCTCTGGCATGTCCATAAACTTAGGGACAAGCAGCCTTTCCTGAGACTTTCCTTAACTTTTATGCTTAGTTGTTGTTAGTTTGAAAAACCAATCGCCCCCTGCATGTTTGCTTTACTTGCTATTCTTTTCACTCGTACGGATTGACAACCCATGCGAGGTTGTGTTTTAATTGATACTTAGACCTATCATCTCTGTGAAAAAACCCAGGGCTTACTGCTAATTACCCCATGTGTAGCGTAGTAGTGAGAACAGGTGCAGAACTATAAATCCCTTATCTTTTGACCACGTCCTCCGCCCGGGTTACTTAGCCACAATTAACGATTTCAGGGGGAGGCATGTCATTTTAGCTTTTTTTAATTACTTTTGTAGAGTTTTTGTAGATCTGGTATTTGTGGTTTTAGCTTCTTTAGTGGTTTTAGTTTCTTTTGGAAAATAATACTGATATATAGTATGTGTTTCTGTGTGGGTTTGATATCTGTTCTAAGTCACAAAGTTTTGTAGATCTGATCTGAGTTCATTCACGTAGTTTTGTAGGTTTGCACGTAACATGTTTTTGTTTGTTTGGATTCCACTTAACGTATTTGATATTTATTTTAAGTTGCACAGTTTTGTAGACCTGGTCTTAGTTCTATATGAAAATGATACTGAAATCAAAGTTACACATGATGTTGTGGTTTTATTCTTATTGATAGAGGTTGGGCCCGAGAAGGGTGTTGGTCCGTAGGTGTGGCGGTCCAATTAGGGTATTATTAAATACTCATGAATAGTTACCGTATTTGCGAGGAATTAAGGGTGATAATAAAGGAACCTGTTATTTATAATATAGAGTATAAATTCAAGGTATGTATTTATTTATAATTCATGTTGTGCTAATGATATTTGGACTTTTGGAGCTAACTTAAACATCGGAGGACTGACCCCTGGAACTTCAGAGATAGTTTTATTGCAGGGTGATTTGAAAGAAGGTCAAACCCAAGAATTCATCAATCGTTTGAGACGCATAATTGGTAGACCTTTTGCAGACTTGATGTTACTGGTTATACTTTCTTAATGATCAAATAGGCAAAAGCCTTAAACAATTACAAGTGATCCTATTACGTGAGTTTTTTGTGCTTTATTGGTCCTGTTTTAGAATTTCAAATTTTTATTTAGTTTACAGCAAAGGTTGCTGAGAGCTATATATGTTGTCCTTGTTATGACCAGTTGTGATTCATTATGTTATCATCTTGATGAGGTAAAGATACTAGCTATTCAATGATTTGTACTTATGATTACCTCAATTCCTGCCCTCTCCTTATTCTAATTATCACCGAGAGGAACCAGAAATAAATCTGAACGGAGTTGTCAAGAGATACAATTATATCATTATGTCTGAGAAGGAGGCGGCGAATGCGAACATTTTGAAGGATCCAACGGGACTGATGGGGCTCGAACTCGCAGTTGAACAATGCTAGGAAGAGAAAAATCTGAACTCCCGGTTAACTTTTAGAGGCCCTCACTCTTTTTATTTGACATTTTCTTCGAACAATTGAATCAGGAGAGGAGATCCATCCCAGAGGGAACCTTAGCTATTTCATCAGCTGCAAATCTTTTAGCCGTTGAAGTTCTTCCCTTACTAGAGCAGAGGTCTAGCAACGAATTAGTGATCCAACCGGGCATCGTAGGAATTGAGTTCAAGCTTTGCCCAACCCCTTCTTTATAGTTTACAATGAATCGTAATATTTTTTGAGATACAATCTAATTTGGCGGGGTGGACATTGGATTAGCAGGTATATAATTATCGGGAAGGAAATAGATACAGCTTCCACCAGGACACCTACTCCTGCAACCATAAAGAAAGGAGAAAGAGATGCTATAAGCTACAGATGCCCTTGGATAGTATTATCAAAGTAATGCGTGGTCTTTTCATGTATGGCTTAGTAATGTAGAAATAGTGTTCATCCCCCGCTGAAATTGTGGCTGCCAATTTGCTTTTTGTTAGATTTTTGTGGAAAATACCATGAGTTTGATGTTCAGGTGTGCCTTCATTGCTAAAATCTCTCTAATTTTACAGAAGATCCTAACATGCATTGTTTCCTGCTTTTGTTACCCACCTCCTAAATACAACTAATTAAATAGTAATAAATTGGGGTCGTCCACAAACAAGAGAGATTCTTGTAAATGTTCATGCATATAAGGGTAAATAATAGCTTATAGATATATATAAGGGTAAATAATAGCTTATATATATATATATATATATATATATATATATATATATATATATATATATATATATAAAAGCAGTTAAAGAGAGAGGGGGTTGGTTTGGTTTTTCTAATTAATGAAAGGGAAAACAAGACATGTAGCATGTGCAGATAATTAGATCAATCATGCAACAACTAAGAGAAGATGATAAAAATACTATTGACAAAGTCTTTGGGACAATTAATTCGCACTTCCAAACCTATTATTGATCCTAGAAACAATCACTCATTTAATCACCTTGATTACCTATTGTGAATGCTACAACTTCCCTTTTGAAAATAAACATCCCGTTCTTCTTAAGAGTAATTTGCAAAAGCGATCAACGACTATTTATAAACTTCACCAATGATCACTTTAGACAGCTAACGCCTAAATGTATTTCATCAGTGACATCATACACAAAGAACCAATAGATTTGATAACAACTACAAGTACTCTATCAAATACTTAGCCATTTAACCAAACAAAGCATTCTGCGGGTTTGACCTAGAAAGATCGACATTCAAGATTATACCTTTTAGTGCTACCTTAGGATAAACATGACAACAAACCACATAATCATACTCATCCAACAATATTAACATCATCTACCCAACAACAAGTTCTAATTCCATGTTCTTGGATTTCATGCCAAAGAGATACGAAATTGTGCACATCTCTTAGAGCATCCACAATGGTAGTGGACTTAATGGACACTTTTTAAGTGTCACATCATCAATTTTAATAAAAACTAGGTAAGAATCAACTACCAACAATGAAATGATATTTTATAATCACTTCTTTAGCGTCACATCACCATCTCTAATATTTTTTTTAAAAATTAAACACCCGTGGGTGAGGGATATTTTATTAAGGTTCCCGAGGCCTATTTAGTAGTAATGAGATCTAGAGTGTTTTACATAGTGGCAAGATATTTGCCCCAAAAGAGATGTTAGCCCGCTACAGAGGTACAACTGAGAAGAAAAGGTAGTAAGATAATAAATTGGGAAAAGGTAGTTACGATTCCAAAAGGAAGAATCTCCACCCCATGTGTTAATTCTTCCCTTTGGCCAGGTAGCACCTTTCCATACATTGGAGAGGAAAAATTTAATTTCTTGCAATGAGTTTTAAAGATCCTTGAAAGGCGTCCGAAGGAAGGCTGACTGGTGTAGAGTTGATTTGAATCTGATATGTTGATATTGAACGTCAGAGACCAGCAAGATGGACTTCGAACAAGAGGGAAGTCACCAATTTCTGGCCATTATGGACTTCATAGCAGTGCGCTATTTGCTTCAGCAGAGAGCATTCAGCAAGATGGACTTCATAACTTTTCAGCAGATGGACTTCATCTGTATCTCTAAGCATGAAAAGCAGAAAAGAAGAAGCAGCAGTTTCTGTACTAGTTTGAAGAGACAAATTCATGAGCTACTTAGAACAATATCCATACGTGGAGAGAGTAGAAATGGAAAGCCTACTCGATCGAGCTGTAGTCCATATAAGCTCCTACTCTAATTCCAGGATAACCATTTCTATTAAGGGATAAAAGACCCCTAAGAAAACGGGGGGTTGACTGAAAATCTAAATCTCCCTGTATATTATTATCAGAGGCCAGTTTTGCCAGAAAATCAGCAGCTGAGTTGGCTTCCCTAGGCGTATGTTGGATTGGATGTATGAGGTGTTTTGAGTGAAGTGCACTACAGATGGAGAAGATTCTCCATGGACAACTTATTGGATTATGAATCCCCCTAACAGCCGTTAAACAATCAGATTCAATCACACAGCCGTTAAGTGCCAGTTCTGAGCAAATGTCATAGCCACATTGAATAGCAAAAAGTTCAGCATGTAAGGGAGATGGTGACTAGAAAGTGTTAGCTCTCATTTTAACCACAGTCCCATTCCAATTCCTAACTATGACAGCATATGAGGAAAGACCACTAGATATCCAAGTAGCATCAGTATTGATTTTGTATCCCTGTTGTGGTTTAATCCAACTCACAGCTGAAATAGTTTTTTTCCCTTATTAAAGATTTGAGGAATAATATTTTCTTGAATCCAATACTTATGCTTATCTATATTGCCTATCAGATGATTAGCAGTGAAGATTTGATAGATCATATCTTTAATATCATGAAAGCATGCGTCTTTGGAGAAAGATTTATTATCAAAAATAACTTTATTTCTGCAAATCCAGAGGAACCAGGTTGTGACTAGTAAGGCAGCAGTTATAATGTTTGACTGTATCTTGGAATCAGCCTTGAAAGATAGATAGTATTCCACTCTGCTCTTTAAACTACCAAAAACTAATTGTTGTAGCTGTAAAAGGTTATTAACACTTTGCCAAACAGCAGTAGAAGAGGGGCAGGAATTGAAGAAGTGATCCAAAGTATCAGGATGATTCTGGCATAGGGGGCATTTAGAAGCTAAGGAGAAACCTATCCTACGTAAAATATTATCAAAAGGTAGAATACCATTAAGGGCTCTCCACAATAGAACAGACATCTTTTTTGGAATGAAAGAGGACCAAACCTTGTTAAGATGTCTGATTTCTGGTCTTTTTTGTCTCAAAATACTGTAAGCCGAGCGAATTGAGAAATTCCCATCAGTGGTTGGTGTCCAGACAAACTTATCTTTATGATGGTAATTCAGCTTCACTTCCCGCAAGAGAAGTGTTGGTAGCCAAATGAGGCTCCAGTTTTGGTAGGATAGCAACTTTGTTATTGATAAAAGACCTTAGGAAAATATCCACAAAGGGAATATCCATCTCCTGGGGCCATTTATAATACAATGCACCATCTCCTGTCCAGTTAGCATTCCAGAATGAGCAATCACCAGTACCATAAATAACTCTAGAAAAGCTGTTTGCCTTAGTAGTGATTTTACAAATTCTGGACCAAGTGTGAGATTTTTTATAAGAGGCAGGGAGTGACCATAAAAGAGCTGACCACTGAGTAGTGTTTTTTTGCAGTTTCCACCATAGTTTACATGAAAAAGCATCTACTGTGGCATTTAAATCCCTTAAACCTACTCCATTTTCTTCTACAGGAAAACTCATGTTTTTCCAGGATCTCCACTTTTTTCTATGAGAGTTTTCACAGTCCCCCCAAAACAAACTGGAAGCAATTTTTTCCATTTTATTTAAAACTATCTTTGGAGGACATAAAACTGCAAAAATATGCGTGGGAATTGAAAGAAAACAATGGTTAATCAGAATGATCTTTCCAGCAGTAGTTAGCCATTTATTCTTCCAATTATTAATTGATTTCTCCATTCTTTCCAGTATAGGTTGATAATGTACCTTTAAATTTTGACCAAAAAAGATAGGGACTCCTAGATATTTAAAAGGGAAAGAACCTTTCTCCATTCCCAGAATCCTTCTAACAGATTGGACAGTTGTTAAAGATGTGTTATGAGCTACAAAAAATTTAGATTTAGCAAAATTGACCTTTTGACTGATGTTTGCTCATAGGCTACCAGAAAATTTGTAAACCTCTTCAAATTTTTGGGTTTAGTATTCAGAAAAACAGCAGTATCATCAGCATACATCAGATGGGAAATAGGGGAACACGACAGGGGTAGACTAAAATATTGTAAGTAACCTATGCTAAAAATTTTCTTTAAACCTCTAGAGAAAGCTTTAGACATTAAATTGTATAGGAAAGGAGAAAGTGGATCTCCTTGTTTAATACCCCTAGAGGATGCAAAGAAACCTGAGATTACTCCATTGATTAAGACTGAGAAATGAGCAGCAGCAATATTATGCATAATGATTTTTACAAATTTACCATGAAAACCAAAATGTAGAAGGATGGAATTTAGGAATGACCATGAAACCCTATCAAATGCCTTTTGCATATCCAGTTTAACTATTAAATTAGAGGCCTTTGATTTTCTAGACAGTATTCTGGTTATCTCCTGCATTAGGATGACATTATTAGAGATATCCCTTCCTTTAATAAAAGCACTTTGTTCAGGGGAGATCAGTAAATGCATAAGTGGTTTGATCCTTTCCATTAGCATTTTTGAAAAAACTTTATTTACAAAATTTGATAGGCTAATGGGTCTGAAATCAGAAAAGGTAATAGGGATTGGTTTTTTGGGGATTAAGGTGAGCCAGGTGCTAGAGATGGCTTTTGGGATATTGCCATTACATAAGAATTCATTTGCAGCTTCTAAAAGGTCTTCTTTGATGGTATCCCAGAAAGAAGTATAAAATTCTCCAGAGAAACCATCTGAACCAGGAGCACTTGATTTGTTTAGATAAAAAATGGAAAATTTGAGTTCCTGGATATTAAAAGGTTTAAGCAAGAGGAGGTTTTGTTGGTCTGTGATTACTTTAGGGATTTCTTTTAGAAAGTACTGTAGGTAAGTTCCCATTTTTTGAGGAGCATCCTCATTAAGTAATTCTTTGAAAAACTGAACTCCTTCTTCTTTAATCAATTGAGGTTCTGATATCCAGTTCCCATTACCATCTTTAATTTTACTAATTCTTGATCTAGCTCTTCTTTCCCTAATGGAGTGGTGAAAGTAGCTAGTGTTTGCATCCCCATGCTTGATCCAATTTAACCTAGCCTTTTGCCTCAAAAAAATATTTTTTTCTTTCTGTGATCTCAGAAGCAAGGCCTTTGACCTATTAAGTTTAACTAGAACTGATTCATCCTGAGTTTGCTGGAACATTATTTCTAGATCATTGACTTTTGTCTCAGATTGTAAAAGATTTTGATTAACATTTCCAAATTTGGATTTGTTCCCTTCTTTAATGACAAGCTTTAGCCTCTTAAGTTTATACACTAGCCTATGCATCCCTCTTAAGGGGGATATTAAATTCCAATTTGAGACTACTAAAGCCTGAAAATCTTATCTGTTAGACCACATATCTTGATATCTAAAAGGCCTTGGTACTTGTTCTTCCACAGATTGAACAGATTGAAATAAAGGAGAATGATCCGAAGTCAATCTATTTAGAACCTGTATTGAGCTGTTAGGAAATAATTCCAACCATTCTTAATTGCCAATGCCCCTATCTAATCTTTGAAACATCAGGTTCTTACATTTATTCTTGTACCTATTATTACTCCAAGTGAAAGAATTTCCTACTGTAGGAATTTCATGTAAGTCCATACTATTTATAAAATCATTAAAATGTTTCATGCTTTTTTGGGGAGTTGATTTCCTTCCTTTATATTTAGTAATAGAGGCTACAGTATTGAAACACCCTATGTATATGGAGGGTTCAGAAGTAGGTGAATTTAAATCATTCCATAACGCTTCCCTTAATTGTCTGCTGACACTAGCATATATGAAAAAGCAATTCCAACTAACAGATGAAGTATTTTCAGATATTCTGGCTTGTAAAAATTGGTCCAATTCCTTTAAACTGGCTATATTAAAAGCATGATTCCATAAGATCCAAAATTTTGCATTCTGGGCAGGGAGGGCAAAATTATAACCTAGTTCATTCTTCAATTTGTCTAAATTCTGTTTATCATGCAAGGTTCAATTAGGCCTAAAATGTCAATCTTGTGTTTAAATTTGAGTGCCTTTAATCTATCCAATGATGTTCCATATCCTCTAACGTTCCAGACTAAAATATTCCCTATGATGGTGTATTTTATCATTTAAAACCTGTAGGGGTTGTTTTTTTGTGAAGATCTTAGTTTCCTAAGTTTCGTAGCTGAAGCCTTACTATTTTTTCCAAACTTGCCTTCACTTTTTTCCATAGTTTCTATAGGAGGTGTCAGTTCGGGTGTACTTACCTTTGCCTGAATGTTAGGATCTTCATTTTTGCTCTGTTCTGTTGCGGTATTATCACTTAAACTATCCCCATCAGGAGAGTCTTCCTGGTTGACTAATGATTTGATTGCAGAGGTGGAAATCTGCTCTGAGTGACCTACCTGCACATCTTCAGGAGTGGACAGTCTTACTTCTGAGGTAGCTAACTTGTCTGCTGATGTAGGGTGCACAAAAACTTCCTGTGATTCCAGAGACTCATGGAAAATCTCGACTACTTCATCATCCTGATCATCATCCTGTAAGGCATCTAAAGTTTGGAAAGCATTTGAAATTGTGACCGTGTTATTTGTACTTAAATTTTCCTGGATTGGGGATAGTTCAACCTGTTGATTCTTTTTTCTCCAGAAAAAAGTAGTAATTGGTTTAGAAATGTCATCCAGAGAGTAAAAAGGAGCATTTATATTCTTTTGACTGATACTGAAAGAGTTAAGATTATTTTCATGTTGAAAACTTGAAGTATTTTTTTGTGCTTGAAAATCAAGTTCTTTTTGAGTAACAGATAAAGTTGATGATCCTTCGACCTCTATTGTTACTTTGGGGGGGGGATACCAGATCTTTCTGAGTTTCAACACAGGTTGGGACTATTCTTTCCTTGTTCTCATTAACATCAACTATGTTTATCTTCTTTTTCCTCAGTTTAGGATGCAGAAAGTTACAATTTGCCTGACTATGTCCAATTATCCTACAATGAGTACAGTATGAAGGTAGTTCCTCATATTCTATAGGGTAGTTTGCTACTTTGTTGTCTATTCCCACTACAATAGATGAGGGGAGCTGAGACAAAAGGTCGACCTCGACACATACTTTAATGGCAGAGGGTCTAGTTAGGGCATTTGTAGCTGCATCCATTTTAAGATATCTCCCTATCTGGCTACTAATACCAATAATTGCTGAAGTATTGTAAAAGTGTATAGGTAATTTATGAATTGTTACCCAAGCTGGAACAATGGAGGATTCAGCAGCTGGAGAGAAGTCAGGGGACCACTTCTGTACCTTCATGATCGAGCCTTGAATCATCCATTGACCCTTCATCCAACATCTCTAGTAGTCCTCGCAATCCTGAAATCTAATAAGAACATGGCGATAATCAATAGAACCTAGTTGAAATTTAGATTTAAAACCGATAGATTTGAAAGCAGATTGTAAAATCTCCATGGACGGTTTCCCTCTGTTGAACTTCCCAACGAGGGCGTTCTGGTAGTGTACAACCAGAAGATCGCCTTCCTCCGGAGGGAGGATGTAGGCAATCTTACCCTTGTATTCAGTGGTAGGATGCAAGTTTGGCGTATCGGGAAGAGAGGAGAGGAGCGGAGAAGGTTTCATATTAAGAGCTTGGAGAAAGCTTTTGTTAATGGGAGGGGGAGTATCTGAAATTGGATTTGGCGTAGGCGCCGCCATGATCGGCGGTGAATACAGTGAAGAATGACCGTTATCAGTGAGAGAGATGGTGAAAAAGAAGAAGAAAGGGCTATGGTGTGTGTTTCGCACTTTTTTTCGCACACAGTCGTTGATTAGATTAGTAACTCCTCTTTAGATAATCTTGCCACCATCTCTAATAAAAAAAAACACTTTAACTTTTCTTTATATTTTATAAAATATCAATATCATGCAAATTAAAAAAATTATTGTACATTGTTTTGATTATATAAATATATAACAAAATGATTTTTCTTTCATCCAAAATGATAGTTTATATAAAATTTATATGATTTAAAATTATCAATATTAATATCAATATCATTATATTAATGGATGTTTATCAGATTGGGAGCAAATATTTTTTACCGTTACAAGCATTGCTTTTCAGCAAAAGTCTTTTTCATTTTAAATTATAATTAATTAAAAATTCAAAAAAGCCATGCCATGTGTCAATAATTTTTTGGTTGACCTTTCACAAATAAAGAGGTACCAGCTCAATAAATAAGTAGCAACTTCTTAAAACTCCACAATTATCCTCACTTAATCGTGGGACGATAAATAGTGTCACCAGAGATGGTAGGTCAGAACTGTTGTCGTAAACCACAAAAACTTATCGTAAAAAGTACTTACCTCTATAAGTGAATGTCAATCTCATTTATCATAATCTCGACAGGACCTTTTCTCCAACAATTTATAAATGTTTGATTCTTAAAAGAAAAAAAAAATTAAAATTAGTACGTCTCTCGGACAGGACCTGCTTGAGCATGAGGCAAGTGAATGCCTTGCCTCAGGCCCCCAATTTTTTCATTGTAAAGGGGTCTCATTTTTAAAAATATCACCAAATATTATATTTTCAATTAACTGACGCAATCATCTTCTTTTCCTTTTCATATGAGGCCCATATTTACAAATAATACGTGCCCCAAATATTATATGTTAGGCCCTTTTTTTAATAGTTTGCTTCATGCTCCTAAAATCCTAGGGCCGGCACTGCTCTCAGATAGTTTAAAATCCTTAATTAATTAATTAATTATCATACCCTTCTAGATCCATGCATGCATTTATCAAAAGTAACTTTAGTTTTTTTTTTCTCTTGCTTCTTTTGAATGGGTCGGTAAGTTTAGATGACAACAACGTATGAGTAGAACCATGTTAATTTCAAACATCACATAATAAAATAAACATGTACTTTAAGAACCAAGATGTAAGAACTACTATAAATGGAGCTTTATTGTCCATGCACTCCACACTCAAAGGTACAACATGTTTTGCTTACTCACCACTCTGAAGCAAAACTATGTTTGATCATTCCTCATCATATCTTCAATGGCGAACTTCACAACCCATAAGGAGTGCTCCTTAATTAGAAAAGTGAGTTAAGGAGCAACCATTGTTGGTGGTCTTAGTTCCTGACATGTTATCATTCAAACATTTCATATTCTTAAACATCTCATAACATAAACGAAGTAAATAACATCATTAAATTCACAATAAATTCTAAGTAATCAATGCTCATAAATGAGTGAATATAATTTCTCACTACATGGACTTGGAAGCTTCAATCAATTGCTCACAAGTAATAACTTAGCTACTGGAGTTCATACTAACAATCAAAAGAAAATCTAACATAATCCAAAGTGAAGATAGATTAAAAATAAGAAAGAAAAAGATAGGAAATGAGAGGATGAGAATGCTATTTACAGTACCAGAGAAATTCTAAAATATGCCACTTGCAGTAGGCCGTCGCGACCCTTGAGTATATCCTCGCGACTCACGACAGGTACAAAATGCTGCATCTTTAAATCTTCATTACTCTTGTCTAAGTCTCCAATCTTTAACTCTTCACTTCTCTTGTCTTCAATTCTTCAATCACTATTGGGATGACCCCCTATAGGCACCGATATTTTCACACCATGGGCACCGGTTTTTTTTAGCATTTTCATACCAGTGCCTAAGTGACCCAGTGCAAGAAATGTAGTACATAGGCACCGGTAAGAGGTACCGGTGCTAGAAATTTAATCCATCACCGGTACCACTTACCGATGCCTATGTTACAACCCTCACAGGTATGTTACAACCCCCCATAGACACCAGTTTGAAAATGTTCACAATACTGGTACTTATGTGGTAACATACCTGTGCTTGTAAATATGCGATCAATAAAAAAAGTCTGGCCAGTGATTATAAACTCACTGGCTGGAAAATCAAACCCATTACGAATAATAGGCCGTACAAAAAAACAATAATAAATGTAAGTTTGTGTCAAAAACTAGAATATTTATAACCACAACCAAAAAGTTTATTACATTCATTCGAGAAAACATAACCCTATATTCATGAAACAAACTAGACCTAAACATAGATAAAAAACAAAAATTATCATAAAAAATATAACCTAATCTTCATAAACAATAGATAACATCAACGACCTAGATCCGTGAAGGTAAGGTCTGACAGAAGGGCTGATGCATGGTCCAATGCGGTGGCCAGTTTTGCTGAAAGATGAGGCGTGGCTGATCTGAGTTGTTACCTGCATTTTTGGGGCTATAGTAGGGATAGGGTGCTCTAACTATTTCTTTCTTCCATTAAGTTTGTGCACAATAGGATTTTTCGAAGAAAACTATTGAAAATGTCAAAATTATGCAGCGTTTAAGCACTTAGGAAACACTGTGTGTATAACTATGTATTTATTATTAACTATGTGTTAATATTATACACACCATGTTAAACACTTAATATTAAACACACCATGTTTACTTGGTGCTCATATACTCCAAAATCTCCACATTTTAAATTTTAGAGTTCTGCAAATGTTATTGGACTTTCCATTAAGTTTGTGCACATACTATTTGTCGAAGAAAACTATTTAAAATGTCAAAATTATGCAGTGTTCAAACACCGAGGAAACATGGTATGTGTAACTATGTTTTAACTATGTATTTAACATTAACTCTGTTTTAATATTAAACAGACCATGTTAAAAACTTAAAGTTAAACACACCATGCTACCTGGTGCTCGTAGACTGTAAAATCTCCACATTTTAAATTGTTATTAAGTTTGTGCACAGTACGATTTGTCGAATAAAACTCTTTAAAATGTCAAACTTATGCAGCATTTAAGCATCGAGGAAACATTGTGTGTATAATGTTTTAACTATGTATTTAACATTAACTATGTGTTAATGTTAAACTCCATGTTAAACACTAACACACCTTGTTTACTTGGTGCTCATATACTGTAAAATCTCCACATTTTAAATTTAAGAGTTCTGCAAATGTTACTGTTAAAATCATCAAAAGAAGCAAAAACTTGTAATACACTATCAATGAAATAGTCCAAAGCAAGCTATCCAACCCTGTATTCAAGCTAGCACAATTGGTGACACAGTCCAAAGCAAGTTATCCTACAAATACACTATTTTTCACATTAAAAATCACATAATTTCATAGCACACTAAAAATAATTGCAACAACACAGACTGAGAGAGTTGAGACCAACCTCCAATATATATGATCCTTCAATGAGATTCCCCCAATATTTAAATCTAATAATAAAGACAATTGTTAACGTAATGAAACATTTTTTAATGGAATGAAAACTAACGTAGGTCTAAGAAAAAGTAAATCTATTGAAAGGAAATAAGCATGGAAGAAAAGGAATACCTTCAGTTGGTGGTTTGTGGTCTAGGTTGTTGTTGGAATATCACCTCGAAAAATCAACTGATTTGGGGGCCGGCCGTCGGACTTCTTTCCATTGGAGTGCTTGTCGGCCATTAATTTTTTTCTCCAGTTGGCATCAGATTCTCTCCGATTTGCTCACCGGTTTTGGCTCTCCAGACCGGACGGGTGATGAGGTGGGGATATGGAGAGGGTGGGTTAATATGCAGAGGGTTTACAAGTGATGTGTGGGAGGGATGATGAGGTGGGGATAAAATTAGGGCTTCACGGTTTATATAGATAGCAAAAACTTTTAACGGTTAAGATTAAATGAAAGTGAGAAATAAATGGTTCAGATCTACTCGTACCAATAGCACCGACATTGAATGGATAATACCGGTGCCTATGTGTATCAATATGCAGCTGCTCTGGGTTGCTTTAAATGAATTTTTTTTCATAATTTTTGGAACCCGAGAGAAAACCCGAATGAATTTTTCTAAGTCCCTAGCACTGGTTCAAACACCGGTGCTACAACTTCTAAACATATGCTCAAATTAGTTAAAGCAGCTGCCTGAGGCTGCTTTAGATTTTTTTTCAAAAGCAGAAAGGAATGCATAGAAATTTTTTCCAAGTTTGTAGCAGCGGTAGTGTGTAAACCAGTGCTATGTTGAAACTTTAAAAAATTCAAAATTTCACCCCACTCTTTCTATCCACTGACCCGAAAGTTGGTTAGTTTTTAAGGTTAACGCAGTTATGTAATTTGATTGATAAAAAATCAATTATACATTCTGCCTTTCCCGTG
This sequence comes from Rubia yunnanensis, assembly GCA_037428765.1. Classification (NCBI taxonomy): domain Eukaryota; kingdom Viridiplantae; phylum Streptophyta; class Magnoliopsida; order Gentianales; family Rubiaceae; genus Rubia; species Rubia yunnanensis. Next base: position 43,577,629 of record CM075066.1, read on the forward strand.
TTCAAAAATTTTGTATGACGGGTCCCCGAAATGGATCCGTATGTAACTTTTCTGAAATTGCACTATTGCCTAAATAGCATTAATGCTTCGTTTTTTTATCGAATTTATTTCATATTAGGTATTCTTGGATTAATTGATGTTTTGAAATAGAAAAGTAATTTTTCATGAAATTTAATGAAGCTCTAGTACATGCGTTATAGTATATTACTATAGATTACTCAAAAGTTAGGAAGCCCTAACGGGGAGGCTTGAACCCCTTCACCATGAGCATCGTCATGACCCTAATGTTATCTAAAATTAGAGAGGTTGGGGTACAAAACATTCAAGAGGAAAGTTTTTGGAGGTGGAGATGGTTTAAAGGGATTTGGGTGGCTAGGAGGCTTGGGATTGCCTTTTAGCTCATCTCTTATCTCCCTCATTACTTCAAAAAATGGTGGAGTTGGTTCATTAGATGGGGGAAGGGGTGATGATGCTAATGAATGTAGCACAATCACCTCTTTCTCCATTTTTTTCATCCTCAACAACCAACTCCTCATCCCCTTCGAACTCAAACCCATTTCTCATGGTGACCTCACTCACCGAATCCTCGAGTTTAACTTGGGATGTTTTATTATCGGAATAATGAGCTTCCATTCGGGCCAACACTTCCAATATACTCCTCGCATGCCCCTCAATAGCCTCATGACTAGAGGAGAACCGAGTGTTCGGTTCCTCACTAGTCAAGTTGTTCAAGTTTGCTATTGCATTCATGACTTCCTCACGTGTCAAACTTGAACTTCCTTGTTGGGCTTGGTTTTAGGGTATGGTATAAGGTGGTGATGGCCAACTATTTCACTCGTTTTGTTGGTTTTCTGGCTCATTCTCATACCACTAATCCGGATTGTAACCATTGTGGTATGGATACCATTCTTGGGTTTCTTGCCCTTGAAAACCAACATCTCCTACTTCTTGGTGGCACTCTTCATAATACCCTTGGTTTTGGAAACTAAGGGTTGTTTCCCCCTCATAGTGCTCCTCTCTAAAACAAAATAGCATGATTCGGTAGGATGGTCGGAATGACACATCCTACAAAACCTTGATTGTTGAGCCTCTCTTCTCATGATGAGTTCCCTCAAGGTGAGACGTTCTATTTTTAAAATTCTTTTTCAAAGAAATCATATTGCAAGGATTCTTGATAAAAATTCACCAAGAACTCAAGCAATACCTAATCCAAACAAAAAAAAAACCACCAAGAAGTGGAAAATTTAAAAAACTAGCTAATATGCAACCAAATATGGCCAAACACTTAAAACAAACGCCTTTTCCCCGACAGTGGTGCCAAAATTTGGGATGTCGTCACCGTACCTCTCAAAGTTAATATTTATAAACCTTAAATGATTACTAATTGTAATTAAGTAGATAGTGGCAAATTGAGGTCGTCCACGAAGAAGAGGGATCTTTCTAAGGGTTTAAGCATATAAGGTTGATATTAAACTAGAAGTAGATATATATATATATATAGAGATATATATATATATATATATAGAGAGAGATATATATAGAGAGAGAGATATATATAAAAGCAAGTAAAAAGGGGGGGTTTAGTTGGTTTTTGTCCTAAGTTATGAAATCAAAAGACAAACTAACTAGCAAAATTAAGTAACTATGCTAATCATGCAATAACTAAGAAAAAGAGATAAAAACTACAAAAGACAAAGCCTTGGGGGCAATTGATTACCACTTCCAAACCTCTTATCTATCCTTATTCATTACTTTAACTACTTATTGTGAAGATAAATCTTCTATCCTTCTTAGATAGTAGTTTGAAAGAGTGAATTCGACATCTCTTGTAAAACCTCACCAATGACTCTCTAAGTCGAAACATGACTAAAAATATCCCATTAATGACATTGAGCACGAAGAATCAACAAGCTTGGTAACACTTATAAACACTACACCGTGTCTAAGCATTGAATCAATTCATGCATTTACCCAAGATCAATCAAGAACGATTAATATTCATCGACTTCTCTCATTTTCTACCTAAAACAAACATGACAATGAGTTCAACATCATCACATTCAGTTAGCAATTATCAACACATCAACACCATTTAGAAGTTCTAACTCATGTTCTTGGATTTTATATCAAGAAGAGGGGAAATTAGCCACTTTCTCCCAACCCTAGTAAGCAATCATACAAGCAATTCATATACTCAAACATCCAACAACATTAACGCCATTAACAATCCACATTCAAAGCTCAATAAATGCACAATCGAAAATATACCAAATATATAAATAGAGTTATCAAGATATGGGCTTAGAAGCCTTAATCAATTGCACCCAAGATTAAACTAACTTAGATAATGAAAATGCATTTTTTTTATGAAAACACCCGAGGGTGGGGGATTATATATAAAGGTTCCCCAGACCTTAATTGTAACCATTAGAATGTACATGAGGTTTAGATTGTTCATGAGGAGAGTTGAGGCAACATAGTTGCCTCCAAAAGCACTACCTATCTACAAATAGGATGTGTACAAACTATCCAAAGTAAAAGAGGATAGTTATTGAAGTTGCAATTCCAAAAGAAAGAATCTCCACCCCTTGTGTTAATTCTTTCCTTTGGCCAGGAAACTTAAATCTAGAAACTACAAATATTAATCTTAAAGAACTCAGAACCTAGAGTTGGATTTATGAGTAATCAAAATCTGGTATTTGAGACTTCTTCAAATCAGCCACAACAAGATAAACAGAGTTGAATGTCCATGAAGTTATTGCTCAGCCGAGCTTCAAATGTTGACATCCTCTATAGCACCTTGAAAAATCAGAAACAGTAAACTCTTAGCAGTATCAATTCAATCAAAAGGCATTCTTATTTAGTCTGATATAAGGAGTATGCTCCTTGTCCAAAGAAATGAGGCCTTTGATGTGATTGAGAGCATTAGAAAGGCTTAGACTCAGATTATGGGTTGAATGGTGTTTAGCAATAGCATCTGCCAAAGAATTATATTCTCTAAAGACATGTTTGAGATCAGCATTCTTTAACAGGAATTGTACTCTAGATGTTAGGTCAAACAAAGTCCAGTGAGCAGTGTAGGGGTCTTTGATCATTTTTACTGCCAACAATGAATCTGATTCAATTGTGACAGTGTTATCTAGTTCAGGAAAAGTATGGCAGGCGAATTGTACAGCTAGAATCTCTGCTTGAAGTGGAGAAGCAACAGTAATAGCTATTGATTTAATCAGGAATGGGGTACCAAAACTGTTCCTTGCAATGAGGCCTACTGTTACCTTATTAGGATTCCAAGATGCATCCACATTGATCTTAAAACAATCTGGCTTTGGCCTTTCCCAAAAAACAATTGATATTATAGGTTTCGGAGGTGATCTAAGCTGAGGGATCAGATGTAACAAGTTGGATGGAATAGTTAAGAAGGAACTATGGTGATAAGATTTAGCATGGAGAGACAGATAGGTTTGATCACATACTTCCTTGCATATTAGCTCTGAAGAAAAACATTTGTTGTCAAATAAGAAACTGTTTCCGGCCTTCCAGAGGCACCAACATATCAAAGGTGGGAGCATTTTACATAGCAGATGGTGCCACTTAGGGAGGTCCTGACTATTCCAGAATAGAAAGAATCTATCAGTAATTGAGTCTTGCTCATTAAGGTGAAAATCCAACAAATATGCCATCTTAATCCATATGTTTTGAGCAAGGGGACAAGATATAAAGAAATGTTGAATAGAGTCTGAGTGACAACATGTTGGGCATTTTGAGGCAAGACTAAAACCACATTTAATTAGCACATCATCAAAAGGTAGGAAAGAGTGCAACAGTTTCCATGTGAAGATAGAAACCTTTTTTTGCAGTGTAGGATTCCATATAATTTTGGTGGCAGGGAAATTACCTAAGGAGAGAGTGAGTTCCTTGTATGCAGATTTGAAAGAGAAAGACCCTATCACTTCTGGTTTCCAGACCAGTCTATCTTCTCTGTCTAGATTGATTTCTGCACCCTAAAGAAAAGAGAGAGTATCATGTTCCAGGAAGGGGGAAATCCGTGGTAAAATTGAATCTTTATTACTGATAAAATCAGTAACATAGCAATATAGTAATGGTGAAAGGATGGAGCTGGGAATATGGGTCATCAATGGTCCATTAGGGCACCAGTTAGCAGACCAGAGATTACAGCTACCTTTACCATGAATGATCAATGTGTTTTTTTCTGCAAAGGAGTTAACTGAACAGATTCTTTTCCAGGTCATGGACTTTCTATGTGTTTGTGGTAAGGACCAAATCAATTTAGACCATATAGTAGTTCCTAACTGACTCTTCCACCAGAGTTTAAGAGAGCAAGAGTCAATTATGGCCTGAATTGATCTAAAACCTAGACCATTTAGAGACTTATGTATAGCTAAATCAGCCCATCTCTTCCATACTTTGTTCTTTTTGCTATCAGACTCTCCCCAGAAAAATATAGACATTTTTCTCTCAAATGTCTTAACTATATGGTTAGGGGGTTTGGTAACAGTCCATAGATGATGAGGTAAAGAGTATAAGCAAGACTGGATTAAGGTTAATTTACCCCCTGAGCTAAGCCATTTAATTTTCCAATTAAGCAATTTTTTATCCAGGTTTTCCATCAGAGGTTGGAAGTATCTGTTCAAGGTTCTACCTTTAAAAATTGGGCAACCTAGGTATTTAAAAGGAAAGGAACCTTTTTTCATTTTTAAGATCATCCTAACCTGATTTGATTTAGCTACTGTAGCCCTTTTACTGATATAAAAATCAGATTTCTCAAAGTTGAATTTTTATCCCAAGGTAGATTCAAAGACCTCTAAGAATGCTTTAATCTTAATCAGATTGGATTTAGAGGCTTGTATGAAGATAATGGTATCATCAACATACATTAAGTGAGAGGCTGGTGTGATTGAGGCAGGTAACTGATAGTATGAAAGACTGCTATTCAAAAATATGTAAGAAAGGCTTCTAGAGAAAGTTTCTGAGAAAATATTGAAAAGAAAATGAGAGAGGGGGTCACCTTGTTTGATTCCTCTTGTGGCTTTAAAAAAGCCCATTGGATTACCATTGAGAAGAACTGAGAAGTGAGCTTGTGATAAATTATTCAAAACAACACCTCAAAAATTCCCACTAAAACCAAATCTAGCTAGTATATTCCTAAGAAAATCCCAATTAACCCTATCAAAAGATTTCCTAAGGTCCAACTTGAGGATGCAGTTAGGCACTCTACTCTTTTTATCTAGGAATCTTAACATTTCCTGTAGATAGAGAATGTTATCAGAAATGTCTCTATTCTTCATGAATGCAGTTTGATTGGGAGAGATTAAATTCTCCATGTGAGGTTTCAATCCCTCCATTAAAACCTTAGAGAAGATTTTGTTGATAACATTAGAGAGGCTAATTGGTCTGAAGTCATCAAAAGAGGATGGTGTTGTTTTTTTTTGGAATTAGGGTTATCCATGTGCTGGAAATTCCTTTTGGCATATCTGAACCTAAAATGAATTCATTTACAGCATCAGTTAGATCTTCCTTAATGATAATCCAGCATTCAATATAGAATTTGCTAGAGAAGCCATCTGGACCTGGACTACTATTCTTATTTAGACCATTAATCACAGCTTTAAGTTCATCTTCAGAGACTGGTCTAGATAAAAATTGGTTGTCCTGTTCTGTGATGACAGATGGAATTTGGCTAAGGAAATGAGGGTAATAGGTGTTATTAGCCATATTAATAGGTTCAGTTAGCAGATCAGAGAAATAGTCAACAGCTTCTTTTTGGATATCCAGGTATGAATTTAGCCACTGACCCTGCCTATTTTTAATTTTTGTAATCTGTAATTTACAATTTTTCTCCTGTACTGTCTTATGAAAAAACTGTGTTATTATCTCCTAGCTTATGCCATGTAGATCTAGCTTTCTGTTTCCAAAATTTTTCTTTCTCCTTTAGGGCTCTAAGCATTAATTCATTTTTCTCATTTAATTTGATTAAATCAGCATCTGAGTGGGTAGAGTCAAAAGCAAGTTCCTGTAGTCTTAGTGCCTCTTCTGCAATGATTACATTAGCATCAATGTTTCCAAAGCAGTCTCTATTCCAAGTTTTTATCACTTTCTTCAATCTAATTAATTTTAGGTAGAAACCTAACATTCCAGATTGAGGAAGTGGATGTGACCAATTTTCCCTAATTAGTTCTATAAATTCTGGTCTATTAAACCAAGTATTTATAAATCTAAATGGTTTAGGGTGAGAATTAGCCAGAGTTGAGACTTGAAGGAGGAGAGGAGAGTGGTCTGAGGATTGCCTATTCAAAATTTGTATAGAAGATGAAGGAAATTTTAAATTCCATTAATGGTGTAGAGACCTCTATCCAATCTTTTTGAGGTAGGCTTTCCAAGTCTTGAATTAGACAAGTGAATAAGTTACCTAATGTATTAATTTCCTGAACACCAGATGAACTGATCCAGTTATTGAAATCTCTAATACTACCTAGAGAGGGAGAGCTAGGACCTTTATATTCTGCAAGTGAAGTGATGGTGTTAAAATCTCCTATATAAATAGTTTCCCTTTTAGGTATGGCAGTCAGGGCTTTCCATAAAGTTTTCCTACCCTCTTTATTCCTAAGAGCATAAACAAAGACAGCTTCCATATCGATGTCTAAAGTAAGGTGGGCTATTTTAACATACAGAAACTGTTCATGATGAGAGATTAATGAGACTGTTACAGGGTTATTCCACATAAGCCATATTTTACCATTTTGGAGTGGCAGATTATGGGAGAAATTGAACTTATCCATATAGGATCTACACTGAGTGTTATCATGCATTGGTTCAATTATACAAAGAAGTTGAATTTTCTTCAACTTAACTAAATGGATTAGTCTTAGCATAGAAGATTCCATTCCTCTAAGATTCCATATTAAGAAATTAACAGTTGAAGTGTGTGTCATTGTTCACATGATTTATGACTTTTAGTAGCTGATCTGAGCATCATTTTATTCAGTTGACTAAAATAGTTATTTTTCTTATTTTTAGACTTACCTTGCTGATTAATGTTACCTTCAAGCATCATAGACTGTGGTGCAGTGAGGTCCTTATGACTGTTTATAGCATTTTCTTCTAATTCCTGCACTTCCAGTTCTATGAGGTCCTCTGTTTGTGGTAGATCATCTAAATCCTGCAACACAGAAAACCTATTTTCCATCTTTCCTTGAAGAGAAAGTGGGGGGTTAGTTGGAGAGGATTGGTTCAGGGTTAACCTGAGTGAGCCAATTTGTATATCATCTTTTGTAGGTAATCTGAGAGGGTTTGGATAATGCAGTAGCATTTAATAGTTTTGAGAGTGAAGATTGAGGATTCTTGGGGTAGGATTCTGGGAGATTGAACAGGTGTTGTTGTTGGTGCTTGCAGGGTTTCATTTTCAATCTCTCTATTAACATCTGGAAGCAAGTATGAGGAATGGTTAAGGGAGGGGCTTGTTATGGCTCTCTGATGAGCTGTCTTGTCTTTATTGGGATGGGAAGTGACAGCCTGGTTTCCTAAAGAGATCATAGGTGCCTTACTAAACTTATTCCTAGTAGGCTGCCAGTGTGAATGATTTTAGCTTTGTGATACATAGTTTTCCACTGATTTACCATTGGTGTTTTGTGGGATCGCTCTACATTGATTTAGAGAATGTCCTAACTTAGCACAATGATCATAGTAAAGTGGGACATATTCAAATTCAATTGGGTATTTTCTGTTATTAGTAACTGATCCCAATCTGATGAAATTACACAACGGTTTCTGTAAATCAACTTCAACACACAGTTTTATTGCTGAAGGCCTTGTAAGCATTTTAGTGGCAAAGTCATTCTTAATAAAATTTCCTATATAATTTCCAATTGCCTCAGTTGATGCAGAATTATAATAGTACAAAGGTACCTCCCTGATCATGCACCAGATGGGCACAATTGGTGATTCTCTGTGTGTCGAGAAATCCGGAGACCATTTGAGCATCTTCAGTAGAATTCCATTGAAATTCCAAACTCCTTTGATCCAGCATCTTTGGTAATCATTGATTTGCTCGAACCTAATCAAAACATGTTTATAATCAAGTAAGCCTAATTGATAGTTACCGGTAAAACCTACCGTCCTGAAGGCTAGCTCCAGTTGCTCCATCGACAGTCTCCCTTTTGTGAACTTTCCGACCAAAGATTTAGCGTAGTGTGCAGAGAGTTTGGCAATTTGGTCATCGGAGTAGAGACAAGCCGGGTCGCCTAAATGTTCTGATTTGGGGGTAGCTCTGGGGTATTTGGCAAGGATTTCATTAACGGTGGGGATTTGGTCTGGAGCGCTGCCATGAATGATTTTGGTGTGGCTTGGTTGGCATTGCTTTCCGCCATAGCGGCCAGTCCTCCTCTTCTCTTTAATTTTATTCAATCCCTTAAGTCTTCAAAAGCTCAAATGCAAGTCTTCAAATCTTCAAAGTCTTAAAGTTCTTCGAAAAAATTTCCTTGTCATACAAAAACCACTAGAAAAGTAATAAAAGCATAAAAGTTTCTCTTAACTTTCCTTAGAGAATTTCAAGGAAAAATTCAATATATAGAGCACAAAAGTGTACAATAGTAAATCCAAAAATTCCTAAAATAACCATATAAAATGGGCACATCAAGTATCTTACTATGGATTACTCAGAAGTTAGAAAGTCCTAACGGGGATGATTACTGGTAATGTTTTTCCCAAGAAATATTAATGATTTTTAGATTAAGTCTTGAATATACTTTACAGATACATAATGTAGCATTACATTTGAGTGAATTTTAATTTGGATGTCCGAGTGAACTTTTGCCTTTTGCACTTAGGTTCCTCCAAGATTCTTAGAATTGTCAAAAACCAAAATTGTCAATTCCATATTGAAATTATATAATTCAAGTTCACAACTATGCGATTTGGAAATGACTGGATAAATAGAACATCCTTAAAATTGAAAATAGAAATTTTTGTACAATATATTGCTAAAAATGGTCTGTAAAAGTATAGCACTGGTTCATTTACTGGTGATACAATGAAAATATCAAACTGGTGTGAAATTTTCTTATTTCTCACATAAATATTTTTGTATAACAGGTTTTATGCACTGGTAAGTGCAGTACCGATGCTCAAAATGATCTTACCGATGCTCAAAACTATCTTATTTGTAAGTTATTTTCACTTACGCACCAGCATTGAGCACTGGCATATTGGTTACCGGTGCAATAAATTATAGCACCGGTATTGCGGCACCGGTACGTTTGTACCGGTGAATATGTACCTGTTTTCTAGTAGTGAAATTCTTTATTTTTCAAAAACTCAAATAACATCTTCAACCCTTCAAATCTTCATGTCATTTGCCTCGTCACACCAAATTCCCGAAAAAAAAGTAATAAGAGAGCGTACAAGTCGCTCTTAACTCTCGTAAGTCAAGGAAAAACTCAAGATATAAAGCACAAAAGTGAGTCCAAAATGTCTTAAAACTACTACATAAAATGAACACATCATAATTTACGAGGAGAAACTGATCAAAGCCATTAGAATGGCAACCAGGGCAAAGAAAGATTATCTGTGCTTGATGTGCACCATATTGCATGCTTTAACCAATGCATTCGACACTATTATTACCTATGCTTTCACTGTTGCTTGCTAGTTTTAGTTAGGTTTATATGACAAAGAGTTTAGATGACCGTTTTTGTTTTTCTTATCTAAATTCTGGGTTTTGTAGACTTAATTTGTTTTCATGGGAACGTAGATCTTCCTTTGTGATCTTACTAGTAGGTCACTCGTGAGTATTTTTTTGGTATTTATAGAAAGCCACACACAAGGGTAGTAGTAAATATTAGAAGGCTATCTTCAAGAATGGTAGAAGACTAAAGGCCATGAGCTAAAACATGGTAGAAAATAGAAGGGTCGAAGAAGGAAGACAAAGAAGCGGGGGAATTGAGATCTGAAAGTAGTACATAGTTTTGTGAAGGATTCAAGAAGAATCATCATGTATGGGTGGTGCCCTTCGATTCCTCTTCTTGAGCACTATAAAATCGACCATAAGAACCCTCAAATTGGATCAGTGGTTCATCCGTAGCAGTGAAAACAAAATTTGGAAGATGATGGACTAGTCGGCCTCGTGCCAGAGACCTCCAACATGAAGCACCTTTGTGGCATGCCTCCAAAACATGAGGCAGCTTCATGTCAGGCCTCCAAAACATGAGTCTTACCTCCCAGCATAAGCCATTTTGGCCGGCATGAACCATTTTGGCCATTCCATAGCTCCTTAGCACGAACCATTTGGTGCAACACATCCCGTGACATCCTAATCCTTTGTGAGGCTAAGTATGAACACAGACCATGCCGTTTTACAAAGCCCGTGTCATTTCAACTCAACAAATGTGAAGGCCAGCCAATGGCCCATGCCAAATAACATAGGATGCATGATTTAGAAGTTCAAAATGGAGCACCAGCCACCGGGCCGTGCCAAGACACACGACCCTAGTCAGCATGAGGCTAATGCCCGCGCCAGGACACATGACCTGTGTCAGCACGAGGTTAACACCCGTGCCAGGACACACAACCTGTGTCAGCAGGGGACTAATGCCCGCACGAGGACACATGACTCATGTTAGCACAAAGCTAACTGGCTGGCACGGACCGTGCCCAGATTCTACACCCTGTGCCATTTGCAGCTGCTAGGGGTTTTTTGGCCTATTTTGGGCCTTTTCAAGGCCCAATTCCCTACTTATATATATAGGAGTATTTTTTCTACTAGGGTGAACCAAGTAGACATAATGTAGATTTTGTTTGTCTCTCATGGTAGATAGAAGAAAGAGGAGAGTTGTATCTCTCTCTAGAGTACTTCTTCTCTTTTCCTTCTCTTTTCTTTTATTTTCTTCATCTTATCATATTAGATCAATGGCATTTAACTTGATATTTTCCATGGATATAATTTTTAAGGAGTAGTTAATTTAGCTTGAGGTAGTATTTGTATTCATGAATTGATTGTGGCTTTTTGAGATTTATTTATTCTCCTATTTTTATGTCCTATGAATATTTGTGCTAGAACTTACGATTTCCATTCTTGTGAGATTATTCTATGCAATTATTATGATGCATCCATACATGTATGGTAGTGTAATATCGTCTCATTGCTATCTTGGGAGTGTTAAAATCGTAGGTTAAGAACACTGGGCAGATGAGTACATTCATGTCACCTTTCTATTGGCCAGTTGTGTGAGAAAACACATGTTGGGTGGTCGATTTGACAAACCTGGTGAGGGTTACCCTGATAGTTTAGCATGATTGTTTGTAGCAACTAGAGTTGTGCCAAATCTAAAGTCATCACAAGGTGTCTTTTCCTTTGCCTCTTTAGGCCTAAGGATTGAGATCCACAATGGAGTGTCCAGGATGTAATGTTCTCACTTTCATATATAATGGTTGTGACCTACTCGAGGCATTGCCCTTTTGGGCGGGCTTTGTATTCCTCTAAGCGGGGGTGCATTAGCTTTGGGAGTGAGATGATGAGGATGGTCTTCAATGTAACTAGAATAGAACACATCTCTAATTATGGAAACAGTGAGATAATGCATCTTGGTAAGTACCACGTGTGACAAACAGGGGGAAATACCTGGCTATCTCTAGAATGTGTAACGTAGGCATAAGATATGTTTATATGTAAATGAATCAAGGATAGAAGCTATTTATCAATTATGTTATGCAAATACTCCCAGGAGCTTATTTATATAGTTTAATCTTGTGTGATCTCATATACTTGTATTTGTTAATTAAACCACCCCCAAAAAGATATTTTACAACATTTAGCTATTCCTAACGCACAAACGGATTCACGACCCGTACGTGATTGTGTGTAGTTAACTATTAGACTCCTAGCATCTTTTCGGACAAACTCGGTCTTGCCACTAAGTACCCTACAGATAGCTTAGTAGTAAGTTTGGGAGGAGAATATAAATTTAAATTTGATCATCTCTCATTCATTATGCGTGTTTGTCTGAACACAAATCTTCGCCCGGTTTCGCTACTTAACGACCTTGAGTAGAGGCGGGTCAGTGCTGTTGGATATATATTGATTATATCATGCAAAAATTCAAATAACAAAAATTGAACGAGCAATTAACATAAGCAATAATAATAAACTTTTATTAGTTATTCAAGCATACAAACAAAAAGCTTAAATTACAAATAATCAAAGCATAAATCACGTTTCAAGTAATCATAAAGTGATAGAGTCACGAGTAACACTCGCTGCTCTTGAACCGAATGAGTCCCGTTGTGGACATCATTCCTAGGGTAAAACCATCGCATGTAACAATTAACACATAAGAGTTACCTGGGATTCACGTAAGGCCAGAAGGACTATTAGTGATAGAGAAAGAAACAAGTGAGACTGAAGTTTAGAAGAAATGAGGAACTTGAGAATGATGTGAGTTTTCTAACTGACTTAGTGCCTCTATTTATATTGCTCTAAAAGACCCTAATCATGGAAACATGATATTCTGATTTTCTGTAATTAGAGAAGAATATTCTCCAATCACCAACTCACCAAATCTGAGACATTCTATGAATACTTGAATCAAATCTGCTGGAAATGGAAGAAATATTTACACAAATATTCTTCAGCGTATAAAACATTTTAAACTGCATATTTATTTAAGACAATATATCCCACAAAATATGGAAATATTTTATTCTTATCTCTTAAGAATTGCACACAAGTAATTTCACATATACTATTCGGTTGGGCCTTTCAGAGATTTCCATGCGGTCCATAGCATTTTTGACAGTCCAGAGAAAAATTACTCTGGGCCAATTTTCGCCCATTTTTCCTCTTTCAAGAGTGACATTCAATACTGGAAAATAGGTACATACACACCGGTATAAATTCATGAGTACATGTATACATGTGCGTATGTAACCAATTGCACAAGTATTTATCATGTTCACATTAGTACCGGTGCAAATAAGTACATACGTACCTGTATCCTATCAACCAGCGTAAAGTTCACCTATTTTTGCACCGGTGTTGGTTCTACCAGTGTACCAATATCAAATATATTGCACCGGTATTATTCGAATAGGTATTTGTACCGGTGCAATGCACCAGTACAGGATTATAAGTGTGTACTTATTTACCTTTTTTTTTATTAATTTGGAGCCAAGAGGAAAAATTTTAAACCGATAATGAGAAATTACCAGTGCCGGAATTTTAAAAAGCGGGAACATTTTTTATTTGTACACCGTTTACTATTATAATCGGTGTAGGAATTGAACACGCACCGGTATTTTCTTAATACTGGTGCAAAAGAAAATTCTTATTGCAGAATTTTGGCGCCAAAACTATTAGTTTTTGCCCCGGTACCTTGATTGTACCGGTGCAAGACTGGAAAATATGCGCATTTTGGTTGAAAATGTACACCGGTAACTGATTTTACCGGTTTAAAAGGCTACAAATGCACCAGTAAATTCAAAATACCGGTGTAGAAAATGGCATTAAATGCTCACCTACCCCCTTTTTTAGCGGGTTAAAAAGAGGATTTTTGGAAGGAGAGGTTCGTTAATGGTGTTTTTGGGTTGATGAAGGCATTGAATTCTGCATAATGAAGACCCTTGAAGGTACCTTTTTTTTAATTACATTCATGGATACTAAGGATTTCATAATTGTTTTTTGTTAGTAGAGATATTTACATTTTGTGTTTCATAATTTGATGGTGATCGAGGTAGATTTGTAGATATAAGTTTTTGATTCGTTCTCAAGGTTGTTGTAGTTATAAGGCTATGGCTTTTGATTCCTATAGTGTTGGACATGTTAAGAATGTTGTAATTATAATGTTGAATATTGGTGTATATTGTGCATTTATGATGTTGCATGATTAGGAAGTCATGGTGAAAAATTCTATTGTATTTAATGTGTTGAAGTTTGATTGTTAGACATTTATTTATATGTAGAGTTGTATTGCGTCATCGAGAGGCGTAAGCATGTGTATGCCAACGTTAGTAGGGTGATGCCCATCATGATTTCAGGCCCGAAATAACATGGAAATGACATATACACTTATCTTTCCCCTTTGATAGAAGATTTGAAGGTGCTTTGGTTGGAAGGTGCCTTAATGTTTGATGGTTGTAGTGGTGAAGAGTTTTACATTGAGGGCGATGCTTTTTTGTACCATAAATGATTTCCCGGCAAATGGTAACCTTTCCGCGTATGTGGTCAAGGGTCACAAGGCTTGCCCAGTTTGTGAGGATGAGACAAATTACCATCAGTTGAGGAATGGGTGGAAGACTTTTTATTTGGGTCACCATAAATTCCTACCTGTAGGTCACAAGTTACGGGAGAACGAGGTTGCATTCGTTGGTGGGAAGGAGAGGAGAAAGGCCCCTAAACCTTTGACTGGTGTAGCTATTCAAAACAAGGTGAAGAAATTGAATGTTGCTCTTGGTAAGAAGTTATCAAAGGGTGGTGGAGCTGTAGATGGACCGTGGAAGAAACAGTCATTTTTCTTCGATTTTCCGTACTGGGAAAATTTGGAGGTTCACCATTGTTTAGATGTCATGCATATCGAAAAGAATGTTATGAGATTCTAATTGGGACGCTTCTGAACATTCTCGGGAAGACTAAGGATAGCTTGAATGAGAGGAAAGATTTAGTTAAACTTGGTATATGGTTGGATCTGGCATCAGAGGTAAGAGGGAAGCAAACGTAGCTGCCTACTGCTCCTTACAATCTGTCAGTTACTGAGAAGAGGTCGGTGTGTGAGAGAATCCAAGGAATGTAGGTACCATCCGATTACTCCTCTAATGTTAGTCGGTTTATGAATGATGAGTTGCGTCTTAATGCTTTGAAATCACACGATTGTCATGTCCTTATGCAACAACTTTTGCCCAGAGCAATACATGGGTGTTTGGAAGAGGAAGTTAGATTTTCTGTTATGCATTTGAGTTTCTTCTTCAACTCTATATGCAGGAAAAATATTAGTAGGCAACAGCTAGATGAACTAGATCAAGAGGATGATGTTGTTCTATGCCATTTGGAGAAGTATTTTCCCACGTCATTCCTTGACATCATGGTTCACCTAGTGGTACACTTGGTTAGGGACATACAAATGTGCGGTTATGTTCATAATCGTAGTCGGCCTGATGCCTCCATTGTTCAGAGGTATGTCATTGAGGAAATTATCGGGTATTGTACAACGACTTGGTTGGAAGAAGAGCGGTTGGTGTTCCTGGTGTACGCCACTGGAAGGCGAAATGGGATTAATTGGGGTTGTTTGAAAAATGCATGGGTGGAAAATGCAATAAGTGGGAATTTAGACAACTAACAATATTTTTTACATTGGTAATATTGAAGAAGTACTGGTGTATGTGTTCAATATTTTGGCGTGCATTTCAAAATTTTCAATTTTTTGATTTTTAATAAGGTGCGAAAAATTTTACACCGGTAATTTATGATTTTTCACTGGTAGATATACCGGTGCTGAATAGTTAGTCTAAAATTTCATGAATTCCTCTCGGGTTGAACATTATTTTCCAAAAAAAATATTTAGAGCAGCCGCAGGCAGCTGCGTTTTGTACATTATTACACCGTTATTTGCATTTAATACACCGGTACTAGATACCGGTGTACAATAGTTAGCCTAAAATTTCATGTGTTCTCGGGTCAAAGGAAAATTCATTTAAATTAGCTGCACGCAACTGCTTTTCTTCATTTCTACACCGGTATAGGTACTTGCGCTGAACTGTTAGCCAAAATTCATTCTCATTATCACTAATTTTACACTGGTACTGTATATATATTACGGGTGTAAAAAATGTAACTTATGAATACAAAACCGTTTGAAATGGCTATAACTCCCACAACTCCTCCTATTCTCATCAAACACCTTCAAATTGTTTTTCAAAACCGCCATCAACCAATCCAACCACTCAATTCACACTTAATTGAACCAGCACAACTCCTCATCAACCATTGTAACTCCTCATCTCCCATTGGATCCCTATAAAGTGTGGAGCAACACAAGAGAAGCAACAAAAATGAGAAAGGAACTTGGTGAGAGAAGAAAGTACTTGGAGATCCATTTTTGGCGAGTTTGACAAAAGGGAGTAGCAACAAAAATGCTCCATTGGTGAAGGCAAGTGTTAGGTTTTATATTACCATGGGTTACCATGTCAGTTTTTCTTCAAAAAACCATTCCATCCCTCACGCATAATACATGTTCGATCAATTTCCTCTATGAACAAAAACATGTAAATTGACAAAACGCTGAAAGGGTAACTTGAATGGTATTTTATACAATTTCGGGGAGTAAATGTTTTGCATTTTTTTTGGATGGGTGATGTAGTTCTATAGTTGTTTGGTTGTTGATAATGTTTATAGTCACGTTAGGGGGGAGTGAGAATTGCTCGGTTGTATGCCTAATTTATGAATGCAAGGACATTGGTATGGTATTCTATCAACTTCTATAAGGTTCTATTTCATTCTCTATCAAGTTCCATGCCTTAATGATTCAAGTTCTATGCCATGTTATATAAACTTCTACGCCTTACATAATGTAGTTTCATGTATGAATTGTTCAATTTCTATGCCATGTTTTGCTCAAAAGTTTTATGAACTAGTTGATCAAGTTCTACCCCATATTCTATCTATGTTGATCTTTAAGTACCGTTATTGTGTGTACCGTTATGGATTAAGAATTTTCAATTCTACTGTTTTAGATGCCACCAAAGAAGGGGAAATTTAACACGAGCAGGAAGCGCCCGGTTACGAAGAAGGAGGAGGAGGTGAAAGATGTGGTTGATGAGGAGGTGGATGTGACGGGCTATGAACCACCACCAAGAAGGATCCTGTTGAAGAAAAAATTTGAGGAAGATGCAACGCAAACAAATGACCCGTCTAGTGAAGAGAAGGAAAAAACCGCAGAATGAGGTGATTTTATTAGTGGGAATGTTGAAGGAGACATCGGTAAACAGTTGGCCAAAACACCAATTCACAAGGGAAAGGGAAAGAGCACCATCAAAGGAAGGGCAACTATTAATGAAGCAAACGACGACTTGACAAAAGATGGAGGTAAAAATGGAGAAAAATGGGACAAGTTTGAGGTAAAAGGTTATTTGAGGAGGTGGGGAACTAGCACGTGCTAGTCTATGATGTTGGAAAAGCATAAAACTCCAACTCCTATTGCATTTGAGTTCCGTGGGAATCAAGTGGTATGCATTAAGAATTGGTCAGCATGGCACACTTATGGCAATTACATTTTCCGGTGCCGCATCAGATTTTGCACATGCAAACACTGGAGTGATGTCCCAGAAGATGTTAAGGAAAAGGCATGGAATGATGTTCTGGTAAGACTCTCGACAATTGTAACTTAAATTTTTTATTCATTGTGAAGTCTTAGTGAAGACGTGATTAATGACATGCTTTTTCATATGATTTGTTCCAGGAGAGCTTCACAATTGAAACACCCGTGACAGACGGGCAACTAGAAATACTGAAGAAGGAGGTTATAGAGAGGGCTAAAAACCAACATAGGAATTGGAAGACATAGGTGGCAAATAGGTTTATTCACAGAGTGGATAAAGGTATCAATAAAATAGGAATACTGGCATGGGAGAAGTACAAGTGGATGGATGAAGACGAATGACACTTGTTTGAAAAGAGGCACTGGCATCCGGATTTTCATATATGATGAAAGAATTAATACTTGTTAAGAGCCGTGTTTAGCAAAAATTCTATTCAACTAAATTTTCATTTATAACAATAACAGGGGCTCAGGGTGACAAATATTGAACGAAACAAGGGCAGAGATTACACGTACCACAGGGGCAGAAATTGATACATCCGTGACAAATTGACTAAGGAGCTGAAGGAGAAGGAGAGAATAAGGTTGATTGCCGAGGGATTCACTGACGAGGAGATTGAGCAACAACTCAGTCAAAATGATTTCACACTTGAAAGATCTCTGGTCTACCTTGAGGCAAACAAAGATAAGAAAAGGTTATACACATCAAAAGAGGTTGAGAAGATTGCACCGGACGTTGTAAGTTACGCCAAAATAAATAATTTAAATTATTTTTTAAGTGTATTTCATATTATTCATGTACACAATTGTGTTACTATGTGATTCTCAGTTGAAATTGAACGAGCTTAAGGAAAAATAAGCATTGGAATTGCAGCCGGGTGAAGACATCCTCATAAACTCACAAAGAAGAAGGATCACCCAGGTAGGTACAGAGGAACTCAGATAGGTCTGCCCACAGTGGTGGCTGTTCCTCATCTTTCTCACAGCAAGTGCAGTAGCAGTTCCTCAACCAAAGAGACAGCTCAGAGGATACCATCTAACGATCAACCGATTGTGAAAGCCATGGTATCGTACATGGAGCAATTGGTGAATGTCTTTGCATTTGTAAGCGGGGTTCAGATTCCACCATGCCTTGACAATCCCAAGAATTTTATTAAGAATGCGATGGATGACATTGCTGCAGCTGCTACAAAGTTCAGTGAAGAGACCATCGACGGAGAAAGAGATGTAGAGATACACCATCAATAATCTATGCATGTCCTATACATTAATTTACACATCTAAAATATCTCCATAACCATTTTATCTATTCACTTAAATATTATACGAACATGATTGAGAACGTGTGGCTATTTTCATTAAAGACATAGTCGGGAAAAAGAAAATGGTTGCCCATGGGCTGTGACAGGTTTCTCGTCTTCAGGATGCCTAACAAGGATGTGTTGCTCGTGTGAGAGTATGCTAGCCAATACTCTGTCCTAGGGCGGGATTTCCCTCAGCAGACCACCACTACGATAATGTTAGAGAGGAGCTCAAAAGTGTCATGGATTTGCCGGTGTCCTTAATAGGAAAGGCAAGTGAGCAACCAAGTGGCATCGATGATGTCAATGCCGGAGGCGATATAGACGACGATGACGAGGAGGTTATGATTCTCACCAACGATGATGAGGTACATTCTTGTAACGCGTTATTTTTCAATTCCTCAAAGTACCTTCCCCCATTCGTATTCATTAATCCTTGTAACATGATACTGGCAAGCGAAAATCTCAGTCGACGACTAATTTATGGCCAGCTACAAGACCAATATTAAATAGGCTAACAAAATAGGTAATGCACTAAAACAAGTACCATTATTATTCATTAGCAACGACAGTTCAACATTACATGCTCAAATGATCAGTACGTATCATTTCACGTTCCCAGATTGTCAACAAACGAGTCCTGACAGATTGACTGATCATGGAAATGATAAAGAATGAGGACTGCATTTCTTCCCACTGTTCCGACCATCGACATTCACATGCCATTACAACTGCGGTGTTGGAATAGAAGTTCTAGTCGAGTTTGGGAAGAAACTGGGGAACACGCGTTCGATGACCGGGATCTATAATGCGTATGTCGATGTGTGGATGGGGTGAGTTTCAAAACATACAACCTTAATGTTTTTTTATTTTAAAGAATTCATTTTCATGTATGGTTAACTTTACAGGCACCCGTGGGAGAAAATATATGAAACTAATTCAGGCCGCCTCCAATTCTGCCCATCCAGTTGTGGCAACCTAACCAACTTCGACAAGGAGGTCTAACTCTGTTTCAAACAAATTTGGGAATAAATGAAGGCAACGGATGCTGAGTTCTACACTGTACCCTATATAAGAATGTAAGTATTTCTTCCCGATAATTACATTCACATTTCAAACCACTTCCGTTAATTAATTTGTTAACATAATTTTCCGACAACGATCATTGGTACCTCATCATTATGCGTCCCAGAACGGAGGAGGATTTCACTCTGGACACATTGTCAGGGGGTATCAAACCAATAAACTTGGTCGAACTTAGGGTCATTTTAAGGTATTTCAATCAATCAAATCAAAAATCCTAGTTTCATAATATACGAGAAGAAGTAACCATTTTAGTTTACTTTATTCATAGACTTGCTTGTCCATACCAAAGAGAGAAGAGAAAGACGGAGCCTAAACCCGACTACACTTGGAATATAAATAAAATTATGGTAAGTCATTCTGTCATTGCATCCATCAAATTTTATGTTTAGGGTTAGTAATTACATTTACCTTTCCCGTGCAGTACTGAACCTAGAATGGTTCGTGGCAATGTGGGTACTCCATTATACTCTTCATGGAAGATTTTGTTAATCACCCAGAGACAAACAATATCTTGGAGGCAAACCTTGCATCTCAAAATTTGATATTATTAATCTCTAGTAAATGCAACATTATTGACTAACAGTGTAAGTTTGAAATTTACAGATTTTCCAGGAGGGCAAAGGGTCGTACCATGTGTACGAAATTCAAGGTGTAGCAAAGAAATGGTGTGGGGCTTGGCCCGGAGACTACCAGCAGTAGGCGAACACTACGTTGCAACTTCTGGATGATAAGAACGCCATAATAAGTTGATGGTTTATTTCGAATGGCTGATCATATTAGAATTCTATGGATGGTGGTTGGTTATACTAAACTAGTGTTTTACTTTGTTTCATTCCATGTTTAAGATACTTTGTCTGTTTCATAGTTAGAATAATTTTCATGTGTTTTGCGAGCGATATTTTTATAATAGAAAGTTTCAAATTTCTTACCTATTCAAAAGTTTCCAATTTATAATAGTTTATAAGTATCTCTGGTTGTCATTGCCCCAAAAATGATCTGGGATGGACCATCGAAAAAAAAATTAGGCATTGCAAATTTTAGCCAAATAATACATCGGTATAAAATGCATGTACCGGTATAAAAATTTTCACATTTTAAATAATTTAAATAATACCGGTGCATAAAGTATAGTAATACCGGTGTAAAAAATTTCCGGTGCAATCTATTCCGGTAGAAAAAACTATATTCCGACTACAAAATAAAGACCGGTGTACAAATCAAAGTTTTACACCGGTTCATAGGTTAAATACTGGTGCAAAACATCTACACTGGTTTTCCAAATAGTACCGGTGCAGATATTTTGTGATTCCAAAATTTTACACTGGCCTAAGATGCCGGTGAAAATAATGTTCTACACTGGTCCATTTTACTGGTGCAAATTTGTGGCATTTTTACACCCCTATACATACACACCGGTATTTTTGGGGGCCAAAATACCGGTGCTATTGCCCTAAATTACCGGTGCAATTACCCCTATCCTGCATTAGTGATTTCAAACATCTATATCTCAGTCACCCCTGATCTGTTTTGAGAGTTTAAACAATCGATTTTATAGTACTCGCAGAGGAGAACCCAAAAATGACATCCACTGACCCAAAATATATTCGGGTCCCACCCAAAACAAAGCTCAAAAAGTTGACAAATTTCAACCTTTTAACCATCATTTTCCAAAAATCCCCCACATGAATAGATATTGGTATAGGAATCAGAACAATCACACCAGACACGGAGGTTGACTTGGTGATAGATTCATTTTGACGACATATATGCTGCATAGGATAAGTAGGTTTCACCCTTTGAAATTTCCCTTGAGAAAGTACACTAATCCCATTGTTTAGGAAGTAGACGTGATGTCCTTGAACTTCCCCTAACGCTTGTGTGAACGACAAAGCACTTCCCATAGACATCTTTCCTAGCCCTTGGTAAACCGCGTATTCATTTAAGACAAGATATCTCACAAAATATGGAAGTATTTCGTTTTTATCTCTTAAGAATTGCACACAAGAAATTCCATATATACTATGCGGTTGGGCCTTCCAGAGACTTCAACGCGGTCCATATGCGTTTTGGACAATCTAGAGAAAAATGTCTCGGGGCCAATTTCCCCCCATTTTTCCTCTTTCAAGTGTAACATTTCAAACATCCATATCTCATTCACCCTTGATCTATTTCGAATGTTTTAATAGTCAATTTTATAGTACTCGTGGAGGAGAACCCAAAAATAACATCCACTGACCCAAAATCTATTCGGGTCCAACTTAAAACGAAGCTCAAAAAGTTGATGAATTTAAACCTTTTAACCATTATTTTCCAAGATTGTTCACCTGGATGAAGGCTTTGTCTATATCGTTGGATGGCCATTCTGATAGAATCACATGGTGCTATAACATGTAGTTGTATAAAGATTGATAACATTAATAATCACATGGTGTTTACCGTGATTTAGTCCACAAGAACACATTCTAAGTACACGGGTAAGTGATAGTTCGTGATGAACATTGGGCCTGATTTATAGAAGTATACTACATATGGAGCTATCTTGGATCCTACTGAAAAGGGATCAATTGGAAGACTTTTTTTTTTTATAATAAATTTCAAGGTGTTTTGGTTTTTCATTTTAAAATTAATATCTTTTAGCACGTCCGTTCACGTGCCAGTGTGAAAATACTCCACGATCCATATTGAGTCAAATTAAAGGGGATCCACACATCGATCCAATAATTCAATCTAGGCTCTGATACCATATTAAATTTTAAGTTATATTGGGCTTACATCTTAAAAGCAATTGATATTAAATGGAGGTGACTCAAAATATTATACATAAGTCATTTAAGTTTTAAGAAATTGATATGAGATATATCTTTCAATGCTTTTCAAGCATATATCTTTCAATGAGATATATGCTTTTCAATGCAGGATCTGATTAAATTGACATTACATGGGTGCCCTCCTAAATTGCTATCTTCTGTATCTATCCCAGCACCCTTTAGGCATCTCTCACCCCTGCTTAGACCTCCCCCTGAGCCTAACATATCGACGATCCTGTGGGAAAGGCCTAAGACTGGTTTTATAAAAATTAATGTGGATGCATCTTGGTGTCGTAACAAAGCATCTGTTGGTCTTATAGCTAGGGATTCCTCTGGTAGACCTATACGGATTAGTTCTGCTACCTCTTCAGCTGTTTCCCCGTTACATGCTGAAATTGAAGCCATATTGCATGCTTGTCGTACTTTCCCTCAACTTGATCATACTTTTATAATTGAATCTGATTCTAAACTTGCGGTTAAGATGATCAATGATCCCTATGCTGCACATTGGCAAATTTTTGATATGGTTTATAAAGTGAAGTCCCTTCTTGGTAGAGCTGAACTTAAACATGCTTTTAGGGAGTGTAATTCTGTAGCTGATGCTGTAGCCAAGTACCATTTTAATTTTAATCAAGGCCTCCATTTATCTAATATCCCTAGGTACATAAGAGGTCTCATTAATTTGGATAAAGAATTCACACCGCACATTCGGGTTTCCAAAAGTGCTAATGGCTTTGAATAGATACTGCTAAGATGTGGTCTCGTTTTTGCAGGACTTCCGATCAATTTGCTATGCACGGTTGATGGACTGGAGTTGCAGCTCATTCCACGGATGGTAATCCGGTGTTGAAGCTTATTTAAAACACATTAAGGAACTCCTATGGATGCTGCTAATAGTCTCTTTTGGGTGCTGTACAATTCCACTAATCTCACTTTTGGTTTTGGAACTTTTAAGCGTAGTTATTGACTTACTGTCTTTGAAGTTGCCTGGCTAAGGGAGAGAATTAACACAAGGGGTGGAGATTCTCTCTTTTGGATCGTTACTTCAATTCAGATTATGTTTCCCTTGTAAAGCTGTTCATATATCCTTAGGTATAGATTGTCTAGGACTTTTGGAGGTAACTATGTTGCCTCAACGCTTTAGGGATCTAGCTACACTCGATGTACCAACTGTTGAATTTGCTCTAAGGCCTGGGGAATCTTAATATATATTTCCCTCACCTCCGGGTGTTCTCATTAAAAAAAAAAAAAAAGTTTCCGATTGGACCTGGAGAGAAGTTCAGGAAGCCGGTTTATTTAGATTGATCTTTCATCAACCTTGCATTCAGAGGTTCCGTATTTACTCTTTTATCCATTTGAGTTCATGTATTTGACACAAACTGCTTTCCACTATTGCAAATATTGTTTTGTCTGTTTTACTATGTTGCATTTATTTTAATTAAATTCTAGCTACCTTTCAAATGAAGAGTTCAGTCAAATGATTATCAGGGATCTTCCCGCTAGCTTCATAGAGAGTTCATTCTATTATTAATTTTTTCATATTTAATTTAAATTTATTTTAGTGACTGCCTTGTACGAGAAATCGTGTTTCATTTAACCTATTCTAGCTCTACAAGATTTGTATAACTTTTATAACTTCATTAGGTTGGCTGATTGGACCATATCTTTCTTTTTAACCAGCAGCCAAATACATCAAATAGCATTGAGGTTAGTTTTGTGTTTATCGGACTTTTCTATTGTTATCATTATTACTTATCCAAAATTCTGAAATGAGCTTTATGACATGATATCTTATGAATACTCTATTATAACACGCGGGAAGTATTCTGTCAAGCCATAATTACCTCGCAATCTGGCCACAATTTGCTCCTAATCTAAGCCATTCTGAACCCTTGAGTCCGGCCATCCTAATTAACGTTAATTACTATATTAGTATTAAAATATATCTAGGTACATTAGAGTAAATTACTCCCTCTAATTAGTAATGAGATTCTGACCCGCCTCCACTCGGCATCGTTAAAATTGAACGAAGGCGTTGTAGTCAAAGAGAGAGTCAAATTTAAATTTATATTCTGCACCCAACTCACTACTATGCTACCGATAGGGTAGTTAGCATTTTGTAGACTTAATTAGTACTAATGGACATTTTGTGTCCACGGACTTCTAAATCTTCCTAGTGATCATCTTTAGTAGGTTGCCCGTGGGTACTTCTTGGTTACATTCTATGTGAAAGCCGTTCGTAAGGGCGGTAGAACATATTGAAGGCCGTTCGCATGGACAATAGAAGAGATCAAATTCCATTCACCGCTAGAATTGTAGTAGACGAAAACCACGGACATCAAAGCATGGTAGAAGGAGATTGGAGCCAACAAAGAAATGGTGAATCATGGTCCGATGAGTTACACTAAAGTCTGAGAACGATTTGAGAAGAATTAGCCTTTAAGGCTGATTCCATTGGATTTGACCTCTCGAGCACTACAAAATCATCTACTAGAACACTCAAATAGAACTAACAGTTCATCCGTAGCAAAGGAAACAGGTTCAGCCGTGGCCAAGGCACAAATGGGTCAGCACGGGCCGCTCATGCATGGCACAAACGACCAACACCAAAGGTGTCGTCCCATGGAAAAGGGATTAGCACAAAGGCAATTTCCACGGGCCACAAGCACAAGTTTGAACTCCACTCAAAATTGGCTAAGTATGGGTGCAGACTGTCCCATTTTTTACGGCTGGTGCCGTTCCAAGTCCAAGATGCCAAGACTAGCTGTTGGGGTATGGAAAATTATGCGTCCCATGCCAAGTTTTTGAGTAGACCAACCCTTCTGAAGATGGCCTGCGCCTAAGGCTGCATCCCGTGCCAAGTGTTTTAGCAAACCAACCCTTCTGACGATGACTCGCACCAAAGGCTGCGCCCACAAATCAGAAGTTCTAAATCAAGCACGCTGACGCCCGCCCACGTCAAAGGCTACGATCCGTACCAGATGATGCAATGCGGTCGGCGCCAGATCCAGCATCCTGCGTTTGATGAAGAGGCACATCCCGCGCCAGCCAACACAACAGTATGTGCCACGGGCCACGCCATCCGCAACGACCTGTGGGAGGCGGCTTCTGAGCTAGGGTTTACTCCTTTTTGGCCTATTTTGGGCCTCTTTTTAGGCCTAGCCCCCTACCACTATAAATATAACCTTAGTTTAGGTTAAAAAGGTTAGATAATTTTTAGACTTCATCTTGTATTAGGAGAGCAACTCTAGAGAGGGAAACACTCTCTCATTTTCCTTTCTTCCCTTTTATTTTTTCTTTGATTCTATGATTTAGAATTCAAATCTATATTTGAATTCCATATCTATGGAGTAGATTTATGACTTGGAGATAAATTGTAGGCGCATGATATTTTATGTTTTGTGAGATTCATTAGTTCATCAGAATTTTGTGTTCATGATATTATTGTGACTTGTTCTTGAATGTTTGAATTGCATGAATAGTACACTCCATATAAGCACACACATTTTTCTATATTCATGTTGGTGCACATATTAATGCCCCCTTGGAAAGAGAAACCTAGATGTTTGAAAGGGTAAGGGAGTACGGATATGTGTGGGTGTGTGCACGGGAGAGCCGAGTATTACTCTAACTTATTTGTCGTCGCACCAGTCTTAGCTGATTACGTAAAGTAGTCCGAGAGGTTACATGTAGAGATAGTTAAAAGTAGCAATTTAGGTTTGTAAGAGACCCTAATGCCATAGATAAGATTCCTCCTTGACCTAACTTAGAGGACCATTGGGGAGGTAGTGCATTTCTGGTGGAAGCCCAGGACGTAATCACACGGGGGAGAAACAGATCTACAACAATGGTCAAACCTTTTTGTACTACCCTAATTACGATGGCAGTGTCGGTGGAGGGTTGCGAGCACATCCGATGTGATAGGTACGGGGAAGTGTATGACATCGGCCACACCATGTGTTATGAACACTCTATTAGGTTTGTTTAAATCTCTATGTGAATGAATCAAGGATCGAAACATTAAATCAGCCATGTTGCGCAATGACTCCCCAAGTGCTTAGTTAATTAGAGTACTTGCTTTTTAATTTCATGTTTTGTAGTTTTTAGCTGAGAAACCAAACCCCCCCCATTTTTTTGCTTTACTAGCTATTCCTTTCACTCGTACAAATTGATGACCCGTACGAGGTTGTGTTTTCATTGACCCTTAGGCCCTAGCATATTTGTGGACATACCCAGGTGTTATCGCTAACTACCCTATCAGTAGCGTAGTAGTTAGAGCCCGTGTAGAATATAAATCGTATCTTTGAACTTCTCATAAGTTCTCCGCCCGTGTTAATTAGCTATAATTAACGACCCTGGGTGGAGGTGGCTCAAATTTCGGCGCCGCTATTCATAGCATAACACGTTAGTTGAGTAGCTAGTATTGTTTTTTTAATTGTTGTTTTCTAGAGTAGGTATTGCTTGAGTTCTTCGTACAAACCTAGGAATCTTGCACTACGATTCCAAATTTTTTGTGTTTTTCTTTCTTTTTGTTTAATTGAAAAGAAAAAAAATGTGGAGAAGAGAGGCTCAACCAGTGAGATTTTGTAGGATATGCCATTGTGACCACCCTACAAAGCCTTGCTCTTTGATGAGAAAATATGAGAGAGAGGTAGGAGTTATTAGTTCCCAAGGCTGATGGGATCGAGATTGTTACCCATACCACGATTATCAAAATTCAAGGTTGAGTGGTTACTCGAATTTGTGGTATGGAGATGCATCTGAAAACTAACACTTTGGTATAGGTAGTTGGATTTCACCAAATTACCCAATGCCCTGAAATCAATCCCTAGGATTGGTTCCCAAATTGGATTATGGAGAAATTTTGCAATCTATAACTAATGTTACCAAGAGTAGGGATTTACTCAAATCACAAATTCTTAGCGAGATTAGCGATTTGGGAACTCAACTATTCTCAAGCATTGAGAAAGTTGAAGGGCAAGTGCTTGATTTGATGGAAAGTATGAGCCAACTAGAAACCCAATATTTTGAAAATGAACCATCTCTAGTTGAATATGAAATTTTGATAGATGAATCTAAGGGGGATGAGGAATGGTTTTTTGAGAATTAAGAAGTCGAGGAAGGGGTGATTATGCTTAATTTTCCATATACCTATTTTCATCTCTACCTTCACCTATAGAACCAACTCCCACATTTTTGGAATCCTTAGAGGAACAAAATTTGACCCGCCTCCACCCGGGGTCGTTAGTTGTAGCTAATTAACCTGGGCGAATAACTTAAGAGAGGCTCAAAGATAAGATTTATATCATGCACCCGTTCTCACTACTACTCTACCAATAGGGTACTTAGCTATAAGCTCTGGGTATGTACACAGAGATTCTAGGGCCTATGAGTCAATGGAAACATAACCTCATATGGGTCATCAATTCGTACGAGTGAAAGGAATAGATAGTAAAACAAACAAAGGGGGGGGGGTTGGTTTTTCAACTAACAACTATAAAACATGAAAGTAAAAAGCAGGTATTCTAATTAACTAAGCACTTGGGGAGTCATTGCGCAACATGGCTAATTTAATGGTTCGATCCTCGATTAATTCACATAGAGATTTAGACAAACCTAATAGAGTTTTCATAACAAGTGGTGTGGCCGATGACCTACACTTTCCCGTACCTGTTACGTCGGGTGCGCTCGCAACCCTCCATCGACACCGCAATTGTAATTAGGGAAGTACAACAAGGTCTGACCATTGTTGTAGATCTGTTTCTCCCCCGTGCAATTACGTCCTGGGCTTCCACCACGAATGCGCTACATCCCAAATGGTCCTATCAATTAGGCCAAGGGTCGTAGGCAAATTATCTAAGACACTAGGGTCTCTTACGACCCTAGCTTGCTACTTTTCACTATCTCTACCCATAACCTCCCAGACTACATTATGTAATCAGCTAAGACTAGTGCGACGACAAATAAGTCAAACTAATACTCGGCTCTCCCATGCACACACCCACACAGATCTGTACTCCCTTACCCATTCAAACATCTAGGTTTCTCTTTCCAAGGGGGCATCAATATTTTCACCAACATGAATATAGACTAAGGTGTGTGCTTATATGGAGTGTACTGTTCATGCAATTCAAACATTCAAGAACAGGTCACAATAATATCATGAACATAAAATTAGAATGAACTATTAAATCTCACAAACCATAAAATACCATGCGCCTACAATTTATCCCCAAGCTATAAATCTACTTCATGGATATAGAATTCAAATGTATATTGGAATTCCACATCATAGGATCAAAGAAAAAATAAAAGGAAAGAAAAGAAGATTAGAAAGTGTTTCTCTCTCTATAGTTGCTCACCTAATGCAAGAGAAAGTCTAAAAAAATGATATCACCTTTAAACTAGAAAAGAAAAGAAAAGAGAAGGAAAAGAAGAGAAGAACTCTAGGGAGAGAGAGCTCTCCTCTTCCTTCTATCTAACTAGAGGGAGAAATAAATCTATATTATGCCTTTATAGGTTTACTAGAAGACTAAAGGCTCCTATATATAGTAGTAGAGGATTAGTCCTAAAGATAGGCCCAAAATAGGACAACATTAGGTCAAAACCCTTGTCACTTTTCCCTCTTGCGGCTGAATCATTCTCAAATTAACTGCTCATATAAGTGAACTTTATGAAGCTGAGATTTAGTGCGTTGTTTAGAGCTCGGAAAGATAAAGATTTTGATATATGGTAGAGGGAAACCAGATGGAAATTAAGAGAGTTATGGCAAACATAGTGAGTGACCTAAGTCACCCGCAGCTTGGCATGATCCATTGTAGATGTTGCGGTCTGCGCCATGTACTTGTCCTTGCTAGCATGGTGCACACAATCTGGCATGGGCTACGTTGCCTCATCTGGAACAGGCCGTGGCCTTTGATGCAGGCCGCAATCAGCATGCTTGATTTGGAACTTCTGATCTGCGGGCAGGGCCTTTGGCGCGGGCCGTCGATAGCAGCATTGGTCTTCTCAAAAACTTGGCATGGGATGCATGATTTTACACACCCTGCTGGATGATCTTGACATCTAGGACTTCTAACGGTGTGGCCGTTGAAAATGGGATGGTCCGCGCCCACACATAGCTGATTTTAAGTGGAGTTGAGACTTTTGCTTGTGGCCCGTGGCATTTGGCACGGGTCGTGCTCTGCCCTAATTCTGATCCCTTTGGCATAGGATGGCTCCTTTGGCATGGGTCATTGGTGCCATGCATGAGAAGCCCGTGATTACCCATTTGTGTCTTGGCGATTGAACTTCTTTCCTTCGCTACGGATGAACCATTAATTCAATTTGAGAGTTCTAGTAGTCAATTTTGTAGTACTATAGAAGAAAAATCCAATGGAATCCATCTTAAAGGCTAATTATTCTCTGATCATTCTCAGAGATTGGTGAAACTCATCAGACCACGATTCATCATTTCTTCGTTAACCACTTTGAACTCCCATGCCGCCAATCTTTGGCTCTAATCTCCTTTTAGAGGTGAATGGCCTTCGATCTCTTCTACCATCCTTGCAAATGGGCTTCAATAGAATGTAACCAAAAGTACCCACTGGCGACCTATTAAAGATGATCACAAGGAAGATCTAGGAGCCCATGGATATAAATGTCCGTTAGTACTAATTAAGTCTACAAAATGTGGGATTTAGACAAGAAAACCAAACATGGCCGTCTAAACCCCTTGTCACGTAAACTCAACTAATACTAGTAATCCACCAAATAAAAAAACCTAAACAAATTGCCAAATGCAACGGTTAACACACGCATAATGAAGCACATCAGACTCCCCACAATTAACCCTTTACTCGTCCTCGAGTAAATAAAGAAAAGAAAAAGAATTAAGCAAAATGTAGCATGCATGCATAAGTTAATCAAGACATTCAACTTATTCCTAGATTAACCCGTTTGCCCCAAAAGAGTAAGAATTTCACAACTCTCACACTCCCCGAAGAACATAAGAAATATAATCACCCAAAAGTAAAATGTGGAAAAACGGTAAGCCAAGAACATATGTGTAAAGCTAGCTTACGTTTCCTAAAATGATCCCCAAAGAAATCAAAGAGTGTTCTCCCAAAAACAATCCACCAAGGAAATTCAAAAGCCGTCGACTTGGT
This sequence comes from Rubia yunnanensis, assembly GCA_037428765.1. Lineage (NCBI taxonomy): Eukaryota > Viridiplantae > Streptophyta > Magnoliopsida > Gentianales > Rubiaceae > Rubia > Rubia yunnanensis. The sequence continues at coordinate 43,608,285 of CM075066.1, forward strand.
TGTAACATAGGGATAATTCGTGATTCTCAATCTAGTTACAACCAAGGAGTCAAATGTATCATCATCCTAGTTGTTTTTTTTTGTTTTCTATCAATTTCTCTCATTTTTCCTAGGACCCCTTTCGGATTTTCATCCTAGCTTTAACACACAAAGGGTACTCACTTCTCACCTTTTTCCACACGGCCTCTCATTTTTGCCATGGCTCGTAAGCCTAGCCGGGCCTAGCCTCTCACTTTTACCTAGGTCTTTTGACCTATCTGGGCTTTTCCCAATGTTATCCAAGTCACCCTTTCGATTTTTCAACTTGTCCAATTTTTTGTATAAGTTTTGTTTTTCAATATTTTCAAAATTCTCTTAGAAGAACTATTAGCTACATAGAAACAACTAAAAATCATAAGTGCTATCTAATCCCCTCCTCCACACTTAAAGCTTGCATTGTCCTCAATGCACATACAAAATCAAAGAACGTATGTCAAGGGGAAGAAATACGAAATTATTTATAATGAATAAGAGATTGCAATTGGTCACACCAATAATGAAAACAAATGTGGGAAACTACTCAACGGATGGCACTTTGTAGGGTGTGTCATTATGATCATCCTACAGAGTGTTGCCCAAGGTTGAGTGAGTATGGGAGAAGAGAGGCTCAATGAGTTAGGTTTTGTAGGATATGTCATTGTGACCACCCTACGGAGTCTTGCTCTTTGATGAGCGAAAGCGAGAGAGTTTGTCCCATGATTCATCTTGTATTAGGGAGCAACTCTAGAGAAAGAAGCACATTCTCATTTTCATTTCTTCCCTTTTATTTTTGCTTTGATCCTGTGATGTGTAATTCAAATCTATATTTAAATTTCATATCTATGGAGTAGATTTATAGCTTAGGGATAAATTGTAGGCACAATTTCATGTTTTGTGAGATTCAATAGTTCATCCTAATTTTGTGTTTATGATAATACCATGAATTGTTCTTGAATGTTTGAATTGCATGAATAGTACACTTAGCAAATATTGATGCCTTTCGTGCCAAACTTCTTGGCACGAAGCATCCCCTTGAGGCATCCACAAATTTTGACCTATTCCTCAGTTTTTCCCCTCATTTTTGAAACAACTATGTCACCCATCAAATCTAATTCCATCTAAACACAATCACGAGTCTCAAACTCAAATTTTCAAATCAAACAAGAGTTTCATCTCAAAAATCCTCATTGCAAACAAGAACATACAAAAACTATCTACTCACTACTCAAAACATGAAAGCAAAAGGAAACACCGTATATTTATTTTTGTCCTCACAACTTATCTTCTTTTCATGAAATCTAGTTAGAAACACCTACTGGTGGGTCTCCGGAATTGCCATCAGCGACTCCACCCACGATGATATCTCTCTACAACGAGTCATCCTTAACTCTAGACCTCTTGTCCATCATAGGAAATGAATCTCCGTGTCTCACTAGCATTGAGTCTGTGAATGTCACTTTGGGGTAAGGGGGAGGTCGAGGAGGTTTTAAAATCTCAACACTCTCCCTTTCCTGCTGCAAGTTAGTTAGCATGGAAAAACAGTCTAACACAGACATATTATCAATCGCATCATGCACTTCATCAGACTCATCACCAATATCATCAACACATGACTCATCCAAGTATTCAAGCTTATTTGTAACACAAGAAGATTCATCATGCTCATCACATAAGGTTACACCTTTACACATAAAAGAAGAATTTGTTGAATCATGCGTAGATTTATACATATCAAATTCCACTTTATCCATATCATCTTCTAGAGTCAAGGTTCCAAAGTGGACATCGATTTTAGTCCTTGAAATTTTAAGAAAATGTTTCCCCAAAAGTATTGGGGGATGCACTTCCATCATGCACCACGTCTAGGACATAAAATTCCACCGGAAAAGCCAACCTGCCAACTCGCACCATCACATCCTTTACTAACCCACGAGGGTTAGCTTGGGAGTGCTCAGTGAGTTAGAAAATTACTCTAGTATCCCTAAGCTCACCTATTTTATAGACTAAATGGGATCACATTGATGGATGCGCCTAAATATATCATGGCATTTTTAACAAGTTTACCACCTAAGGAGATAGGGATAGAAAACATTCCAGGGTCGTCGCATTTATTACCAAGTGTAAAATGCCTAGATTAGAATCCATCAGTCAATTGGGGAAGAAACATGAAGTTTTTTTTGAGAGGACAAGGCATGAGATTGAAAACCATGGTAATAGAGCATGATACCTTTCTGAATACACATGTACAACTCATGGTACATGTGTATACCAAGTGTAAGATGCCTAGATTCGTGGTACATGTGTATACCATAAATTAAGGCTAAAAATACCTTTTCTGAATACAACAGCAGAAAAACAAAACAAAGGTAACAAAAAAACTATCACAACAGCTCAACAACCAAATTATCAAAACAAAACAAAAATAAAAGCAATTACTAACTACTGAATAGCATCCTCGACAATAGCGCCAAGAATTGACTTGCCCCCACCTGATGTCGTTAATTGTAGAAAATTAACCCGAGCAAAACCTGGGTAAGGTTAAAGATAGAGATTTATGCACCCAACTCACTACTACGCTACCGATAGGGTACTTAGCGATAAGCCCTGGGTATGTCTACAGAGATGCTAGGGCCTAAGAATCAATGAAAATACAACCTTTTATGGGTCGTCAATTCGTTTGAGTGATACAAATAACTAGTAAAGCAAAAAAAGGGAGGGGGTTGTTTTTTCAACTAACAACTACTAAAAGCATGTAATCTGTTGAACTAAGAACTTGGGGAACTATTGTGAGACATGAATGATGTAATGCTTTGATTCTTGATTCATTCACCTGTAAGATTTGGAAAAACCTAATAGTGTTCATAACACATGGTGAGGCCAATGGCATACACTTCCCCGTACCTGCCATGTCGGCGCTCGCAACCTTTCATTGACACCGCTATTGCAATTAGGGGAGTACAACATGGTCCGTCTAATGTTGTAGATTTGTTTCTCCCACGTGCAATTATGTCCTAGGCTTCCACCACAAATGCGTTACTTTCCCAAAGTCCTATGAATTAGGCAAATGGTCATAGGCACCTTAACCATGACACTCGGGCCTCTTACGACCATAGATTGCTACTTTTCACTATCTCTACCCATAACCTCTAGGACTACTTTACGTAATCAACTAAGACTGGTACAATCACAAATAGTTCATAGTAATACCCAGGGTCTCCCGTGCACACACTCACGTAGACCAACGTACCCCATTACCCATACAAACATCCAGTTTTCCCTTGCCAAGGGGGCATTAATATTTGCATCAACATGAATATAGACCAGAGTTTGTGCTTAATGGAGTGTACTATTCATAGAATTTTAACATTCAAGAACAAGTCACAATAATATCATGAACACAAATATTAGGGTGAATCTAATGAATCTCACAAAAGCATATAAACCAAAACATGTCTACAACTTATCCTCAAGCTATAAACCTACTCTATAGAAATTAGATGCATGGAAAATATAGAGTTAGATGCCATGGATCTATAAAATGAAGAAGAAAAGATGAAGAAAAAAAAGAAAAAAGAAGGAAAGAGAAAAAGTACTCTATAGAAGGAAAGAACTCTCCTTTTCCTTCTAGCTAAACTAGAGAGAGAGAAAATTTTACACTATTCCTAATTAGGTTTACTAGAAGAATAAAGGCTCCTATATATATTAGTAGAGGATTTAGACTAAAGATAGGCCCAAAATAGGCAAAACTTAGGCCAAAACCCTAATCACCTTTCCCTCTTGCGACCGAATGTTTCTCGAATAAAATTCTCAAATACGTGAAATTTATAGAGCTGAAATTTAGTGGGTTGGATAGAGCTCAGAAAGATGAAGATTTCGATATATGGTAGAGGGAAATGAGGTAGAAAATGAGAGAGTTATGGCCAAAATAGTGAGAGAAAAGGTAGCCGCGCGGACCATGAATAGTAGCGCAGAACGGGAATAGTGCCTCGTGCTGAGAGATTTGTCACAAACCTTTGCTTCATGCCAAGTCAGTTGGCATGAACTGATGAATAGTAAGCACGAACTGGTGAATAGTGCATGGCCCGTTTTGGCCGTTTGGTGCAGTTTGACACGACTCGTCGCATTTGGCACGGTCCATGCCGAAATACCCTTGGCGCGTGCCATGTCCTCTGGTGTAGGCCGTTGGTTCCTTCTTTGATGTCAACCATGAATAGTCCATGTTTGCCCATTTGTTCTTTGCCGGATGAACTTCTTTCCTTCGCTACGGATGAACTATTGGTTCGATTTTAGAGTTCTAGTAGTCGATTTTATAGTACTCAAGAAGAAAAATCCAATGAAATCAACCATGAAGGCTACTTCTTCTCATATTTTTCTCATAATTTGGCACAATTCATTAGATCACGATTCACCATTTCTCCCTTGACCGTTTTGAACTCCAATGCCGCCTATCTTTGGTTCCAATCTCTTTCTACCATGGTTTGATGTTTGTGAACTTCATCTACTACCATTATACTGTGAAAAACCTTTGATCTCTTCTCCCATCCTTGGAAATGGCCTTCAATATCTTATACTGCCCTTACAAACAGCCTTCACATAGAATGTGACAATAAAGTACCCAAGGTAGACCTACTAAGGATGATCACAAGTAGGATCTAAGAGGCCATGGATACAAGATGTCCATTATTACCAATTAAGTCTACGAAACGTGGAATTTAGACTAGAAAACCAAACATGGCCATTTAAACCCCTTGTCGTGTAAACTCAACTAATATTAGCAATCTACTAAATAAAACAAGCTAAAAAGTATGCCGAATGATACGGTTAATGCACGGATAATGAAGCCATCAAACTTCCCACACTTAACCCTTTTACTTGTCCTCGAGTAAATAAATAGAAGAAAAAGAATTAAGCGAAATGTAGTGTGGAGGCATAAGTTAAGCGAGGCATTCAACTTATTCCTAGACTACCATGTTTCCCCAAAAAGAGTAAAAATTTCACAACTCTCACACTCTCTAAAGAACATAAGCAATCTAACCACCCATAAGTAAAATGATGAAAAAGGTAAGCCAAGAAGATAAGTGTAAAGCTAGCTTACTTATCCCAAAACGATCCCCAAAAACAATCAAAGAGTCGTCTCCCAAACACAATCCACCAAGGAAATCCTAGAGTCGTCAACTTCGTTGTAACATAGGGATAATTCGTATTTCTCAACCTAGTTACAACTAAGGAGTCAAATGTATCGTCAACATAGTTTTTTTTTGTTTTCTCTCAATTTCTCTCATTTTTCCTAGGAGCCCTTTCGGGTTTTCATCCAAGCTTTAACAAACAAAGGGTACTCACTTCTCACCTTTTTCCACATGGCCTCTCATTTTTTCCTAGGCTCGTAAGCCTAGCCAGGCCTAGCCTCTGACTTTTACCTAGATCTATTGACCTATCCGAGCTTTTCCCAATGTTACCCAAGTCACTCTTTTGGGTTTTCAACTTGTCTGGGTTTTTTAATTATTTTTTCAAAATTCTCTTAGAAGAGCTATTAGCTATATAGAAACAACTAAAAATCACAAGTGCTATCTAATCCCCTTCTCCACACTTAAAGCTTTCAATGTCCTTAATGCATATACAAAATCAAACAACATATGTCAAGGAAACGAAATAGGAAGGAACTTATAATGAAATACGAACACAAAAATCTACCCTTGATGGAGCAATCATGGATTGTAAAGAAAAAACTACCATCGCCCCAATATACCACCCATAATCTCTAATCAAGAAAGTTCAATCTAACCACTATCGTGCACCACAAATCGAGTAAAGAATTGTATCACAATGGAGAGTACCTCTTAGGTCTTGATGTGTGTGTTTCATGGGTTTTGAGGGTAAGTGATTTTGGGTGGTACCTTTGTGGTGGTAGAAACGAAATGGTAATTGGGGTGTAGGAAAGTATGTGAGTTTCATGGGTCGTGCACGTCTACGCCCCATGAATTTGGGGTTTGGTCTCCTCCTTGTCCACCATTTTGAGCATCACGATCCATGTACATCTACATGGTCCATGAGTTGGACTCCCAATTTGCTCACCTTCCTCCAAGAGCTATGTACTTCCTACAAAAAAAAACATACACACAAAGTGTAACGGTGTCCCAAAAAAACTACAAATTGGAAAACACACCAAAAATACCAAAGTAATCTAATTTATATTTTTATAGCTTTGGTTGCCTCTCGAGAAGCTCCGTATATTTAAGGTCATTGGTATGACCCTAGTGTTATCCATATGGTGCGGGTTTGTACCCCATCACCTTAGACAACTGAAAATGAAAAGGTGGGGTAAGAATCTTCCAAGAGGAAGATATAGTAGAGGAGGAGCCAGCCTTAGAGGGAATACGTGATTTGGAACCTTAGCATATTCAATTGGCTTCTCTATGGTTTCCTCTAAGGCTTCCAAAAATGTGGGAGTAGGTTTTATAGGTGGAGGTAGGGGTGAGAATAGGTAATAAGGAAAATTAAGTATAATCACCCCTTCCTCAATTTCTTCACTCTCAACAAACCATTCCCCAACCCCTTTAGATTCATCTATCAAAATTTCATATTCAACTAGGTATGGTTCATTTTTTAAACACTGGGTTTCTAGTTGGCTCACCCTTTCCATCAAATCAAGCACTTGCCCTTCAACTTTCTCAATGCTTGAGAATAGTTGAGTTCCCAAATCGCTAATCTCACTAAGCACTTGTGATTAGAGTAAATCACCACTCTTGGTCACATTAGCCATAGCTTGCAAAATTTCTACATAATCCGATTTGGGAACCAATCTTAGGGATTGGTTTTGGGGCACTTGATAAGTTGGTGAAATCTAACTATCCAACCCAAAGTGTTGGTTTCCCGATGCATCTCCATACCACAAATTTGAGTTACCACTAAACCTCAAATTTGGAGAGTCGTAGTATGGGTAGTAATCTCGATCCCATTGGCCTTGGGAACCAACAACTTCTACCTCTCTCTCATATTCGATGATCAAAGAGAAAGAATCTGTAGGGTGATTTCAATGACATATCCCACAAAATCTCACTCGCTGAGCCATTATTTCCAATAAGTCACTCAATCTTGGGCAACACTTCATAGGGTGATCATAATGACACACCCTACAAAGTATCACCCGTTGAGCGCTTTCCGGCATTTTTTTCCTTTTCAATTAAACCCAAAGAAAGAAAAAACACAAAATTCATTATCGTAGTACAAGGGTCCTCTGTTTGCACCAAGAACTCAAGCAATACCTACTCCAAAAAACTTGGGTTGAACTCTTTTTCATTATAAGTGCAAATTAACCCATTAATTCTCAAGCACACTAGGGGGATCCATGTATTATCTCTTCGAGGGGTTATGCAATAAAGATATGTGAATGGTGAATGCCACTTGGAATGGTTCAATAGCGAACAAGAGCTCTAAGCCCTCTTTGAAGAAATGGCTAATGGTATGCTACAATTTGGCACAAGGTCAAGGGTTAACATTTTGGATGAACCCGCACAATCACCTAAGTTGGAGGAGCAAGTTCAAGCTCTTGCTTCCATGATGAAGGAGCTTTTGTGAGGAAAAGTGCATCGAGTCAAAGTGTGCAGAGTTTACAACCTTAACCACAACTTTGAGGAGTGTCCCGAGGTCATAGATGATTTGCAAGAAGTGAAGGCCAATGACTATAACAACCGGGAGGGACCACAATTTCTAGGGGTTAACCACAAGGGTTCCGGGGGAACAAATTCAGTAGTGGAGAGCCCCCTATTAAAGGCAGCAATAGAAGGCAGTTCCCTTATAATCACCTTTATTAACTATTTTTAAACTTGGGAACCCGCTATTGTGTCCCCCAAAAAACTTTAATGGTGGGTTTTTGTCAATTAAAAGCTGTTATGCCTTGAAACGCCTTAAATTAAAGATGGTTCATGGCATAACCACCTTTATTTGATCATATTTGAAGGCGGTTATGACTAACCACCTTTAAAATTGATTTTTTTACAATTTTGGAAACAAGGACATGATTGGTTTTCGAGTCTGGAAAGTACATAGTTTCTGAATATCAAAGAGAGGAAACAGATTCCGAATTGTTCGTCTCCTCTTTTCGAGTTTGTGAAATAGTCGATCGCGTCTTATTAGTGATGAGGCATAGTTTCTGAACTCGGAAAAGGGCTGGCTTATTAAATAAGATAAATGCACCCAACTTCATTAAATGGTCCGAAACCCTAATTCTTTGAAGAAGAAGAAGCGCTTTTTTCCCTAACCCATTATTGAAAAAAGGTTTTGTTGTTGGAGAAGGTTAGTTTTATCCAAATTATGAAGTTGATGAGTTTGTTCAAATAATTTTAGATGTATGTAATGCTTCATATATGTTCATATTTTCAATTATGCTATGAAATTAGCTAGGTTTATAAATATCGTTGAATGCATCCTATTGTGTTGCATTTTAAATGAATTTTAGGATAATGGATCGAGATGAACTAATTTGTAATGATCTTAGGAAATCACCCGAGTATATTCCATTTTTTGAATTATTTGTTTCATTTTCTTTTGAACATGCTTCTAGAAATGGTTGTTCGCAGGCACAATGCCCTTGTAAGGATTGTGAAAATGATGCATATTTAGGGAGGAAGAAATTGCGGGAACATCTCATAATGAGAGGGTTTCAAACAAGCTACACTCTGTGGGTATGTCATGGGGAAGGTTTGGAAACATCACATTAAAATGAATTGGAGGACACAATGGCGGGTGCTGAATTAGATGGTAATTACGAGTTTAATGAAATGGTGGAAGATATTACGAGGGAATTCAAAGGTAAACCTGAGTCATTACAAGCTTTGATTGACAACAAAGGGACACCTTTGTGCAATGGTTCTAAATACTTGGTTCTGAATGCCACACTGCAGATAATGAATTTGAAGGCAATGTTTGGATGGACAGACAAGTCTATGACCGAGGCTCTGCAGTTGTTCATGGATTTGCTTCCCTAGGGTAATTTAATGCCCGATAGGTTATATGTTTCCAAAAAATACTATGCCCGATGGGATTGGAATTGCAAAATATGCATGCATGACCGAACGACTGTGTGTTGTATAGAGGGGAAGCAGATAAAGATCTAGAAACTTGTAAGGTATGTGGTGAGTCTCGGTACAAATTGAAGAGAGGTCCGATTGCGGTGGGTAAGGAAGTTCCAGGGAAATCAAAGAAGTGGACACCGAAAAAAGTTATATGGTACCTCCCGATCATTCCCCGTTTGAAGAAGTTGTATGATTGTAGGGAAGATGCTAAGTTGTTGAGGTGGTACGCTGATAGAGACCGATCAGCGGATGATGTCATAAGACATACTTCTGATGGAAAGAAATGGATAAAAGTCGATGCAATGTACCCTAAGTTTGGAAAAGATTCTTGGCATTTGAGGTTTAGGGTTGTGTATAGACGGTATGAATCCTTTTGGCAACATGAGTATCACTTAAAGATCTTGGCATATTATGTTGGTCATATACAACCTCCCATCTTGGTTGACAATGAAACCTAAGTATGTGTTTCTATCTTTGATAATATTAGGTCCGAAGCAACCTGGTAATGATAATGATGTATATTTTTCTCCTCTAGTGAAAGATTTGGTAACTTTGTTCAATGATGGTGTTAGAGTGTTTGATGGGTTCGTTGATGATTTCTTCACTCTTAAAGCGTTGTTATTATACACAATTAATGATTTTCCTGCATATGGTAATTTTTCTGGGTATTCTGTGAAAGGCCACCTAGCTTGTCCAGTCAGTAAGAAGGACACTAATTTTTGTCAATTAAAGCATGGCTGTAAGACTGACTGTTTACCCGGAACACATGCGATTTCTTCCCAATGGGAACCCATGGAGAATAGCCAAAAGAAAGTTTAATGGGAAAGTGGAGACTCGAGTTGCACCGGTGCCATGATCATGTACACATATTTACGAGAGTGTTAAGAATTTGGCCAATAACTTTGGGAAGAAGAAAAGAAAGGTTGCTATTGATGGTAGTTAGAATAAATGCTCAATTATTTCAAGCTACCTTATTGGGAACATTTTGAAGTTAGGCATTGTTTTGACGTTATTCATACTGAGAAGAATGTTTGCAACTCTTTGGTTGGGAAGTTGTTAAATACCCCTGGAAAGACAAAGGGCGAATTGAAAGCTAGATTTGATTTGGTTGAGTTGGGTATTTGGAAGAATCTTTCCCCAGTGAGTACATGTGATGATTGTTATTTGTCTCCTGCTTGCTATCTAATGTAGAAGTGAGAGAAGAAAGTTTTTTGTTAGACCCTTAGTATTTTGAAAGTTCTTAGTGCATACTTGTCTAACATTAACACATGTGTGTCAGTCGACGAGTTGAGGTTGGGTGGGTTGAAGTCACCCGATTGTCACAACCTGATGCAGTAATTGAATGTCATCACCATTCAATCTACATTGCCTTCTCATGTAAGAATGTGCATTACAAAGCTTTGTATGTTTTTCAAATCCATTTGTCACAAAAGTATTAGCGTATCAAAGTTTAAAAGGTTGCAAGTAATGATTGTTGAAGTTCTGGGCCGTATGGTAATGTATTTCCCTCCTTCATTTTTTGACATTATGGTTCACTTGATTGTACAGTTGGTACGGAAGATAAAGAAATGTGGCCTGGTTTTTTCTAAGATGGATGTACCCGTTCTATAGGTATATTAAAATCTTCTAGAACTTCATGAAAAATTAGTACAGGCCAGTTGCTAATATTTTACAGTGTTACGTGACAGAAGTGGCCATTGAGTTTTGCACCGATTATGTGAAACAAGTTGAATATGTTGGGGTTCCAACTGGTAGACATAAAAGGATGGCAGATGATTTAGGGATCAGACAGGGAAAACTATATAGCCCTAGTGCGGAAGATTTATGTGCCACACATTTGTAAGTCTGCACAACCACGAGGATCAACTGCAGTACATAGAGGTTCATATGGAAGCCATACGGATGTTGAACCCTTATTTCAATAAAGCTTAGGTTCTTCAATTGAACACATTTGCGTCATGGTTGCGGGATCACGTAGATGTCGGCGATCATCCTAATATAGCTAAGTGGTTGGCTTGTGGACCATTGGGATTCATTTTTTCCTACGAAGCTATGGCACCAATGGTTTTACGTTTTCCACAAAATCAATGGATGATAAGAGTGTTATTCAAAATAGTGGTGTGTCTCTTATCTCTAAAGCATTGCATATTGGTAGGGGTGGGGAAGAAAATCATACCACGCCAAAAAATGCTACTCTGGAACAATATCCAAAATTTGGGAGCTTGACTATGTGAGTGCATGTATCCCTGTGTTTAAATGTCAGTGGGTGGATATTAACAACGAATATCGTATCAAAGATTTTGGCTCACCCTTGTTGATAGAGCTCGGGTTGGATGGAAGAATGATCCTTTCATACTTGCTTCTCAAGCACATCAGGGTTTCTATGTCAGGGATCCTATTGATCCTAGATGGGACATTGTTGTTGAAGGGAAATGTGCTTTCATAGCGGAAAATGACTCGAAGGAAGTTATTGGATTTGGATGCCATACATCGAGTTGTGGATCAGAAGAAGTCCTTTTGCTAGAGGAGGATGATTGGAGTCTACACCATTTCCTAGGTTGTAATGATCATGAAGAAGGGATGTGATCGATGGTAATGGGAAGATCAGTCGTAGAAAGTGGAAGTCGAAGAAGGTCTTAATGAAGAAAAGGAAGCATAATTAGTAAGTGTTTCGATATGAAGTGTACCTTGGATACATAAATATTTGAATTCAAATGATTTAAATTCCAATAATTGAAATCCAAAATATAATTCTAACATAAAAAGTCAAAGATAAAGTCTTACATCATAAAAATACTACAAGTCTCGTAGATTCAATCAAATTCAAGTTTATCAGCTAGGGCATGCAAAGTCATTCATTAACATCTTCAATGGCGCTAGTTGAAGCTAATCGGTTAAGGCGTTTGTGGGTGCTTGATGTGAGATGTCGCTCATAAGCTCGCCGAGACTTTTCCATAAATGTAATCCTTGCCTTCATCAAGCAAAATTCCTTAAGCATCCATTTATAGAAATCCTTGAAGCCCTTGAAGTATGATTTCTCGGTACCTACAGACAACGACCAAAGTATGAGTTATATAAACTATGAAGAAAATATAAGAAATACATGAACTATATCAACGCAAACACATTTTTGACTAACCTTCCTCAACTCATGGCCTCTTGCTCGGTTCCACCTCCTCGCCTGGCTTACGATATCACACCCGATCAAGTAAAATCAAACCCTTTTTCTTGAAGTAAGTCCTATTATAATACTTTGGGACTTTTTCCTCCCATGAACAATCAACCCCTAAACACTTCTCAATATTTAAGTTATTAAACTCCAATATGGTAGCCGAGTCAATACTATGTTTGAGGTTGCATAATGCAACATATGCCTAAACATAGCCGCCCCGGGTTTGATCTTCTACCCTCCATGATTAGGTAAAACAACATAAGGGTTGGGTAATTAGGCTCAGTCAAGTGCCCGCCCGATGGGACCAAACTCCTATTTATCATCTCATACGTAATACATTGATCTATGGGTAGAATATTTAAATCAAAGGTCTGGGGTTTTCCTAAATTCATTCTATTGCGGTTGAAGTAGCGTACACTACACTCAACAGGGTAAATGTATGGAGAATCAACTACAAGAGGTCATTTCCCCCGATGGTAGCAATCATCCAACGGACCATCGGTGCCCTCCAGGTAAACATGTTCCAGAGCCAAGTACTGGTAATTTAAAACCTTATTAACTATCCATCTGAGCGGGATATAAATTACCCCAACCCTCGTAGCATAATCCCCACTAGCCACTTCTGGCAAGTTAGAATTATATTGGCCGGTCAAGTTAAAATATGCCTTTTCATTACAACATAGCAAATTCTCAATGTAGTGTTCACTAAATAGTTTTAGGGCATCAGATAACCCTAAAGCTAAATATTCATCAAAGTCCACAAGAAATGTATCTAATAGCTTGCCCCTCTCACGAAATGCTTCATACCTAGTTTGGGAAAATTTAGAGACAGACCTTGCATCACCGTAACCCAAATTGTTACCAGTTGAACGAGAACTACCCAGTGCGCAGCTTGAACCACCCCTAGCCATGCCAAGTTCTTTGTTCAGTTAAGAGAAATGGAAGAAATTGAGGGAATTTTTGAAATCGTAAAGGAGGCCATGGTTGGAGATTGGAGAATGGCTTTGTGAATTTGATTCATCCCTTCATATGTTTTTATCTAAGCAAGTGTTTCCGGGTTCGGAAAGCCAATTTTGTCTCTTCAATATAAAGAGACGACCAGTTTCCGAACTCGTAAAGTTTATAAAACCACAAAAAGGATGCAATGTAGATTCCTATGTCACCTCAGATCTGTCAGACGAACTTAGAAACATATTTTCTGAGTTCGGAAATAGAGTTTCGTCATTTTCAAAAAAAAAGGCAGGTTCCATTTCCTAGCTCGTGAATGGATTAAATTCCTAAAAAAACTTAATCATTGGCCATACCAGCGTCGCCCCAGATCTTTCAAAAGAACTCGAAAACATATATTCCGAGTTCGAAAATAGAGTTTCCATCTCTTTGAAAAAATATCCAGGACTCATTTCCAATATTGTAAATAGATTAAATCCCAATAAAAAGAATCATTGGCTATACCAGTGTCAACCAAGATTTGTCACACGAACTCGGACACTTAGTTTCCGAGTTCATAAAGAGATTTCTTGACTTGGTTCACATAATTTTCCAAGTCCAGAAACATGTCTTGGCTTTAATTACAAAGAGGAGAGGAGTTTCTGAACTAGTAAATCCTTCTTGTCTTTTGGTCATTTTTATAATTCATTTTCTAATGACCAAAGAACATTAGCTATCCTCTCAGTAAAATCTTGTACAAAGCATGAAATATAACTCCATAACAACGATGTAATCTAACTTTCGTGCAATAAAATTTCAAATGCAATAGTCTATTGTACATTAAACCAATCCTCAAATATACTCAAGTTTTTAAACCAATCCTCAAATACATTCCCTTCCCACCCTACATTTGGCCCCCAATGTTGTCGTTGTTATCCACACCACATGATCACCATTATCAGCATCTTCAACATCTTCACTCTTGGAGAAGAATGACTCAAAGTTAGGTATCTCATCATCTTTGCTCAATTCCAATTCAAGACCCTGAGATTCAGGGAACCCGATATGCTGGGTATGTGCGCGGGTTAACATTTTGTGGGCTTGGTCAAGTTGGCATGCAGAAAGTCAAAGTATTTGGTCAGCTTAGTTTTCCAACTGCTTCCGGTACCTGCAAATGAACATAAATCAAAATCAAATTCATATGGAAAAAAAGAAATTGAATTCTAATTAATTAAATTACTCAATCTTTTAGGGAAATCGATCCCACTTCTCTTTTTGCTCCTGCTTCCCGATCCCTCTTTGCCATCTTAGCTTTTTAAGCAGGTTTTTCACGCACCTTCCACTCGCCGTCATAGCCTTGTTCGAGGTTTTTGTGTTGGAACCAATTTTTGTCGTAGTATTCCATCTTCAAAGGTATATATAGCACAATTATTCCCCCTTCTTTCCCATTAACCCTAGTTTGTGCGGCCTTCAACATGAAATAAATGACGAAAAAGCCTGGGTTTATCTCTCTTCCATACATGGCGTAATAAAACATCATTAGGGTAGCAATTATCGGCTCGTAAGAATGACCAACTGTGGGAAATACATTCAGGCATATCCAATCATAAACAAGATGCTCATCTACGATTAATTGACCAACATCAAAGATCTCCGCTTTCCCCGCATTAGTTCCTACTCTCTTAAAATATTTCATCGCCATGGCTATATATGGGAAAAAGGGGAGTAGCATCGCTCACACCCGACCAAACATGTGTGTGATAGATATCAAGAGGGCCATTGGAGTCATTAGGTCTTAATTTCTTAGGGGTGGTGTAGGGGAAACCTAGGGCATCGTTAATTGTATACGTAGTAGTCACACACAAATATTTTCCATTAACCCTAGTTATGTCTCTATTGTTTTGACTCTTACCCAAATTCGCATAAAACTAAATCACTTCATCCGTGTGTACAGGCTTCGACTCTTACCCAAATTCGCATAAAACTAAATCACTTCATCTGTGTGTACAGGCTCATCTATACACACTAATTTCTCCAAATGTTGGGTCTTAAAGTGTTGTAGCAAATACCCTAATCCTAAATCCTCAATGTCTGAAGATAATACAGCCTTCGAATTGATAACTTTTCTCTTCGAGATATCGACATACCTTTGCTTAGCGTCCTCGATGAAGAACTTCCTCGATTCACCAATCTCCAGGATGGGACAATGACTATGATCATTTGCCTTTGATTTGGAGCCCTGCCCTTGCCTGTCATGGTGAATTGCTCCGGGGGGTTTAAGATTGTGTAATTTGGGAAATATTTTGGGGTTTTAGCAATTGTAGGGTTTGGAATATGAGTGTTTCATTCTTGAATTGGGGGTTTTTACTATCTGCCTTTTTTAAAATAAAAAAGATTTTCCAAGTTCGGAAACTATTCTTATCATCTACAAAGAAGTGACGATTGATTTCCGATTCCGAAAACAAGTTTCCAAACATGGAAATTGGTTTACTCGCGAATAAAAAATGGGGAAAGGGTTTTAAATGGACATTTACTCCCATTTGAAAAAGCCACCCTTACCATTTCCTCCCCTCCAAAAAATTATCAACCCCAAACTTATCCATTCATTTCATCGCCAAATCACTCATTTGAAGTGTGGACTTTTTGAGGTATGTTTACATTTCTTCTACTCCAAATTATCTCTCCAATTTTTAAAATTTTCAACATAGGTTTTTCAAGAAATGTAGGAATAATTATTAGGGAGTTTTTCATACCATTTCATTCATCAACAAAGAAATTCTAGTCTCCAATAAAATTCTAGGTTTTAATGTTTTCAAACAAAAATGAGCAAATTCAAATATTAAGTTGTTCTTGTTAGCTAGGGTTTGGATTTTGTGCTTCCTATGGCTTCTGTTTTGAGTGGGGTTAGTGTTAGATTTGTTGATTGAGAAATGTATTAGTGTGCTTAAATGATAGGTAAATTGCTAGGCCTTAATGGTATCGTACTAGATTTTCTTAAATTGTCAAATCATCCTCTATCTTATATGTTCATTAACTAGGGTTTAGTTAATGATTGTTATGTTACATATTATGTGTATAATATAGATATTAGTAAATCAACTTTGGCTGAGGTTAAGATATTTTTGGTATGTTTGTATATGTAGCATTCAAAATGGAAACTAGGAAATAGACTCGTGAAGATGTGTCACAGTTCGATAATGTCAATCCCCCAACAACGGAGATGACGTGGGATGAGGACGACGGTACGAGGGATGTGGGAAAACACCGAACACATTGTAGAGCATTAGAACGTAATTATTTAGGAAAGAGTTAACATTGTTAACTTTCAACAAGAAGGGCAATTGTGTGTCAGAGCAATGTGCCAAATGGTCTAGTTGGGTGGCAAAGGTTGGTAGAACATGGGTAGATATCCGCTACGATATTGGCATGATGTCCCACATGATTACAAGGACACCTTGTGGATGGAATGCAAGGTAGCTTTAGTGAATCATTTTCCCTGCTTTTTTTCTTCAACAATTTGTCATCACATGTACTCTCCCTTCTCACATTCTCATGTTTCATAATTTTCAAATTGAAGCACAAGATGTGGACGCTTTGCGAAAGAAGGTAATGTTCATGATGTCAAAGAGTTGGCGTGAACATAAAAACACTTTGTCCATAGACTACATATTTAGTGATAATAAAGGTGATTGCCCAAGGAAAACTTACAAGCACATTCTACAGGAGAGCTGAGAAATTCACAAGCAAAGGGCATTGGAGAATAGTGAAAACGTTGGTAGAAACTAGTGCAAATTATTAGTGTGCTTAATTATGTACATTTAAATGTCTGTAGTGTTAACATGAACCTATCATCCAACTTAGGGTACAAGGGATGAAAAAATACATTTTCAGGGATGATAAAATGCCACACTGATTGAGCCGTTGGGGTTTCATTTAGCAGCAATGTCGCTAGTCAAGGAGCATCTAGAAAAAGATGTGCAAATGGAAATAGAGGACGGGATGGAAGAAGATGAGGCAAGGGCTTTGGTTCAACCAATTAGTGTGGATGACATTAAGCGGTGCGATCTATTTCTCCAAAGGCAACAAAACAAAAAGGGTTAATTTGTCAAGGAAGAAGAGAAAGGAATTGAAGAAAGAGTGGTATGAAATTTTTATGGTGCATACACTGTTATTATTGCATTATATTTAATTGTTATGGTAATAACCAAGTTACATCCATTTATGATTTTAACTAGGAAAAATTGAAGAATGATCAATTGCGAGGGGAATTCATTCCAAGTGGTGTACATGGCATTCTTTGTGAAGTAAAGGAAAAACATGCCCATCCCGATCGAGTTTGGGGTGTGGGTAGCTTCTTGACACAACGGCAAGCATTTGAGATCATGTGGTTATATGATGGAGTGGAACCTTTGAGAGTCAATTTGTTGCAAAAAAAAGCCCAACTGCTAGACAAACGAATTGAGCAACAAGATCTAGTTTTTCGGAAGTTGGTCCAACACATCAAGCTATTTCTTCCGAAATATTTAGAGGAGTTAACACCCAATTGAACACCGCCATCTAGGGGTTCACGACACTCTCCTGGGGATGTTGAGGTAAATCGCGGGTCAATTGTACAAAATCCAAGGATTGATAGGCAATTGTTCAAACTGGACAAACCTAGACAATACCACACTAGCAATTGAAAAAAGGTACGAAGGATTATGTTTAATTCAAGTTTGAACCTTTCAATTAAGTCTCGTATTTAATTTCTATTCTGCTTTTGTGTTAGGAATCATATCCGTGTGAACTATACATTGACAAGGTATAGATGGTAGGCCAGTACATGTAGCCGATGGGGTTTTGCATGAGTCGATGAAACATCATCACTCCATACAAATTGTGGAAGGTCTTCCGAGGGTTTTGTTGGAGAATCCTCTGGTGATGGGTGCACCTTTGCCAATGACAGACCAAGAATACAAAAACGATGGGCCTTCCCGGGGAATGTTCCTTACTTAGCCCCGTAGACCTATATACGGCGATCATATCATGGTTCAACATTTGAAGGAAACAAGGCCTCCATCACCAAAACTGGTGAAGACAACAACAAAACCGGTCAAAATGACGTCTAAACCAGTGCCAACAACAACAAATATGGTTAGACCTTCATTGGAAACAACCAATATCCCTCAAACTTTGTTACAAACATATTTTCCACAAAATGTAAATGCTAGTTGAATTATCTTGTTCAGGGACCATTGGAGATTAGTATTGATAGTACCCGCAAAGAAACGAGTGTATTGGATGTATCCCCTCAACTTCCAACCATCTAATGCATTCATTGCGATTTTGGAAGTGGCAATGAAGGAAAATAGTGAGCAAACAAATTGTTCGTTTCACGTGCTCGAAATCAAGGTGGTCTACCAATTTGTTGATTTCCTCAATAGTATGCTAAATTATTTGATGCATTCGTACTAATAGTTTATGTATCTTGCATATAGTACAAGAAACGGGCTAAAATTGGGAGTGCGGCTATTATGTCATGTTATACCCATCCGAGTTTGTGGAGAAAGTTAACGAAGATGAACTTGACAAGGTATTTCACTATCACGAGAAGGACCCTTTAGCACCGGTTTTTTTATGTTCTAGCACCGGTTTTTCCCAAAAAAAACTGGTGGCTAAGTAAGCGATGATACTTTAGCACCAGTGGGGAAACAACCGGTGCTAAATCCTAACTTTTACAACCGGTTTTTTAAGTTAGCACTGGTTATTAAACCGGTGATAAAATGTACCGCTATAGCACCGGTTTTTCTTGTTAGCACCAGTTTTTAAATCGGTGCTAAATTAGCAATGGTTTTTTCTTTAGCACCGGTTGAAAACCGGTGCTAATAAGAAAACCGGTGCTGGATTTAGCACCGGTTGTAAACGGGTGCTAACAAAAAAACCGGTGCTAAATTTGTAAATATTGCACCGGTTATTTTTAGCACTGGTTAAAAAACCGGTGCTAAATTTGCAAATGTAACACCGGTTTTTAGTTAGCACCGATTTTGAAACCGCTGATAAAAAAATTTATTGCACCGGTTTTGAACCGGTGCTAGAGGTGTATATGTTGCACCGGTTAAAAAACCGATGCTATGAGTGTAAATTTATCACCGGTTATTATTTTGCACCGGCTTTTTAACCGGTGGTAATAGTTAATATTTTGGAACGGTTTATTTTTTAGCAGCGGTTTTGAAACCGGTTTTGTAATCGGAAGAAACCGGTGTTAAACATGACTAACTATTGTGGTCACTGTAAGTTGTCGTGCTCTACTGCTCTTTCAGTTCATCTTCACGCAGCCAGTTTCATTTTTAAGCTTGTTTTCCTACCCGGTTCGTTCTTTTTCAAGAATGGTACCGATTATTTGTTGTGCATAGTAACCGAATGATGTACAAATAAAAATAGAACAAATTGTGAGCAACCATGATGCATAGACAAGAAGTAGGTTCAAAAAAGCATTGAGTTCGATGAACTATAATTTTTTATTAACAAAAGAAGAGCAACGTGTTTCTTAGTGGCCTAAGATACTGGAACCCCCCTCATCACGGAGTTGACGAGTATCAAAAGTGAAGGCCAATTACCTTTCTCATAAGAGATAAAACTAACCACTATCCGATGATGGAGGCAAGTCCGTGTATGACATTCAATTGAGCTATGCATTTTAGCAGAGTAGATTTTACAAAAACACAAACCCATTTCAGAGCAATTCTCCGCAGTTCATCACTCCCTATTGGAGTGTAATCTTCTGGAAATTGCTGAAACAATGTATTAAATCACATGTTAAGAAAAGGATATATTTGTGAGAGGATAACCGGTGCTAAAAGCAGTGTAGGAAAACGTACCTGAATAATGTTAATGTCATGCACGTGACTAACAATTTTTTCCATGTAATACATGCAATGGTATCCACACTCCCAACTACTACTTTGTATCTTGTGCTGATGTAAAATAGAATTTGTTGAAACGGTTAAGAACATGAAAATGACAGATGAAATATGACGTTATGGGATAATACGTACATTGATGTTTATGTCATTCCATGTATAGTTCGAAGGGTAGGTGGTATTTTGGTCAGAATTGATCCGTCGATATTTTGTTGCAATCCTACAGTCGATGAAAACATATTTATGTCAACATATTAAAAATTCATTTTAAAAAATTGGGGTTCACACAATATATGAAAATATATATATTAATTAACATTAATTGTAAATATTCGAGCCAAGAAAGTAATAAACGTACAAGAACACATTTACATGAACAAACATTTTTGTAAAACATTGAAGTTGAAGGAATGACATGAATGTGTTCCACTTACGAATGAATCATTTTAAGGCATGACCTATTTCATTTGCAAATTCCCCCAATCAGTGAGTTGATGAAATATACTCGATCGATTTACGGTACAAAGACGAGCAAAAACCAATGGTCCCTTTTAAAAAAAGGAAAATCCAAAATGAAGCTGAAAATATATTTGTGAAAATAAAATCACAGCATATGGTTGCTATTGCTTCCATGTGGCCGGGACTAGCAACTCAGAAAACAAATGGAACTTACTCTCGATTGTACGGGAAGACGTACAACCTCGCTTGAGTGCGGCACATGACACCCGAGACCTCCTCCGCAGTCAATTCCACCCTTTGATTTGCCTTTTGAGCCATTGAATTTGAAGAGGCCGGAATAAACTGGACGTGGCCTCTATGAACCAACCCATCACAAAGGTATCTCACAAAATAATATTGTAAGTGAAACAAATATAATGATACATCTATCTATAAATAATGTAACTATGAAAATTCTTACGATGCCCATATATCAAGTTGGCACCCATTGATCCACTCCATTTCATCTTCTACGTCCAAGCTACGCATGAACAGTCTTAGCTTGTCAGTAAATATGGCTGTGTAGACTTCTTCTGATCCAAACACCTCCGCGTTGAAATTGATGCGGAAGACTTTGTTTGCTCCACATATTTGTGTAGATAGCCTTAAAGCATCATTAATCTCTTAAACAGCAGCGATGCATTCTTGGTCTTCCGTGAACCCCTAATTACATTGAGATTCTAATAATGTTAGTTGTGTAATATTTGTATATAATTCAGAATTGGATCATAATGTAAAGGCTAAAATGGGTCCTCACAAATATGGACTGGTTAGAAATCGACATGGGGGGATTTGGTTGCTCATTCTCCATTGATGTAGTATTTTATTTGGGAACTTGCTAATGGGTAAAATGTTAGTCATGCATCGGTAAAAATTGGTCGGAATGAAATAGTCTAGGAGTATGTATCTCTCCTTTTACCGATCGAGCGACCACCTGTCCATGCGGAATATCTTCCTTACCCACCGCCTTCTGTAAAGGACAGTGTGTTAATAATATGTATTTGGATGTCATAGCCAGTTAATATGCTTATATTTTTAACGTCCTTGGAAAATTTTGGTGTGCGGTTTATTTGAGGACTTCCAACTTCATCGACTACCAATTCTTGCAGAGGCGGTTGCTGCTCGTTCTCTTACGTAAGCATATGAACAACATATTATGTTTTAGTAATATCTAGAAAGATATATATATATATATATGATGCGATAAGAAGAAGAATACAATTATCACACCTCATCATCCTGTTACCTACTGACACTTATCAGCTTTTTCGGCCATAGAATGTTATATCTAATAGCCTCAGTGACAAACTCAAATTCTTCGTGTTCAATCGGCAAAGGTGCCTTGGGAAAACATAGGTCCACGAACATTTAATCGCTCCCACTTGATGGGTAAGTTCATGTCCGTGTCCTTTGGAAAAAAGATACCAAATGCAGCTACATCCCTTTCTCCATTATGGTTCAAAAGGTTCCACTTTTTCCTTCCTGAGAAATAAACTCTGAAATACATCGGTTGGACAATAAGTAAGTGTTATTAATTAAATAAAATTAAATAATTTTTTTAGTGCAATCATACATATTATAACAAGAAATGAAGTCTACATGTAGCTGCTGAAGGCTGCAGTGCACTGCAGCTTTCAGTTTTCAGCTGAGACTGAGAGCTGGATAGCACTGTAGCGTTCAACGTTCATCTGCCATGAACTGTCTATCTAATAAAACTCGATTGGTAAAGAGACATTATCTCAGTTTACGTGGGAAAGAAAAATTTGAAGATATATAAGTAGGCCCAAACTACCAACATCCAAAATGAACGTGATAGTAGTCAATGTATCCCCAAAAAATCATTTTGACAGGAAATGGAAAACCAGAAAGTAAAGATCACAGATCAAGAAAGGAGCTAACAACGAGGTTCATGGTATTGAATACCTTGTCATCCACTACGGTTCCTTGTGGCTCACTACATGCAGATGCTGAAGGAATGAATACCCGGTGATCCTTATTCGCGGGGATGGAAGATGTAGCAAGGAAATTGCGGGCATCCAAGTATGGGGGAATAGGTTTACCCAATTGTCCAGCTAGCCAATTTGTTTGGGCCTCAAATAAGGCAACAAATCTTTCCTCGAGCTCGATGACATTCGTTGGTAGTTTGTTTGAATTTGAGATTTCCTCAGATGGTTTTGTGTTTGTACTCCCACATCGACTAGATACGTAACGGGTCACAGCCATATATGGTAGGGCCTCGTTCACCTTCGACGTTGTGGAGCAACCTATCCAATGACCCCCATGATCCTTCTTACTCATTGCTTGAATGAGAATATCTTCTTTTCCTTGTATAACCAATTCTCCCTTTTGCTTCTTATCCATGAGCATTATCTCGGAAATAGAACATATATTAGCCATTACTATGCATTACATCTGAGAATATTATTAGAGATATAATCAATTATGAATTATGCTCACAATAGTGGGGGATAGAATCAATTCTGAATTATGCTCACAATTGTGAGGGATGCTCTTTTAATGGAGTCGGTGTTGTAGGTTGATAATTTCTTGTCCCAGTTAGCTTCAAGGAACACCTCCGAGCGGTCCAGTTTGAAATCAATGAATTGAACTAAAGCCTCCGCTTCTTCTACACTATGACCTTCATCCAAAAGCTCGTCAATTTTAGCCTTTCTTTTCCTCTTCTCGAGTTCTATTGCAACCCTACGATCCCTCCACTGCCCGTGTGATGGATGTACTCCTTCTGGGAGGCGCTTACTTTTGCTGCGTCACTTATTGCCTATCTGGCCGTCAATTTGTAAAATGCTCACAAAGTAATGAATATAGATTAATAATTTTCAAGCAATTACCTTGAATTCGGGGGTTGATCTATGTTTCACAAATAGCTCCCACTCATATTTGTCCATCCAGCAATAATCTTTCCATGCACAAGAACCAGGTTTATTTTGCACGATGTACTTGTGAGCCACCTTAGTCTTCCAATTCTTCCACTTTTCTCCTGCATAAATAGTCCATTTATTTCGGAACTTATTCATCTCATTGAACGTCATTTTGGTTTGTATATCCCAGCTCATCTAGTGGACAAAGATACAAATTGTTAGTGGAAAATGTAATGAAGTTCACATGAACTGATGAAAATGGAGGATAACAACACACTTACGAGAATGTCTTCCCAAGAATCTTTCTTTACATGGTCTGGGACTGATTTCCAATTATGCCATGTCCCGAAGCAGATTCTTCGCTAGAAGGCATAACCAACATACATCGACCATCGACTACGCATAACTAGGGGTTCGAAGTCATCATCGAAGAACATTTGAAGTGCCTTCTTTTTCTTCACAAGCAACACAGACTTGCACGTGGTTGTGCCTCTACGCTTGCAATATTCTTTTATCTCAAACTTGTCGAAGCTTCCACTCATGTCATCTTTTAAAATAGTTTCTTCTTCTTCCCCTGACTTTTCAAATCCTGAGCAATATTTGGGTGCATCATCCTCTTCCTCATTATTGTCATCACACTTGTCAGCTTTTGGAGGGGTAACACAATTCTCTTCAAGGGCTTTTGTACCGCCAGAGTCAAACAATTTCTTCCTCGGCTTCGCCATTCAATCTCTTGTATGAATCAATCAAACATAAGGAAATCTATCCACATGAAACACTTCTCACACTAGTAACCAAAGAAATGAAAACACAAACTCACAAACTGAGAGACCCACCAACGATATAGAAGACCCAATGCATCCTCCGAAGGCCCAACGAGATAGAAGGCCTAATGCATCCTCCAAAGAATACCATTACTACATTAGAAGTTACAAATTTGATCAAAGTAGCGATTCCATCCATGTGAAGCATTGGTTAACCATCAATGAAGATGATAAAATCGGCTTTTTACAGTTCTGAAGACTATGGATGCATCTGCAGCTACACGTTATTCAGAAATTGGGGGATTTAAACAAAAAATTGTCATTTATTTTCTTTGACAAATAATTTATATGAGTTTATATGCATAGAATTGAGACTGTGTTGCATCAGTTTCTGCATTTGTACATTACTGAATTGCTATTGGTTAATATTGAAAGGTGGATGTTTCACTGTACCAAAAAACCAAAAAATAGCTATTCAATAATACCGGGAAAGATGCAAACTACCAATCACTCATAAGGAAATCTAAATACAACACATCCGAAGGCGAATTTCCAATAACAACCAACTGAGAACATATTGTATCGGGACAAAAACCAGGGTAGGTAAAAAATATGAAATTCTTACCAAACATATCATCTATCCACATGAAACACTACCTACACTAGTAACTCAAGCAATGAAAACATATACTCACAAACTTAAAGACCCACCAAAATATAACTATTCATTAAGCCCGGGAAAGATGAAAACTACCAATCACTCATACCTTATTGGCACTCACTCTCGGCGGTATTGTATTTGGCCAAGATCCGGCAGCCTTCGTAACCCGCTTTTGAGATTGGAAGTTCCGATCAGACTGGCCACCAAATTTTGAAGCTTATTCTCGAGAAAAATTGTGAAGTAGGATTGCGGCCAAGATTGGGAAGTAGAACCGCTCTAACTAAATGGTGAAGGGATAGAAAATATCAGAGAAAACAAAAAACTAGATTGACGATACATTTGACTCCTAGGTTGTAACTAAGTTGAAAATCACGAATTATTCCTATGTTACAACCAAGTCGACGCCTCTTGATTTCCTTCGTGGATTGTTTTTGGGAAGTTTCATACCTGGATTTCCTTGCTGCATGTCATGTTTTCATTGGTAGTTTTACTTGTGTATTGGTGATTGTTTTTGTTGAGGGATGGTTTTGGTTGGATATGTGGTGGCATCACATGCTATGCTAGGGTTCCTAGTTTGCAAGGGGTAGGTGGTTTTAGGATATTGGTGGTGTTTTTTTTTTGTTTTGATCTTATCTTTTGTAGTATGAAACACAATTTGAGGCAATATTGTGTTACACCAAAAAAGTTAAAAATTTAGGAAAAAAGTTAAAACATAAAACCCAAAAAGTTGAAAAAGTTGAAAAACTGAAAGGGCGACTTAGGTAACATTGGGAAAAGCCCGGTTAGGTCGAAAGACCTAGGTAAAAGTAACAGGGTAGACCCTGCAAGGCATACGAGCCTAGGCAAAAATGAGAGGCCGTGTGGAAAAAGGTTAGAAGTGACTACCCTTTGTGTATTAAAGCTAGGATGAAAACCTGAAAGGGCTCCCAAGAAAAATGAGAAATTGAGAGGAAACAAAAAACTAGGTTGACGATACATTTGACTCCTTGGTTGTAACTTGGTTGAAAATCACAAATTATTTCTATGTTACAACTAAGTCAACGGCTCTTGGATTTCCTTCGTGGATTGTTTTTGGGAAGTTTTATTCTTGGATTTCCTTGGTGCATTTCATGTTTTCATTGGTAGTTTTTCTTGTTTGTTGGTGATTTTGTTTTTGGTGAGGGATGTTTTTGGAAGGATATTTGGTGGCATGACATGTTGTGCTAGGGTTCCTAGTTTGCATGGGGTACGTGGTTTTAGGATATTGGTGGTGTATTTTTTTTGTTTTGATCATATCTTTTGTAGTATGAAACCCAATCTGAGGAGATTTTATGTTACACCAAAAAATTGAAAATTTTGGAAAAAAGAAAAAATATTAAACCCAAAAAAGTTGAAAGACCCAAAGGGTGACTTAGGTAACATTGGGAAAATCCCGGATCGGTCGAAAGACCTAGGTAAAAGTGAGAGGCTAGACCCAACAAGGCTTACGAGCCTAGGCAAAAATGAGAGGCTGTGTGGAAAAATGTTAGAAGTGAGTACCCTTTGTGTGTTAAACCTAGGATGAAAACGCGGAAAGGCTCCTAGGCAAAATGAGAGAAATTGAGAGAAAACAAAAAAACTAGGTTGACGATACATTTGACTCCTAGGTTGTAACTAAGTTGAAAATCACGAATTATTCCTATGTTACAACCAATTCGACGCCTCTTGGATTTCCTTCGTGGATTGTTTTAGGGAAGTTTCATTCTTGGATATCCTTGGTCCATTTCATGTTTTCATTGGTAGTTTTACTTGTTTGTTGGTGAATTTATTTTTTGTTGAGGGATGGTTTTGGTCGGATATTTGGTGGCATCACATGCTATGCTAGGGTTCGTAGTTTGCATGGGGTAGATGGTTTTGGATATTGGTGGTGTTTTTTTTGTTTTGATCTTATCTTTTGTAGTATGAAACACAATTTGAGGCGATTTTGTGCTACACCAAAAAAATGAAAATTTAGGAAAAATGAAAAAATATAAAACCCAAAATGTTGAAAAAGTTGAAAAACTGAAAGGGCGACTTAGGTAACATTGGGAAAAGCCCGGATAGGTCGAAAGACCTAGGTAAAAGTAACAGGGTAGACCCAGCAAGGCATACGAGCCTAGGCAAAAATGAGAGGACGTGTGGAAAAAGGTTAGAAGTGACTACCCTTTGTGTGTTAAAGCTAGGATGAAAACCCGTAAGGCTCCTAGGCAAAATGAGAAATTGAGAGGAAACAAAAAACTAGGTTGACGATACATTTGACTCCTTGGTTGTAACTTGGTTGAAAATCACAAATTATTCCTATGTTACAACCAAGTCAACGGCTCTTGGATTTCCTTCGTGGATTGTTTTTGGGAAGGTTCATTCTTGGATTGCCTTGGTGCATTTCATGTTTTCATTGGTAGTTTTTCTTATTTGTTGGTGATTTTGTTTTTGTTGAGGGATGTTTTTGGATGGATATTTGGTGGCATGACATGTTGTGCTAGGGTTCCTAGTTTGCATGGGGTAGGTGGTTTTAGGATATTGGTGGTGTATTTTTTTGTTTTGATCTTATCTTTTGTAGTATGAAACCCAATTTGAGGCAATTTTGTGTTACACCAAAAAAATTGAAATTTTTGGAAAAATGAAAAAATATTAAACCTAAAAAAGTTGAAAAACCAAAAGGGAAACTTAGGTAACATTGGGAAAATCCCTGATAGGTTTAAAGACCTAGTTAAAAGTAAGAGGCTAGATCCAACAAGGCTTACGAGCCTAGGAAAAAATGAGAGGCCGTGTGAAAAATGTTACAAGTGAGTACCCTTTGTGTGTTAAAGCTAGGATGAAAACCCGTAAGGGCTCCTAGGCAAAATGAGAGAAATTGAGAGAAAACAAAAAACTAGGTTGACGATACAATTGACTCCTAGGTTGTAACAAAGTTGAAAATCACGAATTATTCCTATGTTACAAGCAAGTCGACGCCTCTTGGATTACCTTCGTGGATTGTTTTTGGGAAGTTTCATTCTTGGATTTCCTTGCTGCATTTCATGTTTTCATTGGTAGTTTTACTTGTTTGTTGGTGATTTTTTTTGTTGAGGGATGGTTTTTGTTGGATATTTGGTGGCATCACATGCTATGCTAGGGTTCCTAGTTTGCATGGGGTAGGTGGTTTTACGATATTGGTGGTATTTTTTTTTTATCTTATCTTTTGTAGTATGAAACACAATTTGAGGCAATTTTGTGTTACACCAAAACATTTGAAAATTTAGGAAAAATGAAAAAATATAAAACCCAAAAAGTTGAAAAAGTTAAAAAAACTGAAAGGGCGACTTAGGTAACATGGGAAAAGCCCGGATAGGTCGAAAGAACTAGGTATAAGTAACAGGGTAAACCTAGCAAGGCATACGAGCCTAGGAAAAAATGAGAGGCTGTGTGGAAAAAGGTTAGAAGTGACTACCCATTGTGTGTTAAAGGATGAAAACCCAAAAGGGCTCCTAGGAAAAATGAGAAATTGAGATGAAACAAAAACCTAGGTTGACGATACATTTGACTCCTTGGTTGTAACTAGGCTGAAAATCACAAATTATTCCTATGTTACAACCAAGTCAACGGCTCTTCGATTTCCTTCGTGGATTGTTTTTGGGAAGTTTCATTCTTGGATTTCCTTGGTGCATTTCATGTTTTCATTGGTAGTTTTTCTTGTTTGATGGTGATTTTGTTTTTGTTGAGGGATGTTTTTAGATGGATATTTGGTGGGATGACATGTTGTGCTAGGGTTCCTAGTTTGCATGGGGTAGGTGGTTTTAGGATATTGGTGGTGTATTTTTTTGTTTTAATCTTATCTTTTGTAGTATGAAACCCAATTTGAGGCAGTTTTGTGTTACACCAAAAAATTGAAAATTTTGGAAAAATGAAAAAATATAAACCCAAAAAGTTGAAAAACTGAAAGGGCGACTTAGGTGACAATGGGAAAAGCCTCAATAGGTCGAAAAACCTAGGTAAAAGTAACAGGGTAGACCCTACAAGGCATACGAGCCTAGGCAAAAATGAGAGGCCGTGTGGAAAAAGGTTAGAAGTGACTACCCTTTGTGTGTTAAAGCTAGGATGAAAACCCGAAAGGGCTCCTAGGAAAAATGAGAAATTGAGAGGAAACAAAAAACTAGGTTGACCATACATTTTTCTCCTTGGTTGTAACTTGGTTTAAAATCACAAATTATTCCTATGTTACAACCAAGTCAACGGCTCTTGGATTTCCTTCTTGGATTGTTTTTGGGAAGTTTCATTCTTGGATTTCCTTCTTGGATTGTTTTTGGGATGTTTCATTCTTGGATTTCCTTGGTGCATTTCACGTTTTCATTGGTAGTTTTCCTTGTTTGTTGGTGACTTTGTTTTTGTTGAGGGATGTTTTTGGATGGATATTTGGTGGCATGACATGTTGTGCTAGGGTTCCTAGTTTGCATGGGGTAGGTGGTTTTAGCATATTGGTGGTGTATTTTTTTGTTTTGATCTTATCTTTTGTAGTATGAAACCCAATTTGAGGCGATCTTGTGTTACTCCAAAAAAAATGAAAATTTTGGAAAAATGAAAAACTATTAAACCCAAAAAAGTTGAAAAACCAAAAGGGCGACTTAGGTAACATTGGGAAAATCCCGGATAGGTCGAAAGACCTAGGTAAAAGTGAGAGGCTAGACCCAACAAGGCTTACGAGCCTAGGCAAAAATGAGTGGCCGTGTGGAAAAATGTTAGAAGTGAGTACCCTTTGTGTTTTAAAGCTAGGATGAGAACCCGTAAGGGCTCCTAGGCAAAATGAGAGAAATTGAGAGAAAACAAAAAACTAGGCTGACGATACATTTGACTCCTAGGTTGCAACTAAGTTGAAAATCACGAATTATTCCTATGTTACAACCAAGTCGACGCCCCTTGGATTACCTTCGTGGATTGTTTTTGGGAAGTTTCATTCTTGAATTTCCTTGGTGCATTTCATGTGTTCATTGGTAGTTTTTCTTATTTGTTGGTAGTTTTTTTTTTGTTGAGGGATGTTTTTGGATGAATATTTGGTGGCATGACATGTTGTGCTAGGGTTCCTAGTTTGCATGGGGTAGGTGGTTTTAGGATATTGGTGGTGTATATTTTGTTTTGATCTTATCTTTTGTAGTATGAAACCCAATTTGAGGCAATTTTGTTTTACACCAAAAAAAATTGAAAATTTTGGAAAAATGAAAAAGTATTAAGCCCAAAAAAGTTGAAAAACCAAAAGGGCGACTTAGGTAACATTGGGAAAATCCCGGATAGGTCGAAAGACCGAGGTAAAAGTGAGAGGTTAGACCCAACAAGGCTTACGAGCCTAGGCAAAAATGAGAGGCCGTGTGGAAAAATGTTAGAAGTGAGTACCCTTTGTGTGTTAAAGCTAGGATGAAAACCCGAAAGGGCTCCTGGGCAAAATGAGAGAAATTGAGAGAATACAAAAAACTAGGTTGACGATACATTTGACTCCTAGGTTGTAACTAAGTTGAAAATCACGAATTATTCCTATGTTACAACCAAGTCGACGCCTCTAGGATTTCCTTCGTGAATTGTTTTTGGGAAGTTTCATTCTTTGATTTCCTTGCTGCATTTCATGTTTTCATTGGTTGTTTTACTTGTTTGTTGGTGATTTGTTTTTTGTTGAGGGATGGTTTTGGTTGGATATTTGGTGGCATCACAAGCTATGCTAGGGTTCCTAGTTTGCATGGGGGAGGTGGTTTTAGGATATTGGTGGTGTTTTTTTTGTTTTGATCTTATCTTTTGTAGTATGAAACACAATTTGAGGCAATTTTGTGTTACACCAAAAAAATAAAAAATTTAAGAAAAATGAAAAAATATAAAACCCAAAAAGTTGAAAAAGTTGAAAAACTGAAAGGGCGACTTAGGTAACATTGGGAAATGCCCGGATAGGTCGAAAGACCTGGGTAAAAGTAACAGGGTAGACCCAGCAAGGTATACGAGCCTAGGCAAAAATTTAGAGGCCGCGTGGAAAAAGGTTAGAAGTGACTACCCTTTGTGTGTCAAAGCTAGGATGAAAACCCGAAAGGGCTCCTAAGAAAAATGAGAAATTGAGAGAAAACAAAAAACTAGTTTGACGATACATTAGTCTCCTAGGTTGTAACTAAGTTGAAAATCACGAATTATTCCTATGTTACAACCAAGTCGACGCCTCTTGGATTTTCTCCGTGGATTGTTTTTGGGAAGTTTCATTCTTGGATATCCTTGGTGCATTTCATGTTTTCATTGGTAGTTTTTCTTGTTTTTTGGTGATTTTGTTTTTGTTGAGGGATGTTTTTGGACGGATATTTGGTGGCATGACATGTTGTGCTAGGGTTCCTAGTTTGCATGGGGTACGTGGTTTTAGGATATTGGTGGTGTATTTTTTGTTTTGATCTTATCTTTTGTAGTATGAAACCCAATTTGAGGCGATCTTGTGTTACACCAAAAAAGTGAAAATTTTGGAAAAATGAAAAAACATTAAACCCAAAAAAGTTGAAAAACCAAAAGGGCGACTTAGGTAACATTGGGAAAATCCCGGATAGGTCGAAAGACCTAGGTAAAAGTGAGAGGCTAGACCCAACAAGGCTTACGAGCCTATGCAAAAATGAGAGGCCGTGTGGAAAAATGTTAGAAGTGAGTACCCTTTGTGTGTTAAAGCTAGGATGAAAACTGTAAGTGCTCCTAGGCAAAATGAGAGAAGTTGAGAGAAAATAAAAAACTAGGTTGATGATACATTTGACTCCTAGGTTGTAACTAAGTTGAAAATCACGAATTATTCCTATGTTACAACCAAGTCGACGCCTCTTGGATTTCCTTCGTTAATTGTTTTTGGGAAGTTTCATTCTTGGATTTCCTTGCTGCATTTCATGTTTTCATTGGTAGTTTTACTTGTTTGTTGGTTAATTTTTTTTTGTTGAGGGATGGTTTTGATTGGATATTTGGTGGCATCACATTCTATGCTAGGGTTCCTAGTTTGCAGGGGGTCGGTGATTTTAGGATATTGGTGGTGTTTTTTTTTTGTTTTAATCTTATCTTTTGTAGTATGAAACACAATTTGAGGCGATTTTGTGTTACACCAAAAAATTTGAAAATTTAGGAAAAAAGTTAAAATATAAAATCCAAAAAGTTGAAAAACTGAAAGAGAGACTTAGGTAAAATTGGGGAAAGCCCGGATAGGTCGAAAGACCTAGGTAAAAAGTAATAGGGAAGACCCAGCAAGGCATACGAGCCTTTGTGTGTTATAGATTGGATAAAATCCCGAAAGGGCTCCTAGGAAAAATGAGAAATTGAGAGGAAACAAAAAACTAGCTTGACGATACATTTGACTCCTTGGTTATAACTAGGTTGAAAATCACAAATTATTCCTATGTTACAACCAAGTCAACGTCTCTTGGATTTCCTTCGTGGATTGTTTTTGGGAAGTTTCAATCTTGGATTTCCTTGGTGCACTTCATGTTTTCATTGGTAGTTTTGATTGTTTGTTGGTTAATTTGTTTTTGTTGAGGGTTGTTTTTGGATGGATATTTGGTGGCATGACATGTTGTGCTAGGGTTCCTAGTTTGCATGGGGTAGGTGGTTTTAGGATATTGGTGGTGTATTGTTTTGTTTTGATCTTATCTTTTTTAGTATGAAACCCAATTTGAGGCGATTTTGTGTTACACCAAAAAATTAAAAATTTTGGAAAAATGAAAAATATTAAATCCAAAAAAGTTGAAAGACCAAAAGGGCGACTTAGGTAACATTGGGAAAATCCCGGATAGGTCGAAAGACTTAGGTAAAAGTGAGAGGCTAGACCCAACAAGGCTTACGAGCCTAGGCAAAAATGAGAGGCCGTGTGGAAAAATGTTAGAAGTGAGTACCCTTTGTGTGTTAAAGCTAGGATGAAAACCCGGAAGGGCTCCTAGGAAAAATGAGAGAAATTGAGAGAAACCAAAAAACTAGGTTGACGATACATTTGACTCCTAGGTTGTAACTAAGTTGAAAATCACGAATTATCCCTATGTTACAACCAAGTCGATGCCTCTTGGATTTCCTCCATGGATTGTTTTTGGGAAGTTTCATTCTTGGATCTCCTTGCCGCATTTCATGTTTTCATTGGTAGTTTTACTTGTTTGTTGGTGAATGTTTTTTTTGTTGAGGGATGGTTTTGGTTGGATATTTGGGGTCATCACATGCTATGCTAGGGTTTCTATTTTGCGTGGGGTGGGTGGTTTTGGATATTGGTGGTGTTTTTTTTTGGTTTTGATCTTATCTTTTGTAGTATGAAACACAATTTGAGGCGATTTTGTGTTACACCAAAAAAATTGAAAATTTATGAAAAATGAAAAAATATAAAAACCAAAAAGTTGAAAAACTGAAAGGGCGACTTGGGTAACATTGGGAAAAGCGCGGATAGGTCGAAACACCTAGGTAAAAGTAACAGGGTTGACCCAGCAAGGCATACGAGCCTAGGCAAAAATGAGAGGCCGTGTGGAAAAAGGTTAGAAGTGACTACCCTTTTGTGTTAAACTAGGATGAAAACCCGAAAAGGCTCCTAGGAAAAATGAGAAATTGAGAGGAAGCAAAAAACTCGCTTGATGATACATTTGACTCCTTGGTTGTAACTATGTTGAAAATCACAAATTATTCCTATGTTACAACCAAGTCAACGGCTCTTGGATTTCCTTCGTGGATTGTTTTTGGGAAGTTTCATTCTAGGATTTCCTTGCTGCATTTCATGTTTTCATTGGTAGTTTTTCTTGTTTGTTGGTGATTTTGTTTTTGTTGAGGGATGTTTTTGGATGGATATTTGGTGGCATGACATGTTGTGCTAGGGTTCCTAGTTTGCATGGGGTAGGCAGTTTTAGGATATTGGTGGTGTATTTTTTTTTTGATCTTATCTTTTGTGGTATGAAACACAATTTGAGGCGATTTTGTGTTACACCAAAATAGTGAAAATTTTGGAAAAATGAAAAAATATTAAACCCAAAAAAGTTGAAAAACCAAAAGGGCGACTTAGGTAACATTGGGAAAATCCCAGAAAGGTCGAAAGACCTAGGTAAAATTGAGAGTCTAGACCCAACTAGGCTTACGAGCCTATGCAAAAATGAGAGGCCGTGTGAAAAAATGTTAGAAGTGAGTACCCTTTGTGTGTTAAAGCTTGGATGAAAACCCGGAAGGACTCCTAGGCAAAATGAGAGAAATTGAAAGAAAACAAAAAACTAGGTTGACGATACATTTGACTCCTAGGTTGTAACTAAGTTGAAAATCACGAATTATTCCTATGTTACAACCAAGTCAACGGCTCTTGGATTTCCTTCGTGGATTGTTTTTGGGAAGTTTCATTCTTGGATTTCCCTGCTGCATTTCTTGTTTTCATTGGTAGTTTTACTTGTTTGTTGGTGAATTTTTTTTTGTTGAGGGATGGTTTTGGTTGGATATTTGGTGGCATCACATGTTATGCTAGGGTTCCTAGTTTGCATGGAGTCGGTGGTTTTAGGATGTCGGTGGTGTTTTTTTTGTTTTGATCTTATCTTTTGTAGTATGAAACACACTTTGAGGCAATTTTGTGTTACACCAAAAAATTTAAAAATTTAGGAAAAAAGTTAAAATATAAAACCCAAAAAGTTGAAAAAGTTGAAAAACTGAAAGGGCGACTTAGGTAACTTTGGGAAAAGCCCGGATAGGTCGAAAGACCTTGGTAAAAGTAACAGGGTAGACCCTGCAAGGCATACGAGCCTAGGCAAAAATGAGAGGCCGTGTGGAAAAAGGTTAGAAGTGACTACCCTTTGTGTGTTAAAGCTAGGATGAAAACCTGAAAGGGCTCCTAAGAAAAATGAGAAATTGAGAGGATACAAAAAACTTGGTTGACGATACATTTGACTCCTTGGTTGTAACTTGGTTGAAAATCACAAATTATTCCTATGTTACAACCAAGTCAACGGCTCTTGGATTTCCTTCGTGGATTGTTTTTGGGAAGTTTTATTCTTGGATTTCCTTGGTGTATTTCATGTTTTCATTGGTAGTTTTTCTTATTTGTTGGTGATTTTGTTTTTGGTGAGGGATGTTTTTGGAAGGATATTTGGTGGCATGACATGTTGTGCTACGGTTCCTAGTTTGCATGGGGTACGTGGTTTTAGGATATTGGTGGTGTATTTTTTTTGTTTTGATCATATCTTTTGTAGTATGAAACCCAATCTGAGGAGATTTTATGTTACACAAAATAATTGAAAATTTTGGAAAAATGAAAAAATATTAAACCCTTTGTAGTGACTACCCTTTGTGTGTTAAAGCTAGGATGAAAACCCGTAAGGCTCCTAGGCAAAATTAGAAATTGAGAGGAAACAAAAAACTAGGTTGATGATACATTTGACTCCTTGGTTGTAACTAGGTTGAAAATCACAAATTATTCCAATGTTACAACCTAGTCAACGGCTCTTGGATTTCCTTCGTGGATTGTTTTTGGGAAGGTTCATTCTTTGATTTCCTTGGTGCATTTCACGTTTTCATTGGTAGTTTTTCTTGTTTGTTGGTGATTTTGTTTTTGTTGAGGGATGTTTTTGGATGGATATTTGGTGGCATGACATGTTGTGCTAGGGTTCCTAGTTTGCATGGGGTAGGTGGTTTTAGGATATTGGTGGTGTATTTTTTTGTTTTGATCTTATCTTTTGTAGTATGAAACCCAATTTGAGGCGATTTTGTGTTACACCAAAAAAATTGAAATTTTTGGAAAAATGAAAAAATATTAAACCCAAAAAAGTTGAAAAACCAAAAGGGAAACTTAGGTAACATTGGGAAAATCCCGGATAGGTTGAAAGACCTAGGTAAAAGTGAGAGGCTAGATCCAGCAAGGCTTACGAGCCTAGGCAAAAATGAGAGGCCGTGTGAAAAATGTTAGAAGTGAGTACCTTTTGTGTGTTAAAGCTAGGATGAAAACCCGGAAGGGCTCCTAGGCAAAATGAGAGAAATTGAGAGAAAACAAAAAACTAAGTTGACGATACATTTGACTCCTAGGTTGTAACTGAGTTGAAAATCACGAATTATTCCTATGTTACAACCAAGTCAACGCATCTTGGATTTCCTTCGTGGATTGTTTTTGGGAAGTTTCATTCTTGGATTTCCTTGCTGCATTTCATGTTTTCATTGGTAGTTTTACTTGTTTGTTGGTGATTTTTTTTTGTTGAGGGATGGTTTTTGTTGGATATTTGGTGGCATCACATGCTATGCTAGGGTTCCTAGTTTGCATGGGGTAGGTGGTTTTACGATATTGGTGGTGTTTTTTTTTTTGTTTTGATCTTATCTTTTGTAGTATGAAACACAATTTGAGGCAATTTTGTGTTACACCAAAAAATTTGAAAATTTAGGAAAAATGAAAAAATATGAAACCCAAAAAGTTGAAAAAGTTAAAAAACTGAAAGGGCGACTTTGGTAACATTGGGAAAAGCCCGGATAGGTCGAAAGAACTAGGTAAAAGTAACAGGGTAAACCCAGCAAGGCATACGAGCCTAGGAAAAAATAAGAGGCTGTGTGGAAAAAGGTTAGAAGTGACTACCCTTTGTGTGTTAAAGGATGAACACCCGAAGGGGCTCCTAGGAAAAATGAGAAATTGAGATGAAACAAAAACCTAGGTTGACGATACATTTGACTCCTTGGTTGTAACTAGGCTGAAAATCACAAATTATTCCTATGTTACAACCAAGTCAACGGCTCTTTGATTTCCTTCGTGGATTGTTTTTGGGAAGTTTCATTCTTGGATTTCCTTGGTGCATTTCATGTTTTCATTGGTAGTTTTTCTTGTTTTTTGGTGATTTTGTTTTTGTTGAGGGATGTTTTTGGACGGATATTTTGTGGGATGACATGTTGTGCTAGGGTTCCTAGTTTGCATGGGGTAGGTGGTTTTAGGATATTGGTGGTGTATTTTTTTGTTTTGATCTTATCTTTTATAGTATGAAACCCAATTTGAGGCAGTTTTGTGTTACACCAAAAAATTGAAAATTTTGGAAAAATGAAAAAATATGATACCCAAAAAGTTGAAAAACTGAAAGGGCGACTTAGGTGACAGTGGGAAAAGCCTCAATAGGTTGAAAAACCTAGGTAAAAGTAACAGGGTAGACCCTAGAAGGCATATGAGCCTAGGCAAAAATGAGAGGCCGTGTGGAAAAAGGTTAGAAGTTACTACCCTTTGTGTGTTAAAGGTAGGATGAAAACCCGAAAGGGCTCCTAGGAAAAATGAGAAATTGAGAGGAAACAAAAAACTAGGTTGACCATACATTTTTCTCCTTGGTTGTAACTTGGTTTAAAATCACAAATTATTCCTATGTTACAACCAAGTCAACGGCTCTTGGATTTCCTTCTTGGATTGTTTTTGGGAAGTTTCATTCTTGGATTTCCTTGGTGCATTTCATGTTTTCATTGGTAGTTTTTCTTGTTTGTTGGTGACTTTGTTTTTGTTGAGGGATGTTTTTGGAAGGATATTTGGTGGCATGACATGTTGTGCTATGGTTCCTAGTTTGCATGGGGTAGGCGGTTTTAGGATATTGGTGGTGTATTTTTTTTTGATCTTATCTTTTGTAGTATGAAACACAATTTGAGGCGATTTTGTGTTATACCAAAATAGTGAAAATTTTGGAAAAATGAAAAAATATTAAACCCAAAAAAGTTGAAAAACCAAAAGGGCGACTTAGGTAACATTGGGAAAATCCCGGATAGGTCGAAAGACCTAGGTAAAAGTGAGAGGCTAGACCCAACAAGGATTACGAGCCTAGGCAAAAATGAGTGGCCGTGTGGAAAAATGTTAGAAGTGAGTACCCTTTGTGTGTTAAAGCTAGGATGAAAACCCGTAAGGGCTCCTAGGCAAAATGAGAGAAATTGAGAGAAAACAAAAAACTGGGCTGACGATACATTTGACTCCTAGGTTGTAACTAAGTTGAAAATCACGAATTATTCCTATGTTACAACCAAGTCGACGCCTCTTGGATTACCTTCGTGGATTGTTTTTGGGAAGTTTCATTCTTGAATTTCCTTGGTGCATTTCATGTGTTCATTGGTAGTTTTTCTTGTTTGTTGGTGATTTTGTTTTTTTGTTGAGGGATGGTTTTGGTTGGATATTTGGTAGCATCACAAGCTATGCTAGGGTTTCTAGTTTGCATGGGGGAGGTGGTTTTAGGATATTGGTGGTGTTTTTTTTGTTTTGATCTTATCTTTTGTAGTAT
Organism: Rubia yunnanensis; assembly: GCA_037428765.1. NCBI lineage: Eukaryota > Viridiplantae > Streptophyta > Magnoliopsida > Gentianales > Rubiaceae > Rubia > Rubia yunnanensis. The sequence goes on from CM075066.1 coordinate 43,646,355, forward strand.
GAAACACAATTTGAGGCAATTTTGTGTTACACCAAAAAAATTAAAAATTTAGGAAAAATGAAAAAAATATAAAACCCAAAAAGTTGAAAAAGTTGAAAAACTGAAAGGGCGACTTAGGTAACATTGGGAAATGCCCGGATAGGTCGAAAGACCTGGGTAAAAGTAACAGGGTAGACCCAGCAAGGTATACGAGCCTAGGCAAAAATTTAGAGGCCGTGTGGAAAAAGGTTAGAAGTGACTACCCTTTGTGTGTCAAAGCTAGGATGAAAACCCAAAAGGGCTCCTATGAAAAATGAGAAATTGAGAGAAAACAAAAAACTAGTTTGACGATACATTTGACTCCTAGGTTGTAACTAAGTTGAAAATCACGAATTATTCCTATGTTACAACCAAGTCGACGCCTCTTGGATTTTCTCCGTGGATTGTTTTTGGGAAGTTTCATTCTTGGATATCCTTGGTGCATTTCATGTTTCATTGGTAGTTTTTCTTGTTTGTTGGTGATTTTGTTTTTGTTGAGGGATGTTTTTGGATGGATATTTGGTGGCATGACATGTTGTGCTAGGGTTCCTAGTTTGCATGGGGTACGTGGTTTTAGGATATTGGTGGTGTATTTTTTGTTTTGATCTTATCTTTTGTAGTATGAAACCCAATTTGAGGCGATCTTGTGTTACACCAAAAAAGTGAAAATTTTGGAAAAATGAAAAAACATTAAACCCAAAAAAGTTGAAAAACCAAAAGGGCGACTTAGGTAATATTGGGAAAATCCCGGATAGGTAGAAAGACCTAGGTAAAAGTGAGAGGCTAGACCCAACAAGGCTTACGAGCCTATACAAAAATGAGAGGCCGTGTGGAAAAATGTTAGAAGTGAGTCCCCTTTGTGTGTTAAAGCTAGGATGAAAACTATAAGGGCTCCTAGGCAAAATGAGAGAAATTGAGAGAAAACAAAAAACTAGGTTGACGATACGTTTGACTCCTAGGTTGTAACTAAGTTGAAAATCACGAATTATTCCTATGTTACAACCAAGTCGACGCCTCTTGGATTTCCTTCGTTAATTTTTTTGGGAAGTTTCATTCTTGGATTTCCTTGCTGCATTTCATGTTTTCATTAGTAGTTTTACTTGTTTGTTGGTTAATTTTTTTTTTGTTGAGGGATGGTTTTGATTGGATATTTGGTGGCATCACATTCTATGCTAGGGTTCCTAGTTTGCATGGGGTCGGTGGTTTTAGGATATTGGTGGTGTTTTTCTTTGTTTTGATCTTATCTTTTGTAGTATGAAACACAATTTGAGGCGATTTTGTGTTACACCAAAAAATTTGAAAATTTAGGAAAAAAGTTAAAATATAAAATCCAAAAAGTTGAAAAACTGAAAGAGAGACTTAGGTAACATTGGGAAAAGCCCGGATAGGTCGAAAGACCTAGGTAAATGTAATAGGGAAGACCCAGCAAGGCATACGAGCCTTGGAAAAAATGAGAGGCCGTGTGGAAAAAGTTTAGAAGTGACTACCCTTTGTGTGTTAAAGCTTGGATTAAATCCCAAAAGGGCTCCTAGGAAAAATGAGAAATTGAGACGAAACAAAAAACTAGCTTGACAATACATTTGACTCCTTGGTTGTAACTAGGTTGAAAATCACAAATTATTCCTATGTTACAACCAAGTCAACGTCTCTTAGATTTCCTTCGTGGATTGTTTTTGGGAAGTTTCAATCTTGGATTTCCTTGGTGCACTTCATGTTTTCATTGGTAGTTTTGATTGTTTGTTGGTTAATTTGTTTTTGTTGAGGGTTGTTTTTGGATGGATATTTGGTGGCATGACATGTTGTGCTAGGGTTCCTAGTTTGCATGGGGTAGGTGGTTTTAGGATATTGGTGGTGTATTGTTTTGTTTTGATCTTATCTTTTTTAGTATGAAACCCAATTTGAGGCGATTTTGTGTTACACCAAAAAATTAAAAATTTTGGAAAAATGAAAAATATTAAATCCAAAAAAGTTGAAAGACCAAAAGGGCGACTTAGGTAACATTGGGAAAATCCCGGATAGGTCGAAAGACTTAGGTAAAAGTGAGAGGCTAGACCCAACAAGGCTTACGAGCCTAGGCAAAAATGAGAGGCCGTGTGGAAAAATGTTAGAAGTGAGTACCCTTTGTGTGTTAAAGCTAGGATGAAAACCCGGAAGGGCTCCTAGGAAAAATGAGAGAAATTGAGAGAAACCAAAAAACTAGGTTGACGATACATTTGACTCCTAGGTTGTAACTAAGTTGAAAATCACGAATTATCCCTATGTTACAACCAAGTCGATGCCTCTTGGATTTCCTCCGTGGATTGTTTTTGGGAAGTTTCATTCTTGGATCTCCTTGCCGCATTTCATGTTTTCATTGGTAGTTTTACTTGTTTGTTGGTGAATGTTTTTTTTGTTGAGGGATGGTTTTGGTTGGATATTTGGGGTCATCACATGCTATGCTAGGGTTTCTATTTTGCATGGGGTGGGTGGTTTTGGATATTGGTGGTGTTTTTTTTGGTTTTGATCTTATCTTTTGTAGTATGAAACACAATTTGAGGCGATTTTGTGTTACACCAAAAAAATTGAAAATTTATGAAAAATGAAAAAATATAAAAACCAAAAAGTTGAAAAAGTTGAAAAACTGAAAGGTCGACTTGGGTAACATTGGGAAAAGTGCGGATAGGTCGAAACACCTAGGTAAAAGTAACAGGGTTGACCCAGCAAGGCATACGAGCCTAGGCAAAAATGAGAGGCCGTGTGGAAAAAGGTTAGAAGTGACTACCCTTTTGTGTTAAAGCTAGGATGAAAACCCGAAAAGGCTCCTAGGAAAAATGAGAAATTAAGAGGAAACAAAAAACTAGCTTGACGATACATTTGACTCCTTGGTTGTAACTAGGTTGAAAATCACAAATTATTCCTATGTTACAACCAAGTCAACGGCTCTTGGATTTCCTTCGTGGATTGTTTTTGGGAAGTTTCATTCTTGGATTTCCTTGCTGCATTTCATGTTTTCATTGGTAGTTTTTCTTGTTTGTTGGTAATTTTGTTTTTGTTGATGGATGTTTTTGGATGAATATTTGGTGGCATGACATGTTGTGCTAGGGTTCCTAGTTTGCATGGGGTAGGCGGTTTTAGGATATTGGTGGTGTATTTTTTTTTTGATCTTATCTTTTCTGGTATGAAACCCAATTTGAGGCGATTTTGTGTTACACCAAAATAGTGAAAATTTAGGAAAAATGAAAAAATATTAAACCCAAAAAAGTTGAAAAACCAAAAGGGCGACTTAGGTAACATTGGGAAAATCCCGGATAGGTCGAAAGACCTTGGTAAAATTGAGAGTCTAGACCCAACCAGGCTTACGAGCCTATGCCAAAATGAGAGGCCGTGTGAAAAAATGTTAGAAGTGAGTACCCTTTGTGTGTTAAAGCTTGGATGAAAACCCGGAAGGGCTCCTAGGCAAAATGAGAGAAATTGAGAGAAAACAAAAAACTAGGTTGACGATACATTTGACTCCTAGGTTGTAACTAAGTTGAAAATCACAAATTATTCCTATGTTACAACCAAGTCGATGCCTCTTGGATTTCCTTCGTGGATTGTTTTTGGGAAGTTTCATTCTTGGATTTCCCTGCTGCATTTCTTGTTTTCATTGGTTGTTTTACTTGTTTGTTGGTGAATTTTTTTTCGTTGAGGGATGGTTTTGGTTGGATATTTGGTGGCATCACATGTTATGCTAGGGTTCCTAGTTTGCATGGGGTCGGTGGTTTTAGGATATTGGTGGTGTTTTTTTTTGTTTTGATATTATCTTTTGTAGTATGAAACAAAATTTGAGGCAACTTTGTGTTACACCAAAAAATTTAAAAATTTAGGAAAAAAGTTAAAATATAAAACCCAAAAAGTTGAAAAACTGAAAGGGCGACTTAGGTAACATTGGGAAAAGCCCGGATAGGTCGACAGACCTTGGTAAAAGTAACAGGGTAGACCCTGCAAGGCATACGAGCCTAGTTAAAATGAGAGGCCGTGTGGAAAAAGGTTAGAAGTGACTACCCTTTGTGTGTTAAAGCTAGGATGAAAACCTGAAAGGGCTCCTAAAAAAAATGAGAAATTGAGAGGATACAAAAAACTTGGTTGACGATACATTTGACTCCTTGGTTGTAACTTGGTTGAAAATCACAAATTATTCCTATGTTACAACCAAGTCAACGGCTCTTGGATTTCCTTCGTGGATTGTTTTTGGGAGGTTTTATTCTTGGATTTCCTTGGTGCATTTCATGTTTTCATTGGTTGTTTTTCTTGTTTGTTGGTGATTTTGTTTTTGGTGAGGGATGTTTTTGGATGGATATTTGGTGGCATGACATGTTGTGCTAGGGTTCCTAGTTGCATGGGGTACGTGGTTTTAGGATATTGGTGGTGTATTTTTTTTGTTTTGATCATATCTTTTGTAGTATGAAACCCAATCTGAGGAGATTTTATGTTACACAAAATAATTGAAAATTTTGGAAAAAAATAAAAAATATTAAACCCAAAAAAGTTGAAAGACCAAAAGGGCGACTTAGGTAACATTGGGAAAATCCCGGATAGGTCAAAAGACCTAGGTAAAAGTGAGAGGCTAGACCCAACAAGGCTTACGAGCCTAGGCAAAAATGAGAGGCCGTGTGGAAAAATGTTAGAAGTGAGTACCCTTTGTGTGTTAAACCTAGGATGAAAACGCGGAAGGGCTCCTAGGAAAAATGAGAGAAATTGAGAGAAAACAAAAAAACTAGGTTGACGATACATTTGACTCCTAGGTTGTAACTAAGTTGAAAATCACGAATTATTCCTATGTTACAACCAATTCGACTCCTCTTGGATTTCCTTCATGGATTGTTTTTGGGAAGTTTCATTCTTGGATTTCCTTGGTGCATTTCATGTTTCCATTGGTAGTTTTAATTGTTTGTTGGTGAGTTTTGTTTTTGTTGAGGGATGGTTTTGGTCAGATATTTGGTGACATCACATGCTATGCTAGGGTTCCTAGTTTGCATGGGGTTGGTGGTTTTGGATATTGGTGGTGTTTTTTTTTTGTTTTGATCTTATCTTTTGTAGTATGAAACACAATTTGAGGCGATTTTGTGTTACACCAAAAAAAATGAAAATTTAGGAAAAATGAAAAAATATAAAACCCAAAAAGTTGAAAAAGTTGAGAAACTGAAAGGGCGACTTAGGTACCATTGGGAAAAGCCCGGATAGGTCGAAAGACCTAGGTAAAAGTAACAGGGTAGACCCAGCAAGCCATACTAGCCTAGGCAAAAATGAGAGGCCGTGTGGAAAAAGGTTAGTAGTGACTACCCTTTGTGAGTTAAAGCTAGGATGAAAACCTGAAAGGGCTCCTAAGAAAAATGAGAAATTGAGATGAAACAAAAAACTTGGTTGACGATACATTTGACTCCTTGGTTGTAACTTGGTTGAAAATCACAAATTATTTCTATGTTACAACCAAGTCAACGGCTCTTGGATTTCCTTCGTGGATTGTTTTTGGGAAGTTTTATTCTTGGATATCCTTGGTGCATTTCATGTTTTCATTGGTAGTTTTTATTGTTTGTTAGTGATTTTGTTTTTGGTGAGGGATGTTTTTGGATGGATATTTGGTGGCATGACATGTTGTGTTAGGGTTCCTAGTTTGCATGGGGTACGTGGTTTTAGGATATTGGTGGTGTATTTTTTTTGTTTTGATCATATCTTTTGTAGAATGAAACCCAATCTGAGGAGATTTTATGTTACACAAAATAATTGAAAATTTTGGAAAAAAGAAAAAATATTAAACCCAAAAAAGTTGAAAGACCAAAAGGGCGACTTAGGTAACATTGGGAAAATCCCGGATAGGTCAAAAGTCCTAGGTAAAAGTGAGAGGCTAGACCCAACAAGGCTTACGAGCCTAAGCAAAAATGAGAGGCCGTGTGGAAAAATGTTAGAAGTGAGTACCCTTTGTGTGTTAAAGCTAGGATGAAAACAGTAAGGGCTCCTAGGCAAAATGAGAGAAATTGAGAGAAAAGAAAAAACTAGGCTGACGATACATTTGACTCCAAGGTTGTAACTAAGTTGAAAATCACGAATTATTCCAATGTACAACCAAGTCGACGCCTCATGGATTTCCTTCGTGGATTGTTTTTGGGAAGTTTCATTCTTGGATATCCTTGGTGCATTTCATGTTTTCATTGGTAGTTTTTCTTGTTTGTTGGTGATTTTGTTTTTGTTGAGGGATGTTTTTGGATGGATATTTGGTGGCATGACATGTTGTGCTTGGGTTCCTAGTTTGCATGGGGTAGGTGGTTTTAGGATATTAGTGGTGTATTTTTTTATTTTGATCTTATCTTTTGTAGTATGAAACCCAATTTGAGGCGATTTTGTGTTACACCAAAAAAATTGAAAATTTTAGAAAAATGAAAAAATATTAAACCCAAAAAAGTTGAAAAACCAAAAGGGCGACTTAGTTAACATTGGGAAAATCCCGGATAGGTCGAAAGACCTACGTAAGAGTGAGTGGCTTGACCCAACAAGGCTTACGAGCCTAGGCAAAAATGAGTGGCCGTGTGGAAAAATGTTAGAAGTGAGTACCCTTTGTGTGTTAAAGCTAGGATGAAAACAGTAAGGGCTCCTAGGCAAAATGATAGAAATTGAGAGAAAACAAAAAACTAGGCTGACAATACATTTGACTCCTAGGTTGTAACTAAGTTGAAAATCACGAATTATTCCTATGTTACAACCAAGTTGACGCCTCTTGGATTACCTTCGTGGATTGTTTTTGGGAAGTTTCATTCTTTAATTTCCTTGGTGCATTTCATGTTTTCATTGGTAGTTTTTCTTGTTTGTTGGTAATTTTGTTTTTGTTGATGGATGTTTTTGGATGAATATTTGGTGGCATGACATGTTGTGCTAGGGTTCCTAGTTTGCATGGGGTAGGTGGTTTTAGGATATTGGTGGTGTATTTTTTTGTTTTGATCTTATCTTTTGTAGTATGAAACCCAATTTGAGGCAATTTGTTTTTACACCAAAAAAAATATTGAAAATTTTGGAAAAATAAAAAAGCATTAAACCCAAAAAAGTTGAAAAACAAAAAGGGCGACTTAGGTAACATTGGGAAAATCCCGGATAGGTCGAAAGACCAAGGTAAAAGTGAGAGGTTAGACCCAACAAGGCTTACGAGCCTAGGAAAAAATGAGAGGCCGTGGGAGAAATGTTAGAAGTGAGTACCCTTTGTGTGTTAAAGCTAGGATGAAAATCCGGAAGGGCTCATAGGCAAAATGAGAGAAATTGAGAGAAAACAAAAAATTAGGTTGACGATACATTTGACTCCTAGGTTGTAACTAAGTTGAAAATCACGAATTATTCCTATGTTACAACCAAGTCGACGCCTCTTGGATTTCCTTCGTGGATTGTTTTTGGAAAGTTTCATTCTTGTATTTCCTTGCTGCATTTCTTGTTTTCATTGGTAGTTTTTCTTGTTTGTTGGTAATTTTGTTTTTGTTGAGGGATGTTTTTGGATGAATATTTGGTGGCATGACATGTTGTGCTAGGGTTCCTAGTTTGCATGGGGTAGGTGGTTTTAGGACATTGGTGGTGTATTTTTTTGTTTTGATCTTATCTTTTGTAGTATGAAACCCAATTTGAGGCAATTTTGTTTTACACCAAAAAAAATATTGAAAATTTTGGAAAAATGAAAAAGTATTAAACCCAAAAAAGTTGAAAAACCAAAAGGGCGACTTAGGTAACATTGGGAAAATCCCGGATAGGTCGAAAGACCAAGGTAAAAGTGAGAGGTTAGACCCAACAAGGCTTACGAGCCTAGGAAAAAATGGGAGGCCGTGTGAAAAATGGGAGAAGTGAGTACCCTTTGTGTGTTAAAGCTAGGATGAAAATCCGGAAGGGCTCATATGCAAAATGAGAGAAATTGAGAGAAAACAAAAAATTAGGTTGGCGATACATTTGACTCCTAGGTTGTAACTAAGTTGAAAATCACGAATTATTCCTATGTTACAACCAAGTCGACGCCTCTTGGATTACCTTCGTGGATTGTTTTTGGGAAGTTTCATTCTTGGATTTCCTTGGTGCATTTCCTGTTTTCATTGGTAGTTTTTCTTGTTTGTTGGTAATTTTTTTTTTGTTGAGGGATGTTTTTGGATGAATATTTGGTGGCATGACATGTTGTGCTAGGGTTCCTAGTTTGCATGGGGTAGGTGGTTTTAGGATATTGGTGGTGTATTTTTTTGTTTTGATCTTATCTTTTGTAGTATGAAACCCAATTTGAGGCAATTTTGTTTTACACCAAAAACATTGAAAATTTTGGAAAAATGAAAAAGTATTAACCCAAAAAAGTTGAAAAACCAAAAAGGCGACTTAGGTAACATTGGGAAAATCCCGGATAGGTCGAAAGACCAAGGTAAAAGTGAGAGGTTAGACCCAACCAGGCTTACGAGCCTAGGAAAAAATGAGAGGCCGTGTAAAAACTGTTAGAACTGAGTACCCTTTGTGTGTTAAAGCTAGGATGAAAATCCGGTAGGGCTCCTAGGCAAAATGAGAGAAATTGAGAGAAAACAAAAAACTAGGTTGACGATACATTTGACTCCTAGGTTGTAACTAAGTTGAAAATCACGAATTATTCCTATGTTACAACTAAGTCAACGCATCTTGGATTTCCTTCATGGATTGTTTTTGGGAAGTTTCATTCTTGGATTCCCTTGCTGCATTTCATGTTTTCATTGGTAGTTTTACTTGTTTGTTGGTGATTTTTTTTTGTTGAGGGATGGTTTTTGTTGGATATTTGGTGGCATCACATGCTATGCTAGGGTTCCTAGTTTGCATGGGGTGGTTGGTTTTAGGATATTGGTGGTGTTTTTTTTGATTTTGATCTTATCTTTTGCAGTATGAAACAAAAGTTGAGGCGATTTTGTGTTACACCAAAAAATTTGAAAATTTAGGAAAAATGTAAAAATGTAAAACCCAAAAAGTTGAAAAACTGAAAGGGCGACTTAGGTAACATTGGGAAAAGCCCAGATAGGTCGAAAGACCTAGGTAAAAGTAACAGGGTAGACCCGGCAAGGCATACAAGCCTAGGCAAAAATGAGAGGCCGTGTGGAAAAAGGTTAGAAGTGACTACCCTTTGTGTGTTAAAGATAGTATGAAAACCCGAAAGGGCTCCTAGGAAAAATAAGAAATTGGGAGGAAACAAAAAACTAGGTTGACGATACATTTGACTCCTTGGTTGTGACAAGGTTGAAAATAACAAATTATACCTATGTTACAACCAAGTCAACGGCTCTTGGATTTCCTTCGTGGATTGTTTTTGTGAAGTTTCATTCTTGGATTTCCTCGGAGCATTTCATGTTTTCATTGGTAGTTTTTCTTGTCTGTTGGTGATTTTGTTTTTATTGAGGGATGTTTTTGGATGGATATTTTGTGGCATGACATGTTGTGCTAGGATTCCTAGTTTGCATGGGGTAGGTGGTTTTAGGATATTGGTGGTGTATTTTTTTGTTTTGATCTTATCTTTTGTAGTATGAAACCCAATTTGAGGCAATTTTATGTTACACCAAAAAAATTGAAAATTTTGGAAAAATGAAAAAATATTAAACCCAAAAAAGTTGAAAAACGAACAGGGCAACTTAGGTAACATTGGGAAAATCCCGGATAGGTCGAAAGACCTAGGTAAAAGTGAGAGGCTAGACCCAACAAGGCTTACGAGCCTAGGCAAAAATGAGAGGCCGTGTGGAAAAAGGTTAGAAGTGACTACCCTTTGTGTGTTAAAGCTAGGATGAAAACTCGTAAGGCTCCTAGGCAAAATGAGAAATTGAGAGGAAACAAAAAACTAGGTTGACGATACATTTGACTCCTTGGTTGTAAATAGGTTGAAAATCACAAATTATACCTATGTTACAACCAAGTCAACGGCTCTTGGATTTCCTTCGTGGATTGTTTTTGGGAAGTTTCATTCTTGGATTTCCTTGGTGCATTTCATGTTTTCATTGGTAGTTTTTCTTGTTTGTTGGTGATTTTGTTTTTGTTGAGGGATGTTTTTGGATGGACATTTGGTGGCATGACATGTTGTGCTAGAGTTCCTAGTTTGCATGGGGTAGGTGGTTGTAGGATATTGGTTGTGTATTTTTTTGTTTTGATCTTATCTTTTGTAGTATGAAACCCACTTTGAGGCAATTTTGTGTTACACTAAAAAAATTGAAAATTTTAGAAAAATGAAAAAATATTAAACCCAAGAAAGTTGAAAAACCAAAAGGGCGACTTATGTATCATTGGGAAAATCCCGGATAGGTCGAAAGACCTAGGTAAAAGTGAGAGGGTAGACCCAACAAGGCTTACGAGGCTAGGCAAAAATGAGAGGCTGTGTGGAAAAATGTTAGAAGTGAGTACCCTTTGTGTGTTAAAGCTAGGATGAAAACCCTGAATGTCTCCTAGGAAAAATGAGAGAAATTGAGAGAAAACAAAAAACTAGGCTGACGATACATTTGACTCCTAGGTTGTAACTAAGTTGAAAATCACGAATTAATCCTATGTTACAACCAAGTCGACGCCTCTTGGATTTCCTTCGTGGATTGTTTTTGGGAAGTTTCATTCTTGGATTTCCTTCCTGCATTTCATGTTTTCATTGGTAGTTTTACTTGTTTGTTGGTGAATTGTTTTTTGTTGAGAGATGGTTTTGGTTGGATATTTGGTAGAATCACAAGCTATGCTAGGGTTCCAAGTTTGCATGGGGTAGGTGGTTTTAGGATATTGGTGGTGTTTTTTTTTGTTTTGATCTTATCTTTTGTAGTTTGAAACACAATTTGAGGCGATTTTGTGTTACACCAAAAAAATTGAAAATTTAGGGAAAATGAAAAAATAATAAACCCAAAAAAGTTGTAAAACCAAAAGGGCAACTTAGGTAACATTGGGAAAATCCCAGATAGGTCGAAAAACCTAGGTAAAAGTGGGAGGCTAGACCCAACAAGGCTTACGAGCCTAGGCAAAAATGAGAGGTTGTGTGGAAAAATGTTAGAAGTGAGTACCCCTTGTGTGTTAAAGCTAGGATGAAAACCCGAAAGGGCTCCTAGGCAAAATGAGAGAAATGGAGAGAAATTGAGAGAAAACAAAAAACTAGGTTGACGATACATTTGACTCCTAGGTTGTAACTAAGTTTAAAATCACGAATTATTCCTATGTTACAACCAAGTCAACGCCTCTTGGATTTCCTTCGTGGATTGTTTTTGGGAAGTTTCATTCTTGTATTTCCTTGTTGCATTTCATGTTTTCATTGGTAGTTTTACTTGTTTGTTGGTGAATTTTTTTTTGTTGAGGGATGGTTTTGGTTGGATATTTGGTGGCATCACAAGCTATACTAGGGTTCCTAGTTTGCATGGGGTAGGTGGTTTTAGGATATTGGTGGTGTATTTTTTTGTTTTGATCTTATCTTTTGTAGTATGAAACACAATTTCAGGCGATTTTGTGTTACACCAAAAAAATAGAAAATTTTGGAAAAATGGAAAAATATAAAACCCAAAAAGTTGAAAAAGTTAAAAACTGAAAGGGCGACTTAGGTAACATTGGGAAAAGCCCGGATAGGTCGAAAGACCTAGGTAAAAGTAACAGGGTAGACCAAGCAAGGCAAACGAGTCTAGGCAAAAATGATAGGCCGTGTGGAAAAAGGTTAGAAGTGACTACCGTTTGTGTGTTAAAGTTAGGATTAAAACCCGAAAGGGCTCCTAGGAAAAATGTGAAATTGAGAGGAAACAAAAAACTAGGTTGACGATACATTTGACACCTTGGTTGTGACTAGGTTGAAAATAACAAATTATACCTATGTTACAACCAAGTCAACGACTCTTGGATTTCCTTCGTGGATTGTTTTTGGGAAGTTTCAATCTTGGATTTCCTTGGTGCACTTCATGTTTTCATTGGTAGTTTTGATTGTTTGTTGGTTAATTTGTTTTTGTTGAGGGATGTTTTTGGATGGATATTTGGTGGCATGATATGTTGTGCTAGGGTTCCTAGTTTGCGTGGGGTAGGTGGTTTTAGGATATTGGTGGTGTATTTTTTTTGTTTTGATCTTATCTTTTGTAGTATGAAACCCAATTTGTGGCGATTTTGTGTTACACAAAAAAAAAATGAAAATTTTGGAAAAATGAAAAAATATTAAACCTAAAAAAGTTGAAAAACCAAAAGGGCAACTTAGGTAATATTGGGAAAATCCCGGATATGTCGAAAGACCTGGGTAAAAGTGAGAGGCTAGACCCAACAAGGCTTACGAGCTTAGGCAAAAATGGGTGGCCGTGTGGAGAAATGTTAGAAGTGAGTACCCTTTGTGTGTTAAAGCTAGGATGAAAACCCGGAAGGGCTCCTAGGCAAAATGAGAGAAATTGAGAGAAAACAAAAAACTAGGTTGACGATACATTTGACTCTTAGGTTGTAACTAAGTTGAAAATCACAAATTATTCCTATGTTACAACCAAGTCTTTTTTTTTTGCTGGGTAAAAAACACAATAATATTATATCATTCAACCATCCAAAATCGTACCAATACCAAAGACTAAAATCAACTCATAAGAAATCTAGTGACAAAACGAAACAAACAAGTTAACAAAAAAAGCCTTTTGGGCAGAAACATTCCCAAGTCTCTACTTGAAACACTTGGCATCCAAAAGAGCCTCACCCTCAAAAGGCTCTGCATCTTCGATCATCTGACTCAGCCTCTCCTTTTGTTCCGGATCGTTAATGTCGGCCTCCTTCCATTCATAGAGCTCCATGTCGTAAACTTCGTCCAGGATAAATTTCGGGATCTCCTTGCCCCGGAACAGCCACAAGCCCTTCACCTTATAGGGTGCCTCGGAACCAATCACCAGCATCTTTCCAAATGCATACTTGCGAGCAAGATCCATCCTCTGGAGGAAACCACCAACCTTGTTCAAGGTCACAAATGAGACTGTGTTCTCATCATTGTACTTGTAGTCACAGAACCAAAGGGAGTATCCCTCGGGATCATACATATCCCAGAATCCTTTCATGGCAACCTCACAGAAGTTGGAATTGGTGTTGGAGTACAGTCTTTTCCAGTCATCTAGCACCATCGTGCTAGGAGGCAAAAGGTCCAAAGGATTCTTTGGCTTGGGCTTAGGTGCTGCCTCCTCTTCCTCGGCATTATCCTTGGGTTTGGCTACTTCTTTCTGGGCAGGCTTCTTCGCCTCTTCTTTAGCCTTAGGTTTGCCAGCTTCTTTAGCCGGCGCAGGCTTCTTGGATGCAACAGGCAAAACAGTAATAGCATGCTCAACTGCTCCCACAACTTTGTTAAACTTTGGCTGATTGATAAGAGTCCAGAAGTATCTCTCAACATGAGGGAACTCTGATGTAAAGCTCTTGGTGCAGACTGTCTTAATTCCCTGAAGTAGGTTGCAAGTGAGGATTATGTCAGCCAATGTAACAGACTCTCCAACCAAAAAAGTCTTGGTAGTCAGATGGGTGTTCAAAGCCCCGTATACTCTCTTGAGTCGGGCAATAGCAGCTTCCTCAGCCGGAGGAAGATAAGGCATAATACCAAGCCTCGGAAATGCCCAGAGATTAGTATTGGTATCAATCTCGTTTGTTGCAAAATTAATCCACTGCTCAACTTGGCCATATTCAAGAGGAGTTGAACCAAACAGGGGATTGTCAGCCTTCAGCTTAGTAACATATCGCGCGATGGCGTTGCTCTTAAAGATGGCCCAATCAGGGGTTTCAAGAACAGGAATCTTGCCAAGAGGATTCATCTTAAGGAACTCGGGAGTATTATTAGACACTCCCATCTGAAAGTCCTTTGCGAGTTCAACTTTAACATCACTGTATTCAGAAGCAATCAGTGTCTTGAATGCATTCTTGTTTGTGGTGCCATGAATGGTCAGAGCCATGGTGCCCAGTGCTCAGAATCAGTTCTTCGGAGGTTCGTGCCGGGAGGCGTAAACGAGGGGGTGTTACAACCAAGTCGACGGCTCTTGGATTTCCTTCGTGGATTGTTTTTAGGAAGTTTCATTGTTGAATTTCCTTGCGGCATTTCATGTTTTCATTGGTAGTTTCACTTGTTTGTTGGTGAATTTATTTTTGTTGAAGGATGGTTTTGGTTGGATATTTGGTGGCATCACAAGCTATGCTAGGGTTCCAAGTTTGCATGGGGTACGTGGTTTTAGGATATTGGTGGTGTATTTTTTTTGTTTTGATCTTATCTTTTGAAGTTTGAAACACAATTTGAGGTGATTTTGTGTTACACCAAAAAAATGAAAATTTAGGAAAAAAGAAAAAATATAAAACCCAAAAAGTTTAAAAAGTTTAAAAAGTTGAAAAACTGAAAGGGCGACTTAGGTAACATTTAGAAAAGCCCGGATAGGTCGAAAGACCTAGGTAAAAGTAACAGGGTAGACCCAGCAAGGCATACGAGCCTAGGCAAAAATGAGAGGCCGTGTGGAAAAAGGTAAGAAGTGACTACCCTTTGTGTGTTAAAGCTAGGATGAAAACCCGAAAGAGCTTCTAGGAAAAATGAGAAAATTGAGAGGAAACAAAAAACTAGGTTGACGATACATTTGACTCCTTGGTTGTAACTAGGTTGAAAATCACAATTTATTCCTATGTTACAACCAAGTCAACGGCTCTTCGATTTCATTCGTGGATTGTTTTTGGGAAGTTTCATTCTTGGATTTCCTTGGTGCATTTCATGTTTTCATTGGTAGTTTTTCTTGTTTGTTGGTGATTTTGTTTTTGTTGAGGGATGTTTTTGGGTGGATATTTGGTGGCATGACATGTTCTGCTAGGGTTCCTAGTTTGCATGTGGTAGGTGGTTTTAGGATATTGGTGGTGTATTTTTTTGTTTTGATCTTATCTTTTGTAGTATGAAACCAAATTTGAGGTGATTTTGTGTTACACCAAAAAAATTGAAAATTTTGGGAAAATGAAAAAATATTAAACCCAAAAAAGTTGAAAAACCAAAAGGGCAACTTAAGTGACATTGGGAAAATCCCGGATAGGTCGAAAGACCTAGGTAAAAGTGAGAGGCTAGACCCAACAAGGCTTACGAGCCTTGGCAAAAATGAGAAGCCGTGTGGAAAAATGTTAGAAGTGAGTACCCTTTGTCTGTTAAAGCTAGGATGAAAACCCGGAAGGGCTCCTAGGCAAAATGAGAGAAATTGAGGGAAAACAAAAAACTAGGTTGACTATACATTTGGCTCCTAGGTTGTAACTAAGTTGAAAATCACAAATTATTCCTATGTTACAACCAAGTCGACGCCTCTTGGACTTCCTTCGTGGATTGTTTTTGGGAAGTTTCATTCTTGTATTTCCTTGCTGCATTTCATGTTTTCATTGGTTGTTGTACTTGTTTGTTGGTGAATTTTTTTTGTTGAGGGATAGTTTTGGTTGGACATTTGGTGGCATCACAAGCTATGCTAGGGTTCCAAGTTTGCATGGGGTAGGTGGTTTTAGGATATTGGTGGTGTTTTTTTTTGTTTTGATCTTATCTTTTGTAGTTTGAAACACAATTTGAGGCGATTTTGTGTTACACCAAAAAAATTGAAAATTTAGGAAAAATGAAAAAATATAAAACCCAAAAAGTGGAAAAAGTTGAAAAACTGAAAGGGCGACTTAGGTAACATTGGGAGAAGCCCGGATAGGACGAAAGACCTAGGTAAAAGTAACAGGGTAGACCCAGCAAGGCATAACAGCCTAGGCAAAAATGGGAGGCCGTGTGGAAAAAGGTTAGAAGTGACTACCCTTTGTGTGTTACAGCTAGGATTAAAACCCGAAAGGGCTCCTAGGAAAAATGAGAAATTGAGAGGAAACAAAAAACTAGGTTGACGATACATTTGACTCCTTGGTTGTAACTAGGTTGAAAATCACAAATTATACCTATGTTACAACCAAGTCAACTGCTCTTCGATTTCCTTCGTGGATTGCTTTTAGGAAGTTTCATTCTTGGATTTCCTTGGTGCATTTCATGTTTTCATTGGTAGTTTTTCTTGTTTGTTGGTGATTTTGTTTTGTTGAGGGATGTTTTTTTGGATGGATATTTGGTGGCATGATATATTGTGCTAGGGTTCCTAGTTTGCGTGGGGTAGGTGGTTTTAGGATATTGGTGGTGTATTTTTTTTTGTTTTGATCTTATCCTTTGTAGTCTGAAACCCAATTTGAGGCGATTTTGTGTTACACCAAAAAAATTAAAAATTTTGGGAAAATGAAAAAATATTAAACCCAAAAAAGTTGAAAAACCAAAAGGGCAACTTAGGTAACATTGGGAAAATTCCGGATAGGTCTAATGACCTAGGTAAAAGTGAGAGGCTAGACCCAACAAGGCTTAAGAGCCTTGGCAAAAATGAGAGGCCGTGTGGAAAAATGTTAGAAGTGAGTACCCTTTGTGTGTTAAAGCTAGGATGAAAACCCGGAAGGGCTCCTAGGCAAAATTAGAGAAATTGAGAGAAAACAAAAAACTAGGTTGACGATACATTTGACTCCTAGGTTATAACTAAGTTGAAAATCACAAATTATTCCTATGTTACAACCAAGTCGACGCCTCTTGGATTTCCTTCGTGGATTGTTTTTGGAAAGTTTCATTCTTGTATTTCCTTGGTGCATTTCATGTTTTCATTGGTAGTTTTACTTGTTTGTTGGTGAATTTATTTTTGTTGAGGGATGGTTTTGGTTGGACATTTGGTGGCATAACAAGCTATGCTAGGGTTCCAAGTTTGCATGGGGTAGGTGGTTTTAGGATATTGGTGGTGTTTTATTTTGTTTTGATCTTATCTTTTGTGGTTTGAAACACAATTTGAGGCGATTTTGTGTTACACCAAAAAAATTGAAAATTTAGGAAAAATGAAAAAATATAAAACCCAAAAAGTTGAAAAAGTTGAAAAACTGAAAGGGCGACTTAGGTAACATTGGGAAAAGCCCGGATAGGACGAAAGACCTAGGTAAAAGTAACAGGGTAGACCCAGCAAGGCATAACAGCCTAGGCAAAAATGGGAGGCCGTGTGGAAAAAGGTTAGAAGTGACTACCCTTTGTGTGTTACAGCTAGGATTAAAACCCGAAAGGGCTCCTAGGAAAAATGAGAAATTGAGAGGAAACAAAAAACTAGGTTGACGATACATTTGACTCCTTGGTTGTAACTAGGTTGAAAATCACAAATTATACCTATGTTACAACCAAGTCAACTGCTCTTCGATTTCCTTCGTGGATTGCTTTTAGGAAGTTTCATTCTTGGATTTCCTTGGTGCATTTCATGTTTTCATTGGTAGTTTTTCTTGTTTGTTGGTGATTTTGTTTTGTTGAGGGATGGTTTTGGATGGATATTTGGTGGCATGACATGTTGTGCAAGGGTTCCTAGTTTGTATGGGGTAGGAGGTTTTAGGATATTGGTGGTGTATTTTTTTATTTTGATCTTATCTTTTGTAGTCTGAAACCCAATTTGAGGCGATTTTATGTTACACCAAAAAAATTGAAAATTTTGGAAAAATGAAAAAATATTAAACCCTAAAAAGTTGAAAAACCAAAAGGGCAACTTAGGTAACATTGGGAAAATCCCGGATAGGTCGAACGACCTAGGTAAAAGTGATAGGCTAGACCCAACAAGGCTTACGAGCCTTGGCAAAAATGAGAGGCCGTGTGGAAAAATGTTAGAAGTGAGTACCCTTTGTGTGTTAAAGCTAGGATGAAAACCCGGAAGGGCTCCTAGGAAAAATGAGAGAAATTGAGAGAAAACAAAAAACTAGGTTGACGATGCATGTGACTCCTAGGTTGTAACTAAGTTGAAAATCACAAATTATTCCTATGTTACAACCAAGGAGACGCCTCTTGGAATTCCTTCGTGGGTTGTTTTTGGGAAGTTTCATTCTTGTATTTCCTTGTTGCATTTCATGTTTTCATTGGTAGTTTTACTTGTTTGTTGGTGAATTTTTTTTTGTTGAGGGATGGTTTTGGATGGACATTTGGTGGCATCACAAGCTATTCTAGGGTTCCAAGTTTGCATGGGGTAGGTGGTTTTAGGATATTGGTGGTTTTTTTTTTTTATTTTGATCTTATCTTTTGTTGTTTGAAACACAATTTGAGGCGATTTTGTGTTACACCAAAAAAATTGAAAATTTAGGAAAAATGAAAAAATATAAAACCCAAAAAGTTGAAAAAGTTGAAAAACTGAAAGGGCGACTTAGGTAACATTGGGAAAAGCCCGGATAGGCCGAAAGACCTAGGTAAAAGTAACAGGGTAGACCCAGCAAGGCATAAGAGCCTAGTTAAAAATGGGAGGCCGTGTGGAAAAAGGTTAGAAGTGACTACCCTTGGTGTGTTACAGCTAGGATTAAAACCCGAAAGGGCTCCTAGGAAAAATGAGAAATTGAGAGGAAACAAAAAACTAGGTTGACGATACATTTGACTCCTTGGTTGTAACTAGGTTGAAAATCACAAATTATACCTATGTTACAACCAAGTCAACTGCTATTCGATTTCCTGCGTGGATTGTTTTTAGGAAGTTTCATTCTTGGATTTCCTTGGTGCATTTCATGTTTTCATTGGTAGTTTTTCTTGTTTGTTGGTGATTTCATTTTTGTTGAGGGATGTTTTTGGATGGATATTTGGTGGCATGACATGTTGTGCAAGGGTTCCTAGTTTGTATGGGGTAGGGGGTTTTAGGATATTGGTGGTGTATTTTTTTTGTTTTGATCTTATCATTTGTAGTCTGAAACCCAATTTGAGGCGATTTTATGTTACACCAAAAAAATTGAAATTTTAAGAAAAATGAAAAAAGATTAAACCCAAAAAGTTGAAAAAGTTGAAAAAGTTGAAAAACTGAAAGGGCGACTTAGGTACCATTGGGAAAAGCCCGGATAGGTCGAAAGACCTTGGTAAAAGTAACAGGGTAGACCCAGCAAGGCATACGAGCCTATGCCAAAATGAGAGGCCGTGTTGAAAAAGGTTAGAAGTGACTACCCTTTGTGTGTTAAAGCTAGGATTAAAACCCGAAAGGGATCCTAGGAAAAATGAGAAATTGAGAGGAAACAAAAAACTAGGTTGACGATACATTTGACTCCTTGGTTGTAACAAGGTTGAAAATCACAAATTATTCCTATATTACAACCAAGTCAACGGCTCTTTGATTTCCTTCGTGGATTGTTTTTGGGAAGTTTCATTCTTGGATTTCCTTGGTGCATTTCATGTTTTCATTGGTAGTTTTTCTTGTTTGTTGGCGATTTTGTTTTTGTTGAGGGATGTTTTTGGATGGATATTTGGTGGCATGACATGTTGTGCTAGGGTTCCTAGTTTGTATGGGGTAGGTGGTTTTAGGATATTGGTGGTGTATTTTTTTTGTTTTGATCTTATCTTTTGTAGTCTGAAACCCAATTTCAGGCGATTTTATATTACACCAAAAAAATAGAAAATTTTGGAAAAATGAAAAAATATTAAACCCAAAAAAGTTGAAAAACCAACAGGGCAACTTTTGTAACATTGGGAAAATCCCGGATAGGTCGACAGACCTAGGTAAAAGTAAGAGGCTAGACCCAACAAGGCTTACGAGCCTAGGAAAAAATGAGAAGCCGTGTGGAAAAATGTTAGAAGTGAGTACCCTTTGTGTGTTAAAGCTAGGATTAAAAGCCGGAAGGGCTCCTAGGCAAAATGAGAGAAATTGAGAGAAATTGAGAGAAAACAAAAAACTAGGTTGACGATACATTTGACTCCTAGGTTGTAACTAAGTTGAAAATCACGAATTATTCCTATGTTACAACCAAGTCAACGTCTCTTGGATTTCCTTCGTGGATTATTTTTGGGAAGTTTCATTCTTGGATTTCCTTGCTGCATTTCATATTTTCATTGGTAGAAGAATTCCTCTGACTTGCTCTCAGGCACGAATCCCTAGAATCCCAACGGAAAATGCTTTCAGCACTTCTCTCATCTCCTCTGCTCGCCGTTAACGGCTACCTCGCCGGAAACGGCTAGCCCTAACCATCAACAGTTAGGCCGGTCTCCTCTGTGGTCGGCCAATATGGCGGCAACCATCAGTGATCAAACCCCCCCCCAAAACCTTCGCAGTCGCGTTACAGAACAAATCTCCGCCTCTTTCTAAAATCCTTCCCAACAATCCAGAAATTATCCCTAAAACGCATCACTTGGGGGATCCTTCATGCTTATACTCGGATGAACAGATTGCCACTCTTTCTGCCCATTATGCGAACGCTTTGGTGGGTAAGTTTACTAAAGGGAGAATTTCAATGGATCTTCTGGAACAGGCTTTCAAAACGGTGGGGTTTGAAGGTAAGTATCAGCTTGGCTCCCTCGATTTCAAGCATGTTCTAATTAGGTTTGAACTGATAAACGATTATCAAAGATGTTGGATGAAATGTGTGTGGAATTTTAATGGAATTTCTCTGAAGATTCTAAAATGGACCCCTGAATTTTCTACTCATATTGAATCACCAATAGTTCCTATCTGGTGTACTATTCGTGAAGTTCCCCTATACTACTATAACTCAGCCTCTATTGAGGCAATAGGGAATAGCATAGGCAGTTTTATCAAGAATGATCTTGCCACTGACATGCTTACAAGGCCATCAGCTATTAAATTTTGTGTGGAAATATATCTTAAAAACCATTGAGTTATTTCATAAGGCTAGGCTCTGTCTCTAACAATAGGAAATACCAGGTTGAATATGAGGATGTACTTCTGTATTGTGACCACTGTTCAAAACTTGGTCATTCTCTGTTTCAATGTAAAGCTAATCCTTTGTCTAATAATGGAATAACTCAGGATACAAATCTAGTTCAAACCTTACCCCAATCACACTGGCAGCCTACTGGTGAGAAATTTGATAAGCCTCCTCTGATCTTAGACTCTGTGGAAGATCAATCACCCCCTCTGATTGATAACACTGAAGGAACCTCTAACATTTCCAACCATATTTTACCACATAGCTCACCTTCCCCGGTTATCATTAATACTGAGAGATCTCCTATTACTAATACTCAGACCCAGGATAGCTCAGATAATTCTATCATAAGGTTACTAAAAGATACGGCTTTATCTAAACCAACTATTCTGTCATATGCTAAAGATGATATTCAGATAGGATCCTTCTCAATACCTATGTATAGTCCAAATCACAAAATGGCACTTTCCCAGCCTGGAAAGATGGCAAACAGATTTTCTGTTTTGCAGGCTCAAGAGGATTGTTCTAAGGAACAAGAGGAAATGACAGAGGCTGTGTCAATTATGGAGGCCTATTCTAATCATCAAAATCCTACCACTTCTTCCCCTGCAGGTAAGCAACAAGGTAAATCTAAATCAAAGAAAAACAATTATCTAAGCCAATTAAACAGAATGATGCTTAGATCAGCCACAAAAAGTAATAAATCCTATGAACAATGACAGTCAACTCTTATGTAAATTGCTTAGTGTGGAATCTTAGGGGCATGGACACTTCAATGCTTAGGCTTTCTAATCTATGTAAACTTAAGAAAATACAGCTGCTTTGTATTATTGAACCTATGCATGACAATAGTTCTTGTCAAGCATATATGCAGAAACTCTCCTTTGCACATAATTTGACTCTGTATAATGGGAAAATTTGGTTAATGTGGACTAACTCACTCTCTATCTCTCTGCTATCATCTCATGAACAATTCATGCATGTTACTATTTTACATCATTACCTTAACTGGAAAATGGATGCAGTTTTTATTTATGCTCTTAGAAATAGGGATGGTAGGAAGAATCTATGCAAAGAGCTGCTGCCTATCTCCAAAGGAGATACAATTTTTATTGGTGACTTTAACACGATTACCTCCCTGTCTGAGTACAGAGGCCCTAGTTCTCCTGCCTTAGGTAGCATTAGGGATTTTAACTCTTGGATAAATTTGAATGGGATACAAGAAATTAATACAGTTGGTAACCTTTTCACTTGGTGTAATGCTAGGCTAAGGAACCCAACTTCTAAGAGACTAGATAGAGGACTCAGTACCATATCATGGAATTCTAAATTTTCATCTTCTTCCATTCAAATTCTGAATAGGCAGACCTTTGATCATGTTCCCCTTCTTCTCCAAGTCTCTTCTCTGACCTCTTCCAATCCAAAGCCTTTTAGATTTATTGATGCCTGGTTTCATAGGAATGAGTTTACTGGTTTAATTAATGATTGTTGGAACTTACCTTTAGCTGAAAAAGGTATGCTTAGATTCTATCGAAAATTGATTAGACTTAAGAAAGTTCTTAAGATTTGGAATAGAGATAGTTTTGGCAATATAGATATTAATGTCAAACAGGCAGAGGAGGCTTTAAGAGCTCAGGAAATTATCTTTGATTTGAACCCCTCTACTTTGGAACGGGTAAAACTGAATGAGAAAAATGCTCTACTGCTTAAAGCTTTAAAAGAAAAGGAAAAATTTTGGAAGCAGAAAGCAAGACTTAAATGGCATAAGTTAGGAGATAATAATACAACTTTCTTTCATAAGGTAGTGCAGGAAAGAAATTGTAAGTTTCAGATTACTAAAATAAAAAATGGTGCAGGTCAATGGATTAACTCTCAGTTGGGAATTCAAAATGCAGCTATTGATTATTTCTCTGAATTGCTTACTGAGCCCTCTCAGGAATCTGATGAGACCTACTATCCTCATTTCCTAAGTCAAATTCCAAATATAATTAAGGATAGGGATAACCAAATTCTAGCCTCTCCGGTTACTGAATCTGAGTTGGATAAAGTCATAAAAGTTGAAAAAGATGAGTACTCCAGGTCCGGATGGATTCTCTCCCAAATTTTACTCTAAGTGCTGGCCTATCATTAAAATGGACTTAATTTATGCTGTTAATGAATTCATTGCTGGATCTGATATGCCCAGGGGAATTTCGAGTACCTGGATTACCTTGATACCTAAAAAACCCACCCCATGCTCATTTGATGATTTCAGGCCAATTAGCCTTTCTAATGTGGTGAATAAAATATGTTCTAAAGTGTTAATGGAAAGGTTAAAACCTAACATGGAAAGCTTGATTTCACCTAACCAAACAGCCTTTATGAAAAACAGAGACATATCTGATAATATCCTGTACTTACAGGAAATGATCAGATTTCTAGATAAAAAATATAGAACTCCAAACTGCATTCTGAAACTAGATTTAAGAAAGGCTTTTGATAGAATTAGTTGGAACTTTCTTAGACAAATCTTGGTAAAGTTTGGTTTTAATGGGAATTTTCTAACTGCTGTTATGAATAATCTGTCACAAACATATTTCTCTATACTTGTAAATGGAAATCCTGTAGGTTTTTTCAAGGCCTCAAGGGGTATTAAACAAGGTGATCCTCTTTCACCCTTCCTATTTAACATATTCTCTGAAGCTTTCTCTAGGAGTTTAGCTTATATATTCCTTAATAGTAGATTGGCTAGTTTTCAGATTCCTGCTTCTATTCCTTCGGTTTCTCATCTTATGTATGCGGATGACACGATTATTTTCATGCAAGCATCTAGGTCGAATCTAATTAAGATCAAAGCTTTCCTTGAAATATTTGAGTTTACCTCGGGCCAAAAGTTTGACTTTGATAAATCGTAATTTTATCTAAGTAAAAGAGCAACACCAGCTAAGCTTAACCAGGTTAGGACTATTTTAAAAATGAAAAAGGATCTTTTCCTTTCAAATATCTAGGTTGTCCAGTTTTTAAAGGAAGAACTTTAATGCGATACTATCATCCTTTGCTGGCTAACATTGACCATAAGCTTCAAAATTGGAAAAATAAATGGCTTAGTGGAGGAGGGAAAATGGTCTTAATAAAATCTTGCCTCTATTCTATTCCTCAACATATTTGGACAGTAACAAATCCCCCTAAAGGTGTCATTAAATTAATTGAGAAAAAAATGTCTCGTTTCTTCTGGGGAAAATCTAAGGATAAGAACAATAGGGTTTGGAAAAAATGGAAAGACCTAGCTAAGCCTACAAAACTGAATGGACTAGGTTTTAGATCTTTCAAAGCCATAATTGAGTCCTGTTCTGTTAAACTGTGGTGGAAGTGTCAACTAGGTACTTCTTTGTGGTCTAAACTGCTATGGGCACTTCCTCCATCCCACAGAAAATCTGTCACATGGAAAAGAATTTGCTCTATTAACTCCTTTGCTGAAAATAACTCCACTATAATCCATGGCAAAGGTAGCTGTAATTTTTGGTCAGCCAACTGGTATCCAAATGGCCCCCTTTTAAACCATATTCCAGAGAGCATTTTTTCTCATATGTCTGACATCTCTGTGGCTGATTTCATCTCCAATAGAAACTTTGTCTTAGATAAGATTTCGCCCTTCTTGGAGCATGATACGCTTTTGTTTTTGCAGGGGACTGAAATAACATTAGAAAGGGATGACAGACTGATTTGGAAACCAGAACCCTCAGGTAATTTTACTTTCAAGTCATCCTATAAGGCCTTAACCTCTTCATCAGGTAACTCCCTTGCAAATACTTCTCTTTGGAACATTCCTTTGGAGAAAAATATTATTATCTTTACTTGGAAACTACTGCATTCATTTCTTCCATTTGATGATGTCCTCATTACTTGTGGATTTAGTTTAGCATCAAAATGTCCTGTTTGCTATCATTCTGACTCGATTTAGCATTTCTTTATATCTTGTCATATGGCTCATGCTGTCTGGTCAAACCTCGCATCTTTGTTCCACTTTAATCTAAATGCTCTTCACTCTATTCCCCAAAGGTTTTACTTATTCTGGAACTGTAGTGATCTACCAAAATTTGAGCGCATTTATTGTAGAATCCTGCCTTCAATAGTATGTTGGGCTCTCTGGAAAGCTAGGAATGGCTTCTTATTTGATAATAAGCCCCTCTTAGTCAATTCTATTTGTAGAGAGGTGCAGGATCTCATCAAATTGACATTGCATGTGTGCCCCCCTAAATTGTTTCCCTCTGAACCTATGCCAGCCTCCTTTAGGCATCTATCACCTCTGCTCAGACCTCCTCCTAAGCCAAACATATCGAAGATTCTTTGGAATAGGCCTAAGCCTGGTTTCATAAAAATTAATGTGGATGCTTCTTGGTGTTATAACAAAGCTTCTGTTGGTCTTATAGCTAGAGATTCTTCTGGTTGCCCAATACAGATTAGTACTGCTGCCTCTTCTGCTGTTTCACCATTACTAGCAGAAATTGATGCCATTTTGCATGCTTGTCATATTTTCCCTCAGCTGGACCACACTTTTATAATTGAATCTGACTCAAAACTTGCGGTCAATATGATAAATGATCCCTATGCTGCTCATTGGGAATTATTTGACAAAGTTTATAAGGTGAAGTCTTTGCTTGGTAGAGCTGAACTTCAACATGTTTTTAGAGAGTGGAATTCTGTAGCTGATGATTTAGCTAAGAACCATCCTGACTCTGATCAAGGCCTTTCTATATCTAATATCCCTAGGTATATAAGAGGCCTCATCTCTTTAGACAAAGAATCCACACCTAATATTCGAGTTTCCAGAAATGATAATGGTCTTGAATAGATACTGCTGAGTTATGATTTTCTTCTATGCAGGACCGTGTATGACGTTGGAAGGGAGCAGCTGCTCACTCTATGGTTGTCATTTCAGTTTTTGCAGTTATTTAAACCATACTGAGGGACTTCGATGATGCCATTTATTTGGTGTTGACCAAATTCTCCTTTCTCACTTCTGGATTAGAAACTTTTAAATTTATAGAGTACTTATGATTTTGAAGTTGCCTGGCCAAGAGAGAGAATTAACACAGGAGGTGGAGATTCTCTCTTTTGGATCGTAACTTCATTACAGTTTCTGCTACCCTTGTATAGCTGTTCATATTCACATTTGTAGGACTTTTGGAGGCAACAACGTTGCCTCAATGTCTAGGGATCTAGATACACTTCATGCACCAACTGTTAATCTTGTTATAAGGCTTGGAGAACCTAATACATAACTCCCCCACCTTCGGGTGTTTTCATTTAAAAAAAATGTTTTCATTGGTAGTTTTACTTGTTTGTTGGTGAATTTGTTTTTGTTGAGGGATGGTTTTGGTTGGATATTTGGTGGCATCACAAGCTATGATAGGGTTCCTAGTTTGCATGGGGTAGGTGGTTTTATGATATTGGTGGTGTTTTTTTTGTTTTGATCTTATCTTTTGTAGTATGAAACACAATTTGGGGCGATTTTGTGTTACACCAAAAAAATGAAAATTTAGGAAAAATGAAAAAATATAAAACCCAAAAAGTTGAAAAAGTTGAAAAACTGAAAGGGCGACTTAGGTAAGATTGGGAAAAGCTCAGATAGGTCGAAAAACCTAGGTAAAAGTAACAGGGTTGACCCAGCAAGGCATACGAGCCTAGGCAAAAATGAGAGGTCATGTGGGAAAAGGTTAGAAGTGACTACTCATTGTGTGTTAAAGCTAGGATTAAAACCCGAAAGGGCTCCTAGGAAAAATGAGAAATTGAGAGGAAACAAAATTAGGTTGATGATACATTTGACTCCTTGGTTGTAACTGGGTTGAAAATCACAAATTATTCCTATGTTACAACCAAGTCAACGGCTCTTGGATTTCCTTCGTGGATTGTTTTTGGGAAGTTTCATTCTTGGATTTCCTTGGTGCATTTCATGTTTTCATTGGTAGTTTTTCTTGTTTGTTGGTGATTTTGTTTTTGTTGAGGGATGTTTTTTTGGATGGATATTTGGTGGCATGACATGTTTTTTTTTAAGTTAAACCATCCGAGGATGGGGGGAAGATGTATTAGGCTCCCCTAACCCATAGAGGTGGCAATTATGCCTGAAAATTTATACATGTATACAAAAGATCATCCTTATGATGATCCAAGAGCAACCAGTAGCTCCTGAAGCAAGAATACTTGCTTTCAAAAAAGATGATACAACCGTAACTAGCCTAAACTAAGCTAGTGGTCACTAGCGAAAGAGTTTCTATATATACCATAACGTTGTTTTCCATAAACAGGTCGGGGAATCGAAAAATCGAAACCCCAGTATGTCAGTGGAAAGCCCGCAGAAATGAATATATATAAAGACCCATGACACAGCGAAGAGCAAAGAAAGTTTTTATGTGCATAGCTGATCGGAATAGGTAATGTGCGTAAGAGCCATTGATCCGAATGATGGCTTGAGGGTAATCTCTTGTTGCCCGGTGCATAATAGTCATGTGTGAGTCCAAGATTATTAATCTGCAGTTCCAGCCGACCCAGCCGACCTGATGCAAAAAAGAAGAGCAGAGTAGATTCCATTCCATAGTATTGAAAACCATTAGCTAAAATGCGACTATATCTACTGAAGAGGATTACAAAATCAAGAACCTATTCGAATGGCAGGCAAACCAAGTTTGTCAAGAGATATTAGTCCTCTAAGCACAGGAGGAGCAGACTGGATATGTATATTACCTTGGAGATTAATCTCTAGTGAATATTTGGCAAGAAAATCCGCAACACTGTTAGCCTCCCTATGAATGTGTCTAATTGGATATTTAAGATGCAAGGGGCTAAGTAAACTGAAAATAGAAAAATTCCTCCAAGGGGCGGTCATAGGATTATGAATACCACGAACAGCAAGTAAGCAATCTGATTCCAATTCACAGTGTTCAATATCCAATTCTGTACTTATTTCATATCCAAATTTAATAGATATCAATTCAGCATGTAGTGGTGTTGGGGAGTGGAAAATTTTAGTTCTCATTGTGACCACATTCCCAACCATATTCCTAACTACTACAGCCGCAGAAGACAAACCATCCATTTTCCATGAAGCATCTGTATTGATCTTATATCCCAAAGAAGGTTTCTTCCATATTACAGCAATTAAAGGTTTCCTCCTCTTAGGATAAATGTGAGGGATAATGTTAGACTCAATCCAATACTTATGCTTATCTAACTTACCAAAAAGATGGTGCAAAGTGAATATTTCATAGATGATGCATTTAATCTCTTGTATACAGGCTATTTTGGAGAAAGGTTCATTACCAAAAATGATTTTGTTCCTCTTTACCCACAGGATCCATATTGTAACAAGAAGGGAAGCAGTGATAATATTAGAATGAATCTTTGTTTCAGCCTTAAAAGACAGGAAGAAATCAACTCTATTCTTCAGATTTTCAAAAGAAGGATGCTGAAGATTTATCAGGTCACATACTCTCTCCCAAACATGAATTAAAGATGGACATGAATTAAAAACATGGTCTAGATTATCTGTATGGTTCATGCACAAAGGACACATCGATGCAAAAAGAAATCCTAACCTAGCTAATATATTATCAAAGGGAAGAATTCCATTCATTGCTCTCCACAGAATGACAGACATTTTCCTTGGGATGAAACTACTCCATACCTTGGAAAAATGTCTGATTCTAACTTTCCTCGGCCTGAAAGTGTGATATGCCGAACGTATGGTGAACATACCATCAGTGTTTGGGGTCCAAATCAGCCTATCCTCATGGTGATACTCCAATTCAGCTACCTGCAATGTGTTAATTATATTGGTAGCCAAATATGGCTCCAGCTGTGGAAGGAGATTAGCTTTATTTTGTATGAAAAACCTAAGAGAAATATCCTCAAAGGGGATATTTCTCCCATCTGGCCATTCATAGCAAAGTGCCCCATCTCCAGTCCAATTAGAGTTCCAAAAGGAGCAATCCCCCAATCCATATAGCACTTTAATATATCTGTTTGCCTTAGCAGTGATATGGCAGATTCTATTCCAATTATGGGATTTCTTATATGAATTGGGAAGTGACCATATTAAAGAGGTCCACTGATTTTTATTACACTGCAATTTCCACCACAATTTACATGAGAATGCATCAACTATAGCTTTTATATCTCTAAAACCGATGCCATTTTCATCTATTGGTAAACTTATGTTTTTCCATGATCTCCATTTTTTCCTATCAGTATTATCTCCCTTCCCCCAGAAGAAATTGGAAGCTATTTTTTCCATCTTTCTTAACACTATCTTAGGAGGACTCAGATAAGAAAAAATATGCGTAGGAATCGAAATTAGGCAATGGTTAATGAGTACTATCTTACCACCACTAGTGAGCCATTTACTCTTCCAGTTGTTGATTGTCTTCTCCATCCTTTCAAGCAGAGGCTTGTAATATACCTGTAGATTACGACCATAGAAAACAGGAACTCCCAAATACCTAAAGGGAAAAGAACCTTGTTCCATACCCAATAATCTCTTAATAGAGAGAATAGTCTGAGGGGGGGTTCTGTGTGAGACAAAGAATTCTAACTTCCTAAAATTAACCTTTTGACCAGTAGTCAGCTCATAGGCAAGTAGAAAGCTTTTAAACCTCTTCAAGGTTGTAGGTTTAGCATTGAGAAATATTGCTGTGTCATCAGCATACATTAGGTGAGAGACAGGTGTACAGGACTGAGGTAAACTGAAATGTTGGAGATAGCCCGTTTTAAAGATTTTTTTTAAACCTCTTGAGAAAGCCTCAGATAACAAGTTATAAAGAAAAGGTGATAGGGGATCTCCCTGTTTTATACCTCTAGAAGATGTAAAGAATCCTGAGGTGACTCCATTAATTAAGACAGAGAAGTGGGCTGAAACTATATTACTCATTATAATTTTAACAAAATTCCCATGAAAACCAAAATGTAGAAGTATAGAGTTGAGGAAAGACCAGGAGACTCTATCAAAAGCCTTTTGCATGTCAAGTTTTACAATTAAATTATGGGCCTTTGATTTTCTATTTAAAATTCTAGTCATTTCCTGCATTTGGAGTACATTATCGGTGATGTCTCTACCACTGATAAAAGCACTTTGTTCAGGAGAGATTAAGGAGTGCATTAATGGTTTGATCCTTTCCATTAGCATCTTTGAAAAAACTTTATTAATAAAGTTAGATAGACTAATTGGTCTAAAATCAGAGAAGGAGATTGGGATGGGTTTTTTGGGGATCAGGGTCAACCAAGTGCTAGATATGGCTTTTGGGATATATCCAGTAAGCAGAAAATCATTTGCAGCATCTAGTAAATCATTTTTAATGGTTTCCCAGAAGGTGGTATAAAAACCACCTGAAAAACCATCAGAGCCAGGGGCACTACATTTATTTAAATCGAATACAGCATGCCTAAGTTCCTGAACTGTAAAATGTTGAAGAAGGAGTGAGTTTTGCTCTTCAGAAATTACCTTTGGTATTTCCTTAAGGAAATAGTTATAATAAGATCCTAGTTTTGGAGTGGATTCCTCATTTAATAATTCTTTATAAAAACGAATCCCTTCAGCTTTGATCAAATTAGGATCTGAAATCCAGTTCCCTAACCCGTCTTTAATCTTGCTAATTCGTGACCTAGCTCTTTTTTCCCTAATGGTATGGTGAAAGTAACTAGTGTTAGCATCTCCAAACTTAAGCCAATTTAATCTAGCCTTTTGTCTTAAGAAGATGATCTTTTCTTTCTGAGCTCTAAGCAATAGGGCTTTTAATTTGTTTAGTTCGGCTAAGTCCTGCTCATTTTGAGACTGTTGAAAGATTATTTCCATTTCACTAACTCTTTCCTCAGCTTGGATCAGGTTTAGCTTGGCATTCCCAAAACTGGTCCTGTTCCATTCTTTAATTACACACTTAAGCCTCTTAAGTTTAAAAATAA
The DNA here is from genome assembly GCA_037428765.1 of Rubia yunnanensis. Lineage (NCBI taxonomy): Eukaryota > Viridiplantae > Streptophyta > Magnoliopsida > Gentianales > Rubiaceae > Rubia > Rubia yunnanensis. The sequence continues at coordinate 43,676,943 of CM075066.1, forward strand.
AACCAGACATTCCATTCAAAGGGGATAGTAAGTTCCAGTTACTGATCACTAGTTCCTGAAACTTATGCCTATTAGACCACATATCCTGATATCTGAAAGGCCTAGGTACCATTTCTGAGGCAGATTGTATAGACAATAGTAAAGGAGAGTGATCCGATGTAATCCGATTTAAAACTTGGATTGAACTATTAGGATATAATTCCAACCAGTCTAGATTGCTAAGTCCCCTATCTAGTCTTTGGAAAGTGAGATCTTTACATTTTTCCTTAACCCAATTATTGCACCAAGTAAAAGAATTACCAACCATTGTAATTTCATGCAAATCAGTATTATTAATGAAGTCATTAAATTGTTTCATGCTTTTATGTGGGGTTGATTTCCTTCCTTTGTATTCAGAAACTGAGGTCACCGTGTTAAAATCACCAATATATATGGAGGGTTCAGTAGATGGAGTACATAAGTCTTTCCAGAGGATTTCCCTCATATTCCTATGAACACTAGCATAGATAAAGAAGCAGTTCCAATTAATTGATGTAGCTACTTCTGTGATTCTAGCTTGTAGATATTGATCCGATTCATTGATACAGTTTAAATGAAAGGATTGATTCCAAAGGATCCAGATTTTAGCAGTTTGAGCTGTGAGTGAAAAATTAAAACCTAGATCATGCATTAAAGTTTGAACATGTTGTTTATCATGCCAAGGTTCGATCAGACAAAGTATATCTATCTTATGATTCAACTTTAGAGTTTTTAATCTATCCATGGAAGATCCATATCCTCTAAAATTCCACACTAATATATTTCCTATGATTGTGTATCTAATCATTTAAAAACCATTGGGATTGCTTTGTGTGGGGATCTTAGCTTCCTAGGTTTGACAGTAGAGGCTTTACTAATAATACCTATAGTCTCCTCACCTTTTTCACTACTGTCAGTTGATAATTCCGGATTTGGAATACTTACCTTAGTGTGTACCTTAGTGTGTTCCACCTTTGTGGATTGATCTGCTTTGCTTGGAGTTTCTGGTTGTGTTTCATTCTGTGCAAGGGCCAGATCAGGAATTGTTGGTGATTTTGTTGCTGATGTGAAGATTTGCTCCGGGTGTCGATCATCCTGCTTTGTTCCTGGAGTTTGTGACCCCTCTACTGTGATTGCAAATATACCTGTTGTTGTTGGGGGGGCTAATTTCTCCTGAGTTTCCAAAGATTCATGGTAGACCTCGACAATCTCTCCATCCTGTTCATCTTCAGTAAAGACATCTAAGACATGAAAGGCATTAGATATAGACACAGTATTTGTTATTGCTAGATCTTCCACTAAGGATATTTCAGGCTGTTTATTCTTTTTTCTCCAGAAAGTAGTTGTAATAGGTTTTGAAATATCATCCAGAGAGTAGAAGTCATGTCTCTTCTTATGAGTATTGGTGAAAAGATTGAGATTATTATCATGGTGAGTTCCTGATTGATTTCTTTGGTTTTGGAATTCAAATTCTTTTTGAGACACTGTTAAGGCCAATGAACCTGCTGCTTTATCCTTAGCTATATCTTCAGAGTGTAGTTGTTTCTTAGAATCTAAATGTTCCTGATTGTTACTATCCAATTTCCCAGTTTTTGTTTTTGTTTCTATGGACTTCCTCTTTAACTCAGGGTGTAGGAAATTGCATTTATCCTGATTGTGACCAATAATCTTACAGGGAGTGCAATAATATAGGAGTTCCTAATATTCTATTGGATATTCTGCAACCTTGTTTCCTATTCCTACCACTATAGATGCTGGCAGTTGTGAAAGAAGATCTATTTCAACACAGACTTTAATTGCTGAAGGTCTAGTCAGAGCTGCAGTTGCAGCATCCATTTTTAAAAACCTACCTATCTGACTACTTAGACCAATGATAGCAGAGGTATTATAGAAGTGAAGAGGAAGTTTGTGAATCATTACCCACGCTGGGACAATCGACGACTCAGCAGTAGGGGAGAAGTCTGGTGACCATTTCTGCACTTTCAGAGCAGCCCCTTGAATCATCCATTGCCCCTTCATCCAGCATCGCTGGTAGTGTTCATGATCCTGAAACCTGATAAGCACATGTCGATAGTCAATTGAACCAAGTTGAAATTTACATTTAAAACCAATGGATTTGAAAGCAGAGTGAAGATGCTCCATCGATGGTTTTCCCCTATTGAATTTTCCTACTAGTGCGTTCTGGTAGAGGGAAGCCAGAAGTTCTCCTTCCTCTTGAGGAAGGATAAATGCAATCTTACCCTTATACTCAGTGACTGGGTGTAGGTTAGGTGTGTCGGGAAGGGAAGTAAAAAGCGGTGGTGGCTTGGATGTTAAAGCTTGGATAAAGCTCTTATTGGTGGCGGTACCCATCTCCACAGAGGGATTGGGCGTCGGCAGCACCATTAAGGGCAGATATGACCGTTAATGGTAGAACACAGTGACAGGGAGGGAGAGGATGGGAAGAAGAGAAACAGTAGTGTGTAAATAGCACCATTTTCGCAAGAAATCGCACTCAGTGAATTAGAATTTGGTGGCATGACATGTTGTGCTAAGGTTCCTAGTTTGCATGGGGTAGGTGGTTTTAGGATATTGGTGGTTTATTTTTTTTGTTTTGATCTTATCTTTTGCAGTATGAAACCCAATTTGAGGCGATTTTGTGTTACACCAAAAAAATTGAAAATTTTGGAAAAGTGAAAAAATATTAAACCCAAAAAAGTTGAAAACCCAAAAGGACAACTTAGGTAACATTGGGAAAATCCCGGATAGGTCGAAAGACCTAGGTAAAAGTGAGAGGCAAGACCCAACAAGGCTTACGAGCCTAGGCAAAAATGAGAGGCCGTGTGGAAAAATGTTGGAAGTGAGTACCCTTCGTATGTTAAAGCTAGGATGAAAACCCAGAAAGGCTCCTAGGCAAAATGACAGAAATTGGGAGAAAACAAAAAACTAGGTTGACGATACATTTGACTCCTAGGTTGTAACTAAGTTGAAAATCACAAATTATTCCTATGTTACAACCAAGTCGACCCCTCTTGGATTTCCTTCGTAGATTGTTTTTGGGAAGTTTAAGTCTTGGATTTCCGTGCTGCATTTCATGTTTTCATTGGTAGTTTTACTTGTTTGTTGGTGAATTTTTTTTTGTTGAGGGATGGTTTTGGTTGGATATTTGGTGGCATCACAAGCTATGCTAGGGTTCCTAGTTTTCATGGGGTAGGTGGTTTTAGGATATTGGTGGTGTTTTTTTTTGTTTTGATCTTATCTTTTGTAGTTTGAAACACAATTTGAGGCGATTTTGTGTTACACCAAAAAAATTGAAAATTTAGGAAAAATGAAAAAACATAAAACCCAAAAAGTTAAAAAGTTGAAAAACTGAAAGGGTGACTTAGGTAACATTGGGAAAAGCCTGGATATGTCGAAAGACGTAGGTAAAAGTAACAGGGTAGACCCAGCAAGGCATACGAGCCTAGGCAAAAATGAGAGGCTGTGTGGAAAAAGGTTAGAAGTGACTACCCTTTGTGTGTTAAAGCAAGGATTAAAACCCGAAAGAGCTCCTAGTAAAAATGAGAAATTAAGAGGAAACAAAAAACTAGGTTGAAGATACATTTGACTCCTTGGTTGTAACTAGGTTGAAAATCACAAATTATTCCTATGTTACAACCAAGTCAACGGCTCCTGGATTTCCTTCGTGGATTGTTTTTGGGAAGTTTCATTCTTGGATTTCCTTGGTGCATTTCATGTTTTCATTGGTAGTTTTACTTGTTTGTTGGTGAATAATGTTTAGTTGAGGGATGGTTTTGGTTGGATATTTGGTGGTATCACATGCTGTGCTAGGGTTCCTAGTGTGCATGGAGTAGGTGGTTTTATGATATTGGTGGTGTTTTTTTTTTTGTTTTGATCTTATCTTTTGTAGTATGAAACACAATTTGGGGCGATTTTGTGTTGCATCAAAAAAATTGAAAATTTAGGAAAAATGAAAAAATATAAAACCCAAAAAGTTGAAAAAGTTGAAAAACTGAAAGGGCAACTTAGGTAACATTGGGAAAAGCTCGGATAGGTCGAAAGACCTAGGTAAAAGTAACAAGGTAGACCCAGCAAGGCATACGAGCCTAGGAAAAAATGAGAGGCCATGTGGAAAAAGGTTAGAAGTGACTACTCATTGTGTGTTAAAGCTAGGATTAAAACCCGAAAGGCTCCTAGGAAAAATGAGAAATTGAGAGGAAACAAAATTAGGTTGACGATACAATTGACTCCTTGGTTGTAACTAGGTTGAAAATCACAAATTATTCCTATGTTACAACCAAGTCAACGGCTCTTGGATTTCCTTCGTGGATTGTTTTTGGGAGTTTCATTCTTGGATTTCCTTGGTGCATTTCATGTTTTCATTGGTAGTTTTTCTTGTTTGTTGGTGATTTCGTTTTTGTTGAGGGATGCTTTTTTGGATGGATATTTGGTGGCATGATATGTTGTGCTAGGGTTCCTAGTTTTCATGGGGTAGGTGGTTTTAGGATATTGGTGGTGTATTTTTTTTGTTTTGATCTTATCTTTTGTAGTATGAAACCCAATTTGTGGCGATTTTGTGTTACACCAAAAAAAATGAAAATTTTGGAAAAAGGAAAAAATATTAAACCCAAAAAAGTTGAAAAACCAAAAGGGGAACTTAGGTAACATTGGGAAAATCCCGGATAGGTCGAAAGACCTAGGTAAAAGTGAGAGGCTAGACCCGGCAAGGCTTACGAGCTTAGGCAAAAATGAGTGGCCGTGTGGAAAAATGTTAGAAATGAGTACCCTTTGTGTGTTAAAGCTAGGATGAAAACCCGGAAGGGCTCCTAGGCAAAATGGGAGAAATTGAGAGAAAACAAAAAACTAGGTTGACGATACATTTGACTCCTAGGTTGTAACTAAGTTGAAAATCACAAATTATTCCTATGTTACAACCAAGTCGACGCCTCTTGGATTTCCTTCGTGGATTGTTTTTGGCAAGTTTCATTCTTGGATTTCCTTGCTGCATTTCATGTTTTCATTGGTAGTTTTACTTGTTTGTTTGTGAATTTATTTTTGTTGAGGGATGGTTTTGGTTGGATATTTGGTGGCATCACAAGCTGTGCTAGGGTTCCAAGTTTGCATGGGGTAGGTGGTTTTTGGATATTGGTGGTTTATTTTTTTTGTTTTGATCTTATCTTTTGTAGTTTGCAACACAATTTGAGGCGATTTTGTGTTACACCAAAAAAATTGAAAATTTAGGAAAAATGAAAAAATATAAAACCCAAAAAGTTGAAAAAGTTTAAAAAGTTGAAAAACTAAAAGGGCGACTTAGGTAACATTGAGAAAAGCCCGGATAGGTCGAAAGACCTAGGTAAAAGTAGTAGGGTAGACCCAGCAAGGCATACGAGCCTAGGCAAAAATGAGAGGCCGTGTGGAAAAAGGTTAGAAGTGACTACCCTTTGTGTTTTAAAGCTAGGATTAAAAACCCAAAAGGGCTCCTAGGAAAAATGAGAAATTGAGAGGAAACAAAAAACTAGGTTGACGATACATTGGACTCCTTGGTTGTAACTAGGTTGAAAATCACAAATTATTCCTATGTTACAACCAAGTCAACGGCTCTTGGATTTCCTTCGTGGATTGTTTTTGGGAAGTTTCATTCTTGGATTTCCTTGGTGCATTTAATGTTTTCATTGGTAGTTTTAATTGTTTGTTGGTGAATTTTTTTTTTTGTTGAGGGATGGTTTTTGTTGGATATTTGGTGGCATCACATGCTGTGCTAGGGTTCCTAGTGTGCATGGGGTAGGTGGTTTTAGGATATTGGTGGTGTTTTTTTTGTTTTGATCTTATTTTTTGTAGTTTGAAACCCAGTTTGAGGCGATTTTGTGTTACACCAAAAAAATTGAAAATTTTGCAAAAATGAAAAATATTAAACCCAAAAAGTTGAAAAAGTTGAAAAACTGAAAGGGCGACTTTTGTAACATTGGGAAAAGCCCGGATAGGTCGAAAGGCCTAGGTAAAAGTGAGAGGGTAGACCCAGCAAGGGTTACGAGCCTAGGAAAAAAGGAGAGGCCGTGTGGAAAAAGGTTAGAAGTGACTACCCTTTGTGTGTTAAAACTAGGATGAAAACCTGAAAGGGCTCCTAGGCAATATGAGAGAAATTGAGAGGAAACAAAAAACTAGGTTGACGATACATTTGACTCCTTGGTTGTAATTAGGTTGAAAATCACGAATTATTCCTATGTTACAACCAAGTCGACGGTTCTTGGATTTCCTTCGTGGATTTGTTTTGGAATAAAACACTTTGATTGCTTCGGGGATTATTTTGGGAAAAGTAAGATAGCTTTACACTTATCTTCTTGGCTTACCTTTTTCCACATTTTACATTTGGGTGGCTAGATTGCTTATATTCTTCGGGGAGTGTGAGAGTTGTGAGATTCTTACTCTTTTTGGGAAAAATTGGGTAATCTAGGAAAAATTTGAATGCCTTGGTTAACTTATGCATGCTTGCTACATTTCACTTAATTCTTTTTCTTGTCTTTATTTACTCGAGGACGAGTAAAGGGTTAAGTGTAGGGAGTCTGATGTGCTTCATTTTACGTGCGTTAACCATTGCATTCGGCATAGTTTTTATCTTTTTTTATTTGGTAGATTGCTAGTATAAGTTTAGTTTACGTTACAAGGGGTTTAGATGGCCATGTTTGGTTTTCTTGTCTAAATCTCGCATTTTGTAGAATAAATTAGTGCTAATGGACATTTTGTGTCCATGGGCTCTTAGATCTTCATTGTAATCATCTTTAGTAGATAACATGTGGGTACTTTTGGTTACATTCAATGTGAAGGCCCATGCCATTCCAAATTCAAGATGCTAATACCAGTCAGCGTGCCAAGTTTCTTAGCAGATCAACCCTTCTAAAGAAGACCTGCACCAAAGGCTGTTGCTCGCGCCAAGTTTCAGAGACTGAAACTTGGCGCGAGCAACAGCCTTTGGTGCAGGTCTTCTTTAGAAGGGTTGATCTGCTAAGAAACTTGGCACGCTGACTAGTATTAGCATCAAAAGGTCATGCTTACGGATTGGTAGTTCCAAATTAAGCATGTTGGGTCCATGCCAGATGATACGACACGGCCTGTGCCAATTCCTGCGTCCCGTGCTGGATGAAGAGACATAGTCAGCACCTGATCATGTAGCCCGCACTAGCTAGGACAACTGTACATGCCACGGGTCACACCATCCGTGATGACAAACACCAGGTGTTGTGCTTTATTTTGCACGCATTAACCATTACATTCAGCATTGTTCTTATCTTGTTTTGTTTGGCAGATTGCTAGTATTAGTTGAGTTTACGTAACAAATGTCTTAGATGGCCATGCTTGGTTTTCTTGTCTAAATCTCACGTTTTGTAGACGTAATTAGTACTAATGGACATCTTGTATCCACGGGCATAGATCTTCTATGTGATGCCTCCAATCCCCATTTTTTCATTGGTTGTTTTAATCTAACACATATTTCAGATTAAAACAACCAATGAAAAAATGGGGAATCGTGGTTTTGTGAGTTGTGCCAAATTATATGATTGATCTTAGTATAATTAGCCATCAAGTCTGATTTCATTTGATTTTTCTTCTTTTGTGCTATAAAATTGACTACTAAAACTCTAAAACTGGACTAACGGCTCACCTATAGCGAATGAAATAAGTTCAGGCGGCCAAGGTACCACGTGTCGGCATGGGCCATTCATGGTTGGCACCATAGGCTCACGCCAATGGAGGTTGCCTGTGCCAACAGTGATAAGCACAAAGCTATGGTATGAACCGCTCCAAATCCTATGGGTCATGCGTACGAGTTCAAAACTTCACACAAATCCTACTGAGTATTGGCACAGACCGTCCCATTTATGATGGCCCGCGTTATTCCAAGTCCAGGATGTCGAGACCAGCCAATGAGGTGTGGAGAATGACATAACCCATGCCAAGTTTCTAGGAAAATCAAGTCACCAGACCATGGTTCACGCCAAGGGATGCATTCCGCTTGATCATAAGTCTAACACATATTTCAGATGATGGCCTGAGCCAAAATCCATGGTCATGCCAAAGGTGTTGGCGCGGACCACGCAAGATCCCACAGGCCGCAACAGGGTGGATCCATATCCCGTGGTAGATGTAGCACCTTGTGCAAAGGTGATGGCATGGCCCGCGCTAGATCCCAAGCCCCGTGAGAATTACACAATGCAGACCTTGCAATCTGTGACGGTCCGTACCATCGGCGACGGTCCGTGCCATCGGTGACGGTCCGCGCCGGTGGCTACTGAACTAGGGTTTAGTCATTTTTGGCCTATTTTGGGCCTATTTTTAGGCCCAATACCCTTCTACATTAAATATATCTTTATTCTACTAGATTTAGGAGAGTAGATAGTTCTTGGATCGTTATTATTCATTAGGAGAGCAACTTTAGAGAGAAACACTCTCTCATTTTCTTTTCTTTCCTTTCCTTTTTGTTTTCTTCCTATGACGGGGAATTCAAGAATTCAAATCCATATTTGAATTCCATATCTATGGAGTAGTTTCCATAGCTTGGGGATAAATTTTAGGCATGTTTGATTAATGCTTATGTGAGATTCATTAGATTCATCCTAGTATTTGTGTCATGATATTATTGTGACTGCTCTTAAATGTTTGAATTTCATAAATAGTAAACCACATGAACACACTCTTTGGGCTATATTAATGTATGGTGCAAATATTGATGCCCCCTTAAGAAGGGAAACCTGGATGTTAGAATGGGTAAGGATGTTAGTTGCATCTGCGTGAGTGTGTGCACGGGAGACCCGAGCATTTCCCTGACTCACTAGCCATTGCAACAGTCTTAGCTAACACGTAAAGTAGTCCGAAAGGTTACGGGTAGAGAAGATGAATAGTTTCAAGCTAGGGTTGTAAGAGACCCTAGTGTTATAGATAAGGTGCCAATGACCCATTGACCTGATTGATAGGTGATTGGTAAGTAGTGCATTTGTGGTGGGATCCCGGGATGTAATTGCATTGGAGAGATAAAAACCAACAACAATGGTCGGACCTTGTTATACTCCCCCAATTACATGGCGATGTCGATGAAGGGTTGCGAGCGCACCCAACGTAACAGGTATGTGGAAGTGTATGCCATCAGCCACACCACGTGCTGTGAACACTCTATTCGGTTGTTTAGTAAATCTTACATGTGAATGAATAGAGGATCAAGAATTAAATCATTCATGTCTAACAATTGTTCCCCAAGTGCTGTTTTTTTACTTTTATGCGTTATAGTTGTTAATCTGAAAAACCAAACCCCCCACCCCCCCTTTTGTTTGTATTTACTAGCTATTCCTTTCACTCGTACGCATTGATGACCCATACAAGGTTGTGTTTTCATTGAATCTTAGGCCCTAGCATCTCTGTGGAAAAACCCATGGCTTACCACTAACGACCCTATTGGTAGCATATCAGTGAGAACGGGTGCAGAACTATAAATATTAAATTTGGACCCCTTTGATTATCATCCTTTGCTCAGGTTAATTAGCTACAATTAACTACCCCGGATGGAGGCAGGTCAAATTTGGTACCGCTTCCAAGGATGCAATTCAGTCTAAGTGTCAATTAGCACAACTTGTTAGTAGAGTAGTTAGTAATTGCTTTGAGAGTTTTTTTGCTAAACGGTGTGATAGTTGTTTTGTTAATTTTTTTATCTATTTTCTTGTGTTGTATTCAGAAGGTTATTGTCATCCCTAGTTTCTGGTACACACCCGTACCACTAATCTAGGCTTCTTTCACTCCCCGACTAAGAACACAACTGTTCAGAAGCGAAGGAGATGGAGAACTAGGGCAGATGTTCAACCGAGGTAAGAAGTATTGGTTGAAGAACTGCTAGCAATGGCGGAAGACAATCATACTTTACGGGAAATCATGGCACCCAACCTGGTGAATCATCCACTATGTATTACCTTCCCGCCATTACCTGCTAATGTGAGCTGAAAAGTGTCATGATCCATTGCCTACATACATTCCACAGATTAACAGGGGAGGACCCGAATAAGCATCTATCAAAGTTCCATTTTGTGTGTACTAACATGAAGCATCCATGAGTTTTTTAAGACGACTACAATCTGAGAGCCTTCCCATTTTCCCTTCAAGACGGAGCTAAAGAGTGGCTCTACTACTTGCCACCGGGATGCATAGGTTCTTAGATATACATGAAGCAGAGGTTCTTAGAGAAGTATTTTTTGGCTTCTAAATCTTTGGGGCTATAGAAACAACTGTCAAACATCAGATAAGGGGCTACCGAGAGCTTGTATGATTATTAGGAATGCTTCAAGAGATTGTTGGCTAGTTGCCCCTACTATCACTTTAAGGAATGTGATCTAGCGTATTATTTCTTCAAGTGGCTATGTTATGAAGATATGTGAATGGTGACTGCCACTTGCAATGGCTCAATAACGACCAAGAAACATAGGATGCAATGGCCCTCTTTGAAGAAATGGCTAGTGGTATGGGACAATTTGGCACAAGGTCAAGGGTTAAGGTTTTGGATGAACCAGTACAATTTCCTAAGTTAGAGAAGCAAGTCCAAGCTCTTGCTTCTATGATGAAGGAGCTCTTGTGAGGATAATTGCATCAAGTCCAAGTGTGCTGAGTTTGCATCAAGTCAAAGTGTCCCATGGTTGTAGATGATTTTCAAGAAGTAAAGGCTGTTGAGTACAACAACCGGGAGGGACCACAATTTGATAGGGATCAATCACAAGGGTTCCGGCTGAACCAAGGAGATGCACAACTAGATCCCTTTGCAAACTCATTCAACCCAAGGTATAGAGATCATCCAAATTTCCAATGGAGGGAGGATAACCAACCTCAAGGATACCAGGGTGGCCAAGCTCCTCCTCAACTATAACCTCGAGGTGAAGGCCCTTCCTACAATCATGCCTCAATGTACGAATCAGATTGAAAAGAAATTTTAGAAGATATTGTTTAATTGGGCAAGAAACATGAATTTTTTGTGGAGAGGACAAAGCGTGAGATTGAGACCTTAGTAATACAACATTTTCTAGTATTAAAAATCTTGAATTTCTAGTGGGACAACTTGCACCCTCGGTGAGCTGAGTTGAAGCCAAGGAGTCTGGCAAACTAACTCCCAAACGAAAATCAATCTGAGGAATGTGAGTGCTCTCAAGTTGAGAATTGGGAAAAAGTTTGTGAGTCCGAGAAGAAGATGATGCGAGAGGATGATAAAGTGTTGGAGGCTACCAAGGCACACTTCAAAGAAGATGAGATTGCGGTCAAGGAAGCAACTTCCAAGAAGCTTCCACCACCCAAGGAATAAGCTACCATTCCACCTCCATTTCCAAATTCTTTAAGGGGAAAGCCAGAGGTGGTGATTAATGATTCAAGCATTCGAAAGTATTTGAAAATATTGAGGTAATCCCTCTCTTGAAATGGATTGAAAATGTGACATCATATGCTAAATTCCTTCAAGTTTCATGGACAAGGAAAAGAATTAGGCCAACAAAGGGTTTAGAACACTTGAAAATGGAAGGAGTCACCGTTTTGAACCATAAAATTTGCCTAAGAAATGCGATGACCCCGAAATGTTTTATATCAATATCTCCTTAGGTTGTAAGATTGTTGAAAATGCCATGATAGATTTAGGCGCATCCATCAATTTGATCCCATTTAGTCTATATGAACGCCTAGAAATAGGTGAGCTTAGGGAAACTAGAGTGACTGTCCAACTTACAGATCATTCCCAAGCTAGCTATCGTGGGTTAGTAAGGACGTGATGATGCGAGTTGGCAAGTTGGTTTTTTTGGCAGAAATTTATGTCCTAGACGTGGCGCACAACAAAATTGCACCCCAATACTTTTGAGGAGACCTTTTCTCAAAACGTCTAGGACTAAAATCAATGTCCACTTAGGAACCTTGACTCTAGATGATGACATGGATATAGTTGAGTTTGATATCTATAAATCTAAGAATGATTCGAAAGATTATTCATTTATGTGCAAAGGTGTGAGCTTATGTGATGAACATGAAAACCACGAACCCTCTTGTGTTACCAATGAGCATGAACACTTGGATGAGTCCCATGTTGATAATGTTGTTGATGAGTCCCACGAATTGCATGATGTTATCGATAGTATGTCTTTTCTAGATTGTTTTTCCTTGCTAACTAGCTTGCAGCTGGAAAGGAGGAATGTGAAGGGTTTAAAACTTCCACGGCCTCCTCCTAACCCCAAAGTGACATTCACAGACTCCATTTTAGCAAGACAAGGAGATTCATTTAATATGCGGACAACAGGTCTGAAGGTAAGGCTGACTTGTAATAGAGACCTCTTCACAACGATGTCATTGTGGGTGGAGTTGCCAATGGCGATTCTAGAGACCCAAAGGTAGGTTTTTCCAACTAGACTTGCATGAAAAATAAATAAGTTTTGAGGATGACAATAAATATACGGTGTTTCTTGTTGTTTTCTTTTTTTGAGTAGTGATTAGATAGATTTTGCATGTTATTGTTTGCAATGAGAATTTTTGAGATAAAACTTTTGTTGGTTTGGATATTTGAGTTTGAGACTCGTGTTTGTGTTTTGATGGAATTAGATTTGATGGGTGACATAGTTTTTTTAAAAAGAGGAAAAACTAAGGATTTGGTCAAAATTTTGGAATTCTCGTGCCAAAACCTGGCACGGTACATGCCAAGAGCTTAGGTCTGTGCTAGGAGCTTAGGTCCGTCCCACTAGAGTTGGCACGAGGGGATGCTTTGTGCCAAGGAGTTTGGCACGAGGGATTGGTTCATGCTAGGAAGTTTGGCACGAGGCCATGGGTTGTGCCAAGCACATTTTGTGCTAAAAACAAATGTTCCATTGCTAAACTATTTCAAAAATGCAAATTTTCAAAAATTCTGAACTTCTAAATCCAAAATTGCATTTTTGGTTCAAGAATTTTGAAATTCTATATTTTCTTTGCATTTTTTATGCAAATAGTACTTCCTACATTCCTAGGAATTAATTGATTTGTACTATTGTCCCCTAATATGAAATTTTAAAGCTCCATTCTTATCCTAATTGTACCTCTCTCTCTTATCATCTATGCTGAAATTCTAAATCCATGGTACACTTTTCCACCTAATTTCATCATTTGACACATTTTTCCTTCTCAAGAAACACTCACTCACACACACTCTTGTTGAAACTCAAAAAATTAAACCTTTTCTTCCAAAAATTAGCAAATCTTCTGTGGATCTTGCAATTCTCAGCTTCAAATTTTGGTTAATCCATTGAACTCCTTGTTTATATGCTTGATTGACATTGTGGTGGTGTTATGAAAAGCATGATTTTGAATGAGTATGTGTGTTGTTGGGATATATGTTTGGGCTTGTACGTATGATCATGTGTTGAAGAAAGTTTGGGTGGTTTGATGTGCTATTGTGTTTAATGATATGTTCTTCATGTGTTGATTAATTTGGGAGAAGATGAATCTTGTTTGCATATTCTTAATTATGGGTTGTTGATAACTTACATGAGATTGTTGTTCAATGAGGATGCTCTTGTTTAAATAGCCTTCATGCTTGGATTATCATGTTTTGAATGTCTAGGCTATTGGGTAGGAACTACTTGTTGAATGATAATGTGAACCATGCCTTTTTTTTAAGATCACATTACACCTTTTTGCCTCATTTTGTTAGGATGCCACCAAAAAGTAATACTTCGGAGAAGGGCAAGTCCGCTCGGGGTAAGAAGAGGAAGAAATCAGTAAATGGTGCAAACCATGAACTGGTAACTCCTACTGATGTGCCCATTTTATATGGTTATATTAGGACTCTTGGGACTCACTTTTGTACAATTTTGTGCTCCAGATGTGGCATTTTGCCTTGAAATTCTCTAAGAAGAGTTAAAATCAAATTTTACGCTTTTATTACTTTTCTAGAGGATTTTGTGTGACAAGGCAATTTGTTTGAAGACTTTGAAGAATACCTTTGAATATTTGAAGATTTGAAGACTTGTATTTGAGCTGTTGAAAACTTGAAGAATTGAATATTAGTGAAGTGAAGAGGAGGCCTTGAAACAAAAAGAAGACAGAAATCAAGATGCTGAAAATGGGCTCGGTCGCGACTCGCGACGGACGGATGGCTAGAAACTTTCTTACTTTTTTGTACTAATAAATACTAAACCTTATCCTTTCCTCTTCATACCCATCTTCTTCTTCTGCATTTTTGGTACTGTTCTTAACTCTATTTTCTTCCATTTTCATCTTTGAATTCTCTTGTATTATGTTTGGTTGTGTTGGCATTAATTAGTATGAACTCTTGTAGCTAAATCTAGTTATTGGGATCAATTGACTAAGGCTTCCAATCAAATGACTTAAGAACAATTGGTAGCCTATTTAATACTTTTACTATTATGCATTTATGGAAAATTGAATGTGTTTGTTAATGTCATTAACGTCATTGAAAGCTTGAGTATATGAAGTACTTGTATGATATGCTTGTTAGAGTTTGGGGAAATTGGTTGATTTCCCCTTTTCTTGATAGGAATCCAAGAGTATGATTTAGAGTTTTTGATTGTGTTGATAGATTGATAATTTCTAGATGAATAAGATAATGTTAAACTCTTGTCATGTTTGTTGCTCGTAGAAAATGAGAGAAGTCTATCAATGTCGATCGTTCTTGACTAATCGCATGTAAATGCATGAATTGGTTAAATGCTTAGACACGGTGTAGTGTTTATAAGTGTTGCCAAGCTTGTTGATTCTTCATGCTAAATGCCATCAATAGGATACTTTTAGTCGTGTTTCGACTAGGGAGTCATTGGTGAGGCTTGACAAGAGATGTCGAAGTCACTCTTGCAAACTACTATCTAAGATGGATAGAAGTTTAGTTTTCACAAAAATTAATGAAAGTAGTAATTAGGTTGCATGTTCAATGATGGATAAGAGGCTTGGAAGTGGAAGTCAATTGCGCCCATGGTTCTGTTAATTGTTGTTTTGATTGTATCTTTAGTTGTATTGCATGATTAGCATAGTTCTCTTAATTTTCTAGTTGTTGTATTTCGATTTGATAACTTAGGATAAAAAACTAACCAACCCCCCCACCCTTGTTTACATACTTTTATATGTATCTATGTATATATATGCCTAGTATGTTCTCTCTTATATATGTTTAAACACTTGAAAAGATCCCTCTTCTCGTGGATAACCTCGACTTGCCATTATCTACTTAATTGTAGATAGGAATCATTAGGGCTTAAAAGTATTAACTTTGAGAGGTACGACGATGACCTTCCAAATTTTGGCGTCGCTGCCGGGGAAGAGGCATTTATTTTTATGTGTTTAGGTGTATTTTGTTGCATATTAGTTTTTGTTTGGAGTAGGTATTTATTGAGTTCTTGGTGAATTTTTATCAAGAATCCTTGCAATATGATTTCGGACTTTACAAAAACAAAGGAGCATCTCACCTTGAGGGAACTCATGATGAGAAGAGAGACTCAACAAGTAAGGTTTTGTAGGATGTGTCATTCCAACCATCCTACCGAGTCTTGCTATTTGTTGTAGGAAGAGCACTATGAGGGGGAAAGAACCCTTGGTTTCCAAAACCAATGGTATTATGAAGAGTGCTACCAAGAGGTAGGAAATGTTAGTTTTCAAGGGCAAGAAGCTCAGGAATAGTATCCATACCACAATTCTTACAATCTGGAATGGAGTGGTAATCCAGATTGGTGGTATGAGAATGAGCCGGAAAACAAACAATACGAGCAAAATAGTTGGCCATCACCACCTTATACCATACCCCAAAACCAAGCCCAACAAGGAAGTTCAAGTTTGACATGTGAGGAAGTCATTAATACAATAGAAAACTTGAACAACTTTACTAGTGAGGAGCCGAACACTTGGCTCTCCTTTAGTGTTAAGGCTATTGAGGGGCATGCGAGGAGTATATTAGAAGCGCTGGCCCGAATGGAAGCTAGTGATTCTGAAAATACACCTTCCCAAATCGAGCTCGAGGATTCGGTGAGTGAGGTCACCATGGGAAATGATCTTGAGTTCGAAGGGGATAAGGAGTTGGTTGCTGAGGATGAAAAAATGGAGGAAGAGGTGATTGTGCTACATTCATTAGCATCATCACCCCTTCTCCCACCTAGTGAACTAACTCCACCATTTTCAGAAGTTTTGAGGGAGACAAGAGAGGAGCCAACACACTATCCCAAGCCTCCTAACCACCCAACTCCCTTTAAACCTTCTCCACCTGAACAAGACTTTCCTCTTGAAAGTTTTGTACCCCCACCTCTCTAATTTTGGATACTCATGGTGAAGGGGTTCAAGCCTTCACCATATGGATAACATTAGGTTCGTGCCGACGACCTTAAATACATGGAGCTTTGTCGTGTTAACGACGTACATAAATTTTTCCTTTATTTTGGTTTTGTTGTTTAGTTTTTGTTATTTTGCTTTTTCTTTTTACGGTATATTTTTTTGTGATTTTGTAGCAAAGTGAAGTGCATTGCATTAGAGGAGATGGAGGAATGAGATCAATGAGAAAAGGAAGAAAGCTTGGAAAGTTGGTAAGAAACCAAACAAATTCTTTCGAAGTGCTGGAAACCCTGTCACCGCGAGTTGGGATGGAAACGCGTGAGCAAAAATAAACTCCCAGCACCAACTTTGCACGAGTCACGACATGGCCATCGCGAGTCGCAACACATCCATTGCGAGTCGCAACATGGCCATCGCAAGTCACGACACATCCATTGCGAGTCACGACATGGCTATCGTGAGTTGCGACCGAATCAGAATATTTATGAAAGAATTGAGCTCACAGACCAAAGATATCGCGAGTCGTGATAACTTGGTCGCGAATCGCGATGATGCATCGCGAGTCGCGACCAGTGCTGTCGTGAGTCGCAATGGAAAAACCAACTTTTAAACTGTACTTAAACACTACATAATCATCTCTTCTTCTCCACCAAATACTCCCAAGAACCACAACACCTCCACTCATTCCTCCACCATCTTACATATATTGACATATGAAGATTCTTGCATCTTTATAGTATCATTGTTGATTGTAGTATGCCGACTACATCATTGTGACTATAATTGTTATATTCTATAATGATGCTTGGATATGTGTTGATATATGTTGGACATTTTTGTTGGACAATCTTATAGTGGTGATTGCATGATGGATTGGTTGTTCTTTGAGAATACTATGGTTATTAATCCTTGATGCTAAACCTAGTATTATAAATCCTTATGTACTTGTGATTTTGACGTTTTTCTCTGTGGTGTTATTCTTGATCAAATGGCACCAAGGAGACAACATTTTGCTTGAGGGGTGAGTTTATCAATGGTATTTTGCTCCCCCTTCTGGGTACGAAACCAATTTTAGGACTGATTCTATACAAATACATGGGATTGTGCTGTGTCATCGGCGCCTATGCAGAGAAATGGGTGTCACTCTACCTCTTACCTTGAGTTTTATTGTTCTTGCCTTACATGCTTACATTGAGGGCAATGTAATGTTTTAAGTACGTGGAGAGTTGGAGGACTCAATGCATGCTAGCTTGATTTGGAATGTTTTTTGATACTTTTGATTGGAAAAACATGAGAAAAAGGGAAGAAAACTTTGAAAAATTAAAAATTTTAAAATTTTGAAAAAAATAGAAAATGAAAAAATTTTTTAAAAAGAAAGCCGCTAAGTTGAAAACCAGAGAGGGGAGCTTAGGCAATACTGGGGGCTCGAATAGGTTGAAAAATCGAAAGGGCAACCTAGGCAAAAGTGAGAGGCAAAATGTGCGAAAAAAGATGAGATGTGAGACAAAGAAATATGATGTGTGCTAGGATGAAAACCCAAAAGAGCTCCTACGCAAAATGAGATAAAGAGTAAGAAAAGGAAAATGCTATGAGTTCACTCATTTTCCGGTGTTGGAGTCATAAGGTTGTGGTTGTCATATGGATGGATCGGGTAGCTCAATGAATAGTAGCAAGCTAGGGTTGTAAGAGACCTAGGTGTCATAGATTAGGTGCCTACGACCCTTGGCCTAATTGATAGAACCATTTGGGAAGTAGTACATTCATAGTGGAAGCCCAATATATAATCACATGAGGGAGAAACCGATCTACAAAAATGGTTGGACCTTGTTATACTCCCCTAATTACGATGGCGGTGTCAATGGAGGGTTGAGAGCGCACCTGATGTGACAGGTACGAGTCAGCCACACCACATGTTATGAACACTCAATTAGGTATTTTTAAATCTCTATGTGAATGAATCAAGGATCGAAACATTAAATTAACCATGTTGCACAATGATTCTCCAAGTGTTTAGCTTTATATATTAATTGTTCGTTTTACTTTCATGTTTTGTAATTGTTAGCTGAAAAACCAACCCCTCCCCCCTCTTTTTGTTTGCTTTACTAGAAATTTCATTCACTCGTATGGATTGGCGACCCACATGAGGTTGTGTTTTCATTGACTCTTAGGCCCTAGCATCTCTGTGGACATACACAGGGCTTACCGCTAACTACCATATTGGTAGCGTAGTAGTGAGAATGGGTGCAAAATATAAATCTTATCTTTGACCCTCTCATAAGTCCTCCACCCGGGTTAATTAGATATAATTAACAACCCCGGGTTTAAGAGGGTCAGCTGCCAATCTTTGGCTCCATCTTTCTACTACCACGATGTAATGTCTGTGTCCTTCATCTACGACCATTCTAATGTGAATGACCATCGACCTCTTCTACCGTCCTTGTGAATGGCCTTCACATAGAATGTAATGAAAAGTACTCACAAGCGAACTACTAAAGATGATCATAAAGAAAGATCTTGGTGCCCTTGGATACAAGATGGCCGTTAGTACCAATTAAGTCTACAAAATGCAGGATTTACACAAGAAAACTAAACATGACCATCTAAACTCCTTATCACGTAAACTTAACTAATACTAGCAATCTGGCTAACATATAAAACAAACCAATTGTTACGCCAAATGCAATGGTTAAAGAATGATTAATGAAGCACATTAGACCCCCCCCCCTAATACTTAATCTTTTACTTGTCCTCGAGTAAATAAAGACAAGAAAAAGACTAAGTGAAATGTAGCATGTAGGCATAAGTTAACCGAGACATTAAACTTATTCCTAGATTACCCTATTTCTCCCAAAAGAGCAAGAATATCCCAACACCCACACTCCCCTAAGAACCTAAGTAATCTAACCACCCAAAGTAAAATGTAGAAAAAGGTAAGCAAAGAAGATAACTGCCAAGCTATATTACTTTTCCCAAAATGATCCCCACAAGCAATCAAAGAATCGTCTCCAAAATTAATCCACTAAGGAAATCCAAGAGTCATCGACTTGGTTGTAACATAGGGATAACTCTAGATTCTCGACTTAGTAACAACTAAGGATGCAAATATATCGTCAACCTTCTTTTTGTTTTCTTTCGATTTCTCTTATTTTTCCTAGAAAACCTTTCATATTATCATCCTAGCTTTAACACACAAAGGGTAATCACATTCTCATATTTTTCCACATTTCCTCCCATTTTTTCCTAGCTTCTTAAACCAAGTTGGGTCTAGCCTCTCATTTTTACCAAGGTCTTTCGACCTATTCGAGCTTTTTTCAATATTGCCTAAGTTTCCCTTTCAGGTTTCCAACATTTTTATATTTTTTTCATTTTTTCAAAAACAAATTTTGGTGTAGCACAATATGCCCCAAAGTTGGGCTTCATATTATAAGAAGATCAGATCAAACAAATATTACACAACCAATATTCTAAAACAACCAACCCAATACAAACTTGGAATCCTACCTAGCAAGTCATACCACAAAGTATACATCGAAACGCATCCCACAATAAAGTAAAAACACAAAACAACCAAAGAAATGATAAAAATACAAAGAAAAACACTAAATTCACCAAGGGATCCCAAGATGAAAACTTCCTAAGTGCTCATTACTCCCTCCCTCACACTTACACTATGCATTGTCCCCAATGCATAAAACCCATGTGAAACATATAAGTGAGGTAGGGAAAATAGTAACACTCACTCTAGCGGTCCTGAAGGGGCTTCCTCCTCGTTCCTCGTGTTGTCCCTTTCAATGTACCCAAAAGCTTAAATTGCGGCCTCCATGGAATCCATCATTGTGCTAAGCTCCTCCAATTGCATCCTCATACTACCTATTGCTTGGATGACCTCTTGCATCACTTGGGTAGAGCTTGAAAGCTTTTCCCCAAGGGGGTTAAATTGGTCACTAATGTTCGTAGATAAGAGAGAGCGGCTAGGAGGTTCCCACAAAGAAGTGTCACCCTCGACCTCCTCAACATATATGGCTGGGCTGGCTAGAACTTTGTAAAATTCCCTCTCAAAATTAGGGTCGAGGAAAAGGAATAGGTTATCCATACACGTGTCGTGGGTGATGGCAGTACGCTCTAGCTGAGGAAGTATCATAAAGCTACAAGTTCTCGCCCCACCATAAAGCCACACAAAATGATCCTCAGATGTGGTAAGTGCTACCATGAAAGCCTTAGCCAAATTCTCAATATTGTACTTAGTTCCCGATCTCCCTAAGTTGGCCAATGCACGCTGAGTGACTGGATGCCTCAAATACTGCAACAAAAGCCCTACCATGCCGTCCATAGGAATTTTCCCACATTTTATTTCTCCCATCGCCATGCACTATTGTACAAAAGTCCCTACCAGTTTTGGGTAGAAATTACCCTCGGGAGTCATTGGACAGAGGCAATGAACATCCAAACCTGGACATTACGTTAACTCACCGTGGAAAAATACTCCCATTGCCAGTAGTCGGTTAACGTAATGCAATGCTAGATGAACCAAGGCTGTGCTATTGCACATATTCTTCCTATCCATCCCTATTAGCTTCCTTCAAAAGTTCATGAGGAAAAATGGCATCCATTGATGGTGTGTTCTACAGACATCTCTATCGTACCTCCACTCGAAAGCATGAGCCACCTCCCTATGGGTCATGGTATACTCCTTGTCATCCAGATTGAACTTGATCACCCGGTAACCATTCTCATTCGTGACTTTCCATAGAGTAGCTAGGAACTCTAAAGTCCACCAGATGTAGGTCTTTGAGTTCTTTTTGAGGAACCCCTCAGACCTACCCACCTGAATAGATATATCATAGGCTCGAGTAACCCAAGAGCTACCAATGTGTCTTTGTATGCAAATCCAGTCTCCAATATACTCCTCTTCGGCTCTCTCAAATGTCTCCTCCTCCGGGCTACAGTCCCGGAGATGTTGGCCAATCCCATATATTCTTCAGTCATGAATGTAGAGTTGCGAAGAATGAGAGTCACCGACTAATGGTTTGCATCCTTTGTCGAATTTTTCCTCTTCTCTCCCTATGAGGACTTCCCTTTATTCGAAACATTCATTTTAGCAGGCCTCCTAACACAATGAAGGAAAAAAGTGGTAATGTGATCATAAACAAGTCATGGCCTACAATATCATTCAACAACACAAATCCTCCTAAATAGCCTAATCATTCAAATAATGATAATCTAAGCATGAAGGATATTTAAACAAGAACATTCTCATCAAACAAAACTCATATACATTCATACCAACCTATCAATAAGATCATGCAATCAAAATTCATCCCTTCTTTAATCACCCAAAAACATGAAGAACATATCATCCAAGAATAATAGCACATCAAACCACCCAAACTTTCTTCAACACAAGATCATGCATACAAACCTAAATACATTTCACAACAAAAGACTCTCATTCAAGAATCATGCTTTACATAACACCGCCACAATGTTAACAAAAAAAATAAACAAAGATTTCACTGGATTACCCAGAATTTGAAGCTAAGAGTTGCAAGATCCACACAAGAAGAAGTAAATATTGCTAAGTTCTGAGAGAAAATCTTCAAATTTTCAAGTTCACCAAGAGTGTGTTTAAGTGAGTTTTTTTGAAAAGCTTGAATGTGTCAAATGACTCATTTAGGTCAAAGAATGCACCAAGGATCTAAAAATTCATCATTGGTGATAAGGGGGAGAGGTACAATTAGGGTAAGGATGGAATTTTGAAAATTAAAAATTAGGGGACAATAGTACTAATCAATTAATTCAAGGGATGTTGGAAGTACTATTTGTATAAAACAATATTAAAGAATTTCAAATTTTATGAACTAAAAATGCATTTTTAGCTTAAAATTTAAAATATTCGAAAATTTGCATTTTTGGAACAAATTGACAACTCAAATGGGTAAACAGCATAGAAACACTCACGTCAAGGGTACTCGACGTGGACCCCCCTCGCGCCAATGACCCCTGGCATAGAATGCAGCCTGGCGCGGTCCATGCCTGGCCATGGAGTGATGCCCCTCGTGCCAAGGTCGCCTAGCATGGACCATTAGTTTGGCACGGACCGTGCTAGATCATGGCACGAGGCTGCCACAATTTTTAGCCTATTTCCTTGGTTTTTCCATCTTTTGTCGAAAAAAATATGTCACCCATCAACCTCATTCCATCCAAAAAAAATTACGAGAATCGAACTGAAATTTACAAATCAAACATGAGTTTCATCTCAAAAATCCTCATTACAAACAAGAACATGCAAAATCTATCTAATCACTACTCAAAACCATGGAATCAAAGCAAAGATAAGCAACATATTTTTATTATCGTCCTCACTACTTATTTCTTTTTCGTGCAATTTTAGTTTAAAAACCCTACCTGTGGGTCTCCGGAATTGCCATCGGTGACACCACTCATGATGACATCATTGTGGAGAGGTCTCCACAATGAGTCACCCTTACCTTTGGAGCCTTTGTCCGCCATAGAAAATGAATCACCGTGCCTTGCTAAGGTTATGTTCGTAAACATGACTTTGGGCTTAGAAGGAGGTCGAGGGGGTTTAAAGCCCTCAACACTCTTCCTTTCTCGCTGCAAGTTAGTTAGCATGGAAAAGAAATCTAACACAAATATGTTATCACTCGAATCATGCGATGCAATGAACTCGTCAACACTATCATCATCAATAAGAGATTCATCCAAATATTCATGCTCATTTGTCACAAAAGAAAATTCATGTAAATCATGCTCATCACATAAGGTCACACATTTCCAAATAAAAGAAAAATCAGTCGAATCATGCCTGGACTTATAAATGTCAAAATTCCACTTTATCTACATCATCTTATTGAGTTAAGGTTCCCAAATGGACATCGATTTTAGTCCTAGAAATTTTAAGGAACGGTCTCCCCAAAAGTATCGGGGGTGCACTTCCATCGTGTGCCACGTCTAGGATATAAAAGTCTGTCAGAAATACCAACTTTCCAACCAGCACCATCACATACTTTACTAGCCCACGAGGGCTAACTTGGGAGTGATCGGCGAGTTGGACAATCACCCTAGTTTCCCTAAGTTCACCAATCTCTAGGCGTTCATAAAGACTAAATGGGATCATGGATCATGTTTATGGATGAGCCTAAGTCTATCATGGCATTTTTCAACAAGTTTTCCACCTAAGGAGATAGGAATAGAAAACATTTTGGGATCGTCGCATTTCTTAGGTAAATTTTTGTGGTTTAAAATGATGACTCCCCCCATTTTTAAATGCCCTACCTTCTTAGTTAGTCTACTACTCTCTTTTTTCATGCAACTTTAAGAAACTTAGCATATGATGACACATTTTAAATTAGCTCCAAGATAGGGATTGTTACCTCAAATATTTTTGAAGATCCTTTTAATGTTTTAATGCTTGCATCATTGGTCACCACCTTTGGCCTTCCCCTCAAAAAATTTGGAAACGGAGCTGGGATAATCACTTGTGCCTTGGGCATAGCAATCTCCTTGGAAGGAAATTCCTTGACCATAATTTCATCCTCTTCGAAATTTGCCTCGTTAGCCTCCAACACCCTATCATCTTCTTGCATCACCTTCTTCTCGAACTCACAAACTTTCTTCCCACTTCTAAACTTAATTGCAATCATGTTCCTTGGATTGATCTTCTTTTGGGAGGGGAGTTTTATGGACACTTTGGCCTCATGTCAGCTCACTGAGGTGCCGAGTTGCCCAACTTGGACTTTGAGGTTCTTGATACTTGAGAAAGCCCTATTGCCAAGGTCTTCAATATTGCACATTGTCGTCTCCATGAAGACTTCATGTTTCTTCCCCAATTGACCGATGGCTTCTATGATCTCTTCTAGGTCCAACTTATAGATCGAGGCATGGTTGTTGGAAAGGCCTTCACTTCTCGGGTATGGTTGAGGTGGAGCTTGTCCACCCAATATCCATGAGGTTGATTGTCTTCCCTCAACCAAAAATTTGGATGGTCTCGGTACCTTGGGTTGAACGAGTTTGCGTAGTGATCCAGCCTTGCATCGTCTTGGTTCTCCCGGAACCCTTGTGGTTGCCCTCAAGCAAACTGTGGCCTCTCTCTGTTGTTGTACTTTATGGCCTTCACCTCTTTCAAATCTTCTACAACTTTGGGACACGCCTTAGTGTTGTGGTCAAGGTTACATAACCCGCCTACTTTGTCTTGATAAAACTTTCCTCGTAGGAGCTCCTTCATAATAGAAACAAGAGCTTTGACATTCTCCTCCAACTTAGGTGATTGTGAGGATTCATCGAAGACCTTAACCTTTGACCTTGTGCCAAATTGTTGCATCCCAATTTCTATTTCTTTAAAGAGATCCATCACATCCTTCAAGCTTTTATTGGGGATTGATCCATTACATGCAGCATTCACCATCCACATGTCTTCATCATATAACCCTTCAAAAAAGTAGTATACTAGGTCTCCCTCCTTGAAAGGATGGTATGGACAGCATGAAAGCAACCTCTTAAAATTCTCCCAATAGTCGTAGAGTGACTCAGTAGCTCACTGGGTGATATTAGATAGTTGCTTCTTCAGTCCGGCGGATTTGGATGCCGGAAATTACTTCTCTAAAAATCTGCGATTCATATCTATCTATGAGCCTATACAGCTGTGAGGTAAGTAGTACAACCAATCCTTAGCTCCATCTTGAAGAGAGAACAGAAAAGCCATCGGATTATAATCATCTTCCGAAACACCCAGAGGCTTCATGTTTTTAGAGAACCAAGTGGAATTCATATACAAGTGCTTGTTCGGGTCTTCCCCTGCCATACCGTGGAAGGTGGAAACATAATGGATCATTCCACTCTTTAACTCGCAGCTCAAATTCGGTGGAAATGGGGGGAATGTGATGCACAATGGCTGAACTGATAAAAGAAATACTAACTACTCAACTAGCGTGTTATGCTAATTGACAGATAAACTGATTAGAATCATCGGCAACGGTACCAAAATTTGACCCACGTCCACTCACCATTGTTAAAATTGAGGAAAAGCATTGGATTCAAAGAGAGAGTCAAATTTAAATTTATATCCTGCACCCAAATTACTACTATGCTAGCGATAAGGTAGTGAGCGATAAGCCTTGGGTATGTTCACGGAGATGCTAGGGCCTAACAGTAAATTAAACACAACCACATCCCGGTTGTTGATCCGTCTGTATTGCTAGGAGTAGACAGTATAGTAAACAAGGGGGTTTGGTTTTTCAATTATCAACTACAAATGTAAAAGTAAAAAAAACGTAAACTATATTAGCTAGACACTTGGGGAATGCTTGCATAACATGGTTGATTTAATGCTTTGATCCTTGATTCATTTACATGCAAGATTTCAAAAAACCTATTCCATTGCTCATAACACGTGGTGTGGTCGATGGTCAGCACTTTCCCGTACCTATCACGTTGGGTGCTCTTGCAATCTTCCATCGACGCCGCCTGTATAATTTGGCGAGTAAAAAAAGGTCTGACCATTATTGTAGGTCTGTTTCTCCCCTGTACGATGATATCCTAGGCACTCCACCATGGATGCTCTACTCTCTAGGCCTATAAACAAGGAAAATGGAGGTAGGAAACTTATTTAGGACACTAGGGCCTCTTACAACCTTAGCTTGCTACTTGTTTCTATCTCTACACGTAACCCTTTAGACTACAATAGTCAGGTTACACTTGTGTGTTGTCATCATAACAGTAAAACTCAGAAAAGACCTACGTGTACACACCCACGTGGACCCGGACCCTGCTATCCATATCACATCCAAGGCTTCTCTTCCCCGGGGGTATCAATATTTGCACCAACATGAATGTATACTAGAGTGTGTGCTAATAGAGTGTACCATCATGCAATTATAACATTCGAGAACAAGTCATAATAATATCACAAGCACAATAATTGTGATGAACTAAGAATCTCACAAAAACATAAATCAACACATGAATACAATTATTCTCAAGCTATAGAAACTACTCCCTAGACAAGGAATTCCTATGTAGATTTGAATTCCACAGTATAGGATCAAAGAAAAATAAATAGAGAAAGAGAAAGAACCTAGAGAGAATAGAGAGTGTTTCTCTCTCTAAGTTGCTCTCCTAATTACAAATGAACTAATGAAAAATGACCCAAGCCTCCTAACCCTAGTGGACTAAGGATATATTTATAGTAGTAGGGGACTGGGCCTAAAAAAGGCCCAAAATAATGTGAAAACCTAGTTCTGCCGCCACTGGCGTAGATCGTCGCAGATGGCGTGGTCTCGGCCTCCTCCTTGTTTTGCGCCAGATCTGGCATAACCCATTTGATCTGTGCTGGCGCAAGCTGCGAGATCTGGCAGGGGCTATACTACCTCTCTGGCGCGGGCTGTGGCATCTTTTACCGGTCGTGTCGAGCGTAGTCCATGTCTTCTGGCATGGCCTGTTATCAGGATAGTCATTTCTGCACTTCTGATCCGCAAACCATGTCATTTGGTGCGGGCCATTATTATAATTCTCATTTTTCTTGGTCTTTTTGGCACGAGCCACTCAATTCTTCACATTTCACTATCTTATCTCAAGATTTTGCACTTGAAATGGCGTGGGGCATAAAAACTGGGATGGTCTGCTCCCATATTTAGCGGTTTTGGAGTGAAAACCGGCACTTGAGATTGGAGAGGCTCGCACCGCGTCTTGGCGTGGCTCATACCAGAGACCCTTGACATGGGCCGTATAGTGTGGTGTGGGTATTTGGTGCCATGCTTGGTGCCACCCGTGAGCGGTCCGCACTGACCCGTTGATGCTCTGAGTGACTGAACTTGTTTCCTTCGCTACAGATGAACCGTTAGCTCGTTTTGAGAGTTCTTATAGTCGATTTTATGGTACTCAAGGATACAAAACCAATGAAACTATTCTCAAAGGCTGATTCTTTTTGGAAAGGGAAAGTCTCAGGAAAGACGGCCTTTCCATAAGCTTATGGACAGTCCTCAGGGGCATTTGAATTAAATGTTGTCATTTTTTTATAAAATTTAAATATTGCATTTTATAAGTTAAAACAAGTAATAATATGTATTTGACGGTGAAAATATAAAAATATATGATATAAAAAATTATTTTCAAAAATTTTAAATTTTGTATGTAATTTAAGAAATGCAGTATATAAGGTAAGAAATAAGTGGCCTGTCCATAAGCTTATGGACAGGCCGCCTGTCTGGAGACCTACGCTTTTGGAAAATTCCCAAAATTTAGCACAAATCTCGGACCACGTATCTCTGTTTCTTCCTTGGTCGTTTTGAACTTGAATGCCACCTATCTTTGGCCTCATCCTTCTACTGCCAAGATGTTATACATTTGGCCTTCATGTACTACCATTATAATGTGATTGGCCTTTGACCTCTTCTACCATCCTAGCGAACGGCCTTCACATAGAATGTAACAAAAAGTACCCACGAGCGACCTACTAAGGATGATCATAAAGGAAGATCTAGGTGCTTGTGGATACAAGATATTCATTAGTACCAATTAAGTCTAAAAAATGCGAGATTTAGACATGAAAACCAAACATGGATGTCTAAACCCCTTGTCACGTAAACTCAACTATTACTAGCAATCCAACATATAAAACGAACCAATTACTATGTCGAATGCATCGGTTAACGTATGCATAATGAAGCACATCAGATTCATTGTATATTATAGGAATTATTGCCTATATAATGGAAAGCTTCTCATAAGAGAAGGTATTCAAACCACTTTTGTCATGGTATTAGAGCAATTTTGAAACAATTTGAGTCATACATTCTTTATTTTTTAGTATCCACATTTCCTTGCCATTCATAGCCATGAAAAATCTGACCACGTCCTTATCAAGTTTTTTGGAAAAAAATTTATATTACTTGGGAGTTTCAACTGAAGACCTTTTCGAAGGGAAGTGAGCTTTATGGTCACAATGATTGTACCTCAAAATCTACTGAGTATAAAACATCGACTTGGACTGCTAAAGACAATCAAATCATATATTGGATTGTTAGTTCAGTTGAACAAAAAATTTTCCTTTCTGTCTGTCCACACAAGTCAGTTAACTATCAGGATAACAATTCTAGAAAATTCAAACTTGAGTTAGATATGGCCAACTACACTCAAGGATATCTATCAGTCCAAGCATTCTATTCTTATTTTTTGACTTTGTAGACTGATTATTCAGATCTTGCTTTAGCCAATATCTCAGGAGCAGAGTATTTTTTGTGCAAGAAGTTCACAAAAATACTCTAGGGGATCGGTTTTTAATGAAATAGACATGAATTTGAGCCCATTTGTGCAGTTCTAGTGAATAGGGTGCTTGTTCTAACATTGGAGGTTTGTTTTGGAGAAGTGTTGAGGGAAGAGCAACGACTTAATTCGCAAAATAGTATGAAACATGGTCATGTTATTGATAGTGTCTCTGTTTCCTATGCCATGCAGCGTATGCAAAACTCAAGAGTCATGACATGAGTAAAACTCAATGCTACAATTGCAAGAAAAATGGTCATATTTCTCCTCATTGTTCCTAGAAATTTTGAAATTATTGCAAGAAATCAGGACTTATTGATGATACGAAAGTTGCATGTTTTCTTAGAGCATTTAGCACCACTTTTTGAATGGTTTTGTTGGTGGACGATTAGGATTATAGGTGTTTTGCATGATAGGGGGTTAAAACCACCTTATTTGGTTATTTATGTTAACTTCTCTATATTGTAAAATACTTGTAGCCTAAAGGGATTTTTACTCAATGAGAGATTTTAATGTATTTTTATGAGCTTAGAATGACGATCATCATCGAAGAAGGTCATTCTTAAGAATGGTAGTAGATAGACGGGCAATCGCAAGGCTGGTGGTAAAATGAAGTCCATTGGACTTAATGGCATAAGATAGAAGAAGTTGGGAGATGGAGGAAGCAAGAAAGGAGAAAATATTCAAGGAAATTCATAAGTGTTCATTGGGCACTGATCATGACAGCTTACACGGTCTATCCCACAAGAACTCCCCAGAAATGGAGGTTTAATAAATATATCGTGTAAACATGCACAGTCAATACAAGATCGGAAGTCCCAAGAGGATGTCCCTAAGGAAGGATCGTGTAATTTTACAGGATCCATTCTCGGTCAATTTCCCAAAACCCGGTGAGTCTTAATGGGGGTCAGTGATAGTGCTCCTCTAGCTATAACAGCGGAGGGGAAAGTTTAACGATGGGGAAAAATCAAGACATTAATCATCGTGGTAGTTCTCATTGAATCAACCTCTCCACATCAGGTGATAGGCATAAAATAGTTTTAAAAATTGTTATGTGAATAAGAGTTGGGGATCAATTCTATCTATCAATTACGTGATGCAAATGCCCCCAAGGCCTTTATTATCTCATATTTCTAGTTGTATGCTTGTAGTTTGTAGTTAACTCCTTCAAACCAAAACCCCCTATTTTCTCTACTCTCGAAACACAGTGAATTGCATCAAAATATATCTTCTTGGGCCTTCTGATCTGATACAAATATCTTCTTGGGTCTTCTGATCTCCTTTTTGGCACTATCCATAATTGGGTCCTCCTCTTGATCAACTACTACATTGGGCTCCTTCACCTCCTTCCAGCTTTACACGTGATGGCGCTCATGTTTTGTTTTGGGTTGATCTATTGTTGAGAGGAAAGTTTCCCGGAATCTCTCATTGCTTTAATCAACTTATGGAGGTGGAAAGTTGGCCAACTTGAACTTCTATATTATTAATGCTAGAAACGGCCCTTGTGCTCAATTCCTCTAAGTCTCTCCTTGTACTCTCCACAACTATTTCATTGCTCTTGGTGACTTGAGAAATAGCATTCATAAACTCCTCTCTTTTCACCTTGAAATTCCATCCTTGAGTGTTAGAAGTGCATTCACCTCTAGGATAAGGTTAAAGAGGTCCCCGGTTGAAGTTTTTGCCACCCCAAAATTTGGATGAGCCTCTTGATCACCCCTCCATTGAAAGTTAGGATTATCCCGGTAGCAGTGGTTGAAGCTATTTGTGTAGTGTATTGGTTTCCATGTATTGGCTCCGTTGGAACCATTGTTGTTGACCTCCAGCATAAGACCTATTTCCTCCATAGCCTTGGCCATCTGGGTAATTGGCGGCCTTCACTTCTTCCACACCATCCTCTTGTATTTAAGAGCAAGCATCTGTAGGGTGGTCGAGAGAGAAAATCCCACAAACCATCATATGCTTCACTCTCCCCTTAATAAACTCTTTCACCATGGAAGCAAGTGCTTGCATTTATTCATTTAGCTTTAGAAAGTGAGCATTAATCTCATCAATGGTCATTGTCCTTATTTGGGTACCGAATTGCCTTCTACCATTCGCCATATAATTAAATAGTGCCATGGCATTCTTAGGGCTCTTACTAGCTATAGACCTATTACAAGCTTTGTTGATCATGCGCATATCATCATCACAAAGGCCCTCACTGAAATAATACACTTAGTCACTATCTTTGATTAGGTGGAAACACCGCTTTTGGAAGCAAGTGCTAAATTGCTTCAAGAGCTTACAATGGCTCCTGGATCATCAATCGGATGATCTTTTTGTATCGAACTATGCCTTTTCCAGGCCTGTTTCAATCTTTTTAATTTGTTTTTTGGTTCGGGGAGCCTAATATATTTCCCCCCATCCCTTGGATGGTTTACATTAAAAAAAATTAGTCACTATCTTTGAAGGGGTGGTAAAGACAACTCACCAAAAGTCGCATGAAGAGCACTCCCAATATTCATAAATGGTTTCATTGGGATGTTTGGAGATGTTGGAAAATTGCTTCTTCAAACCGACCGACTTTGAGTCAAGGAAGAATTTCTCTATGAAACTCATCTTCATGTTCATCCAACTCGTAATGCACCCAGGAGGTAGGCAGTACAAGCAATCCTTTGCATCATAATGGAGAGAAAACGAGAATGATCTTAGGTTGTAATCTTCCTTGGATACCCCTCAGAGGCTTCATGTTCGTACACAGATGAAATTCCAAAAAATGTTTGTTAGGGGCCTTCTCCGAACATCCCATGAAAAGTTGGAAAGCATTCGATCATTCCTGAATTAAGCTCACAAGTCACATTAGTAAGAAATGGAGGGAATATGATACAAAGGGGTCAATTCTCCAAATTTGGAGTCATCAACTCCCTAAGTTTCCTAGCATTCTCCACCATTGTATATTTCTCCTTGATGAAAAATGGTCTCGCAAAACATCTGCGGCTACTCTCCTTCTTCTTTACAACCTCTACAATTACTTGCTTTTTTAGGAAAGCAGTGTAATGGTCCTAAGTTCGTGGTATAGGTTTGTACCATAAACAAAGTCCAAGACAATACTATTGCATGGACAAAGCAACTAGCAAACAACCGTGAGAATAATCAAGAAAGCAACCACAATATCTTAAACACAAAAATGAAAACATAAATAAAAAAACAAAAGCTAATCTACCAACAAACTAGGCTAGCTATCAAATAAATTCATCCTTAATCATCGGCATCAGCGCCAAAATTTGACAGGCATCCCTGGTAGTCTTTAGATTACCCGAGACGCAAAAAAGTTAAAGATGATATTTATGGTGTTTCTCCCTTACTCATTCCTAATTACTAGAAAGTAGAAAGTGGTAAGCTAGGATGTCATTCAAAGAGATTCAGGGGCTGAAGAGATAGTTTTACATAATTCACACTGATGTGCCCATTTTATGCGGTTATATTCGGGCTTTTGGGATTAACGTTTGTACACTTTTGTGCTCTAAATGTGACATTTTGCCTTGAAATTATCTAAGGAGGGTTAAAAGCGACTTTTACATTTTTATCACTTTTTTAGAGAATTTTGTGTGACAAGGTAATTTGTTTGAAGACTTTGAAAACTTTGAAGACTTTGAAGAATATCTTTGAAGATTTGAAGATTTGAACACTTGGATTTGATCTTTTTGAAGATATGAAGAATTGAAGAAGTGAAGAGAAGAGAAGGATATGAGATATAAAAGAGAAAGAAGAAAGAATGCTGGAATTTGTATCCGTCGCGACACGTGATGGTTCGTCGCGAGCACGTCGCGACTCGCGATGGACGAGTGGTCTGAATTTCTTCTTGATTTCTGTGCTATAAATTCTCCCCTTATCCACTCCTCTTCAACAGCTTTTTGCCATTCCTTCTTCCTGCGTTTTTGGGCTTAAAAACCCTAGTTTTTCTCTTCTTTCTTTTCTTAGTTTTTGTAGATTAATTATATCTTTTAGTTTTCTAGATTAGTTTTATCTTGGGAGCAAAGGATTGAAGCTTCCATTTCTATGTAGTAAGAACCATTTATATATCTATTTGGTGCTTTTGCTATTGTGCATTTATTGAGCTTTGAATGTTAATTGTTAATGTCATTGATGTTGTTGGGAGCTTGAGTTTATGAATTTCTTGTATAATTTCTTGTTAGGGTTGGGAGAAAGTAGCTAATTCTCCCCTCTTTTAACGTGGAATACAAGAGCATGGGTTAGAGCTTCTTAAATGATGTTGGTGTGTTGATAATTGCTAGATGAAAGTGATGATGTCGAACTCGTTGTCATGTTTGTTTTAGGTAGCAAATGAGAGAGGTCTATGAATGTCGATCGTTCTTAACTAATCTTGTGTAAATGCATGAATTGGTTAAATGCTTAGACACGGTGTAGTGTTTATAAGTGTTGTTAAGCTTGTTGATTCTTCGTGCTAAATGCCATCAATGGGATACTCTTAGTAATAAGGGAGTCATTGGTGAGGTTTGACAAGAGATGTCGAATTCACTCTTGCAAACTATTATATAAGAAGGATGGGAGATTTATCTTCACAACAAGTAGTTGAAGTAGTGAATAGATTGTTTCACTTGTTCTTGAAGCCTTCGTTATTTAGCATTTATGTATTCTTGATGTCATGTTTCACTTCATCTATGTCATATGTTGTTTGAGAATAGGAAGTGTTTCTATGATTGAAGTGTTCGGGTGTTTGAAAAGTGACGAATTCCTTAGCTCCTTTGCATGAAAATCTATGAACATGAACTTAGAACTTCTTGTGCATAATGTGTTGTGATTCTTGTTAGATAAGTATGTTGATGTTATGTCAAATAACGAATGTGATAGAATGAGTGAATGGTTCAATGATCTAAATTTGGTTTGGAAGTGGATATTCATTGCCCCCAAGGCTTTATCTTTTCTAGTTTTAAAACCCTTTTTCTTAGTTTTGTTTGATGATTAGCCTAGTTACTTGACTTTGCTAGTTATCTTGTATTTTTAATTTCATAACTTTGGACAATCAACCATCCAACCCCCCCCCCCATTTACATGCTTTTATATGTATGTATATATATCTACTCCTAGCTAATATCAACCTTTTGTGTCTAACCGCTTTGGAAAATCCCTCTTCTTCGTGGACGACCCCGACTTGCCGCTATCTACTTAGTTGTAGATAGTATGCATTTAGGGCTTATAAATATTAACTTTGAGAGGAACGACAACGACCTCCCACACACACGAGTGTCACCCCCCCCCTCGTGTGTGTCAGGAGTAAAGAAAATGAGGGGTTATGGTTTGAAAGTGTTAACTACAAACTACAAGCATATAACTACAAATACATGACAAAGATAATAATAAAGGCCTTGGAGGAATTTTCATCATGTAATTGATATATAGACTTGATCCTCTTCTCTGATTCACATAAAAACAATTTTAATTATTCTATACCCTATCACCCGACTAACGATGACTAATAACCTGTTCTTCCCCCTTGTCAAACTCTCACCTCCGCCTATTATAGCTTAAGAACCGCTATCACTGGCCCGCTCTAGCCGTCACTCTCGAGGTTAATAAACCCGATATGGCACAGTAAATTAAACGTGGGAGTAGCATGACTCGCTGGGGCCTCCACCGGGAACGCCCACTACAACGATGTATGTTTATACAACCGAGATCATTAGTGTCTCGTTAATCCCCCCTCCCAAAATTCAATCTGAACTAGTTTACTACAAACATATGATGACTTTCAGAGCTAGACTACAACCCCAACTAGATCAATAACCGATGTCTGACAGTATGTGGTCGGGTCACTCAAATATCGTTCAAAGCCTAATTCAATTTAAGTCCATTAGCCTAATCTAACAAAAAAAATTAACAATAATGCATAGTTATCACTCATAGACACAACATTCGCATTTACCTTTAACCAAACTTGACGAGAAGACAAAATACTCCCAAGTTCATTCCCGTGCCTAATGCTAGATCATGCATTGGAATCAATTAGTTGTACATCCTAACTTCATGCAAGCATAATCATAAGAAATTAAAGACCAAGCAATAATGATAACAATGGCATAAAATAGATGAATCCAGGAGTCTCGCGTGGCATGAATGAAAATATGTTTACAAATGCTCCCAAGTACTAACACAAGCTACCATAATTAAACTCGTGACATAAATGGGTTTGAAAGTCATAAATGTCATGGAATGAATGAAAAAAGAAGGGAAATATTGTTTTTTAGTTTTCATACCCGTCCCCTTCCTCTTGGACTAAAGGATAAATTACTTTATACAGTGGGAGAAGAGAGAATGTTAAAACCCAAAGTTGCTGATGATAATTTATAAGGAGTGAGTCTTCTGACAGACT
This sequence comes from Rubia yunnanensis, assembly GCA_037428765.1. Lineage (NCBI taxonomy): Eukaryota > Viridiplantae > Streptophyta > Magnoliopsida > Gentianales > Rubiaceae > Rubia > Rubia yunnanensis. Next base: position 43,711,891 of record CM075066.1, read on the forward strand.
ACTTATTTTTTACCTTATACATGCATTTGTTAACTTACACACATAATTTAGAATTTTTAAAATATTTTTTTATATTATTTATTTTTATATTTTCACCTTCAAATACATATTACTACTTGTTTTAACTTATAAAACACAATATTTAAATTTTATAAAAATTATAACATTTAAGACAAAAGCTCATGTGGACTGTCGATAAAATTATGAAAAGACCGCATTTCCTGAAATTTTCTCATTTATAATTGATAGTCTCAAGGAAGAAAATGAGTAAAATAAAGAAAATTGACCTTTTACGAACTTTGATAATGTTCCTTGTTGTCACCAGTGAGGCACTTAAATAAAATACGTGTCGCTTGAACTCCGAATATTTGTTTCCACCAGCCACCTTTGGAATGCATTGAAGCAAGATATATACGTGTCTAATTTGGTCACATATTTTCCTCTCTTTCTGGCTCTCTCTCGGAATCTGAAAACTCTCTCACGGAAACCAAGTTATCCGCCTAACGGCTTTATCGCCGACGTCCTCCGCCCTGCCATGGCGGCATCTGCGCCATGGAGTAGGGAGAAACCTTCTTTCGCCCAAGCTTTGAAACAATCCCATCCATCATCGGACCTCGATTCACCAGACCTCCACCCCCATTTCAATTTCAAGGGTGAATTGGCGGTATTATACCCAGAAGAGGAAGTGGACATCCTAGCTGCTCCATTCTCAAAAGCGTTGGTCAGAAAGTTCAGTCGAGGACGCCCCACTATGAACTTCCTCCGAAATCAGATCAAGACGATAGGTTTCAAGGGAGATGTGCAGCTTTCAGCGATGGATTCGAGGCACGTCAGAATAACTTTCGATATTGACGAGGACTACCATCGTTGCTGGCTCAAACGCACCTGGTCCATGGGGGGGCAATAATGCGCATCATCAAATGGACAAAACACTTCGACTACGATGAAGAATCAGCGTTGGCACCGGTATGGCTCACCGTAGAATTCCCCCCGGTATATTTCTGTCATCCTAAAGCTATAACAGATTTGGGAAATTCCTTAGGAGAGCTTCTTTTTGCTGATGCACCTTCTAAGAACCTAACTAGGCCCTCCACAATTAGACTCTGTGTGGAGATGGATGTCTCCAAGCCAAGACCGACTAAGATACGGCTAGGTTCTATAGCACATAACAAATCCTACGCCATTTCCTATGAAGATTTCCCTCAGTACTGTAAAAAATGTCTAAAATTAGGTCACAATGAACCATATTGCAAAAGGGATCAATTGCTGAATACTTCTAAGGAATCCTCTGGCTCAGGAACTAACATTTTGGGTGCTGATCCTAAACATCCTGAGGTAGCCCTGCCAAAGGAAATCAGGAACCGATACAAGAGCAATAAGGGAAAGAACCAAGAAACAACTAGGGTATACATTCCTAAGCAGATCCAAAGCTTACAGAAAGTGACAACTCCCATCACTGTTGCCCCTAACACAGTTGCCCCTAACACAGTGGCCTCAACCCAAAGTGGGCAAGACATAGCATCCACAACTGTTAACAGATTTGCAGTATTAGAGATGCTCAATACAGATGATCAGCATAACCAGGGGACACCCCTAAGCCCTAACCTCCCTAAGGTAGTAAACTCAACTCCTCCTCAGGAAAAGTTGTCTGAAAAAAGAAATCAGGTACCACAGGGCTCCTTTCAGAAACGGACAAATCTGCCAAACACTGATGCTATACTGGAAATCATAACTACTGAAGACTTGGAAGAGGAAGGATTTGATTCCAGAGGCTATAACACTGCTCCTTCCTCTCCCCTGCAGAAGAGTATCCTTAGTCCTTCATTTACTGATGACATTTTATGTACTAGAGATAGAACTCCATTAAACTCAGATATTTTCTTACATGACCGTTTTTCCTGGACTCCTAACATTGAACTCATTTCATTAGCACAAATTCAGAATAAAATAAAATCTCAGGAGGAAGGAAGGCACTCCCCCAGGGAACCTGAGAAGGAAAGTAGAAAAAAGGTGAACCAGTGCAACCTCCCATACAGATGGAGCATTCAGATTCTGTGGAGCAAACAGATCTGGAGGAGCTTAAGGATCCAGAGGAGCATATTGATCTGAAGGAGCAAACATTAAGTACAGTTGAGGAAAGCCACTCCCAGGTAACCCTCCTCAAGAGGAGCTCCAGGTTAGCCCTAAAGTCCAAAGTTTCCAATGGTAGTTAAAAGTATGATATGGAATGTAAGGGGAGTATCAACCTCAGTAGTGAGATTAAAGCACTTGTCTAGGATACATAAACTTGATCTTCTAGTATTAATTGAACCTATAGGTAACTTAAACCAACTAGAGATGTATAAAAAAATGTTTAGGTTCAGACATCATTTGGGAATGATACATAACAAGATTTGGATTATGTTTACAGATAGAATTTCCATAAATCTTTTAGAGGTCCATAATCACTACATCCAGGTTGAGATAGATGTAAAAAACTGTGATAGGAAATTTAAGTCATTCTTTGTTTATGCTCCACACAGTAGAGAGGACAGGCTTAAGGTGTATGCAGATATAGTTCCTAAAATAGATTCTTCCCCAACACTGATAGGAGGAGATTTTAATGTGATTAGATCAGTTGGGGAATACTCTGGCCCCAGCTCCCCAAAGCTGGACTCAATTTTAGATTTTGTCTCCTTCATTAATGAAATACAGGTTGAGGATTTAAACACTGTTGGCAACCCACTAACATGGACTAATAATAGAGTTGTTAATCCAACCTCAAAGAGATTGGATAGGATAATGGGACACACCTGTTTTCTTCAGTTATTTAACCATTCCACAGTTCAAATATTAAATAGAACGACCTCAGATCATTCTCCAATGCTGCTAGAGATATCAGAATCAGATGATACTTCCCCTAGACCATTCAGATTTCAGGAAATGTGGTTAAACAGAACTGAATTTAAGGATTTGGTATCAGATAGTTGGAGTCAGCCTATTCAGGAACAAGGTATCCTAGGTTTTTCACTTAAACTGAAAAGACTTAAGGCTGAAATAAAATCATGGAATAAGTTGGTTTTTGGAAATGTATTTGAAAATTTAAAAGAATCAGAAAAAGAAGTGGATGAGTTGGAAATAAAAAATGACACTTCTAGAACCATTCAGGATAGAATTGCCTTAAACAAGGCAAAGGCAAAACTAATAAGACATTTGGTTGAACATAATCTATTCTTAGCACAAAAGACTAGGATGAAATGGCTTAAAGATGGTGACCTAAATTCAAAATATTTCCATAAATCCATAACTGAAAATCAGGCTAGATTAAAAATAATGAAGATTCAAGATCAGGAGGGTAACTGGTTAAATTCCCCAGCTCAAATTTGTGATGCAGCAGTTAGTTTTTTTAAAAATCTGCTATCTGCTGAAAATGAGGATCCATCAGGTCAATGCTTATCATTTCTAACACAACAAATACAACCTTCAGTTTCTGAAAATGATAATATTAATTTGTTAAGGCCTATAACCTTGGATGAGGCAAAAGCAGGAGTTTTTGATCTGTCCACAGAAGCTGCCCCAGGGCCAGATGGATTTCCTGGTAGTTTTTACAGGTCTTTTTGGGAAACTATTAGCCAGGATGTCTTAACTGCTTTGCTAGAATATTAAGTTGGGATTCCTATTCCTAAATCAGTAGCAAGCACTTTAATAGTTTTAATACCAAAAACTAAGACCCCTAAGTCTTTTAGTGAATTCAGACCAATAAGCCTCTCCAACTTCATTAATAAACTGATGTCAAAGATAATGGTGGAAAGGATTAAACCATTAATGAGCTCACTGATTTCAGAGGAACAATCAGCTTTCTTAAATGGTAGGGATATAACAGAAAATATATTAATGATGAAGGAAGCTGTCAGAATGTTGGATAAAAAAAATGAATCACTTAATCTAATTCTTAAGTTGGATATGATGAAGGCTTTTGACCGGGTTTCCTGGTCAACCATTAACACTCTTTTATTAAAACTGGGTTTCCATGGACATATAGTTAAAATTATCATGAACAACATTAATTCAACTTGGTTCTCTGTTTTAATCAATGGATCCCCCTGTGGGTTTTTTAAGCCATCTAGAGGGTTGAAACAAGGAGATCCTCTATCACCCTTTCTCTTTAACTTACTAACTGAAATTTTAACAAGAAATCTTAGGATTCAGTTCCAAAATGGGAATATTAGACAGTTTAAAACACCAGGGGTAGCAAATAATTTAAACCAACTGTCTTTTGCAGATGACACAGTGGTGTTCATGAAGGGAACCACTAAATCCATTAAAAACATGATGAAATTTCTGGACATCTTTCAAAAGGCAACTGGCCAAAAAATCAATTTTCAAAAAAGTGCTTACTATGCAGGAGACTTAAGCAGAAAAAAGGAAAAAGAAATCAAGGAAATAACAGGTATGAAAAGAGGGGAATTACCTTTTTCCTATCTGGGGGTTACAGTGTATAGAGGCAGAAAACTTAATAAACACTTCAAATCTTTAATTGATATGGTAAATACAAGAATAAGTAATTGGAAAAATCAGTGGCTTTCAGGTGGGGGAAAGATAATATTGATAAATCATGTGTTGACATCTATTCCTCAACACACTTGGGCAGTTACTGCTCCCACAAGATACACTGTCCAAAAACTTAGATCAATCTTCAGCAACTTCTTGTGGGGGACTTCTGAACATGGATTAAACAAACACTGGGTTTCATGGGATAGATTATCTTACCCATTGGCTGAGAAAGGCCTAGGAATAAGACACATACAAGCCATAATTGACTCTTACTCTATTAAGATTTGGTGGAAGCTTCAGCTTGGAAAATCTCCTTGGGCAAAACTTATGTGGTCCCTACCTGATAATGCTAGGAAATCAGAAACTTGGACTAGGTATAGGAAAATTAATGGCACAGCAGAAGCTAACTCACAGGTGATCATAGAAAATGGGAATTCTAATTTCTGGATAGCCAATTGGCTTGGCTCGGGTCCTTTGATTAACCAGGTTGATGAAGATCAGGTACAAGATAATTTTCCATTTCTTACTGTTGCTGATTTCATGAAGAACAAAGGTCAGTACCTTCCAAAACTTGCTTGTCTTTTCAGCTCTGATATAAATGCTGATCTTTTAAAGGACATACCACTAACTAGTAAAGAGGATTACATGATATGGAAACCTGATATCCATGGTACATTTACAATTAAGTCTGCATACCAAGTGTTACGACCAAAAACGCCTGAAGTACAATTTTTTAAAAGAATTTGGATCAAAACCATACCCAAGAAAATCAGTTTCTTCATGTGGAAAATGATTTTAAGTGCACTTCCATTTGCTGATATCTTGATGACAACAGGTTTACATCTACCATCTAAGTGCTCAGAATGTGATAGCATTGACTCTCATGATCATTTCTTTAATTCTTGTGCTACTGCAAATTTTTTATGGACTAAAATGCATGAAGCTTTACACATCACAGATAGATCTTTCAGTAATATTAGGGAGAGATTGGCTTTTTACTGGTCTTTCAAACATTCAGTATCATCAATCTGCTCCCTAATGACAGTATTGCCATGTCTAATTTGCTGGGAACTATGGAAAATCAGAAATAAATGGATACATGAAAACAAAAAAAACCATGCTCCTGTAATCTGGAAATGCATTTCAAATTCATGTTCTCTGCTATACTCGGTTCATCCACAAGATATTTGCCATCTGAATTGTCAACTAACTAGTAATGGTTTATTGCCTTGCATTACACGGAGAAGAATCACTAGACTTTACTTAATTAAGTGGGAACCTCCGGATATAGGGTTAAAAGTAAACTGTGATGCAGCAATACAGGGTGACAAAGTAGGGATTGGTTGTGTAATCAGAGATGAAAAAAAAAGAATCACACATGCTGTATCATCTTTCATGACCACAGATAATGCCTGCTTCTCCTCTTATATTGTAGTGATCAGAGCTGAGATGCTATCTATCCGGATGGGACTTCAAGTGGCGGAGGGAATGACAGAACATCTGCACATTCAATCGGACTCCCTTGCAGCAATAAAAATCATTCAGGGGCAACCTTGTCCCTGGCCACTTAGGCCGATACTGAAGAAGATTATGGTGGCCACTACAAGGTTCAAACAGGTTTATTTCAGCCACATACATAGAGATGGGAATCAAACTCCGGACTATCTGGCTCAATTGGCAATCAGAAAAGGAAACACCTCGCAGCTTCAAGAACTCCTCACATCACAGCGCTTTCTTTTCCTTAACCGCAGAGAGACCTTATTCCCTCAATTCCGATGGAAACACAAGTTTAGTCTGTAACTTCTCATATGTATAGGCTTGAAATGTATAGGTCTTGCTGTTTTTGCTTCCTTTCGATGGTCTGGCCTTCGCAAGCTCCACACAGGGGGTGGAGGGCTTGTCGAAGGAATCACTGTCAAGAGGATGGCATTAACTATGTTTCTAGTCTAGCTTAAAAGATAGATCTCTAAGTCTTGTAAGTTTATTTTCTTCTTCCGGGTGTGGGAGCCCTAATCAATTTCCCCGCTCACTAGTGAGTGTTTTGCGGAAAAAAAATATATATATATATACGTGTCTAATGATCCGAGTTTGAGCACAAAAAGAGTTTCCGTTTAGAAGGTCATTATTCTTTTTTTTTAATTAGAGAAGGCTAATATTCTAATTATTGGATAAAGTCTCATACGTGGGTATTAAGCACAATGATTTCTGTGCTTCTTCATCTCTCTTTGGTGAGCACAATGATTTCTATGTTTCTTCATATCCCTTTCGTGATGGTATTCAAGCAATATATATGGTGTATCTATGATGCTATGTATCTATGCTTCGTTGCGAGATACATAAAGAATGGAACAAATCCAACTACAATGTTGGACTGAAATGTTGACGAGGTGTACATGCTTTTAGGTCCGAGGATAGCTTGACAAACACTAATTTTACTGATGCTTTTTTTTTTTAAGTTAAGCCATCCGAGGATGAGGGGTGTTTATAAGGCTTCCCAGGCCGTGTGAAATAGCCAAAATTAGGCGCTAAAGGTTTAAATAATATTACAGGTTGATCATCCTAAAGATGGTCCCGGAGGTCAGTAGTATCTCTAGTATTAAGAGTTTCTTAGCAAAAGCGATGAGATCTCCTATTCTATAATTAGTCTATCCCTGTGCAAAAGTAGTCCCCCTATGGAGAACCTATAGCCGAGATTCCGCGAACAGGACAGGGAATCGAATAATCGAGACCCCAATTTGTCAACGGAGTACAGGCCATAAGGAATCTCCGTAGATGTGTGCATTATGGAGCTGAGATCTTCATTTGTTTTCGAACATTTGGTGAGGTCCTTACAGCAAGATCTGATCAGGAGAGAGGCATCAGGTATGTCTTATAGCAAATCTATTTTGAGAATGAGTTTCCGGTTCCCAGTATCAGTTTCCATCCCTTTTCCATGCATCGTGGCAGAGTACCTGAAATTACAGAAAGAGAGCAACTAGCAGTATTTGTGCTTACAAGCAGTGACTAAAACACCCTAATAACATACAGGAGGCACTTAATATGCAATCGAAGAAGCCAAAATCGAAGAAGCCATATCTATATCCTATTGGTTTCCGTAGGAGATCCAACTCTTATTGCTGGGAAACCAATAGAATCTAAAGATAACAATCCCTTGAGGAAAATAGGAGTTGACCTGATGTCTATATCACCCTGTAATTTGTTTTCCAATGCAAATTTTGCCAAGAAATCAGCCGCCATATTAGCTTGTCTAGGTGTGTGTTGAATTGGGTGTGAGGAGTGTTGTTCATAAAGTGCATTACACATAGATAAAACTCTCCAGGGGCATCTCCTAGGGTTATGGATACTACTAACCGCAGTTAAGCAATCAGATTCAATAACACATTCTCCTAAAGCTAGTTCAGAGCAGATTTCATAATCAGATTCAATTTTACTGATGCTAGTAGAAGATGAATCACTGTAAAGCTTTAGCTATGAAGATAGCGCATTCATGCTAGAAGCCATATATGATTGTGAATATGAAGTATATCATCCAGTTTTTCCAAATTTTACATCATTCCTCATAATTGGCCAAAGAGAGTCAATTGGCATTGAACCTTGGTCAACCCAACTGTGTGCGAATTGTGTGCGATTGTGTGTGCGAATTTCCTTTACTCTTCCTTAACCTTTCTTTTCTGACCGTTACTCGCCGGCAACGGTCTCTGGACCGGCTGCTTCTGGCTACTCCGCCTCTTGGCGGGGCTTAATCTCGTCGGCCGATATGGCGGCTTCCACCTCTAATCTTCCTCCCCCTCCTAAAACCTTTGCTGCAGCTCTTCAAACCAAATCCCCTCCCCTGTCAACACAACTCCCAAATAACCCTGAACTAATCCCTAAGTCTTCCCATCTAGGTGATCCTGCCTGCTTGTACTCTGACGAGTAAATTGCTACGTTATCGGCTCACTATTCCAATGCTTTGGTCGGTAAGTTCACAAAGGGCAGAATTTCTATGGATCAGATGGAGGTAGCCCTCAGAACAATTGGGTTCGAAGCTAAGTTTTAATTAGGGTCTCTAGATTATAAACACGTTCTAATTAGATTTGAGCAGGTTAACGACTACCAACAATGCTGGATGAAGGGTATATGGAATTTCAATGGCGTTTTACTTAAGATGCTCAAGTGGACACCTGAGTTCTCCACACAGAAAGAATCTCTTATTGTTCCGATTTGGTGTTCGATTAGGGAGGTACCTCTATATTACTATAATTCTGCATCTATTGAAGCTATTGGGAACAATATAGGCAACTTTATAAAGAATGAGTTCGCTATTGAGATGCTTACCAGGCCCTCTGCCATTAAATTCTGTGTTGAAATTGATTTAATGAAGCCTCTTTCTCATTACATTCGGCTTGGTTCAATCTCGAACAATAGGAAATATCCAATTGAGTTTGAAGATATTCCTCTCTATTGTAGCCATTGTGCTAAACTAGGACACTCCTTAGGCCAATGTAGAGTTAACTCCCAAAACACTAATGACAGGAATGAGGAAACTAACAGAATTCAGGTCCAACCTAATCCTCAGTGGCAGGCAACCGGGAAAAAATTTGATCTTCCACCTCTGCTCTCTGATTTTCCTGATGACCCTTCCACCTCTGTTCCTGATAAGGCTGGTAGGAGCCCTAATCCTCACTCTGAATCCAATACTTCAATACAAACTCCCACAACTCCTGCTTCTGGTAGAATTCAGGCATCAGAAATTCACCCCATAGCGAGCCCAGATAATTCTACCACTAGGTTATTAAAGGCTACTGCAAACTCAAAACCAGTACTGAAATCGTATGCAAGGGATGATCTTCAAATTGGTTCACTTCGCTTTTCTATGAAGGACTCTATTTCTAATCCTACACTTTCCCTACGTGGAAAGATGTTAAACAGGTTCTCTGTTTTACAGGAAGAAGGTCTCCACATTCAGGATCAGGAAGAAACCAGTGGCAAAATACAGGAGGACTTGGAAAGCACCTTGGAACTGGATACCTATGAGCAACAAATTTCGGATGCTACTCCTGTTTCAGAGCGCTCAGGTAAGCTCGACCACCAAGGTAAGGAAAAAAATAAAAAGACTACTTATCTTAGTCAACTGAATAAGATGCTATTACGATCGGCTACAAAAGGTAATAAATCAGGTGAAATATGATAGATACAGTTAACATTAATTTCTGGTTTGGAATCTCCGTGGTATGGAAACATCAATGCTTAGACTATCTAATTTGCTTAAACTTAAGAAAATCCAGCTGCTATGCATAATTGAACCTATGCATGACAACTCAAAAATTCACTCCTATATGACTGCTCTGAAATTTTCCAATTGTCTGGCCCTTCCTAATGGGAAAATTTGGCTAATGTGGTCTCATTTCCTCACTGTTTCACTTATAACCTCTCATGACCAATTTATGCATGTAGACATAACTCATCACGATTTCAATCTTTGTATGGAGGCTATCTTCATTTATGCTTTAAGAAACAGAGAAGGTAGGAAAGCACTATGGAAAGACTTAGAGCCGATTTCTAAGGGTGACACTATTTTCATAGGGGATTTTAATACAATTACAAGTCTGTCTGAATATAAAGGGCCTTCTAATCCGGCTCCTGGAAGCATTAGAGACTTTAATACCTGGATTAATTCAAATGGTATTCAGGGAATAAACACAGTAGGTAATCATTTTACTTGGTGTAACTCTAGACTTAGAAATCCTACCTCTAAAAGGTTAGATAGAGGACTTTGTACCCTAGCATGGAGCTCCAAATTTCCCCCTTCCTCCATCCAGATTCTTGATAGGCATACGTCAGATCACTCACCTCTCCTCCTCCAGTTGTCCAACTTAATTCCCTCATATCCTAAGCCTTTCAGATTTATTAATGCCTGGTTCCAAAGGACAGAATTTCTTGGCTTAATTCAGGAAAATTGGGAAAAGCCTATCCAGGATAAGGGTATGATTAGATTCTACTTAAAATTGATTAGGCTTAAAAGAGTGATTAAAACATGGAACAGAGAGTCTTTTGGTAATATTGATTCGAATGTTACACTAGCTGAGGAAGCCTTAAGAATACAGGAATCTGCTTTTAATTTAAATCCAAATCTGTCTGAACTTGTTAAGCTAAACCAGAAAAAAACTTTATTGCTTAGGTCCCTTAAGGAGAAAGAAAAGTTTTGGAAACAGAAAGCGAGACTTAAATGGCATAAATTAGGGGATAATAATACTCAATTTTTTCATAAGGTAGTTCAAGAGAAGAATTGTAAGATGCAGATAAATAAAATTAAAAATTCAGCTGGTCAATGGTTAAACACACAAACTGAAATTCAGAATGAGGCAATTGCCTTTTATTCTGATCTATTAACTGAGCCTGACCAAAATACTGAAGATACTTTCTCATCACACTTTCTTAGCCAAATCCCAAAAATTTTAAATGACTCGGACAACCAAGCTTTAGCTACTCCTGTGTTGGAATCTGAGTTAAAAACTGTAATTCAGAGTTTAAACAGTAACAGTAGTCCAGGGCCGGATGGTTTCACACCTAAGTTCTATAAGAAATGCTGGTCTTTTATTAAACAAGATCTTATGGAGGCAGTAAATGACTTCATCCTAGGTTCTAACATTCCGAAAGGGATATCTAGTACACGGATTACACTCATTCCCAAGAAAGTAACACCTTCTCATTTTGGTGATTTTAGACCTATTAGTTTATCTAATGTAATTAACAAATCTGCTCCAAGGATCTAATGGAAAGGCTAAGGCCTTATATGGACTCCCTGATCTCCACTAACCAATCTTCATTTTTGAAAAAGAGAGACATTTCGGATAACATACTATATCTACAGGAAATGGTCAGATTCCTTGATAAGAAGAACAGAGCTCCTAATTGTATTTTGAAACTAGACTTAATGAAAGCTTTTGACAGGGTCAACTGGCAGTTCCTTAGGAAGATTTTAGTAAAATTTGGTTTTAATGGAAATTTTTTAACTGCGGTTATGAGTAATTTATCACAGGCACATTTTTCAATTCTAGTTAATGGGAAACCAGTAGGCTTTTTTAAAGCTACTAGAGAGATTAAACAAGGTGATCCACTCTCTCCTTTTCTTTTTAATATTTTAACTGAAGCTTTCTCAAGAAGTCTCTCCTATATATTTTCTAACAGTAGGCTATCTCATTTCCAATTACCTGCCTCAATTCCTGCCATATCCCATTTATTGTATGCAGATGACACCATTATCTTTATGCAGGCATCTAAGTCCAATCTCATAAGAATAAAAGCCTTCTTAGATGTCTTTGAGGTGACTTCAGGACAGAAATTTAACTTCGATAAATCAGAATTTTATCTTAGTAAAAGGGCCTCAAACATAAAGAATACTCAGGTTAAGTCCATTTTGAAAATGAAAAAAGGTTCACTTCCATTTACGTACCTCGGCTGTCCCATTTTTCGGGGAAGAACACTAAAAAGGTTTTTTCAACCTTTAATGGCTAACCTGGATACTAAGCTTCAAAGCTGGAAGAATAGGTGGCTCAGTACTGGGGGGAAGCTGGTTTTAATTAAACATTGCCTTTACTCTTTACCTCAGCATCTATGGGCAGTTACTAATCCCCCAAAAATAATAATTCGAACATTTGAGAAAAGATTAGCTAGATTCTTTTGGGGGGAATCAAACGGTAAAAATAATAAAATCTGGAAAAAGTGGGCTGATATTTCGATTTCAACTGATTTAAATGGCCTTGGTTTTAGATCGGTTAGGTCCAAATTGATACTTGTTCAGCTAAACTTTGGTGGAAAAGCCAATTAGGGATCACTCTTTGGTCAAAGCTGCTCTGGGCCCTTCCTCTGTCCCATAGGAAATCTGTAACATGGAAGAGAATTCTTTCTATTCACTCTTTTGCAGAGCATAACTCAGTAATTATTCATGGGAAGGGTACTTGTAATTTCTGGCTATCTAATTGGTGTCCTCGGGGTCCTCTAAGTACTATCATTCCTGAGCATATAGTAGCTTCAATGCCATATTTGTCTGTGGCAAATTTCATCAATAACAAGTCCATTATATTGCCTCAGATTGTTTCTTTATTGGAACATGATACTTTGTCTTTTCTTCAGGAAGCTGTACTGGTTCCCGATAGAGATGACCGACTGATTTGGAAGGCTGAAGTCTTAGGTAACTTCACATCTAAATCAACCTATCGGGCTCTCACTCATGAAACAGGTAATTTTCCTGTATGTAAGTTAATTTGGAATAATGCATTGCAAAAAAAGATCTCGATATTTACATGGAAAATGTTGCAATCATTTCTTCCCTTTGATGAAGTGCTTATTACCTGTGGGTTCAGTTTAGCTTCTAAGTGCCCGGCTTGTTCTAATTCAGACTCAATTCAGCATTTCTTTATTTCATGTCATATTGCTCAGGCTGTTTGGGGAAACATAGCTTCAATAGTGCACTTCCATCTACATTCTAATCATTCTCTTACTGAAAGATTCTTCATTTTTTGGAATACCAAAGATCTTGTTAGCTGGAAGCATTTTGTCTACAAAATCATACCTTCTCTAACTTGTTGGTCGCTTTGGAAAGCTAGGAATAGGTTCATTCATGATAATAAGCCATTCTCCTCGGAACTAATTTCCAAGGAAGTCCATGACTTAATTAAACTGGCGTTTCTAACTACTCCAAGGACGTACTTCTCACATTCTACTACTGCTTCACCTTTTAGTCATTGGATTCCTTTTATTAGACCTCCTCCTAAGCCCAACATAGCTACTGTTCTGTGGGAGAGACCTCCTTCGGGGTCAATCAAAATTAATATTGATGCTTCTTGGTACCCTGATAAAGCAGCAGTTGGGATGGTTGTCCGAGATTGTTCGGGTGATTTGATTAATATAGCTTCAGCCTCCATCTCTGCGGCTTCTCCGTTGGAAGCCGAAATGAAGGCCATTCTGTTTGCAAGTGAAACATTGTCTGATATAAACAATAATTGCTTATTTGAAACTGATTGTAGGTTGGCTGTTAACATGATCAATTACCCTTACTCTGCTAACTGGAACCTCTTCGATTTGGCTTATAAAATTAATGCTTTATTACGTTGTGCTCATCTTAGTCATATTTTTAGGGAAGGTAACTCTGTTGCAAATGTTATCGCAAAGCATCACATCTGCCACCTCCAATGTATTCAGCTTAGTACCATTCCCCAACATATTAAGGGCCTGATTGCATTAGATAGGGCTCATACACCTCAAGTTAGAGTACACTAGCATACTTTTTAAGGACTGATACTGCTAATCAAGACTCTTCATGCAGGTGCAGGATCTGTTCTCATGTTTGTTACTTATCTTTTGCAAGTCATCCGATACTCGGGAATCCTTCAATGCACTGACCATCCTTTACTATTGGAAGCCTACTTCTAGTTTGCAATTGGGAAGCTCTTCTCATAAAACGGTCTGGAGGAAGGAAGGGATTTTCTTCTTCTTTCAGATACACTCTACTGGACTTTCACAGTTCAAGCTTCGCACATACTTGACCATGATCTGGTTCTGCTTTTCGGGACTTTAGTATCTTGATTTTGATACTATAGACTATTATTACTTGTCTTTGAAGTTGCCTGGCTGGAGGTGAAAATTAACACAAGGGGTGGAGATTTTCACCTTCGGATCGCAACTTCATCATCTATCCTTCCTTTGCTAGGATAGTTGTTTACACAAGTACTTCATATAGAAACTAGAAGGACCTTTTGGATGGCAACCATATTGCCTTATCACGAACTTCGGCTTATCTATCTGTAAATTTTACTCGTTTGATGGAGGCTTGGGGAACCTTAATATACCTCCCCCACCCTCAGATGTTTTCATTAAAAAAAAAAATTTACATCATTCCTCAAGTACTTTTGCCCTAAGTAATTTATTTAAGGTATTTTAATGACTATTTCGGTTGGTATTGAATTTTTGACTATTTTTTTTAATTAAAACCATCCTTAGATGGGGGAAATTCAATTAGGCCTTCCCGAGCCAAAAAATAGACAGAATAAAAAGTAGCCGAAGCAATAGTAGCCTATACATAAGTGCTCACTGGCTAATGGAGCAACACTTGTTGCCCCCAAAAGAATGAAAAGGAAAGATACGTTTAAACATCAAGTCGGAGGCCTCTTCATGGATGATGGAAAGGGTCAGAACTTATTAGTGAGTCCGAAAGGAAACACAGGGCAGTCGAAACCCTCCCCATATAAATGAAGAGGCATTCTCCATAAACTAGCCTGAAGTTGAGAAACTAAGCTAGCTACTTGCAAAAGAAGAGAAGTAGCCAATATTTCCACCCATATGTACATTTGTGATGAAATCTTCAGTGTCCGAATCCAGCCAACATAACAGCAAGTAGACCAGTTTCCATGAAACCTGACATAATCCTTTGATCTACAATGGAAAACAAGAAAACAGTAGCTTCCAAACTAGTGGACAATTCTCAGAGAGGGAGTATTCATTTGGTCTAGTCTAATTAATCCCTGGGCTTGGCTAGGCAGCAATGAAAAATGTGGAAAGGCCTGGTTACATTTTTGTGAGAAGCACGTTTTTGCTAAAGAATGTGCTACCTGGTTTGCTTCCCTGAAAATATGCATGATGTGTATATCCCTTAAAGAGAGATGGATCTCATCTACTAAGTCAAACAGATGCCAAGGGGATTTTAATGGATCAGTAGCATATAACACAGCATTAAGGCAGTCTGATTCCATACAAACATTGGACAAAGAGTTACAAAATTGAATAGCAAATAAAATAGCTTTTAATTCAGCTTCTAGGGCAGATTTTGCATTAGTAAAAGAAGTATATGCTTCCTGAAAGCACCCTCTACAGTCTCTTATGATCATGCTGAGGCCACATTTATTTGTCCTACAACACCAAGCTGCATCTACATTGACTTTAAAACCAATTGTAGGTCTGATCCATGCAATTTTCCAGATTTTTGGCTTTGGGGGTCTCTTAATGAGAGGAAGATAAGAATGGTTTGCAATACTGAGATCAGATGGAGAAGCTATGTATACTGGTTTAGCAGAGAATGAGTAGAAGATTTGATCTCTGATCTGCTCAAGTACTATGGAAGATGAGGGCTTAACTGAATCAAAAATAAATCTGTTTCTCATCTTCCACAGGTTCCAGAATGTGTAGATTGCTGCTGTTCTAACAATGGTGGTGTGTAATTTAGAAAGGGTGGGGAGGGATAAGTAAGCAGATAATCTATCCCACACAGAATGAAAAAGCCTGTCTCTGATTCCCATAAACTGATGTATATATTTCCAGACTTTCAGAGAAAACTCACAGGAGTTGAAAAAATGATCAAGATCATCCACATGTAAGTTACACATACAGCATTTAGAGGCCAAACTAATTCTTAGATGTTGAAGAGTATTATCAAAAGGAAGAAGAGAGTTTGTCATTTTCCACATGAACACAGATATTTTTTTTTCAATTCTAGAATTCCAGAAATGACTTGGGGATGCATACTGACCTGAGTTGTTACATAGTAACAAATAAGTGGCTTTGAATGAAAAATTACCATCAGATCCTGGCTTCCAGATTAGTCTGTCAGGTCTATGTGGCCAGGTTCTTGAATCCTGCAAGAGAAGAGTAATGTGAGGTGGTAGGAATGGTTGAATTAGAGGAAGAAGGCTAGGTTTATTGTCTATAAACTCAGCAACAGAACAATTATCATCAATAGCTATGCTATTTTGATCATATAAATCAGATATCATCCCAGTCCCCAATCAATTCGAATTCCAGAAATTGCATTCCCCATTTCCAATTATTACCCTTGAGTTAGGTTCTGCCCAAGGATGCACTGAGCAGATTCTTTTCCAGTTAGGGGATGTTCTATAAGATGGAGGAAGGTTAGCCAACAAGTGGGACCATAGAGTATCTGCCATCTGGAATTTCCACCACAACTTAACTGAACAAGTTTTAACAATAGTTCTAATATTTCTGAAACCCAGGCCATTTTGATCAGTTGATGCACAGAGAGCAGTCCATTTTCTCCATGCTCTTTTTGGTTTGTGCTCATTGTCTCCCCAAAAAAATCTACTCAATTTTTTTTCCATGGTGGAAATAATCAGGTTTGTGGGCTTAATTACTTGCCAGATATGTTGGGGAATAGAATAGATACAGGATTCAATTAGTATCAGTTTTCCCCCTGTAGTTAACCACCTATTTTTCCAATTGCTAATCCTATTATCAATCTGTTCAAAAAGGGGTTGAAAGTAGATCTTCTTTAAAGCACCAGAAAAGATTGGAACACCTAGGTACATAAATGGAAAAGTACCAATTTTCATTCCCATAATTCTCTTAATGTGATTCACCCTTTGAGCAGTAGCATGTTTACCAATAAAAATGTCACTCTTATTATAGTTAATTGATTGTCCAGTGACTTCTTCAAAGGTAGATAAGAATGCTTTTAACCTTATCAAAGTTAAGTTATTTGCTTTAAAGAAAATGACAGTATCATCAGCATATGATAAGTGTGAGATTTTAGGAGGATTACCTGGCAGGTCATAGGGTGAAAGCTTACCTGTTTGGAATATGTGATCCATACTCCTAGAAAAAGACTCAGAGAAAATATTAAATAGAAAAGGGGAAAGAGGATCCCCTTGCTTAATACCCCTAGAAGATTGAAAAAAACCACAGGGCTTTCCATTAATAAGAACAGAGAACCATGCTTGAGACAGGTTCTTCATGATTGAAAAAATGAATTTTGGATGGAAACCAAATTTAGCAAGGACTTTATATAGGAAAGACCATCTAACCCTATCAAAAGCCTTTTTAAGATCTAATTTCATTATGCAATTAGGTTCCCTTTTCTTCCTATTGAGCAGCCTTACCATTTCTTGTAAATAGATGACATTATCTGAAATGTCCCTGCCATGTAGGAATGCTGTTTGGTTAGGGGAGATTAATTTAGGCATAATAGCTTTAAGTCTCTCCATAAGCACCTTAGAACAAATCTTATTAATCACATTAGAAAGACTTATAGGCCTGTAATCATCAAAGGTGATTGGTGTTTTCTTCTTTGGAATAATAGTAATCCATGTGCTTCCTATACCTCTAGGCATAATGGATGAAGATAAGAAATCCTGAACAGCACTAAGAAGGTCTGTAGCAATAATGTTCCAAGATTTAATATAGAATTTAGCAGTGTAACCATCCGGACCAGGACTGCTAGACTTATTCAAACTGAAAACAATCTTTTTAAGTTCTTCCAGGGAGACTGGCATCAGTAGCTTTTCATTATCAGACTCAGTGACTAAACATGGGATATGATTAAGAAAATGAAACTGAAAAGGAGAGCTGAAAGTGGCAGATTCCTCACTCAGGAGTTCCTGATAGTAATTAATAGCCTCCATTTCAATATCATTAGGGTTGTCCAGCCACAGTCCATTTTTACTCCTGATTTTTGTAATTTTCAGTCTATTATTTCTCTCCTTAACCGAATTATGGTAGAAACTAGTGTTGTTATCTCCCTCTTGACTGTGAATGCACGAGCGGAACAAATGACTATTATAGTCATGTCAGGGAGGGTGAGGTGTTGTTTATCATACCTATTGGTATACACAAAAACATAGATTGTAAATCAATAAATAACACATTCATAATGGTTGCCACTATTTTCTGGATAGCTTTCACCAATTTCCTATGGATATTTCTTACATGGCAGAGGTGAATAAGCGATTATCAAATTTGTGATTGTATTTATGATCTCGTGTACAATATATAGTATTATAAAAGATCTACTCCATTTGTCCCATCAGTATTTGCTTAATTGCATTTTAGGAGTCCAATTTTGCCAATTTTGATCGTAAATATTAATCTATATATAATAAAAATATCATGTGAGGTATTTTTATATTCATCTTAACATATATTTTTCAAATATCAATTTTTTATGCGAAATTATTATAGGCAACTATAGATATTTACAGTCAAAGTTTAAAAAGTTGGACCCCCAAAATGCAATTAAACAATTACTGGTGGGATGGAGGGAGTATATAGAAAAGGAAAATGATACTATTCTAAATACAAGTAATATTCATATAATATTGTTTTTCGTTAATACTCCTTCTCAAATTGGAGCATATACATCAAGAATGACCAACTTGCCAAGCAGTAGATGAAACTAGTTTCATCCAAGAGGTTTCGTGAACAAATCTGCAAGCTTATCAGAAGTGCGCATATGATGAGTAACATATGTGCATAATTATGTGTGAATTAACCGATGCATTCGACGTATAATAAATGTCTTGTTTTACTTGTTGGATTACTAGTGTTAGTTAGGTTTGCACGATATAGGGTTTACCCAGCCATGTTTGGTTTTCTTGTTTAAATCTCGAGTTTTGTAGACTAATTGATACTAATGGACACTTTGTATCCATAGGCACCTAGATCTTCCTTTTTTATCACCATTAGTAGGTGGTGCGTGGGTACTTTTTATCACATTTGTATAAAAGGCCGTTCGCAAGGACAGTAGAAGATGTCGAAGGCCATTCACATTAGAATGGTAGTAGATAATGGCCACACACTCTAAATTGTGGTAGTAAAAGGATTGAGCTAACGATAGGCAGAGTTGAAGTTCAAAGAGCCCAAGGAAGAAATAGAGGATTGTTGTTCGAGAGTTGCACAAAGTTCTGGGAAAGATCCGAGAAGAATTACCCCTTTAAGGTGGTTCCATTGGATTCTTCATCTCGAGCGCTAAATTGACTATAAGAACTCTTAAATCGGACCGATGGCTCATCCGTAACGAAGCAAAGAAGTCAGTCGGACGAACAAGCAATGGGTGGCACATACCGTTCATAGCCAGCACGAGAGCAAGACACACATGGCCTATACCACTCCACATAACCCATGTCAAGGGCATTTGGCACAAGCCATGCCAAATCCCAGCACGGACCGTGCCAACCTCAGCTAGTCATGTCCTCAATATCCTTTTTTCACTCCAAAATTGGCCAAGTATGGGTGCAGACCGTTCCGTTTCACACAACCCTCATTGTTCCAAGTCTAAAATGTCTAGACCAACCCATGGGATGTGAAGAATGAAGTGGCCCATGCCAAGAAACTTAGAAAAATGAGGATCTGGTTGAAGGCCCGTGACAAACGACACGGAGTGCGGATCAGAAGTGCAAAAATGGAGCTCCGGATAATGGCCCACACCAGACGACATAGACCCTACCAGCACGCCCGTCTAAGACCGGCATCCCACACCAGCACGAGCCACGTGGCCGATCCTTGATCCGAAGAAGCGCACCGACAGGAGGCCACGTCAGTGGCACGGGCCGTGCCATCTGCAGCGCAGCGTGTCAGGCGGCCGCTTCTAGGGTTTTGCCTATTTTGGGCATATTTTTATGCCCAATCCCCTACGCCTATAAGTATAGCCTTAGTCTACTACGGTTAAGAGTTTTGGATCATCGTCTAAGATCATTTTATGGATTTAAATAGTAGCTTAGAGAGAGAAACACTATTCCTTCCCTCTAGGTTTTTTCTCTTCTTTATTTTTCGTTTTCCCAAAAAAATGGAATTCAATGAAATACTTCAATTCCATGTTTAGGAAGTAGTTTAGTAGCTTGGGGTTGTTTGTATTCATGATTTGAACTTGTCTTTTTGAGATTTAGATTTCCTTATCTTATTGTCTTATGAATATTTTTGCTTAAGTCATTATGATGATGCACTCATGCATGTTTGGTAGTATAAAACTATGCTAGGCTTCATTTCTTTCTTGGGAGTATTAGCATTATGGAGTAGGTAAAGAACACCGGGGAGATGAGTGCATTCATATCCTTTGAGAGTAATTCTTTACATGTGTTATACCGTGATTCTAATAGGCTAGTTATGTGAGAAGTTAACATATTGGGTGGTCAATTTGGAAAATCCCGATAGGGAGAATTCTCTTGCTTACCCTGATAGATTAGCGTGATTTTTCGTAGCGACTACAGTTGTGGCAACTCTAAATTAATCACAAGGTGTCTTTTCCTTTGCCTCTCTATAGGCTTAAGGATTGAAATCCACAGTGGAGTGTCTGGGATGTAATGAACTTCACTACATATCTAACGGTTGCGACCTACGTGAGGCATTGCCCTTCTAGGCGGGCTTTGTATTCCTCTAAGCGGGGGTGCATTAGAATTCATAGTAAAGTGACCATTTGGTCTGGGGCATCACTGGACTAGAGCACATTCCCTAATTACAGAGATGGTGAGATATGGGCATTATGGTAATTACCATGTGTGATAGACGAGGGAAAATATTTGGCTATCTCCACACTGTGTGACATAGGCATAAGATATGTTTATATGTTTATATGTGAATGAATTGAGGATATAAGCCATTTATCAAACAATTTATGCAAATACCTCTAAGTGACTCTTTATATAGTTCAATCTCATTTTATCTTTTATGTTCGTAGTTGATAATTGAAAAAATCTGCCCCCCCCCCAATTTTACTATATTAGATAATCCTATCACACAGATAGATTGACAATATATACGTGGTTGTGTTTAATTAACTATTAAGCCCTAGCATCTCTGTGGACTGTTTAGTGGTGAGTTGGGTACAGAACTATAAATTTTATCTTTGACAACCCCATTTCCTCTTTGGACTGTTTGGAAAGCCTTCTCTTGGGTTAGCTACGACATCATTTTAACGACCGAGTGGAGGTGGGTAAGTAACAATAGTACCAAACTGTAAAAGATCACGGATGAAATGACAATCAACCTCTATGTTCTTCGTACGTTCTTGAAAAATAGGAAATGGTGTAATATGTAGAGCAAACTGATTATCGCAAAACAATCGAATGTGGGCAGAATGCACAACACCTAAGTCCCGTAGCAAAGACTTAATCCATAATAACTCACAACAGGTGACTTTCATTGCACAATACTCTGCTTCAGTAGAAGAACGAGAAATTGTAGGTTGCTTCTTGGTCTTCCATGAAACTGGAGAATCACCAATCATCACAAAAAACCAGAAAGAGAACGACGTGAAATAAGGCAAGCAGCACAGTCAGAATCACAGAAAGCAATCAATTGTAAATATCTACGTGAAGAGAGGAATAAACCTTGACCATGATGACTCTTCAAGTAGTGTAGAACCCGCAATGCATCTTGCCAGTGAGTGAACACAAGGAGACTTCATAAACTGAGCAAGTGCATGAATAGAATAGCTGAGCTCATGACATGGTAATGGTAAGGTAAATGAGATGACCAACTAGGCGTCGAAAATGCTCAGAATCATCATAAAGTGGCCCCTCCACACATGCAAGATCATTTTGTTGCCTCTTTGGAAAACAAGTCAGTTTTGCAGATAATAACCAGCAACCAATAAAATGTTGAGGGCATATTTCCTTTGTGAAAGAAAAATCCCATCCGGTCTTTTAGCAATCCTTATACCCAAGAAATACTTAAGTGCGCCAAGATTCTTCATGTGAAAACAAGACCTCAAGAATTTCTTGAATTCAGAGATTAACAATGAAAAACTACCATCAATCACCAAATCATCCACATAGATAAGCACGTGTAAAGAAACCAAACTAGGAGAGTAAACGAAATGTGAGTAACCATCCTTACTCTGAACAAATCCAAATACGAATAGAGCCTGAGCCAACTTGGAAAATCAATTGCGAGGAGCTTGCTGCAACCTGTAAAGAAATTTATAAAGCCGACAAACTAGGTCAGGGGCCCAGGATAGCCAAGAGAAGGGTGCATAAACACCTCTCTATGAAAATAACCATGTAGAAAAGCATTGTGTACGTCTATCTGATGAAGTTCCCAACCACGAATGATTGGAACAGACAGATTTAGGTGAACATAACTCATCTTTTAAACATGAGCTAATGTCTCAGTATAGTCAGTTCCCTCAATCTGATAATTACCCAGAATCACCAGACGAGCTTTGTGACAGTCAATGGTACCATCAACTTTAAACTTGGTACGATAAACCCATTCACATCCAATTACAGTCTCATCTGGAGAAAGAGAAGCCATAGTCCAAGTCTCATTACGCTCAAGATAATTAATGTTATCAGCCATAGCACCATGCCAATGAGCATGCTTTGACGCCTCAGAATAAGGGGCAGGATATGCACTAGAAGTTACTGCACCAAAAAATCTTGAATGCATACTAGAAAGTTTATTGCAATTTACATGATCAATTAAAGGATAAAGAACACCCAAGGATATTGATAACACAACAGTTATTGTAGTATTGGGGGGAGGTTTAGCAGTAGTCATAGAGAAGACTTAGATATTCAGGTAGGCAGGAGGTCGACAATCGCAGGTACTGTGACGTGAAGAGGGCGGATTGGTCGCAGGTGGTGGTAGCCGTGAAGCAACCGGCAGCTAGACCTGGGCTAGCGGTAGTGATAAAGTTGTACTATTAATAGGCGACGTGGCTGCTACTGGTGGATCTAGTAGCATCTCAGATAGAGTGTGGGAAGCAGTGGCTGAAGCTGATGGGTGCGATGGAGGAACCGGCATCATGGCGGAAGCCGATAACAACAGAGGTGAGGCCGCAACAAGGTGATGACTGGCGGTAAGGTGGTTGCACCGCGGGTTGTCACCGGCGGATCCTGCATCAAAGAAATTTAAAACCAAGTATATGTTTGTAACTATGGAGGCTAAGTAAGTATAGAAGGTACAACAAATGAAAACTGGTCTTTATAAAAATCAACATCATGACTGTTGAAGAAGGTGTGTGATTCCAAATCACAAAGGCGATAGCCTTTCTTTCCAGTAGTGTACCCAAGAAAAATGCATCGTCGACTTCTTGGAGCAAATTTATCACGGAATCTAGGAATGTTAGAGGCATAACACAAGTAACTAAAGATGCATAAAAGCTTGTAGTTTGGAGTGCGTCCAAAAAGTAACTCAAATAATGGGTGTCTATTGAGTTGCTTCGTCAGTTTTTGTTTGCTTAAAAATGCAGTAGTAAGAACACATTCTCCCCAAAAATCAATCAGCATATTAGCCTGTAAGTGCAAAGCATGGGCCACATTTAACAAATGGCAATGCTTGCGCTATACACGGCCATTCTGCTGTGGTGTATCAACTATGGAACTCTAAAAGATGATGCCAGATTCAGTAAAGTAGGATTGCAAAGGTAAATTTTTTTTACATTATCAGCACGAGCATAACAAATGGTGTGCCCAAACTGGTTCTTGATCAAAGCACAAAATGTTACAAACCTATAGGCTACATCTGACTTAGCACTAGTAAATAAACCAAACAGCTCAGGAACAATAATCAACTATAGTTTAAAAAAATGCACCACTAGAAGATTGTGAGCTATAAGGCCCCCAAACATCACAATGTATTAATTCAAACAAAGAAGTAGCATTCGAAGAGCTCAAAGGAAAACTATGTCTAGTCTATTTTGCTCTATGACATAGAGAGCAAGGAACATAAGTGTTATTAGTGTTAAAATAAAGGGTAGGAATAGAAAATAACACTATAGAGGATGGATGACCAAGTCTTTGATTCCATAAATTAAATGAAGATGCAGAAACTGAAGAACCAGTCAGAAGTGACTGCAGGATATGAGACTGAACACACATATCCAGCAGACAAAGCCAGTAACCCCCGGCTATTCACCCATGCCAATCACAGTCCTCATACTGATTTTCTGTAAAATGCAATAATTTTCAACAAATAAAGCTAGACATTTTAAGGTAGACAAAAATCAAGAGCATGATAATAAATGGCATCGCAAGGCAGGTACATAAAGTACATGAGTAAGGGTTGTATCTCCAAAATGAATAGAACCATAATGTGTTGGAGATGACACATATCCATTAGAAAGTAGCACATTAACAGCGATAGCAGCAGTAATATCTGAAAAAGAACCTGTGTCACCGGTCATGTGATATGAGGCTCCTGAATCAAGAGTCCAAGGTAAAGTATGCTTACCTAACCCATGGTCAAAAATAGAATTGAGCTGATTAAATAGATTTAGGATCGTACTCCTTGGTCGTCAGATAGAGCATGAAAAAAATCAAATCGGGTAGGAGTGCTGGAAGAGGCGGCTGTAGCAAACCCTGGCAGCGATATAACAGAGACGACAAATGGTAGTGTGGTGCGGCAGCACTAAAGGCTAAAACGTCAGGTGCAACAATGACTGGCAGAGCTAACACCTTGTTCTTTGTGGCGCTGGCTCTAACCCTCAGCTCCGTTAACAATTCTAGATAGCCTGTGAGCTTGAAACAGGTAGCTTTGTCGTTGCCCTTGCGATGTCAATGTGTACAAACAAGATTCTTGTGTTCAGCTGTAGTGAGGGCTCCAGGCAAAGATCCTGGAGATAGTGAGTGACGAGCAGCATATGCAAAGAATCAGTTAAGGACTCACGAGACCGAATGACGGCTTTGTGAATCTCCTCCTGAGCTGCAAGGGCACACACACGCATGACAGATAGAAGTGGGTCATGAGTCTTGACATTAGATTGCGAGGTGTGATAACACTCATCTAAACCAAGGAAAAATTTAAAATCAAACTATTTTTTACGCTCATGGAAGGCAGCAACAACATGGTTACATGTGCACAATGGTTTGCAAACTTCACAGGAACAAACCCGAGGAGGCTTAGCAGAGTTGTTGTCATCATACAACTTCTTGAGTTTTCTGAAATAGATGGCAACAATTTGACCATTCTTCCTATAGTTTTGTATATCATCACGCATCTGCAAAACTTTTAGACCATTACTAAGGGAAATATGTCCAGCAAGATCATTCCACAACTCCTTAGCCATGGAAAAATAAGTCCTAGAAGATTGTAACGTTGGATCAACAGTCTGCAAGATCCAGCAAACAAGGATAGCATTCACTCAAGGCCATTCATCAGCATCACGATCACCAATCGAGGGTTTACTAATGGTTCCATCAATGAAACCAATATTCTTCTTAGAAAGCAAAGCACTACAAATGACCAAACCGAGACCGCCAGAAAGACCAAGGTAGTATGGAGAGCTCACAGATCGACCAACAAGTACATTTTGCCCATTTCCAAATTTCAATTGCAATTACTTGAGTAAATTTTCAATAACATCTGTGGCATTGAGATTCTATAGCTTATTGGCCTCAAATTTGGCAGAAATGCAAGTAAGTTTTTTAGTATCGGGTCCAGCATCAGAAGTAGGAGTTAACATTGGAACAGGATTGGCAGATCATGGTCGATGCGGCAGTGCGTGGAGGATACTGGTGATGTGCATGAGAGATACAGGCGGCATGTGACGAATGGGAAAAAGGAAAATTTGGATCGGTGATAGCTATAACACAGCAACGGCGGTAGCAAATCGGTGATCTGGAAATTGAGCAGCTAGATACGGTAAAGTTGGTTGCGGCGCATGCAGGGAACGCATAGATGTCGGCAGCGGCGGTAGGTTGCGATTGGCAGTTGGAAAATTTAGTGTTTTAGGTTTTAGGATCTCTTCTAACATGTATAAAAAAGGTTGTAAAGTTGTGATTGTATTCATGATCTAGTGTACTTTATATAGTAATACAAAATATTTATACAGAAAATGAAAAGGATACTATTGAAGGGAGTACTATTCTAAATACAAGTAATATTTACATAATATTGTTTTTTCATCATCAATTTATCACGTGCTCATCAAATTAATGATGGTTCAAATTTATTTTGTTTAGCCCTTGAACCTATTTCTTGGAATATCTAATCACTTAGGTAGGGTTAACATCAAGAATCCTTTGTAGTCATAGGCTATAAACTCATTCCTCTAGATGGCTTAACAACTTGATCTCGTGAAAGACCTTTAGTAAATGGATCCGCTAGGTTGTCAGCCAATTTTATGTAATCTATTGAGATCATGCATGTTGATATCAATTTTCTTATGGCTTTAAGTTTTCTTCTTATGCGATGAGATTTACCCTTGTATGTGGAACTCAGTGCCCGAAGTATAGTCGATTTACTATTACTTTGTACACTTAATGCTTCCAATGGTTTTTCCCATACACTACAAGAAACATCACTTATTACCTCGCTTCTGCAAGGATTCTTACCCCGGTTTCCAACCATGAAAAAACTGAGGTTAATGTTGTTGTAGTCAAAAGTATATTTTTTACCTTGGTTTTTAATAAAATAACCGAGGTAAAAAGTTAAAAACATCAACATGGGTGCGATGTCACACAGAATTTTTGAGATAGAAGTAAAATAATTTGGAGCGACAATGATGCAAGGTCACACAATCAACCACAAGTAGCCAATGCAACTTAACCATAACAAATGCACCTAAGGTACTACATCCAGCCAAAGTGAAGGCAAAAGGAAGAGGAAAAAGGCTGAATTCATGCATGGAAAAGAAAAAACCATGGAAGAAAACTGCTGAATTTGGCACAAAAAGACCATTTGTGAAGATACTGTAAAGAGGCGTTATTTAGGATACATGTTGTATTTGTTTACCTAAATATTGTATTTATTTTTCATTATCATATTTTATACCTAAGATTTTTATACATTCAATAACTCACTGTATTTTTCACCTCACAACTATAAAATATCATATTATAACTTGCATTTTGTTATCCTTGCCCTAGAATCAACCTTTGTTTCACAAAATTTTATTGATATGCAATCACTATACACCAATTAGCTGATGTATGATTACTTAGCTTACAACTTTAATTGGTTAACCTATGAATTGCATTTGTTTTCCAAAAATTAACACAATAAACCACTTAACATACCTAAAATGTAACTTGGTATTAATAAGAATATAAATGTTACATCTTAACATTCAACATGCACTTGTTTCCCTAAAAATGACTTTTATTATATTTCACATAATTTTAGTGATACGAAAACCACTGAATACATGTAGAACTACATAGCTTACACATATAATTTACTAACATATCAATTGAAATTGTTTTCCTATAAGCTCTTAATATCAACACAATGAACCACTTGAAATAATTGAAAATTCAACTTGGTATTAATAACCATACAATAGTGCTTCTTCAAATTCAACATGCATTTATTTCATACAACCTTCAACCTTAAAAGCAAATCCAAAAACAACATCTCAAATTTACTCAACATATCACCCACAAAACAATTAGACACAAAATAAGCCGATTACATATCATCCAGCAACAATTCAAAGATTCCACAACTAGAGATCCTCAAGTCCTTCAATCCCAAGGGAAAATGAAGGAATCATAGAACAAGTTTTCTTCATGTATTCATTAACAATCTTATCAACCCATGCATGTGTCTTTGGGTTTTCTATAACTTCCTGTGCAGTCATCACATGCTAAGGATCGTCATTTCCTATGGTTGTGCCTTCTTGTTGTGGTTCTGATTGTGGTTGTTATTGCGGTTGTGGTTACACAATCGGATTAACAATTGCGCCCTCAAGGTTCTGCACCAACACATGTGTAATGACCTCCATGTCTCATTTGAAAACGAGACAGGCCCTATTTAGAGGCTGGCAGAAACGAACGAAAGTTAATCAAACAAAAATTCAAAAACTGCTTTAAAAAATATGAACTATAAACTGCATTAGATTCCCTTACATCTGCATGTCTTTTAAAACAGACCTCCATGCACTAGTTTTTAAAAACTATAAAGCAAAAAGAAAAAAAACACTTACATTACTAGTAGCTTTCTCGATATCTTCATTGCTCATCAAACCACTAGGAATGCGATACAAAATAATCATGGCTCCTGAGCAACGCCATCAAATACAACAGACGATGTATGAAGCCCCTCATAGCCAATATTCTCATTGTGAGTTCCCTCATATTGCTGCTAGCTGCTTCTTTTAACTTTAACCCTCCCATCCTTGGTCAAAGGAAAACCAACCTTTACCACAAACTCCTTATCATAACCCATTTTCTCAAGATAATGAGCCCTGTTGAGCAAAGATTTTTTCGACCAATGCATGGACAAAGGCAGTCTAGTAGGGTCAGGTTGACCTCTAAAAGGAAGCCTATAAATATAAGCTCATAGATATACAAACACACAACCACCAACAAAAGACACTTCTCTTTTACCATAATCATATTTGAAGCTACTAACACCCTCACAGAAACAATCAAGCACTAATCCACACCAATCAAGACTCTTAATAGTCCCAACATTCTCTAAAGCACTAACAAGCTTAAAATCAACCAAATTTCTTATAGTTGGGGCAAAAGAATTACACACGACATGCATAACCAAAAATCTCATCACCACCATAACCTAGTTTACCCAACTCCTCAAACAAATTAGATGTGAGATATTACCAGCACCTAACTCATTGCTCCATTTATTCCTAATATCCATATCCCTTGACAAACTCCTCCCATTGTTCCTGACCAAACCAACAGGAAATCCTGGAATCCTAGGAATACAAAATATGTCAAACACGTTATCAGGGGTAATGATGTACCTTGAGCTGGCTATTTCTTGAACACACCAACATGATCAAACCTAGAACAAAAAAATAAAAGCCATCCTAGAACAATTTGAAGTCAGCATAAAACAATATGAAATCAGCCCACAGAATCAAACCTATCAACCAGCCAAGGAACGATTCCAAAAGAGAAGGATGAGATGTCAAAGGAAAGAAGTCTACCAAAATCTATCTCTTCAACATCTATCTTTTGGACGAGAGTGAGTGCATCAATTAAATATTTTAGCTTTGAAGGACAACGGCTAGTTGCGAATTTCTTAGTAAACCTTAAAATAAAAATTAAATATGAAAAGTGTAAGCATACATGTCTTGAAAAGTGAGTTTATATCTAAGACACAAAGATCAGTCACACATGATATACATAACTAAAACAACACAAATACTAATATATGCAATATTTAAACAAACAAAAACAGTTTCTAAAATAACATTGAACACAAACAATTTTTGGATAAGAAACATTTACATAGAAATAAAATAAAAAAATACAATATGAATGTTAACATATGCAACATTTTAAAAAATAGAAACAGTTTCTTATCAACACTTAGGAATATAAAAACAGAAGACACACAAAATGTTAATAACAAGTAAACACGGAATATTATCAAATGCAATATTTTATGGAACAAATACAAGTTATAACATATTAAAATAAAACGGTAATGGGGGGGACATTTACGTGTTACCCTCCTCATTAGTACGTTCAACCGCCTGCTTCTTTAGACAGTTGCAATATTGTTTTGCATCCCTTTCCTCACTTGCAACCATTTCTCTCAACCCTGAAGCTTCACCAACATCACTGTCCTCTTTCCTCTTCAAACTAGGTTTTTTCTCCTTCTCAACAAACTCCTTCTCAACTCTAGCAGATTTCTTCACCTTCTCAGCATATGTCTTCACAATAACTTTTTTCCTTTGTCTTCTTTTCCTTCTCAGCAGGAGACTTTTCAGCAACTTCTTTCGCCTTCCTTTTAAACTCTCTAGTAGGGGTCAATATAACTAACTAATACATCTATTAGCCTAACATATGCAACTCCTAAAAAAACAAAGGAACATTATAAAACAGAGTCAAAATAGGCCAATCTGATATACGAATCAGAAAAACAAGATACCTAACTAATACATATGTTATCCTAACAAATTCAACTCCTAAGAAAACAAATGCACAATATAAAACAAAGTAAAAACATGCGGATATGACATACAAATCAGAAAAATAGAATAACTATCTAATATATCTATTAGCCTAAGATATGAAATTTTGAAGACAACAAATGCACATTGAAATAATAACTGGACTGCTAACATACGGCAAAAAAATAGAGCAACTAACTAATACATATCTTATGATAACAGATGCAACGTCTAAAAATCAAATGCATGCTATAAAAAACTCAAAACATGCAGATCTGACTTGCAAAAAGTCAACAACAACAAGATTGAAACCCACAAACACACATAACAAGAACAAAAAAAAGTGTAAAACTCCAAATATTCAAAATGAAAAATAAAAATACGAACCATGAGAATGAGAAGGCTGAGACAACTTCTCAGCTTTAGGAGGAAGACCTTTCCCCTTCGCCCTACCCATAGACTAGGTCAAATACACAAAGAAAACCTTACATCAGAATTGTGAACAACTATAAAGAAAAAATGGAAAAGAACATCAGTAAAATTTGAAAACCTAGAATGACAGTCTTACCGAATGCTATACCTGACGAATAAATTGATCGGTGAAGATAAACGGCGAGATTGCGGCAAAGTAGAAAGGAAAAGTTGCGGCGAAATTTGGTGAAGAACAAAGATAAAGTCGAAGAAATCGAACGGAGAAAATGCAGAAGAAGAAGATGAAGTTTTACCATTGACAAAACGCAAAAGAAAAAGTAAATTTCATTCACGCGTGAGGACACAGTAAATAGATGAACAATTTTCAAGAGAAACTTCTAAAAACCACAGAGAAAAAGAAATATAAAAAAGGAAGAAAATTAGTATTTATACTAACTACCCCATTTTTTTAATTAATTACAAACTGAACTCCATTTTGCATATCAGCCTCTGGCATGTCCATAAGCTTATGGACAGTCCGCCTTTCTTGAGACTTTTCCATTATGAATAAGTAGTTTATAAAATTTATTCGGGGAAAAAATAAAATTTATTTAGGGATATTCATCTTCGATCACATATTACTCGAACTCTACGTTTAATTTATTTCATTTGAAAAATATAAACATAAAGTCATAGTTAAAAGTATAGTTATAAAAGCTTTTTAAAGTTTAAAAGAAATAGAGTAGCATAAAAAATTTACAAAATTATATTTTAGTTTTGTTTAACATTAAATTTTATTATTAAAATCTCGATCATGTGTTGCTCGAACTCTACATTTAATTTATTTCATTTGAAAATATAAACATAAAGTCCTGGTTAAAAGTATAATTATAAAAAAATTTTGTAAAAATGGAGTTGCATAAAAAATTTTAAAAATTTTAAAATTTATACTGTTTTGTTAAAAATGGAGCTACATAAAAAACATTAAAAATTATATTAATTTTTTTGTTTTGTTAAAAAATGACATTATATATATATATATATATATATATATATATATGAATATGTTCAATCATTTTAAACCATGAATCGTGAGTGTGTTGTCTATTTATTCATAATTATAAGTACAATGTTTGTGAGAGTGACGTCCGACTTTAGTAAAAAATACAGCCGATGTCGATAAGTCAGACATGCGTGCAACGTTGATCATTTCATGTCTCCAACATCGGTAAGCAAGACATGCGTGTGATGTCGGTCACACATGGCTGCGAGAGTGATGTTCAATGCCGGTGACAAAAAAAATGACGTCGGTAAGGCAGGCATGCGTGCGACATTGGTTATTTCATGTCTGGGGTAGGTACGTGAGACGTCGGTCACAATAATAAGCAATTCCAGTAAGCAAGAAATGCATGCGACGTTGGTCATTCATGTATACGAGAGTGACGTGTGACATCGGCCACAGAAACAATCGATATCGATAAGCCAGACATGCGTACAACGTCGGTCGTGTTAGACTTTTTACCTCGTTTTTTAAAACTGAGGTAAAAAGTGTACCTCTGCTTTTTTTAACCAAGGTAAAATATTATTTACTTTGAAAAAAAATAACCGAGGTAAAAGAACTTTTAACTCGGTTATTTTCTCTTAACCAAAAAAATGAGGTAAAAGGTGTGAAGTAATAGATGTTTTTCCTTGCCGTGATAGTGGAATATCCTCCATAATGTTCTGAAGCCATTATGCTTCTTAAACTGCTTTATCTAAAGCAATGAACTCAAATTGCATTGTGGATCTGGAAAACATCATTTGGTTCGAGGATTTCCATGATACAGCTGCATAACCAAGCATAAATACATACCCACTTGTGGATTTTGAATTTTTTTTAATCTGATATCTAGTTAGCAATACTATAACCTTCTAGAACGACTTGATATCATCCGTAGTGCAAGCCCATAACTTTGAGTATGTCTCAAATAGTTCAAAACTCTAGTTATCCCTTTCCAGTGGCTATGCCCTGGATTGCTTGTATAACGACTCAATACGTTAGAAGCATGTGCTAAATCGGGTCTTATACAATTTGTCAGATACATAAGACTCTCGATCACTTGGGCATATTCCAATTTTAATATCCCATTGCCTGATTTTTTTCATCATCTTGAGATGAGAGTCCCAGGATTTTAGCTATCCCACTTGAATAGTTCTTGAATCTATCAAGTACTTTCTAGGCGTAATGTTCTTGTGACAAAATTATTCCTTCAAAATGTTTAAATATTTTTATCCCTAAGATCCCATCTACTAGTCCCAAGTCTTTCATGTCAAAATTTCCTTTAAGCAAGTTCTTAGTTTTTTTATCACGTCTTTATTGCTACCTATGATGAGCATGACATCCACATATAGGCACAACAAAATGTATCCATTTGGATTATCTTTGACATAGATCCATTTGTCACTTCTTTTTTTTTTTAAACCATTAGACATTGTCAATTTTTTTGTGCCAATGTTTAGGTGCTTGTTTTAATCCATATAGAGATTACACAAGTCTACACACTTTGTGTTCTTGTCCATAGATGACATAATCCTCAGGTTGTTTCATATAAATTTCCTCTTCAAGCTCTAAATTTAGAAAAGCTATTTTTACATCCATTTGATGTATTTCTAAATTTCGTATAGCCACGATTGCTATTAGCATTCTCATTGAAGTTATTCTTGAAACCGGAGAATAGATGTCAAACAAATCCAACCCTTCTTTTTTCCTAAATCCTTGCACCACAAGCCTAGCTTTGTAATTCTATATTGGGCCATTTGTTTTATATTTTCTTTTGAAAATCCACTTGCTCCCCCAGAGCTTTTGAACATGATGGAAAATCCGTTAACTCTCATGTATGGTTTTGTATAATGGATCTAGTTTCACTGTTCACCACTTTTTATTATGAAGGTGCATCCGGTTTAGACATGGTTTCCTTAAATGTTATAGGATAATTTTCTAATAGATAAGCCATTTAAAAAATAGGACCAAATGATTTCTCCTTTCTAGCTCTTTTTCTACGTCCAAGTTCATCACTGCCCTTTTCTGATTGTTGACCAGAAGTACTTGCTTCTCCTTCTTCACGAGTCCATTTATGACTTACTTTGTCCTCACACAGGAACACATTTTTGAAGAAGGATGAATTTCTTGATTTTATTAATTTATTTTCATGTGTATCTGGCACATAATACTTGTACACCATGAATCGATAAGCACTACTATTATGTGCATACCTGATAAAAATACAGTCAGCAGTTTTAGGTCCAATTGTGACCTTTTTAGGAGGTCGTACTACCACTTTTGCTAAGCACCCCCACACTTTCATGTATTTGTACGAAGGTACATTACCTTTCTATAACTCAAAAGGAATCTTTCCAGTCACCTTATGTGGTATCTTGTTGAGAATGTAATTGATGGTTACTAAAACACCCCCCCCCCCACATGTTCTGGGATAACTCAAATTCTTGCAACATTGCATTCATCATCTCTTTGAGAGTTTGGTTCTTTCGTTCCGCAACTCCATTAGATTCAGGTGAGTAGGGAGATGTAGTTTAATGAATAATACCATGTTCTCTACAAAACGCATTGAATGGTTCATTTTACTCACCTCTCCTATTACTTCAGATAATTTTAATTGATTTACTAATTTGGTTCTCAACTTCCAACTTGTACTCTTTGAACTTTTCCAATGCTTTGTTTTTTCTGCGTAATAGATACACATAGCAATACCTTGTGATATCGTCTATGAAAGTTACAAAATACTTTTTACCGCCTCTAGTTTGCACAAACTTTAAATCACATAGATCTGTGTGAGTTAATCCTACTGGTTTGATTGTCCTCTCCACATATGGGGATGATGTTTTCATGAGTTTTTCATGTACGCAGACTTCACATTTGTCTTTAATTGTTTTGTATTTTGGAATCATGTTCATCCTCAATAGTCTATTAATAGATTTATAATTCACATGTCCCAATATATCATGCCAAACGATAAAAGACTCAATGACATAAGCAAAAGCAAAAGCATTATTCTGATTCATTGAAGACTAGGGTACATCATTTTTGGGATGATTTTCATTGCATTCATTTTAACCAGTCCATCCTTGACATACCCCTTTCCCACATACACCCCATTGAAGACTAGGGTACATCAGTTTTTGGATGACTGTCATTACATTCATTTTTAACCACATTCCCCTTTCCCACATACACTTTCATTCTTAGAGATAACTAACTTATCAGACACGAGCTTGATCATAAACCCGTTCTTGGAGAGAAGAGTGCACGAGATCAGATTCTTGCAAATGTCTGGAACATGCAGGACATTGTTGAGTGTCAGCTTCTTTTCGGAAGTCATCTTCAGCACGACCTTCCCTTGACATTCAACTGTTGAACTGATGGAGTTTCCCATAAAGATTTTCTCTTCAGTCTTGCTCTTCTGATATGTTGTGAACATACCCCTATCTGAGCAGATGTGTCTGGTGGCACATGTATCATACCACCACTCCTTTGGACTACACCCAACCATGTTTACTTTTGTCATCACAGCACACAGAGCTGAATCCGAGAGCTGTCCTTCAGTTAGGTTAGCTACAGTCTTTCACTTCCTCAAGTTGACCTTGCTACAAAATTCGTCTGCCTTGTGCCCAATTTTGTGACACTTGTGGCATTTTTTGCTTAACTTCTTGGCGGGTTGCTTCTTGAAGCTGCTCCATTTTGGGGGTTGAACCTTTCTTTGCTTCCCCTTTTGCTCTGCCAGATTTACTTTCTGCTAAGGCTGCACCCCATCAGCCTTTCGGTCGGTTGACTCAATTCAAAGCTTGACATTTAAGTCCTCGACTTTCGTTGCTTTCTGTTTTTGCAACACACAGTGCCTGAAGTTCTCCCACTTTGGAGGAAGCTTCCCAATGAAGGAACCCACTTGAAATGTTTCATAAATGTTCATGCCTTCAGCTATGACCTCATCGGTGATAAGTTGCAACTCTTCAACTTTCTCCATGATCGGCCTTGGTTTTACCATTTTGTAGTTTGGAAACTTTAACATTGCATGCTTCTTTGTGCCCGCATCTTCATACTTTTATTTCTTGTGCAGGGTCAGCCACAAGTCTTTACTCATTTTCTCAATAATGTACACATTGTACAATGAGTCAATTATTCGTACTGTTATGTAGCCCTTGCTCATATAGTCCCCTTGAATCCAATTGTCAATTCTTGCTTGGGCATACACATCAGTGTTATTTCAATGGGAATGACATAGCATACCACTTACTTTACGTATATAATATCATTCTTACAGCATCATAAAATTTAGTTTGTAAATTTATTATATTTTTCCTTGCTTATGAATTCGCTAAAAATACTTGGGGCAATTGAGAAATATTTTAGGCATTGTTGTGGCTTGACATGCAGAGGGACTCTTTTTCTGCCAGATAATGCAGTAGACATCCTTGAAAGAGCTGGCATGACTTCATGTATGCCCACTACAACAAATGTTGACACAAAAGCTAATTTAAGTGCTTCCTCCAGTTTGCTATATACCGATACTACTCATTATTGAAGCTTAGATGGGGCATTGAAGTACCTCACTCTTAAAATACCAGACATATCTTATGCAGTGCAACATGTGTGTTTATATATACATGCTCCCACAGTTGATCACATGAATGAATTAAAAGGAATTTTGAGATACATTCAAGGCACACTTAATTATGGTTTATATCTCTACAAGTATATGCTTTCTTATCTTATATCTTACAATGATGCGGGTTTGGATGGTTGCCCTAACTCAAGGAGATCAACATCTGGATATTGTATGTTCTTTAGAGACAACTTGATTATGTGGTCCTCTAAACTACAACCCACCTTGTCACGGGCTAGTGTTGAAGCCTAATAAAGAGTGGTTGATAATGTTGTCTCTGAATCATGTTGGATTCAGAAACTTCTATTAGAGCTCCATTTTCCGGTTCTTTAGGCTACTTTGGTACTATGATAATGTTAGTGTGATATACCTTTTAGGTAATCCAGTTCTGCATCAACACACTAAACATATCGAAATGGATATACACTTTGTAAGCAAGAAAGTTGCTCGTGATTAAGTTAGCGTACGACATGTCCCGTCCCGATACCAAATTGCTAATATATTCACTAAAAGACTTTCACACATATTGTTTTGATGATTTTCATGATAAACCAAGCGTCCGTAAACCTCTCGATTTTACTACGGGGTTTGTTAGATTATGGTTATAATCTAGGCATATCTTCTATTATTACCATACTAACAGCATCTCCAACCCATGGGTCAGTTTGTAGAAAGCCAGTAAACACGTAGGATTGACAGACTACCAAACCAAAATTTCTCCAATGCAGCAGTCACTTCAAGGCATCAATCATACGTGGAAGAAATACCAATTGACACCGTCAAGTACGGTATCTGTACGCAAAAGGTCATTCTGAGGCCCTCGGTTTTCAAAAACATTAAATGCTGGTAATTATTTTTTACTTTTAACCATTTTATTATGTTTAACTGGGATATAATATTTAAAATTAAAATCAATTTAATAATATCATATTAATTAAAAATAAAAAAAATTACTCTCTCAGTCCTAGAGAAATTGGCACAATTTGACTTTTGAAAATCAACTAAGTAAGATTATGTTGCTGAATTAGACTTTAGTCTACTATTTATGTTAGATATTTCTAAATTATGTAAGATTATGTTGGATGTTGTTTTATTATATTGGATGCTCCATATTATGTTGATTAATTAGGTTGGAATTGATGTATTACATTGGATGGTGCTATTATTTGGATGTTGGTTTGTACGAAAAAAAATATAACATTTAACTTCAATCTTAACCTATTCAACAAGCTTCACGCAAACTTATAAATTTTAACCACAAGCTGATTAATAAACAAAATTGAAAACTTAAGTTACCCGATAATATATTTATATATATTCAAATTATTCCAACAATATAGTGATAAATAGGTATTATTCTGATAAGAATGAAAAAATTTATTATAAGACCCCATATCAATCAAATGACAAACCACATCCTAGTCATCTATTAAGGATATTTTGTAAATATTCTGATTAGATTCTATAATGTTATTTTCCCATTAGATTTAGTTAAATATGCTTATATTAGAACCCTTTTTTCCATTCATGATTAGCATAGCTACCTTTTCTCACTGGCCTTTGGTCTCTTGTACTGGACCTATATATGGTATGTCAGGGGATTTCTAGGTAGATGGATGAAAAAAATATCGGATGTGATATAGTTTTTTTATAAAAATCGGCATGTCCTATCTAATATTTCAAGTTTGGGAAATGTGACTAGTATAAAAGTGCAGTTGAGTTTACATTGGGAATTTCATGCTATAGGAAAAGGTATATCTCAGTTTTGGAATGGCGTCAATCAGGGTCCTCAATCTAGATGGGCATCAATAAATCTTGATTTAAAAGTTTTGTAGTATTACTGATCAACCAAAGTGACTGTCATTCACCGTATATCCTCTTCTCCTACATAACAGATCCCGGAAGTGATTCCGAGGAAAATGCTCTGACGCCCAAGTCAGTATTTCCTTTAGAGAATTAGAATTTTTCAGTTTAGTCTCACTTACCTCCTTCAGTGCTGCTTTTGTTGTATTTATAGGAGTCCACAATTGTGGCTCCGCATTCCTAGCGTTTGAGATTGTGGGTTGTGTCATGGTTCCTATAATTTTGGTTGGTGGCTAAACCCCCAAATGTGGCTCCACCTTTATAGGTTCATGATCGAGAGCTTCAGACTAGGCTCCACCTTTCTTGGTTCGTCCGCCTTATCTATGTTTTATTCTTGGGTTGGTCTTAAGGCCCATCAGCCTTTAATTTACAGGTTAGTGATGTGGTCTATGGGTTAGTTATACACTATAAGCCCCCCTAGCTATGAATACTAGTGCACGTGAAGCGATGACTTCATTTGCGGAATGTATACGAATAGTTGTTTTGTGAGCTTCTGAGCCTACGATGATATGTTCGTCATTGATGTAGTACTTGCTCCTTGGCTATCGATATGTTTTTGATTGGTTTCTTGATTTTGAATTTTTTATTTGAATATCCTTCATACTTGTACAAACTTAGTCATTTGAAATTTTGGTTCATTGAACCGAAATTTCCTACTTTTTACTTGCTGTACCGTTATGAAATATCCTCTTATTCTGTTATATTTCCCCTTTATAACAACTTCAATTTTGGTGACTTAATTTGTTCACTATTTAGTGTACTTTATTTACCCATATTTTGTCAGACATTCGTCATTACTCTTTTGATTCTAATCCTCTTTTCTTTTCAGTTTGTTAAATTAATTTCCTTAACCATTTTGGATTCTATATCTTCTTCCTGCCTTCTTTATTCTTCCAGCTTCTTGACGTACTTTATCAGTTCATAAGTTTTCTTATCTTAATCTTCTCTCTCTGTAAGGCAATTCTTATAATTGTAAGCTTCTGTTCCATCTCCCTTATAGTAGCTTTGTTTCCTAATTTCGATATAGGAGTTCTCCAATTTATTTTTTTTTTGTTTTCTCCTGGGCTTGTACTCTGTTTTTTGCTCTCTCGGTTTTGCCAGAATATACTATTTGCATTTTGTGACTCTGATGGATAGAATTCTTGTCTGGATTTTAGGAATTATGTCTGCCTCAATATCGATCCCTAATGTTGGTGAACCCTTCGTAAAAGATAATCCGGTTGACAATGTCGAGTCCAGGGAGATTTCCAACCATCCTGCCAGTCTATCTACCATCGGTACTATTCTTTCTGATTACTAGTTGGATAATTTAAAAATTGGTTTTCCTTTTTTGTCCTCCTATGAGCTTAAGTCCCTAATAGTTCTGAGAGTGTTCGCTCTCCTCCTCCTGGCTTCATCTCTTGTAATCTAGACTATCTTAAATTTGGACTCATCTTCCTCTTTCTCAGCACATTATAGATTTACTTTCAAGTTACCAGGTTGCATTATCCCAGCTTCACCCTAAAGCTGTATCGATCATTGTTGTTTTCTATCATGTCTGCGAGGTAGCTCAAATCCCTTTTTTGATTGGCCTATTATGCAACCTATATCAGTTTTGTAGGGTGAAAAACTCATCCGATGAGTTCACCCTTTACCCAGTAATTCCTGATGTGGAGTTTGTCACTGGATTTCCTAAGAATTGTGGTGTGTGGAGGAAACATTCTTATTTATAAAACTTGGTAATTAAAATGAACCAACTCTTTGAGTTTGGAATTATAATGTTCCAAAATCCAAATTTCCTAAGGCCGAGTTTCGTCTTAATGCTAAGTCTGAAGTTGTATTAACACTCAACTGAAACTTAATCTATCTTTGCCATACTGTTTCTGAGGGTGAAGGTGTTTGTTTGTTGTTATCTTGTTATTTTTCCTTGTTGGACATATTGTTATCTTTTTAATTTTGTTATTGTCCTTATATCTCTGTCTATTCGTCTGAGTTGTTTTGTACTCTGGATTGCTGATATAGATTTAGCTAAGCATCCTATTGAGAGAATTAATTTTTATGATGATGAGAATGAGGAGCTAGAAGTTGCAGCTACTGAAACAAATTATAATAGTGCCACTATTGTCTCACAGGATAGTGTTATCGATGCAAGTTCCCAGCAAGTAAACACTATGGTTATATGAAATGAAGGTAGATCGGTAGTCGAGAACACCGCTACTAATACATCTCGGAGAAGAAGGAAGAAGGATCGAACTGGTGAATCGTCAAGTGCCTTGGAGCCTCCTAAGAAAAGGGGGTGTATTGGCCATTCTCATCCTAAGGTTCTGTCACGAAGCCATGACTTAATGGTACAGGGAACCATTCCTTCTATGTACTCTCTCTAAACTTTCAATCCATGAGACAATGGTCGTGGTATATTTCTTCATAATTTTAAAATTAGGTTTGATTTTGTTTTATGCTTCTCTAGTACAGAGTATAACAGTTTTC
Organism: Rubia yunnanensis; assembly: GCA_037428765.1. NCBI lineage: Eukaryota > Viridiplantae > Streptophyta > Magnoliopsida > Gentianales > Rubiaceae > Rubia > Rubia yunnanensis. The sequence goes on from CM075066.1 coordinate 43,752,388, forward strand.
TTTGTTTTTTTTGTTTTCTTTATATAATAATGTTGGTGACAGTTTTCAGCTTGTCAGTGAATGGGTTGCACAGTTCCTTGAGGGAGACGGTTCGATCCTAAAAAAATATCAGGCCACTGAAGAAAGGTGTGCAACTCCGAATGTCTCTCTTGAAACTACTGAGGAATGCATATATTTTGCTGAAGAACGTGCCTTGGGCACTAAGGAGAAAGATGATAAGCTACATTCTGAGCTTGAAGAGATGCAGACTAATGGTCCAGCTTCACTTGGGTACCCTCAGGTCCTTGTTGATCATCTCATCAAGAAAACGTCTTTCTACCAGTTGTTTGAGGAAGTTTCTACTTCTGCTCGCAATGTTGGGTATTGTGAGGCTCTAGTCGAGCTACGAGGACTTAACCCTACTCTTAAAGCTTAGAATTTTCCTAAACATACCAAGTATGAGGCAGTATTGAAGCAACAGATGGCCATTCTTAATGATGGTTTCATTAGTTGCATTTCTAATAGTGGTCATTCTTATGCTCTGCTGTCTCACCTCACTAGTCTTCCTTGTTTGCCTTCTATGACTGAGTTAAAAGAGTGTGAATTTGATTATTTTGGAAGATTTTCATTTTGGTTCTCACGCTCCTAATCCTCCTTCTAATTCTGATGCCAATGTAAACACTGAGGCCAATGCGAACACTGAAGTCTCCGCTCGGCATGTGAACAAACAGAACTCTGCTATCGTTATCCGGAATTCGTCCGCTTCCCCCTCTAATATTTTTTGATCTTAGTGCTATGGATTTTTAGACTTTTTATTTGTAATTATTAGCAATACTTTTATTTATGTTTGTATTTTTTTGTACTATTATGGGTATTAGTTATGGGTTGCGCCAGTCCAATTTTGTGACTTCTCATCATATTTACTTATATGCAAGGCTATGATATTTTGGTTGATCATAAGTTTTTGAAACATCTTTACTGTTTGGGATCTAATGTTTATTTTCCTCATTATCCTGGGTTTTTATCTCCTCATTCTCATTGCCTCATTAGACTGATTGAAGCTACTTAGTCTTATTCCAAAGAATATCTTGAGCTTATTTCTATTGATCACTTCCTTAATTTTGATTCCGTTCCATTATGAATTGGATGGCTAATTCCTAATTTCTCACCATCTACATCTCCTTAAATGGCATGCGCAGGTCTGTACCTAAAGGTTATAGTATTGAATCTTTGGACAAGGACGTAATTCATAGTTTAGGCGTATTGGCGTATATATGCACTCGCTTAATCTTCCTAATCACGTTCAAGAATGGGTGCTATCGCTGGGTATTGGGTTGAAGAATCTTCTGCTTAGTATTAATGACCTTGAAGTTGGATGGAAGAAGACTTTAAAAGCTACTCAAGAGTCTACCCGTGAATTGAAAGAGTTTTGTGTTGAACAAAACAACCTTATTCACCGCCAACAATTAAGCATGGTTAGAATGCTTGGTCGACAGGAGGAAGCTAAGAATTTTACTGCAAGTAAGGCTCGCAAAGCTCATCAAAAGACCTTGATTATTGATAAGCAATGTACTCGCATCGATGATTGGCTAGATCGTTTGAAGAAAAAATATGATGAGTATGATCACCTTTGTTCTTCTGCAATCATGTGGCAAAGTAAATTTGATTAGTAGTTTGATATTAATACTCAGCTGCGTAGTGAAAATGATCATCTTTTCGCTGAGTGTAATTGCCTTGACTCATCTGTGCACTAGTTCGAACAAGCTTGTGTTGATTACAAAGATAATCTCCAAGCCCTTCAATCATCATCTCGTGGTTCTACTAGTTGTGGAGACGTGACTATGGATATCAGCGGGCAGAGGATTAACTTTTCTGAGCCTATTAGGTCGCATATTCGCCGACTAGAGGACAAATCACAAAACTTGATAATTGTGAATAAGAGTTATCAAAATACTATTGATGTTATGAGTATGCAGCTTAACCGCGAAGAATTAGATAACATATTTTAAGGCGTACTATGCCAGATATCTTGGTCATATGGAATGAAGGGATCTAACGCGGCATCCCGCTTACTTGTACATGAAATGGCGATATGATCATATTCCAGATGAAGAGCGTGCGGCTGAGCAATCTCGTCGTGGTGCTGAGCACTCTCATCGTGAGGCTTAGCAAAGTCATCGTTGTGGTGGTTCTTCCTCTTCTGGATCATCTTGCACATCAAGGTGAAGATAGTTTTTTTTATTGTACTAGCTACTTTTATGTTATTTTCAAGTAGTACTTTTATGTTATTTTCAAGTAGTACTTTTATGTTATTTTCAAGTAGTACTTTTATGTTATGTTGGTTCATAATTTGGAAAGTTGCTTATTTGATGGAAAAAAATATTACGCTTTTCTCATTTTCCTTTGTTTGGTTATATGTTTTTCTAAGAGGTATAATTAGGGTCTTAAACTTTCACCAAGAAAAGCAACACGATTTACGGTTTGCTTCTGTCGCTGACACTGTAGGCACACTTACATTTTTTTCGCAAGATCTCTAGCTTGGAAAATCGCTTGTATTGTGCGAACTGCAAGATCTATTTCTTGATTACATTTTTGTTCTTGTGGGCATATCTACCTTTTTTCAAGATCTATGGCTTGAATAGTAAAAGTGGTGAGGCTGCAAGATCTATCACCTGCGAACTCATGAGCTTCATTTTGTACGAACCACAAGATCTATTGCTTGCTGATGTCACTGTTTTTGTAGGCATGTCTGCCTTTGTGCAAGATCTATAGATTGCAAAAGTAAGCTTTGGGGGTTTCAACATCTATAGCTTGCAAAATCGAAGAGTTGTAATTTTCTAATAGCAAGATCAATTTCTTGCTTTTGTGGGTTTTCCTAATTTTTTAATTGCTTTCAGATGACTTCGTAGTTTGTTAGGGTATGATTGATCATATTCAATTGATTTCGAATACAAGACTTGGTATTCAGTTTGTAATGTGCCATAGTTTGCTATTATTCACAATATGCAAGTAAAGGACATAAAAATAATTTTCCCCAAAAGGCACTTTTTGATATTTATAATGTACGATCGTGATAATATCACCTTCAAAACAAAAAAAAGTGCGAACATAATCATTGATCATCTCGTGGCTTCTATATAACTAGATTTTTCCTGTCTTCCTTCTTGGATCTACACATAAAACTTTCCCAGGTTGATCACATGCCAAGTATTGGGGACACTGCTGCCATCCAATCTCTCTAAACTCGTAGCAGTTGGATCAGTGTGCCTTCGTTATCTTGTACGTTCATTCCACTTTGGGGTTAGCTTTCCTTTTTCTTCTACTAGGTTTGCTTCATTTTTTATCAATACAAGATCACCAAATTGAAATTGCGTCTCTTTGACTTTCTGATTGTATGCTCTAGCCAGCCTTTCTTTGAACTTTTCCTCTTTGTCCAATGCCCTTTGTCTTTTCTCTTCAAGTTCGTCTAAATCCAACCTCATCATTTCTGGATTATCGTTCTCCTTGTATTCTTTTACTTGAAGGCTTGAATTTTTTATTTCCACTGGTTAAACTGCTTTGTGACCATAGACAAGACTGTATGGCGTTTCTCCTGTAGGTTGTCGAACAGTTGTTATGTACAACCATAGGGTATTGGGTATCTCTTTGATCCAGCCAGTTCACTTTCCTTCCAATCATTTTTGGATACCCTGAATTATGGTCTTCTTTGTTACTTCCACCTGACAAGTTGCTTGAGGTTGAGCTACAAATGTAAACTATTGTACAATCCCCAACTTCGAACACCATTCAGTAAAGGATCAACTTGTCAAGTGTGTGCCATTGTATGTGACGATAGTTTCTGGCACCCCAAAGCGACAAACTATATTCTTCCAAGAAAACTTTCTTGTTACTTTTGGTGTGACTCTTCCTAATGGATTTACTTTCATCCACTTCGTGAAGTAATCGATTGCCACAATTAGATATCTAGCATTGCTAGCACCCTTTGGAAAAGGTCCAACTAGGTCGATTCCTCATTTATCGAATGGCCAAGCTCCATATTCCCCTTAATGCAGAAAGTGGTTTGCATGACATTGGGGCATTAATCTGGAACCTTTTTCACTTGAGCACGAAGTTATGCACATCTTTAAACATGGTTGGCCAATAGTATCCAGCTCGAATGATCTTCCTCGCAATTGTTCAAGACCCTTGATGCATTCCACATAATTCTTCATGCACTTCCTTCAATATTTCACCTTATTTCAATGATCCTACAAACTTTATACATGGAGATAAGAAACCTTTTTTGTATAAGATTTCCCCTTTGTAAACGTAGTTGTGAGATCACAATTCCAACTTCCTGGCTTGTATCTTTTTCGTTGGCAACTTTCCCCTTGCAAAGTAATCCATTCACGATGCCATCCATTTTTCTTCTTCTGTCTGGCCTATTGACACGATTGTCATTACTGTACTTCTGACTGGAATAACCTCCACTTTCACATCTTTGTGTTCAATCAATGAATCGAACCCAGGAGTTTCCAGCTTTCTTACGGTATCTGCTTAGTATTTTCACTTCTTGGTACATACTCAATATCGAATTATTTGAGTTGGGAAATGAGCTAACGAACCCTCATTAAATACTTTACCAATTGCTCTTCCAAACTTCGTAGTCTCCTTGCACTTACTGGACTACTATCTGTGAATCACTAAAGCCCCAAGCACTTTTGACCTTTATTATGATTGTAAGATCTAAGCTACATATTAATGCTTTATACTTAGCTTTATTGTTGGTAAGTGGGAAATTGAAACAAAGTGAATATATGTGCTCTCCTCCTTCCGAATTGGCTAGGAGCAGTCCTGCACTGCAACCTTCTTTGCTAGATGTCCCATCAATGAACAATTTCCATTTGATATCTACCCACTTGGATTTTCCTTTGTCGATTCCAAGATTTTGTTTTACACTCGCCTCTCGTGCATCCGCACTTGTCATCTGTGCAATGAAGTCTGGTAAGGATCGTGCCATGAATGCAGTTCGCGGTTGGAACTCGATCTCATATTGCCCCAATTCAAGAGCCCACTTGTTCATTCTACCAGATGATTCATGCTTGTTCAGGATGTTCTTAATTGGATAGTCAGTGTAGACTATAATCCCATGTTCACAGTCTTCTTGTTGAATATACCAAAGCTAGATTTAATCTTTCAACTGGAAACTACGTCCTTTCTGCATTTGGAGTATTTAGCTGATGTAGTACACTAGTATTTGTTTCTAGCCTTCTTGACACACCAAAACTGAGCTTACCATTTTTTTTGAAATCTCCAAGTACAAATATAGTGTTTCTTCAAGGATCGGGGGTTTCAGTGTTGGTAATACATGAAGCTGCTCCTTCAAGGACTCATACACTCTCTGACTTTCTTCATTCAAGTTAAACTTTTTTAACCTTCTTAAGAACTTCAAAGAGAGGGAAGTGTTTCTCAGCTGCCTCTGAAACAAATCTACTAAGCGATGCCAACAAACTCATCAATATTTGCACTTCCTTAACTGTTCTTGGTTGAAGAAGGTCTCCTATCACTTATATTTTCTCTAGATAAAATTCAATTCCCGTAGAGGATACCTTGTATCTTAAGAATTTTCCTACACCTACTTCGATTATGCATTTCTTAGGATTAAGCTTCACGTCAATTGCACTCGGTGTATCCAAATTTTTCTTCAAGTCTTGCACGAAGTTGTACATCCTTTTGCTTTTATAACCATGTCATCGGAAAATGCTTCCACATTTTGTCCTATTTGATTATGAAATGATTGTCGACCATTCTCTGATATGTTAATCCAGTAATTTTAGGCCAAACAGCATCTTCACTTAGCAAAATATTTTGAAGCTTATTATGAAGGCTATTTTTTCTGCATCTCCCGGGTTAATCAATATTTGGTGATATCCCTTATATGCATCCAAGAAAGCTAGGACCTTGTATCTTGAAATCCCTTCCACTAGCTGATCAATTTTAGGCAAAGGATAACAATCCTTTGGGAATGCCTTATACACGTTCTCCACCCTGAGTCTACCTTGTTTACCATCACTGGGTTTGCAAACCATTTTGGGTAGATTACCTCCTTTATAATACCAGCCTGCATTAATTTTGTTACTTCTTCTTCAATCACTTTTTGTCTGCCACTAACGAAGCTTCGTTTCTTTTGCTTGACTGGTTTAACCAAGTCACTAATATTCAGCAAAGAGGTAGTAATCTTGCATCAACTCCTCCCATGTTTTGTACATTCCATGCGAACGTATCTTTGTGATTTTGCAAAATTTGTATCACATTTTCTTTCTCTAGGTTTGGGAGATGCTTTCCTATCTTGACGCACTTAGAGGTGTCTTCATCATCCAAAGTAACAACTTCAGTCTCTTCTCATAGATCTATTGGAGGATCCAATTTTTTGAGCAACTCGCCATCTAAGATAGTGCTAACTATGTTTGCTTGCTCCACATTCGTTCCTGCTTTAATTGCAATAACCACACATTGTCTAGATGTTTGTTGGTTTCCTCTCACTGTTGCAATTCCTGCAGGAGTTGGGAACCACATGACCAAATGGTATAGAGACCATATCGCTTTTGCTCTATTCATCTAAGGCCTGCCGATGATAGCATTAAATGAACTTAGTGCATCCATGACCACGAAGTCACATATAATAGTACAGTTTCTATCATTTTCACTGATTGTTACAGGTAGTTGTATGTTGCCTAAATGAGTCTATGCTCACCCCGTAAATCCTACCAGTGAGGATGTGGACTTCTTTAGATCAGTACGCTTGAATCCCAATCTATCGAAGCAATCTACAAATAGGATTTTGACCGCGCTCCCATCATCTATGAACACCCTATGAACTGTTGCATTTCTATTTCCAATCCTAGCGATAATGACCATTAGGTTATTTTGAGGTGAAACATTAGGAACAACATCATCTTCACTAAATGGGATCATTTCATCCACACAAAATCTCTTGTCCACGAGCTATTGTGGTGGCAACTACATGGCATTGGCTTTCCAGACATTGTTTGATAAAGACTCAGTTAATCCATGTATCGATAGGACTATTCTTTCTAGAACCTCATTCACTATGTCTTCTTCATTATCCACCACTGATGTCATCTTTTGATTCTTGTTCTGTGTGTTTGCTACAGCATGGTTCTTGGCCATGGAGCTTCCTGCTTTATTAGCTTCACTATATTGGTTTCCTCCATCGTCTTTCTTGTACTGGCTCAGATATCCATTCCTTAAATTCTCCTCTATTTGCCTTCTCAAGTCTCTGCAATATTTAATGTCATGCCAATGATCCTTGTAAAAGGCACAATAGTACTCTCTGGATCCCTTTTCTTAAGGTGCTATCATTGGTGCTGGTTCACAAAATAGCTCTATGTTCGCTTGCCAAATTTCATTTTGCAATTTTTTTTCAGAGGTGTTTATTGGGACAGTGTGCTCTTCGTTACTGATTCTCTTCCTTTGAAAGGGAGACTTCCCTTTCCCTTCTTCACAAAACCTCTTTCTGATTCTTCCATGATTCTCTTTTCACCTCGCTCAAGCTCTACCTTGCAGTTATTTACTTCTTCAGTTAGCACATATTGTTCAGTCATTTTTTGCAATTCCCTTGGGTTTTCGGGCATCTTCTTTGTGAGTTCCTTATAGAATTCTCCCGATTGTATGCCTCCTGTGAATTCACCCAACGAGGATTGGAACAACCGATCAAGAACCTACAAACTTTCTGTGGTAAACCTATTATGGTATTCTGCGAGACTTTCATTTCTTCATTGGCTATGCTATTTAGGTCTTCTCTTGTATTGGTGAACTTTTGGTTTTGGTAAAAGCATCCCAATAACATATCTGACAACTGTGCTCAAGACTTAATGCTTCCGTTTGGTAAGTCTTTGTACCATGTAATTACTAATCCCAGGAAGATAAGGAAAGCCTTACATACAAACTTGATTTCCAAATCGCAAAATTTCATGTTTTTGCGATAGGAATGAAAGAATTCATTTGGGTCAATTTTCCCATCATAAATTTTGACATGAAGACGCAGCTTGAAATCCTTTGGCATCTTGAAATTGCAAAGATACGATGACAATGGTAGTTTGTCTGCATCATCGTTTTCCACTATATCTCTTAACTCATCCCCATACTTTAGATCCTCATGCTTTTGACTTATTTTTAGGTATTTCAGTTTTAGAATGGCTAAGAACTAGCAGTATAGTTGTTCTCTATTTTCTTTTATGAGTGATGAAAAAGCTATCATTTCTTTTCTTCATTTGCGTTAGGAGACTCTGCATCCTCTTCATCATCCTCTGTATTTTCTTTACTGTGTTCTCGTTCTCTACTACAGACATATTTCTTGATCTTGGGTGGGATGCATACTCATGTTGCATCCAGCTATTTGTTCTTGTGTGTGATGGTTTTTGCTTTCTTACTTCTGGTGAACACCATCGTCGAATTTGAATGTAATAAAGGAATAAAACATATACATCATCCCCACAGACGGTGCCAAATGTTGTGGTATTCCTGATCAACCAAAGTGATTATCGTCTACCATTTACCCTCTTCTCCTGCAAAACAGATCCCAGAAGTGATTTCAGGGGAAATACTCTGACGCTCAAGTCAGTATTTCCTTTAGAAAATTGGAATTTCTCTATTTAGTCTCACTTACCTTCTTCAGTGCTACTTTTGTTGTATTTATTGGTGTCCACAATCGTGGTTCTGCATTGCTAGCATCTGATATTGTGGGTTGTATCATAGTTCCTAAGATTTTAGTTTGTGGCCAAACCCCCAAACGTGGCTCCGCCTTTATCGATTTGTGATCTAGTGCTTCAAACCATGCTTCGCCTTTCTTGGTTCATCAGCCTTATCCACATTTTATTCTTGGGCTGGGTTTAAAGCCCATCAGCCTTTAGTTTAAAGGTTAGTGATGTGGTCTACGCGCTAGGTATACACCAAAAAGACACCGGAACGGATTTTTACCGGGATCATTGGCGAAAAATCTTAATTTTAGAATGATGGGAATGAGGTTTTTAGGTGGATATATGAAATTTCGGTAAGCATTTTATGTTTAGGATACAACGGTAGATCTATATATCGATTTCACAAGAGGTTAAGGTGGTTGATGAAAAATAAAAGTTGATTTAGAATGGGTGAATCCTTCCCAAATTGAATAAATCTCAATCAGAGCACAACAATACCAAAAGTACATAAATATTCAAATTAAGAATACATTGAGCTTAATTTTGTCACAGCTTACATCAAATCCAAACAATGTGCCAACCTAGTGCAATTGAGTGCAAAAGACATGCCTGCTTGGAATATTTCCTTTTGTTACAATTGAAAGGAGATGTGGGTTGGGAACTGTGATACTCCACAAAAACAATTAGTTTCTGAGAGAAGAAAGGATTTTTAAATTGGGCATGTTTAGAGTTTGTTTTTATGGATGGAGTAAAAAAATTAGATACAGTTGAGAAATGTTCTGGATCTCGATGGATCATGTAGTACATTTTTAGTTTTGGAATACAGATTGTGTCATGCGATATGGCTCGGGTACTTTATACTCCAAATAAGACGTTACTTACTGTCAGAATATTATATTTTATTATCTAATATATTAGTGTATTTTTAGATAAATGGATGAGAAAAATTCAGATGCGGTATGATTTTCTTTAGATATCGGCTAATCTTATTGATGCGGGAAATTTCTTCCAGACCAACATAGTATCTAAATTCAGCACTGCATTCCTTAGTGATGTGGTACTCCTAACTATCCAAGTGACTATTGTTCACCATGATATTCCTACAAAAGAGATTCCAAAAGTGGTTCCGGGGGGAAATACTTTGATGCCCAAGTCAGTTACTTCTTTTTTCTCAATCCAGCATTATGATTCCAGTTGCACTTACCTCGATAAGTGTCCTCCTTCTTGCTTTTACAGTGTGTTATGAACGTGGCTCTGCTTTATCAGGATTTTCCATCGTGTGCTTGATAGTGGTTCCGACAAAGGCGGATCGTGACTGATGTCGGATCGTGGTCTCCACTTTTCTTGGTATGTGGGTTAACTTACCTTGTCCTGAGTCCACCCATCTTGGTTTGCTTTGCTGGTTAGCATAGAGCCCATTTATGGTTTGGGCCAGTGACCGGCCTCCACCGGGGGTCGTTAATTGTAGCTAATTAACCCGAGTGGAGATTGAGAAGGTCAAAGATAAAGTTTATATTCTGCACCCGTTCTAATCGCTATGCTACCAAGAGGGTAGTTAGCGGCAAGCCCTCAGTTTTTCCACGGAGATGCTAGGGCTCTAGTATCAACTAAAAAACAATCTCGTCTAGGTCATCAATCTGTACTAGTGAAAGGAATAGCTAGTAAATGCAAATAAATGGGGGTTGGATGTTCAGATTAATAACTACATAGCATAAAGAAAAAAAGAAAGTAATCTTATTAATCTAAACACTTGGGGAGTCATTGCACAACATAATTAACCTAATTTTTTTATCCTTGATTCATTCACAAGCAATATTTACTAAGCAACCTAATATTGTGTTCACAACACGTGGTGTGGCCAATGGTATACACTTTCCCGTACCTATCACGTTGGGTGCACTCACAACCCTCCATCGATGCCGCCATTGTAATTAGGGGAGTATAACAAGGTCTGACCATTATTGTAGGTCTTTTTCTCCCCCATGCAATTACGTCCTGAGCTTCCACAATGAATGCACAACTTCACCAAGGTCCTATCAACTAGGCCCAAGGGTCGTTGACACCTTATCTGTGATCTAAGGCCTCACATACCCTAGTTTGCTACTTTTTTCACTATCTCTAACCACAACCTATTAGAAAACTACACGTAATCAGCTAAGACTGGTGCGATGGCAAATAAGTTAGAGTAATACCCGGCTCTTCCGTGCACATACTCACGCAGATGCAACGTACACCCTTACCCATTCTAACATCCAGGTTTATCTTTCTAAGGGGGCATCAATAAGTGCACCATACATGAAGACAGCCCAAGGTGTGTGCCGGTATGTGGTGTAATTTTCATGCATTAAGAACATTCAAGAACAATTATAATAATATCATGAACACATAAAATAGGATAAATATAATGAATCTCACAAAAAATATAGATTAAAACATGCGCTACAATTGTCCCCGAGCTATGGAAACTACTCCATAGACTTGGAATTCAAATATAGATTTGAATTTGCATCTAGGATAAACAAGAAATTAAAAGAACATAAAGGAAAATGAGAGAGTGTTTCTCTCTCTAAAAGTGCTTTCCATATTAACTAATCTACTTTGTACATGTTTAACCTAGTAGACTAAGGTCATCTATATAGGAAAAGGGGATTGGGCCTAAAAGTAGGACAAAATTAAGCCAAAAATGCTAAAACCCTAGTTCTGCTACCGCCTGGCACGAACCGTCGTGGATAGCGTGGTCCGCCCCAAGCACTTGTCGTGGGACACACAATCACATAGGGGTTGTGACTCTTTTATAGGTGTGAGATGCTTGATTTGGCGTGGTGCCGTGGCACTTGGATCTGGCGCAAACCGTGAGCTATGGGGCATACCGTGGTTAGGAAGCACGGTTTGCTTAGAAGTTTGACACTAGGCGCAGAATTTAGCGCAAGCCTTTAGCTGGTCTTGGCATCTTGATCTTGGAATGGAATCAGTCGTCGTAAATGGGACGGTCTGCACTTATAATTAGCCTTTTTTGAGCAAATCCTTGAACTCGAGCTGCACGAGCCATGGGGTTTGGTGCGGGTCATGTCATTGCCTCGCTTTAGAACTGTTGGCGTGGGGTGTTTCCTCTAGCGCGGATCATTGGCGTTTGGCCATGAATGACCCGCGCTTACTCATGGTACTTTGGCCTGCTGTACTTGTTTCCTTTGCTACGGGTGAACCGTTAGTCCAATTTTTTAGTTCTAGTAGTCAATTTTGTAGTGCTCAAGAAGTCAAATCCAATGGAATCAGCCTTGAGGGATAATTATTCTCGAATAGATTTCAAAATTTTGCAAAACTCATCGGACCACGATTTCCCATTTCTTCATTGGCCGCTTTGATCCCCGTTGCCGCCTATATTTGAATCCAATCTCCTTCTACCACGCATTGATGTTTGTGGCCTTTGTCTACTACCATTCTATAGGTGAGTGGCCTTAGATCTCTTCTACCGCCCTTACAAACAGCCTTCACATAGAATGTAACCAAAAAGTACCCATGAGCGACCTACTAAAGATGATCAAATGGAAGATCTGGGAGCCTGTGGATACAAGTTGTTTGTAAATACTAATTAAGTCTACAAAATGTAAGATTTAGACGATAAAACCAAACATGACCATCTAAACCCCTTGTCACATAAACTCAACTAATACTAACAATCCTCCATACAAAACATACCAAAAAATATGCCAGATGCAATGGGTAAAGAATGCAAAATGAAGCACATCACACTCCCCACACTTAACCATTTGCTCGTCTTCAAGTAAACAAAGACAAGACAAAGAATTAAGAGAAATGTAGCGGGCGAACATAGTTAACTGAGGCATCCCACTTATTCCTAGATTACCCTATTTCCCCTAAAAAAAGTAAAAATCTCACAACTCTCACACTCCCAGAAGAACATAAGCAATCTAACCCAAATAAAATGTGGAAAAAGGTAAGCTAAAAAGATAAGTGTCAAGCTAGCTTACATTTCCCAAAATGATCCCAAAGGAATCCAAGAGTCGTCTCTGAAAACAATCCACCAAGGAAATCCAAGAGCTGTCTGCTTGGTTGTAACATAGGAATAATTTGTGATTCTCGACCTAGTTACAACCAAGGAGTTAAATGTATGGTCAACATAGTTTTTTGTTTTCTCTCAATATTTCTCATTTTTCCTTGGAGCCCTTTCGAGTTTTCATCCTAGCTTTAACACATAGAGGGTACTCATTTCTCACACTTTTCCACACTGCCTCTCATTTTTAACTAGGCTCGTAAGCCTAGCTAGGCCTAGCCTCTCATTTTTACCAAGGTCTTTCGACCTATTAGGGCTTTTCCTAATGTTACCCAAGTCGCCCTTTCGGGTTTTTTACTTGTCCAGGTTTTTAATTTTTAAATTTTTTACAAGTTTTCTAAAAATTTTGGTGTAGCACAAAATTGCCCCAAAAGTGGGCTTCACACTACCACGGAGACCCCCCTCTAGCACCAGTTTTTTAGCACCGGTTATTAAAACCGATGTGAAAATTGTAATAGCACCATTTTTTTTGTTAGCACCAGTTTTTAAATTGGTGTAAATTTTACACCTGTTTTTGTAATTGTATCACTGGTTTATTTTCAAATAATCGGTGTTAATTTAACATCGGTCAAAAAACTGGTGCTAAAAATGATGAAAACCGCAGTTTAACAACCGGTGCTAAAAATTACAAAAATCGGTTTTAAATTAGCACCGGTGTAAAAACCGGTGCTAAAAATCTATAAACCGGTGAAATGAAAATTTTAGCACCAGTTTTTAAAACCGATTCTAAAAAATACATAGATCGGTGCAAAATTAGCAGCGGTTTGAAAATTGGTGCTAGAAATTTTTTAAAAATGGTGGAATGTAAATTTTTGGCACCGGTTTTAAAATTTGGTGCTAAAAAATTAAAAAAACTTGTGTTAAAAAATTCTGGAAAAAAGCAAGAAAAATGGCACCGGTTGATGTATTACCGGTTAAAAACCGGTGCTAATAGGGAAAATGGCACCGGTTTTACGTACTATTCACAAAAACCGATGCTAAATAGAGCATTTAATGCTCTGAACTACCACTCAAAAATTAGATCTAAACTTTTAATCCCCTTCTCTCTTCATTGATAGAAGATTTTTTGGATGGTGAGCAATAACCCAAAGCAATGAAGACCCATGGATGTAAGTATTTATTCTTTTTTTTGAATTTCAATCAAATTGTAGTTATAATAACCATTAATGCATACATGGAGAGAGTTTACTTGTATTTATGAATTGTTTCTATGCTTTAAGTTGGTTAAGTATCATGTTGTGAGGGTGTAAATGACTGTGGATGTAAACATGATTGTGAATGTAAAAATGGTTGTGTTTGTTTTGGTAGATGGTGTGTATATATATATATATATATGTGTGTGTGTGTGTGTGTGTGTGTATATATATATATCTCCCAAGAACAAGTTAATCGACACACATGCATATACACATACACATGACATTTTTAGTATTGTGTAGCAAATTGATTGTGTTTATTTTTATTATGTTTGAACAATGAATATTTGTGTAATTGTTTGTATTATTTTGTTTGGATACATTGGACCGAGGATCGATGCTTGCGTGGAGAAAATAAATGGTTAGCTATCCAAATATAGCTACAGGGAGTGGTGAACATATTGCATTTATTGATTCGTTTCTTGATCATGCTTTTGGTCGGGAGGAGAGGATACTTTGTCCATACAAACGATGCTTGTGTCGTGAATGGTTTGATGATCATCGGCTTGTTAGATTCCCCTTGCTGAAAAATGGATTTGACGGAGGTTACATTGTATGGACATTTCATGGAGAGGTTGAGCATCGACATAATGGTGGTGGGTTTGACAAGGTAGATGGAAAGAATTGTACCGTTGATGCTATGTTCGATGACATTGTAAGAGATTTTCAGGGGAAGCCTGAAATGTTGAGTGCTTTGCTCGATGAAAAAGAGACACCATTGTATCTGGGATGTAAAAGTAAGGATACCGTAATCTCCTTTTTTATGGAGGTTTTCAATTTGAAAGCTACAAGTTCTTGGAGTGCTACAAGTTCTTGGAGTGATACAAGTATGAATTCACTCCTAAATCTTCTAAAGGATAAGTTTCCGGAAGGGAATGGAATACCGAAAAACTTTTACGAGGCTAAGAAAATATTGTGTCCACTCGGTTTGGAATACAAGAAAATACATGTTTTTCCTATGTATGACGGTGATTTGAAAGACGAGGTCGAATGTCATGTGTGCAAACATTCAAGATATAAGGATATGAGGAATGATGATGATGGGTGTTTGGCTAAGAAGAAGAAGAAGATCACATCGAAGTGTATGTGGTTTCTTCATTTAATTCTAAGGTTGAAGAGGTTATTTGCGAATTCAAAAGATGCAAAGAACTTGCAATGGCATGGAGAGCGGGAAAGACCAAGTGACCACAAGATAAAACATCAGGCAAACGGTGAACGATGGAGAAATTTTGACAAGTGATATCCTTCATTTGGTTCAGAAGTTAGAAATTTACGCCTTGCATTGTGTACATGGGATGAATCCACTTGGTAATATGTCATCGAAGCATAGTTCTTGGCCCGTGATGTTAGTTATATATAATTTGCCCCCTTATTTGTGCACGAAACATAAATATGTTATGATGCCTCTGTTAATCTCAGGTCCTAGACAACTTTGGAACAAGGTTGATGTGTATTTGAGACCATTAATTGATGATTTGAAGATATTGTTGGAAGAAAAAGGAGTGATGGTATTTGATGCCCATTTGAATGTGGTGTTTCAATTGTGTGCCATGCTTTTTTGCAAGATCAATGATTTTCCAGCCTATGGAAATTTTTTGGGGTATGTTGTAAAGGGGCACAAAGCATGTCCTATTTGTGAGGAGAAGACAGAATTCAAACAGCTAAGACATGGAAGAAAGACAGTGTATCTTGGCTATAGAAAATGGCTACAAGGAAACCATATACACCGGGATGATGTGGTCAATTTTGTTTGGGGGAAGGAATTAAGGAAATCTCCTACACCACTAACTGGTATGCAGATTCACAAGAAGGTTAAGAAATTGAGAGTGGTGTTGGGAAAGTATGAAGGCAAGGACAGAATACATTATGATGGTCCATGCAAGAAAAGGTCAATATTTCTTTATCTACCATACTGGAAGCATCTTCAGGTTAGGCATTGCCTAGACGTGCATATTGAGAAAAATGTTTGTGAAAGTTTGATAGGCACCCTCTTGAATATTCCCTAAAAGACAAAAGATAGTTTGAATGCCTGGTTGGACTTGGTAGATTTGGGAATCAGAAAGACCTTGCTCAAGAAGTGAAGGGTAAGAGGACTTACTTGCCCCCTGCAGCTTGTACATTCTCAAAGGAGGAGAGAATCTCAGTTTTTGATAGTTTGATATCAGTGAAGGTCCCACTTGGTTATTCGTCGAATGTTAGTCGAGTAGTTACAAAGGATTGTCGGATGACTTTGTTGAAATCTCATGATTGTCATGTTTTCACTAGACTTTTTTTATTTTTTGGTTCTATATGTTGTAAGTCTATTGACCAGGACCATTTGGATGTCCTCCAAAAAGAGGTTTTTGTTGTGCTATGCAAGTTGGAAATGTGTTTCCCTCCACCTTTTTTTTTATATAATGGTTCACTTGGTTGTTCATTTAGTGTGGGAGATAAAGATATGTGGTCCAGTTGGTATGCATTGGATGTATCTTTTTGAGCGTCATATGAAAGTATTCAAGGGATACGTGAAATGTATCAGTCGGTCGGATGCTAGTATTGTTCGGAGGTATGTTACCGAAGAAGTAATTAAATTTTGCTCTAGCTATTTGGAGGAACATAGAAATTTTGGGGTGCCCCAGAATCGACATATTGGAAGGAAGGTGGGAAAACCGAGGTCAAGGGGAATGTTATTTACTCCATTGAATAGTGATATGATGTTAGTTCATTTGTATGTCTTGAGGAATTGTAGGGAGACTGCTGCTTATGTGACCGAGCACCTTAATTCGATCACAAAGTCTCATCCCACGTGGCCCCCTAGTAGAGTTTAGTTGGAGCACAATGACATGTTTGTGAATTTGTTTTATGATCGATGCAATGTAGGTGATTACGACCCAAAAATTAGAGCATTTGCAAGGAAGCCTAACTGCACGATCTTGAGGTATTCCGGATATGACATGAACGGTTTCTCTTTTGATACCAGGGACCAAGATTCAAAGAGCACAACATAAAATAGTGGGATATACATTGAGTCGGAGACAATGTGGTAAGCAAGTAAGAAAGACAATAAAACTGTCCTAGTTGTGATGCCGTTTTATGGTGTTATTGATGAGATTTGGGAGCTTGACTATGGAGAATTCAAGATTCCGGTTTTCAAGTGTTAATGGTTTGATAACACAACTGGAGTTCGAACTGATGACCCAATGAGATTTACTCTTGTTGACCAGAGTCGTGAAACATATGAAAATGATCAGTTTATGTTAGCCGAACAAGCAAGACTAGTTTTCTACGTTAATGATCAGTGCAATGTAGGTTGGCCTGTCGTGTTACAAGGTAAGAAATACTCTTTCCATGACAAAATTGATTTTGAAGTTACAAGTGAAAGGTTAGAGTTCCCCTTTGTTTGCCCCCTGCTTATTAATAATGGGATTGAGGCGGGAGCAATACGGAGGAAGCACGGAAATGGAATTTAGATAGATGAAGATGGCCAAGAAATTGGAGATGTTCAATCCAAAAAGAGGAAGATGGTTGAAGACTAGCGGCTTACAAGCAATGAATTATCTAATAAATTTATGTATTTTTTAAGTATGTTGTTTTTTATATGACTGTTAACTATTCTACAACTATGTTCTAATTGGTATTTATTTGGAGTAACTCTGAGAGCGGCCGCTTTTTTGGTAATGCTTGGACAAAAAAAGCTTCATTTTCCTTTTTTGCGGCTGCCAGGTGCTGCGCGCTGCAGCTCTTTTGGTTCGGTTGGGAAATAGTAATCCTAAAATTCTCCATACTTCCACTGAGAGCAGTTGTGTTTAGTTGCTCGTTCAGTTCATCTAAAGCAATCACATGAATATGTTACAGGCCTAGAACTGTCAAATTCCAAAATCAGTGTAAATAGATGCCCACAACTAATAGCATCAAAATTCCACAGTCATAAACTACCAAGTCAAATCCACAGAGAAGCAACATATGTTTTGGAAATTAAAATCCTGATAAAACAGAGATCAATAATAACCAAACAAAATAAACAAGTTGAGAAAATAAAGATGTGAGCATAATAAAGGTATTCAATCCCCGCGCGAGCTATCCTCCCCAATGTTGTAAGATGGCGAACCTATAGTAGGGATAGAACCCAATTCCTTGATTCTCTCACCACACATGGCTTTCAGGATCTTCCTGACCTGCTCAGTCCATCGCACCAAGTGATCCACCTTCACTTTCAATGCTGTCATATCCCCTTCTGAATTCTCCTTAGGCGATATACTTATTGCTGGCCTTGATGACACAACAATTTTCTTCTTCTTCGAAAATATTTGAGGGTTGATGGGAAGCTTTGGCATCAGTGTGTGATCATCATCTTTAAATTTGCAACCAGCTTCCACGCACAAGGCAGTAATGAAGGAGGAGAAGCCAATACAGTTGTGGGCATTGATATAATCCCAGATGTACGCCAGTATCGTAGCCCAAACATTGATGCTCAAGTACTTCTTGATCTTGTACAACAACATATGGGAACGATGCACCTCACTATTCATTTTCACCAGCAGCAGACGGGCAGCTATAAAACTGTACCACACATTCATCTTCTCACTCAGGTATTTCTTCTCAATGATGGACCATTCTGGTGGTAGGTTATGAATAACTTCATCACCATTATCACAGATTTCTCTTATGATCTATTCCCAAGAAGCTTTTTCAACAGCTTTTTTCGCAGCTTCGTACACACTTGCGGGCTTCGGTGTGATCTTGTAGAACTCATTGAACACATCTGGTGCGAGCACAATGAATTGACCACGAAGGAAAACCCTGCTGAATTCTTGTACTTTATCAGGGACAAGAACTCATATGCTAGCGTCTTGTTTGCACAATCTGGTTATGCAATGAAGCTTTCCCACCCTTCCAGGTTGACATAGTCCTTGTAAGGCTTTTCCAGTCTCAACCCTCTCTCCAGTATAATACCTCGGCTAATGAATCCTTGTAAACATTCATTGCCTCCGGACAGTCCGCCACTATCATTGGTATTGCAGAGTTCCCTTGCACCATCTGAGACCCAATATCTCGCTCCTCCATATCACCCACTCTGACTTTTTTCCTTAAATTCTGGCTTTTGGTCTTCCCCTTGGGTGCACTTTTTTTGGGGAACATACCTGGGAACATAAATGTTGTATGGAATGAAAGAGGCCAGTAAAATGTTAACACAAGAAAAATTAGCATCCAGAATGTCAGCATATGGGAAATAAATGTCAGCCTAGGAGAAGAATAAAAACTTTGGCGGACAAAATATTAACACCAGAAGGAAAAAAATCTCCATCCAAAATGTTAGCACATGAAAAAAAAACATAAGAAAAATGTGGCATAAACTTCACACCGTGGTTGTGTGGGAGACCATCGCCGCACCTCTCAAAGTTAATATTTATAAGTCCTAAATGCTTACTATCTACAACTAAGTAAATAGCGGCAAGTCGAGGTCATCCACGAAGAAGAGGGATTTTCTCAAGCGTTTAGACATAGAAGGTTGATATTATGCTAGAAGTAGATATATATATATATATATATATAAATGAGTAAACGGGGGGGTTTGGTTGGTTGTGGTTCTAAGTTATGAAATTAAAAGACAAGATAACTAGCAAAGTCAAGTAACTATGCTAATCATCAAACAAACTAAGAAAAAAGGGGTTTAAAACTACAAAATATAAAGCCTTGAGGGCAATTGATATCCACTTCCAAACCTATTGTAGATCATTGAACCATTCACTCGAGAAGAGGAAAAGAAGGACTAAAATTGACGAGCTTATGGATCAAGGTCAAAGCGTAGAAGAAGCAGAGGCTTTAGTTCAAATCATGGATTTCCAATCGGGCCACTCAGAGGTGTTCCTAGAAGCTAACTAGGACAAGAAATTATCAATCTACACCAACGACTCCGTTAAAAGAGCAGCCCCCACTATTGTGAGCCAAATTCATAATTCATTCTTTCTCTATTAATTTTCTTAGAAGCAATGCATACTAATGGCAAGCGTGTGTTTCATTTAGTAGAAAAACCTTTTGGATACGAAGAAAAAGGGAGAGTTGTTTATAGAAGGAAAAAAATATATTCTCGTTCAAGCAACGGGTAAGAAGGATCATAGGGGTCGTTAGAGAGGTTGCCCCACAACGGCCAAGGTCAACAAGGCCCTACCATATATTGTTGTGAGCTGCCATGGATCTAGTCGATATGGGAGCACAAACACAAAACCATTTGAAGAAATCTCAATTCCAAAACAACTACCCACAGATGTCTTTGAGCTCTACGAAAGATTTGCTGCTTTATTTGAGGCCCAAACAAATTGACTGGTCGAACAAGTGGGTAAACTTATTCCCCCACACTTGGATGCCCGCAATTTCCTTACTACATCATCCAACCCCATGAATAAAGACAACCGGGTGTTCATTCATTCAGTACATGGATGTAGTGACCCACAAGGGAACGTTGTGGATGACAAGGTATTCTATAACATGAACATCGTCTTTCGCTGCTTTCTTGCGGATGTTGATTGTTAGTTTCAGGATTTTGATTTCTTGTCCAATTGATTTTGGATAATATTATTTTTGGCCTTATATTTACTGGTGTCACATTCATTTAGGATGTTGGTAGTTCGGGCCTAGTAATATATATTCATCTTGTCATTTTCTCAGTTGAACTGAGAAAATGTCTCTTTGCCAAATTAGTTAATTGAGAGACAGTTTATCTCAGCTGAACCCTGGAAGTTGCAATGCCCTTCAGCTTTCAGCTACAACAAACTAAATTGAGGTGTTTATTTTATCCCAGCTGGACCAAAAGAGTGGCATGGCGCTGCAGCCTTTAGCAACTATATAGAATTCATTTCGTGTTATAATCAACTTCTCGGGCCATATAATCTTCGTACAACCTTGGTCCCACTTGAGATTGATTACATTTATAAAATTATTTAATTTTGATTAATTTATAACACTAACTCATTGTCCAAGTGATGTTTTTCCCCTTTCCATGAATTTTGTTCTCAAAAAGGAAAAAAGTGCTGCCTATATGTTTTGAACCATAATGGAGAAAAAGATGTAGCTGCATTGGTATCTTGTTACCAAAGAATAAGGAAATGGACTTACCCATCAAGTGGGAGCAAGTAAAGCTTTGTGGACCTGTGATCATTCCCAAGGCACCTTTGCCGATTAAACACGAAGAATTTGCGTTTGTAATTAAGGCCATTGGATATAACATTCTATGGTCGGGAAAGCTAATAAGTGTCATTGGGCAACAGGATGATGAGGTGTGATAATTGTATTCTTGTTCTTATACTATCATCATATATATCTTTCCATATATTACTAAAACATTATTTCTTGTTCATCTGCTTACATAGGAGCACGAAAACCAATCGCCTCGGAAACAATTGGTAGTGGATGAAGATGGATGTCTTGATGTAAACCTTACCCCAAAAATTACCATGGAGAGATAAGAGGTTAAACAAATAATTATATTAACTAACTATGACTTCCAGATATATATTAGCACACTCTCCCTCACAGGAGGCATTGGCTCAGGAAGATACTCTAAATAGAGAGGTGGCCGCTCGATCAGTAAAAGGAGAGGTCTAACGTATCCCCGTACTTTTTCAATCCTACCCATTTTTTTCAATGCCCGACTAACATTTTACCCATTAGCAAGTAGCAAGAAAAAATACTACATCGACAGCAAATGGGCAATCAAATCCTCCCATGTCGATGTCTGACCATTACATTTTTGTGAGAACTCATTTTAACCTTTACATTTTGTTTCGCTACAGAATTATATACATATAGAGCTCAACTAACATTATTAGATTCTCAATCTAATTACAATATTATTTATCTTTTAGGGGGTAACGGAAGACAAAGAATGCATCGCTGCTGTTCAACAGATTAATGATGTTTTAAGGCTATCTACACAAATATGTGAACCTAACAAAGTCTTCTGCATCAATTTCAACGCAGAGGTGTTCGGATCAGAAGAAGTCTACACAGCCATATTCACTGACAAGCTAAAACTATTCATGAGCAACTTGGACGTAGAAAATGAAATGGAATGGATCAGTGGGAGCCAACTTGATATATGGGCATCGTAAGAATTGCATGCTTACATTATTTATAAATGTATTTTTTTCACTTACAATATTATTTTTCCAGATACCTTTGTGATGGGGTGGTTGATCAAGGCCACGTCCAGTTTATTCCGGCCGGTTCAAATTCAATAGCTCAAAAGGCTAATCAGAGGGTCGAATTGACTGCGGACGAGGTTTCAACTGCCATGTGCCGCACTTAAGCAAGGATGTACATCTTCCCACACATTCAAGAGTAATTTTTATTCTTTCTTGTGTTGTTTGACCCGGCCACATGGAAGCAATAACAACCATATGTTGTGATTTTATTTTCAAAAAAAATCAAAGTATTCAAAACCGGATTAGGTATTTTGGTGTTTCCTTTTATTATAGAAACCATTGGTTTTTGCTCGTCCTCGTACCAGAAATCGATCGAGTATATTGCATCAACTCGATGAGTGGGGGAATTTGCAAACATAATACACTATGCCTTAAATTGATTCATTTGTAAGTGGAATACATTTTTGTCACTCCATGTGCTTTAATGTTCTACAAAATTGTTTGTTCCCGTAAACGTAGTCCATGTAGGTTTCTAACTTTCATTGCTCGATTATTTACAATTACTGTTAATATTCGGTACAGTGACATTCATTGTTCTATTCATTACCTGCTTTCATCACTACATGTTGTAAAAGGTTAGGCCTAATTAAACTATTATGTGTGATGCCCATTTTTTGAAAATATATTTTTCCATATTAATATAAGTATATTTTCATCGATTTTAGGATTCAACAAATTGATGGTTTAATTCCGAGCAAAATAGATCCTACCCGTCGAACTACACATGGAATGTCATAAACATCAATGTATGTATTATCCTGAAACATCATATTCCCTCCGTCAATTTTATGTTCGTGATCATTTAAAAAAATTCTCTTTTATATCAACACAAGATACAAAGTAGTACTTGGGAATGTTGATACCATTGCATGTATTATATGGAAAATATTGTTAAGGACGTGTATGACATTGACATTATTCCGGTACGTTTTCCTATATTATTTTTTTGTTAGTCTCTCACATAGATATCCTTTTCTAACATGCAATTTACTACACTATTTCAGCTATTTCCAGAAGATTACACTCCTCTGGGGAGCGATCAACTGTAGAGCATTGCTCTGAAATGGGTTTGTATTTTTGCGAAATGTAATCTGCCAAAATGCATAACTCAATTGAATGTCATACAGGGACTTGCCTCCATCATTGGATAGTAGTTATTAGTATTATCTCTTATGAAAGGTAATTGTCCTCCACTTTTGATACTCGTCATCTCCATGATGAGGGGGGTTCCCGTATCTTATGTTGGCTTGCAACCCAAATTTTGGCCACTAAGAACCACGTTTCATGCACTTCTTTCGCTAGTAAAAACTTATAGTTGATCAAATTCAATACTTTCTTGTACCTACTTGTTGTCTATGCGTGATGATTGTACTTATTGGGAATTGCTGTTGGGAATTTGTGCTAGTTTTAAAGGTGCGCAGACTTAAGTAATCTACGAACAAATGAAAATTGGAGGGTTCTATGAAAAAGAACGCACCACTTTGGAAAACAAGCGTAAATAAAAAACTTGATGCGTGAAGATGGACTGAAAGAGCGGCAGTGCGCTGCAGCTTTCAGTGACCAGATTAGTCACAATGTTTACAGCGGATCTCACAAACCGGTGCAAAAAAAAAATAAACCGGTGCAAATGGGCCACACATTTAACACCGGTTTTTGTTAAAAAATAGTCGCGGCTAAAATATCATACAATTAGCACCGGTTTAAAACCGGTGCTAAAATGTAACCGATGCTAATGAAACACCTTTAGCACCAGTTTTAAAACCGTTGCTAAAATATAACCGGTGCTAAAAATACACATTTAGCACCAGCTTTAAGACTGGTGCTAAAATATAACCGGTGCTAAAAATAGAAATTCAGCACCAGTTTTAAAACCGGTGTTAAAATATAACCGGTGCGAAAAATACAAATTTAGCATAGGTTTCAAAATCGGTGCTACTAGGACACAAATTTTACACTGGTTTTTTATAGCACCGGTTGTAAAAAAACCGGTGCTAATTCGATACATATTAGCACCGGTTTTTCTAAACCGGTGCTATAAGTAGGAATTTAGCACCGGGTTTTTTCAACCAGTGCAACCATTTCAACGGTTACTTAGGCACCCATTGTTCCAGAAATAATTGGTGCTACAACACAAAAAAGACCGGTGCTAGAGGGTGGTTTCAGTGGTAGTGCCATGCTACAAGAGATAAGATCAAACATAAAAAATACACCAACAATAGTTTCCTAAAACATCCTGAAACACTACAAAAGGTGCCCTCACACCAAAAACAACAAAGAGTTGGATGAGGGAAAGAAAACTAAAAAGAAAGAAAAGATAGCCATCCTCAAATCCAAAGCAGCAGAACATAGGTTAAAGGAAATATTAGCCAAAAAGGATACCATAATAGTGGATGTTCCAACCCCTCCCTTATCTTAGTTTCTTCCATTGTTTCCAAAGAAAGAAAATAAGGTGAAAGAATGGTTGGAATGAGAAAAGGAAATCCCTTCCGCGATATCTGGCTCTAGGACCTTGCCCATTCGGAGGATCCATATAGCGCTCCATATGCCTGCACTCCTCAACCTATCAGTAATATCCATAAGCCCCTTATGGAGAGCTCACATACCTTTCGCCAGATAATGTAACTGCCCATCAACTCTGTTAAATCTATCAATTATGTCCCAGTGATGGTCATCCAGCTGAGTTTAGGCGTTGTCCAAATCCTACCTAACTCTGAAGATAGAGTACTCAAAAGATCTTGCCCAATTAGGTTGGGGCTGTTGGGGTGGCTCGGTCCACATTGGGTAAGAAGAAGTAGACTGAAATCCCGGTGACTCATGCTCTCTAAATGGGTTGTACTATGGATACTGTCATGAGTGAGCTCCCTGATAAGAATGGTTGGAAACACTATGTCTGTGAGGCTCAGAAAGTGGAGGAGATATGTGACTGCTAAACTTTGAGAAGTCCCGATATTGAGATGAAATGCTATGTCTATGTGCACTCTCGGTGCCATGCCCTGTAGAATTGTAGGAACTCTCATGCATTCTAATCGACCCCATAAAAGGGGGTGGTCCTTCTGATACCTGCTGAAAAGTTGGCGGTAGCGCTAAAGGGTGATAGGTGGTCGTACAGCGTGAAGTGGAGGGGGCTGCTCTACGATCACACCAACAGGAACTTGCTACCCAGGTGGGAGGCCGTCGCCGTACCTCTCAAAGTTAATATTTATAAGCCCTTTTATTCTTACTATCTACAACTAAGTAGATAGCGGCAATTCAGGGTCGTCCACGAAGAAGAGGGATCTTCCTAAGCGTTTAGGCACAAAAGGTAGATATTAGGGTAGGACTAGATATATGTACACATATAAAAGCGAGTAAAAAGGGGGGCTTTGGTTGTTTGGTTGTCCTAAGTTATGAGAATTAAAAGACAAGATAACTAGCAAAGTCAAGTAACTATGCTAATCACCAAACAAACTAAGAAAAAGGGTTTTAAAACTACAAAAACAAAGCCTTGGGGGCAATTGATATCCACTTCCAAACCTAATGTAGATCATTGAACCATTCACTCATTCTATCACATTCATTACTTGATTTAACATTAACATACTTATCTAGCAAGAATCACAACACATTATGCACAAGAAGTTCTAAGTTCATGTTCATAGATTTTCATACAAAGGAGCTAAGGAATTCGTCACTTTCCAAACACCCAAACACTTCAATCAGAGAAACACTTCCATCAGAGAAACACTTCCTATTCTCAAACAACATATGACATAAAATGAAGTGAAACATAGCATCAAGAATACATAAATGCTAAATAACAAAGGCTTTAAGAACGAGTGAAACAATCTATTCACTACTTCAACTACTTGTTGTGAAGATAAATCTTCCATCCTTCTGAGATAGTAGTTTGCAAGAGTGAATTCGACATCTCTTGTCAAACCTCACCAATGAATCCCTTATTACTAAGAGTATCCCATTGATGGCATTTAGCACGAAGAATCAACAAGCTTAGCAACACTTATAAACACTACACCGTGTTTAAGCATTTAACCAATTCATGCATTTACACAAGATTAGTCAAGAACGATCGACATTCATAGACCTCTCTCATTTGCTTCCTAAAACAAACATGACAATGAGTTCGACATTATCACACTCATCTAGCAATTATCAACACACCAACATCATTTAAGAGGCTCTAACTCATGCTCTTGGATTCCACATTAAAAGAGGGGAGAATTAGCTACTTTCTCCCCACGAGCAATTCATACACTCAAGCTCCAACAACATCAATGCAATTAACAATTCACATTCAAAGCTCAATAAATGCACAATAGCAAAAGCACCAAATAGATATATATATATATATATATAAATGGTTCTTACTACATAGAAATGGAAGCTTCAATCTTTTGCTCCCAAGATAAAACTAAGCTAGAGAACTAAAAGACATAATTAATCTACAAAAACTAAGAAAAGAAAGAAAAGAAAACCTAGGGTTTTAACACCCAAAAATGCAGAAGAAAGAACTGAGCAAAAGCTGTTGAAGAGGAGAGGATAAGGGGAGTATTTATAGCACAAAAATCAAGAAGAAATTCAGACCACTCGTCCGTCGCAAGTCGCGACGTGATCGCGATGTGCTCGCGACGAGCTCGCGATGAACCATCGCGTGTCGCGAAGGTCTCGCGACGGACACAAATTCCAGCATTATTTCTTTTTTCTCTTTTATATCTCATATCCTTCTCTTCTCTTCACTTCTTCAATTCTTCATATCTTCAAAAAGCTCAAATCCAAGTCTTTAAATCTTCAAAGATATTCTTCAAAGTCTTCAAAGTTTTCAAAGTCTTCAAACAAATTAACTTGTCACACAAAATTCTCTAAAAAGTGATAAAAATGTAAAAGTCACTTTTAACCCTCCTTAGATAATTTCAAGGCAAAATGTCACATTTAGAGCACAAAATTGTACAAAAGTGAATCCCAAAAGTCCTAATATAACCGTATAAAATGGGCACATCACTAGGCCGCTCCATCTCATCCCCGAACACCTCATAATCCTTGCTTCCAGGATTGTGCTCCCCCAAGACTTCCACTAACCCTACATCAGGCTTAATGATGAGATCCGCCAACCTGAAGGACTTTCTCAACTTGGTCATCTTGTTCTGGGGTAGTCTAATGAATATCTCCCCCTTGTACAGCTATAAGACGATATTATTCTCTATCTTTATTAGCCTTACCTCTGTCATGACCTGGAGAGTGAGATAAAGATCATGCTGGGGTTGGCCCGTATGTCTTCACTCTATGGAAGGTCGAAGTGTCGCACCAGAAAAGTAACCATTCCTTCCATGCGTGCTCCCGAGAAGGTGAGATCCATGCTCCCGGTGACAAACTCCTCTACCAAGTTGGGGCAAGCCTTCCCCATGCATACAGACCATAAAAGTATTATGCAATCCTCTTCAGTGGAAGCGGTGGCCTCTGCATGGAAACTGACAATCACGGTCAACAACCTGGCTACATATCTAATTGTCGAGTGCACTATGTCACTGTTCCTGCTATTCTTATCCCTCAACCGCTAGGTAATGGCACTCTATAATGTGAACACATCACATGTGTTAGGCTTCCTAAATCCTGACACTTTCCTCTGCTACTTCCATTTGAAGATTTTCCCCAACTCCTTGTAAGTCAAGGTGCGTGGTTCATCATCCAAATGGAATCTGATACATTGTCTTCCCTACTCATCCCAAAACATCTCGACAATGGCCAAAATATTTATTGTATATCTAGTGTAGGTGGGGGCGGACATGGTGGTAAACTTCTTCATACCCATCCTTACCTAGCAACAACTGGACATGCTTGTAGACTTTGATACCCTTGAGGGTCTCTTCGTCTACAAACTTTGTCTCTAAAATTTGGCTTCCCATAAGCCACCCCACCCTCCTTATGGGCCCAAGTCAGAGTGGTCAGGCCCATGTAGGTGTGCATACTAGACTCACCCCTCTCTCTCGCCGCACGAGTCATAATGTCCAAAAAAATATAGCAAGAAAAACTGACATGGTATGAGAAAAACATTATTTCCAACTATTCCCAATATAGAATAATAATACCCAAGTCAATCTACCAATAGTACTAATCACCAAAGTTCTTAAGCATGCAAACAAAGTCCACAACAAATACGCTAATCCAAGATCTCCAATCAAGAACAAGTTTGGCTGAGATTACCTCAATTGGTGAGTGTAGTGAGATCTTCGCTTGAGGGTTGTGCAACACCTCCCATAAGATTAACCAAGGCAACTCCAATACTTCATAAAGGAATCTGAAAGTCAGCTCCCCGAAGGAATTACCAATCTGCGGCCGAAGCTTTCACCATAAATCTGCTCAAATTCATGTACTTTCTGAGGTTGAGATTTAGTGGGCTGGATAGATATTGGAAGAGGATAATTTTGATATATGGTGGGGAATTATTGGATGAAAGATGAGAATGTTGTGGCAATTTCAATGAGAGATGGTTGGCTAAAATTTTTCATGCGTGGGGGAGAGGAGAAGGATGAAGGCTAGTGTGGTGAAAAGGGTAATGGAATGAGGGGTATATATAGGAGGTAGGCTGGGCTAGGATTAGCTAGGTTGGGCTGCAGTGCGGATCCCAGGGCGAGCCTAGCACCACCACTTGGCATCTGTGGTGGGCATGTGCTGGTTTGCGCCGGACACACGTTGGTTTCACGCCAATGCGTGCCATGTCTATATAGGCCACACTTCAAGGGTATGTGGTAGCCACATTAGCTTTACGCTGACCAGCTCCAGCGCATAGCTTAGGCTCGCACCAAAATTTTGAGCAGAAACATCGGTTCACGCCAATTGTTTTGGCACAAACCATACCTCCATGTCAAGCCTCTGGCGCGGATCACTAGCCTTTCTTTCTCCAATGAATTTTCTCTGTACCTACACCCAAAAAACAAAAAAACTAGAGTAATACTATTTCACACGAATAATTGATGACTAAAATTTCCTAAAGCATTTCCACCAAAGATCAAACTAATTCCAAAAATTAAAAGCATATGAAATAAAACTCCTACTTGAAATAAAAGTAACGTTTCTTTTTTGTTGTCTTCACGAATTATTTTTCCCTCAATTTTAAAGACTAAGTAGAGTGGCTCAGTGGGTTGCCGGAATCACCATCCTTGACACCACCATTGACCACATACGATGGATGGGTCGCCACATCATTTTAGGTTTATGTTTTACCTTTGGAGCGATGCACCAAGTATTCTTTTCAAACGTGGATATATTCTTGTTGATTTTGGGGGTTGGAAGGGTTTTAGGTTTTTTTTTAAATTCCTTAGCCTGCTTCATTCCCTGATGCACTTTAGACATGACATATCGAGGGGAAGTATCCTTGTTCAAATTAGAAGAAATAACCTCAAAAAGAATAGTATCACAAGATAAATCATTCACACAAGATAATGCACACAAAGTCTCAATATCAGGAAATATCTCTTTTTGGGATTTTTCAAAATTTTTGCTTGCTAACATCATGCAAATAAAATAAGAAACAGATTCAAAGCACTACTAGCAACTTCAGCTAACAAGTTGTGCTAATCAGTACTTGAGCTGTATAGCATCCCTGACAGCGGCACCAAACTTTGAACCACCTCCACCCGGGATCGTTAATTGTATCTAATTAACTCGAGCGGAGGCTGAGAAGGTAAAAATTAAAATTTATATTCTTCTCCCATTCTCACTGTTATGTTACATAGGGGGTAGTTAGCGGTAAGCCCTGGGTTTGTCCACAAATATACTAGGGCTCGAGTATCAACTAAAAAAACAACCTCGTATGGGTCGTCAATCCACGTGGCTGAAAGGAATAGCTAGTAAATGCAAAAGGGGGGTGGATTTTTATATTAACAACTACAATGCATAAATTAAAAAAAGAAAGTAATCTAATTAACCTAATGTTTTGATCCTCGATTCATTCACATGCAGGATTTACTAAGCAACCTAATATTGTGTTCACAACACGTGGGTGTGGTCGATGGCATACATTTCCTCGTATATGTCACATCGGGTGCGCTCGTAACCCTCCATCGACGTCGCCATCATAATTAAGCGAGTACAACAAGGTCCAACCATTGTTGTAGGTCTGTTTCTCCCCCATGCGATTACACCCTTGGCTTCCACAAAAAATGCACAACTTTCCCAAAAAATGCACAACTTCCCCTGGGTCCTATTAACTAGGCCCAAGGGTCGTTGGCACCTTATCAATGATCTAAGGCCTCCACACCCTAGTATGTTACTTTTTCACTATCTCTACCCCCAACCTATCGGAAAACTTTACGTAATCAGCTAAGACTGGTGCGATGGAAAATAAGTCAGAGTAATACTCGGGTCTTCCATACACACAATTACGCAAACACAATGTACTCCCTTACCCATTCTAATATCCAGGTTTCTCTTCCTAATGAGGTATCAATAAGTGCACCATACATGAATACACACCAAAGTGTGTGCCGGTATGTGGTGTAATATTCATGCATTATGAACATTCAAGAATAATCATAATAATATCATGAACACATAGAATAGGATGAATCTACTAAATCTTGCAGAAACAGATAGATTAAAACATGCGCTACAGTTATCCCCAAGCTACGGAAACTACTCCATAGACATGGAATTCAAATACAGATTTGAATTCCACATCTAGAAAGAACATAAAATTAAAAGAAAACAAAGGAAAGGGAGAGAATGTTTCTTTCTCTAAAAGTGCTCTCCGAATGAACTAATCTAATTTGTATATGTTTAACCAAGTAGAAAAAGTTCATATATGTATGAGAAGGGGATTGGGCCTAAATTTAGGCCGAAAATAAGCCAAAAATGAAAAAACCCTAGTTCAGCAGCCGCCTTGCACGGACCATCGCGGATGGTGCGGTCCAGACCAAGTACTTGTCGCAGGATGCATGATTGCACGGGGGTTGTGGCTCTTCATAAGCGCGGGGCACTTGATTTGGCGCGGGGCTCTGGCGCAGATTTTGGGCTATTGCACGGGCCGTGGTCAAGAAGCACGGTTTGCTCAGAAGTTTGGCGTAAGGTGCAGACTTTGGCGTGGGATGTTAGGTGGTCTGGACATATTGATCTTAGAACGGTGTGGGCCATCATCAATGTGACGGTTTGCGCCCATACTTAGCCATTTTTTAGCAAATCCTTAAACTCGAGCTATATGGACCATGGGGTATGGTGCGGGTCGCTCCATTTCCTCGTGATAGAACTATTGGCGTAGGGCGAATCCTTTGGTGTGGGTCCTTGGTACTTGGCCATGAACGGCCCACGCTGACCCATGGTACCTTGGCTGGCTGAACTTGTTTCCTTCACTACGGGTGAACCGTTAGTCCAATTTTTGAGTTTTAGTAGTCGATTTTGTAGTGCTCGAGAAGACAAACCCAATGAAATCAGCCTTGAGGGTTAATTATTCTTTGATCATTCTCAGAATTTGGCACAACTCATTGGACCAAGATTCCCCATTTCTTCATTGGCCGCTTTGATCTCCATTGCCGCCTATCTTTGACTACAATCTCCTTCTACCACGCATTGATGTTCATGGTCTTCATACCATTCTAGAGGTGAATGGCCTTCGATCTATTCTACTATTCTTTTTAATAGCCTTCAATATCTTCTATTGCCCTTACAAATGGTCATCACATAGAATGTAACCAAAAATTACCCATGGGCAACCCACTAAAGATGATCAAATGAAAGATCTAGGAGCTCGTGGATACAAGGTGTCCATTAGTACTAATTAAATCTACAAAATGCAGAATTTATAGATGATAAAACCAAATATGGCCATCTAAATCCCTTGTCACGTAAACTCAACTAATACTAGAAATTCGTCATACAAAACATATCAAAAACTATGTTAGATGCAACAGTTAACGCGCGCAAAATGAAGCACATCAGCCAGCCATCTAGTGCTATGAAGTTTATGGGCTGGGTATACACAATAACCCCCCCCCCCCCCCCCCTCCTAGACATGAAGACCAAAAGGCACGAAGTGATGGCATTACTTGTGATATAAATGAGAACTAATATTGTATGCTAACAGCCTGTTCATCATTTATCATTACTCTTTTTGCCATTGCGAAGTGACATTGGCTTTTTGGCTATACCTTTGACCTCGCTAACTCTTTTGATTTCAAGTTTTAAATTTTGAATCTCCCTCATCTATTTCATCTTTGTGATAAGGACATCTGTTTTGATTTTGTTTACAAGGACCGAGATTCGATCCTTATTCTTCGCTAAACTGTTCCAATTTTTCTTTATTTTTTGTTATCGATGTATCTCTTAAATGAGGAATTTTTAGCGATTATTGTAATTCCATCATTATTCAGTGTGTTGTCAACTCACATTCCGCCACCGTTTTGATATCTGTAAAAGGTAATCTTCTTTTGGCATCAGACAATAATCATTATGCTCTTTTGAACTAATTGATCTCCTCATTCTTTCCATTTCTCCACTTTAGTTTAAATATCTGAATTTTTTTTCTTTAAGTTCATCTTCTCTATCGCTGAATCATTCATCTTCCCTAGCTGTCTCTTATTCTTCTGCGAATCATCATCCTTCATCCTTTATAAGAGTAAGTTTGTGTTTAGCTCTATCTCTGGTTCCTTTGTTGCATGTGCTAAGGCTAATTGGGTATCTCCTCTTAAATTTTTAATAATATACCACTTGTGGTTTTGCGTTACAAATTTCTGGTCATCTTCTCCGATGAACTGTTTCTTGACTTACTTGACCTCTGCTCTAAAAAGCTTACATGTAAGATTTGTAGCCTTGATTACGGTTCTTATTTCCAATTCTAGGGTCCTTATGTATCAGAATGTCTTCCTTTAACCACATCGAGTCTCCTGTAGAAGATGTTCACTCTGATGGGGATTCCGGTCATGTCAGCAGATCCTCTGCCATAAGCTGTCTGTTGACCGGTTCATACTTAGAAGACTTAAAAAACAATTTTCCATTTTTCTCTTTGTTTGAGCTTCGCGCTCCAGCGAACTCTAAATGTGTTCGCAATACTCTTCCTGGCTATATATCATGCTACTTAGCCTATTTGAATTTTGGTATTTATTTTCCATTTCCTCAACATGTTGAACTTTTGCGTTCGTATAAAATTACTTTGTCCCAGTTTCATCCCAAGGGCATCGCTATCATAATGGGATTTCTTTAGGTGTGTGAAAAAGTGGATGTTCCTTTCACCCTTGATTTGTTTTGTAGCTTTTATCATCTTCAAAAAATTTAAAAAACTATAGATGAATTCACCTTTTTATTCTTGATAACTGGTGTTAAAATTGTGAGTGGTTTTCCTAGCAACGTTGGTCCTTGGCGTACAAAATATTTTTTTGTAAAACTAAATCAAAATTCTGATGTGGCCCTTCCATCTTGGTACTAAAAAGTTCCCAATCTAAGCTTCCTAGTCTGAGTATTCATTTTACTACTGAAACCAAGATCGTGGTAACCCTCCGTGCTCATACACAACATCTACGCCATGCTAATTCTAATGCTGAAGGTGTTTTGTTTATTACTGTTTTGCTATGATAGATCTGTATTTTATTTTATTTTTTACAAACATGTACGTCCTTTGTGCATTTGCTTTATCTATGATGTTCATTGTTTTGTAGACATAGACCTAGCTAGAGATGCTATTGACCGATCGCTTTTTTATGGCGACGATGAGAAGGTAGCAGAAACTCTTATACAGCCTGATAATGCTACTACAAGCGACATCCTCCAATTGGGTGTTAACAAAACCCACACTGGAAACGTAATTACTAAGGGAAAGTCAACTTAGGTCAAAGAGATAGGTGGCAATCACCCCTCTGGTGAGTTAAAGGAGAAAGGGGAGAAAAAGAAAAAAATTGATAGGACTGATAAATTCTCAAGTCATTTACCGCCTCAAGTAAAAAATGTTTGTGGCAACCAGCCTCGCTCTAAGGCTCTGGTGCGAGCCGATAACCCACTGGTGGAGGGAATGATACCTAATACTTTCTCCTAACTCTCTCTTCCTCATACTATGGCCATGGTAAGTTTGCTAGTTAGTAGGAGTAACTTTCGCTATACTTTGATGCCCTGTAATTAGATGATTAACTATCCCGTTCATATGTGATTTTCTTTGCAAGGTTGGTGAGAGTCTTCAGCTCATGAGTGAGCGGCTTTAGAAGTTCTTCTCTATAGATGAGTTGCTCTTGGAAAAGAATAAAACTAAGGAGATGAGATGTGAGACCCTGGAGACTTCCCTTAAACCCGTGGAGGATCGTTCGAACACTGCTGAGGAGCATGCAAGGGTCAGTGAGGAAGAAATTACGAAGCTTCGATCTGAGCTAAAGGAGATGTACATAAATGGACCTGCTTCCCCCCATTATCCTCAAGTTCTGGTGGATCAACTATGAAAAACGAACTCCTTCTTAAACTTATTTGTGGATGTGTCCAGCTCTGCCAGCACTGTGGGTTATTGCGAGGCTATGGAAGACTTGCACGAGTTAAACCCAAATGTGACTGTGAAGAGCTTTCCCTCTTTGGAGAAATGTACCGCAATGTTGGAAAAGAGAAAGGCTATGTTGAATGTTAGTTTTATTGGAAAGATTTCTGATGGTGGGCACCCCTATGTCTTGCTATCGCATCTTTCTGGTCTTCCTTCATTGCCCTCTATCTCAGAGCTCAAAAGTTTCCAGGTTGACTATTTTGAAGGTCTTCCTTTTGCTTCTCTTGAGGCTACATCGACCCCCCCCCCCTCCTGGAGTCTGAAGTGCAAACACGGAAACCTAGCAAGGAAGCAAGCCAAAGAGATATTGTCCTTACTATTCAGAGCCCTCCACCCTCACATAGAAGTCAGTTAAACTCTAGAGCTATGATTCAATCTGAAAGATTATTAACTTTTGTCTGTAATATCGACTGAAATTATTATGTATCCTTAAATTGTGCAATTTTTAAAAAATTTGCTTAACTTTCATATTCTAATTTTATATTTTTATTTCAAATTTGTGGGTATGCAGGGTGTTGAAATTTTCATCGACCACAAGTTTTTGAGTCTTCGTGGCTTGTTTGGGTCTAGTGATCGCTTTGGTCTCCTTTCAGGTCTATGCCTTTGGATACTTGGTATTCTAGCATGCTAATTGAAACCTCTAGCTCTATCTCCTTGGACTGTCTTGAGCTATTTTCTGGTAAACATTTGTCAAATATTGGTGATTCATATCTAAACTCTATACCTTTATGTCTAGGATGGGACATGTCTACTCCCTCAGTAGCTATGTCTCTTCTAGGGATTGTCTGTGTAGTAAGTTTATTCCTTTACGAATATAACTTATAGTCTCTTGGCAAATATAGTGTCCGTACTTTAGTTGATCTTGAGTCTTTCAGGGCTTATGTTCATTCTATTAATCTCCCTGAATGTGTTGAAGAGTAGGCAATGTCCGTAGTTCTTCACTCGAAGTACATGTCACTTAGTGTTAACAATTTAAAGCTTGCATGGAAGAAGGCTCTTGATGAGACCCAAGAGCATTTTTGTGGAATGAAATGGTTATGTTCAGAGTAGAATGATTTATCCACCGTAAGAAGCTTAACTTGATTAAGATGATCCGTCAGTAAGAGGAAACAATTAGTTTTACTGTGAGTAAAGTACGCGAAGCTTATCAGAAGACTGGTATCATCGACAAACAGTGTTCCCGTATCGACAACTTATTTGATCGTTTGAAGAAGAAGCAAGGCGAACGTGATGATCTTTCCATGTGTTATGTAGAGTGTCAAAGAAAGTATGACAAGCATATTGCATTAAATATCCAATTGCGCAACGACAATGATTGCCTCCGCGGTGAGTGTACTTATCTAGATTCAAGCATTCATCAAATTGAGCAAGTGTGCTTCAATTATAAGGATGAGCTGAAAGCTATGTTTGCTAGGCATTTCGGTTCTACTAGTCGAGGTGATCTGACTATGAGTATTGGCAGCCAGAGTGTTAATTTATCTAAGGTTGTTCGATCGCATATTTGCCAACTGCAGGAGACGATCGATAATTTGGAAGAAATCAATAAGAGCTATTAAGAAACTATCGACCTTATGAGTATGCAACTCAATCAAGAGGAGTTCAGCCCTATAACTGACTTTAAAGATTACTCCCTCTGTCCCATAATTATTGGCATATTCACTTTTTTCACGGTCTGCAATGATCATGTTTGACCACTAATATCTCTAGCTACGTATAATATTTTTGCATATAAATTTCATACTTAGAAAATAGATGTTAAGAGGAATCTAACAATATCTCACATGATATTTTTATTATATATGTATTAATTTATATTTAAGGTCAAAGTTTACCAAGTTTGACTATGAAAAAGTAAATAGGCCAATAATCTTGGGATGGTGGAGTATTATGCTAAGTCTCTTGATTGCATGGAGCGAAGTGGTTTAATTCGGCATCCTACCTACTTGAACAAGAAGTGGGATTATGATCGTTGAATAACATCAATCATCGCAATCTCATCGTTGTGGCAGTTCTTCTTCCTCTGGATCTTCCTGTGCCTCGCGGTGTTGATAATATGTAATGATTTTTCGTTTGAACGTTTCTAGCACGATTTTATTTTTGTTCTAGCTTTTGGATGGTGTGGTAGTTTATTTTCAATAGAACCAGACATCATACTTTGGATTTGTTTTGCTTGCGTGATTATTTTTCTTTTACGTATATTGACTTCATTGTGAACATTGAAACTCTATTTTGCGTGAAGCCACAAGATATATCGCTGGCTTTAGTCGCTATTTCATAGGCCTATTTGCCTTATAGCCAGATTAATCACTTGCTGAGTTAAAGTATTGAAGGCTGGTTTGCCTGGTAGCAAGGTCTATAGCTTTCTTTCTTAAGAGTGCAAAGCTGCAAGATCTATCGCTTACTATTGTCTCTTTGTTGCAAGATTTATAACTTGCAGACTTAAGATTTTTATTGCACGAAATGGCAAGATGTGTAGTTTTCATAATCGACAACTTGTACTGCTATAGTCATGCATTTTTATTTTATGATTTTCTAAAATTGTTTTACAATTGCAAGGCATAGCTATTTAGGTAAGTAAGAAATATTGCTCGAAAGGAGTAATATTTATATTGCGATAATAACGCCTTCAAAACAGAATAAGGGAACAAACACAACCAATCATCATTTCATTATTTCTATACAATGAAACTAGATTTTCCTACCTCTTTGCCGATCCTACACATAAACTTTCTCAAGTTGATTATGTGCCAAGTGTTGGGAATGCTACAACCATCCCTTCTGTCTAACTCGCAGTAGTTGGATCGATGTGTCTTCTTATCTTGTACGGTCCTTCCCACTTTGGGCACAACTTTCCTTTCTCCACAGCCAAGCCAGCTTTATTCTTCCTTAGCACCAGATCACCAATTTGAAATTTTGTTTCCTTGACTTTCTGGTTGTATTCTCTAGCTATGCTTTCTTTTTTACTTTGCTTCCGTGATTGCCGCTATCTATTTCTCTTCTTTGAGTTTATGAAAATCAACTTCATCATCTCTGGATTAATGTCTTCCTTATATTCTTTGACTTGAAGGCTTGAGTTTCCAATTTCCACTGGTATTACCACTTTGTGCCACAAGACTGCATGGCGTTTCTCTTGTTGGTTGTCGCACTGTTGTTCTGTATGACCACAAGGTGTTTGGTATCTCATCAACCCAGCCTGCTCACTTTCTGGATACCCTGAACGATTATCATCTTTGTTACCTCCACCTTACCGCTCGCTTGAGGGTGAGCTGCGGAAATGAATTTTTGTGCAATTCACAGCTTTGAACACCATTCAATAAAGACTTCACTTGTGAACTGTGTTCCATTGTTGGTGATGATGGTTTGCAGCACTCCAAAGTGACAACTATATTCTGCCAGACAAACTTTCTCGTTACTTCCGCTGTAACTCTTCCCAATGGATTTGCTTCCAACCACTTTTTTAAGTAATCAATTGCCACAATTACAAACTTGGCACTTCCAGCACCTTTTGAAAAGGTCCCACTAGATCAATTCCTCATTTATCAAAAGGCCAAACTTCATATATTTGCCTCAAGGTGGACTGTGGCTTGTGTGATATTGGAGCATTAATCTGGAAGCTTTTGCACTTGAGGAAAAAGTTTTATGCATTGCTAAACATGGTTGGCCAGTAATATCCGGCTTGAAAGATCTTCTTTGTGATCGTTTGAGACACTTAGTGCATCCCGCATAACCCTTTGTGTACTTCCTTCAACATCTCGTTTGCTTGCGATGGCCCCAAACACTTTATCCATGGAGACAAGTATCCTTTCTTGTATAAGGTCCCTTCTTCGTAAACATAGTTGTGAGATTGCATTTCTAACTTCCTGGAATGTACCTTATCTATTGGAAGCTTCCCATTTTCAAAGTAATCAATTAACGGTGCCATCCAGTTACCTCCTCTGTCTGAAATGTTGAAACAGTTGTCCTTGTTGTGCTCCTAATTGTAATGACCTCTACCTTCACATCTTTGTGTTAGGCTAATGACTCGCACCCCATTGTTGCTAGCTAGCTTAAGGCGTCTGCTTTTGTATTTTCACTTCTTGGAACATATTGGATGTTGAAGTACTCAAGATGAGCGATGAGTTAACGAACCTTGGTTAAGTATTTCTTCGATTGCTCCTCTCGCACTTTGTAGTCTCCTCGTACTTGTTGGACCACTATCTGTGAATGGCTAAATGCTCGAACACTCTTAACCGTCATCTTTATTGTGAGATCTAAGCCATATATTAATGCCTCATACTCATATTCCTTGTTGGTAAGTGAAAAATCAAAATGAAGCGAGTATCTGTAGTCTCCCTCATCTGTCATGCTCTACATCTTTCCTTGCTATATGGCCCATCCATGAAAAGTTTCCATGCGATGTCTTCCCATTTGGACTTTCCTTTGTCCATGTCAAGATATTGCTATACTTTCACATGTTGAGCTTCTACACTTGTTATCTTTGCGATTAAGTCTGCCAAAGCATGTGCTTTTATTGCAGTTCATGGTTGAAACTGAATCTCGAACTCCCCCAATTCAAGAGCCCACTTGGTCATTCTCCTGGATAATTTAGGCTTGCTCAGGATGTTCTTGATTGGGTAGTTAGTATAGACTACAATTATATAATTGTGGAAATAGGTTTGAAGTCTTCTTGATGAATATATTAAAGCTAGAGTTAACTTCTCTATTGGCATATACGTATTTTCAACCTATTGTAGTATTCTGCTAGTGTAGAACACTAGTATTTGCTTCTGGCCTTCTTGCCTTACGAAACCTAAGCTCACCGCATTTGATGAAACTGCTAACTATAAAAATAATGTTTCTCCCGAAATTGGTGATTTCAACGTTGGCAGTGTCTAAAGTTGCCCCTTCAATAACTCATATGCTATTTTGCAATCTTCACTCCAGCTGAACGTTTTAGCCTTTTTAAGAACTTCGAAGAGTGGGAAGCATCTTTTGGCCGCCTTTGAAACAAACCTAATAAGCGATGCAAATGATCCCATTAATATTTGGACTTCCTTAACTATTTGTGGCTGGGGAGGTTAACAATCGCTTGTATTTTCTCTGGATTAGCTTCAATTCCTTTTGAGGATACCTTTTATCCTAGGAATATGCTTGTGCCTACCCCAATTCTACATTTTTTGGGATTTAGCTTCATTTAAACTACCCTTAACATATTCATGCTTTCCTTTAAGTTCTTCGCAAAGTCACATATATGCCAGCTTTTTATGCCCATGTCATCCACGTATGCTTCTATGTTTCTCCCTATTTAACTGCGGAACGCATTACCAACCACCCTCTGATAGGTTGCCCCTGCATTTTTCAACCCAATTTCCATCTTCATGTAGCAAAATATTCTAAAGCTTGTTATAAAGATTTTTTTTTGCATCCTCTGGGTTCATCAATATTTTATGATATCCTTTGCAGGCATCCAAAAAAAGCCAGGACTTCGTATCTAGAAATTTCTTCGATTAACTGATCGATCTTTAGCAGGGGATTACAATCTTTTGGGCATGCTTTGTTTAAATCAGTGAAATTTATACACATTATCCATTTGGAATCCGCCTATTTCACCATTACAGGGTTCGCTAGCCCTTTTGGGTATATCACCTTTATTATGATCCCAGCTTGCAACAATGTCTTTACCTCTTTCTCGATTGCCTTTTGACTATCATTGGTGAAGCTTCTTTGCTTTTGCTTGATCGGTTTGATCGAATTAGCAATATTCAAAGAATAAGTTGCAAAACTCTGGTCAACTCCTATATTTGTACACTCCATGTGAATGTGTCCCTGTGATCTTGCAGAATTTGTATCACCTTCTTTTTCTCCTGATCCGGAAGATATTTCCCTATTTTGACATACTTAGAAGTATCATTTTCATCCAAAATGACATCTTTAGTTTCTTCTCCTGGATCAACTGGATAGTCCTCTTGGTTGGGTAGTATAAACCATCTTTGCTTGCTCTACATTCTTTCTGCTTGCATCGTGATAACCATTCATTATTTGGCAGTTTGTTGGTTTTCTCTCACCGTTGAGATCCCTGTTGGGGTTGGGAACTTCATAACTAAATGGTACAGAGACCATATTGCTTTCACTCCATTCATCCATGGTCTGCCAATGATAGCATTAATAGAACTTAGAGTGTCAGTTATGGCAGTTGTATGTTTTGTAACGGTGTTTTCGCTCGTCCCTTGAACCCTACGAGTGAGGATGTAGATTTCTTCAATTTAGTCCTCTTGAATCCTAGTCTATCAAAGAAGTCTACTAAAAGGATTTCTACTATGCTTCCGTTATCTACAAACACTATATGAACTATTTTATTTCCAATTTTAGCAATAATGACCATCAGATCATTGTGAGGTGAAGTATTAGGGACTGCATCTTCTTTGCTAAAAGTGATTGTTTCATCCACACAGAATCTTTTGTCTACGGGCTCCTATGGTGGTGAATACCTGGCCTTAGCCTTCCAAGCATTATTTGATAGGGACTAATTAATCCATGTATTGAGAAGACTACTCTCTCTAGAGCCTTATGAGACACGTCATCTTCATAATCCACCATTGCGATCATCTTTTGATTCTTGTTCTGAGTGTTCGTTGCGGCTTAGATTTTTGCCTTGGAGCTTCCTACCTTGTTCGCTTCGTTGTATCTGTTTCTGCCATCTTCCATCTTGTACTGCCATGGATTGCCATTTCTCAAGTTTTCCCCTATTTGCCTCATCAGATCTCTGCAGTATTCAATATAGTAACCGTGATCTTTATGGAAGGCACAATAGTATTCTCTTGATCTTTTCTCTGGAGGTGCTATCATCGGTGTTAGTTAGCAGAATAGATCTTTGCTCGCTTGCTAGATCTCCTTTCGCGATTCCTCAGCATCTTCACGGATCCTGCATAAGTGGGTCCTAGGGAAGTCCATGGGATCCTCTTCAATGCCTAATTAAGTGAATTTTCAGTATAGTAATAGTGTTAAGGAAGAAGTCATTACCCATTCTTCTGCTCAGACGGTCTATTCATGACAGGTCTTCCATCATTCTTGCAGACTATGGGTCATGTTTTAAGATAATGGTTTAGTGGAATAATTATGGGTGATAAACCTCTCTTCCTCTACGTTCGCTTAGGATGGCTCGCTACAGTTGCGGCGGTTCTTATTAGCGAGGTTATCTCACTTCCCATGTGAACAATACTTTACTTGGTTCGTAGGGCTCGAGGTATTACCTCCTATTCGGGTTTCGCATGGTTTAGAGAAAGTGTATATCCCAAGCCCCTAGCCGAGGAGTTATTACAAACTCAGAGGTCATAATCAAAGTTGGAATGAAGTTAATTTAATTAATAAATGTGCATTATGGGGTTAGTAATTAATGGCGGGGTGAGTATTGGCTCCTTGGGCAAAGATAATTAGGAATCTGCAATTATACCTCTATAGGGTTGGTCTTTCCATATAAAAATAGTTTAGTTTAGATTAGTTATTCCTTTGTTTAAGAGTTTCCATCTTTAAGCTTAGTTCTTCATCTTAGGTAATATATTTCTCCCTTCGCCTAGTATAGAAATGGCCAAATGCAGGGTTTGGACCTTGACTGATGTCTCTATTTTTAAGGAAATTTATCCTTTCCTATCTGCCTATGAGGTTGTTTTCCCTACTATCCATGATACAGTTATTCAACCATGAGCATACATGGTTATTATTTTTGAGTGCTAGTTTCAATATGTTTAACTTTCCTAATCCTGAGTAAATTTTGAGTGTGTTGGATTTGTATAAGATTTCTCTTGCCCAATTGCATCCTCATAGGATGGCAATATTAATTGGTTTTGAGGAGCTATGATTTGAGGTTGGAGTTATCTTTAGCTTAAGTTTGTTTTCTACCTACTATCAGTTAGATAGATTCTCTTAAACTAGGCCTTGGGTTACCTTTAAACCCAAGAGCTTGGTGATGGATGTTGTGAGATATTTTTCTAATGTGTGTGGAGGTTAGGAAGCCTACTGAATTTTTATAGATTGTAGGGAGTTCACTATGATGCCATCTTGTGACGATAACGTAGGTTTCATCGAGAACTAATGTGGTTGAGCTTACCAAAATATGTGCACGTGCAGTGGTGGATGAGAGGCCTATTGGCCGGGAATGTATGATATTTTTATTATATATTTCAATAGGAAAATATAGTAACTTATTTAATATTTTGTCTTTCTTGTTGTTGTATTGTTTTTAGGGTTAGAGGATGGTTTTCTTAGTGTTCCTGAGAATCACCATGTGGGTATTGGTTCTTATGGATGTGAAGGACCTAGCGGTTCTACTCTGGAGTTGGAGCTTAAGAGCTTGCGCTCTCTATGAAAGGGAAAAATCCTTGATATTGGCTCTTCGTCAAGGGTTGGTGGTGTTAGAAGAGAGTGGGGCTAATGAAGAAAATAATTGTGGCTAACAGGTTAATTCTAGGAGTAGATTTTAGAGTGACCTAGCATCATTTTTGTATTCTGCTATCGGGGCTTAGACTTATAGCCCTTGTAGGATTTTAATGTTTTTCTTTTATGCTAGAACATGTCATAATTTTGATTATTTTAGTCTGGGTTACTTTGCCAATGTGTGATTTGGGCTAAGTGTGATTAAACCTTCATGGTATAATAAGAATAATGTATGACCTTCGCATGCTCCTAAGAGATATGGTCTTGTTAACTACTTAAGATATTTAGAATAAGCTAAAATATAATGAGTCAATGTTCAATATGGTATGTAATGTTTTACCAGTTCATTCTTGGGAATCCGATTGACACCTCGTGGTCCTACAAGGTGTAATCTTGTTTTAACTAACTGATATACTACATTATTTGGTGTGAAGTATGCACTTGTCCAAGTTATGTAAGGCCAATTAATATGAAGTCTGAATCCGTTGCTACCACTAGTGTGATATGCTTAATCAAAATGTGAGTGTATTATGTATAATCTGTAAAGTTGATTCTACTTTTGGTTGTGAACTGTGTTCTAGTGATTGTTTAATTATTTAGTGGTAAGCTCTCATATATGATGTTAGGAGATCGAACCTTGTTTGGCTATTAATTATGTTGTGGCTAGTACCTGTAATGCTAATCAGCTGTATTGGACAGTAACTATGTTGTAAGGTCCTGTTGAGAGGATGAGGGTATTTGGTTCAACTAGTATACTTAATTGTCAAGGAATAGGAAATACTGCTGTGTTCTAAGGACGATAAGCCCATTTACTTCAAGGTGTTTAATGTATCCATTGTTTACTAGTTTCTTACTTTTGGCATGTGATTTGTTGTGTGATTTTTTTGTGTAAAGCAAATTGGAGTGCTTCTTTTGTCGAGAGGCAGGTGGTTTTCCAAGGGTATGCAAAGCCGCAGTCTCTATTTTTCCGATATGTTGTGTGTAAAATGTGTAATGTGTATGTGTGTAGTGTGTGAAAGCCAGGAGGACAACATCTTGTGCAGCGAGGCTAGTGGTTTTCCAGGCGTATGCAAAGCCTCAATCTCCTTTCTACTTGTGTGTTGTGTGTGTAATGTGTAATGTGTGTGTGTGTTGTGTGTGGAAATCGAGGAGAAGTAATTCGTGTCTCACGAGGCTAATGTTTCCAGGTGTATGCAAAGTCGCGTCTCCTTTCTGCTTGTGTGTTGTGTGTATAATGTTTTTTTGTGTGTAAGAAGTGAGGAGGTGTATCGTTTGTGTTGCAAAGCTGATGGTGTTCTAAGCAAATTCCTGCTTATGTGTATTTAAATGGAGGTGGATTTGAACATTTTCTTGTGTCGTTGTGCTAGTGATTTTCCAGGTGTATGAGAAGCCTCAATGTTATTTCCGTCATTTTTGTGTACTTGGACGAACCTACGAAGTGTGCTTCCTTGAGGTTCGCTTAGTTTAGTATTTTGTGCATGATTGCTATTTTTTTGTTAAACTTATCTGTGGGTTGACTAATCCCAAACTTTTTTGTTTTCTAAGGTTGAAGTATAGGATTGGATAAACGTGAGTAGGTATAAATTTCCTACGTTACAGGGAATGTCATAATGATATTCCGCTTTCCTATGAATGTATTCTTTCTATAAAAGAGGAATTTTATCTAGTAAACTACATAGTTGTAGCTTGTTTGTTCCCATGTCCTGATGAGTTATTCTATATATTTGTCGTTATTTGTGTGCTAAGTTTTTTGTTTTACTGCTAAAGCTTTTGTAAATGTGTGTAAGTTGTAAATTTCTC
The DNA here is from genome assembly GCA_037428765.1 of Rubia yunnanensis. Lineage (NCBI taxonomy): Eukaryota > Viridiplantae > Streptophyta > Magnoliopsida > Gentianales > Rubiaceae > Rubia > Rubia yunnanensis. The sequence continues at coordinate 43,797,219 of CM075066.1, forward strand.
GTGATAAGCATGATTTGGGATTCTGGTGGTTATGATGTCTTTCCCCAAAGGTCTTATTGGTCTATCAGAAATCTATCAGGGATGGGTTGTTTAGACAAATTATCTATGTTTCCAGTGACCCAGAGGGGTATCGTCATCTGTGAGATTTCCTAAGGAAGCTCATGTGAGCTTGTAAATTTTTTGTTTCAATTCATTATTCACCCCAGTTCCATGTTGTGTGATTGATACCATTTTTTTATTGTTTTCAGGATTGGCGATTAGGATTAGCAAACTAGGGGGCGGGGGTTTCATTGGATATTTCCCTTGCTCCACCCTACTTCAACGGGAATCAAATTATACCAAGGCGAAGAGAGGCCTAGGCTCGCTTTGGCTTAGCTCTAACGGAAAACTGGGCTACATGGCCGATAGGGATACTTAACTAGCTACAGGTGACCGTTTGACCATGTGATGATGGGGTATAGTATATTGTTAGCATGAAGAGTGCCTACACAGCATGCTTACCCACTTTCAGGCCGACCATCCATGTGGGGGTGCTTTATATATGGAGCTATGGTTGCCTCCATCATAGCTTCCTATAACATGCATATGTGATAGCCTATGCAAATTCACTAGGCCGGGATAGCTTCCGGCATCGGTTATTACTTTTTTACTATGTATGTAGGAGTATGTTTGTTGTTCTTAAATTTGTTATATGTTTAAACTAGAATATGCTACAAATGTGGAGGGATAGAGTCTCTCACTCTATGTTTCATAGGGTTCTATAGGTTCTATATAGGGATTCAGAGGATTATGTATACTGTCTTGGAAGTGTAATTTTTGTAAGAGCATTACTCTTTGATTATTAATCATGCATGTGGAAAACTTAATTCCATTTCTAGTTGGGTATTGTACTTCTACGTCCTTTGTGGGTAGACATATTCTACATATGAATCAAACTGTGAATTGCTCGAGGTGTTTTTTGCATTTTATGTACATGTGTTTAAACGTACTTTAGTTATAATAATGTGATGTTGTGATGTACTACTATTGTATGACCAAATCTGGTTCCTTTCGCCGCTTACGTTTAATTCTGCTTGTTAAGGACTTTCTTGTTTTTCCTATTTCATTTTTTTCTTTTGTTCTAATCTGAATGTTCAATGCTTTCCCAATTTATCATATGGTTGGTTATGTCAGTGTCATGTTTTGTTGATGGCCAGCCCTTCAGCTAGTTTGCTTTGCCGTTTCGTTGCCATAGGCCACGATTCCTAACTCATGACTGCAAGATGTTTAAGCTTGTATTGTAGTTGCACCCACCCATGGACCGTGTGTCTTTGGTGGCTAATTGTCATCTAATAACTGTGGTCATTTATGATATTCCATCTTGTTAATATATATAATTGTTCTTCAAGTTTTATTGTGCTTTCTCTTTTGACATGGACTATGGTCTCCTCTAGATACCAATAAGTCCTGAAAAGAAAAAATTGATCCTCACAGATGGCGCCACTAATCCAGGGAATTCTTCCTGGACCAGGAAAGTATCTAGATCTAGCACTGTGTACCTTAGCATCTTTATGGATCCTGCATAACAGGGTCCAGGGAAGTCTCTGAGATCCCTTTGGATGCCTAAGTTAGTGAATGATCAATATAGCAATAGTGTTAGGAAAGAATTCATTACATGTTCTTATGCTCAGGCCATCTATTTATTCTAATTAACCCTAGCGAAGGCAGAAAAGGTCAAAGATAAAATTTGTATTCTGCACCCATTCTCACTGCTACGCTACCTAGAGGGTACTTAGTGGTAAGCCATGGGTTTGTCCAAAAAGATGTTAGGGATCAAGTACTAACTAAAAAGATAATCTCGTACGGGTCATCAATCTGTACGAGTAAAAAGAATAGCTAGTAAATGCAAACACAAAATGAGGGGTTTGGATTATCAGACTAACAACTACAAATCATAAAGTAAATAGTGATGTGCCCATTTTATACGGTCATATTAGGACTTTTGGGACTCACTTTTGTACACTTTTGTGCTCTAAATGTAACATTTTGCCTTGAAATTAACAAAGGGGGGTTAAAAGCGACTTTTACATTTTTATCACTTTTTAGAGAATTTTGTGTGACAAGGTAATTTGTTTGATGACTTTGAAAACTTTGAAGATTTTGAAGAATATCTTTGAAGATTTGAAGACTTGGATTTGAGCTTTTTGAAGATATGAAGAATTGAAGAAGTGAATAGAACAGAAGGATATGAGATATAAAAGAGAAAGAAGAAATAATGCTGGAATCTGTGTCCGTCGTGACACGCGATGGTTCGTCGCAGCACGCGATGGTTCGCCGCGAGCACGCGATGGTTCGCCGCGAGCACGCGATGGTTCGCCGCGAGCACGCGATGGTTCGCCGCGAGCACGCGATGGTTCGCCGCGAGCACGCGATGGTTCGCCGCGAGCACGCGATGGTTCGCCGCGAGCACGCGATGGTTCGCCGCGAGCACGCGATGGTTCTCCGCGAGCACGCGATGGTTCGCCACGAGCACGCGATGGTTCATCGCGAGCACATCGTGACTCGCGACAGACGAGTGGTCTGAATTTCTTCTTGATTTCTGTGCTATAAATACTCCCCTTATCCTCTCCTCTTCAACAGCTTTTGTCCAGCTCTTCTTCCTGCATTTTTGGGCTTAGAAACCCAATTTTTTCTCTTCTTTCTTTTCTTAGTTTTTGTAGATTAATTATGTCTTTTAGTTCTCTAGCTTAGTTTATCTTGGGAGCAAAGGATTGAAACTTCCATTTCTATGTAGTAAGAACATTATATCTATCTATTTGGTGCTTTTGCTATTGTGCATTTATTGAGGTTTGAATGTTAATTGTTAATGGCATTGATGTTGTTGGAAGCTTGAGTATATGAATTGCTTGTATGATTACTCATTAGGGTTGGGAGGAAGTAGATAATTCTCCCCTCTTTTAATGTGGAATCCAAGAGCATGAGTTAGAGCTTCTTAAATGATGTTGGTGTGTTGATAATTTCTAGATGAATGTGATAATGTCGAACTCGTTGTCATGTTTATTTTAGGTAGCAAATGAGAGAGGTCTATGAATGTCGATCGTTCTTGACTAATCTTGTGTAAATGCATGAATTGGTTAAATGCTTAGACACGGTGTAGTGTTTATAAGTGTTGCTAAGCTTGTTGATTCTTCGTGCTAAATGCCATCAATGGGATACTCTTAGTAATAAGGGAGTCATTGGTGAGGTTTGACAAGAGATGTCGAATTCACTCTTGCAAACTACTGCCTAAGAAGGATGGAAGATTTATCTTCACAACAAGTAGTTGAAGTAGTGAATAGATTGTTTCACTCGTTCTTGAAGCTTTTATTATTTATCATTTATGTATTCTTGATGCTATGGTTCACTTCATTTATGCCATGGGTTGTTTGAGAATAGGAAGTGTTTTTATAATTAAAGTGTTCGGGTGTTAGGAAAGTGACGAATTCCTTAGCTCCTTTGCATGAAAATCTATGAACGTGAACTTAGAACTTCTTGTGCATAACATGTTGTGACTCTTGCTATATAAGTAAGTTAATGTTAAGTCAAGTAATGAATGCGATAGAATGACTGAATGGTTCAATGATCTACATTAGGTTTGGAGTGGATATCAATTGCCCCCAAGGCTTTATCTTTGTAGTTTTAAAACCCTTTTTCTTAGTTTTGTTTGATGATTATCCTAGTTACTTGACTTTGCTAGTTATTTTTTCTTTTAATTTTCATAACTTAGGACAACCAACCAACCAACCCCATTTACATGCTTTTATATGTATGTATATATATCTACTCCTAGCCTAATATCAACCTTTTGTGCCTAAACGCTTAGGAAGATCCCTCTTCTTCGTGGACGACCCTGACTTGCCACTATCTACTTAGTTGTAGATAGTAAGCATAAAAGGGCTTATAAATATTAACTTTGAGAGGTACGGCGATGGCCTCCCAAATAGCAAGTAATCTAATTAAACTAAGCCTATGGGGAGTCATTGTGCAACATAATTAACCTAATGTTTCAATCCTTGATTCATTCACATGTAAGATTTACTGAACAACCTAATATAGTGTTCACGATGCATTGTGTGGTGGATGGCATACACTTCCCCATACATGTCACGCCGGGTGTGTTCACAACCTTCCATCGACACCGCCATCAAAATTAGAGGAGTACAACAAGTTCCTATGATTGTTGTAGGTCCATTTCTCCCCTGTGTGATTATGTCTCGGGCTTCCACTACGAATGCAAAACTTCCCTCGGGTCCTATCACTGGGCCCAAGGATCGTTGGCCCCTTATCTATGATACTAAGGCCACTTACAACCTTGGCATGCTACTTTTTCACTATCCCTACTCACAACCTATCGAAAAAATTTACGCAATTAGCTAAGACTGGTGCGATGGCAAATAAGTCAGAGCAATACTAGGGTCTCCCAAGGACACGCTCACGCAGACGCAGTGTACTCTCTTACCCATTCTAACATCCAGGATTCTCTTCCCAATGGGGCATCAATAAATGCACCATACATGAATTCAGCCCAAAGTGTGTGGCGATGTGGTGTAATATTCATGCATTTAGAACATTCAATAACAATAATAATAATATCATGAACACAAAAATAGGATGAATCTAATGAATCTCACAAAAAATAAGTTAAAACATGGAAATTACTCAATACATATGGAATTCAAATATAGATTTGAATTTCACATCTAAGATGAACACAAAAGTAAAAGAAAAGAAAGGAAAAGAAGAGAATTTCTCTCTCTCTAAAAGTGTTCTCGTAATAAACTAATCAACTTTATACGTGTTTAACAAAGTAGACTAAGTTCATATATATAGAAGAAGGGGACTGGGCATAAAAATAGGCCCAAAAGGCCAAAAATACTAAACCCTAGTTCAGCTACAGCCTGGCGCGCTCCGCGCCAAGTACATGTCACGAGATGCACGATCACGTGCAGGCCATGGCTTTTTATCTGGTACAGGGTGCTAGATCTATCATGAGCTGTGGCGCAAGGCTCTGGTGCAAATTATGGGATATGGTACGGGCCGTGGTCTGGAAGCACGGTCTGCTCAGAAGTTTGGCGTGTGCCACTATCTAGAGCTCGTTCCATTCAAAAGTTTGGTGCGAGACGTAAACTTTGGCGCGGACCTTAGGCTGGTTTTGACATCTTGAACTTGGAATAGCTTGGGCCATCGTAAATGGGATGATTCTCACCCGTACTAGCAATTATTTTAGCAAATTCTCAAACTCGTGTGGTGCGGGCCATGGGATATGGTGCGGGCCGCTCCATTGCCTCGTGTTGGAACTGTTTGCAAGGGACATCTCCTCTAGCCTCAACCATTGGTGCTTGACCATGAACGGCCCATGCTGACCCATGATACATTGGCCGGCTGATCTTGTTTCCTTTGCTACGGGTGAACCGTTAGTCCAATTTTTTAGTTCTATTTGTCGATTTTGTAGTGTTTGAGAAACAAATCCAATGGAATCAACCTTGAAGGATAATTATTTTCTGATCATTTTACAGACTTTGGCACAACTCATCTGACCACAATTCCCTATTTCTTCATTGGCCGTTTTGATCTTTGTTGTTGCCTATCTTTTACTCCAATCTCCTTATACCACGTATTGCTGTTCGTGGCCTTTATCTACTACCATTCTAGAGGTGAATGGTCTTATATCTCTTCTACTGTCCTTCCAAACGGCCTTCAATATCTTCTACCGCCCATACAAATGGCATTCACATAGAATGTAACCAAAAAGTACCCACGGGCGACCCACTAAAGATGATAAAATGGAAGATCTAGGAGCCCGTGGATAGAAAATGTCCATTAGTACTAATTAAGTCTACAAAATGTAGGATTTAGAAAATAAAACCAAGCATGGCCATCTAAACCCCTTGTTACATAAACTCAACTAATACAAGCAATTTGCCAAACAAAACATACCAAAAACTATGCTGGATGCAACGGTTAATGCACGCAAAATGAAGCACATCAGACTTCCCACACTTAACCGTTTGCTCGTCCTCAAGTAAACAAAGACAAAGAATTAAGCAAAATGTAGCACGCAAACATAAGTTAATCGAGGCATCCCATGTATTCCTAGATTACCATGTTTTCCCCCAAAAAGAGTGAGAATCTCACAACTCTAACATTCCCCGAAGAACATAAGCAATCTAACCACCCAAAATAAAATGTGGAAAAAGGTAAGCCAAAAAGATAAGTGTCTAGCTAACTTACTTCTCCTAAAATGATCTCAAAAAAATTCAAGAGTTGTCTCCAAAAAAATCCACCAAGAAAATCCAAGGGTTGTCGACTTGGTTGTAACAAAGGGACTATTCGCAATTTTTCAACCTAGTTACAACCAAGAAGTCTAATGTATCGTCAACCTAGTTTTTTGTTTTCTCTCAATTTCTCTCATTTTACCTAGGAGCTCTTTTTGGGTTTTCATCCTAGCTTACCACACAAAGGGTACTCACTTCTCACCTTTTACCACACGGCCTCTCATTTTTGCCTAAGCTCGTAAGCCTAGCCGTGGGTAGCCTCTCATTTTTACCTAGGTTTTTTTTCCTAATGTTACCCAAGTCTCCCTTTCAGGTTTTTGACTTGCCCATATTTTTGTATTTTTTTTCATTTTCAAGTTTTCCAATTTTTTATGGTGTAGCACAAACCGCCCCAAAAGTGGGCTTCATGCTAAAAAAATATAAGATCACCACAAAAATACACCACCAATTTACTAAAACAACCTACCCCATGCACACGAGAAACTCTAGAATAGCATGTCATGCCACCAAATATTCATCCAAAACCATCCCTCAACAAACACTACCGAAAATCACCAAAAATGTAGAAAACTACCAACAAAAACACAAAAATGCACCACGGAAATCCAATAATGAAACTCCCTAAGTGCTCACTACTCCCCTCCCCACACTTAGCCAATGCATATTCTCCAATGCAACAAAAACCATGTCAAAACACAAGTGAGGTTTGGAGAAATAGTGACACTCACTCTTGCGGCCTTGAAGGGCCTTTCTTCTCGCCGTGGCTAGTGAAGTTCCAATCAAGGTATCCCGTTGCTTGAAGCGCACCCTCAATGCAATCCATCTTTGAACTAAGATCCTCCACTTGTATCCTCACTCCTCTTATCCCTTAGACTACCTCTTGCAACACTAGGGTAGAAATCAAAAGTTGAAGCCCAAGTGCTTGTAGTCGGTCAATGATGTCTGGAGATAGGTGAGAGTGTCTATGATGTGTTCTCGAGGATGTCCCACCTTCGGCCTCTTCAATGTCTATCTCCGGGGTGGCTAAGAATCTATAGAACTCTCTCTTAAAGAATTGGTCTGGCTCAATAAATAGGTCATCCAAGCATATGTCATGGTTGATGGCGGTGCGCTCCGGCTATGGAAGTACAATGAAACTAAAAGTGCTCGCTCCACCATAAAGCCACATATATCTACCTTTCAATGTTATAGGCCCCACTATGGATGCTTTGGCTAACTTCTCAATGTTATACCTTGTACCTGATTGCCCCAAGTTAGCCAATGCTCTTTGTGTGACCTGATGCAGTAAATGTTGTGCCAATAAACCTACCATATCGCCCATAGCTATCTTACCACTCTTTCTTTCCCCCATTATTATTCACTCATGTACAAAGTGCCCCACTAGGTTCGGGTAAAAGTTACCCTTAGGAGTCATTGCCCAAAGGCAATGAACATTTGAACCGAAACATTGTGTTAGATCATCGTGGTAGAAAACCCCCATTGCCAATAGTCGGTGAACGTAACGAAATTCCGGATAAACCAAAGCAGTGCTCTTGTACATTTTCTTTCAATCAGTCCATGTCACATGCCTCCAAATGTTCCCAAGAGAAAAAGACATCCCTTGACGGTTTGTCCTAGGGATCTCTATCCCGTACCTCCAACCAAAGGCATGGGTTATCTCCCGGCTGATACTCCTTGTCGTCAAGATTGAATTTGATTGCCTTGTGTCCATTCTAGTATGTGACTGACCAAAGAGTAGATAGGAACTCTAGGGCTCACCTAATGTATGTCTTAGAATGTTTTTTCGAGAAACCCATCTAGACCTACTCCTCCCAATAGATAAGTCACAGGCTCGAGTAAGGCTAGAGATGTCAAGGTGTACTTGCATGCAAATCCAGTCTCCAAAAAATCCTCTTTGGCTCTCTCATGTTCCTCCACCTTTTTGCTGCAGTCACGGAAATGTTGGATGGTCCCATAAGTTTATCGGTCACAAAGTAGGGTTGCAAAGAATGGAAGTCGTCAGCTTGGGGTTTGCACCCTTTGTTACTTCTTCCTCTTCTAACCCCGAGTGGACTTTCCCTTCTCTGAAACATTCTTCTTAGGTGGCATCTTAACAAAATGAAGGAAAGAGTGGTGATATGATCATAAACAAGGCATGGTCTACATTATCATCCAACAAGATAACATTCTCCTAAATAGCCAAACCATTCAAAACATGATGATCTAAGTATGAAGGCTATTTAAACAAGAGCATTCCTCATCAAAAAACAAACCCATGTAAGTTCTCACAAACTCATCAATAAGATCATGCAATCAAGATTCACTCTCTCCTAAATCACCCAACACATGGAGATTACAACATCCAAGCATAATAGCACCTCAATCCACCCAACACTTTCTTCAACACAAGATTATGCATACAAACCCAAAAACATCTCTTAAAAACACACACAATCATTCAAGAATCATACTTTTCATAACACCACCGAAATGTCAATAAAGCATATAAACAAAGAGTTCAATGAGTTACCCAAAATTTGAAGCTAGGATTTGTAAGACCCGCACAAGAAGAAGCAAAGATTGCTAAATTTTTGGAAGAAAGCTTCAATTTTTTTGAGTTTCACCAAGAGTGTGTGATAGGGAGTGTTTCTTGAGAACAAAGAATGTGTCAAATGATGAAATTAAGTGAAGAAGTGTAGTAAGGGATTAGAATTTCACCCAAGGTTATAAGTGAGAGAGGTACAATTAGGATCAGAATGGAATTTTCAAAATTACATATTAGGGGACAATAGTAAAAATCAATCAATTCCTAGGAATGTAGGAAGTACTATTTGCATCAAAAATCATAAGGGGTTAGGGAATTTCAAAAATTTTGAACCAAAAATGCATTTTTGAGTTATAAATTCAGAGTTTTCAAAAATTTTCATTTTTGAATAATTTGGCAATGGAAAATCGAAAATCAGCGCAGAAGATGTTTGGCGCGGACCAAAGCCTCATGCCAAACCTCCTGGCATGAAACATCCCCTCGCACTAAACCTATTGGCACAAGGCATTTCCACGTGCTAACACTCTTTGCATACACCTAAGCCCTTGGCGCAGACCGTGTCAGGTCTTGACTCAAGATTTCCAAACTTTTCACCTAATCCTTAGTTTTTTCATCTTTTTCAAAAGACTATGTCCCCCCATCAAACTTAATTCCATCCAAACACAATCATGAGTCTCGAACTCAAATTTTCAAACCAACAAGAGTTTCATCTCAAAAATCTCCATTGCAAAACATGCAAAATCGATGTAATCACTACTCAAAAACACTAAAGCAAAAACTAAACACCGTATATTTATTGTCGTCCTCACGACTTATTTTCCTTTTCCATGCAGTTCAATTAGAACCACCTACCTGTGGATCTCCAGAATCACCATCGTCAACTTCACCCACGATGACATCATTGTTGAGAGGTCTCCAAAATGAGTCATCCTTACCTTCGAACCTCTTATCTGTAATGGGAAATGAATCTCCTTGTCTTGCTAGCAATGAGTCCATGAATGTCACTTTGGGGTTAGGGGAAGGTCGAGGAGGTTTTAAACCCTTGACCATCTCCCTTTTCTGCTGCAAGTTAGTTAGCATGGAAAAATAATCTAGTACAGACATATTTTCCATAGCATTATGCAACTCATTGATCTCAAGAACAATATCAACAAAAAGGGATTCATTCACAAGTTCATGCTCATTGGTAACACAAGAGCTTTCATCATGCTCATCACATAGGGTTGCACCTTTGCACATAAGAGAAGAATTTGTTGAATCGTGCCTAGATTTATAAATATCAAACTCCACTTTATCCATCTCATCTTCTAGAGTTAAGGTTCCCAAGTGAACATTAATTTTAGTCCTAGACGTTTTAAGGAAAGGTCTCCCCAAAAGTATTGGGGGGCACTACTGTCTTGTGCCACGTCTAGGACATAAAGGTCTGCCGAAAAAACCAACTTGCTAACTCGCACCATCACATCCTTTACTAGTCCACGTGGAATAGCTTGGCAATGATCGGCGAGTTGGACAATCACTCTAGTTTCCCTAAGCTCACCGAGTTCTAGGCATTCATGTAGACTATATGGGAACACATTAATAGATGCACCTAAATCTATCATGGAATTTTCAAAAAGTCTACCACCTAAAGAGATGGGGATGGAAAACATTCCGAATTCGTTACATTTCTTAGGCAAATTTTTATGGTTCAAAATAGCGAATCCCCTCATTTTTAAATGTCCTAACCTCTTAGTTGGCCTACTTCTTTTCTTTGTACATGCAACTTTAAGAAATTTAGCATACACATGTTCAATCAATCCCAAGATAGGGATAGTTCCCTCGACCTTTTCGAAGATTTTTTGAATGTTCGCATCATTGGTCACCACCTTTGGCTTTCCCCTCAACGCATTTGGAAATGGATGTAGAATGGTAGTTTGTGCCTCATGTAGTGGAAGCTCATTGGAAGGTGCCTCCTTGACTACAATCTCCTCTTCTTCAAAGTGTGTCTTGGTAGCCTACAATACCTTTTCATTCCCTTGCATAACCCTCTTCTCAGACTCGCAGACTTCCTTCCACTTCTTAATTTGAGAGAACTAATGTTCCTTGGATTGATCTCTGGTTGGGAAGGGAGTTTTCAGGACCTCTTGGCTTCTAGTCGACTCACCGAAGTAGTAAGTTTCCAGACTTGAAATTCAAGGTTTTTGATACTCAAGAAGGCTCTATTACCAAGGTCTTCAATCTCACACCTTGTCCTCTCCATGAAGACTTCATATATCTTGCTCAATTGACCGATAGATTCTAAGATCTCTTCTCATTCTGACTTGTAGATCAAGGCATGATTGTTGGAAGGGCATTTACCTTGAGGGTATGGTTAGGGATGGGCTTATCCACTCCATTATCCTTGAGGTTGGTTATCCTCTTTCCCTTGGAAATTTGAATGATCGCGATACCTTGGGTTGAACAAGTTTGCATAGGGATCCTCTCTTGCATCTCCTTGGTTCCCCCGGAATCCTTATAGTTAACCCCTAGAAAGTTGTGGCCTCTCCTGATTTTTGTACTCTGTGGTCTTCACTTCTTGCAAATCATCTACTACCTCAGGACATTCTTCGGAGTTGTGGTTAAGGTTGCAAACTCCGCACACTTTGACTTGGTGCACCATTTCTCACAAAAGCTTCTTTATCATAGAAGAAAGAGCTTGGACTTGTTTTTCCAATTTGGGTGATTGTGCGGGTTCATCCAAAACCTTAACCCTTGACCTTGTGCCAAATTGTTGCATACTATTAGCCATTTCTTCAAAGAGGGCCATTGCATCCTTAGGGCACTTGTTTGCTATCGAACCATTACAAGTAGAGTTGACCAATCGCATATCTTCATCACACAACCCCTCAAATAAATAATACACCAAATCCCCCTCCTTGAAGGGATGGTAGGGACAACTTGCCAAAAGTCACTTGAAGTGTTCCCAATAATCATGCAAGCTATCGGTAGCCCCTTGGGGATGTTTAACAATTGTTTCTTTGGGCCTGCCAACTTGGACGCCAAAAAATACTTCTCTAAGAACCTCTGCTTCATGTCCATCCAAGAACCAATGCATCCCAGCGGCAAGTAGTATAGCCAGTCTTTAGCTCCATCTTGAAGGGAAAATGGGAAGGCTCTCAAGTTGTAATTGTCTTCAGAATCTCCCGGTGGCTTCATATTCGTACACACCTAGTGAAACTCCGAAAGATGCTTGTTCGAGTCCTCCCCCCACCAATCCATAGAATGTACGTAGGCAATGGATCATGCCACTTTTGAGCTCACAACTAACATTGGTGGGTAAAGGGGGAAGGTGATGCATAACGGCTAATTCTTCAGGTTTGGGGCCATAAGCTCTCGTAAGGTACAATTGTCTTCCGTCATCAATAGCGGTTTTTCAACTAATACTGCTTGCCTCAGTTGAACTTTTACCCTAGTTCTACGTCTCATTCTCCTTCGAACACCTGTGTTCTCAGCCAGGTAGTGTAAGATGCGTATATTAGTGGTATGGGTGTGTACCATAAACTAGATATAGAAATACCCTTCTGAATACAACACTATAAAATGGATCAAAAGGTAACAAAGCAACTATAACAAAAGTTCAACAACCAAACTAACAACACAAAACAAAAAAAACAAAAGAAACTACTAAGTACTCTACTAACAAGTTGTGCTAATCAATACTTGAGCTGGATAGCATCCCTGGGAACGGAGCAAAAATTGGACCCACCTCCACAAAGGTCAAAGATAACATTTGTATTCTGCACCCGTTTTCACTGCTACGCTATCTAAAGGGTAGTTAGTAGTAACCCTTGGGTTTGTCCACAAAGATGCTAGGGCTCAAGTACTAACTAAAAACACAACCTCCCACGGGTCGTCAATCAATATGAGTGAAAGGAATAGCTAGTAAATTGAAACACAAAAAGTGGGGTTTGGATTTTCATATTAACAACTATGAAGCATAAAGTAAAATAGCAAGTAATCTAATTAAGCTAAGCCCCTGGGGAGTTATTGTGTAGCATGATTAAACTAATGTTTCGATCCTTGATTCATTCACATGTAAGATTTACTAAACAACCTAATATAGTGTTCACAACACGTGGTGTGGCCGATGGCATACACTTCCCCATACTTGTCACATCGGGTGCGCTTGCAACCCTCCATCAACACCGCCATCATAATTAAGGGAATACAACAAGGTCCGACCATTGTTGAAGGTCTGTTTCTCCCCTGTACGATTACGTCACAACTTCCCCCATGTTCTATCAACTAGGTTTAATGGTCGTTGGAACCTTATCTATGATACTAAGGCCTCTTACAACCTTAGCTTACTACTTTTTCACTATATCTACCCGCAACCTATTATAAAAATTTACGTAATCAGCTAAGACTGGTGCGATGGAAAATAAATCAAAGCAATACTCAGGTCTCCGGTGCACACACTAATGCAGATGCAACGTACTCCCTTACCCATTCTAACATTCAGGTTTTTTTTCCCAATGGGGCATCAATAAGTGCACCATACATAAATACAACCCAAAGTGTGTGTGGATGTGGTGTAATATTCATACATTTAGAACATTCAAGAACATTCATAATAATAGCATGAACACAAATAATAGGATGAATCTAATGAATCTCACAAAACATAAGTTAAAACATGTGCTACAATTATCCCCAAGCTATGAAAACTACTCCATAGATATGGAATTCAAATATAGATTTAAATTCCACATCTAGGATGAACACAAAAGTAAAAGAAAAGAAAGGAAAAGGAGAGAGTGTTTTTCTCTCTAAAAGTGTTCTCCTAATGAACTAATCTACTTTGTAGATTAGTAGACTAAGGTCTTATATATATAAGATAAGGGGATTGGGCCTAAAATTAGGCCCAAAATAAGCCAAAATGCTACAACCCTAGTTTAGCCGCCGCCTGGCGCGGTCCGCGCCAAGTACATGTCATGGGATGCACAATCATGTGCAGGCTGTGGTTCTTCATCTGGCGCAGGGCACTGGATCTAGCACGGGCCGTGGCATGAGGCTCTGGCGCTGACTGTGGGATATGGCATAGGTCGTGGTCTGGAAGCACGATCTGCTCAGAAATTTAGTGCAGGTGCATGCTTTGGCACAGGTGCGTGCTTTGGCGCAGGCCGTAGTCTAGAGGCTCGTTCCGCTCAAAGGTTTGGCGTGGGGCACAGACTTTGGCATGGGTCAAGGTTGGTCTTCACTTCTTGAACTTGGAATAGAGTAGGCCATCATAAATAGTACAATCCACGCTCATACTTATCCATTTTTGAGCAAATTCTCGAACTCATGTTGCACAGGTCGTAGCATATAGCGTGGGTCATGCCATTTCCTTGTGATGGAACTGTTGGTGTAGGCAATTGGTGCTTGACATGAACGGCCCATGTTGACCAGTGTTACCTTGGCTGGCTGAACTTGTTATCTTCACTTAAAGGTGAGCCGTTAGTCTAATTTTTTAGTTCTAGTAATCGATTTTGTAGTGCTCAAGAAGAAAAATCCAATAGAATTAGCCTTTAAGGCTAATACTTCTCGGATCTTTCTCAGACTTTCGCACAACTCATCGGACCACGATTCCCCATTTCTTCATTGGCCACTTTAATCTCTATTTCCACCTATCTTAGACTCCAATCTCCTTCTATCGTGCATTGATGTTTGTGGCTTTGTCTACTAACATATAAGAGGTGAATGTCTTTTGATCTCTTCTACCATCCTTGCGAACGATCTTCAATATCTTCTATTGCCCTTGCGAATGGCCTTCACATAGATTGTAACCAAAAAGTACCCTGGCGACCCACTGATGATGATCAAATGTAAGATCTAGGATCCCCTGGACACAAGATGTCCATTAGTACTAATTAAGTCTACAAAATGCAGGATTTAGACCATAAAACCAAACATGGCCATCCAAACCCCTTGTCACGTAAACTCAACTAATACTAGCAATCCGCCAAACAAAATATACCAAAAACTATGATGGATGCGATGGTTAATGCACGCAAAATGAAGCACATCAGAACCCTCTCTTCTTCTAGGTTCCCTTAAGATGGCTTGCTACAGGCGAGGTGGTGCTTATTTGCGAGGTTATCTCTCTTCCCATGCAAACCATCCTTTACTTGGTTTGCATGGCTCGAGGTATTGCCTTTTCTTTGGGCTTAGTATGGTTTAGGGAAGATATATATCATTTATTATATAAGAATTTGAGCTGGGGAAATTAGATCAAATATAAAGTGTAATTGAGTTTGGATAAATACTATAATGTTATGGGAAGAGGTAGATCTCAGTTGTTGAACGTCATCAATTAGGGTCCAAAATCCATATCAACATCAGTAAATCTTTATTTAAAAGACAATGATAAAGATTTTTAAGAAGGATAAGCAGCGGTAACTATGATTTTTGAATAATAGGGATGAGGATTTTCGGTAGATATATAAATATTTGGTAAAGATTTTTTTAAGCTAGGTTGCAATGGTAGATCTATATCTCGCATTCACAAGAGTTTTCGGTGGGCGGAGGAAAATGAAAAGGGTTTATTTTAACATGAGTAATTTGTTCGGTTTGAGGTTATACATGTAGATGAAAAATTAGGTGTGTAGAAGAGTATTTCAGTTGGATGGATGAAATTTTGTTCAGGATTGTTTATCTAGGCCGCACGAATGATAGATCTAGATCTGGATTTCTCAATAATTTAAGGCGGGTGGATGAAAAGGGAAGAGTTGATTCCAACACGGGTAATAAATTCGGGTTTAGGCGATAAAAATAATGTTTTCAGTGGATATATATTAATTTGGCAAGGACATTAGGTATCGGCTTCAACGGTCTATCGAGATGTTGATTTCATGAAAATTTAGGGTGGGCTAATGAAAAGGTAAACCTTGATTTAGAAATATTAAATCGGACTCCAATTAAAAACTATCTATATTGTAATTCTACAATACAAAATACACATAAATATTGAAACTAAGAAACAGAATATATAGTTGCTTAATTTCTTGACAAAACCATATATCGAGTGAAAAAAATATATACTACTCTTGGGTTTGTAGAAAATGAAATAAAGGTTTATTTAACATGAGTGATTCATCCGGGTTTAGGTTATATGAGTAGATGAAAATTTAGGTTTGTAGGAAAGGATTTTTGGTGGATTGATGAAATTAAGTTCAGGATTGTTTATCTCGGCCGCACGAGTGGTAGATCTAGATCTTGATTTCACTAAAATTTAAGGTGGGTAGAGGAAAAGGGAAAAGTTGATTCCAACACAGATAATAAATTCAGGTTTAGGAATTAGAAATAACGACTTTCAGTGGATAGATAATAATTTGGCAATGACTTTAGGTATAGGCTTCAACGGTGGATCGAGATGTGGATTTCATGATAGTTTAGGGTGGGCTGATGAAAACGGAAACCTTGATTCAGAAAGGGTAATTCTGTCCCAATTTTAAAATTATCTCAGTTGAAATTCTACAATAAAAAATGCACATAAATACTAAAGCTAAGAAAAATAATAAATAGTAGCTTAATTTCTTGACAAAAGCTTATGTCGAGTGCCAAAAATGTGCTAATCTTTTGATATTTAGTGCAAAACGTGTTCCCTCTCAATATATTTCCATTTTAAAAATGGAAAGAGAGATGTGAGTTAGGTACTAAGATACCCTAAAGAACAATTTTGTTACTAAGACAACAATGGATTTTCTAATTGGGCACGTTAGAAGTTTTTTGGTGGATGGGCGAAAAAATATTCATATACAGGTTTAAAATGTTTTGGATCCTTACAGATCTTGTATTTTAGGTTAAGGGATGTGATGCAGGTACTTGATTCTTCTAATAATACTTTATTTACGGTGACAACAGTGGATATTCTTATCCTGTATGCGAGGGAATTTTTAGGTGGATGGATGAAAACATATAGGATGCGGTATGGATTTTTTTAATCTCAACGCATCTTATATAAGATTTGAGGCTTGAGAAATGAGATCAGTATAAAAAGTGCACAGCAATTTAGATATAGGAAAAGGCATATCTCAGTTGTAGAATGAGTCAATTAGGGTCCTCAAAGATGTGATAACAACGATTCTCTTTCTGCGAAAAAGGCGATCAAAAGCGATAAACCTAGTTTTTCACCGGTAACGGCCAATTCAACCGGTAACGGAAATAAAAAAGCCAACCCAAACTGTTGCCACCGCCGATGGCGGAGGCACCCCCCCTGTGGGAGGGAAATCTTTTCTCTCTGCTCTCACAGCCCGATCCCCTCCACTAGACCCCACCCTTCCATACACCCCCAACCTCACGCCGATCAAGGAATACAAAGAGGAGCTTGCTTGCATGTATACTTCGGAGCAGATTGAGCAATTATCAACCCACTATCAAAATGCCCTAATCGGGAAGTTCAACAACGGTCAAACTTCAATGGAGGCACTGGAAACGGCTTTCAAAACTGTCGGATTTCAATCAAGATACCAACTTGGAGCTATTAACTACAAGCATCTGCTAATCCGTTTCCAATCAAAGGAGGACTACCAACGTTGTTGGCTAAAAGCAAACTAGATTCTTGGAGGTCAACAGATGAGGGTTTTCAAGTGGACCTCCAATTTCTCCACATCAACGGAATCCTCTATTGCTCCAGTGTGGCTCACAATTAGGAATGTTCCGATTTTCTATTACAATCTGGCGGTAATCGAAGATGTCGGAAACCAGCTCGGGAAATACATGAAGATGGATGCTGCTACCCTTGCTCTCACAAGACCATCGGCTGTCAAAATCTGTGTGGAGGTAGATGTCAGTTTCCCCCTTCCTACTTACTTAAGACTTGGATGCCCTGAATATAGTGAAAGGTGTGAAATTGATTATGAAAATGTTCCTTTATACTACAATTACTGTAGAAAGTTGGGGCATAGTGTTTCAAATTGTAAAAACCTGAATCCCAACAAGACTCAACCTAGACCTTTACAGGACACTAACAAACCTCCAAATGCAGCACAGTTAGGGGAAGATAGTATGCAACAAAACCATAGGAGTAGACATCCAGCTGGTAACCTGGAATATCCCCCTCCCCGGTCACAAAATGGCACTACCAATAACCAGCAAACCTTGTGGAAAGCCACTGGAAGAACTATACAACCTGAAACCCTATGCACTATCAGCCAGGAAGTTCCACTACAGATGGAAAAAAACCAAACTCAGGAAATGTTATTACAGAACCAAGGGGCTGCTTCTTCTTCTTCCAATAATAATACAAACCCCCTTTGCCCTCCCTCTTCCTCTACTCAAAAAGGACTGCAACCTCCCCCTGATCAAATTCAGACTTATCCACATTTTCAGGCCTCATTGCTGGATCACAATAATGAGCTACATGACCTTCAACCTGATTTGGTTCCTTTAGATATAACTATTCAGAGTACTCAGGTTTCTTCTGGGAATTTGGTGGAGGGTCTGATACTGGAAGAGTGTGATCCGCCTGAAAACCAAACACAGGGGTTGTTAAAGAAAGACCAGTTATTGATGATGACTTCTCAGAACCTCACAGAAACAGAAAGACATTTGTGTGATAACATAGAATTATTTCCACAGCCTAAGATACACTTCAGTCATGATGACCTCACAGGTAAGCCCACAAACATTTTTCAATCTGAATTAGCTTCAAATGTTTCTTCACCTCCTCGGTCTCCTAAGGAGCAAATCCTGTCTCCGAATCGATTTGGGATTCTGGGACAAACGATGGATACAGAAGACAAGAAGGGTAGTGAAGTAATTTTTCCAGAGGAGGGCAGGAGCAAACAACAAACACCTTTGGTATCCTCCACCTCAAAGAAGGCTCAATTAGCTCTAGGGAAGGATTTGGAACACAACCTAAGTCGTGTTTTATCATCTACTAATTCTGAACCTCCAAAACAGGTACTCCCAACTTTTTTAAATCAGGTGAATTTGAGGAACTTAAGATCCTCAACAAAAAGCTCCAAGATTAGTTATAAATGATAGACAAAATAATCATGCAAAAATTTTTGATCTGGAATGTTAGAGGCATGAACCCTGCTATGCTAAGATTAGAGAGACTACTAAAAATACATCACATTGATTTTCTATGCATTATTGAACCTAAGCATGCCAACATAGAATGTCCCCATTATATGCATGAACTTCATTTTGAAAATTGCATGACATCAAATTCATGAAAAATCTGGTTAATGTGGAACCACAATGTTAATGTATCTCTAGAAATAGATCATCCACAACATCTATCTGTTCATATTGACTGTTGCACACTAGATAGAACAATGAAAGCATCTTTTATATATGGCCTTCATAGTAGAGCAGAAAGAGCATTTTTATGGACTGACCTTGCACAAATTTGTAACACTGAGAGATTGATCGTTGGTGATTTCAATGCAATCTCCTCAGTTAATGAATATAAGGGTCCTAGTACACCTAAGATAGGTAGCATAAACGATTTTGCTGAATTCATTGCTCACAATAACCTTCATCAAATCAACACGGTTGGGAATGTTTTCACATGGACAAATGGCAGAAAAACCCCAACTTTCAAAAAATTGGATAGGGACCTATGTACTTCATCCCGGAGTCATAACTTTCCAAACAGTTCTGTTCACAACCTGAATAGACACCCATCAGATCATAGCCCCATGCTATTGACCTTAGGATCTGATATCCCTTCAGCCCCCAAACCTTTTCATTTTATGGAAATATGGCTTCATAGACCTGATTTTCACCAGATTCTGGCAGAAAATTAGAGCCTCCCTCTACATGAGGGGGGAATGTTAGGATTCTCCATTAAATTAAGAAGACTAAAGCCAGTTATAAAACAATGGAATAAGGAAAATTTTGGTAATGTTCATGATAATCTCATCAAAGCTGAAGAAAATCTGAAGCAATAAGAGTTACATTACCAAGCAAATCCCACAGAAACTGAGCTTATCAATCTTAACCAAAAAAGAGCTCTGCTGATCAGAGCTCTTAAAGAAGAAGAGTGTTTCTGGAAACAAAAGGCTCGACTAAAGTGGCTAAAGGATGGAGATAATAACACTTCTTATTTCCATAAGGTGGTTCAGGAAAAAAGATCAAAAACTTTAATTACAAAGATAAAAGATTTTCATGGTGACTGGAAGAGTTCACCAGCTGATATTGAGGAGGCTGCTGTAGTTTTCTATAAAAACCTCCTAACTAAACCATATGAACAAGAGGCTGGTTTATATTTTCCTCATTTCCTCAGCCAAATCTCACGACTGATCAGTGATGATGATAATATAAAACTGGTCCAACTAGCCTCTATGGAGAAACTTAAGAAAGTAGTTTTTGGCCTCAGTAAAACAAGTGCTGCTGGATCAGATGGGTACTGTGGTGCTTTTTATTGTGGAGCCTGGGAAATTATATGTAATGATCTACTTCAGGACACAAACGAATTTCTCTGTGGAATACATATCCCCAGAGCAATTTCTAGCACATAGATCACACTTATTCCAAAAACTAACCTTCCTTCAAGTTTTTAAGAGTACAGACCCATCTCTCTCTCAAATTTCATCAATAAGATTTTTTCAAAAATCCTAGCTGACAGAATGGAGCCATTAATGCATAAAATCATTTCTCCACAACAAACTTCCTTTCTTAAGGGTAGGGATATTGCAGATAATGTGATATACCTACAGGAGATGCTAAAATTTCTGAACAGAAAGTCTAGAGGTCAAAACTGCATTATCAAATTGGATCTTATGAAAGCTTTTGACAGGATCAACTGGGGATTTTTAAACAGCATTCTATTAAAGTTTGGATTCTATGGTCATCTGGTGAAGAACATTTTAAATAACATTTCGGATGCATGGTTCTCAATACTTATAAATGGCAAACCAAATGGTTTTTTCAAGGCATCCAGAGGCATTAAACAAGGAGATCCACTATCTCTTTTTTTGTTTAATATTGTCTCTGAATCATTCTCTAGGAGTTTATCTTTCATTTTTAATAATGGTGAGATTGATTATTATGATTTACCAAGGAATGCTATTCCTATATCCCATCTCAGCTATGCGGATGATACAATCATATTCCTAAAAGCTACCAAGCTCAATCTTACCCGAATAAAAGCATTCCTAGAGAAATTTGAGCTAACTACAGGTCAAAAGATAAATTACTCCAAAAGTGAATACTTCGTCAGTAACACTATCACTGTTATCAGAGATAGAACCATCAAAATGACTCTTGGTATGAAAAAGGGATTGTTTCCTTTCGGGTATCTCGGATGCCCTATGTATGTGGGAAGAATTAAAAAAATCTATTTCCAACCCTTACTGGAAACAGTGGCCTCTAAGCTATTTAACTGGAAAAACAAATGGCTATCAATGGGTGGAAAACTGACTCTAATCCAAACATGTTTGTACTCTATTCCACAACATATATGGGCCACCATAAATCCCCCAAAAATGTGATTAAAGCCTTGGAGAAGCATTTCTCTATTTTTTTCTGGGGTGAAAAGGATGGTAAAAGGAAAAAAGTGTGGAGAACATGGAGGAAGCTATGCCTTCCTGCAGCTGAAAATGGTCTCGGTCTGAGAGATCTTAACTCTATCATCAAAGCCTTCTCTATCAAGCTCTGGTGGAAATTTCAACAAGGGGAGGTTCCGTGGTCCAAGTTTCTCTGGTCTCTACCAATAGCAACAAGGAAATCTAGGAATTGGGGAAGGATTTGTAAGATCAACCATCTTGCTGAATCTTTTTCTAAAACCATCATTGGTGTAGGGAGCTATAATATTTGGACTGCCAATTGGTCACAGTTTAGCCCCTTAGAGGAATTCCTACCACATGATTTCCCTCAGGAAATCAGGGAACTGTCTATCTCTCAATTTTTGGTGAATAAATCTTATATTCTTACAAAACTTGAAACAGTACTGCCAGCATCCATTCTCCACTTGATGGAAACTCTCACCATATCAACGGAAAGGGCTGATAGGATGATTTGGCAACCTTCATGGAATGGAATTTTCACATTCAAGAGCGCATATAATCAGGGAATCCAGGTAAAGAGTTATGTTACTTAGCAAAATATGGCACTCCAGAGTACCAAAAAAGCTAAGTATTTTCATCTGGAGACTCCTAAATAGCTTACTTCCTTTTGATAATGTTCTGTAATTCATGGGTTTCCAACTTCTATCCAAATGTTGCTGCTGTTTACACTCTGATTCCCTGTCCCATTTTTTTAATGACTGTTCTTTCACATTACATGTGTGGGATGAGATTCATAGCTGGCTTTCACTACCTGTGCTTCGTTTCACCACATTGTGGAATAGATTGTCCTATTACTGGTCATCTGCTGGGTTCACTGATACACACTCAGCACTCATTCATCTTCTACCATTACTTGTTTGTTGGCATCTGTGGAAAGCGCGTAATAAATTGCTATTTGATGAAATTAAGCTGAGCTATGTTGCTATTCTCTCTGACATTAGAAAGTCACTGCATGACATTTCCTTAATTCATCCTTTTCATCTGTGTGGTGAGTTTGACAAAATATAGATATCATCTAATCTAGTGCCTTTCCTGAAAACAAAGGAAAAGAGAAAAATAAAAAAAGTAATATGGTATCCTCCTGAAAATTTCATCAAAGTTAATATAGATGCCTCCTGGGACTCAAAATCAAATAAATGTGGTATTGGTCTAATTGTTAGGAATAAAGGTGGAGACTGTTTATTGGCCAAAGCTATCAGCCAAATTGCTTCTTCAGCTTTGAATGCAGAACTGCTAGCCATACAGTGTGCTTTAAACCTAATGCATGAAAAACAATTTTCAGATTTTGAGCTTGAAACTGACTGCCTTAATGATATATCATGTGTAAACACTCCTTTAACTGCTCCTTGGAACCTATATGTCCTATCTGATGATACTCATAATCTTTTGGGTGCTACAAAACTGGCTCATGTACTCAGGGAAGGTAATATGCCTGCTGACTGTTTAGCAAAGAGAGCCAGAAATGAGAATATAAATTCAACCCTCATGTTTGATGAACTTGATGGCAAAACTAGAGGTCTAATTGCTTTGGACAAAAGGGGTGTCCCCTCTATCAGAATTTCTAACGAAATCTATGACTAAAAACTACACAATGATTCTGCTCTATTGTCTTCACAGGTCAGCTATCTTCGCATGGAGTTTTTCAATGCGGCCGTGGATATGGAAGGTCACCTCTCGGAACAGTGAGCAGCAAGGATCTCAACAGGCAGCAAATATTTCCTCCAAATCTCACCAGCTTGTCACCCTGTACTTCGCTTCATGGACTTTCACTAGTTTTCCGAGACTAAGAGTGTTAACCCATTCGATGGACATACCATTGACAAACGGGGGTTTCGAATTTTCAACTCGCTGATATGTTCGTGGTATATTAGCTAGATGGAACATAAAGAAAGTTCCCTGCTGGATCATCGGTGTACATTAGCCTGGTATTTAGTTTTTGATTAGGGGGAAACACCGCTTTTGGAAGCAAGTGCTTTATTGCTTCAAGAGCCTGCATTGGCTCTTGGATCATCAATTGGATGATCTTTTTGTATCGAACTATGCCTTTTTTAGGGCATGTTTTCAATTTCTTCATTTGTTTTTCGGTTCGGGGAGCCTAATATCACTCCCCCCATCCCTCGGATGGTTTACATTAAAAAAATAGGGTCCTCAATCTAGATAGCCATGAATAAATCTTGATTTAAAAGACACCTGCACACATTTTACATAAATCATCGGTGGAAAATCTTAATTTTAGAATGATAGGAAGGAAGAATTTAGGTGGATATATGAAAATTTGGTAAGGACTTTAGGTATAGGCCACAGTGATAGATCTATATATCGATTTCACAATAGCTTAAGGTAGGGAATGAAAAATAAATTAAAGTTGATTTAAAATGGGTGAATCCTTCCCCGATAGAAAAGAAATATCAATAAGTGAACAACAATACCAAATGGACATCAATTTTCAAACTAAGTAGACATTAAGCTTAATTTCGTCACAAAAGCTTATATCGAATGAAAACAATGTGCTAACCTAGAGCAATTGAGTGCGGATGGAAGAAAAGGGAAACGTTTATTCCAACAAGGGTAATAAATTCAGGTTTAGGCATTAGAAATAACTATTTTCGTTGGATAGATAATAATTTGGCAAGGACTTTAGGTATAGGCTTCAATGGTGGATCGAGATGTCGATTTCATGATAGTTTAGGGTGGGCTGATGAAAAGGGAAACCTTGATTCATAAAGGGTAATTCCATCCCAATTTTAAAATTATCTCAGTACTACAATAAAAAAATGCACATAAATATTAAAGCTAAGAAAAAGAATATATAGTAGCTTAATTTCTTGACAAAAGCTTATGTCGAGTGCCAAAAATGTTCTAATCTTGTGATATTTAGTGAAAAACGCGTTCCCTCTCAAGATATTTCCATTGTAAAAATGGAAAGAGAGATGTGGGTTGGGTACTATGACACTCTAAAGAACAATTTAGTTACTGAGACAACAATGGATTTTCTAATTGGGCACGTTAGAAGTTTTTTGGTGGATGGGCAAAAAAATATTCATATACAGGTTTAAAATATTTTGGATCCTTATAGATCATGTATTTTGGGTTTAGGGATATGACGCGGGTACTTGATTCTTCTCATAAGACTTTATTTACGGTGACAACAGTGGATATTCTTATCCTGTATGTGAGGGGATTTTTAGGTGGATGGAAGAAAAACTATCGGATGCAGTATAGATTTGTTTTGGATCTCAACGTATCTTATATAGGATTTCAGGCTTGGGAAATGAGATCAGTATAAAAGTACAATACAGTTTAGATATAGGAAAAGGTATATCTCAGTTGTAGAATGGCGTCAATTAGGGTCCTCAATCTAGATGGCTATGAATAAATATTGATTTAAAAGACACTTGCACAAATTTTTACCTAAATCATCAGTGGAAAATCTTAATTTTACAATGATAGGAAGGAGAATTTTAGGTGGATATATGAAAATTTGGTAAGGACTTTAGGTATAGGCCACAATGATAGATATCGATTTCACAAGAGCTTAAGGTGGGGGATGAAAAAGAAATTAAAGTTGATTTGAAATGGGTCATTCCTTCCCCGATAGAAAAAAAAATCTCAATAAGTCCACAACAATACCAAATGCACATAAATTTTCAAACTAAGAAGACTTTAAGCTTAATTTCGTCACAAAAGCTTATATCGAATGAAAACAATGTGCTAACCTAGAGCAATTGAGTGCAAAATACATGCCTTCTTGGAATACTTCCATTTGTGAAAATGGAAAGGAGATGTGGGTTGGGAATTGTGATACTCCACAAAAACAATTAGTTACTAAGAGAACAAAGGATTTTCAAATTGGGCCCGATAGGAGTTTTTTTTATGGATGGACGTTAAAATAATTAGATACGGCTGAGAATGTTTTGGATCTTGACGGATCGTGCTATAGATTTCCAGTTCGCAACATCTCATAATTGTGTGTGCCTAACAATTTTAGCCCATCATGCAGGTGGTCTATAGCTTAACTTCCGTTACAATATTTGTTTACAATAACTTACAGGGAGAAGGAGTTACATGTGTTGAAAGAGGGAGAGGACCGAAGTTACATAAATATGATGAATTCAATAACATTTAAATAAAAATCAATTAATAAAATTCTTGATATGAAATTCAAGAATTACAATAAAATTCAAGAAATGTAGTTCTGAATTTGATTACATTTTTTAAAAAAAAACAATTAAGTCAATATCAGTCAAATCTGCAGGGAAGAACGGTTACATTAAAAACTATGGGCTAGCACCATTTACCACCTCAAAAAGTAGTGTGTCCCCAATCACGAGTTCCTCTTCATGAAGAAATTTTCCAAAGCCCTTAGGGTTAAGGGTCTTGTACTTCTTGTCCTCCGAGTAACGCATCTCATACACCCTTCCATTACACCGCAGCACAACGGGGGTCTTGTAAGGTGGTAGGAGCTCTGAAATGTGGCTTGGGATGTACTGATTTATAAACAAAGAATAAAATTTAGTAAATATGAAATTAACTTGTAGAGAAAGTGCATTGAAAAAATAATGCATCATGTATAACAAGTTCGGACTTACCAAAATTGAAATAGCACCAAAGTTCGTCTTGGTAAGCGTGTGGACAAATTGTGTCATGACTTCCCTGGATGCAGTCCTAGGATGACGATCCTCATCCAAATCGCTAGGGATCTACATTTTGATCATTGAAACTATTAATATTATTCTTAGAAAAAAAATAGAAAATTAATTGGAATTTAAATCGGAACAACAAATGACTTACCTCAATGGGGGCACGTCTACTTGAACCAGCACTGTTAGACATGTTTCCTGAAATTCGATAAGAATTGGTGAACTTAATCTATTGTGGGGCCCACAAACATTACATAGCATACATTCATAATCGATTTCGCTGACACAACGGCTACCAGTCGTTAAAACCGATATGTTAATGAATAGTAGTCGACATCGCATGCTACTAGGTTTCATAGTGAAAACTGTAACTGGCATCGCTAAAAGTTTGTCCCAGAAGGAGTATGAGCTTCATACCAATGAGGTCATAGTTAGGAGTTACAGACGCATTCTCACCAGATGAAAACCAGACCACTAGAATAGGTAAAAGCAAAAAATTATGACAGGTTTACAAACGAGAACTTCAACCCCAAATTCCTACTACCTCGAGCAAACATCCATGGAAATTTGAATACAAAAAAAAATAACACCATTTCCATCATATATGCATATCAAATTCAATGAAAATTACAAAAAAATTAAGTAATCTAGGGAATCTAGAGAATATACCTTTGAGAAGAAAGGGTCAAAGAGTACAAAAATTTGCCAAGAAGCTGAATGTGTGAAGGGATGTCTAGTGGTTGGCTCCATATATATTCGTTATAAATCGTTGTGTATTCTGCCCCCCGACATGCGAGGTCGCACGTAAATTGATCTAAACAATAGTGTAGCGAATCATGCGCGACGTCATGTACTCTACTAGTGGGCCTCATTATTTCAGCTCATGGAATAGGCTAAGGCCTCTGATAGTCCAACTGCATATGCGATGTCGCAAGTCCATCGGGATTACAGATTCATCATCGACATAAGACCGACGTCGACCCCCATTAACGTAGGCCTTGATATTTTGGCCTACTAGCAGAACAACCGGGCCCGCATTTGACCAAAACCAGCATGGTTGACCTTTATAACAGTTACTGTTATATTATATACTACGAATTTATGCCTACAAATTTCCATGAACTTTATAGACTTCTAGTTCATGGGAATCGATTTTAACACAACTGGTGAACTTTATTGATATCTGGCTAGTTTGATGGGAACCACCACATAGAATTGCATGAAATTTCATATTCGTGGTTTTCTAGGAAATAAAACTATAATAGAATTATGTCCATGAAGATTTTTACAGCGATAGCACATGACCTAGAGTAAATTGTAGCACATTACTTACAAGTACACAAGGTGTCATTCGAAAGAACTTGTGGAGCATATGTTGATTAGTCCCAATTTCTTTATTACACTCGAATAGTATAAGTTCAAGTTTAGATTAGAAACTTTCTTTTTGGACTGATCGTAATCGGGTTTTGGATATACAGTGTATTTTTTAAAATTTTGCACATAGGTCCCTCCGACAAATTGGGAGAACATGAAATGTTAAACTGGAGATACACTCAACCGAATCATCAATTGACGACCACAATGTTCCATTATGGTCATGGACGGATACACCGGGGTAACCGCCCATCATTTTCTTAGTATTCCATTTATACCCCTGCGATAAGAGTTATAAGAACGATGTCTTCCACTGCATAGAGCATGGAATTTCATATTTGTGATTTTCTAGGAAATAAAACTGTATAGAATTTTTTCCATGTAGATTTTTACAGCGATAGCACATGACCTAGAGTAAATTGTAGCACATTACTGACAAGTACACAAGGTGTCATTCGGAAGACTTGTGGAAGCATATGTTGATTAGTCCTTGTTTCTTTATTACACTCAAATAGTATAAGTTCAACTTTGGATCTGAAACTTTCTTTTTGGACTAATCATAATCGGGTTTTTGACATACCGTGTTTTTTTTAAAAAACATATTCACATAGGTCCCTCCGACAAATTGGGAAAACTTGAAATGTTAAACTAGAGATACACTCAACCGAATCGTAAATTGACAATCACAATGTTCCAGTATGGTCATGGACAGATACACCGGGGTAATCGCCCATCATTTTTCTTAGTATTCCATTTATTCCCCGACAATAAGAGTTATGAGAATGATCTTTTCCACCGCATAGAATCGCATGAAATTTCATATTCATGGTTTTCTAGGAAATAAAACTGCAATAGAATTTTATCCATGAAGATTTTTACAGCGATAGCACATGGCCTAGAGTAAATTGTAGCACATTACTTACAATTACACAAGGTGTGATTCGGAAGAACTTGTGGAGCATATGTTGATTATTCCTAGTTTCTTTATTACATTCGAATAGTATATTTCAACTTCAAATCTAAAAATTTCTTATCAGACTGATCGTAATCGAGTTTTGGACATACATTGTATTTTTTTTAAATTGCACATAGGTCCCTCCGAAAAATTGGAAGAACTTGAAATGTTAAACTGGAGATACACTCAATTGAATCATCAATTGACGACCACAATGTTCCATTATGGTCATGGACGGATACACCGGGGTAATCACCCATCATTTTTCTTAGTATTCCATTTATACCCCTACGATAAGAGTTATGAGAACAATATTTTCCACCACATAGAATTGCATGAAATTTCATATTTGTGGTTTTCTAGGAAATAAAATTGTAATATAATTCTTTCTATGAAGATTTTTACAACGATATCACATGACCTAGAGTAAATTGGAGCACATTACTTACAAGTACACAAGGTGTCACTATGAAGAACTTGTGGAAGCATATGTTGATTAGTTCCTGTTTCTTTATTACACTCGAATAGTATAAGTTCAACTTCGGATCTGAAAATTTCTTTTTGGACTAATCGTAATCGGGTTTTGGCCATATAGTGTATTTTTTAAAAAATTGCACATAGGTCCCTCCTAAAAATTGAGAGAAATCGATGGTTGACGGTTGTTTATTTTTACATTGACGACATTTTTGTTCCATTTCTCCATTAATCATTTGACAGAAGGGCCGCTTGGTTAACCCCCGGGATTTTACCACCAATTTTTGAAAATTGACCATGGACAATATGTGCGATGTCGCATGAAACTATAATCGAATTGAAGCCGACGTCAGTAATTGCAAAATTTTCAGTGGGAATTGAAAATTTGAGGCAAAAATTTGAGCAACCCCCCCCCCCCCCCAAACCCCATTTCAAGTAATTAAAACTTATCTCTTACACCCATTTCCCATCAACAACACAAACCCAACACATGAAAATAGCACACCATCCATTCCATTCACACCTTGCAATAACTAAAGATAGTTCATTCAAATTGCATCTCTCAAAAACAAGATCTAAGGGTGGAGCATCTAAAGGTTCAAATCCCTTGACGTATTTTTCTACCCATTCTATGTTCATCTACAAATTTGGTCATAATCTTATTGAACATGTTTTTTTTTGTCATTGATTGGTTATTCTAAAATTTCATGAGTATATGTTGATTTTTTTGCATGTTATATATTGTATGTTGTTTTTTTCTACAAGATAATGCCATGTTTGTAAAGAGTGAGATATGATGCTAAGATTTGTATGACTATGAATGTGTGACCTTGGTCACATTTCGTCATTCCATGCAAAATGTTACCGAACAAATGCCGAGGTTACACATGTCAAGGACTTCAAACATTTCTATTAGTATCAAACCGAGGTCGCCGATGAGTCGATGATTGCGACGTTATTTTCTATAATATGCGACTTTGGTAGGGACCATATTAAATATTTTGAATATGGGATTAATGTTGTCTATGTTTCACTCCATTCTGTGAAATTCTTTTGGGGACTGCCCAATTTTTACATATATTTTTATTACCAAGTATTTGTTGTAATAGGGACAAAGAGAGTTATCGATGAACTACCAACATCTAGTTCGACGGACTTGTCAATTAGCTAGTCACCTTCACATTCACAATGTCGTACAACGTGGAAAATGGTGGTTCAATACAATTCATTTTTCATTATTCATATTAACATTTCAATAATGTTGTAACATGTTATTGCATTAGTTGATATAGTTTTGTTGCTTTAAATACGTCATTCCCATCACACATTAAATGAACACGATTATATTGTTTTATGTGTTTAGCCATTTCATGATTTGTTGATTTTTTTTAATAACATGCAATGGCTACCGACGAACGCTAAGTTATGTCATTGAATAATAAATATTTTAATAATATGTAATGTCTAACCAATGCAAACGTGATGTCGCATGAACCAGTGCAACATTGGAACTTATGCGAGGTCGCACTGACCAACTTCGTTCGTGGTTACCAGCATCTGTTACATAAAATGGCATCGTACTCATCCACGTTCAGCGTCAGCTGGCAAACGACGTGAGTCCCCCACAGTGAGCAATGCCACATTGAATGATCAGCTACGTCACTGACTTTGTAGACTGAGGTCACCTACATCAACTTTGCAACATTTGATCTCCAATCGCCTACTATCCAGCAGCAATCGACGTTGTATTAATGATGTCATACACGTCATCCCAACCGACGTCGCAGATATGATCTGTTCGACGTGAGCTCATTGCCTTAATCGACATCGCACGATACAACTACCGACATCGGTTAAAAACTGAGGTAAAAGGTGATTTTTTACCTCAATTCCAAACTGCGGTAAAAAATCCACTTTTTACTCCGCTAGTATTTACCTCGGTACTTTCAGGCCAAAAATGAGGTAAAAGGGCCTGCAGAACCGAGGTAAAAGATCATGTTTGTTGTAGTGGTACTTGAAACTCCAAATAAGACTTTCCTTACAGGCAGAACACTAGATTTTCTTATCTAATATATTAGGGGATTTTTAGGTAGATGGATGAGAAAAATCCATATGCGGTATTAATTTTTTAGACCTTGACTAATCCTATAATATAAGAATTCAGGTTTGGAAAATAAGATCAAATATAAAAGTGCAACTGAGTTTAAATCAAGGATATAATGCTATGGGAAGAGGTAGATCTCAGTTGTAGAATGTTGTCAACTAGGGTCCAAAATATAGATAAACATCAATATATCCTTATTTAAAAGACAATGATAAACATTTTTTAGAAGGATTGGCAGCGGTAAATGTGATTTCTGAATGATAGGAATGAGGATTTTAGGTAGATATATGAATAATTGATAATGATTTTTTTAATCTAGCCTACAATGGTAGATCTATATCTTGAGTTCATAAGAGTTTAAGGTGGATGGATGAAAATGAAAAAAAAAGTTTATTTTAACATGAGTTATTTATCCAGGTTTAGGTTATATGAGTAGAGGAAAATTTTGGTGTGTAGAAGAGGATTTTAGGTGGACTGATTAAATTTTGCTCATGATTGTTAATCTAGGTTGCACGATTGGTAGATCTAGATCTTGATTTCACTAGATTTTAAGGATGTGTGAAAAGCAAAAGGTTGATTCCAACACGGGTAATAAATTTGGGTTTAGGCAATAGAATTAAGAAGTTTTGGTGGATAGATATTAATTTGGCAAGGACTTTAGGTATCGCCTTCAATGGTAGATCGAGATGTCAATTTCATGATAGTTTAGGGTGGGTTGATGAAAACGGAAACCTTGATATAGAAAGGGTAAATCCGCCCCCGGTTGAAAATTATATCAATCAGAATTCTAAAATACAAAATGCACATAAATATTCAAACTAAGAAAATAAATGAATAGTAGCTTAATTTCTTGACAAAAGCTTATATCGAGTGCCAAAAATGTGCTAAACTTGTGGTATTTAATTAGTGCAAAACGCATGCCCTCTCAAGATATTTCCATCGTAAAACTGGAAAAAAGGGATGTGGGCTGGGTACTATGATACTCTAAAAAAACAATTTAGCTACTGAGAGAACAATGGATTTTCCAACTGGGGACGTTGGGAGTTTTTTCGGTGGATGGGCGGAAAAATATTCATATTCAAGTTTAAAATGTTTTGGATTCTTACAGATAATGTATTTTGGGTTTAGGGATATCACTTGAATACTTGATACTTTTAATAAGAATTTATTTAGTGTGACAACAGTGGATAATTTTATCTTAAAATGGATGCTGCAACTAGTGCACTGACTAGGCCATCTGCAATCAAAGTGTGTGTTGAGATTCACCTTCTGTCTCAGTTGCCATCAACCATTGTGGTTGGAATAGGTAGCAAGGTAGCTGAGTACCCGATTGAATATGATGAACTTCCTTTGTATTGTACTCAGTGTAGGATATTGGGTCATAGTCAAGCTACTTGTAATTTCCTGCACCCAGAACTGAGGAAGAAGCAGAATCCACAATAAATGGAAAAAAGGTAAACAAAGCCACAGATCAGGTAGAACCTTTTAATGCCTTAGACTCCCAGCCTACACTGGAATTAGAAGTTGCAGAATCCTCAGGTCTAACTGCCAATCAAAATGATGTAGGGTGTCAGTTACAACAAAGCAAGACAGAACTTCAATTGAAAAATAGTATTGTACAAAACTTCCCTGGTATACATAAGAAAAGAACTGTTTCCTTTTATTCACTGGATGACATCTCTAAGCCAATCACCACCACTTTTTGGAGAAAGAAAAAACACCAGAGTGAGTTAACACCCAGCCAGGACCTCCAAAGAACAGAAAATACTGTTAGGATTTCAAATTCCTTTCAGACCTTAGAAGCTTTAAATGAGGGTCATGAAGAGGAGGAAGCAGTAGAAATATTCCATGAAACACTGGAATCTCAAGAAGGAGTAGTACACTATATAACTACAAACACAACACAAATTCACCCCATTGAAGAAATCAACCCACATGTTAGACACACATAGCCCCCCATTTCCTTGGCAACAAATACACCTGTCACCCCAGAGGCTGGCAACAATCCACCGAGCATCATAGGTGCTGGGCTGACACAAGAACCGAAGCTGCAATCTCAGCCAGTGCTTATAGAGGTGAAGGGAGCTCAAGCTTTAACTGATCAGAGCACAAAGGAAGATCACAGCTCACGGTCACAGGTTAGAACACACAAACCAATACCTATCTTACCATCGGATAAAATTGATAAGAATCAGGAAAAGCAATCAATTAACAGTAAAGCCTTTGCTGTTAAATCAAGAAACCTTAGATCTTCACAGAAAGCAACCACTTCACGTTTTAAATGATTAAATACAACATAATAGGAAACATGCTAGTTTGGAATGTTAGAGGCTACGGAACATCTTTGGATAGAATAAAATCACTTTTGCTGTCTCACAAGATTGCTATTCTTTGTTTGATAGAGCCTTGGCATGAAAAAAAGAAAATATTCACTCTGATGCATAATCTAGGCTTCAAAAATGCTTATCCTGCAGAAAATGCTAAAATATGGATCTTATGGAACCATGCTTTTAATATTATCAGTTTAAAAGAGTCAGATCAATTTGTGCAGGCAAGAATCACATATATTCACTCATCTTCCAGTTGGAATTGTTATTTTATATATGCTAGTGTAAATAGACAATTGAGGGAAGCTCTTTGGAATGATTTAGAAAACCCCCCTCCGGAACCTTCTATTTACATTGGAGACTTTAATACTGTGGTCTCAGCATCGGAGTATAAAGGAAGGAAATCCGCACCCACAAGAAGCATGAAAGATTTCAATGCCTTCATTAATAAACTGGACTTGCATGACATCCCCACTGTTGGTAATTCCTTTACATGGTCTAATAATAGATTCAAGAACAAATGTAAAGACCTTCTATTCCAGAGATTAGACAGGGGCCTATGCAATTTGGACTGGTTGGAACTATTTCCAAACAGCTCAATTCAGGTTCTTAATAGACTAACTTCTGATCACTCTCCATTAATGTTGTCCATTCAATCTGCTGAAGAAATGGCACCTAGGCCTTTTAGATTCCAAGAAATGTGGTCTAATAGACAAGACTTTCAAAATCTAGTGGAAAAAAACTGGAATTTACCGTCCTCTGCTACTGGTATGTGCAGATTAGTGCATAAGATTAAGAGACTTAATATTGACATTAAAGCATGGAACATAAACACTTTTGGAAATGTCAATCAAAACCTGGTTAAAGCTGAAGCAGAGGTCGGTGAGCTAGAAATAAAATTTCAACAGTCCAAAGCAGAGTCTGATTTAGTTGAACTTTACAAGTCCAAAGCTTTACTTATTAGATCCCAAAAAGAAACAAATATCTTCTTAAAACAGAAGGCAAGGCTAAATTGGCTAAAACACGGAGATGCAAACACCAGCTATTTTCATCATACCATCAGGGAAAGGAGAGCTAAATCAATAATCAGTAAAATCAAAGACGGAAATGGTAATTGGATGTCTGACCCACAGCTGATTAAAGATGAAGGAGTTAGTTTTTTTAAGGGACTCCTTAATGAGGACGCCCCTCAAAAAATAGGAACTTACCTGAAATATTTTTTAGCTGAAATTCCTTCTCTGGTTACTGAGCAGCAAAACCAACTCCTGCTAGAACCTTTCAATATCCAGGAACTGAAATTTGCTGTCTTTGATCTAAATAAATCAAGTGCTCCGGGATCTGATGGTTTCTCTGGCCATTTTTTCACATCCTTCTGGGAAAATATTAAAGAAGATTTTTTGGAAGCATCAAATGATTTTATAAGTGGTGGCCTTATCCCTAAGGCCATCACAAGCACCTGGCTCACTTTAATCCCCAAAAAACCAATTCCAGTCTCTTTCTCAGACTTCAGACCGATAAGTCTGTCAAATTTTGTCAATAAAGTCTTTTCAAAAATGCTTATGGAAAGGATTAAACCGCTTATGCATATCCTAATCTCTCCTGAGCAGAGTGCTTTCATTAAAGGCAGGGAAATCACAGACAATATACTTCAAATGCAAGAGATGACCAGGCTTCTATCTAGAAAATCTAAAGTCCCTAATTTAATAGTGAAACTAGATATGCAAAAGGCTTTTGATAGAGTCTCATGGTCATTCCTGAATTCCATTCTTCTTCACTTTGGCTTTCACGGGAAATTTGTTAAACTCATTATGCATAACATATCTGCTGCAAATTTTTTGGTTTTAATCAATGGAGTTACTTCAGGTTTCTTCGCATCCTCTAGGGTATAAAACAGAGAGATCCTCTTTCTCCTTTCCTTTACAATTTGCTCTCGGAAGCCTTTTCTAGAGGGTTAAAGAAACTTTTTAGCACAGGGTACCTTCAGAATTTCATTCTACCTAAGAGTTGTGCTCCAGTTTCACATTTAATGTATGCTGATGACACGGCAGTATTTTTGAATACCAACCCTAGAAACATGAAGAGGTTCAAAAAGTTTCTTAAAGCATATGAACAAACCACATGCCAAAAGGTCAATTTCTCAAAATCAGAATTATTTGTATCTCATAGGACAAATTCTTCTACAGTTAACTCTGTAAAAAGGATCCCGGGAATGGAAAAAGGAGTTTTCCCATTCAAATACCTGGGAGTGCCTATATTTTTTGGTAGAAATTTGCAAGTACACTACCAGCCATTATTGGAAAGAATGGATAAATCAATCCATAATTGGAAGAACATATGGCTCTCCACCGCAGGTAAAATTGTTCTAATTAATCACTGTCTTCTCTCTATCCCAACTCATACCTTTTCAGTTTTGAGTCCACCAAAAATAGTTTTGAAAAAAATGGAGAAAATGGCTTCTAGCTTGTTCTGGGGATATTCTGATAATGTTGAAAAAAAATGGAGATCCTGGAAAAACATGAGTGTACATGTAGAAGAAAATGGAATAGGTTTTAGAGATTTAAAGGCCATTGTAGATGCTTTTTCATGTAAACTGTGGTCGAAACTGCAACTCAATTCCACGCAATGGACCTCTCTATTATGGTCACTCCCGAAGTCTTACAAAAGATCTCATACATGGTCTAGAATCTGTAAAATTACTGAAAAAGCAAATAGCAACTCCAGAATAATACATGGTATCGGTGATTGCTCCTTCTGGAACGCTAACTGGATGGGCGAGAGAGCTTTGTATTATAAATGGCCTCAAGATAGAGATATCCCCTTTGCGGACATCTCACTAAGGTCATTTATTAACAACAAAGCATCAATCCTCCCACAACTGGAGCCATTTTTGGCGACCAATTTGTACTCAATTTTGCAGGAGGCTAAAGTGGAATATACTCATGAAGATAGACTCATCTAGATGCCAGCCACAAATGGAATCTTCTCCATCAAATCAGCATACAAAATTTTCAGACAGAGAAAGCTGAAGATCCTCCATTTTCAAAAGGTATGGTCACCTTTTATTCCTAAAAAGATGTCTGTGCTTTTATGGAGAGCTCTGAATGGTTTACTTCCTTTTGACAACATTTTAAGAAAGATAGGGTTCCATTTAGCATCCAAATGTCCCCTGTGTCAGACTTACAGTGACTCTTTAGATCATTTTTTCAACTCTTGCCCCACATCCATTTCTGTCTGGAACTGTGTAAATGATTTTTTAAAGATTCAGCAAAAATCTTTCCCAAATTTGAAGAGCAGAGTTGAATTTTACCTTTCTTTTAATGCAGAATCTAAAATTTAGTCTAATATCACCATCGCTGCCCTTCTTGTAACAATCTGGACTCTTTGGATTAAAAGGAATAATATCCTGTTTGACAACGTCTCCTTCTCCAATGATTCTTGTATGCATGAAATAAAAGACATGATATATCAAATTTTCTCAGTGAATCATTTGATAGGTTACTTAGACAAGTATAAATATTGGACATAGGCTAACATTATTCCTCACATTACACAAAAGAAAAGGAAAACTTTTAATGTTGTGACATGGCAGAAACCCCTAACTGGATACAAGATTAATACAGATGCAACATGGATCAGGGGGGGTCTTTCAGCTCTAGCAGTGATAGTTAGGAATTGTGAGGGGAAGGTGGTTAAAATGAGGGCAAAATCTTTTCACTCCCCATCACCATTACATGCAGAATTGATAGCTATCCAATGTGGATATGAACTATGTTCAGAGCTGGTTTTAAATAGATGTGAGGTTTAACCAATTGTTTAATTGTTGTACAGGGTATTCAAAATCCAAACACCTCACCATGGAGGAATTATTCCATTTTCCAATCTCTAAATTTGAAACATCATATCCACCCAATCTGGCATACTCCTAGAGAGACTAATATTGCAGCTGATTTCCTGGTAAAATTTGCTTTAGAAAATAACTTTGATGGTGATTTAGAACTGAATTTAGCACCTCCTTTTCTTAAGGGACTCCTTCATTTGGATAGATGTGGAATTCCTTGGATTCGAAATGAGTCTCAAGAGCATGCTGTATAAGATGTAATAATCGGTTACATGTTTTTCTGGCTGGACTTATGAACTTCTTATTATAGGATAAATACTGCTGAAAATTTTCGTGTTCATTACAGGTTCTATTCTGCTACACAATTTTATCCTCGGCCGGTTATACATTTAAACATCCCCTCTTCAAATTGGTATGACGAACGACGGCAATACATTTCAAGTGTGCAATTGAGCACTTGAGCCTGCAGTCATGGATCCCTCGAGCCTAGAGTCATCAAGCCTTGGAGTCATCGAACCTTTGGAGCCTCAAGCCAAGGAACCATCGAGACATGGTGTCCAGGGGCACTCGAGCCTTGAGACATGGAGTCCTCGTGCCCTGGAGCACTCCAGACATGGAGCCCTCGAGATATGGAGCCCTTGAGACATGGAGCCCTCGAGACATGGAGCCCTCGAGACATGGAGCCCTCGAGACATGAAGCCCTCAAGATATGGAGCCCTCGAGACATGGAGCCCTCGAGCTTTAGAGTCCGCGAGCATAAGAGCCCTCGAGCTTTGGGGTCCGCAAGCTTAAGAGTCCTCGAGCCATTGCCTCGAGACACGGTGTTCTCGAAACTTGAAGCCCACGAGCCTTGGAGTCCTCGACCTTTGGAGTCCTGGAGCCTTGGAGTCCTCGAACCCGGAAGCACTCAATACATGGAGCCCTCGAGACATGGAGTTCTTAAGCTTTGAAGTCCTCGAGCTTTGGAGTCATGTATGGAGACCTCGAAACGAGCCCTCGAGGCATGGACCTCTCGAGACATGGAGCCCTCGAGACATGGAGCCATCGCAAAATAGGAACTCTCGAACACATGGAGCCTAGGTGACCTCGACCACTTGATCCTACACTCAACCCCCCAATTGAGCTTTCGAAGCTCTAAGCTTTCGAGCACTCAATCCGTGAAGACTCTACCCTTACAGACCTCGACCTAGCAAACAATTTTCTTTAACATCTCATCCACTAGTCCATGGCTACCATTAGACCATTCTTTTGAAGGCAACGAGGTGGCCTTACCGATGTAATATTCATAACATTATTATACACCTTTTGGTGCTTCATAGGTTTGGGGAGCCTAATAAATATCCCCCATTAAAAAAAAAGTGGATAATTTTATCTTGTACATGAGGGGACTTTTAGGTAGATGGATGAAAAAATATTGGATGAGGTAAAGATTTCTTTTGGATCTCGCCATGTCTTATATAAGATTTTAGGTTTGGGAAATGAGTTTAGATTGGGAATTTCATGCTATAGGAAAAGGTATATCTCAGTTGTAGAATGGGGTCGATTAGGGTCCTCAATCTAGATGGGCATCAATAAACCTTGATTTAAAATACATCTGCACAGATTATTACTTGGATCATCAGTGGAAAATCTTAATTTTAGAATGATAGGAAGGAGGACTTTAGGTGGATATATGAAAATTTTGTAAGGACTATAGGTATAGGCCGCAATGAGAGATTTATATATCAATTTCACAAGAGCTTAAGGTGCGGTATGAAAAGAAAAGTAGATTTAAAATGGGTGAATCCTTCCCCGATGGAAATATTTTCTATAAGTTCACAACAATACCAAATGCACATAAATTTTCAAACTAAGAAGACATTAAACTTAATTTCATCACAGAAGCTTATATTGAATGCAAACAATGTGCTAACCTGGTGCAGTTGAGTGCAAAAGACGTGCCCGCTTGGAATATTTCCATTTGTGAAAATGGAAAGGAAATGTGGATCGGGAACTGTGATATTCCACAAACACTGTTGGACATATATTTATTTTATCGTGCAAAAATTAAATAATGGAAATTGAATGAGCAATTTACATATGCAAGAATGATAAAATTTTAAAATCCATCATTTTCCAACAAAAACAATCAGTACAATTAGATACAGCAGAGTAATGTTATAGATCTCGATGAATCGTGCAGTAGATTTCAGATTTAGGAATAGAGATTTTGTGTTATGGGATATGGCTAGATACTTTATAGTCCAAATAAGACTTTATTTATGGTCAGAGCACTAGATTTTCTTATCTAATATGTTGGGTGATTTTTAGGTAGATGGATGAGAATAATCCAGATGCGGTATGATTTATGTGGATCTCTTCTAATCTTATAATATAAGAATTCTGGTTTGGGAAATCAGATCAAATATAAATGTACAATTGATTTTAGATCAAGGATATAATGCTACGGAAATAGGTAGATCGCAGTTGTAGAACGTTGTCAATTAGGGTCCTAAATCTAGATCAATATCAATAGATCTTAGTTTAAACGACAATGATAAAGAAT
Organism: Rubia yunnanensis; assembly: GCA_037428765.1. NCBI lineage: Eukaryota > Viridiplantae > Streptophyta > Magnoliopsida > Gentianales > Rubiaceae > Rubia > Rubia yunnanensis. Next base: position 43,836,811 of record CM075066.1, read on the forward strand.
TTTTAGAATAATCGATGGCGGCAAATATGATTTTTGAATGATGGGAATGAGGATTTTAGGTGGATATATGAATACATGCTAAAGATTTTTTTTAATCTAGGCTGCAATGGTAGATCTAGATCTCGAATTCACGAGAGTTTAAGGTGGGCGGATAAAAATGAAAATACAAATATTTTAACATGAGTGATTTATCCAAGTTTAGGTTATACGAGTAAATGAAAATTTAGGTGTGTAGAATAGAATTTTAGGAGGATTGACAAAATTTTGTTCATGATTTTTTATCTAGGTCGCACGAGTGGTAGATCTAGATCTTGATTTCACAAGAAATTTAAGGTGGGTGGATGAAAAGGGAAAAGTTGATTCCAACATGGGTAATGAATTCAGGTTTAGGCGATCGAAATAAGGATTTCAGTGGATAGATAATAATTTGGCAAGGACTTTAGGTATTGGCTTCTACGATAGATCGAGATGTCAATTTCATGGTGGTTTAGGGTAGGCTGATGAAAATGAAAACCTTGATTTAAATAGGGTAAATCCTCCCCCAATTTAAAATTATCTCAATCAGTATACTACAATACAAAATGCTCATAAATATTCAATCTAAGAAAACGAATAAATAGTGGATTAATTTCTTGACAAAGCTTATATCAAGAGTAAAGAATGTACTAACCTTGTGATATTTAGTGCAAAACGTGTGACCTCTCAAGATATTTCCATCGAAAAATGGAAAGAGGGATGTTGGCCAGGTACTATGATACTCTAAAGAACAATTTAGTTACCGAGAGAACAATGGATTTTCTAATTAGGCATATATACAAGTGAAAAAATGTTTTGGATCCCGACGGATCATGTATTTTAGATTTAGGGATGTGACTCGGGTACTTGATACTTAATAAGACTTTATTTAGTGTGACAAGTGGATAATCTTATCTGGTAAGTGGGGGGATTTTTAGGTAGATGGATGAAAAAATATCGGATGCAGTATAGATATCTTTTGGATCTCCGTGTATCTTATATAAGATTTCAGGTTTGGGAAATGATATCGGTATAAAAGTGCATTTGAGTTTTAGATTTGGTAATTTCATGCTTGATGTGTCCATTTTATATGCTTTATTTAGTAGTATTTAGGATCACTTTTGTGCTCTTTTATTATCAAGAGCTTGTGTTTTACCTTGAAATTCACTTAGGAGAGGCAAAAACAACTTTGTACTCTTTTACCTCTTCTAAGTGGATTTTGTGTGACAAGGGAAGAACACGGAAGCAACGAAGACCGGAAGACATTGAAGACTATACTTTCGAAGACTTTTGGATACTCACTTCGAAGACATGAAGACCGGAGGCCGTTGAAGACCATTTTGGAGCTGTTGAAGACTTGAAGATTAAGAGGGATGGCTATGAAGAAGACAAAGAAACAATGCAAAACTCTGGCTCCCGTCGCGACATCATCGCGAGTCGCGACCAACACCGTCGCGAGTCGCGACCAACGGGCGGCCAGAAATCAATTTTATTTTCTTTGCACTATAAATACCCTCTCTTTCCTCCTCTTCTCCAGTTTTTGCTCAGCCCATTTTTCTCTGGGTTTTAGGGCTCCAAAACTCTAGATTTTCTTCCATTTCTTCTTCTTTCTTTGTAGTTTTTAGTTCTTTGTTATGGGTTTTGTTTATCTAGGTTAGTTTTGTACTTGGGAGCAAAGGATTGAAGCTTCCATTATCTATGTAGCAAGAACTCATTTTATCTATCTATTTGGTGTTTTTGCTATTGTGCATTTATTGTGCTTTGAATGTTAATTGTTGATTTCATTGATGTTGTTGAGAGCTTGATGATATGAAATGCTTGGATCAATTGCTAGCTAGGGTTTGGGGGATTTGGGTTAATTTCCCCCCTGTTCTTGTTAGTAATGTGAGAGTATGATTTAGAGCTTTTGATTGTGTTAGTGTGTTGACAATGTGCTAGACGAATGTGATTGATGTTGAACTCTTTGTCATGTTCGTTTGTGTAGCAAACGAGAAGAGTTATATGCTCGTGGTCTATAAGTGGTCGCTCTTGACTAATCTCGTGTAATTGCATGAATTGGTTAAATGCTTAGTCACGGTGTAGTGGTCATAAGCATTGCCAAGCTTGTTGGTCCTTCGTGCTAAATGCCACCAATGACACCTTGAGTCGTGGTCGCGACTCGGGAGTCATTGGTGAGGTTTGACGAGAGATGTGGAACTCACTCTCGCAAACTACGAACTAAGAAGGATAGGAGTTTAGTCTCCACGACAAGTAGTTGAAGTATTGAATAGATGATTTAAATTCATTCTTGAAGCATTTGTTACTTGGCGTTTATGTATTCTTGACGGTGTGTTTCACTGCATGTGTGCCATGAGTTGTTTGAGCATAGGTAGTGCTTGTGTGGTTGAATTGTTTAGGTGTAGGAACGTGACGAATTCCGTAGCGCCTTTGCATGAAGATCTATGAGCATGAACTTAGAACTCCTTGTGATGTGTGTGTTGTGGTACTTGCTAGATGGGTGTGTGAGTGTTGGGTCCTGAATGCTATATGATGGAATGTGTGAATGATTCGATGAACTACATTAGATGTGGAAGTGGATATCCGTTGCCCCCAAGGCATTTTATCTTTGTAGTTTAAAACCCCTTTTCTTTAGTTTCGTTTGATGATTAGCATAGTCACTTGACCTTGCTAGTTATCTTGTCTTTTTATCTTTGTTAACTTAGGAAACCAACCAACCCCCCCCCCCTTTTACTTGCTTTTAAGTGTGTGTAAATATAGTTACTCCTAGCCTAGTATCAACCATTTGTGCTTGATTGCTTAGGAAGATCCCTCTTCTCATTGGACGACCCCGATTTGCCACTATCTACCTAGTTGTAGAAAGTAAGCAGAAAGGGCTTATAAATTATCTTTTGCACGGCGGGCGCGACGCCCGCCCGTCAATGCTGTAGGAAAAGATATACCTCAGTTTTATAATAGTGTCGATTAGGATCCTTAATCTAGATGGCCATAATTAAATTTGATTTAAAAGGCAGCGACACAGATTTTTACCTGCATCGTCGGCGGAAGATATTAAATTTATAATCATAGGAATGAGGATTTTAGGTGGATATATGAAATTTTGGTAAGGATTTTAGGTATAGGCTGCAACGCTAGATCTATATATCGATTTCAAAGGAAGATAAGGTGAGCGGATGAAAAAAATGGTTGATTTAAACTAGGTGAATCCTTCTCGAATAGAAAAAATCTCAATAAGAGCACTACAATACCAAATGCACATTAATTTTTAAGCTAAGAAGACATTAAGCTTAATTTTGTCACAAAAACTTATATCATGTGCAAAAAATGTGTTAACAGGATGTAATTGAGTGCAAAAGACGTGCTCACTTGGAATATTTCCATTTGTGAAAATGGAAATGAGATGTTGGTCGAGAACTTTGATACTCCACAAAAACATTTAGCTACTGAGAGAAAAAAGGATTTTCAAATTGGGCTCATTAGTAGTTTGTTTTTATGGATGGATGTTAAAAATAATTACACAGGACTGAGAGAAGTTTTGGATCTTGACAGATCATGCAGAAAATTTGCAGGTTTAGGAATAAAGATTTCCGGTTATGGGATGTGGCTCGGGTACTTGATACTCCAAATAAGACTTTATTTATGGTTGGAGCACTAGATTTTCTAATCTAATATTTTAGGGGATATTTAGGTAAAAGAATGAGAAAAATTCGAATACAGTATTATTTTTTTGGATCCCGGTTAATGTTCCAATTCAGATTTGGGAAATGAGATCAAATATAGAAGTGCTATTGAGTTTAGATCAGGGATATAATGGTATGGGAAGAGGTAGATCTCACTTGTAGAACGTCATCAATTGGGGTCCTAGATTTTGATCAACATCAATAGATCTTGATTTAAAAGACAATGAGAAAGAATTTTTTAGAAGGACCGGCGGCGGCAAATATGATTTTTGGATGATACTAGTGGAGGATACCCTATTAAAGGCGGTTATATCGGACCAGAGAAGTCACTTTGCAGGTGACTTCTCTGGTTGTGCCTTTGATCGTCATCGATTGAAGGCGGTTCGAGGAACCTCCTTTAAAATGGTGTCTTCAAAGGCGGTTATTTTCCTCCTTTGAATGCGACGGAGGAACCGCCTTCTAACAATTCTGATCTCGGAACTCGAGGGGCATCGTTGGGGACAAAAATCCAGTTCTGAATCTGGACAGGAATGTAGGTTCCTGAAACTGGTCCATTTTCTGGCCTTTGTAGTTAGTTCCTTAATCGGATGTAATTTTTGTTCCGCTACTGTAATTTGATGCTTGAGAGTGATAAAAACTAATTTGAAGTTCCAGAATCGGGAGGTGTTTCAGATCTTATGTTCCGAGTTCAGAACTCAAAAATTGGCTCTTCAAGAACCCCCCCCCCCCCTCCCCACATGAAGTTGGGACAGTGGTTCCGCACTTAGAACTCACTCGGGGAAAGGTGTAAAAACCGAAAATATAATATATTAAACCCGACCAAAAGTAAAGCCTCATATAATAGCTCCAATTCATACAAAGATCTATTGAATACGCTAATGAATCATCATTCAATAGATAGGAATAGAAATCTAGTCAATTCTATTCCCCAAAACAAATGACATCATAATTCTAGCTAACAAACAAAAATCTATAGACTATGCTAAACAACAATCTATAGATAGGAATAGAGATCTTGCAAATTCTAGTCCACACATTATGCGTCATCCATATATATACACTACAAATTCGATTCCACACTATTCTAAACCACGGTTTGATTTTTAATAAATGTCGATCGGGCGTTCACTAAATATCTAGCTAAGAAATTTCTTGTGCGGCTTGTTGTTGACTTGAAAATTTTCTGAGTATGATAATGTGAAAATTAGGATGACAAATAATTTAACAAATGACCAAAAATGGGACTCGAAACTTACTCTGTCTATTTAGGTAATCCACTCGAACTTGTTGAATGGACTCGGCAACATATAGTTTTACATGATACCCACACTCCCAAGTTTGTGCTTGTTTTTTGTACTGATCAAAGGCCATGTAAGTAGTTATAAATCACAAAAAAATAAAGAGCACAAGTAAAGAAGAACATGTGAATAAACGACACCTTGATTTTGACTATGTCCAAAACCGTATTACTTGAATTGACTGGTCATTCATTGAGGCACCCAAAATTTTCACAAATATGTCCGAGGATTGGAAATGCAATGGATCTATCCAAAAAATACGCTTCTTCTCCAGGATAATTAAAATTAGTCTCCAATGGTCCCTACAAGAAAAATTAATACAAAACAATTTACTAAAATAAGTCTGGGTAATTAAACTATCTAACCATCACCGCTCAATGTTTGGCGCAATGAATATTTTTTTATCTTTCTGGCATAGACTCTTGCAGATGCTGTCAATCCTGAGAGGAAATAGATTCAGTGCAATGTTTAGATTCATTGTAGATTTTTGTACTCTATAATTCTTTATACTATTGTACATTTAGTCTTGTACTCTTGTATCTCTCACTATAACAATTGTGGGGTTAGTGCGATTAAAGTGCGATTCACACACCATCGTTCCTCCTCTTCTTCTTTATTCACCAACTGTTACTATTCTCGGCCAATAACGGTCATATTGGCCTCCGATGGCGTTGCCGTCGACCGCTCCCACGGTGGAGTTGGGTCCTGTCACCAACAAGAGCTTCATCCAAGCTCTCACCACTAAGCCATCTCCCCTATTCACGTCCCTCCCGGATACTCCAAATCTTCACCCGGTTACAGAGTACAAAGGGAAGATTGCATTTATCCTTCCTCATGAGGAAGGAGAACGCCTGGCGTCCCATTACCAGAACGCTCTGGTTGGCAAATTCAATCGGGGAAAGCCCTCGATGGATTTTCTACAAACTGCTTTCAAATCAATAGGTTTTAAATCTAAATTCCAGCTAGGCTCTATTGACTATCGCCATGTCTTGATTAGATTTCAGGATCCCGAAGACTACCAGCGATGTTGGATGAAGGGGCAGTGGATGATCCAGGGCGCGGTGATGAAGGTGCAAAAATGGTCGCCCGACTTCTCACCAACGGCTAAATCTTCAATTGTCCCGGCTTGGGTAACGATTCACAGACTCCCTCTCCATTTCTATAACAACTCTGCCATTATTGGTCTAAGTAGCCAGATTTGAAGGTACTTTAAAATGGACGCTGCTACCGCAGCTCTAACTAGACCATCGGCAATAAAAGTTTGTGTTGAAATTGACCTCCAGTCCCAACTCCCTGCTTCTATTGTAGTAGGAATAGGCAATAAGGTAGCTGAATATCCAATTGAATATGATGAACTTCCATATTACTGTGCTCATTGTAAAATAGTTGGACATAACCAAGATAAGTGTACTTTCCTACACCCTGAACTCAAAAAAAAGGTTACAGAAATCAAGAAAAAACAAGGAAAGGCTGACAAAAACACTGCTGAATTGGTTCATAACTCTCAGGATAGCTCAATTGTTGAGAAACAAGCTCACAAAGAAGGAATATTTGAGAAACATTCTCACCTAGAGGAATTAGCTAAGGATAAGCTATCAGGCTCCTCGGCCCTGACTATTTCCCAGAAACAAAACGATTTTCAAAAACAGAATTATCATCCAGACCATCCACAGAACATTTTTTCTAACTCACTCAACAATACACACAAGAAAAGATCAGACTTCTACTCATTGGATGATATTTCAAAACCTATAAGCAACACAATTTGGAGGAAGAAGACTAAGCAATTTGATAAACATGGAGTAGACTCCCTAGAGCCAATACATACTGTGTCTATTTCTAATGCTTTTCATGCCCTAGATGTTTTCTCTGAAGATGAACAGGAAGAAGAAGCTGTGGAAATCTTCCACGAGACACTAGAAACTCATGACCAGGTAGTTCACTCAGGCACCATATCAGAAATAAGACCTGAGGGACAACTTATTACAGAAAACAAACCTGCAGCCATACCAGATCAAAACTCAGTTTCTGCTTCAAAATCATCACCAGCTCTGGAGCAATCTTCAGCACAAAAGGTAACATCTACTGATGGTTCAGGTAACAAACTTCAACCAACCATAGATGAACTTATTTCAAGGCATAAAACTGTTGATACTCCGAAGTCTACAGATTACTTAGTTAAAGGTAAGGAGACTCAGGACAACTCTACCAAAGCTTTGCCAAATAAATCTAGAAAACTCCGATCCTCACATAAAGCTGTTCCAATGACCTTTAAATGATTAGATACACAATCATAGGTAATATCTTGGTATGGAATGTTAGAGGTTATGGCTCATCCCTGGAAAGACTAAAAACATTAAAGATGAATCATAAGATAGACATCCTTTGCCTCCTAGAACCTTGGCATGATAACCAGCAGGTTGATAATCTAAAGCATGTTCTAGGTTTTAATAATGCTTTTGCAGCTCAATCTGCTAAAATATGGATTCTGTGGAACCAATCTTTTCATTTATCTTGTGTTAGAGAATCAGATCAATTCATTCATGCTAGAATCACTGAAGTTGCTACCTCATCCAGTTAGAATTGTTTCTTCATTTATGCTAGTGTACATAGGATCATGAGGGAAAATTTATGGCACGATTTAGGCTCTGCTTTATCTTAACCTGCTATATATATAGGGGATTTCAACACGGTTTCATCAGTTAATGAATACAAAGGAAGGAAATCAACCCCTCATAAAAGCATGAAACAATTCAATGAATTCATCCATAGATCTGACTTGCATGATATACCGACTGTTGGGAATTCATTTACCTGGTGTAATAATAGGGTTAAGGACAGGTGTAAAGATATTATATTCCAAAGACTGGATCGGGGTCTCTGTAACTTAGAATGGCTTGATCTATTTCCCCACAGCTCTATTCAGGTTTTAAATAGAATCACTTCGGATCATTCCCCTTTACTCTTATCCATACAATCAGCTTCAGAGATGTCCCCTGGGCCTTTTAGATACCAGGAAATGTGGTCCTCTAGGCAAGATTTCAGGGATATAGTAAAAATGAATTGGAACTTAACATCTCCTCTAAAAGGCATGACTGGTTTTGTTTTCAAACTAAAGAGGCTCAAAGTGGAAATAAAACTGTGGAATAGACTTATTTTTGGGAATGTCAACCAGAATCTTATTCAAGCTGAAGAGAGAGTGAGTGAATTGGAAATAATCTTCCAACAAACACAGAATGCTCAGGATCTAGCTGTTTTAAATGAATCAAAAGCCTTATTGTTAAGAGCTCAGAAAGAAAAGATAACATTCCTATCACAAAAAGCTAGACTTAATTGGCCTAAATTTGGGGATGCTAATACAAAATTTTTTCATCATGCCATTAAGGAAAACAAGATAAAATCTAGAATCAGCCAAATTAAGGATTTCTCAGGCAATTAGATGGTCTTTTCTATACAAAGTCTTGGCAAAATTTGGTTTCCATGCAAAATTTATCTATACTGTTATTAAAAATCTGTCACAGGCTTGGTTCTCTATTCTCATTAATGGTAAGCCAGTTGGATTTTTTCAATCCTCTAGGGGTATTAAACAGGGAGACCCCCTATCTCCTTTCTTGTTCAATATTTTCTCTGAATCTTTTTCAAGAAGTCTGACTTTCATCTTTGATAATGGTAAGTTATCCTACTTTGATCTCCCAGGTAATCCTCCAAGAATCTCTCACTTATCTTATGCTGATGATACTGTTATTTTTTGCAAAGCAACAAAACTAACCTTAATTAGATTAAAGGCTTTCTTGTCCATCTTTGAGGAAGTCACTGGCCAGTCTATCAATTATAATAAGTGTGACATCTTCATAGGTAAGCATGCAACAGAACAAAGAGTGACTCATATTAAAAGGACTTTAGGAATGAAACTTGGGTCTTTACCTTTCTCCTACTTAGGAGTTCCAATCTTCACTGGAGCTGCAAAAAAAATTCATTTCCAGCCACTCTTTGAACTAATTGACAATAAGATTGGGAACTGGAAAAATAGATGGATATCTATGGGGGGTAAGATAACTCTGATTAATTCTTGTATATATGCTATCCCCCAACACATTTGGCAGGTGATCAAACCAAAAAAACTGATCATACTTACTATTGAAAAAAAATTGAGCAGATTTTTCTGGGGAGAGGATTTAAAGCCTAAGAGATCATGGAAAAAGTGGTCTGATCTGTGCCTCCCCACTGATCAAAATGGATTAGGTTTTAGATCTATACATGCCATAATAAAAACATGCTCGGTTAAATTGTGGTGGAAATACCAAATGGGTGATGCCCTCTGGACTCAGTTATTGGCAGCCTTACCTCCATCCCACAGAACCTCTCCAAACTGGAAGAGAATATGCTCAGTAACTCTTTGGGCTGAGAATAACTCTAAAGTAATTATAGGAAAGGGTGATTGTAATTTCTGGAATTCAAACTGGCTTGATGTAGGATTACTTACAGATGTATGTGATCAGAATAGTGTGGACATAGACAAAGAATGTACTGTCTCTGAATTTATTGCTAACAAAGATCTTTACATCACCAAAATAGAACCATTCATGCCAACTCATATTCTTACTTTATTGCAGGAATCCAAATTATTTCCTCACAGGGCTGACAGATTAATATGGAAACCAGGTATTTCTGGGAGCTTCTCTTTCAAACATACATATAATCTGCTCTGCACCCATTCAGGTACCATATCCTCTTCCAAACATCTTTGGAATTCCAGAATGGAAAAAAAGATATCTGTGTTTATGTGGAAAGTTACAAATTCTCTGTTGCCTTTTGATAACATCCTCAGGAAACTGAGGTTTTGTTTGGCCTCTAAATGTTGTATGTGCAACAAACATGATGATTCCTTAGAGCATTTCTTTAACTCATGTGATTTCTCAATATCTGTATGGAAAACTATCCACCAGTTCATGGGTATTACTGATAGGGCTTTCCCATCAGTTTGGGAGAGAATCTCATATTACTTAACTATGACAACTTTATCTGCTCTACATTCAGTCATGATCCGATCCTCTGCCATATTTACTTTCTGGAATCTTTGGAAAATGAGGAATAGATATTTATTTGATTCTATTAAGCCTTCCTCTACTTCAGTGCTCCAATTGATTAGAGACCAGATCTTTACCTCCTTCAGTGCAAAACCGGTTTACATTGAATCTCCCCTGGATGTTAGCATATCGAATCACTCCTTTCTACCACTCCTGAAACGTCCACCAAAGCCTAAAATATGGAAGATTGCTTGGAATAGGCCTACATCTGGTCTCAAGCTTAATGTTGATGCTTCATGGTCTGGAAATACTAATATGTGTGGTATTGGAGTGATTATTAGGGACAGTAGGGGCGCTTTCAGGGAAGCTTCCACTCTATTTACTAATGCATCCTCCCCTTTAGAAGCTGAACTGAGGGCTATAAAGTTTGCTATACAAATGTCATATGATTTGCCTTCACCACTGTACATTGAATCTGACTGCCTTTCAGCAGTCCACTTTGCTAATGATCCACCTCGTTCTCATTGGAACTATTTCTGCTTAGCTGATGACATTTATCAATCTCTGGGTGATATAAAACTTGGTCATGTATATAGACAGGCAAACCTTGTTGCTCATACGCTAGCTAGAAATTGTTTGCGACTTCAATGTGATTCATCCTTTCTTAACATTTCTGAGCTTTCCAATACTGTACAAGGTTTAGTTAGACTTGATCAACTGGGAACTCCTTCTCTGCGGTTTGCAAGCTAGTTCAGATGCTACTCATTTTACATTCTTGACTTCAGGTTTTGGCAACTTGGTATTCATAAAGGGTACAACCGTAGGAGTACAAGGAAGAAAAAGGCAGACTCAAAGGATAGACATTGTTGTTGATCCTTTCAGGCTGCCCTGCTGCTTGGTTATGCATCAAGGTCTTTACTCTAGGCTTCTGCTGGCAATATGCATCATGGTCCTTCACTTGCTATCATCCATATTTCCAGACAGTACATAATCCTATTTAGGATGGACTGCAACATCTTTGGTGTCCTCTCTTACTATTACTTGAGGAAGCGATTCTACCTAGGTGGGAGGGCTGGAACTGCCTTGTGTTTCTGTGAGATTCACCAATAAGTTCTGACTTTCTCCCATCTAGACAAAGAGCTTTTGAAATCCTCTCAATAACTGTTGATAGTTTTTTATCTTTCTTTTGGAAGCAATCGAGTGTTGCTTCAAGAGCCTAGTGCTCAACATTGTATAACGCTACTTATCTTCGGATTCTCATTATGTTCCTTTTACTTTGTCTATTTTATGGCTTGGGAAGGCCTAATATAATTTCCCCCATCTACGGATGGCTTCATTCAAAAAAAAAAAGATCTCGGACCCTAATCTGATTAAGGAATAAGGTATCCGGTTTTATAAGGAATTACTAAATGAGGAACCTACACCTAAAACTGGATCTCACCTCAATTACTTTCTTCAAGAAATACCAGTGCTCATATCTGAAGAACAAAACCTTTTGCTTCTTCAACAGTTTAATATCCAGGAACTTAGGCATGTTGTTTTCGAATTGAACAAAAATAGTGCTCCAGGCCCTGATGGCTTCTCAGGGAATTTTTACACAACTTTCTGGGAGACCATCAAAAATGATCTGCTAGATGCAGCTAATGACTTTCTGGTTTCTGGAAACATCCCCTTAGCAATCTCTAGTACCTGGTTGGCCTTGATCCCTAAGAAGCTAATTCCACTTTCCTTTTCTGACTTTAGACCAATAAGTCTTTCTAACTTCATCAACAAAGTTTTTTCAAAAATGCTAATGGAGAGAATTAAACCATTAATGCACTCCTTAATTTCTCTTGAACAAAGTGCCTTTATTAATGGTAGAGACATATCTGATAATGTGCTACAAATGCAGGAAATGGTGAGAATTTTAAACAGAAAATCAAAGGCTCATAATATAATTGTGAAACTTGATATGCAGAAAGCCTTTGATAGAGTGTCATGGTCATTTTTAAACTCTATACTCCTTCAATTTGGTTTTCATAGACACTTTGTTAAAGTTATTCTGAGTAATATTGCCTCAGCTCATTTCTCAGTCTTGATAAATGGAGTCACTTCAGGTTTTTTTAAATCCTCCAGAGGACTAAAACAGGGAGACCCTCTGTCCCCTTTTCTATATAACTTAGTTTCTGAGGCTTTCTCAAGGACTCTCAAAAAGATGATATCCATTGGCTACCTTCACCAGTTTAGTTTACCTCACTCTTGTCCAACTGTTACTCACCTTATGTATGCTGATGATACAGAAATTTTTCTAAATGCCAAACCCACAACTTTAAAGAGATTTAAAAGGTTCTTAATTGCCTATGAACATACTACAGGTCAGAAAGTTAACTTTGGGAAATCTGAGTTCTTCACCTCACATAAAACCCCTCCTCACATCATTCTGTCTGTTAAGAGACTTTTGGGAATGGAACAAGGGGCAATCCCCTTTAAATATCTTGGTGCGCCAGTATTCTATGGTCGAAACTTGCAGGTTTATTACAAGCCACTGCTGGAAATGATGGAGAAGACAATAAACAATTGGAAGAACAGGTGGCTCTCCAGTGCGGGTAAGTTGGTTCTTATCAATCACAGTATCCTCTCAATTCCCACTCACATTTTCTCTGTTCTGCGCCTTCCTAAGATTGTTATAAGGAAAATGGAAAAATTGGCATCTACTTTTTTCTGGGGGAAAGTGGATAACACTGGAAAAAAAATGGAGATCATGGAAAAACATGTGTATTCCAATTGATGAAAATGGCTTAGGACTTAGGGATATAGGAGCAATTGTTGAAGCATTCTCATGCAAACTTTGGTGGAAATTACAAGCCAACAAATATCAATGGACCTCTTTAATATGGTCACTCCCCAACTCATATAAAGCATCTCACACCTGGAAAAGAATCTGCTTAATCACAGAGAAGGCTAATAGACATTCAAAAGTGATTTATGGACTGGGTGAGTGTTCCTTTTGGAACACCAATTGGACTGGTAAAGGGGCCCTTTGCTATGAATGGCCGGAAGGGCTGACTATCCCCTTTGAGGATATATCCCTGAGGCTTTTCATACAAAATAGAAATAACTTTCTCCCTCTCCTGGAGCCACACTTGGCTACCAATACTCTTGCCATCTTGCAGGTTGCTGAATTGATTTACTATCATGAGGATAGGATGATATGGACTCCAAATATCAATGGTAGATTCTCTATTAGTTCGGCTTATCAAACCTTCAGGCAAAGAAAACTCAGAATCAGACATTTATCAAAGGTATGGAGTTCCTTTATCCCAAGGAAAATGTCTGTCATCTTGTGGCGTGCTTTAAATGGCATTCTACCTTTTGATAATATTTTAGCAAGAAGGGGCTTCCAATTTGCATCTAGGTGTCCTTCCTGCATGAATCATCCTGATATCCTTGATCACTTTTTTAACTCATGCTCATTTACTATTAAAGTATGGGAAGCTGTTGGTGTCTTGCTTAATATGCATATGCCTAGATTTGGAAATTTGAAGTCAAGAGTTGATTATCTCCTATCTTTCAAAGCTGCCACAAGGATTCAGTCACAAATCATCATAACTTCACTTTTGGTCACAGTTTGGATTCTATGGGTAAAGAGGAATAAAAACATATATGATAATGAACCTTTCTCCCCTCATGCCTGCATTCATGAGATTAGATGCTTCATTCATGACAATTTTACTGCTCATCAGCCTTCTGGCAACTTAGACAGGAATAGATATTGGATCCAATCTAACATTATTCCTAAGATTCACCCTAAGAGGAAGAAAATTATAACAGTTGTTACATGGAAGAAACCTTCCTCTGGCTTTAAAATTAACACTGATGCCTCATGGATTCATCCTGGTCTGGCCTCATCAGCTGTCATAGTTAGAAACATTTCTGGAAATGTGATATGCATGAGGACCAAAACCTTCCTATCACCAACACCTTTTGATGCTGAGTTGGTAGCAATTCAGGATGGATATGAAATAGGATATGAACTAGATATTGCTAATGGAGTATTGGAAACTGACTGTTTAAATGTTGTAAGAGGTATACTCAATCCATTGAATGCTCCATGGAGGAACTTCTCCATCTGCAGTGCTCTCCATATTCAACATAAGAAATATCCAATCTCTCACATTCACAGGGAGGCCAATAATGCAGCTGATTATCTGGCTAAATACTCATTACAGAACAATATCCAAGGGAACCTTGAACTCCTGTTGGCACCAGTTGTACTCAGAGGACTCATCTCCCTTGATAGATTAGAAATCCCTTCAGTAAGATTAGGCACAGGACCTGGAGATGCCACTTAACTTTAACTACTTTTAACCTCACAAGCTAATACTTTACGGACTCCAAGTAGTCTTATCCTTTCATTGCTTTGGAATGGAATCTACTTTGTTGCTTTTCTCTCTTTCAGGTCTGCTGCTGGAACTGGGAGATCTACCACAGCGCAATACAAGGAGGAACACCTATCTCAGTCTTAACTCCATTAGCTGAAGCACCTGCTGCTACCCTAGTATTTAGGACTTCTACAGTCTCTCTGGCTGCTCTTTTTACAGATTCCTTCCTAATGTTTTCCACGGACTAATAGGGGTTTCGATTTGCTCGATTCCCCGACCTGTTTATGGACTACATTTGGAAGCAATTTGTAGAAAGTACCACACTAGTTTTTTTTATTTTTTGCATCTTGCATCTGTTTCGCTCTCAGATCACCATACGGATGATCTTTTGTAAACCAATATGCACTTTCAGGCTTATGCCAGTTCTACGGTCTGGGGAGCCAAATAAAAATCCCCCCATCCTTGGATGGTTTAAACTTAAAAAAAAAAAATATCTCTCACTATAAATATATAATACAATAGAGAGCACTACAAAGTGAATTATACTCTCCGATGGTATCATAGCATCTATGTTCTGATCTCTTTAAACTACATTAAAATTCTCCCTTTCCCAAATCCTTAAATATATTCTTTCATTTCCGAAAGATTTCATTCAATAATTTGGACGTTTTTCCTTCCCAGGCCTTAACCAAACATTCCATTTTGTACTCTCTTCCCAGGAAAATGTTTTTCCTTCAAGAGCTATCCAAAACATTCCACTTTATATCTAGTCCCTTGTCAGTAATAATTATTTCCAATCCTAGGGCAGCCGCACAGTACCCAGCCTTATTTCCTTCATTTTTTTATCTTCTCGCTTTCAACGCTACTTATTCAATGGTCAACTCATCCCTATCCGTCGCCACTCTCGTCCACCTTCCACCTTTCAAACTTTCTCCAACCAATTTTCTCAAATGGAAAACTCATGTCCAAACTATTCTTGAGGCCGAGGGTTTATTTTTGGCTACCTAGATGGTTCACTGCCTTGTCCAAAAACTGATGCTTCCTCTTCATCATCCAGCGACTCGTCATAGCCATTGTCTTCTATCACGGCTGCCTCATGGATTACTCGGGATAAACGCCTCCAAAGTGTTCTTCGCTTCACCCTGACGGATGAAGTTATGTTCGAGACAATTGGTTGTTCCACCGCCAAGCAGATATGGGATAGCCTATGTACCATGTTTCAAAACACTTATTTGGCCAACGAATTACAGTTGCGTAATAAATTATCCAATTTCTGGCAAGGTAACGGTTCTGTAATCAACCTTCACCACCGTTACAAACAAATTCGGGATAAATTGGCAGGTATGAATTCTCCTCTCAATAATAAAGATTGTGTTCTTAGATTTTTGAATGCTCTTGGTCCTGAATGTTTGGATATTTCTACAATTCAATCGGCCCAAAACCCTCTTCCTTCCTAGGATGAGATTTTTGCTAGTGCTCAAAGTCATGAAACTCTTCTGAAGACAATTTCTGGTTTTTCAGGAAGCTTTGAGGTTAATGTTGCTATATTTAGGGGCTGCTACTGATAAGAAAAACGGTCGTGACTTTTTTGGTTCAGGAGCACGTGCGTCTCACGCATCGGCACGCAGCGGTTGGAACCTAAGGCGCGGCCGGGCTAGCGGGCAGCATTCTGATGGGTTTTCTTCTAGTGATCGTAGTCGCCGTTCAAATTTGATGCGTCAGTGGTGCAATAAAATTGGTCATACTGCTGCGAACTGTTTCAAAATTTTCTTCTATGCTTGACCTACAAATTGTACCCATCTTGCTAAAGCTTTTCAGTCTTCCTTGTCCCATGAAGAGCCTCGTCCACCTGCTTCAGATTGGTATCTCAACTTAGGAGCCACTTTCCATCTTACTTCTTCCACTACGAACCTCGATAATGTCATAACCATTTTTGTCACAGTTGGAAATGGTCAATCTCTTTCTGTTACTCATATTGGTTCTTGTCAATTTCTAATAATTTATCATTATCTGATATTTTGGTGATTCCGTTTATCACAAAATATCCCCTCTCAATTAGTAAGCTGACAAGGGATTTAAATGCCATTATATATTTTGATCATAACTCTTTTGTGATTATGAAATAGTCCACAAAGAAAATCGTGGGCCAAGATCGGTGTAAGCATGGCTTATATGTGCTTGACAGAAGTGGTGCTGCTCTCGTTGCTTATGCTATTCGCACAATAATCGAGCTTCTTTTGAACTTTGGCATGCTAGATTAGGCCATAGTTCACATTCAGTTATATCTTTGTTAAATAAATAGGGTTTACTCTCTGTCACTTCATTACTTCCTAAGCCATCTTTATGCGATTCTTGTGAAAAAGCAAAAAGTAAACGCCTATCCTTTTTGGACAATCCTAAAAGGGCGGACTATTTACTATCCTTAACACACTATGATTTGTGGGGACCTGCACCTGTCACCTTTGAATCTGGCTACTCTTATTATGCTATCTTTATTGATGATTTTTCGCATTTCACTTGGTATTTTCCCCTATGACGAAAAATTGATTTTTTTTTATGTCTTCATATATTTTCAAATTTTTGTGGAGAACCAATTTTCTTCTACTATTAAAGTCTTCCAGAGCAATGGCATCATTGAGTTCAATAACACTCGACTATGCTTTATCATCTCATGGCATTCACCATCAAATCTCTTGCCCGTCCTCACCTGAGTAGAATGGTCGTACTGAATGAAAACATCGGCACATCGTTGAGATGGCTCTTACTATGCTCTTTCATTCTCATCTTCTTCTTTTTTCTATTGGAATGATACTTAATCCACTGTCGTATACATCATTAATCGCCTGCCCATAACAGTACTTGGTGGGGATTCCCTATTTTCTCTTATCTATGTTCGTCATCTTGACTATTCCAATTTTCACCCTTTGGTTGTTGTGTTTATCCCTTTATTCGGCCATTTACAACACTCAATATAACACCTCAAAGCATACCTTGTATATTTGTGGAATACAGCTCTTAACATAAAAAGCTTTCGGGGTTTGGATCCTACTTCTCGTCTCTTCTCGTGTGTGAAAATAAAAGTGCTATCTTCCTGGCTCAGAATCCCATGGCACATAAGCGGGCAAAGCACATTGACATCGATTATCTTTTTTTCGAGAGTTGTTTTCTTCTTGCAAGCTAATTACTAAGCATGTTCCTTCATCTCTCCATCTATCGGACATCTTCACTAAAGGCGTTTCTTGTCCTCTTTTTTACTTTTTCCGGTCCAAGCTTAGTGTGTCTTGTATTCCCACGCTTCGCTTGAGGGGGTGATAGGAAATAGATTCAATGCATTGTTTAGATTCATTGTACATTTGTGTTCTATAATTCTCTAAACTATTCTACATTTACTCTTGTACTCTTGTATCTCTCTAAACTATTATTTAGATTCATTGTACATTTGTGTTCTATAATTCTCTAAACTATTGTACATTTAATCTTGTACTCGTGTATCTTTCACTATAAATATGGAATACAATAAAGAGCACCACAAGGTGAATCACACACTCAGAGATCCTTTGTTCAATTGTGCAACCAATTTCTTGAGTCATCCTGGGGAACAAATATCCCACCTAGCCCTTGTCTTTTTAACTCGCAATGTAATATGATGTGCTTCATTATGTGTGCGTTAACCGATGCATTCAGCGTAATAATTGGCTTGTTTTATATGTTAGATTGCTAGTATTAGTTGAGTTTACGTGACAATGGGTTTAGACGGCTATGTTTGGTTTTCTTGTCTAAATCCCAAATTTTGTAAACTTAATTAGTACTAATGGACACCTTGTATCCACCGGCACCTAGATCTTCCTTTGTGATCATCCTCAGTAGGTCTCTCTTGGGTACTTTTAGTTACATTTTATATTGAAGGGCGTTCGCAAGGATGGTAGAAGATGTTGAAGGCCATTGACATTAGAATGGTAGTAGGTGAAGGCCACAGACAATACATCGTGGTAGTAAAAGAATGGAGCCAAAAATAGGCGGCATTGAAGTTCAAAACGGCCAAAGAAGAAATGGAGAATCGTGGCCCGAGAGTTTTGCTAAGACCTGGGAACGATCCACAAATAATCATCCTTTGAGGTTGATTCCATTGAATTCGTCTCCTTGAAAGCTATAAAACCGACTACAAAAGCTCTCAAAATTGACCAACAGTTCATCCGTGGCGGAACAAAGAAGTTCAGTTGGGCAAAGTATCAACAGGTCGGTATGGACAGCTCATGGTAGGCACTAAACAAGGCACCAGCGGCCTGCATCACTCCATACGGCCCACGCCAAGGGTCTCTGACATGAGTCGTGCAAAGCTGCACAAGCCGTGTAAAAACCTGGCATGGACCGTGCCAACTCCTAAAGGTTGCATGCTAAAGTGCCCTTTTTTCACTCCAAAATGGCTAAGTATGGGCACAGTCCGTCTCGTTTTACATGGCCCGCGCTATTCTAAGTGAAAAATGTCAAGACCAGCCAGCGGGATATGAAGAAATGAGATGCTCGTGCCAAAAGACTAGGCAAAATGAGGCATATGTAATGGTCACGCCAAACGACATGGACCGTAGATCAGAAGTGCAAAAAAGACTCTCCTAACGATAGGTCACGTCAGATGGCACAGGCCGCTCCCAGAACGGCCAGCACCAAATCTCGCGCCAACGATGCAAATAGCTCGCACCTGATCGTGCACCCCCATGCCAGCACGAGGCCACATCAGCAACGCGGACCGCGCCATCTGCATCGGTCTGTGTCGGTGGTGGCTGATTAGAGTTTTTGACATATTTTGGCCTATTTGGGCCTATTTTTAGGCCCAATCCCCTACTTCTATATATAGGAGCCTTTAGTCTTCTAGTAAAACCTTAGTAGCCATAATGTAAATTTTTATTTCTCTCTCTAGGTAGAAGGAATAGGAGAGTTATCTCTCTCTCTAGAGTTCTTCTTCTCTTTTCCTTCTCTTTTTCTCTTCTTTTCTTTTCTTTCCTTCATCTTATTTTCTTAGATACATGGCATCTAACTCAATATTTTCCATTGATCTATTTTCTAGGGAGTAGTTTCTATAGCTTGGGGATAATTTTGTATTCTTGTGTTGATTGTGTACTGTGAGATTCTTAGTTCATCCTAATTCTATATGTTATGATATTATGATGACTTGTTCTTGAATTGTTTATAATTTCATGAATGCTATACGCCATTAGCACACACTCTAGTCTACATTCATGTTGGTGCAAATATTGATACACCCCCCACCCCCCGAGAAGAGAAACCTGGATGTGATTGGGAAAAACTAAATAATTATAAAAACCAACCATAAATTGGGCCTTGATGATGAACTAATTGGGGAATGTATGTGTGACATTCATTAGTTTAATACACGTATTAATAATAGTTTGATTATTTTGAGTTTATAAACTAGGGTTTATGTGGCATTTAGGGTAATGTGTTGTATGAATGGGGAAGGTTTAGGATGTTTTAATGTTAATTTTATGAATTCCACTAATTTTTTACATTTGAATGTAGGGTGTTTGCAATGGAACGTATTGAACTCATTGGTAACAATCTTAGGAATTTGCCTGATTACATTCCTTTTAATTGAATCTTTTATTGTCTTGGCGTTCGAACGTGCATTGAATAATGACGTGTTGCATGCACGATGCCCATGTAGGGATTTTAATTTAGGGAGAGAGAAGTTACGTGAACATCTAATCACGAGTGGGTTTGATACTAGTGTGGGTGTGGCATTGGGAGGTTAAAAGCTATGAAGATGTTAAATGAAAGGGAGATGGTAATTTAGACGTTGATGATGTATTTGATGAGATGGTAGAGGATGTTGCTATAGAGTTTCACAGAAAACTAGAGGCTCTAGAAGCCTTACATAATGACAAAAGGACGACATTGTATAATGGCACTAAACATTCTATTTTGAGTGCGACTTTGAAAATTTTAAACTTGAAGGCCAAATTTGAGTGGATGGATAATTTGCCAAATTGGAACGTATGCGAGGTCGTACCGACCAACTTCGTTCGTGGTTACCGACGTCTATTACATAAAATGAAGTCAAACTCATCCATGTTCCATGTCAGCTGGAAAATGACGTGAGTACCCCAAAGTGAGCAATGTCGCATTGAATGATCAGCGACATTGCCGACTTGTAGACCGAGGTCGCCAACATCGACTTTGCAACATTTGATCTCTAATCGCCTGCTATCCAGCAGCAACCGGCGTCGAATTAATTTGATGAATCCACTAATTAATTCAAGTATCCTGAGTTCACAAGAGTTTAAGGTGGGCGGATGAAAATTAAATAAAAGTTTTTTTTAACATGAGTGATTTATCCAGGTTTAGATTATATGAGTAGATGAAAATTTTGGTGTGTAGAAAAGGATTTTAGGTGGATTGATTAAATTTTGTTCAAGATTGTTTATCTAGGATGCACGATTGGTAGATGTAAAATCAGGCGGAGTGAGTTCCAACATCGGAACGTCTTCGTAAAGGTGGTTCCTCGGAAATCGGACAGAACTGTCTTTGAAGTAGTGCCTTTCATAGGCCATCCTCCACTAGTGTAGAAATGAGGATTTTAGTTGGATATATGAATATTTGGTAAAAATTTATTAATCTAGGATGCAATTGTAGATCTAGATCTCAAGTTCACAAGAGTTTAAAGTGGACAGATTAAAATTAAAAATATATATATTATTCTATCATGAGTGATTTATCCGGGTTTAGGTTATACGAGTAGATGGAAATTTAGGTGTCTAGAAGAGGATTTTAGGTGGATGGATGAAATTTTGTCAATATTTTTTTATCTAGGTTGAACTCGTGGTAGATAGATCTTGATTTCATGAGAATTTATGGTGGATGGATGAAAGGGAAAAAGTTTATTCCAACACGGATAATAAATTTGGGTTTAGGCAATAGAAATAAGTCTTTTTGGTGGATAGATAATAATTTGGTAAGGATATAAGGTATCGGCTTCAACGGTAGATCGAGATGTCGATTTCAAGATAGTTTAGGGTGGGCTGATGAAAAGAGAAACCTTAATTTAAAAAGGGTAAATCAACCCCAAGTGAATAATATCTCAACCAGAACACTGGAATACAAAATGCATATAAATATTCAAACTAAGAAAATAAATAAATAGTATCTTAATTTCTTGAAAAAAACGTTTATATCGAGTGCAAGAAATGTGCTAACCTTGTGATATTTTATGCAAAACACATGCCCTTTCGAGATATTTCCATCATAAAATTGGAAAGACGAATGTGGGTCGGGTACTATGATACTCTAACGAACAATTTAGTTACTGAGAGAAGAATGGCTAATACTTCTAATAAGACTTTATTTACGATGATAATAGTGAATTTTCTTATCTGGTATGCCGGGGGATTTTTAGGTAGATGGATGAAAAAATATCAGATGTGTCATAATTATTTTTTGATCTCTGCGTATCTTATATAAGATTCCAGGTTTGGTAAATAAGATCAGTATAAAAGTGCACGTTATTTTAGATTGGGAATTCCATGCAATGGAAAAGGTATATCTCAATTGTAGAATGTAGCAATAAAGGTCCCCAATCTAGATCGACATCAATAAGTCTTGATTTTAAAGACATTCGTACAGATTTTTACATGGATCGGCAGTGGAAAATATTATATTTAGAATGATTGAAATGAGGATTTTAGGTGTGTATATGAATATTCGGTAAGGATTTTAGGTATAGGCCACAATGCTAGATCTATATATCGATTTCACAAGAGCTTAAGGTGGGTGGATGAAAAACAAAATTGATTTAAAATAGGTGAATCCTTCTTGAATAGAAAAAATCTCAATAAGGGCACTACTTTACCAAATGCACATAAATTTAAAACTAAGTAGACATTAAGCTTAATTTCATCACATAAGCTTATATCAAATGCAAACAATGTACAAACCTGGTGCAATTGAGTGTAAAAGACGTGCCCACTTGGAATATTTTCATTCGTGAAAATGGAAAGGAGATGTGGATCAGGAACTGTGATACTCCACAAAAACAATTAGTTGTTGAGAGAACAAAGGATTTTAAAATTGGACGCTTTAGGAGTTTGTTTTTATGGATGGATATTTTAGAAAACTAAATATGGATAGAAATGTTTTGGATCTCGACTGATCATGTAGTAGATTTCCGGTTAAGGAATAAAAAAATTTGTGTTATGGGATGTGGCCCTGGCACTTGATACTCCAAGTAAGACTTTATTTACGATCAAAGCACTTGATTTTCTGATCTAATATGTTAGGGGATTTTTAGGTGGATGGATGAGAAATATTCGCATGTGGTATAATATATTTTGGATCTCGGGTAATCTTATAATATAAGAATTCGAGTTTGGGAAATGAGATCAAATATAAAAGTGCAATTGAGTTTAGATTAGGGATATAATGCTATGGAAAAAGGTAGATCTCATTTGTAGAGCATCTTCAGTTAGGGTCCTAAATCTAGATGAATATAAATTGATCTTGATTTAAAATAAAACGATAAACATTTTTAGAAGGATCGCAGTGACATGATTTTCGAATGATAGGAATGAGGATTTTAGGTGGATATATGAATATTTTGTAAATATTTTTTTAATCTAGGCTGCAATGGTATATCTATATGTCGAGTTCACAAAAGTTTAAGATTGGTGGATGAAATTTAAAAAAGTTAATCTTATAATGAGTAATTTATTCGGGTTTAGGTTATACTAGTATATTAGTATTTAAGGCTGTAGAAGAGACTTTTAGGTGGATCGATGAAATTTTGTTTAGGATTGTTTATCTAGGTCCCACAAGTGGTAGATCTAGATCTTGATTTCACAAGAATTTAAGGTGGGTGGATTAAAAGGGAAAATTTTATTCCAACACAGGCAATAAATTTGGTTTTAGGCAATAGAAATAAGAATTTTTGGTGGATAGATAATAATGTGATAAGGATTTTAGGTATCGGCTTCAACGTTATATTGAGATGTTGATTTCAAGATAGTTTAGGGTGGGCTGACGTAAAGGTAATCCTTTATTTAAAAAGGAAAAATCCACCCCCAATTTAAAAATGTCTCAATCGGAACACTACGATACAAAATGCACAAAAATATTCAAACTAACAAAACAAATAAATTGTAGCTAAATTTCCTAAAGAAAGCTTATATCGAGTGCAAAAGATGTGCTAAGCTTGTAATATTTAGTGCAAAACACTTGCCCTCTCGATATATTTCCATCCTAAAAATAGAAAGAGGTATGTGGATCGGGTACTATGATACTCTAAAGAACAATTTAGTCACTGAGAGAACATTGGATTTTCTAATTAGGCACGTTAGGGGTGTTTTTTGGTGGATGGGCAGAAAAATATTTAAATTCGTGTTAAAAATGTTTTATATCCTAGTGGAAAATGTATTTTAGGTTTAGGAATGTGATTTGGGTACTTGATACTTCTAATAACATTTTATTTAGGTCTAAATATTTATTGGTAGATGGATAAAAAAATATCGGATGTGTCATAGTTTTTTTTGGATGCGTATCTTATATGAGATTTTGGGTTTGGGAAATGTGATCAGTGTAAAAGCGCATTTGAGTTTAGATTGGTGGTTTCATGTTATAGGAAAAGGTAAATGTCAGTTGTAGAATGGTGTTGATTAGGGTCCTCAATCTACATGGGCATCAACATATCTTGATTTAAAAGACACCTGCAAATTTTTACCTAGATCAGCGGCAATAAATATTCATTTTAGAATGACAAGAATAAGGATTTTAGGTGGATATATGAAACTTTTGTAAGAATTTTAGGTACAAGCCACACTTGTAGATCTATATATCGATTTCACAAGAGTTTAAGGTGGGCGGATGAAAAAGGAAAGTTGATTTAAAATGGGTGAATCATTCCCAATAGAAAAAATATCAATAAAAGCACTACAATACCAATGTGCATGAATATTCAAACAAAGAAGACTTTAAGCTTAATTTTGACACATAAGCTTATAACGACTGCAAACAATGTGCTAACCTGGTGCAATTGAGTGCAAAAGATGTGCCCGCTTGGAATATTTCCATGATGAAAATGAAAAGAGGGATGTCAGCAGGGTACTGTGATCCTCCCCAAAAACATTTTTTTACTGAGAGAATAAAGAATTTGTAAATTGGGTACTTAGAAGTTTGTTTTTATTGAAGGATGTTAAAAAATTTGGATATGGGTGAGAAATGTTTTAGATCTTGATGGATCATGCGGTGGGATTTTGGGTTTAGGAATAAAGATTTCGTTTTATGGGATGTGGCCCGGGTACTAGATAAACCAAATAAGACTTTATTTACGGTCATAGCACTAGATTTTCTTATCTGGAAAAGTGTCAGGAAATGAGGCATGTCCATAAGCTTATGGACAGGCCAGGGACCTGCTTGCAATTAATCAAAAAAGGAAACCGGAGGCCAAGCCCAATAGTTCATATTCATCAATTTAGTTACAACCTGGAACTCGGTGCCACTATCTTCCTTGACTCCACCTCCTTTCTCATCTTCCTTAGCACCACCTTCTTCCTCCTTCTCTTTGCGCCACCTCCTTCCTCCTCCTCCTTGTCGATGCCACCTTCTTCTCCTCCTCGATGCCACGTTTTCCTTCTCCTCTATTTGATTGAGTTACATGTAATTTCATCATCGTCATCTGTACACATTTAGAAGGAAGAGTCCTTCTCTTTTGGGCTGGATTTGCATCGTCATCCTAATCCAGACCGTATTCATTTTCAGGCAAATGCAAGATTCCCTCTCCTAGTCGTCAGTGTCAAGAAAGAGCACCTTCTCCGGCACCGTAATGGTGGATAGAGGAACATGCAAAAATGGCAGTGTGTACGTCTACGATCTGGTGTTGGAGTTCAACAAGGAGCTTCTGGAGAACTGCAAAGACTTAAACCCCATGGAGATCTCGTTGCCCAGAGACTTCCAACGCTGCTTCGGCCCCAAAGCTACCAATCTGGATGGAATAGTTCCCCAGAATATTTCTCTGGCGTGGCACTGGACGAGTATGGATACTTCCGAAGTGATCTACCACTCTCTTATGCTGAGCTACAAGTGCCGGACGATGGACTCGGATGAAGCAATGGCATCTTAGGATATTTTTTCATTTTGCATCGGATTTCGAATATCAGTTTGGCATGAAGCTGGGAATTGATGCCCCAGCACTTGAATTTCTTATTTTAAATGATACCATGTCGCATCAAATCTCCATCCAGGGACTAATTGCCTCAGTAAGTGACCCACGTCTACCTGGGGTCATTAATTATAGCTAATTAAGCCGAGATGAGGCTTTTGAGAAAGAGCAAAGATAAAATCTATATTCTGCATCAGTTCTCACTGTTACGCTACCAATAGGGTAGTTAGCAGTAATCCCTGGATATGACTATAGAGATGCTAGGGCATAAGAGTCAATGAAAACACAACCTCGTACGCGTCGTCAATCTGTACGGGCGAAAGGAATAGCTAGTAAAGAAAACAAGGGGGGGTTTGGTTTTTCAAACTAACAACTACAAAACATAAAATTAAAATGCAAGTAATCTAATTAGCTAAGCACTTGGAGAGTCATTGCGTGACGGGCGGGCGGTCGTCGCGCCCGCCGTGCAAAAGATAATTTATAAGCCCTAAATGCTTACTTTCTACAACTAGGTAGATAGTGGCAAATCGGGGTCGTCCAAAGAGAAGAGGGATCTTCCTAAGCGTCTAAGCACACAATGATTGATATTAGGCTAGGAGTAAATATATATACACACACATAAAAGCAAGTAAATGGGGGGGGTTGGTTGGTTGGTTGTTCCTAAGTTACGAAAATAAAAAGACAAGATAACTATCAAGGTCAAGTGACTATGCTAATCATCAAACAAAACTAAGAAAAGGGGTTTTAAACTACAAAGATAAAAAGCCTTGGGGGCAACGGCTATCCACTTCCACATCTAATGTAGTTCATCGAATCATTCACACATTCCATCATATAGCATTCAGGACCCAACACTCACACACCCATCTAGCAAGCACCACAACACACACATCACAAGGAGTTCTAAGTTCATGCTCATAGATCTTCATGCACAGGCGCTACGGAATTCATCACGTTCCTACACCTAAACAATTCAACCACACAAGCACTACCTATGCTCAAACAACTCATGGCACACATGCAGTGAAACACACCGTCAAGAATACATAAACGCCAAATAACAAATGCTTCAAGAATGAATTTAAATCATCTATTCAATACTTCAACTACTTGTCGTGGAGACCAAACTCCTATCCTTCTTAGTTCGTAGTTTGCGAGAGTGAGTTCCACATCTCTCGTCAAACCTCACCAATGACTCCCGAGTCGCGACCACGACTCAAGGTGTCATTGGTGGCATTTAACACGAAGGACCAACAAGCTTGGCAATGCCTATGACCACTACACCGTGACTAAGCATTTAACCAATTCATGCAATTACACGAGATTAGTCAAGAGCGACCACTCATAGACCACGAGCATATAACTCTTCTCGTTTGCTACACAAACGAACATGACGAAGAGTTCAACATCAATCACATTCGTCTAGCACATTGTCAACACACAAACACAATCAAAAGCTCTAATTCACACTCATACATTCCTAACAAGAACAGGGGGGAAATTAACCCAAATCCCCCAAACCCTAGCTAGCAATTCATACAAGCATTCATATCCTCAAGCTCTCAACAACATTAATAGAATCAACAATTAACATTCAAAGCACAATAAAAGCACAATAGCAAAAACACCAAATAGATAGATAGAAATGGTTCTCAATACATAGAAGTGGAAGCTTCAATCCATAGCTCCCAAGTACAAGAACTACTCTAGAACAACAAAAGACATAATTAAACTAAGAAAAAGCTAAGAAAAGAAAGAAGATAAAAAAAACTAGGTTTCTCGCCCAAGAACCAGAGAGAAACGGGCTGGAAAAGCTGGAGAAGAAGAAGAAAAAAAGAGTAGTATTTATAGTGCAAAGAAGATAAAGTTGATTTCTGGCCGCCCATTGGTCGCGACTCGCGATGGTGTCGCGACGGTGTCGCGACGGGAGCCAGAGTTTTGCATTGTTTCTTTGTCTTCTTCATAGCCATCCCTCTCAATCTTCAAGTCTTCAACAGCTCCAAAAATGGTCTTCAACGGCCTCCGGTCTTCATGTCTTCGAAGTGAGTATCCAAAAGTCTTCGAAAGTATAGTCTTCAATGTCTTCCGGTCTTCGTTGCTTCCGTGTTCTTCCCTTGTCACACAAAATCCACTTAGAAGAGGTAAAAGAGTACAAAGTTGCTTTTGCCTCTCCGAAGTGAATTTCAAGGTAAAACACAAGCTCTCGATAATAAAAGAGCACAAAAGTGATCCTAAATACTACTAAATAAAGCATATAAAATGGACACATCATTGCGCAACATGGTTAATCTGATGTTCGATCCTCAATTCATTCATATAGAGATTTAGACAACCCTAATAGGTTGTTCATAACACGTGGTGTGGCTGATAGCATACACTTCCCCGTACCTGTCATGTTGGGTGCGCTCGCAACCCTTCATCAACATTGCCATCGTAATTAGGGGAGTACAACAAGGCCCGGCCATTATTGTAGGTCTGTTTCTCCCCGTACAATTACCTCTTGGGCTTTCACCACAAATTCACTACTTTCCAATCACCTATCAATTAGGTCAAGGGGTCATTGACACCTTATCTATGACACTATGGCTTCTTACAACCCTAGCTTGCTACTTTTTCACTATCTCTACACGTAACCTCTCAGACTACTTTACGTAATCAGCTAAGACTGGTGTGATGGCAAATAAGCAGAGCAATACTCGGGTCTCCTATGAACACACCCACAAAGACTAAATGTACTCCCTTACCTATACAAACATCCAAGTTTTCATTCCCAATGGGGCATTAATATTTGCACCATGCATGAATATAGGCCAAAGTGTGTGCTTATATGTGTACTATTCATGCAATTCAGACATGCAAGAACAAGTCACAATAATTTTATGAACACAAAATTAGGATGAACTATAGAATCTCACAAAACAAAGATTAAACCATGCGCCTACAGTTTATCCCCAAGCTATAGAAACTACTCCATAGATATGTAATTCAAATATGGATTTGAATTCCACATCACAGGATCAAAGCAAAAATAAAAGGAAAGAAAAGAAAATGAGGGAGTGTTTCTCTCTCTAGAGTTACTCTCTTAATACAAGATGAAGTCTAAAAATGATCTAACCCCCTTAACCTAGTAGACTAAGGATATATTTATAGTAGTAGGGGTTTGGACCTAAAAATAGACCAAAAATAGGCCAAAAACAAGTAAACCCTAGTTCAGCAGCCGCCTGGCGAGGGCCGTCGCAGATGGTGCAGCCTATGGCACGTACTTCTGCGCTGCCTACAGGGCTACCACGGGTTGTGTCTCACCATCCGGTGTGAGATGCTAGATTTGGTGCCGGCTTCCTCGCGTGATCTGGCGCCAGCTGCCTTGCATCATCTGGCGCAGACCGTGGCCTTTAACGTGGGCCACCGTCAGTGTGCTGGATTTAGAACTTCTGATTCGCAGGGTGCAGGTCATGATGCGAGGCATCGTCAGTAGCCTCGGTCTACTCAAAAACTTGGCACAAGACGCGGCCTTTGGCGTGAGCCATTGGCTGGTCTTGGAATCTTGGACATGAAACGGTGTAGGCCGTCGTAAATGGGACGATCCGTGCCCATATTTAGCCAATTTTGAGTGTAGATTGAGACTTGTGCTTGCAGCCCGTGGCATTTGGCATGGGCTAAACCATAGCCTAGTTTTAAACATTTTTGGTGCGGGATAACTCTTTTGGGGCAGGTCGTTGGTGTTATGCATGAGCGGCCTGTGTTGACCCGTTTGTGTCTTGGCCGGCTGCACTTCTTTCCTTTTCTACGGATGAACCATTAGTCCGATTAGAGAGTTCTAGTAGTCAATTTTGCAATGCTCAAGAAGAAAAATCCAATGGAATTTTCCTTGAAGGCTAATTCTTATTGGATCATTCTCAGACTTTAGCACAACTCATCGGACCATGATTCACTGTTTCTTCTCTGGCCACCTTGAACTCCAATGCTGCCTATCTTTGTCTCCAATCTCCTTCTACCATGCTTTGATATTTGTGGCCTTCGTCTACCACCATTCTAGAGGTGAATGACCTTCGATCTCTTCTACCATCCTTGCGAACAACCTTCAATATCTTCTACTGCCCTTACGAATGACCTTCACGTATAATGTAACCATAAAGTACCCACGGGTGACCTACTAAAGATGATCACAAGGAAGACCTAGGAGCCCACGGATACAAAATGTCCATTAGTACTAATTAAGTCTACAAAACACAGAATTTAGACAACAAAACCAAAATGTCCATTAGTACTAATTAATACTACCAATCGACCAAATAAAATAAGCTAAAAACTATGCCGAATGCAATAGTTAGTTCACGAAAAATGAAGCATATCAGTAAGAGAGGTGGACCTTGAAGTATCTTGTGAAATATCTTGGGGTATTGATGCGGAGAATGATAATATAGTTGGGTTAGTTAAGAGTTTCGATCATGTGGAGTTTCTGAAATTAGGAAAAAAATGTTATGGAAGCTCTCAGCTCAGGCTATGAAGAGTTGTCTGGAAGGCTTGTGAGATTAACCAAATTGGTTGTTAGTTACAACCCCTCTCAGCATTGGAGCTATTTGGTTGATTTGATTAATAGTTGTGACAAACTAGAAGTCATCGAGATTATGATTTCTTCATTTGAGTCATGTGAGGAAACAGAGGATGAATCTGTGGATGACAGGCATGAAGATGTCATAAAGTATGCTCTTTATGAAATTACGAGGTGTATTCGTTTGCTTATATGTTGCAGTTGTTATTATCCAACGTGTACTTGTTAGTTGTACTGTGAATAACCTTTTTTTCTTCTTTTTTTTTGTTGATTGTTTGTTTTGAATTCTGAACTGCATCTTTTTACTTATGGATTGCACATGTTAGTATTCAATGTGTACTTGTTAGTTGTGTTGTCTATGACTTTTTGTTTTCATTTGTTGTTAGTTGTACATTTTGAATAACGAGTTGCATCTGTTTACTTATATGTTGCATCTGTTAGTATCTCGTGTGTACTTGTTAGTTGTGTTTTGTATGACTATTTTTTATTTTAAAAAAAGTTGTTGTTGGTTGTTCATTTTGAATTAAGAGCTGCATCAGTTTACTTATATATTGCAGCTGTTATTATCCAACGTGTACTTGTTAGTTGTACTGTGAATGACCTTTTTTTCTCTTTTATGCTGATTGTTCATTTTGAATTCCGAGCTGCATTTGTTTACTTATATTTTGCATTTGTTAGTATTCAATGTGTACTTGTTAGTTATACTGCCTATGACCTTTTGTTTTCATTTTTTGTTAGTTGTACGTTTTGAATAACGAGTTGCATTTGTTTACTTATATGTTGTATCTCTTAGTATCTTGTATGTACTTGTTAGTTGTGTATGATTTTTTTAAAATTTGTTGGTTGTTCATTTTGAATTAATAACTGCATCTTTTTACTTATATATTGCATTTGTTAGAATCCAGTATGTACTTGTTAGCATTATTATGTTAGACTTTTACTTTCATTGTTGATTATTGTTCGTTGTGAATTATAATTGTACTTGTGTGCTCATATGCTACACATGTAAATATCCAATGTGTATGACTTTTTGCATGATTTGGATCTAAACTTTTTTCTTGTTTTAACTTTTAAGGAATTGGACAACATTTAACATTGGACTCCACAAGACATTTTGACACGAGGAGGATTCATATGAAAATGACACTGAATTTGAAGATTCTAAGATGATCCCCCTTTTAAAGATTAATAATTGATTCATTCTATTAGAGATTGTTAGTTAATCTAGATAGAAAAACTGTTGTAATGTAAGTTCCCTAATGGAATATTTCTGTCATGGGCACATTATCTTCCATTTGTTTAGATGTTGAGAGCCCCTCTCATGTTTGAATTTGACAAAATTTTCATTTTTTTATAAAAAGTATGCAATGCTTTACATGTATTGCTTTCACACCAGCAATACTTTCTGTGACCTCTCTTTGATATAAATAAGGGAAATCTGCTCATGTTTTTAAAACAAACACATCTTTTAATATAATCAGTAAATATTGTAAGGTATTAAATGCAATACATATGAAAATTTTAAAAACTATAAAATTATGTGACCTCTTTTGGATATACTATAAGAAAGTACTAATTGTAGGCTAACATATGTATGTTTTAACAAAACATAAATGATTCATAAGGTAAATTATGCACTGCATCATGACAAATTTTTGCTATACATAATTTTTTTTTAAATAAACCAGGGGGAAATTATATTAGGCCTTCCCAAGCCATAAAATAACACAAACAGAAATTAAATAGGTGAAGCCATAGCTTAGTTGGTATATACAAGAGTGAGCCTTATGCTCATAAAGCAACCGTGGTTGCTTCCAAAAGAATGAAAGAACTATGGATGATTGTTAGAGGATTATGAACACTATTAGGCTATGGAAGGAATCCTCGAACTTGTTAGTGAGTCGAATTAACGAAGCACAGGACAGTCAGAGTCATCCCCAAGTCTAATGGAGTTTATCCTCACTAAATAACCAAAAGCTAAGAATTATCAAAGAGTTGGCCAATTGAACGGCCGTATCAGAGAAGCAATAAACCTCCTGAGCACATACTATCCTGAGCCTGAAACTACTGCCACAGACCGATGGAAAAACCAAGCAGCACCCCTGCACTGTCCATCTTGTGAGGCATGAAATTGAGGCTAAATTGAGAGGCCTGAAATTGAGGCAGTCCATCTTGTGAGGCATGAAATTGAGGTAGAAAACTCCCAAAGGATCATAGACCCCATGAAGTTAAAACTGGAGCAACACTATCACAGCACTAAGAGTATTGAAGATCATGAAGAACCTGCACGAAATGAGTTAATATCAGTAGCATCCAAACTAGTTAACCATCCGTAAAGATGGAGTACCAATTTGGTCTAGCCTAATAAGTCCCTGGACCGAGTTAGAGAGCTCAGAAAATCTGTGGAAGGAAGAGTTAGTCTCAGTTTGCAGACAATTTTTTTGAAGAGTGTGAGCCACTAAGTTAGCCTACCTATAGATGTGCACCAGTTTAGAAACACCCAAAGATTGGTGAATCTCATCAGATAGAGTGTACAATTGCCAGTGAGATCTTTGTGGGTCATTAGCAAAATTAACAGCACTGAGGCAATCAGATTCAAAGTAAAAAGGTGAGGAGAAATTAGTAGATACTAGAATAGCAAACTTAATTGCCTTCAGTTCAGCTTCAAGAGGGGAGAAAGCATTTGTATATTGGGTATAGGCCCCCCTGAAACTACCTCTACTGTCCCTAATTATCAATCCAATACCACACATATTAGTATTGCAGCACCATGAAGCATCTATATTAATCTTAAGACCTAAACGAGGCCTTTCCCATGCAATTTTAAGAATTTTAGGCTTAGGTGGAGATTTAATCAGAGGCAAGAAGGAGTGGTCCGCAATACTCAAGTCAATAGGAGAGACTATAAAAATAGGTTTAGCATAGAAAGAATGAAAGATCTGATCTCTGACTTGATTCAAAACTAGAACTGTGGAAGGTTTGATAGAGTCAAATAAAAACTTATTCCTCATCTTCCATAAATTCCAACAAGTAATTACAGTTGCAGTTCGGACAATAGTTGA
Source organism: Rubia yunnanensis (assembly GCA_037428765.1). Taxonomy (NCBI): domain Eukaryota; kingdom Viridiplantae; phylum Streptophyta; class Magnoliopsida; order Gentianales; family Rubiaceae; genus Rubia; species Rubia yunnanensis. The sequence continues at coordinate 43,869,964 of CM075066.1, forward strand.
ATGTAATGAACTTAGGGTAGGGAAGGTAATGTAGCATGATAATCTCTCCCATATAGATGGGAAAACTCTATCCCCAATTCCCATGAACTGATGAACTAATTTCCAGACATCCGCAGCAAACTGACAGGAATTAAAAAAATGGTCTAAAGAATCTTCATGCACACTACACATACAACATTTGGAAGCTAAACAGTATCTCAGGTTTCTGAGTGTATTATCAAAAGGTAAGAAAGAATTAGTCATCTTCCACATGAAAACTGACAATTTCTTATCAATTCTAGAATTCCAGAAATGTTGTAAAGAGGCAATAGAACCTGTATTGTTGCTGAGTGTAAGGTATGTTGATTTGAAAGAGAAATCACCCTTAATACCCGGTTTCCATATTAGCCTGTCTTCTCTGTGTGGTGCCAGTTTGGCTTCCTGCAAAAGAGAAATAACTTCAGGTGACAGAAAAGGAGTAATTTTGGAGATAAGAATAGATTTATTGGATATAAATTCAGACACTGTACAGTCCCCGTCAATCTCCACCAAGTTCTGATCACAAAGATCACCAAGGAAACCTATATCTAGCCAGTTAGATGTCCAGAAGTTACAATCCCCCCTACCTATGATAACTCTAGAGTTTTCTTCTGCCCATGTATTAACAGAACATATCCTTTTCCAGTTTGAAGAAGTCCTATATGAGGAAGGGAGGGCTGCCAGTAAGTGAGTCCACAGAGCCTCAGCTATTTGGAACTTCCACCACAGTTTAACTGAGCATGTTTCAATTATGGTGGATATAGATCTAAACCCTAGTCCATTTTGATCAGTTGGAAAGCAAAGAGCTGTCCATTTTCTCCAAGATCTTTTAGGCTTAAGCTCAGTATGACCCCAAAAAAAGTTACTCATTTTTTTTTCTATGGTCCTGATGATCATTTTTTTTGGTTTTATAACCGACCAAATGTGCTGTGGTAAAGAATAGATACATGACTCAATCAATGTAATTTTACCTCCTGTAGAAATCCACCTATTTTTCCAATTTCCTAACCTACTATCTATCTGTTCAAGAAGAGGTTGGAAATAGGCTCTCTTTGCTATCCCAGTAAATATAGGTACTCCCAAGTATGTAACAGGAAAAGCCCCAAGTTTCATCCCCAAGATCCTTTTAATATAGTTAACTCTGTGAACCGAAGCATGCTTCCCTATGAAGATATCACTCTTATTGTAATTAATCTTTTGGCCAGAGACCTCCTCAAAAGTAGACAAAAAAGCTTTTAATCTAATCAAAGTTAGCTTAGTTGCCTTAAAGAAAACAACAGTATCATCCGCATATGATAAATGAGAAATTCTGGGAGGATTACCTGGAAGGTCAAAATATGACAGCTTACCACTATGAAAAATGAAAGCCAAACTCCTAGAAAAGGCCTCAGAAAAAATGTTGAACAAGAAAGGAGATAAAGGATCCCCCTGCTTAACACCTCGAGTGGCTTGAAAAAATCCCACTGGTTTACCATTAATAAGAATAGAAAACCAGGCCTGTGACAGATTTTTCATGATGGAAAAGATGAATCTATCATGGAATCCAAATTTAGCTAAGACATTATATAAAAAAGACCATCTCACTCTATCAAAAGCCTTTTGTAGGTCCAGTTTAACAATACAATTAGGGACTCTTCGTTTCCGATTCAGAAACCTAACCATTTCCTGTAAATAAATTACATTATCTGAGATGTCTCTACCATGTAGGAAAGCTGTTTGGTTAGGGGAGATGATCCTAGTCATTAGAGACTTAAGTCGTTCCATAAGCACTTTAGAGCATATCTTGTTTATCACATTAGAGAGACTTATAGGTCTATAATCATCGAAGGAAGTGGGGGTATTTTTTTGGGGGATTATTGTGATCCATGTACTACCAATACCCCTAGGCATATTATTAGCAGAAAGGAAGTCTTGAACAGCCAGAAGTAAATCATTTGCAATAATATCCCATAATTTTATGTAGAACTTAGCTGTAAAGCCATCTGGACTTGGAGTACTCGCTTTATTAAGACTAAATACAATCTCTTTGAGCTCAGTTAATGAAACCAGTTGCAGAAGTTTTTCATTATCCTCCTGATTGACCAGTTTAGGAATGTGATTCAGAAAATGAGATTGAAAGAAAGAACTATTAGGGGAGCTATCATCATTTAGAAGGTCCTGGTAGTAATGTATAGCTTCCATCTCAATATCATTTATATCATCTAACCACTGACCATTCCTACTTTTAACTTTTGTGATCTTCAACCTGTTATTTCTTTCCTTTACAGAATTATGGAAAAACCTTGTGTTATTATCCCCTTCCCTGAGCCATTTGATCTTGGCTTTATGTTTCCAAAAAAAATTTTGTTCAGCCAAAGCCCTAACTAACCTAGCTTTAGCCTCTTTGAGTTTAACCAGTTCAACTTGAGAATCAGTCTGATCAGATAATAGTTCCTGAGCCTGTAGAGCCAATTCGGCTTGCACTACATTGTCATGAATGTTGCCAAATTTTTCTTTATTCCAAATTTTCAATTCTTTCTTCAGTCTGACAAGTTTAAGGTAAAAAGATAGCATTCCTGATTTATGCAGAGGAATATCCCAATTCTGCTTGATTACCTCATTAAAATCCTTTCTTTTGTACCATGTATTCAGAAATCTAAATGGCCTAGGATTGGAAGGAATATCACTACCAACAGTTAACAGCATAGGATTATGATCAGAACTGGCCCTATTTAAAATCTGAACTGAAGAGGCAGGAAAAGATTGGGACCATGAGGAAGTACATAATCCCCTATCTAATCTTTTTACTGTAGGAGTCCTTAATCTATTATTAGTCCAAGTGAACAGGTTACCTACAGTGTTAAGTTCCTCTAAAGCCATTGAATTAATGAAATCATTAAAGTCTTTCATACTCCCCAGTTTGGGAGTAGAAGGACCTTTATACTCATTTATAGAAGAAATGCAATTGAAGTCTCCAATGAAAAGGGATTCAGAGTGAGTTAAGGAACTAAGGTCAGACCAAAGAGATTTCCTACCAGTTCTAGTCCTGAGACCATAAATAAAGAAGACATCCATAGTCTTATGAAGATTAATACAATTCAGATGGATTCCAAGGAACTGTAAATTATCATATTTAACAGTTAAAAGTAAGTTAGAGTTCCAGAAGAGCCAAATCTGACCATTATTTGCTGAGATGCAATTATCATAGTACAACAGTTTTCTATACGAATCACACTGCATGTTATCATGTTTAGGCTCAATTAGGCAGATAAGCTCAAAATTATGCCTTTTGATCATATTACAGAGTCTTAACATAGATGTGTCCATACCCCTAATGTTCCAGACCAACATTTTACTCTTAATTGTTGTATTATTCATATGGAAACATTGCTAGAGCTTTTTGATCTAGTCATGATAGTATTTTTCTGGGAGAAAAAAGACTCATTTCTCTGTTTGGATTCATTCCTTAATACCTTGTCTTTTTTCAGCTTGCCAGGATTAGAAGATGAGATAGAGGAACTAACCTTGCTTACCTGATCAGCACAATCTTCAGTAGGATCCGGGGTAATAGAGGTGACCTGAAAATCCGGAAGTACAGCATTGAGTGGAAAGTCACCCTGGGTGGCTTCCTCACTTGATATTTCTTCATCAGCCAGAGGTAGAAATCGATTTCCTTTGTGTTTCTGCTGAGAAAAGATAAAAATTTTTGCAGCAATAATAGAATGGAAAGGTGAGAAAGACCTGCCCCGTTTGCTAGGCAAATCATCTTTAGCAAAAACTGGCCTAAGGGTTGGAGGGGCAGATAGTGAATGCCTATTTAATTGTACTGATACACCAAGATCAGAAGAAGGTGTTTGGGAGATTAGTGCAATAGGCCGGTTTTGATCAGATTCAGGTGACTGTGAATGGAAGTGAACTACATCCTCCCTGTGACTAACCATTAGATTTTCTGGAAGATGGTGGTCAGAAGAAGTATTAGTATTGGATTTTCGATTATCACAGGAGATAGGATCATCATCCTTAGTTGTTTCAACCTGAAGTTGATCACATATGATCTCAGGGGTCACATGATCAATCACCAGAAGGTCTTCATCAGTTAGGATAGCCTTATTAATTCCTTGTTCACTAATTGGGATAGTAACAATCTGTTTCTTGGAAACATATTTGAATTTCTGAGCATGGAAGATTTTTTGCTTTTCAATCACTGAAACTCCTGAGCTCCCAGCTTTTGTATTATCAGCATGGTTCAGAATAGCATTCATATTAACCTGACCCTGTTTGCCTATTTGTTGATCATCAGATTGGTCTCTAAAATTTACATTATTAGGAGACACTTTATCATTCCTCAGGGACCTAGTTCTCTTAAGCTCAGGATGCAAATAGATACAGCAATTTTCATCATGTCCTATACATTTACAATGATGGCAGTAGGGTGGGATATTCTCAAATTCTAAAGGAATTTTGACCACATTATATTCATTCCCATGCTCCTCAATTCCAACTCTAATAAATGAGGGAAGATTTTTTTTCAGATCGACCTCAACACACATTTTAACACATAAAGGCCGGGAAAGAGCTGCAGTTACAGCATCCACTTTTATAAAATTTCCAATTTGGTTTCCCATAATTTCAAGCATAGCAGTATTATAGAAATACATAGGGACAAATGGAATAGAAACCCATACCGGAACAATAGATGATTCTGCCACTGGGGAGAAATCAGATGTCCATTTAAATACCTTCATTTGGGTATGGTTGAAACTCCATTGTCCCTCAAGCCAAAACCTCTGATAGTCCTCTTTCTCCTGGAACCGTATTAGCACATGCCGAAAATCAATTGATCCGAGCTGGAATTTGCCCTTGAAGCCCACAGAGTTGAAAGAATCGTTGAGTTGGGTCATCGATGGCTTACCCCTGGCGAACTTTCCGACGAGAGCGTTTCGGTAGTGGGAAGCGAGGGTGTCTGCGTCTTTACGGCTTACCAAACAAGCTATATCCCCCTTATATTGAGTTTTGGGGACAATCTCTGGATTCGAAGGAAGGGAATCGGATAGAGGAGGAGGGCGATTAGCAAGAGCCTGAAGGAAGGATTTTCCTCCCCCGTAATTACCACGGCCAGACGGAGGAGCCGCCATAGCGGCTGTGGAATCCGATCAGTGACCGTTATCAGTTGGATGGCTGATGAGGAAATAGAAGGAAAATGATGAAACGACAGAGAGAAAAATGTTTTGGGTAAATCGCACTATAATCGCACAAAGCTACAGTTGTTATTCGCCTACAGTTGAAAAAAAACTTATCTAAAATCATATGCAGATATTTGTTTAAACAATACATGTTGTAAAGTAATTAATGCAGAGTTAATTTGACAATGTTAAATTATCAAATTTTATTCTCATCTATCTGTTTAAACTATAACATATACTAGTTGTCGACTAACACATTCATGTTTTAACAAAACAGATACGATTCATAACTTAACTTTTACATAATCTCCTAGAAAAGTTTCATAATTCCTATTCAGAGCTTTTAAAACAAGTGCATGTTTTAATACAAACGATGCGTATTGCAAGGTAACAAGTGCATAGTATATACGAAAATTTTCAGCAGCATTTATTTTGTTTTTTGAATATTTGCCACATATTTTTTATATGTTCATAGCAGCAGAATTCATATTCTGATGAATCCCCGGCATCAAATAGTTTGAATAATCATGTCAATATCCTATTCTGATGGTCAGAAACTCTCTATTGTTACAAGAACAAAAATCTCATATGTTCTCATATTGTTACTCCAAAACAAACTTCTATTCGTCGGTTCTGGTGTTCCACCTTTCTTCTTCTCTTTTCCAGGAGAAGGAAAAGCATGGACACACGATTGGACTATCAAGCTATTCCAAGCCAAGGGTTCATTCAGTAATCGCACCAATGAAGGAAGATCGGCACCAGGAGAAGATATTAATGTTGCCGTGGATCGGACTTTTTGGAGAATGCAGCTTTTCAGTAGAGAATTCATAGTGTGCCAACTGAGCCCTGGCGTGTCTTTTTTTTTAAAGATCTATCTCATGAGAGCTCAGACTCCAAGCATTTAAAAACACTGCAAAATCCATCCAGTCAACAAGATCTGAGCGCCAAACCATAACGATGAGAAGAGGCCTCTAATCAATGCACCCACAATGACCTGATTGAATGCATGAAGTTGCTGGAAATGCGAAGCCAGGACTAAGGCCAAAGAAACAAGTTAGGACAACAAATATCTGATAAAATGTGAGGAAGAAACATGTTGGATGCTTACCAGATACAAACCAAATGCATACAGAAGTCCACCAATCGCGGTTGTATACCCGTTCAATCCCCACCACTGCACCACTGCAACACTGCAACAAAGACCAGTTTCAGGTCAGTTTAAGGAAGTACCACATGCAAGAAAAGAAGAAACCATAAATCTCGTGAATCAGTTTAAGGAAGTACCACATGCAAGAAAAGAAGAAACCATAAATCTCGTGAATCTCTAAGAATAGATTGATCACCTAGGAGCAGAGCCCAGAAGATCCATAAACAAACTGCCCTAGTGGCATCAGCACCACCATTGTGTCCATGTAGGTGCTGGAATTGATCGTACGACAGCAAGTCCTCAATTCTCGTCCTGTCGGCAACTGGGAGGAAGAATTGCAGGTCTGAGGGCAGGGGATAGTAGGTATTAGTGGGGAGAGAATCGGCGAGGCAGAAGCGATAGACCTGGGCCTGTAATTGATGAGAGCTACTAGATTAGGTCACAGGGATAAATGATTTTTCCGAACATTGTGGATGAGCTGAGGTATGGAGACATGTGCAAATTTTTGGGGAGCCACCACTGTCACTCCCAGGTCAATTTTGGGGAAGAAGCAATGGGTGATCCGTCTTTCGAACCCATTTGCTGATCCATTTTTATCTTTTAACTTGGCCCGCAATTTTTTTCAACTCTTCCTAATTTTCAAATCGGTCTCTAACATGTTCATAAAGTTATAGACAGACCACATTTCAGGAGACCTACTCTTCTAATCTAATATGTTGGGGGAGTTTTAGGTAGATGGATGAGAAAATTTTGGTTGCAGTTGCGCTTGGACTATGACAATCGTTCACCTTTGGCTTCTTATCTTTATTTTGAACACTTTTGCCCCATCAACTAAAAAAATGTTCAATTGTGATCATTCTATCAGGTTAAAGCGTCAATTTTAAGGGGAAATTGTTATTTTGTTATTTTTCTATTTTGTTATTTCTTCCTTTTCCTCTTGGCAAGGTATTGGGAAAGACGGTCTTTCCATAGCCTTATGGAAATGCGGGGTATAATTAAAATTATAAAAGGTAAAAGGTCTTACTTGTAATATTAAAATTTTAGTATGCAACATGTTGTAGTTATAAAATTTATAACCCGGTTCATGCAACCCAAAAATTTTATCTTCATTCCTTCTAATTTGTACTTTAAACCTTGGTCTTTCCATAACTTATGAAAAGACCGTCATTCAAGAGACGAACTCTTTCCTCTTTCCTCATCCCCTTTCCCCGTCCCCTTCACCTTGCCTTTTCCTTTCCCGCTCTCGCTCCCACTCTGTCGCCCCCGCCACACCCACTGCCATTGAATTTATCCCCTGCCGCCCTACTTGACTCCAACGCCCACCACTATCATGAAATTTGAATAAGAACCCAAAGAGGCAAGCCTTACCTATTTCCAACTAGATTCGAACAATCCCACAACCCCAAGTCATCGATAAGGGGTTCTCGTTGCAGCCGAGAGCAGCCACAAAAATCCAGCGACAGAAAAAATAAGTGCCATTTCCAACCCCATCGAGATTCGGGTGAGCCCACAAGTCTTGGGCACAAAAACCAATCCGGTGAAAAAGGAACAATGGGGCTTTCCCATCTGCAACGACCCCGACTGCGGCGTGGATTGTGCGAACCTGGTGAGCTCACAACTTAGGGCATAAAACAATACCACCAGTCACTCGAATCCAGCGACAGAAAAGAACCGCGCCAGGTTGGTCTTCTCGGAATCCGACATGAGGCTAGAGCTATGGTGGAATCGATGAAGGATGTCCTTGAGCTCATCTGACTCGGCATAACGGCAGACGTCGCATCGTCAGAGGCTCTGCCGCCGATTGAGAGAAGGGTCTTCATCGACGGGTTTGGAAAGAAAGCTCTGTCGATGGAGAAAAAGGCACTGCCCGACGGGTTTGGAGAGAAGGCACCGCCGATGGAGAAAAGGCATTGTCGAGCGTCTGCGCAGAAAAGGTGAAGAATTACGCCGTTGTCGGGAAACCAGTAGCCGCCGCCAGCTCGGCGGCGGTGAATTGGAGAAGAAGAAAACACATGGGCGGCTAGGTTTTTAATTTAAAAATGCAGGGCCTGAGTTTTCATTTAAAAAAGATTAGGGGATTGGATATTAATTAATAAAATATGTTGGGGCTGGATTTACAAATAAAAAAGATGAAAAGTCAATTTAACCCTCAATTTTATAAAAAATTCAACTATTAATGGAATAAATTTTGGATTACACGGTTTAACCTAACATAATAGTCATGGATTAACATTTCTGTTATTTAAGGGGCCAAAAGTGTTACAAAAAAAGGTAAGGAGCCAAAAGGTGAACAATCGTGATAGTTCAAGGGTCATTGAATACATTTACTCTTTTTTTTAATCTCAGCCTATATTATAATATAAGAATTTGAGTTTAGGAATGAGATCAAATATAAAAGTGTAATTGAGTTTAGATCAGGGATATAATGATATGGGAAGAGCTGGATCTCAATTGTAGAACAACGTCAATTAGGGTCCTAAAAAAGCTAATCTTATCATGAGTGATTTATCCAGGTTTAGGTTATACTAGTAGATGATGAATATTTATGCCTATAGAGGAGAATTTTAGGTGGATTGTTAAATTTTTGTTCATGATTGTTTATCTAGGTCCCACAAGTGGTAGATGTAGAACTTGATTTCACGAGAATATAAGGTGGGTGGATTAAAAGGAAAAAAGTATATTCCAACACAGGTAATAAATTCGGGTTTAGGCAAAAGAAATAAGGATTTTTGGTAGATAGATAATAATGTGGTAAGAATTTTAGGTATTGGCTTCAACGGTATATTGAGATGTCGATTTCAATATAGTTTAGGATGGGCAGACGAAAAAGGTAAACCTTTATTTAAAAAGGAAAAATCCACCCCCCAATTGAAAAATATCTCAATCAGAACACTACGAAACAAAATGCACATAAATATTCAAACTAATAAAACAAATAAATAGTAGCTAAATTTCTTGAAAAAGGCTTATATCGAGTGTGAAAAATGTGTTGTGATATTTAGTGCAAAACGCATGCCCTCTCGATATATTTTCATCATAAAAATGGAAAGAGGGATGTGGGTGGGGTACTATGATACTCTTAAGGAACAATTTAGTTACTAGAGAACAATGGATTTTCTAGTTAGAAAACGTTGGGAGTCTTTTTATTGCAGATGGGCGGAAAAATATTTAAATTTGTGCTAAAAATTTTTTGGATTCCGATGGAAAATGTGTATTAGGTTTAGGAATGTGATTTGGGTACCTGATACTTCTAATAAGATTTTATTTATAGTGAAAACATTGGATTTTCTTATCTCGCATGTCAGGAATTTTTCGGTAGATGGATAAAAATTATCGGGTGCATCAGTAGTTTTTTTTTGATCTCGGCGTATCTTATTTAAGACTTCAAGTCTGGGAAATGTGATCAGTATAAAAGTGCATTTGAGTTTAGATTGGGAATTTCATGTTATAGGAAAAGGTATGTGCCAGTTGTAGAATAGTGTCGATTAGGGTCCTCAATCTAGATGGGCATCAATATATCTTGATTTAAAAGACACCGCTACGGATTTTTACCAGGATCAGCGACAATAAATCTCAATTTTAGAATGATAGGATTGGGGATTTTGGGTGGATATATGAAATATTTTAAGGATTTTAGGTATAAGCCACACTTGTAGATCTATACATTGATTTTCCAAGAGCTTAAGGTGGACAAATGAAAAAGAAAAGTTGATTTAAAATGAGTGAATCCCTCTCAGCAGAAAATATCTCAAATAAAAGAACTACATCACCAAATGCACATGAATATTCAAACTAAGAAAACTTTAAGCTTAATTTCGTCACATAAGCTTATATCGAGTGCAAACAATGTGCTAACCTGGTGCAATTGAGTGCTAAAAACGTGCCCACTTGGAATATTTCCATTGTGAAAATGGAAAGTGGGATGTGGGCGGGGTACTGTGATACTCTCCAAAAAACTATTTTTCATTGACAGAATAAAGGATTTTCAAAATGGGCGCGTTAGAAGTTTGTTTTTATTGGTGGTTGTTAAAATTTTTGGACATGGGTGAGAAATGTTTTAGATCTCGACAGATCATGCAGTAGATTTCGTGGTTTAGGAACAAAGATTTCGTGTTATGGGATGTGGGTCGGGTACTAGATATAATTGATTTTAGATAAGTTATATTGACTAAGCTAGAGTGCTACTCATATTCTATTACCTTATTTTACTCTATATATTCCTGTCAGCAATACAATATTATTCACAGAAAATACATCTTGTCATGATATCAGAGCAGTGTTCTAATTCACCTTCCAAAACCTAAAATTTTCCGGCCGCCACTCCTTGTTTTTCCTCTAGCGGCCGAACCCTTTCTTCCGTTCTCATCATGGCCAGTGAAAAATTATTATTTAATACCCTTCTCCAAATGCTACAAATTAAACTGAATAAGTCCAACTTCCTTCTCTGGAAACGTTAGATTGAATATGTTCTCCATCCTCAGAAGCTTTTCGGATATCTCGATGGGTCGATTCCACGCCCAACTCTTCCCGCGCTGCTGACAGCCGGCTCAACGTCTTCCACTTTTGCCACCGCCCTCCGCGCTCCTCCCACTGACCGTGTGACGGCTCAGGCGGCTTACACTGTCGCCAAGGATGCTTATGGCCTCTGGATTGATGAAGACCAGAGGGTCTGTAGTTTGCTGTTCTCCTCTCTCTCTCTCTCCTGAGGCCCTCTCTGAACTCCCGGCCTCATGTGTGACTGCCAAGGACATTTGGGACAGTTTTTGCGCAACTTTTCAGAATAGTAACACATCAACCATTCTCCACCTTCATGCAGATGCCCACGGTATATGTAAGAGTGGTACAGTTCATAAACTTCACTTACAATTTAAAGACATTTTTAAGCAGTTATCCCTTATGGGTTCTCCTGTTTCTAATGATTATCAAATCATCTGGTTTTTAACTGCTCTCGGGTCTGAGTTCAAGGATTTCTCTACACCTCTGATTAATTTTTCCCCTACCCCGCTTTATGCTGATGTTTTGTCTCGCGCCAAGAATCATGAAGCCTTTTGCAAAATCTTCAAGGTAATTCGGTACCTGCTTCTTGCCTATTGGCATTCTCTGCAGGTGAGTAGCCCGCTGCCGGGCGTACTTGGGATCACGCACCGGCCAGGGGCAGCGTATGGGGTTCACGTGCCGCCCGAGGTGGTCATTCTAGTGGTTGCAGAGGCGGTCGTTCTGGCTCTGGTCCTGGTCAGTTCACAGCTGGGGCCAGTTCCGGACGCAGCCGTCCCCATTGTACCTGGTGTGGTCATCCGGGCCATTATGCGGCTACCTTCAATAAGATGTTAGCACAGACTCGTCGTTCCGACTCCACGCATTTGGCTGACAATTTCAGGCTTCACTACAGATAGAACCACATCCCCCGCCCATCCGACTGGTACATTGATTTTGATGCCACCAGCCATATGGTGTCTGCAGTGCCTGGACTTGACAGTGTCGCACCTTACTCTGGTAATTCCTATGTTTCTGTTGGTAATGGTGCTTATGTTCCAATTTCTCGCATTGGTGATTCTCTAATTTCTGATACTTTGACATTGTTTGATGTTCTGGTTGTTCCTGCCATCACTAAGAATTTACTGTCCAATAGTAAACTGACAAGGGATTTAAATGTCTTTGTTACTTTTGATGATCGAAACTTTGTGATTCAGAACAAAGTTTCCAAGGAAGTCGTAGGCAAGAGCCATAGTGAAGGCAGCCTGTACGTATTGGACAAGGGAGGCGCAACACTCGTTTCCTTCTTGCCGCAGAATACTGGACGGGCATCTTTTGAGCTTTGGCATGCTCGGCTGGGGCATGTGCCAGCCTCTATAATCTCTAGCTTACAGAAGTCTGGTCTCCTGTCAGTTTCTTCTTTATTACCCAAACCGCATACTTGCGCTCTATGTGTTATGGCAAAGGGGCAGCGGTTAGCTTTTGTTGAGAATAATAAGCATGCTGCACACGTCCTGGATTTGATTCATTGTGATTTGTGGGGGCCTTCCCCAGTTTTGTCTTCAAATGGTTTTTCTTATTATTCCTTGTTTGTGGATGATTATTCTCGCTTTACCTGGTTTTTCCCCTTGCGTCAAAAATCCAAGTTTGGCGACACTTACTTGTAGTTCGAAGCCTTTGTTAAGAATCAATTTACGCCCACAATTAAGGTTTTTCAAAGTGACGGTGGCACTGAGTTCTTAAATACGTGCTTACACTCCCATTTTGCATCCAAAGGTATTCATCATCAAGTTTCGTGCCTTTACACCCCGCAGCAAAATGGTCGGGCCGAGCGTAAGCACAGACATGTTGCCGAAATGGGACTTACTATGCTCTTTCATTCCCATCTGCCCCTGTCGAGATGGGATGATGTCTTTGCTACTGCAGTTTACACCATTAATCGGCTTCCCACTCCGGTGTTACAAGGGACTTCTCTGTATGGACTTCTTTATCATCGTGATCCGACCTACTCAAACTTCCATCCCTTTGGTTATTGAGTATTTCCTTATGTTCGTCCTATGGCCCCTCACAAATTATCTCCACGGAGCATTCCATGTGTTTTCATCGGTTACAGCTTTCATTATAAGGGCTTTCGTTGCCTTGATCCTACCACTGGCAAGATTTTTGTCACTCGTCATACGCGCTTCAATGAAGGTTGTTTTCCTTTTGCCTCGTCTACGACCTCGACCACTGGCTCTGCTCTCTTGAATTTGGATGTTTCTGTTTTTTTGGACGCGGATGGCAGCTCTGGTCTGCCCCTCTCGAATTCTGATCAGTCGTCTCCTATGCCCAACTCTATTTGCTCGCCGGACTCTGTTCCTCCGACTGTTGACCTGTCCACCCCATCCCAGTCACCAGTGGCCAGCTCTCCTCCCTCTGTGGTATCATCTTCGGGCACCTCTGATATTCAGTCCCTGGCGCCCTCTCTAGGTTCTTCTCCTCTGGTTTCTTCTTCGCAGTGTCGTACTCATTGCATGGCCACTCGATCTTCCACAGGGGTTGTTCCGCATCGAGACTATTCTGGTCTTGTGGCTCATGGTTTACTTGCTGCCCTTCTCGCCCAGTTGGAGCCCACAGATTATTGTTTGGCATTGAAGGATCCGTCTTGGGTTGCTGCGATGAATGGGGAGATTGCTGCCTTACGGGGACATCATACATGGGATCTTGTTCCACGTCCTTCTAGTGTCAACGTTGTTGGCTCCAAATGGGTTTACCGGCTGAAGTATCGTCCTGATGGTACGGTTGATCGTCACAAAGCTCGCCTTGTTGTGCAAGGGTTCTCTCAGATTCCGGGTTTTGACTTTGATCATACTTTTAGTCCGGATGTCAAGGCCTCCACTGTCCGGACCGTTCTTGCCATTGCCACTATGCAGTCCTGGCCTCTTCATCAGTTGGATGTCAAGAATGCATTCTTGAACGGTATTCTTTATACTCCGGTCTATATGGCACAACCAGTTGGTTACAAGGACTCTTTTCATCTTGATTATGTCTGCCGCTTGCGAAAGGCCATTTATGGTCTTAAGCAAGCACCTCGAGCATGGTTTCAGCGGTTCAGCACCTATTTATCTCAACTTGAGTTTCGGTGCAGTTCTGCCGACACTTCTCTTTTTGTTCTCTCTCGAGGCTCGCCCATGCTATATCTCCTGGTCTATGTTGATGATATTATTCTCACAGGCAATGACTCTGAGCTTCTTCAAAAGTTTATTGATCGGACACATCGGGAGTTTGCTATTAAGGATTTGAGTGATCTTCATTACTTTCTTGGCTTAGAAGTATCACCCACTTCCTCGGGTCTGCTTCTCGGTCAAGATAAGTATGCTCGAGATATTCTCACTTGTGTAGGTATGTTGATGTGGTCCCGGTCTCCACCCCTTTTGTTCCTGGTTCGCAGCTCCATAGCTCCACCAGTCCACCATTTCAGAATCCGACATTGTATCGATCCCTTGTTGGTGCCCTCCAGTATCTGACAATTACTCGTCATGATCTGGCATTTACCGTCAATACCGTCAGTCAGTTGCTTCAAGATCATCGTACTGACCATTATGTCGTAGTCACTCGGATTCTTCGCTACGTCAGAGGCACTCTCCATTTCAACCTCACTTTTCGCTCGGCTAGTACTCCTGAGGTCTTGGGGTATTCGGATGCTGATTGTGCTCGTTGTCTTGAGACTCGCCGATCTACGTATGGTTATGCAGTCTTTCTTGGTGGAAATCTTGTTTCTTGGAGTGCCAAGAAGCAACCTACTATCTCTCGATTCAGCACTGAGTTCGAGTATTGAGCTCTTGCCAACACTGCCTCGGAGATGGTCTGGTTAACTCATTTGCTTCGCGACCTTCGTCTTCCGCTTTCGAGCTCCCCATTGCTGTTATGTGACAATAGTAGTGCCATTTTCTTAGCTCAAAATCCGGTTGCTCACAAGCGGGCCAAGCATATTGATATCGACTATCATTTTTTTGTGAGTTGGTGGCATCTGGCAAGCTGCGTGTTGCCCATGTCTCCACTGCTCTTCAAATTGCTGACATCTTCACCAAATGACTTTCTCGTGCCCTCTTTGAGTTCTTCTGGTCCAAGATTTGCATCGCTGAACATCCGACGCTTCGCTTAAGGGGAGGTGTTAGAGTAAATCATATTTCTAATTAGACTATAATTGATTTTAGATAAGTCATGCTGACTAAGCTAGAGTTCTACTCATATTCTATTACCTTATTGTACTCTATATATTCCTGTCAGCAATACAATATTATTTACGAAAAATACATCTTGTCATTAGATACTCCAAATAAGACTTTATTTACGGTCAGAGCACCGGATTTTCTTATCAAATATGTTAAGGGATTTTTAAGTAAATGTAATTTTGGATGCGGTATAATTGTTTTTGAGTAAGTGGCTTCAGTGACTCTTAAACTATAACGATCGTTCACCTTTAACCTCTTATCTTTATTTTGAACATTTTGGCCCCTCAACTAAAAAAATATTAAATGCTATTCTATCAAGTTTAAGCACCAATTTTAAAGGCAAAATAGTCATTTTCATTTTTCACTTCTTTTCTTTTTCTACTTTCTCATTTCTTTTTTCTTTTTCCCCTTCCCCTTTCCCCTTCCCTTTTACTTTCTCGCTCCTACTCCCACTCCCTCGCCCCACCACCTCCACCTCCACCGATCCATCCCCAGCCACCCTACATGACTCCATCGTCCACCACCATCACGAACATTGAAAAAGAACCCAAAGAGGCGGGCATTACCTATTTCCAGCTAGAGTCGAACAATCCCACAACCCCAAGTCATCGATAAGGGGTTCTCATTGCAGCCGAGAGCAGCCACAAAAATCCATCGACATGAAAAATAAGTGCCATTTCCAACCCTGCCAAGATTCGGGTGACCCCACAACTTTTGGCCACCGAGACCAATCTGGAAAGAAAGAAACGATGGGGCTTTCCCATCTCCGACGACCCCGATTACGGCGAGGATTGTGTGAACCTGGTGAGCTCACAACTCAGGGCCGGAAACAATAACACCGGTCACTCGAATTTGGCAACAGAAAAGCACCGCGACATGGGCGTCTGCGCTGAATCCGACTCCGACGGAATGGGGACCAGATCGGAAGCTGCTCCACCGCGCCAACTTGGTCATCTCGGAATCCGACACGAGTTTAGAGCTATAGCGGAATCGATGAAAGATTTACTCGAGCTCAATTGACTCGCCATAGCGGCGAACGCTGCATCGTCGGAGGCTCCGCCGCCGACTGAGATAAGGGTCTTCAGCGATGGGTTTGGAGAGAAGGCTCTGCCGATGGAGAAAAAGGCTATGCCCGATGGGTTTGGAGAGAAGGCACCACCGATGGAGAGAAGGCACTGTTGGGCGTCTGCGCAGAAGAGGTGAAGAGTTACGCCGCTATCGGCAAACCAATAGCCGCCGCCAACTAGGCCAGGCGGCGGTGAATCGTAGAAGCAGAAGAAGAAGAAAACACCGGGGCGGCTAGGTTTTAATTTAAAAAATGCAGGGGCTAGGTTTTAATTAACAAAATATGTTGGGGCTGGATTTTCAAATAAAAAGATGAAGAGTCATTTTAAAATTTTAACAAAAATTTAACAATGAACAAAATGAATTTTGGATTACATGGTTTAAGCAGACGGAATGGCCACAGATCAACATTTCTTTTATTTAAGGGGCCAAAAGTGTTCAAAAAAAGAAGAAGGGGCGAAAATGTGAACAATCGTGCCAGTTTAAGTACAATTGAAGACATTTACTTTTTTTTTATCCCGGCTTATATTATAATATAAGAATTTAGGTTTGGGAATGAGATTAAATATAAAAGTGCAATTGACTTTAGATCAGGGATATAATACTATGGGAAGAGCTGAATCTCAGTTTTAGAACAACGTCAATTAGGGTCCTAAACTTAGATCAACATTAATAGATCTTGATATACAAGACAATGATAAAGATATTTTAGATGGATCACTGGGGGAAAATATGATTTTCGTATGATAGGATTGAGGATTTTAGGAGAATATATGAATATTTGGTAAAGATTTTTTAATCTAGGCTACAATGGTAGGTATAGATATCAAGTTCATGAGAGTTTAAGGTGGGCAGATGAAAAATGAAAAAAAAAAAGTTTATTTTAACATTTGTGATTTGTCCAGGTTTAGGTTATACTAGTAGAAGAAAATGTAGGTGTGTAAAAGAATATTTTAGGTGGATAGATGAAATTCTGTTAAGAATTTGTTTATCTAAGCTGCACGAGTGGTAATTCTGGATCTTGATTTCACGAGAAATTAAAATGGGTGGATAAAAAGGGAAAAGTTGATTCCAATACGGTTAATAAATTTTGGTTTAGGCAATAGAAATATGGATATTCTGTGGATAGATAATAATTTGGTAAGAATTTTAGGTATCAGCTTCAAGGGTAGATTGAGATATCGATTTCAAGATAGTTTAGGTGGGCTGATGAAATTGGAAACCTTGATTTAAAAAGGGTAAATTCACCCCTGATTTAAAAATCTCAATCAAAACGATACAATACAAAATGCACTTAAATATTCAAACTAAGAAAACAAATAAATATTGTAGCTTAATATCTTTACAAAAGCTTATATCGAGTGTAAAAAATGTGCTAACCTTGTGGTATATAGTGCAAAATGTGGGCCCTCACGAGATATTTCCACCATTAAAATAGAAAGAGGGATGTGGGTCGTGTACCATGATACTCTAAAGAACAATTTAGTTACTGAGGGAACAATGAATTTTCTAATTGGGCACGTTGGGAATTTTTTTGGTGGATGGGGAGAAATATATTTAAATACGGGTAAAAATGTTTTGGATTCCGACGAATCATGTATAATATTTTGGGTTTAGGAATAGAGATTTCGGGTTTAGGGAAGTGGCTCAGGTACTTGATACTCCAAATAAGACTTTATTTACACAAAGAACAAAGGATTTTCTGATCTGTTACATTAGGGGGGTTTTAAGTAGCTGGATGAAAAAATTCGAATACTTTATATTTTGTTCGATCTTAGCGCATCTCATATAAGATTCTAGGTTAGACAAATGTGATCAATATAAAAGTGCAATTAAGTTTGGTTTGGAAATTTAATGCTATGGAAAAGGTAGATCACAATTGTAGAACAACGTCAATTAGCCTCGTTCTAGATAGCATCCACAACTTTTTATTAAAGGACACCAATAAAGATTTTTCACTTGGATTGGTGATAGCATATATGAAATTAAATTGGTAGGAATGAGGATTTTAGGTGGATATATGAAAATAGGGTAAGGATTATTTTTATCTAGGCCGCAATGGTAGATCTAGTTATGGATTTCACGAGAATATTTAAGGCGGGCAGATGAAAAATGAAAAATAGGTTTTTTATTCTGGGTTTAGGCGATACGAGTGGATGAAATTTTAGGTGTATAGAAGTGGATCTTAGGTTGATGGACCAAAATTTTTGTAAGCATTTTTTTACCTAGGTCGCATTAGTGGTGGGTCAAGATCTTGATTTCACGAGTGTTTAAAGTGGGCGGATGAAAAGGGATAAGTTGATTTCAACACTGGTGATACATCTAGGTTTAGGCGATAGGAATAAGGAGTTTAGGTGGAAATATGATAATTGGTAAGGGTTTTAGGTAAGATCACAATGGTAGACCCAGATATCGATTTCACGAGAATTTAAGGTGGTGGATGAAAAGGAAATTTTTTGTTTAAAACGGGTGAATCAGCCCCCAATTGAAGATATCTCAATCAAAAAACTACAAAACCAAATGCACAATATTCAAACTAAGAAGACAGATAAATAGTAGCTTAATTTCTAGACAAAAGCTTATATCAAGTGCAAAAGTTGTGCTAACCTTGTGCAATTAAGCGCAAAAGTCATTCCCACTTGAGATATTTCCATCGTGAAAGTAGAAAGAGGGTGTGGGTGGGTACTGTGATACTCCAGAGAACAAATTAGTTACTGAGAGAACAATGGATTTTCTAACTAGGCATATTTTAGTTGATGGGTGTAAAAGAATTGGACACGAGTAAGGAATATCTTGGATTTCGACGGTTCATGGGAAAGATTTTGGGTTTAGGGATGTATGTCAGGTACTTGATACTCCAAATAAGTCTTTATTTACAGTGAGAACATCGATTTTTTTAAATTTGGTATATTAGGGTATTTTCGGGTGGATGGATGAAAAAAAAATTCAAATGTTGTATAGTTTTTTTGGGATCTCAACCTATCTTATATAAGATATAAGGATTGGGAAAAGAGATCAAATATAAAAGTGTGATTGAATTTAGATGTGGGAAAAGGTAGATTATAGTTGTAGGTCTGCATCGATTAGGGTCCTCAATCTAGGTCATTATCAAAAGATCTTGATTTAAAAAACACCGACAAAGATTTTTTACCTAGATCAGTAGTGGCAAATCTTAATTTTAGAATGATAAGAATGGGGATCTTAGGTGGATCGATGAAAATTTGGTAAGGAATTTTTTATCTTGGCCACGATGGTAGATCTAAATTTTAATTTCACGAGAGTTTAAGGTGGGTGGAAGGAAATGAAAAACAAAACATATTTTAAGACGGGGGATATATCCGAGAATAGATAAACGGGTAGATGAAAATTTAGGTGTATAGTATAGGATTTTAGGTGGACAGATGAAATTTCGGTAAGGATTTGTTTACCTAGGTCGCAACGGTGGTAGGTGTAGATCTTTATTTCACTAGAATCAAAGGTGGGCAGATGAAACTGAAAAACTAAATTTCAACATGGGTGATATATCCGGGTTTATGCAATAGGAGGTCTAACCTACCAAATGAGGCATCCATATATGATACGAAGAAATATTTTAGCTAAAGGAGGCAAAAAAGGGGGATTAAAATCAGCATTGGAAAATTTGGACCAGACAAACTCCTTAATTAATCATTTATTGATCGAATCCTTGTCTCTTGTGACCAACATCACAAAGAAGTTGAGGGGAGGGGAAGGTCATGTGCTTGACCTGGGAGTGCTATGATTTACCTCTCCAGTTATGGCTGTGGTGTCGGTGCGGCTGGGGTGACTGAGGGCGAGCCGAGTTGATCGCTTTTTGAGGGGAGGGGAAGGCGATTAAATGTATCTATTAATGAAGTACCCAAAGCGTAAAATCCCCTGCCTCACTTTCCATGTCCAGTATCTCTGGGGTTAGACTAGTTGGTAGGAGCATAAGGCAAACCTACACCTTCATGGTTGAAACCATTATCACCTTTGGCATTAATACACTCAAGTTTAGGACCATTTTCCTTCATAATTTCTTATAGAAAAAAGTGCATTTATAACCCTACATAGTTGATATAAGTGCCAATATAACCTTTCAGCATTTGAAAGTGCTAATATAACCCTATCTAGTTAGTGAAAGTGACAATATAACCCTCTCCAGCAACTTTTTGCCAAAATTTAATAAAATTACATGTTTGCCCTTCAGAAAAAATTAAAATACAAAAAATAGGAAATAAAGTTATTACCCTTAGACTCATTGCCGGACCACTGCCAGACTCTCGCCGGACCACCGCCGGACCACCGCCAGACCACCGTTAGATCGCCGCCAAAACAGGTAAGATTATATCAGCACATTATGAAATCTTATTGGGTTATATCAGCACATTCCTAATGTTTGTAGGGTTATATCAGCACATTTCTAATGTTTGTAGGGTTATATCAGCAAGTTCTTAAAACTTATAGGGTTATATCAACACATATTATAAATATTAAGTGTGTGGTACTCGGCTGACCTTAACGAGCGACCACATCATTATATACACCATTATATACACCATTATAACATCATAATAATATGATATACAACATAAAATTTGACATCATGACACCATCATTAATATTAAACATCATTATCACATATCATAGCCTCATTTCAAAACTTATCAACATTAAAAACCCTAGGTCGAAGAACACAGCAAAATAACAATCACACACAACACCAAAGGTCATCGAATCATCAATCCAGACTAAACACAAAAAAATAAACAAAATATCATTAAAACCATATATTCTACAGTATGTGATGATATGACCCTACATTTTTTACTAATGTGCTGATATAACCCTATAAATTTTAGGAATGTGTTGATTTAACCCTACCAGTTTTCATAATATGCTGATATAACCCTACCTTATCCAGCGGCGGTTCGGCGAACTATGAGGGTAAAATTATCCACATAATTTCAGAGTTAGCCCAAAGGGTATTTTGGTCAATTTACATAGAGTCAATGCCAGAAAACTGAGGTCAATGCCAGAAATGGGGTCTGAGGGTTATATTGCCACTTTCATTAACTAAATAGGGTTATATTTGCACTAAAAATTATCATAGGGTTATATTGACACTTACTCAAATAGATAGGGTTATATTAACACTTATCCCTTTCTTATAAGTTCCTATATTTTCAAACTAGACTAACAACCTCCATGTCCCTATTCAAATGCAAGCTAAGAAATATAGAATATAATAAATCCCACGTCATATGATAACCCTTACACACTTGTTGTACCAAAACGAACACAGGTGGAGCTAAAGTGAATGTGCAAAAGGAATTGATCTTAGCATGAATAATTTATCTTTTTCAAGCAAAAATCAACTAGTGAAATGTGACAGAAAAAAGTTGGTATATATACAACTCATACATATACGAATCCACTTACCTAGGCTATGTAAGATAGCGAACTAAGGGCCACATCCAAATCACTTCGCTAATGACCTAAACGAACAAACATGAAGAATGGAGAGGTTTGCTTCACTGTATGGTGTGCCGCGAATATGACAAAAATACTATATGTTGTCAAGGCCACACGATACTTCATAATAGGATGGCTCAGACATAGTGGAAGCACTATCCATTATTGAGGCCACGATGCTTCACAATCGGACATGTTGCTAATATAGCAAAAGCACTACTCAAAGACAAGACCGACATATTCTGGCCACAATCCTACATCATGTAAATTAAATAAGACAGAGCACAACAATGTCAAGTATATTCCGAATGACTCATAAATAAACTCATTATGTGCCAAAGTGCTAACTTTGGCATCGAACCCTCTGCCCTGTAATTAATCTGGGACTTGTTGCAAGTGCCATGGAAGTATTAAGCTCGTACAAAAAATTATGGGGACTGTCATCATATAGAAGGAATCAACCATATAATTAGCACCCTCTGTAGGGACTGGACACTATTTTTAGCTATGGTAATTACCAGGAGGGGGCAGAGCCAGACATAGGAGCAACCATCTCTAAAACATGTCCCACCAAAAAAGACGACCTTGAAATTGAACTCACTCAAAAGAAAGGCGATGAAGAGAGAGATTCTCATAACGTAGGGCACACAAAAGAGAAGCGGGCTGGGAGGTCATCGTCATACAGTTATATTTTTAATCCCTAATGCTTCCTATCTACAATTAAGTAGATAATGGCAAGTCGGGGTTGTCCACGAGAAATTAGATATTTCCAAGTGTTTAAACATATATAGGAGAAGACATACTAGATATAAGTATATATAAATACATATAAAAGCATGTAAAAGGGGGAGGGTTGGTTGGTTGGTTTTTGGTATAAAATTGAAAGACAACAATTAGCAAAACAAGAGAACTATACTAATCATGCAACAATAACTAAATAGATGATGAAAACAACAATTAACGGATCCTTGGGGGCAATCGACTTCCACTTCCAAACTTTTGATAGCTCATAGATTCATTCACTCATTCAATTACATTTATTGTCTATGGGGAATGTTATCACTTCTTATTCGAAGATCAACATTCATTCCTTCTTAATAGTAGTTTGCAAAGACAAATGACGATAATTTGAAAACCTCACTGATGATCACCCTATGCAAACAACACCATAGGGGTATTTCATCATTTGACATTTCATACAAATGACCATATGTTTGATAACAGCAAGCCTTGACAGGGTCATTTAACCAAACAAAACGTTCACTAGGTTAACCCTAGAACAAACCACATTCAAGGTTCAACCTTTCTTTGAATCTATGAGATAAATATGAGAACAATCCACATTAACATACTTATCTAGCAAGAATCACCACACATTATACACAAGAATTTATAACTCAATGCTTTTGGATTTCATGTCAAATGAGCTAAGAAATTTGTAACTTTTCTAACACCCTAACACTTCAATCATACAAACATTTCATATACTCAAACAACCCATGGTATAAATGAGGCAAAACACAACATTAATGGCATAATAAATGCTCTCCAATAAATGTTCATAAATGAGCAATTAGAGAATCTTAGTACATAAGTTTTGAAACTTCAATCAATTGCTCCCAAAAACTAGATTTAGCTACTAGATTTCATACTAATTAATGCTAACAAACCAAACATAATACAAGAGAAATCAAAGATGAAAATTGTGGAAAACTAGGGTTAGAATAGTACCAAAATCGAGTGGAGAAGAAGTTATGAATGAGAGGAAAGAGAATGCTATTTATAGTACAAAAAGATAAGGTTGTGTTCTGGTCACCCGTGCGTCGTGACTCGCGACCAGAACTTAACCTTGTTTTCTTTTTTTTCTTCTTGTAGCAAGCACTCTTCTTCACAATAATCCCTCCCATTCTTCAAGTCTTTGAAGTAAGTCTTCAAAGCATTCAAAAGATGATCTTCAACGGCCTCCGGTCTTCAAGTCTTCAAATCTTTGAAGCAAGTATTCAAAGTCTTCGAAAGGTGATTTTCAATGGCCTCCGATCTTCAAGCCTCCATGTTCTCCCTTTGTCACGAAAAATCCACTTAAAAGAGGTAAAAGAGCGTAAAATTGCTCTTACCTCTCAGAGCGCTATGGAGTTGCAACATTATTATCAATCAGAAGCTAACATCATTAATACATAAATAGACAGGGACCATTGGTCAGCGCATGGACAAAGCGATCCCATCCGCCCACTACCAAACATAACCAATAACCAATAACCACTAAAGCTAGGAAACCAAAATGGAGGTCTACGTCACCTCAAGAACCCACAAACAAAGAATTTCATATAAATACAATGACCACAATCAAAACACTGTCCCGACCACAACGAAGCACAAAAACCTTCAATAAGCATAATATCCAAAGATAGACAACCCTACTAGGAGCAGAGTCTTCATCCATTAACGCAACAATATGAATACAAAGGATTTATGGAAAATCCTAACACGCGTCTAAAGAAACATACAATCACTAGTTCCTAGAATAAAAAGACTGAGATTTGCATCCTTACACGGCTTCATAGCAGTTGATACCTCCAGTCTGATGGATGAACACTGTGAGAGTGATCAGGGATCTACTCCACTGGGTTATGGAATCCCCTCAAAAATAGTCCACCAGACAATGCGCTACCAACAATTTAGTCCAGCGGTCAGAAACAAACTTCAGCCGACAATACAAGAACATCGATCAAAAGTTGACCAGAGATAAGAAACAAAGCTCATGTGTCTCAATTAATAATGAACACCCCATAAGTCAAAATTAACAAGTTGCTACCCTAAAAAATCAAACAGGAAGCCATCAAAGTGACGAATCAGCATAAGGGAAACCTAACCCTAACATCGCAATATATTGATCCTACATCAATCCAGTGGGGGGGCCAGACAAATGAAAACAGAGGAGCTTCACTCCCGACATGCTTGATGCCACTGGAGACCAAACAAGTAAAGGTAATTAAGCACAAACCCATAACCAAGTGCTACACTAAAAGTCCTTCTAACTTCCAGCACACGAACTCTTGCCAGCGAACCGCGGAAAGTATCTGCCACCAAAACAGGCCAGAACATCCACCCACAACCAAACATGTCGGAGAAAATGCAGAGAGAAAAACCAAACAGCTAGATAGGCAAGCAAATATAAGCAGAAGAAAAGAAGACTTATCAAATCAGAAATTTCCCGGCAGGCCCGGCCCGCATATAAGGTGCTTGCCTTGTACCCCAAATTTTGTCATTTGAAAAAAACCCTCATTTTTTTACTTTATCCTTGTATATTAGTAAAAACACACTTGATTGATTGATAAAAATATAATTTCCTCCAGTCATAAATATTTTTTCTTTTTAATTTATAATTTAATTATGGGATGTTTCCTGTGACGCATCATAAACTTTAGGCATGGACATCTTTACAATTCTAACAATATTCTAGATCCATTGACCTATCTCAAATAATTTTACATGGACCTATATCTAAATATTTTACAGGGATCTATCGCTAATAACTTTCTAGGGTTTTTTTCGTTCAATTTCTTCCCATTATTTTCTCGCCACCTGGAATCTACAAAAAAAATCAAAAATTTTAGAAAATATTTTAAAATGCAAAAAAAAAAATCAATAAAAAAACTGCAACAAAAAACTACACCAACTTCAACGGAAAATAGCAGAACATCAACAAAAAATCATAAAACATCAATTAAAAACTGCAACAAAAAATATATAAAAAAATTAAATAAAAAGAAAAAAATATATATGTGAAAATTCAAATAAAAAATGAAGTACACATAAGTTATAAAATAAGCGCATACAACCTACATTTGAAGCACTAACAAAAAATTGAAAAAAAAACCAACATAAGGGAAAAAAACACTACAAAAAATTAACTATATCATCAAAAAAGCTACAAACATCAACTCCTAACAAGCAACGATTGAAACACTTACAAACAACGATTAAAGCACTTACGAGTTGTACTCTAAGCACCAATTTGTTTTCATAACACACTAACACACACAAGTTATAAAATAAGCACCTACAACCTACATATAATGCAATAACAAAAAATGAAAAATGTCAAAGTAAGGAAAAAACACTACAAAAATCAACCATGCCATCAAAAAAGCTACAAACATTAACTGCTAACCAGCAATGATTGAAACACTTACAAGTTGTACTCTAAGCACCAAATTGTTTTCATAACACACAAATTATAAAATAAGCACCTACAACCTACATTTGAAGCACTAACAAAAAATGAAAACGTCAACAAAGGAAAAAAACACTACAAAAATCAATCACATCATCAAAAAATCTACAAATATCAAACTCTATCACGTAAAACTCATCTACAAATGGAAAGCATTAACATGAGAGGAAAAAAAACTAAAAACATCTACAAAAAAACTACAGTGCCTCAAGAATATAAATTATTCACTATGAAAATCATAAAACAATAACGATTGAAAAAAAAGTACAAACATTAATTCCTAACACCTGAACCTCATACAGAAAATGAAGAACATCAACATAAGAAAAAAGACACAACAAGCATCAACTCTTATTACCAAAACCTCAGCCGAAAAATGAAAAAACATCAACATGAGAAAATTTTAAAAAAACTACAAATATCAATCCATATCACCAAAAAAAACTACAGAACCTTACTGGCAATATATGTCAACGACTCTGTGTGCGATTCTGTGTGCGATTCTGTGTGCGATTCATCGTCTTTCTCTTTTATCCCCTTTTAACCCTATTTCTTCTTCCCCCATCTGATCAATCTCTGTACACTTGGTCTGTGCTGGAATTCTTTAGCCGATAACGGCTAATTTAGTCGTTAACGGCTCTTAGCGATGTCGGGACCAACTTTTCAGGCCGTTCACGAAACCAACCAGGATACCCAACCTACTCCTCCCCCTATTTCCTTCGCTGCTATCCTAAAAACCAAAGCTCCACCATTATCAAAGCTATTACCAAGCAACCCTGAACTTATCCCCAAATCGCAACACCTAGGTGAGGCGGCTTGCTTATACTCGGATGATCAAATAGCGAAACTATCCTCGCACTATGCAAATGCCCTATTTGGCAAATTCACCAAGGGCAGATGCTCAATGTAGCAACTGGAACAATTTTTCAAAACAGTGGGCTTCACAGGTAAGTATCAACTTGGTTCCCTTGATTACAAACATGTGCTCATTAGGTTTGAATTACTAAATGATTATCAACGAGCATGGATGAAAGGAGTCCGGAATTTTAATGGGATACTTCTCAAAATGTTAAAATGGACTCCTGATTTTTCAATTCACAAAGAATCACCCATTGTCCCAGTTTGGTGTACAATTAGGGAAGTCCCGTTGTATTACTATAACTCAGCTGCAATTGAATCCATTGGCAATAGCATTGGTAGCTTTATTAAAACTGATCTAGCTACTGATATGCTAACAAGACCCTCAGCTATTAAATTATGTGTAGAAATTGATCTTCAAAAACCTATTTGTAACCACATCAGACTGGGATCTGTAACTAACAACAGGAAATATCAAGTAGAATATGAGGATATTCCCCTTTACTGTGATCATTGTGCCAAATTAGGGAATTCCAAAACCCAGTGTAGAGCCTTTCCCCCCAATCTCAATTTCAAAACTGTTGATCACATTATAATTCAGGGCCAGCCTCAGTGGCAGGCTACTGGGAAGAAGTTTGATATACCTCCGTTGATCTCCCCAAATGATCAGATAGATTCAGCAGCTTCTGAGAAAGCTATAGAACTTAACCCTAGAACCATACCTACACCCCTTCTTAACCTGGATTCTAGCACTACCTTAGGGCTACTGAAACTCCTGTAATTGTTAAAGACAATCCCCCAGTCAGTCGTTCTAATCCTACAACTCAGGTTACACTAGATAACTCTATTTCCAAGCTGTATGATGAAACAGCCTTAAAAAATTTTACTCCAGTAGCTAATGCCACAGACGATATCCAGGTTGGGACTACCCTTTCTAGTCTAAATAGAAATAAAAATGAAACTCTTTCTCTACAAGATAGAATGGGGAACATGTTCTCTGTTTTGGAGGTGGATCCGGATGAACCTGCTCCAGATCAGGAGGCTACTTCAAATCTTCAAGCTAGTTCGAGCTCATCACCAACACTGGGGCAGAACCTTCTATCTGGTAAGGCAAAAGGTAAAAAGTCGAACTACTTTAGCCAAATCAATAGAATGATGCTTCGATCATCAACTAAAAGTCATAAGTCAAGTGAACAATGATAGGTTCTCTTTCAATAAATTTCTTGGTATGGAACATCAGGGGTATGGAAACATAAATGCTGAGACTAATAAACTTAGGCTTAAAAAGATCAATTCCTGTGCATTATTGAACCAATGCATGATAACTCTAAACTTCAATCCTATATGGATACACTTAAATTCTCCAATGTCCTGACCTTGTATAATGGTAAAATATGGCTTATGTGGTCTAATTCGTTTACAGTTACCCTTCTCTCATCTCATGAGCAGTATCTACATGTGCATATATCTCACAGATCTATTATTTTACATATGGATGCTGTTTTCATATATGCTCTTAGGAATAGGGAAGGTAGGAAGACATTATGGAAAGACTTGTCAGCTATTAACCCGGGTGAAACTATTTTCATAGGTGATTTTAATACTATTACCTCCCTTATAGAATATAGAGTCCCTAGCTCTCCCTCTTTGGGAAGTATTAGAGACTTTAATAATTGGATAAACACCTCGGGAATTCAGGAAATTAGCACCGTTGGTAACCTATTTACCTGGTGTAACTCTAGACTTAGGAACCCGACCTCAAAAAGGCTAGATAGAGGACTAAGTACCATCTCTTGGAATTATAAATTCCCTTCTTCTTCTATCAAAATTTTGAATAGACAGACTTCGGATCACTCTCCTCTTCTCCTAAATATTTCTAACTTATCTACTCTTAACCCAAGACCATTCAGATTTCTTAATGTATGGTTTAATCGTCCGGATTTCACCACTCTAATTCAGAGGAACTGGGAAAAACAAATGGTAGAGATTGATTTACTAGGCTTTTTCCTAAAATTGATTAGGTTAAAGAAGGAGATAAAAGTTTGGAATAGGGAATGCTTTGGGAATATTGACACTAATGTTATCAATGCTGAAGAATCCCTAAGAATTCAGGAGTTGGTTTATGATTTAAATCCTTCAGAACCTGAACTCATTAAATTTAATGAGAAAAAGGCATTATTACTGAGAGCTCAGAAAGAAAAGGAAAAATTTTGGAAACATAAGGCAAGGTTGAAATGGCATAGGTTGGGGGATAATAATACACAATTTTTTCATAAGGTGGTACAAGAGAAAAATTGAAGGTTGCAGATTTCTAAAATAAAAAAATAGAGAAGGTCAATGGCTAAGTTCTCAATCAGATATCCAGAAAGAAGCCATATCCTATTACTCGGATCTGTTATCTGATCCTAATCAAGAACCTAATGATACTTACTATTCTCATTTTTTGAGTCAAATTCCTATTATTATTACTGCTCAAGATAACATAGAATTAGCAAAGCCAGCCTCTAAATCTGAGGTTGAGGCAGTAATTAAAGGGTTAAGTAAGAATAGTAGCCCGGGTCCAGATGGATTTACCAATAAATTCTACTCTAAGTGCTGGTCCATTATTAAAAATGATTTAGTTGAGGCAGTTAATGATTTTATTAGGGGCTCTACCTTACCTAAAGGCATATCCAGCACATGGATTACTTTAATACCTAAAAAATCTACTCCAAGTTCATTTGATGATTTTAGGCCAATTAGTCTATCCAATGCTCTTAATAAAATCTGCTCTAAAGTTTTAATGGAGAGATTAAGACCCTACATGGACAAATTGATCTCCCAAAATCAATCAGCTTTCATGAAAAATAGAGATATTTCAGATAATATTCTCTATCTTCAGGAAACGGTTAGATTTCTGGATAAAAAGGGTAGAGTTCCTAATTGTATTCTAAAGCTAGACTTACAAAAAGCATTTGATAGAGTAAACTGGGACTTTTTAAAAAGTGTCCTTATGAAGTTTGGTTTTGATGGTCTTTTTTTAAATGCTGTAATGTCTAATCTATCACAAGCCTATTTTTCTGTCCTAATTAATGGAAACCCAGTGGGCTTTTTCAAAGCCACAAGAGGAATTAAACAAGGTGATCCCCTCTCTCCTTTTCTCTTTAACATTTTTTCGGAGGCTTTTTCTAGGAGTTTATCATTCATTTTCCATAATAGTAAACTCTCATACTATCAGATGCCATCTTCAATTTCAGCAATCTCTCATCTTATGTATGTTGATGATACTATTATCCTTATGCAAGCCTCAAAATCTAACCTAATCAGAATTAAGGCTTTTCTTGACATATTTGAATACACTTCGGGTCAAAAGTTTAATTTCCATAAATCTGATTTCTACATTAGTAAAAGGGCATCAAATATCAAACTAAATCAGATGAGGTTGATTCTGAAAATGAAACAGGGATCTTTCCTTTTTCAATACCTAGGCTGCCCTATTTTCAAGGGCAAAACTTTGAATAGATATTATCAACCTCTGATGGAAAAGCTAGATAAAAAGTTGAAAAATTGGAAAAATAAGTGGTTGAGCACAGGGGGTAAATTAATTTTGATTAAAAGTTGCTTGTACTCTTTGCCACAGCATTTATGGGCTGTAACTAATCCCCTAAAATATATAATCAAATCATTTGAGAAAAAGCTGGCCAGATTCTTTTGGGGAGAAACTGATGGAAAAAGGAATAGAAAATGGAAAAAATGGGCAGATTTAGCTAAACCAACATCTCAGAATGGCTTAGGTTTTAGATCCATCAAAGGAATTGTAGATGCATGCTCCCTTAAGCTGTGGTGGAAAAGTCAGTTAGGAATCTCCTTATGGGCTAAACTACTATGGTCTCTGCCACACTCTTATAGGAATTCTGTTACATGGAAAAGAATTTGCTCTGTCAATTCCTTAGCTGAAGAAAATTCTCTTATCACCCATGGTAAAGGTAGCTGTAATGTTTGGACTGCTAATTGGTGTCCCAATGGTCCCTTGATTAATAAGATCCCAAGTAATATCTATGATGCATTACAGATGTACTCTGTATCAGATTTCATCAGTAATAAATCAGATATTCTATTACAGATATCACCTTTCCTGGAAAATGATACTTTGTTGCTCTTGCAGAATGCGGAGGTAGTGGATGACAGAGATGATAGGATCATATGGAAACCGGACACTTCTGGCACATTTTCATTCAAATTTGCATATCATACTCTCACAAGCTCTCCAGGTAACTTCCCGGCCTCTAAAAATCTGTGGAATGCATTGTTGCAAAAAAAGATATCGATTTTTACATGGAAATTGCTTCATGCCTTCCTTCCTTTCGATGATGTACTCATAACCTGTGGATATAGTCTGGCTTCGAAATGTCCTGTGTGTTGTCACTCAGATTTTTTTTAATGAAAACACTCATAGGTGGGGGATGTATTAAGGTTCCCCAGGCCTTGTAACTAAAAAACAACAAAAGTTACATCGAGTGTTGGAAGTTTTCTAAGCATTGAGGCAACATAGTTGCCTCCAAAAGTCCTAAAGCTATCTATACTAAAAGGATATATGAACCGCTATACACTTAATCTGAACTAAAATTGCGATCCAAAGGAGAGAATCTCCACCCCTCGTGTCAATTCTCTCCCTTGGCCAGGAAACCTCAAAGATAGTAGGTCCGTAGGTAGGCTTGAAAAGTTCCAATACCAAAAGAAAGATTGGAGGACATGAGTTGCACAAGAGAAGTATTAGCAGCATCTGATGGAGTCCTTTAATGTGGAGATGAGCTGCGAAAGGAGCCGTGGGATGAGCCTGATCTCCATTTCCTCGTCATATGTTGTAGATTAATCTAAATTCAGCAGTATGTAGTCTTTCTTCCAAGTTCACCAAGATCACCAAGTTGGGCCAGAAAGCCAAGATATCATGAGTTCCAAAAAATCCTCCTGATTTGAAACATACCTGCAAGTAAATAAAATCCCAATCAGCAGTATCAACTCCTAGTATGTACATATTTCTGAATTCGAACATGAGGAAATTTCTCCCTATCTAAGTCAATGAGACCTTTGATATGAACAGGCAAATTATACAAATGTAGTGCTTGATTTTGTGAAGTATGATATTTTGCAATATCGTTAGCTACAGCATTACATTCTCTGTAAACATGTTTAAGCACTGCTCCACATAGTAGACCCCTAATTCTATAGGCCAAATTGAAGAAGTTCCAATTTGCAGAGTATGGATTTTCAATCATGTTAATGGCTGAGAGAGAGTCTGATTCAATGATTAAAGGAATGTCTCTATGTTGGAGAGATTGACAAGCAACAAGTATGGCTAACAGTTCGGCATGAAGAGGAAATACAGCCTCGATAGTGATTGAGTTAATGAGAAGATGCATGCCAAAGCTATCCCTAACTATTATCCCAGCAACAGCCGTATGTGAGAACCATGATGCATCCGTGTTAATTTTGATAGAATTAATGTCAGGTTTTTCCCACCAGACAGACCTAAAGATTGGTTTAGGGGGTGGCCTAAGAAGGGGTAATAGATGCCTAAGTGGTTGTAGAAATGCAGTAGTAGAACTCATATTACTAGGGCAGCAGTATAATGATAATTTGATGAGTTCAAATATCTCCCTACAAATGAAATCAGCAGAGTAGGGAACCTGGTCATATATATGCCTATTTCGAGCCTTCCAAAGACTCCAACAAATGAAAGGAGGAAGTATTGTACAAATCAGTTGATAGCTTTTTGGTAAGTCCGAACAGTGCCAAAAGGAAAAGAATCTCTGAGAGATGGATTGATAATCAGAAAGGTGGAAGTCAATCAGAGAAGCCATTTTACTCCATATCACTTTTGCTAGTGTACACGATATGAAAAAGTGATATATTGAATCAGCGTGACAGCAAACAGGGCATTTAGAAGCCAAACTATAACCACAGGTTATCAGTACATCATCGAAAGGGAGGAATGAATGAAGCAATTTCCAAGTAAAAATCGATATCTTTTTTTGCAGCAATACGTTCCACACCTTTTTAGAAACCAGAAAATTACCTGTAGAGTCTGTGATGGTACGATATGCACTTTTGAAAGAAAATGCACCTGAGATGTCCGGTTTCCATATGATTCTATCATCTCTATCTTCCACCACCACTGCATCCTGCAAAAAAAGCAAAGTATCATTTTCCAGGTAGGGTGATATCTGAGCTAGAATAAAAGATTTATTCGTAATGAAATCAGATACAGAGTACAGCTGTAATGTTTCATGGATATCACTCGGGATTTTATTAATCAGGGGGCCGTTTGGGTACCAATTTGCAGTCCAAGCATTGCAAGCCCCTTTACCATGAATAATCATAGAATTTTCTTCAGCTATGGAATTCACAGAACAAATTCGTTTCCATGTGACTGATTTCTTATAAGAGTATGGCAAAGACCGAAGTAATTTGGACCATAGGGCTATACCTAACTGGCTTTTCCACCACAGTTTGAGGGAACATGCATCAACTATACCTTTGATGGATCTAAACCCTAGACCATTATGAGTTATTGGTTTGGCTAAGTCTGGCCATTTTTTCCATATCTTATTCCTTTTCCCATCAGTTTCACACCAAAAAAAATCTGGCCAGCTTTTTCTCAAATAGTTTGGTAATATATTTTGGGGGATTAGTCACAGCCTATAAATGCTGTGGCAGAGAGTATAAGAAGCTTTTAATAAAAACTAATTTGCCCCCTGTGCTTAACCACTTATTTTTCCAGTTTTTCAACTTCACATCTAGCTTTTCCATCAGAGGTTGATAATATCTATTCAAAGTTCGACCCTTAAAAATAGGGCAACCTAGGTATTGAAAAGGAAAAGATCCCTGTTTCATCTTCAGAATCAACCTCATCTGATTTAATTTTATATTGGAAGCCCTTTTGCTAATGTAGAAATCAGATTTATGGAAGTTAAACTTTTGGCCCGAAGTGAGTTCAAAAATGTCCAAGAAAGCCTTGATTTTAGTTAAATTAGATTTCGAGGCTTGCATTAATATGATAGTATCATCAGCATACATAAGATGAGAAATTGGTGAAATTGAAGATGGAATCTGATAGTATGAGAGTTTGCCAGTATGGAAGATGAATGATAAACTTCTAGAAAAAGCTTCTGAAAAAATGTTAAAAAGAAAAGGAGAGAGGTTTTCACCTTGTTTAATTCCTCTAGTGGCTTTGAAAAAACCCACTGGATTTCCATTAATGAGGACAGAAAAATAGGCTTGTGAGAGGTTAGACATTACAGCACTTAAAAAAAGACCATCAAAACCAAACTTCCTAAGCACACATTCTAAGAAGTCCCAATTAACTCGATCAAATGCCTTTTGTAAGTCTAGTTTAAGAAGACAGTTTGGAATTCTGACCTTTTTATCCAAAAATCTCACAATTTCCTGAAGATAGAGAATATTATCAGAAATATCTCTATTTTTCATAAAAGCCGATTGATTTTGGGAGATCAAGTTATCCATGTAAGGTCTTAGTCTTTCCATTAATACTTTAGAGCAGATTTTATTAAGAGTATTAGAAAGACTAATAGGCCTAAAATCATCAAATGAGCAAGGGGTTTTTTTCTTTGGTATTAAAGTGATCCATGTGCTAGATATTCCTTTAGGTAAGGGAGAGCCCCCAATAAAATCATTTACTGCCTTCACTAGATCATGTTTTATAATGGACCAGCATTTAGAATAGAACTTACTAGTAAATCCATCAGGGCCTGGACTACTATTTTTGCTTAACCCTTTTATTACTGCCTCAACCTCAAATTCGGAGGCTGGTTTAGCTAAATCTATGTTATCTTGAGCAGTAATAATTGTGGGGATTTGACTCAGAAAATGCAAATAGTAGGTATGATTAGATCCCTGGGTAGGTTCAGATAACAGATCTGAGTAATATGATATGGCCTCTTTCTGGATGTCTACTTGAGAATTTAGCCACTGACCATCTTTATTTTTAATTTTTGAGATCTGCAATCTACATTTTTTCTCTTGTACTACTTTATGGAAAAATTGTGTATTATTGTCTCCCAGTTTATGCCATTTTAATCTTGCCTTTTGTTTCCAAAATTTTTCTTTCTCTTTCTGAGCTCTTAGTAATAAAGCTTTTTTCTGATTTAATTTAATGAGTTCAGAGTCAGAAGGATTTAGATCATAAACCGATTCCTGAACTCTTAGAGATTCTTCAGCATTGATTACATTAATGTCAATGTTACCAAAACATTCCTTATTCCAAATTTTTATCTCCTTTTTTAGCCTAATCAGTTTGAGGAAGAAACCAAGCAAGCCAGTTTCTACCATTTGTTTATCCTAGGTTTTTAGAATTAGGGTGGTGAAATCAGGACGATTAAACCAAACATTAAGGAATCTAAATGGCCTTGGGTTAAGATTAGATAAGTTAGAAATATTTAAAAGCAGGGGGGAGTGGTCCGAAGTCTGTCTATTCAAAATCTGAATGGAAGAAGAGGGAAACCTGTAGTTCCAAGAGATGGTACTAAGACCTCTATCAAGCCTTTTTGAGGTAGGGTTCCTAAGTCTAGAGTTACACCAAGTAAATAAATTCCCAACAGTGTTAATTTCCTGAATTCTGGAGGTACTTATCCAAGTATTAAAATCTCTAATACTTCCAAAAGAGGGAGAGCTAGGGCCTCTATATTCCGAAAGGGAGGTAATGGTATTAAAATCTCCTATAAAAATAGTGTCACCCTGATTTATAGTTGCTAAATCTTTCCATAATGTTTTTCTACCTTCCCTATTTCTAAGGGCATATATGAAAACAACATCCATATGTAAAGCAATAGTTCCATGAGATATATGCACATGAAGATACTGTTCATGAGATAAGAGAAGAGTTACTGAAAAATAGTTAGACCACATTAGCCATATTTTTCCATTGTGCAGGGTCAGGCCATTAGCAAATTTAAGTATATCCATATAGGATTGAAATTTAGAATTATCATGCATTGGTTCAATAATGCATAGGAATTGGATCTTTTTAATCCTGATTAGGTTTATTAATCTTAGCATTGATGTTTCCATACCTCTGATATTCCAAACCAAGAAATTTAAAGATAGAGATCCTATCATTGTTCACTAGACTTATGACTTTTAGTTGATGATCTAAGCATCATTTTATTGATTTGACTGAAGTAATTCGACTTTTTACCTTTTGCCTTACCAGACAGAGGATTCTGCCCCAGTATTGGTGTTGAGCTCGAACTAGTATGAGGATTTAATAGATCACTTATTTATAACTTGTACATTGGCTAAATTGATATGGAATAAAATGGCATCTCTGGTTCTTTTCAACATTCCTGAATATCAATCCATCTCTCAAAGATTCTATTTTTTCTGGAATTGTTCGGACTTATCTAAAAGCTACCAACTGATATGTAAAATACTCCCTTCCCTCATTTGTTAGTGTCTTTGGAAAGCTCGAACTAGGAATCTCTTTGATCAAATTCCTTTTTCTGCTGACCTTATCTGTACGGAGGTACTTGACCTCATCAAATTATCCTTATATTCCTGCCCTACATATATGAGTTCTACTACTGCTTTTCCACAACCACTTAGGCATTTATTACCTCTTCTTAGGCCACCTCCTAAGCCAATTTTTTGGTCTGTCTGTTGGGAAAAGCCTGGGCTATACACTATTAAAATTAATACTGATGCTCATGGTTCACTCATGCGGCAGCTGTTGGGATTATTGTGAGGGATAGCTCAGGCATCCC
Source organism: Rubia yunnanensis (assembly GCA_037428765.1). NCBI lineage: Eukaryota > Viridiplantae > Streptophyta > Magnoliopsida > Gentianales > Rubiaceae > Rubia > Rubia yunnanensis. The sequence continues at coordinate 43,906,365 of CM075066.1, forward strand.
ACTGTTCATTAATTCAACCACTATCGAGGCTGAATCTCCTCTTCATGCTGAAATATTAGTCATACAAGCTGCTTGTCAATCTCTCCAACACCGGGATATTCCCTTAATCATTGAATCAGATTCTCTTTTAGCCATTAACATGATTAAAGATCCATACTCTGCTAACTGGAATCTTTTCAACTCGGCTTACAAGGTTAAAAGCTTATTATGTGGAGCAGTGCTTAAGCATGTTTATAGGGAATGCAACTCAGTGGCTAATGCAATTGCTAAATATCATTCTTCCCATAATCACTCACTCAACCTGTACAATTTGCCAGTCCATATAAAAGGTCTCATTGCCTTAGATATGGAGCAATTTCCTCATATTAGAATTCAGAAACATGGCCATGTTAGGACTTGATACTGCTGATGGGAATTTTTTACATGCAGGTATGAGCAAAATAGGATGATTCGGTTCAGATGTGGCACTGCTGCTACCTTGGCTCTGTTTGAAGGCCTAAAATGGTGGTCCTGTATCCATTTACGCCTTGCGCTCTCCGGTTGCTGTCTATCGAATATCTACATCAGTGACGCTCAAGGAATCTCCATGGAGGATTGACTGTATACTGTTGTACTTAGCTCTCTAACTCCTAGCTAACAGCCTAATTACTTACTGGTTGTATCCTAGTAGTTGCCTGGCCAAAGTACGAATTAACACGGGGTGTGGAGATTCGTCGACTTTGGAATCGCAACTCCTTCTCCTGGATATTACCACTAACCTGTATAGATTAAACTCTTAGTTCCTTACATCGATTTTGAGGCAACGAGGTTGCCTTTTGTAAAAGCTACTGTCATTATTATATGGCTGGTCTTACTGGTTTGGGGCACCAATATATCAACCCCCACCTTAGGGTGCTTTCATTTTAAAAAAAACTACAGAACCTCAACTCGTGTCAATTAAATCTCACCCGAATAATGAAAAATATCAACATAAGAGGGAAAAAAACTTAAAACATCAACAAAAAAGCTACAGTACCTCAAGAAAAAAAATTCTTAAGAGGAAGAATCTAGTGGGATTTAAACACCAGCCTGTAACCTCAAAGCCTAGAACAATGACCACTACACCAAAGACTATTATTGAACATGCAGTCAAATAATAGTAAACCTCATCATGTACATCAAGAACATAAATTCTTCAAAATAAAAAATCATAGTGAGACTCAAACCCTTGACCATTAGCTCAATAACAAAAATACTAACCACCAGACCAAACAAATATTCATGAAATAAATTCAGTCAACAACATATTATACCTCAGCAAGTATTTGAAAAATGTAAAACACAAAATTAAACCTCACCTCTCAGAGCAAAAGCTCAGCTCCACCGCAATCCGCCGTTCGTCGTTGTCGTCGCGCGTGAATTTCACGCATCTTCCCCCAACTGCCCCGCTTGAATTGCGCGTTCGGTCTGCAACCCTAGGTTGGTCGCGCGATCGATCTACAATTCAGCCGGCGTTCCTCTTTGATCTGCCGCGATTGCAAAACCTAACTCTGTCGTGACCTCTGCAATCCTTAGCTCCGCCGTGGACTCGCTGTGACTCGACCTCCGCCTTGAGCTCGTCGATCTCTGGCGTGTTCTCGTCATCTCCACCGTGAGCTCGTCGATCTCCTCCGTGTTCTCGTCGTCTCTGTCATGAGCTCGTCGATCTCCATCGTGAACTCGTCCATCGCAGTGTCGGAGATCCAGCACCAGTGTCTTCTTCACGGAAGCAGCGTCGCCGTCGGAGATCCAGCAGCTCGAAGGTAACCGTGGTTCTAGATCGCCGGCAGAAAATGTAGATCACCAGTGGAAAACAGAGGAAAAGCGGAGATCAGCAAAAATCTGACAAAAATACGGTAGCCGGAGGCAGTTACCGATGGCCAGTGGAGGTTTCATTCGGCAGTTTCTGGCGAAAAAGAAAATGAAAAATAAAATAAATATCTAAAATTATGATATATATATATATGGATCAAAATTTTCTATGTTTACAATAAAAGTCCTCCAATTTTTTAGCTTATGTTAGAAAAAACCCTACCCCAATTTTGACTTTATAATTATTGCAGCATTAACCACTTTCTAAAGTTTAGGCTACATAAAGTAAGACTTTGTGTTTAATTATTTAAAATATTATAAAATTAGTTATATTTGAATATATGCATGAGCCCCTTTTTACTGTTTAGGCCCTCGAGAACTAAGGATTTCATTGTACAGCTACACTATCATTTACAGACCTATGCTAAGATTCTTCAGACTCGAAAGGTTTCTTCAGACTCGAAAGGTTTCACCATTTCAAGCTTAAAACAGTTTCTTCGGCACGGCTGCTTCTTCTTTTTGGCATATTTTTTTTAGTAGATATTGAGATGATCAGTACTACCCAAACTCATCTTTGCAAGGATCATCTGTCCTACATTCGTCTTCCGGATCATCTGCATATCCTTCCTCGATAGCCTGGTTACGCCTTGCAGTCTCGACGGTTGCTGAAACTACCAAGAACAGAAAACACACCAGTATTCCCATACCCATTCTTTGCTTTGTTGAGAGGCGAGTAGGTCTTCCTATGATTCTCGATGCAATGGGCAAAAGTATACGATCATAGAATGCAATCCATATTATGACACTGGCGATCATAAACATGCCAAATGAGCCTGCAGGAATTTCAAAGCTTGACCCGATTTTTCTGTTCGCGGACTTGGCCTGCACAACACTGAGAGCCCTGGGTGATATTCACCGACAAACATTCCTGTGGACCATATAGGAAGCACTTTGAGAACTGCTTTCAAGTCTTCAACTTGATCTACAGTGCATAGATTCCAGGGATCTTCTGCTCTTCCATCTGCTGCCAAGTCTCTCTCAGGATCTGTGATGGTGCAACATTTGTTTTAGATCCTACAAAAATATCCACTTGCTCGAGAATCAACACATTTACCAATAACTCTAAGACAAATGCATTTCAGTGAGATACGAAGAATTGCGAACGCTCAAATGAATGATTCAACTAATATGTCAGCCGAATTGGTAGTGAACTCTGAACAATAATAGTTGGAAAATGTTCAGGTAAGCATTACCAAAAGTGTGAGATATTTTGTGCATATATAAATGACTGAGATAATCTTATAATCACACCATCTCATGCAAGGAAACTGTTTCGAATACCAGAATAGTTGTAAAAATGGACGCTTTAATTGGCACAAGACAGCATGTGATGATATTACTTGCCTCAGTTTTTCACTTGGAAGAATCTACGAGCCCTCCCTGTTATGGTACAGCAGGTCTGAGCTCTCAGATGATAATTGTGTATGGCGTTTCCTATAAGAGGCAACAGAAACTTGAAGCAATTCAATGACTAAGCTCGACTTAGACTTCAACTTCACATAGAAGGAAGAAGCAAAGAAAAATCACAGGCTTGAGAAGAATAGGAGCAGAAATGGAATGCCAAAACCAACTGTCCATCCCATGCTGTCTTGAACATACACAATGCAAGTCAGAGCCACTAAAATGGATAGTGTGGATGTAGCATAGTACAAGCTGATATACCGTTCTAGGACCCATGAATTTTCTTGACTACTTCCTGTTTTCAACTGATCAGCACCAAAGGCTAAGGATGAAGATCGGATGCCTCCAGCTCCAATCGACATAAGCCCAAACGATGCGCACAAAAAGAGCACCTGTAGAGTTGTTGCGGAGCCACAATCATAATTGGACTCATTACCGCATGGAGAAGGCCTTGATTCTGGAATCATGGTTGTTAGCCACAAAGTAGCCATTCCCTATAAAGTTAAACTTAGTACATAGATGATTTGTGTAAAATCTGGCCTCATTTATTCAAACAGCATAACATGATGCATCTTTTTCATCCTGAAAATGACCAAATAGGCATGAACAAGCTGATCTACACATTCAAATACATAGGAAACTGTAAAGCTGATCCCCGTGTCGATAGAGATTCATTACCCACAATAACTACAACTACACCTTCATTCCACTATATAGGGTCAGTTACATGAATTATATATCGTCATCCTGGATTCAGTAAACTAATTTTAAAACAAGCAGTTGAGAGTTTAAAAAAACCTTTCAAAAAATTGTACACCCTCTAAGAAGTTCATAGAATCTTTCTTACAGTCTCCAATAATTTATTCACTTTGAATCAAATAGAGATCATGTGAAGCTCGTAAAACTTACCAGAAGGCTAAAAAGGGATCCAAATAGGATGGTCTGGTATGGACCCAGAAAAGAATCTGCAAGTACAGCCCCAATGACAGGCAAGAAAAAAGTGGCTGCTGACCATAAAAACAGGATACTGGAGCCTGTAGCCATGTCCAAGTGATACTCCCTGGTCAGATACATTGTCATGTTGGGCTGTAGACCAAAGCTTGCCACTTGCTCAAAAGACTCATTTGCTGGAAACAAGAAAGTTAGTCCACGTATTCTAAATGACCAAATTCAACAAATGAGTCACAAAAGGGAATCACCTAAAATGAAAGGCAGGGTTCTTAATCCACCCTTTTCAGGAGCATGATCATCAACGTCTTCTAGTAAAGGCTGGGCTTCAATTGCAGAGGCTTCCATCATTCATCCACCATGCCACTTTTTTTTCTTCATCACCTGCTCTGCTAGCTTATATGATATAATGCAAGTTGTATCAATAATATTTCTTAATACAAGTGCTCTAGTACTATATTATTCCATCATTATCAGTCTCTTTTGCCAAAAACATTGGAATCACTTCAACAACTCTATTACAAAGGGACTTTTCATTTTACTGAAATCATCTCAACAACTCTATGATTGAGAGTTTAAACATTTCACCCCCAATCTTTTCTTGTTACTTTTAATCAACCTGACAAGTTACATACACTGGAATATATGCATAGTCTTATTTTTAAACAACCTTAATGTTGGTATGCCTTGAATACTGTAATAAGCCGCTCCTGCGACACTGGCCTGGGGGTCCGGGGGAAAATAACGGGGGTCTCGCTGCCCGGTCAGAATAGGAATCTTATTCCTATTAGGAATGGTAGTTCCTATTCCTATTAGGAATGGTAGTTCCTATTCCTATTAGGAATGGTAGTTATTTTCCTATTCCCAGTTTGTTAGGGTTTAGTAGAGACAATATATAAAGGGTCTCTCTTCTCTCTGTAAATCATGAATTCATGAATTCTGTTCTGCACTTAGATAGGTAGAAATCTGGCCAATTTCTTGGCGTCTGTAACCTGCTACCTATTATAGTGAATCCGTCTCCCGTGGAGGTAGTCAATCTTGGTGAACCACGTAAATCTTGTGTCTTGTTATTTTCGTTCATACTTTCTGTTCTTTCTCCATTCCGCACAACAAACTGGTATCAGAGCGGTTTCTTTTTCCGGCGATATCCGTAGTGGGTATATCGGATTCTGGGCTCATCAGATCGGAGCTGATCGGGGAGAAAGATGTCTGGATTGAACGTGAAGATCGACAAGTTTACTGGGAGTACATCTGGTACTGCTGCTGTGGCTGAAGGGGATTTCAGTTCTGAAGATGATTTTGCTCTAGCTGCTACTGGGCAAAATAATCATCCTAATGCGTGGTTTCTTGATTCTGGGGCATCTTACCATATATGCCCAAGGAGAGATTATTTCTCAACTTATGAGCAAGCAGAGGGCATCATTACTACGGCAAATGGTGTTGCGTGCAAGGTAGTTGGGATTGGTTCAATCAAGATCAGGACGCATGATGGTAGTTTCTGTACTTTGAACGATGTCAGGCTTGTTCCATCGATGACAAAGAATCTGATTTCTCTTCCTACGTTGGATAGAAAGGGTTTTGTCTACTCAGGGAGTGATGGAGTTCTGTGTGTCTGCAAAGGTTCTAGGCTGGTTCTGAAAGGTGTTCTGCATGGTACTTTGTATTTTCTACAAGGTTCCACGGTTATGGATTCTGTTAATGTTGCATCTTCGGAGGTTCACCAGGATGATATGACTAAGTTATGGCATATGAGGCTTGGTCATATGGGTGAAAGAGAGATGCAGATTCTGTCGAAGTATGATCTTCTTGGTGGCCACAAGGTCAAGAGCTTGGACTTCTGTGAGCATTGCGTTTTTGGGAAGCATCACCGCAGCAAGTTCCCTAAGGCAATTCATAAAACAAAGGGCACATTGGATTACATCCATTCTGATTGTTGGGGACCTTCCCGAGTTGAGTCGCTGGGAGGTCACAGGTACTTTGTTTCTCTGATTGATGATTACTCAAGGATGACTTGGGTTATCATGATGAAACATAAGAGTGAAGCTTTCTCGAAGTTCAAGGAGTGGAAAGCTTTGGTGGAGAAGAAGATCAAGAGACTTCGAACTGATAATGGGCTGGAATTCTGCTCGTCTGAGTTTGATCAGTTTTGTAGGGATGAAGGGATTGCTCGTCATCATACAGTCAGGAATACGCCACAGCAGAATGGCGTAGCTGAGCGGATGAATCAGACATGGGATTTGATTCAACAACCTCAAGGGAGAAAGGTTATCACTTGCAAATGGGTTTTCAAGAAAAAGGAAGGGATATCACCTACAGAGGGAGTCAAGTACAAGGCTAGAGTTGTTGCAAGAGGTTTCAGTCAAAGGGAGGGGGTAGACTATAATGAGATTTTCTCACCAGTGATCAGACACACTTCCATCAGAGTGTTGCTAGCCTTGGTAACACATCAGGATTTGGAGCTCGAGCAACTTGATGTGAAGACCGCTTTTCTACATGGAGAGTTGGAGGAAGAGTTGTACATGACCCAGCCAGATGGTTTCCAGGTTCCTGGCAAGGAAACGTATGTTTGCAAGTTGAAGAAGTCTTTGTATGGACTTAAGCAGTCTCCGAGGCAGTGGTACAAGAAGTTTGACAGTTATATGCTTCAGCTGGGATATACGAGGTGTGCTTATGACTGTTGTGTCTACTACAGCAGGTTGAGAGATGGGTCATTCATCTATCTGGTGCTTTATGTAGATGACATGCTGGTAGCTGCAAAGAGTAAGCACGAGGTTCAGAAGTTGAAAGGACTTCTTAATGCTGAGTTTGAGATGAAGGATCTGGGTGCAGCTCGGAAGATACTAGGAATGGAGATTCTTAGGGATCGAAGTCACCGGAAGCTTTTCTTGTCACAGAAAGGCTACATTCAGAAAGTGTTGGCTAGGTTTGGCATGTCTACAGCCAAGCTTATAGACACTCCTAGTGCTGCAAATATTCATCTCACCACTATGTTTGCTCCTCAGTCTGACGAGGAGAAGGAGTATATGTCTCGGGTTCCTTATGCCAGCGCGGTGGGGAGTTTGATGTATGCTATGGTTTGCACGAGGCCAGATTTAGCACAAGCAGTCAGTGTTGTGAGCAGGTTCATGAGGCAACCAGGAAAGGAACATTGGCAAGCTGTGAAGAGGATCTTCAGGTATCTTAGAGGTACGTCTGATGTGGGTCTCATTTATGGAGGTGATACCGAGTGCTTAGTTACAGGCTACTCGGATTCTGATTATGCTGGTGATGTTGACACGAGGAGATCGATGACTGGTTATGTATTCACTTTGGGAGGTTCTGTGGTTAGTTGGAAGGCGACTTTGCAACCTACAGTGACGTTGTCTACTACGGAAGCAGAGTACATGACTTTGACAGAGGCTGCAAAGGAGGGAATATGGCTGAAAGGGCTGGTTAGTGATCTTGGTCTACATCATGATCAGGCTACTGTGTATTGTGACAGCTTGAGTGCAATCTGCATAGCCAAGGATCAGGTCCATCATGAGAGGACCAAGCATATTGATGTCAGATATCATTTCCTGAGGAGTGAGAGAAGAATCAGGGTGAAGAAAGTGGGAACTGCTGACAATCCCGCTGATATGTTCACCAAACCTGTTCCACATAGCAAGTTTCAACATTGTTTGGACTTGCTGAACATCAGAGCTGATTAGGTGCTATATGGGCAGTCCCGGGAGTGGAGGGCAAAATCTACTCATCTGGCACTGTAATAGTGCATCTGGAGTTTTCTACTTTGAGGATTCAAGTCAAGGTGGAGATTTGTTGGTATGCCTTGAATACTGTAATAAGCCGCTTCTGCGACACTGGCCTGGGGGTCCGGGGGAAAATAACGGGGGTCTCGCTGCCCGGTCAGAATAGGAATCCTATTCCTATTAGGAATGGTAGTTCCTATTCCTATTAGGAATAGTAGTTCCTATTCCTATTAGGAATGGTAGTTATTTTCCTATTCCCAGTTTGTTAGGGTTTAGTAGAGACAATATATAAAGGGTCTCTCTTCTCTCTGTAAATCATGAATTCTGTTCTGCACTTAGATAGGTAGAAATCTGGCCAATTTCTTGGCGTCTGTAACCTGCTACCTATTATAGTGAATCCGTCTCCCGTGGAGGTAGCCAATCTTGGTGAACCACGTAAATCTTGTGTCTTGTTATTTTCGTTCATATTTTCTGTTCTTTCTCCATTCCGCACAACACTTAAAGTGGGCTTTCTTCTAACTTTGGCCTTACATTTTCTCCCTATTTTAAGAAGAATTAAAATGCACAGTGGTTTAGAATGAGTAGCACCCCTCTTCAGAGGGGGGACTGCAACTGATGTGACCCCGCCTCGGTCCATCTTGACACCATCTATAATGCGGTTACAACTCTAAAAAGAAATTTGAATGTATCAATCAACTTCTTGTAGCCGAGGATTTCACAATTAATTAGTAGTTATAGAGATGAGTACTATAGCTATTCGAAGTCATCTGTACATGGATCATGAGTCCTACATTTGTCTTCCAAATCCTCTTTTGTAGGACCATAAGCCCTGCTGCAGATGAGGAAATATATCATGTTTAGCACATTCAAGGCTGCAAGAATCCAGACGTAATAATCATAGTGGCCCTTATTGATATTACTTGAAATCCAGCTCTCATTTCCTCCTCTTTTTGTGACTTTGTCAATCGTACTCATAAGCAAACTTGCCACCAGATTTGCTAGTGACACTCCCAGCAAGACGAGAGAAGTCGCGATGCTTGACATGCTTCTGGGGAACTCGGAGTAGTAGAACTCATTTTGTGCCACTGCATTCAGGGCTTCAGCAAATCCAGCCAAGCAAGCCTGAGGAACAAGCCACAATGCTGAAAAATCAACAACTGCTTCCGGATCATCTGCATATCCTTGCTTGATGGCCAGATTACGCCTTGTAGTCTCGACAGTTGCTGTAACAACCAAGGACAGAAAGGACACCAATATTCCCATTCCCATTCTCTGCTTTGTTGAGAGCCGAGTGGGTCTTCCAAACATTCTCGACGCGATGGGCAAAAGTATACGATCATAGACAACCATCCATATTATAACACTGACAGTGGTAAACATGCCAAATGAACCTGCAGGAATTTCAAAGCTTGACCCAATTTTTCTGTTCATAGACTTGGCCTGAAGTACACCAAAAGAGCCCTGGCTAATATTTACCGACATAATCATTCCAGTGGACCATAAAGGAAGCACACAGAGAAGTGCTTTCAACTCCTCAACTTGATCAACAGTGCATAATTTCCAAGGATCATCTGCTCTTCTGTCTGCTGCCAAGTCTCTATCAGCATCTATGATGATGCAAGCCTTGTTTAAGAACCTACAAGAAAATCAATTTCCTCAAGAATCAACACAATCAAGGCGAAATGTGCACTTCAATTTTTCCACTTTAAAAGCAACTATAAGACAAAATTCTTAGCGGCATCTTTAGGAACCCTTGAAAGAAGGAACTAAATTTCCACCAAGTACGAAGTAATTGTGAGCCCAAAAGGATAATAAATGCACAACATCACGGAAAGTGTTACCAAAAGTGTCACGTGAGATTTTTGTGTTTTATCATTAAATAACGGAACTCTAGTCTATGCCATACCGGTGCTGAGAGGAGTACAATACTGCATATAAGGAAAACACTTGCCTCAGTTTCTCACTTGGAAATAATGATGAGCCATTCTTGTTATGGTACACCAGCTCCGTACTCTCAGATGATAGTTGTGTATGGCGTTTTCTATAAGAGGCAACAGCAACTTGAAGCATTTCTAAGACTAAGCTTGACTTAGACTTCAATTTCACATAGAAGGAAGAAGCCAAGAAGAATGACAAAGTTGAGAAGAATATGAGCAGAACTGGAATGCCAAAACCAACTTTCCATCCCATGCTTTCTTGAAGATACACAATGCAAGTCAAAGCAACTAAAATGGATAGTGTGGCTGTAGCATAGTACCAACTGAAATACCGTCCTAGGACCCAGGAATTTTCTTCACTACTGCCTCTTTTTAACTGATCAGCACCAAAGGCTAAGGATGAGGATCTGATGCCTCCAGTTCCAAAAGACATAAGCCCAAAAGATGTGCACAAAAGGAGCATTTGTAAAGTTGTTGGAGAATCACAGCGATAATTGGATTCATCACACGGAGGAGGCCTTGATACTGGAATCATGGTTGTTAGCCACAAAGTAGCCATACCCTGGAAAGCAAAACTCCCTACTGAGATAATTTGTGAATTTTGCGTTAAGTATTGCATCATTTATTATTAGGACACAATAAGATTATCAGTATAGTATATGATGTATCCTTCCCTCCCCAAAATGACTACATTTAGGCATCAAGAAGGCGATGAGACCACAAATTCACATACATAGAGCTTGTAAAACCGAGTCCTGGTCAGTATTTTCAGCACTACTTATGAAACATATTGTAAAACCATTGTTTTTAACATAATAATCCGAAGTCCACGATCAAGCATTTCATGAGAATCCTGAACAAGACTCACTAACATATAACTACCTTGTAAGTAAGTACTCTTTCCCTTCTACATAAGGAGTCGTGTTTTAATAACTATGTGGGCGGAGCAGCTGTTATCACGATTCCAACAAGATTAAAATAGCTCCTAATAAGAAAATCTGGGGTTTTAACAGTTGAGAAACAATAAACAAGTTTCAGAAAACTGCAAAACTCACCAAAAGGCTAAAAAGGCATCCAAAAAGAATAGACCAGTATCGACCGAGAAAAGAATCTGCAACTATAGCCCCAATAAGAGGCATGAAATTGGTTGCCGCCGACCATAAAAACAGGATATTGGAAGCTGCAGCCGTTTCCAAATGATACTCTCTGGTCAAATACAGAATCATGTTGGGCCGAAGTCCGTTACTTGCCACCTGCTCAAAAGACTCGTTTGCTGTCTCCAAAAGAAACAAGAAAGTCAGTGGAAAGATTCTAAGTGACACATTTCAAAGGATTCGATCAAAATGAAGAGCAAAATCACCTAAAATGAAAGGCATGGTTCTTAAGCCACCCTTTCGAGGACCATGATCATCGACATCATCCTCTAGTAAAGGCTGGGAGATAATCCTCCCGTCTTCAACTGCAGAGGACTCCATCACGCACCCACCATGCGCCTTTTAAAATTTTAATCTCCTGCTCTGCTTGTTTATATGGGTTCCAAGCAGTAAGAAGACCGCTAATGTGACCGCGTCTTTGAAAGAAGAGCACTAAATTGATCCATCGCCATCAGTCCCATTGAAACGTTTTTCCCAAAGAAACGTTTTTCCCAAATAAACGTCATTTTCTAAAGTGGAGGATTGAGGGAGTATGCTGCTTACAAAAAACCTTGAGAAAATTTGATAGATGCTCCCTTTACACGCTTCCTTTTTTTGTCATTAATTTTTATCACAGTTTTATTACCTATTTGAATAAATATATGAACATAATGTTATCATATATAATATTGTTGAATTTATTTTAATAGTAGTTTCTAAATATTAATTTTTTATTTGTCATTATTATACATAGATAAACATACTAATGGTCAAACATATTTTTTAAACAACGTGATAATGATTGATATACAATTTCATTTGAAACGGCGAGAGTACGTGGGGGTTTTTCTCTGCTCGGAAGTGAAGGACTGACCAAAATGTCAAATAGCATCTTCAGTGCGAGAGTTGCTTTTGGTGAAAGTTACTTACACATTATATTGATAAAATTGCAACCTAGAAAATCATCTCCAATGCAAGGGTTGGGTGGAAGCATCAATCATACGATGACACACTTTTCTTTAGAGGGGGTCATGAATATGGCTGTCAATCGCTGATCCGAACTGAAAACTTGATCTGGACTGACACGATTGAATTAACCCAAAATTCAACCTGATCCGAGTAATATTGACTCGAACCCGACCTGGCACAACCACACTTAACCCGAAACCCAATTTTGACCCGAGAAATATTGACCTGTATCCGAAGCCGACACGACCAAATTCAACCCAAAACCTGAATATGACCCGATAATCTGGACCCGAACCCGACCTGAATACAAACCCAAGATCAACCCGAACCTGATTAAACCCGAACTTGATTTAACCCGAACTTGATTTAACCCGAACCTGATTTAACCCGAACCTGATTTAACCCAAACCTAATTTAACCCAAACCTAATTCAACCCGATAAATCAACTATATAACACTGCGTGTAATAAACCCAAAACATATGTAGTTATAAAAAGTCATATAACATTTAATATGGAACCAAGTCTACTTGGTCATGCGTCAAACTAATAAATTCTTTGGACATACTTATTAGAATAAAGTGAGTTTTTTATATGTTACGAGTTTACAAATATGATTACTAGTACGTAAAGTCAACTCATAACAAACGTGAATACACCAGGTTAAATTAAAGAGTCTGTCTCTTGAAAGGCGGTCTTTCCATAAGTTATGGAAAGACCAAGGTTTAAAGTGTAAATTAGAAGAAATTAAGATAAATTTTTTGGGTTGCGTGAACCGGGTTATAAATTTTATAACTACTACATGTTTCATACTAAAACTTTAATATTGCAACTAAGACCTTTTACCTTTTATTATTCTAATCAAACCCCGTCTTTCCATAAGCCTATGGAAAGACCGTCTTTCCCAAGACTTTGCCTAAATAAAAAATGCACACGACTAAATTTAAAAATCAAATGAATAATAGTCAAATAAAGAGAGATGTCTCTTTAAAATTATGATTTTGAATTAGTAATTATAGAGAGTTGACTAAATATTAATTTCAAAAATCAGTTTGAAAAGTATTGTAAAATAATATTTAATAAATTATCACAAATTCTTATTGTAGACCGAGTAACTGTTCGATGAGGGTATTTATAATTAGTGGGACTAATAAGAATATTTGATATTTAATTTTATTCAGTGAGATATATATAATTATGATAACCTTTAAAATGAGCTCAATATATAATAATTATTTTTTAAATAATTTGAATAAAATATTATAAAAATAATCATTTTATTGTTTTTCTTTTGCCAAAAACAGGTTAGATTTGAAAATAAAGGCACCAGATTTCAATGGAATAACATAAACCAACACGAGTTGGAGAACTGGGCCAAATTCTAGTTTATATTACCACGATAAAAAAGTAAAGTCACCAGCCATAAGGATTAAATAGAGTACAGACCCATAATTAATTATCCAGAAACTACTAGCCAGATTTTCTTCTTTTTCCAACTACTACCCAAAACTACCATTCAGGAAAAACTATTTGCCCCAGACGCATGCCTTCACAATGGACCCAAGCGAAGGGCGCCCATGTCCTACACCCTGATTTATTCATCGTCGTCTTCCTCCTCAGCGCTGCCCTCATCGTCGTCCTCGTCGTCGTTGACCTCAGACCTCGACTTGTCGGACTCCTCCTCGTCCTCAGCAGGCCCCTCAGCTACTCTCTTATTGTAGGCTTGGAGCTCCTTCTCGTACTCCACCTTCCTCTTTTCAGCCTTAGCTTGGTAAGGGCCTTTTTCCTCGTCAGACAAGCTCTTCCACTTGTCTCCCCCAGCCTTGCCCACAGCGGCAACAGATTTATTGTTAGGGTGCTTTTCCTTGAAAGTCTTCCTGAACTTCTCCATGAAGACGAAGAAGGCGCTTGCAGGCCTCTTTGGCTTGTTCGGGTCCTTAGCAGCCTTTCCTTTCTTCACGGGAGCCGCCTTCTTAGGCGCGCTCTTCTTCACGGAAAGCTTGGCATCGGCCTTGCCCTTGGATTTAGCTCCTTTCATGGCGATGCCTAGGGTGTTGAGGTGTTGGCTCATATTGTTTTCCTTAGATAACTAAACTTTAAAATTGTAAATAATATTCTTTATTTTCAATTTCGATGTAAGACATAAAAATACATAAAATTAATCATAATTTTTAAATTAATAATACTGCACAACGCGCGGTGGAAGTCCACTAGTTTTTTTTATTAAAAAAATAGAATCAAAATATTTATTACAACAAAAAAATGCACTAAAGTATTTTAAAAAGTGAACTGAATTCAATGAATACTCAACACCGCTATTCAACTAAGATAGTAGGCACAAAAGCGTCTCTAACATATTTATGGAAAATTACGCTATGGCCCAAAAATATGTTACGACATTATCCTTCTCTCCAACTTACACCTTTTTGTTATTCTTGCATAAATCTAGAAATAAAAAACAAATATTTTTTTGGTGAAATGTTGGAAAGTGCTACTACATGTTGTAGAATAACTTAAAGTTGATTACTAAGAAGTAAGAAAGAGAAATTGAAAAGGAGTAGAAAGATGTTCTTATGCCAAATTGTTGATAAATATTCCGTTACGGACTTAAAAAATACAATGGGGGTGTATAGGGTATCATCACGTTCAAGCATATTTCAATTTGGAGTTACAAGCAAAGTTTTTGCCTTTTGCACTTAGGTCCCTTCAAGAAAGTTAGAATTTTTGAATCACGAAATTGGCAATACCAAAATGCAATTCAACAATGTACTATTGTGACTTTGCGATTTGGGCATATATGGGTGAACATAAGGGTCTTGAAAGTCAACATTGAATACTTCTACACAGTCTTGAAAAGTTACACCGTGGCCCAAAATTGTGTTACACCATTATTCGTTGCTCCAAAATACTTATTTTTGTTCTTGCCTAAATATAGAAATATTAAATTAATTAATTTTTTGGTGAAATGTTGAAAAATGCTAATACATGTTCTAGAGTAATTTAAAGTTGATTACTTAGAAGCAAGAAAGGGAAATCGAAAATGATTACGGATATATTTTTATGCTCGATGATAAATATTTCGTTACGTACTTGAAAAATACAATGGGGGTGTATCGGATAACATCACTTTTGAATGGATTTTAATTTGGAGATACAAGTCAAGTTTTTACATTTTGCAAGTTACAAATTACAGCGAAACAAAACTTGATAATAGTGCAGTTGTAAAAATAATATTATCGAAATATAACCTAAACCAACCCAAATTTAATCGGGTAGCATAATAACCCAATCTAAAATGAACCTACCCAAAATATATCTGAATCCAATATGAAAATTATAAAAAATAACTGACATGATCAGACCCGAACAAAACTTCAGTACAGAAAATGACACAACAATAACCCGATCCGATCCAACCCTACTCGACCTAACCTGGGTATAAAAATTACAAGACAGTAACTCGACCCGACACGACCCCACCTGAGGAAAAAACTGACATGTTTTCAATCCGACACGACGATAACCCAACCCGACCCGACAAATGAAATCAACATGTTTCAACCCGACCTGTTTCAACACGACACATTTTCAACCCAATTCGAACCTGACACGATAACCCAAATTGACACCTCTAGTCATGAAGAGATTCTATATGGAGAAATTCATATTGACACACTCACTTGTACCCAAGAAAAAGTAAAAAAGGATTCATTAATGTGCATCGCCCACCTAAAATTTTGTTCATTCAATGATTGACACGTCATATCGAATCTATCATGGTGATGGTAACATTAGAGATGAAAATCCAAATTCTATCGATAATCAATTTACTTTGTTTACATCATATTGAAGTTTCAATTAAAACTTATGTGGTATAAGTGACCTAAACCCTTTCATTGGAGATGCTCTAACGTTTCCCACTTTTCTACATCTCTTTTTTATTTCAGCCCAATCCTTCACAATTTATCTTCTTTTTAACCCATTATTTCCTGTTTCCCCTTCTTCTCTAATTGTCCTTCCCTTTCCCTTCTTAATTGTCCCTCCGCCTTGTAAAGTTCATATTTAGTTAATTGGCAATTTGTGGTAATTATGCAAATATGGAATAATTTGTGTTGAAACACCAGATAAGGAAATTTGGGTGATATACGGAATTTGGAGGTGAAATCCGAGAAGCAATATTTCCATCTATGAGTTGTGATTGAAGAATATATCAATTCCTATATTTATATGACTGGTTTGGATTTATGGAAATTGGAATTGATTTGATATTATCATTTTCGCAGAGGATTTGGTTTTATTGGATGGAATATATTTTAGTTCCTTTATTTAAGGGATTGGATTAGATAATTTATATATCCAAGGGATTTGATTAAAATCAGAATTTGAGATGGAGACGGAATTATTTTCGCACAGGAGATGATGTGTGCGACTGGTTTAAATAGAGGATCATTTGGCTGAGTTACTTACACTTATAATTGAAGAAAATATACATCCAAGTTTTCTTATATTCCGAGAAGTGCTCAAGAGCTTTCATTATGTTCTAATGTGATCATAACCTTTTGATCAAGTTCATAATCGTATACCGTAATTCCTCGGGAGGAGGAGATCCAGCGTTGATGAGTTTTGAGGTCAGGGGGAATCTGATCAAGGCGGATCGGTAGCAAGGGGAGCTTGCAGAATTCACACATTATAATTAGATAAGATAAGTATAATTGTATGGTGTGCTTTGTACCGTATCATTCTGATTAGTGGATTCATTCTGAATAGGGTCAGGTTTCGCAGATGTAGGTGAATTTCAACGAACTGCGTAACCTAGTCTCGTGTGTTTATGTTTTACATTATTGGATATTTGGTTGGATAAGTTATGTTGGAACATGGTAGTAATAATTAATATAATTAGGCAAAACAAAATTTCATTTGGTATCAGAGTTGACTCACTTATTCTTACCTTGGTTGTGGAAAGCAAGATCCAGTTTTATCAATGGCGACCAAAGAAGAAACAAACTACAATTACTGGAAGGCAAGCATGAGAGTTTTCATTAACTCACAGGATGAACTGGCTTAGTACTGTGTTGAAATAGAATGGAATCCACCAACTGAAAATGCATAGTCCAGTTCAAAAGAAGGTGGATCGAGTTCGAAGAAACTTAAAGTCAAAGCTAAGTCATCATGAACTGCAGATAGGGTTGTATGTTCCAACACAGAAAAATCTAGTGCTGACGACGCCTCTAGTGATGATGAAAGTCAGGTTGTGAATGATGAAGATTACTACAATGCATATGAGAATATGTATGAGATGTGGGTGAAAGTTGTTGACACAAATAAAGCTTTGAAAACAGAGAAAAATTAACTTGCTGAGAAGGAGAAAGAGTTGCTAGTTTTGTTTATAAAACTCAGAGATAAGATTGAGCTATTAAAACTGAATTTAAATTTGACAACTAAGAGAGTTGAGATGACTGAAGTAGCAATTATCAAGTTGAACACTGGAAAGGCAAAACTTGACAATATGTTTACTATGGGGGAGAGATTTTGAAAAAGACAAGGGATAGGCTACGACAAGCCATCGAGCAGCACTGTAGAATTCAAATCAAAGGTCAATACATGAAGAGGAAAGTATATTAAAACACGGCAACAAAAACCTGTTATTTGCTACTACTGCACCTATCAAAGCCATATACAGGAGCAATGCTTTAATCTACTCAAAGACATCATGAATAGATGACAATTTTCTGCATGTTCCAACATAGATGATGAATATGGTTGTAAAGGTATGGGTTCCTAAACACACTAATACTTGTCTTGTTGCTCACACTTCCCTTATTGCATACTATAGAGACTCGTGGTACTTTGATTGTGGGTGATCTCAACATATGACTAGAACCTAAGAGTATTTGACAAAAATTAAACCATACGATGGTGGTTTTGTTACATTTGGTGACGGAAATAAGAGTCGAGTAGTTGGAAAAGGTGAGCTGCAGATCGAGGGGTTCCTTATTTTCACAAGTGTTCTGCTTGTAGAAGACTTGAAGGATAATTTATTATCAGTCAGTTGTGCGATGACAATATAACAGTGGAGTTTCATAAAGATAAATTCATAGTGAAACATGGTGAAGATAAAGTTCTCTTTGGAATTCGGTCTTCGGATAACTGTTACTTGTTGGAACAAGAAGTGAGATGTCTAAGCTCTAGACAAGATAAAGGAACTATGTAACATGGGAAGCTTTTACATATCAACTACAAAACTTCGGTGAAAAATTGCAAACTTGAAAGTAGTACGAGGTATGCTTACACTCACTGACAAAAAGGGAATTGTGTGCAGACCATGTCTACAAGGTAAACAGATTCGATCACCTTGCTCATCAATTCGGTATGTCACCACCTCAAGAAATTTTGAATCACTGCATATGGATTTGATGGGTCCAGTCAATACACCTAGTGTGAGTGCCAAGAAGTATATTTTTGTATGTGTTGAAGATTTTTCCAGATACACTTAGGCGGCGTTTATTAAAGAAAATTTTAATACTATATATGTCTTCAGAAGCTTGGTGATCAAATTACAGATAGAGAAAGGAAGTCCAGTTGGAAATATTGTCAGAATCGTAGTGATCATTACAAGGAATTTGAAAACTCCTAGTTTAGTGACTTTTGTGATGAACTCGGCATTCAACACGAATTCCCTGCGTTAATCACTCCTCAGCAGAATGGCATTATTAAAAGGATGAATAGGACCCTACAGGAAATGACACGAGTCATGTTAGCCGAGAAAGGAATTAATAAGAAATGATGGGCATTAGCCATCAATATAGTTTGTTATACTATAAATCGAGTCTACCTTAGTCAATTCACAGGAAAAACATTATATGAAATCTTAAAGGACAGGAAGCCAAATGTCTCTTATTTTCATGTGTTTGGCACTGAGTGCTATATCCTCAGAGATTGAGATTAACTGGAAAAGTTTGACAGCTGCGATGATGTTAGAATTTTTCTTGGATATTTTGTGAACATCCGTGCTTATAGGGTGTACAATCTCCATACAAATACTCTTATGGAATATATTAATGTTATTGTAGATGACTTTCACGATAAACTGGTATTCGGTGAAGGAGAAGATGAACCAGGCTCAGATTATGTTCCAATACAGAACAGTCTGCCTGATCAACCAGTCGATGATGGAACGTCAAAGTACTCAAACAATTCAGCTGAACTTGAAGAAATTGATCATGTTAGAACATCCACTCCCACTTCTCCATCTCATGTTCCAACACAGGTTCAACCTAAACCCAGCATCAAGAGAACTCGTACACTACCACGGGTAAACTACAGAGAACTTGCAGGGTTACAATACTTCATCTCTCAGATTGAACCGAAAAATTACAAGGAAACTCTACTTGATGAGTATTGAATTGCAAAAATGCAAGAAAAACGTGGGTAATTTGAACGCAATGATATATGGTATCTCACTCCCCGTCCCAAAGGTGTAAATGTTATTGGCACCAAGTGGATTTTCAAGAACAAATCAGACATTGATGGCTATATTACTTGGAATAAAGCAAGGTTGGTTGCTCAAGGGTATACTCAGGTTGAAGGAGTTGATTTTGATGAGACATTCGCACTAATTCCCAGGTTAGAATCTATTCAGATTTTTCTTGCTATTGCTTGCACTATGAATTTTACCCTGTACCAGATGGACGTCAAAAGTGATTTTCTAAATAGTGTGGTTAATGAAGTAGTGTACATTGAAAAATATAAATGATTTGAGGATCCTCACTATCCACATCACATATATCGACTTAAGAAGACATTGTATGATCTTAAACAAGCACCGAGGGCACGGTATGATCGGCTCACTAACTTTCTCATTAAGAAAGGTTATCATCGAGGGGGTGTAGATCACACTTTATTTGTGTTTAACAAATCATCAAAATATTTGATGGCACAAATTTGTGTTGATGATATTGTGTTTGGCTCTACTTCACCATCTATGGTACAAGATTTTGTTACTTTGATGTTGACAGAGTTTAAGATGAGTATGGTGGGAGAACTCAGATATTTTCTAGGACTTCAAGTGAATCAAGAAAAGAACAAATTTTTTATAATTCAAAGTAAGTATGCCTTGAATGTTGTGAAGAGATTTGGACTAAACAATTTTCGAGTTGTACGAACACCAATGGGGGCTACTAATAAATTGGTGAATGGTGAAAAGGAATTGGAGTAGATCAGAAATTGTACAGGCATATGATTAGGAGTTTATTGTATCTGACAGCAAGTCGACAAGATATATGCTTCAACGTGGGAGTATGTACAAGATATCAGGCTGATCCTAAGAAATCTCACTTGACCGCATTCAAAAGAATAATTCGATATGTTAGTGGGTCTTATGAGTATACAATATGGTATTTTAAAAATAAAGACCCTCATCTGATTAGCTATAGTGATTCTGATTGGGCTGGAAATGCAGATGATCGTAAAAGCACCATTGGGAGAAGTTTCTTTATTGGTAAAATTTAGTATCTTGATATAGTAAGAAACAAAATTCAATCTCCTTATCAACTGCTGAACCTGAGTATCTTGCTATTGGAAGTTATTGTGCACAATTACTATGGATGACACAAATGCTAAATGATTATGGAATTCAAGAAGGGCCTCTAAAAGTGCTATGCGACAACAAAAGTGCAATTGATATATCAAAGAATCCAGTACAACATTCTCGAATGAAGCACATTGATATAAGACACCCTTTTATTCGAGATCTGGTTGAAAGAAAAGAAGTGATGGTTGCCTATGTTCCAACATCTGAGCAATTTGCAGATATTTTTACTGAATCATTGGACACTGCAGCCTTTGAGCTCCTCAGACAACACTTAGGTATATGTCGTATTTGAGGTATTCCCTTATCAGCTTTTATTTAGTCTTAGTATTTTTATTTTTTTGTGTATATAAATTCAGAAAAACACAACAAAAATTAAAAAGCAAAAAAGAACAAAAATATAGAAGAAGTGTGAATGTTGGAAGTTGAGGAATTAATGGTGATTTGTTATGATGGATGGAATGTGAAAAGAGGTAATCGTGACCTTGGAAAAAGAAAAACTGTCATGCGGTTATTGAGAAAGGAAAGTAAATATTTTTCAAATTTTTATCTTTCCATCTTCCTTCTCTCCATACCTTATTCCTGCAACCACTCTCCCAAAATTCTTGCCATATTCTTGATATTGTGGAGATTGTGTTCGGATTTTTCGTGATAAAACCCTATGGAGAAGAGGTTATAAGAGGTCTGGATTCTCAAAGCCTAAGAGATTGTTTGGTGCCAAAGCTCACCTTCAACTCTCAACATGGAGAAAAGCAAGAACTTTAATAACGTGTTCGGCGAAGCTGAGAAGGAGATAAATCTCACAGAGAGCTCAATGTTGGTATCCTCTGACGGGATACCTAAACAAGAAGTGGAAGTGGTTTCCTCAATTTTTCCTGGGCAAGCTCCCTCATCACCATCAGGTAAGTTTTACAAGGAGAAATCATTTACTTTCAATGGTCAGTGGTTCAAGTCTTTTGGCGATTTCATAGAATGGTATCTGAAGTATGATAAGGTGGTAGTGGGAGGTCGTCACCGTACCTTTCAAAGTTACAATTTATAAGCCCTAAATGCTTACCAAATACAATTAAGTAGATAGTGGCAAATCGGGATCGTCCACGAAGAAGATGAATTTTCCTAAGCGTTCATGCATATAAGGGTAGATATAAGCCCATATATTGATATATATATATATATATATATATATATATATAAAAGAAAGTAAATAGGTGGGGGAAGGGTTGGTTGGTTTTTCCTAAGTTATGAATTTAAAGACAAGATAACTAGCAAAGTTAAGTAATTATGCTAATCATGCAACAAACTAAGAAAAAGGGATAAACATTACAAAAGACAACATTGGGGGCAATTGATTTCCACTTCCAAACCTCATGTAGGTCATAGAACTATTTACTCATTCTATCACATTTATTACCTATGGAGAATACTATCCCTTCCATTTTAATAGATAGACATCCTTTTCTTTTTTATAGTAATTCACAAAGCCGTTCAACGGCAGTTTGCAAACCTCATTAATGATCACTTTAGGAGAACCATGTCATAAAGGTATTTCATCAATGACATTATACATGAAAGATCATAGATTTGATAACAACTAAAAGCATTCTACCAAATGACTAGCCATTTAACCAAACAAAGCATTTATTAGATTAAACCTAGAATAATCAACATTCAGGATTCAATCTTTTACTGCTACCTCATGATAGATATGATAACAAACCACATTAACATACTCATCTAGCAACATTAACTTCACATTACACCACAAGAAGTTATAATTCCATGTTCTTGGGTTTTCATGTGAAAGAGCTAAGAAATAATGTATATTTCTAACACCCTAACACTCAATCATAAGAACATGCCATATTATCAAACAACACATAGCATAAATGAAGCAAACATTCACATTAAGAACACATAAATGAAAAATAACAAATGCTTCAAGAAAGAGTGAAATAGAGGTTCTTTTTACATTGGTTTGGAAGCTTCAATCAATTGTTCCCAAGTACAAAGCTAATTTAGATAATGAAAACACATAAATAACCTACAAAAACTAAGAAAAGAAGAAGAAAACCTAGGGGTTTTAGCCCCAAGTTGCACAGGAAGAGGAAGAGAAATAAAAGAGAGGATTAGATTTGGTATTTATAGTACAAGAAAGTAGAAACGATATCTTCTTGTCTCAAGTCCTCCATTTCACTTCACTTTTCTTAAATTGTTCAAGTCTTCAAAAACTCAAATGCAAGTCTTCAAATCTTCAAAGCTAGTCTTTGTCTTCAAAGTCTTCAAAAAATTTCCTTGTCACACAAAATCCCCTAGAAAAGTAATAAAAGTGTAAAAGTCACTCTTCACTATCCTTAGCGAATTTCAAAGCAAAATGTATCATCTAGAGCACAAAAGTGTAAAAAAGTGAATCCGAAAAGTCCCAAAATAACCATATACAATGGACACATCAAATCTGCCCACGCTTGAACCATACTCTTCCTCGAGTAAGAAGAGATTCAAGAAAACAAAGAATTTCACATGTCCACATCCTAACACTAATATTCCCCCAATCAAAGTCTCAAAAAAACTCTCAATATCACAAATCCCAAAATTAATGATCAAATGAGAATTTGTTTTTCATACACAACCCCAATTCGTAAATCTACCCAAACCTACCATTTTTCAATTCACTACTACCCATAAAAACATTTCAAATTTTCCAAATTGATAATCTCAAAGTCCAATGGAACAAAATGAAGTTAAATCCATATCAAAGGTTTAAGCACATACTTCACTTCATACCAATATATCAACCAAAATGAAGCACACAAAGAATCAAGAATTTCATAACCCTACTTCATTTTCTCCGCTCAGTTACCTAATCCCAAGAAGTCCTATGAGGTTAGGCTACTCGATCTATCCATATGTCAATTGCAACCTTATGACTCCAACGCCGGCAAATGAGTAGAAAAGTAACCATTTTTTTCTCTTTCTCTCATTTTGCCTAGGATCCCCTCCGGGTTTTCATCCTAGTCACACATCATATTTCTTTTGCTTCACATCTTGCCCACATTTAGCCTCTCATTTTTACCTAGGCCGCCATTTTGGGTTTCTGACCTATCTGGGCCCCCAATGTTGCATACGTTTCCTTCTCAGGTTTTTAACTTAGCGAATTTTCTTTTTATTTTTTTTCATCTTCTATTTTTTTCAAATATTTCATTTTTTTCAATTTGTTTTTCTTTTTTCCATATTTTCCAATCAAAAGTAGCAAAAAGCATTCAAGATCAAGCATTCAAGAAAAACTTCATGAGCATGGTCACGAATCGCAACATTCATGAATTGTGAGGCCCTTTCGTGGCTCGCAATATATCCTTGAGACTCGCGAATATTTGGAACTGAAAGTTCCCAATATGACCATTGTGTCTTGCGAGGTACCGTAGTGACTCGCGACATTGTCTTCACAACTCGCGATATCATGCAACTGGGAGTTCACATTTTACTGAAATTTTTTTGATTTTGGTCATGACTCGCAAACAACTTGGAATGGGAGTTGTGAAATTCCCATGTTCGTTGCGACTCGCGACAGGCGGGGTTTCCCAGCACTTAGAATAAATTATCTTACCAACTTTCCAAGCTTTCATCCCTTTCTCATGGATCTCATTCCTTTATCTCTAATGCAATGTACTTCACTTTGCTACAAAATTGTGGAAAAACACACCGTGAAAAGAACAAGACAAAATAACAAGAAATAATGACACAAACCAAAATAAAAGCCAATCTTATTTACATCGCCGACACGACTTAGCTCTGTATGTTTAAGGTCATCAGCAAGACCCTAATGTTATCCATATGGTAAAGGTTTGAACCCATTAACCATGAGTATCCAAAAGTAGAGAGGTTGGGGCACAAAATTTTCAAGAGGAAAGTTTTCTGGAGGTAGAGTTGGTCTTAAAAGAGTAGGATGGTTAGGAGGCTTGGGCTAGTCATTTGGCTCCTCTATTTTCTCCTTCAAGAATTCCAAAAGTAGAGTTGGTTCAGTTGGTGGGGGTAGGGATGATGGCAATGGATTTAGCACTATCGCTTCTTCCTCAACTTTTTTATCTTCAACAACCGACTCCTCATCCCCTTTGAACTCAAACTCATTTCTCAAGGTTACCTCACTCACTGTGTCTTCGATTTCAACTTGGGATGGTGTATCTTTGGAATAGTGAGCTTCCATTCGGATAACCACTTCCATCATGTTGCTCACATGCCCCTCCAAAGCCTCGAGACTTTAGAAGTTTTGGGTTTTTGATTCCTCTTTAGTCTTGGCCAAGTTGCTCAAGTTTGCTATAGCATTCATGATTTCCGCATGTGTTAAACTTGAATCTTCTTGTTAGACTTGGTTTTGGGGTATGGTATAAGGTGGTGAAGGCCAACTATTTTGCTCTTATTGTTGGTTTTCCGGCTCATTCTCATACCACAAATTTGGATTACCACTCCACTCCGGATTATAAGAGTCGTGGTATGAATACCATTCTTGAGCTTCTTGCCCTTGAAAACCAACAGCTCCAACCTCTTGGTAGCACTCTTCATAATACCCTTGGTTTTGGAAACCAATGACTCTTTCCTCCTCATAGTGCTCATCTCTCAACCAATAGCAAGACTTGGTAGGATGGTTGGAATGACACATCCTACAAAACATTACTTGTTGAGCCTCTCTTCTCATCATGAGTTCCCTCAAAGTGATATGTTCCATTTTTTTTCAAAAGTTTGGAATCATATTGCAAGAATTCTCGATAAAAATTCAAGCAATACCTACTCTGAATAAAAACAACCAAAAAGAAAAGGAAAATAAAAACAACTGGCTAATATGCAACCAAATATGGCCAAACAATTAAAAATAAATACATCTTCCCCAGCAGCAGTGCCAAAATTTGGGAGATCAACATCGTACCTCCCCCCCCCATTTTACTATATTAGTTATTTCTAGCACACAGGCGGATTGACAACCCGTACGTGTTTGTGTGTAATTGACTATTGATGAGACATCATATGCATGTATTTTCCAAAGTATTTAACATCTCTTTTGTTATATTTTTATTGTAAGATTGCTATATTTAGGTAGGTTTACATGATAAGGGGTTTTGATGACCATTTTTGGTTTTTATATCTAAATCCTTCATTTTGTAACCTGATTTTTTTGTCCTTAAGAGCATCTAGATTCCATTTTGTGAACTTCATTTGTAGATGTCTCGTGAGCCATTTATAATGGTTTAGGGAAGGCCACATGCCAAAACGTGCTAGAAGATAGAAGGATCAAAGAAGGAAGGCAAAGAAGCGGATGATTGTCACCCAGAAATTTGGACAAAGTTCTTAAAATTATCCAAGAAGAATCAGCCTACAAGGGTTGCGTCATTGGATTTTTCTTCTCGAGCACTATAAAATTGACTACAAGAACTCCAAAAATGGATCAATGGTTCACCCATGGGAAGCAAAACAAGAAGCCTCGAATGGTAGCTCGCCCACGTGGATCATCATCCGCCCGAGCAGATGGATCTAAATATTAGGCTGAAGCCTCCACCGTCCGGGCGAGGCCATTTCTACCTGGGAAACGTATTTAGCCCAAGCGATGCCTGCTACATTTTGACCTTCTATTTTACCAACTTGGGCTATAAATAGCCCATTTTCTTCCCTCATTTTCCCAAGCCCAACTCGGGGCTCCAAAACCCTAGTTTTTCACCATTTTCTTCCATTTCTTCTTTTTTTTTTCTTTGTAGATCTTTGTTCTATGTCATGGGTTTTTATTATCTAGCTTTGTTTTTTTACTTGGGAGCAATTGATTGAATCTTCCAGACCTATGTAGTAAGAACCTCTATTTCACTATTTCTTGAAGCTTTTGTTATTTAGTATTCACGTGTTCTTAATGCTATTTTTTACTTCATTTATATCATGTGTTGTTTCAGAATATGAAGTGTTTGTATGATTGAAGTGTTAGAGTGTTAGAAAAATTGCCAATTTCTTAGCTCATTTGACATGAAAATCCAAGGACGTGGATTTAGAACTTCTTGTGTATAATGTGTTGTGATTCTTGGTAGATAAGTGTTAATGTGTATTGTTCTCATATTTATCCTATAGATGCAATGAAAGGTTGAATCTTGAATGTGGTTGGTTAAATGGCTATGTCTTTGGTAAAAGGCTTGTTGTTATCAAATCTATGGTTCTCCGTGTATAATGTCATTGATGAAATATCTTTACAGTCATTGAACATCTAAAGTGATTATCAATAAACTTTGCAAATGGTCGTTGAACGTCTTTGTGAATTACTCTTAAGAAGAAATGAATGTTGATCTTCAATCGGGAAGTGATAGCATTCCACATAGGTAAAAATGTGATAGAATGAGTGAATGGTCTAATGATCTACATGAGTTTTGGAAGTGGATATCAATTGCCCCAAAGACTTTATCTTTTGTATTTTTTATCCCTTTTCTTAGTTTGTTTGATAAGTAGCATAGTTACTTGACTTTGCTAGTTATCCTGTCTTTTAATTTCATAACTTAGAACCTAAAACCAACCAACCCCCCCCCCCCCTTTACTTGTTTTTATATATTTATAAATATATATATATATATCTACTTCTAGTCTAATATCAACTTATATGTTTAAACTCTTAAGAAAATCCCTCTTCTTCGTGGACGATCCCTACTTGCCATTATCTACTTAATTGTAGATAGGAAGCATTAGGGCTTCTAAATATTAACTTTGAGAGGTACGGCGATGACCTCCCAAATTTTGGCACCGTTTCCGGGGAAGAGGCATTTATTTTTAAGTGTTTGGGAATATTTGGTTGCATATTAGCTAGTTGTTTTTATTTTCCACTTCTTGGTGGTTATTTTTGTTCGGAGTAGGTATTGCTTGAGTTCTTGGGGAATTTTTATCGAGAATCCTTGCAATGTGAATCCGGGCTTTTGAAAAAGAAAAAAAATGTTTTTAAAAAATGAGTCACCTCACCTTGGCGGAACTCTTGGTGAGAAGAGAGACTCAACAAGCAACATTTTGTAGGATGTTTCCTTCCGATCATCCTACCGAGTCTTGCTATTTGTTGAGGAAGGAGCACCATGAGGTGGAAAGAACCCCTGGTTTCCAAAACTAAGGGCATTATGAAGAGTGCTACCAAGAGGTAGGAGATGTTGGTTTTTAAGGGCAAGAAACCCAAGAATGGTATCCATACAACAATTCTTACAACCCAGAATGGAGTGGTAATCCAGATTGTTGGTATGAGAATGAGCCGAAAAACCAACAATACAAGTAAAATAGTTGGCCATCACCATCTTATACCATAACCCAAAACCAAGCCCAAGGAAGTTCAAGTTTCACACGTGAGGAAGTCATGAATGCAATAGCAAACTTGAACAACTTTACTAGTGAGGAACTGGACACTCGGCTCTCTTTTAGTGTTGAGGCTATTAAGGGGCATGCGAGGAGTATATTGGAAGTGTTGGCCCAAATGAAAGCTCGTGATTCCAAAAATACATCATCCCAAGTTGAACTCGAGGATTTGATGAGTGAGGTCACCATGGGAAATGAGTTTTAGTTCGAAGTGGATGAGGAGTTGGTTGTTAAGGATGAAAAAATGGAGGAAGAGGTGATTGTGCTACATTTATTAGCATTGTCACCCCTATCCCCACCTAGTGAACTAACTTCACCATTTTTTGAAGTTTGGAGGGAGATAAGAGAGGAGCCAAAAAACAATCTCAAGCCTTCTAACCACCCAACTCCCTTTAAACCATATCCACCTCCACAAAACTTTCCTCTTGAATGTTTTGTACCCCCACCTCTCTATTTTTGGATACTCATGTTGAAGGGGTTCAAACCTTCACCATATGGATAATATTAGGGTCGTGCCGTTAACCTTAAAAAATATGGAGCTTCTCGGGAGGCAACTCGAGCTTTTAATTTAGGTTAGTGTTTTTCTTTTCTTGAAAAAAATCTGCAACCATGTTCTCAAACCCTTACCCAAAACCAAAAGAATACCACCACAATCCACCACCAAAAACCACTACCAAAACCACCATGTAGGAGTACTACTAGTTGTCTTTTGTGAGTGTTGATCGGGATTTGCATAGTTGTGGCTTCGTAGTGGATGGATCAAATTTGCATGTTGGGCGGAGTTCGAGAACATGGAGGAGAGAATATTCATTGAAGAGTGAGCATTGTCATCATCGGGAAGGACCTGCAAGGTCCTAGTTGTGAGTATTTTTTCTTTCTCCCATATTTCTTTATCTTGTCCTTTTCACATTGAGGACAATATGTGTTTTAAGTGTGGGGAGGTAAAGAGGAATATATCTCATTGTATTGTATTGTAGTGTGCATAAGCTCCACTTTGATGTTTTGTTTGAAAAAAATGAAAATGGAAAAAAAATAAAAATAAATTTCCTGCTAAGTTGAAAACCCGAGAGGGCGACCTATGCAAAAATGAGAGGGAAAATGGTGTGGAAAAAGATGAGGGTGAGCATTGAAAAAGAAAAATGTGTGAAAATAGGATGAAAACTCGAGAGGGCTCGTAGGCAAAATGAGAGAAAATGCGAGAAATTGAAAAATTTTATGCTTCTCTTGATATTGTCTATTGGGTGGCATTTTCGGTAGAGTAAGTTACCTTGTCATTATATGTATACCTCACTTTTGTTATGGTTTGTTGGTTGTTTAGAGTATCTTAGACTTTGGGATGTGAGAATGTGAGAGATTCTTATGTCTTGGGGTTAGGGTAGTCTAGGAATATGATGTTGGATGTTTTGGAAAAACTTTTACATGCTAGTTTACGCTTTGATCTTTGCTTGTTCTTGTTTACTCGAGGATGAGTAAGGTTTAAGTGTGGGGAGATTTGATGAGACGTCAAATGCATTTATTTTCCAAAGTATTTAACATTTTTTTTCATATTTTTGTTGTAAGATTGCTAGATTTAGGTAGGTTTACATGATAAGGGGTTTAGATGACTATTTTCGGTTTTTAAATCTAAATCCTTCATTTTGTAACCTATGTTTAGTCTAATGGATTTTTGGTCCTTACGAGCATTTAGATTCCATTTTGTGAGCTTCATTTGTCGATATCTCGTGAGCCTTTTGGAGTGGTTTAGTGAATGCCACTTGCCAAAACATGGTAGAAGATAGAAGGATCGAAAAGGAAGGCAAAGAAGCGGATGAATTGTCACCCGAAAGTTTGGATAAAGTTCTTAAAATTATCCGAGAAGAATCATCCTACAAGGGTGGTGTCCTTGGATTTTCTCCTCGAACACTATGAAATCGACTACAAGAACTCCCAAAAAAGGATCAACAGTTCACCCGTGGGAAGCAAAACATGAAGCCGCAAATTGTAGCTCGTCCGCGCGGTCATCCTCCCGGGCGGATGAATCTGAATATTGGGCTGAAGCTTACACCGCCTGGGCGAGGCCATTTCTTCCCAGGTGACTCCATTTTTGCCCAGGCGACGCCTGCTGCATTTTGACCTTTTTTTAACCAATTTGGGCTATAAATAGCCCCTTTTCTTCCCCATTTTCCCAAGCCCGACTTGGGGTATCCAAAACCCAAGTTTTTCTCCATTTCCTTCCATTTCTTCTTCTTTCTTTGTAGATCTTTGTTCTATGTTATGGGTTTTGATTATCCAGCTTAATTTTGTATTTGAGAGCAATTGATTGAAGCTTCAACACCTATGTAGTAAGAACATCTATTTCACTATTTCTTGAAGCTTTTGTTATTTAGTATTTATATGTTCTTAATGCTATGTTTTACTTCATTTATGCCATGGGTTGTTTGAGAATATGAAGTGTCTGTATGATTGAAGTGTTAGGGTGTTAGGAAAGTTGCCAATTTCTTAGATCATTTGACATGAAAATCCAAGAACATGGATTTAGAACTTCTTGTGTATAATGTGTTGTGATTTTTGCTAGATAAGTATGTTAATATGGATTGTTCTTATATATTCATCCTATAGATGCAATGAAAGCTTGAATCTTAACTGTGGTTTGTTCTAGGTTTAGCCAAATAGCTATGTCTTTAGTAGAAGACTTGTTGTTATCAAATCTATGGTTATTCGTGTATAATGCCATTGATGAAATATCTTTATGGTCGTTGAACGTCTAAAGTTATTATCAATAAGGTTTGCAAATGGTCTTTGAACGTCTTTGTTTTTTTTAAACTCAAAACACTCATCATGGATGAGCGGGGGTTTTTGTATTAAGGGATCCCACATCCTATGAAGCAGCCCAAAAGATTGATTTACAAAACAGTTATAGCATGGTCGTATGTCAAAACATGAAGCTCGTGATACTTGAATGAATTCTCTTGAATGTGTTTCCTTCTCTAAGCTCTCCACCCCTGTGTGAAGCTTATGAAGGCCAGACAATCAAGAGATTTCAGTCCAAGGAGAATACAATAAAGAACCTAGCTAGTGTAGTGTTTTTTCCATCTAAATTGAGGGAATAAAGTTTCCCTGCGGTTGAGAAATGAGAACCTCAGTGATGTTTGAATGTCGGCAAACTGAGTGGTGTATCCTCTTCTAATTGCCAATTTTGCTAGGAAGTCTGGTGTTTGGTTTCCTTCTCTGTGGATGTGGCTGAAGATGGCCATTTGAAAAGGTGAAGTAGCTAATTTGATCCGGTCCCAAAGCTGCAAAAGAGGCCACGGACAGATCTGATCATGGAAGATTTGTATCGCCGCAGCACAATCCGATTGAATGTGAACATGCTCAGTCCTGTCCTTTGCAGCTTCCAATCTTGTAAGGATAGCCAACATTTCAGCCTTTAGAACTACTAAATGAGGCATGAGATGGGTGTTATTTATTTCCATATAGCATGATTCAGTATGTACAGCCCTTTTATTATGATCTCTAAGAACACACCCTACCCCTAGATTATTCCCTTGTAAGGCAGCATCACAGTTAACTTTAAGTCCAAAGTCTGGAGGTTCCCATTTTATTAAGTTCAGTATTCTCTTTGTTTTCCTTTTATAGGGAGGAACTAATCCCTTGGAGACCAAGTTACAATGTGTATGACAACTAACTTTAGGATGAACTGAGAAAGTCATAAAGCATAGATCAGAAATGTTTTTCCATTGAGCATGAACACAGCTTCTCATGTTATCATGAATCATTTTGTTTCTACCTTTCCATAATTCCCAACATATTAAGCAAGGAAGAACAATAATTATGGAGGAATGATGTGGTGAAGCAGGTTTTAAAGACCAATAGTATTCCACTCTTTCCCAAATAGTATTAACAGATCTAGCTGGCAAATTCAGTGCCTCATGAAATTTATTCCAAAGAAACATAGCTGAGGCACATGAGTTGAAGTAATGAGAAATAGAGTCTATGTGTTCACAAGCTGTACATTTGGAAGGTAAATGAAGCCAGTTTTCATGAGGATATCAGCAAAAGGTAAAGCACACAATACCATTTTCCACATAAAGAAACTGACTTTTTTTGGCAGAACATGATTCCAAACGTTTGTAAAGATTTCCAGTTCAGGTTTTTTAGGTCTGTAAGATTGATAAGCTGATTTAATAGTAAAAGAGCCATAAATATCAGGTTTCCAAATAATATAATCTTGCTGTTCTGTAAGATACATATACTTCAACAGCTCCAGATTTATGGCAGAGTCAAATAGATATGAGAGTTGAGGGATATAGGTACCTTTGTTAAGCTGAAATTCAGCTACTGTAAGAAATGGAAAAGGAACTTGTACCTGGGCTTCCACCTGGTTAATGAGAGGTCCTGAGCCTAACCAATTTGCTATCCAAAAATTAGAAGATCCTTTACCTATGATTACTTGAGAATGAGATTCTGCCCAGCTATTTACTTTTCTGTATCTAGCTCAGGTTTCTAATTTTCTGGCTTGGGGGGGGGGTAATGACCACATGAATTTAGACCAATTTGACTGTCTTATTTGAAGTTTCCACCAGATTTTAGTAGAAAATGAATTAATTATTGATTGAATATGCCTTATACCTAACCCTTGTTCTTTCTGTGGATATGAAATTCTATTCCAAGATATCCAGTGCTTATTAAGTCCAAATTCTGTTTTAACCCATAAGAAATTACTAAAGATGGATTTAAGCTTGTGAATAGTGTGCTTAGTTGGTGCAGTGATAGCCCATGTGTGTTGAGGTATAGCTGTCAAAACATGGTTTATCAAGATAATTTTACCCCCTCCTGACAACCATTGGTTTTTCCAGTTGGATATTTTGCTGTTCACTGAGTCAATTAATGTTTTGAAGTGCATATTTAGTTTCCTCCCTTTGAAGACAGTGACCCCTAAATAAGAGAAAGGTAATGTTCCTTGGGTCATGTTGGTTAAGTCTTTAATCTCCTTCTTCTTATTACTACTTAACTTCCCTGAGTAATATGCACTTTTCCGAAAGTTTATTTTCTGTCCTGTGCCTTTTTGGTAAATTTCCAGAAACCTCATTATATTTTGTAGGGATTTTTTTCCCTTTAGAAAAACCACAGTGTCATCAGCGAAAGATAACTGATTTATTGTATTTGATAATCCTGGAGTTTTAAATTATTTAATGTTCCCATTTGAGAATTGAATCCTGAGATTTCTAGTTAGAAGTTCTGTTAAGATGTTAAAGAGGAAGGGTGATAGTGGATCTCCTTGTTTTAAACCTCTAGTAGGTTTAAAAAAACCACAAGGTGATCCATTTATCATAATAGAAAACCAGGTTGAGTTTATGTTATTCATTATGATTTTTACTATATGACCATGAAATCCCAAATGCAGTAAAAGAGAGTTGATGGTTGACCATGAAACACGGTCAAAAGCCTTCATCATGTCTAATTTAAGGATTAGATTTAATGATTCATTTTTCTTATCGAGCATCCTAACTGCCTCCTTCATCATAAGAATATTATCCACAATATCCCTACCCTTTAGAAATGCTGACTGTTCTTCTGAAATTAAGGAGCTCATGAGTGGTTTAATTCTTTCTACCATGATTTTAGACATCAGTTTATTAATGAAATTGGATAGACTTATAGGTCTAAATTCACTGAAATCTTTAGGGGTTTTTGTTTTTGGTATTAATGCAATCAGTGTGCTTGCCACTGATTTTGGGATGGGAATACCAACTTGGTATTCCAGCATTGCAGTTAAAACATCAATTTTGATTATCTCCCAAGCTTTTCTGTAAAAGAGCCCTGGGAAACCATCTGGTCCAGGGGCTGCAGATAGAGATAATTCAAAGACAGCAGATTTGATTTCATCCAATGTTATAGGTTTTAACAATTGGATGTTGTCATGGTCAGAGATAGAAGGGTGGATTTCCTTCATTAGGAATGACAGGCATTGGCTAGATGGATCATCATTTTCATCAGATAAAAGTGTTTTGAAAAAATTAACTGTTGCCTCCTCTATTAGGGACTGAGAATTCAACCAGATACCATCCTGGTCTTGTATTTTCATGATTACTAGTCTTGCATGGTTTTCAGTGATAGACTTATGAAAGTATTTAGAATTTAAATCCCCATCTTTAAGCCACTTCATTCTTGTCTTTTGTGTCAGGAAAATGTTTTGTTCAACCAAATGCCTAGTTAGAACTGCCTTAGCCTTGTTCAAGTTAATTCTGTCAGTAACTGAGTATGATCTGTCATAAAGGGATTCCAAGTTAGCAACTTCTGTTTCTGATCTAGTTATGTTGTCCTGTACATTACCAAAGACCAGTTTGTTCCATGTTTTAATTTTGTTTTTAAGTCTTTTAAGTTTTAACGAGAAACCAACTAGACCTTGTTCCAGGATGGGTTGGGACCAGCTGTTGGAGATGAGATCCATAAATTCATTTCTGTTAAACCACATTTCCTGAAACCTAAAGGGTTTAGGGGATGAGGTGTCTGAATTTGAAATGTCCAGTAACATTGGGGAGTGATCAGATGATGTTCTACTAAGGATTTGGACAGAGGAGTGGTTAAATAGGTTGAAAAAACCATTATTTCCCATTACCCTATCTAATCTCTTTAAGGTTGGGTTTACCGCTCTATTGTTGCTCCATGTTAGGTGGTTTCCTACCGTGTTTAAATTTGATATTTGAACTTCAATGATAAAGGAATCAAAATCAGTAATAGAGTTTAAATTTGGAGAACTAGGGCCTGAGTATTCATCAATAGACCTTATGACATTAAAGTCCCCACCAATCAGAGATGGGGATGAATCAAACCTATTTTTCAAATCATTATAAACCTGAAGTCTATCCTCTCTATTGTGTGGAGCATAGATGAAGAAAGCCTTAATTATCTCTGCCCTAGATTTTATGGTTATTTCCACTTGAATGAAATGATTATGGTTTGCTAGCAGGTTTATGTCAATCCTATCAGAGTACATGATCCATATCTTATTATGTATCAGACCTAAATGATGACGAAAACAAAACATCTTTTTGTACATGTCTAGCTGATTTAATTTGCCTTTAGGTTCAATAATAACTAGTAAGTCCAGTTTATGTTTTTTAGACAAATGCTTTAGCCTAACTTTAGAAGTTGATGATCCTCTAACATTCCAAATTAAGCATTTAACTGTCATTGGAAACTTTATTTTTTGAAGCTAACCTGGAACTCCTCTTGGGGAGATTAACCTGTGATGATGTTTGTGTTTCCAGTGGCTCAGCATGTAAGTCACTTGGAATTTGTTCTTGTTGTATATCCTTTCTGTAAGCCTCTTTAGTGACCCTGAGAGTGTTGATATGTGGAAGCTTCTCCTTAACCTGTGAGGAGTCAATATCTGAAAGAGTTTCCTTGTTAGGGATCCAGGAAAACTGATCAGACAGGAAAATATCTGAATTTATGGGAACTTTCACTTTATCACATATAGTATCATCCTCAAAGGATGTTGAAAGGATATTCTTCTTCTGTGGAGATGAAGGAGCTGTGTTGTAGCCTCTGGATTCATATCCTTCCTCTAGGTGATCTTCCATTGAGTTGGTGTCCGAACCATTTCCTTCAGTATCTATGGTTTGCTGATTTTGGAACCTTTCATGGGATAGCTGAGTGTTCATTTCTGAGTGATCCCCTGCAATTCTATCAGGATTTTCTTGTTGTTCATTATTTTCTGTCTGTAAGCCATAATCCTGCTGACCCGCTGATTTTATTTCCTCTAAGATAGCAAATCTAATTCCAGAATGGGAGGCATTGTATTCCACACTTCGTGTGGGAACCACAGGGGATGGGGTGGGAATTTTCTGATGATTTTGGTTAGGCTTGGGTTGGTATACCTTAGTAATGGCTTGTTGTTTTTCCTTAGTATTATTTGTTAAGTTTCTGATTTCCCATGACTTGTCAGTCATGGAATGTTTAGGATCAGAAACCTTCCTTATGTTGTGAACTCTTGAATCCTGTTGTTCCATTTGGTTAGCATTAGTCACCACTAGATCTCTTTTACAGTAGAATTCACTATGACCAAGCTTAAGGCATTTTTTACAGTATTGTGGGAAATCCTCATAGGATATAGCATAAGATTTGTTGTGAGCTATAGAGCCTAGCCTAATCTTACTTGGTCTCGGTTTGGACACATCCATTTCTACACACAATCGAATTGTGGAAGGCCTAGTTAAGTTTTTAGTGGGAGCATCAGCAAACAAGAGTTCTCCTAAGGAGTTCCCCAAATCAGTAATAGCTTTAGGGTGGAAGAAATATACCGGAGGGAATTCAACTGTCAGCCACACTGGAGCTAGAGCTAATTCCTCATCATAGTCGAAGTTTTTTGTCCATTTGATGATGCGCATGATGGTACCTCCCATGGACCATGTTCTTTTTAGCCAGCAACGGTGATAGTCTTCGTCTCAATCAAAGGTAATTCTGATGTGCCTGGAGTCCATTGCCGAAAGGTGAGCCTCGCCTTTAAACCCTATGGTCTTGATTTAAGTTCTGAGGAACTCCATTGTTGGGCGACCTCTGCTAAATTTTCTGATTAGGGCTTTGGAGAAAGGAGCAGCAAGAATGTTGATTTCTTCCTCCGGATATAAAACTGCAAGTTCCCCTTTGTAATTGAAGTGGGGATGGAGATCTGATGCAGGGGGGATGGGGAGTTGGGAGTTTTGGTTTGAGAGCTTGTGCGAAGGTTGGGTTTGCCAAGTTCCATGGCATCGCCGCCATGGCCGGGATTTGGTAAAGACGTTATACAGTAGTTTGTTATTTTAGACAGAGAGCGTTTTCGGAGCAATGGTTTAGTCAATAGAATGTCTTTGAACGTCTTTGTGAATTATTCTTAAGAAGTAATGAATGTTGGTCTTCAGTTAGGAAGTGATAGCATTCCCCATAGATAACAAATGTGATAGAATGAGTGAATGGTTCAATGATTTACATGAGATTTGGAAGTGGATATCAATTGCTTCCAGGACTTTATCTTTTGTATTTTTTTATCCATAGTTACTTGATTTTGCTTGTTACCTCGTCTTTTAATTCCATAACTTATAACTAAAACCAACCCCTTACTTGCTTTTATATATCTATATATATCTACTTCTAATCTAATATCAACCTTATATGTTTAAACGCTTAAAAAATCCATCTTCTTCGTGGACGATCCCGACTTGCCATTATCTATTTAATTGTAGATAGGAGGCATTAGAGGTTATAAATATTAATTTTGAGAGGTACAACGATGACTTCCCAACTATTAGGCTTAGCATCTATGTGGACAAACTCGGACTTGCCAGTAACTACCCCATTGGTAGCTTAATAGTGAGTTGGGTGTAGAACTATAAATTTTATCTTTGACCACCCATGTATCCTTTTTGGAACGCCTTCGCTCGGGTTAGCCACGACACCATTTTTAATGACCCCGAGTGGAGGTGGGTCACTTTGACAACGAGGTCTTCAAGGCAACCAGAGGTCAGCATCGAGCCTAGATAAGGGGAACTACAACAACAAACCCTACATCAAATCCATGTGTGGATTTTGATTGTTAGTTCATAGAGGCTTTGGCTGATTCCCAGATAGAGGCTTATAAGAGGGTCATCCAGCCAAATCGCAGCACAGGTGGTGCAGCACTCCATTCGCAAGCAGATTTGGTGCAAATAGTGCAAACTCTCATGGATATGCGATACCGGATCACACCTCCCTGATACCTCACCATGGCCCGGTTCAACCATGAATGGGGATTTAACTTCGATGCCCTTGGTGATATAGACGAGGCCTTAGTCCCAGCACGTACCAAGGATATCCTATTCAGGCCATCCAGGAAGAGATATCCAAGCTTGACCGCAACCCTCTTTCCCAGAGTATGGGTAAGGAGTGGCATATTCGATGCAAACCTCGATGCCACCATTCCTGATCTTCAAGCCATCTCAAATGGTGGCCCCTTTTAGAGGATTTACCTAGGATACAATATTCAAAATCAGACATGCCCTATGATGGAAAAACCGATGTCCTATTCTAGTTATTTAGGGAAACTACCTATCCCCATCCTTCAATGGCATGAGCCTTCCCATACCATAATCTGGCTATATGGCCTAGCATCAGCTAATAACATGTCAAAAGGCTAGTCAGGACTTATGAAATTGTGAAGAACATGAAGAACAACAAAGAGAAAATTATATA
This sequence comes from Rubia yunnanensis, assembly GCA_037428765.1. Taxonomy (NCBI): domain Eukaryota; kingdom Viridiplantae; phylum Streptophyta; class Magnoliopsida; order Gentianales; family Rubiaceae; genus Rubia; species Rubia yunnanensis. The sequence continues at coordinate 43,944,492 of CM075066.1, forward strand.
AGCAATAAAAAAACATAAACGTGCATAAAAGGATGACAAAGAAAATAGAACAAAGAAAACGAGAAGCTTGGTTTCGATTTTGGGAAGAGTTGGCAGAGGAGACAAAAGGATGATTCTGGTGAGGATAGGTAATGGAGCATTTATAAGGATTCTAGAGAAGAGGAAATGGAGTGTTCAGAGCAATAATGGAGATGGGGACAGTTGACCATGTGCTAAATGGGAGAGCATCTGGGATATTTAAATTAAATCATACATCTACCATTTATTTGTTGACACGTGTAAATGGGAATGATGGGTCTTGATCCCGATCCGATTGCAACTCCTTCTCCTAATGTCGTGACTTTCAAGACAAAGCCTCCGGAGATGCTCCGGGGGGAAAACCCTCTGATGGTAAACTCAACCCCCAATATGAGTAAATAAGGAATAATAGTGAATGGATCTAAAATGAAAGACATACCTTCATATTTATAGTTTTTAAACCCTAACATGTAATAAATGACAATATTGATCTCCACATGACTAAACCTTATTGGGTTAAGCTATCCCAAAGATGTTATATAATGAGTTGGGTTGCAGCCCAACTCCAACTTCATAAGAGTACCATTAGGATGCTCTGGGGGAAAGTGTAAATAAGGAATAATAGTGAATGAATCTAAAAGGAAATACATACCTTCATTTATATAGTACTTAAACCCTAACATGTAATAAATGACAATTTAACCCTACATGACTAGACCCTATTGGGCTAAGCCATCCCAAAGATGTTATATAATGAGTTGGGTTGAGGCCCAACTCCAACTTCATTAGAGTACCATCAGTCATCCAATTCCAACCGAAACATATTGATTATGAGATTTTTATGAAGGCATATTTATAAGGAGTGTCTTCTCCTCAAAAAGACATTTTTTATATAGTGCTGAATATACCTTATCTCTATTACATAAGTGCTGATTAAACCATGTATGTTTTTACTAAAGTGTTGATCCAACCCTGTATTTTTAATAAAAGTGCCGATCTAACCTGGCCACCAACGGCGGCGGATTTGGGGGGGGAGCACTTATTGGGAAGGGTAATTTTGTTTTTTTTCAATTTTCTTGAATTTTGAGTTTTTTTCCAAGGGGGCGTAATGGTCATTTTATGGTTAGACTATCACTTTTGACTAAAACATAGGGTTAGATTGGTACTTTCAAATTTTACAAGGTTGTATTGGCAATTTCAAATAAAACATAAGGTTAAAAATACACTTTTCCCTAATATAAATTGTTACTCTCCCACTGTCACAGCCGAATCTGCACACTTTCTTATTTCTTCTGTCCCAATCAAATCAGCACACTTTCCATTTTAAGAAAAAATCAACATTCTAAAAGGTATGATTATCCTAAGAAACTTAAAATTTTTTCTAATAGGCTCAGCCTATCCCCACCTCCCTTTTCAACCCTAAATGCTTCCCGCTAAATCAATCCACCCTTCTGCCACAACTTTTTTTGCCTCCGCTACCACTCATTCCGCCTCTGCCTCCGCCACCTTCTTCTGTTGTGTTCTCTCATACTTAATTATCATCTCCAATCCTCTTTCTTCTACTAGATGTCGGAGCCGTACGGCTACGTGGTTTTTCTGATGCGGGGTCGAAGAGGTTTGCGCCAGTACTCGCCATCGAACTTCTTCAGTGTGTCCGCTGCCAAACATTGCGGTGGTCGACAAAGCGGTTCCAATAGAAGATCTCGTGGAGGGAGTACAACTTCCTAGAGGCAGTTTCAAAGTTGAGGGGGACATACTTGAAGGAGAAGTTGTAGGTGGATGTGTGCTGTTGCGCCTCCTTGTGGAAGTTCTCGTTGGTGGGGCAGTGGTACTGCTTAATTGCCACCAACAATGGAGGCTCCGGCCTCACGTGGCGGAAAGAGAGATGGGTTTGAAGATAGAGGCGGGGTTGTGGGAAGAAGAAGAGATTTTGGCAGGTTGAAGAAGGCGGGGACAATTTAAACATTTCACATCATTGAAGAAATTAAATGTTAAACGTTTTGTTTCTCCAGACTTCCTTGGGAAGGGGGGAATAGTAAATTTTGTGAAGTGTAGGAATTATTATGGTAGTTAATTTCTATTTATTTTGCTACTAATTTTTGTTCTTTAGTTCTTGGTATATGACCAGATCCCAGGAGCAGGAATTGATATTTGATTCTGAAGTTGAAAAGACAGCCAGGAAGAATTACAAACTCGCCAGGGAGCGAAAGCTGAAAGCTGCCGCAGACCCTCTGTTTGGCTAAACAGAGGTTGTTTCCGGAGCAGAATCTAAATCTGAGCCCGAATCTATTTCCGACATTGAGATGGGTGACAGAGGAGAGGCGGATCCCAATGCTGACATTCCGTACATGTGGGAATTAACAGGGCATAGTGAAGAAGACCCTCCCACACCAATTTCTTTGCCAGATGCTGCGACACCTGTGGAGATTAAGTTGGCATTGCTGAACGTTCTTCCGAAGTTCTATGGGAAGAGTAACGAAGACCCTTACAATTTCTTGAACGAGTTGATTAAGATTTGTAAGGTTCAGAAAAGACCAACTGGTGTCACAGAAGATCAGTTCAAGTTGGTGGCTTTTCCATTCAGCATGTCAGGAGCAGCGAACCAGTGGTTTTCGAGCTTGGCTCCTAACTCCGTCACTTCCTGGAATGCGCTCAAGAAGCTGTTTTTGGACTATTTCTTTCCAGCCACTAAGACGGATGCACTGAGGAAAGAAATTTCGAGCATCAAGCAGGAGTATGATGAACCACTGAGTGCATTTTGGCTAAGGTTCAGACGATTGGTAGATCGTTGCCCTAACCATCGATACACCGAGGGGCAACTGCTACAGTATTTCTACCAAGGATCCATAGCTACAAACAAGGATTTGCTGAATACCGCAAGCAATGGTGGATTTTCAGAAATCAGAGTTAATGAAGCAAAGGAGATAGTGAAAAAGTTTATCAATTCCAAGAAGGAGTATGACACTGATGAGATCCGAATCCTAAAAAAGGTGGCACAAACAGAGCCCTCGAGCCAAGATGATTTTAGGGAGAGGATGGACAGGATGGAAAGGGTACTATCCAAGGTGGTGGATAAGGTTACAGTCGCTAGCACCACAGCCGGTCCTCAAGAGAAACCTTGTGACATTTGTGGCACCTTCGGCCACGTCACCATGCAGTGTCATTTCGCGATGGATGAGCAAACTGTCCAGGCCAATGCAATGGGGAATTGGAATGAAAGGCAGCCCAAGAGGGACCCGTACTCAGCTACCTATAATCCGGGATGGAGAGATCATCCCAACTTTCGATGGCGAGATCCGGGAAATCCAGTACAACAACCATATGTTCCACCCCATCGAGCTCCTCCCCCTCCATATGCTCAGAATCCAACACCTCCTCAAGGGAAGTCTATGGATGAAAAGCTAGACATGATGATGGGCATGCTTCAAAACCAGATCCAAAGTTCGAAAAAAACTGAGGCCACCTTGGAGGAGCACACACGTCAGATTTCACAGCTGTCAAAATCGATGAATGAGCTCCGAATGAAGCAACCTGGATTACCATCTCAAGTGCAACTCAACCCCAGAGAGACGGCCAATCAGATCACGTTAAGAAGTGGAAAGGAGCTTGAGCCACTACCTCCTAAGACCACAGCAAAAGGAGCTAAGCAGCAGCCGGAGCAGTCTGTCGCAGACCCCCGTTTGGCCAAACAGAGGCTGACAACAGAAACAGAAAGTGAGGTACAAGGGCATTTTGATCAAACCAAAGAGTCAAATCCAAGGTTGGGTCAGAATGATCCTCCAATTAAAATTCTTCCTCCATTTCCACATAGTTTAGCTAGAAAGAAAGAGGATCCTGTTGATTTCTTATCTATCTTTGGAAAAATGGAGATTAACCTACCTTTCTTGCAGGCTGTAAGGCTCCCGCCTGTGAGCAAATTTTTGAAAGATTTTATTGCAGGGAAACCTAAAGACTCAAGCAAGGTCATAATGGGCGAGTCGGTTTCAGCTGTAATTCAAAGAGATTTGCCTCAGAAGTGCAAGGACCCTGGTATGTTCTCTTTGCCATGTTTTATTGGAAATGTTAAGATTGATTCTGCCATGTGTGACTTAGGAGCATCTATCAATGTGATGCCATTATCTGTTTACAATTCTTTGAGTGGAGCAGAAATGGTAAATACTAGAGTAATAATCCAATTGGCAGATAGATCATGTGTATATACTGAAGGGTTGTTAGAAAATGTTCTCATAAGAGTTAATGATTTTGTTTACCCTGCGGATTTTTATGTGGTGAAGATGAATCATGCTAGTGATAAAGGAACCTCAGGAGTGTTGTTAGGTCGCCCTTTCTTAAGAACGGCTAATACAATAATTAATGTGGGAAAGGGAACTATTTGTCTTGATTATTATGGTGAAAAATATACTTTCAGTATTGATGATGCAATGAAAAACCCATAGATGCTGAAAATATTTATGCCATTGATGTCATTGACCCTCTCGTCCAAGAATACCTTGAGACTGAATTTATGCAGGATGAGATTGAAATGCTACCACCCACTGATTCAAACAACGAAAAGACACAGAATCTAAGTGATGAGGAAATAGATGAATGGTTGTACTCAATCAGCTCGCAGGAAGAAGTGAACAGTACTGACGCAGACCTCTGTTTGGCCAAACAGGGGCTGTCGGAGAGTGGAATCAAGTACGAAAAGCCCATTCCATCCGATATTTCACCACCTATCCTGGAGTTGAAGGATCTGCCATCTAATCTGAAGTATGGGTACTTGGGGGATGATGAGACTCTCCCGGTAATTGTCAGTGCAAGGTTGTTAGATTCTCAAGAAGAGCAGTTGATTGCAATGTTGAGAAAGCACAAGAAGGCAATTGGGTGGACCCTCGCAGATATTACAGGGAACAGTCCCGACATTTGTATGCATCATATTTTGATGGAAGACGATGCTAAGCCTGCTCGAGATGCTCAGAGGAAGCTGAACCCCAACATGAGAGAGGTTGTTCTCAAGGAAGTCCTCAAACTCCTTTCCTAGGGAATTATCTATCCCATTTCAGACAGCAAGTGGGTGAGCCCGGTTCATGTGGTGCCGAAGAAATATGGTTTTCAAGTGGTGAAGAATGATAAAGATGAGTTGGTGCCTACTCGGTTGGTCACTGGATGGAGGATGTGCATTGACTATCGGAAGTTGAATGCCGCGACTCGCAAGGATCACTTTCCATTCCCCTTCATCGATCAAATGCTGGAAAGATTGGCCGGGAATAATTTCTTCTGTTTCTTGGATGGATTCAGTGGGTACTTTCAGATTTGCGTGAACCCGGAGGACCAAGAAAAGACCACATTCACATGTCCTTTTGGTACTTATGCATATAGGAGAATGCCTTTCGGATTATGCAATGCTCCAGGCACTTTTCAGAGATGCATAATGAGCATTTTCTCCGACTTGATTGAGAAGAGCATTGAGGTGTTCATGGATGACTTTACAGTTTATGGGAATTCGTTTGAAGTATGCTTGGGTCATTTGGAACAGGTCTTGATTCGATGTGTGAAGCGGAACCTTGTGCTGAATTATGAGAAATGCCATTTTATGGTGAATGACGGCATAGTCTTGGGACATGTGGTTTCAGAAAGAGGAATTCAAGTGGACAAGGCTAAGGTTGAGAACATAGAGCAACTTCCATATCCTACCAATGTTCGTGAGATACGTGGTTTTTTGGGGCATGCTGGATTTTACAGAAGGTTTATTAAGGACTTTGCAAAGGTTGCACAACCCTTAACGAAGCTCCTTCAAGATGATGTTCCTTTTGAGATGACTGACGATCGCTAGCATTCTTTTGATATATTGAAGGAGAAGCTTATCTCAGCCCCTGTAATGCAACCACCGAATTGGGACATGTCATTTGAGTTGATGTGTGATGCAAGCGATTATGCAGTTGGAGCGGTTTTGGGACAAAAGGTAGGGAAAGAGAGCCATGCGATTTATTATGCATCAAAGACATTGAACCCAGCTCAATGTAACTATACAACCACCGAAAAGGACTTGTTGGCAGTGGTATTTGCTCTTGAGAAGTTCAAATCTTACTTGATTGGATCAAAGATCATTGTCTATACCGATCACTCAACCTTGAAGTACTTGTTTACGAAGAAGGAGTCTAAGCCAAGACTGATCAGATGGATCTTGTTGTTACAAGAGTTCGATTGGGAAATACGAGACAAGAAGGGTGCTGAGAATTATGTTGCAGACCACCTAAGTCGCTTGGTGAAACCTGAGGATGAAGTCCCTATTCAGGAATCTTTTCCCGAAGAATACCTGTATGCTGCGATAGGCCTCGATTTGGCCAAACAGAGGCCCCTGACGGAACCACTGCATGGTAAATCGGCGAAAGATCCATGGTTTGCCAATATTGTGAACTTCATTACCACTGGAGAGATGCCGGTTACTCTCAGTCCTGCTCAGAAGTTGAAGTTAAAGAGTGATAGCAAGCATTATATTTGGGATGAGCCTTACCTTTGGAAGATAGGCTCCGATCAAATCATTCGACGATGCATTTCTGAAGAAGAACAAGGTACAATTCTTTTGTATTTTCATTCCTTTGCTTGCGGTGGTCACTTTGGTCCTAAACGTACTGCTCGTAAGGTGCTTGATAGTGGTTTCTTTTGGTTAACTCTTCATAGAGATGCTTATCTTTTTTGCAAGAGTTGTGAAAATTGCCAAAAGACAGGAAACATATCTAAACGTGATGAAATGCCTCAAGTACCCATAATTGTGTGTGAAATATTTGATGTGTGGGGCATGGATTTTATGGGTCCTTTTCCTAGTTCTTGTGGTAATTTGTATATTTTACTCGCGGTTGATTATGTATCGAAGTGGGTGGAAGCAAAAGCCACCCGAACTAATGATTCTCAAGTTGTGGCAGGATTTTTGAAATCTAACATATTCAGCAGATTCGGCGTGCCACGAGCGATCATTAGCGATCAAGGAACTTATTTCAAAAACCGCACCATTGAGGCTCTCATGAAGAAATATGGTGTTCATCATCGGCTTGCTACCACTTACCACCCGCAGTCTAATGGCCAAGCAGAAGTATCTAACAGGGAGATAACGCAAGTGTTGGAGAAGACAGTTAATCCTTCGAGGAAGGATTGGAGCAAGAGGTTGGAGGATGCTCTGTGGGCATATCGCACCGCTTACAAGATGCCTATTGGAATGTCTCCTTACAGACTTATCTTTGGAAAGATGTGCCATCTACCAGTGGAGCTTGAGCACAAGGCATACTAGGCTGTCAAGGAAATGAATATGACAACTAGCAAGTGTGAGGAAGAGCGAAAATTCCAGCTTCAAGAGTTGGAAGAACTGCGATTGGAGGCATATGATCATGCTATGTGGTACAAGGAGCGAACAAAGATGTGGCATGATAAGAATCTAAGGTCTAAGGAGTTCATGGTTGGGCAGAAGGTGTTACTTTTTCAGTCCAAGCTTCGGTTGATGCCAGGAAAACTTAAAACAAAGTGGATATGACCTTTTGTGGTGATTTCTGTTAGGCCGAACGGAGCTGTACAGATTAAAAGCCTGGACACGGAAAAGACATTCCTCGTAAATGGTCATCGCCTCAAGCCATTTTATGATGCTTCTCAGGTGGCAATAGTGGAAGAAATTCCATTATGCCCACCCCACTCTGATTGACCATATCGGAAAGTCTAGCCAAAGACTGTAAACAAAGGCGCTACTGGGAGGCAACCCAGAATTATTTTTTTCCTTCTCTTTTTATTTTGTTTTCTTACAAATTCTTTCAAATTTTCGTTTTTGTTTCAAAATAAAATTTAAAAAACAAAAAATAATAATAAAATCATAAAATAATAATAATTTTAATTCATTTTTGTTTTTATGTGTAGGGATGCAATATGGCGAGACAAGAGTATCTGGGCAATTCTACAAATAATTCAAGGCTTGGAGTGGTTTATGGAAATTGTGGATTCCAATTAGGAAAAGGAAGAAATTACAGGGACTATGTTGCAAGAGAAGGTATTAAATCCTTTTCCTCAAATTTGCAGATCCATCTTCTCATTCAAAAGACAAAAAAAATTCAGAGCCGAAACTCCATTAAACTCCATCAATTCCCGAGCTGCTCCACCTCTCACCGCTGCGCCGTCGCTTCCCTCGCCGCTGCTTCTCCCGCTCGTGCGCCGGCGATATTCTAGCTGCTTCGCCTCATCTCCGGTGAGTCCCGAGCGCTCCGCGGCTGCATCGGCGACTCCAGTAGCGCCGCTCCCACCGCCAGCCTGGGTAACCATCCGTCTGCAGAGATGCCACCGAAGGGGAGCCGAAAATCCACTGCCGCATCGATTTCGAAGCCGCTGAAATCCGCCGTGAACCACCACCTTGAGCCCACCGTTGAATCTGCTCCGGCCGGCCAGCAATCGTCCGTCCCGTCACCGACCTCCACCGACCTTGAGGTGCCGAAATTCTTCACGAAGAAAACTATGAGAAAATCTGTCAAACCGCCGCCACCGACCTCGGCATTGGCGTTATCCCAGCAGCGGAAACTCACAACTTCAATCCTCATTGAAGCGCCGCTGGAGCAACCCTCTTCACCGCCATCTTCTCCGGTGCCCGAGGAACTGCCACCACCTCCCGTGCCCAAGCCAAAGAAGCCAACGAAATGCGAGTCCGAGAAATCTTCAGCTCCATTGGCCACTGCGAAGATGCCCTCTAAACAGAGATCGCCGGAGACCGCTGGAGTCAAAGAGGAGTCTTCCAGTAAATCTGCCTCACCGCCATCTCGGAAGCGCACAAGGTCAAGGCAGGCGGAGGCACGTTCTGATGTTACCGATGACCATAATCAGGGGACCCCGAA